>JBBGZY010000047.1:387500-3220000 GCA_037952925.1 Lithobates clamitans | reverse complement strand
TAAACAGTACCATTGGAAAGTATACAGGCAGGCCCTTGCACTACATGCTTTGGGCAATTCATCCATAAATCTGAGCACTAAAGAGGTGGGTATAGTGTGTATGGGTTTGGCAAAGTCAGCAGATAGATGATTGAGGATAGATAGAGAATTGGGATCAGCTGACTTAGCAGTTGGAGGGAGGGAGGGTTACAAAAAATTTGGGGACACCACAAAAAAAAGCCTCTGGCCCTCTGCCTGAATTTAAATCAAAAATAACATTTCCAGACATTTTAGGGGGTGTTTGGGGTAAAGCACTACTATGGAGCTGATAAAATACATTGTTAAGTGACTACATGAGGTGAATATAGGGCAAGAGACACCATGCTGGAGAGGTTGTTGAAGGGCAAATATGTATGAAGGACCTAAAATAATAATTACATAAAAATCCAGCATGCATGAGGACAAAGGGGACATTCACAGCATATTACAATCATGGTAATTAGGGAATGAGGAAAGAAATACAATATATTAGCAAACATTCAATACCATAAAATGTGATATGAAAGGATAAAAATCTTACCTTCATATACTCCTTCTGCAGGACCTGTACGATGGCAGAACAGGTCTCTGGGATAATGATCCCCAGAGCCTGGGGGGAGATGCCTGTCGAGAACTTGAGGTCCTGCAGGCTTCTCCCTGTGGCCAAATACCGCAAGGTAGCGACCAACCTCTGCTCCGGAGTGATGGCTTGCCTCATGCAGGTATCCTGCCTGCTGATATAGGGGGTCAGCGAAGCCAACAAATGGTGAAATACGGGGTCCGTCATCCTGAGAAAGTTCCTGAAATCATCAGGATTATTCTCATGGATCTCACGGAGCAAAGGCATGTGACAGAACTGGTCACGCTGAAGCAACCAATTCTTGGTCCATGAACTCCTCCCCACCCTGTTCATGGACTGGACTTGTGTCAAGGTCAGGACCCCAACACCAAGCCCCCGCACAGCACGAACTCTACGAGGAGTACGCATACGAAACATGGCTAGAAAACGGTCGGCTGCTCAGAACGAAGTAACAGAACGCACTGAAGAACAGCAAGGCCTGTGAAGAGCGACCTGAAAAACAGCAACGAGCGGACAAGATCGCACAGAAAACTCCAATACGAACTGACTGCACGCACTGAAGAGCAGATACAAACCCACAAGCACAAACTGAATGTCAGAAAACGATCTGAAAGCCACGAGTCTGAAAAAGCGCGAATCGTCTCTCACCAAACTTTTACTAACACGAGATTAGCAAAAGGAGCCCAAAGGGTGCCACGCTTGGTTCTGAACCGGCCTTTTCTAGTCTCGTCGTACGTGGTGTACGTGACCGCGTGGTTGTCGATCGGAAATTCCGACAACTTTGTGCGACCGTGTGTATGCAAAACAAGTTTGAGCCAACATCCGTCGGAAAAAATCAGAGGATTTTGTTGTCGGAATGTCCGAACAAAGTCCGACCGTGTGTACGGGGCATTAGTTTTCTTGTGTGGGTGCTTCAGTCACTTTTAGCTGCTGTGCTATCTATAGTAAACCTTCTTTTTCATGTTTTGGTGTAAAGCTTCCCTAAAAATAAATGGGCAGTTGTTTCATGAAGTTGGTATTTTGGGGATCATTTTGGGGGTATATTTGAACTCTTGTTTAAGGGGGTACTATTATGGGGTTTTCTTTAAAATTTGGGGTATATTGGTTTATTTTGTAGTTTGTTAGGGCCTTGTTCATTATTTATTTATTTATTTTTTTTGCATAAAGATTTTATTGAGAACAAAAAAATACCAAATACAATCTTGACATATACAATTATGGCTCAGCGAGCCTGTAAAGATAATACACAGCTGCATATACAGTTTACAACATAGAGTTATATTAAAGTAAGATTCTGTATTTCTAAGCTGTGAACAAAGAGTCAAATGTGGCATTGAAGCTTATGAGTGCGCATTCTCAGCAAGAGATAATATGAAGCAAGCAAAGGGGGAGATGGGGGGGAAGAAATTAAAAAAAAAAGGGGGTTAAATACAGGGGGGAGTGCAGATGAGGAGAGGAGGTGAGGTCTTCACCAGCTACCCTCTCCAGCTTATAGGGCACACTACCCTTAAAGATATCACAGTTGAGTTTGAATTTTTAAAGTAGGCTTTTATAGCAGAGGCGATGTCACTCCGGTTAGGAGTTATTTCAGTATCGACTTGAATTCTTGGTATGATTGGGAACTTCTGAAAGCAATCCAAGATTCCCAGGTGTTTGTGAATTTTGAGATATTATCCAAGGCAGTATATATCAGTTCTTCCATCTCAGATACACAATTTATTCTGTTAAACCACTCGGAGACAGAAGGGGGAGATGTGGACCTCCAATGGGTCGGTACGCACATCTTAGCAGCATTAATCATGTGCATGGCAACCGACTTGTGATATTGTTTTTTAGGAAGTCTAGTTAGATGTAGGAGATACTGTGCCGGGCAGAATTCCAGGGGGAGTAATGACCCTTATTTTGTTAGGTCATGAACCCTGCGCCAGAATGGCTGGAGTAGCAGGCAATCCAACCAAATATGGTGAAATGTGCCCGTCTCCATACCACACTGCCAGCAGAGATCAGGAACAGAGGGGAAGAACCTGTGCACCAGGTCCGGTGTTCTATACCATCGGGTTTTAAGTTTATATCTGTTCTCCTGAACTGAAACATTCAGGGACCCTTTGTGAATGTAGAGGTGTACGTTGTCCCAGTCCTCCCTGTCTATCTCCAAACCCAGGCCTGATTCCCAGTAGGAATGCTCTGTATGTAGGAGTGCAGATGGCTCCTCGAACAGCAATGGGTAGAGTGTGGAGATGACATGGGACTGGGGGGTTGAGCAAGTGCAAAGTGACTCCATGATTGTGGGGTTTTTGTAAAGCGGATAGATCCGTTAGGTAATGTTTAAGCTGGAGGTAGGGCCAGTGTGGAAATATCCCCGTATTAGAAAGTGCAGCAGGATAAAGTTTGCCTGTTCAATATTTTTATTCATTCAACGTAAGACGCTGTTCTCAGAGTACAAGAAGTATAACGATTTAGAGTACAGGACAATCACATATCAAGACGTTGTCAATTACAATAGTCAGATGGCATGGGAAGGCATGCTAGCTGGTATACTAAATTGTGAGCCAAAATTAAGACATTAGTGCAGGGTTAATGACTAATGGTATACATTAAATAGTAATGCCTGCTAGGCAGTGAGAGTCCACACTAACAGGATGTCTGAGGGACCACGTAAAGTTGTTGTACAGTTAAAAGGTCTTTAACCTTAATGCATTCTCTGCTTTAAGGTAAAAAAACCTTTTACATGCAGCTCACCCCACAACCTCCCTTAAATACTCACCTGAGCCTGATCTTGGTCCAGCACTGTCTGCAGCAGCTCCTCTCCTGCATCTCCAGCAGGAGAGGAGCAGCAGGAACCATTGGCTCCTGCTGCTGTCCATCTAAACCTGTAAGCAGAGAGCAGGGGGTGGGGCCGAGCTAGGTGGTGTGTCTGAAAAGATGCAATCCGTCCAGATGGGGAGTGAATCCACATGAGTTACACGCAGCAGGAAGAACCAGAAGCTCAGGCAGAGGACCTGGCAAGATGAGGATCAGGGCTGCTCTATGCAAACCCATTGCACAAAGCAAGTAAATATAACATGTTTGTTATTTTATTGAAAAAAAAATTAAAGGTTTACAATTGCTTTAACAGGTGAAGCGTAGAGAAGAAATTGGAGGGGAAGGGTGAGATACAGAGGGTCTACAGAGGATACAGGCTATTAGCCTGGCAAGAAAGAGGGCTAGGGGCTTTTTTTATTTTTTATTTTGTGTTAATAGGGTTTTTTTTGAAGTCTGGGGTTCTTTAAGTGCAGCATTCCCTGCTTACTGCCCATCTGTTCTTGGATCTACCTTTTGAAAGAAAAAAGTGTAAGAACAATGTACAGCTATACCACCTCATGTTATATCACTCAAATTCACAGGGTCCTCACCCTTATTTCCATGGATTAAAAAAGATTAGGAATACACGAGTTAGGCCTTATTCCTGAATACAACTATATGACTGCTGGTCACTTTAACTCTTTAACTACTGTATCTTCTGCAGTATCTTTATTGTTGTTGTAAAATTCCAGGCTATGGTCTTTGTCTCTGGTAATTTTAGGCCTGACCATGCTACTTAAAATTTCCCAGTTGTTGGCCAATTTTACCCTGCTGTGACATCTGCTGTCTCTTAATTCTTGTAGTATCTTACCTTTACATAGGCTATCCCCCTTCTGTCCATCATGAATGCTGCTGCCAGACTCATCCACCTTACCAATCGCTCTGTGTCTGCTACTCCTCTCTGTCAATACCTCCACTGGCCTCGGCTCACTCAATGAATTAAATTCAAAATACTAACAACAATTTACAAAGCCATCCACAACCTGGCCCCAAGCTACATCACCAGCCTAGTTTGAAAATACCAACCTAATTGTTCTCTTTGTTCCTCCTAAGACCTCCTGCTCTCTAGCTCCCTCGTCACCTCCTCCCATGTGTCAGAAACCATGAATCAGACTGAGACAGAAGTCCAGTTAAATCACATTTGTTCAATAACAATAAAAAAGGTAAACAGAGTAAACATTGTCAAAACATAGCCAGAGTTCAGAAACTGGAACAGATAGTCAGGCAAGCCAAAACGTCAGGGAGCCAGAGATGAGCGTAGTAGAACAGCAAGCAGGATCTGGAGCCAGAAGGAATGTCAGCTAAGCAAGTCTTTAACAGGAACACAGGAGAGCGTCTCTAGAGATGTGACCAAGGCAAAGGCAGAGGTCCTCTGGGCTGGACGGCTTAAGTAGGCAGGACTGACGAGCAGGATATCATCATCAGGTGAGTCACTGTGGAGAGACAGGAGCTGGCAATTAGCTGACAGATGAGTGGCCAGCTTAGAGAAGGAAGGGCTGAGCCCAGCCCTGACAGTACCCCCTCCTCAATGACCCTTCCCCGTTGGAGGACAACCAGGCTTGAGGGGAAAACATCTATGGAAATCACAGAGGAGGACAGGGGCATTCACGTCTGAGGATGAGACCCAAGAGCATTCCTCCGGCCCGTAGCCTTTCCAATGCACCAGGTACTGTATGCGCTTACTGAACCTATGGGAGTCAACAATGAACTGTACTTCATACTCCTCATGGTTCTCAACCTGTACAGGGTAAAGACGAAGCACTGAGGTGGTAAAGCATTTGCAGACCAAAGGTTTTAATAAGGAGACATGAAATACATTTGAGATACGCATATTAGAAGGAAGGTCTAATGCGTAAGACACTGGGTTACTCCTGCAAAGAATACGGAAAGGCCCAATAAATCGAGGTGCGAACTTTAGACAGGAAACACAAAGTCGAAGGTTGGGAGATGACAGCCAGACCCTGTCCCCAACCTGGTAGGAAGGTGCAGGTGTCTGCGGTCAGCATGGAGTCTGTACCTATCATTAGCATGTCCCAAAGCCTCCTGGATTTGTGTCCAAGTGAAACGAAGACCACGGAGTTGGTCCTCTAACACATCAATACTCCACAGAACAAATGAGTCAGGCAACATGGAAGGTTGGAAACCATAATTTGCCATAAACGGGGACAATCAGGAAGCAGAATTCAAGGCACTATTGTGAGCAAACTCCGTCCACGGTAAGAGGTCTGACCAGTTGTTATAATGGTCAGAAATATAGCAACGTAGGAATTGCTCCAAGGACTGAATTGGCTCGTTCTGCGGCCCCATTAGACTGTGGATTATACACAGAGGAGAAAGCAAGCTGATTTCCCAACTATGCACAAAACTCTTATGAAAAAATTACTATAGTTTGTCCAAATATTACACGGACATTATCCCATAAATTACCGTGCTCCAAATAATATTGTGAACATGATATAGTGAAATATAGTGGTATAATGACACCAGCCACAATGTTGCAAAAAATAACTTTTTAGTCAGCAAACAATGTAGCATCCGCTCGACACCTCAGATTAGAGCTACAAACAGTCTATTAGTGGAAAAAACTTCTCTTCCTGAATGTCCCGTATAAAAATCAAACAATAAACAAAAAATATGTGTGTAATCAAGCTCAGTCTTCATAGAGATATATTCTGCTGAAGATGACATAAATCTTCTACTGGACTATAGTGATGATCTTCCCACTCAGAGATATAGTAGAAAAGGCCGCTTACCGGATCAGATGGATCTCAGGTTAGGGAGATCAAACAAGCTTATTGCATTAGCCTGCCGGCTTCTTTGATTACCACCTGGATGTCGGTCGCAGAATCCACATCCACTTTACCCGATCCACAGAATACACATAGAGGGTTTAAAACCACTAAGAATTATATACACTGTATGATATACACTGTGTCAGGTTGCGCTCTTGTCACCATATATGAACTCTTAAGTGGAATATAATGGGACATTTTCGAGATGTGGTCAACTGCCATAAGCATAACTGTAAAAACATTCAGGAGCAACCACAATTGAAAGCGCTGATCGGGAGAGTCTTGAAAGGACAAACAGTCAAATAATAAAAACGTTCAATGAGATAAAAACTTGTGTCGATTTAATAATAACATGTGATTAGATGAAAAATTATCTAGACATCTCCTTGCATAGATGGAACTACTGCAAAGCATGCTCCTCACTGTGACAGTACCTTAAGCAACAGTCAGTGGTGGACTGGCTTGGTGGGACAGTGCTGCAATGGCAAAACCTTCATGTGTTCCTGGATGTCATTAGGAAGAGGGAAGCCAGCATGTGCAGAGCCGGATGGACAGTGTGGAGCCTTGATGGGATCCTCAATGATGTGTGGCAGAATCACGCGGCAACCAGGAAGCAAAGGGGGGACCGAGAGGCAGCAAGAGCAACCACCGACCAGAGCAAGTGGACCACAAGGATGCACAGCGCTCTCAGAGGTAGGACGTTGAGACAGAAGGGTGCCAACTCCAGTCTCAGAAGCATCAACCTCAAGGATAAAAGGTAACATAGGATCAGGATGTGCCAACACAGGAGCAGAAACAAAGGCAGCCTTGAGACTCTTAAATGCCTTAATGGACTCCGGAGACCAACTCTATGGGTTACTGTCCTTTCTGGTCATATCAGTCAGGGGCTGGGCCAGAGAAGAGAAGTCACAAATAAACTTCTGATAATAATTGGCAAAGCCAAGAAAATGCTGCAGAGGACGTAAACCCACGGATTGGGGCCACTGTAGGACTGCTCAAAGTTTCTCTGGGTCCATCGAAAAAACAGCAGTGGAAATGATATAACCCAGGAATTTAACCTGTTCACGATGAAATTCGCACTTGTCCAATTTACAATAGAGATTGTTCTATCTTAGTTTCTGAAGCACATGACAGACATCTGTGTGGTGGCTCTCCAGGGACTTGGAAAATATGAGGATATCGTTGAGATAAATCACCACACATAACTGCAACAAATCTCGCTGGACATCGTTAATAAATTCCTGGAAAACTGCCGGGGTGTTACAAAGGCCAAAAGGCCATATGAGGTACTCATAATGGTCTGATCTGGTATTAAACGCAGTTTTCCAATCGTCGCCCTCCTTAACCCTCATGAGATTGTATGCCCCTCTCAAATCAAACTTTGTGAAAACTGTTGCTCCCTTAAGGCGGTCAAATAACTCCGTAATCAATGGAATTGGATAGGCATTCTTAATCGTGAAATGACTGAGACCCCTATAATCAATACAAGGTCTCAGTTTACCACTCTTCTTCTTCACAAAGAAGAAACCAGCACCAGCAGGAGACGAGGATTTGTGGATGAAACCTAGAGAGAGTGCATCTGCAACATACTCCTCCATGGCCTTATCCTCCAAGACCGACAAAGGGTAAACCCAGCCAGGAGGGGGTATGGCACCAGGTTGAAGGTCAATTGTGCAATCATATGAACAGTGTGGAGGCAACCTACCGGCTTGACCTTTATCAAAGACATCGCTAAAATCGTGGTACTTCTCCGGCAGAGAGGGGAGTGAAGAGGTGCACAGGACCTTGGCTACCTTTTTGGAAGCATGTCTTACTGTATTGCGGCAACCAGAGAGAACCTCAGCACAGAGCCAGTCAAAAGAGGAGTTGTGCCTCTGTAACCAAGGATAACCAATAACCATCGGAAACTTAGGAGAGGAAATAACTTGGAATTGGATTATCTCATGGTGAAGAGCCCCTATGGCCATGGACAATGAAACATGAGTCACATAGGTAGGCTGTAGAGGTAGGCTGTAGAGGTCTCCCGTCAAGAGCCTCAATGGCAAGTGGAGTGTGACGCAGCTGCAGCAGAATCGAGTGCTTCGATACAAAGGCAGCATCAATGAACAGGCCTGCAGCCTCAGTCGATTAGAGCCTGTATCTCAACGGACAACTCAGCCCAAGAAAGGGTAACCAAAACCAGGGGCTTATCCTTCTGGATGACTGGGGACACAACAATGCCACCTAAGGTTTGTCCGTGACAGGACCTCAAGGTTCGGGAATTCCCTGGACGGGTAGGACAAGACTTCAAAAGGTGACCTGCCTGGCCACAATAAAGGCACAACCTCTACCTCCTTCTAAGGTTACTCTCATCCACAGAGAGACGCGTGAAGCCCAAGTGCATGCATGGGTTCATCTTCACAGACCGACTTGGTACCAGGAGGCATGGGAGATGAGGGAGGCAAGGGTGGGACTGCAAAGTTCGGAGACAAATGTACAGGAGGCTTCCGCAAGCGCTCCTTAAAAAGAAGTCCTTATCTGAGTCTGGAGTCAATGAGGATGGCAAACGTGATCAACTTCTCCAGCTCAGTGGGTATATCTTGGGCTGCTATCTCATCCTTGATGGTATCCGAGAGACCATGAAAAAAAGCAACCACGAGGGCCTCATTGTTCCAAGCAACCTCTGCTGCCAGAGTATGTAATTCAATGGCGTAGTCGGCAACAGTTCTCGTACTCTGTTTGATGGACATGAGGCATTTGACAGCAGAAGTGGAGTGTGTGGGAATGTCAAATACCCTTTTAAAAAAAGCCAAAAACTCAGGGTAACTCAAGAAAACGGGTTTTTGCGTCTCCCAAAGAGGGTTTGCCCAGGCCAAGGCTCTCTCAGAAAGCAGAGATATCACAAAACCTACTTTGCTTCTGTCCGTGGGAAACGCCTGGGGCAGCATCTCAAAGTATATCTCAATTTGGTTGAGAAACCCTCTGCATTGGACTGGATCACCCCCAAATACCTGGGGAAGCATAGCGGAACCAGACATACCTCCTATAGAGGTAATACTCGAGGCGGGTGCCTGCACAGAGACTGGAGCAGCAGCAGCGATGACTTGCAAGACAGGTTGTACTGGAGCAGCCACAGTGGGAGATTCCAGGTGAGCCGTGTAACTCAGGAGCATTTGTAACGCCATAGCAAACTGATCTATGCTGTGATCCTGCTCATCCAATCTGGAAAAAATATTACCAACAAGTGGATTGACTGCATCTTCTGAATTCATGGCCTTCGCCTACTGTCAGAAACCATTAAGCAAACTGAGACAGAAGTACAGTTAAATCACACTTGCTTAATAATAATAAAAAAGGTAAACAGAGTAAACGTAGTCAAAACATAGCCAGAGTTTAGGAACCGGAAATGGATAGTCATCAAGCCAAAATGTCAGGGAGCCAGAGATGAGCGTAGTTAAACAGCAAGCAGGATCTGAAGCCAGAAGGATTGTTAGCCAAGCAAGTCTTTAACAGGAACACCGGAGAGCATCTCTAGAGATGTGACCAAGGCGAAGGCAAAGATCATCTGGGCTGGCGGCTTAAGTAGGCAGGACTGACGAGCAGGATATCATCAACAGTTGACTCACTGTGGAGAGACAGGAGCTGGCAATTAGCCGACAGCTAAGCTGCCATGCTCGCCTCCAGGACTTTTCCAGAGCCTTTCCCATTTTATGGAACTCCTTACCCCAATCTGTCTGATTATCTCCTACTCTGTTAGCTTTTTCGATGATCCCTGAAAACCCTCCTGTGACAGCCCACTCCCTTCAGGTCTGTCTCAACCCTGCTATTGCTCTTAAGTACCCATTACTCTCGGTGGACATTTGAACTGTGTGCAGGCACACATGCCCAAGTCATAGGAGAGGAGAAGCTCTTTTAACAGGTTTCTCCATCAAACAAGTGGTCTGTGAGCCCAGTTACTGTTTATAAGATGTGTTGAAATATTTGAATGTACCCGTGCCTCATGTGATTGGATGTAACGTTTACCCCACCCTGTGTCTCTTTGCCAACAAGGAGTGGGGTTGTCTCCAGAGATATATACTTGTGTCTGTGCTTCACTAAAAGTCTTATGCTTTTATTCACCCTACACTGGTGTCTCGACAAGTAACTGGGTGGGCCAAGGGATCTTGGATCGTGCTGGTACTGGGCAAGGGAAGCTTATACGGCGGACATACTAATCAGGAGTATGGGGTCCTTCAAACCTCCTCTTGAAAAAAGCCTATCCTGCCCACACCTAACAACTGTATTTTCCTTTTCTCCATCAGCTCATCCCCCACAGTTATTACCTTTTGTATCACTTGCCCCTTCCTTCTAGATTGTAAGCTCTGATGAGCAGGGCCCTCTGATTCCTCCTGTATTGAATTGTATTATAACTGTACTATCTGCCTTTATATTGTAAAGTACTGCACAATTTGCTGGCGCTATATAAATCCTGTGTAATGCTAAAAATAATAATAATAATACCTCAGCTGGCCCGACCATTTTTGCAATTTTTCCATTGCTTTTTTATTTTTCCCTTACAGCTTTCAGAGTTTGTAACCGATCCCCCAAACCATATATTTTTCTGCATAATAATAGGCTCTTAGATTAATGTATCCTGCATCCCCACTAATCTGTGTTTTATTAGGTTGGAGTGGGAGCTCCTGGCTTTGGACATTTTCCAGATAAATTTACCAAGTATGCTTTGTAAGGATGCAAAAAAAGAAGCTGGTACGGAGATAGAGAGGGATCTAAAAATGTAGAGAATTTGTGGTAGTTTTATCATCATAAAAGCTGCAAGTCTGTCTGATCATATAAAGTTATATTTTGACAGATTTCCAAGGTCCTTAGGGAGATTGTTCAGGAAGGAGACATAGGGATAGGGATGATACTTGTTTGGTTAAGTTGATCCCTAAGTAGGATATTGAGTTTTCAGCCCATGTGTATGGATATTGCTTACTTAAAAAAAGACTGCCGTTCAGGTGAAATTCCCAAGGGAAGTATAAACGATTTAGAAGCATTAACCTTATAATAAGACATTTGGCCAAAAATTTCAAGAGTTTCTCTTACCGAAGCCAGGGAAGATGTGGGGTTGGGCAGAATGAGAATTACATCATCAGCAAACAGATTTATCTTGTGTTCTTGTGATCCAATTGTTAGCCCTGTAATGTGCTGCATAGATCTAACTTTTTCCGCTAGTGGTTCCTTCATTGAATTAAATATTAGGGGTGAGAGAGGGCACCCCTGTCTTGTCCCATTTGAGATACTAAAGGGTGTAGATAACATAGAGGAACAATATACCTGGGCTGAGGGACATGAATAGAGTGCTAACATTTCTGATAGAATTTGGCCCTGAAATCCAAATTTCTTTAATGCCTGTTCTAGGTAACCCCAATGGACTCTATCGAATGCCTTCTCTGCGTCCAATGAAAGAAGCAGAGAAGGCACTCCACAGGATTCTGCGTGGTGGATAATATTGATCATTCTGCAGGTAGCTCAGAAGTTTGACGTCCTTTTGTGAATCCTGATTGATCAGGATTTATCAGGTTTGGAAGTATATCTAATAGTCTATAGGCTATTGCCTTGGCATACAATTTAGCGTTGTGGTTAAGGAGAGAAATTGGGTGGAAGTTTTGGGGAGTATTAGGTTCTTTGCCTGGTTTCGGTAGGGTGATAACCAATGCTTTTAACATCTCCTGGGGGAACGAGGCTGAGGAGGCAGCATCATTGAACACAGGGACTATATGCTCAGTTAGTAGGTCTTTAAACTGCTTGTAGTATTCCCCAACAAAGCCATCAGGTCCAGGAGCTTTGTTGTTGGGTAAGGAATCAATGGCTTTCCCTATTCCCTGTTGTTGTGAATGGAACGTTAAGAATAGCTAGTTGGGCCTTGGTTAGTTTAGGAAGTTGACCAAAGTCTAGAAATGCCTGAATAGAGGAGTAATTTGGTTGAATTGCTGATTTGTCGTCTTTCAGATTGTAAAGATTTTTGTAAAACTCACTGAAAGCATTTGCTACAGCTTGCGGGTCAGTTAATATTTGTTTAGTGGTAGGGTGGCAGAGGAAAGGGATATGAGGTTTGGTTTGGTAACCTTTAATTTGTGGAGCTAGAAGTTTCCCTGGTTTATTTCCCCAGGCATATGTTTGCATTTTAAAGCACTTTTGGGTCTTGTCAAAGTTTTCTAATAGGAGAGAATGGAGTTCAAGCCTCAGTTTAAAAATGTTGGTTTTAAGCACCGTAGAGGGGTATTGTTTATTAGGGGAATCTGTGTTCTGAATATCAGCTAAGATTTCGTGCACATGTTGCCTTCTCATCCTCTTATCCTGAGCCCCTATTTGTATGAAGAGACCACGCACAAATGCTTTGTGTGCAGCCCAGACAGTGTGAGGGCCTCTTACTGATCCCGAGTTTTGTGCAAAAAAGTCTTTCACGTGACTGTGTAGGGAGTCTGAGAATAGCTTAAACAGTGATATCAGTGAAGGTAATTTAAACTCCTTGATATAAAGACACCACCCTTTGTTGTGATCCACCACCACATGAAAGTATATTAAAAGTTTATTAAAAATAAAGGTTGTACTTACAAGGAACTGAAGTTATAAACATACATAGAAAACTTTCCGGCTGGCCTGCAGACACCCGTCCGCATACACCTCGTTGACGTCAGGACATCAACCTCCTGAAGTACGTTTCGTCTCAAAATGATGTTGTCTGGGAAACAACGTTGGGATGTTGATGTGCTGACGTCATCGCGGTGTACCTTGTATGCGGACGGCAATTTTTCTATGGATGTTTTTAACTTCAGTCGTGTGTAAGTACAACCTTTATTTTTAATAATTTTTTAATATACTGATTCACACTATGCTGAGCTTCTCTCCATTTTCTTGGGTTTCTGATCGATGCCTTGCCCTGTATACTCGTTGATTTGAGGTCTCCTGGCTAGCCTTCAGTGTAACCACAGAGAGTTGCTGCTGCTGGATTGATGTCCGGTCATTACCAATTATACAGGCTTGCCAAAGCTCGCCCTCCGGTAAGCGTGCATTTTATGTGGTGGTGGATCACATCAGAGGGTGGTGTCTTTATATCAAGGAGTTTAAATTACCTTCACTGATATCACTGGACTCTTATCACTAGATTGTTTAATCACTTATTGAGGATTATATATATTTATTTTTCAATGGTACCGGGATTGTTTTTCATTTACCATGGGTATTCACTCACTGTTAAATTTTAGTATATTTGCACAGTTTTTTCTTTTCCCTTTGTATTCATTGTTTTGTGTGTATCTCACAAATTTTAGCTGCAGCTTTTTATTTATTATTGTTTTTATTAGGTTAGCGTGGTATTTTTTTCTTATTTTTCACTCTGAGAATAGCTTAGACTGAAGAATGCGCATGTTCATCCTCCAAAGGAAGGTTGATGATGTTTTAGGGTTATCCTCTATAGTAATACATATTGGGGAATGGTTCGACCAAGTAGCAGGAAGTATAGCTGAGGATGAAACTTTTTGCAAAGTACATTGGTCCAAAAGAAAGAGATCAATGCGGGAATATGTTTGGTGGCGAGGTGAAAGAATATATATAATCCTTTTCTTCTGCGTGCTGGCATCTCCATACATCGTATAGGCGCAGGTTAGATATCAGTGGGTTTAAACCTGGTTTGCCTCATTTAGGAATAGATGTACTGTAGTGTTAATGTAAGGGTCTGGGGTGATATTGAAGTCACCACACCATACAACAGCACCTTGTTGAACAGCAAGAACTTTCTTGTGTAATTTGCGGATAAATCTCAGCTGGTAGACATTGGGAGCGTAAACTGAGATGATAGAGTATGGTAAGTTGTTGATGGTTTCTACTACTTTAAAGTAGGTAGCGTCCATCCAGATCCTTTGCAGTTGAAAGGGTGTAGAGTTCTTGATGGCTATCAAAGTGCCTTTATTTTTATGTGGGGCATTGGCTGTAATGATGGTATCAAATTCTCTGTTCCTACATGATGCAGGATTGGGCTCCCAGAAGTGCGTTTCTTGAACACTATGCTAACTTCCAGAGAGACAATCTCCTTGCAGGGTGATTAAGACTGCTTACATTAATTGATAGAATGATCATGTAGTAGTAGTAGTGATAATGTATCTGAAGAGGAAGGTTTGTGGTTTGCTGTTCTTGTTCCTTGATCAGAGGGCATATCTCAGATCAATGTTATGCCAAGCGGAGGAGTTGATGTTTGAGCAGTGGGTGTTCTCTTAGATCCTAGTCATCAAAGGGTAACACTAGGCAACCTTAATGCCCCGTACACACGATCGGACATTGATCGGACATTCCGACAACAAAATCCATGGATTTTTTCAGACGGATTTTGGCTCAAACTTGTTTTGCGTACACACGGTCGCACAAAGTTGTCGGAATTTCCGCTCGCCAAGAACGCAGTGACATACACCACGTACGACGAGACTAGAAAAGGCCAGATCAGAACCAAGCGCGGCACCCTTTGGGCTCCTTTTGCTAATCTCGTGTTAGTAAAAGTTTGGTGAGAGACGATTCACGCTTTTTCAGACTTGTGGTTTTCAGATCGTTTTCTGCTGTTCAGTTTGTGCTTCTGGGTTTGTATCTGCTCTTCAGTGTGTGCAGCAAGCTACGCGTGACTCCTGTCATTGTGTTCTTTTTCGTTCGTTACTGTTTTTCAGGTCGCTCTTCACATGCCTTGCTGTTCTTCAGTGCGTTCTGTTACTCCGTTCTGAGCAGCCGACCGTTTTCTAGCCATGTTGCGTATACGTACTCCTCGTAGAGTTCGTGCTGTGCGGGGGCTTGGTGTTGGGGTCCTTACCTTGACACAAGTCCAGTCCATAAACAGTGTGGGGAGGAGTTAATGGACCAAGAATTGGTTGCTTCAGCATGACTAGTTCTGTCATATGCCTTTGCTCCGTGAGATCCGTGAGAATAATCCTGATGATTTCAGGAACTTTCTCCGGATGACGGACCCCGTATTTCACCGTTTGTTGGCTTTGCTGACCCCTTATATTAGCAGGCAGGATACCTGCATGAGGCAAGCCATCACTCTGGAGCAGAGGCTAGTCGCCACCCTGCGGTACTTGGCGATGGGGAGAAGCCTGCAGGACTTGAAGTTCTCAACAGGCATCTCCCCCCAGGCTCTGGGTATCATTATCCTAGAGACCTGTTCTGCCATCATACAGGTCCTGCAGAAGGAGTATAGTAAGGTAAGATTTTTATCCTTTAATATCACATTTTATTGTATTTAATGTTTGATAATATATTGTATTTCTTTCCTCATTCCCTAATGACCATGATTGTAATATGCTGTGAATGTCCCCTTTGTCCTCATGCATGCTGGATTTTTATGTAATTATTTTTGTTGTCCTTCATACATATTTTCCTTCACTTACCTCCCCAGCATGGTCTCCTGGCCCTATATTCACCTCATGTAGTCACTTAACAATGTATTTTGTCAGCTCCTTAGTAGTGCTTTACCCTAAATACCCCCTAAAAAATTTTTAAATGTGATTTGTGCTTTAAATTCAGGCAGAGTGCCAGAGGCTTTTTTTTTGGGTGTCCCCAAATCATTCTGAACCCTCCCTCCCTCCAACTGCTAAGTCAGCTGATAACAATTCTCTATCTATCCTCAATCATCTATCTGCTGACTTTGCCAAACCCATACACACTATACCCATCTCTTTTGTGCTCAGATTTATGGATGAATTCCCCAAAGCATGTAGTGCAAGGGCCTGCCTGAATACTTTAAAATGGTACTGTTTAAAGTTTCTGTATACTATTATTATCTTGATAGGTAATAGCGGAATGTCCAAATGTGCTAAAATGTGTACAGTGTGTATTTATATCTTTGTATTATAACACTTCTTACCTGTCCAGTGGGCTGTCAATAGTCTAAGGAGGGGCTGTTCAAAGTAATACCCATTATTTAGGCATTCATCTCTCAATGAAGTGGTGAGGGTTACCTGTCCAAGAGTCCTCCCCTATAATGTTAGAAATGGCCAATGAGAGGGGGGGGGATCTGATAGCTGTACCTTATACTTTGGTCTTTAAAAACTCCTTCAAATAAATTTTAACTTGATGTTGGGCAAGAATGTTTGTGTGTAATCTGCTTTCCCTCTTTTATGTGCAAAATGACACATTTTTTTTTGTTTGACTCCACAGTTTCCTTCCACGCCACAGGAATGGCAGACTGTGGCCTCCCACTTTGCCCAGCGGTGGGACTTTCCTAACTGTGGAGGGGCAATTGATGGGAAACACGTCCACATCGTCCCACCACCCAACTCAGGGTCGTACTATTATAATTATAAGGGGTTCAATAGTATTGTGATGTTGGCGGTGGTGTCAGCTACTTATGAGTTCCTGTATGTGGACGTGGGGAAGAATGGCTGGATGTCCGATGGTGGAGTCATCGCCCAGACTGAGTTCTACAGGCATCTCCAGAATAGCAGCTTGGACTTGCCACCTTCAGAAGACAATGTGGAAGGACTCCCATTCGTCTTTGTTGCGGATGAAGCATTTGCGCTGGGGGACCAACTTATTCAGCCATTCCCGATGAGGATCCTCACCCCGGACCAGAGGGTTTTTAATTACCGGCTGGCCAGAGCCAGAAGAGTGATGGAGAACACGTTTGGAATCATGGCCAGCCGGTTCTGACCTATTTCTTACACCCATACACATGGCAGAGTACAAACTGAATCATATTATCCTGGCGTGCTGTGTTCTACACAACTTTTTATGGCAACATTCTGCCAACTATGCTGGCTCAGTTGGGCCTGAGGCTGCAATTCAAAATGAAACAACCCTGACGGCACTTGAAAGTGGCTGTCCTGGCTTGCCCCCCCTGAGTGCCCATGATGTCCGGCTAAGATACCTTGAATTCTTTGCGGGTAGGGGGGCTATCAATATGTCAGACAATGTCTGAAACCTTTTTCAAATAAAAAAATAACTACTCAAATCTTTGGTGACATTTACTGCTTGTGTTTGTTTTAGCTGACCCTGACAGAAATGTGGTGAGTCCTGAAAATGGCGTGATTGTGTAACCTTACTAAGCACTGTTGGGTGTTATTTACTAAAGGCAAAGACACTTTGCACTACAATTGCACTTGAAACTGCACTTGTAGTGCAAAGTGGATTTGCCCTCAGGAAATAACACCCATTGTCACAGAAAACACCAATTAGAGCACCACAAAAGTGTTGGAGCGTTGAAACAATAATCCACACATTCTTGATTATCAATCTTTTTAATACCAGCACAATCACATGTGCATTTAGAAAAGGTTTGTAAAACAAACCAACATGTTTGTTGCATAACATTTTTTGGGGTCACATTAGAAAAAGTAGAAATGTCCATTTAAGATAAAACAGGCATGTTTAAAACCAACAAGAAAGACACAAATCTTGAACTTACAAAGTTCACATTTGGTAGAACTTGAAGGCAATATCAGACATGAGTATTTACAAACTGTGTTTGATTTTGCATTCAGATGGGGTGAAGTCACCCCAGGAAAAGCCAAATTTTGAAGATGCACACAAATTTACGAATGTCAACATGTGCGACCTACCTTCACGGGGGATCAAGGGACGTGTTTTGGGGGTGCAACCCCTTCCTCACAGCTACTTTATTATTGAGGAAGTGGTTGCACCCCCAAAACGCCTACATTGATCTTCCGTGATGGCAGATAGCACATGTTGACACACTGTGTGCCTCTTCAAAATTTGGCTATTCTCAAATCTGTCAAAAACATGTCAATTATTTTTAGCACACAAAAAACCAAAGGGATTTGGAGGGGTTTTAAACTCTCCTTAAAACATCAATGATGTTCTTCATTTTTTGCTGAACATCATTGAACATCATTGATGTTTTTCTGGATGTTTTCTGGATGTTTTCCAAGTCCCTATTTTCCTCCATGATCTCCCCGATCAGGATCTGTGCACTTTCCGAGATGAAAGGATCTGGATCCACAACATCACGATCACCTAAAAAGATAGAAACAAAAACACACCATGTATCATAAATATGCCGGCATCCATCTTTTATCTGAGCCTGTGGTCGCAGACACTCACCTGTTGTGTTTCCAATTTCCACCACGTCTTCCAACTCCTGCTCTGCTTGGATTGGGTGGATTTCCCCTTCTTCCAGAGGTGGGGGGTCTCTGGTCTCCTCGGATGAGGGGTGTCCTCCGAGTCTTTTCTCCCCTATGTAAACAAAAATAGGTATACTTAGCACACAGATATTTGATGGCAGAACTATAAATATGAAACATTGTTTGGAAGTGGGGTACAATTTTTTGGGGGGCAGAGTTCCAAGATGTTGCATTTTTCTTGTCCTTTGGAGCACCTGTGTGGGCCCCCTAATAAAAAGGGTGTTCTTGTGTCCCACACTAGTGCTCCAGCGTCCAGATGTGTAAACAGCTGCTGAGTGTCATCTCCTTACACAGAATCTAATTTGCATTTCATTCTAGTAACAAACCCATATACACAACCAAATTATTTTCAGACAAGTAGACCCTAAAAAATGTGGCCAAATGCATATGGCCAAAACAATGGTGTTTTCTAGGCCGCACAAAAAAATGTTTGATACGAGCGAATAATGTGCCCATGAACATGAAAGTTGACATTTTAAACTGGATAACAGTTAAGAAAAGCACAAGGAGCAGCACGAACGTAATAAACATAAAAAGAATAGGAACACAGCACAACTACTTTTTTGCAGCACTCTCCGGATATTTCTGTACTGCTCATGCTCTCTTAATTTCAGGTCCGACCACTGCTTCCTGAGCTGATCTTTCGATTGTCGTACCCCAAAATTCCGGTGCAGACTTTTGACCACTTTTGCCATGATCTTAGCCTTTCGGACATTGGGGTTGGGGTAAGGTCCATACTTCCCATCATAGTCGGTACTCATCATTATGTCGACCATCTCCAGCATCTCCCCAAAGGACATATTTGATGCCTTATATCTTCTCCTTCTGGAATGGGACGTTTCTGCCTCCGGTCTTTCCTCCCCCTCCTCCTCGTTGCTGTAATTAGCACGCACCTGCTGTGTCTCCGCCATGTGCTCTTCCCCCACTGCGCCGAACGAGAAGGGGCGGGAAATAGACTAGAAAGAACGTCAGGGGCGTGCGGAATTACACGCATGCGCAGTGTCTATAAAGCACAACACGCGTGCGTAGTACGATCTTTGAGCGGAGGAAGGAGTATCGGAGGCACCGATCGTGATAACGAAGATAAGATCTAAACTTGGGCCTGTACTGCTTCTAGATTGAGGCCTATGTTGTAACAAGATTAGGAGAGTTTTGCCTGACATTAGGGTTTGTCTTGTGTTGTGTCTTGCAGATAAAATGGATGGCTTCAATGACTACAATTTCCTCCCCCTGTTCATAGACAAGTACAGGGAGCTGCCCTGTCTGTGGCAGGTGAAACATCCACATTACAATAATAAAAAAAAGAGGCAGGCAGCGCTGGAGAAACTGCTGGGGTTGGTGAAGCCGGTGTTCCCCCCAATAACCATCCCCTATTTAAAAGCCAAAATTGGTGGCCTGAGGAGCACTTATCTTAGGGAGCGCAAGAAGGTCACGGATTCGCAGAGATACGGAGCTGGAGCAGATGACATTTATATCCCCAGGCTGTGGTACTATGAGAGACTGCGATTTCTGTCAGACCAGACTGAAGTCAGGGAATCACTCTCCACTCTTCCTTCCACTCTTCCTTCCACCCTGTCCAACCTGGGACTTCCAGCCAAGAAGAAGTGGAGGAGCCCAGATGGAGTCAGGTATAGCATTCTTCTACAGATTTCTGGTCAATAAATAAATGATGTTTACTAGATGTTATTATTGATCACTAATTGCTGATTTTAATAAAGTTTTTTACATATCAATAGACACTAATGGGCAAAACTAATTGGGACAAGAATGAAAAATGCTGGGCTCAGAATGATAGTCTGTTATATTTGTTAACATTCAATTTGCAACAGTCATGAGATGAAAATTGTGTGTGATTGACGAAGAAAAAACTAAAACTATGTCCCTTTTTCATACACAGGAAGACCTCAGCCAGGAGGACGAGGAGTCTGTTGAATGTGGCAGCCGGGAAGAGGCTGTGGAATGTGGCAGCCAGGAGAGGCAGGACTAAGTGGCAGCCAGGAGAAGCCTGGGCCCAGTCGTAGCCTGACCGAATTGCAGGTTCCTCCCCTCCACCTTCCAAACAAAAGACCCAGGAAGGGGAGTCACGTTCAGGATTCAGCGCTCAGGCTCATTCAGGAAGCTTCTGTGTCCCTCAGAGCCTTACCCACTCCTGAAGAGGCCTTTGCCTGCATGACTGCCACCAAACTGCAGGGCATGCAGGAGAGTCAATGCAAGCTGTGTGAGGACCTGCTTTATAAAGTCCTAACTAAGGGGGTGAGTGACGAAATCACACCCAATACCCACCTGAGTGAGTTGGCCCATCCCCCTCCTCCCCCTCCTCCTCCCACAACTCCACCACCACAGCCACAGCGTGGAAGGAAGCGTGGAAGGAAGACCAGAGAGTAATGACCTGGGTTCAGTCTGGTCTGACAAAAGATGCAGTCTCTTGTATGACCACAGCCTGGGGACACAGATGTCATCTGCTGCTTTCCGGATCTCTGGGACTTCTGGACCAGACTGCACTCCCTTAGATATGGACTCCTCAAGCCACCAATTTTGCTGGAAAAGAATTGATGTGTGCCCTGGGGGCCAAAGGCTTCACCAATTTCTGCTGTTTCTCCAGATGTCGTTCACAGTGTTAGTAATGTCTCCTATGTTAGCTGCAATATGGGTGACCCTAGTCTCCAGTACATCTATGCTGTGGCCAAATCTTTGCATTAGAGAAAGCATATCAGCTTGTAGTGAGCTTCTTAAGGACATTAGCATATCCTTTGATGTAGTGTCCATCACTGGTTGTCCGATAGTAGGAAAGGCAGCTATGGAGTGAAGCATAGAATTTTGCATTGGCAATGTAGGAGTTAATGAGGTGATATGGCTTACCTCATAGCTGGCTGCAGTGACATCCAGGTGCATTTTTACCTTAGCAGGGCTGCTAGATACTGGGGTGCCTGGAGGAGAAGGTGGAGGCTCCATTCCAGTACTCAGGGAGGCTTCCTGGTTCACAGCAGAGGGTGCAGACTGCATGGATTGCGTGGGGAGGAGAGCCGTGGATGATTTATGCAGAGGACCAGCCACAGCACCATCTTGGCTTCGCCTTGAGGTCGGCTTTTACATGTAGGCCGTCAGTTCGTGGGGGAGCTGATCTTCCTTCCTCTTTAGGGACATGACCTCCCGGGTGCTATAGGTGATATCCACAGGCTGGGGGATGCAGTGAGAGATAGCTGGAAGCTGGGTGATGCTTGTACTAGCGGCTGGTGTGAAGAGCTCCTGTTCTAAGCAGCAATCCTGTTCGCGTGACGGTCAAGACCCCCCCGTATTTTGATTGGGGCAATCATTATGGAGCAATCTCTCTCTGTTGGGATAATCATGTGGAGGAGTCTCTGAGAATGCTCCACTTGATTGCCCCCAGAGGAACTATGACAGAGAGCCTGCACCTTCTCTACATCCAGTAAACAGACCAAAGAGACTGCAGGAAGACAAGGAGCAGAGACTGTGCTGTCACTGCCACCACACACAGCGCTACCTGTGGAATCTGGACCTTTTCTGGTGAGTGTGCATCACGCCACTGGGAAAGCAAGCAAGCAGAGTAGCAGAGAGTCACAGAGAGGACAACAATCTATACAGTAGGAACACGGACAACCTCAGTGAACTACTGGCCAATTTCTATCTGCCAGTAATAGCAGGGCCTATTACAGCTTTATGAAAAACCATGTCTTGCTGCTAAAACTACCATAGATTTTTTTTTTTTTAACTTAACTATGTAAGCTTGTCAGCGCTGCCAGTGTATGCTGTCGCTAAGTTTGCCTGTGAAAATTGTACTGTTCTGTAACACCACATAGAGTGTTATGACATCCCCCAAGAATTCTTTGCCACCTGGCCACAGTTCAAAAGCCATAAAGTGCATTCTTGGTTACATATATAGTGGTTAAGTACACCATGTTGGAACAGGAAACATAAAAGTAGTATCAGTCATACTTTTTTTAGATCTCTAACCAGGAGTGCACTGTATGCATTAACCATCTGGCATGATACATGAAAAAAAATAACTTCACTTAAGTAGCTTTCTGCTGCTCTAACCAGCAATTACAATGACAGCCCAGACTTGCTTAGTAACATAACAACAGCTGCTGCAGTGTCTGTTGTCAAAAATGGAGAAGTGTAATTCAGAAATACAATGCAATATTATTGTTTCTTTGTATTAAATTTGTTTAATTTAGATGTGTTTTTCTTTTTTTCAATAAAAAAGTGTTCCTTTTTAACACTTTTTGACCCCTAGTTAACCCTTACCAGCCCTAAAATACAAACCCTTCATTCTCTATTACCCTTCTATTATTTTCAGATGTTTTTTTTAATTTCTACTTTTTAACTCACTAATAAACTTTTTCAATGTCTGCTTGGTTTTTTTTGTGTTAAGCTTTTTTTGTGTTAAAAATTAGTCAAATAAAAAAAAAATCCTACATTTCATTTGTACCAGAACTGTAATTTTAGTATCTTAACAAAAGAAATAAGTTAAGCCTCATACACACGATCAGACTTTGTACAAACTTTCCTGTGGATTTTTGTACAAAGGGCATTGGCCGTAAACTAATTAAGCATACACACGGCAGGACTTTTCCGGCAACAAACACAAACGTAGTGACGTTTCAACGTACTGACGACACTTCAAAAAGAGGAAGTTCAATTCTCTGGGGCCACCCTTTGGTCAACTTCTGTATTGTTGTCTGATCTTTTGCATTGGTTCTGAGCTTGCGTGTTTGTAGTTTGTACAAAAGTCAGATGGTTTTGTGTACACACGATCGGACTTTGCTCCATCGGACTTTTGTTGCCAGAAGGTTTGTCCGTTCGCATAGCCAACAAAAGTGAGATGAAAACGAAAAAGTTTGTCCGATGGAGCGTACACACGGTCGAATGTTGCTTTAAAACAGCTAATTTGCATGTTTGTTGTCAAAAAGTCTGATCGTGTGTCCGGGCCTTTAGAATAAAACATGAATGCACAGTCATGCGACGCTGTACCCAAACAAAATGTATGTCCTTTTTCCCCACAAATAGAGCTTTCTTTTGGTGGTATTTTATCACCTCTGCGTTTTTTATTTTTTGCGCTATAAACAACTATATTTTTTACTTTTTGCTGTAATAAACATCCCCCAAAAATATAATAAAAAAATGTCTTCCTCAGTTTAGGCCGATATATATTCTTTTACATATTTTTGGTAAAAAAAAAAATCACAATAAGCACAAAAGTTCATCTACAAAATAGGGGATAGATTTATGCCATTTTTATTAATATTTTTTTTTTTTACTACTAATGGCAGTGATTTGCGATTTTTATCGGGACTGCAACATTGCAGCGGACAGATCGGACACTTTTGACACTATTTTGTGACTTTTTTACAGCGATCAGAGCTAAAGATAGCCACTGATTACTGTATAAATGTCACTGGCAGGGAAGGGGTTAACACTAGGGGGCGATCAAGGGATTAACTGTGTGTTCTCTAGGTGTGTTCTAACTTTAAGGGGGGTGGGCTCAGTAGAACATGACAGAGATCACTTTTCCCGATGACTGGAGACAGAAAATCTCTGTCATGTCACTAGATGAACAGGGAAAAGTCTTGTTTACATAGGCATTTCCCTGTTCTGCCTCTCCTCACCGTGATCACAGGCCACCGGCAGACATTGAGTCCGTGGGACCCACGGGTGCACTCCTGCGGCACGTGCACCCGCCGCCAGCATGCGCTGGCCCGCTGCCTGGCTTCAATGGAGGGACGTACGGGTACGCCCATTTGCCCAGCCGTGCCATTGTGCCGACGTACATCGTCGTGCAGTGGTTGGCAAGGGGTTAAAACTGGAGAGTGCAAAATCTGGTGCAACTGTGCATAGAAACCAATCAGCTTCCATTTTGTTTTTTGTTTTTTTGTCAAAGCTTAATTGAACAAGCTGAAGTTAGAAGCTACCATGTACAGCTGCACCAGATTTTGCATTCTCCAGTTTTAGTAAATCATCCCAATTCATGTATTATTTTGTTCCCTGAAATAATGCAAAGTTATCACTGAATAAACAGGCCCACAGAAGAAACAGTGACATTGCTTTGGTTCATAAGAAGTAGTGATGAGCTGAACTGCTCTGGGTTCTGTTAGACAGGGGTTCTGTGATCCTTAAGGCTGGGTTCACACCTATGCGAATTGCATGCGGTTTCCCTGCATCCAATTTGCATGGTAGGAGATTGTGACCGGCTCTCTATGGAGCTGGTCCACATCTCTTCACTGCGGCTCCGATGCACATTTGCACATGGGTCCTGTGCGTCTATTGGTCCATTTCAGGTCTGAATTCAGCCCAAAAATTCAGGCTGAAATTGGACCTGAAATGGTGAACGGGGACGCACCGGACCCCTGCTGTGAGCCGCATGCAGCAATAGTGTGAACCCAGCCGAAAAGAGTTTGGATGCCAAACCCAAACCCCATAAAAATCAATAGAGACAGATCTGTCAAATTAAAAATACCCATTTTCTTGTCTAGTAGATAAAAGGGGGGTGTAAAAAAAACAAAAACAAAACATGGGTTGCACTGAATGCAATTTTCTGCCAATTTACACAGGTTTTTTTTTCTACAACAAGAATGAAAAAAGTGTAGTACCCTGCCCTCCCCCCATACATATCAAACCCTTTGAGTCTGGTACAGGTTTTAAAAATATCATGTGAGGTCCCACTAAAAATTCATCCCAAACCCTTAACCTGAGCATTTAGCCTGGCTGGCTAGGAAAAAGGCGGGGGGGGGGGGGCATGAGGAAAGTGCCTTGCTAGAGGGAACCCCTCAGACAAAGCACCTTGTCTCCATGTTGATAAAGACAAGGGCCTCTTCACCTAAACCCTTGCCTAGTGGTTGTGGGAGTCTGCAGGTAGGAGGTTTATCGGAATCTGGAAGCCCCATTTAAAATGTAGGGGGCGTTCAGATACTGCCCCCATGTGAATGAGTATGGGGTACATAGTACCCCTACTCATTTACAAAAAAAAATGTAACTTAGAAATAGACACCCAGACATTTGACAAGTTCTTAATAAAAACAAAATAAAAAACTCCCCAAAAATGTCCCTTGTTGTAAATCAGTCACAATGCCCACCACCAAATGATATGCCATGACCTGGCTGAGCGACCATCAGATATATAAGGGAAGAGGTATCATTAACCAAATACAGTCTACCTCACTGCCGAGCTTCCATGTTATGGCTTCAGTATTAATTTGAAATTGCTGATCTTCTGGAGCCCAGGATGTAAAATTCCCCACATCATTATAAATTACAGTGATATTATCCATATATATCAAATTTGTTATTTTGTAGTGATAAACAAATTCTCCAAATTCATTAAAAAAAGGTGCTGGCTCATTTAAGCCAAACGCATATTTAATTTCTTTTAAATAGTGATACAACTTCAACATGAAAATAGAAAGAGAAAAGTGTGTTAAATAAGGAATAGAAATTTGTCAAATAAAAATTTATATTTAAAGTCCAACTCACTCCTGATATCCCCCATCTGGTCCCACCCTCCACGTGGTTTGAACCTTAATTCCGCAGAGAGGAGTGTCATGTAAAGACTTGGTGCTGAACTCATCTGCATTCTCCTTTCAGTCAAGGGCAGGGATGCCTTGCCACCCTGAGCTCACGGTAAATGAGCTAAATGATGCTTCCAGTTATTAAAGCCAGAAGAAAAATATAATTTCCAGTGACCAGGTGAGTCTTTGCAGGACAGGAAGGATATCACCTGGAGCTGCTTTTTTGAGGGATGGAATTTTGTGGTTTGCGTCCAATCTGATATCGGCCTTTAGGTCAGAGGGTCCAGTCATTAATTGCTCATCTTGCAAGATGCACTTTTCTGACTAGGGATGAGCTTCGAGTTCAAGTTGAACTCATATTCGACTCGAACATGGGCTGTTCGCAAGTTCGCCGAACAGCGAACAATTTGGGGTGTTCGCGGGAAATTCGAATGCCACGGCACACCCTTTAAAAGTCTATGGGAGAAATCAAAAGTGCTAATTTTAAAGAATTTTAAGAATTTGTATTCAGACCGGAACGAATAGCACGTGTCTAATTTCCACTGATCATCTAGATCATTGTTTCTCAACTCCAGTCCTTAACCACTTGAGTCCCGGACCATTATGCTGCCTAAGGACCAGAGGTCTTTTTCCAATTTGGCACTGCGTCGCTTTAACTTTTAATTGCGCGGTCATGCAATGCTGTACCCAAACGAAATTTGCGTCCTTTTCTTCCCACAAATAGAGCTTTCTTTTGATGGCATTTGATCACCTCTGCAGTTTTTATTTTTTGCGCTATAAATGGAAAAAGACCGAAAATTTTGAAAAAAAATGATATTTTCTACTTTTTGTTATAAAAAAAATCCAATAAACTCAAATGTATTCGGCCACATGTCTTTGGTAAAAAAAATGTCAATAAGCGTATATTTATTGGTTTGCGCAAAAGTTATAGCGTCTACAAACTAGGGAACATTTTCTGGAATTTACACAGCTTTTAGTTTATGACTGCCTATGTCATTTCTTGAGGTGCTAAAATGGCAGGGCAGTACAAAACCCCCACAAATGACCCCATTTTGGAAAGTAGAGACACCAAGGAAATTGCTGAGAGGCATGCTCAACCCATTGAATATTTATTTTTTTTTGTCCCAAGTGATTGAATAATGACAAAAAAAAAAAAAAAAAAAAATATTTACAAAAAGTTGTCACTAAATGATATATTGCTCACACAGGCCATGGTCCTATGTGGAATTGCACCCCAAAATACATTCAGCTGCTTCTCCTGAGTACGGGGATAGCGCATGTGTGGGACTTTTTGGGAGCCTAGCCGCGTACGGGACCCCGAAAACCAATCACCGCCTTCAGGATTTCTAAGGGTGTAAATTTTTGATTTCACTCTTCACTGCCTATCACAGTTTTGGAGGCCATAAAATCCCCAGGTGGCACAAACCCCCCCCAAATGACCCCATTTTGGAAAGTAGACACCCCAAGCTATTTGCTGAGAGGCATATTGAGTCCATGGAATATTTTATATTTTGACACAAGTTGCGGGAATGTGACACTTTTTTTTTTTTTTTTTGCACAAAGTTGTCACTAAATGATATATTGCTCACACAGGCCATGGGCATATGTGGAATTGCACCCCAAAATACATTTAGCTGCTTCTCCTGAGTATGGGGATACCACATGTGTGGGACTTTTTGGGAGCCTAGCCGCGTACGGGGCCCCGAAAACCAATCACCGCCTTCAGCGTTTTTAAGGGCGTGAATTTTTGATTTTACTCTTCACTGCCTATCACCGTTTCGGAGCCCATGGAATGCCCAGGTGGCACAAAACCCCCCCAAATGACCCCATTTTGGAAAGTAGACACCCCAAGCTTTTTGCTGAGAGGCATGGTGAGTATTTTGCAGCTCTCATTTGTTTTTGAAAATGAAGAAAGACAAGAAAAAACATTTTTTTTTCTTTTTTCAAATTTCAAAACTTTGTGACAAAAAGTGAGGTCTGCAAAATACTCACTATACCTCTCAGCAAATAGCTTGGGGTGTCTACTTTCCAAAATGGGGTCATTTGGGGGGGTTTTGTGCCACCTGGGCATTCCATGGCCTCCGAAACTGTGATAGGCAGTGAAGAGTGAAATCAAAAATTCACGCCCTTAGAAAGCCTGAAGGCGGTGCTTGGTTTTCGGGGTCCCGTACGCGGCTAGGCTCCCAAAAAGTCTCACACATGTGGTATCCCGTACTCAGGAGAAGCAGCAGAATGTATTTTGGGTGTAATTTCACATATTTCCATGGCATGTTTGAGCAATATATCATTTAGTGACAACTTTGTGCAAAAAAAAAAAAAATTTGTCTCTTTCCCGCAACTTGTGTCGCAATATAAAATATTCCATGGACTCGACATGCCTCTCAGCAAATAGCCTGGGGTGTCTACTTTCCAAAATGGGGTCATTTGGGGGGGGGTTGAACTGTCCTGGCATTTTATGCACAACATTTAGAAGCTTATGTCACACATCACTCACTCTTCTAACCACTTGAAGACAAAGCCCTTTCTGACACTTATTGTTTACATGAAAAAGTTATTTTTTTTGCAAGAAAATTACTTTGAACCCCCAAACATTATATATTTTTTTAAAGCAAATGCCCTACAGATTAAAATGGTGGGTGTTTCATTTTTTTTTTTCACACAGTATTTGAGCAGCGATTTTTCAAACGCATTTTTTGGGGAAAAAACACACTTTTTTAAATTTGAATGCACTAAAACACACTATAGTGCCCAAATGTTTGATGAAATAAAAAAGATGATCTTAGGCCGAGTACATGGATACCAAACATGACATGCTTTACAATTGCGCACAAACGTGCAGTGGCAACAAAATAAATACATTTTTAAAAGCCTTTAAAAGCCTTTACAGGTTACCACTTTAGATTTACAGAGGAGGTCTACTGCTAAAAATACTGCCCTCGATCTGACCTTCGCGGTGATACCTCACATGCATGGTGCAATTGCTGTTTACGTTTGACGACAGACCACCGCTTGCGTTCGCCTTAGCGCAAGAGCAGGGGGCGACAGGGGTGCTTTAAACTGTTCCTTTCATTTTTTTTTTTTTTTTATCATTTTTTTTGTTATCTCGGGGAATGTAAATATCCCCTATGATAGCAATAGGTGACAGGTACTCTTTTTTGAAAAAATTGGGGTCTATTAGACCCTAGATCTCTCCTCTGCCCTCAAAGCATCTGACCACACCAAGATCGGTGTGATAAAATGCTTCCCCAATTTCCGCTATTTACATCTGGCGAAATCTAAGTCATAAAATGCTCGTAGCTTCCGGTTTCTTAGGCCATAGAGATGTTTGGAGCCACTCTGGTCTCTGATCAGCTCTATGGTCAGCTGGCTGAATCACCGGCTGCATTCTCAGGTTCCCTGTTGAGACAGGAGAGCCAGAGAAAAACACGGAGGACGGTGGGGGGGGCATTCCCTCCCACGGCTTGTAAAGGCAGTCTAGAGGCTAATTAGCCAGTAGGATTGCTTTTACATGAAAGCCGACCGCTGGCTGAAAAGAATGATACCAAGATGATACCTAAACCTGCAGGCATCATTCTGGTATAACCACTCAAAGTTGTGAATGGCGTACCTGAAGACAAAAAAATGGTTAACAATAAAGCACAGTAAACGGTAAAGTATAAATAATTACATACCTGAAAAACAAACATGATAAAATATAATAACAATAAAACATTGCAGAATAGAATACAGTAAAAAAGAGCAGAACAATAGAGAGAGAAAATAGAGAGAGAGAACAATAAAACGACAACAATTTTTTTTAATTTTATATACATATATTTTTTTACACTTTTTTTGTAACTAACTTTTATAACGGTAACCGGTTCCAGGTTCAGGTCTCTTAAAATGCGATGGCATCTTGGGAGACCCTGTGAAAGTGTGCCTAGTCTGTGCAATGCCGTACCCTACGCTAATACTCAACTAGTGCATGGTAGCGTTCAAAACATTCACCAATGCAAAGACCAGGATTGTCAGGACAGGAGGGACAATAATAGAGGGTGTCACGTCTATATCCGCGCTTGCTGCAGACACGACATCTTTTTTGGGGGGGTTCGCTGGGTAGGGGTACTCGGGAGGACATAAAGAAAATGCCTCTCATGCAGCCGACTGCATTTGGTTGGGGATGTGAATGGGGGAAGTACGGGTGCCGCAGAAGCGGTGGGTTCCCAATTAGGATTGGCGAATGCAGCAGGAAGGGCACTATGGGCATGATGGGCCTGTGTTTGTCTTTTTGGTGGCAGCGGGACACTACTTGTGCTTGCCACCTCACCAGCTTGAACTGCACTTATGGGACTCGCCACGTCACCAAGTGTTACTGCAGTGCTGGTTTGACTACGACCGGGGTGTACTAGGCCGCTGGTGCTTGCCAGTTCACCAAAACGCTACAAAAAAACTGTTAGCGATCGCAGGGATCAGGCCTGACTCTGCGAACGCTGCAGTTATGCGTTCAGTGTTTTGTAAGTGACAGTGATCGATCGATACTGCACTTGGGTGGGCTGGGCGGAGGGGCAAAACGCAGGTGCTAGCAGGTATCTGGGCTGATCCCGCTAACACTGCTTTTTGGGAACCCTAAACTGCTGGGGACACTAGTATAGATCTGATCGGATCAGATACTATACCACTAAGGGAGGTGTACGGTGCGTGCGTGGGTGTTAGCAGTACTGGCGCTAATTTGACGCTGCCTGGGGCGACGCATATCACCGCCGGGCGATCAGGGGCTAAACCTTTATTCGGTAATAAACGGCGGGTTCCCTGACACTATAAAAAATAAACAAACTAACCAGCGTCACCCGTAACGGTTATACAGTGATCAGTGGGGAAAGGGTTAACTAGGGGGCAATCAAGGGGTTAAAACATTTATTAGGTAGTATATGGGGGTCCCTGACGCTATAAAACGCTGACGGCGAACCTAAATATTTACCTTACTAACTAGCGTCACCAGCGACACTAATACAGCGATCAGAAAAATGATCGCTTAGTGACACTGGCGACAGGGGGTGATCAAGGGGTTAAAACTTTATTAGGGGGGGGTTAGGGGGGTATCCTAGACCTAAAGGGGGGTAATACTCACTGTCCCAACACTGTAACTGTCACAAACTGACACCAATCAGTAATCAGAAAAAAAAAAAACTGCTGGTGTCAGTTTGTGACAGGGAGGGGGGGGGGTGATTGGGGGGGGATCGGGGGGCGATCGGGGGGGGGATCGAGGTGTTTTGTGTGCCTGGCATGTTCTACTGTGTTGTGTAGTGTTGGTGCACTCACATACCTGTCTTCTCTCCTCGGCGCTGCAACGGAATACCGAGCCGAGGAGAGATGACATCATTTCCTTTGCTGCTGTTTAGCATACAGCAGCAAAGGAAGTGATCTGATTGGCCGGCGGCGACCGCGAGGGGGGGCCACAAACGGATGGCCTCCCCCTCACCTCCGATCGCCAGGGGACCAAACGGGACCGCCTCGGGCGGCGGGGGGGGTCCGATCGGGCCCCCCACCCGCGGGAGGCAAATCGCGTACATGTACATGATTTTGCCTGCCCGTGCCGCCTTGCCGACGTAAATCGGCGTGAGGCGGTCCTTAAGTGGTTAAGGTGCACCAACAGGTCATGTTTTCAGGATTTTACTCAAATGAAACAGCTGTGGTAATTACTAAGGCAGTGAAACTAATAAAATCACCTGTGCAAAAAAATGGAAAGCCTGAAAACATGACCTGTTGGGGCACCTTGAGGGCTGGTGTTAAGAAACACTGATCTAGGTAATGTCATTGAGCAACAATGCCCCCAGTGACATTTTGGCTAGTGTAATGCCCCAGTGATATTGGCGGTCAGTGAAAATTGCTCTGTTGGGACTTGTTTACATTTTTAGCTGCCAATGTCATTCCTGAGAAATACTATTCTTGGAGGATTGCTTTTCATAGACACTTGACAGGTGACTGAGAGGTGATAAGCTGCCTCCTCACTGCCTGTTTTAACGTCCCTGGTAGTATGATTATGTCAGATTTTTGTGTCTCAAAGTGGTACATTGTTTTGCATGTAAATTTGGCATTTTATATTGTAGGCCTGTAATTCTTAGGAATAACTCACTTAAATCTGTCCAAACAAGAGTCTAGTGGACATCCCGGGTATGATAACGTTTGACACACAAAATCATAAATAAAATGTATTCAATAATGTAATCAAATCAAAAACACAGAAATTTGCTCAGTTGCAGAATTGTTGCTGTTGTTACTTTCAGTGACTGATGACGAATTTCCCCCAAATCACTCGCTCAATTCTGCAAGTGATTCTAATTTACTATCGCTGTTTTCTAGCTGGTCTAAAACCAATTGTGATTTAAAGGGACACTTTTTGGATGCCATGGAGTATATATATATTTTTATATATATTTATATATATATATATATATATATATATATATATATATATATATAATATAAAACTGCATGCAGGGCACTGGACAAAGCATTACGGACAAAAGGGACGTGAAATGATTTAATACAGTAATGTAATTTGTAAGATTACAGTGTACTGTATGTATTATGCTTTTTTCACTTTTTGAATCTGGCGCTGGGCTCTGCCCCATGTGTTGCGACACTCACAGGGAACGGAGCCCAGCACAGTGATAGATTGAGCGGAGGAAACAGCCCGCACATACAGCGGGGGGGGGACATCGCAGGATCCTGGGGGCAAGTTAAGTAACTTTGCCTGGATCCTGCAATGCAATCCGGAGTGTGGCTCGGGTTTACCGCTTTTGGTAATGAAAATTCACCCCAAGCCACACTCGTGATTACAACTAGGAAGGTTAAAGGAGAAGTATGGCCAAAGTTATTTCGGCCATATTTCTCATGTGGGTCACAGGACTGCACTTTGTTCTGCACTCCTGTGACTCAGATTCAGCAGATAGCGGGCTAAAGGCTGATGTCAGCTGAAACCACAGAGCCCGTCCAGGCTCTGGACAGATCCCAACAATATGGTTAGGATCTGCCTAGATGCCTAATCAGCAGCTGGTTCAGACTTTCATTGTGCCACTGACAGACTGAGCCAGCCACTCACACCCCCTCCACAGCCCGACATTCCAGTGAGCACTGGAGGGAATAGCAGAGAGCCGGTGACTGACAGTCATCAATCTGCTCACTGAAGACCAAGAACTGAGCGATCAGCAGTCATGTGAGAGGTGGTGGAGGACAGCTGCAGGATCTGACCACCACATCACCACATAGGTAAGTATAATTTTTTTTTTTTAAACCAAAATTCTCTTTTAACCGTTAAAAGCCTTCAGCACTGCATTGTATGCATTACACATGGTTGCAGGGTGGTGTTGGTTGGAGGGTGGCAGTAAAATCCCTGTTTGTGTAGCTCCCTTATTGCAAATGTAAATGAGCCCTTACATTGATTGGTGGCATATATTTCTATCAGGTTACAAAAATAAACTTTATAGTAACATGAGGGAGGGCATGGTTAGAATGAAAGCTCACTTTTCACTTTAGTGAGATTTATTGTGTAACACCCACAATGTTAGGGCTCATTCACACTACTGGTTAGAGGGTGGTAAAACCATGCAGTTAAGCAGAGTTTCTACCGCCCCACCTGCTACCCCTTTGTATAGGCAGTGACTGGGGGGTGGCTGCAGTCATGATGTTTTGCATCACAGCAGGGATTATACACCCCATTGCTTTTGCCAGGTGCTAGCGCCCACCAAACACAACTGAGTCAAGTAAATGGGGCGGCTCTGTAGCTGCTCTGTAGCTTCTTCCTCTCACTCTGGAATGCCTGAAGTCAAAATCTGGTGGCAGGGAAGAGGGAGAGTTTGCAGCTTGGACAGATGATGATTGGCTATGACTTAGTAAATTATTCCATAGATTCCTCCCTATGCTGGCTGAGGCACTAGAATTACATTGTCTTGCACCTGACTAATGTTCTGAAAGATAGGAGAAACCCTGCTGTGTGTACATAGGGGGGCTGACAGTGCTGATAGTATCAGCAGCCGGGTCTCCCTGCAGTCATCATGACAAGAAGGAGACCCGGACTCTAAACTGTGAATCTCTTCCCAAGGCACCCAATATGGCTGCTAATATGGTGCTATGGGGGGATAGGGGAAATTTTGGGGGTGCACCAACCTGACACCACCCCTGATTAAAGGGGCAATTGGTTGTGTTTGTCCATCAGGCCAAACTATATTTTTTTAGAGAAGGGCGGGGGTTTGGATATTTAGTATTTTACTGTATCAATTTTTAGGCTACATTTCAAATGATCACCAATACCAGAAAAGTATACATTTTTCTTAATTTTCTGAAAGTCCTTAGAAAAGGCTGTATACTGTACCTTATGTCTGTAATAATGAGGATGCTTATTATACAATTTTCCTTTATAGAACAGATTGATATCATGCAGTGCTTTGGCCATAGCTTCTACCGCATAATAAATTCGTGGAGAGAGTCCTTGATCCAGAATATTAAATAAATTTGGATACATTCTTTCTTCCAGAGACCCATAATAGGTAAGTAGACATAATATGGTATTGTTTCTATTTTCTTTGTTTTCAGACATACACTTTGCAATTGATAAATAATAGATGGAATCTGATGAATTATTTAAGGTATAAGTCTTGTCAATTCTATCAAAAAAGTGTTCTTTATTTGGAATGAATAAAGGGTATAAATCCAGAACCAAGCTACCATTAAAGTATTTGTATGGATCATATACTGTAGAGCTGAGATATCTCAGAGGAGGAACAATAAATGTTTTATCATCAATGGCATTATTATTAATGAAATAATGATGAAATGAATAGTTACCGATAAAAGATCCACATAATACAATTACTTTAGCACTGGAGTTTTTAATAACAAAAATTGCATTATTTATAATTTGTTCTATATTAATGTTATCATAAAAACTAGACCAAAATGAAACTGAATATTCAACACAAATACCATTACTTTTCATGTACTTTATTAATATCTCCTTATCTTTGTCTCCGGCATCATCTTGCGTTGCAAATATTCCAACCCACGTCCAGCTAAAATGTTTCAACAACTTAATAACAGCCATATAATGAACATGGTCATTCTGAACTGTCCGGAATACACGAGGATAGAGAAGCCTATTTGTTAGAGAATAGTCCGTAGCTCCATAACTGATCTTCAAAACAGAAAAACAGTCATTATTTTCAATGTTTGTGGACAATATTTGGAAATATTTCCAAAAGGTAAAATGAATTGGAAACTATGACTAAAATCTAGACACATAATTGTTTATACTTATTTAATATTTATTAGTTATATTAACCATTTGACCTCCGGAAGATTTACCCCCCTTCATGACCAGACCATTTTTTGCTATTTTTTGTTACTTTAACTGCGTGGTCATACAATGCTGTCCATAAATGAAATGTATGTCATTTTCCCCCACAAATAGAGCTTTCTTTTGGTGGTATTTGATCACCACTAGGTTTTTATTTTTTGCACAATAAACAAAAAAGGCCTAAAATTTTTGCAAAAAAAACCCCAATATTTTTTACTTTCTCCTATAAAACATGTCCAATAAAAAAAAAATCAATTTTCTTCATGAATTTAAGCCAATATGTTTTCTGCTACATATTTTTGGTAAAAATAAATCCCAATAAGCGTATATTGATTGGTTTTGGCAAAAGTTATAGCTTCTACAAACGGTTGTATATACTGGAATTCTAATTAATACATTTTTTTATACTTGTAATGGTGGTGATCAGTGACTTATAGCAGGACTACGATATTGTGGTGGACAATATGACATTTTTGACACTTTGTGGGAACCAGTGACACTAATGCAGTGATAAAAATATACACCGTCACTGTACTAACGACAATGGCTGGGAAGGGGTTAAATATCTAGGGCGATCAAAGGGTTAAATGTGTACCTAGCCAGTGTGTATGTGTACACAGTGTGGTGTTTTTATTAAGGGATGTGCTGGATTTTATTCTCTGCTTTGAAATGGAAACAAAATCCACCACATCCCTGCAGACAGAACAGAGCTCTGCATTGTTTAGAGCTCCGTCCTGTGTCTCTCCTTGCTGATCAGCGGATGTTGGTGGACATCCATTGGCTGGCACCCGCTGATCTGGATCTGCTGTGACTAATCACAGCAGAAGCAGTGCACCAGCAGCATGTGCAAGTGCTCCCTATGTGGAAGTGCAGATCACATAAATATACAGTATCTCACAAAAGTGAGTACACCCGTCACATTTTTGTAAATATTTTATTTTATCTTTTCATGTAACACTGAAGAAATGACACTTTGCTACAATGTAAAGTAGTGAGCGTACAGCTTGTATAACAGTGTAAATTTGCTGTCCCCTCAAAATAACTCAACACACAGCCATTATTGTCTAAACCGCTGGCAACAAAAGTGAGTACACCCCTAAGTGAAAATGTCCAAATTGGGCCCAAAGTGTCAATATTTTGTGTGGCCACCATTATTTTCCAGCACTGCCTTAACCCTCTTGGGCATGGAGTTCACCAGAGCTTCACAGGTTGCCTCTGGAATCCTCATCCACTTCTCCATAATGACATCACAAAGCTGGTGGATGTTAGAGACCTTGCACTCTTCCACCTTCCGTTTGAGGATGCCCCACACATGCTCAATAGGGTTTAGGTCTGGAGACATACTTGGCCAGTCCATCACCTTTACCCTCAGCTTCTTTAGCAGGGCAATGGTTGTTTTGGAGGTGTGTTTAGGGTCGTTATCATGTATCATGGATTACTGCCCTGCGGTCCAGTCTCCGAAGGGAGGGGATGATGCTCTGCTTCAGTATGTCACAGTACATGTTGGCATTTATGGTTTCCTTAATGAACTGTAGCTCCCCAGTGGCGGCAGCACTCATGTAGCTGCAGACCATGACATTCCCACCACCATGCTTGACTGTAGGAAAGACGCACTTCTCTTTGTACTCCTCACCTGGTTGCCGCCACACACGCTTGACACCATCTGAACCAAGTACGTTTATCTTAGTCTCATCAGACTACAGGACATGGTTCCAGGTATCCATGTCCTTTGTCTGCTTGACTTCAGCAAACTGTTTGTGGGCTTTCTTGTGCATCATCTTTAAAAGAGGCTTCCTTCTAAGACAACAGCCATGCAGACCAATTTGATGCAGTGTGCAGAGCATGGTCTGAGCACCGACAGGCTGACCCCCCCCCCACCCCTTCAACCTCTGCAGCACTGCTTGCAGCACTTATATGTCTATTTCCCAAAGACAACCTCTGGATATGACGCTGAGCACGTGCACTCAACACCTTTGGTCGACCATGGTGAGGCCTGTTCTGAGTATAACCTCTCCTGTTAAACCGCTGTATGGTCTTGGCCACCGTGTTGAAGCTCAGTTTCAGGGTCTTGGCAATCTTCTTATAGCCTAGGCCATCTTTATGTAGAGCAACAATTCTTTTTTTTAGATCCTCAGAGAGTTCTTTGCCATGAGGTGCCATGTTGAACTTGACCAGTATGAGATAGTGAGAGCGATAGTGAGGCTGCAGGAATCGTCCGTTCCCTCTCCTGGTGGTCGCGGTTCCGGTAGGTGCGGGCGGGTGGCATCATCGGCTGCCACCCATCCCATTCAGGTGCCCGATCAGATGCCGGCCTGAGCTCAGTGGGGAGGGGCCCAATCTCAGGGGTATGTCGGCTCGGGGGGGTCGCCCTAGACATTGCTTTGTGCCTTTTTTACTGCCCCAATTGCTCACCCTCACGCTGCAAAGGCAGCGAATGGGGGCGTCGCATGTTGCAACATTAGCTCACCCTTGTCAGTAGGGATTGGAGGCCGGATGCCAGTGCAGGGGGGGTCGGGTGCGTGTTTTCCCTGGCTACTTCCGGGCACAGCACCATCACCAGGTGTGATCTGGGGCGGGATGGAGGCGATCGGCTGACACCGGGCACACCGCACACACATCGCTTACTTCCATCTGTGCAGTGTCATGTAAGCTGAGTGCTGATTGGCTGAAGGAGTGTCTTCCTCAGTGCGGCCTGTCCCCTCCCCTGTGACATGTGTCTCCCAGTGACAGCCCAGTGAGCGGCTGAGTACTGAGGGCTCGCTGTTATCACACACTGTCCACACAAAAAAAAAGTCCCATTGTTGATAGCTGTGTTAATGAAGTGGAGAAAAAAAAATAGGTTCCGTTTTGTCTGTATCAATTCCCCTTGAGGTCACTGATTCAGGGGAAGGGGGTACAGTCCAGCAGATGGGGGGCTGATTTGTGGGGTAGCTCCACTTCCATGGTCTTTTCATGATTCATGCCTCACATCGTTTTCTGTCATAGCAGTTCTGTCATAGCGTGTTTCTGTCATAGCGGTTTCTGTCATAGCGGTTTCTGTCAAAACTCCTTTTTCTCTGTCTCCCTTGTTCCCGATTGCTAATGGGACTCGCCAGGGGTGCCCACTCTCACCTCTATTGTTTGCACTCTGTGTTGAAATCTTGGCTGCATCCAATCCTCAGAAACCTAAGCATTCGGGGTATCCCAGTCAGAGGGAAGGAGTTTAAACTATCACTATTCATGGATGATGTCATACTCACCCTGACCCAACCTAGGATCTCCCTACCCAACTTGCATGCTGAGCTCAAAACCTATAGGTCCCTCTCAGGCTATAAAATAAATGTGACCAAATCTGAGGCACTTCCAATTAACATTCCAGCAGCCAAAGTGCACCACCTGCAGCAGTGCTTCCCCTATAACTGGAAGACCTCAGCCCTGAAATATCTAGGGGTTCATATTACCCTGACCTTTGCCACCTTATACCAAGTGAACTTCCCGCCCCTGTTTCGCTCCATAAGAGATTTACTGCAAAAATGGAAGACCCACCACATTTCCCTCCTGGGGAGAGCGGCCTCTGTGAAGATGACCATTCTCCCTAAACTCCTGTATCTATTCCAGACACTGCCTATCCCTGTCCCTTATGTACAACTAAGAAAGCTTCAAGCAGATTTGATACGCTTTGTCTGGAACTACAGGAGGCACAGGATACCCAATTCGGTCTTGATGGCGTCCTGCTCCGATGGGGGGCTGGCGTTCCCTGAACTGGTAAAATATTATCAAACGACTCAATTGCACGCCTTGATCTCCTGGTTCCCTCAACAATCCTATAATAAATGGACAGAGATTGAAAAGATATGGCTCGTGCCTATGCACCCAACCCAAACAGTTTACTCTGGAGTGCGAATGCGGAGGTGGACCCTGGTAGGCTTTTGGTGTCTATGTCTCAACTCTGCTCTGCGCTCTGGCGCAAAATGTCCCCCACATATGAGCTCAGTTCAGAAAAGTCACTGCTAACATCTTTTCTCTACAACCCCAAAATGCCTGCTGGTGTCACTCACCAGATGTCTTCACCCTGGGCAACGCGGAACTTATTCCACTTTGGCCACTTGGTAGACCCTAGATCACGCAAATTAGTAACTGTCAGAAACCATGAATCAGACTGAGACAGAAGTACAGTTAAATCACACTTATTTAATAATAATAAAAAAAGGTAAACAGAGTAAACGTAGTCAAAACATAGCCAGGGTTCAGGAACCGGAATAGATAGTCAGACAAGCCAAAATGTCAGGGAACCAGAGATGAGCGTAGTAGAACAGCAAGCAGGATCTGGAGCCAGAAGGAATGTCAGCCAAGCAAGTCTTTAGCAGGAACACAGAAGAGCGTCTCTAGAGATGTGACCAAGGCGAAAGCAGAGATCATTTGGGCTGGACGGCTTAACCACTTGGCTTAACCACTTTCCAACCGCCTAACGCAGATATACTGTGGGAGAATGGCACGGGCAGACAAAATCACGTACCTGGTACGTGATTGCTTGCTGCGTGCGGGGGGTCCCATCGGACCCCCCCCGGTGCCCGAGGCGGTCGGCTTCTGTCTGGGAGTGTTCAGAGATGAGGGGGAGGCCATCCATTCATGGCCCCCCCTCGCGATCGCTCCCAGCCAATGAGCATCTTCCCCTGCCTCTGTATAGTACACAGAGGCAGAGGAAATTATGTCATCTCTCCTCAGCTCTGTATTTTCCGTTCCGGCGCCAAGGAGAGAAGACATCCGAGTGAGTTACACCAACACACACACAGTAGAAAATGCCAGGCATACTTTACACCCCCCATCACCCCCCGATTACCCCCCCGATCACCCCCTAATCACCCCTCCCCCCTGTCACTGACATCAAGCAGTTTTTTTTTCTGATTACTGCATTGGTGTCAGTTTGTGACAGTTAGTGTGGTAGGGCAGTTAGTGTTAGCCCCCTTTAGGTCTAGGATACCCCCCTACCCCCTAATAAAGTTTTAACCCCTTGATCACCCCCCATCGCCAGTGTCACAAAGCGATCATTTTTCTGATTGCTGTATTAGTGTCACTGGTGACGATAGTTAGGGAGTTAAATATTTAGGTTCGCCGTCAGCATTTTATAGCGACAGGGACCCCCATATACTACCTAATAAAGGTTTTAACCCCTTGATTGCCCCCTAGTTAACCCTTTCACCAGTGATCACCGTATAACTGTTACGGGTGATGCTGGTTAGTTAGTTTATTTTTTATAGTGTCAGGGCACCCGCCGTTTATTACCTAATAAAGGTTTAGCCCCCTGATCGCCCGGCGGTGATCTGTGTCGCCGAAAGCAGCATACACCTCCCTTAGTGGTATAGTATCTGAACAGATCAATATCTGATCCGATCAGATCTATACTAGTGTCCCCAGCAGTTTAGGGTTCCCAAGAAACGCAGTGTTAGCGGGATCAGCCCAGATACCTGCTAGCACCTGCGTTTTGCCCCTCCGCCCAGCCCACCCAAGTGCAGTATTGATCGATCACTGTCACTTACAAAACACTAAATGCATAACTGCAGCATTTGCAGAGTCAGGCCTGATCCCTGCGATCGCTAACAGTTTTTTCAGTAGCGTTTTGGTGAACTGGCAAGCACCAGCCCCAGGCAGTGTCAGGTTAGCGCCAGTACCGCTAACACCCACACACGCACCGTACACCTCCCTTAGTGGTATAGTATCTGAACGGATCAATATCTGATCCGATCAGATTTATACTAGCGTCCCCAGCAGTTTAGGGTTCCCAAAAACGCAGTGTTAGCGGGATCAGCCCAGATACCTGCTAGCACCTGTGTTTTGCCCCTCCTCCCATCCCAGCCAAGCCCACCCAAGTGCAGTATCGATTGATCACTGTCACAAAACACTAAACGCATAACTGCAGCGTTTGCAGAGTCAGGCCTGATCCCTGCGATCGCTAACAGTTTTTTTGGTAGCGTTTTGGTGAACTGGCAAGCACCAGCGGCCTAGTACACCCCAGTCGTAGTCAAACCAGCAATGCAGTAACACTTTGTGACGTGGTGAGTCCCATAAGTGCAGTTCAAGCTGGTGAGGTGGCAAGCACAAGTAGTGTCCCGCTGCCACCAAGAAGAAGACAAACAGGCCCGTCGTGCCCATAGTGCCCTTCCTGCTGCAATCCTAATTGGGAACCCACCGCTTCTGCAGCACCCGTACTTCCCCCATTCACATCCCCAACCAAATGCAGTCGGCTGCATGAGAGGCATTTTCTTTATGTTCTCCCGAGTACCCCTACCCAATGAACCCCCCCAAAAAAGATGTCGTGTCTGCAGCAAGCGCGGATATAGGCGTGACACCTGCTATTATTGTCCCTTCTGTCCTGACAATCCTGGTCTTTGCAATGTTTTGAACGCTACCATACACTAATATTAATAAAGGTAAATGGGCAAATTTATATATTGGATGTGTATCATAAATGTGCGAATCGCATAATACAATGTATAGTGACAAATAGTAATGTTGACAATAAGCTAGTAATTGCTAGGGATCCAAATCACAATAGTATGGCGTCTAGCTGAGAATAATATCCATAGGTATTAGGTGTATCATAAATGTGCAAAATCACATATAAAGTGTACAGTGACCATGTGCAAAATCGCATAAAAAAGGGGGCAGTGTCAATGTGCAAAATCGCATAAAAATAAAAATAAATAGTGACAGTAGTGCTACTAATAATGAGCTAATTAATGTCAAGGGTAATGATCTCAATATATACCATTTGACTGGGTGTGTTAACCAATCAAGTGGAGGAGAGAAAATAATCACATAAGGTCATAGATGGAGATAGACATTGAATTAAATGAGATAAATGCATGTGCAATTCTAAATAGTGGTGCAAAGTGTGTTTAAAAAAGCACACTTAGGGCATCACTCAGTGTTCATAAAACATAGCAAGTAGATAGATAGGTAATTCTGCTGGGAGATGATGGGTTAATTCAGAAAGTCTATGAATGGATGCCGTTTTCCTATTCAATTCAAGGTGTATATCATGGATGGAGTATAAAATCCTATTAATGTTCAATCCTCTAATGGTCTCTTAGGACCCTCACCTCCAAAATGTAGTAAAACGGCATTCAGCAGTGCTGTATGGGTGGTTCTGGCAGCTGTCACCGAAGTCTCTGCTTTCTCTAAGTTGGATCTTTAATACATCTCTCCCTTGTATCTCCAGGATGGTTCACTCAGAAATAGAACAGAGATAAGGGGAGGGGGAGAGAGAGAATGGAGGCTCCACTAGTGTATTAAAGTTTTTTTAGGCAGGGGTAATTTATTAAAAGGTAATGCTCTTACATTTAAAAAACGTTTAACAGGCAGAGTAATTGTAAAAAAGGTTGTGGCGTCCTGAGCGCCCTCTCACTTGTGCTTCAAACTGTGTTGTACCGCTCAGCCAATCCCTACGCGTTACGACACCGTCACGTGTCTTCATCTGGGGAATCGGATTGGCTGCTGAGGGTTAGCTTAAATACAATGGGGCCGGAAGTTATCAGGCCGCCATTTTACTTGTGGTTTGTGTATTTTTCGTCTAGCGCCATTTTGTTGGAGTTCAATGGGAGTGTTGTGGTCTCCATTTTGTTGAGGATACCTGTTATTGTACCTCTATTGTATGTTACACTATGCGCGCAGCCATTTTATTGGTGGCATATTGATTTAAATGGCATGGCTTTTGTGCATTACGATCAGACAGAGAATCGTCACATATTGCAGGATAGCCCTGTGTCAACACTAAATATTAGATACTCTGATTTCGCTGGGCATTTGATTGGTTGGAATGGATGGTATAGATAATAAATCTTTAATCACATTGAGCTATAGCGTCCCTGAATCTCATGTTCTATAATACATAGAGTGTTGTTTATTATTGGACTGTGTAAATGGTATGTATATGAAGCAGGAATGAGAGTGCTCTACAGAACTACCTCATATCTACATAATTACACAATTACTACACATTAATTCTTTAAATAAAATACTTCTAACCTTTAATTAAATCATTAAACCTTAAATTCGCTATGATTTTCTAAAAAATCCCGGAAGGTTACTTTAAAACAGATAAAAAAATTTTATATATACATACATATTTAAGCTAAATGATTTATAATAATAGTCAAATCATCATAAAATTAATATTTTTACAGAAGAGTACCAATACAGTAATGATAATAATGAATGGAATAAGGATAAAATTTATGGTGAAATGCAATTAAAAACAAAGTTAATAACAAATAGGTAAATTATTATGTAAGCTATTAGGTGAATGAACTATTACATAAATAGGTAATAAGAATTTAATTTTTAAATGATTTTAATGTAGGCACCAAAAAATAATGGTATTATTGTATTCTTATGTCCCATGTATAAATATTCTATATCATGCATCATTGTCATGGTGCATAAATCATGGGTCCTATGTTAGTTAGGTAAATACATCTCGGAGATAAATATAAGTGTATGAGATAACCTATATAGTTGTCTAATTCCTTATATATAGGATATTAAAAATTACTTAAAAAACAGTTCAGATCGAACTCTACGTTCAATCCCCCAGGTACAAGGGTCCGTAAAGTATGAATCCATTTGGATTCTTTGCGGCTAATATCTCTTACCAAGTGACTCCCCCTCCATGATGGTTTATGTTTTTCTATTCCCCAAAATTGGAGGTGTGTGGGGTCTTTATTGTGAACTAGTGTAAAATGTTTTGATACATTATGTTTAAGGAAACCTGATTTGATGTTCTGTATGTGTTCTTGTATTCGCGTTTTTAGGGCTCTTTTTGTGCGGCCTACATATTGGAGATTACAGCTACATTGTAACATGTAGACCACCCCTTCTGTGTGGCACCCTATAAATTCTCTTATCTCGTAGGTTTGTCCCGTGTTAGTTGCTGTAAATTCTTTGCGTTTTCCTTGAAACTTTTTTGCATGTCGACACGCATAACAGTTGCGACAAGGGTAAAATCCTTTCCCTGTGAAGAATGTAAAGGAGGGCATCGGTGGTGGATCAACTACTGATTTCACTATTAGGTCTCTGATAGTCGGTGCTCTTTTATAGACAATGTTCGGCTTCTCAGGTAATATTCTTTTTAAGTCCTTGTCATTCTTTAAAATATGCCAGTGTTTTTGGATTACCTTTGCTACATCTTTATATTGTGTGTTGAAGTCGAGGATTATACTGGGTACTTCTTGTTGTGGTCTCTTCTTGGGATGTTCTTCAATCATTGTTTTTCTATCCATTAAATTTACATGTTCTATCTGATTGTTAATCCACTGGTCATCATATCCCTTGGCTTTGAATCTGTCCCCAATCAAACTTGCTTGGTTGAAATAATCCTCTTCCTTGGTGCAGTTTCTTTTTATTCTTGTCAGTTGGCCTTTTGGGATATTGTATAGCCAGGGTTTGAAATGACAGCTGTCAATTGACAGGTAGCTATTGGCATCCACCTTCTTGAAGTGTGTTTTAGTTACTATTCTCTGTCCCTCTAAACTAATATTGAGGTCCAGGAAATCTATTTCTTTTGTGTCTATTTTCCATACTAAGTTAATATTTTTATCATTATTATTTAGTTTATTGAGAAATGTCTCTAAGGTGTCTCTATCTCCATTCCAGACAATTATCACATCATCAATAAATCTTTTATACAATGTTAGTTCAGCTGGGGTATCCGTATATACCGCTTCCTCTTCCCACTGTGCCATAAATGCATTTGCCACTCCTGGTGCAAATTTGGCACCCATGGCTATTCCTACTAGCTGTTTATAGTAGGTCTGGTCATGCCAGAAATAATTGCATTTAAGACAAAAGTCTAGACATTTGATCAGATATTTTCTCTGTTTACTTATTAGGGTGCTGTGTTTCCTTAGGAGCCATTTGCTTGCTGAAATTGCATCTTGATGTTGGACTATTGTATATAACGACGTGACGTCTGCTGTTGCCAGTAGTGTTCTACCCTCTAGTACTGGCACTGTATTTAATAGTTGTAATATGTGCTTAGTATCTTTTAAATATGCTGCAGTCTGCTGGACCGCTGGCTGTATGAAGTAGTCAATGTATTGACCCATTCTAGACGTTAGAGAGTCAATACCATTGACTATTGGTCTTCCCGGTGGATTTTCTTTGTTTTTGTGGATTTTAGGAACTGTATAGATGATTGGTATTCTGCAAGTTTCTGGTATTAAATATTTGATCTCTTTCGAGTTAAGTATGTTTTTCTTCATCCCAAGATTTACTAAAGTTTCTAATTCTTTTTTGTACTTTGTGGTCGGATTCCTCGACAATCTAATATATGTGGTTTCATCTTGTAGCTGTCTATTCAATTCTGTAAGGTATTGTTCTTTTGACTGCAGGACTATTGCCCCTCCCTTATCTGCTGGTCTGATTATGATATCCTTCCTTTCTGTTAGGCTTTTTATACCCTTTTGGATATGTATAGGGTCTGTGGTCCTCTTAAGTTTTAAGGTTTCTATGTCTTGTAACACTAGATTTTTGAAGACTTCTACATTTTGATTTTGAGATATTTGTGGATTAAATAGTGAAGCATTGCGTAGTGTGCTGTGTACTCCTCTTTGTGGAGTTTCAGTCCTCGCATTTTCTGGTCTCCACGGATTGTTCATTACATATTTTTTAATGTTAATTTTTCTGATATATTTCTGTATTCCTATATATGTGTTGAACTTATTGAGGTTTCTGGTGGGTGCATACTTTAAACCTTTGTCTAGTACTGCTATCTCTTCTGTTGAAATGGGTTTGCCGCTTATATTTACCACGTTTTCTCCGACTACTCTGTTTTTCTTCTTTTGGAGTCTCTTTCCTGCCCTCCTTCCTCTCTTCGTTCTGGCGTATTTCTTGTTCTTTCTTCTTGGGGTCGTCTCCTGGGGGAGTGCTGTGCTTCTTGTGGTGGTCTTCGAGGGGAGTATTCTCTTCTCCCTCTCTCTAAAAAAGGTCTTTGTGTATTGTAGTACTGTTGGTTTTCATAATAGTATGGGTTTTCATAGTGTTGTTCTTGGTAGTCTCTAATAGGGTCAAACCTATTATATACAGGGATCGGTGTACGTCTATATCCGTCATGGTATTCTTGTTGGTAGGGTGGTGCCCTCTCTTCCCTTGGATTTCTTTCATTTTGTTGCCAGTTTCTTTTCCTAAAGGGTTTCTTAAAGGGTTTCTTTCCTCCTCTCTTCGGAGTGTGCTGTCCATATCCATAATTATTTCTTTGTCCATAGTTGGTCCTTGGTGTGCTTCCATATGTGTCTCTGTCATCTCTTCTATAGGTGTTATTTTGGTCGGGTTGGTCACGGTATGGTCGTGGTGGCTCCAGCCGTGTTTCCCTTTCTTCCCACCTGGGTGGGTTGAGTACATATGACGCTGTGGGATCTTGTATCCTTACTTCTCTTTCCGGTGTGGAATATGTAGATGTTGGAGGGGCTTGTTCAATTTTACTCTGCCATTTAAAGACCTGGTTTGTCTTATAATCCGTTAAATCCCTTTGGTATTTCTTCATTTTCCGATTTTGTACTTCTAGGTCTTTAGTGATCATATCTTTATTTAGTTGTGTTGCCAGCTTTTTGAACTCAGTGGTTTCCTTGAATGGTTCCATTTTCTGTTTGATTTCCTCTATCTGTTGTTCCAGTATTGAGGTCTTTTTTAGTTTGCGTCCTAGCAGAAATTTCAAGCCTTCTATGCTTTTATTATTGAAAAATGTGAACCATTCTTCCATTGATTCTTTATCTAATAGTCCATCATTTGGTGGTACTTCCCACCTTAGTCTCCTGGGGACCATATTTTCTCTAATATATCTTTCAAATGTATTGGTGTCCCACCATAGGTTGATTTTCTTCTCCATATAATGCCCTAGTTTTCTAGTCATGCTTTCTAAATCCGTATTACGTGTTTTATTATGTGGGTTAAAAACCTCATCTAGGTTCACTTTTCTATTTTCAATGAATGTGAACACATCCATGTTAGCAGCAAAGGGTAAATTGTGAAATAAATTAAATAGGTGTGGTAGTGTCCCTTGCGCTGGTCGGATGTGGGAATGAATAAAATAAGTGCCAAGGTGTCACAAATAAACGCATAAAGTGACCAATAAAATTGCAGCAAAATTAAGGTGTTATCACACAACACTTAATGGAAATGTCAGAAGAAAAGATTTCGCGCAATATTGAAAGTATTAAAAAATAATAATATTAATAAAGGTAAATGGGCAAATTTATATATTGGATGTGTATCATAAATGTGCGAATCGCATAATACAATGTATAGTGACAAATAGTAATGTTGACAATAAGCTAGTAATTGCTAGGGATCCAAATCACAATAGTATGGCGTCTAGCTGAGAATAATATCCATAGGTATTAGGTGTATCATAAATGTGCAAAATCACATATAAAGTGTACAGTGACCATGTGCAAAATCGCATAAAAAGGTGTGCAGTGTCAATGTGCAAAATCGCATAAAAATAAAAATAAATAGTGACAGTAGTGCTACTAATAATGAGCTAATTAATGTCAAGGGTAATGATATACATGGGACATAAGAATACAATAATACCATTATTTTTTGGTGCCTACATTAAAATCATTTAAAAATTAAATTCTTATTACCTATTTATGTAATAGTTCATTCACCTAATAGCTTACATAATAATTTACCTATTTGTTATTAACTTTGTTTTTAATTGCATTTCACCATAAATTTTATCCTTATTCCATTCATTATTATCATTACTGTATTGGTACTCTTCTGTAAAAATATTAATTTTATGATGATTTGACTATTATTATAAATCATTTAGCTTAAATATGTATGTATATATAAAATTTTTTTATCTGTTTTAAAGTAACCTTCCGGGATTTTTTAGAAAATCATAGCGAATTTAAGGTTTAATGATTTAATTAAAGGTTAGAAGTATTTTATTTAAAGAATTAAATTATGTAGATATGAGGTAGTTCTGTAGAGCACTCTCATTCCTGCTTCATATACATACCATTTACACAGTCCAATAATAAACAACACTCTATGTATTATAGAACATGAGATTCAGGGACGCTATAGCTCAATGTGATTAAAGATTTATTATCTATACCATCCATTCCAACCAATCAAATGCCCAGCGAAATCAGAGTATCTAATATTTAGTGTTGACACAGGGCTATCCTGCAATATGTGACGATTCTCTGTCTGATCGTAATGCACAAAAGCCATGCCATTTAAATCAATATGCCACCAATAAAATGGCTGCGCGCATAGTGTAACATACAATAGAGGTACAATAACAGGTATCCTCAACAAAATGGAGACCACAACACTCCCATTGAACTCCAACAAAATGGCGCTAGACGAAAAATACACAAACCACAAGTAAAATGGCGGCCTGATAACTTCCGGCCCCATTGTATTTAAGCTAACCCTCAGCAGCCAATCCGATTCCCCAGATGAAGACACGTGACGGTGTCGTAACGCGTAGGGATTGGCTGAGCGGTACAACACAGTTTGAAGCACAAGTGAGAGGGCGCTCAGGACGCCACAACCTTTTTTACAATTACTCTGCCTGTTAAACGTTTTTTAAATGTAAGAGCATTACCTTTTAATAAATTACCCCTGCCTAAAAAAACTTTAATACACTAGTGGAGCCTCCATTCTCTCTCTCCCCCTCCCCTTATCTCTGTTCTATTTCTGAGTGAACCATCCTGGAGATACAAGGGAGAGATGTATTAAAGATCCAACTTAGAGAAAGCAGAGACTTCGGTGACAGCTGCCAGAACCACCCATACAGCACTGCTGAATGCCGTTTTACTACATTTTGGAGGTGAGGGTCCTAAGAGACCATTAGAGGATTGAACATTAATAGGATTTTATACTCCATCCATGATATACACCTTGAATTGAATAGGAAAACGGCATCCATTCATAGACTTTCTGAATTAACCCATCATCTCCCAGCAGAATTACCTATCTATCTACTTGCTATGTTTTATGAACACTGAGTGATGCCCTAAGTGTGCTTTTTTAAACACACTTTGCACCACTATTTAGAATTGCACATGCATTTATCTCATTTAATTCAATGTCTATCTCCATCTATGACCTTATGTGATTATTTTCTCTCCTCCACTTGATTGGTTAACACACCCAGTCAAATGGTATATATTGAGATCATTACCCTTGACATTAATTAGCTCATTATTAGTAGCACTACTGTCACTATTTATTTTTATTTTTATGCGATTTTGCACATTGACACTGCACACCTTTTTATGCGATTTTGCACATGGTCACTGTACACTTTATATGTGATTTTGCACATTTATGATACACCTAATACCTATGGATATTATTCTCAGCTAGACGCCATACTATTGTGATTTGGATCCCTAGCAATTACTAGCTTATTGTCAACATTACTATTTGTCACTATACATTGTATTATGCGATTCGCACATTTATGATACACATCCAATATATAAATTTGCCCATTTACCTTTATTAATATTATTATTTTTTAATACTTTCAATATTGCGCGAAATCTTTTCTTCTGACATTTCCATTAAGTGTTGTGTGATAACACCTTAATTTTGCTGCAATTTTATTGGTCACTTTATGCGTTTATTTGTGACACCTTGGCACTTATTTTATTCATTCCCACATCCGACCAGCGCAAGGGACACTACCACACCTATTTAATTTATTTCACAATTTACCCTTTGCTGCTAACATGGATGTGTTCACATTCATTGAAAATAGAAAAGTGAACCTAGATGAGGTTTTTAACCCACATAATAAAACACGTAATACGGATTTAGAAAGCATGACTAGAAAACTAGGGCATTATATGGAGAAGAAAATCAACCTATGGTGGGACACCAATACATTTGAAAGATATATTAGAGAAAATATGGTCCCCAGGAGACTAAGGTGGGAAGTACCACCAAATGATGGACTATTAGATAAAGAATCAATGGAAGAATGGTTCACATTTTTCAATAATAAAAGCATAGAAGGCTTGAAATTTCTGCTAGGACGCAAACTAAAAAAGACCTCAATACTGGAACAACAGATAGAGGAAATCAAACAGAAAATGGAACCATTCAAGGAAACCACTGAGTTCAAAAAGCTGGCAACACAACTAAATAAAGATATGATCACTAAAGACCTAGAAGTACAAAATCGGAAAATGAAGAAATACCAAAGGGATTTAACGGATTATAAGACAAACCAGGTCTTTAAATGGCAGAGTAAAATTGAACAAGCCCCTCCAACATCTACATATTCCACACCGGAAAGAGAAGTAAGGATACAAGATCCCACAGCGTCATATGTACTCAACCCACCCAGGTGGGAAGAAAGGGAAACACGGCTGGAGCCACCACGACCATACCGTGACCAACCCGACCAAAATAACACCTATAGAAGAGATGACAGAGACACATATGGAAGCACACCAAGGACCAACTATGGACAAAGAAATAATTATGGATATGGACAGCACACTCCGAAGAGAGGAGGAAAGAAACCCTTTAAGAAACCCTTTAGGAAAAGAAACTGGCAACAAAATGAAAGAAATCCAAGGGAAGAGAGGGCACCACCCTACCAACAAGAATACCATGACGGATATAGACGTACACCGATCCCTGTATATAATAGGTTTGACCCTATTAGAGACTACCAAGAACAACACTATGAAAACCCATACTATTATGAAAACCAACAGTACTACAATACACAAAGACCTTTTTTAGAGAGAGGGAGAAGAGAATACTCCCCTCGAAGACCACCACAAGAAGCACAGCACTCCCCCAGGAGACGACCCCAAGAAGAAAGAACAAGAAATACGCCAGAACGAAGAGAGGAAGGAGGGCAGGAAAGAGACTCCAAAAGAAGAAAAACAGAGTAGTCGGAGAAAACGTGGTAAATATAAGCGGCAAACCCATTTCAACAGAAGAGATAGCAGTACTAGACAAAGGTTTAAAGTATGCACCCACCAGAAACCTCAATAAGTTCAACACATATATAGGAATACAGAAATATATCAGAAAAATTAACATTAAAAAATATGTAATGAACAATCCGTGGAGACCAGAAAATGCGAGGACTGAAACTCCACAAAGAGGAGTACACAGCACACTACGCAATGCTTCACTATTTAATCCACAAATATCTCAAAATCAAAATGTAGAAGTCTTCAAAAATCTAGTGTTACAAGACATAGAAACCTTAAAACTTAAGAGGACCACAGACCCTATACATATCCAAAAGGGTATAAAAAGCCTAACAGAAAGGAAGGATATCATAATCAGACCAGCAGATAAGGGAGGGGCAATAGTCCTGCAGTCAAAAGAACAATACCTTACAGAATTGAATAGACAGCTACAAGATGAAACCACATATATTAGATTGTCGAGGAATCCGACCACAAAGTACAAAAAAGAATTAGAAACTTTAGTAAATCTTGGGATGAAGAAAAACATACTTAACTCGAAAGAGATCAAATATTTAATACCAGAAACTTGCAGAATACCAATCATCTATACAGTTCCTAAAATCCACAAAAACAAAGAAAATCCACCGGGAAGACCAATAGTCAATGGTATTGACTCTCTAACGTCTAGAATGGGTCAATACATTGACTACTTCATACAGCCAGCTGTCCAGCAGACTGCAGCATATTTAAAAGATACTAAGCACATATTACAACTATTAAATACAGTGCCAGTACTAGAGGGTAGAACACTACTGGCAACAGCAGACGTCACGTCGTTATATACAATAGTCCAACATCAAGATGCAATTTCAGCAAGCAAATGGCTCCTAAGGAAACACAGCACCCTAATAAGTAAACAGAGAAAATATCTGATCAAATGTCTAGACTTTTGTCTTAAATGCAATTATTTCTGGCATGACCAGACCTACTATAAACAGCTAGTAGGAATAGCCATGGGTGCCAAATTTGCACCAGGAGTGGCAAATGCATTTATGGCACAGTGGGAAGAGGAAGCGGTATATACGGATACCCCAGCTGAACTAACATTGTATAAAAGATTTATTGATGATGTGATAATTGTCTGGAATGGAGATAGAGACACCTTAGAGACATTTCTCAATAAACTAAATAATAATGATAAAAATATTAACTTAGTATGGAAAATAGACACAAAAGAAATAGATTTCCTGGACCTCAATATTAGTTTAGAGGGACAGAGAATAGTAACTAAAACACACTTCAAGAAGGTGGATGCCAATAGCTACCTGTCAATTGACAGCTGTCATTTCAAACCCTGGCTATACAATATCCCAAAAGGCCAACTGACAAGAATAAAAAGAAACTGCACCAAGGAAGAGGATTATTTCAACCAAGCAAGTTTGATTGGGGACAGATTCAAAGCCAAGGGATATGATGACCAGTGGATTAACAATCAGATAGAACATGTAAATTTAATGGATAGAAAAACAATGATTGAAGAACATCCCAAGAAGAGACCACAACAAGAAGTACCCAGTATAATCCTCGACTTCAACACACAATATAAAGATGTAGCAAAGGTAATCCAAAAACACTGGCATATTTTAAAGAATGACAAGGACTTAAAAAGAATATTACCTGAGAAGCCGAACATTGTCTATAAAAGAGCACCGACTATCAGAGACCTAATAGTGAAATCAGTAGTTGATCCACCACCGGTGCCCTCCTTTACATTCTTCACAGGGAAAGGATTTTACCCTTGTCGCAACTGTTATGCGTGTCGACATGCAAAAAAGTTTCAAGGAAAACGCAAAGAATTTACAGCAACTAACACGGGACAAACCTACGAGATAAGAGAATTTATAGGGTGCCACACAGAAGGGGTGGTCTACATGTTACAATGTAGCTGTAATCTCCAATATGTAGGCCGCACAAAAAGAGCCCTAAAAACGCGAATACAAGAACACATACAGAACATCAAATCAGGTTTCCTTAAACATAATGTATCAAAACATTTTACACTAGTTCACAATAAAGACCCCACACACCTCCAATTTTGGGGAATAGAAAAACATAAACCATCATGGAGGGGGAGTCACTTGGTAAGAGATATTAGCCGCAAAGAATCCAAATGGATTCATACTTTACGGACCCTTGTACCTGGGGGATTGAACGTAGAGTTCGATCTGAACTGTTTTTTAAGTAATTTTTAATATCCTATATATAAGGAATTAGACAACTATATAGGTTATCTCATACACTTATATTTATCTCCGAGATGTATTTACCTAACTAACATAGGACCCATGATTTATGCACCATGACAATGATGCATGATATAGAATATTTATACATGGGACATAAGAATACAATAATACCATTATTTTTTGGTGCCTACATTAAAATCATTTAAAAATTAAATTCTTATTACCTATTTATGTAATAGTTCATTCACCTAATAGCTTACATAATAATTTACCTATTTGTTATTAACTTTGTTTTTAATTGCATTTCACCATAAATTTTATCCTTATTCCATTCATTATTATCATTACTGTATTGGTACTCTTCTGTAAAAATATTAATTTTATGATGATTTGACTATTATTATAAATCATTTAGCTTAAATATGTATGTATATATAAAATTTTTTTATCTGTTTTAAAGTAACCTTCCGGGATTTTTTAGAAAATCATAGCGAATTTAAGGTTTAATGATTTAATTAAAGGTTAGAAGTATTTTATTTAAAGAATTAAATTATGTAGATATGAGGTAGTTCTGTAGAGCACTCTCATTCCTGCTTCATATACATACCATTTACACAGTCCAATAATAAACAACACTCTATGTATTATAGAACATGAGATTCAGGGACGCTATAGCTCAATGTGATTAAAGATTTATTATCTATACCATCCATTCCAACCAATCAAATGCCCAGCGAAATCAGAGTATCTAATATTTAGTGTTGACACAGGGCTATCCTGCAATATGTGACGATTCTCTGTCTGATCGTAATGCACAAAAGCCATGCCATTTAAATCAATATGCCACCAATAAAATGGCTGCGCGCATAGTGTAACATACAATAGAGGTACAATAACAGGTATCCTCAACAAAATGGAGACCACAACACTCCCATTGAACTCCAACAAAATGGCGCTAGACGAAAAATACACAAACCACAAGTAAAATGGCGGCCTGATAACTTCCGGCCCCATTGTATTTAAGCTAACCCTCAGCAGCCAATCCGATTCCCCAGATGAAGACACGTGACGGTGTCGTAACGCGTAGGGATTGGCTGAGCGGTACAACACAGTTTGAAGCACAAGTGAGAGGGCGCTCAGGACGCCACAACCTTTTTTACAATTACTCTGCCTGTTAAACGTTTTTTAAATGTAAGAGCATTACCTTTTAATAAATTACCCCTGCCTAAAAAAACTTTAATACACTAGTGGAGCCTCCATTCTCTCTCTCCCCCTCCCCTTATCTCTGTTCTATTTCTGAGTGAACCATCCTGGAGATACAAGGGAGAGATGTATTAAAGATCCAACTTAGAGAAAGCAGAGACTTCGGTGACAGCTGCCAGAACCACCCATACAGCACTGCTGAATGCCGTTTTACTACATTTTGGAGGTGAGGGTCCTAAGAGACCATTAGAGGATTGAACATTAATAGGATTTTATACTCCATCCATGATATACACCTTGAATTGAATAGGAAAACGGCATCCATTCATAGACTTTCTGAATTAACCCATCATCTCCCAGCAGAATTACCTATCTATCTACTTGCTATGTTTTATGAACACTGAGTGATGCCCTAAGTGTGCTTTTTTAAACACACTTTGCACCACTATTTAGAATTGCACATGCATTTATCTCATTTAATTCAATGTCTATCTCCATCTATGACCTTATGTGATTATTTTCTCTCCTCCACTTGATTGGTTAACACACCCAGTCAAATGGTATATATTGAGATCATTACCCTTGACATTAATTAGCTCATTATTAGTAGCACTACTGTCACTATTTATTTTTATTTTTATGCGATTTTGCACATTGACACTGCACACCTTTTTATGCGATTTTGCACATGGTCACTGTACACTTTATATGTGATTTTGCACATTTATGATACACCTAATACCTATGGATATTATTCTCAGCTAGACGCCATACTATTGTGATTTGGATCCCTAGCAATTACTAGCTTATTGTCAACATTACTATTTGTCACTATACATTGTATTATGCGATTCGCACATTTATGATACACATCCAATATATAAATTTGCCCATTTACCTTTATTAATATTATTATTTTTTAATACTTTCAATATTGCGCGAAATCTTTTCTTCTGACATTTCCATTAAGTGTTGTGTGATAACACCTTAATTTTGCTGCAATTTTATTGGTCACTTTATGCGTTTATTTGTGACACCTTGGCACTTATTTTATTCATTCCCACATCCGACCAGCGCAAGGGACACTACCACAGCTACCATACACTAGTTGAGTATTAGCTTAGGGTACAGCATTGCACAGACTAGGCACACTTTCACAGCGTCTCCCAGATGCCTTCGCATTTTGAGAGACCGAAAACCTGGAACCAGTTACAGTTATAAAAGTTACAGTTACAAAAAAAAGTGTAAAAAAAACCACAAAAAAATATATAAAATAAAAAAATAGTTGTCATTTTATTGTTCTCTTTCTCTCTATTCTCTCTCTATTGTTCTGCTTTTTTTTACTGTATTCTATTCTGCAATGTTTTATTGTTATTGTTATTATGTATTATCAGGTTTGCTTTTCAGGTATGCAATTTTTTATACTTTACCGTTTACTGTGTTTTATTGTTAACCATTTTTTTGTCTTCAAGTACGCCATTCACGACTTTGAGTGGTTATACCAAAATGATGCCTGCAGGTTTAGGTATCATCTTGGTATCATTCTTTTCAGCCAGCGGTCGGCTTTCATGTAAAAGCAATCCTAGCGGCTAATTAGCCTCTAGACTGCTTTTACAAGCAGTGGGAGGGAATGACCCCCACCGTCTTCCGTGTTTTTCTCTGGCTCTCCTGTCTCAACAGGGAACCTGAGAATGCAGCCGGTGATTCAGCCAGCTGACCATAGAGCTGATCAGAGACCAGAGTGGCTCCAAACATCTCTATGGCCTAAGAAACCGGAAGCTACGAGCATTTTATGACTTAAATTTTGCCGGATGTAAACAGCGCCATTGGGAAATTGGGAAAGCATTTTATCACACTGACCTTGGTGTGGTCATATGCTTTGAGGGCAGAGGAGAGATCTAGGGTCTAATAATTTTTTTCAAAAAAGAGTGCCTGTCACTACCTATTGCTATCATAGGGGATATTTACATTCCCTGAGATAACAATAAAAATGATTAAAAAAAAAAATGAAAGGAACAGTTTAAAAATAAGATAAAAAAGCCAAAAAATAATAAAGAAAAAAAAAAAAGCACCCCTGTCCCCCCCCGCTCTCGCGCTAAGGCGAACGCAAGCGTCGGTCTGGCGTCAAATGTAAACAGCAATTGCACCATGCATGTGAGGTATCACCGCGAAGGTCTAATCAAGGGCAGTAATTTTGGCAGTAGACCTCCTCTGTAAATCTAAAGTGGTAACCTGTAAAGGCTTTTAAAGGCTTTTAAAATTTATTTATTTTGTTGCCACTGCATGTTTGTACGCATTTTTAAAGCATGTCATGTTTGGTATCCATGTACTCAGCCTAAGATCATCTTTTTTATTTCATCAAACATTTGGGCAATATAGTGTGTTTTAGTGCATTAAAATTTAAAAAAGTGTGTTTTTTTCCCCAAAAAAATGAGTTTGAAAAATTGCTGCGCAAATACTGTGTGAAAAAAAAATGAAACACCCACCATATTAATCTGTAGGGCATTTGCTTTAAAAAAATATATAATGTTTGGGGGTTCAAAGTAATTATCTTGCAAAAAAAATAATTTTTTTATGTAAACAAAAAGTGTCAGACATGGCTTTGTCTTCAAGTGGTTAGAAGAGTGGGTGATGTGCGACGTAAGCTTCTAAATGTTGTGCATAAAATGCAAGGACAGTTGAAAACCCCCCCAAATGACCCTATTTTGGAAAGTAGACACCCCAAGCTATTTGCTGAGAGGCATGTCGAGTCCATGGAATATTTTATATTGTGATACAAGTTATGGGAAAGAGACCATTTTTTTTTTTGCACAAAGTTGTCATTAAATGATATATTGCTCAAACATGCCATGGGAATATGTGAAATTACACCCCAAAATACATTCTGTTGCTTCTCCTGAGTACGGGGATACCACATGTGTGAGACTTTTTGGGAGCCTAGCCTCGTACGGGACCCCGAAAACCAAGCACCACCTTCAGGCTTTCTAAGGCCGTCAATTTTTGATTTCACTCTTTACAGCCTATGTCCTCCGAAACTGTGATAGGCAGTGAAAAGTGAAATAAAAAATTTACACTCTTAGAAATCCTGAAGGCGGTGATTGGTTTTTCGGGGCCCCGTACACGGCTAGGCTCCCAAAAAGTCCCACACATGTGGTATCCCCATACTCAGGAGAAGCAGTTAAATGTATTTTGGGGTGCAATTCCACATATGCCCATGGCCTGTGTAAGCAATATATCATTTAGTGACAACTTGCAAAAAAAAAATTTGCCACTTTCCCGCAACTTGTGTCAAAATATAAAATATTCCATGGACTCAAAATGCCTCTCAGCAAATAGCTTGGGGTGTCTACTTTCCAAGATGGGGTCATTTGGGGGGGGGTTGTGCCATCTGGGCATTTTATGGCCTTCAAAACTGTGATAGGTAGTGAGGAGTAAAATCAAAAATTTACGCCCTTAGAAATCCTGAAGGCGGTGATTGGTTTTCGGGGCCCCGTATGCGGCTAGGCTCCCAAAAAGTCCCACACATGTGGTATCCCCGTACTCAGAAGAAGCAGCTGAATGTATTTTGGGATGCAATTCCACATATGCCCATGGCCTGTGTGGGAAATATATCATTTAGTGACAACTTTTTGTAATTTTTTTTTTTGTCATTATTCAATCGCTTGGGACAAAAAAAATTAATATTCAATGGGCTCAACATGCTTCTCAGCAATTTCCTTGGGGTGTCTACTTTCCAAAATGGGGTCATTTGGTGGGGTTTGTACTGCCCTGCCATTTTAGCACCTCAAGAAATGACATAGGCAGTCATAAACTAAAAGCTGTGTAAATTCCAGAAAATGTACCCTAGTTTGTAGACGATATAACTTTTGCGCAAACCAATAAATATATGCTTATTGACATTTTTTTTTTACCAAAGACATGTGGCCGAAAACATTTTGGCCTAAATGTATGACTAAAATTGAGTTTATTGGATTTTTTTATAACAAAAAGAAGAAAATATAATTTTTTTTCAAAATTTTCGGTCTTTTTCCATTTATAGTGCAAAAAATAAAAACTGCAGAGGTGATCAAATACCATCAAAAGAAAGCTTTATTTGTGGGAAGGAAAGGACGCAAATTTCATTTGGGTACAGAATTGCATGACCGCGCAATTAGCAGTTAAAGCGACGCAGGGTCAAATTGTAAAAAGTGCTCTGGTCAGGAAGGGGGTAAATCCTTCCAGGGCTGAAGTGGTTAGGTAGGCAGGACTGACGAGCAGGATATCATCAACAGGTGAGTCACTGTGGAGAGATGGGATCTGGCAATTAGCCGACAGCTGAGCTGCCAGCTTTAACACTAACGTTCACTGAACTCCAGAAAAAATATGACATGCCTCGCCAGGTGTTTTATGGATATCTGAAAATACGCCACTATGTTCAATACTTTGCCCTAAATCTCCAATTCTCAGTGCCATCTCCCTTCCAGAGCTTAATATTAGAGGGATCTGCATGCCGGGGTCTGATCTACAACATATACCGGCTACCTAATTCCTACTCTATACTGAATCAGGGTAAACATGCCTACATGCTCCGCTGGGAAAAGATATTGGGAGAAGAAATCCCTGAGATGACATGGCAGACGATCTGGTCCCAGGTGGCTAAAAGCTCCATCTGTATGCTCTACAAAGAGAACGCTTATAAAATTCTTTACTTTTGGTACCTGAGGCCGGATGTACTCCATGTTATCTACCCCGCTAGCTCTGATCGGTGTTGGCGCTGTCAGGGGGACAAAGGTACCCTCTACCATATTTACTGGAGTTGCCCCATGATAGTGACCTTATGGACGGAGACACAGTGCTTGTCGTTCCGCCTCTTTGGGGTACAGATCCCCATGATGCCAACTTTTTTCCTACTTGGTGTGTCACCATTACAAATTGCCAAACCATCCAAGAAGCTACTTAGACATGTCCTGACAGCTGCACAATGTCTGGTCGCTGTCAACTGAAAGTGGCGCTCCCCGCCCTCCCAAGAAGCTCTGTAATCCAGAATAAAAGATGTGGAGCTAATGGAAAAAATGACAGTTGATTACAGGATAGGTTGGAAATGCACGATAAGGTCTGGGAGGAGTGGTATCGCCAAGAGGATGCGCCATGAGCCAATGGTTGAGATACTACCTTACTTTCTCATCTATTCTTTCTTATCTTACTTTTCTAAATGATCCTTAACCAATTACTGCCACAATGTCTGTAGTGGCTATATCCGTGTTCTAGCACTGCCTGGAACTTAATGTGTTCTGTCTATGTTCTTTTACCTGCTGAGGTAACTAATAAAACTGTTATTTGAAAAAAAAGAGTCTTAGATCCAATAAAACTCAGTAACACAGCTCTTTTCTGCACAGCTTCCAGGAAAAACTCTACCCTGTCAGCATATGAGTCCCATGAGGATTGATTAGCCCATCAAATTCCTCCATGTGTTCCAGAGAAGCCTTGCTGGAGATATTTATATGTGTGTCTCTAAAACACAAGTTCTGATTCTTCACTCAAGCTGATTACCTGTGTTTCTGCAATGTCCATTCACTGAAATCCCATCCTCGTCACCAGTTTTGTGTATTTTAAAATGTATTTGAACCATCGACATGGACAGGCATTCACAGGACTCTTTTACTTAATCCAACACAGACATACAGAAACCAAAGATGCTCTAAAATACGTAGCTCTACAATAACAATAAAAAGAACATATTTACAATGCTTCACCCTACTGGATGGAGAGCAGTATAACACACCAATACATAACAGCGTGGATACAGGGGGCCCCATGATCTCTTATTGACTGGGGGCCCCATGAGTTGTCATTCCACCCCTGTGGGCCATTGCTAAAAAAACTGACTGAGACCTTGTCATATCTTCCAGCAGTGATTCAGCTGGAGCCAGCAATGAAGTGTGTGCAGGAGGAGCGTGAAGGAGACTGTATATAGACTGTGTATAGGAAGATGTCCCTGAAACTGCTGCCTAAATTTTGTTGCTGAAGTCAAGTGGACATTCCATGACCTCTCATCCCTATTTTTTGTTAACACTCAAAAAATAACAAAAACAGGGTCACGGACTGTTCTCTGACTCTGGAGTGCCTGTGGGGGGTTTGGTGTGCCTGGCTGTGCAGGAGTGAGGGATCCAGTTTGTCTGTAGCTCCTTAGAGGGTGTGCTACATAAGATAAACATTTATATGGAGCAGGGAGGAGTTCCATGCACAAAAAAAATATTCTTCACAATAATTTCAGTTGAATTTGAAAACATTTTTTTGTTTCATTGTAGCTTCATTTTATTAGAATTTTGCACTTGAAGGTCTTGAGGGCAAAAATGAAAGACCTACCTGTGTATATCCATAAATTCCCAGTATTTGTGCCATTGGAATTGTTGTAACTGAGTATTGATCTCCAATAAACCCCACCAGTTCAGCTTCTCCAGGACATGAGTAATTAGGGACTGTCTTCTGTAGCCCAGATAAAATGCTTAGAACATCCTTTACAGCCAAACATGGATGTAAACATGAATCTATCACTTGAAATCCCAGTGTAATATTGGGCAAAATTTCTGGATTCTGGTTAACATTGTGGATAGCAGAAATAAAAGCCAAAACATTTATAGGTGATTGTTCACCTAAACTGTAAAGGCAAAAATATTTATGGCAGAGGAGGGTATATTTAGAAATTACCATTACAATTATTTTGATCTTACATTTAGTAACCTTCAATGGGCCTCTTCTGCACCCCTGACAAGACAGGTACTTACCTGTCCTTGTGTCATTGAAATTAGCAAGATGCTAACTTTCCTCTGGAAGAAATAGAGGTTGCAAAATGACTTCATGGGAAAAGCAGAACTCATCTAAATTTGGTCTTACACTTTTAAATATTAGAGATCAAATTTATATTCAGCAATAATATTCATGTTCAATAAGCAATGAACAAACATTTAAAAATCAATTCCGACTCACACTTGAAGATTGGGAAATCAATTCAGTCAAGTTTGACAGTTTGGCTTTGCTTTGAAGAACAAAGTCAACCTATATAAATTAATGAATACATTTTGTTATGAAGACAGACAAACAAATAATAATAAAAAGAGATACCTGCTAGGAAGTTCACCCCCTTCCCAAACTAGGGACTTGTATGTATTATTCTAGCCCTCATTCAAACTTCTATCAGACCACATCTTTGTGCTACTCCAACAATTATCTTTAGTTTCTAAAGTGGACATCTTTTCTAGACCCTGGCCAGATGACAACCCCCTTATTCTGCATTAAAAGCTGTCCCTGCATGACAAGCCCTCTTTTAAATGGAGATTGAATAAATCCCTGCTCACCACTCAAGGCACATCCCTGCACATCCAAACCACATACAGAATTTCCTCTTTAACCACCTGCCGACCGCCGCATGCCGATTTACATCAGCAGAATGGCACGAGCAGGCAAAAGGGCGCACCTGTATATCCCTTTGAATTTGCTGTCTAGCAGGGATGTGCGGGAGCATGCCTGCAGGTCCCGCAAACTCAATATTCACTGGCGTCAGTTACGGTGAGGAGAGACAGAACAGGGAGATGCCTATGTAAACAAGGCATTTCCCTGTTCTGCTAGCAACATGATATGGATCTACTGCTTCCTGTCATCAGGAGAAGGGATGAGCCGAACACCCCCTGGTTCGGTTCGCACCAGAGCCTGCAAACAGACCGAAAATTCGAACGAATGTTGAAACATAGTTACATAGTTACATAGTAGGTGAGGTTGAAAAAAGACACAAGTCCATCAAGTCCAACCTATGTGTGTGATTGACGTTCATGGGACTCGAACGTTCGAAATCAAAAGTACTAATTTTAAAGGCTAATTTGCATGGTATTGTCCTAAAAAGGGTTTGAGGACCCGGGCCTGCCCCAGGGGACAAACATCAATGCAAAAAAAAAGTTTTAAAAACGGCCGTTTTTTTCGGGAGCAGTGATTTTAATGATGCTTAAAGTAAAAAAAAAGTGAAATATTCCTTTAAATATCATACCTGGGGGGTGTCTATAGTATGCCTGTAAAGTGGCGCATGTTTCCCGTGCTTAGAACAGTCCCTGCACAAAATGACATTTTTAAAGGAAGTAATTTAAAACTGTTTGCGGCTTTAATGTAATGTCGGGTCCTGGCAATATGGATGAAAATCAGTGAGACAAACGGCATGGGTACCCCCCCCCCAGTCCATTACCAGGCCCAGCAGTATACAGGCGGTGAAAACAAGACAGGGACTGTAGATTTGTTGTTAAGTAGAATCTGTTTGTAATTTTGAACTGGTACATTTTTAAAGTGTAGCTCCAGCCAAAAAAATCTATTCTATTTGTCCCAATGACAAATGTTTTTTGAAAATTTGGGGTTTTTAGTGAAACAAGGATTGGTGATAAAGCATCAGTGGAAAGGAGAAACGTTTTTCCCATATTAACTCTTACAGGAGAGAATTTCCCTTCCTAGGGGTAGATTTCATCTCACTTCCTGTTGTCTCCTTCCGTTTGCAAGTAGGAGTCGTTTGTAAGTTTGATGTTTGAAAGTAGGTGTCTTCCCTATATACTCTGCAGAAATTTGAGCTTTAGGTGTTGGTGTTACCAAAACACTGTAAGCCCTAACAGGGCCCTGCTGTGAAATATTAGATCAAGAATTGTAATTACATGCCCCTGTTAAGCAGGGACAGAATAATTGGGCCTTTGGTGATGGTGGTGGTTAGGGATGAGCCGAACACCCCCCGGTTCGGTTTGCACCAGAACCTGCGAACGGACCGAAAATTTGCACGAACGTTAGAACCCCATTGACGTCTATGGGACTCGAACGTTTGAAATCAAAAGTGCTCATTTTAAAGGCTAATTTGCATGGTATTGTCCTAAAAAGGGTTTGGGGATCTGGGTCCTACCCCAGGGGACATGTATCAATGCAAAAAAAACTTTTAAAAAAGGCCGTTTTTTCGGGAGCAGTGATTTTAATGATGCTTAAAGTAAAAAAAAAAAAGGAATATTCCTTTAAATATCGTACCTGCCCGGTGTCTTTATGCCTGTAAAGTGACACGTGTTTCCCGTGTTTAGGACAGTCCCTGCACCAAATGTCATTTTTAAAGGAAAAAAATCTCATTTAAAACTGCTTGCGGGTTTAATGTAATGTCGGGTCCTGGCAATATGGATGAAAATCAGTGAGACAAACGGCATGGGTACCCCCCAGTCCATTACCAGGCCCTTTGGGTCTTGTATGGATATTAAGGGGAACCCCGCACCCAAATTAAAATAAGGAAAGGTGTGGGGCCACCAGGCCCTATATACTCTGAACAGCAGTATACAGGCGGTGCAAACAAGACAGGGACTGTAGGTTTGTTGTTAAGTAGAATCTGTCTGTAATTTTGAACGGGTACATTTTTAACGTGTTTAGCTCCAGCCAAAAAATCTTTTTTAAGCTTTTTGGAAAACATAGGGAAGGGTTATCACCCCTGTGACATTTGTTTTGCCGTCTTTCCTCCTCTTCAGAAGATTTCACCTCACTTTTGTCCCAATGACAAATGTGTTTTGAAAATTTGGGGTTTTTTGTGGAACAAGGATTGGAAAGCATCAGTGGAAAGGAGAAATGTTTTTCCCATATTAACTCTTACAGGAGAGAATTTCCCTTCCAAGGGGTAGATTTCATCTCACTTCCTGTTGTCTCCTTCCGTTTGCAAGTAGGAGTCGTTTGTAAGTTAGATGTTTGAAAGTAGGGGCCTGCCCTATATACTCAGCAGAAATTTGGGCCTTAGGTGTTGTTGTGGCCACAACACTGTCAACACTTTCAAGCAGGGCCCTGCTGTGAAATATTAGATCAAGAATTGTAATTACATGCCCCTGTTGAACAGGAGCTGAAAAATTAGGCCTTAGGCACTGGTGCTGGTGCCATAACACTGCAACCCCTCACAGACACTCTAGTTGGAATGCAGGAATGAGCCCTGCTGCAAAGTATTGCATCAAAAATTGTAATTACACGCCCCTGTTAAACAGGGGCAGAAAAATTGGGCCTTAGGCACTGGTGCTGGTGCCACAACACTGCAACCCCTCACAGACACTCTCGTTGGAACGCAGGAATGAGCCCTGCTGCAAAGTATTGCATCAAAAATTGTAATTACACACCCCTGTTAAACAGGGGCTGAAAAATTGTGCCTTAGGCACTGGTGGTGGTGCCCAGAACCAAAAATGTTCTTACAAGCTATCAGCATGATGATTGAGGAGGAAGAGGATAATTACTCAGGGATAGTCACTCAGCATCAGCATAGGCAGTCTTTGAAGGGATCTGAGATTTCCAAAAAAATTATTCGGTTACATCAGCATCAGGTGCTTGGTAGCTGGTGGTGATCCAAGACTGATTCATTTTTATGAAGGTCAGTCGATCGACCGAGTCGGTGGACAGACGCACCCTGTGATCGGTTACCACGCCTCCAGCAGCACTGAATGTGCATTCTGAAAGAACGCTGGATGCAGCACAGGCCAGTAGCTCAATATCATACAGTGCAAGCTCTGGCCAGTGATCCATCCTCAAGACCCAGTAACCCAGAGGATTTTCGTTGGGAAAGGTGTCCAAATCTGATCTTGCTCCTAGGTATTCCTGCACCATGTAAAACAGACGCTGGCGATGGTTGCTGGAACCGATCATACCTTGGGGCTGCGGACCAAAAAATTGTCTGAACGCATCAGTCAGACGGCCACCTTCTCCACCACTCCTTCTTTGACTGACCGAAGCCTCACCAACACGTTGTCCAGAAACAGGAGTTTGTAACCTCCCAGTCTCTGGGAACGCGTTGCACAGACCTTTCTGCAAGGCCTCCCGAAGATGTTTCATTCTCTGCTCCCTCTGCGATGGCAAGATAAGGTCGGCAACCTTACCCTTGTAACGTGGATCAAGGAGGGTTGCCAGCCAGTATTGGTCCTTCTCCTTGATACCACGAATACGAGGATCCTTACGCAGGCTTTGCAGGATCAGGGAGGCCATGCAGCCTAGGTTTGCTGAGGCATTCGGTCCGAAGTCCTCTGGGTCACTAAGGACGACATGGTCCGCAGCCACCTTCTCCCAGCCACGTACAAGTCCACGTGTTTTTTGGGACTGATCCCTTAAAGATTGTTGCTGATGCTGAGTAGGGATGAGCTTCGAGTTCGAGTCGAACTCATGCTCGACTCGAACATTGGCTGTTCGCATGTTCGCCGAACAGCGAACAATTTGGGGTGTTCGTGGCAAATTCGAATGCCGGAACACCCTTTAAAAGTCTATGGGAGAAATCAAAAGTGCTAATTTTAAAGGCTAATATGCAAGTTATTGTCATAAAAAGTGTTTGGGGACCTGGGTCCTGCCCCAGGGGACATGGATGAATGCAAAAAAAATTTTTAAAAACGGCCGTTTTTTCAGGAGCAGTGATTTTAATAATGCTTAAAGTCAAACAATAAAAGTGTAATATCCCTTTAAATTTCGTACCTGGGGGGTGTCTATAGTATGCCTGTAAAGGGGCGCATGTTTCCTGTGTTTAGAACAGTCTGACAGCAAAATGACATTTTGAAGGAAAAAACTCATTTAAAACTACCGCGGCTATTGCATTGCTGACAATACACATAGAAGTTCATTGATAAAAACGGCATGGGAATTCCCCAAAGGGAAACCCCGAACCAAAATTTAAAAAAAAAATGACGTGGGGTTCCCCCTAAATTCCATACCAGACCCTTCAGGTCTGGTATGGATTTAAAGGGGAACCCCGCGCCAAAAAAAAAAAAAAAAAACGGCCCTTATCCGAGCATGCAACCTGGCAGGCCGCAGGAAAAGAGGGGGGGACGAGAGTGCGCCCCCCCCTCCTGAACCGTACCAGGCCACATGCCCTCAACATTGGGAGGGTTCTTTGGGGTAGCCCCCCAAAACACCTTGTCCCCATATTGATGAGGACAAGGGCCTCATCCCCACAACCCTGGCCAGTGGTTGTGGGGGTCTGCGGGCCGGGGGCTTATCGGAATCTGGAAGCCCCCTTTAACAAGGCGACCCCCAGATCCTGGCCCCCCCCTGTGTGAAATGGTAAGGGGGTACTTACCCCTACCATTTCACTAAAAAACTGTCAAAAATGTTAAAAATGACAAGAGACAGTTTTTGACAATTCCTTTATTTAAATACTTCTTCTTTCTTCTATCTTCCTTCATCCACAGGGAAGTCCCGTCATTGCCCGTGCGTCAGAGGGGGGCGGGGTCACCGGGTGGCCCCGCCCCCGTTATTTAAGAACTGTCAGACAAGGAGCGCCGTCACACAGCGGGAGCCTCCCTCCATGCCAGCATGGGTGCGGAGCGGCCCGGAGAAGAAAATGAAGAAGAGAAGAAAATAAGAAGAGAAGAAGATGAAGAGAAGAGCGGGAGCCTCCCCCCATGCCATGGGTGCGGAGCGGCCCGAGGAGAAGAAGATAGAAGACGCCGCGGAGGAGATGCTGGACGAGAACGCCGGAGGAAGAGCCAGAAGAGCCAGAAGAACCAGAAGAACCAGAAGATGAAGGAAGATAGAAGAAAGAAGAAGTATTTAAATAAAGGAATTGTCAAAAACTGTCTCTTGTCATTTTTAACATTTTTGACAGTTTTTTAGTGAAATGGTAGGGGTACTTTTGTACCCCCTTACCATTTCACACAGGGGGGGGCAGGATCTGGGGGTCCTCTTGTTAAAGGAGGCTTCCAGATTCCGATAAGCCCCCCACCCGCAGACCCCCACAACCACCGGCCAGGGTTGTGGGGATGAGGCCCTTGTCCTCATCAACATGGGGACAAGGTGTTTTGGGGGGCTACCCCAAAGCACCCTCCCAATGTTGAGGGCATGTGGCCTGGTACGGTTCAGGAGGGGGGGCGCGCACTCTTGTCCCCCCCTCTTTTCCTGCGGCCTGCCAGGTTGCGTGCTCGGATAAGGGTCTGGTATGGATTTTTGGGGGGGACCCCACGCCGTTTTTTTTTTTTTTTTGGCGCGGGGTTCCCCTTAAAATCCATACCAGACCTGAAGGAGTCCGCATGGCATCTTTTGGCCTGCATACTTGCATAGCCCCTTGAATGCCTACGGAGCACCACTGGTTCCGAGGACAAAGCACAGGAAGAGGCCATGGAGGAAGAAGAAGAGGAGGGGGTGGAGGAGAGAGGTGTGTCACAATCATTAGTAGTGGCATTTTGGAGGCGTGGTGGCGGAACAACCTCCAACTCTACTGCATCTTGTCCTGCATCCTTCCCAGCTGCCAGCAGAGTCACCCAATGCGCCTTGAAACTTAGGTAACGTCCCTGCCCATGCCTGCTGGACCATGAGTCAGCGGTAATATGCACCTTACCACTGACCGCCCTGTCCAGCGAGGCATGGACATTGCCTTCCACATGCCGGTAGAGAGCCGGAATCGCCTTCCGTGAGAAAAAGTGGCGTTTGGGTACCTGCCACTGAGGAACCGCACATTCCACAAACTCACGGAAGGGGGCAGAGTCTACCAACTGAAAACGCAGCAGTTGAAGTGCTAGCAATTTTGCCAAGCTAGCATTCAACCGCTGGGCATGTGGATGGCTGGGAGCAAACTTCTTTCGGCGGTGCAGCAGCTGGGGCAGGGAAATTTGCCTGGTACAATCTGACGTCGGTGTACCAAAAGCAGATTGCCCACAAGTACTTGGCTGTGACACACCTAATTCTACACCTTCATTCCTCTCAGTGCAGGTCTCAGAGAGGACTGAAGGTCTAGTGGGGTTGGAAATCTCAGCTGATGAGGAGCAAGGAGGGGTCCTCTTTGTTCTTTGGTGTGGGTCTTTTAGATACGCTTGTCAACGAACTGCATGGCAGGTCAACGCATGTCTGGTCAAGCATGTGGTACCCAAGCGGGAGATGTTTTGGCCACGCGAGATACGCTTAAGACATATGTTGCAAATAGCAGCGGTGTGATCTGATGCACTCGTCTCAAAAAAGGCTCACACCAAAGAACTTTTTGAATAACGCGCAGAGACTGCAGCGCCCTGCACATGTGGAGCTTTGGGGTGTGATGCAGTCAATGTGCTGCCCTTAGGCTGGCCCCTGGAGGGCATCCTGCCTCGTTGGTGATGTGCCTCCTCCTCCTCCTCCTCTCTCCTATCAGGCACCCACGTTGAGTCAGTGACCTCATCATCCCCTCCCTTCTCATCACTGGAGCAAACCTGGCAGTATGCTGCAGCAGGGGGAGCATGACTGCCAGATTGCTGTCCTTCTTGGGCACCCCCTCTATCCGTGCTCATGTTACTGCCTTCATCGAGCTCAGTATCATCATCAGAGCCTTCCAAACGCTGCGCATCCTCCTGGAGCATGTACCCAACACTGTGGTCAAACAGTTCGAGGGACTCCTCAGGAGGACATGGTGGGGCTAGGGAAGGATTCACTGATGACATTGAGCCGAGGGAAGAGGCCGCTGCTTTGCCAGACAAAGTACCCAGGGCATGGGTGAGAGAGGATGAGGAGGATGAGAACGGCTTGGTCATCCACTCGACCAAGTCTTCCACATGTTGCTGCTCAACACGGCCAGCTGCCGAAAAAAAGGCCAAGCGTGTCCCACGGCCACGTGCTGATGAGGATGCACCGTCTCCACGACCAGCACTAGACACAGAGTCTGCTTGCCCTCTCTTATTGGCTTGTGACTGTCTGCCTCTCCTTCTTGGCCTTCCAGACATACTAATGGCCTGTAGCTGCACTAAGCTGGAATATATATATATATATATATATATATATATATATATATATATATATATGTACTGATACTGCAGCTAGCAAAATCAACTGCCTGCCTGTAGTATGAGAACACCACCAACCTTCTACAGGTAGCTTTAGCTGAACACTGTGAGGTGGACGCACCCCATTAACTTGCAGGTTTAGCTGAACACTGTGAGCAGGACGCACCCCACTAACTTGTAGGTTTAGCTGAACACTGTGAGCAGGACGCACCCCACTAACTTGTAGGTTTAGCAGAACACTGTGAGCAGGACGCACTGAACTAACTGTAAATAGTCTAGCTGCCTGACTGTGGTACTAATAGGATCAAAAGAACACCAGTAATTTTCTTCAGGTAGCTGTATATACTGTAACAAGACAAGCCTGCCTGTCAGTAAGAAGATTACAGGAACGGATCTAGCTGAACACTGTGAGCAGGACGCACCCCACTAGCTTGTAGGTTTAGCTGAACACTGTGAGCAGGATGCACCCCACTAACTTGTAGGTTTAGCAGAACACTGTGAGCAGGACGCACTGCACTAACTGTAAATAGTCTAGCTGCCTGACTGTGGTACTAATAGGATCAAAAGAACACCAGTAATTTTCTTCAGGTAGCTGTATATACTGTAACAAGACAAGCCTGCCTGTCAGTAAGAAGATAACAGGAACGGATCTAGCTGAACACTGTGAGCAGGATGCACCCCTCTAGCTTGTAGGTTTAGCTGAACACTGTGAGCAGGACGCACCCCACTAGCTTGTAGGTTTAGCTGAACACTGTGAGCAGGACGCACCCCACTAACTTGTAGTTTTAGCTGAACACTGTGAGCAGGACGCACTGCACTAACTGTAAATAGTCTAGCTGCCTGACTGTGGTACTAATAGGATCAAAAGAACACCAGTAATTTTCTTCAGGTAGCTGTAAATACTGTAACAAGACAAGCCTGCCTGTCAGTAAGAAGATAACAGGAACGGATCTAGCTGAACACTGTGAGCAGAACGCACCCCACTAGCTTATAGGTTTAGCTGAACACTGTGAGCAGGACGCACCACACTAACTTGTAGTTTTAGCTGAACACTGTGAGCAGGACGAACTGCACTAACTGTAAATAGTCTAGCTGCCTGACTGTGGTACTAATAGGATCAAAAGAACACCAGTAATTTTCTTCAGGTAGCTGTATATACTGTAACAAGACAAGCCTGCCTGTCAGTAAGAAGATAACAGGAACGGATCTAGCTGAACACTGTGAGCAGGATGCACCCCTCTAGCTTGTAGGTTTAGCTGAACACTGTGAGCAGGACGCACCCCACTAGCTTGTAGGTTTAGCTGAACACTGTGAGCAGGACGCACCCCACTAACTTGTAGTTTTAGCTGAACACTGTGAGCAGGACGCACTGCACTAACTGTAAATAGTCTAGCTGCCTGACTGTGGTACTAATAGGATCAAAAGAACACCAGTAATTTTCTTCAGGTAGCTGTAAATACTGTAACAAGACAAGCCTGCCTGTCAGTAAGAAGATAACAGGAACGGATCTAGCTGAACACTGTGAGCAGAACGCACCCCACTAGCTTATAGGTTTAGCTGAACACTGTGAGCAGGACGCACCACACTAACTTGTAGTTTTAGCTGAACACTGTGAGCAGGACGCACTGCACTAACTGTAAATAGTCTAGCTGCCTGACTGTGGTACTAATAGGATCAAAAGAACACCAGTAATTTTCCTCAGGTAGCTGTAAATACTGTAACAAGACAAGCCTGCCTGTCAGTAAGAAGATAACAGGAACGGATCTAGCTGAACACTGTGAGCAGAACGCACCCCACTAGCTTATAGGTTTAGCTGAACACTGTGAGCAGGACGCACCACACTAACTTGTAGTTTTAGCTGAACACTGTGAGCAGGACGCACTGCACTAACTGTAAATAGTCTAGCTGCCTGACTGTGGTACTAATAGGATCAAAAGAACACCAGTAATTTTCTTCAGGTAGCTGTATATACTGTAACAAGACAAGCCTGCCTGTCAGTAAGAAGATAACAGGAACGGATCTAGCTGAACACTGTGAGCAGGATGCACCCCTCTAGCTTGTAGGTTTAGCTGAACACTGTGAGCAGGACGCACCCCACTAGCTTGTAGGTTTAGCTGAACACTGTGAGCAGGACGCACCCCACTAACTTGTAGTTTTAGCTGAACACTGTGAGCAGGACGCACTGCACTAACTGTAAATAGTCTAGCTGCCTGACTGTGGTACTAATAGGATCAAAAGAACACCAGTAATTTTCTTCAGGTAGCTGTAAATACTGTAACAAGACAAGCCTGCCTGTCAGTAAGAAGATAACAGGAACGGATCTAGCTGAACACTGTGAGCAGAACGCACCCCACTAGCTTATAGGTTTAGCTGAACACTGTGAGCAGGACGCACCACACTAACTTGTAGTTTTAGCTGAACACTGTGAGCAGGACGCACTGCACTAACTGTAAATAGTCTAGCTGCCTGACTGTGGTACTAATAGGATCAAAAGAACACCAGTAATTTTCCTCAGGTAGCTGTAAATACTGTAACAAGACAAGCCTGCCTGTCAGTAAGAAGATAACAGGAACGGATCTAGCTGAACACTGTGAGCAGGACGCACCCCACTAGCTTGTAGGTTTAGCTGAACACTGTGAGCAGGACGCACCCCACTAACTTGTAGTTTTAGCTGAACACTGTGAGCAGGACGCACTGCTCTAACTGTAAATAGTCTAGCTGCCTGACTGTGGTACTAATAGGATCAAAAGAACACCAGTAATTTTCTTCAGGTAGCTGTAAATACTGTAACAAGACAAGCCTGCCTGTCAGTAGGAAGATAACAGGAACGGATCTAGCTGAACACTGTGAGCAGGACGCACCCCACTAGCTTGTAGGTTTAGCTGAACACTGTGAGCAGGACGCACCCCACTAACTTGTAGTTTTAGCTGAACACTGTGTGCAGGACGCACTGCACTAAGTGTAAATAGTCTAGCTGCCTGACTGTGGTACTAATAGGATCAAAAGAACACCAGTAATTTTACTCAGGTAGCTGTAAATACTGTAACAAGACAAGCCTGCCTGTCAGTAGGAAGATAACAGGAACAGATCTAGCTAAACTGAATACAGTGTATATATATATATATATGCAACACCTGGGATGCATATATATACACAATACACTGTAAGTGCAGCTAACTGACTGACTGTTCTGCCTAATCTATCTAACTCAAATCAAATGTCACTGTCTGTCTGTCTCTCTCTCTCTCTCTCTCTCTCAATGAACACCGGAACACACACTACACAGGGCCGCCGTGCAGGCGGCCTTATATAGTGTGGGGCGTGTACTAAATCCCCTGAGCCATAATTGGCCAAAGCCTCCTTGGCTTTGGCCAATTATGGCTCTCTGTTCAGGCGGTGCTGTGATTGGCCAAGCATGCGGGTCATAGTGCATGCTTGGCCAATCATCAGCCAGCAATGCACTGCGATGCCGCAGTGAATTATGGGCCGTGACGCGCCACACGAATTTGGCGCGAACGGCCCATATCGTTCGCAATTCGGCGAACGACCGAACAGCCGATGTTCGAGTCGAACATGGGCTCAAACATTAGCTGTTCACAACTTCGCCAAACAGCGAACAATTTAGGGTGTTCGCAGCAAATTCGAATGCCGCGGAACACCCTTTAAAAGTCTATGGGAGAAATCCAAAGTTCTAATTTTAAAGGCTTATATGCAAGTTATTGTCATAAAAAGTGTTTGGGGACCTGGGTCCTGCCTCAGGGGACATGGATCAATGCAAAAAAAAGTTTTAAAAACGGCAGTTTTTTCAGGAGCAGTGATTTTAATAATGCTTAAAGTCAAACAATAAAAGTGTAATATTTCTTTAAACTTCGTAGCTGGGGGGTGTCTATAGTATGCCTGTAAAGGGGCACATGTTTCCCATGTTTAGAACAGTCTGACAGCAAAATGACATTTCGAAGGAAAAAACCCATTTAAAACTATTTGCGGCTATTGCATTGCCGACAATATAGAAGTTAATTGATAAAAACGGCATGGGAATTCCCCACAGGGGAACCCCGAACCAATATTTAAAAAAAAAATGACGTGGGAGTCCCCCTAAATTCCATACCAGGCCCTTCAGGTCTGGTATGGATATTAAGGGGAACCCCGCGCCAAAAAAAAAAACAAAAACGGCGTGGGGTGCCCCCAAAAATCCATACCAGACCCTTATCTGAGCACGCAACCTGGCAGGCCGCAGGAAAAGAGAGGAGGATGAGAGTGTGCCCCCCCTCCTGAAACGTACCAGGCCACATGCCCTCAACATTGGGAGGGTGCTTTGGGGTAGCCCCCCAAAACACCTTGTCCCCATGTTGATGAGGACAAGGGCCTCATCCCCACAACCCTGGCTGGTGGTTGTGGGGGTCTGCGGGCGGGGGGCTTATCGGAATCTGGAAGCCCCCTTTAACAAGAGGACCCCCAGATCCCGGCCCCCCTTTGTGAAATGGTAAGGGGGTACTTACCCCTACCATTTCACTAAAAAACTGTCAAAAATATTAAAAATGACAAGAGACAGTTTTTTACAATTCCTTTATTTAAATGCTTCTTCTTTCTTCTATCTTCCTTCATCTTCTTCTTCTGGTTCTTCTGGTTCTTCTGGTTCTTCCTCTGGCGTTCTCGTCCAGCATCTCCTCCGCGGCATCTTCTATCTTCTTCTCCTCGGGCCGATCCGCACCCATGGCATGGGGGGAGGCTCCCGCTCTTCTCTTCATCTTCTTCTTCATGTTCTTCTTTTCTTCCTTCTTCTCTTCTTCTCTTCTTCTCTTCTTCTCTTCTTCATTTTCTTCTCCGGGCCGCTCCGCATCCATGCTGGCATGGAGGGAGGCTCTCGCTGTGTGACGGCATCTCCTCGTCTAACGGTTCTTAAATAATGAGGGGCGGGGCCACCCATTGACCCCGCCCCCCTCTGACGCACGGGACATGACGGGACTTCCCTGTGGCATTCCCCGTGATGTCACAGGGAAGTCCCGTCAAGTCACTGTGCATCAGAGGGGGGCAGACCCCACACACCATTATTTAAGAACCGTCAGACGAGGAGATGCCGTCACACAGCGGGAGCCTTCCTCCATGCCAGCCTCGATGTGGAGCGGCCCGGAGAAGAAAATGAAGAAGAGAAGAAGGAAGAAGGAAGAAGAGAAGAACATGAAGAAGAAGATGAAGATGAAGAGAAGAGCGGGAGCCTCCCCCCATGCCATGGGTGCGGAGCGGCCCGAGGAGAAGAAGATAGAAGATGCCACGGAGGAGATGCTGGATGAGAATGCCGGAGGAAAAACCAGAAGAACCAGAAGAAGAAGATGAAGGAAGATAGAAGAAAGAAGAAAGAAGAAGCATTTAAATAAAGGAATTGTCAAAAACTGTCTCTTGTCATTTTTAACATTTTTGACAGTTTTTTAGTGAAATGGTAGGGGTAAGTACCCCCTTACCATTTCACACAGGGGGGGCCGGGATCTGGGGGACCCTTGTTAAAGGGGCTTCCAGATTCTGATAAGCCCCCCGCCCGCTGACCCCCACAACCACCGGCCTCATCAACATGGGGACAAGGTGTTTTGGGGGGCTACCCCAAAGCATCCTCCCAATGTTGAGGGCATGTGGCCTGTTACAGTTCAGGAGGCGGGGCGCACTCTCGTCCCCCCTCTTTTCCTGCAGCCTGCCAGGTTGCGTGCTCGGATAAGGGTTGGTATGGAATTTAGGGGGAACCCCATGTCATTTTTTTTTAAATTTTGGCCGGGGTTTCCCTTAATATCCATACCAGACCTGAAGGGCCTGGTATAGAATTTAGGGGACTCCCACATCATTTTTTTTTTAAATTTTGGTTCGGGGTTCCCCTGTGGGGAATTCCCATGCCGTTTTTATCAATGAACTTCTATGTGTATTGTTGGCAATGCAATAGCCGCGAGTAGGTTTTTTCCTTCGAAATGTCATTTTGCTGTCAGACTGTTCTAAACACGGGAAACATGCGCCCCTTTAGGCCCCTTTCACACGAGGTGGACTCCGTTTCTACGGAGCCAGCCTCGGTCCGCCGGCTCAGCGGGAGATCTGTCCGTTGATCTCCGCTAAGCCGGCGGATGACAGGTCCCTCTCTGCTCACTGAGCGGGGAGGGGCTTGTCAGGCGCCGCTGCAGCCTATGGAGGGATCGGACGAAAACGGACAGCGTGTCCGTTTTCGTCAGATCTCACCCGATCCGATCAGCCAGCGATGGACCTGGACGTAGAGCCATCCGTCTGCTTTTAGCGGATTGGACGGGGTCAGATGTCAGCGGACATGTCTCCGCTGACATCCGACGCTCCATAGCCTAACAAAACTGACAGGCGGACCTGAACGGTCCAATCGTGTGAAAGGGGCCTTACAGGCATACTATAGACACCCCCCCCAGATACGAAATTTAAAGGGATATTACATTTTTATTGTTTGACTTTTTGACGGTGTTTGCCTGTTCGAACGAACTTTTTTCCTGTTCACATGTTCTGGTGCGAACCGAACAGGGGGGTGTTCGGGCTCATCCCTATTCTTTGGTGTGAGTCTTTTAGGTACGCTTGCCAACTAACTGCATGGCAGGTCAACATATGTCTGGTCAAGCATGTGGTGCCCAAGCGGGAGATGTTTTGGCCATGTGAGATACGCTTGAGGCATATGTGGCAAATAGCAGCAGTGCGATCTGATGCACTCGTCTCAAAAAAGCCCCACACCAAAGAACTTTTGGAATAAAGCGCAGAGACAGCAGCGCCCTACACATGCGGAGCTCTGCAGTGTGATGCAGTCAATGTGCTGCCCTTAGGCTGGCCCCTGGAGGGCATTCTGCCTCGTTGGTGATGTGCCTCCTCTCCCTCCTTCTCCTCTCTCCTATCAGGCACCCACATGGAGTCAGTGACCTCATCATCCCCTCCCTCCTCATCACTGGAGCAAACCTGGCAGTAAGCTGCAGCAGGGGGAACATAACTGCCAGATTGCTGTCCTTCTTGGGCACCCCCTCTGTCTGGGCTCACGTTACTGCCTTCCTCTAGCTGAGTACCATCATCGGAGCCATTAAAACGCTGGGCATCCTCCTGGAGCATGTACCCAACACTGTGGTCAAACAGTTCGAGGGTCTCCTCAGGAGGACATGGAGAGGCTAGGGAAGGAGTCATTGATGCCATTGAGCCGAGGGAAGAGGCCACATTGGCAGCTGCTTTGCCAGACAAAGTACCCTGAGCCTGGGTGAGAGAGGATGAGGAGGATGAGGATGGCTTGGTCATTCATTCTACGAAGTCTTCCGCATGTTGCGGCTCAACACGGCCAGCCGAACAAAAGGTCAAGCGTGTCCCACGGCCACGTGCTGATGAGGATGCACCGTGTCCACGACCAGCACTGTTGCCTCTAGATAGGGATGAGCTTCGTGTTCGAGACAAACCCATGTACCACTCGAACATCGGCTGTTCGCCCGCTCGCCGAATTGTGATCGATATGGACCATTCGCTCCAAATTCGTGTGGCGCGTTATGGTCCATAATTCACTGCGGCATCGCAGTGCATTGCGGGCTGATGATTGGCCAAGCATGCACTATGACCCGCATGCTTGGGCCGTCTGTAGAGAGAGCTGTAATTGGCCAAAGCCAGGGTAGCTTTGGCAAATTATGGCTCAGGGGGTTTAGTACACACCCCAGACTATATAAGGCAGCCTGCACAGTGGCCCTGTGTAGTGTGTCCCGGCGTTCATAGAGAGAGAGAGAGAGAGACAAATGCATCCCAGGTGTTGTGTGTGTATATATATATATATATATATATATATATATATATATATATATATATACACTGTATTCAGTTTAGCTAGATCCGTTCCTGTTATCTTCCTACTGACAGGCAGGCGTGTGTTGTTACAGTATTTACAGCTACCTGAAGAAAATTGCTGGTGTTCTTCTGATCCTATTAGTACCACAGTCAGGCAGCTAGACTCTTTACAGTTAGTGTAGTGTGTCCTCTGAACAGTGTTCAGCTAAAGCTACAAGTTAGTGTAGTGCATCCTAATCTCAGTGTTCAGCTAAAGCTACAAGTTAGTGTAGTGCACAGTGTCAAGCTAAAGCTACAAGTTAGTGTAGTGCGACCTCTACACAGTGTTCAGCTAAAGCTACAAGTTAGTGTAGTGCGACCTCTGCACAGTGTTCAGCTAAAGCTACAAGTTAGTGTAGTGCGTCCTCCTCACAGTGTTCAGCTAAAGCTACAAGTTAGTGTAGTGCGACCTCTGCACAGTGTTCAGCTAAAGCTACCTGTAGAAGGTTGGTGATGTTTTCCTGATCCTATCACTACCGCAGGCACCTACATTATTTACACGTTATTGTAGTGCAACCTCTGCACAGTGTTCAGTTAAAGCTACCTGTAGAAGGTTGGTGACGTTTTCCTGATCCTATCACTACCGCAGGCAGCTACTTTATTTACACGTCAGTGTAGTGTGACCTCTGCACAGTGTTCAGCTAAAGCTACAAGTTAGTGTAGTGCGCCCCCCTGAACAGTGTTCAGCTCAAGCTACAAGTTAGTGTAGTGCGACCTCTGCACAGTGTTCAGCTAAAGCTACTTGTAGAAGGTTGGTGGTGTCTTCCTGATTCTATCACTACTGCAGGCAACTACATTATTTACACGTTAGTGTAGTGCGACCTCTGCACAGTGTTCAGCTAAAGCTACAAGTTAGTGTAGTGCATCCTCCTCACAGTGTTCAGCTAAAGCTACAAGTTAGTGTAGTGCATCCTCCTCACAGTGTTCAGCTAAAGCTACAAGTTAGTGTAGTGCAATCTCTGCACAGTGTCCAGCTAAAGCTACAAGTTAGTGTAATGCGTCCTCCTCACAGTGTTCAGCTAAAGCTACAAGTTAGTGTAGTGCGACCTCTGCACCGTGTTCAGCTAAAGCTACCTGTAGAAGGTTGGTGGTGTTTTCCTGATCCTATCACTACCGCAGGCACCTACATTATTTACACGTTAGTGTAGTGCGACCTTTGCACAGTGTTCAGCTAAAGCTACCTGTAGAAGGTTGGTGATGTTTTCCTGATCCTATCACTACCGCAGGCACCTACATTATTTACACGTTAGTGTAGTGCGACCTCTGCACAGTGTTCAGCTAAAGCTACCTGTAGAAGGTTGGTGATGTTTTCCTGATCCTATCACTACCGCAGGCAGCTACTTTATTTACACGTCAGTGTAATGTGACCTCTGCACAGTGTTCAGCTAAAGCTACAAGTTAGTGTAGTGCGCCCCCCTGAACAGTGTTCAGCTCAAGCTACAAGTTAGTGTAGTGCGACCTCTGCACAGTGTTCAGCTAAAGCTACTTGTAGAAGATTGGTGGTGTCTTCCTGATTCTATCACTACTGCAGGCAACTACATTATTTACACGTTAATGTAGTGCGACCTCTGCACAGTGTTCAGCTAAAGCTACAAGTTAGTGTAGTGCATCCTCCTCACAGTGTTCAGCTAAAGCTACAAGTTAGTGTAGTGCGACCTCTGCACAGTGTTCAGCTAAAGCTACAAGCTAGTGTAGTGCGTCCTCCTCACAGTGTTCAGCTAAAGCTACAAGTTAGTGTAGTGCGACCTCTGCACAGTGTTCAGCTAAAGCTACCTATATATATATATATATATATATATATCCCAGCTTAGAGCAGCTACATCTCACTGCAGGCCATTAGTATGTCTGGAAGGCCAACAAGGAGAGGCAGACAGTCACAAGCCAATAAAAGATAAAAGAGGGTAAGCAGGCTCTATGTCTAGAGGCAACAGTGCTGGTCATGGACACGATTCATCCTCATCAGCACGTGGCCATGGGACACGCTTGGCCTTTTTTTCGGCAGCTGGCCGTGTTGAGCCGCAACATGCGGAAGACTTGGTCGAGTGGATTACCAAGCCGTCCTCATCCTCCTCATCCTTTCTCACCCATGCTCAGGGTACTTTGTCTGGCAAAGCAGCGGCCAACTTCCCTCGGCTCAATGGCATCAGTGACTCCTTCCCTAGCCCCACCATGTCCTCCTGAGGAGTCCATCGAATTGTTTGACCACAGTGTTGGGTACATGCTCCAGGAGGATGCCCAGCGTTTAGAAGGCCCTGATGATGATACTGAGCTAGATAAAGGCAGTAACGTGAGCACGGATAGAGGGGTGCCCAAGAAGGACAGCAATCTGGCAGTCATGCTCCCCCTGCTGCAGCATACTGCCAGGTTTGCTCCAGTGATGAGGAGGGAGGGAATGATGAGGTCACTGACTCAACGTGGGTGCCTGATAGGGGAGAGGAGGAGGAGGAGGAGGAGGAGGAGGAGGAGGAGGAGGAGGAGGAGGAGGAGGAGGAGGAGGAGGCACATCCAGGGGCCAGCCTAAGGGCAGCACACTGACTGCATCACACCGCAAAGCTCAGCATGTGCAGGATGCTGATGTCTCTGCGCGTTATTCCAAAAGTTCTTTGGTGTGGGCCTTTTTTGAGACGAGTACATCAGATTGCACCTTTGCTATTTGCAACATATGTTGCAAGCGTGGCCAAAACATCTCCCGCTTGGGCACCACATGCTTGACCAGACATATGTTGACCTGCCATGCAGTTCGTTGGCAAGCGTACCTAAAAGACCCACACCAAAGAACAAAGAGGACCTCTCCTTGCTCCTCATCAGCTGAGATCTCTAACCCCACTATACCTTTAGTCCTCTCTGAGACCTGCACTGAGAGGAATGAAGGTGTAGAATTAGGTGTGTCACAGCCAAGTACTTGTGGGCAATCTGCTTTTGGTACACTGACGTCAGATTGTACCAGGCAAATTTCCCTGCCCCAGCTGTTGCACCGCTGAAAGAAGTTCGCTCACAGCCATCCACATGCCCAGCGGTTGAATGCTAGCTTGGCAAAATTGCTAGCACTTCAACTGCTACCTTTTCATTTGGTAGACTCTGCCCCCTTCCATGAGTTTGTGGAATGTGCGGTTCCTCAGTGGCAGGTACCCAAACACCACTTTTTCTCACGGAAAGTGATTCTGGCTCTCTACCAGCATGTGGAAGGCAATGTCTTGGCCTCACTGAACAGGGCGGTCAGCGGTAAGGTGCATATTACCGCTGACTCATGGTCCAGCAGGCATGGACAGGGATATTACCTAAGTTTCACGGCGCATTGGGTGACTCTGCTGGCAGCTGGGAAGGATGCAGGACAAGGTGCGGTGTTGGAGGTTGTTCCGCCACCACGCCTCCAAAATGCCACTACTAATGATTGTGACACACCTCTCTCCTCCACCCCCTCCTCTTCTTCTTCCTCCATGGCCTCTTCCTGTGCTTTGTCCTCGGAACCAGTGGTGCTCCATAGGCATTCAAGGGGCTATGCAAGTATGCAGGCCAAAAGATGCCATGCGGTGCTTGAGCTGGTGTGCTTGGGGGACAGGAGCCACACTGGGGCAGAGGTTCTGTCCGCACTGCAGGGGCAGGTTAAGAGGTGGTTGACGCCACGCCAACTTAAGGCAGGAATGGTGGTTTGTGACAATGACACCAACCTCCTGTCCGCCCTCCGACAGGGACAAATGACCCATGTGCCCTGTTTGGCTCACGTCCTTAACTTGGTGGTGCAGCCGTTCTTGGGCAGGTACCCGGGCTCACAGGATGTCCTGAGGCAGGCCAGGAAAGTCTGTGTGTATTTCCGCCGGTCATATAATGCCAGTGCTCGGCTGGCAGACCTCCAAAAGGAATTTAACCTGCCCAAGAACCACCTAATCTGTGACATGCCCACCAGGTGGAACTCAACGTTGGCCATGCTGCAGCGGCTGCACACTCAGCAGAGGGCCATCAATGAGTACCTGTGCGACTATGGCACCAGGACAGGGTCAGGGGAGCTTGGTTTTTTTCCCCACGCCAGTGGACCATGATCAGGGATGCATGCACTGTCCTGTCACCATTTGAGGAGGCCATGAGGATGGTGAGCAGTGACAGTGCATGCATCAGTGACACTGTCCCCTTTGTCCACCTGTTGGAGCACACGCTACGTGGAATAATAGACAAGGCACTTGAGGCAGAACAGAGGTAGGAAGAGGACAACTTCCTTAGCTCTCAAGGCCCCCTTTATCCAGTCAGTGTTCCTGCGTGCACGCCGATCACACCGGAAGAGGAGGAGGAGGATTGTGTCAGTATGGAGGTGGAGCCTTGCACTCAGCAGCAGTCTTTAAGGGATAATTTACAGTCCCAAGAAACACATGGACTTGTAAGTGGCTGGGAGGAGGTGGCTGCGGATTATATCGCCCTTAGTGACCCAGAGGACTTCGGACTGAATGCCTCAGCAAACCTAGGCTGCATGGCCCCAACGATCCTGCAAAGCCTGTGGAAGGATCCTCATATTCGTGGTATCAAGGAGAAGGAACAATACTGGCTGGCAACCCTCCTTGATCCACGTTACAAGGGTAAGGTTGCGGACCTTATCTTGCCATCGCAGAGGGAGCAGAGGATGAATCATCTTTGAGAGGCCTTGCAGAAAGGTCTGTGCATCGCGTTCCCAGAGACTGGGAGGATACAAACTCCTTTTTCTGGACAACGTGTTGCTTAGGATTCGGTCAGTCAAAGAAGGAGCGGTGGAGAAGGTGGCCATCTGATGATGCGTTCAGACAATTTTTTAGTCCGCAGCCCCAAGGTATGATCGGTTTCAGCAACCATCAGCAGCGTCTGTTTTACATGGTGCAAGAATACCTAGGGGCAAGATCTGACTTGGACACCTTTCCCACCAAATATCTTCTGGGTTACTGGGTCTTGAGGATGGATCACTGGCCAGAGCTTGCACAGTATGCAATTGAGCTCCTGGCCTGTTCTGCATCCAGCGTTCTTTCGGAACGCACATTCAGTGCGGCTGGAGGCTTTGTAACCAATCACAGGGTGCGTCTGTCCACCGACTCGGTCGATCGACTGACCTTCATAAAAATGAATCAGTCTTGGATTACCACCAGCTACCAAGCACCTGATGCTGATGTAACCGAATAATTTTTTTTGAAATGTCAGATCCCTTCAAAGACTGCCTATGCTGATGCTGAGTGACTATCCTGTTATACTGAGTAATTGTCCTCTTCCTCCTCTATATATATATATATATATATACATATATATATATATATACACCATATTTATCGGCGTATAACACGCACCAGCGTATAACACGCACCCCAATTTAGGAGGGAATTTTAAGGAAAAAAAAAACTTTTAGGAGGGAAGTTGAAGGGATGCATGCATGTATGTGTATATATATATATATATATTATATATATATATATATATATATATATATATATATATATATATATATATATATATATATATATATATATATACTGATTATACTGCAGCTAGCAGAATCAACTGCCTGCCTGTAGTATTATTAGTATGATAACACCTGCACTTGTCTTCAGGTAGCTATACTGTAGGTGCAACTGTGCAGGGTACACAGTACAGTAACTGGAAATACTTCAAGAGCCTACACAAGCACCTGGCTGCAGGTAGCTATACTGTAGGTCAGACTGTGCGGGGTACACAGTACAGTAACTGGAAATACTTCAATAAGCCTACACAAGCACCTTTCTGCAGGTTGCTATACTGTAGGTCAGACAGTGCAGAGTACACAGTACAGTAGCTGGAAATACTTCAATGAGCATACACAAGCACCTGGATACAGGTTGCGATACTGTAGGTGAGACTGTGCAGGGTACACAGTACAGTAGCTGGAAATACTTCAATGAGCCTACACAAGCAGCTGGCTGCAGGTTGCTATACTGTAGGTCATACTGTGCAGGGTACACAGTACAGTAGCTGGAAATACTTCAATGAGCCTACACAAGCACCTGGCTTCAGGTTGCTATACTGTAGGTGAGACTGTGCAGGGTACACATTACAGTAGCTGTAAATACTTTAATGAGCCTACACAAGCACCTGGCTGCAGGTTGCTATACTGTAGGTGAGACTGTGCAGGGTACACATTACAGTAGCTGGAAATACTTCAATGAGCCTACACAAGCACCTGGCTGCAGGTTGCTATACTGTAGGTGAGACTGTGCAGGGTACACAGTACAGTAGCTGGAAATACATCAATGAGCCTACACAAGCACCTGGCTGCAGGTTGCTATACTGTAGGTCAGACTGTGCAGGGTATACAGTACAGTAACTGGAAATACTTCAATGAGCTTACATAAGCACCTGGCTGCAGGTTGCTATACTGTAGGCCAGAGTGTGTAGGGTACACAGTACAGTAGCTGGAAATACTTCAATGAGCCTACACAAGCACCTGGCTGCAGGTTGCTATACTGTTGGTCAGACTGTGCAGGGTACACAGTACAGTAGCTGGAAATACTTCAATGAGCCTACTCAAGCACCTGGCTGCAGGTTGCTATACTGTAGGTCAGACTGTGCAGGGTACACTGTACAGTAGCTGGAAATACTTCAATGAGCCTACACAAGCACCTGGCTGCAGGTTGCTATACTGTATGTGAGACTGTGCAGGGTACACGGTACAGTAGCTGGAAATACTTCAATGAGCCTACACAAGCACCTGGCTGCAGGTTGCTATACTGTAGGTGAGACTGTGCAGGGTACACAGTACAGTAGCTAGAAATACTGTAAAAACACCTGCCTGCCTGTCTGTATATTAGGAAGAGAAGAACAGGATCTAGCTAAACTGAATACAGTATATATATAATATATATATATATATACACACACACACACAACACCTGGGATGCATATATAACTAACTGACTCGACCTGCCTACTCTATCTAACTTAAATCAAATGACACTGTCTGTCTCTCTCTCTCTCTATCTGAATGCTGGAATACACTACACAGGGCCGCCATGCAGGTGGCCTTATATAGTGTGGGGCGTGTACTAAACCCCCTGAGCCATAATTGGCCAAAGCCTCCTTGGCTTTAGCCAATTACGGCTCTCTGTTCAGACGGCGCTGTGATTGGCCAAGCATGCGGGTCATAGTGCATGCTTGGCCAATCATCAGCCAGCAATCCACTGCGATGCCGCAGTGAATTATGGGCCGTGAGGCGCCACTTTAATTTGGCGCGAACGGCCCATATCGTTCGGAATTCGGCAAACGACCGATCACACGATGTTCGAATCGAACACGAAGCTCATCCCTAATCAGGAGCAGTCATCTCTGTCATGTTGTAGTGAACCCATCCCCTCTACAATTAGACAACATCCAGGGAACAGACTTAACCCCTTGATTGCCCCCTAGTGTTTAACACTTTCCCTACCAGTGTCATTTATACAGTAATCAGTGGCTATTTGTAGCTCTGATCATTGTATAAATGTCAATGGTCCCAAAATAGTGTCAAAAGTGTCCAATCTGTCCGCCATAATGTCGCAGTCCCGATAAAAATCACAGATCGCCGCCATTACTAGTAAAAAAAATATATATATAATAAAAATGCCATAAATCTATCCCCTATTTTGTAGACGCTTTAACTTTTTGTGCAAACAATATACACTTATTGTGATTTTTTTTACCAAAAATATGTAGAAGAATACATATACATATCGGCCTAAACTGTGGAAGAAATGTGTTTTTTTTATATATTTTTGGCCGATATTTGTTATAGCAAAAAGGAAAAAATATTACTTTTTTCAATATTGACGGTCTTCTTTTGTTTATAGCGCAAAAAATAAAAACCGCAGAGGTGATCAAATACCACCAAAAGAAAGCTCTATTTGTGGGGAAAAGGCCATCAATTTTGTTTGGGTACAACATTGCACAACTGTGCAATTGTCAGCTAAAGCGACGCAGTGCCGAATCGCAAAAAATGCTCTGGTCAGGAAGGGGTAGATCCTTCCGGGGCTGAAGTGGTTAATCATTTGCATTTGATTCATCATTGCTTTTCTATGGGAAGCTTACAAGGCAAAACTCAGAGGCCACTTGATCTAGATAGCTGCTTTGCAAAAAACAACACCAAAGTGAGAGAAAAGAGCTACTAATATAACTTTCCTCCATGAAAAGGGAGTGGAAATCTAATTCATCGCTTTCCAGAAGGGATGAGCCAAGAGTTTAGTCCAAACCTAAGTTCAGACCAACTTTTTAGTCACTCTGTTTTTTTTTGAGTTTTTTTTTTGGGAGGGTGCAGGTGATCAGCACAGAGCTAATTAGCACTGTCCAAACAGAGGGTCAGGGGTCCTGCAGCCTCATAGGACAGTCAGAGGAGATTGAAAACTTCTCCTATAAGCTTTAACAAAAAACTGATAGAAGTCACAAGACTGCTATATACTGCTGATGAGAAAAAGTATTTAGCAGTTTATATTTACTAAAATAATAACATTTTCATGTTCTGTGTACTGTGGGAGACCAGATATTGTGAATTCAGGGTCCTGGGTTTAGTAACATTTTGCTTGTAGTGTTTCTGTGTTGTTTTTTGTTTTTTTTTTTATCCTTCAGCTCTATTTTATTTGTTTTTATTTTGTTAAGGCCTTGCATTTAGTATTTTGTATGGGCTCAACAGAAGTAAAAGCAGTGTGAATTTGTGGGTGACACCTGAAAAAGCTGCCTTTGTTTGCAGTGGAGCCAGGGCCGCCATCAGAGGGGGACAGCCCATACACATGTAGGGGGCCTGGTTTTCCCGAGCAACCCAGCCACCCGGGCCCCATCCATGTTTGGAGCTCCCCCAGGCTGCTTTGGCTGCTGTGCGGGGATACTTTCCAGGTCTGGCCCCACAGCCCGGCCAATTCAGCATGGAAAGAAGGGAGGTGGGTGAAGACAGAGAGGTGACTCTGGGCACCGCAATCTGCAGGCTGTGGCAAATAAAATAAAATAGAAAAAACTTTCCCTAGACAAGCGGACTATTTCTTCACTTTTGAGTGCAGGTGTAGTACTCTCCTGTGCCAAACGAGTACAATACAGTCCCAGCCTCTTCTATATTAATCCGCCGGGCAGATTGGGACTGTAATGTACTCATGTATAAACTGAAAATCTTGTGAGCTACCAAAAAATAATAAATCTGAGACTAGATAATCAGCTGCTGGTATTAATCACGTCCCATACATCCGCGCTAAACAATTTTAATATTTGAAAATACCACGCTAAGCTAGTGTCAGTATGCAGTACCAATTAAAAATAAATGAACTGTGCTAAATATAGTGCCAAAAAAATCAATAATGAGACATAAGTCAATCAAATCAATATAAAATAGAGTGCCAAAGTCCTAAGTGACATAATCAATTAAATCTTGCTGTGATGATAAAGTGCTGTAGTGCTTGTAAAAATCAATAACCAAATTTCATCTACAATTCCTCCATGGCTGGAGTGATAATCCACGCATGTTGAAGTGACACAACTCTTGTGCTCCTCCCCTGTGTGAGTATGCTCACCTCAGGGCATGTGACCTCGCAATTGGTCTAAACATACCAGCGAACCAACTCTGGGTTCTGTGTAGATGGATCTGTGATATCCTGTCCAATGGCGCAGTCTCCACATGTATATGAGAAATGAGGACTGGATAGTGTGATACCATTTATAAAAATAGCTATATTTGTTCAAACAAAAGCCCCTATGCGGGGTACTCACATGGTACAGGTGTTCCAGTGCACCCCTCTGTGACAAGCATAAAAATGTTGAGATTGTGTGTCCCCTCACTCCAAACAGACCAGCTGCTGACTCCTACACCATCCTGTCCCCTCCTCCACGCGTATCGACACAGGGATATGATGTGTCTTCCTCTGGGGGATATGCCTCTGATGGAAAAGTTTGTATTTGAGGCTGGTGGACTTAACAATTAAGATACATGTATAGAGTTTTATTGAATTGACATCAACAAACTTAAAACATACAAATTTAAGGGAGCAACTCTGTCTATCCAAACACAAGAGGTGCAACTGAAATAGATGGTAATACCAGTTCACCAAATCTTAATTATTCTGACATGCTCAACGTGTTTCGCGGATTCACTGCTTCTTCAGGAGCTTTCGTTTGCATAATAATGTATTAAAGGAACAGAGATAGTGTATAGTGCTATAGAATAGAAAAATAAAAATACATTGATGATAATAAACAGGATATAACATCACAAAAAATGACAACATAATCACAAAGTAATGGTGAGCACAATATTCCTCCCAGAAGGTGATCATGGCCCTTACCCGGAGCAGCAAAGTGTCAATATTTTGTGCGGCCACCAGTGGTGGCTGGTGCTCAAAATTTTGGGGGGCAAACAAACTGAAAAATTATGAAAAAAACCCATCAATTGCCACCACTGTGCCATCAAATGCAGTCACTGTTCCCATCAATTGCTGCCACTGTGCCATCAAACGCAGCCACTGTACCATCAATCCAATTCCTGTCCCTTCACCCCTCAGATCAGTCCCAATTCCTGCCCCATCAGACCTCAAATCCTGGTATATAGCATATCTCACAAATCCTGGTATATAGCATGTCTCACAAAGCCTGGTATATAGCATGTCTCACTAACCTGTTATATCGCATGTCTCACAAAGCCTGGTATATAGCATTTCTCACAAATCCTGGTATATAGCATTTCTCACAAATCCTGCTATATAGCTTGTCTCACAATCCTGGTATATAGCATTTCTCACAAATCCTGGTATATAGCATGTCTCACAATCCTGGTATATAGCATGTCTCACAATCCTGGTATATAGCATGTCTCACAAAGCCTGGTATATAGCATGTCTCACAATCCTGGTATATAGCATGTCTCACAATCCTGGTATATAGCATTTCTCACATATCCTGGTATATAGCATGTCTCACTAACCTGTTATATCGCATGTCTCACAAAGCCTGGTATATAGCATTTCTCACAAATCCTGGTATATAGCATTTCTCACAAATCCTGGTATATAGCATTTCTCACAAATCCTGCTATATAGCTTGTCTCACAATCCTGGTATATAGCATTTCTCACAAATCCTGGTATATAGCATGTCTCACAATCCTGGTATATAGCATGTCTCACAATCCTGGTATATAGCATGTCTCACAAAGCCTGGTATATAGCATGTCTCACAATCCTGGTATATAGCATGTCTCACAATCCTGGTATATAGCATTTCTCACATATCCTGGTATATAGCATGTCTCACAATCCTGGTATATAGCACGTCTCACAAAGCCTGGTATATAGCATTTCACACAAATCCTGGTATATAGAATTTCTCACAAAGCCTGGTATATAGCATTTCTCACAAAGCCTGGTATATAGCATTTCTCACAAACCCTGGTATATAGCATGTCTCACAAAGCCTGGTATATAGCATGTCTCACAAAACCTGGTATATAGCATTTCGAACAAAGCCTGGTATATAGTGTTTCGCACAAAGCCTGGTATATAGCATGCTTCACAAAGCCCTTGAAAAAGTCACGTGTCTGGTGACGCAACACGTCGGGAAGAAGAGCCTGTGACGCACTCAGCAGTGTGGACACTGGAGGTGAATGAGAAGACTGCAGCTCGGAGCTAAATGTAGCTGACCATTTTACCCTATGCGATCTTTGAAAAGGGGAAACGTGAGTGAGATTAATCCATCAATTCTATAATCATTCAAGTGTTAATTCCTGCGCAATGGTTCTGTTTCCCTATTTTGTCTTTTATACCAAGGATGGCCGTTGAGGGCTGAGAATTACATCAGTAAGCACCGGCTGGTGAACGGGACCATCCAACTTGTTTTGCATCCTATCCTAGCTTGCCCACTAGGTGTTGGCTCTGTGGAAATTGGTTTTCATTCTACAAACAGCGGACTATATTATCAGCAATTTGTACTCCTTATAGTCTGTATATAGGAGGTTTGCTTCACACTAAATATTTTGGTGCATCCTACATAGTTCCGTTCTTATGTGTAGAAGATCCCTGTATGTCATATACCAGTAATTGCCTTTTTATCCTTAATCACTCACTATTTGTGCACAGAAGTTTATTTATTTATTTATACACCATACACATCTACTTGTATTGAAGGGTGTATTTTGGCACATAGTATTTGTGGATTTTTAGCACTTAGTGTGATATTAATTGGTTAATAGTAGCGCAATCATTTATTTATCCTGGTATATAGCATGTCTCACAATCCTGGTATATAGCATGTCTCACAAAGCTTGGTATATAGCATTTCGCACAAAGCCTGGTATATAGCATCTCTCACAAAGCCTGGTATATAGCATGTCTCACAAAGCCTGGTATATAGCATTTCCAACAAAGCCTGGTATATAGTGTTTCGCACAAATCCTGGTATATAGCATTTCTCACAAAGCCTGGTATATAGCATTTCTCACAAATCCTGCACAATTACCCCCCTCCAGTCTGCACAATTACCCCCCCATCTGCACAATTACCACCCCCCAGTCTACACAATTACCACCCCCATCTGCACAATTACCACTCCCCAGTCTGCACAATTACCAGCCCCCATCTGCACAATTACCCCGTCTGCACAATTACCACCCCCGTCTGCACAATTACCACCCCCGTCTGCACAATTACCCCCATCTGCACAATTACCCCCGTCTGCACAATTACCCCCGTCTGCACAATTACCCCCGTCTGCACAATTACCACTCCCGTCTGCACAATTACCACCCCCCAGTCTGCACAATTACCACCACCCCAGTCTGCCCAGTTACCACCCCTGTCTGCACAATTACCACCCCCATCTGCACAATTACCCCCATCTGCACAAATACCACCCCCATCTGCACAAATACCACCCCCATCTGCACAAATACCACCCCCATCTGCACAATTACCACCCCCATCTGCACAATTACCACCCCCATCTGCACAATTACCACCCCCATCTGTACAATTACCATCCCCCAGTCTGCACAATTACCCCCAGTCTGCACAATTACCCCCAGTCTGCACAATTACCCCCGTCTGCACAATTATCACCCCCATTGGCACAATTACCACCCCCATCTGCACAATTACCCCCCTGCACAATTACCTGGGTCACACCTGAGACCTTGTAATACTAACGAGTCACATGACACCGGGAAGGGAAAATGGCTAATTGGGCCCAATTTGAACCACAACCCCAGTCTGCCCAATTACCACTCCTGTCTGAAAAATTACCAACCCCGTCTGCACAATTACCACCCCCATCTGCACAATTACCCCCGTCTGCACAATTATCACCCTCGTCCGCACAATTACCACCCCCATCTGCACAATTACCCCCGTCTGCACAATTACCATCCCCCAGTCTGCACAATTACCACCCCCCATATGCACAATTATAACTGTCTGCACAATTACCCCCCGTCTACACAATTACCAACCCCCCAGTCTGCACAATTACCCCCGTCTGCACAATTATCACCTCCGTCTGCACAATTACCACCCCCATCTGCACAATTACCCCCCTGCACAATTACCTGGGTCACACTTGAGACCTTGTAATACTAACGAGTCACATGACACTGGGGAGGGAAAATGGCTAATTGGGCCCAATTTGGACATTTTCACTTAGGAGTGTACTCACTTTTGTTGCCAGTGGTTTGGACATTAACGGCTGTGTGTTGAGACATTTTGAGGGGACAGCCAATTTACACTTGTGTCCAAAAAACTCTCACACATGTGGTATCCCCATACTCAGGAGAAGCAGAAGAATGTATTATGAGGTGTAATTCCACATATACTCATGGCATGTCTCAGCAATATATCATTTAACTGACAACTTTGTGTAGAAAAAAAGAAAAAATTTTTTTTGTCATTTTCCAGAAACTTGAGGCAAAAGATAAATTATTCCATGGGCTCAACATGCCTCTCAGCAAATAGCTTGGGTTGTCTACGTTCCAAAAAGCAGTCATTTTGGTGGGGTTTGTGCTATCTTGGCATTTCAGGTCCTCCGAATCTGTGATAGGTAGTGAGGAAGTGAAATGAGCAAACTAAACCCTTTGAAATCCTGAAGGCGGTGATTGGGTTTTCGGCACCTGTACACAGATGGATCCAAAACACTCTCACACATGTAATATCCCCGTACTCAGGAGAAGCAGCAGAATGTGTTTTGGGGTGTAATTTCACATATACCCATGGCATATGTGAGCAATATATCATTTAGGTGACAACTTTGTGTAAAAGATAAAAAACATTTTTTTCTGTTGTCATTTTAAAAAACTTGTGACAAAAAATAAAATACTCCATGGGCTCAGCATGCCTCAGCAAATTCCTTGGAGTGTCTACTTTCAAAAAAGGTGTAATTTGGGGGGGTTGTACTGCCCTGGCATTTTAGCACCTCAAGAAATGTAATAGGCAGTCATAAAGTAAAAGAGGAGGTAAGACATGTAGTTGAGGGGGGCGTGGCCTGACCTGACATGAAGATGGCTGCTTAGTTCCTCAGCTCCTGCCACCACACGACCTGAACTCAACTTAAAGGAGGCTCAACTGAACGAAACCGGCCTCACAACATGGGGACTGCGTCCAGGAACACCTCAGCCTCACGTTCCCCATCACCGAGGGAACACCCGGAACGCTCGGAACACAATATCCCTGAAATGTTCAGGACGGGCAGAAGTAACATGGCCTCCTCCCACCACAGGAGCTCACAGGCCACATCGTCCTCACAGCAGGGAGCGCCGTCTCTCGCTCCCCCGGTCAGCTTCCCGGGAGAACTTATCTCGGAGGAACAACCCCACCACCAACTGAACATAAATGACCTTCGGATGATAGCTACTGATATAAAGGACACACTTTCAGCTGCCATATCAGAGCTTCGCCTGGAAATCCACACCCTGTCTGACAGAGTTACGGCGGCGGAGCTAATGGCAGATCAACAAGATCTTCAATTGCGCAAAATGTCGATGCACATACCCTACAGATGAGGGATATGCAGAGACACCTCGAGGATCTCGACAATCAGGGCAGAAGACGCAACTTGAGGGTCCGGGGCTCCCGGAGGCGATTGAAGGAGACCAACTGACTCCATCTGTTACAAGCCTATTCAATGGCATTTTACACAGGCCCCTTCAGACACCTGTCGACTTTGAAAGAATCCACCGTGCACTGCGACCCAAAGGAAGGGACACTGACCCGCCCAGGGATATAATATGCTGCCTGACTGACTACAAGGTCAAAGAAGATATTCTCAGACAGGCTAGAAGCATTCCACAGCTAATACATGAGGGTAAACCTATCCAGATATTCCAGGATCTGTCAGGCATAACTCTCCAACACTGCAGAGACCTGAAACCCTTACTAGACACCCTTCGCGCCAAAGGCATCAACTATAAGTGGAAGTTTCCCTTCTGCCTGGCTGCCACTTTGCAAGGTCGCACTGCCTTTCTTAAAGTGCTTGAGGATCTTCCCTATTTCTGCGAGGCTCTAAATATTCCCACTGTGGAGGTACCTAACTGGTACGCAGACTCGTCGCTCAGCCGTGCGGAGAGAACAGCAGCATGAAATGCCTATGGAAACCATGAATACAGGCCACAGGAGGAGAAGATCACCTTCCACCACATCGCATAATGGCACCCACCGTTCTCAGCACCGTGACTTCAGCACCGCTGACTCACCCACATCGAGGAGAGCCAGAAGAGATCGCTAAAGTCACAGGGCAGTACTTCATTTTACACTAAACTTCTTTTTCTGTTATGCCACGTTAGGCTCTCTCTTTTCTCCATTATAGTTAACCGGTTCTGAGTATCTGACATAGTCCTCAACTGCATGTCACCCTCAACGCTGTCAACATCCAGCGGGGTGTACAGAGAGTACACATGCCATATACGCGTAAAGCAAATTTATTGATGGGACTTGGAAGAACCTCTAGATAACGTGCCTCGTTCGTTGACGCCCCGCCGCATGATCAGCAGACTACAACTACCATAATGCAGCGCAAACCAGAAACACGAGCTGGCTCTCCTACAAGACACGGAAATCTACTTGCCCTCATACAGACAACCACTATCATACCCGTCACCGCAGTGACGAGGGTGGACACACAACGCGGCTTTTGTTACAGCCCAACTCGCTTACCTGACGTCCAGAACCACAACCGAAGACATATCTCCTTAACAGGAGGACGACATACGGAAGACTGTTGCCCATGACCAGCATCGGCAACAGTCACCTGACAACACATTCTACACCATCCTTATCCCACAGACGACTAACTCTTCATGGAAGAATGCTCCAGAGACAACCGCCTGCAGAAGCACTCGTCATACACCTCTCCTGCAATGGATTCCAGTGAAGCATCAGCGTCATACTGCCATAACATCTGTCTGATAGCTGGTGAAACACTCCCCTCCCTCCGCCCTTTCAACAGGACCTGCAGTTATCCTGAAGCCTAACATCAGAGAGAGCGATGGACCCTAAGAGGTATTTGGTAACCCACCACACATACCTCAGACTGGCACCCAGGACACAATTAAGGTCTTAAGATATGACGTTACTTTATAAAAGCATAGTGTCTTAGATTCTCTCATCCCACGGGGTATATGGATGGAGGGGGTATACAACACTGAACAGGGTGACATTCTACTGTATCCATTATCCTGAGCAACTTTAAGCTCCGGATCCCTACATACAGGTATACCCCTAGTCTACATTACCGTGTGCTTATGTGCTCTACATGGATTATATGCCTATAGTTAAGGTTTACTACTCGTTATTCCAAACTTGATAGGTCGTATCAGTTGCTCAAGCTGTAGAATTTCTTAACATCCTCAGTACTTGCAGACCTGCGTGGTACTCCGCGACTCGCTCCCTGGATTCTCCAGTACATTCTCCCACTGGTATGGGCGCGACTCCGGTAGTCTGCTTTGACATCCCGCAGAGTCTGATACTGACGACCATATCCATTTTGTTCATACTTACAAGAGTGGTTACTGATGTTATAGATGTTATTAGGTCTTTATATTTTTATTATGTATGCACACTCTTATTGACACCGGTTGTACACTTACGCCATACAGGCTCTTTCCACACCCCTCCTACCATCCTCATCCTTCTCAAAGGCCGTGAGGTGGTGGGACACTCATCTCTCCTAATCCTCTGCCGACTCTCTCGTGCCAGGTTTACTCCAACCCCCACACAGTAACGGCATAGTGTACCAGCCTGTACATAACGGGCTTTGCTCTACGCCTGAGCTGTACATTACCGATCCCTTTGCTGAAAGTGAGGACACATGATAGTTTACTATCCCAGTTGACTCGTCGGTTACTCTACAGAGTTCTTAGGTACACGACATCAACTACCCTCATTAAGGATAGAAAAAAACTCTAACCAGATCACACCCCCCTCCCCCTTACTTATCCTTTTGTAATTTTTGTTTGTTTTTCTCTGTCATTTATTTTTGACCCTGACAGAAGTAATGGACCCCAATCGAACACCAAACACTGAGGTGAAATCACACCCATCCCTGAAGCTCCAATCTATCAATATCCGTGGCCTAAATACGCCCGAAAAACGTTCACTCCTACTCTCTTCGCTACATAAGTCCAAAACCCATATAGCTCTAATCCAGGAAACACATTTTAGAACAGACGCTATCCCCAAATTGCACAACAAACAATTCCCAACAATATACCATGCAACCAATAATGAAGCTAAATCAAAAGGAGTTTACATTCTCATTTCTAAAGATTGCCCACTCATTGTCTCAGACACACACAATGACCCACAAGGACGCTTCAATTTCATAAAAGGTACCTTACACGGGAAAAGAATCACGATTGCCAACTTATACACCCCGAACACACACCAAGTTTCCTTTTTCCGCGACACGCTACAGTTACTCACGACCTTTAGCTCGGGCACGTTAATAATCAGAGGCGATTTCAATGTACCCCTCAACCCCACCCTCGACACCTCAAATGGCCATTCTTCTATCACTTACAGAGCACTTCGTGCCATAAAAAAACAACTTAGTAACCTACTAGTACACGATACCTGGCGCACCATGAACCCTAACAAAAAGGATTATACATTTTTCTCTCCGCCACACTCTAAATACTCGCAAATCGACTATATTTTTATATCTCAAGATGATCTGCCATTGCTAAAGAACACCACTGTCGAACCGATGGTTTTGTCAGATCATAACCCAATTACTTTAACCCTTCACCTTCCCAACAAGTCAGTGCGTCCTCATATATGGCGATTAGACAACTCCTTACTTACCGATACTGACATCTCAAGCCAGATTTCCCAACACCTCACAAATTACTTCATAGAAAACGGACTGGGTGACACTTCACCAGATATGGTCTGGGCCGCACATAAATGCGTTGTAAGGGGCACGCTCATCTCCATAGCAGCACATCGAAATAGACTCAGAAAATCTAAACTGGTAGAACTGACTACACGCATCTCTAAACTAGAACAAAAACATAAAAAATCCCTGGCATCTGAAGCACTCACAGAACTTACACAAGCTAGAACTGAACTACTGAACGAATTACACACCAGAATTAAGCGCAAATACACGTTGCAGCAAAAATCCTTCTACGAATTTGGCAACAAATCGGGGAAGCTCCTAGCGAGAGCCCTACAAGCCAAACGAGCAGCCCACACCATACATACAATCAAAGACCCTTCAGGCAAACCCTCCGTTACTTCTGGAGACATAGCGAAACAATTTGTGAACTACTTCACGGACCTCTACAATTTACACTCTCCTCAACAGGCCAATACCCCAGAAAATAGATACACACCCTCCACCCTGTAACAGATCCCAACAGACCACGACTCAAGTTACACCAAATGTTCCACAAAGGAAATCTCTTGACGTTCCAAGCCCTAACTAGCACATTTCCAGACTACCACATTCCCTTCTACAAATTCTTGCAAATAAGTCACTTCATCTATAGCCTCCAACCTACGGCAGACTTGCACAGGGAACTCACGCCTTTTAAACTCTTATGTAATAATTCTGAACCCCAAAGACACCTCATCTCATCCATATATAAACTCCTATTTTCAACAGAGGAAATCAAAACTGATGACCTAGTTAGAAGGTGGGAGCAGGACTTGAATATAGATCTCTCTGCCGAGGAGTGGCAGCAAGCTCTCTATCATATGCATAAAGGTTCCTGCAATATCTCAACTCAGGAAAATAGATATAAAATCTTTACAAAATGGTATAGGACCCCGGACAGAATTCATAAGTATTATCCTAACCTCCCTCCCTTATGCTGGCGTTGCAATGCATCGAGAGGCACACTACTTCATATATGGTGGGACTGCCCTCTCATCCAACCTTATTGGACTGAAATTTACCGATTAATTACTCAGATAACGACATTCACCCCAGATTTCACTCCGGCCCAATATTTGCTTCACCATACCTCACTTCCACAACATACATATAGGAGACCCCTGGTTCTTCACCTCATCAATGCAGCAAACTTATGTCCCAGTACACTGGAGAACCACATCTCCCCCCACCATAACAGAATGGATTCAGAGGGTTGATAGAGTGGCTGAAATGGAAAGCCTTATCCATCAAACATCAGATACTCCTTCCAAATACATGAATATCTGGGCTTGCTGGGTTCATTTTAAATCCTCCTAAATCCAGATCAGTTCAGCCAGTCCCTCACCCACCGACTCAGGGGAAATCATTAACACACAAATGCATACATAACTTCATAAATAAACATTTAACAGACCATTACTCTCCGTCCCCCCCCCTCCTCCTACCACCTTCCCCCACATCATTACATCCCCTGAATCTTAAAAGGTAAAACAAATGCCACCCAATACATTGGGGAGATACCTCAACATTAGAATAATCTCCATGGCCAGGACTGCTACACCACTGACGAGCATTTCCATGTACTCCTCCACCCGGGCACAGTTAGTTCCCAAACAGGGGTGCCCAGGTGCGGGAGTGGAAGCGCTCCGGCCAGAAAAACTGCAATTAGATGTGTTATCTTACGCCACAGGGAGAATTCAGGCATAGTGAAACTCTCACTTAAGATTCTCAATCAACACCACTTATTTTTTATTTTTATTTTTACTTTTACTTTTATTTACGGACAATAACAGGCTCGTATTATGCCAATTATTTCTGTTATTAATATTGTGCTATAATATGTACAACATAGACCTTCACGATGTAACTGTTCACTTTATCTACTGTTAATCTGTAACATGTGCATATATTTGTTTCACTTGCTGTACTTTTGTGAAAACTTAATAAACTACATTTAAAAAAAAAAGACATGTAGTTGAATACATTTTGGCCTAAATGTATAACAACATTTGAGTTTATTGGATATTTTTTATAACAAAAAGTAGAAAGTATTGTTTTGCTTTATCTTGGTCTTTTTTGATTTACATCACAAAAAATAAAAATCCTAGTGGTGATCAAATACGACCAAAATCAAAAAAGACATAATTTTGTAATAAGTTTGGGTACAGTGTTACATGACCACGCAATTACCACTTAACGTAGTACAGTGCCAAATAGCAAAAAATGCTCTGGTCAGGAAGGGGTAAAACCTTCCGGAGGTCAAGTGGCTAAAGCTTTTTCTGGGGAAGGAGCTGTCAACAAATATAGTAATACAATTGTTGCAGATGGGTTCCAGCAGAAGGTGTGACAGTTTCTTATAATAAGTGTCAGGGAAACCATCAGGGCCCAGGCTTTTTCCTTTGGGAAGTTCTGAAATCATGGAAGCCAGTTCTAGAGAGGTGAATGGGCATTCCATATCTTGAACAATCTCTTGGGATAGACTAAGATAATCAACTTCCCGTAGGTAATGTTGTTTGTGGGTACGTTTTTGATGTTCACTGAGGATGCAGAGGGGAGTGGAAAAAGTGGAATTCCACCCATATAAAATTCAGCAGCTACATTTAGATTTTTGGGTGGAACTCCGCTTTAAGGTTATACAGAGACTAATAAAGAGACTAAAACTCCTGAGTGATGTGAGCGGTGTCCGTGATGGAGTTGTTGTGTATCATCAGCTTATGCATATGGTGCAGACTTTTCTGCAACGTGTGTGCTAAAAGGCGGCATTTGTTTCCATGCTCAAAAACATTTATGAGCGTAGTACCTTAGCTTATTTCGGGCTTTATGATCAAGACAATCAGAGAGCCTAGACCATAACTCCTGTAGCTTGGGATGGTTTAGTGTCTATGCTCAATTATATTTTAATTCCCTCAGGAGACCATCAATTTTCTGTAATTTAAGCTTTATAATTCAAGAACCATGTGCTATCATTACTCCTCGGTAGGGATTAGCCGAACACCCCCCGGTTCAGTTTGCACCAGAACCTGCAAACGGACCAAAAATTTGCTCGAACGTTAGAACCCCATTGACGTCTATAGGACTCGAACATTCTAAATCAAAAGTGCTGATTTTAAAGGCTATTTTGCATGGTATTGTCCTAAAAAGGGTTTGGGGACCCGGGTCCTGCCCCAGGGGACATGTATCAATGCAAAAAAACTTTTAAAAACCGCCGTTTTTTTGGGAACAGTGATTTTAATGATGCTTAAAGTAAAAAAAAAAAAAGTGAAATATTCCATTAAATATCGTACCTGGGGGGTGTCTATAGTATGCCTGTAAAGTGGCGCGTGTTTCCCGTGCTTAGAACAGTCCCTGCACAAAATGTCATTTTTAAAGGAAGAAAGTCATTTAAAACTGCTTGCGGCTTTAATGTAATGTCGGGTCCTGGCAATATGGATAAAAATCAGTGAGACAAATGGCATGGGTACCCTCCAGTCCATTACCAGGCTGTTTGGGTCTTGTATGGATATTAAGGGGAACCCCACACCCAAAAAGGAAAGGCGTGGGGCCCCAGGCCCTCTGAACAGCAGTATACAGGCGGTGCAAACAAGACAGGGACTGAAGGTTTGTTGTTTTCACCTCACTTTTTGTCCCAATGACAAATGTTTTTTGAAAATGTGTTTTTTTTGTGAAACAAGGATTGGTGATAAAGCATCAGTGGAAAGAAAAAATGTTTTTCCCATATTAACTCTTACAGGAGAGAATTTCCCTTCCTAGGGGTAGATTTCATCTCACTTAATATTGTCTCCTTCTGTTTGCAAGTAGGAGTCATTTGTAAGTTGGATGTTTGAAAGTAGGGGCCTGCCCTATATACTCAGCAGAAATTTGGGCCTTAGGTGTTGTTGTGGCCACAATACTGTAAGCCCTCACAGGGCCTTGCTGTGAAATATTAGATCAAGAATTGTAAATACATGCCCCTGTTGAACAAGGGCAGAAAAATTGGGCCTTTGGTGGTGGTGCTGGTGCCACAACACTGTAAGTCCTCACAGATACTTTTGGTGGGCGCAGAAACGGGCCCTGCTGTGAAATATTAGATCAAGAATTCTAATTACATGCCCCTGTAGAACAGGGACAGAAAAATTGGGCCTTTGGTGGTGGTGGTGGTGCCACAACACTGGAACCCCTCACAGATGCTCTAGTTGGAGCGCAGGAACTAGCCCTGCTGCAAAGAATTGCATCAAAAATTGTAATTACACGCCCCTGTTAAACAGGGGCTGAAAAATTGGGCCTTAAGCACTGGTGCTGATGCCACAACACTGCAACCCCTCACAGATACTCTAGTTGGAGTGCAGGAACTAGTTCTGCTGCAAAGAATTGCAAGGAAAATTGTAATTACATGCCCCTGTTAAACAGGGGCTGAAAAATTGGGCCTAATGCCGCGTACACACGGTCGGACTTTTCAGCTACAAAAGTCCAACAGCCTGTCCGACAGACTTCCGGTGGACTTTCGGCGGACTTGCGGCGGACTTGTGGCAGACTTTCTAACGAACGGACTTGCCTACACATGACCACACAAAAGTCCGACGGATTCGTACGTGATGACGTACACCAGACTAAAATAAGGAAGTTGATAGCCAGTAGCCAATAGCTGCCCTAGCGTGGGTTTTTGTCCGTCGGACTAGCACACAGACGAGCGGATTTCGGGGTCCGTCGTAGTTACGACGTAAAGATTTGAAGCATGTTTCAAATCTAAAGTACGTCGGATTTGAGGCTAAAAAAGTAAGTTGAAAGTCCGGAGAAGCCCACACACGATCGGATTACCAGCCAGCTTTAGTCCGTCAGCGTCCGTTGGACTTTTGTAGACGAAAAGTCCGACCGTGTGTATGCGGCATTAGACACTGGTGGCGGGACTGGCGGCACACAGAACCAAAAATGTTCTTACAAGCTATCATCATGATCATTGAGGAGGAAGAGGAAAATTACTCAGTAATGTATAACAGGATAGTCACTCAGCATCAGCATAGGAAGTCTTTGAAGGGATCTGAGATTTTAAAAAAAAAATATTCGGTTACATCAGCATCAGGTGCTTGGTAGCTGCTGGTGATCCAAGACTGATTCATTTTTATGAAGGTCAGTCGATTGACCGAGTCGGTGGACAGATGCACCCTGTGATCGGTTACAAAGCCTCCAGCAGCACTGAATGTGCATTCCAAAAGAATGCTGGATGCAGGACAGGCCAGTAGCTCAATTGCATACTGTGCAAGCTCTGGCCAGTGATCCATCCTCAAGACCCAGTAACCCAGAGGATTTTCGGTGGGAAAGGTGTCCAAGTCAGATCTTGCCCCTAGGTATTCCTGCACAATGTAAAACAGACGCTGGCGATGGTTGCTAGAACCGATCATACCTTGGGGCTGCGGACTAAAAAATTGTCTGAAAGCATCGGTCAGACGGCCACCTTCTCCACCGCTCCTTCTTTGACTGACCGAAGCCTCAGCAACATGTTGTCCAGAAACAGGAGTTTGTGACCTCCCAGCCTCTGGGAACGCATTGCACAGAACTTTCCGCAAGGCCTCCCGAAGATGTTTCATCCTCTGCTAACTCTGCAATGGCAAGATAAGGTCCGCGACCTTACCCTTGTAACGTGGATCAAGGAGGGTTGCCAGCCAATATTGGTCCTTCTCCTTGATACCACGAATACGAGGATCCATACGCAGGCTTTGCAGGATCAGGGAGGCCATGCAGCGTAGGTTTGCTGAGGCATTCGGTCCGGAGTCCTCTGGGTCACTAAGAACGACATGGTCTGCAGCCACCTGCTAACAGCCACGTACAAGTCCATGTGCTTCTTGATCCCTTAAAGACTGCTGCTGATGTTTAGTGCCAGGATCCACTTCCATACTGACACAATCTTCCTCCTCCTCGTCCCCTTTCTGTGTGATCAGCGGGCACGCAGGAACACTGTCTGGAAAAAGGGGGCCTTGAGAGCAAGCTCTTCTTGCCTCTGTTCTGCCTCAAGTGCCCTGTCCATTATTCAACGCAGCATGGGCTCCAACAGGTGGACAAGGGGGACAGTGACACTGATGCATGCACTGTCACTGCTTACCATCCTCGTGGCCTCCTCAAATGGTGACAGGACAGTGCATGCATCCCTGATCATGGCCCACTGGTGTGGGGGAAAAAAAAACAAGCTCCCCTGACCCTGTCCTGGTGCCATAGTCGCACAGGTACTCATTGATGGCCCTCTGCTGCATGTGCAGCCGCTGCAGCATGGCCAACGTTGAGTTCCACCTGGTGGGCATGTCACAGATTAGGTGGTTCTTGGGCAGGTTGAATTCTTTTTGGAGGTCTACCAGCTGAGCACTGGCATTATATGACCGGCAGAAATGCACACAGACTTTCCTGGCCTGCCTCAGGACATCCTGCAAGCCCGGGTACCTGCCCAAGAACCGCTGCACCACTAAGTTAAGGACGTGAGCCAAACAGGGCACATGGGTCATTTGTCCCTGTCGGAGGGCAGAGAGGAGGTTGGTGCCATTGTCGCAAACCACCATTCCTGCCTTAAGTTGGCTTGGTGTCAACCACCTCTGAACCTGCCCCTGAAGAGCTGACAGAACCTCTGCCACAGTGTGGCTCTTGTCCCCCAAGCACACCAGCTCAAGCACCGCATGGCATCTTTTGGCCTGCATACTTGCATAGCCCCTTGAATGCCTATGGTGCACCACTGGTTCCAAGGACAAACCACAGGAAAAGGCCATGGAGGAAGAAGAAGAGGAGGGGGTGGAGAAGAGAAGTGTGTCACAATCATTAGTAGTGGCATTTTGGAGGTGTGGAGGCGGAACAACCTTCAACACTACTGCACCTTGTCCTGCATCCTTTCCAGCCGCCAGCAGAGTCACCCAATGCACCGTGAAACTTAGGTAACATCCCTGTCCATGCCTGCTGGACCATGAGTCAGCGGTAATATACACCTTACCACTGACCGCCCTGTCCAGCGAGGCCAAGACATTGCCTTCCACATGCCGGTAGAGAGCCGGAATCGCATTCCGCGAGAAAAAGTGGCGTTTGAGTACCTGCCACTGAGGAACTGCACATTCCACAAACTCACGGAAGGGGGCAGAGTCTACCAACTGAAAAGGTAGCAGTTGAAGTGCTAGCAATTTTGCAAGCTAGCTCTCAACCGCTGGGCATGTGGATGGCTGGGAGCGAACTTCTTTCGGCGGTGCAGCAGCTGGGACAGGGAAATTTGCCTGGTACAATCTGACATCGGTGTACCGAAAGCAGATTGCCCACAAGTACTTGGCTGTGACACACCTAATTCTAAACCTTCATACCTCTCAGTGCAGGTCTCATAGAGGACTGAAGGTATAGTGGGGTTGGAGATCTCAGCTGATGAGGAGCAAGGAGAGGTCCTCTGTTCTTTGGTGTGGGTCTTTTAGATACGCTTGCCAACTAACTGCATGGCAGGTCAACATATGTCTGGTCAAGCATGTGGTTCCCAAGTGGGAGAAGTTTTGGCCATGTGAGATACGCTTGAGACATATTGCAAATAGCAGTGGTGCGATCTGATGCACTCGTTTCAAAAAAGGCCCACACCAAAGAACTTTTGGAATAACGCGCAGAGACAGCAGCGCCCTGCACATGCGGAGCTTTGCGGTGTGATGCAGTCAGTGTGCTGCCATTAGGCTGGCCCCTGGAGGGCATCCTGCCTCGTTGGTGATGTGCCTCCTCCTCCTCCCCCTCTCTCCTATCAGGCACCCACATTAAGTCAGTGACCTCATCATCCCCTCCCTCCTCATCACTGGAGCAAACCTGGCAGTATGCTGCAGCAGGGGGAGCATGACTGCCAGATTGCTGTCCTTCTTGGGCACCCCCTTTGTCTGTGCTCACGTCACTGCCTTCATCTAGCTCAGTATCATCATCAGAGCCTTCTAAACTCTGGGCATCCTCCTGGAGCATGTACCCAACACTGTGGTCAAACAGTTTGAGGGACTCCTCAGGAGGACATGGTGGGGCTAGGGAAGGAGTCACTGATGCCATTGAGCCGAGGGAAGAGGCCGTGTTGGCAGCTGATTTGCCAGACAAAGTACCCTGAGCATGGGTGAGAGAGGATGAGGAGGATGAGGACGGCTTGGTCATCCACTCGAAAAAAGTCTTCCGCATGTTGCGGCTCAACACGGCCAGCTGCCGAAAAAAAGGCCAAGTGTGTCCCACGGCCACGTGCTGATGAGGATGCACCGTGTCAACGACCAGCACTGTTGCCTCTAGACACAGAGCCTGCTTGTCCTCTTTTATTGGCTTGTGACTGTCTGCCTCTCCTTTTTGAGCTTCCAGACATACTATTGGCCTGCAGTGAGCAGCACAAAACTGGTATGTATATATATATATATATATATATACCGATTATACTGCAGCTAGCAGAATCAACTGTCTGCCTGTAGTATTATTAGTATGACAACCCCTGCACTTGTCTTCAGGTGGCTATAAATGTAGCTGCAACTGTGCAGTGTGCACAGTACAGTAACTGGAAATACTTCAATGAGCCTACACAAGCAAATGGCTGCAGGTTGCTATACTGTAGCTCAGACTGTGCAGGGTGCACAGTAAAGTAGCTGTAAATACTTCAATGAGACTACACAAGCAACTGGCTGCAGGTTGCTATAATGTAGCTCAAACTGTGCAGGGTACACAGTACAGTAGCTGGAAATACTTCAATGAGACTACACAAGCAACTGGCTGCAGGTTGCTATGCTGTAGCCCAGACTGTGCAGGGTACACAGTACAGTAGCTGTAAATACTTCAATTAGACTTCACAAGCAACTGTCTGCAAGTTGCATTATTGTAGCTCAGACTGTGCAGGGTGCACAGTAAAGTAGCTGTAAACACTTCAATTAGACTACACAAGCAACTGGCTGCAGGTTGCTATAATGTAGCTCAGACTGTGCAGGGTAAACAGTAAAGTAGCTGTAAATACTTCAATGAGACTACACAAGCGACTGGCTGCAGGTTGCTATGCTGTAGCTCAGACTGTGCCGGGTGCACAGTAAAGTAGCTGTAAATACTTCAATGAGACTACACAAGCAACTGGCTGCAGGTTGCTATACTGTAGCTCAGACTGTGCAGGGTGCACAGTAAAGTAGATGTAAATACTTCAATTTAAGTACACAAGCAACTGGCTGCAGGTTGCTACACTGTAGCTCAGACTGTGCAGGGTGCACAGTAAAGTAGCTGTAAATACTTCAATGAGACTACACAAGCAACTTTCTGCAGGTTGCTATAATGTAACTCAGACTGTGCAGGGTGCACATTAAACTAGCTGTAAATACTTCAATGAGATTACACAAGCAACTGGCTGCAGGTTGCTATGCTGTAGCTCAGACTGTGCAGGGTGCACAGTAAAGTAGCTGTAAATACTTCAATTTAAGTACACAAGCAACTGGCTGCAGGTTGCTATACTGTAGCTCAGACTGTGCAGGGTGCACAGTAAAGTAGCTGGAAATACTTCAATGAGACTACACAAGCAACTGGCTGCAAGTTGCTATGCTGTAGCCCAGACTGTGCAGGGTGCACAGTAAAGCAGCTGTAAATACTTTAATGAGACTACACAAGCAACTGGCTGCAGGTTGCAGTAATGTAGCTCAGACTGTGCAGGGTGCACAGTAGAGTAGCTGTAAATACTTCAATGAGACTACACAAGCAACTGGCTGCAGGTTGCTATACTGTAGCTCAGACTGTGCAGGGTGCACAGTAAAGTAGCTGTAAATGTTTCAATTAGACTACACAAGCAACTGGCTGCAGGTTGCTATAATGTAGCTCCGACTGTGCAAGGTACAAAGTAAAGTAGCTGTAAATATTTCAATTAGACTACGCAAGCAACTGACTGCAGGTTGCTATAATGTAGCTCAGACTGTGCAGGGTACACAGTAAAGAAGCTGTAAATACTTCAATGAGACTACACAAGCGACTGGCTGCAGGTTGCTATGCTGTAGCTCAGATAGTGCCGGATGCACAGTAAAGTAGCTGTAAATACTTCAATGAGACTACACAAGCAACTGGCTGCAGGTTGCTGTACTGTAGCTCAGTCTGTGCAGGGTGCACAGTAAAGTAGCTGTAAATGCTCCAATTAGACTACACAAGCAACTGTCTGCAGGTTGCTATACTGTAGCTCAGACTGTGCAAGGTGCACAGTAAAGTAGCTGTAAACACTTCAATGAGACTACACAAGCAACTGACTGCCGGTTGGATTAATGTAGCTCAGACTGTGCAGGGTGCACAGTAAAGTATCTGTAAGTACTTCAATGAGACTACACAAGCAACTGGCTGCAGGTTGCTATAGTGTAGCTCAGACTTTGCAGGGTGCACAGGAAAGTAGCTGTAAATACTTCAATGAGACTTCACAAGCAACTGGCTGCAGGTTGCTATAGTGTAGCTCAGACTTTGCAGGGTGCACAGTAAAGTAGCTGTAAATACTTCAATTAGACTACACAAGCAACTGGCTGCAGGTTGCTATAATGTAGCTCAGACTGTGCAAGGTGCACAGTAAAGTAGCTGTAAATACTTCAATGAGACTACACAAGCAACTGGCTGCAGGTTGCTATGCTGTAGCTCAGACTGTGCCAGGTGCACAGTAAAGTAGCTGTAAATACTTCAATGAGACTACACAAGCAACTGGCTGCCGGTTGGATTAATGTAGCTCAGACTGTGCAGGGTGCACATTAAAGTAGCTGTAAACACTTCAATGAGACTACACAAACAACTGGATGCAGGTTGCTATAATGTAGCTTAGACTGTGCACGGTGCACAGTAAAGTAGCTGTAAACACTTCAATTAGACTACACAAGCAACTGGTTGCAGGTTGCTATAATGTAGCTCAGACTGTGCACGGTGCACAGTAAAGTAGCTGTAAACACTTCAATGAGGCTACACAAGCAACTGGCTGCAGGTTGCTATGCTGTAGCTCAGACTGTGCAGGGTACACAGTAAAATAGCTATAAATACTTCAATGAGACTACACAAGCAACTGGCTGCAGGTTGCTATGCTGTAGCTCAGACTGTGCCGGGTGCACAGTAAAGTAGCTGTAAATACTTCAATTTGACTACACAAGCAACTGGCTGCAGGTTGCTATACTGTAGCTCAGACTGTGCAGGGTGCACAGTAAAGTAGCTGTAAATACTTCAATTAGACTACACAAGCAACTGGCGGCAGGTTACTATACTGTAGCCCAGACTGTGCAAGGTGCACAGTAAAGTATCTGTAAATACTTCAATGAGACTACACAAGCAACTGGCTACAGGTTTCTATACTGTAGCTCAGACAGTGCAGGGTGAATAGCAGATTAGTCGTAAATACTTCAATTAGACTACACAAGCAACTGGCTGCAAGTTGCTATACTGTAGCTCATACTGTTCAGGGTGCACAGTAAATTAGCTGTAAACACTTCAATGAGACTACACAAGCCCTGGCTTCAGGTTGCTATGCTGTAGCTCAGACTGTGCAGGGTACAAAGTAAAGTAGATGTAAATATTTCAATTAGACTACGCAAGCAACTGACTGCAGGTAGCTATAATGTAGCTCAGACTGTGCAAGGTGCACAGTAAAGTAGCTGTAAACACTTCAATGACTACACAAGCAACTGGCTGCAGGTTGCTATAATGTAGCTCAGACTGTGCAGGGTACACAGTAAAGTAGCTGTAAATACTTCAATTAGACTACACAAGCAACTGGCTGAAGGTTGCTATAATGTAGCTCAGACTGTGCAGGGTACATAGTACAGTAGCTGTAAATACTTCAATTTGACTACACAAGCAACTGGCTGCAGGTTGCTATACTGTAGCTCAGACTGTGCAGGGTGCACAGTAAAGTAGCTGTAAATACTTCAATGAGACTTCACAAGCAACTGGCTGCAAGTTGCTATACTGTAGCTCAGACTGTGCAGGGTGCACAGTAAAGTAGATGTAAATACTTCAAATAGACTACACAAGCAACTGGCTGCATGTTGCTATAATGTAGCTCAGACTGTTCAGGGTACACAGTAAAGTAGCTGTAAATACTTCAATGAGACTACACAAGCGACTGGCTTCAGGTTGCTATGCTGTAGCTCAGACTGTGCCGGGTGCACAGTAAAGTAGCTGTAAATACTTCATTGAGACTACACAAGCAACTGGCTGCAGGTTGCTATACTGTAGCTCAGTCTGTGCAGGGTACACAGTACAGTAGCTGTAAATACTTCAATTAGACTTCACAAGCAACTGGCTGCAAGTTGCATTAATGTAGCTCAGACTGTGCAGGGTGCACAGTAAAGTAGCTGTAAATACTTCAATTAGACTACACAAGCAACTGGCTGCAGGTTGCTATGCTGTTGCTCAGACTGTGCCGGGTGCACAGTAAAGTAGCTTTAAATACTTTAATGAGACTACACAAGCAACTGGCTGCAGGTTGCAGTAATGTAGCTCAGACTGTGCAGGGTGCACAGTAGAGTAGCTGTAAATACTTCAATGAGACTACACAAGCAACTGGCTGCAGTTTGCTATACTGTAGCTCAGACTGTGCAGGGTGCACAGTAAAGTAGCTGTAAATACTTCAATGAGACTACACAAGCAACTTTCTGCAGGTTGCTATAATGTAACTCAGACTGTGCAGGGTGCACATTAAACTAGCTGTAAATACTTCAATGAGACTACACAAGCAACTGGCTGCAGGTTGCTATGCTGTAGCTCAGACTGTGCAGGGTGCACAGTAAAGTAGCTGTAAATACTTCAATTTAAGTACACAAGCAACTGGCTGCAGGTTGCTATACTGTAGCTCAGACTGTGCAGGGTGCACAGTAAAGTAGCTGTAAATATTTCAATTAGACTACGCAAGCAACTGACTGCAGGTTGCTATAATGTAGCTCAGACTGTGCAGGGTACACATTACAGTAGCTGGAAGTACTTCAATGAGACTACACAAGCAACTGGCTGCAAGTTGCTATGCTGTAGCCCAGACTGTGCAGGGTACACAGTACAGTAGCTGTAAATACTTCAAATAGACTACACAAGCAACTGGCTGCAGGTTGCTATAATGTAGCTCAGACTGTGCAGGGTACACAGTAAAGTAGCTGTAAATACTTCAATGAGACTACACAAGCGACTGGCTTCAGGTTGCTATGCTGTAGCTCAGACTGTGCCGGGTGCACAGTACAGTAGCTGTAAATACTTCAATTAGACTTCACAAGCAACTGGCTGCAAGTTGCATTAATGTAGCTCAGACTGTGCAGGGTGTACAGTAAAGTAGCTGTAAATACTTCAATTTGACTACACAAGCAACTGGCTGCAGGTTGCTATGCTGTAGCTCAGACTGTGCAGGGTGCACAGTAAAGTAGATGTAAATACTTCAAATAGACTACACAAGCAACTGGCTGCAGGTTGCTATACTGTAGCTCAGACTGTGCAGGGTGCACAGTAAAGTAGCTGTAAATACTTCAATTAGACTACACAAGCAACTGGCGGCAGGTTACTATACTGTAGCCCAGACTGTGCAAGGTGCACAGTAAAGTATCTGTAAATACTTCAATGAGACTACACAAGCAACTGGCTGCAAGTTGCATTAATGTAGCTCAGACTGTTCAGGGTGCACAGTAAATTAGCTGTAAACACTTCAATGAGACTACACAAGCAACTGGCTGCAGGTTGCTATAATGTAGCTCAGACTGTGCAAGGTGCACAGTAAAGTAGCTGTAAACACTTCAATGACTACACAAGCAACTGGCTGCAGGTTGCTATAATGTAGCTCAGACTGTGCAGGGTACACAGTAAAGTAGCTGTAAATACTTCAATTAGACTACACAAGCAACTGGCTGAAGGTTGCTATAATGTAGCTCAGACTGTGCAGGGTACATAGTACAGTAGCTGTAAATACTTCAATGAGACTACACAAGCAACTGGCTGCAGTTTGCTATACTGTAGCTCAGACTGTGCAGGGTGCACAGTAAAGTAGCTATAAATACTTCAATTTGACTACACAAGCAACTGGCTGCAGGTTGCTATACTGTAGCTCAGACTGTGCAAGGTACCAAGTAAAGTAGCTGTAAATATTTCAATTAGACTACGCAAGCAACTGACTGCAGGTTGCTATAATGTAGCTCAGACTGTGCAGGGTACACATTACAGTAGCTGGAAGTACTTCAATGAGACTACACAAGCAACTGGCTGCAAGTTGCTATGCTGTAGCCCAGACTGTGCAGGGTACACAGTACAGTAGCTGTAAATACTTCAAATAGACTACACAAGCAACTGGCTGCAGGTTGCTATAATGTAGCTCAGACTGTGCAGGGTACACAGTAAAGTAGCTGTAAATACTTCAATGAGACTACACAAGCAACTGGCTGCAGGTTGCTATGCTGTTGCTCAGACTGTGCAGGGTGCACAGTAAAGTAGCTGTAAATGTTTCAATTAGACTACACAAGCAACTGGCTGCAGGTTGCTATAATGTAGCTCAGACTGTGCAAGGTACAAAGTAAAGTAGCTGTAAATATTTCAATTAGACTACGCAAGCAACTGACTGCAGGTTGCTACAATTTAGCTCAGACTGTGCAGGGTGCACAGTAAAGTAGCTGTAAACACTTCAATGAGACTACACAAGCAACTGGCTACAGGTTTCTATACTGTAGCTCAGACAGTGCAGGGTGAATAGCAGATTAGTCGTAAATACTTCAAATAGACTACACAAGCAACTGGCTGCAGGTTGCTATAATGTAGCTCAGACTGTGCAGGGTACACAGTAAAGTAGCTGTAAATACTTCAATGAGACTACACAAGCGACTGGCTTCAGGTTGCTATGCTGTAGCTCAGACTGTGCCGGGTGCACAGTAAAGTAGCTGTAAATACTTCATTGAGACTACACAAGCAACTGGCTGCAGGTTGCTATACTGTAGCTCAGTCTGTGCAGGGTACACAGTACAGTAGCTGTAAATACTTCAATTAGACTTCACAAGCAACTGGCTGCAAGTTGCATTAATGTAGCTCAGACTGTGCAGGGTGCACAGTAAAGTAGCTGTAAACACTTTAATTAGACTACACAAGCAACTGGCTGCAGGTTGCTATGCTGTTGCTCAGACTGTGCCGGGTGCACAGTAAAGTAGCTTTAAATACTTTAATGAGACTACACAAGCAACTGGCTGCAGGTTGCTATACTGTAGCTCAGACTGTGCAGGGTGCACAGTAAAGTAGCTGTAAACACTTCAATGAGACTACACAAGCAACTTTCTGCAGGTTGCTATAATGTAGCTCAGACTGTGCAGGGTGCACAGTAAAGTAGCTGTAAATACTTCAATTTAAGTACACAAGCAACTGGCTGCAGGTTGCTATACTGTAGCTCAGACTGTGCAGGGTGCACAGTAAAGTAGCTGTAAATAGTTCAATTAGACTACGCAAGCAACTGGCTGCAGGTAGCTATATGGTAGCTCAGACTGTGCAGGGTACACAGTACAGTAGCTGTAAATACTTCAATGAGACTACACAAGCAACTGTCTGCAGGTTGCTATAATGTAGCTCAGACTGTGCAAGGTACCAAGTAAAGTAGCTGTAAATATTTCAATTAGACTACGCAAGCAACTGACTGCAGGTTGCTATAATGTAGCTCAGACTGTGCAGGGTACACATTACAGTAGCTGGAAGTACTTCAATGAGACTACACAAGCAACTGGCTGCAAGTTGCTATGCTGTAGCCCAGACTGTGCAGGGTACACAGTACAGTAGCTGTAAATACTTCAAATAGACTACACAAGCAACTGGCTGCAGGTTGCTATAATGTAGCTTAGACTGTGCAGGGTACACAGTAAAGTAGCTGTAAATACTTCAATGAGACTACACAAGCGACTGGCTTCAGGTTGCTATGCTGTAGCTCAGACTGTGCCGGGTGCACAGTACAGTAGCTGTAAATACTTCAATTAGACTTCACAAGCAACTGGCTGCAAGTTGCATTAATGTAGCTCAGACTGTGCAGGGTGTACAGTAAAGTAGCTGTAAATACTTCAATTTGACTACACAAGCAACTGGCTGCAGGTTGCTATGCTGTAGCTCAGACTGTGCCAGGTGCACAGTAAAGTAGCTGTAAATACTTCAATGAGACTTCACAAGCAACTGGCTGCAAGTTGCTATACTGTAGCTCAGACTGTGCAGGGTGCACAGTAAAGTAGATGTAAATACTTCAAATAGACTACACAAGCAACAGGCTGCAGGTTGCTATAATGTAGCTCAGACTGTGCAGGGTACACAGTACGGTAACTGTAAATACTTCAATGAGACTGCACAAGCAAGTGGCTGCAGGTTGCTATACTGTAGCTCAGACTTTGCCGGGTGCACAGTAAAGTAGCTGTAAATACTTCAATTAGGACTACACAAGCAACTGGCTGCAGGTTGCTATAATGTAGCTCAGACTGTGCAAGGTGTACAGTAAAGTAGCTGTAAATACTTCAATTAGACTACGCAAGCAACTGTCTGCATAATGCTATAATGTAGCTCAGACTGTACAGGGTGCACAGTAAAGTAGCTGTAAATACTTCAATTAAACTACACAAGCAACTGGCTGCAGGTTGCTATACTGTAGCTCAGACTGTGCAAGGTGCACAGTAAAGTAGCTGTAAATACTTCAATTAGACTACACAAGCAACTGGTTGCAGGTTGCTATACTGTAGCTCAGACTGTGCAGGGTGCACAGTAAAGTAACTGTAAACATTTCAATGAAACTACACAAGCAACTGACTGCCGGTTGGATTAATGTAGCTCAGACTGTGCATTGAGACTACACAAGCAACTGGCTGCAGGTTGCTGTGCTGTAGCCCATTTTGTGCAGAGTGCACAGTAAGGTAGCTGTATATACTTCAATTAGACTACACAAGCAACTGGCTGCAGGTTGCTATAATGTAGCTCAGACTGTGCAGGGTGTACAGTAAAGTAGCTGTAAATACTTCAATTTGACTACACAAGCAACTGGATGGTTGCTATACTCTAGCCCAGACTGTGCAGGGTGCACAGTAAAGTAGCTGTAAATACGTCAATTAGACTACACAAGCAACTGGGTGCAGGTTGCTATAATGTAGCTCAGACTGTGCAGGGTACACAGTAAAGTAGCTTTAAATATTTAAATTAGACTACACAAGCAACTGGCTGCAGGTTGCTATAATGTAGCTCAGACTGTGCAGGGTACACAGTACAATAGCTGGAAATACTTCAATGAGACTACACAAGCAACTGGCTGCAGGTTGCTATGTTGTAGCCCAGACTGTGCAGGGTACACAGTACAGTAGCTGTAAAAATTTCAATTAGACTTCACAAGCAACTGGCTGCAAGTTGCATTAATGTAGCTCATGCTGTGCAGGGTGCACAGTAAAGTAGTTGCAAATACTTCAATTAGACTGCACAAGCAACTGGCTGAAGGTGGCTATAATGTAGCTCAGACTGTGCAGGGTACACAGTAAAGTAGCTGTAAATACTTCATTGAGACTATACAAGCAACTGGCTGCAGGTTGCTATGCTGTAGCTCAGACTGTGCCAGGAGCACAGTAAAGTAGCTATAAATACTTCAATGAGACTACACAAGCAACTGGCTGCAGGTTGCATTATTGTAGCTCAGACTGTGCAAGGTGCACAGTAAAGTAGCTGTAAATAATTCAATTAGACTATACAAGTAACTGGCTGCAGGTTGCTAAAATGTTCCTCAGACTGTGCAAGGTGCACATTAAAGTAGCTGTAAATACTTCAAATGAGACTACACAAGCAACTGGCTTCAGGTTGATATAATGTAGCTCAGACTGTGCAGGGTGCACATTAAAGTAGCTGTGAATACTTCAATGAGACTACACAAGCAACTGACTGCAAATTGCTATACTGTAGCTCAGACTGTGCAGGGTGCACAGTAAAGTAGCTTTAAATACTTCAATTTGACTACACAAGCAACTGGCTGCCGGTTGTATTAATGTAGCTCAGACTCTGCAGGGTGCACAGTAAAGTAGCTGTAAACACTTCAATTAGACTACACAAGCAACTGGCTGCAGGTTGCTATACTTTAGCTCAGACTGTGCAGGGTGAACAGCAAATTAGTCGTAAATACTTCAATTAGACTACACAAGCAACTGGCTGCAAGTTGCTATACTGTAGCTCAGACTGTGCCGGGTGCACAGTAAAGTAGCTGTAAATACTTCAATGAGACTACACAAGCAACTGGCTGCAGGTTGCTGTACTGTAGCTCAGACTGTGCAGGGTGCATATTAAAGTAGCTGTAAATACTACAATGAGACTACACAAGCAACTGGCAGCAGGTTCCTATACTGTAGCTCAGACTGTGCAGGATGCACAGTAAAGTAGCTGTAAATACTTCAATTTGACTACACAAGCAACTGGCTGCAGGTTGCTATACGGTAGCTCAGACTGTGCAGGGTACACAGTAAAGTAGCTGTATATACTTCAATTAGACTACACAAGCAACTGGCTGCAGGTTGCTTTAATGTAGCTTAGACTGTGCAGGGTGCACAGTAAAGTAGCTGTAAATACTTCAATGAGACTACACAAGTAACTGGCTGCAGGTTGCTATACTGTAGCTCAGACTGTTCCGGGTGCACAGTAATGTAGCTGTAAATACTTCATTGAGACTATGTAACGAGCCCCTTGCTCGCTCGGTTCCACTCTCCCGACACTCCTCTGCAGCTATTGAATCAGATTGCAGATCACAACGTCTGATGGCTCGGTCATCCAATGCTCCGGGATTAGAACTTCAGCTATGTGCCGTTCTAACCCAGTTGTGATAGCTCAGAACAAACACCAGGCAGGCTGTATGTAAGTTCAAACAGGAAAATCTTTATTGACAAAATACAGGCTTTTATACACTCAAAGTGGAAGTGCAGACCTCCTGCTCATATTACTCTAACAATACAGCTGTAACCTATTTAACCTAATTAACATTAGCTAATTAACTAATCCCTTTAGACAGCCTAGATGACTTAGACATGACCGTTAGTCCAGACTGGCCGTCTTGTAATTCAGAAAATTCAATCAACATTATCACAATCAACATAGACTCTTCTTCACACATTAGCAGAGTTAATTAACACAAATAACAATAGGGATCTAATGACTCTTAGATCCCATAGTAAACTTATTTAAAATACACATTTTAGCAGACAATAAGCAGACAGATGTTGGAATTTACATCAGCATTTCCTAACAGTATCTGTCCCAGCATTATGAATCAGCCACTATTCCAATATGGCAAATCCAGGGTCCCCAGACATACAGCTCACAAAGAACACCGTTCCCCCAAATGCAAGGGCCACCAATCGACCGGCAAGAGGCCAGCACACAGCTCCCTCCAAAAGTCTCCCTCCCGGCTAGGTCTGTCACACTTCTCCCCTTTCGGCAGGAGACTAACACAGGAGGAGACCCCAGACGGGTTGACTCCGAAGTTAGTCAGTAGTTCCAGTCCTCTAATGCCTGTACCCACACAGTACCCCAAACAAATCGTTCCAAACAAAGCATTACTCACCCAGCCAACCTCTGCCTCTCTCAGAGAACATAGCTGCCGCTGGGGAGAGGCCTGGACTGGCCCTTCTTCCTAGAGTCCTTTCTGTCGCTGGAGAGAAGACAGGGTGTCTGGGCTCACTCTGTCATGCTGTTGGGGATCTGGGCTGACTGCCCAGCATTCCTGGGGTATACAGGTGAAGACTAAAGTCCCATCCACCTTCACAGGACATCCATGCTCTGTTAGTTGAGGGCAGAGTCCAGCAGTACTCAGGGTGCACAGTAAAGTGGCTGTATATACTTCATTGAGACTACACAAGCAACTGACTGCAGGTTGCTATTCTGTAGCTCAGACTGAGCAGGGTGCACAGTAAATTAGCTGTAAATACTTCAATTTGACTACACAAGCAACTGGCTGCAGGTTGCTATAATGTAGCTCAGACTGTGCAGGGCACACAGTACAGTAGCTGGAAATACTTCAATGAGACTACACAAGCAACTGGCTGCAGGTTGCTATACTGTAGCTCAGACTGTGCAGGGTGCACAGTAAAGTAGCTGTAAATACTTCAATGAGACTACACAAGCAACTGGCTGCAAGTTGCATTAATGTAGCTCAGACTGTGCAGGGTGCACAGTAAAGAAGCTGTAAATACTTCAATGAGACTACACAAGCAACTGGCTGCCGGGTGTATTAATGTAGCTCATACTGTGCTGGGTGCACAGTAAAGTAGCTGTAAGTACTTCATTGAGACTACACAAGCAACTGGCTGCAGGTTGCTATCCTGTAGCCCAGACTGTGCAGGGCGCTAAGTAAAGTAGCTGTAAATACTTCAATTAGACTACACAAGCAACTGGCTGCAGGTTGCTATACTGTAGCTCAGACTGTGCAGGGCGCTAAGTAAAGTAGCTGTAAATACTTTAATGAGACTACACAAGCAACTGGCTGCAGGTTGCTAAACTGTAGCTAAGACTATCCAAGGTGCACAGTAAAGTAGCTGTAAATACTTCAATTTGACTACACAAGGAACTGGCTGCAGGTTGCTATAATGTAGCTCAGACTGTGCAGGGTACACAGTACAGTAACTGGAAATACTTCAATGAGCCTACACAAGCAACTGGCGGCAGGTTGCTATACGGTAGCTCAGACTGTGCAGGACGCACAGTAAAGTAGCTGTATATACTTCAATTAGACTACACAAGTAACTGGCTGCTGGTTGTAGTAATGTAGCTCAGACTGTACAGGGTGCACAGTAAAGTAGCTGTAAATACTTTAATGAGACTACACAAGCAACTGGCTGCAGGTTGCTACAATGTAGCTCAGACTGTGCAGGGTGCAAAGTAAAGTAGCTGTAATTTCTTCAATTAAACTACACAAGCAACTGGCTGCAGGTTACTATAATGTAGCTCAGACTGTGCAGTGTACACAGTAAAGTAGCTGTAAATACTTAATTGAGACTACACAAGCAACTGGCTGCAGGTTGCTATGCTATAGCCCAGACTGTGCAGGGTGCACAGTAAAGTAGCTGTAAATACTTCAATTAGACTACACAAGCAACTGGCTGCAGGTTGCTATACTGTAGCTCAGAATTTGCAGGGCGCACAGTAAAGTAGCTGTAAATACTTCAATTAGACTACACAAGCAACTGGCTGCAGGTTGCTATAATGTAGCACAGACTGTGTAGGGTGCACAGCAAAGTAGCTGTAAATACTTCAATGAGACTACACAAGCAACTGGCTGCAGGTTGCTATACTGTAGCTAAGACTGTGCAAGGTGCACAGTAAAGTAGCTGTAAATACTTCAATTTGACTACACAAGCAACTGGCTGCAGGTTGCTATACTGTAGCGCAGACTGTGCAGGGCGCACAGTAAAGTATCTGTAAATACTTCAATTAGACTACACAAGCAACTGGCTGCAGGTTGCTATAATGTAGCTCAGACTGTGCAGGGTACACAGTAAAGTAGCTGTAAATATTTCAATTAGACTACGCAAGCAACTGGCTGCAGGTTGCTATAAAGTAGCTCAGACTGTGCATGGCACACAGTACAGTAGCTGGAAATACTTCAATGAGACTACACAAGCAACTGGCTGCAGGTTGCTATACTGTAGCTCAGACTGTGCAGGGTGCACAGTAAAGTAGCTGTAAATACTTCAATGAGACTACACAAGCAACTGGCTGCAAGTTGCATTAATGTAGCTCAGACTGTGCAGGGTGCACAGTAAAGAAGCTGTAAATACTTCAATGAGACTACACAAGCAACTGGCTGCCGGGTGTATTAATGTAGCTCATACTGTGCTGGGTGCACAGTAAAGTAGCTGTAAGTACTTCATTGAGACTACACAAGCAACTGGCTGTAGGTTGCTATCCTGTAGCCCTGACTGTGCAGGGCGCTAAGTAAAGTAGCTGTAAATACTTCAATTAGACTACACAAGCAACTGGCTGCTTGTTGCTATACTGTAGCTCAGACTGTGCAGGGTGCACAGTAAAGTAGCTGTAAATACTTTAATGAGACTACACAAGCAACTGGCTGCAGGTTGCTAAACTGTAGCTAAGACTATCCAAGGTGCACAGTAAAGTAGCTGTAAATACTTCAATGAGACTACACAAGCAACTCGCTGCAGTTTGCTATGCTGTAGCCCAGACTGTGCAGGGTGCACAGTCAAGTAGCTGTAATTTCTTCAATTAGACTACACAAGCAATTTGCTAGAGGTTGCTATACTGTAGCTCAGACTGTGCAGGGTGCACAGTAAAGTAGCTGTAAATACTTCAATTAGACTACACGAGCAACTGGCTGCAGGTTGCTATAATGTAGCTCAGACTGTGCAGGGTACACAGTAAAGTAGCTGTAAATACTTCATTGAGACTACACAAGCAACTGGCTGCAGGTTGCTATACTGTAGCTCACACTGTGCAGGGTAAACAGTAAATTAGCTGTAAATACTTCAATGAGACTACACAAGCATGAAAAAATACGAGAACCCCCTATCGGGGCTTTAAAGCAGCCAATGAAGTGCAGAAAAGGTAGTTGAAAAAATTCAATTTTATTAATACAAAAAGTATAAATAGCATATTAAAAAAATATCACTGAGAATGAATACTGACTGTTAAAGTCAGGACATGAACTGGATATGGCGTACAATTGCCGCGGACAAGGTATACAATTAAAACCAATGCAAAACACAATGTGCCAAAGGGCAACCAAAGTTTTCTAAAGTGTAGAATCCTTAAAATTAGATAATAACAGACAATGCCTATAGGATAGGGTCAATATACAATACGGTGTATGTGGAACAACGAAGGTTATGTGTGTGAATGCTGACGCGTTTCGACTCTTCCCGGGTCTTCTTCAGAGGATGGTTGTCCACTGTAAAAGGTCAACATGTATCAAACATAGCGTCAAATTCAACAGTACCAAACCTATACATGTATACCATATAATGTAGGTGCCTGGGCTGTATAGTTACCTATTGCAGGATTTATGACATTATAAGGTCAGTTCTAACGTTGTAGAGTGTTTAGGGTGGTGCGATTTCTCCTCTGCTCCCTTGTCTCCACCGTGTCGGACCAACTCCCAAGGGAGCGGGCGGTGGACCAAATGTGTCTTGCGAGGGATCACGTCTACCAGCCCCCCATATGGGAGAGGGACGAAAAGGAAGGTGCAATAGGCAATCCGAACTGCACCCGGATAGGTTCACGTTAATGCCATAAGTAAAAAATGAAAAAATAAATAAAGAGCGAGGGGTCAATTTGTTCATCCACATAGATTGGGAAATTCCCCAACTATGGAGTTCTATAGGATTGTTTCCCCCCCTCTTTCCCCTTTTTTTCCCTCCCCCCCCAATGTTGATCTTAGTGGATTTTTCCACGATACATTTTATCCACCTGTGATTCCAGTTCTGTTCATACTACTGCCTGGTTTTCCCCACGCACAACTACTAATGCTATTATTATCCTCTTCATTACTTTTGAATGTATGAGGTGTATACCTCTGTGTATGTTATGGGATTTAACAAAATGGACCATATACTTCACAATGTTATACTTTTGAGAAAAATCTTGCCTAAAAACAGTTCGGAGTTCTTTACATGTAACAATATTTGGTATTATGTAATTTTTCTTCTTTTTTGTATATGTGCTATTTGATTACGCAGCTGTAAGAGGACAATGCTATTATAATTGTTATCCATGTCGAAGCAAATAATGCCATGCAGAGTACGATGTGTTAAATATGGTCAGCCAGCAACCAATTCACACTACACAGACCATATATGTAGCACCTTGTGAATAAGTGATGTGGACTGTCTGCGTTTGTATTTTATTACCATTCCCACACAGCACCAAATTCATGACTGTGTGGCTCCGTGTTCCCTGTTGCCTCCCCTTCAGTGCCTGCACTTCTCCTTTGGGGGCGGGGGTGCACCTTTGTGTCTTCCTGGCAGGATGAGAGGGGAGACGCCTGGGCCCTGTGTCTCCTATATGCGCCCACTAGGTGGCTACACCTTGAATTGGGCGCTTCTCACCCTGCCAGCGGCATCCCGGATCTCTTCCGGACGCCGTACTCACGCGCGCGCACCAATGTGCGCGTACGCGTGACGTGGCGGCGCCTGCGCAGTTGCGGCGGAAGAGACGGGGACGCCCCAAGGTATTATCCTCTCCGGAACGCCAGGGGATCACGTCAGAGAGCACAGCTGTGCTGCTCGTTTCCCCCAATGGAGGGGGAGGAGGGAGGGATGCAATACATACCTGCACCTGATGGGAGTTAGTCAATCGACACTCCCTATAAATACAAGAAATCCTAGGGGAACTTTATTGGATCTTTTTCAATTTGGAGATGCTAGGCAATGCACTCACTGACCTAACATATTGGTAATACACCCAGAATGACTGTAATGCTTCTATATTTTTTTAGCAACTTAGCTCTTTCCTCTAAATCATTGTTTATCTCGCCATGACTTCTCATTCATACTCCAATTTTTCAGAATCAGGAATATATCAACCCTTTTAATCAGTCCCGCTTGATTGGGTAATTAGTCCCGTCACCACCCTTGCACTTTGGCAATGTTTGTCTTTTTCACTGTTTGCTGGTTGTGTTGTGTATGTTTGCCCTATGGGTTTTTCCTCACTTTTAATCCTCACATTTTCTTTCCTCTGACATACACTCACCGTCCATCCCATACACACCCCTACATCTCATTTCATCCCCCCCCACATCTCCTACACTTCCCCATCCATATCACCCCCCACAACAACAACACCCCCCCATCAGCACTTTTTCTCCCTTTGTCATCACCTACCTTTCCCCTCCCTTTCCTCCCTCCCCCCATTTCCTCATCCATTTCGCTTTTCCCTCTTTCCTCCCTCCTTCCCCCCTTCCCCTTTCCCCCTCCCCCTTCCCCCCTTCTTTCCTCTTTCCCCTCCCCCTCTCTTTACTTCCCCCCTTTTTTCTTTCTTTTTGTCTCCTCCTTCTCCCCTTTTTCCCTCCCCCCTTTTTTCCCTCCCCCCTTTTTTCCCTCCCCCTTTTCTCCTCCTTTTTCTATTTTCCCATCCCCCCTTTTTTTTCCCACCATTTCTCATCCAGCGTGTCTGGTCCTCCCCCCTCCCCCAATTTTTCACTTGGTTTATTCACTGGTGGTTTGTCGGTACCGTTACCCTATTGTTTTTTCCATACCTCCCTATGTCACATGGGTATTGATTGGCAGCAGGGCATTTGCTATTCTCTAGTTCATTCCTGTCTCACTCACACACTTTTGTTCACTTCCTTTCTTTTCTTTTTCACCTTTCCTTCACATGTTTTCTTTTCCCCTTCCCCCCTCCTCCCCTCTTTCCCCCCCCCACTCCCCTTCTTCTTTTTCTTCTTTTCTTCTTTTCTCTAGCAACGCCCTTCTGCACACCCATGGATTTATAATTCCTTGTCAAAAGAAGTTTATTGAGTATACAATGTTATAAAGATACATAAAGTAAGTTTACAAGGATCTATAAAGTAAGCTCATTGTTTTACAGTAGGGTTTATATAGGTAAATATCATGAAATTTCAAATATTAAACATTGGGTTCACGTAAACCTAAATTAAAGATATATATCATTTCCTTAGTTACTTAGTTAAATTCTGATAATGAGCTTTAATCGTGAGGTGGAGAAAAGGAAAGAGAAAGAAGAAAAAGGGTTGAAAGGTAGAGGTATGGTCCACAAGGTTGTCCCGCTCGTCAGTTTATTATTCTTTTTAGTTCTCTTTGAAGCCTTAGAATGGGTGTCTCTGTAAGTCATTTAATCTGTTACCATGGCAACAGGACAGAGTCATTGAAGTTTGACAGGAACTGTTGTTTTATCCAAGGATGCCAAAGTTTTTCAAATTTTGGAATTTGATTTTGATCGATGGCTACCATCTTAGCATGGGACATTGTATTATTCATTCTGTGAATTGTTTCTGCTAGTACCAATGTAGGAGATCTCCATGCCTTGGCCACTGTTTGTTTTGCAGCCGTTATTAGTTGGATCATAAGTTTGAATTGAGAGAGTGTTAACCATTCCGGTTTTAGATTAAGTAAAGTTAAATATGGATCTGGTTGTATTATTTTTTTAAATATTTTAGATGCAATCACGAAGACTTCCTTCCAGAAGGTTTGGATTACTGGGCACGTCCACATATGTGTAAATGTGTGCCTATTTCTGGGCATCCTCGAAAACAAAGAGCTGAGGTATTAGGTGAATATTTTGCCACTCTAGCGGGTACAAGGTACCAGCGAGTTAGGACTTTATAATTTGTCTCCAGTGCTAAGATGTTGGGTGAAGATGACTTAGATGTGAGCCATATGTTAGACCAGTCCGTGTCTTCTAAAGTTCGTCCCAGGTCCTCCTCCCACCTCTGAACGTAAGAGGGTCTATTAAGATTTGCTACTCCATATAATTGATTATAAAGTGATGAAATTGTACCTTTAGCAAATGGATCTTTTGTACAGATTGATTCAAAAATGGATAATTGGGATAATGGTGTATCCCCTTTAGGAATGGTGTATAGAAATTTTTGATTTGGAGATATCTAAATATCTCAGAGTTTGGTAGATCATATTTTTCTCTAAGCGATGGGAATGAAAGGAATGATTTAGATGCTATGAAGTCATTTAGTGTCTGAATGCCTGATGTTGTCCAAGCTTTAAAAGAATTTGGGTAGATCCATGCCGGATAAAAGGCCGGATTTCTGATAAAAGAAAGGAGAGGATTGTGTGGAGATTGTAACTGATATTTGGTTTTTAGTTTATCCCAGAGAGATAAGAAGTGTTTAGTTATGGGATTATGAATTTTAAAGCGGTCTTTAGGATCAAGCCATAATAAATTTGATATTAATAGAGGGTTATTTTCTGAAGCCTCTATAAATACCCATAATGGGATTTCCTGTTTTGCATGGTATTTGGACAGACTGGCCAAATGTGCTGCTCTGTAGTAGTTAGTAAAATTAGGGTATCCCAGGCCTCCTTTATTTTTGGGAAGATGTAGTGTGTGTATAGGTATACGTGGTTTAGACGAGCCCCATATAAACGAAGTTGCTCTTTTTTGTACTATTCTCAAAAAATAGGAAGGAATTGGAATAGGGAGGACTCTGAATAGATAAAGCAATTTGGGTAGAATAGTCATTTTGATTGCATTAATCTTCCCTATCCAGGATAAAGGAAGTTGCGACCATTGTTTTATTAGATTTGTGATATGTCTTAATACAGGAGGATAATTGGTTGAGAATAAGTCAGAATGAGATGCTGTTAAATGAATTCCAAGATATGGGATTGATTTTTCTGCCCATGTGAATGGGAGTGCAGCCCTAGCCGGGATCAATTCCATGTTTGTGAGTGAAATATTAAGCACTAGGCATTTCTTAGGATTAATCATAAGGCCGGATAGGGCTGCAAATCCATCAAGAGCTGGTATTAAGTTAGGACCAGAGACCTGTGGTGATGATAGAAAAAGTAATATATCGTCTGCAAATATACATAATTTGTGTGTAATACCTCCTACTTCAATGCCAGTTATAGTTTGGTTTGTTCTGATGTATTGGGCCATGGGTTCGAGTATAAGTGCAAATAATAAGGGAGATAATGGGCAACCCTGTCGGGTACCTCTTTCGATATTAAAGGCTTCAGATTTGTATCCAGCATATTTTATATAGGCTTTGGGTTTATTATATAATGCCTTGATCCATGTTAAAAAGTGGGGTCCAAAACCCCATTTTTGTAATGAATATTGCATATATTGCCAGGATACGGTGTCAAATGCCCTCTTAATATCGAGAGATAGAAAACATAAAGGGATTTTCCGTTTTTTAGCAATATGTGCCAATAACACTGCCCTGCGTATATTATCGCCTGCCTGTCTATTTGGCATGAAGCCTACTTGATCTCTATGTATTAATTTTCCTATAATGCTATTGAGGCGTTTTGCTATTATTTTTGCTAATAATTTAATATCGAGGTTTAACAGAGAGAGAGGGCGATAATTCACACAGGAAGTATCATCAGAAAGGGGTTTTGGGATCATACAAACAATTGCCATTAGTGTTTCTTGCCAAAAAGAATGTCCATCTAGAAGTTTGTTAAAAGTTTCAGTGAGAATGGGAGAGAGTATTTCTGAGAATGTTTTATAGTATAAAGCCGAGTAGCCGTCTGGGCCTGGTCTTTTGTTAAGTTTTAGGTCTTTTATGGCGTTAGCAACTTCATCTATAGTTATAGGCTCATCCAAACTGCTTTTTTGATTCTGAGATAACTCAGGTAAGGTTATTTTTGAGAAGAAGGATTCAGCTTCTGTAGGATTAAATTCATTGTTTGTCTTGTATAAAGTTGCGAGATGTGAGTGAAATTTATGGACTATTTTAACTGGATTACAAGTGTAAACATTTTTTGATAATTTCAAACGTATTGGTTTGAAAGATTTGTTAGTTGAATTTAATGCCCGAGCCAAATATGTACCTGGTTTGTTTGTATTCATGTAGAAATTGTGTTTGGAGCGTTTGAGGGATTTATCAACTGACTCAGTGAGAAATAGATCGTATTCCAATCTAGATTTTTCCAGATGAGATTTTGTACTCTGAGATGGATTATCTTGAAATGATATGTAGGCTGCATTAAAATTGAGTTCTAGTTTTTTTGCTAGATTTTTGCGTTCCCGTTTAACCACTTGCCGACCGCCTCACGCCTATATACGTGAGCAGGTCGGCACGGGCAGGCAAAATCACGTACCTGGTACGTGATGCCTTCCCGCGGGCGGGGGGTCCGATCGGACCCCCCCCGGTGCCCTGAGCGGTTGGCTCTTGTTCACGGGTGATTAGGGGTCAGGGGGAGGCCATCCATTGATGGCCACCCCCTCCCGATCGCTCCCACGAATCGAATGCTTCCTCTCCCTCTGTAATGTAAACAGAGGGAGAGGAAGTGATGTCATCTCTCCTCGAGCCGGTCTTTTTGATCCGACGCTGAGGAGAGAAGACATCCAAGTAAGTGCACCAACACCACACGTTCAGTAGAACACGCCAGGCACACTTTTCACCCCCCTGTCACCCCCCGATCACCCCCCGATCACCCCCCTGTACCCACTGTCACTCTGACACCAATAGCAGTGTTTTTTTTTTTTTTGCATTGGTGTCAGTTTGTCAGTTATAAGTGTTAGGGCAGTTAGGTTAGCCCCTTTTAGGTCTAGGGTACCCCCCCTTAGGTCCAGGGTACCCCCTAACCCCCCCTAATAAAAGTTAACCCCTTGATTACCCCCCGTCACCAGTGTCGCTAAGCGATCGTTTTTCTGATCGCTGTATTAGTGACACAGGTGACGCTAGTTTAGGGAGGTAAGTATATAGGTTCGCTGTCAGTGTTTTATAGCGACAGGGACCCCCATATACTACCTGCTAAAGGTTTTAACCCCCTGATTGCCCCCTAGTTAACCCTTTCACCAGCGATCACCGTATAAGTGTTACGGGTGATGCTGGTTAGATAGTTTGTTTTTTGTAGTTTATTATAGTTTATTACAGTTTATTATAGTTTTAGGGCACCCGCCGTTTATTACCTTATAAAGGTTTAACCCCCTAATTGCCCGGCGGTGATAGAAGTTAAGTTTTTAGGATCAAATAAGGTCTGCGTCGCCCCAGGCAGCGTCAGGTTAGCGCCAGTACCGCTAAAACCCACGCACGCAGCATACACCTCCCTTAGTGCTATAGTATCTGAACGGATCGATATCTGATCCGATCAGATCTATACTCCCCAGCAGTTTAGGGTTCCCTGAAACGCAGTGTTAGCGGGATCAGCCCAGATACCTGCTAGCACCTGCGTTTTGCTCCTCGGCCCAGCCCAGCCCAGCCCACCCAAGTGCAGTATCGATCGATTACTGACACTTACAAAACACTAAGCACACATAACTGCAGCGGTCGCAGAGTCAGGCCTGATCCCTGCGATCGCTAACAGTTTTTTGGTAGCGTTTTGAATCAGTCGCTGACAGTCGGGAGCTTTTTTGCCTGTGAGTCTCACTAGTGTACCCCTAAATTTAGAGGCCAAAATGGCAAATCGAAGGTACACTAGTGAAGAGGCCTACAGGATTCTGAGCATGACAGATAGTGAAGAGGAAGTCACTCATCTGTCAAGTTCAGGCTCAGAATACGATCCTGTAGAGGACAGCGGCTCCATGACAGATAGCTCTGACGACGGAGTTGTGGTCCCTGCTAAGGTCAGGCGTACCAGACCCCGAACTTATGCTGTCCTTGAAGTGCATGAACCGCAGGGCTCTCGTAGGGAGCAGAGAGGTACTAGTGCCGCTACTCCTTCTGGTGAACTGGCAAGCACCAGCGGCCTAGTACACCCTGGTCGTACATCCAGCACTGCAGTATCACGTGGTGACGTGGCGAGTCCCATAAGTGCAGTTCAAGCTGGCGAGGTGGCAAGCACTAGTAGTGTCCCGCTGCCACCAAGAAGACGAACACAGGCCCGTCGTGCCCATAGTGCCCTTCCTGCTGCATTGGCCAATCCGAATTGGGTACCCACCACTTCTGCAGCACCCGTACTTCCCCCTTTCACTGGCCAACCCGGAATTCAGGTGGAAACAGTTGACTTTATGCCACTGGATTTTTATTCGCTGTTTTTCACCGAAGATCTCTATAGATCTATTGTGGACCAAAGCAATTTATACGCTGGTCAATACATCGCCACTATGCCCCAGTCCACCCTTGCCAGAGATTGGAGACCAATTACGGTCTCCGAATTTAAGATCTTTCTGGGCCTTTCCCTCCTCATGGGGTTGAATAAAAAGAGTGAGTTGCGGTCATATTGGTCCACTGACCCAATTTACCATTCACCCTTGTTCTCTGCTTCCATGGCCAGGGCACGATACGAGCAGATTTTGCAGTTCATGCACTTCAACGACAATGAACTCTGTCGTCCTCGTGGAGACCCTGAATACAATCGGCTCTACAAAATTCGGCCCCTCGTAAACCATTTCAACCAACGTTTTGCAGACTTGTTTACCCCCCATCAAGTTGTCTGCGTTGATGAGTCCCTGGTTAAATTTTCTGGCCGCTTGTCATTCAAACAGTACCTTCCCAGCAAGCGTGCCAGATACGGGGTCAAGATGTATAAGCTCTGTGACAGGGCCACAGGCTATACATGTAGATTTATGGTTTACGAGGGCAAAGATAGTCACGTAGAGCCGACAAACTGCCCTGACTACATAGGAAGCGCTGGCAAGATAGTGTGGGACTTGGTGTCACCCTTATTCGGAAAGGGGTACCACTTGTACGTGGACAATTATTATACGAGCGTGCCACTTTTTAGCCACCTTTTTGATCATCAGATTGGAGCATGTGGCACCGTGCGACCTAATCACCGGGGCTTTCCCCAGCGGCTTGTAGATTCCCGTCTTAGGCTGGGGGAGAGAGCCTGCTTGAAGTATAATAATTTGCTCGCTATGAAGTGGAGGGATAAGAAGAATGTTTTCGTTCTCACCTCCCTTCATGCAGACACGATGGTCCAAATTCCTACGGCGACTGGTGTTGTGGAGAAACCCCTCTGTGTCCACGAATATAACCTTAATATGGGAGGGGTGGACCTCAACGACCAGTTGTTGGCGCCGTACCTAATTGCCCGTAAGGCCAGACGCTGGTACAAAAAAGTGTCTGTTTATTTATTTCAATTGGCTTTGCTGAATGCTTATGTGCTATACAGAGCTTCAGGACGGACTGGATCCTTCCTTAAATTCCAGGAAGAGATCGTCAGAGCCCTTCTGTTTCCAGACGGTGCTCCACCTCACCATCCCCAACCAAATGCAGTAAGCCGGCTGCATGAGAGACATTTTCTTTATGCCCTCCCGAGTACCCCTACCCAACGAACCCCCCAAAAAAGATGTCGTGTCTGCAGCAAGTGCGGATTTAGGCGTGACACCCGATATTATTGTCCCCTCTGTCCTGGCAATCCTGGTCTTTGCATTGGTGAATGTTTTGAACGCTACCACACACTAGTGGAGTATTAGCGTAGGGTACAGCACTGCACAGACTAGGCACACTTCCACAGGGTCTCCCAAGATGCTGTCGCATTTTGAGAGACCCAAACCTGGTACCAGTTAAAAAAGTTAAAGTTACAAAAAAAAGTGTAAAAAAAACAAAAAAAAGTAAAAAAAAGAAAAAAACACAAAAAAAATATAAAATAAAAAAAACAAAAATAGTTGTTGTTTTATTGTTCTCTCTCTATTCTCTCTCTATTGTTCTACATTCTATACTGCAATGTTTTATTGTTATGTTTTTATCATGTTTGCTTTATAGGTATGCAATTTTTTTATACTTTGTTTTTTTTATTGTTAACCACCTTTGTGTTTTCAGGTACGCCATTCAGCTGCAGAGCGGATTTATTTATCTTGACAGCAACAGCGTTTGCTCCCACGATACATAAAGCCGCGACTCCAGCGCTGTCGGAGGTGATTTCACCACCACAGTTACATACTTCAGCATATATGCCGAAGCGTGGGGGCAGCAGTGGGTGGAGGAGCGATTTGCTCCTGCCTTTTGCGGGAGGATGCCCCCATGCTTCGGCATATATATATTTTTAGGTAGGCACAGGTTGCGTTAAATGTTTTATTTTTTACTATGTTTTTTTTGTATTTTGCTTTGCAGGTATGGTAAGTAATACTGTTATACTGTAATGTTACTTTGTTTTTTTGTTAACCATCATTTGCTTAGCAGGTACGCCATTCAGTTGCAGCACGGATTTATTTATCTTGACAGCAACAGCGTTTGCTCCCACGATACATAAAGCCGTGACTCCAGCGCTGTCGGAGGTGATTTCACCACCACAGTTACATACTTCAGCATATATGCCGAAGCGTGGGGGCAGCAGTGGGTGGAGGAGCGATTTGCTCCTGCCTTTTGCGGGAGGATGCCCCCATGCTTCGGCATATATACGGTGCATGTATGCCCATCATTAGAAGTGGGTGGATGAAGGGAGATATTCTAATGGTGGGCATACCCACCGATCAATATCTTTTTTCCGTTCAGCCAACAGGCTGAATGAAAAAAAAGTTTACAATGTATGCCCAACAAGGACCAGCAACGTACTGGTATGTTGCTGGACTTTGAGTGGTTATACCAGAATGATGCCTGCAGGTTTAGGTATCATCTTGGTATCATTCTTTTCAGCCAGTGGTCGGCTTTCTTGTAAAAGCAATCCTAGCGGCTAATTAGCCTCTAGACTGCTTTTACAAGCAGTGGGAGGGAATGCCCCCCCCCACACCGTCGTCCATGTTTTTCTCTGGCTCTCCTGTCCCAACAGGGAACTTGAAAATGCAGCCGGTGATTCAGCCAGCTGACCATAGAGCTGATCAGAGACCAGAATGGCTCCAAACATCTCTATGGCCTAAGAAACTGGAAGCTACAAGCATTTCATGACTTAGATTTCGCCGGATGTAAACAGCGCCATTGGGAAATTGGGAAAGCATTTTATCACACTGATCTTGGTGTGGTCAGATGCTTTGAGGGCAGAGGAGAGATCTAGGGTCTAATAGACCCCAATTTTTTCTAAAAAGAGTACCTGTCACTACCTATTGCTATCATGGGGGATATTTACATTCCCTGAGATAACAATAAAAATGATAAAAAAAAAAATAAAAATGAAAGGAATAGTTTAAAAATAAGATAAAAAAGCAAAAAAAATAATTTAAAAAAAAAAAAAAAAAAAAAAAGCACCCCTGCCCCCCCCTGCTCTCGCACAAAGGCGAACGCAAGCGTCGGTCTGGCGTCAAATGTAAACAGCAATTGCACCATGCATGTGAGGTATCACCGCGAAGGTCAGATCGAGGGCAGTATTTTTAGCAGTAGACCTCCTCTGTAAATCTAAAGTGGTAACCTGTAAAGGCTTTTAAAGGCTTTTAAAAATGTATTTAGTTTGTCGCCACTGCACGTTTGTGCGCAATTTTAAAGCATGTCATGTTTGGTATCCATGTACTCGGCCTAAGATCATCTTTTTTATTTCATCAAACATTTTGACAAAATAGTGTGTTTTAGTGTATTAAAATTTAAAAAAGTGTGTTTTTTCCCCAAAAAATGCGTTTGAAAAATCGCTGCGCAAATACTGTGTGAAAAAGAAAAAAATAAACACCCACCATTTTAATCTGTAGGGCATTTGCTTTAAAAAAATATATAATGTTTTGGGGTTCAAAGTAATTTTTTTGCAAAAAAAAATAATTTTTTCATGTAAACAATAAGTGTCAGAAAGGGCTTTGTCTTCAAGTGGTTAGAAGAGTGGTCGATGTGTGACATAAGCTTCTAAATGTTGTGCATAAAATGCCAGGACAGTTCAAAACCCCCCCAAATGACCCCATTTTGGAAAGTAGACACCCCAAGCTATTTGCTGAGAGGCATGTCGAGTCCATTGAATATTTTATATTGTGACACAAGTTGCGGGAAAAAGACAATTTTTTTTTTTTTTTTTTTTTTGCACAAAGTTGTCACTAAATGATATATTGCTCAAACATGCCATGGGAATATGTGAAATTACACCCCAAAATACATTCTGTTGCTTCTCCTGAGTACGGGGATACCACATGTGTGAGACTTTTTGGGAGCCTAGCCGCGTACGGGACCCCGAAAACCAAGCCCCGCCTTCAGGCTTTCTAAGGGCGTAAATTTCTGATTTCACTCTTCACTGCCTATCACAGTTTCGGAGGCCATGGAATGCCCAGATGGCACAACCCCCCCCAAATGACCCCATTTTGGAAAATAGATACCCAAAGCTATTTGCTGAGAGGTATAGTGAGTATTTTGCAGACCTCACTTTTTTTCACAAAGTTTTGAAAATTGAAAAAAGAAAAAAAAATACGTTTTTCTTGCCTTTCTTCATTTTCAAAAACAAATGAGAGCTGCAAAATACTCACCATGCCTCTCAGCAAATAGCTTGGGGTGTCTACTTTCCAAAATGGGGTCATTTGGGGGGGGTTTGTGCCATCTTGGCATTTTATGGCCTTCAAAAGTGTGATAGGTAGTGAGGAGTAAAATCAAAATGTATGCCCTTAGAAATCCTGAAGGCGGTGCTTGGTTTTCGGGGTCCCGTACGCGGCTAGGCTCCCAAAAAGTCCCACACATGTGGTATCCCCGTACTCAGGAGAAGCAGCAGAATATATTTTGGGGTGTAATTCCACATATGCCCATGGCATGTTTGAACAATATATCATTTAGTGACAACTTTGTGCAAAAAAAAAAAAAATTGTCACTTTCCCGCAACTTGTGTCAAAATATAAAATATTCCATGGACTCAACATGCCTCTCAGCAAATAGCTTGGGGTGTCTACTTTCCAAAATGGGGTCAATTGGGGGGGGTTTGTGCCATCTGGGCATTTTATGGCCTTCAAAAATGTGATAGGTAGTGGGGAGTGAAATTACAACTGTACACCCTTAGAAATCCTGAAGGCGGTGCTGGGTTTTCGGGGCCCCGTACGCAGCTAGGCTCCCAAAAAGTCCCACACATGTGGTATCCCCATACTCAGGAGAATCAGCAGAATGTATTTTGGGGTGCAATTCCACATATGCCCATGGCCTGTGTGAGCAATATATCATTTAGTGACAACTTTGTGCAAAAAAAAAAAAAAATTCTCACATTCCCGCAACTTGTGTCAAAAAATAAAATATTCCATGGACTCAACATGCCTCTCAGCAAATAGCTTGGGGTGTCTACTTTCCAAAATGGGGTCATTTGGGGGGGGTTTGTGCCATCTTGGCATTTTATGGCCTTCAAAACTGTGATAGGTAGTGAGAAGTGAAATCAAAAATTTATGCCCTTAGAAATCCTGAAGGCGGTGCTTTTTTTTCGGGGCCCCGTACGCGGCTAGGCTCCCAAAAAGTCCCACACATGTGGTATCCCCGTACTCAGGAGAAGCAGAAGAATATATTTTGGGGTGCAATTCCACATATGCCCATGGCATGTTTGAGGAATATATAATTTAGTGACAACTTTGTGCAAAAAAAAAAAAAAAAATTGTCACTTTCCCGCAACTTGTGTCAAAATATAAAATATTCCATGGACTCAACATGCCTCTCAGCAAATAGCTTGGGGTGTCTACTTTCCAAAATGGGGTCATTTGGGGGGGTTTTGTGCCATCTTGGCATTTTATGGCCTTCAAAACTCTGATAGGTAGTGAGGAGTGAAATGAAAAATTTATGCCCTTAGAAATCCTAAAGGCGGTGATTGCTTTTCGGGGCCCCGTACGCGGCTAGGCTCCCAAAAAGTCCCACACATGTGGTATCCCCATACTCAGGAGAAGCAGCTAAATGTATTTTGGGGTACAATTCCACATATGCCCATGGCCTGTGTGAGCAATATATCATTTAGTGACAACTTTGTGCAAAAAAAAAAAAAATTGTCACATTCCCACAACTTGTGTCAAAAAATAAAATATTCCATGGACTCAACATACCTCTCAGCAAATAGCTTGGGGTGTCTACTTTCCAAAATGGGGTCATTTAGGGGTGTTTTGTGCCATCTTGGCATTTTATGGCCTTCAAAACTGTGATAGGTAGTGAGGAGTGTAATCAAAAATCTATGCCCTTAGAAATCCTGAAGGCGGTGCTTGGTTTTCGGGGCCCCATACGCGGCTAGGCTCCCAAAAAGTCCCACACATGTGGTATCCCCGTACTCAGGAGAAGCAGCTGAATGTATTTTGGGGTGCAATTCCACATATGCCCATGGCCTGTGTGAGTAATATATCATTTAGTGACAACTTTTTGTAATTTTTTTTTTTTGTCATTATTCAATCACCTGGGACAAAAAAAATAAATATTCAATGGGTTAAACATGCCTCTCAGCAATTTCCTTGGGGTGTCTAATTTCCAAAATGGGGTCATTTGGGGGGTTTTGTACTGCCCTGCCATTTTAGCACCTCAAGAAATGACATAGGCAGTCATAAACTAAAAGCTGTGTAAATTCCAGAAAATGTACCCTAGTTTGTAGGCGCTATAACTTTTGCGCAAACCAATAAATATACGCTTATTGACTTTTTTTTTACCAAAGACATGTGGCCGAATACATTTTGGCCTAAATGTATGACTAAAATTGAGTTTATTGGATTTTTTTTATAACAAAAAGTAGAAAATATCATTTTTTTTTTCAAAATTTTCGGTCTTTTTCCGTTTATAGCGCAAAAAATAAAAATGGCAGAGGTGATCAAATACCATCAAAAGAAAGCTCTATTTGTGGGAAGAAAAAGACGCAAATTTCGTTTGGGTACACCATTGCATGACCGCGCAATTAGCAGTTAAAGCGAAGCAGTGCCAAATTGTAAAAAGTGCTCTGGTCAGGAAGGGGGTAAATCCTTCCGGGGCTGAAGTGGTTAAATAGTGCCATTTGTCTTTGTATTGTACCACGCAAGACAGGCTTATGAGCTTCCCACAGTGTTATTGGGGAGATGTCTGTTGTATTATTAATTGATATGTATTCCTTTAAAGCTTGTTCAATGGCCATCTGATGTAGTGGGTGTTTGAGCATTATGTCCGGTAAGTACCACGTTGGGTCATGCGCTTTTGGTATGGCTGAGGCTATAGTAGTGTATACTGCATTATGGTCAGACCACGGAATCGGAATTATATCTGATGCAATAATTTCTGGTATCATTCCTATTGTTAGAAAAATATGATCTATTCTGGTGAAGGTTTGATGAGGGTGCGAGAAATAAGTGAATTTCTTTTTGATTGGGTTACTTTCTCTCCATGAATCTACCAGATTGTATTTGGAAAGAAGTTGAGAAAAAGGTAATCTAGAGGTTATTTTGGATGGTGTAAAAGGTGATTTATCTAAAAATGGGAGGAGGACCTGGTTCGAATCCCCACACATTATCACTGTTCCTATTTTGTGTGTATTAATCACTTGTAATATATGTGAGAGGAATAATGTAGGTTGTTTGTTAGGAGCGTAGTAGGAAATCACCGTGATTGCTGCATCCATTATATAACCCATGAGTATCAGGTATCTACCTTCTGGGTCTTTAATTTCTGATGATAAGGTGAATGGTGTGGATTGGTGAAATGCAATTAGAGTTCCCCTTTGCTTGGTACAGGCAGAAGCCGTGTAAATTTGTTGATAAAAAGGAGAAATATATTTTGGAGTAGAATCTTTGGTGAAGTGTGTTTCTTGGAGGCATACTATGTGAGCTTTCTTGTTATGGAAAGTACGGAAGGTCCTTTTTTGAGGGACATTTATTCCCTGAACATTCAGGGAAAGTATATTCAGTGGTGCCATGGCAATAGATCAAATAGTTTTGACTTACTTTTTGTTATGCAGAGCTGACTGCGCAGATCAACCTGTGTGGACTGAAGAGATGAATAGATAGAAAAGAAACCAGTGAATTCTGGAGTAAAGAGTAAACAAAAAACATATGAGATTAGATGATACATTGTATAAATTATTTTTTGCAAGTAATCACAATTTACCCGTGAAAGAGAATAAATATCTCTCTCAGGGGAATAAGTGCCTTCGTCACACTCCCACATAATATGGTTGGGAGAATGAGGAGGGCTAATGGGGGAACAGGGATCTTCCGCTTACAGGAGAGAAGTGCTATGTCAAAAGACATCAAAATGATGTTTCATTAATTGGAGTGCAGAATATAGTTTTTGTTGAAATGATTTATTCCAGCGTGGTTGTATATGGTTAGTCTTGCCCTAGGCTAAATAATTCAGTTAGAAAGGTACTGTTAATAACTTTGGTATTGATGAAGATAGTTTGAATTATTTTGGGATTTTAACCCTTTTAGAGTAAACAATTACATATTTTATTCATATGTAACTGTTTAGATATGTTAACTCATAAAATTGAGGTTGTATTGCTTCAGATTAGAATAAACAAAAACATAATTCTAGGAACTAGTTAGGTAATAATATATTTGTTTTAAGAAAAGAAAGAAAAAGCTTCCATTACTTCTGGATTATTGAACATATTTGTCCTAAAAAGTAATAAATCTATTGTTATTACCTGATAATATATAACTGAACAAGAATTTCCTTATTTCACTTATATATTCTAAGGCTATATGAATCAGAAGTAATAAGAAATATAACTGGAATGTAACATGATCCCACACAGTGTGTGACTATCAGAATGCAGTTACATTCAGTTATAAATATAGGTTTTTTATAGAGAACCATCTCTTATTATAATAAATGAAGAGATATCAGGAATTAGGATGTCAGTCCATTGAATCTTCTTGGTCCATGGATGATGTGGCATAACGGCCTCTTTTGTGAGAATGATGATTCCCATTTTGTTCTGAAATTTTCTGGGTGCTGCCTGAAGGTGAAGATGACGCCATTCTTCTGCGTGTGGGAGAGTTGCTGCTTGTGGGTTCTGTCAGATTTAATTTTAAAAGGGTTTGTTGTAGTTCATCTGCTGATCTGCTTCTGTAAATTGTACCTTGGTGGTTAAATCTGACTGAAAAGGGGAAGCCCCATTGATACATAATGTTGTGGCGTTGCAGTTCCATTAGTTGGGGTTTCATGGATCGTCTTTTAGTAATAGTAAGTTGGGATAGGTCAGCAAAAATTTGATATTTGTGTCCTTGAAAATTAAGTTCCTTTTTTTCTCTTGCAGCAATTAGTATTTGTTCTTTCGTTCTGTAATAATGAAATTTTGTGATTATATCACGTGGGGGTCCATCTTTCTTTTTGGCTGTGAGGGCTCTGTGTACTCTGTCCAGTTCTAAACGTTCAATAGGGATATCTGGCTTTAGTTCTTGTAATAGAGCAGTAATAGTAGATTGCAGGTCTGTCACAGTTTCAGGTATTCCCCTTATGCGCAAGTTTGAACGTCTGGCTCTATTTTCGTAATCTTCAAGCTTAGTTTGAAGTATTAAATTCTCTTTTTTTAATTGTTCCAAATCTGTTATATTTTCTTGGGTTGTAATTTCAATTTCATCCATTTTTATTTCTAAGGCTGCGGTGCGGTTTCCCAGCTCTCTTATTTCTTTGGTTAGGCTTTTTGTTATTTGGTCTGAGGTTTGTTTTAAAGCCTTATGAAGCATCTTTTCAAATTGTAATAATATTACTGGGGATACTGAGGAGGCTTGTGGAGAAGTTTGTGAGAGGATTTGTTCTGTATCTGACTCAAATGGAGAGTCTTGCTGTGACATTTTCTGTCTGTGAGAGCGCCTGATGCTGTATCTTGTGAGGTGACTGGAGCTGCTTCAGCTGCAGTGAGTGTCTGTGAGCTCTTTGTGAGGTGATTTTTATTTCTGCCACGGTTTCCTCCCAGTACCATATTTCCTGCCCAAACTTTCACAGTTTGTTCCCTGTGGCAAAAAGGTTCAAATGGATACCTTTTGAGCCTGCAGACTCCGCTTTGTCCTTCTCTTCTCTCCTCAGCGGTGTGGAGCTCTAACAATGCATGTCTGCTCCGCTAGGCTCCGCCTCCTGCCCCCTCATGGATTTATAATTCAATAATCCTATAGAACTCCAGAGTTGGGGAATTTCCCAATCTATGTGGATGAACAAATTGACCCCTCGCTCTTTATTTATTTTTTCATTTTTTACTTTTAGCATTAACGTGAACCTATCCGGGTGCAGTTTGGATTGCCTATTGCCCCTTCCTTTTCTTACCTCTCCCATATGGGGGGCTGGTAGTCGTGATCCCTCGCAAGACACATTCGGTCCACCGCCCGCTCCCTTGGGAGTTGGTCCGACACGGGGGAGACAAGGGAGCAGAGGAGAAATCGCACCACCCTAAACACTCTACAATGTTAGAACTGACCTTATAACGTCATAAATCCTGCAATAGGTAACTATACAGCCCAGGCACCTACATTATATGGTATACATGTATAGGTTTGGTACTGTTGAATTTGACGCTATGTTTGATACATGTTGACCTTTTACAGTGGACAACCATCCTCTGAAGAAGACCCGGGAAGGGTCGAAACGCGTCAGCATTCACACACATAACCTTCGTTGTTCCACATATACCGTATTGTATATTGCCCCTATCCTATAGGCATTGTCTGTTATGATCTAATTTTAAGGATTCAACACTTTAGAAAACTTTGGTTGCCCTTTGGCACATTGTGTTTTGCATTGGTTTTAATTGTATACCTTGTCCGCCATATCCAGTTCATGTCCTGACTTTAACAGTCAGTATTCATTCTCAGTGATATTTTTTTAATATGCTATTTATACTTTTTGTACCAATAAAATTGAATTTTTTCAACTACCTATACTGCACTTCATTGGCTGCTTTAAAGCCCCCATAGGGGGTTCTCGTATTTTTTCATGCACTTTATGGGGTGTGCGGCCTACCCATCTACACTCATGTGAGTGCTTTTTGTTGTTTGAGACTACACAAGCATACTGCTCACAGTGTTCAGCTAAAACTACAAGTTAGTGTAGTGAGACCTCTGCACAGTGTTCATCTAAAACTACAAGTTAGTGTAGTGCGTCCTGCTCACAGTGTTCAGCTAAAACTACAAGTTAGTGTAGTGAGACCTCTGCACAGTATTCATCTAAAGCTACAAGTTAGTGTAGTACGTCCTGCTCACCGTGTTCAGCTAAAACTACAAGTTAGTGTAGTGAGACCTCTGCACAGTGTTCATCTAAAGCTACAAGTTAGTGTAGTGCGTCCTGCTCACAGTGTTCAGCTAAAACTACATGTTAGTGTAGTGAGACCTCTGCACAGTTTTCATCTAAAGCTACAAGTTAGTGTAGTGCGTCCTGCTCACAGTGTTCAGCTAAAACTACAAGTTAGTGTAGTGAGACCTCTGCACAGTTTTCATCTAAAGCTACAAGTTAGTGTAGTACGTCCTGCTCACCGTGTTCAGCTAAAACTACAAGTTAGTGTAGTGAGACCTCTGCACCGTGTTCATCTAAAGCTACAAGTTAGTGTAGTACGTCCTGCTCACCGTGTTCAGCTAAAACTACAAGTTAGTGTAGTGAGACCTCTGCACCGTGTTCATCTAAAGCTACAAGTTAGTGTAGTGCGTCCTGCTCACAGTGTTCAGCTAAAACTACAAGTTAGTGTGGTGCGTCCTCCTCACAGTGTTCTGCTAAACCTACAAGTTATTTTTTTGCGAGCTCTGCACAGTGTTCATCTAAAGCTACAAGTTAGTGTTGTGTGTCCTGCTCACAGTGTTCAGCTAAAACTACAAGTTAGTGTAGTGAGACCTCTGCACAGTGTTCATCTAAAACTACAAGTTAGTGTAGTGCGTCCTGCTCACAGTGTTCAGCTAAAACTACAAGTTAGTGTAGTGAGACCTCTTCACAGTGTTCATCTAAAGCTACAAGTTAGTGTAGTGCGTCCTGCTCACAGTGTTCAGCTAAAACTACAAGTTAGTGTGGTGCGTCCTCCTCACAGCGTTCAGCTAAACCTAAAAGTTATTTTTTTGCAAGCTCTGCACAGTGTTCAGCTAAAGCTACCTGTGGAAGGTTGGTGGTGTTTTCCTGATCCTATCACTACCACAGGCAGCTAAAAAAGCTACAAGTTAGTTTTTTGCGAGCTCTGCACAGTGTTCATCTAAAGCTACAAGTTAGTGTAGTGGGTCCTGCTCACAGTGTTCAGCTAAAACTACAAGTTAGTGTAGTGCGTCCTCCTCACAGTGTTCAGCTAAACCTACAAGTTATTTTTTTGCGAGCTCTGCACAGTGTTCAGCTAAAGCTACATGTAGAAGGTTGGTGGTGTTCTCATACTACAGGCAGGCAGTTGATTTTGCTAGCTGCAGTATCAGTACATATATATATATATATATATATATATATATATTGTAACCTGGGGGACAGGTAGTAGGTACAAAAGCTCCCTGGGATGAGCAGTCTTTCAGGCACAGATACCAAATCCAGCAAAATAGTGACAAACAGTGCGGTGTTTATTTGTGATATATACAAGTCTATATACAGGTGCTGTACAGTGTTCCAAAAAAACCAAATAGGAACAAAAATAGCCAAAGCAAAACCTAGCCGTGTCTCGGCACTAACTAAACAATATTTACAGATCCTAACTACCAAGCTGAGCAAGCCTACAGCTTGTCAGCTTCCACATACCTTTATGCTCTCCTACACAGAAGTCGTCTGAGTATCCCAGGCCAAGAGCAAAGGCTGTCTGCTCAGGTGAGCTTAAATTAGCCTGGGGGAGAGGACCAAGACCTGAACTGGACCATGGATCAGAGATCCCTGAACGTGTATGAGAGGAGCCTGGGAGATGTATAAACCCCGAACAGGACTTTTCCTGGTTCTCTCTGGGATGCTCTGCTACATATCCTCCCCCCTTGTTTCAACCCCAGGGTTGGAACACCTGTAGCCCAACAGTAGTTAACACGGGACAGGGCATCTACATTCCCCATCTCAACACCTGGCCTGTGTTTTACAGTGAATGAGTAATCCTGTAGAGCCAAAAACCACCGGTTCACCCGTCTATTAGTCTCCTTCTTTTGGGCCATCCATTTCAGAGGAGCATGGTCAGTTATTAACTCAAACTGGCGTCCTAACAAATAGTACCTGAGTGCGTCCACGGCCCACTTTATGGCTAAACACTCCTTTTCAATGACTGCATACCTTTGCTCATGGTCATTGAGCTTTCTGCTTAGGTACACCACAGAGTGTTCTTCCCCATTGTGTACCTGTGATAGTACTGCCCCGATACCAACATCAGACGCATCCGTCTGAACCAAAAAATCCATGGAGAAATTGGGGGAGTACAGTACTGGTTGTGCACAAAGAGCCTTCTTCAGGACTTGGAAAAATTCCTCTGCTACTGAGGACCATTTCACCATTACAGAGTCTTTCCCTTTCGTAAGGTCTGTCAGTGGGGCAGCTATAGTTGCAAAATTTGGGATAAATCTTCTATAATACCCCGCAATGCCAAGAAAGGCCCTGACCTGCTTCTTGTTTGCAGGACGTGGCCATTCCTGGATGGCTTCTATTTTATTCACTTGAGGTTTTATGACCCCACGCCCAATAGTGTAGCCCAAATACTTGGCTTCCTCTACACCAATGGCACATTTTTTTGGATTTGCTGTAAAACCTTCTTTGAAGAGGGAATCAAGGACAGCCTGGACACGGGGCAAGTGAGATTCCCAGTCAGTGCTATGTACCACTATGTCATTTAGATATGCTGCTGCATATTGTCGGTGGGGTCTTAGAGTCCTGTCCATGGCCCTCTGAAATGTCGCGGGGGCATTTTGCAACCCAAAAGGCATTTTTTTGTATTGAAAGGAACCCTCCGGGGTCACAAATGCGGTCTTCTCTTTGGCGCTACCAGTCAGGGGTATTTGCCAATAACCTTTTGTCAAGTCCAAAGTGGTCAGATAGCGAGCCTTACGAAGTCGGTCTATAAGTTCGTCCACTCTGGGCATTGGGTACGTGTCAAACTTTGTCACTGCATTAAGCTTCCTGAAGTAATTACAGAACCTCCAAGTGCCATCCAGTTTTGGGACTAACACGATGGGGCTAGACCAGTCACTATTGGATTCCTCAATGACATCTAGCTCCAACATTCTTTTAACTTCCTCGCTGATGTCCTTTCTCCTCGCTTCAGGAATTCGGTATGGTTTGAGCTTGACACGGACCCCAGGTTCAGTAACAATATCATGCTGAACTGCTGAAGTTGTGCCAGGTAACTCTGAAAATTTCTCTCTATTTCTTACCAGGAATTCTCTAGTTTCCTGCTTTTGGGAATATGACAGGGTGTCTGGAATAGTGACCTCGGGGATCAGAAGGGACTCAGTAACCTTAGGCGTTACCGGAAGGGATCTCGCAGTTAGTGCCAGCCTATCCTTCCAGGGCTTTAACAGGTTTATATGGTAAATCTGTTCGGGCTTCCTTTTCCCTGGTTGATATACCTTGTAATTGACCTCCCCAACTCTTTCAATTACTTCAAAAGGACCCTGCCACTTAGCCAGAAACTTGCTCTCAACAGTGGGAACCAACACCAGGACCCTGTCACCAGGTGAGAAAACATGGAGTTGGGCCCCCCTGTTGTATATCCTCTGTTGGGCTACTTGGGCCTGCAGTAAGTGTTCTTTTACCATCGGCATAATTGCTGCAATCCTGTCCTGCATTTGAGCGATATGCTCAATGACACTTTTATGGGGTGTCTGCTCCCCCTCCCAAGTTTCTTTGGCTATGTCTAATGCCCCGTACACACGGTCGGATTTTCCGATGGACAATGTCCGATCGGAGCGTGTTGTCCGACCGTGTGTGGGCGCCATCGGACATTTTCCATCGGATTTTCCGACACACAAAGTTGGACAGCAGGAGATAAAATTTTCCGACAACAAAATCCGATCGCGTCAATTCCGACCGTGTGTGGCCTGTTCCAACGCACAAAGTGCCACGCATGCTCAGAAGAAATTCCGACACGGGACAGCTCGTTCTGGTAAACTTAGCGTTCGTAATGGATAAAGCACTTTCGTCACGCTGCAATGTTCAAAATGGTTTAATACAGCGCACTCTCTTCTTCTTTATAATGTGACAAGAATTAAGTCGTTTTGATGCTCATATTCACACAGACTTCTCACAAACTTATTTTGTTACTATTTATCGGGATTCCCTCAATATATTTTGATTTCTCACATCTGACAACATATTTTTTTTTTTTTTTTACTTTAATGTAGAATCTTTTTTTGTGTTTCTCTTTTTATTTTTTTTTTGTGTTGGTGATTTTGATTTGTACTCCCGAAAATGTTTGTGTGTTTTTTGTGACAAGTTCCAACAACACCATTGATATGTTGTTCTATTTAATCTGTAGGAGGAGATTGTTTGGTGTTGTTGTCCCTTGTTAATTTCACATTGTACTTTAGAAATGTACCTGAATACTCACCAACAAACTGTCCTTTTTGGATGAAAACACACACAGGAGAGTAGAATTTACCTAAAAATATTTTATCAAGGGCTCACAACTATAAACAAAGAAGGAGGCAACGCTGGAGAAACTGCAGAAGTGGGTGAAGCCTTGGACTCCCAGGGCAGACATCAATTATTTAAAAGCAAAATTGGTGGCCTGAGGAGTCCATATCTAAGGGAGGGCAGTCTTGTCCAGAAGTCCCAGAGATCCAGAAAGCAGCAGATGACATCTGTGTCCAAGGGCTGTGGTCATACGAGAGACTGCATCTTCTGTCAGACCAGACTGAACCCAGGGCAATCACTCTTTGGTCTTCCTTCCACGCTTCCTTCCAGCCTTTGGCTGTGGTGGTGGAGTTGTGGCAGCAGGAGGAGGAGGAGGAGGAGGAGGATCGTCGATCTCAATGACATCCGTCTTGGGTGTCAGTTCCCCACTCTCCCCACTCTCCCCCTTACGAAGGACTTTATAAATCAGGTCCTCAGAAATCTTGCGTTGGCCCTCCTGCATGCCCTGCAATTTGGTGGCAGCCATGCAGGCAAAGGCCTCTTCAGGACTGGGGAAGGCTCTGAGGGACGCCGAAGCCTCCTGGATCAGCCTGTATGCTGAATCCTGCACAGGACTGGGAGTGGCCTTCCTGGCCCTTTTATATGGCAGGCGGAGGGGAGGAACCTGAGACTCAGTCAGGCTGCGACTTGTCCCAGGCTTCTCTTGGCTGACACTTAGCCCCGCTTCCTCCTGGCTGCCACTAATCCCCGCCTCCTCCTGACTGCCACATTCCACAGCCTCCTCCTGGCTGAGGTCTTCCTGTGTATGAAAAAGGGACATAGTTTTAGTATTGTTTTCATCAATCACACACAATTTTCACCTCCTGACTGCTGCAAATTAAATGTTAACAAATATAACAGACTATCATTCTGAGCCCAGCATTTTGCATTCTTGTCCCAATTTTGGGTGCCCACTACTGTTTATTGATATGTAAAACACTTTCAAGCAGCAATTAGTGATCAATAATAACATCTAGTAAACATCATTTCTTTATTGCCCAGAAATCTGTAGAAGAATGCTATACCTGACTCCAGCTGGGCTCCTCCACTTCTTCCTGGCTGGAAGGCCCAGGTTGGACATCGGAAGCCTCAGCTGGGGTGGAAGGAAGAGTGGAAGGAAGAGTGGAGAGGGATTCCCTGACTTCAGTGTGGTCTGACAGAAATCGCAGTCTCTCGTAGTACCACAGCCTGGGGACATAAACGTCATCTGCTGCAGCTCCGGACCTCTGGGAATCTGTGACCTTCTTGCGCTCCCTAAGATAAGTGCTCCTCAGGCCACCAATTTTAGCTTTTAAATAAGGGATGGTTGCTGTGGGGACCACCGGCTTCACCAACTCCAGCAGTTTCTCCAGTGCTGCCTGCCTCTTCTGTTTGTGGTTAAAGTGGGGGTGTCTCACTTGCCACAGACAGGGCAGCTCTCTGTACTTGTCAATAAACAGGGGCAGAAAATTGTGGTCGTTGAACCCATCCATTTTCTCTGCAAGACACAACACAAGACAAACCCTAATATCAGGCCAAACTCCCCTAATCTTGTTACAATATAGGCTTCAATTTCGAAGCAGTATAGGCCCAAGTTTAGATCCTACCTTCGTTAGCACGATCGGCATCTTCGATGCTCCTTCCTCCGCTCACAGATCGTACGTAAGACGCGCGCGTTACGATTTATACACACTGCGCATGCGTATAACTCCGCCCGCCCCTGACGTTCTTTCTATTCTATTCCCCGCCCCTTTTTGTTCGGCGCAGTGGAGGAAGAGCACATGGCGGAGAGACAGCAGGATCGTGCTAATTACAGCAACGAGGAGGAGGAGGAGGAGGAAAGGCCGGAGCCTGAAACGTCCCGATCCAGAAGGAGATTAAAGGACTCAAATATGTCCTTTGGGGAGATGTTGGAAATGGTGGACATCCTGAAGAAGGCCGACTATGATGGAAAGTATGGGCCTTACCCCAACCCCAATGTCCGAAAGGCCAAGATCATGGCGAAAGTGGTCAGGAGTCTGCACCGGAAATTCAGGGTACGACGATCGAAAGATCAGCTCAGGAAGCGGTGGTCGGACCAGAAATTACGAGAACATGAGCAGTACAGAAAGATCCGGAGAGTGCTGCAAAAAAGTAAGTAGTTGTGCTGTGTTCCTATTGTTCTTGTGTTTATTACGTTCGTGCTGCTCCATGTGCTTTTAGGAACTGTTGTATAGTTTAAAATGGCAACTTTCATGTTCATGGGCACATTATTTGTTCGGATCACACATTTTTTTTTCGGACTATAAAATACCATTGTTTAGCCCATATGCATTTGGCCACCATTTTGAGGCCCTATACTTGTCTTCAAAGAATTGGGTTGTGTAGATGGCTTTGTTACTAGAATGAAATGCAAACTAGATTGTGTGTAAGGAGAGGACACTGAGCAGCTGTTTTCACATCTGGATACTGGAGCACTAGTGTGGGACCGCAGAACACCCTTTTTATTAGGGGGGCCACACAGGTGCTCCAGTGTATACTATAGGGGGGGGGGCTACATCTGTGAAGCTTGTACTAAACAGGTAAAGTATTGCAGCTTGACAAAGGACACTAAAAAAGCTACATCTTGGAACTCTGCTAAAACAGACAATTGTACCCCACTTCTAAGCAATGTTTCATCTTTATAGTTCTGCCATCAAATATCTGTGTGCTAATTATACCATTTTTGTTTTACATAGGGGAGAAAAGACTCGGAGGACCCCCCTCATCCGAGGAGACCAGAGCCCCCCCCCCCCTCTGGAAGAAGGGGAAATCCCCCCAACACAAGATGAGCAGGAGGAAGAAGACATGGTGGAAGTAGTCACCACAACAGGTGAGTGTCTGCGACCACAGGCTCAGATAAGAGATGGATGGCGGCATTTTTTTTAGACCTAATTTATTTTGGGGTTCCTCTCTTTTTAGGTGATCGTGAGGTTGTGGATGAAGATCCTTTCACATCAGAAAGTGCCCAGATCCTGATCGGGGAGATCATGGGGTGTAATTTACTATTGGAAAACATCAAGCAAAACATCAATGATGTTATTCCAAAATATAAAAACATCATTGATGTTTTGGGGCGAGTTTAAAGCCCCTCAAAATCACTTTCTTCTTTTGTGTGCTACAATGTGCGAAATGTTTTTGTGATTTTTCCTAAAGCCAAATTTGGAGGATGCACACAGTGTGTCCACATGTGCTATCTGCCATCACGGGAGATCAATGGATGCGTTTTGGGGGTGCAACCCCTTCCTCAATAATAAAGTAATGGTGAGGAAGGGCTTTCTCCCCAAAAACACGTCCCTTGATCCCCCCTGATGGCAGATAGCACATGTTGACATTGGGAAATTTGTGTGCATCTTCCAAATTTGGCTTTTCCAGGGGTGATTTCCCCCATCTGAACGCAATATCAAACACAGTTCCTAAATACTCATGTCTGATATTGCCTTCAAGTTCTACCAAATGTGAACTTTGTAAGATCAAGATTTGTGTCTTTCTTGTGGGTTTTACACAGGCCTGTTTTCTATAAAATGCACATTTTGATTTTGGATAATGACACCACAAAAATTGTTATACAACAAACATGTCGGTTTGTCAGAAAAACCTTTGGTAAATGCACATGTGATTGTGCTGGTATTAAAAAGATTGTTCATCAAGAATGTGTGGATTATTGTCTCAACGCTACAACACTTTTGGGGTGATGTATTTGTTGTTTGATGAGAAAATGGGGGTTATTTCCTAAGGGCAAATCCACTTTGCACTACAAGTGCAGTTTCAGTGCAGTTGCAAGTGCACTTGTAGTGAAAAGTGTCTTTGCATTTAGTAAATAACAGCCAACAGTGCTTTGTATAAGGTTACACAATCACGACATTTTCTGCACTCCACACATTTCTGTCAGGGTCAGCTAAAACAAACACAAGCAGTAAATGTCCACAAAGAAGAGCCTGGGGGGAGATGCCTGTCGAGAACTTGAGGTCCTGCAGGCTTCTCCCTGTCGCCAAATACCGCAAGGTAGCGACCAACCTCTGCTCCGGAGTGATGGCTTGCCTCATGCAGGTATCCTGCCTGCTGAAATAGGGGGTCAGCGAAGCCAACAAACGGTGAAATACGGGGTCCGTCATCCTGAGAAAATTCCTGAAATCACCAGGATTATTCTCACGGATCTCACGGAGCAAAGGCATATGAGAGAACTGGTCACGCTGAAGCAACCAATTCTTGGTCCATGAACTCCTCCTCGCCCTGTTCATGGACTGGACTTGTGTCAAGGTCAGGACCCCAACACCAAGCCCCCGCACAGCACGAACTGTACGAGGAGTACGCATACGAAACATGGCTAGAAAACGGTCGGCTGCTCAGAACGAAGTAACAGAACGCACTAAAGAACAGCAAGGCCTGTGAAGAGCGACCTGAAAAACAGCAACGAGCGGACAAGATCGCACAGAAAACTCCGATACGAACTGACTGCACGCACTGAAGAGCAAATACAAACCCACAAGCACAAACTGAACGGCAGAAAACGATCTGAAAGCCACGAGTCTGAAAAAGCGTGAATCGTCTCTCACCAAACTTTTACTAACACGAGATTAGCAAAAGGAGCCCAAAGGGTGCCGCGCTTGGTTCTGAACGGGCCTTTTCTAGTCTCGTCGTACGTGGTGTACGTGACCGCGTGGTTGTCGATCGGAAATTCCGACAACTTTGTGCGACCGTGTGTAGGCAAATCAAGTTTGAGCCAACATCCGTCGGAAAAAATCCTAGGATTTTGTTGTCGGAATGTCCGAACAAAGTCCGACCGTGTGTACGGGGCATTAGAGTCCCCGAGGGTGTCTCCCATAAAGCAACTCAAATGGAGAGTACCCCGTGGAGGACTGGGGAACCTCCCTGACGGCAAACATCAAGTATGGTATCAGGAAGTCCCAGTTTTTCCCATCCTTGTCAACAACCTTTTTTAACATGTTCTTTAATGTCTTATTGAAGCGTTCCACCAAGCCATCCGTTTGAGGATGGTACACCGAGGTTCGCAATTGCGACACCTTAAATAACTTGCACAGCTCTCTAGTTATTCGTGACATAAATGGGGTGCCCTGGTCTGTAAGGACTTCTTTAGGGATTCCAACACGACTGAACACCATAAACAGCTCTTTGGCAATGTTTTTAGCAGACGCGGTGCGTAAGGGAATGGCCTCGGGGTAACGGGTAGCATAATCCATGATTACAAGGATATGCTGATGACCTCGGGCAGACTTGGGGAGTGGACCCACAAGGTCCATGGCAATCCTCTCAAAGGGCACTTCAATAATGGGCAAGGGCACTAAAGGACTTCGGAAGTGTTGTAGTGGGGCTGACATCTGACACACAGGACAGGATTGACAATAATTCTTAATATCCTTCTGTATTCCGGGCCAATAAAACCTGCGCAACACCCTTTCAGTAGTTTTCTCAACTCCTAAATGACCTCCTAGCAAGTGCCCATGGGCAAGTTCCAACACCACCCGTCTGTATGGCTTAGGGACCACCAACTGTTCAACCACTTCATCATTTTTTTTATATACACGATACAGTAAATTCTCATTACTGCCAAAATAAGGAAAACAGAGCCTGTCCCCTGATTCGACAGGTACATCATTAATCACCATTACATTTTCCCAGGCCCTGGCAAGGGTTGGGTCTTTTCTCTGCTCGGTACCAAAATTTTCCTTGTGTACATTAAGGTCAGCAAACTCCAACGTAGGCTCTAAATCAGCAGATGACTGTCCAGCTCCACTGGTTGTGGGGACCTCCTCAGGCTCTTCCAGCTCTCCTGCCATAACTGAGAAAGGAAAACCCAGGGAGCCCTGAGAAGAGTCCCCTGAACCCATATTGTCAGTAGCGGCCAGGAGTTCTGGCTCTGTCACTGAGTCAGCTACTGCGACCGGGTCGGGACGATCCCACAGTTCCCAAAACTACCAATGATGACCTCGTGCACCAAGTGGGGCACAAGTCCGACCAAGTGGGTCACCGTACCTAAGCCAGTTTTAAACTGAACAGTGGCTATAGGATACTCGCGGGTATCCCCATGTACACAGATCACAGCAACTTTTTTAGCATGCAATTTCACAGTGTCAACCATCTCAGCTGTAACCAAAGTCACTAGACTTCCAGAGTCCAGCAAGGCCGTAATAGGCTTATTATTAACAGTCATTTGGCACATGTGTTTTCCCATACTTGGTGCTGCAGCGCATGAAACAGCAGCAAACATAGACTGCCTTCTAATAGATACATCACACTGCATTGGTTCGTCTGTCAATGGACAGTTTGCTGCAACATGTCCCAGTTCTTGGCAAGGAAAACACCTGATGTTTCCCCAGTTTGGTTTGCTGACAGGCAGTAGCTTCACTTGTTTGGGACGCCAAACTTCAGTCCTGGCACCAAAAATCCTCCCCCCTATTTCCTTGCCATGCTTACCACCCACTTCCCCTGGAACAGTCTTACCGGTTGCCTGGGGAGACCGTGGTTTTGGGCGGAAAGTCCGTGCGGCTGAAGGGGTGGTGACCAGGTTCTCTGCAGCAAAGTACCTTTCAACAAGTTCCATGAGGTTGTCCGCCGAGTTGGGGTCTCCTTGACTCACCCACTTCTGCAGGGGAACTGGTAGTGACCTCAGGAACCGGTCCATGACCACACGCTCCACTATTTGTGGCCCAGACAGGGACTCCGGCTGTAGCCATTTTCTCACCAAGTGAATTAGGCCGAACATCTGCGATCTTGGGGGCCTCTCGTCTTGGAAGAACCAGTTGTGGACCCGCTGTGCTCGAACTGCCAAGGTGACACCAAGTCGCGCCAGGATTTCCCGCTTGACCTTTTCATAGTCTCCTGCTTCTGCTGACTCCAAATCATAGTAGGCCTTCTGCGATTCTCCAGACAGCAAGGGAGCGACCAGCCCGGCCCACTGGGTTTTGGGCCAACCTTCCCTCTCAGCGGTCCGTTCAAACGTTAAGAGAAAGGCCTCTGGATCATCATCTGTAGTCATCTTGGAAAGAAAGCGACCCACATGGATGGCTGAGGGCTTGTCTCCAACAACATTAACTTTAGCAGGTGACCACTGTGCTAGCGTCTCCACAACCGCAGCCAAGGTTTTCCTATCCTCTTTTGCATCAGTGACTAGCTGTTCAAACAGCCTCTGAGATAGCTCCTGTACAGCATCAATCTGTTGGCACAGCGCCTTGGTTTGCTCCTGTGCGATAGCGTTTGTTTGCTGCTGTGTAGCGTTTGCTTGATGCAGTGCAGCATTTGCTTGTTGCTGTGCAGAATTGGATATGACCAATTGTTTTAGGATTTCCTCCATGTTTAGTCACTCTAGGTACTGGCCTTTTAACTAGTAACTTACTACAGCTGGTCGCAGTCTCCACCATATGTAAACTGGGGGACAGGTAGTAGTAGACAGCTTGGTCTTTTTTTCGGCAGCTGGCCGTGTTGAGCCGCAACATGCGGAAGACTTGGTTGAGTGGATGACCAAGCCGTCCTCATCCTCCTCATCCTCTCTCACCCATGCTCAGGGTACTTTGTCTGGCAAAGCAGCGGCCTCTTCCCTCAGCTCAATGTCATCAGTGAATCCTTCTCTAGCCCCACCATGTCCTCCTGAGGAATCCCTCGAACTGTTTGACCACAGTGTTGGGTACATGCTCCAGGAGGATGCCCAGCATTTGGAAGGCTCTGATGATGATACTGAGCTTGATGAATGCAGTAACGTGAGCACGGACAGAGGGGGTGCCCAAGAAGAACAGCAATCTGGCAGTCATGCTCTCCTTGCTGCAGCATACTGCCAGGTTTGCTCCAGTGATGAGGAGGGAGGGGATGATGAGGTCACTGACTCAACGTGGGTGCCTGATAGGAGAGAGGAGGAGGAGGCGGCACATCACCAACGAGGCAGGATGCCCTCCAGGGGCCAGCCTAAGGGCAGCACACTGACTGCATCACACCCCAAAGCTTCACATGTGCAGGGCGCTGCAGCCTCTGTGCATTATTCAAAAAGTTCTTTGGTGTGGGCCTTTTTTGAGACGAGTGCATCAGATCGCACCGCTGCTATTTGCAACATATGTCCCAAGTGTATCTCGCGTGGCCAAAACATCTCCCGCTTGGGTACCACATGCTTGACCAGACATATGTTGACCTGCCATGCATTTCGTTGGCAAGCGTATCTAAAAGACCCACACCAAACAACAAAGAGGACCTCTCCTTGCTCCTCATCAGCTGAGATCTCCAACCTCACTATACCTTCAGTCCTCTCTGAGACCTGCACTGAGAGGAATGAAGGTGTAGAATTAGGTGTGTCACAGCCAAGTACTTGTGGGCAATATGCTTTCGGTACACCGACGTCAGATTGTACCAGGCAAATTTCCCTGCCCCAGCTGCTGCACCACCTAAAGAAGTTTGCTCCTAGCCATCCACATGCCCAGCGGTTGAATGCTAGCTTGGCAAAATTGCTAGCACTTCAACTGCTGCCTTTTCAGTTTGTAGACTCTGCCCCCTTCCATGAGTTTGTGGAATGTGCAGTTCCTCAGTGGCAGGTACCCAAACGCCACTTTTTCTCACGGAAGGCGATTCCGGCTCTCTACCGGCATGTGGAAGGCAATGTCCATGCCTCGTTGGACAGGGCGGTCAGTGGTAAGGTGCATATTACCACTGACTCATGGTCAAACCGGCATGGACAGGGACGTTACCTAAGTTTCACGGCACATTGGGTGACTCTGCTGGCAGCTGGGAAGGATGCAGGACAAGGTGCAGTAGTGTTGGAGGTTGTTCCGCCACCACGCCTCCAAAATGCCACTACTAATGATTGTGACACACCTCTCTCCTCCACCCCCTCCTCTTCTTCTTCCTCCATGGCCTATTCCTGTGCTTTGTCCTCGGAACCAGCGGTGCTCCATAGCCGTTCAAGGGGCTCCGCAAGTACGCAGGCCAAAAGATGCCATGCGGTGCTTCAGCTGGTGTGCTTGGGGGACAGGAGCCACACTGGGGCAGAGGTTCTGTCAGCTCTGCAGGGGCAGGTTCAGAGGTCGTTGACGCCACGCCAACTTAAGGCAGGAATGGTGGTTTGCGACAATGGCACCAACCTCCTCTCTGCCCTCCGACAGGGACAACTGACCCATGTGCCCTGTTTGGCTCACGTCCTTAACTTGGTGGTGCAGCGGTTCTTGTGCAGGTATCCAGGCTTACAGGATGTCCTGAGGCAGGCCAGGAAAGTCTGTGTGCATTTCCGCCGGTCATATAATGCCAGTGCTCGGCTGGCGGACCTCCAAAAGGAGTTTAACCTGCCCAAGAACCGCCTAATCTGTGACATGCCCACCAGGTGGAACTCAACGTTGGCCATGCTGCAGCGGCTGCACACGCAGCAGAGGGTCATCAATGAGTACCTGTGTGACTATGGCACCAGGACAGGGTCAGGGGAGCTTTTTTTTGCATGCACTGTCCTGTCACCATTTGAGGAGGCCACGAGGATGGTAAGCAATGACAGTGCATGCATCAGTGACACTGTCCCCCTTGTCAATCTGTTGGAGCACACGATGCGTGGAATAATGGACAGGGCACTTGAGGCAGAACAGAGGCAGGAAGAGGATGACTTCCTTAGCTCTCAAGGCCCCCTTTATCCAGACAGTGTTCCTGCGTGCCTGCCGATCACACAGTAAGAGGATGAGGAGGAGGATTGTGTCAGTATGGAGGTGGAGCCTGGCACTCAGCATCAGCAGCAGTCTTTAAGGGATCATTTACAGCCCCAAGAAACACATGGACTTGTACGTAGCTGGGAGGAGGTGGCTGCGGACCATGTCATCCTTAGTGACCCAGAGGACTCCGGACTGAAAGCCTCAGCAAACCTACACTGCATGACCTCCCTGATCCAGCAAAGCCTGCGGAAGGATCCTCGTATTCGTGGTATCAAGGAGAAGACCAATACTGGCTGGCAACCCTCCTTGATCCACGTTACAAGGGTAAGGTTGCAGACCTTATCTTGCCATCGCAGAGGGAGCAGAGGATGAAACGGGAGGTTACAAACTCCTGTTTCTGGAAACGTGTTGCTGAGGCTTTGGTCAGTCAAAGAAGGAGCGGTGGAGAAGGTGGCCATCTGACCGTTGCGCTCAGACAATATTTTAGTCCGCAGCCCCAAGGTATGATTGGTTCCAGCAACCATCGCCAGCGTCTGTTTTACATTGTGCAGGAATACCTAGGGGCAAGATCTGACTTGGACACCTTTCCCACCAAAAATCCTTTGGGTTCCTGGGTCTTGAGGATGGATCACTGGCCAGATCATGCACAATATGCAATTGAGCTACTGGCCTGTCCTGCATCCAGCGTTCTTTCGGAACGCACATTCAGTGCTGCTGGAGGCTTTGTAACCAATCACAGGGTGCATCTGTCCACCGACTCGGTCGATCGACTGACCTTCATAAAAATGAGTCAGTCTTGGATCACCGCTGATAGCTTGTAAGAACATTTTTGGTTCTGGGCACCGCCACCAGTGCCTAAGGCCCAATTTTTCAGCCCCTGTTTAACAGGGGTGTGTAATTACAATTTTTGATGCAATTCTTTGCAGCAGGGCTAGTTCCTGCGCTCCAACTAGAGTATCTGTGAGGGGTTGCAGTGTTCTGGCACCAGCACCAGTGCCTAAGGCCCAATTTTTCAGCCCCTGTTCAACAGGGACATGTAATTAGAATTTTTGATCTAATATTTCACAGCAAGGCCCATTTCTGCGCACACTAATGCCCCGTACATACAGTCGGATTTTCCGATGGAAAATGTCCGATCGGAGCGTATTGTCGGAAATTCCGACCATGTGTGGGCTCCATCGGACATTTTTCATCGGATTTTCCGACACACAAAGTTGGAGAGCAGGAGATAAAATTTTCCGACAACAAAATCCATTGTCGGAAATTCCGATCGTGTGTACACAAATCCGATGGACAAAGTGCCACGCATGCTCAGAATAAATAAAAAGATGAAAGCTATTGGCCACTGCCCCGTTTATAGTCCCGACGTACGTGTTTTACGTCACCGCGTTTAAAACGATCGGATTTTCCGACAACTTTGTGTGACCGTGTGTATGCAAGACAAGTTTGAGCCAACATCCGTTGGAAAAAATCCTACGATTTTGTTGTCGGAATGTCCGAACAAAGTCCGACCGTGTGTACGGGGCATTACAGTGTTGTGGCACCAGCACCACCATCACCAAAGGCCCAATTTTTCTGCCCCTGTTTAACAGGGGCATGTAATTACAATTCTTGATCTAATATTTCACAGCAGGGCCCTGTGAGGGCCCCTACTTTCAAACATCCAACTTACAAACGACTCCTACTTGCAAACGGAAGGAGACAACAGGAAGTGAGATGAAATCTACCCCATAGGAAGGGAAATTCTCTCCTGTAATAGTTAATATGGGAAAAACTTTTCTCCTTTCCACTGATGCTTTATCACCAATCCTTGTTTCACTAAAAACCCCAAATTTTCAAAAAACATTTGTCATTGGGACAAAAAGTGAGGTGAAATCTTCTGAAGAGGAGCACAGTCAGAAAAACAAATGTCACAGGGGTGATACCCCTTCCCTATGTTTTCCAAAAAGCTTAAAATAGATTTTTTGGCTAGAGCTAAACATGTTAAAAATGTACCAGTTCAAAATTACAAACAGATTCTACTTAACAAACCTACAGTCCCTGTCTTGTTTGCACCGCCTGTATACTGCTGTTCAGAGTATATAGGGCCTGGGAGCCACACACCTTTCCTTTTTCATTTTAGGTGCGGGGTTCCCTTTAATATCCATACAAGACCCAAAGGGCCTGGTAATGGACTGGGGTTACCCATGCCGTTTGTCTCACTGATTTTCATCCATATTGCCAGAACCCGACTTTACATTAAAGCCGCAAGCAGTTTTAAATGACTTTTTTTCCTTTAAAAATGTAATTTTGTGCAGGGACTGTTCTAAGCACGGAAAACACGCACCTCTTTACAGGCATACTATAGACACCCCCAGGTACGGTATTTAAAGGAATATTTCACTTTTTTTTTTTTTTTTTTACTTTAAGCATCATTAAAATCACTGCGCCTGAAAAAACGTTTTTTAAAACTTTTTTTTGCATTGATACATGTCCCCCGTGGCAGGACTCGGGTCCTCAAACCCTTTTTAGGACAATGCCATGAAAAGTAGCCTTTAAAATGAGCACTTTTGATTTCGAACGTTCGAGTCCCATAGACGTCAATGGGGTTCTAATGTTTGTGCAAATTTTCGGTCCGTTCGCAGGTTCTGGTGCGAACTGAACCGGGGGGGGGGGTGTTCAGCTCATCCCTAATAAGGGGATTTGGGTTTGGGTTCATGTTCAGTTTTGGGAACTGGTTTGGGGCTAACAGGAGCTGTCTGTTCTGTTTTCTCTAAGTCCAGGCTCATGTTATCTTCACTAGGAGTAGTGTTTCTAACCCTGACAGTTTTCCCTACTAAATGTTTCCACCTGTTCTGCATTTCTGCAGTAGAAGTGCCATCTATCTCATCTTTAGGTACTCCTGCCTTTAATAGGTCCACCCACATTTGTTTCCTTGAAATAACTAGCCTGGTTTTCTCTTCACCTCCTGTTTTCTCTACCCCATTCCCTTTCTTCTCTGTTCTTTTCTGCTTGTATTCTTCCTGTCTGGCCTTGACCTTATCTACTGCCCTGACAGGTTTTGTTTTAGTCTCCTCTAGCTACCCCAACTGGCTTAAAAGGGTTGTGGCTTCATTAATTTTGCTATTTAATCCCAGTCCTCCCAAAAAGGACAATAATGGAGCCCTGAGAATTAAATGGCACAGACTTCATCAGCTTAGAGGAGATGTAAATGGTTCCATATCTGGACCCATCTATTCTGGAAACGTATTTAATCCAGTCATAAAACCCATCTCACGTAACCTGGAAATACCCTCTCCTATTGCTCTCCATGAGTAGGTATTTTCCAGGTCATTAAGACTAGCGTATACTCGGACTATTCCATCTCTCACGAGGTCTAATAGGGCGTACACACGGTCGGACTTTGTTCGGACATTCCGACAACAAAATCCTAGGATTTTTTCCGACGGATGTTGGCTCAAACTTGTCTTGCATACACACGGTCACACAAAGTTGTCAGAAAATCCGATCATTCTGAACGCAGTGACGTAAAACATGTACGTCGGGACTATAAACGGGGCAGTGGCCAATAGCTTTCATCTCTTTATTTATTCTGAGCATGCGTGGCACTTTGTCCGTCGGATTTGTGTACACACGATCGGAATTTCCGACAACGGATTTTGTTGTCGGAAAATTGTATCTCCTGCTCTCCAACTTTGTGTGTCGGAAAATCCGATGGAAAATGTCCGATGGAGCCCACACACGGTCGGAATTTCCGACAACACACTCCAATCGGACATTTTCCATCGGAAAATCCAACCGTGTGTACGCCCTATAACAGTGAAAAATGCACGCTATACTCTTTGGCTTTTCGCATTGCCTGATGCAATTGTGGATCATGGATTAACACTCCCATAGTCACTGCTTCCTTACCTGACAAAACAACACTGTCTGCCGCTTCATCCCATAAGCATAGGAGCCAGGTCAATAGGGGCTCCCCAGACCTTAGTTTGTATTGTTTTGCCAGCTCATGGAGTTCAGTTTGTGTAAACTCCCATACTTCTTCAAATTCAACATCTCTGGGTTTGTGATAATGCACCTCCCCATCTGCCATATTCTCTCTAATATGTTGCTATTTCCTATGCTTAGTAATGAGAGGTCTGGCATACTTTTTCTTTCACACTAGCAGATCATCATGCAAAATATCAAACTCTATCTCCTCATCCTCACTATCATTTGAGGAGAGCACGTCCTCACAATCCCAATTTTGGAATGTGACAATGGCACGTACCCTGGCTTTACTAACAGGTTTACGGCCCTTCCTTTTCCTTAAGGCATTAATTGATTTGGTCATGAGGGCTGCACACCGATCTTGTAAATCATCAGCCCGAATAGCAGTTGAATGCATACACTCTGAAGCAACTGCTAGCTGGTCTTTTAATACCTTAACTTCTGCCTCTGCCTTCTCCATTCTCTGTGATTCAGTGTAAATAGCATTAAGGAAATACCAGCCCACAGTGGACACTGTCCATTTCTCTTTTTTACTTAAATCCAACCCTTTAAGGCTAAAATCTACAAAATGATCTGAGACTTTATCACCCCAAGTCAGCTTCAAGGGAGAAGCATACTTAACAAATTCTTTAGCAAGAGGCTCCCACTCATTGTCTCTGGCCCAGATAGGTAAGCTGCACACTTCCTTCTGGCCACCAGAACCCTCTGCAGCCTTGCTTTTCATAAACAGCTTACGCAGCATTTTACCTAGCACAAGCTACACAACACACTACAGAAAAAAAAAAAAAACAGGTTTGCTTCAGTTGAACTATAGCACAGATCGCGGCCCGAGCCCCCAAATGTTTTGCTTGCATCTTTCTAGCAAGGTTACTCTGTGGTATAAGCAAGGAAGCTGAGATTTCTCAGGATCAACTTCACAATGCCAATACTTACTCTCTGAAAGTCAGAGAAGTGCTTCTTGCAATAATTAATTTCCATAAATCATCTATATCATGCCACTGTATTTTTCATTTTTTTTTAAAATCCTTGAAGTACCTTATTATTACAGCACTGTTATGTGGTCACATGACAAGTGGCAATCACCCCAATCCATAGAATTTGCAGCAAGGTGCACGTAGAAGGGCAACACACATCACAAACAAACAATCAAATGTTTGTTTGTTTGTGATGTGCGTTGCCCTTGTTTGTTTGTGATGGTCTTTGTTCTTTGGCATCTGCAGGGAAAGATCCTTGGGAGAGGCTTCCATTACTCTGCTGATGTATGTTCTCCAAAGTATGAGTCTGTGTCTGTGCAGCCCTGATTGGCGCTGTGCCAGTCACATGACTAGAAAAAAAAGTTTAATCACTTAAAAACCAAGCCTATTTTTCAAACTTGGTGTTTAAAATAGTTAAATAAAAAAGTTAAAATAATTTTTTTTGCTAGAAAATTACTTAGAACCCCCAAACATTATATATTTTTTCAGACACCCTAGAGAATAAAATGGTGGTTGTTGCAATACTTTATGTCACATTTTTTAATGAAAAAATAATATTGTGTAAGATAATGTTATGCCGAGTAAATTGATACCCAACATGTCATGATTCAAAATTGCACCTGCTCGTGGAATGGCGACAAACTTAGACCCTTCAAAATCTCCAAAGGCGACGCTTAAAAATTTCTACAGGTTACCAGTTTTGCATTACAGAGGAGATCTAGTGCTAAAATTATTGCTCTTGCTCTAATGATCGTGGCAATACCTCACATGTGTGGTTTGAACACTGTTTTCGTATGCTGGCGCGACTTATGTATGCCTTTGCTTCTGCGCGCGAGCTCGGTGGGACAGGGCACATTAAAAAAATATTTTATTATTATTTATTTTACTTCTTATTTTTACACTGTCCTTTTAGAAAATTATTTTTGGGTCACTTTCATTCCTATTAGAAGGAATGTAAACATCCCTTATAATAGAAAAAAGCATGACAGGGCCTCTTAAATGTGAGATCTGGGGTCAAACAGACCTCAGATCTCATATTTACACGTAAATGCAATTGAAAAAAAAAAGTTTTTTTTTTTTTTTTAAATGTTCCCTTTAAGACCATTGGGCGGAAGTGACTTTGACTTCGCTTGCGTCATCCAATGTTATGGAGCGGGGACCATCTTTTCCTCACTCGGGTCCATGTCTCAGAGGGGAGAGGACCCGATCGGTTCCGCCTCTACCGATGGCTCCGGAGATCTTGCGGTGAAACTGCCACAGAGACAACTTTTATCAGAAAGACTGTCTGCCATTTAATAATATACCAGGATTATGGCAGCTATCCGGTATTCTACGTCAAAGTACCGACGTAATTTTATAAATCATAAATATCCTAAAAAATCTTTTGCAGCTCCCAATAAATCTTTATTGAACAATAAATGTGTGTTTTTTGTGCATTAATATGGTGTAGGCAGAGTCAAAGATGATTGATACATCCAAGGCTCTTTTTGTTTTACTTTAAAGGTTATAGCCATTACATTTGATATATTTAATACTAATTTACAGTATATTAAAACTAAGATTTTTGTGAGTTTCTTATGCCGCGTACACACAAGCAAACTTTACGGCAGACTTTGTCCGGCGGACTTTTCGACAGACTTTACGACGGACGGATTCGTACGTGATGACGTACGACTGGACTAAAACAAGGAAGTTCATAGCCAATAGCCAATAGCTGCCCTAGCGTCGGTTTTTGTCCGTCGGACTAGCATACAGACGTGCGGGCTTTTCGACCGGACTCGAGTCCATCGGACAGATTTGAAACATGTTTCAAATCTAAGTCCTTCAAACTTTTGAGAAAAAAAAGTCTGCTGGAGCCCACACACGATCGAATTGTCCGACGGACTCCGGTACGCCGGACCAAGTATGCCGGAAAGTCCGCTCGTGTGTACGCGGCATTAGTGATCTAACCAAGCTGTTCTGATAGTGTGAAGGACAGGGGAGATATTAAACCCCTAATGTCTCCATAAAGAGTACCTGTCACCTTCCCACTGCTATCACATGGGGGATTAATAACCCTTTGTTATGGCAATCAAGGAAAAATACAACCATAAATAAATAAAAACATAAAAAAAAAAAGAAAAAAAAGTTTTTTAAAAAGTATAATAAAATATGTTAAAAAATAAAACAAAATTGCGGCGGAGCTCGCAAAATGGCCGCGATTGCCTAGAGCTCCGCTCCCTCACAGAACGACGGCGCCCATCACGCCTTCCTCAGCGCACTGACGGCCCCCAAAACAAGGGGAGACACTAAACAGGGACCCGGCTACACCCCCATATGACAGGGGCACAGGTTAAACGCAGCCTGTGGCCACAATTGCTAGAAGCAGAAACGGCCGGGACATCCAAGATGGCCGCCGCAACACAGGCAAAGCCACAGACACAGGATAACAGCTTCTCCAGTCAGGCGGACTACAGGTCAGAGCAGCCCCACTACCCCCTGCACCTCACACCAGGAAGGCAAACGGGATACCCACCTATCCTCACCCCCTCACCAGCCTCCACTGAATCCCCCATAAACCGCCCTCTGAAGGACTTCTCTCTGTCCCCCAATAATTCTCACACAGGGCACACAGGTTACTCTCCTCAGGATTACCAGGCCAATGATCAGGCCCTTCAAATGGATGCCCTCTTCCTCAGATTCTCTGATCTACTGGATAAGGGATTATCACAAACGGCAGCTAAAATCACAGGAGATCTCAAGACTGATTTTATCAATCTAGGAGCCCGGATCGACACGATCGAACACAAAGTTGAAGAAACTATAGCTATCACTAACCAAAACTCCCAGCACATATGTACCGTGCAAGACCAACTCGATATAGCCATGGCACGTATTGACGAACTCGAGAATAGGTCCAGAAGATACAATATCAGAATCCGTGGCTTACCTGAAACGATTCAAAATATACCTGAAGCAGTACAAGACCTAATTAAACAGCTGATCCCCTCCATCCCATCTCACCGCCTGGAGCTGGACAGGGCCCACAGAGCCCTGGGGCCCCCCAGAAAAGATGGTAGCCCAAGAGATGTTATTGCCAAACCCCATCACTACACAGTGAAGGAGGAAGTAATGAGACAGGCCAGAACCGCTCACACAGTCATGTGCATGGGTCACCAAGTGCAGATTTTTGCGGATCTCTCGCCCTACACGATCCAGAGGAGGAGATCATTGAAACCCCTACTTCTCGCTCTCACCCAAAGAGATATAAAGTACAGGTGGGCCTTCCCGTTCGCGGTTAAATTTTCTGTTAAGGGAAAACAATTTGCTTTCTCATCCCTCCCAGAAGGAGAAAAGCTCCTCTTACACCTGAAAATCATCTCCCAGGAAGCTGCTATGGACACAACCAATGCCGGAGCCATCTCCAACAAAAGACAGACCCCCCCCAGCCCCCAATCTCCTTTATGGTCCACAGGAAAAGCTAAGAAGGCCAAAGACAACAACCCATCTTGAAGCCGGTGGTGACCTTGATATTACCTAACACATCCCAGGTGTGAAGCAGGGACCAGAGGAATGATTCCCCCATCGGTGGGGGTCCCTCGTGCCTAATTCCTAGAGCACGCTGGTCACCCGGGCACCTGTTACTAACTCTTCGGTTCCCGTATTTTTCAGTTTTTTGTTTATTTTTTCCACTGACCTCGTTTACCGCAGTGTACGTTGTCCACAAAGCATCTACCTCTTACAAGGACGGAAGTTTTCCCCCCCCCCACACTGCACCTGAGAGTACTTTGAACACTCATTAAGGGGAAACCTGAATAACTCCCCCAATGGACGCTCTGCTGTGTTAGGGGGAGGACTGGGGAGTGAGGAGGGAGGGAAATGTGCTAGCAGGGGAGGTGAAGGGTCTATAGCCAGTTGGGCTACTAGATACTAGGATATGCTTAAGTGAGGATATTATTTACATTTGAAGTTCATGTTCTTTAGAGGGCGTCCGGTTTTGTGACGGACCACTTGCGCACCTATCTAACCCTTAGACACCCATCGGTTTCTGAGGGTTAGGTTGTCTGAGCCTGGATGGGCCAGACATTTTTGGATTCTCTTCAGAAGGATACGTGGGGTTTCTCCTCCCCCGTGTCCTTTCTTTCTTTTCTAGGAGACCTTTTCTATCCTTTTCTGTTCTTCCCTCCCTCCCTCCTGATCACAACATTGCATATAACTGCATTCTGTTTTTCAGATACAATTCACATTCTCGAGGAAGTACCTACCTGTAACCCTCCGACAAGGCACAATGATCCTCATGCCTTTGCCAAAGTTTCAACGCATCTCAGGGTAAGTGGGGGCTGTTTACGTTGCATCTTTTTCCTTCTGCTCCATGGCTGAAAGTACCATGACTCAACTACACATAGCATCACACAATGTTCAGGGACTCAACTCCCCGGTTAAAAGGAGAAAGGTCCTAGACTATTATAAACATCTCAAGCTAGACATTCTTATGCTGCAAGAAACACATTTCCCGTCCAGGTATAGCCCTAAGTTTCTTCACCCACACTTCCCACAGTTCTTTCTGGCGAACGCAAACAACAAAACCAAGGGAGTCGCCATCCTAATCTCCAAAAACCATAAATTTGTGAAAATTTCTGAACATGCTGACCCAGAGGGAAGGTTCCTCTTGGTAAAGGGCACGGTGGGAGACCGTCTGTATTCACTGGTCTCCTATTATGCTCCGAATAGAGGACAAGCTAAATTTTTCGACTCACTCTTACACACACTAGCACAGAAATTAGAGGGGACGATCATTCTTGGCGGTGACTCGAACGCAGCGTTCGATCAGGGGATGGATAAGTCTAAACCCCCGCGGTCTCAACTTACACGTCCCACCAAAGAAAGTCTCAGAATTGCAAAGACTATACATGCACATGGCCTATCTGACACTTGGAGGGAACTTAATCCCAACAAGCGAGACTTCACTCATTATTCTTCCCCGCACAACACTTACGCACGGATCGACCACATCCTGACCCCATCCTCTATACTTCCATCAATACACAAAGCCCTCATTAGAGAATCGGCCCTATCAGATCACTCCATTGTCTCCATAACACTGAAAACAGGGGCACTGGGTGGACTAGGGGACATTGGAGGCTCAATGAGTCGCTCCTATCTGACCCCATAAGAGTCACGGAACTTGAAACAGCACTGCAGGAGTACTTTACACTTAATAAAACAGCGGACACATCCCCGGAAATGCTCTGGGCAGCGCACAAAGCTTTCATAAGGGGTAAACTCATTCAGATCTCCACACAGATAAAAAGAGAACAAAGAGCTGAAATATTTCGGTTAGACGCAGAATACAATAAACTCAAAGCTTCACACAAAAAAGATCCATCCAAGGTCCCCTCCTCGCTTATCGACAAAGCCAGATTAGATCTGAACCTAGCACTCACAGTCAAAGCTGAAAAGGCCATTCGCTGGAACAAAAATAAATTCTACACGCAGGCAAACAAAATAGGCCCCCTACTGGCAACAAAACTTTCTCCCCCCATCAAAACTCATGCTCTACCTAAGATCAGGATAAACGGTCAACCCCCCACAACCAATCCGTCCAAGATACTAGAAGCTTTCCAAGCATTTTACTCTAACTTGTATAGACGACCTAATACACCCACCGCTGACTTAATTCCCAGCTTCCTGAAGGACTTTCCTATCCCCTCCCTAAAAGACGCTCACAAACAAAGGATGGAATCACCCATAACGGAAGAGGAAGTATTGGGGGTCATCAAGGACCTCAGAAAGGGGTCCGCCCCAGGTCCTGATGGTCTCTCCATACCCTATTATAAATCCTTTGCGCATATTCTAACACCTCACCTGACATCCTTCTTTAACTCCAAGACCAATGGAGACCCCCTAGACACTCACCTTAACACAGCCTTGATTACAGTCATACCCAAACCTGACAAGAACCTCGAGGACGTTAGCAACTACAGGCCGATCTCCCTCATAAATAACGACCTAAAAGTACTCACAAAAATAATGGTTAACAGGTTATCTTCCTTCATTAGTCAGTACATACATAAGGATCAGGTGGGTTTCATACCTGGAAGACAGGGCCCTGACCAAATACGGCGGGCAATAGATATTACCTCAATCTTGCAAACTAACTGGGAAGGGGGATCAACCCAAGCAGGATTCCTGTTGTCCCTGGACCTGCAGAAGGCCTTTGACACGGTCTCCTGGCCCTACATCTTCTCACTATTAGAGAGGTGGGGCTTCGGTGATCGCTTCCTTGGCCTTCTGCATGCCCTTTACTCCCGTCCGAGGGCCCAGATACGTCTACAGGGACACTATTCCAAACCTATAGAAATTATGAGAGGCACCAGGCAAGGGTGCCCCTTATCTCCTCTCATATTCGCAATAGCTATTGAAACACTGGCGATCGCGGTGCGACGTAACTCAGACATCAAAGGGGTGACCTGTGGGGACCAAACGCACAAATGCGGCCTTTTCGCCGACGACATCTTCCTCTTCCTGACCTCCCCCCTAACTACATTACCCAATCTCTGCTTATTGTTAGAGAAATTTGCCAAAATCTCAGGACTTGAAGTTAACTTCTCTAAATCCCAAGCTCTCAACATCTCTTTATCGCCTCAAACAGTCTCCTCTCTCAAACAATCCTTCAAATTCAAATGGAGCGAGGTATCCATTCGCTATCTAGGTATCACATTGACTACCAAAACAGAAACTCTTTACACACAAAATTACCCCCCTCTCTTTAAACAACTGGAAGCAGACCTTGTCCAATGATCGAAACAGGAGCTATCATGGCTAGGCCGAATCAATTCCATCAAAATGACCCTCCTACCCAGACTTCTCTACTTTTTTCGATCCCTTCCTATACCAATCAGGAAAGCCCACTTACGATCTCTACAGAGTAACATAATTAAATATATCTGGGGTAAAAAAGGATATCGCATCCCCCAGAACACTTTATTCATCCACAGACGCAAAGGAGGGCTAGGTCTCCCGAACTTGCATAAATATTACTTAGCAGCCAGACTCGCTCAATTGTCCACGATTTACTCCAGATATGAAAAACCTGATTGGGTCAATATAGAAAGACAGGCTATCCCCAACCACACGCTTGATCACATACTCTGGTGCCCGACCAAATCCAGGCCACCCATCCTCTCACCCACTCTATCCCACTCCTGCGCCTTATGGGATTCCCTCCGACTGGTCCCGTCTCTGGTCTCCAAGGGTCACCCGCTAGCACATCTCTTTCACAACCCCGACTTCCCTCCTGGACTAGACATCTCAGCTTTCAAATGGTGGCTTGACAAAGGGCTATACCGGATAGGACATTTCTTCACCCCCACGGGACCAATCGATCTCAAATTTTGCATCAAACACCTTAAACTCCCGGAATCGGAACGCTTCCGTTTCTACCAAATCACCAATTTCCTACATACCATCTGGAAGGACAAACCCCTTCCCCCCAAATTTACAGCCTACGAGTTGTGGTGCGGTCAGGCCATGGAGCAGAGGGGGGGAATCTCAGTGATATATTCAGCCCTCACTTGTCCCATGGACAAAACCCCATACATGATGGCTTGGGAGACTGACTTTCAACTTAGCAGGGATCTGGAGACTTGGCAAGCAGCTCTATTCAGATCCTTCAAAGGGATCCAAAACATCTCACTCATGGAGGCAAGCGTCAAACTGCTAACCAGATGGTACCTGACCCCAACCAGGCTAGCAACCATATACCCCACATCAAGCCCTCTGTGTTTCAGAGGATGCCAACACCTAGGCACCATGGCCCACATTTGGTGGGAATGCCCCAAAATTCGCACTTTCTGGAGAAAAGTTTTCTCCATGATCTTCAAGGTGACGGCTTGCCAGGTCCCCAGGATCCCAGAGGTAGCTCTTCTAAACACACACATCCCAGGCATAACCAAGGCATCACAAACGCTGATTCACTTTATACTGCTGGGTACAAAAATCACAATTGCCAAAGCCTGGAAACAATCAAAACCTACAATCCACACAGTCAAAAGGAAGATCTCTTGGATCATGACCCAAGAAAAACTCACCAGCATTCTGATGGACTCCTCCTTGAAATTCCAAAAAATATGGGAGCCATGGGCCCAATATATGGGTACTTCCCTCATTCCAGGTGCTCAGGTACAACATCACTCCTAAACATTCTTTAAACACGTCTAACCAATAATTATGCAAGAGGCACGCAGATGCAAGAATCATATCTCCTCACCTAACATGAGGACCCCCTTCCCCACCTCTCCCCCTCTCACTCTTTCTTCTCTATCTTCTTTCTATCATCTCTATCGGTTAACTCATGCCAGAGGGCTAAATGTTGATAACTTCTTTAAATGCTACAGTTAGGTAGCCCCCCTCGCTCAGGGGGATACGCAACTGTCCTATTTTACCTGTTTACTCGGCCCATATGGGCAGTGTAGTTAGGGAGAATTCCCTCGCCCAGCACATTCAGTTCCCATCAGGGGTGCCGGGGGTAGGGAAGAGATCCCTAAAGTATTAGAGGTAGAGCCAGGTTCTCGTACTGTTTGTTTTTGGATCCAGATAAGCATCAGAGAGCCTCCCTACAAGTCTCCAAGGCCGAGCTGACTTCTGTAATACTTTTCTGTTTGTAACTTTTTAATATCTTACCCTAGGAGGCATTCCCTCCTGAGCATATACATATGTTATTGCATAATTTGTATGTACTAATTAAAATAAAAACATATTGAAAGTAAAAAAAAAAAAAAATAAAACAAAATTGCTGTAACGTCTGTTGCCTGCATACATGCGCAAACGCACACCCAGGGTGCACACGGGTATATAAACCACATGTGTGAGGTATCACTTTGAACATCAGAGGGAGCACAATAATTCTAGCAGAAGAGCTTCTAGTTAATTCTAAACTGATGAGCTGTAAAGGCTTTTAAAGCATCATCTATGACCATTTTTGGGTACCATCAATTTTTGCAATATCACAGGCACACGTAACTATCATCTTTTTATTTTACATGGCCTCTGATTTCAGAAAATATATAATGTTCTGGGGGTTGAACGTTTTTGTGAAGGTCGGAAGGTTTTTGTTATCTTAAGTGATTTTATGCCTTAAGATAAAAAGTGTTCTGTTTGCAGCAGCCCCCCTCAGTCCCTCTAATACTTACCTGAGCCCCATCTCTATCCAGGGATGTTGCAGCAGTGTCTCAGCTGCCCAGGACTCCCCTCCTCATTGGCTGAGACAGCAGCACAGTGCTATTTGCTCCCACTGTTGTCAATCAAAGTCAGCCAATGAGAAGAGAAAGGGGAAGGGCCGGGCCGCAGCCCTGTGTCTGAATGGACACACAGAGCTGTGATTCGGCTCGGGTGCTCCAATAGCAAGCTGCGCCCAACAGGAGGGAGGGGCCAGTAGCGCCGAAGAGGGACCCCAGAAGAGGAGGACCCGGCTGCTCTGTGCAAAACCACTGTACAGGGAAGGTAAGTATAACAGTATAACATGACTATTGCAACTCTCTCCTTAATGGCCTACCCTTAAGCAGGCTATCCCCCCTTCAGTCTATTATGAATGCTGCTGCTAGACTAATACACCTCACTAATCGATCCGTGACTGCTGCTCCTCTCTGCCAATCTCTTCACTGGCTTCCCCTACCCCACCGTGTAAAATTCAAAATGCTAACCATAACATACAAGGCCATTCACAACATCGCCCCCATCTACATCACCAACCTCATCTGCAGATATCGCCCAAATCGCCCCCTCCGCTCCTCCCAGGACCTCCTGCTCTCTAGCTCCCTTGTTACCTCCTCCCATGCTCGCCTTCAGGACTTCTCCAGAGCCTCTCCCATCCTCTGGAATTCCCTGCCCCAGTATGTCCGATCAGCCCCTACCCTGTCCACCTTTAGGAGATCCTTGAAAACTCATTTATTCAGGGAAGCCTATCCCACACCCACATAACTGTCCCTGAGCCACCCCCATCAAATCATTCTTTGCAGCTATTACCTTTTGTACCACCACCCCCTCCCTTTAGAATGTAAGCTCTACGAGCAGGGCCCTCCTGTACCTTTTGTATTGAACTGTACTGTAATTGTGTTGTCCCCCTTATACATTGTAAAGCGCTGAGTAAACTGTTGGCGCTATATAAATCTCGTATAATAATAATGTTTTGTATTTATAACTAGAAAAAAACAAGACTTTACAATCACTTTAAGTGATTTTATTGCCAAAATGAAGCTTTTTACATGTGTGCAAAAAATACAAAAAAAATTCTGTGGTGCCGAACTGGGAAAACCTTTCTGTGGAAGGAGACAGAGACAAGCCTTCAAATTAGGAAAGTAAAAATTCTTGAGCCTCATATTGTCCCAGGTTTGTGATCAATGAATAACTGAAAATGGAGGATCAGCATTTAGGCCAGGAAACTAATATTTGTAGAAGGAGAGGTCACCAATGACAGTCCAATACTTCCACAATACAGGTTTCTAAACACCTCATTAAAGGCAACTCTTATTTTTACATTTTCACAGAATCCCTTTCACTAATCACTGGATTAGAAAATGAGAATGTCATCAATTACATTCAAACAAAACAAAAAAAAAAAAAAAAAAAAGAACGAAGGACAAAGAAAAATGTAAACTATACTGTAAAATGCAACTTACATTTGACAAAAAAGTGTCCCGGTATTGTTTTCTATAAATGTGTCATGCATAGTAGTTGTGCCTACTGTGAACACTCCTCCAATGATAAGATCACCCTCCTGATAGAAATCCAACTCAAATTCTCTCATTCCAAACTGGACCTTAAAAATCTCTTCTGAGCTCTGAGTCTTGTATATAAAAAATGTCATCCTCAGAACAATCCAGAAGAGCCAGCTTTTATAGGAATTAGAGGAAGATAAGGTTTTGATCTTCATATACATAGAAAATAAAACAATCTCTGCCATTCTGAATATCACAGACTGTGTACATAATTCTGTGACATGATGCTGAACATTAATTAGTGACATTCCCACAGTAAGTTAGTGACAATGTAATCATCTCTTCTCTTCTCTCTCTTTTTATGTATTTCAATTTCTTATTGTTTTGAATATGTTTCTTTATTCTCCTTCTACTTTGAGCTGTTTTGCTTGCTGAACTTTCCATAAATGCATCATTTTAAATCTGCTTTATTTTATTTCATTCTTTTTTTTTTTTTTAGCAATACATATAAAAAATATTATTTATTAGCAAAAACACACAATGATCCTTAACAGTTTTGACTCTCACATCTTTACATCCCCTATGGACCAGAGCAGTTCTTACATTTCTGCTGTTTGAGCTGTTTGTTCAGCAATAACTTTATCATACTTTGCCTTAAGATAAGATAAAAGATTCATTTATCCATACAATATAATATATATAAAGATGTGAGGGGTGTACTCACTTTTGTGAGATGCTGTATATATATATATATATATATATATATATATATATATATATATATATATATATACACAGTATCTCACAAAAGTGAGTACACCCCTCACATCTTTATAAATATTTTATTATATCTTTTCATGTGACAACACTGAAGAAATGACACTTTGTTACAATGTAAAGTAGTGAGTGTACAGCTTGTATAACAGTGTAAATTTGCTGTCCCCTCACAATAACTCAACACACAGCCATTAATATCTAAACCGCTGGCAACAAAAGTGAGTACACGCCTAAGTGAAAATGTCCAAATTGGGCCCAAAGTGTCAATAGTTTGTGTGGCCACTATTATTTTCCAGCACTGTCTTAACCCTCTTGGGCATGGAGTTCACCAGAGCTTCACAGGTTGCCATTGGAGTCCTCTTCTACTCCTCCATGACAACATCACGGAGCTGGTGGATGTTAGAGACCTTGTGCTCCTCCACCTTCCATTTGAGGATGTCCCAGATGCTCATTAGGGTTTAGGTCTGGATACATGCTTGGCCAGTCCATCACCTTTACCCTCAGCTTCTTTAGCAAGGCAGTGATCATCTTGGAGGTGTGTTTGGGGTCGTTATCATGTTGGAATACTGCCCTGCGGCCCAGTCTCCGAAGGGAGGGGATCATGCTCTGCTTCAGTATGTCACAATACATGTTGACATTCATGTTCCCTCAATGAACTGTAGCTCCCCAGTGCTGGCAGCACTCATGTAGCCGCACTCCCACCACCATGACACTCCCACCACCATGCTTGACTGAAGGCAAGAACACTTCTCTTTATACTCCTCACCTGGTTGCCGCCACACACGCTTGACACCATCTGAACTAAATACATTTATCTTAGTCTCATCAGACCACATGACATGGTTCCAGTAATCCATGTCCTTAGTCTGCTTGTCTTCAGCAAACTGTTTGCGGGCTTTCTTGTGCATCATCTTTAGAAGAGGCTTCCTTCTGGGACGACAGCCATGCAGACCAATTTGATGCAGCGTGTGGCGGATGGACTGAGCACTGACAGGCTGACCATCCCACTCCTTTAACCTCTGCAGCAATGCTGGCAGCACTCATACGTCTATTTCCCAAAGACAACCTCTGGATATGATGCTGAGCATGTACACTCAACTTCTTTGGTCGACCATGGCGAAGCCTGTTCTGAGTGGAACCTGTCCTGTTAAACGGCTGTATGGTCTTGGCCACCGTGCTGCAGCTCAGTTTCTTGGCAATCTTCTTATAGCCGAGTTGCCATGTTGAACTTCCAGTGACCAGTATGAGAGAGTGAGAGCGATAACACCAAATTTAACACACCTGCTCCCCATTCACACCTGAGACCTTGTAACACTAGGGAGTCACATGACACCGGGGAGGGAAAATGGCTAATTGGGCCCAATTTGGACATTTTCACTTAGGGATGTACTCACTTTTGTTGCCAGCGGTTTAGACATTAATGGCTGTGGGTTGAGTTATTTTGAGGGGACAGCAAATTTACACTGTTATACAAGCTGTACACTCACTACTTTACATTGTAGCAAAGGGGGTGATTTACTAAAGACCTGCAGTGACTGTGGTGCAGTGGAGAAATTGGAGCAATTGCACAAAAAAAGGAACTCAAGACATTTATCAAAAATTATGGTGCACTTATATGCGCCAAACCAAATTTACATAGGAAGCGTTATTGCGCACTTGCGCAATCCTTCGCGCCTACCATTAGCAAGCGCAGCCAATGTAATCTTCTACATTTTTGTCTGAATACTGTGCATAACTTTACTACAGTTTACCATCTTCTGTTACCAGGCTAAAATGTATGTATATAATATTGTTTAAATGCACAAATTCTGTCCAGAACATGTAGATCTGTCTTACAACTAATCAAGCCTTTTTACACCCTTCTTTCAGATTACTCAGCTGCACATGCGCATTGTCAAAGCTCACCATTTCATCCTCGCCTGACAGCGCGCATGCGCATTAGCTTGTTAAATATGTGTGTTGCACACAGGCGCATCTGCGTTCTCCAGCGTGCACAACGGCTTATACATCGGGCACTTGCTCATTGTAGTTCTAATCTTGTTAATGAGCTTTTCCTTATCACATGGAGAATATTGCTTCCAGTTTTATTCCATTCATTCACTTTTTGAAACAACTCAATATTCATTCTAGAGATCTTCCTCCTATCAACAACTGTTCGGATGTTCCCTGGACTTGTAAATGTGCATTTTATGGTGATAGTCTATAATCATTGGTGGAGCCGAAATTTCCATGAAAACATCTTTTCAATACATGTCTGTGTATTGTGCATTCTGGACAATTCATTTCCCCATACACTGTGCAATCTGATTGGAAAATGTATAAATCTACTCATTTGTCTGAGCAATTCATTTCCCCATACACGGGGGCTGATTTACGAACCGTTTGCGCCATGAGTTGAGGCGCACGCTGAGGCGCAACGTATGTTTTGGTATTTATAAAACGTTTGTGCCAGTAACACAGTGCTATTCCCCATTTACTACAGTAATCTCGGCGCATGGGAGGAGGCGATTAGTGCGCCACTATGGACATGGCACAGGACATCTTCCACTCAAAATTAAAAGAAGCTGGAAGTGCCAATATTATGTGGGTGATGTGAGGAAGTATAGTAATAACTGCCCAAGTAACAAATATGCCCAAAATAGAATGAGAAAGTAACTTTTTCTGAACAAGTTTGCTGTGCCTGCAAGTATGTTTAGAACTGTGTGAGGTCAATTTAAGCACTCCGCATGCGCAAGCGGCATTTGCATTGGTTCACTGCGCGGCCAAAATCTTAGTAAATGTCAAGCAACGTAAATGCATTTGCGTGGGTAGAACTGGCGCACCTCTAAACTTTACTTTTTTTTTTTTTACACTGGTTCACCTTTATATGTTTTTTAGTTGGATATTTGCACACAGGTCATGTTAGCGTGTTACGTTGCCAACATGTGACCTTGTTAAAATTATGTAAAAAGACTCTCGCTCCTCTAGCTCCTCCTAAAAGGGCATTTAACCTTACCCCTCTAATACATATGATTTCCTTGGGCTAGTTTTTGCTTTTAAAGGGGAAGTCCACACTCCATTCTCCATTCTCCAAATACTGTGAACTGCCTTCACCAATCCAAACCACATCCTTTTTCAGAGCAAACAACAGGGCCAGCTAGGAAAGGGGCGAGAAGAGCGTTCGCCCAACTCCCTCCTGAACCATACAAGGCCCCATGCACTCAACATAGTTGGCTGCCTTTGGGGCATGTTGGGCTCAGCCCAATACCAACCACAAAGCACCTTGTACCCAATACTTTAAAGGGGCTTTCCACATTCTGTAAAGCCCCCTGTCTGCAGCCCCCCACAACCCCAGCCTAGGGTTCTGTGGAAGAGGCTCTTGTCCCCCTAAATATGGGGACAAGGTGGTTGACTTTTGGGGTGCCAGAGCCCCTCCTGCCCCTAAGCACCAACCCCCCTTTCATGGGCTGGCTTGCTGTGTGTTTGGCTAGGGGTTTGTTAGTGTGTGAGGAGGGGCACAATATTTTTAGATTTTGGGGTGGTATTTTTCACATGGGGGTTCTCATTTTAAGTCTTTACAGCCCCAAATGGCCTTGTATGTATTGGGGGGGCAGGCTATTTATAGTTTTGTGTTAAAATCTTGCAGCTGCAATGTCGATTTGGATGTTTTCTCTAAAGCCGTACATCTTTGAAGCAGCATTTTGGATACATGCTACAGATGCACCACTTTACAGGCAGAGTAAGCCGCCCCCCATGTTACTAGCTTTAGAGCTAGTTCACTCCATAGAAACGCAGTCCAGATGCATGTGCGTTTTTTGATGTGATCTAGTGCATTTATGATACATTTTTGGTGCGTTTTTGATGCAGTCCAGTACTTTTTTCCACCTTTTTTTTTCTTAACCTTAAGAGCCCTTTCACACTGAGGCGCTTCAAAAATGCCCTAAAATGCCTTAGTGTTTTTACCGCATTTTTACCGTGTTTGTACAGTGTTTTTGGGGCGCTAGCGGTAAAATTACCGCACCGCTGTGGGCATTTTAACAGCCTTTTTCAAGCGTTATTGAAGCATGGGCGTCAAACAAGAACCCCACCTCCCTACATGTAGATGCTCTCTTTTCTGCTTGCATGTTTACTTTTTTGTGAGATCATGTGACTTTTCTACAGCTCAGGGCAGATTATAGGCGCTATTCAGGCGTTTTTACAGCGCTTTCAATTCATTTCAATGGAGAGGGGCGTTTTTGAAGCGCTTTTTTCAACGCCCAAAAGCTGCTCCAAAGATGCTGCTTGCAGGACTTTTCTCAATGCCCTGCCAGCACAACGCCTCAGTGTGAAAGGGTCCATTGAGATGCATGGGGAGCATTTTATGAGCGTTTTAATAGCGCTATTTTTAGTGCTAAAATGCTGCAAAAACTCCTCAGTGTGAAAGGGGTCTAATTAAGGACATGCTGGATGATGTGTTTAATTTTGGACAGGGGGTTGACTTATTTGGTGCTAGCTGCATTTGGGTTGGTCTGGGCATGCTCAGGGACTTTAGTTTTTTTTTGTGTGTGAACAGCACTTGGATGTTTCTGGGCATGCTCAGAGAGTGTGTTTTTTGGGTTAGTAATTTAAGGACATCTTTAACAGGTGTACCCACTTTGAAGTTCTCTCTACATTGGGTGAACCTGCATTTTGTGTGTTTCATGGACTGTGCATGTGTTTTCAATTGCCTCATTAGCACACAAACCTATGTTATATAAAGCTTGCAGATAGCAATCTTTACCTTGCCCTGAAAAGAGGCAAGATTGTGTGTGTGTGTGGGGGGCCGGCAAGAGAGTACATTTGGGTGTCCTTATCGAGTTTGTAACACATGTATTTTGTTTATGTCTTTGCAAAACAGATGTGTTTTCGAGCAAGTTTTTCTTTTTACTTTGGTTTATTGTATTTTTTGGGTGGGTGATATTTTCCCTTGAAATATATTTGATGTCAATGTGTGTTGTTTGTAGGTTGTAAACTTTGATTTAATTGTCTGTGCTGCATTATTTTGCAAAAACGTTCTGAAGATGTTGACTAATGTTTAATTCCTTAATAGATATCCATTTGTGGGCGTACTCCTTTTAACTCATGTTAACCCTATTCTTGTGTCTCAAATTAACATACATGTGTTTTTTGCTTTCCTTACTCTTTTCCAAGTCCTGTTTTGTTGACCAATAAAATTTGTAGCAAATTTTTATGTTTTTTGTGTTTTTTGTTACTTTTCATGCAACACATTTCCCAGCTACAGCTTAAAGCGGGGTTCCACACAAAAGTGGAACTTCCGCTCATCAGATTCCTCCCCCCCTCCGGTGCCACAGTTGGCACCTTTCAGGGGGGAGGGGTGTGCAGATACCTGTATAATACAGGTATCTGCACCCACTTCCGGGAATAGACTCCCGCGGGAGTCATGCGCACTCCCCCGCTGTCTCCTGGGAAACACACAGGTCCCAGGAGATATCGGGGTCCATTGAGAATGCGCAGTGCGACTCGTGCATGCGCAGTAGGGAACCGGTAAGTGAAGCCGCAATGCTTCACTTCGATTCCCTCACTGAGAATGGCGGTGGCAGCACCCGAGGACCGAGGGATGGTTCGGTCTCGGGTGCCGACATCGCTGGACCCCGGGACAGGTGATTGTCCTTATTTTAAAAGTCAGCAGCTGCAGTATTTTTTTTATTTTTAGCGGGACTCCCGCTTTAACTAGGCTGATTGGCATGGAAAATCCCAAAAATGTGTCCTTTGTCTAAGTTACTCTCCTGGTGCCTTCATGGTAGCATATGCATGGATTGTGTATATGCTGCCATGGATAGGCACCAGCAAAGATATTACAGAGAGGGAAGTATTAAATTTTCCATTTTAGTGCAGTGGTTCTCAGTCTCAGTTCTCGAGTACCCCCGACAGGACATGTTTAGGGAATTTTATCTTGGCTAAACTAGCTGTCCAAAATACAAAGCCATTGACTGATTTAAAGCACCTGTGCAAGATGAAGGAAAACCTGCAAACATGGCCTGTTGGGGGTACTTGAGGACAGGGTTGAGAAGCACTGATTTAGAGCACTGAACTAAAATCGAGCTCCAGACAATCCTATTCTAATTTTGGGCATTTGAGGGAAACCAAGTGAGTGTTAGAACCCCTGCTTGTCTTTTTTAGGTTGGGCTTTGTGTCCCTTTTCTTAAAATTGGCTTCACTTCCTGTCACATAGCTAAACAGGAAGTGATGGTAAAACCCTACCAATGCCTTTCTTTGGGGACACACATGTCACTCTAACTAGTGTCCCCATTAGGCAAATTGCACTCTAGCACTTTCTTGTGTACACCCCAAATTATTAGGTATTTTGGGGTTTATTAAAGGCAAATCCACTCTGCAATACAAGTGTAGTCGCTGAAAATCTGAGGGGAAGCACTGGTGATTTTATCATCCAATCAAGTAGAAGCAAAGATGCTGTTTTTTATTTTCCTTGCATGGCCCCCTCAGATCTCCACCAACTCCACTTGTAGTGCAAAGTGGCTTTACCTTTAGTAAATCAACCCCAAAGACTTTCCCTGTTTTTTGTTATCTTGGGTTTACATTGAGGGGGAGTTTACATGCCACAGATTGTACATAAAGACCCCTTTCACACTGAGGCATTTTACAGGCGCTAAAAATAGTGCTTGCAAAGCGTCCTGAAACAGCCGCTGCTGTGTCTTCAGTGTGAAAGCCCTCGGGGTTTTCATATTGGAGTGAATGGAGCCGCTCTTTCAGGGCACTTTGCAGGCGCTATTTTTAGCACCTGCAAAACGCCTCAGTGTGAAAAAATGATTGCAATGATATCCATTGTACTCTGCTAAAAATATATATAATGTTTGAGGGTTCTAATTAATTTCCAAGCCAAAAAATACAGATTTTAACTTGTAAATAGAAATAGGCTTGGTCCTTAACCCCTTCCCTCCGACCGTACGCAGATATGCGTACTCGGCTTTCCGGGGTTATACCGGGATGATGCCCGCAGCTGCAGGCATCATCCCGGTACCGTTGTTTACAGCGGGCGATCGGCTACCCGTGTATAACAACCGATGCGGCTAAAAGCCGCTCGGTTGTTATACCGGAGGAGCGGGAGGGGACATCCCCCTCCTCCCGCCGCCTCCCGCCGCTGTTACCGGGCCTCCCGTGCGATCGGGAGGCCCGGTGTCCATTCGGCGGCTGGGGGCGGGCTGGAACGAAGCTGTGAGCGGCTTCGTTCCAGCCTTCTCGTTGTAAACGCGGAAGCGACGTCATGACGTCACTTCCCGTTTACTCGGCTGCCATTTTATTCTCTAGATTCTCTGTTAAAAAAATATATATGTTGGGGAACTGCCATATGCGAATCGCTGGGGAGTGTCAATACATTGTTAACGACACCCCCAGTTCAGCTTGCATATCGCACTGCAAACTGACAGTTCGGACATGAATTGGATCGCATATGTGTGAACACACATGCGATCTGATTCTGGTCTGAACAGAAAAAAGGGTCCTGTGCGTGTTTGCACCGAATGCAGTGCAATATCAGCCATACTATCTGTATGGCTGATATCGCACCACACAGACATCGCATGTAATGTGAACGGCAGTGCGCTGCGAATTACATGCAATGTCTGGCACCGCACAAGTGTGAACCGGGCCTTAAGGACCAAGCCTATTTCTATTTACAAGTTAAAATCTGTATTTTTTTGCTTGAAAATTAATTAGAACCCTCAAACATTATATATATTTTTAGCAGAGTACAATGGATATCATGTAATGTGAACGGCAGTGCGCTGCGAATTACATGCGATGTCTCTCATCGCACAAGTGTGAAACGGGCCTTAATGTATGCCGTGTGTGTGTGTTTTTATATAGATTTATTATAATATATATAGACACACACATGATCACACAGATAATATACATAGGGAGGGGGGACTACCCATAGACACACACATGATCACACAGATAATATACATAGGGAGGGGGGACTACCCATATACACACACATGACCACACAGATAATATACATTGGGAGGAGGGGGGGACTACCCATAGACACACACATGATCACACAGATAATATACATGGGGGGGGGACTACCCATAGACACACACATGATCACACAGATAATATACATGGGGGGGGGACTACCCATAGACACACACATGATCACACAGATAATATACATAGGGGGGGCTACCCATAGACACACACATGATCACACAGATAATATACATAGGGGGGGACTACCCATAGACACACACATGATCACACAGATAATATACATAGGGGGGACTACCCATAGACACACACATGATCACACAGATAATATACATAGGGGGGGAACTACCCATAGACACACACATGATCTCACAGACAATATACATAGAGGGGGGGGCGGACTACCCATAGACACACACACATGATCACACAGATAATATACATAGGGAGGAGGGGAGACTACCCATAGACACACACATGATCACACAGATAATATACATAGGGGGAGGGCGGACTACCCATAGACACACACATGATCACACAGATAATATACATAGGGGGGAGGGGGGGACTACCCATAGACACACACATGATCACACAGATAATATACATAGGGGGGGGGACTACCCATAGACACACACATGTTTACACAGATAATATACATAGGGAGGGGGGGACTACCCATAGACACACACATGATCACACAGATAATATGCTGGAAATACTCCCCTCTTTGTGAGCAATATATTTTTCACGCTTGTTCAAAAAAAGGGGTTACAACATTACTACCTTTGGTTTCTTTCTTTTCAAATATTTTATTGGTAATTAACAAGCAACTGTTCCATACATTACAGTAAAGGTAGCAAGTTAGCATAAGACAGTGCTTAACACAGTCATACAATATATCATTAACATAGTGGATAATAGGGAATTATACAAACAAATGAATACTCAGTCAGATAACAGGTAGGAATGATTTCGGTAAGATTGCAAAAAGTAAGAGGGAACAGGGTCCCTTAAATAAGCATGCAAAGGTGCCGGCCGTCTCCCCAGAAGACAAACATGAGAGTCGCCGGGACCATTATTTAAGACAGAGTACACTACCAATAGGTATTAATAGAAGAAGAAAGGAGAGAGAAAGAAGAAAGAGGGGGAGGGGGGTAAGAACAGATTGAAAGAAGAGGAGCAAGAGGGGACGTGGGTCGGCCGAGCCGCATGGGCAGAGGTGTGGTGTCGAGATCTTAGGTTTAGGTAGGAACAGATTCAGAATCCCAATAGGTGTTCGTCGACACCAGCTGGCAGGAAGTGCGTAATCCATGGTTGCCAGATTTTGGCGTGCTGGGAGACTTTATCTAGAATTTTTCGCTTCGATCTTGCTATGTACCATTGCTTGGGTGATCCTATTTTTCATTTCAGCTATACTGAGTGTGGGTGTTTTCCATGCCTTAGCAATCGTTTGCTTAGCTGCAGTGAATAGCTGAAGGAGGAGGCGAAGCTGTGCTCTTGTGTAATCTTGTGGAATGAGATTGAGCAGAGCTGTCGCTGGGTTGGGTTTTAGGGTGACTTGGTGGAGGGTAGATGCCATTTGGAATATAGTTTCCCAAAAGCGCTGCACCAGTGAGCATGTCCACCAGATGTGCAAGTGTGTGCCTCTGTCACCGCATCCCCTAAAACAGTTTGGGGAAAATCCAGGTAAAAATTTAGCAATTCTGGCCGGGACTAGATACCATCGCATCAACACTTTGTAGTTTGCCTCTGAGGCAATAACGTTTTGGGATGAGTTTTTTGTGTTGGTCCAGATAGTCACCCAGTCCTCCGCTTCAATATTAATGTCTAAGTCTTTTAACCATCGTTGCGCGTAAGTGGGGGGGCTCGAGGGTGGTGTAGTGAGATGGGCGTAGAGTCGGGAGATAATTCCTGGGGCATGCGGGTCCGAGTCGCACATGGCTTCATACTCTGTCAAAGTATCCAGCCCAGAGAGAGATTTTATTGTTGTTTGGGCAAAGTGAGCAATTTGGAGATAACGGAAACATTCTCTACTGGGGAGCTGCGTTTGTGCTTGGATACTGGCGAAGGATTTAATAGTATCACTTTTAACTAGATCACATATGCGAGTCAGGCCCGCCTGCACCCAGGACTGAAATGATGTTGGTTCAGTGTAGGCTGGATAAAATTGAGGGTGACCTAGGAAAGACAAGAGGGGGGAGTGTGGGGAGATCAGTTTGAAGGGTATCTTCAATTTATCCCAGAGTTTGAGTGTGTGTTGTGTGAGTGGATTGGTTATGGGGCCTCGTGATGCTGGGGAAAGCCATAGCAAATTAGTTATAGTAATCGGAAATGAGTCAATAGCTTCAAGGCTGACCCAGAGTGGTATTTCGTGTTTCGAGTGATAGAGAGTAGTCTGAGCCAGCCTTGCAGCATGATAATAATGTAGAAAATTTGGAATACCAAGGCCTCCATTGAGCTTGTTACGGAGAAGAACGGATCTAGCCACTCTGGGTCTTGTGGGGCCCCAGATGTATTTAAAGACTTTATTTTGTATGAACCTATGATAATAAGGAGGGACCGTGACAGGGAGTACTCTATATAAATATAACAGTTTCGGTAGTAAGGACATTTTAACAGCTGCAATGCGTCCAAGCCAGGAGACACATAAGGGTAACCAAAGATTAAGAAGAGAAGTTAGTTGGGTTAGCATTGGGAGATAATTGTATTGGAACAAGTGGGATGGATCGCTCCTCAGTTTAATCCCTAAATAGGGAATAGATGTGGTGGACCAGTGAAAAGGAAAATTTTGGCGTAGCATATCTATATCAGCTTGCGGCAAAGACACACTGAGAGCCCTCAATTTGGTTTGGTTGATTTTTAGCCCCGAGACCCGAGCAAACCTATCCAGGGTGTGCAGTAGGATTGGGAGGGTAGTATGGGGAGATGTGATGAACATGAGAGCATCATCAGCAAAGAGACACAGTTTATGCGAGGTTGAAGCAATCTCCAAGCCTCGGATATCAGAGTTATTCCTTGTCAGGGCAGCTAAGGGTTCGTTCGCGAGCGCAAACAATATGGGGGATAAAGGACAGCCCTGCCTGGTTCCTCGTAGAATTGGAAAGGGATCTGAATGGAATCCTGAATAATGTACGTACGCCTGTGGATGATTGTATAGTGCATTGATCCACCCCAGAAAGTGTGGATCGAAGCCCCAACGTTGGAGAATATAAAATGAATAGGGCCAAGAGACTGTGTCAAAAGTTTTCCGGATATCTAGGGAAAGGAGGTGCATCGGGATTTTACGCGAGCGGGCTAAGTGTTGTAGGAGGATTACTCGGCGAATGTTATCACTCGCTTGCCGTTTAGGTATGAAACCTACTTGGTCTTTATGGATCAATCCCCCTATAATGGGATTATGGCGTAGGGTTAAAATTTTGGCCAGGATCTTGATGTCCACATTTAAAAGTGAAATTGGCCTATAGTTGGACCATAAGGTGGCGTCCGTGTTTGGTTTCGGGATCATCGATATAAGTGCTGTCAATGTGTCTCTGCCGAAGGAGTGCTGTTTAAGTATAGCGTTAAAGGAGTTGGTAAGAAGGGGGGCTAATTCAGTTGCAAATTTTTTTTAATAAAGGCTCGGGAGGCCGTCCGGGCCTGGGCGTTTATGGGGTTTGAGCGACTTGATGGCTGAAAAGACTTCCTCCATAGTGATCGTGCTCTCCATTAGTTCACGACTAGCATTGGATAACGTAGGAATTGGAAGATTACAACCCCCAGATCCCACCCCCCCTGTGTGAAATGGTAAGGGGGTACTTACCCCTACCATTTCACTAAAAAACTGTCAAAAATGTTAAAAATGACAAGAGACAGTTTTTAACAATTCCTTTATTTAAATGCTTCTTTCTTCTATCTTCCTTCATCTTCTTCTGGTTCTTCTGGCTCTTCTGGTTCTTCCTCTGGCGTTCTCGTCCAGCATCTCCTCCGCGGCGTCTTCTATCTTCTTCTCCTCGGGCCGCTCCGCACCCATGGCATGGGGGGAGGCTCCCGCTCTTCTCTTCATCTTCTTCTTCATCCTCTTCTCTTCTTCCTTCTTCTCTTCTTCTCTTCTTCATTTTCTTCTCCGGGCCGCTCCGCACCCTTGCTGGCATGGAGGGAGGCTCCCGCTGTGTGACGGCATCTCCTCATCTGACGGTTCTTAAATAACGGGGGGCGGGGCCACCCAGTGACCCCGCCCCCCTCTGACGCACGGGACATGATGGGACTTCCCTGTGGCATTCCCTGTGGTCACCGGGTGGCTCCGCCCCCCGTTATTTAAGAACCGTCAGATGAGGAGACGCCGTCACACAGCGGGAGCCTCCCTCCATGGCAGCATGGATGCGGAGCGGCCCGGAGAAGAAAATGAAGAAGAGAAGAAGAGAAGAAGGAAGAAGAGAAGAGGATGAAGAAGAAGATGAAGAGAAGAGCGGGAGTGGGTGCGGAGTGGCCCGAGGAGAAGAAGATAGAAGATGCCGCGGAGGAGATGCTGGACGAGAATGCCGGAGGAAGAACCAGAAGAGCCAGAAGAACCAGAAGAAGATGAAGGAAGATAGAAGAAAGAAGAAGCATTTAAATAAAGGAATTGTCAAAAACTGTCTCTTGTCATTTTTAACATTTTTGACAGTTTTTTAGTGAAATGGTAGGGGTAAGTACCCCCTTACCATTTCACACAGGGGGGGCGGGATCTGGGAGTCCCCTTGTTAAAGGAGGCTTCCAGATTCCAATAAGCCCCCCGCCCGCAGACCCCCACAACCACCGGCCAGGGTTGTGGGGATGAGGCCCTTGTCCTCATCAACATGGGGACAAGGTGTTTTGGGGGGCTACCCCAAAGCACCCTCCCAATGTTGAGGGCATGTGGCCTGGTACGGTTCAGGAGGGGGGCGCACTCTCGTCCCCCCCTCTTTTCCTGTGGCCTGCCAGGTTGCGTGCTCGGATAAGGGATATTTGGGGGGACCCCACGCCATTTTTTTTTCTTTTGGCGCGGGGTTTCCCTTAAAATCCATACCAGACCTGAAAGGTCTGGTATGGAATTTAGGGGGAACCCCACGTCATTTTTTTTTTTTTTAATTTTGGTTCGGGGTTTCCCTGTGGGGAATTTACATGCCATTTTTATCAATTAACTTCTATGTGTATTGTCGGCAATGCAATAGCCGCGGGTAGATTTAAATGGGTTTTTTTCCTTTGAAATGTCATTTTGCTGTCAGACTGTTCTAAACACGGGAAACATGCGCCCCTTTACAGGCATACTATAGACACCCTCCAGGTACGAAATTTAAAGGGATATTACACTTTTATTGTTTGACTTTAAGCAATTTTAAAATTGCTCCTGAAAAAACGGACGTTTTTAAAACTTTTTTTTGCATTGATCCATGTCCCCTGGGGCAGGACCCGGGTCCCCAAACACTTTTTATGACAATAACTTGCATATAAGCCTTTAAAATTAGCACTTTTGATTATTCATGTTCGTGTCCCATAGACTTTAACGGTGTTCGAGCAAACTTTTTTCCTGTTCGCATGTTCTGGTGCGAACCGAACAGGGGGGTGTTCAGGTCATCCCTATTTGGAATTGTAGGAAGTGATTGTCATATTCTGATTCAAGTTGGTGTAATCGGAGAATTTTGTCTCTATACCTTTGGTTTCTTTAAGCACTAAAGTTCTGAGGGCCAATTCACACCAGATGCAGTTCCGAGCGCTTTTTTTCTGCACCGGAACTGACTAGAAACTGACTGCATGGTGTGAACTAGAGCCATTGGAATACATGGAAAACACTGCATGCATTTTTAGTGCTAGTTCACACCAGACGCAGTTCCGTGCATTTGTTCTGCACTAAAAATGCATGCACAGTGTTTTCCATGTATTCCAATGGCTCTAGTTCACACCATGCAGTTAGCTTCTGGTGCAGAAACTGACCGGAACTGACTGTATTGGTGCAGAAAAAACGGAACAGCATGGAACTGCATCTGGTGTGAACTGGCCCTGAGGCTGAATCACACCTATGCAGTTTTAGTGCTTTTTGCATTTTGCAGATTTGCAGTACAGTCCATTTAACATTGTTTCCTATGGAACATGTTCTATAGTGCAAATCTGCAAAATGCAAAAAGCACTAAAAATGCATAGGTATGAATCCAGCCTCAGTGCAGAAAAAACCGCACGGAACTGCATCTGGTTTTGTGCTGACACATTCTGAATAGGAGTTACTAATCAGCTACACCACCAGACACAAGCTGCTTTCTCTTTTTGGGTATTAACCCTTTACACATTGCACAGTGTATGGGGAAAGAATTGCTCAGACAAATGATTTAAATGTCATCCAATCAGATTGCACAGTGTATGGGGAAATAATTGCTCAGATAAATGAGTAGATTTATATATCATCCAATCACATTGCACAGTGTATGGGGAAATGAATTGTCCAGAATGCATAATACACAGACATGTATTGCAGATGTTTTCATGGAAGTTTCAGGTCCACCAATGATTATAGATTATCACCATAAAATGCACACAATTACATTTTGACAATTATGACATTTCACATCCAAGTCCAGGGAATATCTGCACAGTAGTTGATTGGAGGAAGATCTCTAGAATGATTATTGAGTTGTTTCAAAAAAAAATTAATGAATGGAATAAAACTGGAAGCAATATTCTCCATGTAATAAGGAAAAGCTCATTAACATGATCAGCATTACAATGAGCAAGTGCCCGATGTCTGTTCTGTATTTAAGAATGTGTCTGCGCCCATGCGTGCAACGATTCCGCGCATCCGGCGCAAGTCACCAGCTGGTTTCTATTTGTTTAAGTATGTGCCATGTCGCAATAACTATTCCTGCACACGCAAATGTGCCAACATGTTTGTAAATCAGCCCCATAATCCCTTGTCAACCAGGGGAGATCTGAAATGTAAAAATCCTTGCCTAGTAATTCACAAGTTGCCTTCCAGCCTCTGTGACCTATTCCATGATACTGGGCAATAAAAAGTGATGCACTTGCCATTGGTATACATACCTTCCCCTCTTTGCACAAAAGTCCTGTTTTTGGATCTATTTGTGCACCTACTTTTTCCCAATCTCTCATGTCGACTTCTGAGGCATAATCTTGTAGGTCAGACAGTACATGGTCAAAACAAGGTAATTCAGAGAGCTTCTTGTCTGGCTGCTGAGTCAGCTAGGGCATTTCCTCTAGCTACCTCTGTTTGTTGGCCTGTATGTGCAATGTATTATGGCAAGAGTTCTAGGCAACTGAATGGCTTTTAACAATGACACAACTAGAGAGGAATGAGAGATGCTTTTTCCATCAGCTGCAATGAAACCCCGCCTACTCCATATGACACCGAAGTCATATACCACGCCAGACCCATATTTAGAGTCAGTGTAAATGTTCACATCTTGACCTTCAAATATCTGGCATGCCCTGGTGAGTGCAATCAATTCTGCAGCTTGTGCTGATTGATATGGGATAGGTTTGGCCTCAAGTATGACATCTGGAAGTTGCACAACCACATATCCTGCATGATATGTGTGATCATTCGGCCTAGAACAAGATTCATCCACATACACATTTTTCACATTTGGCAAAGCAGTAGGGGACAAGTCAGGTCTGGGAGATGTGTCTTTGTGAATGAGGTTGGTGCAGTCATGTTGTGGCACCACCTCATCCTGCTCTCCTTTTAATCCTAGCAGGGCATTTAAAATTGGAGCTGGGCCTACATTAGGGGAAGCATATTTAATGTGCAATTTTGGATTTGACAACAGTATCACCTCATAGCCGCTCAACCTTTGGGCGGACATGTGTTGCGTATGTATATTCCCCAGTAATGTGGACACATTATGAGTAGTATACAAGATAGTATCATGGCCCAAAGTGAAAGTTGCAGCCATCTCGACCACCATAGCACAAGATGCTAAAGCTCTGAAACATGCGGGCATGCCCTGAACTGGTACCGGTACCACCTTTGAGAAAAAAGCAACAGGACGAACCTTGCCTCCATGCTCCTGAGCGAGGACACCTGCCATAGTTGTATAGTTTTCCCTGGCATACAAATAAAACATCACATTATAATTGGGAAGGCCAAGTCCTGGGGCTGTTACCAAAGCATTTTTCAAATACACAAAAGCATTACACATTTCATCTGTCCATTTAATACAGTCTGGCATATCTGAACCTGTGGCCTGTCTCAGGAGATTGTCACAGTAAGAGCAGTCAGGTATCCATTGGCGGCAGTAACCAATCATACCTAGGAAGTTGAGCATGTCCTTCCTGTTGAGTGGGCGGGGCAGACCCATCAGAGCCGTAGCTCTTTTATGACTGATTCTTCTTTCTCCTTTTGTGAGAACAAACCCTAGATATTCAAATGTTTTCTGACACCATTGCAACTTTTTCTTTGACACTTTATGACCACTTTCAAAAAGACATTTCAAAAGATTTCTCCCATCCTCCATGGCGGCCTCCCTTCTCAAGCTGCAGAGTAGCAGATCATCCGCGTACTGCAGCAAGACTGAACCATGCTCAGGTGTCCAAGCTCTAAGAGTGGTTTGGAGGACAATAGAATAGACAACAGGTGAGTCTATATAGCCCTGGGGCAATCTACACCAGGTCAGCGTCCGATTTTTAAATCGGAATGCAAAGAGTGGCTGTGTCTCCTCATCCACAGGAATTGAAAAAAATGCATTTGAGAGGTCAGTTACAGAAAAATACTCAGCATTGGATGGTATGGAGGTGAGCAATGATGGCACATCAGGCACTATTGGAGCAATTGGTACCACTAAGTTGTTTATGGCCCTAAGGTCCTGTACAAACTTGTAACTGCCATCCGGATTTTTAACAGGGTTGATAGGAGTGTTTTAAGGAGAGATGATTTTTTTAAAAATACCTTTCTTCAAGAAATCCTCCACAATGGGCTCTATACCCTCTTCTTTTTCTCTGGATATGGGGTACTGTTTATGATACACAGGTAAAGCTCCTGGTTTCAAAGTGACTTTACAGGGCGTACAGGAAATGAACCCTACATCAAGAGGATTCACTGCCCATACTCCCTCCTCACTCAATTTGACATCTTCCTCTTCTAGGTGTGAGAACAATGTAAAAAGATGAACCTTGTCAGATTTTACATATAACTCTCCTTTTGCAGTAATTTTCATTGTAATACCTAATTTTCCCAGCAAAACAATTGTGACTGCTGTTGTTTCCAAGAAATGGGATACTTAACACCATGTTGCTGCTGTACTGGGGTTGGTGCCTGAGGGGGAGTGGGGGCAGTGGGTGGCCCTGAATTTATACACTCCTGGTCATGCCAGGGGCATTGAGCTTTCCAATGTCCGGGGTCTCCGTAGTTAAAACGCCCTGTCTTAGGTTGCCTTTGCTGGAAGTCCCCTCTTTGTGGCCGTCCTCTTCCCCTATATCCACCTCTATAACTATAAAAGTTTCCCCTTTGATTTCCTGAGAAATTATCCTGGTAATGTGTCGGTACTGGTGATGGTTTGGGGATGTCAAAACATCCCGCTGCATCTTTTTCAGTCAATGTTTTTTGAAAATCAGTCATATCTCTTTGTAGCCCAGTCTGAAATCTGCTGTCTCACAGTGAGTGCATATTTGGAGGTCAGGTTGCTAAGATAAGTCTGTATTAGAAGACTGTGCATTCCATCCTGAGTATTAAGTCCGGCATCTTGTATTCAGACTTCCTGAAATCTTTTCCAAAATTCCAACACTGACTCTGATGATTTTTGTTTGCAAGCTACTGCAGTAGGGAGTGATGACTTATTAATGAAAACCATTTTCATTTCCTTCTCTAGCTCTTCCTACATAGGGTTCCTTCCTTCAACAGTGTTTAGTGAATAAACCTCTGCCTTGGTGGTGGGTGCCTCTAGGACTTTTATGGTGGGCACTTTAGTCCAATCCCAAGGGTAGGTAGTTCCCACCAAACTGTCTATAATAATCCTTATATCTTCCTGTGTATAATTTCTACCCTTACAAGCTTTCTTTAAATAAGTTATCGCCCCCAAAGCTGATGTGGAAGGTTTGAGGCAATGTTTGATAATACGATTAATATCCTCAATATCAATAGACTTTATTACCAGAACATCACCCACAGTCATGAAAGAAAAATTCTGCATAACTAACTGCGTAGTTACTTCCTCTTCTTGCTCCAGCTGCTCTCTGTCAGCTGCCTGTTTTAAAACTGCGTGTTTTGTACTCTGACCCTCTGAAGCTTGTTTTAACTTCAGTGTTATACTCCTAGTTTGGGCAGGATCTTCTCTATGGGGTCCGCGGGGTTTATGTTCCTCCGCAGGTGTCTTTTTAGCCTTGGGTAATTCCTCATCCATAGTGGAGGAAGCAGCACCGGTCAGCTGTTGTATTTGTGAAACTATAGGTGGTGGCTGATCTATTGGGACAGCAACCTGTGGTTCTGGTAGGACCACAGGCAGTGCCTGATCCACCACTGCACCCTGCTGTGGAACGGGTGCAGGGAGAGCAGGTGCCTCTGCAGGTGGCTCTCTATTCTCAAATGGATGGACTGCTGCAACTGCAGCCAAAAACTCCATATCCTCTTTTGAGAATGAGGGGAATATTTGTTTAGGTGATCCCCTTTTTGGCTGCTGTACATAAGGTGGAGGTGGCGGGGCACAGGAGCGTGGCGGGGAGGCAGGAGCTAGTGCACATGGAACTAGGGACGGGAAACCTGATTTAAGTCTCTTCTCACAAGCATGTAACCCTGGGGCTTCCTTATCCTTTGGATTTGGACTTTTCTTTCTTATTTTCTTATCCGCTCTCTAGTAGGGGGCATACAATAACCAATTTTCCCCGCCTTTCCTCATATATTCCTTATCCCATTGGGGTCTCCCGTATGATATGGGAAGGCTTCCCTATCTCCCAAGCAAAGGCCCTTAATCATATCCATGTGAAAAGTATCATTTTCGCCCTGTCCGGGAAACGGGTTACTACTCCTCATGGTTTCAGTCCATCCCGCCAGATTATCTACCCATGGGTTAATATACACATAATCAGTTCCACATATTCTGGCTACATAACATTTACATGTCTCTCCGCCATCTGGAGGGGGAATCTTCTTCCCTGAAAGCTGACCCATAATAATACAATGGTGGGCGCCACCTCACCTCGCAGCGTCCGACAAAATCCACACAATACACGTACAAATTATCTTATTTTATATCTTATTTTATCTTCTAAGCATAGAAAAGTTAAGCAAAGAGGTTGGGTTTTTCTGGCACACTCTATCAGATATCTTTATCAAACTTCTTACAGTACTGTACTTTATTACTTTGGGCTTCTCAGAACCCCTTGGAACTTTCTCAGAGTTCCTTTGGAACTATCTCAGAGTTCCTTACACTTCCATCACCCGAACGGACTTCTACTGAGGTTCATACATTTACATAAATGTTTTTAACATTACACCTTCTGTTAATCCCATGTAGGGAAACGGTTTTTTAAACTAAAAGTCACGGTAAGAGAAATAATAATAATTAAATCAGACTCACCAGACTTAGATAATGATGACCATCCCACTTCTGACACTAACTAATGGGGTGTAGGGATGTTTTAGGAGCAAATGAACCCTCGTATGATAACCTGCCTAGAGTGTTCCTTCAAACCCAATCAGGCCTGGAGTCCACTTTGATAAGAAGTTATGACACGCAGTCAATACATGCAGTTCTAAAATGGTCTGCCGGTTTATTTCCGTGTTTCCACTTAAATAATGAGAATGACATCACAACAAAAGTCCAACCCTTTCATTAATATATGGTAAAGATACAGACATACAGGATGTTTTAAAACAAGCAAAAATAGAATATTAATAACTCATATAGAAACTAAGAACAGGAAAAGGCTAACAGGAAAAGGACTTACACGTCATTTAAAACAAGTCCGGCCATTTACAAGAAATTGAAACTTAACTTTCCATAGACGTCACATATACATATTATTCTAAAATGGATACACATTTTTACAGGGGTGAAATGCTAAAATGGTGGACAGCAAGCTAAAATATGCCTTCATTAGGTTTGATTGTTGGACGACTGAGCATCTGATTTTTGTCAAAAGAACGTGTGCAGGATTTTGTCTATATGTATCTATATATATCTATAGATATATATCTGTATATATATCTATAGATATATATACAGTGCCTTGCAAAAGTATTCACCCCCTTGGCATTTTTCGTGTTTTGTTGCCTCACAACCTGGAATTAACATGGATTGTTTGAGGATTTGCATCAATTAATTTACAGAATATTCCCAAGACTTTGAAGATTTTTTTTTTTTAATTGTGAAGCAAACAACAAATAGGACAAAATAACAGAAAAAGTCAATGTGCATAACTATTCACCCCCCTAAAATCAATACTTTGTAGAGCCACTTTTTGCGGCTATCACAGCTCCAAGTCGCTTTGGATAGGTCTCTATGAGCTTGCTACATATTACCACTGGTCCATGAGTTTTGGTGTGTGGCCGTCTCTTGGCAGGTTTGCTGTTGTGTCATGTTCTTTCCATTTGGTTATGATAGATTTGATGGTGCTCCTAGGGATCATCAAATATTTGGATATTTTTTTATAACCTAACCCTGACTTGTACTTCTCAACAACATTGTCCCTTACTTGTTTGGAGAGTTTCTTGGTCTTCATGGCAGTTTTTGGTTAGTGGTGCCTCTTGCTTAGGTGTTGCAGCCTCTGGGGCCTTTCAGAAAGGTGTGTATATGTAATGACAGATCATGTGACATTTATATTGCACACAGGTGGACATCATTTCACTAATTATGTGACTTCTGAAGGTAATTGGTTGCACCAGAGCTTTTTATGGGCTTCATAACAAAGGAGGTGAATACATACGCACATGCCAATTATCATCATCACTTTTTATTTCTGAAAAGTAGTTTTATATATATATATATATATATGTTTCAAATTTTACTTCACCAATTTAGACTATTGTGTTCTAATCCATCACATATAATTCAAATTAAAAAAACATTGAACTAAAGGCTGTAATGTAACAAAATAGGTAAAAAGCCAAGGGGGGTGAATACTTTTGCAAGGCACTGTAGGTAAGCCTATAATAAGGCTTACCTATATGTACTGAAAATATCTCTTAAACGTGCGCCGTTTAGGTGATATTTGCCTTGTAGTGCTCCGATTATGTCATCAGTGCATGAGCAGTGAAGAAATGGCCCTCCATGCCATTTCTTCCCCAGCGTGTGCCGTGACTGGTGGCTTCCACGCGCTGCCTTCGGCCCTGGAAGATGGAGGGGCAAAGATGGATTCTTCCACCAGCAGGGACATCGCAGGCTTTGTTTTCAGGTAAGTGCCTTTGCAGGGGAATAAAGAGGAAGTAAAACCCATCAGGGTTTTCTTCCTCTTAACCCAGGAGCTCAGGGAGCCAACATTGGAGAGCATTCAACATTCAACACAGAGGATATACTAATGCCGCGTACACACGGTCGGACTTTACGGCAGACTTTGCCCGGCGGATGGGATTTCGTCGGACAATTCGATCATGTGTGGGCTCCAGCGGACTTTGTTTTTTCAAAAGTTGGACAGACTTAGATTTGAAACATGTTTCAAATCTATCCGACGGACTCGAGTCCAGTTGAAAAGTCCGCTCGTCTGTATGCTAGTTCGACAGACAAAAAGCCACGCTAGGGCAGCTATTGGCTACTGGCTATGAACTTCCTTGTTTTAGTCCGGTCGTACGTCGTCACGTACAAATTTGATGGACTTTGGTGGATTGTGTGTAGGCAAGTCCGTTCATTCAGAAAGTCCGTTGTAAAGTCCGTCGAAAAGTCCGCCGGGCAAAGTCTGCTGTAAAGTCCGACCTTGTGTATAAGGGATATTGCATAGGGATTGGTCCTCATTAACCGTTTCCGACCCGCGGCACGTCATATGACGTCATCGGGTTTGAGCGGTGATATCTAAATGATGGGTGCAGCTACCGACATCATTCACATATCTTCTTTTTCAGCCAGCAATTCCCTACACCATAAGAATGATCATAGCAGCTGTTCAGCAGCTTGATCATTCTTATGGGCGGGGAGAGGGGACATCCCCCCTCCCGCCGCCCTCCAGTGCTTCTACCGACTCACCCCTGCCATCGGTGAGTCGAAGAAGGGGAACCGCTGGGGCTGGATGCTGACAATAGAGATTTCTGGTGGACCAGATGGTCCCCGGAGTCCCTATGATTGTCCAGAGGCTGGGTGCGATGTTATGACATCATGCCCGGCCTCTGCATTCGAAAAAATGGCGCTGCGTCGGCTGGCAAGCCAAGATAGTTTTTTAATTTTTTTATTTCAGTCCACCCAGCTTAGAGGTGAGATGTGGAGACTTATTGACCCCACATCTCACCATAAAGAGGATCTGTCATGCTTATTCCTATTACAAAGAATATTTACATTCCTTGTAATAGGAATAAAAGTGATAAAAAAAGTGTCAAACTAGAAAAACAAAAGTAAAATTTAACAATAAAAAGAAAAAAAAAGTTTAAGTGCCCCTGTCCCCGTGTGCTCGCACGCAGAAACAAACGCATATGTAAGTCGCGCCCACATATGTAAACGGTGTTCAAATCACACAATTTCTAATTCTAGCCCTAGACCTTCTCAGTAACTCAAAACATGTAACCAGTAAAAATTTTAAAGCGTCGCCTATGGGGATTTTTAAGTACCGAAGTTTGGCGCCATTTCACGAGTGTGCGCATGTTAGTTATCTATTTACTTGGCATAACATCATCTTTCAAATTATGCAAAAGAATTGGGCTAACTTTACTTTTTTTTTTTTATTAAAGCATGAAACATTTGAAAAATTGCTGCACAAATACCGTGCGAGATAAAAAGTTGCAACAACTGCCCTTTTTTATTCTCTAGGGTCTCTGCTAAGAAAACATATATAATGTTTGGGGGTTCTATGTAATTTTCTAGCAAAAAAAAATGATTTTTGCATGTAGGAGAGAAATGTCAGAATTGGCCTTGTAGGCAAGTGGTTAATGACCTAAAGGCACGGCAGACTGCTTTTGCTATAAGGGCAAAGGAGTCCATCACATTTGGTGAGTGTGGACTATTACACTACTCCCAGGAGGTGGATGTACTGACACCGATGGAACACGGAGCACAACAGCACGTTTTGCACTAAGAAATTTTTCATTTAAGTCTATCTTGCCCCAAAGTGGGGAAAATACTGGACAGCAGTGGCTTATATTGCCATATACCACTAAGGTGCGAGTGTCTCATAATATAAATATTGAGTTGGTCCACCCTTTGCAGCTATAACAGTTTCAACTCTTCTGGGAAGGCTGTCCACAAGGTTTAGGAGTGTTTCTATTGGAATGTTTGACCATTCTTCCAGTAGTACATTTGTGAGGTACTTATGTTGGACGAGAAAGCCTGGCTCGCAGTCTCCACTCTAATTCATCCCAAAGGTGTTCTATCGGGTTGAGGTCAGGACTCTGTGCAGGCCAGTCAGGTTCCTCCACCCCAAACTCACTTATCCATATCTTTATGGATGTCATTAAAGTTCATGTGCGTGTAAAGGTAGGCGCCCTAATACTTTTGGTAATATAGTTTATAAACTGTACATTAGCATAAACAAGCCTTTCTTTTGGTCATATTGTCTTGAAAAATTATTTACTTTTTATGCAATCCATAAACAAATATACATAATGAATCTACTTGCATTTCTTCTACTTTAAACAATTTTCTTTAACAAAAATATATTGTTGCCATAGAGTAAATGTATACATTTTATGCTATATCTTTCTCTGTAGGGATGGGCAGTTTGGCCCAAGAATGAGTTTGGGCTGAACACTTTCAGCGCTGTCGCACTTTGAATGACAATTGCACGGTCATACAACACTGTACCCAAACACATTTTTTATAATTTTCTTCACACAAATAGAGGTTTCTTTTGGTGGTATTTAATCACTGCTGTTTTTTTTATTTTTTACAAAAGAAAAGACCAAAAATTTTGGAAAAAAAAGTTCTTTTACTTTTTTCTGTCAGTAAATTTTGTAACTAAGTAATTTTTCACCTTCACTGATGTGTGCTGATTAGGTGGCACTGATGAGGATGCACTAATATGCCGCACTTATGGGCACTGATAGGTGGCACTGATATGTGGCACTGATGAGCACCAATAGGCTGCACTGATGGGCACTGTTAGGTGGCACTGATAGGCACTAATAGGCGGCAGTGGTGGGCACTGATAGGCGGCACTGGTGGGCACTGATAGGCGGCACTGGTAGGCACGGATAGGCAGCATGGATAGGCGGTACAGATGGGCCTGATGGGCATTGATGGGTGGCACTGATGGGCGCCACTGATGGACAGCAGTGATTGAGAAAAAATAAATAAATAACTGCGCATTAAAAATAAATAATGTTAACCATCTATGCTGCAGAGTCCTATATGTGACACAAACACACAGAAATCAAGTGGGAAAAATATTGACTCGCGCTCAAAACAAAAACTAAAATGTGTATGACTGGAAAAGAGTACTCAGCCGATATTTAAATAAATGTTGTGAAAACATATGATAAATGTGGCAAACTGAATATTAGATTGGAAAATTGATCCCACTTCCCCTTAAAGGAAATATGTTCAATAGCAAATCAAATTCGTACATAAAAACCATGAAGGATTGCAGTATATATGAAAGGTAATATCTTAATTTAAAGTAAATATTTTAAAAAAGGGGGAAAGTCCATATACAAAAAACACCCTACAAGTGCTGTGATAATGCAAAAAAAGTCCAATTTAAATGAAATCCCAGATGTGTGGGTCCACCACCATAAATGAAGTGCCTGGCCGCTTACCGGAACCCCATGACCCCCCATTACAGAGGGTCTAAATGGGCATTGTAGTCATGCTGCTCGGACAGCTCGGGAACCAGAATGATGACCGGATGGGAACCTCTGAAACTGTATTGCTGTAAAGGCTGTATAGCGAATGGATCCACAGGGAAAAGGCAACACTCAGCCCTCATATAGTGTAGACATCATATAGGGAAAACAGAAGAAGGCTCCTATAGTGTAAAATCGATTGGTATTTTATTAAAAAAACATAGTACACACTCACATATAAAAAGCAGATGTCCTCTGATGAGAGGCAGTCTGTGACACCGGCACACAGGCCGCCCGTCCTACTGGAGTACAACGATAGAGGAAGGTGACGCGATAACACCGCTCAGCCCTACGCTGCGTTTCGCAAAAGAATTGCGTCTTCCAGGGGCACGTGATTGGCATTGATGGGCAGCACTAATAGGCGCACTGATTGCCAGCTCTGACTGGCATGGCTAATGGGCACTGATTTATGGCACTTGTGGGCAGTGGTGGGCACTGTATGCTGGCATTGGTGGGCACTGTATGCTGGCATTGGTGGGCACTGATCACTGGCATTGGTGGGCACTGTATGCTGGCATTGGTGGGCACTGTAATTATTTATTGTAATCAGGGCACTGATGATCAGTGCCCTGATTACATCCCTAGATGTCCCCCTGTGAGGATATGCCACTGATCGGCTCTCCTCGCCTCACACTCTGTCAGTGTGAGGTGAGGAGAGCCGATTACTGGCATCTCGGTGTTTACATGTGACCGGCTGTGATTGGACACAGCCGATCACAAGGTTAAAGAGCCGCGTACGTGGCTCCTTACACATATCGGGGTCACGCGGTGTCCTAGCAACACGGCGCGGCTGTGATCGCCGCGCTGCGCGCCCAAGTGGCCACGCGAGGGCAGCCGTTCTGAGCCGCCATCATATGATAGTGACCCAGAACAAGAGCTACACCGCCCCACCATCATTTGACAGTGGGCAGGCGGCAAGTAGTTAAATGACACTACAACTATGATTCTGGTATAAAGAATTTCAGGGTTGCCTACAAATGAAATACCATTTTTTAGGAGCAGTCTACTGGGGGCAATAATGGATGAGTACAATGGAATGGAGCAGTCTATATGACTGCAGTGGAGGTGCACTGCCACCGACAGCTATACTAACATGTTTGGTTTTTCTCCCTCTCCCTTCCTTATTGTTTGTGCTGAAAGGTTTCCCTGGACTCTCAGTCATGCCACTGCTTTAACCAGCCTGTTCCACCCAGTGCTGAAACAGTTCAACCGATTTCATCAACAAAATATACAGACTTTTAAAGTCCAAATTATCGACAAAGTCAACTGTCCGATCTGTGGTGGAGACCACTTCTCCCTTCTTTGTAAAAGAGAGGTCTTTTGGATCTTTAGGATGGATACAAGAATTCCTAGAGGTCTCAACAACGAGTGTGGCATTACCCACTATTATAAATCAACAGTGCCTGAACTATTAACACATTGATATACCGACTTGCCTCTGATATCCATGCACAAATTGTTGTGACCGCAAACTCATATATTTACATATTCAACACATCGTTATGCATAAAACTTATACATGATTTACTCCTGCACAACATTGAGTGTCTTTTGGAACTATTGTGGAATTCATTTGTGAGAAGTAGAACCCAGGAACAGTCATTTACAAGTTAACCCTTACTGTACTGTGCCCTGATTGCCCCAGAATAAAGAGAACCTGTTGTGCAGCCCATCAGTGTGCAAATCCTGCAGCCCATCAGTGTACCAGTTTTGCAGCCCATCGGTGTACCTGTTTTGCAGCCCATCAGTGTACCTGTCCTACAGCTCATCAGTGTACCTGTCCTTCAGCCCATAAGTGTACCATTCTTGCAGCCCATCAGTACCTATCGTGCAGCCCATCAGTCTACCTGTCCTGCAGTCCATCAGTCTACTTGGCAGCACAGTCCATCAGTCTTCCTGTCGAAGCCCATCAGTGTACCTGTCACAGAGCCACTATTACTGCCGTCCATCAGCAGTTTACCCGTCATACAGCCACCATGTCCAAAAAATTGTATACTAGTGAGGAGCATATCAAATCCTAAGTATGATGGATGAGAGCAGCAGGGAGCCCTCACCGTCCAATTTCCAATTAGAAATACGAGCCCATTGAAAGTAGTGGATTGGTGACCAAATTGAAAAAGGAAAGGGTCTCTCAAAAAAGGATAAGGCACTTTGAAAACCAGGCAGCCATCAGCAGCACCATACACCCCAATGGTCAATCGGCAAACACCAACAGCTCTGGACTCAGGATGAAAGGCCCAGTATCAGCACTGGAATATCACACCAAACCCAAAGAATCAGGGCCAAACTTATCTTCAAGATGCCCTACCAAACCCATTATGGCTGCCATTCAGCTCAGGGCTAGCTACAATCCCCTCTTTCAGTGCACAGCTTTTTTAAATTTATATTTCCCTGACAATTTTCTTCAATTAATTGTGGCCCAGACTAACCTTTTTGCCCGACAATATATTGATAACAACCCCAACTCATGCTATGCCCATCCGTTTGAATGGAGACATTAAACAGTGCAGGAGTTTAAATAGTTTTTGAGCCTCACAATCAACATTGGCTTACAAAAAAATGAATTGCATGCTTATTGGTCCACCCACCCCATCCATCACATGCCAATTTTTTCAGCTGTAATGTCCAGGTCAAGCTATGACATGATCATGCGCTTCCTGCACTTCAGCGCTAACTCACAGTGCCCTCCCCAAGATCATCCCAACTATGACAAACTATATAAAATTCACCCCCTAATTAATTGAATCCCTTCTTCACCTCACTGACCAGCTGGTATTAAAGCAATACATTTGCAGTAAAAAGGCCAGGTGAAGCTCAGCAAGCACTGTGAACGTGCCACAGGATATGGGTACACCTTCCGCGTGTACAAAGGCAAAGACTTCCAGCTTCAGCCCTCTGAATATCCAACCTACACCGACACAAGCGGAAAAATTGTCTGGGACTTGACATTCCCACTGTTCCAACAGGGGTATCACATCTACCTAGATAATTATTATACCAGTCTGCCCCTTTTCCACCATCTGTACCTTGAGAGTACCTTGGCCTGCTGTACAAGAAGCCTCTAACCTTGTCACCATTCTTATCTGAGGCCCTAAGCTTGATGTTCCTGCCTGGACCAATACTTTGGCTGTGCACCATATGGTTCAATATTTTGTTTTATTGTTCTATAGCTACAAAGTAACATAAAAATAGGGTTACTGTTTGCACTGCTCCCCTCCCAAGGCTACTGTGGCTGCACTGTGTATGAACTGAAATCATAGGACAGCCAAAGATGCCAAAAGCATTTTCTTCTAAAGTTGGAGTCCTATATGTAGAAACTACTTATGGTAAATAGTAAAATATTTGAAAAAAGTGCTTGGTGCCATACAGACACAGCAAAGTGTGGAAAAAGACAAAAAAAGTTGAAAAATAAAAAACAGGAAATGTGACATTATCAGAGAGGTAATAACGTTTGAGCTTTAATTTACTGGACTGGACTGGAGGAAAATAGGGAATAGGATCCTATTCCATTTGATATCACTGCTCCATGGGTACAGGCCACTTTTATCCACAGGGCCAGTATACAAAGCTCCACAATCTTGACATTTTTTCACACATCTGCTGCCAACAGCAGCAGCATTGTGGTCTGCAGCCTCTATCTGCAGTGTATCAGCCCTGGTAAAAGTATCAGTCATCAGAGTACCAAATACATGAGGAGACACATAAATCTACACACAAAACTCAGTAGGAGTAGCACCTCAATGGTACCAGTAGACAACAAAAAAACAAACAAATGGCCACTGCCCTCACCTATAATTGGCCTTTTAAGCAAGGAGCACATGGAAGGGCATTACATGGAAAGCAAAAACAAAGAAATTCCCGGCTCAACTTACTCTCCAGCCTGCTAACAAACCGAATTATCCTGTCTAACAATATGCGTTAAAAACAGGGTTTTAGTCTGCACACATTTGTAAATACATGCATAAGCTACAGAGCCCCATCAAGGCACCCCAGTATTTTCTGTAGTCCTAAATCTAAATTTGAGAGCCTCCACAGTCGAAGCACATGCATTATAATGGCTAGGCAGAGGGCAGGTGAGCCTGGAGGGGGCCCATCCCTCCTTAAAGGCACAGGGGGCGCACTGGACACCCAGCATATAGCACGATGGCAGCAAAGGAGTCTAGTCCATTCCCTCACCAATATTTCAACAGTACAAACAAATGAGCACTGCTCTCACCTATAACTGGCCTTTGCAGCAAGGTGCACATGGAAGGGCAATGCATGCAAAACAAATCCAAAGAAATTGGATTATCCTGTTTAGCATGGACTCCCTCCAGGATCTCCTGCCTATCCATTATAATGCATGTGCTTCCACTGTGGAGGCTCTCAAATATAGAGTTAGGACTACAGAAAATACTGGGGTGCCTTGACGGGGCTCTGTATCTTATGCATGTATTTGAAAATGCACAAAGAGAAAACATTGCCCACAGGACTTTAACAACTTCAGCCCCGGAAGAATTTACCCCCTTCCTGACCAGAGCACTTTTTGCGATTCGGCACTGCGTCACTTTAACTGATAATTGCGCGGGCGTGCAATGTGGCTCCCAAACAAAATTGACATTTTTTTTTCCCACAAACAGAGCATTCTTTTGGTGGTATTTGATCACCCCTGCGGTTTTTATTTTTTGAGCTATAAACAAAAAAAATCGACAATTTTGAAAAAAAACGCATTATTTTTAACTTTTTGCTATAATAAATATCCCCCAAAAATATATAAAAAAACATGTTTTTCCTCAGTTTAGGCCAATACGTTTTCTTCTACATATTTTTGGTACAAAAAAATCGCAATAAGCGATAATTGATTGGTTTGCGCAAAAGTTATAGTGTTTACAAAATAGGGGATAGTTTTATGGCATTTTTATTAATAATTCTTTTTTAAATGGTGGCGATCAGCGATTTTCATCATGACTGCGACACGTCACTGATCTCTGCTCCGATCACACGGAGCAGAGATCAGTGACACTGTCACTAGGCAGAATGAGGAAATGCTTGTTTACATTAGCATCTCCCCGTTCTTCCCCTCTGTGAGGCGATCGCGGGTATCCCCGCAGTGATCGAGTCCACGGGACCCGTGACTTGACTCACGAAGATCCCTGCGGGCGCGCGCGAGCGCCGCCGGTGGCGGTCGCGCGCCCCCCGGCCGCCTCTTAAAGGGCAACGTACAGGTACGTGATATTGCCTGTACGTGCCCTTCTACCGCAGTATATCTGCGTGAGGCGGTCGGGAAGCAGTTAATGAGGCACAGCCAAAAAAATAAAATATACAAAAGATTTATTGTTACAAAAAATAGATATTAACATACATTTAAAAAAAAATTGTCATACTTAATTACCAATGATATATGTACATGAATAACCATCGTTGAATCAATCATTTATCCTCATGACATGTCACAGGAAGCACCCTCATGGCTAACAGAGGACAGAATTAGAAATAGACTTGAAAAACTTAACATTAATAAGTTGCCGGGAACAGATGGATTGCACCAGAGGGTCCTTAACCACTTCCCACCCGGCCTATAGCAGATTGATGGCCGGGAAGTAGTTCTATTATCCTGATAGGGCGTCATGTGACATCCAGCAGGATAACATGCCACGGAGGTGCCGCATCTCCGATCGTGGTAAGGAGCCTCTGACAGAAGCTTCTTACCGCGTGATCAGCTGTGACCAATCACAGATGATCATCGTGTGAACCAGGAAGTTCCGGTAAATGGCATTCCTTGGTTCGTGCTGACAGGGAAAGCCAATCAGCAGCTCTCCCTGTCAGAGGGGGGTCTGTGCTAATAATCAGCACATTGATTATTAGCTCAGCACCCATCAGATGTGCCCATCGCCTGCCAATCAGTGTCCAACAGCTGCCAGTCAGTGCCCCCTCAAGAAAATCTCTCAGTGCCCACCCCAGTGCCAATCAGTGCCCACCACAGTGCCATTTAGAGCCCACCACAGTGCCAATCAGTGCCCAGTAATAACACCTGTAAGGTACCTCATCATCAGTGCTGCCCATCAGTGCTATCTATTAGTGTCCATCAGTGCCATCTGTCAGTACCAATCAGTGCCATCTATCAGTGCCACCTATCAGTGCCGCCTATCAGTGCCCATCAGTGCCACCTATCAGTGCCACCTATCGGTGCCTCTCAGTGCTGAATATCAGTGCCCATCAATTCTACATATCAGTGCCTCCTCATCAGTGCCCATCAGTGCCACCTTATCAGTGCCACCTCATCAGCACCCATCAGTGAAGGAGAAAACAACATTTTATGACAGAAACTAAGAAAAACGTAATTTAGTATTTTTTAGTTTGTTTAGCAAAAAATTAAAACCCTGGAGGTAATCAAATACCACCAAAAGTAAGCTCTATTTGTGGGAAGAAAATGTTAAAAATTTAGTATGGCTACAGTGGTACATGACCACGCAATTGTCATTCAAAGGGCGTCAGCGCTGAAAGCTGAAAATTGTCCTGGACAGAAAGGGGCGAAAGTGCCTGGTATTGAAGTGGTTAAGGAACTCAGTCAAGTAAATGTCAGACCATTGTTGCTAATTTTTTAAAACAGTCTACTGACTGGAATGGTACCAGCTGATTGGAGAAAAGCCAATGTAGCACCAATATTTAAAAAAGGGCCAAGATACCTCCCAGGGAATTACAGACCAGTTAGCCTAACATCAATTGCATGCAAGCTCTTTGAGGGGATGAGAAGGGACTATATACAAAATTTTAGTAATGACAACGGTATCATTAGCAGTAATCAGCATGGATTCATGAAGAATCATTCTTGCCAAACCAATCTATTAGCCTTATATGAGGAGGTGAGCTGCTATCTAAATAAAGGAAGGCCCGTAGACATGGTATATCTGGATTTTGCAAAAGCATTCGATACAGTTTCCCATAAACGTTTACTGTACAAAGTAAGGTCCGTTGGCATGGACCATAGGGTGAGTGCATGGATTGAAAACTAGCTACAGGGGCAAGTTCAAAGGGTAGTGATAAATGGGGAGTAGGGATGAGCTTCGTGTTCTCGTCCATTATGGCTCAGGGGATTTAGAACATGCCCCACACTATATAAGGCCACCTGCACGGCGACCCTGTGTAGAGTGTTCCGGCTTGAGAGAGAGATAGATAGAGAGAGAGACAGTGTCATTTGATTTAAGTTAGATAGATTAGGCAGGACAGTCAGTCAGTTAGCTGCACTTACAGTGTATTGTCTATATATATGCATCCCAGGTGTTGTATATATATATATATATATATATATATATATATATATATATATATATATATATACACACACTGTATTCAGTTTAGCTAGATCCATCCCTGTTATCTTCCTACTGACAGGCAGGCTTGTCTTGTTACAATATTTACAGCTACCTGAAGAAAATTGCTGGTGTTCTTTTAATCCTATTAGTACCACAGTCAGGCAGCTAGACTATTTACAGTTAGTGTAGTGCGTCCTCCTCACAGTGTTCAGCTAAAGCTACAAGTTAGTGTAGTGCGTCCTCCTCACAATGTTCAGCTAAAACTACAAGTTAGTGTAGTGCGACCTCTGCACATTGTTCAGCTAAAGCTACAAGTTAGTGTAGTGCGTCCTCCTCACAGTGTTCAGCTAAAGCTACAAGTTAGTGTAGTGTGTCCTCCTCACAATGTTCAGCTAAAACTACAAGTTAGTGTAGTGCGACCTCTGCACATTGTTCAGCTAAAGCTACATGTTAGTGTAGTGCGTCCTCCTCACAGTGTTCAGGTAAAGCTACAAGTTAGTTTAGTGCATCCTCCTCACAGTGTTCAGCTAAAACTACAAGTTAGTGTAGTGCGACCTCTGCACAGTGTTCATCTAAAGCTACAAGTTAGTGTAGTGCGTCCTCCTCACAGTGTTCAGCTAAAGCTACAAGTTAGTGTAGTGCGACCTCTGCACAGTGTTCAGCTAAAGCTACAGGTTAGTGTAGTGTAGGGATGAGCTTCGAGTTCGAGTCGAACTCATGTTCTACTCGAACATTGGCTGTTCGCAAGTTCGCCGAACAGCGAACAATTTGGGGTGTTCGCGGCAAATTCGAATGCCGCGGAACACCCTTTAAAAGTCTATGGGAGAAATCAAAAGTGCTAATTTTAAAGGCTTATATGCAAGTTATTGTCATAAAAAGTGTTTGGGGACCCGGGTCCTGCCCCAGGGGACATGGATCAATGCAAAAAAAAGTTTTAAAAACGGACGTTTTTTCAGGAGCAGTGATTTATTAATGCTTAAAGTCAAACAATAAAAGTGTAATATCCCTTTAAATTTCGTACCTGGGGGGTGTCTATACTATGCCTGTAAAGGGGCGCATGTTTCCTGTGTTTAGAACAGTCTGACAGCAAAATGACATTTGGAAGGAAAAAACTCATTTAAAACTACCCGCGGCTATTGCATTGCCGACAATACACATAGAAGTTCATTGATAAAAACGGCATGGGAATTCCCCACAGGGCAACCCCGAACCAAAATAAAAAAAAAAAATGATGTGGGGGTCCCCCTAAATTCCATACAAGGCCCTTCAGATCTGGTATGGATATTAAGGGGAACCCCAGCCAAAATTTAAAAAAAAAATTGACGTGGGGTTCCCCCTAAATTCCATACCAGACCCTTCAGGTCTGGTATGGATTTTAAGGGGAACCCCGCGCCAAAAAAAAAAAAAAAACGGCGTGGGGTCCCCCTAAAAATCCATACCAGACCCTTATCCGAGCACGCAACCTGGCAGGCCGCAGGAAAAGAGGGGGGGACGAGAGTGCGGCCCCCCCCCCCTCCTGAACCGTACCAGGCCACATGCCCTCAACATTGGGAGGGTGCTTTGGGGTAGCCCCCCAAAACACCTTGTCCCCATGTTGATGAAGACAAGGGCCTCATCCCCACAACCGTGGCCGGTGGTTGTGGGGGTCTGCGGGCGGGGGGCTTATCGGAATCTGGAAGCCCCCTTTAACAAGGGGACCCCCAGATCCCGGCCCCCCCCCTGTGTGAAATGGTAAGGGGGTACTTACCCCTACCATTTCACTAAAAAACTGTCAAAAATGTTAAAAATGACAAGAGACAGTTTTTGACAATTCCTTTATTTAAATGCTTCTTCTTTCTTCCTTCATCTTCTTCTTCTTCTGGTTCTTCTGGCTCTTCTGGTTCTTCCTCCGGCGTTCTCGTCCAGCATCTCCTCCGCGGCGTCTTCTATCTTCTTCTCCTCGGGCCGCTCCGCACCCATGGCATGAGGGGGGAGGCTCCCGCTCTTCTCTTCATCTTCTTCTTCATCTTCATCTTCTTCTTCATCTTCTTCTTCTTCTTCTTCTTCTTCTTCTCTTCTTCATCTCTTCTTCCTTCTTCATTTCTTCTCCGGGCCGCTCCGCAGCCATGCTGGCATGGTGGGAGGCTCCCGCTGTGTGACGGCGTCTCTTCGTCTGACGGTTCTTAAATAACGGGGGGCGGGGCCATCCGGTGACCCCGCCCCCCTCTGACGCACGGTGAATTGACGGGACTTCCCTGTGACGTCACGGGGAATGCCACAGGGAAGTCCCGTCATGTCCCGTGCGTCAGAGGGGGGCGGGGTCACCGGGTGGCCCCGCCCCCCGTTATTTAAGAACCGTCAGACGAAGAGACGCCGTCACACAGCGGGAGCCTCCCACCATGCCAGCATGGCTGCGGAGCGGCCCGGAGAAGAAATGAAGAAGGAAGAAGAGATGAAGAAGAGAAGAAGAAGAAGAAGAAGAAGAAGAAGATGAAGAAGAAGATGAAGATGAAGAAGAAGATGAAGAGAAGAGCGGGAGCCTCCCCCCTCATGCCATGGGTGCGGAGCGGCCCGAGGAGAAGAAGATAGAAGACGCCGCGGAGGAGATGCTGGACGAGAACGCCGGAGGAAGAACCAGAAGAGCCAGAAGAACCAGAAGAAGAAGAAGATGAAGGAAGAAAGAAGAAGCATTTAAATAAAGGAATTGTCAAAAACTGTCTCTTGTCATTTTTAACATTTTTGACAGTTTTTTAGTGAAATGGTAGGGGTAAGTACCCCCTTACCATTTCACACAGGGGGGGGGGCCGGGATCTGGGGGTCCCCTTGTTAAAGGGGGCTTCCAGATTCCGATAAGCCCCCCGCCCGCAGACCCCCACAACCACCGGCCACGGTTGTGGAGATGAGGCCCTTGTCTTCATCAACATGGGGACAAGGTGCTTTGGGGGGCTACCCCAAAGCACCCTCCCAATGTTGAGGGCATGTGGCCTGGTACGGTTCAGGAGGGGGGGCCGCACTCTCGTCCCCCCCTTTTTTCCTGCGGCCTGCCAGGTTGCGTGCTCGGATAAGGGTCTGGTATGGATTTTTAGGGGGACCCCAGGCCGTTTTTTTTTTTTTTTTTGGGCGCGGGGTTCCCCTTAAAATCCATACCAGACCTGAAGGGTCTGGTATGGAATTTAGGGGGAACCCCACGTCAATTTTTTTTTTAAATTTTGGCTGGGGTTCCCCTTAATATCCATACCAGACCTGAAGGGCCTTGTATGGAATTTAGGGGGACTCCCACATCATTTTTTTTTTTTAATTTTGGTTCGGGGTTGCCCTGTGGGGAATTCCCATGCCGTTTTTATCAATGAACTTCTATGTGTATTGTCGGCAATGCAATAGCCGCGGTAGTTTTAAATGAGTTTTTTCCTTCAAAATGTCATTTTGCTGTCAGACTGTTCTAAACACGGGAAACATGCGCCCCTTTACAGGCATACTATAGACACCCCCCAGGTATGAAATTTAAAGGGATATTACACTTTTATTGTTTGACTTTAAGCATTATTAAAATCACTGCTCCTGAAAAAACGGCCGTTTTTAAAACTTTTTTTTGCATTGATCCATGTCCCCTGGGGCAGGACCCAGGTCCCCAAACACTTTTATTGACAATAACTTGCATATTAGCCTTTAAAATTAGCACTTTTGATTATTCATGTTCGTGTCCCATAGACTTTAACGGTGTTCGCGTGTTCGAACAAATTTTTTTCCTGTTCGCATGTTCTGGTGCGAACCGAACAGGGGGGTGTTCGGCTCATCCCTAGTGTAGTGCGACCTCTGCACAGTGTTCAGCTAAAACTACCTGTAGAAGGTTGGTGGTGTTTTCCTGATCCTATCACTACCGCAGGCAGCTACATTATTTACACGTTAGTGTAGTGCGACCTCTGCACAGTGTTCAGCTAAAGCTACCTGTAGAAGGTTGGTGGTGTTTTCCTGATCCTATCACTACCGTAGGCAGCTAAATTATTTACACGTTAGTGTAGTGCGACTTCTGTACAGTGTTCAGCTAAAGCTACCTGTAGAAGGTTGGTGGTGTTTTCCTGATCCTATCACTACTGCAGGCAGCTAAATTATTTACACGTTAGTGTAGTGCGACCTCTGCACAGTGTTCAGCTAAAGCTACCTGTAGAAGGTTGGTGGTGTTTTCCTGATCCTATCACTACCGCGGGCAGCTAAATTATTTACACGTTAGTGTAGTGCTACCTCTGCACAGTGTTCAGCTAAAGCTACCTGTAGAAGGTTGGTGGTGTTTTCCTGATCCTATCACTACTGCGGGCAGCTAAATTATTTACACGTTAGTGTAGTGCTACCTCTGCACAGTGTTCAGCTAAAGCTACCTGTAGAAGGTTGGTGGTGTTTTCCTGATCCTATCACTACTGTAGGCAACTAAATTATTTACACATTAGTGTAGTGCGACCTCTGCACAGTGTTCAGCTAAAGCTACCTGTAGAAGGTTGGTGGTGTTTTCCTGATCCTATCACTACCACAGGCTGCTAAATTATTTACACGTTAGTGTAGTGCGACCTCTGTACAGTGTTCAACTAAAGCTACCTGTAGAAGGTTGGTGGTGTTTTCCTGATCCTATCACTACCGCAGGCAGCTACATTATTTACACGTTAGTGTAGTGCGACCTCTGCACAGTGTTCAGCTAAAGCTATCTGTAGAAGGTTGGTGGTGTTTTCCTGATCCTATCACTACCGCAGGCAGCTAAATTATTTACACGTTAGTGTAGTGCGATCTCTGCACAGTATTTAGCTAAAGCTACCTGTACAAGGTTGGTGGTGTTTTCCTGATCCTATCACTACCACAGGCAGCTAAATTATTTACACGTTAGTGTAGTGCGACCTCTGCACAGTGTTCAACTAAAGCTACCTGTAGAAGGTTGGTGGTGTTTTCCTGATCCTATCACTACCGCAGGCAGCTACATTATTTACACGTTATTGTAGTGTGACCTCTGCACAGTGTTCAGCTAAAGCTACCTGTTAAAGGTTTGTGGTGTTTTCCTGATACTAACACTACCGCAGGCAGCTACATTATTTACACATTAGTGTAGTGTGACCTCTGCACAGTGTTCAGCTAAAGCTACCTGTAGAAGGTTGGTGGTGTTCTCATACTACAGGCAGGCAGTTTATTTTGCTAGCTGCAGTATCAGTATATATATAGTGCAGCTACAGGCTATTAGTATGTCTGGAAGGCCAGCAAGGAGAGGCAGACAGTCACAAGCCAATAAAAGAGGGCAAGCAGGCTCTGTGTCTAGAGGCAACAGTGCTGGTCGTGGAGACGGTGCATCCTCATCAGCATGTGGCCGTGGGACACGCTTTGCCTTTTCTTCGGCAGCTGGCCGTGTTGAGCCGCAACATGTGGAAGACTTGGTTGAGTGGATGACCAAGCCGTCCTCATCTTCCTCATCCTCTCTCACCCATGCTCAGGGTACTTTGTCTGGCAAAGCAGCTGCCAACGCGGCCTCTTCCCTCGGCTCAATGGCATCAGTGACTCCTTCCCTAGCCCCACCATGTCCTCCTGAGGAGTCCCTCGAACTGTTTGACCACAGTGTTGGGTACATGCTCCAGGAGGATGCCCAGCGTTTAGAAGGCTCTGATGATGATACTGAGCTAAATAAAGACAGTAACATGAGCACGGACAGAGGGGGTGCCCAAGAAGCACAGCAAGCTGGCAGTCATGCTCCCCCTGCTGCAGCATACTGCCAGGTTTGCTCCAGTGATGAGGAGGGAAGGGATGATGAGGTCACTGACTCAACGTGGGTGCCTGATAGGAGAGAGGAGGAGGAGGAGGCACATCACCAACGAGGCAGGATGCCCTCCAGGGGCCAGCCTAAGGGCAGCACACTGACTGCATCACACCGCAAAGCTCCGCATGTGCAGGGCGCTGCTGTCTCTGCACGTTATTCCAAAGATGGCACCGCTGCTATTTGCAACATATGTCTCAAGCGTATCTCGCGTGGCCAAAACATCTCCGCTTGGGTACCACAGCCAGACATATGTTGACCTGCCATGCAGCTCGTTGGCAAGCGTACCTAAAAGACCTACACCAAAGAACAAAGAGGACCTCTCCTTGCTCCTTATTAGCTGAGATCTCCAACCCCACTATACCTTCAGTCCTCTCTGAGACCTGCACTGAGAGGAATGAATGTGTAGAATTAGGTGTGTCACAGCCAAGTACTTGTGGGTAATCTGCTTTCGGTACACCAACGTCAGATTGTACCAGGCAAATTTCCCTGCCCCAGCTGCTGCACCGCCGAAAGAAGTTCGCTCCCAACCATCCACATGCCCAGCAGTTGAATGCTAGCTTGGCAAAATTGCTAGCACTTCAACTGCTAACTTTTCAGTTGGTAGACTCTGCCCCTTCCGTGAGTTTGTGGAATGTGCAGTTCCTCAGTGGCAGGTACCCAAACGCCACTTTTTCTCATGGAAGGCGATTCCGGCTCTCTACCAGCATGTGGAAGGCAATGTCCATGCCTCGCTGGACAGGGTGGTCAGCGGTAAGGTGCATATTATCACTGACTCATGGTCCAGCAGGCATGGACAGGGACGTTACCTAAGTTTCACCACGCATTGGGTCACTCTGCTGGCAGCTGGGAAGGATGCAGGACAAGGTGTAGTAGTGTTGGAGGTTGTTCCGCCACCACGCCTCCAAAATGCCACTACTAATGATTGTGACACACCTATCTCCTCCACCCTCTCCTCTTCTTCTTACTCCATGGCCTCTTCCTGTGCTTTGTCCTCGGAACCAGCAGTGCTCCGTAGGTGTTCAAGGGGCTACGCAAGTACGCAGGCCAAAAGATGCCATGCGGTGCTTGAGCTGGTGTGCTTGGGGGACAGGAGCCACACTGGGACAGAGGTTCTGTCAGCTCTGCAGGGGCAGGTTCAGAGGTGGTTGACGCCACGCCAACTTAAGGCAGGAATGGTGGTTTGCGACAATGGCCCCAACCTCCTCTCCGCCCTCTGACAGGAACAACTGACCCATGTGCCCTATTTGGCTCACGTCCTTAACTTGGTGGTGCAGCGGTTCTTGGGCAGGTACCCAGGCTTACAGGATGTCCTGAGGCAGGCCAGGAAAGTTTGTGTGCATGCTCGACTGGCAGACCTTCAAAAGGAATTTAACCTGCCCAAGAACTGCCTAATCTGTGACATGCCCACCAGGTGGAACTCAACGTTTGCCATGCTAAAGTGGCTGCACACGCAGCAGAGGGCCATCAATGAGTACCTGTGTGACAATGGCACCAGGACAGGGTCAGGGGAGCTTGGTTTTTTCTCCCCACGCCAGTGGGCCATGATAAGGGATGCATGCACTATCCTGTCACCTTTTGAGGAGGCCACGAGGATGGTGAGCAGTGACAGTGCATGCATCAGTGACACTGTCCCCCTTGTCCACCTGTTGGAGCCCACGCTGCGTGGAATAATGGACGGGGCACTTGAGGCAGAACAGAGGCAGGAAGAGGAGGACTTCCTTAGCTCTCAAGGCCCTCTTTATCCAGACAGTGTTCCTGCATGCCCGCTGATCACACAGGAGGAGGAGGAGGATTGTGTAAGTATGGAGGTGGAGCCTGGCACTCAGCATCAGCAGCAGTCTTTAAGGGATCATTTAGAGTCCCAAGAAACACATGGACTTGTACGTGGCTGGGAGGAGGTGGCTGCGGATCATGTCGTCCTTAGTGACCCAGAGGACTCCGGACCGAATGCCTCAGCAAACCTACACTGCATGGCCTCCCTGATCCTGCAAAGCCTGCGTAAGGATCCTCGTATTCGTGGTATCAAGGAGAAGGACCAATACTGGTTGGCAACCCTCCTTGATCCACGTTACAAGCCTAAGGATGCGGACCTTATCTTGCCGTCACAGAGGGAACAGAGGATGAAACATCTTCGGGAGGCCTTGCAGAAAGGTCTGTGCAACGCGTTCCCAGAGACTGGGAGGTTACAAACTCCTGTTTCTGGACAACGTGTTGCTGAGGCTTCGGTCAGTCAAAGAAGGAGCGGTGGAGAAGGTGGCCATCTGACCGATGCGCTCAGACAATTTTTTAGTCCGCAGCCCCAAGGTATGATCGGTTCCAGCAACCATCGCCAGTGTCTGTTTTACATGGTGCAGGAATACCTAGGGGCAAGATCTGACTTAGACACCTTTCCCAACGAAAATCTTCTGGGTTACTGGGTCTTGAGGATGGATCACTGGCCAGAGCTTGCACAGTGTGCAATTGAGCAACTGGCCTGTCCTGCATCCAGCGTTCTTTCCGAACGCACATTTATTGCTGCTGAAGGCTTTGTAACCAATTACAGGGTGTGTCTGTCCACCGACTCGGTCGATCAACTGACCTTCATAAAAATGAATCAGTCTTGGATCACCACCAGCTACAAAGCACCTGATGCTGATGTAACCGAATAATTTTAAATGTCACATCCCTTCAAAGACTGCCTATGCTGATGCTGTGTGACTATTCTTTTATGCTGAGTAATTATCCTCTTCCTCCTCAATGATCATGCTGATAGCTTGTAAGAACATTTTTGGTTCTGGGCACCGCCACCAGTGCCTAAGGCCCAATTTTTAAGCCCCTACAGGGGCATGTAATTACAATTTTTGATGCAATTCTTTGCAGCAGGGCTAGTTCCTGCGCTCCAACTAGAGTATCTGTGAGGGGTTGCAGTGTTGTGGCACCAGCACCAGTGCCTAATGCCCAATTTTTTCAGCCCCTGTTTAACAGAAGCATGTAATTGCAATTTTTGATGCAATACTTTGCAGCAGGGCTCGTTCCTGCGTTCCAACTAGAGTATCTGTGAGGGGTTGCAGTGTTGTGGCAACAGCACCAGTGCCTAAGGCCCAATTTTTCAGCCCCTGTTCAACAGGGGCGTGTAATTACAATTTTTGATGCAATACTTTGCAGCAGGACTCGTTTCTGTGTTCCAACTAGAGTATCTTTGAGGGGTTGCAGTGTTGTGGCAACAGCACCATCACCAAAGGCCCAATTTTTCTGCCCCTGTTCAACAGAGGCATGTATTTACAATTCTTGATCTAATATTTCACAGCAGGGCCCTGTGAGGGCTTACAGTGTTGTGGCCACAACAACACCTAAGGCCCAAATTTCTGCTGAGTATATAGGGCAGGCCCCTACTTTCAAACATCCAACTTACAAACGACTCCTACTTGCAAATGGAAGGAGACAACAGGAAGTGAGAGGAAATCTACCCCATAGGAAGGGAAATTCTCTCCTGCAAGAGTTAATATGGGAAAAACTTTTCTCCTTTCCACTGATGCTTTCTCACCAATCCTTGTTTCACTAAAAACCCCAAATTTTCAAAAAAACATTTGTCATTGGGACAACAAGTGAGGTGAAATCTTCTGAAGAGGAGCACAGACAAAAAAACAAATGTCACAGGGGTGATAACCCTTCCCTAGGTTTTCCAAAAAGCTTAAAAACAGATTTTTGGCTGGAGCTACACTTTAAAAATGTACCAGTTCAAAATTGCAAACAGATTCTACTTAACAACAAACCTACAGTCCCTGTCTTGTCTGCACTGCCTGTATACTGCTGTTCAGAGTATATAGGGCCTGGGGGCCCCACACCTTTCCTTCTTTAATTTGGGTGCGGGTTCCCCTTAATATCCATACAAGACCCAAAGGGCCTGGTAATGGACTTGGGGGTACCCATCCCGTTTGTCTCACTGATTTTCATCCATATTGCCAGGACACGACATTACATTAAAGCCGCAAGCAGTTTTAAATGACTTTTTTTCCTTTAAAAATGTCATTTTGTGCAGGGACTGTTCTAAGCACGGGAAACACGCACCACTTTACAGGCATACTATAGACACCCCCAAGGTACGATATTTAAAGGAACATTTCACTTTTTTTTTACTTTAAGCATCATTAAAATCACTGCTCCCGAAAAAACGGCCTGTTTTTTTGCATTGATGCATGTGCCCTGGGGTAGGACCCGGGTCCCCAAACCCTTTTTAGAACAATACCATGAAAATTAGCCTTTAAAATGAGCACTTTTGATTTCGAAAGTTCGAGTCCCATAGACGTCAATGGGGTTCTAACGTTCGTGCGAATTTTCGGTCTGTTCGCAGGTTCTGGTGCGAACCGAACCGGGGGGTGTTCAGCTCATCCCTAATGGGGAGTACTCGGAATGGTCCAGGATGGAATGTGAGGTCTCCCAGGGTTCTGTCCTGGGACCAATTATTTTGAATTTTTTTCATAAACGACCTGGAGGATGGGATAAACAGCTAAATCTCTGTATTTACGGACAATACTAAGCTAAGCAGGGCAATAAATTCTCTGCAGGATGTGGAAACTTTGCAAGAAGATCTGAACAAATTAATGTGGAGGGCAACTACATGGCACATTAGGTTTAATGTAGACAAATTTAAAATAATGTGTTTGGATGGCAAAAATATGAATGCAATCTACTCACTAGGGGGAGATCCTCTGGGGGAAACTAGGATGGAAAAGTACCTGGTTATATTATAAACCACAATTCAAGAAAAATTACATTATATAGGTAGAAAGGGCTTAAATAAGGTGGCCTCATTCAAACCAGGGGAACATGTTGCCCTGAGTGAATGTATCCACCTCATTTCTCTCTGCAAGATACCCCCAACCCCACACAGACCCCCTCCGTGGGTCCTGTGAGATATGTTCCAAGGCCAAAAATTGTACCCTTTAAAGGAACGATATGAATGACCATGAGCTGTATGTCTCCCTATAGGGGAATACAGATCTCAATTGCATACATATGATCATGTATACATCTCCAAAATTCTTTTAAGGTTTTCCCCACATAATTGACTCCACATTCGCAGGTTATAAGATATTTTTTTGGGAACAAACCTTTTCCCGTTGGGTAAGCTGAGGTTTTTGTTAGTATTGATATATTTACTGTAAGAGCACCACCCACATTTGAAGGTGCCCCGCACGCTTGGTCCCGGAAAGTGGCTGTGCACTAATCTGTCTTTCAGAAAGGAGGATCATCTGAAAACCATTGTGGGCTGAGGTGAACAAATTTTAACAATACGGGGTCCTGAGTCAGTAAATACCAATGTCTCTGTAAGATAGATTTTATCTGTACATGTTGAAAATTAAATTGAGTAATAAATTTGACTGTATTGCTAGACTTTGTGATCTTTTTGTGAAACAATAAGGAATCTCTAGATTGACCTTTGGTGCAGTTGTATGCTCTAACTAGGCACATTTTTCTGTATCCTCTTGCCCACAACCTATCCCTTAGAAGCTTTGCTTCTAGCTCAAAAGTTTTAATGTTGCTGCAGTTGTGCTTTAAACAAAGGTATTGTCCATATGGGATGGAATAAGCGGGGTAGTGTGTGCACTTGTGGCATGCAATATTGTATTGCCCGCAGTGGGCTTGGGATACAGAGCACTGGATATGTACCCATCACTATCCTTTTGGGCGGTGAAGTCCAGAAAGGGAACCTGTACCTAGTCATATTTAATGGTAAATTGTAAATTCCAATTGTTTCTGTTTAATTTGGCCAGAAATTCAAGTAAAAGCATTTTATCTCAATCCCATACAGTGAATAAGTCATTGATGTATCTGTGCCATGAGAGAACATGGCACAGGTACATTGGGAGACCATTGCTGGAGAATATGTGTTGCTCCCACCCCACCAGGTACAAGTTGGCCTAAGAGCTGGTGCAACATATGCCCATGGCCACCCCCTGTACCTGGAAGTAGTGGGAGCCAGCAAAACAGAAAACCTTGTTAGATAATACTAAATGCAATAGGTCCACCACAAATTTGTGAAAACCTCCTTTTCTATGGTCCCACTGGGACAGAAATGATCTAACACCCCTTTACCTTGGTCATGTGGAATGCCGCAATACAGTGCCTCCATGTCCACAGTGACTAGCCATACTGTGGTGGGAACATGAATGCCTTCCAATACTTGTAGCAAATGCATGGTATCTCGTAGGTACAAGGCAATGTACAAGACAAATGGGCATAGGATCGAATCAATGTATTTACTAGTATTTTCAGTGAGGCATGCATTTCCCGAGATGATGGGTCTACCTGGGAGATCCAACAGATTTTTGTGCATTTTAGGGAGAGTGTAAAAACAAGGGCTATTTTACTAATCTGCACTTGAAAGACCTGTTAACCTATCTTCGTGTGGAAGTTCTTCATGTCTGTCCAACTAATTGTAAGTCCGGGTGTGTGTCTCTTTATTTAAAAATTTTTCTCATTTAACCTTGTCTCCATCTCTTAGTTTCACTCCGGTTGATTCAATGATGGTTATTTTTGCACATATATCGTTGGTAAATATATAATTTTAATGTATGTTTACATCTGTTTTTTGTAACAATAACTCTTTTGAATAATTTATATTTTTGGCTATGCCTCGTTAAAGTCCTGTGGGCAATGTTTTCTCTTTGTGCTTGTACAATTTGGGACTGAGACTTGCTTATGCCCTATACACCCCAGCTCACTTTTTGTATATAATCAATTTGGTGGGAAATAGGAATGAGCTTCGAGTTTGAGTCAAACTCATGTTCGACTCTAACATCTGCTGTTCGCAAGTTCGCCGAACAGTGAACAATTTGGGGTGTTGGTGGCAAATTCTAAAGCCCCGGAACACCCTTTAAATGTCTATAGGAGAAATTAAAAGTGCTAATTTTAAAGGCTTATATGCATGGTATTGTCATAAAAAGTGTTTGGGGACCTGGGTCCTGCCCCAGGGGATATGGATCAATGCAAAAAAAAGTTTTAAAAACGGCCGTTTTTTTCGGGAGCAGTGATTTTAATCACTTTAAGACCAGCCTTGTTTTGGATTTTAGGTGTTTACAAGTTTAAAACAGGTTTTTTTTGCTAGAAAATTACTTAGAACCCCCAAACATTATATATTGTTTTTTTTTAACACCCTAGAGAATAAAATAGCGGTCATTGCAATACTTTTTTTTGCACATTATTTGCGCAGCGGTCTTCTAAGCGCACTTTTTTGGGAAAAAATTCACTTTTTTGAAAAAAAAAATAAGACAACAATAAAATTAGCCCATTTTTTTTATATTGTGAAATATAATGTTACGCCAAGTAAATTGATACCCATCATGTCACGCTTCAAAATTGCGCCCGCTCGTGGAATGGCGTCAAACTTTTACCCTTAAAAATCTCCATAGGCGAAGTTTAAAAAATTCTACAGATTGCATGTTTTGCGTTACAGAGGAGGTCTAGGGCTAGAATTATTGCTCTCACTCTACCAGTCGTGGCGATACCTCACATGTGTGGTTTGACCACCATTTTCATTTGCGGGCGCTACTCACGTATGCGTTCGTTTCTGCACGCGAGCTTGTCGGGACAGGGCGCTTTAAAAAATTTTTTTTTTTTTTTTATTATTTATTTTACTTTATTTTATTTATTTTTTCACTGTTTTTTTTTTTAAAAAATTGGATCACTTTTATTCCTATTACAAGGAATGTAAACATCCCTTGTAATAGAAAAAAGCATGACAGGTCCTCTTAAATATGAGATCTGGGGTCGAAAAGTCCTCAGATCTCATATTTAGACTAAAATGCAAAAAAAAAGTCGTTTAAAAAAATGACACAAAAAAAATTGTGCCTTTAAGAGAAGTGGGTGGAGCTGATGTAATGACGTCGCTCCGGCCGTCACATGGTATGGAGATGGGTGGGCACCATCTTAGCCTCACTCGTCTCCATACCTAAGCAGGGAAAGGACCCGATCGCCTCCGCCGCTACCGACGGCTCCGGTAAGCGGCGGAGGGTGCGGGAGAGCGGTGGGAGGGGGGTGGCACCTCTCCCGCCGCCGATAACGGTGATCTCGCGGTGAACCCGCCGCAGAGACCACCATTATCATGTACAGAACCGCTGGCCCTAAAGATGGATACCTCGGTTGTGGCAGCAGCTGCTGCCATTACCGAGATATCCATCTTTAAAAAAAGGATGTATATTTACAGTGGGTGGTCAGTGAAACAATAAAAGTGTAATATTCCTTTAAATTTCGTACCTGGGGGGGGTGTCTATAGTATGCCTGTAAAGGGGCGCATGTTTCCCGTGTTTAGAACAGTCTGACAGCAAAATGACATTTCAAAGGAAAAAAAGTCATTTAAAAGTACTCGCGGCTATATGAATTGTCGGTCCGACAATACACATATAAGTTCATTGATAAAAATGGCATGGGATTTCCCCACAGGGGAACCCTGAACCAAAATTTAAAAATAAATGGCGTGGGGTCCCGCTAAATTCCATACCAGGCCCTTCAGGTCTGGTATGGATATTAAGGGGAACCCTGCGCCAAATTTTTTTTTAAAAAAAGGCGTGGGTGTCCACCTTAAAATCCATACCAGACCAAGGATCTGGTATGGATTTTAAGGGGAACCCCGTGCCAAAAATTTTAAAAAAATGGCATGGGGTCCCCCCAAAAATCTATACCAGACCCTTATCCTAGCACGCAACCTGGCAGGCCGCAGGAAAAGAGGGGGGGCGAGAGATTGCCCCCCCTCCTGAACCATACCAGGCCACATGCCCTCAACATCGGGAGGGTGCTTTGGGGTCCCGATGTTGAGAACCAGAAGAAGAAGAAGATGGAGGAAGAAACCGAAGGAAGATAGATCTGGGGTTCCCCTTGTTAAAGGGGGCTTCCAGATTCCGATAAGCCCCTCCGCCCGCAGACCCCCACAACCACTGGCCAAGGGTTGTGGGGATGAGGCACTTGTCCTCATCAACATGGGGACAAGGTGCTTTGGGGGGACCCCAAAGCACCCTCCCAATGTTGAAGTCATGTGGCCTGGTACGGTTCAGGAGGCGGGGTCGCTCTCTCGCCCCTCTCTTCCTGCGGCCTTCCAGGTTGCATGCTCGGATAAGGGTCTGGTATGGATTTTGAGGGGAACCCCACGCTTTTTTTTTAAATTTTGGCGCGGGGTTCCCCTTAATATACATACAAGACCTGAAGGGCCTGAAATTCAATTTAGGGGGACCCCCACGCCATTTTTTTTTTTAAATTTTGGTTCGGGGATCCCATGCCGTTTTTTTCAATGAACTTTTATGTGTATTGTCGGACCGACAATTCATTAATAGCCGCGAGTAGTTTTAAATGACTTTTTTTCCTTTGAAATGTCATTTTGCTGTCAGACTGTTCTAAACACGGGAAACACAAAATTTAAAGGGATATTACACTTTTATTGTTTCACTTTAAGCATTATTAAAATCACTTCTCCCGAAAAAATGGCCGTTTTTAAAACTTTTTTTGCATTGATCCATATCCCCTGGGGCAGGACCCAGGTCCCCAAACACTGTTTATGAAAATAACTTGCATATAAGCCTTTAAAATTAATTTTGATTATTCACGTTCGAGTCCCATAGACTTTAACAGTGTTCGCGTGTTTGAACACATTTTTTGCCTGTTCGCATGTTCTGGTGCGAACCAGACAGGGGGGTGTTCGGCTCATCCCTAGTGGGAAACACTGGGCCCTCTTTTTGCTGGCATTTGTATAGGCATATGTATAATTGTATTTAATGTTATGTTTTAATTTGTAATTCAGTGGGCATTTCTGTGAGGCTTTGTTCCTTTCTATCTTTTGAACTAATTCCCCTCTGGTGGGAGAATAGCCTTGTCCCGAACATGGACCAATATCAAGGCATTATCTGGGAACAAATATGTGTGGCTATCAGACTAAGTACAGTGGATCAAACAGCATTACCACTGATATAATAAATAGCCTTTTTTTCAAGGTCAAAATCTGCCACCTTTTGGCACATTACATCTTTGGAGCACTATATTGGCAAAAAATGTTGCCTAATGGGCTTTCAAGTTCAGATCTTTCCTAACCTGAGAAACATTGATAATGAATTAAAAAAAAAATGGGAAGACAACGTTCTAGCATGTTCCCATAAAATGATAAGGCTGCGAAATGTTGAATATAGGAAAACACTGGTTGGTATTGACTCATATATTAATTAATTATTTACAGTGTACAATATCCCAATATTACTAATCAACCACTATTTAAAAAAAAAAATATTGAACAGAGCCATTACTTGGAGAAGTTTAATATGGTTATTATCAAAAGTAGGGATCAAAAATTATTTTTGGATAAGAGGGCCTTCTGCCAGGGCACTGCCTTTAAATGGCACCCATGTCTTCAAGAAGATACCCTCACAAGGAATTGCCCAGAGGTGATGTGTCTGATGTTACATCTGACACAGCCTCTGTACAATCAATTACCTCTACATATAGGAATATGGGCCATCTCCTCCATTAAATCACAAGGATCTAAAAGAGCATGCGCCGGAAATCCCGGAGCGGATCCAGCAACACATTGAGCCTGCACTGTCTCCACTCGAAGGTGGAGACTAAATGTGACACTAAGCCCTCCCACACCCATATGCAGGAGGGCACAGTGAATAGCTGGTTGTTAAGAAGCGGGCCGCTGCATCCTTAACAATGGAGGAGTCATCCGCTGTCAACAGACTTCCCCGCTGACAGCTGAATGAAAAAAAAACACTGCCGGCAATAGAAAAATGTAAAAAAAATGGCATGGGGTCCCCCCAATCCATATCAGGCCCTTTGGGGGGACCCCATGCCATTTTTTTTAACATTTTTGTATGGATGCCAATGGATGCCAATTTGAATTACATTTTTTGCTTTATAAATGTCAGTTTTGCGGCAGCAGGTTCAATACATGGTATAGATGCGCCACTTTACAGGCAGGCTAAGGGGACGCCTAAGGCACTATATTTAAAGGATTTTTTATTTTTATTGTTTCACTTTAAGCATCATTAAAATCACTGCTGTTTTAAAACAAACAATCTTTTTTTTAAAAGTTTAAAAGTTTTAAAAGTTTTATTTTGCATTGGTACATGTCCCCCAGGGCAGTATCAGGGCCCCCATACCCTTTAACTTGCATATAAGCCTTCAAAATGGGGACTTTTGATTTAAATTTGGGCCCCATAGAGTTCAGTGGGGTTCAAACTTTTTCAATGTTCAAGAGTTCCGTGCAAACCGAACCGAGGAGTGTTTGGTCCATCTCTAATTCTGTTCTGCTGTCAGAATACATGTCTCAGAAGAGGAGTCCCAGAGAATTGCTTTTCCCATCTCAATTGTGTCAATAGATGAATGTGTTTTCATTAGTTTTTTTGTTTTATTATTTTTTTTTTATTTTGTTTAGCTTTCCCCCTTCAAAAAAAAGATCCATCTATGGCTAGCTGTACCTTGTCGCCTAAATCTTTTCTCCAAACCAAACCCCTCATCCAAATTCATTTTAATCCTTTGCAGGAAAACCTTCTGATCACTATCACTAATGCAGCCAAAATGAGCTGCTACAGGAAGTGGAACAATAAAAGATCTACTGGGAGGATCAATAGGTAATAAAAGGGGAGACCCAGGAATACAAAAACTGCTCTGTAAATATAGTGATAAAATGTATCCCATATGATTTTTCTTTTATTTTGCAGATGGGGAAATGCTTTTTTAAATTCATTTTTTACCAAGTCATAAGAATATCCCCAGCTCATTTTGGCAATCCTAATGCCGTAGAGATGAGTGTCCATGACCAATATGTATAACTGCTCTTCTTGACCCTGGACCCTGGATCTATTGACTTTAGCTGCACACTGAAATTGAGACAAAGACTTTTTCCTCAGCACATTACCTCACAGATCCTCTGCTACTACCATTTGGAAAGGTTTAAGAAGAATCCTTTATATTCTCACTGGTATAAGCCAGTAGGACAGGTCAAGTGATGCAACAATTGTGTTATCAGAGCGAAAGTGAAAAGCCTAATACTTAAGCTTGGTTCCAAACAATTCTAGGTAAACCTAGTAAAGGGTAAAAAATACTTTTTGACAGGTAGTGATGAGCTGAATGATATATAAGTTCAGGTGCAAATTGCAACACAAATATACCTTAAACGAGGCTAAATTGAGATACGATAACTGTAAATGAAATCCAGTCCTTCAAAAAAAAAGGAACACAGTTTCCAATCCTAAAGAAAAAAGGAAAAAGTACCCGCACAATGGGATATATACTAGAGACAGAAAATTATTTAGAACTGCTGCCACTACCAATTACTTCCACTAGGTGGAGTATAATGTTGGAAGAGGGAAAAAAGGGAGTAGATATGGCGCCGTTCCAGACCTGATGGATTCAGGTGTGTGCTGCTCCCTTTTTTTTACTCAAAAATCAATATACAATAAAGGTGCAGGTTAATGTGAAGCCTTGTTATAGACTCCTAAGTGTGAATGAGTGTCAAGTTGTATACCTGATACAATAAAGTGCAATGTGTATGGCATCAACTTGTTCCATAAATAAATAGATTAAAAAATGTAACATGAAGTGCAATATTCCTAATTATTACTATACATATGTCTCAACCATATAACAATATAAGCAAAGTAAATTAAAGTGCTGGTGTGAATAAACAGGTGAAACATCTAATTAATAAGGTGCTATAGTGCTAGTGAAGGGGTCCGTTTAAATTCTGGTGGACTTGTCAATGAATAAATCCTTGGTGCGTGCCTTATTCGTGCTCTTATAGTGACTGCACTCACCAGATCCTTCACCCCCTCTTGGGGTCTCACACATCCACAGTATATGCCACTGTGTAGCAATGCAAGATAACTTCGTCTTTAATGTAAACTCTGAGAGGATTCCATTATGAAAAGAGAAAAGGGAGCCCACATAGCATAATACTGTAAAAGAACTCGTTTATTCGTGCAAACGTTTAAAAAAGTACTCACATTCGGTAAGGATAAAAAAAAGCCTATATTGCTGACACAAGCCTCTGAAACAGGAAATGATGCAAGGACGTATGCTGACTCTGCCCTATGCATTGGCCGATTCTCCAATCTGATCAGATTCTGAGGACCAGTATACCATCAAGACCCTCCTTCATTTATAGGAAAGCACCAAATCTTAGGAACAAACTAGTCCACAATGCCTTGGACCCCCCAAAACAAATTAGAATTTCAAACCACCTAAAAGTTTTTTTATAAATGTGGCAAATGTCTTCCATGCAAAGTCAGCAAAAAAAAAAGCAATAAGAAAAAAACGATTTTTCCTCCATGTCAAGAGGTACTAAATACACCATAAAAGAACTGATCACATGCACCAGTACCCACGTGACGTATGTATTAGAATGTCCCTGCCTTAAACAATACGTGGGTAGAACAACAAGAGAGTTGCATGTAAAAATCCGAGAGCACATTAACAACATAAAAAATGGATTCGATAAACACAGCGTATCAAGGCATTTTAGGGACCATCACAATAAGGATCCCACATGCATGGTCTTCTATGGCATAGATAAAATCAAAGGACATTGGAGAGGGGAGAATAAGAAAATTAAGATCTCCCAAAATGAGACTAAATGGATCTTCCAATTAGATACCCTTCAACCAAAAGGAATGAACATAGACATAGACCTCAATTGTTTTTTAACTAATTTTTAAAAACATTACTAAATGGTTTTGATCTATCAGTTTCTCACTCTATCTAAGGCTTCAATTTTTTTTATAATTTTATTACATTTTAGGCACTTTTTATATCATTGGTATTTGATTTAATTCTGGTGCATTTTAGAAGGTTTTTATATAGCATTAAAAATGATAACCAATGGTAAAAGGGGCACATCAGACACGGTGACCATTACCAATATATACATAGCTGAAACACATGAAGCATAATACCAAAAAATTGAATATTAGATGGGATATAGTAAAGTCCCAATGTATGGCTATGAATCTGATACAAGAGAGTCCCAAACATAGGCTAAATATGAATGTTGGACTGATGTAGAAATCTTCTCTTGTATATCATGAGTTGTACGATCATGGGAAGTGAATAGATGGAATACGCTTACCAGCAGGAGTGAATTCTGATGCCGGTGACACCAAATCAAACAGGCTCTGAGATCCTTAATGGTTGGACGATGGTTGGTCCTGGAAATCCTGGATCTCGAGGGGGATCTATCCTCTGTTCAGAAGCCCAAGGGGGAATTCTCCGCCACAAACAAGTCTCCAGAGCATGGATGGTTACCAAAAAGATAGATAGGACGCCAATAGTGCAGATCAAATGACATATTTTATTGGATATAACCAATAATCAACAAACGATATAAAAACGTGATCACGTGTAAAACAATAAAATCAAGTGTAGGAAAGAGTAAGGCTCACGACGCGTTTCGTCCACATGGACTTCAACAAATGCCCCTGTTGAAGTCCATGTGGATGAAATGCGTCGGGTGAGCCTTACTCTTTCCTACACTTGATTTTATTGTTTTACACGTGATCACGTTTTTATATCGTTTGTTGATTATTGGTTATATCCAATAAAATACGTCATTTGATCTGCACTATTGGCGTCCTATCTAACTGTTTGGTAACCATCCATGCTCTGGAGACTTGTTTGTGGCGGAGAATTCCCCCTTGGGCTTCTGAATGGACAGTCGTGACGTGGACCATAGAGGATAGATCCCCCTCGAGATCTGGGATTTCCAGGACCAACCATCGTCCAACGATCGTCCATTAAGGATCTCAGAGCCTGTTTGATTCGGTGTCACCGGCATCCGAATCTACTCCTGCTGGTAAGCGTATTCCATCTATTCACTTCCCATGATCGTACAACTCATGATATACAAGAGAAGATTTCTACATCAGTCCAACATTCATATTTAGCCTATGTTTGGGACTCTCTTGTATCAGATTCATAGTCATACATTGGGACTTTACTATATCCCATCTAATATTCAATTCTTTGGTATTATGCTTCATGTGTTTCAGCAATGCATATATTTGTAATGGTCACCGTGTCTGATGTGCCTTTTACCATTGGTTATCATTTTTAGTGCTGCATTTCACTTTTACTTCTGTTTACAATATTGGTCATATTTTATGTAGCTGCTTTTCACATTGGGTTAGCGCAGTGTTATTTATATTTTCTTTTTATATAGCATTGCACATACATAGTATAGACATACCTCTTTTTATGCACGTTATTATTTTTATTTTTATTTTATTACGTATTTTTGATTGAACATATTCAGGTCGTGATATTTTGGTTTATTATATATTTAAATGTGTCACATATCAATTATTACATATCATTGATTTATTATATTTATGTCGGGATACTTGGTTTATTATATAGATATATTTTTCATACCTCATATCGAATTAATTTAGAGTGCTTTGCATTTAACGTTTAGGTAAATTAAATAAGGACAATATGTATAAGCTACCAATACTTGACGGGCTTCGGTCTGCATTATCATATCCAAAATGGCCACCGGAATGTTTCTATATTTGTGGTCTACGGTCTTTATAGTCACACGCAAAATGGCCGCCGGGATGTTTTCATGTTTTTATGTTTGGTCTTTGGTCTCTGTGGTCATACCCAAAATGGCTGCCGGGACATCGGACGATCTGCAGGCAGTAAGACCGTTCTGATAGTGAACATCTCCTAAAGGGTTTTTTTTTTTTCAGTTCACCAAAGGGGCTAAAATATAGGATTCATATTATACAACATTATCACAGTTTTTTAAATTATACTAAGCCCGTGAGTCTTTCACACCATACAGGCTTCGGTCTGCATATCACAGCAAAAATGGCCGACGGGACTTCGGTCTGCAAAATCACTCATAAAATGGCCATAATTACCAAAATGTTATGCAAAGCACCAAATCATTATAAATAGGAACTGTAGCAGGCACTATGCATGCTCCAGATGACGTTAGAGGGACGAAACGTGTAGGATGGAGTCAGCATACATCCTTGCATCATTTCCTGTTTCAGAGGCTTGTGTCAGCAATATAGGCTTTTTTTATCCTTACCGAATGTGAGAACCTTTTTAAACGTATGCACCAATAAACTAGTTCTTTTACAGTATTACGCTATGTGGGCTCCCTTTTATCTTTTCATAATGGAATCCTCTCAGAGTTTACATTAAGGACGGAGTTATCTTGCATTGCTACACAGTGGCATATACTGTGGATGTGTGAGACCCCAAGAGGGGGTGAAGGATCTGGTGAGTGCAGTCACTATAAGAGCACGAATAAGGCACGCACCCAGGATTTATTCATTGACAAGCCCACCAGAATTTAAATGGACCCCTTCACTGGCACTATAGCACCATAATAATTAGATGTTTCACCTGTTTTTTCACACCAGCACTTTAATTTACTTTGCTTATATTGTTATATGGTTGAGACATATGTATAGTAATAATTAGGAATATTGCACTTCATGTTAAATTTTTTAATCTATTTATTTATGGAACAAGTTGGTGCCATACACATTGCACTTTATTGTATCAGGTATACAACTTGACACTCATGCACACTTAGGAGTCTATAACAAGGCTTCACATTACCTTGCACTTTTATTGTATATTGATTTTTGAGTAAAATACACATATTAATAGGAACCACCTACTATCCCTTTTCCCCACCTAATATCTTTCTCCCAATCAAGGGAGCAGCACACACCTGAATCCATCAGGTCTGGAACAGCGCCATATCTACTCCCTTTTTTCCCAGTTTCCAATCCTAGATGACGCCTTCTGAGGGGAAATGCGCCGGGCGGAGCCAGCGGTGTGATATAAGGATGCACGAACCGTGCTGCAGGCGGCTGTGCTCATACAATATTGCTTGCTATAACACAAGTGAATACTCTATAAGTGCAATAAGAGTCCTCCCTATTGCTTTTAATTCAAACCATTCCTTGAGTCGGGAGCCTGAGTTCACCTAGAGTCCCAGAGAGTGGTCTACAAGAAGCTGTGGTTCTCTAACGGAGATATCTTGTGCACATGATCCTTTGGGATCTATGGGTCCGGAAAGCAGCCATCCTATACTCTAAGGACACGGTGATGATGCACAAGCATTTTCAAGCATAATTTGTTTTGAATTATTCTATATAGCAGTTGGATGGGAACAGCTGGTTTCACTTTCTTCACTTGGGAAATTTTCTGAACATGAATTTGCTAGTTTTTTTTTTAAGGACTGGATTTAATTTATGGTTATTGTCTATCAATTTAGCCTTGTTTAATGTATAAATGTTTTGCAATTCGGACCTGAACTTATATTCGCATGGCATAAAAGATTCATATGTATCACTAGTAGACATGTGCAATTTGTTTCGTTCTGAATTTGTTTTTTAACAAATTTTGACAAATTTCATTAATCCTGAAATATCCGAATGAACAAAACCCCATTTAACAAATTGTTCAGAAAATACATAAATTCATAAATTTGAAAATTCGGAAATTCAAAGTTCAAAAATCTGAAAACCGAAAATTCGAAAATCTGAAATAATAACTAACTAATAATAATTTAACTATTACTAACTATTAAATTATAGGTAGTAGAATTTCCTTTCAAATTTGGCTGTTAGTCCGAAGTTAAGAATTATCCAAAATAATGAATGCCATATCTAAACAAATGAAACATAACTAATTAATAATAATAAATAACAATAATAATAATAAAAACTTTTTATTATTATTATTATTATTTATTATTCATTTGTTCCATTCCATTTGTTTAGATGCGGCATTCGTTATTTTGGATAATTCGTAACTTCAGATAAATTCATATTCCTTATGTTCACTAACAGCCAAATTTGAAAGGAAATTCCAATACCTATAATTTAATATTTATATTAAAAAATATATTTAAATAAAATAAATATATTTATTTATATTATAAAATATAATATTTATTAATTATTTATTAGTTAGTTAGTTATTCTTTCGAATTTTCAGATTTTCTTTCTTATTTTCATATTTTCGAATTTAAGAATTTACAAATTTTCAATTTTTCAAATTGACAAATTTACGAATTTACACATTTTTGAATTTGCAAATTGCGATCATAATGAATGACCTGAAAATTTTTTCGGCAGTGCACATGTCTAATCACTAGTTAAACTAAAGGGAAATTATATGTTCTTTTTAAGCACACATCACTGTATCTATTATATTTGTGTGTATACACTGCACGACATTGTACCAAGGCATCGTTTCCGGAGCCCAAAATAAATTTTATACTTTTTAAAATGTTTGCCTGCCTTATGGTGTACCTGTAAAGTCCAATTTCATGCAGTAGCAATTTTGTGTTCCTCCATTTTGTAATTTTGTATAGACAACATAGAAGGATGTGTGGAAGCCTAATAGAATTTTAGACTCCTGGCTACATCAACTGGAGGTTCAGGCAGGTGGCCATACAAATCAAATATGGCCAGTTTGTTTTCTCATTTGCCTAACTGTAAACAGGCTGGGTTGGGGTCACACTCATCTTTACCCCCAAGCTAATCACTAATAATAAAATAATAGTAATATTCAGCAGAAATTATGTGAAAAGATGTCACTTATCTGTGGACATATAAAATTGTCAAAATAGTATCAAACTGTGTTGTATATGATCCACTTTTTTACTTAGATTTATAAGGGAAATATGGCATCATATGGTTTATATACCTTGTGCTTTTCATCTTTCACCAAATTAAAGTCTTGGAGTATAATATTTTTTTTATTTATTGAAACATCATAGAACACACATATTGTATTACATATTTATTGATACAAGAGGTTTCCAGAGTAGCAGATGGTTAAGCACAAATCTACCAGCCTGTCTTCAGGGACGATATATAAGTTTCCATCTGATGAAATCAACTGTCATTACTTTTACAAACAACCATCACGGAAAAGTTGCCGACTCTACATTATAATTATGTGCCTGGCTGGTATTACATAAGGGAAACCTGGATAGGGGAAGATAATAAACTAACCGTAAGAAATACAGATGGCCTTGTATTGAACTATAACTTTAATCACAAGAGAGAATAAAGAGAACTGCATTGCATCATCCAGCAAAAGAAATTCTAACAAAAATCCTACAAACTACGAATTGTAATGTAAATGCTATGAAGATCCTGTTCTTCACATATTTAATAGCAAATTAATTTTAGTCATATTGTATTAAAGTGCATGTAAAGCCCAAACTTTTTATATATTTTTTATAATAGGGAAGGATTTAGACCTTTGTCAAGAATTATACAGTATATAGTAAAGGTGCAGCATGTAAATCATAATCCTGTCAGAAACCATGAATCAGACTGAGACAGAGGTACAGTTAAATCACACTTGTTTAATATTAATAAAAAAGGTAAACAGGGTAAAAGTAGTCAAAGCATAGCTAGAGTTCAGGAACCGGAAAGGGATAGTCAGACAAGCCAAAACGTCAGGGAGCCAAAGAACAGCGTAGTAGAACAGCAAGCAGGATCTGGAGCCAGAAGGAATGTCAGCCAAGCAAGTCTTTAACAAGAATGCAGGAGAGCGTCTCTAGAGATGTGACCAAGGCGAAGGCAGAGATCATATGGACTGGACAGCTTAAGTAGGCAGGACTGACGAGCAGGATATCATCAACAGGTGAGTCACTGTGGAGAGATAGGAGCTGGCAATTAGCCAACAGCTGAGTGGCCAGCTCAGAGAAGGAAGGGCTCAGCCCTGACAAATCCAAAAAGGACAATCCAGGAACAAATGTTCAATGGTAGTTCAATCTGCGATAGGCAGGGAATAGAAAGACCCGTCACCAGCACCCAACAATACAGCCGCTTGCCCCATGAAGTAATTTGGTACAATAAATATTATTTAAGGGTGGTTACGGATTCCCTCTGTCTATTGCACCTATGTATTACCTTGTCTATTCCTATAGTTAGCTAGTCTTTTAAAACTCTGATCACATGTTACTGTTGATATCACTATAATATAAGGTTAGCTATGAAACCAAGCACACTGCTTAATAAAACAAAGTCTTATTTATTTCCCAAGAAAATAGGAAAACGCTAACATGAAACTATTAAAGAAAGATATAACAAAGCATATAACACCAGAACACATAATACAAGAATGTCAAAGATACTTATCACCATGCTTTCCTTGAGATTTTGTTTCGTCAGCTGGGCTCAGATGGCAAAGAGAGGGAGCCATGTGCCTCAGAGAGCCACCAGCGAAAAGGGACGAATTCCCTCCTGTGTGCCCTTCATAACCACACCCACTAGCCTCCTGTCCAATGAGATATTGCCAAGAGGTAGTCCTTTTAATATATTATATTACTGTCCATCCTGCTGTATTGGCCTCTAAGGGCAGCACTGTCCATGTATCATCTCTAGGTGCCTGTTGATTCTTTGATCTTTGTCACCCACCGCCATCAATCATCCTGGCAGCCATGGCTCTCTTTAAAGATTGCTTGCAGTGTATTATCATACCAGTCGGCTCGGAGCCAAGTCCTTGTTACAAGTCTTGCTAGCTTTCAGATGCAGATTCTGATATGCTACAAAGCTCTGATGTGTAACTAGTTACATTCCAACTTGGGGCCATCTGCCTGTATCAACCAGGGAATGAAATACCAGAAATATGATATTAAACCATGTTGCCTTCCAACACCCCATGTAGTGGACCCTCATCACAAAGGTCAGATCAGCATTTATAAAGTAAACTCAGGTGAGAAGGAAGCCTATCAATCTTCATACACTCAGTGGCAGGAGAACAGATAGTGGATGCAGTAAACCTGGATATAACTCCCCTTGTTCAAAATTACACTCCAGCGGTAGTCATCACATACAGTAAGGTCCATAAATATTGGGACATCGACACAATTCTAATCTTTTTGGCTCTATACACCACCACAATGGATTTGAAACAAATCGAACAAGATGTGCTTTAACTGCAGACTTTCAGCTTTAATTTGAGGGTATTTACATCCAAATCAGGTGAACGATGTAGGAATACAACAGTTTGTATATGTGCCTCCCACTTTTTAAGGGACCAAAAGTAATGGGACTTTTGGCTTTGGTTCAGTGTCCTGTAGTCAATAGACAACCGTAATGACCCATTCTTCTTCCTCACTACCACTATTGGGGAAGCATATGGACTCCGGGACTCTCTGATAATCCCTGTCCTCTTCAGCTCAGCCAGCTGTTCTCTCAGGTCTTCAAGATCTCCCAGTGGAATCTGTCTGACCCTCTCTCAGAAGGGTTTGTCCTCCTCCAACCAAATCTTGTGTTCAGCACTCCTTGCAAGCCCCACATCGAACTCACTTTTTGAAAAGGCAGTTCTCCCTCTCAGGAGTTGGGTTCTGGCCCTCTCCATCCAAGCAGGTGTAAGGGGTGTGTTCTTCGGGTAGAACTCTTCCAGGAGAATCTCTCCCTCTTGCTTGCCCCCCCACGATACTACATGGTGAGACTGGGGTTGCTTGATTTACCTGTCCCAGCAGCACTTTGGCTGGGACCTTCACAGGTGAGGCTGTGGTGTTTCAGACGCTGACTGAGACTCTCCCTTTGCTTGTCTTAAGTGCCTTGGTCGACAACACTTCTGGGATTATTTCTAGACCTTTATCTTCTATCTGCCTGTCCATCTCAAGGACGATGAAGGGGCCAAGCTGTCTCCAACTCAGCTTGATAGAGTCTTTTAGGCAGACTACCTCTCCTGGTTGCACCAGCTTTTCACTCCTGTCTAGGCGCCAGATTTTTCCCACTCCTTCTGGTGGGGCCTTCTGCTTGTGTACTAGATCCTGGTACACCTGCGCTAGCATAGGGTGCACACTCACGGCTGAAGTACCTCGTTCTTGAACAAGGGGTGTCAACAGTCTCCTGACCAAGTCGGTATTAGTCCCGATGATGATAGAGTTTGTTTTAGCACCTGGAGGGCGAGGGCAAACCACTGCTAGAGTATCAAAGGTCTCCGCCTTCCCGGCTACACAGGGGTCAAAGGTCAGCTTGATTGGTAAATACCCATCATAGGGGAAACTCTGAGTCCCAATGATCTATATCTGCAGTTCTTCTAACTTCTGGAGTGGCAGATGTTGGAGGTGCTTATCATAGAAGTCTCTGTAGAGGAGTGTCACTTGGGCCCCAGTATCCAGGAGGCCCTTTGTATAGATTCCTTCTACCTGAATGGGGACATCCGGGGAAGGTCCCACTAAACTGGGGAGTAATTTGAAGGAGGTGGTCGGTTTGACCTGTTTAGTAGTGGTTTTGATCTGCACTCCTTTCTTGCGGGGGTTCGGGTTCCGCTTGGCTTCCTGTGGGACTCTGTGAGTCTAGCATGCATTGGCTCTTCGAGACAATGACGGAGTCTTCTCTAAGGGTTTCGACCCCTCCTCTGGGGCTTTCTTTACGTCATTATGCTTTTTTGGAGCTAGCTAACACAACAGGGCACCCGGTTGACGCCTTCACCGGGGGCCCTCTAGAGTTTTCCGCTGGCTTTTGGCATTGTGTCTCAGACTTCACTGGGCTTGGGCAAGCTCGTCGATAGTGTCCAATTCCCTCACAATTGAAGCAAACCTCGTCACCCATCGACTTCCGGATTGAGGCAGTGGATGTAACCTGAGGTACTTTTGTCGCAACCTCCCCTCCTTTGGCTGTTTTGGAGACCTTCACCATCAATGAAGTCAGCATCTCCATCACTTGTGCCATTTGGGATTTCAAAGTGGTGATTTCGGAGTCTTGTTCCACTGTTCTTGCAGTCCTGACTTCCTCTAAAGAGGTAGAGGTCGGACGAACAGTTGCTTGCTGGTCATTTAATAGTGCCTCTTCATCTCTCACTACTCTGATAAGGCCAGGGTATTTTAGTGACATAACACCCACAGAGGTTTTCAAATGAAGCCAGACTGGATCAGAGCGCAGAGCCCCCTTTAAGATTTGCTGTATCCTGGCTTGATCTATGGCAGATGGCGTCATCCCTTTCTTTAGTACAATCTGATATAACATCTTATTTAGCCATCTGATGTATTCAGAAAGGAGCTCTCCTAGGTGTTGGAGGGTATGTTCAAACTGATAGATTAAATCGACTGCTTTCTTCAGCCGCCCAAACTCCTCTTGTAACATAACCAAGTAATTGTAGACTGTACAGGTGGTATTACTGAATTTCAAGTTCCTGACAGCTTCTGCGGCAGCTTCTCACAGGCTCTCACTGATACACTACTTATTTGTGGGCTCTAGCAGTTCCCACTCTTCCAGAGCCTGTATGGCTTGCTCTATCCATACAAATTCTTCTTCTCCAGCAGGCACAGGCTGTTTTCCTGAGAAGATCCTCAGCTTCATGTACCCAGCCTCCACACATACTGTGTTGCTCTTCTGGCACTTTGACACAAAATCCCCCAAAGCTGTAAGGAGTTCTGGTCTGATCATGTTCAGGGGTGAGGGGGAGGTGGCTGTTCCCCTAGCTGTTTTTCTCTGACCAGTGTTGAGGGGACCCCCATCTGAAACTCTCGGGTGTACTATGTTAAACTTTGTTTTGTTTCCCAGTTGTACACTTTTGCCTTTGACCTCTTCTTCATCCCAGGCCTTGCCAGGGAGCTCAATCGCCACGCTCGCTTCTGAGCGGGCGCCTTCTGCTTCACACCACTGGACCACAGTGAAAGGGTCCATACTGGCGCCAAGAGGGTGGGGCTTGATTGCAGAGTAACAGTAAATCCCGGAAGAGCCACCACGTGTACCACTGACCCCCGAAGGAGCTGCTGATATTAGATTGGGCCTGTACTCTGCTCGTAAACCCCTCTTAACCACTTTAGCCCCAGACCATTATTCTGCCTAAGGACCAGAGGTCTTTTTCCAATTTGGCACTGCGTCGCTTTAACTGCTAATTGCGTGGTCATGCAATGCTGTACCCAAACGAAATTTGCGTCCTTTTCTTCCCACAAATAGAGCTTTCTTTTGATGGTATTTGATCACCTCTGCGGTTTTTATTTTTTGCGCTATAAACGGAAAAAGACAGAAAATTTTGAAAAAAAAAATGATATTTTCTACTTTTTGTTATAAAAAAAATCCAATAAACTCAATTTTAGTCATACATTTAGGCCAAACTGTATTCGGCCACATGTCTTTGGTAAAAAAAATGTCAATAAGCGTATATTTATTGGTTTGCGCAAAAGTTATAGCGTCTACAAACTAGGGTACATTTTCTGGAATTTACACAGCTTTTAGTTTATGACTGCCTATGTCATTTCTTGAGGTGCTAAAATGGCAGGGCAGTACAACCCCCCCCAAATGACCCCATTTTGGAAAGTAGACACCCCAAGGAAATTGCTGAGAGGCATGTTGAACCCATTGAATATTTATTTTTTTTGTCCCAAGTAATTGAATAATGACAAAAAAAAAAAAAATACAAAAAGTTGTCACTAAATGATATATTACTCACACAGGCCATGGGCCTATGTGGAATTGCACCCCAAAATACATTCAGCTGCTTCTCCTGAGTACGGGGATACCACATGTGTGGGACTTTTTGGGAGCCTAGTCGCATACAGGGCCCCGAAAACCAATCACCGCCTTCAGGATTTCTAAGGGCGTAAATTTTTGATTTCACTCCTCACTACCTATCACAGTTTTGAAGGCCATAAAATGCCCAGATGGCACAACCCCCCCCAAATGACCCCATTTTGGAAAGTATACACCCCAAGCTATTTGCTGAGAGGCATGTTGAGTCCATGGAATATTTTATATTTTGACACAAGTTGCAGGAAAGTGACACATTTTTTTTTTTTTTTGCACAAAGTTGTCACTAAATGATATATTGCTCACACAGGCCATGGGCATATGTGGAATTGCACCCCAAAATACATTTAGCTGCTTCTCCTGAGTATGGGGATACCACATGTGTGGGACTTTTTGGGAGCCTAGCCGCGTACGGGGCCCCGAAAACCAATCACCGCTTTCAGGATTTCTAAGGGTGTAAATTTTTGATTTCACTCTTCACTGCCTATCACAGTTTCGGAGGCCATGGAATGCCCAGGTGGCACAAACCCCCCCCCCCAAATGACCCCATTTTGGAAAGTAGACACCCCAAGCTTTTTGCTGAGAGGCATGGTGAGTATTTTACAGCTCTCATTTGTTTTTGAAAATGAAGAAAGGCAAGAAAAAACTTTTTTTTTTCTTTTTTCAGTTTTCAAAACTTTGTGACAAAAAGTAAGGTCTGCAAAATACTCACTATACCTCTCAGCAAATAGCTTGGGGTGTCTACTTTCCAAAATGGGGTAATTTGGGGGAGTTTTGAACTGTCCTGGCATTTTATGCACAACATTTAGAAGCTCATGTCACACATCACTCACTCTTCTAACCACTTGAAGACAAAGCCCTTTCTGACACTTTTTGATTACATGAAAAAATTATTTTTTTTGCAAGAAAATTACTTTGAACCCCCAAACATTATATATTTTTTTAAAGCAAATGCCCTACAGATTAAAATGGTGGGTGTTTCATTTTTTTTTTCACACAGTATTTGCGCAGCGATTTTTCAAACGCATTTTTTGGGGAAAAAACACACTTTTTTAAATTTTAATGCACTAAAACACATTATATTGCCCAAATGTTTAATGAAATAAAAAAGATGATCTTAGGCCGAGTACATGGATACCAAACATGCTTTACAATTGCGCACAAATGTGCAGTGGCAACAAAATAAATACATTTAAAAAGTCTTTAAAAGCCTTTACAGGATACCACTTTAGATTTACAGAGGAGGTCTACTGCTAAAATGACTGCCCTCGATCTGACCTTCGCGGTGATACCTCACATGCATGGTGCAATTGCTGTCTACGTTTGATGACAGCCCGCCGCTTGCGTTCACCTTAGCACGAGAGCAGGGGGCGACAGGGGTGCTTTTTTTTTTTTTTCCTTTATTATTTTTTTGCTTTTTTATCTTATTTTTAAACTGTTCCTTTCATTTTTTTTTAATCATTTTTATTGTTATCTCAGGGAATGTAAATATTCCCTATGATAGCAATAGGTAGTGACAGGTACTCTTTTTTGAAAAAATTGGGGTCTATTAGACCCTAGATCTCTCCTCTGCCCTAAAAGCATCTAACCACACCAAGATCGGTGTGATAAAATGCTTTCCCGATTTCCCAATGGCGCTGTTTACATCCGGCGAAATCTAAGTCATGAAATGCTCGTAGCTTCCGGTTTCTTAGGCCATAGAGATGTTTGGAGCCACTCTGGTCTCTGATCAGCCCTATGGTCAGCTGGCTGAATCACCGGCTGCATTCTCAGGTTCCCTGTTGAGACAGGAGAGCCAGAGAAAAACACGGAAGACGGTGGGGGGGCATTCCCTTCCACGGCTTGTAAAAGCAGTCTAGAGGCTAATTAACCTAGGATTGCTTTTACATGAAAGCCGACCGCTGGCTGAAAAGAATGATACCAAGATGATACCTAAACCTGCAGGCATCATTCTGGTATAACCAGTATAAAAAATTGCATACCTGAAAAACAAACATGATAAAACATAATAACAATAAAACATTGCAGAATAGAATACAGTAAAAAAGAGCAGAGCAATAGAGAGATAGAATAGAGAGAGAGAGAACAATAAAAGGACAACTATTTTTTTTTATTTTATATATATATATATATATATATATATATATATATTTTTTTTTTTTTTTTACACTTTTTTCGTAACTAACTTTTATAACTGTAACCGGTTCCAGGTTCGGGTCTCTCAAAATGTGATGGCATCTTGGGAGACCCTGTGGAAGTGTGCCTAGTCTGTGCAATGCTGTACCCTACGCTAATACTCAACTAGTGAATGGTGGCGTTCAAAACATTCACCAATGCAAAAACCAGGATTGTCAGGACAGGAGGGATAATAATAGCGGGTGTCACGCCTATATCCGCGCTTGCTGCAGACACGACATCTTTTTTGGGGGGGTTCGTTGGGTAGGGGTACTCGGGAGGACATAAAGAAAATGCCTCTCATGCAGCCAACTGCATTTGGTTGGGGATGTGAATGGGGGAAGTACGAGCGCTGCAGAAGCGGTGGGTTCCCAATTAGGATTGGCGAATGCAGCAGGAAGGGCACTATGGGCACGACGGCCTGTGTTTGTCTTTTTGGTGGCAGCGGGACACTACTTGTGCTTGCCACCTCACCAGCTTGAACTGCACTTATGGGACTCGCCACATCACCAAGTGTTACTGCAGTGCTGGTTTGACTACGACCGGGGTGTACTAGGCCGCTGGTGCTTGCCAGTTCACCAAAAGGCTACCAAAAAAACTGTTAGCGATCGCAGGGATCAGGCCTGACTCTGCAAACGCTGCAGTTATGTGTTTAGTGTTTTGTAAGTGACAGTGATCGATCGATACTGCACTTGGGTGGGCTGGGCTGGGCCAGGCGGAGGGGCAAAACGCAGGTGCTAGCAGGTATCTGGGCTGATCCCGCTAACACTGCGTTTTTGGGAACCCTAAACTGCTGGGGACGCTAGTATAGATCTGATCGGATCAGATATTGATCCGTTCAGATACTATACCACTAAGGGAGGCGTATGCTGCATGCGTGGGTGTTAGCGGTACTGGCGCTAACCTGACGCTGCCTGGGGCTGGTGCTTGCCAGTTCACCAAAACGCTAACAAAAAAACTGTTAGCGATCGCAGGGATCAGGCCTGACTCTGCGAACGCTGCAGATATGTGTTTAGTGTTTTGTAAGTGACAGTGATCGATCGATACTGCACTTGGGTGGGCTGGGCTGGGCCGGGCGGAGGGGCAAAACGCAGGTGCTAGCAGGTATCTGGGCTGATCCCGCTAACACTGCGTTTTTGGGAACCCTAAACTGCTGGGGACGCTAGTATAGATCTGATTGGATCAGATATTGATCCGTTCAGATACTATACCACTAAGGGAGGCGTACGGTGTGTGCGTGGGTGTTAGCGGTACTGGCGCTAATCTGACGCTGCCTGGGGCTGGTGCTTGCCAGTTCACCAAAATGCTACCAAAAAAACTGTTAGCGATCGCAGGGATCAGGCCTGACTCTGCAAACGCTGCAGTTATGTGTTTAGTGTTTTGTAAGTGACAGTGATCGATCGATACTGCACATGGGTGGGCTGGGCTGGGCCGGGCGGAGGGGCAAAATGCAGGTGCTAGCAGGAATCTGGGCTGATCCCGCTAACACTGCGTTTTTGGGAACCCTAAACTGCTGGGGACGCTAGTATAGATCTGATCGGATCAGATATTGATGCGTTCAGATACTATACCGCTAAGGGAGGCGTATGCTGCGTGCGTGGGTGTTAGCGGTACTGGCGCTAATCTGACGCTGCCTGGGGCGACGCATATCATCGCCGGGCGATCAGGGGACTAAACCTTGATTCGGTAATAAACGGCGGGTGCCCTGACACTATAAAAAATAAACGAACTAACCAGCGTCACCCGTAACGGTTATACAGTGATCAGTGGTGAAAGGGTTAACTAGGGGGCAATCAAGGGGTTAAAACATTTATTAGGTAGTATATGGGGGTCCCTGTCGCTATAAAACGCTGACGGCGAACCTAAATATTTACGTCCCTAACTAGCGTCACCAGCGACACTAATACAGCGATCAGAAAAATGATCACTTAGTGACACTGGCGACAGGGGGTGATCAAGGGGTTAAAACTTTATTAGGGGGGGTTAGGGGGGTACCCTAGACCTAAAGGGTGCTAACAGTAACTGTCCCACCACAGTAACTGTCACAAACTGACACCATGCAGTAATCAGAAAAAAAACCCAAAAAAAACAAAATACTGCTTGGTGTCAGTGTGACAGGGTGGGGGGAGGGGTGATTGGGGGGTGATCGGGGGGTAAAGGGGGGTGTATTGTATGCCTGGCATGTTCTAATGTATGTGTGTGTGTTGTGCACTCACATTGATGTCTTCTCTCCTCAGCGCCGGAACGGAAAATACCGAGCCGAGGAGAGATGACATAATTTCCTTTGCTGCTGTTTAGCATACAGCAGCAAAGGAATGTTCTGATTGGCTGGCGGCGATCACGAGGGGGGGCCACGAACGGATGGCCTCCCCCTCACCTCCGATCGCCGGGGGACAAAAGAGGACCGCCTCGGGCACCCGCGGGAGGCAGATCACGTAGATCTACGTGATTTTGCCTGCCCGTGCCGCTTTGCCGACGTATATCGGCGTGAGGCGATCCTTAAGTGGTTAACTTGGCTCAATCCCCTTGACACAGCTGTGGTATGGTGTTGGTGTGAAGCTACCAACAAAGGATAACCCCACAATGTACTATACAACAATAGTGTACCTTTACCATTACCTGGGTATCCATTGCTCCACCTGTAGGAAAAAGGAACAACGCTTCACACCAATTCTAATTAACCAGAATGTGTTTTTACTGGAACTGGTATAAAACAGTAATTACAATAACTGCACTGTCACACAAACGTAATGTGACAACACAGTGGGTATTCACAACAATTTTAACATATAAAGAATTCTTGGATGACCCTTGCCAACGTGTCTCCAAGTGGGACCAATGCTCAAAGTGGCAATGCCTTGACTCTGGGCACCTTCCCACTTCCAGCACACTGTAGTAAACACAGAAATGCAAAGTTATCAACACCGCACAATACAATTGCTAAGGAGCTCCCCCCTGCTTTATAATGCAGTCCTTTCTTATTGTGATTGAACGCAAGACCTTACAATAAAAGATGTAGTCTTTGGTCTTCTGTCTTCTGCTAGCTATTGTATGGTAGTGATTGTAATCCAAGGGGTTTAACAAGCAAAGAATAGTGTAAAATAATTATTGAAACTGTTCTTGTGGTGTAGCACACTTATAACTGCCTCCGCTGTAGTTGTCTCTAAATCACACGGTGTCAGTTCTCAGTGGAGTATAGGCTTGAGGCCTGCTTGAACTCAGTCCAATAGGGTAGAACCTCCTCTGTGGGACTACAGGTCCCAGCAACACTGTGGTATGAGTCTAAGTGTGTAAAAGTGCTTTAAGAATTATGGGCCGCAGCCCTCTGACCAAACCAGGCCTGGAAGAATAGGAAACCTCCACTCCGATTGTCTCAGTCCTGCTGCCAGCCAGCGCCGTCTTACTGCTCCACTCTGCAAGATGACCGGGACCCTCAAAATGGCTCCATCAGGTGTCTCTGGATCCTTCTTGATCCGGTCACACTGTCTCTTCAGCACACAGGTATAAGGCAGAATCGCTGGTTGTTCCGTTCCGCAGATTGCTGCAGGCCACACTCTCTGGAACACCTCCTCACAGATCCTTGTAGGCAGGCCCCGCATCCAGAAGAGAAAGAAAATGACCATGTGGGGCCCTTTATAGCCTACCCAGCATGCAGTTCAGTACTGAGTGTTCATGGGTAAGTTAATTGACATTGTGGGTAGGTAAGTCCTTGTATAATGTAAACAACTGAGTCCTGTAGCATTTCCTGTAGCATTTTTCTTATGTTCTGTATTAGAAAATAGACAAAGTCCCTTCTACATTTAGGCCACTAGGTGGTGCCAAATACCAATTTATAACACTGTCCAGAGTTTAACATTACATGCACTAAAAGGAAAAAATACCAGCACTACATTTATTTTACCTTTTATATTTTATTTTTACACAGTTTTAAAAAAAGAAAAAATTGTGTCACTTTCATTCCTATTACAAGGAATGTAAACATCCCTTGTAATAGAAAAAAAGCCTGACAGGACCTCTTAAATATGAGATCTGGGGTCAAAAAGACCCTCATATTTACACTTAAATGAAATAAAAAAAAATTGGCATTTAAAAAAAAAATTGCCCTTTAGGAGCTATGGGCGGAAGTGACGTTTTGACGTCGCTTCCGCCCTGCATTGTTATGGAGATGGGTGGGGGCCATCTAACCCTTACTCGTCTCCATGCCCAGCAAGGGTGAAGATCCGATTGCCTCCACCGCTGTCGACGGCTCCGGTAAGCGGCGGAGGACACCAGAGCGCGGCAGGAGGGATACACTCCCGCCGCCAATAAAGGTGATCTTGTGGCAAATCCGCTGCAGTGACTACTCTTATCGGAAAGCGAATCGCCGGCCGAACAAGAAGATACTGGGGTTATGGCAGCTAGCTGCTGCCATAACAACGATATCCCCCATCAAAGTAAGGACGTATATCAGCATGTGGCGGTCCGGGAGTGGTTAAAGACATCAATCTTTTTGCAGGCAAACTACATTTTTGATCAATGATTGAAGGCCCTTGCATCAAAAAAAAGTCTGCCCCATTAGATGGTTTAATAACAGATTGGAGAGACTTACATAAAAAAAGACTATAAAATATTGAAAATGTTAACAGAACTGGAAGAAAGAATCAGGGCATATAGAGATGGATGAGGATGAGTAGACCATCCCCCATTCTACAACAGCTCACAGACAGGAGAATGCGAATAGACATGTGCAATTAGTTTAGTTACAAATTCGTTATTCGTCAAAATTCGTTATATTCGTTAATTTGTAAACAAACGAATGAACAAACGTTTTACTAAAAATTTAAACGAACAACGAATTATCGAAAAGAACGAATATGGAAAGCAAAGAAAATATGAAATAATTAAATTAGAAACAGCAAAAATACGAAAGAAATCTGAAAATACCGAACAAAGATTCAAAATAACGAAAATAAAAATGAACGAAAAATCAAAATTACGAATATTCAAAAAACGGAAATCAAAACAAGGAAAATACGAAATAACGAAAATTCTGAGGATCGAGAATTCGAAAGAACAAATTTGTTAGTTCTGAAATATTTCTGGACTTTGGCCAATAAGCTTGTCCCTTCCCCTGAAGAGGTTGTTCCTTCCCCCAATGATCTTGTTTCTTATTCCCTTGTGTGTTTTTCTGTGTTAGACTGCAGTGCATTCCATCCAGAGTCCAGATAGGGTGTGGTTGGGTCGGTGGCACCGTTTTGGTGTATTTGTGAGTTAAGTTGTGACTTGTGAGAGAGAAATTCTTTGTTTCTTAAACATATATTAGCATACACATTACGTAAAATTACGAATTATGCTCCTATTACGAATCTATGAAAACAATGTTACGAAAGAACGAATAAATGAGGCAGTCAATCTCACGAAAGTACGAATGTAATTAAATCTACGAAAGTACAATTTTCTAATCAACAGAAGTTAGACTCACGGAAATGATTTCAAATCAACGAAAATACAGCGCTTACGAAAATACGAACGCGTCTGAATACGAAATATAATGAAAATACGAATTTCGAATCAGAGAAAATTAGACTAATGGAAATACGAATCATTTCAAATCAATGAAAAAATAACTCTTACAAAAATACGAACGAGTCCGAATAGGAAAACCCACGTCTTACAAAATTACGAATCGTTATGAATCAACGGAAACAAACAGAAACAAAACAAAAGTAAACTAATTTTTCTGTAGTGCACGTCTAGAGGCAAATAAGAAATTTAAAAATAAATCTACCAAATTCCCTAGCCAAACCAATCCAAAAGTTGACCACTTTGTAAAGTTGCTGATTTATGATATTGAAAATCTCACTTTGAGTGGCATTCTATATAATCTGTCATCAACTAAATACCAAGCTCTGTTGAATTTGAAGAGACGTACAGACATTGTCATAGACACCCATCAATAAGGGGGGGCAATATTGTGATCATGAGTGAATCACAATATGTAAATGTGTACACGAAAACTCTTAAAGAGGGAAGTAAAGCCAAACAAAAAAAAAAAAAAAAATACATCCTGTAAGGCCAAGGCATAATGAGCTAGTATGCAAAGCATACTAGCTCATTATGAATAACTTACCTTAGATGGGAGCCCCCGAAGCGACCCTCGTTCTCCTCGTCCGACGCTGCCATCTATCCCAGAGTGATTTCCGGGTATCATGGCTCCGATGCTGTGACTGGCCGGAGCCGCGATGACATCACTCCTGCGCATGCACGTGGGAGCCGCCACTAACGGCATGATCGCCGTTAGCAGCCACATGCTCAGTGTGCCTGCATGCGCCGTAGACAGCGGTGCCTGTCTTTTGCAAATATCTCCTAAACCGTGTAGGTTTAGGAGATATTTCTTGCACCTACAGGTAAGCCTTAATCTAGGCTTACCTGTAGGTCAAAGTGGTCTGTAAGGGTTTACAATCACTTTAAAGGGACCTGGTATAGAAAAATTGTAATTTTTTTTTGTAAAAAATAATAAAAAAGATTGTTTTAGTTTATTAGACCGGGCACTCATTATTGGTATTATTACTAAAGAACTGTATCATTTTTGATAATCAATGAATTCATAACCCCCACATTCTATGCCCTACCAAAGGTCCACAAAAACTTAATCAACCCACCCAGTAGACCCATTGGGGTTGGTTTACTAAAGGCAAATAGACTGTGCACTTTGCAAGGTGAAGTTGCTCCAGAGCTTAGTAAATGAGCTCAAGCTTCAATTTGCAAGGAAAATCCAATCACGTGCAAGGAAAATTTAAAAATTTTGTTTGCACATGATTGGATAATGGAAGTTAGCAGAGCTTCCCCTCATTTACTAAGCTCTGGGACAACTGCTCTTGCCAAGTGCAACTGCACTTTGCAAAGTGCACAGTCTATTTGCCTTTAGTAAATCAACCCCATAGTGTTGGATATTAATAGCCTGACGCAAAATGATAGCTCTTTGGTAGATGATTACTTGAGACCTCATGTTGAGTCCTTTCCTTCTTATTTAAAAGATACGTTAAAAGTCTTAACCATCCTAAATGAGATACAAGCAAAAACAGCAGAAAGAGGGTGCTTGGGTCAGTGTGATAGTAAAAACACTTTATTCAGATACACTTGCATAAAAATATCTTGCAAGCTGCACACAGGGTGGATATGGATTACCAATCAAGCAGACAGCCGTCACGAGGGATGAGAAGACCACTGTGGGGATACGCTCAGACCTTCCGTATGGAGGTATAAAACCGGCAGCATCTCCAGCATCTCCAGCTCTCACACCCAAGTGCCTAAATTACACATCTAATTTCTTGACTACCTCTTGCACTTTTGAAGGCTCTGGAGCACCAGGACAATGAAAATGCCCCAAAAATGACCCATTTTGGAAAGAAAACACCCCAAAGTATAATCTATGAGACATAGAGTCTTTTTTTTTAAGGAACAGCTTTTAATTGAATGTGAGTATTGCAGCCTAACTTGTTTGTTTAATTTTTATTTATTTTTTTCAAATATATTTTATTAGTTTTGACAAGGAATAGATTACATACATTGTCGTCAGGAAGGGTATACAATCTCGGAATTAATAACAACCATTACTACAAAAGGGAAGAGGGGAAAAGAAATTTAGAAGAGAAGAGAAGAGGGTTTCTGGAGGTGAGAAGAAGTAGGGAGAAGGATTTTTGTGGAAATTGAGAGAAGGAAGGAAGAGGGGAAACCAAAGGACATCTGGTGATTGTCCCCCTTCGGTATCCCCAGACGAAACCCTGAATAAAATAGTAAATAGTGATAATAATCCACATGTAGATCTTTTAGTTGTATCGGTCCTAACAAATAACATTCTTAAGTATAATGTAGACATCTAAACAATATCAAAAAGAGAGTTCTCTTTGAGATAAGTCTTAAAAAGATGGATAGGTATGGTTAACCATGGAGAGGTTTTGTGCTTGAAATGAGACCCTTTTCGGTAAATGAGAAGGAAGGTGAAGGTAGGTTTTTTTAGAAGATGTCAGACAGCATTCGAGAAAGGATGACCATCTTTTTTTGAAATTGTTATTGGACCATGTATGTTGGATCATGGCATCCAATTTTTCTTGACAGAGCAGGGTTTTGAGATTTCTTACCGTTTCGGATAAGGTTGGAGGTGTGGGAGAGATCCAATGATTAAAGATGTTTCTGCAGGCTATGAGTAGTGTGAGAAGGATCCATTGAAGATTTTCTTGGGGTATTATGTTAGAGGTAACTGGGGATTCATTTTTTGGTGATGGGTATCAGAACAAAAGTACCATTGGGTCTTTCTCGGGTTGGCAATTAGTCACTTCTTGTATGAACTTAAGGATTGTGGACCAGTAGGTGTCGATCCATGGACAGAGCCAGAGGTGGTGAAGTAGAGACGGTTTATGGAGTGAACACCATGGGCAGGTAGCTCCTGTGGTGGAGCGGTGTTTCGATGAAAATGGGTAGTAGGCCCTATGCATCAACTTTAACTGAGTTTCCCTCCTGGATTCATTTGGAATAATGTTTCTGGTGATCCTGTAGCCCGTTAGGATGTTATCTATGTTGACTTGACCCGGTAGGTCTGCTATCCAGGATTTAATTGAGGTGTTGTGTATGGGCTTTGTAAATTTCATGTTTAGAGGGTGGTATAATTCTGTGATAGAGTGTCGATGTTCCGCAAGTAGCTTATCCAAGAAAGAGGGTTGGGATCTGATGTTTTTCTTCGGTCAGGTTTTGCTGATGAAATCTGAGTATTGTGAAACTTGTAGGAAGTGGTGGGTAGGTAAGTTGAATTCTTCCATAATGAGGTGGACGGGCTTAAGGGCACCATTTCCACCACAATATAGAGAATATGCTTTGGTTGAAGTCCAAGGGGGAACATGGGGTTGCCTTGGGTTGGAAGGAACTTGGATACATAGGGTGAAAGACCAAACTTTTTCCTCACCTCCCTCCAGGCTATTATCGTGTCTCTGAAAAGCAAGTTTTGTTTGATATGGTTCAGGATTTGTTGCAGCAAGCTATGTAAGAGAGCGGATACATTTATTGGATGAACCATGTCAGATTCTAAACCATAGTTGGAGTATTTTGACGATTGTAAAATCCATTCCTGTTTTCAGTAAACACGCTAGATTGTATACTCTAATGTTCGGGAGGCTGCTCCCCCCCTCACTCTTTGGGAGAAAGAGATTGGTCAAGGCTATTCTCAATTTACCCTTTTTCCATAGAAAAGTTGTAATTGCCTTATTTAAAGTGGAGGTCCACCCTAAAAAAAATTGCAGAAAAAAATTCCTAAAAAATTGAAGGGAAAAAAAAATTTAAAAAAATGTTTTAACTCACCTGAAATGGCTGTTGCTAGGCAGTCTTCCTAATCTGCCTCTTCCTACGCCACGGTGATGTTCAGTCTTTTCCTCCCCGCGTTGTCTTCTGGGGAATGGGGCGCGGTGTGTTATGGGAACTGTGTGTGTCTCACAACACATCGCGTCCCATTCACAAAGCGCTGCGCGACTCGCGCATGCACAGTAGGAAACGGGCAGTGAAGCCGCAAGGCTCCACTGCCTGTTTCTCTTAGTTCAAATGGCGGTGCCGGGACCCGAGAGCCGTGGGATGGGTCGGCCTCGGGCGGCCCACATCGCGGGCACCCGGAACAGGTAAGTGTGCTTATTAAAAGTCAGCAGCTACAGTGTTTTTAGCTGCTGACTTTTAATTTTTTTCCCCCTTAAAGTTCTGTATATCTTTATGTTTCAGTAATAATGGTAAAGTTTGTAGGGGGTATAAAAGGCGAGCAAAGCTGACCATTTTAAAGAGCGCGCATCTCCCAAAGAGTGATAGTGGAAGGTTGGACCAGGCCTCCAGTTCACCCACAATTTTTGAAATCAAAGGAGGATAGTTGAGATGGTAAAGAGAGGATGGTTCCTTACCTATTTTAATGCCTAGATAGGTGATGTGTTTCTCGTTTATGTGGAAGGGGGAGAAGGGCATCCATGAACGTGTTGCACTTGTACCTAGAAGAAGGATTTCGCTCTTGGCAAAGTTTATTTTCAGGCCAGAGCATTTGTGAAAGGAGTTGAAAGTTGATTGTATGGCAGGTATATCTGTTTGGGGGGAAGTCGTGAATATCAAAATATCATCCCGGATTCCTTGAATGGAGGCTGTGGTGCTGAGGTATCATGAAAGGGGTTCAATGGCTAGATTAAATAGCAGGGGAGAGAGGGGACATCCCTGTCTTGTTCCTTTGTGTAACCGTATGGGGTTGGATTGTACTCCTGCAGGTATTACTGTGGCTGACGGTGCAGAATACAGGTTGTGTATGAAGTGGTAGAAGGGGCCTGATATCCATAACTTTTGCATCACTAAGGATAGCCATTGAAAACTAACATTATCAAAAGCCTTTTCGGCATCTAAGGTAATGATTGCTACATCTTCAAGGGCGTGTTGTTTTGCATATTTGGCTAGGCGGCTAGGACTTTTCTCAGATTGGATGAGGCTGACTTACCATTGGTGAAGCCTGACTGCGCATGATGAATAAGAGATGGCATAATATTTGCTATTCGGGAGGCTATTATTGTAAAGTCGATTTTGGAATCTATGTTTAGCAATGAAATAGGGCGGTATGACCCTGGGTTCTTTGGGTCCTTTCCTTTTTTGGCAATCAGTTTTATGTTTGCTTGATTTCCTGTCGGAAGGTTTGGTCCCCCGTCCCATATTGAATTGTAGACTGCTAGTAGAGAGGGGATAATTGTCTCGTTTATTACTTTATAAAATTTAGGTGTGTACCCATCAGGGCCTGGGGCTTTTCCATTTGGCAGGCCATAATTTGGAACCATGATTTCCTCTCTAGTGATTGGGGTGTTTAAAGTTTTTAATAGATCTGGGTTCTTCCGGGGGAGGGACATTGAGTCTAACCATTTGCGATCTATCGATTCTTGGGAGATGTGGAAAGCATACCATCGGGATTGTGCAGGGCATTGATATGGGTGGGAAGGTATGTACCCTTGGTAAGTCTGGCCAATAGCTTCCCTGCCTTATTTCCATATGTGTGGTATTGTAGTTGAGTATGTGTAATTTTCTAGATTATTTGCCCAGGTATCAAAGAGATCCTTGGCTTCCTTACGATTTTCTGGGGTGTTCTGCTTATTAAATCGCGTTTGGGCAGTTCGTATTCTGTCGCTGGCCTCTAGATATTGTGTTTGGGTGGTTTTCATATAGGCCGATACAAAGGATATAATCCTTCCAAGCATGAATGATTTGCCTGCCTCCAAGAACAAATTTGGGTTATCTTCATGTGAACTATTGTTGTGGGCATATGCCGACCAGGCATTGTATAACATTTTTCTTAAACTGTCATTTTGGTTTAAGTGTGCCGGGAAGCGCCATTGTCTATAGACTGGGCGGGTCTGGAGATTATAAAGGGTGACCGAAATAGGGGAATGGTCTTAAATGACCATGTCGTGGATAAATGAACCTCTCACATTGTGTAGATGGGGGTGCAGAGGAAGTAGTCAAGTCTGGCAAAGGACTTATGGACTGGAGAGAAGAAGGTGAACTCTTTATCCAGGGGATGGTGTATTCTCCATGTATCTATCAATTGAAGTGCATTCACCATGTGGTAGAAGTGGGTGAACTGGTCCCGTGTAGTTGATCTTGGTCTATAGTGGGGATCAGACCTATCTTCATTATTGTTAATGACAGAATTGAAATTACCCCCTATGAGATTGGGAAAGCTGGTCTTGTTCGCTAGTTGGGATGTTAGGACGATAAAGTAGGATTTGTCCAGAAAATTAGGGGCATAGATATTAGTTATCCTTACTTCTCTTGTCGGGAATTTGAGGTGAATAGAAACTAACCCTAATTTTTTGTGTAAAAGTATAAATGTACCTGCCTTGCGACCCTTGGATGCTGAACCTTTCATCTTTCCTACTCATAGCTTCTTTATTCAGAAGAAGTTGCTTTCCGCCAGGTATGTCTCCTGGAGCAATGCTATGTCTGGATTTTAATGTTTTTAAATGTTTGAGGATCTTCATTCTTTTTGTCAGGGAACACAGCCCCTTAACATTCCAGGATGTTATTTGTAGAGTATTCATGGATCAGGTAAGGGTAAAATAGTGTATGAGGTTGTATGTGGAGTTTACCTGTGTTAAATGACTGATGATGACTGATGAGAACTGATGTGGCATTGATGAGCATGAATGGGGATGGATGAGCCATGGATGGGGATAGCTGAGCATGGCTAAGCCATAAATGTGGATGGCTGAGTATGGCTGAGTATGGATGGGATGAGTGAGCATGAATGAGTATGGCTGGGTATGGATAAGTATGGCTGAGTATGGATGATTAGGGCTGAGTTTGGCTAAGTATGGCTGGGTATTGCTGGGTATTGCTGGGTATTGCTGGGTATGGCTGAGTATGTCGGGGTATGGCTTAGTATTGTTGAGTATTGCTGGGAATGGCTGAGTATGGATGGGATGGCTGAGCATTGATGAATGGATGAGTTATGCTAAGTATGGATGGCTGAGCATGGATGGATGGATCAGTATTGCTGAGTATGGATGGATGAGCATGGATGGATGGATGGATGAGTATGACAGAGGGATTGCTGAGAATGGATGGATGGATGAGTACTGCTGAGTATGGATGGATGAGCATGGATGGATGAGCATGGATGGATGGATGAATATGACAGAGGGATGGCTGAGCATGGATGGATGAATGTATATTGCTGAGGATGGATGGAGAAATGAGTATGACAGAGGGATGGTTGAGCATGGATGGATGGATGAGGCTGCAATGGGCACAGAGCAGCGCACAGCCCACAGCGCTGCTGCAACCGATCTCTCCCCTCTCCGCTCACACTGTACTGATCAGTACAGAGAGGGGAGAGAGGAACCGGACATAACGCCGGCTTGTTTACAAGTGATCGCTCTGTCATTTGACAGAGCGATCACATGGTAAATGGCTGCTGTCAGAGGCCATTTACCATGATCCGTTATGCATCACGGATACTCCCGTGTGCTCCCCCCAGGGGGCGTGCGGGAGCACAATTCTGGGAGGACGTCAGTTACGCCCTCCCAGAGTTATCGAGACACGTTGTAGCCATCATTCGGATATAGCGCAGTTGTTAAGTGGTTAATGCATTTTACGTGGGTAAAACAAAATGTAAATTTTGGAAAAGCATCCAAGATCATGTCAATGATACACAGGTAGTCATTTAGAAAACTCTGCGGCCCACCATTTTGCCTTTGTTCATAAGTATAAATCTGAGGTCTTAAAGTTTGTAGCATTGGAATGGATTCACCCACATTCTAGAAGGGGGAATTTCATAAAATGAGTTTATAAAAAGAATGCAGATGGATCTATTATTTAAAATCATGCAATAGGCCAGGCCTTAATGAACAAGAAGCCCAGTGGATATTATTATTTTTTTTATTATTTTGTTAGTCCTTTATGCTCATTTTTGGGTTGTTTTTTTTTTTTGCTTGTCCCCCTCCATGTTTCTGATTGTCCTGGGCCGTGGTTTGGACATCCCTCTGTCTTCTGAGACCTCTTATGTGACTCTTTGTAGGACGTTATATATCATGTTTGGCACTTGGGGTTGGTGGTTGGCGCCAACCTGCTGTTTGTTGTGAAGTTTGGTTATTTTTAGTTAATGCACGCTCTTCTTGATCAGTTTGTTTTGTCATGTGCATCATCTGTCTATGGAGGATGTGCGACTTCCAGTTTCCGCGCATCAAGCGGTTCTCGGACGTTCGTGGGTGGGACGTTTGGAGTGTGGAGAAGGGTTCCACTCAGTGCCTCTGATTACTGTGAGGGGCGGGTGGGTGGAGGGTGGGGGACACATGACCCAGCTGGGCATTCCATTTCCCTTCTTTATAAAGAGCTTTGATTAATACTGTTCCACAATTGATTTTGCTTTTCTTATGTTGGTCTGATTTTTGTGTAGAGTGGAATATTATACTTTGGGATTCAGGTTATCAAACCAAGTGTGGATGGGTCTCTGTATGCTTGATGGAATGACGTCCTTTGTGGACATTTGTGTCTACCTTTGATCTTAAGGGAGCACTTTATATTACAACTCATCATATGGAAACTTGGGTCCCTGTTTTGATTTAATACTGAGGCATGTGGTAGATTTCCTGGGATATCCATCTTTAAGAGGCTAGGGGTGAGACATCTGTAAAATAATATACTTTGTTTCTCTGGCTGATATACAACCTGGATAATCCTTTTTTACACTGGCTGGCTGATGTATATTTGGTGCTTTTTAGGTGAGATGACACGTCTGGTTTATGTTTATGTTGTCCCCCCCCAGAGTGTATTGTCTATTTCTATTTCTCATCAGGTAATTTGTAAATATGGCGAAGGAAAGGTTTTTGTTTCTAATTGTGGCTTTGGACCTCTCCATAGTATACCGTAATTTTCAGGTAAAATTGTAATATAAAATAATATAATAAAATGTACAATCTTGCAATTATTGTTTTTCATTATAGATATTGCACCCATATTTCTTGTGGATCCTAAAGAAGCACTGGACTTATGCAAAATGCGTTGGTCCATTAGGCTCAATATTTTGGATATCTATATATTTATAATAAGGATCAATTTTAAAAAGGACATTTGTATTTTAAATAATAATAAAGATGTTTTTTTTTCATCGGTATAGTTTTTCACTGTGCTCAAACATCTCTGCACATACATTTACTGACATGTACTAATTTATCTAATTCATGTTATATTGTTTAACCTTATATATGTGCATGTATTGAATGCTTTATCAAACACTTTGTAATAATATTTTTTTGTTTTGTTAAGTAACCATGTTGATTGCACTACCTATTAACATTATTCCTTTAGGACCCAGTGCTTTCCCTTCTCCCCTCCCTCCTGGGAGTACTCTCATACATAGGGTACACTCCTGAGAGATAATGAGGCAATTAGCCCTCTTTGTGCCTCAGAAGAGGGTGGAGTTTTGCATCTGTTTCCCTATAAATATTTTTATTATTTCATTGTAAACTTGCTATGACTAAGGCTCATGCCGAAACGCGTCAGCTGTTTGCTTTTTAATGCTCATATGTAGCTAATACATTTTTGCAACAAGGACTTTGGAGTTGCCGACTCTTCTCTCTTATATATAATAATAAACATGTATTGTTTTTTTTTTTACCATCATTTCTATCTTGGGTATTGTGTGACAATCAAACTTCTTCTACTCCAGGCTCCCTTGTTGGAGACTTGGGGTTTCTTTTTCCCCTCTGTTCATAACGTTGTAATAGGGATCAAAGGGTTTGGAATTTTAAAGGTGCAAAGATACCACGACAAAGGTAGATTTTGCTGCTCAATGACCAGACCATTTTTTTGCGATTCAGCACTGCGTTACTTTAACTTACAATTTTGCGGTCGTGCGACGCTTTACCCAAACAAAATTGACGTCCTTTTTTTCCCACAGATAGAGCTTTTTCCTCAGTTTAGGCCGATATGTATTCTACTACATATTTTTGGTAAAAAAAAATCGTGATAAGCGTACATTGATTGGTTTGCACAAAAGTTCTAGCGTATACAAAATAGGGGATAGATTTTTAGCATTTTTATTATTATTATTTATTTTACTAGTAATGGCGATAATCAGCGATTTTTATCGGGACCGTGATTTTGCGGCGGACACATCGGACGCTTTTGACACATTTTTGGGACCAGTGACAATTTTACAGTGATCAGTGCTATAAAAATGCACTGATTACTGTATAAATATCACTGGCAGTGAAGGGGTTAACATTAGGGGCGATCAAGGGGTTAACTGTGTTCCCTAGGTGTGTGTTCTAACTGTGGGGGGATGGGACTGACTAGGAGAGATGACAGATCGGTGTTCATAATCAGTATGAACACACGATAAGTCTCCTCTCTCCTGAGAGAACAAGGATCTGTTTACAAACACAGATCCCGGTTCTCGCTCTGTCACGAGCGATCACGGCGCCTGCCGGGCACTCTACATCGGCTCCGGCGGCGTGCCTCCAGCAGAGCGCGCGTCCCTCTAGTGGCCAAAAGGCAAAGCGACATAAGGTAATGTTGTTTTGCTCAGGGGAGCAAACCAGCGGCAGTAAAACTGCGGCGGCTGGTCAGGAAGTGGTTAAAGAGCATTAAAAACAATATAAAGACATAAAAATGTCTGATATAATCATAGTAGGTGTATGGGGTAAATCCGCGCAATGAATTGAATGTTTTAGTTATGGATATGGCTGCTGCCTCTACACATACAATACCACCTAAGTGGAAAGTATTAGAAAATGGTAAAAAAGCAGTAGTATTGCGCTGCCCTTATGGAGACATTTTTTTTTTTCTTCTTTGTAGTGAATGTCCTTATAGAATTGCTTCTAAAACCTGTATGTGTTCAAAAGTTGAATAAAACTGTGTCTGGTGGTGAATATTTCTATTAAAAATGAAAATACAACAACTGGTGCTCCAATTGTTCAACAAAGATGCATAGTGCCCTTTAAATTAGGTAATAAAGTAGTTGTGGATACGGATACAATATCATCTAGGTGGAAAGTGTTAAAAACAATACAATACCACCTAAGTGGAAAGTATTAGAAAATGGTAAAAAAAAAGCAGGAGTAGTATGGCGCTGCCCTTATGGAGACAAAAAGATATTTTCTTCTTTGTAGTGAATGTATTGCCTAGTGTCCTTATAGAATTGCTTCTAAGGCTGGATTCACACCTATGCATTTTCAGTGCTTTTTGCATTTTGCAGAATGTAACTACAGAACTTGACCCATAGGAAACCATGCTAAATGGACTGTAGTGCAAATCTGCAAAATGCAAAAAGCACTAAAAATGCATAGGTGTGAATCCAGCCTGAAACCTGTATGTGTTCAAAAATTGAATAAAACTGCGACTGGTGGCGAATATTTCTATTAGAAGTGAAAATACAACAACTGGTGCTCCAATTGTTCAACAAAGGTGCATTGTGCCCTTTAAATTAAGTAATAACGTAGTTATGGATATGGATACAATATCATCTAGGTGGAAAGTGTTAAAAAGAAAAAAAGGAAAAAAGAAAAAAAAGGAAAAAAAGGAAAACAGGAATAATATGGCGCTGCTCTTATGGAGACAAAAAAAAAAAAAAAAACTCTTTCTTTTTAATGAATTTAAATATGTGACTGGTGCCAAGTCCTTACTGTTAAAAGTACAATTGCAACCTAAGGTGCTTCAATTATTCAACAAAAGTGCATAGTGCAGCATCACTAAAGTGACCAGTGTTAAATCATACAAATCCAAACAACATTGTGCAAATCATCCATCATAAATAGTGACTCTTGTGCTGTGACCAGTATTAGTTGGATAGGAAAAGTTCCGATTATGAAAAAACAAGCGGGTTACGAACGTCTTGCAGCACCTCTAACAAAGGGAATTCTCTAACTTTTGCCATGTTTGATTTGTTCATTTGAAATGTGAGTACATTTGTCTATTAAGTTTTAATAAAAGTTCTCCTATGGTTTTACGCGATGGGCATACCTTCTTTCCTTTACATGTAATCACTACACCACAATATGCAAGTAAAGTTTGGGGGATATCCTTGATTGCTACACAGTGGCAGACATTGTGACCACCCATACCCCTGCAGGGGAAAGGAGAATCCGGGGAGTGCAAGCATTGTCAGAGCATGCAGACAAGGCACTAATTAAAGAAACCAGCACCTGGATAAGAAGCTTTCCTACAGATATTTGACCCTCAAAGATTGAACACTAGGGATGAGCCGAACACCCCCCGGTTCGGTTCGCACCAGAACCCGCGAACGGACCGCAAGTTCGCACGAACGTTAGAACCCCATTGACGTCTATGGGACTCGAACGTTCGAAATCAAAAGTGCTCATTTTAAAGGCTAATTTGCATGGTATTGTCCTAAAAAGGGTTTGGGGACCCGGGTCCTACCCCAGGGGACATGTATCAATGCAAAAAAAACTTTTAAAAACGGCCGTTTTTTCGGGAGCAGTGATTTTAATGATGCTTAAAGTAAAAAAAAAAAAGTGAAATATTCCTTTAAATATCGTACCTGGGGGGTGTCTATAGTATGCCTGTAAAGTGACGCGTGTTTCCCATGTTTAGAACAGTCCCTGCACCAAATGTCATTTTTAAAGGAAAAAATCTCATTTAAAACTGCTTGCGGGTTTAATGTCATGTCGGGTCATGGCAATATGGATGAAAATCAGTGAGACAAACGGCATGGGTACCCCCCAGTCCATTACCAGGCCCTTTGGGTCTTGTATGGATATTAAGGGGAACCCCGCACCCAAATTAAAATAAGGAAAGGTCCCTATATACTCTGAACAGCAGTATACAGGCGGTGCAAACAAGACAGGGACTGTAGGTTTGTTGTTAAGTAGAATCTGTTTGTAATTTTGAACATTTTTAATGTGTTTAGCTCCAGCCAAAAAATCTTTTCTAAGCTTTTTGGAAAACATAGGGAAGGGTTATCACCCCTGTGACATTTGTTTTGCGTCTTTCCTCCTCTTCAGAAGATTTCACCTCACTTTTTTGTCCCAATGAAAAATGTTTTTTGAAAATTTGTGTTTTTTTGTGGAACAAGGATTGGAAAGCATCAGTGGAAAGGAAAAATTGTTTTCCCATATTAACTCTTACAGGAGAGAATTTCCCTTCCTTAGGGGTAGATTTCATCTCACTTCCTGTTGTCTCCTTCCGTTTGCAAGTAGGAGTCGTTTGTAAGTTAGATGTTTGAAAGTAGGGTCCTGCCCTATATACTCAGCAGAAATTTGGGCCTTAGGTGTTGCTGTGGCCAAAACACTGTAAGCCCTCACAGGGCCCTGCTGTGAAATATTAGATCAAGAATTGTAATTACATGCCCCTGTTGAACAGGAGCTGAAAAATTAGGCCTTAGGCACTGGTGCTGGTGCCACAACACTGCAACCCCTCACAGACACTCTAGTTGGAACGCAGGAACGAGCCCTGCTGCAAAGTATTGCATCAAAAATTGTAATTACACGCCCCTGTTAGACAGGGGCAGAAAAATTGGGTCTTAGGCACTGGTGCTGGTGCCACAACACTGCAACCCCTCACAGACACTCTAGTTGAAACGCAGGAACAAGCCCTGCTGCAAAGTATTGCATCAAAAATTGTAATTACACGCCCCTGTTAGACAGGGGCTGAAAAATTGGGTCTTAGGCACTGGTGCTGGTGCCACAACACTGCAACCCCTCACAGACACTCTAGTTGAAACGCAGGAACAAGCCCTGCTGCAAAGTATTGCATCAAAAATTGTAATTACACGCCCCTGTTAGACAGGGGCAGAAAAATTGGGTCTTAGGCACTGGTGCTGGTGCCACAACACTGCAACCCCTCACAGACACTCTAGTTGGAATGCAGGAACAAGCCCTGCTGCAAAGTATTGCATCAAAAATTGTAATTACACGCCCCTGTTAGACAGGGGCTGAAAAATTGGGTCTTAGGCACTGGTGCTGGTGCCACAACACTGCAACCCCTCACAGACACTCTAGTTGGAATGCAGGAACGAGCCCTGCTGCAAAGTATTGCATCAAAAATTGTAATTACACGCCCCTGTTAGACAGGGGCTGAAAAATTGGGTCTTAGGCACTGGTGCTGGTGCCACAACACTGCAACCCCTCACAGACACTCTAGTTGGAATGCAGGAACGAGCCCTGCTGCAAAGTATTACATCAAAAATTGTAATTACACGCCCCTGTTAAACAGGGGCTGAAAAATTGTGCCTTAGGCACTGGTGGTGGCGCCCAGAACCAAAAATGTTCTTACAAGCTATCAGCGTGATGATTGAGGAGGAAGAGGATAATTACTCAGGGATAGTCACTCAGCATCAGCATAGGCAGTCTTTGAAGGGATCTGAGATTTCAAAAAAAATTATTCGGTTACATCTGCATCAGGTGCTTGGTAGCTGGTGGTGATCCAAGACTGATTCATTTTTATGAAGGTCAGCCGATCGACCGAGTCGGTGGACAGACGCACCCTGTGATCGGTTACCACGCCTCCAGCAGCACTGAATGTGCGTTCCGAAAGAACGCTGGATGCAGGACAGGCCAGTAGCTCAATTGCATACTGTGCAAGCTCTGGCCAGTGATCCATCCTCAAGACCCAGTAACCCAGAGGATTTTCGGTGGGAAAGGTGTCCAAGTCTGATCTTGCCCCTAGGTATTCCTGCACCATGTAAAACAGACGCTGGCGATGGTTGCTGGAACCGATCATACCTTGGGGCTGCGGACCAAAAAATTGTCTGAACGCATCGGTCAGACGGCCACCTTCTCCACCGCTCCTTCTTTGACTGACCGAAGCCTCAGCAACACGTTGTCCAGAAACAGGAGTTTGTAACCTCCCAGTCTCTGGGAACGCGTTGCACAGACCTTTCTGCAAGGCCTCCCGAAGATGTTTCATCCTCTGCTCCCTCTGCGATGGCAAGATAAGGTCCGCAACCTTACCCTTGTAACGTGGATCAAGGAGGGTTGCCAGCCAGTATTGGTCCTTCTCCTTGATACCACGAATACGAGGATCCTTACGCAGGCTTTGCAGGATCAGGGAGGCCATGCAGCGTAGGTTTGCTGAGGCATTCGGTCCGGAGTCCTCTGGGTCACTAAGGACAACAACGTCCGCAGCCACCTCCTCCCAGCCACGTACAAGTCCATGTGTTCCTTGGGACTGATCCCTTAAAGACTGCTGATGCTGAGTGCCAGGCTCCACCTCCATACTGACACAATCTTCCTCCTCCTCCTCCTCCTCCTCCTCGTCCTCTTCCTGTGTGATCGGCGGGCACGCAGGAACACTGTCTGGATAAAGGGGGCCTTGAGAGCTAAGGAAGTCCTCCTCTTCCTGCCTCTGTTCTGCCTCAAGTGCCCTGTCCATTATCCCACGCAGCGTGTGCTCCAACAGGTGGACAAGGGGGACAGTGTCACTGATGCATGCACTGTCAGTGCTCACCATCCTCGTGGCCTCCTCGAATGGTGACAGGACAGTGCATGCATCCCTGATCATGGCCCACTGGCGTGGGGAAAAAAAACCAAGGTCCCCTGACCCTGTCCTGGTGCCATAGTCGCACAGGTACTCATTGATGGCCCTCTGCTGCGTGTGCAGCCGCTGCAGCATGGCCAACGTCGAGTTCCACCTGGTGGGCATGTCACAGATTAGGCGGTTCTTGGGCAGGTTAAACTCCTTTTGGAGGTCCGTCAGCCGAGCACTGGCATTATATGACCGGCGGAAATGCACACAGACTTTCCTGGCCTGCCTCAGGACATCCTGTAAGCCCGGGTACCTGCCCAAGAACCGCTGCACCACCAAGTTAAGGACGTGAGCCAAACAGGGCACATGGGTCAGTTGTCCCTGTCGGAGGGCAGAGAGGAGGTTGGTGCCATTGTCGCAAACCACCATTCCTGCCTTAAGTTGGCGTGGCGTCAACCACCTCTGAACCTGCCCCTGCAGAGCTGACAGAACCTCTGCCCCAGTGTGGCTCCTGTCCCCCAAGCACACCAGCTCAAGCACCGCATGGCATCTTTTGGCCTGCGTACTTGCGTAGCCCCTTGAACGCCTACGGAGCACCGCTGGTTCCGAGGAAGAGGCCATGGAGGAAGAAGAAGAGGAGGGGGTGGAGGAGAGAGGTGTGTCACAATCAGCATTTTGGAGGCGTGGTGGCGGAACAACCTCCAACACTACTGCACCTTGTCCTGCATCCTTCCCAGCTGCCAGCAGAGTCACCCAATGCGCCGTGAAACTTAAGTAACGTCCCTGTCCATGCCTGCTGGACCATGAGTCAGCGGTAATATGCACCTTACCGCTGACCGCCCTGTCCAGCGAGGCATGGACATTGCCTTCCACATGCCGGTAGAGAGCCGGAATCGCCTTCCGTGAGAAAAAGTGGCGTTTGGGTACCTGCCACTGAGGAACCGCACATTCCACAAACTCACGGAAGGGGGCAGAGTCTACCAACTGAAAAGGCAGCAGTTGAAGTGCTAGCAATTTTGCCAAGCTAGCATTCAACCGCTGGGCATGTGGATGGCTGGGAGCAAACTTCTTTCGGCGGTGCAGCAGCTGGGGCAGGGAAATTTGCCTGGTACAATCTGACGTCGGTGTACCAAAAGCAGATTGCCCATAAGTACTTGGCTGTGACACACCTAATTCTACACCTTCATTCCTCTCACTGCAGGTCGCAGAGAGGACTGAAGGTCTAGTGGGGTTGGAAATCTCAGCTGATGAGGAGCAAGGAGAGATCGTCTTTGTTCTTTGGTGTGGGTCTTTTAGATACGCTTGCCAACGAACTGCATGGCAGGTCAACATATGTCTGGTCAAGCATGTGGTACCCAAGCGGGAGATGTTTTGGCCACGCGAGATACGCTTGAGACATATATTGCAAATAGCAGCGGTGCGATCTGATGCACTCGTCTCAAAAAAGGCCCACACCAAAGAACTTTTTGAATAACGCGCAGAGACTGCAGCGCCCTGCACATGTGGAGCTTTGGGGTGTGATGCAGTCAATGTGCTGCCCTTAGGCTGGCCCCTGGAGGGCATCCTGCCTAGTTGGTGATGTGCCACCTCCTCCTCCTCCTCCTCCTCCTCCTCCTCCTCTCTCCTATCAGGCACCCACGTTGAGTCAGTGACCTCATCATCCCCTCCCTCCTCATCACTGGAGCAAACCTGGCAGTATGCTGCAGCAGGGGGAGCATGACTGCCAGATTGCTGTCCTTCTTGGGCACCCCCTCTGTCCGTGCTCATGTTACTGCCTTCATTGAGCTCAGTATCATCATCAGAGCCTTCCAAACGCTGGGCATCCTCCTGGAGCATGTACCCAACACTGTGGTCAAACAGTTCGAGGGAATCCTCAGGAGGACATGGTGGGGCTAGGGAAGGAGTCACTGATGACATTGAGCTGAGGGAAGAGGCCGCTGCTTTGCCAGACAAAGCACCCTGGGCATGGGTGAGAGAGGATGAGGAGGATGAGGACGGCTTGGTCATCCACTCGACCAAGTCTTCCGCATGTTGCGGCTCAACACGGCCAGCTGCCGAAAAAAAGGCCAAGCGTGTCCCATGGCCACGTGCTGATGAGGATGCACCGTCTCCACGACCAGCACTAGACACAGAGCCTGCTTGCCCTCTCTTATTGGCTTGTGACTGTCTGCCTCTCCTTCTTGGCCTTCCAGACATACTAATGGCCTGTAGCTGCACTAAGCTGGGATAGAACACCTGTAATTTTCTTCAGGTAGCTTTATATACTGTAACCAGACAAGCCTGCCTGTCAGTAGGAAGATAACAGGAACGGATCTAGCTGAACACTGTGAGCAGGACGTACTGCACTAAATGTATATAGCAGGAACGGATCTAGCTGAACACTGTGAGCAGGACGCACTGCACTGAATGTAAATAGCAGGAACGGATCTAGCTGAACACTGTGAGCAGGACGCACTGCACTGAATGTAAACAGCAGGAACGGATGTAGCTAAACACTGTGAGCAGGACGCACTGCACTGAATGTAAATAGCAGGAACGGATCTAGCTGAACACTGTGAGCAGGACGCACTGCACTGAATGTAAATAGCAGGAACGGATCTAGCTGAACACTGTGAGCAGCACGCACTGCACTGAATGTAAATAGCAGGAACGGATCTAGCTGAACACTGTGAGCAGGACGCACTGCACTGAATGTAAATAGCAGGAACGGATCTAGCTGAACACTGTGAGCAGGACGCACTGCACTGAATGTAAATAGCAGGAACGGATCTAGCTGAACACTGTGAGCAGGACGCACTGCACTGAATGTAAATAACAGGAACGGATCTAGCTGAACACTGTGAGCAGGACACACTGTACTAAATGTAAATAGTCTAGCTGCCTGACCGTGGTACTAATAGGATCAAAAAGAACACCTGTAATTTTCTTCAGGTAGCTTTATATACTGTAACCAGACAAGCCTGCCTGTCAGTAGGAAGATAACAGGAACGGATCTAGCTGAACACTGTGAGCAGGACGTACTGCACTAAATGTATATAGCAGGAACGGATCTAGCTGAACACTGTGAGCAGGACGCACTGCACTGAATGTAAATAGCAGGAACGGATCTAGCTGAACACTGTGAGCAGGACGCACTGCACTGAATGTAAACAGCAGGAACGGATGTAGCTAAACACTGTGAGCAGGACGCACTGCACTGAATGTAAATAGCAGGAACGGATCTAGCTGAACACTGTGAGCAGGACGCACTGCACTGAATGTAAATAGCAGGAACGGATCTAGCTGAACACTGTGAGCAGCACGCACTGCACTGAATGTAAATAGCAGGAACGGATCTAGCTGAACACTGTGAGCAGGACGCACTGCACTGAATGTAAATAGCAGGAACGGATCTAGCTGAACACTGTGAGCAGGACGCACTGCACTGAATGTAAATAGCAGGAACGGATCTAGCTGAACACTGTGAGCAGGACGCACTGCACTGAATGTAAATAACAGGAACGGATCTAGCTGAACACTGTGAGCAGGACACACTGTACTAAATGTAAATAGTCTAGCTGCCTGACCGTGGTACTAATAGGATCAAAAAGAACACCTGTAATTTTCTTCAGGTAGCTTTATATACTGTAACCAGACAAGCCTGCCTGTCAGTAGGAAGATAACAGGAACGGATCTAGCTGAACACTGTGAGCAGGACGTACTGCACTAAATGTATATAGCAGGAACGGATCTAGCTGAACACTGTGAGCAGGACGCACTGCACTGAATGTAAATAGCAGGAACGGATCTAGCTGAACACTGTGAGCAGGACGCACTGCACTGAATGTAAACAGCAGGAACGGATCTAGCTGAACACTGTGAGCAGGACGCACTGCACTGAATGTAAATAGCAGGAACGGATCTAGCTGAACACTGTGAGCAGGACGCACTGCACTGAATGTAAATAGCAGGAACGGATCTAGCTGAACACTGTGAGCAGCACGCACTGCACTGAATGTAAATAGCAGGAACGGATCTAGCTGAACACTGTGAGCAGCACGCACTGCACTGAATGTAAATAGCAGGAACAGATCTAGCTGAACACTGTGAGCAGGACGCACTGCACTGAATGTAAATAGCAGGAACGGATCTAGCTGAACACTGTGAGCAGGACGCACTGCACTGAATGTAAATAGCAGGAACGGATCTAGCTGAACACTGTGAGCAGGACGCACTGCACTGAATGTAAATAACAGGAACGGATCTAGCTGAACACTGTGAGCAGGACACACTGTACTAAATGTAAATAGTCTAGCTGCCTGACCGTGGTACTAATAGGATCAAAAAGAACACCTGTAATTTTCTTCAGGTAGCTTTATATACTGTAACCAGACAAGCCTGCCTGTCAGTAGGAAGATAACAGGAACGGATCTAGCTGAACACTGTGAGCAGGACGTACTGCACTAAATGTATATAGCAGGAACGGATCTAGCTGAACACTGTGAGCAGGACGCACTGCACTGAATGTAAATAGCAGGAACGGATCTAGCTGAACACTGTGAGCAGGACGCACTGCACTGAATGTAAACAGCAGGAACGGATGTAGCTAAACACTGTGAGCAGGACGCACTGCACTGAATGTAAATAGCAGGAACGGATCTAGCTGAACACTGTGAGCAGGACGCACTGCACTGAATGTAAATAGCAGGAACGGATCTAGCTGAACACTGTGAGCAGCACGCACTGCACTGAATGTAAATAGCAGGAACGGATCTAGCTGAACACTGTGAGCAGGACGCACTGCACTGAATGTAAATAGCAGGAACGGATCTAGCTGAACACTGTGAGCAGGACGCACTGCACTGAATGTAAATAGCAGGAACGGATCTAGCTGAACACTGTGAGCAGGACGCACTGCACTGAATGTAAATAACAGGAACGGATCTAGCTGAACACTGTGAGCAGGACACACTGTACTAAATGTAAATAGTCTAGCTGCCTGACCGTGGTACTAATAGGATCAAAAAGAACACCTGTAATTTTCTTCAGGTAGCTTTATATACTGTAACCAGACAAGCCTGCCTGTCAGTAGGAAGATAACAGGAACGGATCTAGCTGAACACTGTGAGCAGGACGTACTGCACTAAATGTATATAGCAGGAACGGATCTAGCTGAACACTGTGAGCAGGACGCACTGCACTGAATGTAAATAGCAGGAACGGATCTAGCTGAACACTGTGAGCAGGACGCACTGCACTGAATGTAAACAGCAGGAACGGATCTAGCTGAACACTGTGAGCAGGACGCACTGCACTGAATGTAAATAGCAGGAACGGATCTAGCTGAACACTGTGAGCAGGACGCACTGCACTGAATGTAAATAGCAGGAACGGATCTAGCTGAACACTGTGAGCAGCACGCACTGCACTGAATGTAAATAGCAGGAACGGATCTAGCTGAACACTGTGAGCAGGACGCACTGCACTGAATGTAAATAGCAGGAACGGATCTAGCTGAACACTGTGAGCAGGACGCACTGCACTGAATGTAAATAGCAGGAACGGATCTAGCTGAACACTGTGAGCAGGACGCACTGCACTGAATGTAAATAACAGGAACGGATCTAGCTGAACACTGTGAGCAGGACACACTGTACTAAATGTAAATAGTCTAGCTGCCTGACCGTGGTACTAATAGGATCAAAAAGAACACCTGTAATTTTCTTCAGGTAGCTTTATATACTGTAACCAGACAAGCCTGCCTGTCAGTAGGAAGATAACAGGAACGGATCTAGCTGAACACTGTGAGCAGGACGTACTGCACTAAATGTATATAGCAGGAACGGATCTAGCTGAACACTGTGAGCAGGACGCACTGCACTGAATGTAAATAGCAGGAACGGATCTAGCTGAACACTGTGAGCAGGACGCACTGCACTGAATGTAAATAGCAGGAACGGATCTAGCTGAACACTGTGAGCAGGACGCACTGCACTGAATGTAAACAGCAGGAACGGATGTAGCTAAACACTGTGAGCAGCACGCACTGCACTGAATGTAAATAGCAGGAACGGATCTAGCTGAACACTGTGAGCAGGACACACTGTACTAAATGTAAATAGTCTAGCTGCCTGACCGTGGTACTAATAGGATCAAAAAGAACACCTGTAATTTTCTTCAGGTAGCTTTATATACTGTAACCAGACAAGCCTGCCTGTCAGTAGGAAGATAACAGGAACGGATCTAGCTGAACACTGTGAGCAGGACGTACTGCACTAAATGTATATAGCAGGAACGGATCTAGCTGAACACTGTGAGCAGGACGCACTGCACTGAATGTAAATAGCAGGAACGGATCTAGCTGAACACTGTGAGCAGCACGCACTGCACTGAATGTAAATAGCAGGAACGGATCTAGCTGAACACTGTGAGCAGGAAGCACTGTACTGAATGTAAATAGCAGGAACGGATCTAGCTGAACACTGTGAGCAGGACACACTGCACTGAATGTAAATAGTCTAGATAGAAGATAACAGGAACGGATCTAGCTAAACTGAATACAGTGTATATATATATATGCAACACCTGGGATGCATATATATACACAATACACTGTAAGTGCAGCTAACTGACTGACTGTTCTGCCTAATCTATCTAACTCAAATCAAATGACACTGTCTCTCTCTCTCTCTATCGCTCAGCACACCGGAACACACACTACACAGGGCCGCCGTGCAGGCGGCCTTATATAGTGTGGGGTGTGTACTAAATCCCCTGAGCCATAATTGGCCAAAGCCACCCTGGCTTTGGCCAATTACAGCTCTCTCTACTGACGGCGCTGTGATTGGCCAAGCATGCGGGTCATAGTGCATGCTTGGCCAATCATCAGCCAGCAATGCACTGCGATGCCGCAGTGAATTATGGGCCGTGACGCGCCACACGAATTTGGCGCGAACGGCCCATATCGTTCGCAATTCGACGGACGGTCGAACAGCCGATGTTCGAGTCGAACATGGGTTCGACTCGAACACGAAGCTCATCCCTATTGAACACGACAAAATACTCCAAAAAGAACTTGTTTTTTCATAAACTGAACTTTTCCTATCCAACTAATACTGGTCACAGCACAAGAGTCACTATTTATGATGGATGATTTGCACAATGTTGTATGGATTTGTATGATTTAACACTGGTCACTTTAGTGATGCTGCACTATGCACTTTTGTTGAATAATTGAAGCACCTTAGGTTGCAATTGTACCTTTAACAGTAAGGACTTGGCACCAGTCACATATTTAAAGTCATTATAAAGAAAGAGTTTTTTTTTTTTTGTCTCCATAAGGGCAGCGCCATATTATTCCTGTTTTCCTTTTTTTCATTTTTTTTTCTTTTTTCCTTTTTTTCTTTTTTCTTTTTTTCTTTTTAACACTTTCCACCTAGATGATATTGTATCCATATCCATAACTACGTTATTACTTAATTTAAAGGGCACAATGCACCTTTGTTGAACAATTGGAGCACCAGTTGTTGTATTTTCACTTCTAATAGAAATATTCGCCACCAGACACAGTTTTATTCAATTTTTGAACACATACAGGTTTCAGGCTGGATTCACACCTATGCATTTTTAGTGCTTTTTGCATTTTGCAGATTTGCACTACAGTCCATTTAACGTGGTTTCCTATGGGTCAAGTTCTGTAGTTAAATTCTGCAAAATGCAAAAAGCACTGAAAATGCATAGGTGTGAATCCAGCCTTAGAAGCAATTCTATAAGGACACTAGGCAATACATTCACTACAAAGAAGAAAATATCTTTTTGTCTCCATAAGGGCAGCGCCATACTACTCCTGCTTTTTTTACCATTTTCTAATACTTTCCACTTAGGTGGTATTGTATTGTTTTTAACACTTTCCACCTAGATGATATTGTATCCATATCCACAACTACTTTATTACCTAATTTAAAGGGCACTATGCATCTTTGTTGAACAATTGGAGCACCAGTTGTTGTATTTTCATTTTAATAGAAATATTCACCACCAGACACAGTTTTATTCAACTTTTGAACACATACAGGTTTTAGAAGCAATTCTATAAGGACACTAGGCAATACATTCACTACAAAGAAGAAAAAAAAATTGTCTCTATAAGGGCAGCGCCATACTACTGCTGCTTTTTTACCTTGATATAATCATACAATACATAGACAGGTGCAGACTGATTAAATCTCATAGACCTCTTAGATCTCATGTTGTAATAGGGATGGTGTCAGGTTTTTTCTTTTAATATAAAACCTTCCTTTAAAAAATGATGTCCCACAATGACAATTATGTTGTCCAGAGATGTAGATCTACATTTACATCATTCACAATGAATTGATCCCCCCCCGCTACTCCCATTGCAAATGACAGCTCCTCTGTGCAGCTGGAATGTAAGTGCAGTGCCAGGGAACCTGGATGATGTCATTGACCAAATATGGTTATATCCATATATGGTTAATGATGAGACGTGGGATCCCAGACAGATTTTTACAAGCTTGCTCGGATTTGTCATTTAGTGGCGGTGTTCTGTTGATGAGTGCCTCCCATCGAATAATGCCTCCTACGTACTGCGCATGCGCAGTGCGTGACGTCACGCCAGCTGATTTCCCGATCAGCTGGCTTGGTGTATGGACTGCACATGCGCAGTACATAGGAGGCATTTTCCGACGGCGATCGCGGGGAGGGAGAGAATTCGCCGCTCTATCTGCGCATGCACGCCACGTCATAGCCATAGGGGGTGGGTGCTGGCATGATGACAAGCTTGGATTCCCGAGCGCTGGGAGGGAGAATCTGCCTCTCTATCTGCGCATGCGTGCCACGTCATAGGGATAGGGGGCGGGTGGTGGCATGATGACAAGCTTGGATTGCCATTGGTTGCTTTGTGGGGCGTCATGTATTGGCGCGAATTTTTGGATTTTTATGCCTGTGTCATTGGATTCTTCTGCACAGGCACAGAGCTTACTTCTGCGCACGGACGACAAGAGCTTGTTTGTGGACACGGAGGAGAGCTTGTTTGTGGACATGGAGGAGAGCTTGCTTGTGGACGAGAGCTTGCTTGGGGACGAGGACGGACGGTTATTTGGTCTTTTGCTAGGCGGCTTATTGGGAGTACATAAAGGAGCACTCTGCAGGGGGACATGTGATTTATGGAGGGGTTCTGCAGGGGGACATGTGATTTATGTACGGGTTCTGCAGGGGGACATGTGATTTATGTACGGGTTCTGCAGGGGGACATGTGATTTATGTACGGGTTCTGCAGGCGGATATGTGATTTATGTACAGGTTCTGCAGGGGGACATGTGATTTATGGAGGGGTTCTGCAGGGGGACATGTGATTTATGTACGGGTTCTGCAGGGGGACATGTGATTTATGTACGGGTTCTGCAGGGGGACATGTGATTTATGTACGGGTTCTGCAGGGGGACATGTGATTTATGTACGGGTTCTGCAGGCGGACATGTGATTTATGTACGGGTTCTGCAGGGGGACATGTGATTTATGTACGGGTTCTGCAGGGGGACATGTGATTTATGTACGGGTTCTGCAGGGGGACATGTGATTTATGTACGGGTTCTGCAGGGGGACATGTGATTTATGTACGGGTTCTGCAGGCGGACATGTGATTTATGTACGGGTTCTGCAGGGGGACATGTGATTTATGTACGGGTTCTGCAGGGGGACATGTGATTTATGTACGGGTTCTGCAGGGGGACATGTGATTTATGTACGGGTTCTGCAGGGGGACATGTGATTTATGTACGGGTTCTGCAGGGGGACATGTGATTTATGTACGGGTTCTGCAGGCGGACATGTGATTTATGTACGGGTTCTGCAGGGGGACATGTGATTTATGGAGGGGTTCTGCAGGGGGACATGTGATTTATGGAGGGGTTCTGCAGGCGGACATGTGATTTATGTAAGGGTTCTGCAGGCGGACATGTAATTTATGTACGGGTTCTGCAGGGGGACATGTGATTTATGTACGGGTTCTGCAGGGGGACATGTGATTTATGGAGGGGTTCTGCAGGCGGACATGTGATTTATGGAGGGGTTCTGCAGGGGGACATGTGATTTATGTACGGGTTCTGCAGGGGGACATGTGATTTATGTACGGGTTCTGCAGGGGGACATGTGATTTATGTACGGGTTCTGCAGGCGGACATGTGATTTATGGAGGGGTTCTGCAGGCGGACATGTGATTAATGGAGGGGTTCTGCAGGCGGACATGTGATTGATGGAGGGGTTCTGCAGGCGGACATGTGATTTATGTACGGGTTCTGCAGGCGGACATGTGATTTATGTACGGGTTCTGCAGGCGGACATGTGATTTATGGAGGGGTTCTGCAGGGGGACATGTGATTTATGTACGGGTTCTGCAGGGGGACATGTGATTTATGTACGGGTTCTGCAGGCGGACATGTGATTTATGTACGGGTTCTGCAGGCGGACATGTGAGTGATGTAGGGGTTCTGCAGGCGGACATGTGATTTATGGAGGGGTTCTGTAGGGGGACATGTGATTTTATGTACGGGTTCTGCAGGCGGACATGTGATTTATGTACGGGTTCTGCAGGGGGACATGTGATTTATGGAAGGGTCCTGCAGGCGGACATGCGATTTATGTACGGGTTCTGCAGGGGGACATGCGATTTATGTAAGGGTTCTGCAAGGGGACATGTGATTTATGGAGGGGTTCTGCAGGCAGACATGTGATTTATGGAGGGGTTCTGCTTGGGGGACATGTGATTTATGGAGGGGTTCTGCTTGGGGGACATGTGATTTATGGAGGGGTTCTGCTTGGGGGACATGTGATTTATGGAGGGGTTCTGCTTGGGGGACATGTGATTTATGGAGGGGTTCTGCTTGGGGGACATGTGATTTATGGAGGGGTTCTGCAGGGGGACATGTGATTTATGTACGGGTTCTGCAGGGGGACATGTGATTTATGGAGGGGTTCTGCAGGGGGACATGTGATTTATGGAGGGGTTCTGCAGGGGGACATGTGATTTATGGAGGGGTTCTGCAGGCGGACATATGATTTATGTAAGGGTTCTGCAGGCGGACATGTGATTTATGTACGGGTTCTGCAGGGGGACATGTGATTTATGTACGGGTTCTGCAGGGGGACATGTGATTTATGTACGGGTTCTGCAGGGGGACATGTGATTTATGTACGGGTTCTGCAGGGGGACATGTGATTTATGGAGGGGTTCTGCAGGCGGACATGTGATTTATGGAGGGGTTCTGCAGGGGGACATGTGATTTATGTACGGGTTCTGCAGGGGGACATGTGATTTATGTACGGGTTCTGCAGGGGGACATGTGATTTATGTACGGGTTCTGCAGGCGGACATGTGATTTATGTACGGGTTCTGCAGGCGGACATGTGAGTGATGTAGGGGTTCTGCAGGCGGACATGTGAGTGATGTAGGGGTTCTGCAGGCGGACATGTGATTTATGGAGGGGTTCTGCAGGGGGACATGTGATTTATGGAGGGGTTCTGCAGGGGGACATGTGATTTATGTACGGGTTCTGCAGGCGGACATGTGATTTATGTACGGGTTCTGCAGGCGGACATGTGATTTATGTACGGGTTCTGCAGGGGGACATGTGATTTATGGAGGGGTTCTGCAGGAGGACATGCGATTTATGTACGGGTTCTGCAGGGGGACATGCGATTTATGTAAGGGTTCTGCAAGGGGACATGTGATTTATGGAGGGGTTCTGCAGGCGGACATGTGGTTTATGGAGGGGTTCTGCAGGGGGACATGTGATTTATGTACGGGTTCTGCAGGCGGACATGTGATTTATGTACGGGTTCTGCATGCGGACATGTGATTTATGTACGGGTTCTGCAGGGGGACATGTGATTTATGGAGGGGTTCTGCAGGCGGACATGCGATTTATGTACGGGTTCTGCAGGGGGACATGCGATTTATGTAAGGGTTCTGCAAGGGGACATGTGATTTATGGAGGGGTTCTGCAGGCGGACATGTGGTTTATGGAGGGGTTCTGCAGGCGGACATGTGATTTATGTACGGGTTCTGCAGGGGGACATGTGATTTATGTACGGGTTCTGCAGGGGGACATGTGATTTATGTACGGGTTCTGCAGGGGGACATGTGATTTATGTACGGGTTCTGCAGGGGGACATGTGATTTATGGAGGGGTTCTGCAGGCGGACATGTGATTTATGGAGGGGTTCTGCAGGGGGACATGTGATTTATGTACGGGTTCTGCAGGGGGACATGTGATTTATGGAGGGGTTCTGCAGGGGGACATGTGATTTATGGAGGGGTTCTGCAGGGGGACATGTGATTTATGTACGGGTTCTGCAGGCGGACATGTGATTTATGTACGGGTTCTGCAGGCGGACATGTGATTTATGTACGGGTTCTGCAGGGGGACATGTGATTTATGGAGGGGTTCTGCAGGCGGACATGCGATTTATGTACGGGTTCTGCAGGGGGACATGCGATTTATGTAAGGGTTCTGCAAGGGGACATGTGATTTATGGAGGGGTTCTGCAGGCGGACATGTGGTTTATGGAGGGGTTCTGCAGGGGGACATCTGATTTATGTACGGGTTCTGCAGGCGGACATGTGATTTATGTACGGGTTCTGCATGCGGACATGTGATTTATGTACGGGTTCTGCAGGGGGACATGTGATTTATGGAGGGGTTCTGCAGGCGGACATGCGATTTATGTACGGGTTCTGCAGGGGGACATGCGATTTATGTAAGGGTTCTGCAAGGGGACATGTGATTTATGGAGGGGTTCTGCAGGCGGACATGTGGTTTATGGAGGGGTTCTGCAGGCGGACATGTGATTTATGGAGGGGTTCTGCAGGGGGACATGTGATTTATGTACGGGTTCTGCAGGCGGACATGTGATTTATGTACGGGTTCTGCAGGGGGACATGTGATTTATGGAGGGGTTCTGCAGGCGGACATGCAATTTATGTACGGGTTCTGCAGGGGGACATGCGATTTATGGAAGGGTTCTGCAGGCGGACATGTGGTTTATGGAGGGGTTCTGCAGGCGGACATGTGATTTATGTACGGGTTCTGCAGGGGGACATGTGATTTATGGAGGGGTTCTGCAGGCGGACATGCGATTTATGTACGGGTTCTGCAGGGGGACATGCGATTTATGTACGGGTTCTGCAGGGGGACATGTGATTTATGGAGGGGTTCTGCAAGGGGACATGTGATTTATGGAGGGGTTCTGCAGGCGGACATGTGGTTTATGGAGGGGTTCTGCAGGCGGACATGTGATTTATGGAGGGGTTCTGCTTGGGGGACATGTGATTTATGGAGGGGTTCTGCTTGGGGGACATGTGATTTATGGAGGGGTTCTGCTTGGGGGACATGTGATTTATGGAGGGGTTCTGCTTGGGGGACATGTGATTTATGGAGGGGTTCTGCAGGCGGACATGTGATTTATGGAGGGGTTCTGCAGGGGGACATGTGATTTATGGAGGGGTTCTGCAAGGGGACATGTGATTTATGGAGGGGTTCTGCAGGCGGACATGTGATTTATGTAAGGGTTCTGCAAGGGGACATGTGATTTATGGAGGGGCTCTGCAGAGGGACATGTGATTTATGGAGGGGTTCTGCTTTGGGGACATGTGATTTATGGAGGGGTTCTGCTTAGGGGACATGTGATTTATGGAGGGGTTCTGCTTGGGGGACATGTGATTTATGGAGGGGTTCTGCAGGCGGACATGCGATTTATGTACGGGTTCTGCAGGGGGACATGCGATTTATGTAAGGGTTCTGCAAGGGGACATGTGATTTATGGAGGGGTTCTGCAGGCGGACATGTGGTTTATGGAGGGGTTCTGCAGGCGGACATGTGATTTATGGAGGGGTTCTGCAGGGGGACATGTGATTTATGTACGGGTTCTGCAGGCGGACATGTGATTTATGTACGGGTTCTGCAGGCGGACATGTGATTTATGTACGAGTTCTGCAGGGGGACATGTGATTTATGGAGGGGTTCTGCAGGCGGACATGCGATTTATGTACGGGTTCTGCAGGGGGACATGCGATTTATGTAAGGGTTCTGCAAGGGGACATGTGATTTATGGAAAGGTTCTGCAGGCGGACAGGTGGTTTATGGAGGGTTTCTGCAGGCGGACATGTGATTTATGTACGGGTTCTGCAGGGGGACATGTGATTTATGGAGGGGTTCTGCAGGTGGACATGCGATTTATGTACGGGTTCTGCAGAGGGACATGCGATTTATGTAAGGGTTCTGCAAGGGGACATGTGATTTATGGAGGGGTTCTGCAGGCGGACATGTGGTTTATGGAGGGGTTCTGCAGGCGGACATGTGATTTATGGAGGGGTTCTGCTTGGGGGACATGTGATTCATGGAGGGGTTCTGCTTGAGGGACATGTGATTTATGGAGGGGTTCTGCTTGGGGGACATGTGATTTATGGAGGGGTTCTGCTTGGGGGACATGTGATTTATGGAGGGGTTCTGCAGGCGGACATGTGATTTATGGAGGGGTTCTGCAGGGGGACATGTGATTTATGGAGGGGTTCTGCAAGGGGACATGTGATTTATGGAGGGGTTCTGCAGGCGGACATGTGATTTATGTAAGGGTTCTGCAAGGGGACATGCGATTTATGGAGGGGCTCTGCAGAGGGACATGTGATTTATGGAGGGGTTCTGCTTGGGGGACATGTGATTTATGGAGGGGTTCTGCTTAGGGGACATGTGATTTATGGAGGGGTTCTGCTTGGGAGACATGTGATTTATGGAGGGGTTCTGCAGGGGGACATGTGATTTATGGAGGGGTTCTGCAAGGGGACATGTGATTTATGGAGGGGTTCTGCAAGGGGACATGTGATTTATGGAGGGGCTCTGCAAGCGGACATGTGATTTATGTACGGGTTCTGCAGGGGGACACATGATTTTTTGTAAGGGTTCTGCAAGGGGACATGTGATTTATGGAGGGGCTCTGCAGAGGGACATGTGATTTATGGAGGGGCTCTGGTTTTTATGGAGTGTAGTGTTCTGGTTTTGTGATGCCCTAGGCAAGTCTAGAATTTTGCACCCCCAATCCCCCCCACCCCCCATGTACAATTGTCCCACCCCTTCATGTTAAATCCCCTTTACGACTACCCTATAGAGTTTTTTACAGCTACAAAATTTTACTGCGCAAAATACGTGATTCTGCACTTCCGGGTGCCGATTGTGCGCCACCAGCTCATTCCCGCTGTGATTTTACACAGCGGGAATTGATCAACGGATGTTCGCCAGGATTGTTCCGTACTCTGGCAGAATCACAGTCTGCCAATGTAAACAAGGCAGACTGTCATTCTATGAGTACAGAAGACATGGATCCTGTGTATCTGTGAAGCAGGAACACAGATCCGTGTCTTCATGTAGTGAAAGCACCTCCCCCACAGTTAGTAAACACTCCCTAGGCACACATTTAACCCCCAGATGTTAGGCGCTTCCATGCTGGTGTCATCACTGCTGTGAAAGTTCTTTTTTTTTTTTTTTTTTTTTAAAGCACTGATCACTGTACTGGTGTTACTGGTGTCCTATTTTGTCTGCTGCAATGTCGCAGTTCCGCTGTAAGTCGCTAATTGTCTGCTGATGCTCATGTCAGGGTGGCAGTTGATGTCTTCTGTTTCCCAGGCTTCGGGTTCTAGATAGCCTTATGCTAGTACTGCTCGCCTTCCCTGCAGACTCCAGGGCTGCCCGCTCGCTATGTGAACGCGCTGATTTGCAGAATTAGTTACCCTGCCCTGCTCCCTGTCACTGGAACTCTCCATGACAAGGGCTGAACTTGTCAGCTGCTTTGGGCCACACGAGCACCAGGCGCAGAGGAGTGGGTTAAATCCCCCTCTGCTTTGAACGCTGGGCAATGCCAGGGAGTCGTGACTGTGACGTCACTGGTTGCTAGACGCCAAGCATCTCTAGCAACTAATGACCTATCTACGGTTGTGGTGGAGCCAGTGCTACAGCGGCTTAGCCTGCCTCTGTTGTCTGCATTCTGGCACTAACCTGGGCTAATGAAAACTTTGCTGGGGCATATATCTGAGACTTTCCAAAAAATATATACTCATACATTTTCCCTTTTACAGGCTTTGCATTTTGTTTACGCCCATTGCATAGCAGTCCGGATCTATCAGGCTCCCCCACCAGTGAGTAATATTTTAATAATCCTAATTGATGAGGCATATATCAATTTAGATGGATAAAGACCATTTTGTATTAATGCTTATATATTAAAATAATGGAATTTTTCAATGTTCAGTATATTTCCTAAAGTAGGTAGTTACAGACAACAGCAAAACATAGTAAGACTATACATTTCTGTACCTCTATTAAACTATTTGTTTTTTGGCTTTATCAAGATATGTGCATTTGTTTATTACTAAGATCTTACAAAACTGTGCGTATAGGTTTTGATGCTCAACATTGGCTGATATTGGTCTGCTACATTTTTAGGTATGGAGAAGAAGTGGGAAGAGGTTTTTCATTTCCTGTCTGTGGGAGCATACCCATCAGGGTTTTCTAAAAATCAACAGGGGAACCTTCGTAAGTATGCCTCCAAATTCACAATAAATGGTGAGTATCCGAACTGCAATCTGTTGGACTGGTTTGGTAAGATGGCTCTTTAATGAATTCAGTTTTTAATGTCCACTTTCATTATAGATGGAAACCTCTTCTATGGCAACCGAAGAGCCATCCAAACCAAAGAGGAGGCAAAGAAAATATTCTTTGAATTTCATCATACACCAATTGGGGGTCATACTGGCATCATCAAGACACGATCTGCGGTGTGCTCAAGATACTACTGGAATCGCATGACACTTGATATTGACAACTGGGTAAGCAATCTACCTATTTTTTTGTACTTACATACTTTTGAAAGCTGCATACATGTTAACGATTCTTCTCTTGAAGGTCCTGGAATGTGATAAATGCCAGAAGGTGGGAAAACCTTTAAAAGTTATACAGCCCTTGCAGTTTATCAAGGTAAATGTTCTCAAAGCAGTGTCTTATTATAAATATAATGTGTACCTTATTTCATACATTTAAAAATCATTATATATTATTTCTTTTAATATCAGGTTTCGAATGTCTGGGAGCTCGTTGGGATCGATTTGACGGGACCATTTCCAACAACTGTGGATGGATATAGCTATATCCTCACAGCAACCGACTACTTTTCTAAGTGGGTGGAGGCATTCCCACTTAAAACTAAAAGTGCTGCTGAAGTGGGACAACACCTTTGTTCGATGATCTACAGACACGGTTGTCCCCAAAGAATCCTGTCTGACCAAGGCAAAGAGTTTGTGAATCAAGTAGGTATACTTTCAAAATGGCTTTGTTGTAAAAAGGATTTAAGGGTTACTATCTTGATAACTTCTTTGTATTTGATACATCCTTATCTTCTTACAGCTCAACAGTAGGCTTTGTAGTCTACTTGGAATCGAAAGGAGTGTGACAGCTGCTTACCATCCGCAAACCAACGGGCTGGATGAGAAGACCAACCACAATATAAAGAGGCAAGTTAAATTCCAATTCTGGTTTAATGTTTTATTACACATTTTATTCTTTTATACTGTAATACTTCTTCTTGCATTCATCATGTTTTCAGTATTGCACCATTTATATCAAGAAGTATTATATTGATTTCAAGACAGTTGTAAATGTGTGTGTTTTAGCTATTCTTATTTTCTTTCTTTGTCATTGTAGAGCCCTTACAAAATTGGTCAACGACAAGCAAGATAACTGGGACATCTACTTGGATGCTACTTTATTTTCGCTGAGGTCCAAAGTCCAAACAACAACAAAGTCTTCTCCTTTTGCTTTGATGTACGGAAGGGAAGCAGTTTTTCCCTCAGAGGTTCCTGTTGACATGCCGGTTAGTTATGTTTCTGTCTAAATTTTAAATAATTTGTCGATAGTAATTTACAGATCTCATCTGCAGTGCTTTGATTTTATAAGCAGCTGCGAATGCTAAGTTAGCAAATCAAATAACCACTGAAAGCAGTCCTGCAAATGTGTGATGACATATGTTAACTTCTCACTTGCAGTGGAAGCGATTGAGGCTGCAGGGCTAAACTAGAAATGTATAGGCTCTTGACTCCTATAATCAGGCAGTCCATACAGCTTTATGTCAAATAGTGCACCTGTGTTTGTTTAAATATTGTACATTCCATTAAGATATTTTCCATAATTTAAATCTTTTTTTTTTCTCCCTTTTTAGCTTTCCCATATTGTCCTTCCAGAAGAAAGTCGATATGTTTCTTTCTTGGAGCAAAAGAAATCTGCTATGGAGATTGTAAAAGCAGCGACAATGCAAAACATAGCAAAATCACAGGACAAACAACAAAAAACGTATAAAAAAAAAATTCTTAAAAAATATGTAACCGTTTCTTATTCCGTAGGTCAAGAAGTACTTCTTTTCAACATGCGGAAGAAAGGAAGGAAAGGCGGAACGATTGAGCAAGATTTCTTTGGGCCTTATATCATCCAGGCAATATCTGGGAAGCTGGCTACATTGATGAATAAAGAAGGAAAAACTCTAAGGAACAAATACAACGTGGACCACCTTAAGCAATATCGGAGGACCAAAACGGAAGACAACACAGTCACCTTCCAGGTACATGAGGATAAATCAATGGAGACGCCTCAAGGAAACGGCAGCATTACTCCTACCAATCAACAGAGGCCTTCGGTTATTCGTTATGCTGCACGAATACACCAAGAAAAGATTGCCACTATTGAGGTACAAACAAACTCAATGTCTGAATTGAATGGAGATATATATATATATATATATATAATTTTATTTTAGATTTTTGTTCTTTTTTTTTATGTATATGTTTTTTGTTTTTTTGTTTTTTTTTCTGCATTTTAGTCAGTCTGTTTTACCTCCTATGTCATATCTGAGGTTTAGTGTTTATTATACATGTAATTCAATATATTCATTTTGCTTTTTAAGCCCTCGCTAGATACGTCACGGAATACTGTGCAAACCTTAGAGGAGAGAGGTATCCGTTTAAGTATTGATAGTTTGACCCCGTTGGTCAAATGTTTGGCCGTGCCCTGTTGGTTTGGCTTTTTTTTTTTTTTTGGTAAGGTTGCCACTGTTTGGCATAATGGTTTACTGGATTCTTTTTTTATTTTGACCCTGTTGGTCATATGTTTGGCCGAGCCCTGTTGGTCTGGCCTTTTTAATCCTACAGTCATTTTGAACTTGCCAGTGTTTGGCATTATGTTTTATCCAGTTCTTGGTTCATTAAACTTAAAGGTTTGATATTGTAGCAAACAAATTTTATTTTTTTTCCCTCTCTATAGTTAAAATGTTATGGACTAAGGAAGATGACAAGTCATTGGTAGTTGTTGTTGGTCCTTACAAGCTCTACGTCTCTTCCTTCAAAACCCTGCATGGAACAAATTGGATGGTAGATGAGGTAAGAGACTACACTGTTGAAAATGTATCCAAATCAAACCTGTAAGATTGTGTTATTGTTAAAATTTCATAATTTTTTTCACAATGCAGGTAATTGATGCATACCTACATCAGCTAATTAGAAACCAGCAGGTAAGTGTAAATTATATGTGAACTATGTGTATGCTTCTGTTAAATTTTTTCAGATTTTGTTATTTTGATATATTTGTCATTTATTTTTAAACAGGGATCTGTTTGCCACATTAGTGCCGTGGTTGCCACTGAATTGTTTAATGGTCAAGTCCATAAACTTGGAAATGTGAGTTACTTGTCACAATTACAGCTTTACAGCTATAAGCACAAAAATCGATACAATTCATTACTAACTTGCTTTTAAACACTTTTGCCTAGAGTTTATTTGAAGAAGATCTTTTGGTGTGTCCAGCAAACGTTGGAAATCACTGGATTCTAGTGGTATTTATCATTTCGCAGTTTACCTTTTTATCTATTTGTTATTTCTTAAATATATTTTATTTCGTATATATATATATATATATATATATATATATATATATATATATATATATAATGTCGTCTCCTTATCTTTAACAGCTTCAGCCCTGAGCCTCATTTTGAGATTTGTTTAAGTTTAAAATTTGTGGGTTTTTTTTCATTTTTTGTTATTTTAATATATATATATTTTTTTTTTTTAAACTGTCCATTTAAAAATATTAATTTGGGTTACTTTATTCATATTAAAAGGAATGTAAACATTCATTGTAATAGTAAAAAAGCATGACAGGACCTCTTTAATGTGGGATCTGTGGTCAAAGAGACCTCAGATCTCAAATGTTGACCTAAAAAACAATAAGTCATTTGGGACATCTTTAAAGGTGATCTGGCAGCAAATTTGCTGCAGATGCCACTTTTACTATATGATATACTATACTAACACTATATGTATATAGATATTTAACTTTAACCTATGACATTGCTGAGGGCATCTGATCTATAGATCAATAAAAAAAAAAAAAAATTTCATTACAAACTTGTTTTTTTATTCAAAAATTATATTTGAGATTATCATGATGACGGAGCAGGTTCTTTTTCTCATGGACCCGATGGGAAAGGAATCAATTTATCGATCTAAATTGAAGAAAAACTGGAGGTAAGTGTGCCTCACGGAAAAGTTGTAGCTTAAAAAAAACACAGCACAAGTTGCAATTAAATCTTTTTGTGAAATCCTTTTTTTTTTTTTTTTTCAAATAGTTTTTTCCTGCGGATGACCTGTCGGAAAGATAAAGGAGTCCAGTGGAAAACTACAATATTAAAGCACAACAACCAGCAGGACTACACTAGCTGTGGAGTTTTAATATTAATGGTAAATTATTTTTAAAATTAATTGACTCCTTAATAATTAATGTAAAATGCTGATGCTAATGTTGTATTTATTTTTCAGTTTGCTGAGGAGTTCCTGAAAACCAGACAGATCAGCACTGTTGGGACCTCAGCAGAAGCAGTGTTGGAAGCACGACTCCGTATAGCATGCACCCTACTGGAGTACAAAGGTCAGTCATATCACAAACTGAATAGAACATTTGTTAGCCAAAATTGTATTCATACAATTACGTACTGTAATGTTATGTTTTTCATTTTTTTTAGATGCAGCATGAGTCCTGAATTTGCAGCACTTTTAACCAGTTGCCGACCGCCTCGTGCCAAAATTTGAAGGCAGAATAGCACAGCTGGGCAAAACGTATGGGTACGCACCGCCGGCCATCCACGGGCACGAGGGCCAGCATGGGCAAAACGTATGGGTACGCGCCGCCGGCCATCCACGGGCACGAGGGCCAGCATGGGTGTTTCTGTGTGTGTAAACACAGAAATGCTTGTTCTGTCAGGTAAAAGGAGACATATATCGTTTGTTCCTGGTAAGTATGACAGCGATATATCTCCTCCCCCAGTCAGTCCCATTCCCCTACAATTAGAAACAGAAACTAGGGAAAAAATTTAACACCTTGATCGCCCCCTAGTGTTAACCCCTTCTCCATCATTGACATTTACACACTAATCGGTGCATTTTTATAGCACTGATTGCTGTATAAATGCCAATGTTCCCAAAAAAAATGGGTCTGATCTGTCCATTGCAATGTTACATTACCGCTAAAAATCACTGATCATTGCCATTACTATAACAAAAAAATAAATATAATGCCCTAAATCTTTCACATATTTTATAGACGATATAACTTTTTGTAAAACAATCATTCTACACTCATTGTGATTATTAGTTTTAAAAAAAAATGTAGAAGAATAAATATTGGCCTAAACTGATAAAGATATTTTTTTTAAAAACATTATAAAATTAATTTTTAATTAGATTTTATATTGACCAACTTTATTTAGTTTAATAACGTAAAATTTAAAAAAACGCACAGGTGATCAAATGCCACCAAAAGAAACCTCTATTTGTGGGGAAAAAAATGCAAAAATTTTGTTTAGGTACAGCATTGCATGACCGCAATTAAAATGACGCATTTCCAAATTATAAAAAGTGCTCAGGTTGGGAAAAGGTGTAAAATCTTCCGGACTAAAGCGGTTAAAAGTTTATTTGTTGGGTTAGACATTGCTTGTGGTTTTATACTCAAGGTTTTTTTTAATTTTTTTATGTGTTTCATTAGTTAGTAAAATAAATAAAAAGTTTTGATTTCACTTTACTGATTCAGCCTGGTTAATTGTGAGATTCTGGATGTAATCACTTTCAGCTTTTGTTATAGCATAATAGAGCATCTTGTTAGGAGATAACCAACTGGGGAATCAGGTATTTATTCCCAATAGGCATATGTAATTTTTGGCTCGGTGTAAACCTAAACCTAAAATGGCCGCGGATCGCACAAGAACGCTGTGCATCCTTGTTCTCTGTATTGGTGCTGAATTTTTTAAATGAATTTGGCTCTAAAACTGCGTCAAAGACGCACAGCGTTTCTGTGCAAGCTGCTCTGCAGCCGCACCGTAGATATGTGAACCAGCTCCATAGAGAGCCAGTAACAGTCTCCTGCTATGCGAATTGGATGCGTAGACACACACACCCAATTCACATAGGTGTGAAGCCAGCCTTACAAATAATATAAATGTAAAGAATTGATTAAAAAAAAAACCTATACATATTTCACAAAAAAGAATCCCCCTCTCTCCCTTTTTTTTATTTTTTGCTGTAGTACCTTTTCATACAATGAACAGAGGTAGTAGCACTGACTAAGTCTCTGTGAAAGACACTCGCACAGTGTGAGAGTGTGTGTGTGTGTGTCTCTCTCTCCCACGCACATACTGTGAGACGGGTCAAGTGACACACAGGATGGGAATGGGTAACCAAGTGGAGAAGTGTCTGTTACTGGGGGGTGTATAATGGAGTGACATAGATTTGGAGATACACACACTCTTTGTGCGACTAACTCTATGTCTGTGTCTCACAGAGTGTGTGCGAGTGAGTGGCTTAGACATTGTGATGTAGTGTGAGTTACACAGAGATTGAGTAAGGGAAACCAACGCACTCTATTACAGAGAGCATGTCAGTTAAGTTTTAAAATGACGCAAAGTGGAAATGAAATTTACCCACAGAGTTTGACTCGCTGTCTCTATCTCTGTCACTCTCTCCCCCACTTTGTCACCCAGAGTTTGATAGAGAGGGACACATTTAAAAAAAATAAGTGACAGCGTGATAGAGGGACAGTGATAGGGAGTTGGCTCCTTAGAGGATTTCTCCCTTACCTCAGTGTTCCCTGCGGAGTTCTCCGTTACCTTAGTGTTGAGATGCACAGAGAGCGAGGCAGAATCTTACATTCTTTCTCCACGTGCTCCTGTGGCTTGCCTCTCTTTGAAAAATGCATCCTATGCACTGCGCATGCACAGTACGTCAAGTCACTCAAGCTGATTTCACGATCAGCTGGCGTGACTGATAAACTGGACATGCGCAGTTCGTCTAATGCATTTTTCTATGAGGCAAGCCACGGGAGCCCATGGAGAGAGAATTTAAGATTTCGCCTCCCTCTCTGTGCATCTCAACACTCAGATAAGGGAGAACTCTGCAGGGAACACTGATGTAAGGGAGAACTCCGCTGGCTTAATAACATTGACCGCACTGCCTCCAGTGACAGTTCTTATCAGTACTTTACACCACTTGGTGCTCGACACGACTGACCCCTCTGTGTTTCCCCTACATGTCTGTAACATTTTTTTATTCACCGCCCCCTTACATCAGTGACCCCCCCACCCTCAGACTGGCCTGATGGCGCTGTCACTGACCTCCTCTCATGGGGAACCATGCAGAGCTCAGTTAGACAGCTCAAAGTTGGTGGCTCTGGTTTTATTCTAGTCTCTTTTTCCACAGTCCATAAATGTCTGACTCTGCCCATCATCCCCATCCCGGCGGTGGTCTTAATCTTGATTCTTCTATAGACTTTCCCTCAGAGAATGCAGACATGATAAAAGACCGGAGATAGTCAGTCAGAGATTGCAGACAGGAGGTGGTTGGAGGCTGCGGACATGGTACAGGGGGTTGTTAGAGGCTGCGGACATGGTACAGGGGGTTGTTAGAGGCTGCGGACATGGTACAGGGGGTTGTTAGAGGCTGCGGACATGGTACTGGAGGCAGTCAGAACATGTGCACAAGATAAAGGGGGTGGTCAGAGTTTGCAGACATGTAGGGGAAACACACAGAGGGGTCAGTTGTGTAGTGAGAGCACATCCATGTAGGGGTGCGGTAAACTTCATATAAGAGCTGTCACTGGAGGGCCCTCACACAGGACACGTCAGGCAGGGCGATGGGGTTGGCGCACTCGGGGTGATCAGGTTTCTGTTCTTAGTGGAGATGGGGGTCCCAGTACCCAGTGGAGAATGGGTACCTGCCCCCAGGGGAGATGGAGTGGGTAATGGGATGGTGTGGGGGATATGCTATTTGGTCAATCACCATGACCAAGTCTGTAGGGCCCTCATTAATAGTCACCTGGGCTCCTTAAAGAAGCAGAACGGATGGGCGATCAGCATACAGCCCATCTTGGAATCGCACGTGCATGGGTGCTTGCATGCTACAGTAGCACCCAGAGAAGAGAGAAGGTGGCAGCGTCAGTCGTGGACTGCCAGAAGAGTTCGTAAGGGAGCACTCTGTGCATAATTGCTGCACAGAGCCTTTAAATACTGTAGAACATCTTTTTTTATTTTGACCAAAAAAAAAAAACAGCCTTTAGTATCACACTTTAAAGGGGTTGTAAAGCCTCAAGGTTTTTTCACCTTAATGCATTCTATGGGAAACAAGAAAAGGAGGATCGGGGCCACTCTGTGCAAAACCCTTGCACAGATGAGGCAAGTATACCAGTTTCTTATTAATAAAAAAAATATCAAACTTTAAAACCCCTTTAATTTCAAATTTAAAGTGGTTATAACCCCTATTCCTATACACAGTGAAGTGAACAGCCTCAGATGAGACACAGATGAAACAAATTCTCCGTCATAAGTTTTACTTGTATATCTGCTGTCTTTGCCTTTCAACATTCTTTGGAAAGTGCACATCTTATTTGAAATCTTTATTCCAGTTTCAACAGTGAGTTTGCAGTCTGGGCATACACCTTGTGAGAGCTGAATAGGGGAAAAGCGTCCCCTCCCCCCCCTCCTCCACATAGGCAGAGGAACAATAAAAAAAAAAAATTCAGAGCTGTACTGTAAATAAAAACTCTGCTTATCTATATATACGTTCTCTCCCCGACAAAAAAAATTCCGGCTGATTTTATCTCCTGAGTCAGTGAGCTTGTCAGAAGTTATCATAACAGAGGAACGGAACTGCATAAAGACACGGCACTCACAGCTTTGGAGAGTGATAAGTAAACACTACAGATTTCATGAATGGGGTTTACATACACCTAAGGATTTTTTGAAGTACACCCTTAAAATAAAAGTGAACCATCCATGTAATTTGGTGTTCAAACATTTGATTTTCCAGAACCTGGTGAAATCACTGTGGTAAAAAGCTTTTTTTGCCTGCTAGCACTGTGATGACATGGACTTCTTGATTACTCCACATCACACATAAACATTCAGTACACACAGAGAGATATGACATCAGCATAAAATCTGAGTGTTTCAAATGTACCTGTTGCTGTGTTTGTACTAAAGATTCCAGATACTCGATAATAACTGCTTAGAAGTCTTTTCACTGGATCTTTCTGCATGAAAGAAATTTAAAAAAAATATTTATTAAAGGTTGAATTAAAACTGACAAGTGTGCAATTTATTTAGGCTGGCACAGTTGTGTGAAAGAATCCTCTCTCCTATCTTCCATGTTAGAAAACGTCTTTCACAGCTGCACAGATCAGAACATTAATTGAAGTATCCCCCCCCAGCAACCCCTTAACTACTTACCTGAGCCCCCTCTCGATTCATCGCTATCTTCAAGAAACTTGCCTATCTGGGGACTTGCACTCCTGATAGGCTCAGTGGCTGTAATTGGCATAAGCCAATCAACAGACACAGGGGGCAGGACCAAGCTGCAACTCAGTGTGTGTAAATGGACACAAACACACGGCTCGGTAGTACGCCTGCCTGGGTGCCCCCACAGCAAGAAGCTTGCTGTGGGGGGCATACAGCAGGAGAGAAGGGCCAGGAGCACTGGTGTGGGACCCGAGAAGAGGAGGTTTTGGGCTGCTCTGTACAAAACCACTACAGTAAAGAGGTACGTAAAGTTTTCCTTTACCTCACTGTTCCCTGCAGACTGATCCCTTACCTCAGTATTCCCTGCGGTGTTCTCCTTTACCTCAGTATTCACAGCGGCGTTCTCCCTTACCTCAGTGTTACCTTCGGTGTTCTTCTTTACATCCATGTTCTCTGCGGAGTTCTCCCTTACCTCAGTTTTGCCTTCAGGGTTCTCCTTTACATCTGTGTTCTCTGCGGAGTTCTCCCTTATATCTGTTCCCTGCGGAGTTCTCCCTTATATCTGTTCCCTGCGGAGTTCTCCCTTAGATCAGTGTTCCTTGCGGAGTTCACCCTTAGATCTATGTTCCTTGAGAAGTTCTTCCTTAGAACAATGTTCAGATGCACAGAGGCAGCTCCAATGGCTTCTCTCTAGTAGAAAAATGCATCCTACGCACTGCGCATGTCTAGTCCATACGTCATGCCACAGAGAGAGAGGCAGAATCTTACATTTAAAGCGGAGGTTCACACAAAAATTGAACCTGCACTTTTCGAAACCCTCCCCCCTCCTGTGTCACAATTGGCACCTTTCAGGGGGGTGCAGATACCTGTCTAAGACAAGTATTTGCACCTACTTCCAGCGTAGCCTCCCACGGGAGTCTACGCCCCCTCCCGTCCCCCCTGCGCTGTCTGTTGGGACACACACAGGTCCCAGAGACAGCGGGGACCAGTAAGGAAGCGCAGCGCGACTCGCGCATGCGCAGTAGGGAACCAGGAAGTGAAGCTGCAATGCTTCATTTCCTGATTCCCTTACAGAGAATGGCGACGGCAGCACCCAAGGACCGAGGGACGATTCGATCCCAGGTGCCGACATCGCTGGACCCTGGGACAGGTGAGTGTCCTTATTTTAAAAGTCCTCAGCTGCAGTATTTTTAGCTGATGACTTTTAAATATTTTTTCGCCGGACTCCCTCTTTAAGATTCTCTCCCTCCGTGGCTTGCCTCCCGTCGGAAAATGCATATGACGAACTGTGCATGTGCAGTCGATACGTCACGCCAGCTGATCGGGAAATCAGCTAGAGTGATGTGACGTACTGCGCATGCGCAGTACGTAGGAGGCATTATTTGACAGGAGGCAATAATCGACATTACACCGGTGTAGTGTTGATTATTACCTCCCGTTGAAAAATGCATACTAAGAGTGCCCTCTTTCCTTGGGTGGTATTTTGGGCTCAATCGGAGAGAAACTTTCACACGGTTGTTCGCAGGAGGGTTGGTCTACCCAGATCTTGTGTCTAAAATCCACCGGTACCGACCTGCCAAATTTGGTGTCTCTAGCTCAAAGTATTGGGGAGATATGGACCTCCAAAGGGGACCGACCCATGGTGCTCACCAAGGCCGAAGGGGCAGCGAGCGACCTCTAGATCGGAACCGGTCCCTTGGTGCCCCATGGCCGGTATGAACTTTTCCCTTTACCGGTCCAAATCTCCGGAACCATAGGCCACAGGAACTTGCAGTAAAGTCATCTTCCGAACCGTTTGAGGTAGGAGTCCAATTTTTGGATATGTTGTAGATCTAGATCCCATGAGTCGGCACACCAAATTTGGGGTTCCGGAGATAGGAGTCCTCAAAGTCATCAGACTGCTAGAGGCCAGAACCTAAGTCCGAATTTTCTGGGTAGCAGAACCGGTTTTACCGCCCTAGGAGTTCCGTATTTGGGAGACAGTTACGGGCCAACCGTAGGGTCTAGAAACTTTAAATCACATGTAGTGCATCGTCTCCCCTAGAAGTGTGCCAAGATTGGTGTTCTTAACCCCAACATCTGAGGAAATATCAGCCCCCCAAGTTGACCGAGTTTCCCATAGACTCCAATGTTAAACGTGCGGTTTCTACCAGTTGTCCTTTTGGGGTGCCACCGGCCCGCCAAACGTTCCCTGGACCCCAAACTTGGCCAGTGAGTATCCGAAGAGCATCCCCAAAAGCCTCCCACTGTTGGTGTATTTTTAAGACCCATTGAACCAGAGAGCGCCGCGCACGTCTTTGCCGGTGTTGTGCAAGGGGGCCACCAGTCCCCGAAAGTCGAGGGGGGTGCCATTATGTATAAAAGGCCTTATATATTCAAATATGACCTACCAGAGCCTTCCCCGGTAAACTGCGTCCAACCTACACCTTTTCAAAGTGCCATTTTCCAGGTACCAGAGGGTTCCGTTTGGGGTACCAGGCCCCGGTTTGGTGTGGGAGTACCCATAGAATGCTTTTACATCACCCCCAAGTTTTGTAATTTTGTGGCCTATGGTCAGGGAGCACTGGTACAGTGAAAACGGTAAACATTGTGGCCCCAGTAAATCCCCGGTAAAAGGTCCCCGAAGTTCAAAATTTTTATGAGTTGCAGCTGTCCTATCTGGGAAAAAGGAGTGCAAGTTTAGTGTCACTAGCCCATTCGGTCCTCGAATGGTTGAGCAATAAGTGAAATTTGCCACAATTTGGCCTGATTTTCCCATAGACTCCCATGCTAAGTGAGGGGCCTAATTTGGGGAGTCGATACCGGTCTTTCTTTGGTTCCCTGGACCCCAAATTTCTTCCACGTGTAGCCATGGCTCCCCCCTACAAGTGTGCCAAGCTTGGTGTGATTTGACGTGGTGGGTCTCCGGAAACCGGAGCTCAAAGTTGCCCCAATATCGGCAGTTTTTCCCCTAGGCTGCAAAGTGAAGCGAGGGGTGCTGTCTTTGGGATACTGTTACAGGCCAATTGTAGGGTCTAGGAACCCCAAATTTGGATCACGAGTAGTTCATCGTCTTACCTACAAGTGTGCCAAGATTGGTGTTCCTAACCCCAATAGCCGAGGAAATATCATCCCCCTAAGTTAACCAAGTTTCCCATAGACTCCAATGTTAAACGTGCGGTTTCTACCAGTTGACCTTTTGGGGTGCCAACGGCCCGCCAAATGTTCCCTGGACCCCAAACTTGGCCAGTGAGTACCTGAAGAGCATCCCCACAGCCTCCCGGTGTCAGTGTATTTTTAAGACCCATAGAACCGGAGAGCGCAGTGCACGTCTTTGCCTGTGTTGTGTGAGGGGGCCACCGGTCCCCGAAAGTCGAGGGGGGTGCCATACGGTGGAAAAGGCTTTAAATATTATAATGAGGCCCCCCTGAGCTTTCTAGGGTTAACCAGATCCGAGCTACACCGTTTCAAATTGCCATTTTATGGTTGCCAGAGGGTTCCGGTTGGGGTACTGGGCCCCGGTTCGGTGTGGGGGTACCCATAGAGTGTCTCTACTTCACCCCCAAGCTTTGTAATTTTGTGACCCATGGTCAGGGAGCACCGGTACCGTGAAAACGGTCAACATTGTGGCCCCGGTAAAAGGTCCCCGAACCTCAACATTTTTATGAGCTGCAGCTGTGCTATCTGGGAAGAAGAGGTGCAAGTTTAGTGTCGCTAGCCCATTCGGTCCTCGAATGGTTGAGCAATAAGTGAAATTTGCCACAATTTGGCCTGATTTTCCCATAGACTCCCATGCTAAGTGAGGGGCCTAATTTGGGGAGTCGATACCGGTCTTTCTTTGGTTCCCTGGACCCCAAATTTCTTCCACGTGTAGCCATGGCTCCCCCCTACAAGTGTGCCAAGCTTGGTGTGATTTGACGTGGTGGGTCTCCGGAAACCGGAGCTCAAAGTTGCCCCAATATCGGCAGTTTTTCCCCTAGGCTGCAAAGTGAAGCGAGGGGTGCTGTCTTTGGGATACTGTTACAGGCCAATTGTAGGGTCTAGGAACCCCAAATTTGGATCACGAGTAGTTCATCGTCTTACCTACAAGTGTGCCAAGATTGGTGTTCCTAACCCCAATAGCCGAGGAAATATCATCCCCCTAAGTTAACCAAGTTTCCCATAGACTCCAATGTTAAACGTGCGGTTTCTACCAGTTGACCTTTTGGGGTGCCAACGGCCCGCCAAATGTTCCCTGGACCCCAAACTTGGCCAGTGAGTACCTGAAGAGCATCCCCACAGCCTCCCGGTGTCAGTGTATTTTTAAGACCCATAGAACCGGAGAGCGCAGTGCACGTCTTTGCCTGTGTTGTGTGAGGGGGCCACCGGTCCCCGAAAGTCGAGGGGGGTGCCATACGGTGGAAAAGGCTTTAAATATTATAATGAGGCCCCCCTGAGCTTTCTAGGGTTAACCAGATCCGAGCTACACCGTTTCAAATTGCCATTTTACGGTTGCCAGAGGGTTCCGGTTGGGGTACTGGGCCCCGGTTCGGTGTGGGGGTACCCATAGAGTGTCTCTACTTCACCCCCAAGCTTTGTAATTTTGTGACCCATGGTCAGGGAGCACCGGTACCGTGAAAACGGTCAACATTGTGGCCCCGGTAAAAGGTCCCCGAACCTCAACATTTTTATGAGCTGCAGCTGTGCTATCTGGGAAGAAGAGGTGCAAGTTTAGTGTCGCTAGCCCATTCGGTCCTCGAATGGTTGAGCAATAAGTGAAATTTGCCACAATTTGGCCTGATTTTCCCATAGACTCCCATGCTAAGTGAGGGGCCTAATTTGGGGAGTCGATACCGGTCTTTCTTTGGTTCCCTGGACCCCAAATTTCTTCCACGTGTAGCCATGGCTCCCCCCTACAAGTGTGCCAAGCTTGGTGTGATTTGACGTGGTGGGTCTCCGGAAACCGGAGCTCAAAGTTGCCCCAATATCGGCAGTTTTTCCCCTAGGCTGCAAAGTGAAGCGAGGGGTGCTGTCTTTGGGATACTGTTACAGGCCAATTGTAGGGTCTAGGAACCCCAAATTTGGATCACGAGTAGTTCATCGTCTTACCTACAAGTGTGCCAAGATTGGTGTTCCTAACCCCAATAGCCGAGGAAATATCATCCCCCTAAGTTAACCAAGTTTCCCATAGACTCCAATGTTAAACGTGCGGTTTCTACCAGTTGACCTTTTGGGGTGCCAACGGCCCGCCAAATGTTCCCTGGACCCCAAACTTGGCCAGTGAGTACCTGAAGAGCATCCCCACAGCCTCCCGGTGTCAGTGTATTTTTAAGACCCATAGAACCGGAGAGCGCAGTGCACGTCTTTGCCTGTGTTGTGTGAGGGGGCCACCGGTCCCCGAAAGTCGAGGGGGGTGCCATACGGTGGAAAAGGCTTTAAATATTATAATGAGGCCCCCCTGAGCTTTCTAGGGTTAACCAGATCCGAGCTACACCGTTTCAAATTGCCATTTTACGGTTGCCAGAGGGTTCCGGTTGGGGTACTGGGCCCCGGTTCGGTGTGGGGGTACCCATAGAGTGTCTCTACTTCACCCCCAAGCTTTGTAATTTTGTGACCCATGGTCAGGGAGCACCGGTACCGTGAAAACGGTCAACATTGTGGCCCCGGTAAAAGGTCCCCGAACCTCAACATTTTTATGAGCTGCAGCTGTGCTATCTGGGAAGAAGAGGTGCAAGTTTAGTGTCGCTAGCCCATTCGGTCCTCGAATGGTTGAGCAATAAGTGAAATTTGCCACAATTTGGCCTGATTTTCCCATAGACTCCCATGTTAAGTGAGGGGCCTAATTTGGGGAGTCGGTACTGGCTTTTCTTTGGTTCTCTGGACCCCAAATTTCTTCCACGTATAGCCATGGCTCCCCCCTACAAGTGTGCCAAGTTTGGTGTGATTTGACTTGGTGGGTCTCCGGAAACCGGAGCTCAAACTTGCCCCAATATCGGTAGTTTTTCCCCTAGGCTGCAAAGTGAAGCGAGGGGTGCTGTCTTTGGGATACAGTTACAGGCCAATTGTAGGGTCTAGGAACCCCAAATTTGAATCACGAGTAGTGCATCGTCTTCCCTACAAGTGTGTCAAGAATGGTGTTCCTAACCCCAATAGCCGAGGAAATATCATCCCCCTAAGTTAACCAAGTTTCCCATAGACTCCAATGTTAAACGTGCGGTTTCTACCAGTTGACCTTTTGGGGTGCCAACGGCCCGCCAAATGTTCCCTGGACCCCAAACTTGGCCAGTGAGTACCTGAAGAGCATCCCCACAGCCTCCCGGTGTCAGTGTATTTTTAAGACCCATAGAACCGGAGAGCGCAGTGCACGTCTTTGCCTGTGTTGTGTGAGGGGGCCACCGGTCCCCGAAAGTCGAGGGGGGTGCCATACGGTGGAAAAGGCTTTAAATATTATAATGAGGCCCCCCTGAGCTTTCTAGGGTTAACCAGATCCGAGCTACACCGTTTCAAATTGCCATTTTACGGTTGCCAGAGGGTTCCGGTTGGGGTACTGGGCCCCGGTTCGGTGTGGGGGTACCCATAGAGTGTCTCTACTTCACCCCCAAGCTTTGTAATTTTGTGACCCATGGTCAGGGAGCACCGGTACCGTGAAAACGGTCAACATTGTGGCCCCGGTAAAAGGTCCCCGAACCTCAACATTTTTATGAGCTGCAGCTGTGCTATCTGGGAAGAAGAGGTGCAAGTTTAGTGTCGCTAGCCCATTCGGTCCTCGAATGGTTGAGCAATAAGTGAAATTTGCCACAATTTGGCCTGATTTTCCCATAGACTCCCATGTTAAGTGAGGGGCCTAATTTGGGGAGTCGGTACTGGCTTTTCTTTGGTTCTCTGGACCCCAAATTTCTTCCACGTATAGCCATGGCTCCCCCCTACAAGTGTGCCAAGTTTGGTGTGATTTGACTTGGTGGGTCTCCGGAAACCGGAGCTCAAACTTGCCCCAATATCGGTAGTTTTTCCCCTAGGCTGCAAAGTGAAGCGAGGGGTGCTGTCTTTGGGATACAGTTACAGGCCAATTGTAGGGTCTAGGAACCCCAAATTTGAATCACGAGTAGTGCATCGTCTTCCCTACAAGTGTGTCAAGAATGGTGTTCCTAACCCCAATAGCCGAGGAAATATCATCCCCCTAAGTTAACCAAGTTTACCATAGACTCCAATGTTAAACGTGCGGTTTCTACCGGTTGACCTTTTGGACTGCCACCAGCCTGCCAAACGTTCCCTGGACCCCAAACTTAGCCAGTGAGTACCTGAAGAGCATCCCCACAGCCTCCCAGTGTTGATGTATTTTTAAGACCCATAGAACCAGAGAGCGCCACGCACGTATTTGCCTGTGTTTTGTAAAGGGGTCCACTGGTCCCCAAAAGTGGAGGGGGGTGCCATTCTGTAGAAAAGGCCTGAAAGATTCAAATGAGACCTACCGGAGCCTTCCCCGGTGAACCGGGTCCAAGCTACACCGTTTCAAAGTGCCATTTTCCGGTTACCGGAGGGTTCCGGTTGGGGTACTGGGTCCCGGTTCGGTGTGGGGGTACCCATAGAGTGTCTCTACTTCACCCCCAAGCTTTGTGATTTTGTGACCCATGGTCAAGGAGCACCGGTACCGTGAAGACGGTCAACATTGTGGCCCCGGTAAAAGGTCCCCGAACATCAAAATTTTTATGAAGTGCAGCTGCGCTATCTGGGAAGAAGGGGTGCAAGTTTAGTGTCGCTAGCCCATTCGGTCATCGAATGGTTGAGCGATAAGTGAAATTCACACAACACAGGCAAAGACAAAGACAGGCCCCCTCACACAACACAGGCAAAGATGTGCGCTCCGGTTCTATGGGTCTTAAAAATACACTGACACGGGGAGGCTGTGGTGATACTCTTCAGGTACTCACTGGCCAAGTTTGGGGTCCAGGGAACGTTTGGCGGGCCGGTGGCACCCCAAAAGGTCAACCGGTAGAAAACGCACGTTTAACATTGGAGTCTATGGGAAACTCAGTCAAATTGGGGGGCTAATATTTCCTTGACTGTTGGGGTTAGGAACACCAATCTTGGCACACTTGTAGGGAAGACGATGCACTAGTTGTGATTCAAATTTGGGGTTCCTAGATCCTACAGTTGGCCCGTAACCGTCTCCCAAAGACAGCACACCTCGCTTCACTTGGCAGCCTAGGGGAAAAACTGCCGATATTGGGGAAACTTTAAGCTCCGGTTTCCGAGGACCCACCGAGTCAAATCACACTAAACTTGGCACACTTGTAGGAGAGAGCCATGGCTACAATTGCAAGCAATTTCGGGCACAGGGATATGAAGGAAGGCCGCTACCGACTCCCCAAAATAGGCCCCTCACTTAACATGGGAGTCTATGGGAAAACCAGGCCAAATTGTGGCGGATTTGACTTATCGCTGAACCATTCGATGACCGAATGGGCTAGTGACACTAAACTTGCACCCCTTCTTCCCAGATAGCGCAGCTGCACCTCATAAAAATGTTGGGGTTCGGGGGCCTTTTGCCGGGGATTTACCGGGGCCACAATGTTGACCATCTTCACGGTACCGGTGCTCCCTGACCATGGGTCACAAAATCACAAAGCTTGGGGGTGAAGTAGAGACACTCTATGGGTACCCCCACACCCAAACGGGGCCCGGTACCCCAACCAGAACCTTCCAGTAACCAGAAAATGGCACTTTGAAATGGTGTAGCTTGGACCCGGTTCACCGGGAAAGGCTCCGGTAGGTCTCATTTGAATATTTCAGGCCTTTTCTACGGAATGGCACCCCCTTCCACTTTAGGGGACCAGTGGACCCCTCACAAAACACCGGCAAAAACGTGCGCGGCGCTCTCTGGTTCTATGGGTCGTAAAAATACAGCGACACCAGGAGTCTGTGGGGATGCTCTTCAGGTACTCACTGGGCAAGTTTGGGGTCCAGGGAACGTTTGGCGGGCCGCTGACACCCCAAAAGGTCAACCGGTAGAAAACGCACATTTAACATTGGAGTCTATAAGAAACTCAGTCAAATTGGGGGGCTAATATTTCCTTGACTGTTGGGGTTAGGAACACCAATCTTGGCACACTTGTAGGGAAGACGATGCACTAGTTGTGATTCAAATTTGGGGTTCCTAGATCCTACAGTTGGCCCGTAACCGTCTCCCAAAGACAGCACACCTCGCTTCACTTTGCAGCCTAGGGGAAAAACTGCCGATATTGGGGCAACTTTAAGCTCCGGTTTCCGAGGACCTACCGAGTCAAATCACACTAAACTTGGCACACTTGTAGGAGAGAGCCATGGCTACAAGTGCAAGCAATTTCGGGTACAGGGAAACAAAGGAAGGCCGCTACCGACTCCCCAAAATAGGCCCCTCACTTAACATGGGAGTCTATAGGAAAACCAGGCCAAATTGTGGCGGATTTGACTTATCGCTGAACCATTCGATGACCGAATGGGCTAGCGACACTAAACTTGCACCCCTTCTTCCCAGATAGCGCAGCTGCACCTCATAAAAATGTTGGGGTTCGGGGGCCTTTTGCCGGGGATTTACCGGGGCCACAATGTTGACCATCTTCACGGTACCGGTGCTCCCTGACCATGGGTCACAAAATCACAAAGCTTGGGGGTGAAGTAGAGACACTCTATGGGTACCCCCACACCCAAACGGGGCCCGGTACCCCAACCAGAACCTTCCAGTAACCGGAAAATGGCACTTTGAAATGGTGTATCTTGGACCCGGTTCACCGGGAAAGGCTCCGGTAGGTCTCATTTGAATATTTCAGGCCTTTTCTACGGAATGGCACCCCCTTCCACTTTAGGGGACCAGTGGACCCCTCACAAAACACCGGCAAAAACGTGCGCGGCGCTCTCTGGTTCTATGGGTCGTAAAAATACAGCGACACCAGGAGTCTGTGGGGATGCTCTTCAGGTACTCACTGGCCAAGTTTGGGGTCCAGGGAACGTTTGGCGGGCCGGTGGCACCACTAAAAACACAGCGACACCAGGAGTCTGTGGGGATGATCTTCAGGTACTCACTGGCGAAGTTTGGGGTCCAGGGAACGTTTGGCGGGCCGGTGGCACCCCAAAAGGTCAACCGGTAGAAACCGCACATTTTACATTGTAGTCTATGGGAAACTCAGTGGGGGGGCTTATATTTCCTCGGCTGTTGGGGTTAGGAAGACCAAACTTGGCACACTTGTAGGGGAGATGATGCACTACATGTGGTCCACATTGGGGTTCCTAGACCCTACGGTTGGCCCGTAACCATCTCCCAAAGACGGCACCCCTAGGGCGGTAAAACCAGTTCTGCTACTCAGAAAATTCAGATTTAGGTTCTGGCGTCTATCGGTCGGATGACTTTGAGGGCTCATATCTCCAGAACCCAAAATTTGGTGTGCTGGCTCAGAACCAGAGAACCAGAGAGCGCCGCGCACGTTTTTGCCGGTGTTTTGTGAGGGGTCCACTGGTTCTCAAAAGTGGATGCCATTCTGTAGAAAAGGCCTGAAATATTCAAATGAGACCTACCGGAGCCTTCCCCGGTGAACCGGGTCCGAGCTACACCGTTTCAAAGTGGCATTTTCCAGTAACTGGAGGGTTCCGGTTGGGGTACCGGACCCCGGTTTGGTGTGGGGGTACCCATAGAGTGTCTCTACATCACCCCCAAGCTTTGTAATTTTGTAACCCATGGTCAGGGAGCACCGGTACCGTGAAGACGGTCAACATTGTGGCCCCGGTAAATCCCCGGTAAAAGGTCCCTGAACCTCCACATTTTTATGAGGTGTAGCTGTGATATCTGTGAAAAAGGGGTGCAAGTTTGGTGTCGCTAGCCCATTCGGTCGTCGAATGGTTGAGCGATAAGTGAAATCCGTCACAATTTTGCCTGGTTTCCCCATAGACTCCTATGTTAAGTGAGGGGCCTACTTTGGGGAGTCGGTACTGGCCTTCCTTTGGTTCTCTGGAGCTGACGTATAGTCATGGCTCTCCACTATAAGTGTGCCAAATTTGGTGGGATTTGTCCCAGTGGGTCCCCAGAAACCGGAGCTCAAAGTCGCCCGTTTTTTCCCCCAGGCGGAAAAATGAAGCGAGTGGCCCACTTTGGGGATTCGGTACCGGCTGCCCTTTAGTTCCCTTTTTCCACCTGCAGCCATGGGTCTTCCCTATAAGTGTGCCAAGTTTGGTGGGTTTTCATGGAGCGGGTCCCCGGATACAGGAGCTCAAAATATCTCCCGAGCCTCTCCTACACTCCTACACTGTTTTCTCTTCCTGTCAGCAGAAAAATGAAGCAAGCGGCTCACTTTCGGGAGTCGGTACCGGCTGCCGTTCGGTTCCCTGGACCCAAAATTTCTACCACATACAGCCAGCGGTGTTCCCTAAAAGTGTGCCAAGTTTGGTGGGTTTTCATTAAGTGGGTCCCCGGGAATCGGAGCTCAAAGTATCTCCTCTAGCCTGTCCTACACTGTGCCTCTCCACTGTGTTCTGTGACTCCCATCGGAAAATGAATCCGACGAACTGCGCATGTGCAGTCTTACGTCATGCCAGCTGATAGGGGAATCAGCTGGTGTGACGTAGTGGATGCATTATTCGACAGGAGGCACTAATCGACAAGACAGGTAGTGATTCTGCCATTAAGTGATTGCTTACTGACTTGATCAGTTGGAGATTTGGGCAGGTGGGCAGTCTGGCCAAATCTGCCCATTTTATTAATCCATTTGCTGAACAGCCAACAGGCTGGGTTTGGGTCGAACTCGTATTTAACCCAAAGCTCATCTCTATTAATGAATGGGCACATTTAGTTCAAAATATGTTGAGGTCCTTTGTTAATGGAATGTTGCTGTTATATGCTGTCTTGAAAATAAGTCTATAATTGACAATGAGTACCTGGAACCTATTTTTTTTTGTGTTGGTACCAGATTGTTATATACAAACTTCCTTCTTGGATTGTATGGAGAAAATGAATATTCCCTTATAGCAGCAGCTTTTAAGGAAATTTATATAAGGAGAAAATGTGTTTTTATCCCATAAAGGAAATATTATTTAAAATGAAGTAAATGTATCAATTATAATGTGAACAAACTGTAAACATGCTCTCATCAAGTTTAATTAGTATTAGAGAAATATTTTAGAATGCACCAAGCAAAATTTACTTGTTAATATAGCCATCTACATGCAATATATTTGAGGCAACCCTGTCAAAAATACTTTACAAACAATTTATAAAATAATATGTTTAATGGAAGGTTCTGGAATGCAGTGAGTGAAATCTTCTCTTTCTTGAAGATATGGGTGGCGCTGGTGTCCTACTTTAGGATCATTTGGAAACTATGCTGCCCTCTGATCACAGTGGTTCCTCCCTGCTAAGTGATTACTTTGTTCTGTAGTAGGCCAGTGGTAGGAACCATTACACCAAGCAGGGGACAAGGTCTGCAACAAATCCACAGTGTTGGATACCAGTGGTGTCCAAAGCTCTTCAAGAAAGCCAAAAATTCGACTAACTGCTCATTGGAAGAGTAAGTATTAATAATTAAACTTTACACTTTAAAAGTATTCATTCTCTTCCTAATACATTAGTAAAATACTACAACTTACAATGATATCGATATAACTATAATGTTAGCTCTATATATTAAGGGTTATCATACATAAAAAATAATAATAATTATCCTTTATTTTCAAGCAAACCTGTTTTTGTATTCAGGTCAGGCTTGAACAGAATTATGTAGCATTTTGGGAAAAATATACAGCCAAGAAGTACAACACTTGATGCCAATATAGCAAAAATCTCCACAGACACCATGTCTTTCCCTTTAGTGCTCAGATAAGCCGGAATCATGGCAATCCAGACACTGCAGAACACCAGCATGCTGAAGGTGATGTACTTGGCCTCATTAAAACTGTCTGGTAAAGTTTTGGCTAAAAAAGCTATAATGAAACTCACAGCTGCCAGAAGCCCCATATATCCCAGGACAGAGTAGAAGCCGATAACTGAACCCTCATTACACTGAATGATGATCTTTCCCTGGTAAGAGTGAGTGTCTTTATCCTGGAATGGAGGAGAAATGGATAGCCAAGAAACACAGATTATTAGTTGAAGCAGTGAAAACATGGAAATGATAAAATTGGGCAGCTTGGCTCCCATCCATTTTCTCCAGGGACTCCCAGGTTTGGTGGCTTTAAAAGCAATACACACCATGATACTTTTGGCAAGTAGAGAAGAGACAGCAACTGAGAAGATGACACCAAAAGAGGTCACACGTAGCATGCAGGTTACATCTACTGGACGTCCGAGGAACAAGAAGACACAGAGGAAGCTCAACATGATGGAGACCAGGAGAAGATAGCTCAGGTTCCGGTTATTAGCTTTAACAATGGGGGTGTTCTGGTAATGTATAAATATCCCCAATATTAAACCAGTCAGAAGACAACAGAGGATGGAGACAGATGAAAATACTGCAACAATTGTATCATCAGTGTAGGAAAGAAATTCCAACAATTTGGGAACACATCGATCCTTCTTCTCATTTGGCCATTCATCATCAGGACATTTCATGCAGTTTTCACTGTCTGCAGGAAGGAAAATACAAACACAATGAGCATCTGTGCCAAAGTTTCTGAGTTAAAAAATGATCCTTGCCTTACAGCTAGCAGCTGGATTTTCATCAGTGCATTGTGGGAGAGTAAAATAAAATATACTAATGCCCTTATATTGTAGAAATGTATTTCAAGCAAGATAGATAGTTAGATAGATAGATAGGGTTGCTCACTATGAAGTGAGGCGATGGGCAGTGCGGATGACAGGTCCCCCGCCGGCCGGCCAGCCATCCCTGATGGCCACCCAAACCCCCCTCTTCATTGGCCATTAGACGTTCTATTTTATATCGGGGTACTTAATTAAAATTCACGGGGGTCCGGTTGGAAAAATTTTCTTCCGGCGGAGGTCCGAGTGTCATATTGGTGCTATGACTCCACATGATATCCTCCACATCGCAGCCTCCCGTGCACATCACAGCGCCCCCCCCACACCACAGCTCAGCTGCAGTGCATAGAAACAGTATGCATTTTACACCGCACTGCTCAGCACTCAGGGGCGCTGTTGCAGTGTGAACAGGACACATATTGCTCTTGCAGAGACCTGTGTTTTTTTTAGTGCAGAAATCACAGACCCCCTTTTACATCAGTGTCCTCAGTCCCTCCCTTCACATCACATCACCCCCACATTTTATATCACAGGCTGCCTCATCATAACCCCCCATCACAGACCCCCCATTACAGACTGACCAGTCACAGACTGCCCCCCCATCACAGACTGACCTGACCCATCACAGATCCCCATCAAAGACCCCCACCATCACAGACTGACCCCCAAATCACAGACCCCCCATTACAGACTGACCCATCACAGACTGACCCCCCCATCACAGACCCCCCATCACAGACTGACCCATCACAGATCCCCATCACAGACCCCCCCATCACAGACTGACCCCCAAAAATCACAGACCCCATCACAGACTGACCCCCCATCAAAGACAGAGCCCCCATCACAGACTGACCCCATCACAGACTGACACCCCCAATCACAGACCCCCATCACAGACTGACCCCCCCAATCACAGACCCTCATCACAGACTGACCCCCCCATCACAGACTGACCCCCCAATCACAGACCCCCATCACAGACTGACCCCCCATCACAGTCCTCTCTCGATATCAAACCGCCTGTCCTTTTCATAACAGCACAACACTGCCCCCTCCCCACAGAGCCCTATCTTATTCACACAAAGCATGAAGCGCGGCCACTCTGGACAAAGGGCATAACTTTTCACGTTAAAGGTGTGTGATTGATTGCTGGGTCCGCCCTGCTGCCTAGCAGCCAATCCCTCATTTCTTACCTTAAAAAGTCCCGCCCTTTGTCCAGAGCGGCCGCGCTTCATGTTTTGTGTGACTAAGAAAGGCAGTGTGGGGAGGGGTCAGTGCAGCAATATTAGGGAAGAGATGGACCTGCCACGCCTGCCATGCTGTGAACATAGTGGCATCGGCAGAGGCAGGCAGGCGGGCGAGCCGGTGACGGGGAGAGGACACACAGAAAACTACTCAGTGAGGGATGCGGTTCAGGCAGAATGGCTACTGGGGCAAGACCGCGGTACTATTTAGTGACGCCTGTCTTATAGGCAGTACAGCAGTGCTCAAATTAATGGCTGGCACAAGCCGCACAGCCATTACTTTGACAGGCTGTCACTGAAATTGGTCCACTGAGCCATCGGCCCACCGGGAATCTCCCAATAGTCCCGATGGCTAGTACATGCCTGGATAGATAGCATACATTTTAAGTTTTTACTTTTTTCTTTGTTCTATAGCTACAAAGTATCATAAAAATAGGACTGTTTGACTTGTCTGTATGCACTGCTTTCCTTCCAAGTCTGCTGATAAGTTAAATAGCAAGATGCCAAAAGCATTATCTTCTGCATATAGTTAGACTCTTATATGTAGAGACCGCTCATGACAAGTGGTAAAATACTAAAAAGTATGTTGATGCTCTATATATATGCGGAGACTAAAAATGGGAAAAAATGCACAGGAAATTTGGTATGGGCAGAAAATGATAGACTGTATTAATATATGTATTAAATGTGTGAACAAGGGAAAAAAAAACTTCCACCCGCAAGGACAGCTGACCGATGGATGCCTGCTCCGCCGCTTGAATGTTCTTCAATAGGTAAGAGGTGGGGCCATGCAAGGGCAGTGAAGTCACAAGGGGCGGGGTCATCCTGTGACATCACCAGGTGGTCCCGCCCCTTACCTATTTAAGAACTACTGTCAAATGGTAGAGCAGGCATTCGGGGGTCAGCCATCCTCGTGGTCGGAACTTTTTTCTTTTTTGGGCCCGGCAGTGCGGTGGGCATCATGTTTGACAATGGATCTAGATCATGGAATGTTGTTTTTTTATTAATACATACATTTTTGTACCCCCATACTCATCCCCCCTGGTGGGGGGCCCCCCCTCATTAAGGGGGGCTCCTTCTGATAAGACCCCTGCCTGCACACTTCCACAACCACTGGCAAGGAGTTTAGGGAAGAGGCCCTTGTCCCCATCAACATGTCTTGTTGATGGGGACAAGGTCTTCCAAACATCAAATTTCAAATAGAAAAAATTTGATTTCCAATGGAATTTTAATGGAATTTGATTTGAACTTGAATGCATTTTGAATGTAATTCGAATAAATTAGAATTGTCCAAATTTGGTCAAATTGAGTTCAATTTCATCAAATTTGGAATTTCAATTAAACAAAAGAAATAAAGAAAAGAAAGGGATAGAATAGAAAATAAAAGAATAGAATGGCATAGAATAGAATAAAAAATAAATACAATAAAAATAATAAAATTTAAATTAGAATTTCAAATAGAATAAAGAGAGGAAAGAATAGAATAGAAAAAAATAGATTAGAATAGAAAAAAAAGAATAGAATAGAATAAAATAGAAACAATATAACATTCCTCCGAAAAACGATCATTGAATAGAATAAATTTAAGTTTGAATAGAATAGAAAATAAAATAATAGTTTCCTCCAAAAAAGAATTTTGAATAGAGTGAATTCAAATTTGAATAGAATAGAAAAGAATAGAATAGAAAATAATAGAATAAAAAATAAAAGAATTGAATAAAATTGAAAAAACAATAGAATAGAATAGAATAGAATAGAATAGAACCATTTTCCATAATATGAACCATTTTTTGAAATGTCGAATTTCAAATAGAATAAATTTGAATTTGAATAGAAAAGAATACAATAGTATAAAATAGAAAAGAGTAGATAGGAAAATAAAATAATAGAATAAAAAAGTGGAGAATAGACTTAAAAGGAATAAAATAGAATAGAATAAATATAACAACATAGCCGTTTTCCAAATTTTGAATTTCAAATAGAATAAATTTGAATTTGAATAAGAAGTAAAGAATAGAATGGAAAAAAAAATAGAATAGAATAGAAAAAAACATTAGAATATAATGGAATAGAAAGGATATACAGTAACCATATTCCAAAAATCTAATTTCAAATAGAATAAATTTGGTTTCCAATGGAATTTGAATGGAATTATATTCGAACTTGAATTCAATTTGAATGGATTTTGAATCAATTCGAATTTTCCAAATTTGGTCGAATTGAGTTCAATTCCATCTAATTCAGAAAATTCTAATCAATTTGAATTCAAATAAACAAAACAAAATCCGAAAATGAATTAAACAAATACACATTTAACTAAACACGTTCTCTGTAAATAACGAACCAAGACATAACAAAACATTTTTTTCGTTCTGCATACTGTCTAGACACCTCTACTCCAGTGATCTCCATTAGCTTCCGGGTCCTGTGCTGAGCAGCTGCCCTGCTGCAGGACTGGAGGTCTCCCACTCAGGACAGGCACCATTCAAAGATAGCTTTGCATCTTCTCAATGAATGCAATGTATTCTCTGACTGAGTGAGGTGGAGCGGTGGGGCAGCGACATCACGATGTCTGTCTCATCCATACAATTTCTGAATGACACCTTTGCTGAGCAGGTGAACTCCTATGTTCAGTAAGTTGCAGGGCAGCTGCTCAGCATGGGACCTAGAAGCTTGTGGAGATTATTGGATTAGTGGTGTCTACTACAGTGATTTCCAGCTTCCACAGGGACCAACCAGGTATGATATATGCAATGTTACATTGGTCCGAACTGACCTGGTCCTAACTACTGTATGTAAAAATATCCATACCTGGAATTCTTTCTGTACTCCACTCAGATTTGTGTTTATTAAAAGTCAGCAGCTACAAAATGTGTGGCTGCTGACTTTTATGGGGCGTACACACGGTCGGACTTTTCGTCTACAAAAGTCGAGCGGATGCCGACGGACTAAAGCTGGCTGGTAATCCGATCGTGTGTGGGCTTCCCCGGACTTTCAGCGGACTTTTTCAGCCTCAAATCCGACGGACTTTAGATTTGAAACATGCTTCAAATCTTTACGTCGTAACTACGACGGACCCCGAAATCCGCTCGTCTGTGTGCTAGTCCGACGGACAAAAACCCATGCTAGGGCAGCTATTGGCTACTGGCTATCAACTTCCTTATTTTAGTCCGGTGTACGTCATCACGTACGAATCCGTCGGACTTTTGTGTGGTCGTGTGTAGGCAAGTCCGTTCGTTAGAAAGTCTGCCACAAGTCCGCCGCAAGTCCGCCAAAAGTCAGCCGGAAGTCTGTCGGAGGACAGGCTGTCGGACTTTTGTAGACGAAAAGTCCGACCGTGTGTATGCCCCATTAATAAACACACTGTCACCTCTCCCACGGTCCAGCAATGCGGCGGCCCCAACCCTTGGTTCTCTCCCTTGGTTCTCTCTGGCGCCGGCATCACAAGTGTGGGCACCTGGCTGTGACAGCTTGTAGCTTCACAGCCGGGTGCGCACTGCACCTTCTCAATGGCCATCCATCTTCAGGGACCTGTAAAGTGTCCCGGAAGATTGCAGGGAAGGAGGGGGAGAGGAGAATTTCTGCTCGAATCGCCTAGGTGGAAGTGGGAGCTGGGTACCTGTCAAAACTAGGTACCCACTCCCCCCCCAAAGAATAATGACATGCCATATGTGGCAGGTCAGGGGGTTAAGAGTCCTTAAAACGGAAGTTCCAGTTTTAGGTGGAACTCCGCTTTAACAACTTCAGCCCCAGAAGGATTTTCCCCCTTAATGACCAGGCCATTTTTTGCGATACGTCACTGCGTCGCTTTGACTGACAATAGCGCGTTTGTGCTACGCTGTACCCAAACAAAATTGGTGTCCTTTTTTTCCCTTAATTAGAGCTTTCTTTTGTTGGTATTTGATCACCTCTGCCGTTTTTTTGTGCTATAAACAAACAAAGAGCAACATTTTTTTTTCTTTTTGCTATAATACATATCCCCCAAAAAATATATAAAAAAAAGACATGTATTCATCAGTTTAGGCCGATATATATTCTTCTACGTATTTTTGGTAAAAAAAAACGGCAATAGGCATGTATTGATTGGTTTGCGCAAAACTTGGGATAGATTTAGGGACTTTTTTTTTTTTATTGTTTTTACTGGTAATGGTGGCAATCTGCCATTTTTAGTGGAACTGCGACATTGCGGCGGACAAATCTGACCCCAAGTGACACTTTTTGGGGACCAGTGACATTATTACATTGATCAGTGCTACCGGTATTAAAATGCACTGATCAATGTAAAAATGACACTGGCAGGGAAGGGGTTAACAGTAGCTTGCTCCCAGCTGATGCTGGCTTGCATGTGGATTTTGTGAACACAAGTGGAATTTTGACTTAAAGTGGAGAGTTAATAACAAGGAGTTGAAAACAGAAGTTAAAACAGGAGTCTTCTAATCTGTAAGTAACATCTTAAACTTCCCTTAAGTAATTGTATTGTAACTGGGAAATGAGTGCTTGCAGGGTTGAAGGTTTTGCTCAGTGCACAGTGTGCCACATGTATTCAAAATTGGTGCAACAGCTCCAGGATGGATACCGCTGTGACAGATGTGAGCAGGTTGCCCTTCTGGAAGCTCGCATTAGAGATCTGGAGGAGCAAGTTGCAACACTGGGCAGAAAGGACAACCTTGAAGGGGGTCCTCTGCTCGCTGAGCAGTGGTCAGTAGGGTTGATGTGGAGGGTGGAGGGGCTAATCAGGATTATCAGATAGGAAGATGGATTAATGTAGTTAGAGGGAGTGGAAGGGGCTCGCAGAATAGGAAGGCCAGTCCTGTGTTTGTGCATCAAAACAAGTTTGCCAAGTTGGGTGAAGATGTGGAGGTGGCAAACACAGAGGTGGCAGCCCTAGATGTCACTGCTACCCCTAACAGCCGGGAGAGCAGCCCATCTAGTAGAGGTGGTGAGGGGAGTGCAGGTAGGCCTAGACAGTTGGTGGTAATAGGGGATTCTATAATCAGAAGGACTGATAATTTGTCGCCAGGATCGCCTCAACCGAACGGTTTTCTGTCTCCCTGGTGCTAGGGTTCGGCATGTGGTGGACCGGGTGGATAAATTACTGGGAGGGGCTGGGCATTACCCAGCTGTCTTGTTCCACGTTGGAACCAATGACAGTATACATGGAAAGTGGAGACTCCTTAAGAATCAATTTAAAGAACTAGGCTGCAAGTTGAAGGGAAGGACCTCCAAGGTGATATTCTCTGAAATATTGCCTTTGCCATGTGCAACACAGGAAAGGCAGTGGGTGATTAGAGAGCTGAATGCATGGCTAAAGACCTGGTGTAGAGAGGAGGGATTTGGGTTTCTAGAGCACTGGGCTGACTTTTCATTGGGGTGCAACCTATATGCTAAAGACGGTTTGCACTTGCTGTGCTGGGGGAAAGGTTTATGGGAAGGCTGGAGGAGTATTTAAACTAGGATTGAGGGGGAGGGTGAACTAGAATTACATCGAGAAGACAGGTCAATTAGGGGTCAGACATTAATGGAGGGTGGAATGGGGATAGATGGGGGGAGGGTTATGGCAGGTGACAAGAAAGTTCCCATGTTGCAAATAGCCATTGGAAACTATAGTGCCATTTGTACTACTAAAAATGATATGAAAAACACCAGAGCAAAATGTAATAATGCATTAAAGTGTTTGTTCACCAATGCCAGAAGTCTGGAAAGAAAAATAGGTGAGTTGGAAGCTCTGGTGCATGAGGAGAGCTATGATGTAATCGGTATTGCTGAAACTTGGCTTCAATCCTCACAGGACTGGGCTATTAATATTCATGGCTATGCACTCTTTCGGAGAGACAGGGTAAAAAGGAAAGGTGGCGGGCTCTGTCTCTATGTGAGAAGTGATCTCAAAGCAAGTGTGAAAGAGGACCTGATTGATGGAGAGTGTGAAGAGTCTGAAGCATTATGGGTGGAACTGCATATTGATGTGCGTAGTTCAAAGTTAATTATTGGAGTTTGTTATAGACCACCCAATGTTAACAAGGAGGTGGAGACTCAGCTCCTTGCACATATGGAAAGGACTGCAAGGGCTGGGACGGTGATAATAATGGGGGATTTTAACTACCCAGAAATTGACTGGAGTAATGGCACTGCTGAGACAGTTAAAGGGCAAAAATTTATAAACCTAGTACAGGACAATTTTTTGGTCCAGTTTATTGAGGCCCCAACTAGGAATGAAGCTCTGTCGGACCTGGTAATCTCAAATAATGCAGAGCTTATTACTAATGTTCAGATAAAGGAACACCTGAGTAGTAGTGATCATAACATGATTTTATTTGATATTAGCTGTAAACAAGAGATACATAGGAGAAAGATAAAAACACTTAACTTCAAGAGAGCAAATTTTCCAAGGATGAGGGCTGCTCTCCAGGATTTAGACTGGGGGGGAATATTATGTGAAGTATATTATTCCTGCGCTACCATGTGGTAGTAAGGGTGGTGGGAAAGGAAAAGCAGCTAGCACCGAATGGGGTCCAGCCTGGCCCCTGATACAGATGTAAACTTAACAGGTGTGAATGGTGCTGCGCTAATCCATAAACAAGCACCGATATGTGGGTGCAATCGTGCTAAGAAATTGCAGGATAGAGAGCTAATCGCCTGCACTCAATATACACTATATGTTAAACTTGAGCAATCGGTAAAGAAAAAATTAAAATAAAAACGTGCTGTGCTCAATCTCAAAATTAATCGATAGATAAATTGGTGGGAATATCCAAACTAAACAAAAATTGTACTCTATAACAACATCAACATGAGAGTGGTAAATATGCAGTGTAGTAAATATGCAGTGTCAGAACTATGCATAAAGTGCAAAAGATAAATCAATAAATATCTGCAGCATAAATCACATAGAAACAAACTAAACTTCAAGAGTGCAATGTTACAATGGATGTCCGCAGAGATCCCAAAACTGTGACAAATGTAATAAAGTGTCCAGTGCCAACATAAGGTGCTCACAATTATACGAAAACAATAATAAAAGTTCCAATGAAAAAGTGGCTTGTGCAGCAGCAAACAACTCCAATGCTTCATCAAACGTGCCAAACAGTGAAATAGTGTAGGCAGCAGCTGGATTTTAACATCACTTGCTTAAATAGGTGGAGAGTGTGAAGTGTATAAAGACAATCTTCTTCATGCAGCAATCCTATGGTAGGTAATGGCCCCTTACCTCATTATACTGAGGTAACAGCATAAAGCAGTCAGCGCTTGTGGTATCTCCTGCGGGGGTAGGTCCTGGGTCCCGGACTGTCTATCAATATACCTCAGGTCCACAGGGGGCATAATGGCCAAAGGAGAGACAAGGATGCCATATAGTGTAGTATTTAAAATATAAAGGCTTTAATCACAAACAAACAGGGGTACTCACACAGTAAATGACAAAAGATGCAATGTATCCAAATGAGCGGCGAGCTCGTACACTGCTGACAGTGGAAGGTGCCTGTCCCTACGCGTGGTGTCACGGGTCACGTGGCTTCATCAGGGGATGCTTCCGCCTCTATGTTCCTTCTGGTCACCGGATTGAGAATATTGGCATCGATAAACACAGAACAGAAATGGGAATTCTTCAAAAAGACTGTTTGGGACCTCACTGCAAAGTATATTCCCATGGGCAATAAGTTTAAAAGGCTAAAAATAAAACCTATTTGGCTCACGGTCAAAGTTAAAAAAGCTATAAACAATAAGAAAAGAGCTTTTTAAAAATATAAAAATGAAGGAACACTAGTGTCGTTTAAATGTTACAAAGAATTTAACAGAATATGTAAAAAGGAAATCAAGGATGCAAAAATTCAAAACGAACGACAGATTGCAAAAGATAGTAGAACAAACCCTCAAAAATTCTTCATGTTCTGATCATTATAAGGTATATATTTACTGATCGTACTGTTGCTTTAATTTGGCATCCATTATTAACAGGAAGTGTAGTATATTACACCCACTTCCTGTCCAGCAGATAATCTTTCTACAGTGAAGGAAGCATGATAAAGACCTCCACTATTTCTTAATACTGGCCTTGGAAGCATAAGTCTGTAAGTAGGCTGTCATTAATTTTCAATTAATTAGTATATGTTCTACTAATTCAACTACATTTCATCTGTTTGTTTGGTAGGATGTTTCTGTCAGGGAGTTCATTCAGCTAGGCCTCATTTGTGCTAGCTAGTGCCTTAACAGTATTGTAGCATGCCTGTTACTATTTGCATTTGTGATGTAATGTTAAATGCTAATGCATATTTTTATAATTTGTGTTTTGCAGTTTTACAAAAAACTTATTCTCAGTAAAGATTACAACTATTAGCCCTTCCTCCTGAGTCTTTATTGGGAAGCTGTTAGCTGTCTGCCAAGCCTTGTACTTTGAACACATTGTGAGGGCAGAACAGTAAAAAGACTTTTAACACAGCGGGCCTAGTCTAAAGAAGAGTGGATTCACTCTGCTCATCATCAGCTAACCTCTACAGCCACAGACATTACAAAGAAGTAATCTGTTTCATCATGCAGCACACAGACAAGGATACTACACCAGTCATCCCTCAGCATACACAAGCAGAGGAAAGCATACACAATATGCCAACCAACAGGTCATGCTGCACAAGCTCCAGAGTCTCTAGTCAGTCGGATCAGACATCAGCTAGTGCTGAATCTGCCAGGTCCAAGCGCACTAGCTCTAGACATTCAAGCTGCTCTAACCTGTCATCCACCAGTGCTGCAGCTGCCAGGGCCCATGCAAAAGCAGAATCCGCGCGTGCACTGGCTTCCTATGCAATACGTGAAGCTGAAATGATAAGAGAACAGGGCTGCATAGATGAAGAACATCATATGATTGAAGCTAAAAGTAAAGCTGAAGCACTTAGAAGAAAAGCAGAGGTGAAAGCATCTTTACATATTATCAAGCAAGAAAAAATAGCTTCAGCAGCCTTAGCTGAAGCTGAGGTGCTCATGAGAGCTGCCGAAGAACAGTACAGAGAGCCCTCTGTGATAGATACCCAGATGACACCACTCAGTGCAATCCAACGCACTTGTGAGTATGTACAATTGCACGCAAACATGGACACTGATCAACAGTCTAATGATGCATTAGAATCATCCAGGGTCCCGCTAGCAGCAGGCAACTTTGATATCGCTCGATGCTACAAGATTGAACCAGAACTTTACTATAACAAGCCAAGTAGTTACATACTCAGAGACCAATCTGTTGGTCCTTCAGGAAATCAAACGAATGGTGACATAATCCCTCCATTGGAAAATAAAAATCCGGCCTATAGCAGAAAGACTTGCAGTAAACGAGAACAACCACACAAATATAGTGGGTTTAACCAAGCATCCCAACCGTCTTACCAGCCACAGACATGCCCTGTGTTTGTTCCCAGAAAATGCCCACCTGAGGCAGCAGGAGTCACAGATGTTACAAAATACTTGATACGCCGTGAAATGGTGAGCTCTGGTCTCCTGAAGTTTGATGATCGTCCAGAAAACTATTGGGCCTGGAAGTCATCTTTTCTAAGCAGCACCCAAGAATTAAATATGAAAGACAGGGAAAAGCTTGATCTACTCTCCAAATGGCTCGGACCAGAGTCCACTGAGCAAGCCAAAAGAATCAGGTCAGTACATGTTCATGATGCGACAGCAGGGCTTACAATGTTATGGCAGAGATTGGAAGACTGCTATGGGTCACCTGAAGTAATTGAAGATGCACTTCTGAAGAAAATTGAAAATTATCCAAAAATAACAAACAAAGACAATCAGAAGCTGAGAGAGCTTGGGGACATACTTTTAGAGCTGGAGGCGGCAAAGGCTGGTGGATACCTGCCAAGCCTCTCATATTTGGATACAGCACGTGGAGTGAAACCGGTAATCGAGAAGCTTCCTTACAGCTTACAAGAAAGATGGATCACGCAAGCATCAAAATACAAGGAAGATCATCAGGTAGCATTTCCACCTTTCTCCTTCTTCGCCAAATTCATTGTGAATCAAGCTAAAATACGCAATGACCCAAGCTTCGCCTTTTTGAACATGGGAGGCTCCAGTTCTGTAAAGACAGAGAAACAACCTTCAGTGCACAATAAAGAGCGCAGAGCAACAGTGTCTGTACGGAAGACAGAAGTACCGACTGATTTTGAGGCCAACCAGGATAAAAGCTCAGGAATGCAAATTGAGGACCCAGATAAGCAGTGTCCACTACATAACAAGCCTCATCCACTGAGAAAATGTCGCAGTTTCAGATGCAAGACAATAGAGGAGCGCAAATCTTATCTTAAGGACAAGCGCATTTGTTTCAGATGCTGTGGTTCAACTCAACATGTTGCTAAAGACTGTGTGAAGACAATTCGATGCAAAGAATGCAATAATGACAACCATCTGTCTGCTTTACACCCAGGACCAGCACCATGGAAAACAGAGAATCCGGTAACCCAAGAAGATCATGGTGGGGAGCAAAATGAGAGTGCATTACCAGCAATAACCTCAAAGTGCACTGAGATCTGCACAAACACATTTAGCTCTAGATCATGCTCCAAGATATGTTTAGTCAAGGTGTATCCTGCAGGCCTCAGAGAGAAGGCAATCAGAATGTATGCAGTCTTGGATGAACAAAGTAACAGATCTTTGGCAAGAACAGAGTTCTTTGACCTCTTCGGTGACAGAGGAAGTCCAACTTCGTATACTTTGAAGACATGTTCAGGAGTTGTGAAGACATCAGGGAGGAGAGCAAACGACTACATCATCGAGTCATTAGATGGGAAAACGCAGCTGACTCTGCCCACTCTCATAGAATGTGATATGATACCAGATGATAGATCAGAGATACCCACACCTGAAATTGCATGTCACTAGCCTCATCTGATGCAAATATCAGACAAGATTCCAGTACTGGACCCAGGTGCGGCAATTCTCCTTCTACTTGGAAGAGACATACTGAGAGTGCACAAGGTCAGAGAGCAATACAATGGGCCACACAATGCACCATTTGCACAGCGTCTTGACCTTGGATGGGTCATCATTGGTGATGTATGTCTGGATGGAGCTCACAAGCCGGCAAAAGTGAATGTCTACAAAACAAACATGTTGCAAAATGGCCGCACATCATGTCTTAGCCCCTGTACCAACAGGATACAGATTAAAGAGACACTAGTCAACCCAATACAACAGTAGAAAGTTCAGAGTTACATGGAGGCCAAAACCTCATCTGAAGATACAGATGAGCTAGGATGCAAAGTGTTTGAAAGAACGCGAGATGATGACAAACCAGCACCATCTGTTGAAGATAGCCTCTTCCTTGAGATCAAGGACAGAGAAGTCTTTATAGATGAGTCAAACAGCTGGGTAGCTCCACTACCTTTCCGTTCACCCCGACGTCACCTTCCTAACAACAAAGGACAAGCAGTAAAGCGTCTTACCTCATTGCGACGCACTCTAGACAGAAAGACAGATAAGAAGGAACACTTCCATGATTTCATGCAAAAGATCTTCGACAGTGGTCAAGCTGAAATAGCACCACCATTGGAAGAAAAACAAGAGTGTTGGTACTTACCAATATTTGGAGTGTATCATCCTCAGAAACCAGGACAGATACGAGTAGTATTTGACTCCAGTGCAAAGTATGAAGGCCTTTCCCTAAACGATATCCTCCTCAGTGGACCTGACCTGAATAATACACTCCTTGGAGTCCTCATCAGGTTCCGAAAAGAACGCGTTGCAGTAACAGCAGATGTACAACAAATGTTCTACTGTTTCCTTGTGCGCAAAGATCACAGAGACTACCTGAGGTTCCTGTGGTATGAAAACAATGACTTTAACAAAGATGTTACAGAATACAGGATGAAAGTACATGTGTTCGTGAACAGTCCCTCCCCAGCTGTAGCTATCTACAACCTGAGACAAGCAGCACAGGAAGGTGAAGAAGAGCATGGAACAGATGCTGAACAGTTTGTCATGACAAATTTTTATGTAGATGATGGACTCGCTTCTTTCTCCAGCAACGAAGAGGCTATCGACAGCCTGAAAAGAACAAGAGAGATGTTAGCAGAATCTAACGTAAGGTTACACAAAATAGCGTCCAATAGCAGCAAAGTCATGGAAGCGTTTCCGTCAGAGGACCGTGGAAAAGACCTCAAGGACCTGGATCTAGGAACAGATTCACTGCCCCTTCAAAGAAGTTTAGGGCTCAGTTGGGATCTCAAAACCGACAGCTTTACATTTAGAGTATCCAGAGAAGAGAAGCCATTCACGAGAAGAGGTGTCTTGTCCACGGTCAACAGCCTTTACAACCCCCTAGGATTTGTAGCCCCCATAACCATGCAAGGCAATGCTCTTATGAGAGAAATTACTACTGAACATGAACAAAGTGAATGGGATACACCTCTACCTAAGGAGAAAGAAATGCAGTGGAAGTTGTGGAAGGACTCATTAATCGAGCTTGAACAACTTATCATCCAAAGGTCATATGTCCCTGTTTCTTTGTCTGCCACGAAGCAAAGAGAATTGTGTGTATTCTCAGACGCATCCACTATGGCAATAGCAGCTGTAGCCTACCTTAGAGTAATGGACTTTGAAGGACAAAGTTATGCTGGGTTTATCATGGGAAAGTCCAAACTAGCTCCACGTCCTGCTCACACTGTTCCACGTTTGGAGCTTTGTGCTGCTGTCTTAGCAGTGGAGATGGCAGAATTGATCGTTGCAGAACTTGACATTGAAATTCATGCAGTGAAGTTTTACACAGACAGCAAGATTGTGTTAGGATATATTCACAATGCTTCAACAAGATTCTACATGTACGTGTCAAACAGAGTGATACGAATCAGAAAGTCCACGCAGCCAGAACAGTGGCACTACATCAGTACGGATAAAAATCCAGCCGATCATGGGACTAGACCGGTTCTAGCGGCTGTCCTTAAGCACACTAACTGGTTTTCAGGACCATCTTTTTTGACTAGATCAGAAATCGAAGAGACCACTCAGTTTGAGACATTTGAACTTGTAGAACCAGATAACGACAAAGAAGTACGTGCACAAGTAAGAGCGTTTAGTATAACTACTAGAGGTAACCTTGGCGCACACAGGTTTGAAAGATTCTCCAGCTGGAAGTCACTCATTCCAGCTATAAGAAAGCTTATTCACCTAGCCAAATCCTTCTGTAGAGCTACAAACACTGACAAGTGTAATAGCAATCATCTTATGCAAGCCAAAATCATCATCATTAGATGTGTTCAGCAAGAAGTTTTCAAAGAAGACATCAAGTGCCTTCTTAAAGGAGAAGGGATCTCCAAACACAGCCACGCAGAAAATGGCAAGTTGACAAGCCTAACGTACAAGTCGGAGATGTTGCCCTACTAAAAGACGCTCAGGTCCACAGAAACGAATGGCCAGTTGGACTCATTGTTGACACTGTACCTAGTAATGATAGTAAGGTTAGAAAGGTTAAAGTCATGAGACAGGGCACCCCTAAGGTGTACTTTAGACCCATCTCTGAAGTTGTTTTACTTCTTAAAAATGAAACATAGTGGTATAATGTTCATTATGCCAGGTCGGGAGTGTTCTGATCATTATAAGGTATATATTTACTGATCGTACTGTTGCTTTAATTTGGCATCCATTATTAACAGGAAGTGAAGTATATTACACCCACTTCCTGTCCAGCAGATAATCTTTCTACAGTGAAGGAAGCATGATAAAGACCTCCACTATATCTTAATACTGGCCTTGGAAGCATAATGCCCCGTACACACGGTCGGACATTGATCGGACATTCCGACAACAAAATCCTCGTATTTTTTCCTACGGATGTTGGCTCAAACTTGTTTTGCCTACACACGGTCGCACAAAGTTGTCGGAATTTCCAATCGCCAAGAACGCGGTGACGTCAAGCACGTACGACGAAACTAGAAAAGGCCGGTTCAGAACCAAGCGCAGCACCCTTTGGGCTCCTTTTGCTAATCTCGTGTTAGTAAAAGTTTGGTGAGAGACGATTCGCGCTTTTTCAGACTCGTGGCTTTCAGATCGTTTTCTGCCGTTCAGTTTGTGCTTGTGGGGGGTTTGTATCTGCTCTTCAGTGCGTGCAAGCAAGTTCCGCGTGACTTTAGTCACTGTATTCTTGTTTTTTCGTTACTGGTTTTCAGGTCGCTCTTCACAGGCCTTGCTGTTCTTCAGTGCGTTCTGTTACTTCGTTCTGAGCAGCCGACCGTTTTCTAGCCATGTTTCGTATGCGTACTCCTCGTAGAGTTCGTGCTGTGCGGGGGCTTGGTGTTGGGGTCCTGACCTTGACACAAGTCCAGTCCATGAACAGGGTGGGGAGGAGTTCATGGACCAAGAATTGGTTGCTTCAGCGTGACCAGTTCTGTCATATGCCTTTGCTCCGTGAGATCCGTGAGAATAATCCTGATGATTTCAGGAACTTTCTCAGGATGACGGACCCCGTGTTTCACCGTCTGTTGGCTTCGCTGACCCCCTATATCAGCAGGCAGGATACCTGCATGAGGCAAGCCATCACTCCGGAGCAGAGGTTGGTCGCTACCCTGCAGTATTTGGCCACGGGGAGAAGCCTGCAGGACCTCAAGTTCTCGACAGGCATCTCCCCCCAGGCTCTGGGGATCATTATCCCAGAGACCTGTTCTGCCATCATACAGGTCCTGCAGAAGGAGTATATGAAGGTAAGATTTTTATCCTTTTATATCACATTTTATTGTATTTAATGTTTGATAATGTATTGTATTTCTTTCCTCATTCCCTAATTACCATAATTGTATTATGCTGTGAATTTCCCCTTTGTCCTCATGCATGCTGGATTTTTATGTAATTATTATTTTATGTCCTTCATACATGTTTGCCCTTCACTAACCTCCCCAGCATGGTGTCTCCTGCCCTATATTTACCTCATGTAGTCACTTAACAATGTATTTTATCAGCTCCATAGTAGTGCTTTACCCCAAACACCCCCTAAAATGTTTGGAAATGTTATTTTGGCTTTAAATTCAGGCAGAGGGCCAGAGGCTTTTTTTGTGGTGTCCCCAAATTTTTGGTAACCCTCCCTCCCCCAACTGCTAAGTCAGCTGATCCCAATTCTCTATCCTCAATCATCTATCTGCTGTCTTTGCCAAACCCATACACAAGATACCCATCTCTATAGTGCTCAGATTTATGGATGAATTCCCCAAAGCATGTAGTGCAAGGGCCTGCCTGTATACTTTCCAATGGTACTGTTTAAAGTTCTTGTATCCTATTATGATCTTGATAGGTAATAGCAGAATGTCCAAATGTGCTCAAATGTGTACAGTGTGTATTTATATCTTTGTATTATGACACTTCTTACCTGTCCAGTGGGCTGCCAATAGTGTAACTAAGGAGGGGCTGTTCCAAGTAATACACATTATTTAGGCATTCATCTCTCAATGAAGTGAAGAGGGTTACCTGTCCAAGAGTCCCCCCCCCCCTATAATGTTAGAAATGGCCCATGAGAGGGGGGAGGGGGAATATGATAGGTGTACCTTATACTTTGTTGTTGTTAAATTCCCCTTAATAAATGCTATCTGGAGGTTGCCCCATAATGTTTGTGTCTAATCTGCTTGCCAGGTTTCTGTGAAAAAATAGTAATGTTTATTGTTTTTTCCTCAACAGTTTCCTTCCACGCCACAGGAATGGCAGACTGTGGCCTCCCACTTTGCCCAGCGGTGGGACTTTCCTAACTGCGGAGGGGCAATTGATGGGAAACACGTCCACATCGTCCCACCACCCACCTCGGGGTCGTACTATTATAATTACAAGGGGTTTAATAGTATAGTGATGTTGGCGGTGGTGTCGGCTAATTACGACTTCTTGTATGTGGACGTGGGGAAGAATGGCCGGATGTCCGATGGTGGAGTGATCGCCCAGACGGAGTTCTACAGGCGTCTCCAGAATGGCGGCTTGGACTTGCCATCTCCAGAGGACAATGTTGAAGGTCTCCCATTTGTGTTCGTTGCTGATGAAGCATTTGCGCTGGGGGACCACCTGATGCGGCCATTCCCGATGAGGACCCTCACCCCGGAACAGAGGGTTTTTAATTACCGGTTGGCCAGAGCCCGAAGAGTGGTGGAGAACACATTTGGAATCCTGGCCAGCCGGTTCCGACTATTTCTGACACCCATCCATATGGCGGAGTATAAACTGAACCATATTATACTGGCGTGCTGTGTTCTCCATAATTTTTTAAGAAAACATTCAGCCAACTATGCTGGCTCAGTTGGGCCTGAGGCCGGAATACCAAATACATCAACAATGACGGCACTTGAAAGCGGCCGTCCTGGCTTGCCCTCCCTGAGTGCCCGTGATGTCCGGTTACGCTACCTGGAGTTCTTTGCGGGTAGGGGGGCTATCAATATGCCAGACAATCTGTGACACCTTTTTCAAATAAAAAACAACCAAAAGCTATTCTTGGTGGACATTTCTTGCTTGTGTTTGTTTTAGCTGACCCTGACAGAAATGTGTTGAGTGCAGAAAATGTCGTGATTGGGTAACCTTATAAAAAACAGTGTTGGCTGGTACTTCCTAAATGCAAAAACACATTTCACTACAAGTGCACTTGCAACTGCACTGAACCTGCACTTGTAGTGCAAAGTGTATTTGCCCTTAGGAAATAACCCCCATTTGTGCATAAAACAACAATTACATCACCCCAAAAGTGTTGTAGTGTTGAGACAATAATCCACACATTCTTGAGTAAGGCACTTTTTTATACCTGCACAATCACATGTGCATTTACCAAAGGTTTTTAAAACAAACCAACATGTTTGTTGTATAAAATGTTTGCAGTAGCATTATGAAAAATCAAAATATCCATTTCTGATAAAACAGGCCTGTGTAAAACCAACAAGAAAGCCAAAAAACTAGAACTTACAAAGTTCACATTAGGTAAAACCTGAAGGCTATATCAGACATCAGTATTTAGGAACTGGGTTTGATATAGCGTTCAGATGGGGGGAACTCACCCCCTGGAAAAGCCAAATTTGGAAGATGCACACCAATTTACGAATGTCAACATGTGCTATCTGCCATCAGGGGGGATCAAGGGACGTGTTTTGGGGGAGTAAGCCCTTCCTCAACGCTACTTTATAATTGAGGAAGGGGTTGCACCCCCAAAACGCGTCCATTGATCTCCCGTGATGGCAGATAGCACATGTTGGCACACTGTGTGCATCCTCCAAATTTGGCTTTTCGAAACATTGTAAAAATTTAAATTACATAAAACAGGTGATTTTGTGGGGTTTAAATTCGCCCCAAAACATCAATGATGTTATTATTTTTTTTAATAACATCAGTGATTTGTTGCTGAATGTTTTGCAATTGGAGATTACATCCCATGATCTCCCCTATCAGTATCTGGGCACTTTCTGATGTAAAGCGTTCTCTCTCCCTCACATCACGATCACCTAAAAAGAGATAAAGAACAAAAAAAACAGGTCTCAAAAATCTGCCACCAGCCATCTCTTTTACCTGAGTCTGTGGTCGCAGACACTCACCTGTTGTGGTGCCAATCTCCACCACGTCTTCTTCTTCCTCCTGCTCTTCTTCTTGGTTTTGCGGTGTTTCCCCTTCTTCCAGAGGGGGGGGGGGCTCTGGTCTCCTGGGATGAGGAGTGTCCTCCGAGTCTTTTCTCCCCTATGTAAAACAAAAATGGTATACTTAGCACACAGATATTTGATGGCAGAACTATAGAAATAGGAAACATTGCTTGGAAGTGGGGTACAATTGTCTATTTTAGCCAAGTTCAAAGATGTCTTTTTTTTATTGCCCTTTGTCAAGCTGCAATACTTTACCTGTTTGGTACAAGCTTCACAGATGTAACCCCCCCTATAGTATACACTGAAGCACCTGTGTGCCCCCCCCTAATAAAAATGGTGTTCTGGGGTCCCACACTAGTGCTCCAGTGTCCAGATGTGAAAACAGCTGCTCAGTGTCCTCTCCTTACACACAATCTAGTTTGCATTTCATTCTAGTAACAAACCCATCTACACAAACAAATATTTGGCATCCAAGTAGGCCCAAAAAAATGTGTGAAAATGCATATGGCCTAAACAATGGTGTTCTAGAGGCCGAAAGAAAAATGTTTGATACGAACGAATAATGGGCCCATGAACATTAAAGTTGCCCTTTTAAACGTTACAATTACTAAAAGCATATGGAGCAGAACGAACGGAATAAAGACAGAAAGAATATGAACACAGCACAACTACTTACTTTTTTGCAGCACTCTCCGGATCTTTCGGTACTGCTCTGGCTCTCTCAACTTCAGGTCCGACCACCGCTTCCTGAGCTGATCTTTTGACCTTCGTACCCCGAAATTCCTCTCCAGACTCCGGACCACTTTACCAATGATTTTGGCCTTTCGGATGTTGGGGTGGGGGTAAGGCCCATATTTTCCATCCTAGTCGGACTTCTTCATGATGTCGACCATCTCCAACATCTCCCCAAACGACATATTTGTGGCCTTAAAACGTCTCCTTCTGGATCGGGACGTGCCTGGATCCGGGCTTTCCTCCTCCTCCTCGTTGTTCGAATTATCACGCACCTGGTGTAACTCCGCCATCATGCTCTTCCCCCACTGCGCCAAACGAAAAGGGGCGGGGAATAGAATAGAAAGAACGTCAGGGGCGGGCGGAGTGTGTATAAAGCGTAACACGCGTGCGTATTACGTACGATCTGTGAGCGGAGGAAGGAGCATTGGACGCGCCGATCGTAAGAACGAAGGTAAGAGACAAACTTGGGCCTATACTGCTTCTAGATTGAGGCCTATATTGTAACAAGATTAGGAGAGTTTTGTCTGACATTAGGCTTTGTCTTGTGTTGTGTCTTGCAGTGAACATGGATATCTTAATGAGAGATACTGACTTCATGTCACTATTCATTGATATGCTAAGGGAGCTGCCCTGTCTGTGGGAGATTACCCACCCCCATTTCAAAAACCAAGCAAAGAGGAAGGCAGCACTGGAGCAATTGTGTGAAATTGTGAAGCAGGTGATCCCCACGGCAGACATCACTTATTTAAAGATATTAATTGGTTGCCTGAGGAGCACATATCTGAGGGAGCGCAATAAAGTCCTGGATTCACAGAGATCCGGAGCAGCAGGTGACATCTATGTCCCCAGGATGTTGTACTACGACAGGCTGCACTTTCTGGCAGGCCAGACTGAACCCAGGCCATCCCTCTCCAGTCTTCCTTCCACGCTTCCTTCCCCCCCGGCTGAGGCTTCTGATGCCCAACCTGGGCCTTCCAGGCCATATGTGGAGGAGCCCAGATTGAGCTAGGTATAGCATTCCTCTAAATATTTCTGCTTGTCCAATTTAATGATGTTAACTAGATGTTAGTTGGGAGTACTAATTTATGATTGTGATTGATGATGCAAAAACTAAAACCATGTCCCTTTTTCATACACAGGGAAGTCTCAGCCAGGAGGTGGCTGATCTGCAGGTCCCTCCACCCACCCTGAAAACAGAAAGTGGCAGCAGGAGGAGTAGCCTAGAGGAGGCGGTTATCAGATTTTTTTGGAGGGCTACAGAGGTCCTGGGAGCACCACACACCAGGCAGGAGAACCTTGCGGCATTCATTGCCTATAAAATGCAGAGGATGGAGGAGGGCCAACAAGCCATGTGTCAGGCCCTCATATCAGAGGCTCTGGAGAAAGGTGTGAGGGGCCAACTTACACCTCACACACAGCTTTGGGATGGTCCTCCTCCTGCAGGTCCTCCTCCTCCTCCTCCCTCTCCTCCAGGGCCTCCCAGTCCTCCTCCAGGTCCTCCCAGTCCTCCTCCTCCTCCAGGTCCTACTCCTCCTCCTGCCACATCTCCTACTGCACAGCCACAGCCCGGAAGGAAGTGTGAAAGGAAGACCAGAGAGTGATAGCCCTGGATCCAGTCTGGTCGGCCAAAAGATGCAGCCTCTTGTGGTACCACAGCCTGGGGACACTGATGTCATCTGCTGCTATCCGAGTCTCTGTGAATCCCGGACCAGACTGCCCTCCCTTAGATATGGACTCCTCAGGCCACCAATTTTGAGGTTTAAGAATTGATGTCTGCCGTGGGGGTCCCAGGCTTCACTAATTTCTGCTGTTGATCCAGTGTTGCCTTCCTCTTTGTTTGGTTCTGAGCCCTTAATAAAGGATTTTTGTTTTGAATTATACTCTCCTATGTGTTTTACTTCAAAAATGATGGTTTGTTTGTGAGGATTCAGGTACATTTCTAATATACAATGTGAAATGAACAAGGGACACCAACACCAAACAATCTCCTGGAGATTAAATAATAAAAGATATCAATGGTGTTGGGGTAACTTGCCACACAAAACACACACAAAAATATTCTGGAGTAAAAATAAAAATAACTTTGAACAAAGATCAGCCTTGGAAAAAATCAAAACATTAAAGAAAAAAAAAGGCTTAAAAAGAAAAAAATAAAAACATAAAAAATATAAAACTGTCAGATGTGACAACTAATAACAATATATTGAGGGAATCCTACTAAAAAAACACAAATAAAACTTTGTGAGAAGTGTGTGTGAATATGAGCAGCAAAACTACTTAATTCATGTCACATTATAAAGAAGAAGAGAGTGCGCTGTATTAAACCATTTTTAACATTGCAGCGTGACGAAAGTGCTGTATCCATTGCGAACGCTAAGTTTACCAGAACGAGCTGTCCCGTCTCGGAATTTCTTCTGAGCATGCGTGGCACTTTGTGCGTCGGAACAGGCCACACACGGTCGGAATTGACGCGATCGGATTTTGTTGTCGGAAAATTTTATCTCCTGCTCTCCAACTTTGTGTGTCGGAAAATCCGATGGAAAATGTCCGATGGAGCCCACACACGGTCGGAATTTCCGACAACACGCTCCGATCGGACATTGTCCATCGGAAAATCTGACCGTGTGTACGGGGCATAAGTCTGTAAGTACAGTAGGCTGTCATTAATTTTCAATTAATTAGTATATGTTCTACTAATTCAACTACATTTCATCTGTTTGTTTGGTAGGATGTTTCTGTCAGGGAGTTCATTCAGCTAGGCCTCATTTGTGCTAGCTAGTGCCTTAACAGTATTGTAGCATGCCTGTTACTATTTGCATTTGTGATGTAATGTTAAATGCTAATGCATATTTTTATAATTTGTGTTTTGCAGTTTTACAAAAAAATTATTCTCAGTAAAGATTACAACTATTAGCCCTTCCTCCTGAGTCTTTATTGGGAAGCTGTTAGCTGTCTGCCAAGCCTTGTACTTTGAACACATTGTGAGGGCAGAACACTTCAAATATATTAATAGTAAAAAGGTCAGGTCTGAGCATGTAGGCCCTTTACAAAAACATCTAGAGTGGGTGACTGGGGACAAGGAGAATGTTAACTTATTAAATACTTTCTTCAGCTCTGTGTATACAAAAGAGCATAGGGGAGCTCATGTCTATAATGGGGGTGGTAGTGACACAGCCCCGAATGATCCACAATGGCTCAAAAGTGATATGGTCCAGAAATATTTAGATAGAATAAAGGTGGATAAAGCACCTGGACCTGATGGCATCCACCCACAGATCCTAAAAGAATTGAGCTCTGCAATTTCAAAGCCATTGTATCTAATTTTTAGGGACTCAATAATGACGGCAATAGTACCACTGGATTGGCGCAGGGCAAACGTGGTGCCTATATTTAAAAGGGATCAAAGTCCTTACCAAGTAATTATAGACCTGTTAGTTTAACTTCTATAGTCGGGAAGATACTGGAGCATTTAATAAAAGATCACATAGACGAGTTCTTGCTGGAAAAAAAAAATTTAAGCAACAGACAGCATGGATTCATGAAAGACAGAAGTTGTCAGAAAAACCTGATTTCTTTTTATGAAGAGGTAAGTAAAACCTTGGACAGAGGGGTGGCTGTGAACGTGGTATACTTGGATTTTGCAAAAGCGTTCGATACAGTTCCGCACACATGGCTCATGTGTAAAGTAAAGTCTACAGGCTTGGAAATATCAGTTTATAAATGGATAAAAAACTGGCTAAAAGACAGAATTCAGAGAGTAGTGGTTAATGATTCTTACCCTGAATGGTCTAGGGTTATCAGTGGTGTACCTCAAGGTTCAGTGCTGGGACCCTTACTCTTTAATATCTTTATAAATGATTTTGGGTCTGGGATCAAAAGTAACATTTCTGTCTTTGCAGATGACACCAAACTATGCAGTGGAATAACGTCCTTACAGGATGTCTCCAATTTACAAGCCAACCTCAGTGCTCTGTCTAATTGGGCGTCTATGTGGCAAATGAGGTTTAATGTTGAGAAACGTAAAGTTACTCACTTGGGGGCTAAGAATATGCATGCATCATTCATACTAGGGGAGTACAACTGGGGGAATCCATAGTGGAGAAGGATCTGGGGGTTTTGGTAGATCATAAGCTCAATAATAGCATGCAATGCCAAGCTGCGGTTTCCAAAGCGAGCAAAGTCCTTTCTTGTATTAAGAGAGGTATGGACTCCAGAGAGAGAGATATCATTTTGCCCCTGTTCAAATCACTGGTAAGACCTCATCTGGAATATGCAGTTCAGTTTTGGGCACCAGTTCTCAAAAAGGATATCGGGGGAACTGGAGAAAGTGCAGAGAAGGGCAACCAAACTGATAAGAGGCATGGAGGAGATCAGCTATGAGGAAAGATTATAGGAACTGAATTTATTCACTCTTGAGAAGAGGAGAACAAGGGGGGATATGATCAACATGTTCAAACATATAAGGGGTCCATATAGTGAACTTGGTGTTGAGTTATTCACTTTACGGTCAACACAGAGGACTCTTTACGCCTAAAAGAAAAGAGATTTCATCTCCAAATACGGAAAGGTTTCTTCACAGTAAGAGCTGTGAAAATGTGGAATAGACTCCTGCCAGAGGTGGTTCTGGCCAGCTCAGTAGATTGCTTTAAGAAAGGCCTGGATACTTCCCTAAATGTACATAATATAACTGGGTACTAGCATTTATAGGTAAAGTTGATCCAGGGAAAATCTGATTGCCTCTTGGGGGATCAGGAAGGAATTTTTTCCCCTGCTGTAGCAAATTGGAGCATACTCTGCTGGGTTTTTTTTGTTTGCCTTCCTCTGGATCAACATTGGGTATATCATTGGGTATATTGGATTGTACGATTTTTTTTTTCATGGTTGAACTGGATAGACTTGTGTCTTTTTTCAACCTGATTAACTAACTAACTAACTAAAAAAAGTAGGGGCAATCAAGGGGTTACGTGTGTTCCCTGGGTTCTGTTCTAACTGTAGGGGGGATGGGCTGGCAGGGACATTACAGAGATCACTCCTCCCGATCACTGGGAACAGTAGATCTCTGACATGTCCCCTGTCAGAACGGGGATCTGCTTGTTTACACTGGTAGATCCCTGTAATGCCTCTGTACTAGGCGATCGCGGGTCACCGGCGGCTATCGAGCTACCAAGCTGCAGGCACGCTCCCGAAGTGTGCAGGGGGCGTGAGCGCATGCCGCCGGCGGTGAGCACTCGCCCGCTATCATGTCTGCGTGAGACGCTGTACAGCTAAGGCGATTTGTGCAGAAGAGCCAACCTGCTGCTGCATAACGACGGCGGCTGTTTGGCTAGTGGTTAAAGAGATAAAACACAGAGAAGTGCATACATTGCAGAGATCTAATGCATATTTTTTTTCCAAATATACAGTGCCTTGAAAAAGTATTCACACCCCTTGAAATTGTCCACATTTCGTTACAACCAAAAACGTAAATGTCTTTTATTGGGATTTTATGTGATAAACCAACACAAAGTGGCACATAATTGTGAAGTGGAAGGAAAATGATAAACTGTTTTCAATTTTTTTTTTACAAATAAATATGTAAAGAGTGTGAGGTACATTTGTATTCAGCCCCCTTTACTCTGATACCCCTAACTAAGATCTAGTGGAACCTGTGTGTAATTTAATCTCAGTATAAATACAGCTGTTCTGTTAAGCCCTCAGAGGTTTGTAAGATAACCTTAGTGAACAAACAGCATCATGAAGGCCAAGGAACACACCAGACAGGTCCAGGATAAAGTTGTGGAGAAGTTTAAAGCAGGGTTAGGTTTTAAAAAAATATCCCAAGCTTTGAACAACTGCAAACCTACCAAGACATGGTCATCCACCTAAACTGACAGCCTGTGCAGAGAGAGCATTAATCAGAGAAGCAGCCAAGAGGCCCATGGTAACTCTGAAGGAGCTGCAGAGATCCACAGCTCAGGTAGGAGAATCTGCCCACAGGACAACTATTAGTTGTGCTCTCCACAAATCTGCCCTTTATGGAAGAGTGGCAAGTATAAAGCCATTGTTGAAAGAAAGCCATAAGAAGTCCCATTTGCAGTTTGCGAGAAGTCATGTGGAGGACACAGCAAACATGTGGAAGAAGGTGCTCTGGTCAGATGAGACCAAAATTGAACTTTTTGACCTTAAAGCAAAACGCTATGTGTGGCGGAAAACTAACACTGCACATCACCCTGAACACACCATATGCACCATGAAACATAATGGTGGCAGCATCATGTTGTGGGAAATCTTTTCTTCAGCAGGGACAGGGAAGTTGGTCAGAGTTGATGGGAAGATGGATGGAGCCAAATACAGGGCAATCTTAGAAGAAAACCTGTTAGGCTGCTTTCACACTGAGGTGCTTTACACCTGTAAAGAGCCTCTCCTCTCACTCCAGTGTAAAAGCCTGAGTGCTTTCACACTGAAATGGTGCGCTGGCAGGAAGCCAAAAAAAGTCCTGCACCCGCATCTTTGAGGCGCTGTAGGAGCGGTGTATACACGCTCCTATACACGCTCCAGTGTGAAAGTAGCTTAAGAGTCTGCAAAAGACTTGAGACTGGGGCAGAGGTTCACCTTCCAGCAGGACAACGACCCTAAACATACAGCCAAAACTACAACGGAATGGTTTAGATCAAAGCATATTCATGTATTAGAATGGCCCAGTCACAGTCCAGACCTAAATCCAATTGAGAATCTGTGGCAAGACTTGAAAATTGCCTTTCACAAACACTCTCCATCCAATCTGACAGAGCTTGAGATATTTTGCAAAGAAGAATGGGCAAAAATGTCACTCTCTAGATGTGCAAAGATGGTAGAGACATCCCCAAAAAGACTTGCAGCTGTAATTGCAGCGAAAGATGGTTCTACAAAGTATCAAAGTATTGACAGGGGGGGGGGCTGAATATAAATGCACACCACACTTTTCATATGTTTATTTGTAAAAAAAATTGAAAATCATTTATCATTTTCCTTCTACTTCACAATTAGGGATGAGCCGAACACACCCCTGTTCGGTTTGCACCAGAACATGCGAACAGGCAAATAATTCATTCGAACACGCGATAACCGTTAAAGTCTATGGGACACGAACATGAATAATCAAAAGTGCTCATTTTAAAAGCTTATATGCAAGTTATTGTCATAAAAAGTGTTTGGGGACCTGGGTCCTGCGCCAGGGGACATGGATCAATGCAGAAAAAAGTTTTAAAAACTACAGTTTTTTCGGGAGCAGTGATTTTAATAATGCTTAAAGTGAAACAATAAAAGTGTAATATTCCTTTAAATTTCATACCTGGGGGGTGTCTATAGTATGCCTGTAAAGGGGCGCATGTTTCCTGTGTTTAGAACAGTCTGACAGCAAAATGACATTTCAAAGGAAAAAAAGTCATTTAAAACTACTCGCGGCTATTAATGAATTGCCGGTCCGACAATACACATAAAAGTTCATTGATAAAAACGGCATGGGAATTCCCCACAGGGGAACCCCGAACCAAAAAAAAAATGACTTGGGGGTCCCCCTAAATTCCATACCAGGCCCTTGAATCACAATCACAAATGTCAAGGGGTATGAATAGTGTAGCACAGTATTGTATGCATGAGCACTATACACTTTAACTATAACGACAACTTCTACATAGTCCAAAAGCAGCTTACTAACAAGTACAAATTCTACCAGAAATGTTGGAGATCTCTCCTTCTGGACATGGGACACACTCATAGCAACATTCATGAATTGAAGATCCAAACATTTTTCTGCTGCCAGGTAAACAGGGATCTGAGCATCGAGATACCGGAACCTAAAAATCAGATATTATTATTACTTTGTAGAGGTCCATCAGGTGCAATGAAGCTACATTATACAAACTAAGAACAACAGCATATATAAATTCAACACTTCATATACCTGATATGTGCCTGCTGTACCATGTACTTGTATGAGAAAGTGCCTAGTTCTCTTTGTCTTTGTATTGCTTCCTTTATGTGAAATCCCTGGTGTTCCTGCTAGTCCCTCTGCTTTCCTATTAAAAACCGACCACACTAAGGAGGAGAACACACAGTGGTCAGTTCTCTAGCTGTGCTGGGAACTCCTTCAATGACCAGACTTGTCCTCGCACGCCTCCCCTTGCACAGCCACTCACTGGGAAGACCAGTGCACTGATGTTTCTCCACTCTCACCTCCCTATGCAGCTGGAAACAGAGGGTACTGTATGTGATTATTAATCAAAAACAGGGGAAAAGGTATTTATAATGTTTTTTATTTTTATACACAAATGTTTTACCATTCATTTCTAATGAAACTACAAAGGGAGAGATTAGAGTCAGTTAGGAAATTGTACTTTAATTCTTATTGCTAGCTCTTGGGCCATAAACTCCTTTTTGTTTTGTTTTCCTTATAATAGGATTTTTCTTGTTCTTAATTATCTTGTGTGGGTGCTTCAATCACTTTTAGCTGCTGTGCTATCTATAGTGAACCTTCTTTTTCATGTTTTGGTGTAAAGCTTCCCTAAAAATAAATGGGCAGTTGTTTCATGAAGTTGGTATTTTTGGGATCATTTTGGGGGTATATTTGAACTCTTTTTTAAGGGGGTATTATTATGGGGTTTTCTTTAAACTTGGGGTATATTGGTTTATTTTGTAGTTTGTTAGGGCCTTGTTCATTATTTTTTTTTGCATAAAGATTTTATTGAGAACAAAAAAATGCCAAATACAATCTTGACATATACAGTTATGGCTCAGCAAGCCTGTAAAGATAATACACAGCTGCATATACAGTTTAAAACATAGAGTTATATTAAAGTAAGATTCTGTATTTCTAAGCTGCGAACAAAGAGTCAAATGTGGCTATGCAGCTTATGAGTGCACATTCTCAGCAAGAGATAATATGAAACAAGCAAAGGGGGAGATGGGGGGGGGGGAATAAAAAAAAAAGGGGGGCTTAAATACAGGAGGGAGTGCAGATGAGGAGAGGGGGTGAGGTCTTCACCAGCTACCCTCTCCAGCTTATAGGGCTCACTACCCTTAAAGATATCACAGTTGAGTTTGAATTTTTAAAGTAGGCTTTGATAGCAGAGGCGATGTCACTCCGGTTAGGAGTTATTTCAGTATCAACTTGAATTCTTGATATGATTGGGAACTTCTGAAAGCAATCCAGGATTCCCAGGTGTTCGTGAATTTTGAGATATTTTCCAAGGCAGTATATATCAGTTCTTCCATCTCGGCTACACAATTTATTCTGTTAAACCACTCGGAGACAGAAGGGGGAGATGTGGACCTCCAATGGGTCGGTACGCACATCTTAGCAGCATTAATTATGTGCATGGCTACCGACTTGTGATATTGTTTTTTAGGAAGTTTAGTTAGATGTAGGAGATACTGTGCCGGGCAGATATCCAGGGGGAGTAACTACACTTGTTTTGTCAGGTCATGAACCCTGCACCAGAACGGCTGGAGTACCGGGCAATCCCACCAATATATTATTATTATATATTTGGAGGAATGCGCCCGTCTCCATACCACACCGCCAGCAGAGATCAGGAACAGAGGGGAAGAACCTGTACACCAGGTCCGGTGTTCTATACCATCGGGTTTTAAGTATATATCCGTTCTCTTGAACTGAAACATTCAGGGAATGTAGAATGTAAAGGTGTATGTTGTCCCAGTCCTCCCCGTCTATCTCCAAACCCAGGCCTGATTCCCAGTAGGAACGCTCCGTATGTAGGAGTGCAGATGGCTCCTCGAACATCGATGGGTAGAGTGTGGAGATGACGTGGGACTGGGGGGTTGAGCGAGTGCAAAGTGACTCCATGATTGTGGGGGATTTGTAAAGCTTTGTTTGCGGGATGGATCCGTAAGGAAATGTTTAAGCTGGAGGTAGGGCCAGTGTGGAAATATGGCCGTATTAGAAAGTGTAGCGAGATCAGTTTTTATTCATTCAAAGTAAGACGCTGTTCTCAGAGTACAAGAAGTATAACATAACGATTTAGAGTACAGGACAATCACATATCAAGACGTTGTCAATTACAATAGTCAGATGGCATGGGAAGGCATGCTAGCTGGTATACTAAATTGTGAGCCAAAATTAAGACAGTAGTGCAGGGTTAATGACTAATGGTATACATTAAATAGTAATGCCTGCTAGGCAGTGAGAGTCCACACTAACAGGATGTCTGAGTAACCACGTAAAGTTGTTGTACAGTTAAAAGGTCTTTAACCTTAATGCATTCTCTGCTTTAAGGTAAAAAACCTTTTACATGCAGCTCACCCCAAAACCTCCCTTAAATACTCACCTGAGCCCGATCTCGGTCCAGCACTGTCTGCAGCAGCTCCTCTCCTGGGTCTCCAGCAGGAGAGGAGCAGCAGGAACCATTGGCTCCTGCTGCTGTCCATCTAAACCTGTAAGCAGAGAGCAGGGGGTGGGGCCGAGCTAGGTGGTGTGTCTGAATAGATGCAATCCGTCCAGATGGGGAGTCAATCCACATGAGTGACACTCAGCAGGAAGAACCAGAAGCTCCGGCAGAGGACCTGGCAAGATGAGGATCGGGCTGCTCTATGCAAACCCATTGCACAAAGCAAGTAAATATAACATGTTTGTTATTTTATTGAAAAAAAAAATGAAGGTTTACAATTGCTTTAACAGGCGAAGCGTAGAGAAGAAATTGGGTCCACAGAGGATACAGGCTATTAGCCGGGCAAGAAAGAGGGCTAAGGGCTTTTTTTATTTTTTATTTTGTGTTAATAGGGGTTTTTTTAATAGGGTTTTTTTGAAGTCTGGGGTTCTTTAAGTGCAGCATTCCCTGCTTACTGCCCATCTGTTCTTGGATCTACCTTTTGAAAGAAAAAAGTATAAGAACAATGTACAGCTAAACCACCTCATGTTATATCACTCAAATTCACAGGGTCCTCTCCCTTATTTCCATAGATTAAAAAAGATTAGGAATACACCAGTTAGGCCTTATTCCTGAATACAACTATATGACTGCTGGTCACTTTAACTCTTTAACTACTGTATCTTCTGCAGTATCTTTATTGTTGTTGTAAAATTCCAGGCTGTGGTCTTTGTCTCTGGTAATTTTAGGCCTGACCATGCTACTTAAAATTTTCCGGTTGTTGGCCAATTTTACCCTGTTGTGACGTCTGCTGTATCTTAATTCTTGTAGTATCTTACCTTTACATAGGCTATCCCCCCTTCTGTCCATCATGAATGCTGCTGCCAGACTCATCCACCTTACCAATCGCTCTGTGTCTGCTACTCCTCTCTGTCAATACCTCCACTGGCCTCGGCTCACTCAATGAATTAAATTTAAAATACTAACAACAATTTACAAAGCCATCCACAACTCGGCCCCAAGCTACATCACCAGCCTAGTTTCAAAATACCAACCTAATTGTTCTCTTCATTCCTCCTAAGACCTTCTGCTCTCTAGCTCCCTCGTCACCTCCTCCCATGTGTCAGAAACCATGAATCAGACTGAGACAGAAGTACAGTTAAATCACATTTGTTCAATAACAATAAAAAAAGGTAAACAGAGTAAACATTGTCAAAACATAGCCAGAGTTCAGGAACTGGAACGGATAGTCAGGCAAGCCAAAACGTCAGGGAGCCAGAGATGAGTGTAGTAGAACAGCAAGCAGGATCTGGAGCCAGAAGGAATCTCAGCTAAACAAGTCTTTAACAGGAACACAGGAAAGTGTCTCTAGAGATGTGAACAAGACGAAGGCAGAGATCATCTGGGCTGGATGGCTTAAGTAGGCAGGACTGACGAGCAGGATATCATCAACAGGTGAGTCACTGTGGAGAGACAGGAGCTGGCAATTAGCCGACAGCTGAGTGGCCAGCTTAGAGAAGGAAGGGCTGAGCCCAGCCCTGACAGTACCCCCTCCTCAATGACTCTTCCCCTTTGGAGGACAACCAGGCTTGAGGGGAAAACATCTATGGAAATCACGGAGGAGGACAGGGGCATGCACGTCTGAGGATGAGACCCAAGAGCATTCTTCTGGCCCGTAGCCTTTCCAATGCACCAGGTACTGTATGCGCTTACTGAACCTACAGGAGTCAACAATGAACTGTACTTCATACTCCTCATGGTTCTCAACCTGTACAGGGTAAAGATGAGGCACTGAGGTGGTAAAGCTGTTGCAGACCAAAGGTTTTAATAAGGAGACATGAAATACATTTGAGATACGCATATTAGAAGGAAGGTCTAATGCGTAAGACACTGGGTTACTCCTGCGAAGAATACGGAAAGGCCCAATAAACCGAGGTGCGAACTTTAGACAGGGAACACGAAGTTGGAGGTTGCGAGATGACAGCCAGACCCTGTCCCCAACCTGGTAGGAAGGTGCAGGCAGGTGTCTGCGGTCAGCATGGAGTCTGTACCTATCAATAGCATGTCGCAAAGCCTCCTGGATTTGTGCCCAAGTGGAACGAAGACCACGGAGCTGGTCCTCTAATGCATCAATACTCCATGGAACAAATGAGTCAGGCAACATGGAAGGTTGGAAACCACAACTTGCCATAAACGGGGACAATCAGGAAACAGAATTCAAGGCACTAATGTGAGCAAACTCCATCCACGGTAAGAGGTCTGACCAGTTGTTATAATGGTCAGAAATATAGCAACGTAGGAATTGCTCCAAGGACTGAATTGGCTCATTCTGCGGCCCCATTAGACTGTGGATTATACACAGAGGAGAAAGCAAGCTGAATTCCCAACTATGCACAAAAGGCTCCCCAGTACCGAGACACAAACTGACTACCCCTGTCCGAGACAATCACCTTGGGTAGCCATGTAAGCGAAAGATCTCCCGAGCAAAAATGGAAGCCAGTTCCTTAGAAGTGGGCAACTTCTTAAGTGGAATACAATGGGACATTTTCGAGATGTGGTCAACCGCCATAAGCATAACTGTAAAAACATTCAGGAGCAACCACAATTGAAAGCGCTGATCGGGACAGTCTTGAAAGGACAAACAGTCAAATAATAAAAACGTTCAATGAGATAAAAACTTGTGTCGATTTAATAATAACATGTGATTGGATAAAAAATTATCTAGACATCTCCTTGCATAGATGGAACTACTGCAAAGCATGCTCCTCACTGTGACAGTACCTTAAGCAACAGTCAGTGGTGGACTAGCTTGGTGGGGCAGTGCTGCAATGGCAAAACTTTCATGTGTTCCTGGATGTCACTAGGAAGAGGGAAGCCAGCATGTGAGGAGCCGGATGGACAGTGTGGAGCCTCAATGGGATCCCCAATGATGTGTGGCGGAATCACGCGGCAACCAGGAAGCAAAGGGGGACCGAGAGGCAGCAAGAGCAACCACCGACCAGAGCAAGTGGACCACAAGGATGCACAGCACTCTCAGAGGTAGGACATTGAGACAGAAGGGTGCCAACTCCAGTCTCAGAAGCATCAACCTCAAGGATAAAAGGTAATGTAGGATCAGGATGTGCCAACACAGGAGCAGAAACAAAGGCAGCCTTGAGACACTCAAAGGCCTTAATGGACTCCGGAGACCAACTCTATGGGTTACCGTCCTTTCTGGTCATATCAGTCAGGGGCTTGGCCAGAGAAGAGAAATTACAAATAAACTTCCGTAAATAGTTGGCAAAGCCAAGAAAACGCTGCAGAGGACGTAAACCCACGGGTTGGGGCCACTGTATGACTGCTCAAAGTTTCTCTGGGTCCATCGAAAAACCAGCATTGAAAATGACATAACCCAGGAATTTAACCTGTTCACGATGGAATTCACACTTGTCCAATTTACAATAGAGATTGTTCTCTCTTAGTTTCTGAAGCACATGACAGACATCTGTGTGGTGGCTCTCCAGGGACTTGGAAAATATGAGGATATCGTCGAGATAAATCACCACACATAACTGCAACAAATCTCGCTGGACATCGTTAATAAATTCCTGGAAACCTGCCAGGGCATTACAAAGGCCAAAAGGCCTTATGAGGTACTCATAATGGTCTGATCTGGTATTAAACGCAGTTTTCCACTCGTCGCCCTCCTTAACCCTCATGAGATTGTATGCCCCTCTCAAATCAAACTTTGTAAAAATTGTTGCTCCCTTAAGGCGGTCAAATAACTTTGTAATCAACGGAATTGGATAGGCATTCTTAATTGTGAAACGACTGCGACCCTATAATCAATACAAGGTCTCAGTTTACCACTCTTCTTCTTCACAAAGAAGAAACCAGCACCAGCAGGAGACGAGGATTTGTGGATGAAACCTAGAGAGAGTGCGTCTGCAACATACTCCTCCATGGCCTTATCCTCCAAGACCGACAAAGGGTAAACCCAGCCACGGGACCAGATGGCTTGCATCCGAGGGTACTTAGGGAACTCAGTCAAGTGATTGCCAGACCGTTGTTCCTAATTTTTACAGACAGTCTACTGACTGGAATGGTACCAGCTGATTGGAGAAAAGCCAATGTAGCACCAATATTTAAAAAGGGCCCAAAATACATCCCTGGGAATTACAGACCAGTTAGCCTAACATCAATAGTATGTAAACTCTTGGAGGGGATGATAAGGGACTATATACAAGATTTTAGTAATAAGAACGATATCATTAGCAGTAATCAGCATGGATTCATGAAGAATCGTTCTTGCCAAACCAATCTATTAACCTTCTATGAGGAGGTGAGTTGCCATCTAGATAAAGGAAGGCCCGTAGACGTGGTGTATCTGGATTTTGCAAAAGCATTTGACACAGTTCCCCATAAACATTTACTGTACAAAATAAGGTCCGTTGGCATGGACCATAGGGTGAGTACATGGATTGAAAACTGGCTACAAGGGCGAGTTCAGAGGGTGGTGATAAATGGGGAGTACTCAGAATGGTCAGGGGTGGGTAGTGGGGTTCCCCAGGGTTCTGTGCTGGGACCAATCCAATGTGTTCATAAACGATCTGGAGGATGGGATAAACAGTTCAATCTCTGTATTTGCAGACAATACTAAGCTAAGTAGGGCAATAACTTCTCCGCTGGATGTGGAAACCTTGCAAAAAGACCTGAACAAATTAATGGGGTGGGTGACTACATGGCAAATGAGGTTCAATGTAGAAAAATGTAAAATAATGCATTTGGGTGGCAAAAATATGAATGCAATCTATACACTGGGGGGAGAACCTCTGGGGGAATCTAGGATGGAAAAGGGCCTGGGGGTCCTATTATGATAGGCTCAGCAATGGCATGCAATGCCAAGCTGCTGCTAATAAAGCAAACAGAATATTGGCATGCATTAAAAGGGGGATCAACGTAAGAGATAAAACGATAATTCTCCCACTCTACAAGGCTATGGTCCGGCTGCACCTGGAGTATGCTATCCAGTTAGGGCACCAGTCCTCAGGAAGGATGTACTGGAAATGGAGCGAGTACAAAGAAGGGCAACAAAGCTAATAAAGGGTCTGGAGGATCTTAGTTATGAGGAAAGGTTGCAAGCACTGAACTTATTCTCTCTGGAGAAGAGATGCTTGAGAGGGGATATGATTTAAATTTACAAATACTGTACTGGTGACCCCACAATTGGGATAAAACTTTTTCGCAGAAGAGAGTTTAATAAGACTCGTGGCCACTCATTACAATTAGAAGAAAAGAGGTTTAACCTTAAACTACGTAGAAGGTTCTTTACTGTAAGCGCGGCAAGGATGTGGAATTCCCTTCCACAGGCGGTGGTCTCAGCGGGGAGCATTGATAACTTCAAGAAACTATTAGATAATCACCTGAATGACCGCAACATACAGGGATATACAATGTAATACTGACACATAATCACACACATAGGTTGGACTTGATGGACTTGTGTCTTTTTTCAACCTCACCTACTATGTAACTATGTAACTATGAGGGGGTATGGCACCAGGTTGAAGGTCAATTGTGCAATCATATGAACAGTGTGGAGGCAACCTACCGGCTTGACCTTTATCAAAGACATCGCTAAAATCGCGGTACTTCTCCGGCAGAGAGGAGAGTGAAGAGGTGCACAGGACCTTGGCTACCTTTTGGAAGCATGTCTTACTGTATTGCGGCGACCAGGAGAGAACCTCAGTACAGAGCCAGTCAAAAGAGGGGTTGTGCCTCTGTAACCAATGATAACTAATAATCATCGGAAACTTAGGAGAGGAAATAACTTGGAATTGGATTATCTCATGGTGAAGAGCCCCTACGGCCATGGACAATGGAACAGTCTCATGAGTCACATGGCTAGGCTGTAGAGGTCTCCCGTCATAAGCCTCAATGGCAAGTGGAGTGTCACACAGCTGCAGCAGAATTGAGTGCTTCAATACAAAGGCAGCATCAATAAACAGTCCTGCAGCCTCAGATTCGATTAGAGTCTGTATCTCAACGGACAACTCAGCCCAAGAAAGGGTAACCAAAACCAGGGGCTTATCCTTCTGGATAACTGGGGACGAAACAACGCCACCTAAGGTCTGTCTGTGACAGGACCTCAAGGTTCGGGTGTTCCCTGGACGGGTAGGACAAGACTTCAAAAGGTGACCTGCCCGGCCACAATAAAGGCACAATCTCTCCCTCCTTCTAAGGCTACGCTCATCTACAGAGAGACGTGTGAAGCCCAAGTGGGTTCATCTTCACAGACCGACTTGGTACCAGGAGGCATGGGAGATGAGGGAGGCAAGGGTGGGACTGCAAAGTTCGGAGACAAATGTACAGGAGGCTTCCGCAAGCGCTCCTTAAAAAGAAGTCCTTATCTGAGTCTGGAGTCAATGAGGATGGCAAACGTGATCAACTTCTCCAGCTCAGTGGAGAATTATCGTTTTATCTCTGGAGTTGATCCCCCTTTTAATGCATGCCAATTTTCTGTTTGCTTTATTAGCAGCAGCTTGGCATTGCATGCCATTGCTGAGCCCATCATCTACTAGGACCCCCAGGGTATAGATTGTATTCATATTTTTGCCACCCAAATGCATTATGTTACATTTTTCTACATTGAACCTCATTTGCCATGTAGTCGCCCACCCCATTAATTTGTTCAGGTCTTTTTGCAAGGTTTCCACATCCTGCGGAGAAGTTATTGCCCTGCTTAGCTTAGTATTGTCTGCAAATACAGAGATTGAACTGTTTATCCCATCCTCCAGATCGTTTATGAACACATTGGATTGGTCCCAGCACAGAACCCTGGGGAACCCCACTACCCACCCCTGACCATTCTGAGTACTCCCCATTTATCCCCACCCTCTGAGCTCGCCCTTGTAGCCAGTTTTCAATCCATGTACTCACCCTATGGTCCATGCCAATGGACCTTATTTTGTACAGTAAACGTTTATGGGGAACTGTGTCAAATGCTTTTGCAAAATCCAGATACACCACGTCCACGGGCCTTCCTTTATCTAGATGGCAACTCACCTCCTCATAGAAGGTTAATAGATTGGTTTGGCAAGAACGATTTTTCATGAATCCATGCTGATTACTGCTAATGATACCATTCTTATTACTAAAATCTTGTATATAGTCCCTTATCATCCCCTCCAAGAGTTTACATACTATTGATGTTAGGCTAACTGGTCTGTAATTCCCAGGGATATATTTTGGGCCCTTTTTAAATATTGGTGCTACATTGGCTTTTCTCCAATCAGCTGGTACCATTCCAGTCAGTAGACTATCTGTAAAAATTAGGAACAACGGTCTGGCAATCACTTGACTGAGTTCCCTAAGTACCCTCGGATGCAAGCCATCTGGTCCCGGTGATTTATTAATGTTAAGTTTCTCAAGTCTAATTTTAATTCTGTCCTCTGTTAACCATGGAGGTGCTTCCTGTGTTGTGTCATGAGGATAAACACTGCAGTTTTGGTTACTGAAGCCCCCCGAATCACTCGTGAAGACTGAGGAGAAGAATAAATTCAATACCTTTGCCATCTCCCCATCCTTTGTAACCAGATGTCCTTCCTCATTCTTTATAGGGCCAATATGGTCTGTCCTCCCTTTTTTACTGTTTACATACTTAAAGAATTTCTTGGGATTTTTTTTGCTCTCCTCCGCTATGTGTCTTTCATGTTCTATCTTAGCTGTCCTAATTGCACCCTTACATTTCTTGTTGCATTCTTTATAAAGTATGAAAGCTGAGGATGATTATTGATTATATGATTTTTATATGCATTTTTACATTGGAGTTAAGCCATCCAGGACTTTTGTTTGCTCTTTTAAATTTATTACCCAATGGGATACATTGGCTAATGCCCTTATTTAATATGCTCTTAAAGCAAACCCATCTCTCCTCCGTATTCTTTGTTCCTAATATTTTATTCCAATTTATGCCTTTTAGCAAGGTTTGTAGTTTAGGGAAGTTGGCTCTTTTGAAATTCAGTGTCTTTGTATTCCCTTTATGTTTCCTATTTGTGTGATTTATACTGAAACTAATTGACCTGTGATCGCTGTTACCTAAATTGCCCTGTATTTCCACATCCGTGATCAGGTCTGTATTGTTGGTAATCAGTAGATCCAGTAATGTTTTATTTCTAGTTGGTGCGTCTACCATCTGACCCATAAAATTGTCCTGCAAGACATTAAGGAACTGGCGAGTCTTAAATGAATGTCTATGTCTGGATAATTAAAATCCCCCATTATGATAACACTTCCCATCCTTGCTGCTAATCCAAATTGTGATAAGAGATCTGTCTCCACTTCCTCCCTCAGGTTAGGGGGCCTATAGCCTACTCCCAGTATTATTTTCCCCTTAGCTTCATCCCTTTGAAGCTCTACCCATAAGGATTCCACCTCCTCTCTAGCTCCCTCAGTGATGTCATCTCTCACATTCACTTGTACATTATTCTTGATATATAGGCATACCCCTCCCCCTTTTTTACCCTCTCTATCCTTGCGGTATAGGGTATACCCTTGAATGTTTGCCAGCCAATCATGAGAGCTGTTGAACCAGGTCTCTGAAATTCCCACAAAATCCAAATCCTCCTCGTACAACAGTATCTCTAGTTCACCCATCTTGTCCGCCATGCTTCTGGCATTGGTGAACATGCCACATAGTTTAGACCGGTCGCATATTGTCCTCGTATTGTGTGTTTTGAGATTGCAACTAGGACTTGCTACTATACTCACCTTGTGTTTTTGTGCTTTGGTTAACCTACCACTAATGCCCCCAATACTACCCTCTGGAATATCTTCCGCGCTGACTATCTCTGCCTCTGGACCCTCCCCCCATTGCCTAGTTTAAAAACCCCTCTAACTTTTTGGCCATCTTCATTCCCAGCAGATCTGCACCCTCCTCATTTAGGTGCAGTCCCTCCCTTCTATAGTACCGGTTACTGACTGAGAAGCCGGACCAGCCCTCCAGGAACCCAAACCCCTCTTTATTACACCAGCTCTTCAGCCACTTGTTTACTTCCCTAATCTCCCTCTGCTTTTCTGGTGTGGCTCGATGTACCGGTAGTATTCCTTAGAATACTACCTTGGAGGTCCTTTTCCTCAATTTAGCTCCTAAGTCCCTAAAAATGTTCTTTAGGACACTCCATCTGCCTCTGACTTTGTCATTGGTGCCAACGTGCACCATGACAGCCGGGTCTTCCCCAGCCCCTCCTAGTAATCTGTCCACAAGATCCGTGATGTGCCGAATCCGAGCGCCCGGTAGACAACATACTGTTCGGCACTTTAGGTCTTGGTTACAGATTGCCCTCTCTGTCCTTCTAAGAATTGAGTCCCCTACCACCAGAATCTGTCTTTACTTTCCCTTTGCTGCCCCCCCACTCTCACAGGAGGAGTTCTTCCCCCGGCAGCTAGGAGAGTCCCTCAGCTCCAGCAGTGCTGGTCCCTGACTGGTTTCACCAATGTCACTCAATGGAGCGTACTTATTAGGATGCTCCAGTCCTGGATCGGCCTCCCTGGCACTTCCCCCTCTACCCCTCCTGACTGTCACCCATCTACTCTTTGCTAGTGCCTGCACCTCTTTGTCTCCACCCGCCTCTGTGCTGGCCCCTGCCGGCACCTGCCGTGTACGTTCCTGGCTCTCCTTTAGTATGGAGGGACTTCTGAGTGCTGACAGTTGCTTCCCCAGATTCAGAACCTGGGCTTCCAGGGAAACAATGTGCTTACATTTTGCACAGCAGTATTCGCCCTCGATCAGATGATCAGGGAACGCATACATGCAGCAAGATGCACAAAGAGTCGCCTCTCCACACCCGCCGGGTATCGTACCTATTAAATTTAGTGAGGATTGGGGATTTTACCCTGTCCAAATTACCTAACAGCTAGCTTCCTGGCACTAATACTCAAGACAATACACAGGTACACAGGTACGCAACAAGACAATACACAGGTACTCACAGACCTACGTGCAATCGCAGAACAGTCACAGACCTACGTGCACTCACAATACTTAAGTATACAGTACACAATACACAAGTACTAAATATCCACACACACTACTCAGACAACACTCAGGTACTCACACTACACAGGTACTATGACCCCTGTTATAACCTCCTGTTTTAAACTCTGGTTTTAACTCACCACTTAGACCAGTTCCATTTGGACTAAGTTCCAACAGCCTCACAATGAGCATGCTCAGGATGAGTCCTACACAAAGTTATATAGGCTGCAAGCACCTACAATTAACCATTCCCCTTAATTGATAGCCTGAAGGAACCAAAGAAGAGAAAAAAAAAGCTATTTAAAAAGTGACAGAAAAAGGTGATTGAAAAACTAAAAGGAAAAGCCCCAAAAATGCAACCCAGCAAACAAAAAGCAAGACTTGTTCACTCTAACTCTGGTTTTAACTCACCACTTAGACCAGTTCCACTTGGACTAAGTTCCAACAGCCTCACAATGAGCAGGCTCTGATGAGCAGGGCCCTCTTATTCCTCCTGTATTGAATTGTATTGTAACTGTACTGTCTGCCTTCATGTTGTAAAGCACTGCACAAACTGCTGGCGCTATATAAATCCTGTGAAATGATAAAAATAATAATAATAATACCTAAGCTGGCCGGACCATTTTTGCAATTTTTCTATTGCTTTTTTATTTTTCCCTTACAGCTTTCAGAGTTTGTAACCGATCCCCCAAACCATATATTTTTCTGCATAATAAAAGGGCCTTAGATTTATGTATCCTGCACCCCCACTAATCTGTGTTTTATTAGGTTGAAGCGGGAGCTCCTGGCTTTGGACATTTTCCAGATAAATTTACCAAGTATGCTTTGTAAGGATGCAAAGAAAGACGCTGGTACAGGGATAGAGAGGGATCTAAAAATGTAGAGAATTTGTGGTAGTTTAACTATCATAAAAGCTGCAAGTCTGCCTGACCATATAAAGTTATATTTTGACAGATTTCCATGGTCCTTAGGGAGATTGTTCAGGAAGGAGACATAGGGATAGGAATGATACTTGTTTGGTTAAGTTGATCCCTAAGTAGGATATTGAGTTTTCAGCTCATGTGTATGGATATTGCTTACTTAAAAAAAGACTGCCGTTCAGGTGAAATTCCCAAGGGAAGTATAAACGATTTAGAAGCATTAACCTTATGATAAGACATTTGGCCAAAAGTTTCAAGAGTATCTCTTACCGAAGCCAGGGAAGATGTGGGGTTGGGAAGAATGAGAATTACATCATCAGCAAACAGATTTATCTTGTGTTCTTGTGATCCAATTGTTAGCCCTGTAATGTGCTGCATAGATCTAACTTTTTCCGCTAGTGGTTCCTTCATTGAATTAAATATTAGGGGTGAGAGAGGGCACCCCTGTCTTGTCCCATCTGAGATGCTAAAGGGTGTAGATAACATAGAGGAACAATATACCTGGGCTGAGGGACATTAATAGAGTGCTAAAATTTCTGATAGAATGTGGCCTTGAAATCCAAATTTCTTTAATGCCTGTTCTAGGTAACCCCAATGGACTCTATCGAATGCCTTTTCTGCATCCAAAGAAAGAAGCAGAGAAGGCACTCCACAGGATTCTGCGTGGTGGATAATATTGATCATTCTGCGGGTAGCTCAGAAGTTTGATGTCCTTTTGTGAATCCTGATTTATTAGGATGTATCAGGTTTGGAAGTATATCTAATAGTCTATAGGCTATTGCCTTGGCATACAATTTAGCGTTGTGGTTAAGGAGAGAATTTGGGTGGAAGTTTTGGGGAGTATTAGGTTCTTTGCCTGTTCGGTAGGGTGATAACCAATGCTTTTAACATCTCCTGGGGGAACGAGGCTGAGGAGGCAGCATCATTGAACACAGGGACTATATGCTCAGTTAGTAGGTCTCTAAACTGCTTGTAGTATTCCCCAACAAAGCCATCAGGTCCAGGAGCTTTGTTGTTGGGTAAGGAATCAATGGCTTTCCCTATTTCTGTTGTTGTAAATGGAACGTTGAGAATAGCTAGTTGGGCCTTGGTTAGTTTAGGAAGTTGAACAGAGTCTAGAAATGCTGGATTAGAGGAGTAATTTGGTTGAATTGCTGATTTGTCGTCTTTCAGATTGTAAAGATTTTTGTAAAACTCACTGAAAGCATTTGCTACAGCTTGCGGGTCAGTTAATTTTTGTTTAGTGGTAGGATGGTAGAGGAAAGGGATATGAGGTTTGGTTTGGTAACCTTTAATTTGTTGAGCTAGAAGTTTCCCTGGTTTATTTCCCCAGGCATATGTTTGCATTTTAAAGCACTTTTGGGTCTTGTCAAAGTTTTCTAATAGGAGAGAATGGAGTTCAAGCCTTAGTTTAAAAATTTTGGTTTTAAGCACCGTAGAGGGATATTGTTTATTAAGGGAATCTGTGTTCTGAATATCAGCTAAGATTCCATTCACATGTTGCCTTCTCATCCTCTTATCCCGAGCCCCCATTTGTATGAAGAGACCACACACAAATGCTTTGTGCGCAGCCCAGACAGTGTGAGGGCCTCTTATTGATCCCGAGTTTTGTGCAAAAAAGTCTTTCACTTGACTGTGTAGGGAGTCCGAGAATAGCTTAAACAATCTAGTGATAAGAGTCTAGTGATATCAGTGAAGGTAATTTAAACTCCTTGATATAAAGACACCACCCTCTGATGTGATCCACCACCACATGAAATGCACGCTTACCGGAGGCCAAGCTTTGGCAAGCCTGTATAATTGGTCAATGTCCAGACATCAATCCAGCAGCAGCAACTGTCTGTGGTTACATCGAAGGCTAGCCAGGAGACCTCAGTTCAATGGGTATACAGCACAAGGCATCGATCAGAAACCCAAGAAAATGGAGAGAAGCTCAGCATAGTGTGAATCAGTATATTAAAAATTGATATTCAAAGTATCACTGCCCACCTATACCTTGTTTACCAACCACTGCGCCTCAGAGTGCACAAATAAAGTATTAATCAAACTAACTAAAGCTGCCACCTTAAACGTAAAGGTATATGTAAAGTGTTTTCTTCTGTGACGTATAAAATTGGATAAAACATGAAAAAAACAGTGGCGCTATCTAAAAACTAATATTTTCACCCTTAAAGTGAACCCTTAACTAAATGGACATACAAATGTAAAATGCAAATCTATATAGATATATGTATATATATATATATATATATATATATATATATAGTGGATACCAAGTGACAAGTGAAAAATATACAAAAAATGCACTACAACTGATTAAATTACAAAAAACTTTGTCCTTTGCATAGAAGATAAAATATAAAGAACTGAAATAAAGTCTTTAGAAAGTGATGTCTTCTTTACAGCTTCCACCACACACAGGTGCTGAGTGAGCCCACTCCCTATAGAAACTCACTCACCAACTCCAATTGCTCACACTCTCGTGTAAGGCTACAGTGCTTTTTGTATCCAAACAGGAAGGGTCCTAAGCCACCCGGTGGAGTCAGCATCAAAAGCCACCATATCATCTAGTAAAATAGACAGTGGCTTAAGAAATAAATCAATTTTTAATCCTCAGAACCCAAGCAATCACTTTATAGAGGTTTTTTTAAAAACTAATACTAAATGATATTGAGGAATTGACCCCAAGGAAAGGGGTCAACCCTCATTACATTAGAGAAGGTATAAAATCTCTAGAAAATAGAAAAAACATAATAATTTGGCCTGCTGATAAGGGAGGGGGGTAGTGGTCATGGATAAATCATTCTACCATGACCAGTTGGTGGAATTGGTTAGTGACCAGTCCACCTATAAAAGATTAAAATCTGACCCCACAGATGCGTATATAATTCAGTTGGCATCACTGGTAGATTGGGGGTTTAAAATAAACGCTTTGAATCCCAAGGAAAAAAGATATCTTGTGCCGAGTGCCTGTTGAATACCTGTAATTTATACGTTACCTAAGGTACATAAGAACATACAGTGCCTGCCCCCTCGACCAATAGTTAATAGTATCGGATCTGTGACCTCAAGGTTGGGAGAGTACTTAGATAAGTTTTTCCAACCTAGGAGACTAAAGCCTATCTAAAGGATACCTCGGATTTACTACATCTATTGGAACAGGTACAATTAAATTTGGGAAATGCCGATGTTGCCTCTTTATATACAGTCATACAGCATGATGATGCTTCCTTGGCCCTTAATTGAGCATTAAGTAGACGGGAAGACATCCCAGACACACAGAAGAGGTTTTTGGGACATACATTGGAGTTCTGTATGTCCCATAATTACTTTTGGTTTAATGGGCAGTTTTTCTCCCAGCAGGTTGGCGTGGCGATGGGGGCGAAGTATGCCCCCAGCCTTGCCAACCTGGTTATGGCAGAATGGGAGGATAGGTAGGTTTTTAATATAAACAGGCCCCAGTTAAGGTTCTACCGCAGGTTTATAGATGACATCCTGTTCATTTGGGAGAGGTCGAGAGAATCTGCAGTGGAATTCCTAGATGATTTAAACAAGAACACAAATAACTTTAAATTAGAACACCAGATCAGTGAGAAAACCATACATTTTTTGGATGTCACCATAGAAAAGGAATGTAATGTACTTAGTGCTAAAGTGTACTTTAGACCAACGGACCGCAATAGTTACCTGTCCATTAGAAGTGGTCATCATCCGGCATGGATAAGGAACATCCCGAAGGGACAGATATTGCGGATCCGACGGAATTGTACACAGATGGAGGACTATTTCATACAAGCTAATGTCCTTAAAGAAAAATTTATACAGAAAGGTTACAGTAACAATAACCTCACGGAAATAATTCAGGAGGTGGCGGAGATCCCTAGGGACCAATGCCTCAAGAAAAAAGAACCTCAAATACGCGACAATCATCAACTGAGTTTTATTTCAGGTTTTCACTGCCAGTATAGGGAAATTGAGAGTATATATAGGAAATACTGGCATATTCTTTGTAAAGATAGACACTTAGGGGAAATATTACCAGAACAACAGAAATTCATCTATAGGAGGGCACCGAGTTTCGGTGACCAGATAGTCAAAAAAATCTTGGATCCACCAGATCAAATGACTCTTAAAATAGACCTTAGGGGCTTCTATTGCTGTAGGAAATGCATTTGCTGCAGAACAGTAAAAATCAGCAATAGAGGAGTGACAAGTGTCACCAACAGGGATGGAGAAACATTTGAAATAAGGGAATTCAGTACTTGCAATTCTTCTCATGTGGTGTATCTGATGTGGTGCCCCTGTGGTCTATTCTATGTGGGAAGAACCAAGAGGCTATTAAAGGTTCGTATAGGAGAACATCTGGCTAATATAAAAAATGGATATAAATACCACAGTGTCTCACTACATTTCAAGGAAAAACATCAGCAGGATCCCTCCTTGCAACAGTTCTGTGGCATTGATGTTGTACATCCATCCTGGACAGGATCCAATAGGATTAGGCACTTGTCATGGAGGGAAACTGAATGGATCTTCCGTTTCAAGTGTTTGGCCCTTAGGGGGCTGAACATTGAACTGGATTTGAATTGCTTCATCAATGATTTTAAAACAAGTGAATTGCTTTTAACAGTAATTAGGGGGTGACAGTCTCTTTATTTGACTCCGTTGTACCCACATGATATAGACTCTAGCTCCATTTGATATATTAGGTAATTAAGTGTTGTTTGATTATATAGCACTGTCACTTTAAAAGGGGGTGCTTTACACTCCACTGGAAATTGTCTGATCAATGTACATATTTGCAGATTCAGACACTTCTTTTATCTCCTGTGGGGTGTACCCTTGATGTCCTTATTACAGGGTATGGACATAGTGAGTGTTAAACAGTAAAAAAAAAAAAAAAAAATTGCGGTGAGTTATAACTAATTATTATGACCTTATCAACTGTGGATTGTATGTTTTTATATATAAATATATGAGTTGCAAGTGACGGAGGGAAATTTAATGATGTAACCGAAATGACTGACAGAAGTAGTCTTAAATAGAGGGGGAGATAATGATTGGGCTGTGGTTAGCACCTGCCAGTGGTTGTTTTAAAGTATGCCTAAGCGAATTCTATATCCCTGGTTATATACACCCTCACACAGTAATGATTAGGTATGGTGTGTTTTTTATGATTAAATATGTCTGAGTACAATTTTACAATATATTTTCATATATTTATAATATAGATTTTTATATGAGAGACCGCCAGTCTAAGTAGTTAATGACCGAGATTTTATTGGTTAGAGAGGTTCCAGCCATCCATATACATATAGATTATTTATTTTTAAATATATATAATTTATATAATTTTTAGTTTGTAATTAGTGGTATTTGGTTCATTGTCTTAATCAAGAGATAATTGTAGAGCGATGTTTAAACCGTTTTTTGAGGCAATTAAATGTCATATATTTAATATGCAGGGTCTAATAAATAAATATACGGGAATATAGGACTTATATAGGAAGTTAAAAGTAGTCTAAATAGAGCCGGTGCATAATATAGGTTGCATAATTGTACCTTTAGTTTGAAAACTATTAGATACCTACAATGTACTACATGTGTCTAAATGAATACTGTTTCCCAGAGATGGGGATATTGTGATCGCGGGGACACGAGTAGTGCGCAGGCGCGCCGGACGATTACCTATCAGCTGATGATAGGAGGGTATATAAGGGATGATTGTCATCCCGTGCGGCCAATCCCATGAGTAAGTCACTGTTGTGACGAAACATGTCGGGGCGTGGCCATGTGATGGTGAGCACCAGAGACGAGTGATGCGTTCTAGCTTACCAGGAAGGGGGGATCAGTCAGAGCAGTTGTCCAGCAAGGAGTAGGTGAGAGAAGCGATTAGACGCCTGCACACCTCGGGTCTGCCGTGACCGCAACCCCTAACGTTGATATCCAATTGTTCGCTGTGCATTGGAGTTCAGTGTGCTGTGGAAGTTTACTCTGCGTTCTTTGAATTTTGAAAGTGTGAGTTTAAACATTGAAGATTTTTGTGTGTTTTTCATTAAACTGGTTATGCGATTTACACTATTGGAGCACTTTTTTTATTTACATGTGGAACGATTCCTGCACTTACATTTGGATGTTTGGTTTGCCGCTGTGACCCTTCCTGTTTGGGTACAAAAAGCACTGTAGCCTTACACGAGAGTGTGCGCAATTGGAGTTGGTGAGTGAGTTTCTATAGGGAGTGGGCTCACTCAGCACCTGGGTGTGGTGGAAGCTGTGAAGAAGACATCACTTTCTAAAGACTTTATTTCAGTTTTTTATATTTCATTTTCTATGCAAAGGACAACGTTTTTTGTATTTTAATCAGTTGTCGTGCATTTCTTGTATATTTTTCACTTGTCACTTGGTGTCCACTATATATATATAGATTTGCATTTTACATTTGTATGTCCATTTAGTTAAGGGTTCACTTTAAGGGTGAAAATATTAGTTTTTAGATAGCGCCACTGTTTTTTTCACGTTTTATCCAATTTTATACGTCATAGAAGAAAACACTTTACATGAATCAGTATATTAAAAGTTTATTAAAAATAAAGGTTGCACTTTGCACGGAACTGAAGTTATAAACATACATAGAAAACTTTCCGGCTGGCCTGCAGACACCTGTCCGCATAAAAGGTACACCACGTTGACGTCAGCACGTCAACCTCCCGAAGTACGTTTCGTCTCAAAATGATGTTGTCTGGGGAACAACGTTGGGATGTTGACGTGCTGACATCATACCTTGTATGCGGACAGGTGTCTGCAAGCTGGCCGGCAATTTTTCTATGGATGTTTTTAACTTCAGTCCTGTGTCAGTGCAACCTTTATTTTTAATAATATTTTAATATACTGATTCACACTATGCTGAGCTTCTCTCCATTTTCTTGGGTTTCTGATCAATGCCTTGCCCTGTATACTCATTGATTTGAGGTCTCCTGGCAAGCCTTCGGTGTAACCACAGAGAGTTGCTGCTGCTGGATTGATGTCCGGTCATTACCAATTATACAGGCTTGCCAAAGCTCGCCCTCCGGTAAGCGTGCATTTCATGTGGTGGTGGATCACAACAGAGGGTGGTGTCTTTATATCAAGGAGTTTAAATTACCTTCACTGATATCACTGGACTCTTATCACTAGATTGTTTAATCACTTATTGAGGATTATATATATTTATTTTTCAATGGTACCGAGATTTTTCATTTACCATGGGTATTCACTCACTGTTAAATTTTAGTATATTTGCACAGCTTTTTCTTTTCCCTTTGTATTCATTGTTTTGTGTGTATCTCACAAATTTTAGCTGCAGCTTTTTATCTATTATTGTTTTTATTAGGTTAGCGTGGTATTTTTTTCTTATTTTTCACACTGAGAATAGCTTAGACTGAAGAATGCGCATGTTCATCCTCCAAAGGAAGGTTGATGATGTTTTAAGGTTATTCTCTATAGTAATACATATTGGGGAATGGTCCGATCAAGTAGCAGGAAGTATAGATGAGGATGAAACTTTTTGCAAAGTCCTTTGGTCCAAAAGAAAGAGATCAATGGAGGAATATGTGTTGTGGCGAGGTGAAAGAATATATATAATCCTTTTCTTTTGCCTGCTGGCATCTATATACATCGTATAGGCGCAGGTTAGATATCAGTGGGTTTAAACCTGGTTTGCCTCATTTAGGAATAGATGTAGTGTCAATGTGAGGGTCTGGGGTGATATAAGTCGCCACACCATACAACAGCACCTTGTTGAACAGCAAGAACTTTCATGTGTAATTTGGGGATAAATCTCAGCTGGTGGACATTGGGAGCGTGAACTGAGATGATAGTTGTTGATGGTTTCTACTACTACTAAGGTAGCGTCCATCCAGATCCTTTGTAGTTGAAAGGGTATAGAGTTCTTGATGGCTATCAAAGTGCCTGTATTTTTATGTGGGGCATTGGCTGTAATGATGTATTCAAATTCTCTGTTCCTACATAATGGAGGATTGGACTCCCAGAGGTGCGTTTCTTGAACACTATGCTAGCTTCCAGAGAGGCGATCTCCTTGCAGGGTGATTAAGACCATTTACATTAATTGATAGAATCATGATGGTCATGTAGCAGTAGTAGTGATAACGTATCTGAAGAGGAAGGTTTGTGGTTTGCTGTTCTTGTTCCTTTATCAGAGGGCATATCTCAGATCAATGTTATGCCAAGAGGAGGAGTTGATGTTTGAGCAGTGGGTGTTCTCTTAGATGCAAGTCATCAAAGGGTAACACTAGGCAACCTTAAGTAGTCTCTGAAGTTAACTTGCCGAGTAAAAGAATGAAAAAAAAAAGATAACACAACTCTAGGGCACTGCCTAGAAATGACTTCCCGTGGGTAGGCACAACCGGTGCCAAGGAATGTAAGAGTGGGGACAAAAAGTTTGCAAGACCGATTGTGGACGAGCATCACGCTGGACCGATTTGTGTGGGTGATCCTGCTTTTGCTAGTTATTTAGCGGGTTTTTTGGCTCTTTGCGGTAATGGGTGAGCTTGCAGGTTCCTGATGGTACTCTGATCCATGGGGGTTGTATCAGATGTATCAGGAATAATGCCCCATTCCTGCAGGAGGCTCATTCTATTTTTAACCGAGGACACTGTATGCTTTGATCCATTATAGGTGATGGAGATTTTGGCTGGTGCTATCCACTGGTACTGGATCTGGTTGTTACGCAGCATCTTGGTGATGTTGTTGAGCTGTCTGCGGCGGCTCAGGGTATGCTGGGATAAGTCCGCAAATATTTGCAGTTGGCCATATGGGTCAGGTAGGGTGCCGGTGCCTAGTGCTCTCATTTTTTGCATTGCTCTTTGACGTGACAGAAGTGAATCCAAAGGACTGTGGCAGAGAAAAATGTAGGTTTTGGCAGCCTGTGGATGCGGTCAATGATCAGCTCAAAATTTTTTGTTTCAGGTAGTATGGTTTTGATTAGACCACGTGCGTAGGAGGATAGGTCAGAGTTTTGCACCGATTCCTGTATGTCGCGTATTTTGATGTTATTGCATCTGGACCTATCCTTGATATCCGCAATTTTATCTTTTAACCATTTAGTGTCCTGAACCTGGTCTTCTTGAGTGTAAATGATGTCGTTCACAGTGTTAGTAATGTCTCCTATGTTAGCTGCAATATGGGTGACCCTAGTCTCCAGTACATCTATGCTGTGGCCAAATCTTTGCATGAGAGAAATCATATAAGCTTGTAGTGAGCTTCTTAAGGCCATTAGCATATCCTTTAATGTAGTGTCCATCACTGGTTGTCCGATAGTAGGGAAGGCAGCTATGGAGTCAGGCATAGAATTTTGCATTGGCAATGTAGGAGTTAATGAGGTGATATGGCTTACCTCATAGCTGGCTGCAGTGACATCCAGGTGCATTTTTACCTTAGCAGGGCTGCTAGATACTGGGGTGCCTGGAGGAGAAGGTGGAGGCTCCATTCCAGTACTCAGGGAGGCTTCCTGGTTCACAACAGAGGGTGCAGACTGCATGGATTGCGTGGGGAGGAGAGCCGTGGATGATTTATGCAGAGGACTGGTCACAGCACCATCTTGGCTTCACCTTGCGGTCGGCTTTTACATGTAGGCCATCAGTTCGTGGGAGAGCTGATCCTCCTTCCTTTTTAGGGACATGACCTCCCGGGTGCTGTAGGTGATATCCACAGGCTGGGGGATGCAGTGAGAGATAGCTGGAAGCTGGCTGATGCTTGTACTAGCGGCTGGTGTGAAGAGCTCCTGTTCTAAGCAGCAATCCTGTTCGCTTGCCGGTCAAGCCCCCCCCCCGTATATTGGTTGAGGCAATCATTATGGAGCAATCTCTCTCTGTTGGGATAATCATGTGGAGGAGTCTCTGAGAATGCTCCACTTGATTGCCCCCAGAGGAACTATGACAGAGAGCCTACCCCTTCTCTACATCCAGTAAACAGACCAAAGAGACTGCGGGAAGACAAGGAGCAGAGACTGTGCTGTCACTGCCACCACACACAGCGCTACCTGTGGAATCTGGACCTTCTCTGGTGAGTGTGCACCATGCCACTGGAAAAGCCAAGCAAGCAGAGTATCAGAGTCACAGAGAGGACAACAATCTAATCAGTAGGAACACTGACAACCTCAGTGAACTACTGGCCAATTTCTATCTGCCAGTAATAGCAGGGCCTATTACAGCTTTATGAAAAACCATGTCTTGCTGCTAAAACTACCATAGATTTTTTCTTTTTTTTTTAACTTAACTGTGTAAGCTTGTCAGCGATGCCAGTGTATGCTGTCACTAAGTTTGCCTGTGAAAATCGTACTGTTCTGTAACACCACATAGAGTGTTATGACATCACCCAAGAATTCTTTGCCGCCTGGCCACAGTTCAAAAGCCATAAAGTGCATTCTTGGTTACATATATAGTGGTTAAGTACACCATGTTGCAACAGGAAACATAAAAGTAGTATCAGTCATACTTTTTTAGATCTCTAACCAGGAGTGCACTGTTAACCATCTGGCATAAAACATGAAAAAAAAATAACTTCACTTAAGTAGCTTTCTGCTGCTCTAACCAGCAATTACAATGACAGCCCAGACTTGCCTAATAACACAACAGCTGCTACAGTGTCTGTTGTCAAAAATGGAGAAGTGCAATTCAGAAATACAATGCAATATTATTGTTTCTTTGTATTAAATTTGTTTAATTTTGATGTGTTTTTCTTTTTTTCAATACATCCTTTTCATCCCCTATTACCCTTCTATTATTTTCTGATGTTTTTTTAATTTCTACTTTTTAACTCACTAATAAACTTTTTCAATGTCTGCTTGGTTTTTTTGGGTTAAGCTTTTTTTGTGTTACGTTAAAAATTAGACAAATAAAAAAAATCCTACATTTCATTTGTATCAGAACTGTAATTTTAGTATCTTAACAAAAGGAGTAAGTCAAGCCTCATACACACGATCAGACTTTGTACAAACTTTCCTGTGGATTTTTGTACAAAGGGCATTGGCCACAAACTAATTAAGCATACACACAGCAGGACTTTTTCAGCAACAAACACGAACGTAGTGAGGAAGTTCAATTCTCCAGGGCCACCCTTTGGTCAACTTCTGTATTGTTTTCTGATCTTTTGCATTGGTTCTGAGCATGCGTGTTTGTAGTTTGTACAAAAGTCCAATGGTTTTGTGTACACACAATCGGACTTTGCTTGCCGGAAAGTTTGTCTGTTCGCATAGCCAAAAAAAGTCAGATGAAAACTGAAAAAGTTTGTCCGATGGAGCGTACACACGGTCGGATGTTGCTTTAAAACAGCTAATTTGCATGTTTGTTGTCAAAAAGTCTGATCGTGTGTACGGGCCTTTAGAGTAAAACATGAATGCATGGTTATGTGACGTTGTACCCAAACAAAATGTATGTCCTTTTTCCCCACAAATAGAGCTTTCTTTTGGTGGTATTTTATCACCTCTGCGGTTTTTATTTTATTTTTTTGTTATAAACAAAAAAAGACCGACAATTTTGGAAAAAAAAAAATTTTTACTTTTTGCTATAATAAATATCCCCCAAAAATATATAAAAAACATTTCTTCCTCAGTTTAGGCCGATATATATTCTTTTACATATTTTTGGTAAAAGAAATCACAATAAGCACAAAAGTTATAGCATCTACAAAATAGGGAATAGATTTATGCCTTTTTTATTATTAATTTTTTTTTTACTACTAATGGCAGTGATTTGCGATTTTTATCGGGACTGCAACATTGCGGCGGACAGATCGGACACTTTTGACACTATTTTGGGAGCATTGACTTTTTTACAGCGATCAGAGCTAAAGATAGCCACTGATTACTGCATAAATGTCACTGGCAGGGAAGGGGTTAACACTAGGGGGCGATCAAGGGGTTAACTGTGTGTTCCCTAGGTGTGTTCTAACTGTAATGGGGGTGGGCTCAGTAGAACATGACAGAGATCACTGTTCCCGATGACTGGGAACACAAGATCTCTGTCATGTCACTAGGCGAACAGGGAAATGCCTTGTTTACATAGGCATTTCCCTGTTCTGCCTCTCCTCACTGTGATCGCAGGCCACCGGCAGACATTGAGTCCGCGGGACCTGCGGGTGCACTCCTGCGGCATGCGCTGGCCCGCTGCCTGGCTTCAATGGAGGAACGTACGGGTGCGCCTATTTGCCCAGCCGTGCCATTGTGCCGATGTACATCGTCGTGAAGTGGTTGGTAAGGGGTTATGACTGGAGAGTGCAAAATCTGGTGCAACTGTGCATAGAAACCAATCAGCTTCCAGTTTGTTTTTGTTTTTTTGTCAAAGCTTAATTGAACAAGCTGAAGTTAGAAGCTGATTGGCTACCATGTACAGCTGCACCAGATTTTGCATTCTCCAGTTTTAGTAAATCATCCCAATTCATGTATTATTTTGTTCTCTGAAATAATGCAAAGTTATCACTGAATAAACAGGCCCACAGAAGAAATAGTGACATTGCTTTGGTTCATAAGAAGTAGTGATGAGCTGAACTGCTCTGGGTTCTGTTAGGCAGGGGGTTCTGTGATCCTTAAGGCTGGGTTCACACCTATGCGAATTGCATGCAGTTTCCCTGCATATAATTTGCATGGTAGGAGATTGTAACTGGCTCTCTATAAAGCTGGTTTACATATCTTCGCTGTGGCTCCGATGCAAATTTGCACAGGGGTCCTGTGCGTCGTTTGGTCCATTTCAGGTCTGAATTCAGCCCAAAAATTCAGGCTGAAATTGGACCTGAAACGGTGAATGGGGACGCACCAGACCCCTGCTGTGAGCCGCATGTAATAGTGTGAACCCAACCGAAAAGAGTTTGGATGCCAAACCCAAACCCCATAAAAATCAATAGAGACAGATCTGTCAAATTAAAAATACCCATTTTCTTGTCTAGTAGATAAAGGGGGGGGGGAGTAAAAAAACAAAACATGGGGTTGCACTGAATGTAATTTGCTGCCAATTTACACAGTTTTTTTTCTACTGCAAAAATGAAAAAAGTGTAGTACCCGGCCCTCCCCCCATACATATCAAACCCTTTGAGTCTGGTACAGGTTTTAAAAATATCATGTGAGGTCCCACTAAAAGTTCATTCCACACCCTTAACCTGAGCATTTAGCCTGGCTGGCTAGGAAAAAGGCGGGGGGGGGGGGACATGAGGAAAGTACCTTGCTAGAGGGAACCCCTTAGACAAAGCACCTTGTCTCCATGTTGATAAAGACAAGGGCCTCTTCACTTCAAGTCTTGCCTAGTGGTTGTGGGAGTCTGCAGGTAGGAGGTTTATCAGAGTCTGGAAGCCCCATTTAAAATTTAGGGGGCGTCCAGATACTGCCCCCCATGTGAATGAGTATGGGGTACATAGTACCCCTACTCATTTACAAAAAAAAATGTAACTTAGAAATAGACACCCAGACATTTGACAAGTTCTTAATAAAAACAAAATAAAAAAAAACAAAAATGTCCCTTGTTGTAAATCAGTCACAATGCCCACCACCAAATGATATGCGATGACCTGGCTGAGCTGCCATCAGTTATATAAGGGAAGAGGCAGCGATAGTGCTGATATCATTAACCAAATACAGCCTACCTCACTGCCGAGCTTCCATGTTATGGCTTCAGTGTTAATTTGAAATTGTTGATCTTCTGGAGCCCAGGATGTAAAATTCCCCACATCATTATAAATCACAGTGATATTATCCTTATATATTAAATTTGTTATTTTGTAGTGATAAACAAATTCTCCGTATTCATTAAAAAAAGGTGCTGGCTCATTTAAGCCAAACGCATATTTAATTTCTTTTAAATAGTGATGCAACTTCACCATGAAAATAGAAAGAGAAAAGTGTGTTAAATAAGGAATAGAAATTTGTCAAATAAAAATTTATATTTAAAGTCCAACTCACTCCTGATATCCCCCTTCTGATCCCACCCTCCACTTGGGTTGAACCTTAATTCCGCAGAGAGGAGTGTCATGTAAAGACTTGGTGCTGAACTCATCTGCATTCTCCTTTCAGTCAAGGGCAGGGATGCCTTGTCACCCTGAGCTCACGGTAAATTAGCTAAATGATGCTTCGAGTCATTAAAGCCAGAAGAAAAATATAATTTCCAGTGACCAGGTGAGACTTTGCAGGACAGGAAGGATATCATCTGGAGCTGCTTTTTTTGAGGGATGGAATTTTGTGGTTTGCGTCCAATCTGATATCGGCCTTTAGATCAGAGGGTCCAGTCATTAATTGCTCATCTTGCAAGATGCACTTTCCTGACCAGTGAATCTAACCTTTACGCTAGGTTCACATCTATGCAGCTGATCAGTCAATCATTGTTAAGGACACGACGGCCGGCTTCCCGGCCCGCTGCTTAACAACCAGCTATTCTTCACACAGAACTCTAATCGGTCGATCATTTTTCAACCAATCTGAATTCTAATCATTCTGAAAATGTGCAATTCATTTGAAAAAGAATAAACAGAACAAATTTTAACTTATTTGAATTAAATCTGTTACTATTTGTTACTATTTCATTCGGAGATTGGGATATATCCCAATCTCTGAATAACCCAAAATTTGTCAGAATTTGTATTCGGACCAGACGTGTCTAATTTCATCTGATCATCTAGATCATTGTTTCTCAACTCCAATCCTCAAGGTGCACCAACAGGTCATGTTTTCAGGATTTTCCTCAGATGAAACAGCTGTGGTAATTACTAAAGCAGTGAAACTAATAAAATCACCTGTGCAAAAAAATGGAAAGCCTGAAAACATGACCTGTTGGGGCGCCTTGAGGGCTGGTGTTGAGAAACACTGATCTAGTTAATGTCACTGAGCAACAATGCCCCCAGTGACATTTTGGCTAGTGTAATGCCCCAGTTATATTGGCGGTCAGTGAAAATTGCTCTGCTGGGACTTGTTTACATTTTTAGCTGCCAATGTCATTCCTGGGAAATACTATTCTTGGAGGATTGCTTTTCATAGACACTTGACAGATAACTGAGAGGTGATAAGCTGCCTCCTCACTGCCTGTTTTAACGTCCCTGGCGGTATGATTATGTCAGATTTTTGCCTCTCAAAGTGGTACATTGTTTTACATGTAAATTTGGCATTTTATATTGTAGGCCTGTAATTCTTAGGAATAACTCACTTAAATCTGTCCAAACAAGAGTCTAGTAGACATCCCGGGTATGATAACGTTTGAAACACGAAATCATAAATTATATTATAATAAAAGCCTAGAAATAATTATAACAAATAATAATATAATAATAATAAAATGTATTCAATAATGTAATCAAATCAAAAACACAGAAATTTTCTCAGTTGTAGAATTGTCGCTGTTGTTACTTTCAGTGTCTGATGACGAATTTCCCCACAAATCACTATCACTCAATTCTGCAAGTGATTCTAATTTACTATCGCTGTTTTCTAGCTGGTCTAAAACCGCTTGTGATGTAAAGGGACACTTTTTGAAAGCCATGGAGAATATAGTATATATTTATATATATATATATATATATATATATATATATATATATATATATATATATATATATAATATAAAACTGCATGCAGGGCACTGGACAAAGCATTACGGACAAAAGGGATGTGAAATGATTTATTACAGAAATGTAACCTGTAAGATTACAGTGTACTGTATGTATTATGCTTTTTTCACTTTCTGAATCTGGCGCCAGGCTCCGCCCCATGCATTGCAACACTCGCAGGGAACGGAGCCCGGCACAGTGATAGATTGAGCGGAGGACACAGTCCATACACACAGCGGGGGGGGGGGGGGGGACATCGCAGGATCCTGGGGACAAGGTACAGTAAGTAACTTTGTCTGGATCCTGCGATGCAATCCTGAGTGTGGCTCGGGGTTACCGCATTTGGTAATGAAAATCCCCCCCCCCCCCGAGCCACACTCGAGATTACTGCTAGGGAGGTTAAAGGAGAAGTATGGCCAAAGTTATTTCGGCCATATTTCTCATGTGGGTCACAGGACTGCACTTTGTTCTGCACTCCTGTCACTAAGATTCAGCAGATAGCGGGCTAAAGGCTGATGTCAGCTGACACCACAGAGCCCGTCCAGGCCTGCCTAGATGCCTAGATGCCTAATCAGCAGCTGGTTCAGATCTTCATTGTGCCACTGACAGACTGAGCCAGCCGCTTCCACCCCCTCCACAGCCCGACACTCCAGTGAGCACTGGAGGGAATAGCAGAGAGCTGGTGACTGACAGTCATCACTCTGCTCACTGAAGACCAAGAACTCAGCGATCAGCAGTCATGTGAGAGGTGGTGGAGGACCTGATCAGGATCTGATCATCACATCACCACATAGGTAAGTATAAATGTTTTTTTTTTTTAAACCACAATTCTCTTTTAACCCTTTAAAGCCTTCAGCACTGCACTGTATGCATTACACATGGTTGCAGGGTGGGGTTGGTCGGAGGATGGCAGTAAAATCCCTGTTTGTGTAGCTCCCTTATTGCAAATGTAAATGAGCCCTTACATTGATTGGTGGCATAGATTTTTATCAGGTTAGAAAAATAAACTTTATAGTAACATGAGGGAGGGTATGGTTACAAGGAAAGCTCATTTTTTGCTTTAGTGAGATTTATTGTGAAACACCCACAATGTTAGGGCTCATTCACACTACTGGTTAGAGGGTGGTAAAACCATGCAGTTAAGCAGGGTTTTTACCACCTCACCTGCTACCCCTTTGTATAGGCAGTGGTTGGGGGTGGCTGCAGTCATGATGCTTTGCTTCACAGCAGGAATTATACATCCCTTTGCTTTTGCCAGGTGCTAGCGCCCACCAAACACAACCCAGTCAAGTAAATGGGGCGGCTCTGTAGCTGCTCTGTAGCTTCTTCTTCTCACTCTGGAACTGCCTGAAGTCAAAATCTGGTGGCGGGGAAGAAGGAGAGGTTGCAGCATGGACAGATGATGATTGGCTATGACTTAGTAAATGATTCCATAGATTCCTCCCTATGCTGGCCGAGGCACTAGAATTACATCGTCTTGCATCTGACTTATGTTCTGAAAGATAAGAGAAACCCTGCTGTGTGTATATAGGGGGGCTGACAGTGCTGATAGTATCAGCAGCCGGGTCTCCCTGCAGTCATCATGACAAGAAGGAGACCCGGACTCTAAACTGTGAATCTCTTCCCAAGGCACCCAAGATGGCTGCTAATGGGGTGCTATGGGGCTGATAGGGGAAATTTTGGGGGTGCACCAACTTGACACCACCCCTGATTAAAGGGTCAATTGGTTGTGTTTGTCCATCAGGCCAAACTATATTTTTTTAGAGAAGGGCGGGGGTTTGGAGATTTAGTATTTTACTGTATCAATTTTAGGCTACATTTCAAATGATCACCAATACCAGAAAAGTATATATTTTTTTTTATTTCCTGAAAGTCCTTGAAAAGGCTGTATACTGTACCTTATGTCTGTAATAATGAGGATGCTTATTATACAATTTTCCTTTATAGAACATTTTGATATCATGTAGTGCTTTGGCCATAGCTTCTACCGCATAATAAATTCGTGGAGAGAGTCCTTGATCCAGAATATTAAACAAATTTGGATGCATCACTTCTTCCAGAGACCCATTATAGCTAAGTAGACATAATATGGTATTGTTTCTATTTTCTTTGTTTTCAGACATACACTTTGCAATTGATAAAAAATAGATGGATTCTGATGAATTATTTAAGGTATAAGTCTTGTCAATTCTATCAAAAAAGTGTTCTTTATTTGGAATGAATAAAGGGTATAAATCCAGAACCAAGCTACCATTAAATAATTCGTATGTATTAAATACTGTAGAGCTGAGATATCTCAGAGGAGGAACAATAAATGTTTTATCATAAATGGCATTATTATCATAGAAATAATGATGAAATGAATAGTTACTGATAAAAGATCCACATAATACAATTACTTTAGCACTGGAGTTTTTAATAACAAAAGTTACATTATTTATAATTTGTTCTACCTTAAAGTAATCATTCAAACTAGACAAAAATGAAACTGAATATTCAACACAAATACCATTACTTTTCATGTACTTTATTAATATCTCCTTATCTTTGTCTCCGGCATCATCTTGTGATGCAAATATTCCAACCCACGTCCAGCTAAAATGTTTCAACAACTTAATAACAGCCATATAATGAACATGGTCATTCTGAATTGTCCGGAATACACGAGGATAGAGAAGCCTATTTGTTAGAGAATAGTCCGTAGCTCCATAACTGATCTTCAAAGCAGAAAAAACAGTCATTATTTTCAATGTTTGTGGACAATATTTGGAAATATTTCCAAAAGGTAAAATTAATTGGGAACTATGACTAAAGTCTAGACATATAATTGTTTATACTTATTTAATATTTATTAGTTATATGTACCATTTGACCACCGGAAGATTTACCCCCCTTCATGACCAGACCATTTTTTGCTATACAGCATTGTGTTACTTTAATTGCGTGGTCATACAATGCTGTCCATAAATGAAATTTATGTCATTTTACCCCACAAATAGAGCTTTCTTTTGGTGATATTTGATCACCACTAGGTTTTTTATTTTTTGCACTATAAACAAAAAAAGGCCAACATTTTTGCAAAAAAAAACAATATTTTTACTTTCTCCTATAAAACATATCCAATAAAAAAAAAAAATAATTTTCTTCTTGAATTTAGGCCAATATGTTTTCTGCTACATATTTTTGGTAAAAATAAATCCCAATAAGTGTATATTGATTGGTTTTGGCAAAAGTTATAGCTTCTACAAACTGTTGTATATACTGGAATTCTAATTAATACATTTTTTTATACTTGTAATGGTGGTGATCAGTGACTTATAGCAGGACTACGATATTGTGGTGGACAATATGACATTTTTGACACTTTGTGGGAACCAGTGACACTAATGCAGTAATAAAAATATACACTGTCACTGTACTAACGACATTGGCTGGGAAGGGGTTAAATATCTATGGCGATCAAAGGGTTAAATGTGTACCTAGCCAGTGTGTATGTGTACACAGTGTGGTGTTTTTATTAAGGGATGTGCCGGATTTTATTCTCTGCTTTGAAAGGGAAACAAAATTCACCACATCCTTGCAGACGGAACAGAGCTCTGCATTGTTTACATATGTAGAGCTCCGCCCTGTGTCTCCCCTCGCTGATCAGCGGATGTCAGTGGATACCCATTGGCTGGCACCCGCTGATTGGGATCTGCTGTGACTAATCACAGCAGAGGCAGTGCGCCAGCAGCATGTGATAGAAATAAATATAGTTTTTAACCAGTTTACTAAGGCCCTATAGAAGATTTTCAGAATCACATACAGTATCTCACAAAAGTGAGTACACCCCTCACATTTTTGTAAATATTTTATTATATCTTTTCATGTGACAACACTGAAGAAATGACACTTTGCTACAATGTAAAGTAGTGAGTGTACAGCTTGTATAACAGTGTAAATTTGCTGTCCCCTCAAAATAACTCAACACACAGCCATTAATGTTTAAACTGCTGGCAACAAAAGTGAGTACACCCCTAAGTGAAAATGTCCAAATTGGGACCAAAGTGTCAATATTTTGTGTGGTCACCATTATTTTTCAGCACTGCCTTAACCCTCTTGGGCATGTAGTTCACAAGAGCTTCACAGGTTGCCACTGGAATCCTCATCCACTCCTCCATGATGACATCACAGAGCTGGTGGATGTTAGAGACCTTGCACTCTTCCACCTTCCGTTTGAGGATGCCCCACACATGCTCAATAGGGCTTAGGTCTGGAGACATGATTGGCCAGTCCATCACCTTTACCCTCAGCTTCTTTTGCAGGGCAATGGTTGTCTTGGAGGTGTGTTTAGGGTCGTTATCATGTATCATGGATTACTGCCTTGTGGTCCAGTCTCCGAAAGGGAGGGGATCATGCTCTGCTTCACTATGTCACAGTACATGTTGGCATTTATGGTTTCCTCAATGAACTGTAGCTCCCCAGTGGTGGCAGCACTCATGTAGCTGCAGACCATGACACTCCCACCACCATGCTTGACTGTAGGCAAGACACACTTCTCTTTGTACTCCTCACCTGGTTGCCGCCACACACGCATGACACCATCTGAACCAAATATGTTTATCTTAGTCTCATCAGACCACAGGACATGGTTCCAGTTATCCATGTCCTTTGTCTGCTTGACTTCAGCAAACTGTTTGTGGGTTTTCTTGTGCATCATCTTTAGTAGAGGCTTCCTTCTAGGACAACAACCATGCAGACCAATTTGATGCAGTGTGCGGAGCATGGTCTGAGCACCAACAGGCTGACCCCCCATCCCTTCAACCTCTGCAGCAATGCTTGCAGCACTCATATGTCTATTTGCCAAAGACAACCTCTGGATATGACGCTGAGCATGTGCACTCAACTTTATTGGTCGACCATGGTGAGGCCTGTTCTGAGTATAACCTCTCCTGTTAAACCGCTGTATGGTCTTGGCCACCGTGTTGAAGCTCGGTTTCAGGGTCTTGGCAATCTTCTTTTAGCCACGGCCATCTTTATGTAGAGCAACAAATCTTTTTTTAGATCCTCAGAGAGTTCTTTGTCATGAGGTGCCATGTTGAACTTGACCAGTATGAGATAGTGAGAGCAATAACACCAAATTTAACACACCTGCTCCCTATTCACACCTGAGACCTTGTAACAATAACAGTCACATGACAGGAGGGAAAATGGCTAAATGGGCCCAATTTGGACATTTTAACTTAGGGGTGTACTCACTTTTGTTGCCAGCGGTTTAGACATTAATGGCTGTGTGTTGAGTTATTTTGAAGGGGACAGCAAATTTACACTGTTATAAAAGCTGTACACGCACTACTTTATACATTATAGCAAAGTGTCATTTCTTCAGTGTTGTCACATAAAAAGATAATATAATAATAATGTGAGGGGTGTACTCACTTTTGTGAGATACTGTATGTGATTCTGAAAATCTGCTATAGGGCCTTAGTAAACTGTTTAAAAACTATATTTATTTCTATCATTTACATATATTGGTTTTAAAAACCCCATGGTAGACATGCAATTAGAATTTGCCTGTTGATGAATTTTCTATGAATTTTCATCATTTTGGGCAAATTCACAATAAGTTAGAAGGCTGGCCACAGCCTGAATTTGTAGGAGGAGTCTGAGGGCTATAAATCACTCCTCCTCCTCTTTCAGATCCTTGTCGGCTCATTTCTGGGTCAGCCGACACTTCATTTCCGGGTTCAGGGCAGTCTGGTCACTTCCAGTTTTGGCTAGGAGAGCAGCAGCACGGTCGGCTGCAGGAATCTCCCAGTGGTCGCGGTTTTCGGTAGGTGCGGGCGGGTGGCATCATCGGCTGCTACCCATCCCACTCAGGTGCCTGCCCAGGTGCTGGCCTGAGCTCAGTGGGGGGGGGGCGACCGCAGGGGTATGTCGGCTCGGGGGGTTGCCCTAGATGTTGCTTCGTGCGTTTTTTACTGCCCCAATCGCTCACCCTCATGCTGCAAAGGCAGCGGATAGGGGTGTCGCATGTTGCAACCTTAGCTCACCCTTGTCAGCAGGGATCGGAGGCCGGATGCCAGTGCAGGGGGGGTCGGTGTGTGTTTTCCCAGGCTACCCTCCGGGCACAGCAACATCACCAGGTGTGATCTGGGGCGGGATGGAGGTGATCGGCTGACACCGGGCACACCGCACACACAACGCTTACTTCCAGCTGTGCAGTGTCATGTAAGCTGAGTGCTGATTGGCTGAAGGAGCATCTTCCTCAGTGCGGCCTGTCTCCTCCCCTGTGATATGTGTCTCCCAGTGACAGCCCAGTGACTGCGGAGTGCTAAGGGTTCGCTGTTATCACACACTGTCCACACAAAAAAAAAGGCCCATTGTTGATAGCTGTGTTAATGAAGTGGAGAAAAAAAAATAGGCTCTGTTTTGTCGTTATCAATACCCCTTGGGGTCACTGATCCAGGGGAGGGGGGTGCAGTCCAGCAGATGGGGGGCTGATTCGTGGGGGAGCTCCACTTCCATGGTCTTTTCATGATTCATGCCTCACATCGTTTTCCGGCATAGCGGTTCTGTCATAGCGTGTTTCTGTCATAGCGGTTCCTGTCATAGCGGTTTCTGTCAAAACTCCTTTTGCTCTGTCTCCCTCATTCCCGATTGCTAATGGGACCCGCCAGGGGTGCCCACTCTCACCTCTATTGTTTGCCCTCTGCGTTGAACCCTTGGCTGCATCCATCTGCAGAAACCTAAGCATTTGGGGTATTCCAGTCAGAGGGAAGGAGTTTAAATGATCACTATTCGCGGATGATGTCATACTCACCCTGACCCAACCTAGGATCTCCCTACCCAACTTGCATGCTGAACTCAAAACCTATAGGTCCCTCTCAGGCTAAAAAATAAATGCACAAGAAAAAAAGTGCAGCGCTATATTAAAAACATGTGAATTACTGGGAAATCACACAAAAGTGAAACCATAAACATGTGAGTTACTAAAGAATGACACAGAGTAAAACTGTGCCCAGTATGGTAACTGAATAAGGAAAACCATAAAATGAACATAAATGTCTATAATAACATGTATTACACTACGTAACCAGAGTCCATAAAGATAAAAGAAATCTTCTTAGACCATGGGGGTGCTAAAACGTGAGATGTTGGCTCAAGCTAGACTGAACAGCAACCATAGGTGATGCGTCATGAACATCTGAAGTTGGACACTCTTACCGGATGTTGTGAGACATATCTGCCATATAGCAGTACGTCTGTCAGAGCCAGGGGAGATGACCTCCTATAGAATCCGCCAGGTAGTTATCGCTACGGTCCCGATCTCCAATAGGCAGGGTCGTCCCTCGGGTCGCGGTCACCGGTGGCCCAAATCGTCTCAGATGGCGACTAAGGGTGGTCAAATTGATAAAATCATGAAGAGGGAAAAAAAGAAAGAAGAGGGGCTCCACATAGCGCAGGTCAAAAAAAAATATGAAAGGATTTATTTGAATAAAAAACCTTACAAGATAAAAAAGTGATCACTAAGTAAAACAATGGCAACGTGGGAAGTAAACGCCCTACGCGTTTTGACTAAAGAGCCTTCAACTGGGGCATAAACCAACCTCCCCACGTTGCCCATATATATAGACTGCAGGCACCATTTCCAAATAATTGGGTCCGCCCCCATCATGGCGGGACCGGAAGTGCACTGTTTAATACTAAAATCCCAATAAACCAATCTCTCATGGTATTATTCCCATATAAGATAACTCAGAGCATTAGGATGAAGGAGAGGGAATCATTCTAGGATTAAACCTAGGGATAAAATAGAGTAGACACCGCGGAGGGGGCCCCGAGCGTCAGGTTGCCGAATCGGCTTGCGCTCCAAGCCTCACCTCCACAGTGATCATCACGGTGATTGGAGCGGCTTGCGTTCCAAGTCCTCCGGACACGTGACCCGGAAGAAGACAGCCGTCGGCGAGCAATGCGCCGTGACGTCTCACGCGGCCGTCCACTAGACGCGTGCGCTCCAAGTCATGGATGTAGTACGGGGAGTTATAAGAGCCAATGAGCGGCCAGCATCTAACCCCACTCGTTCCTATGGAACGTACCGTCACCACCTATTGTGTGAGAGGGAGGGGCGGCCGTTCTAGTATTAATTACATCTAAACCGGAGATAGGGCAAAGCCTTAATGGGCGTGCTGGGCAGCTAAAACACTCCCCCTCCTATCATCCCAAAGCCCCGAGACCAATCACTCTGGCAACACTAGATGACAATAACAGAGTAGCCCAGCCTTAATGACCTATCCCATTCTGGCTGCCTAATAATCTAGCCCAAATGGCTAAATAAATAGTTATATATATACTATCATACAAAACATACCCAGCATGTTAAACAGGTAACAGAAACCATCTAATGCAGTACATCCTAGTGTGGAATTAAGCTTACCCCGCTAAACGTCCAAACTGACCCAAATCACCCCCCGTACATAACAGACGAAGTAATACACACTCAGGCCAACAGAAGTAAGGGCTGAGCAATGCCACATCATCCAAAAAGACCCGGGGGGAGTTCAGGGGCCCTATAATGAAAAGTAATACGTTATAATAATAAATCGTTCACCAAACGGTAGATAAGCCCACACAGGTTGCGCTCACCCTCAATGGAGTGAGGATTAAATAGTGGGCCGCTCGTCTTGTCATACATGACATGGTGGTCCCTTACCCAAATACTGAGGGGGAATTAACAAAAAAAAAAAGAAGGAATGATCGGATTGTATGGGTAATCGACATAAATCCACACTGGATAGTACCGCACAATAACATTCCATCACCCATAGAGAGATAGAAACAATCGGCTAGTCCATTATACATAGAAATCCTGGAATAAGGACATGGTATCCCAAATCAATAAAGTGGGATAAGATAATGTAAACAAAAAATAGTAGACTAAACCCAATATCAATCATAACACCATCCCATGAATAGACAGAACCGCAAAAAAGGTGGGGGGGGGGTTTGTGTGTCGCGGCCCAGAAACAAAGGTGTCACTCACGCACGGTTAATGAAACTATTGATGTCCCACTCGACATTCATACCATGCGGTGAGAAATAGAGGTATAATTTTTCGGGGTGCACGCTCTATCCAAGGCGAAATTGCCCCCGCGACACACAAACCCCCCCCCTCCCCCCCATCTTTTTTGCGGTTCTGTCTATTCATGGGATGGTGTTATGATTGATATTGGGTTTAGTCTACTATTTTTTGTTTACATTATCTTATCCCACTTTATTGATTTGGGATACCATGTCCTTATTCCAGGATTTCTATGTATAATGGACTAGCCGATTGTTTCTATCTCTCTATGGGTGATGGAATGTTATTGTGCGGTACTATCCAGTGTGGATTTATGTCGATTACCCATACAATCCGATCATTCCTTCTTTTTTTTGTTAATTCCCCCTCAGTATTTGGGTAAGGGACCACCATGTCATGTATGACAAGACGAGCGGCCCACTATTTAATCCTCACTCCATTGAGGGTGAGCGCAACCTGTGTGGGCTTATCTACCGTTTGGTGAACGATTTATTATTATAACGTATTACTTTTCATTATAGGGCCCCTGAACTCCCCCCGGGTCTTTTTGGATGATGTGGCATTGCTCGGCCCTTACTTCTGTTGGCCTGAGTGTGTATTACTTCGTCTGTTATGTACGGGGGGTGATTTGGGTCAGTTTGGACGTTTAGCGGGGTAAGCTTAATTCCACACTAGGATGTACTGCATTAGATGGTTTCTGTTACCTGTTTAACATGCTGGGTATGTTTTGTATGATAGTATATATATAACTATTTATTTAGCCATTTGGGCTAGGTTATTAGGCAGCCAGAATGGGATAGGTCATTAAGGCTGGGCTACTCTGTTATTGTCATCTAGTGTTGCCAGAGTGATTGGTCTCGGGGCTTTGGGATGATAGGAGGGGGAGTGTTTTAGCTGCCCAGCACGCCCATTAAGGCTTTGCCCTATCTCCGGTTTAGATGTAATTAATACTAGAACGGCCGCCCCTCCCTCTCACACAATAGGTGGTGACGGTACGTTCCATAGGAACGAGTGGGGTTAGATGCTGGCCGCTCATTGGCTCTTATAGCTCCCCGTACTACATCCATGACTTGGAGCGCACGCGTCTAGTGGACGGCCGCGTGAGACGTCACGGCGCATTGCTCGCCGACGGCTGTCTTCTTCCGGGTCACGTGTCCGGAGGACTTGGAACGCAAGCCGCTCCAATCACCGTGATGATCACTGTGGAGGTGAGGCTTGGAGCGCAAGCCGATTCGGCAACCTGACGCTCGGGGCCCCCTCCGCGGTGTCTACTCTATTTTATCCCTAGGTTTAATCCTAGAATGATTCCCTCTCCTTCATCCTAATGCTCTGAGTTATCTTATATGGGAATAATACCATGAGAGATTGGTTTATTGGGATTTTAGTATTAAACAGTGCACTTCCGGTCCCGCCATGATGGGGGCGGACCCAATTATTTGGAAATGGTGCCTGCAGTCTATATATATGGGCAACGTGGGGAGGTTGGTTTATGCCCCAGTTGAAGGCTCTTTAGTCGAAACGCGTAGGGCGTTTACTTCCCACGTTGCCATTGTTTTACTTAGTGATCACTTTTTTATCTTGTAAGGTTTTTTATTCAAATAAATCCTTTCATATTTTTTTTTTTGACCTGCGCTATGTGGAGCCCCTCTTCTTTCTTTTTTTCCCTCTTCATGATTTTATCAATTTGACCACCCTTGACCCTTTAAATTCACCTGGAGTTGGAGATCGCATGAGTGAGGTAATAGTCGCCATCTGAGATGATTTGGGCCACCGGTGACCGCGACCCGAGGGACGACCCTGCCTATTGGAGATCGGGACCGTAGCGATAACTACCTGGCGGATTCTATAGGAGGTCATCTCCCCTGGCTCTGACAGACGTACTGCTATATGGCAGATATGTCTCACAACATCCGGTAAGAGTGACCAACTTCAGATGTTTATGACGCATCACCTATGGTTGCTGTTCAGTCTAGCTTGAGCCAACATCTCACGTTTTAGCACCCCCATGGTCTAAGAAGATTTCTTTTATCTTTATGGACTCTGGTCGCGTAGTGTAATACATGTTATTATAGACATTTATGTTCATTTTATGGTTTTCCTTATTCAGTTACCATACTGGGCACAGTTTTACTCTGTGTCATTCTTTAGTAACTCACATGTTTATGGTTTCACTTTTGTGTGATTTCCCAGTAATTCACATGTTTTTAATATAGCGCTGCACTTTTTTTCTTGTATATTTGATGTGACTTGGTTTGTTTGTGTGTTAGCTGCTATTTGTTATATTGCACATTATTGGTTTTGGGTCAGCGCAGCTTTCTTTGTATACCACTAAAAAATAAATGCGACCAAATCTGAGGCACTTCCAATTAACATCCCGGCAGCCAAAGTGCACCACCTGCAGCAGTGCTTCCCCTATAACTGGAAGACCTCAGCCCTGAAATATCTAGGAGTTCATATTACCCCGACCTTTGCCACCTTATACCAAGTAAACTTCCCGCCCCTGTTTCACTCCATAAGAGATTTACTGCCATAATAGAAGACCCACCACATTTCCCTCCTGGGGAGAGTGGCCTCTGTGAAGATGACCATTCTCCCTAAACTCCTGTATCTATTCCAGACACTGCCTATCCCTGTCCCTTATGTACAACTAAGAAAGCTTCAAGCAAATTTAATACGCTTTGTCTGGAACTACAGGAGGCACAGGATACCCCATTCGGTCTTGATGGCGTCCTGCTCCGATGGGGGGCTGGCGTTCCCTGAACTGGTAAAATATTAGCAAGCGACTCAATTGCACGCCTTGATATCCTGGTTCCCTCAACAATCCTATAATAAATGGACAGAGATTGAAAAGATATGGCTCGCGCCTATTCACCCGACCCAAACAGTTTACTCTGGAGTGCGAATGTGGAGGTGGACCCTGGTAGGCTTTTGGGGTCTATGTCTATACTCTGCTCTGCTCTTTGCTCTGGCGCAACATGTCCCACGCATATGAGCTCAGTTCAGAAAAGTCACTGCTAACATCTTTCCTCTACAACCCCAAGATGCCTGCTGGTCTCACTCACCAGATGTCTTCACCCTGGGCAAAGTGGAACTTATTCCACTTTGGCCACTTGGTAGACCCTAGATCACACAAATTACTAACTGTCAGAAACCATGAATCAGACTGAGACAGCAGTACAGTTAAATCACACTTATTTAATAATAATAAAAAAGGTAAACAGAGTAAAGGTAGTCAAAACATAGCCAGAGTTCAGGAACCGGAAAAGATAGTCAGACAAGCCAAAACGTCAGGGAACCAGAGATGAGCGTAGTAGAACAGCAAGCAGGATCTGGAGCTAGAAGAAATGTCAGCCAAGCAAGTCTTTAGCAGGAACACAGAAGAGCGTCTCTAGAGATGTGACCAAGGCGAAAGCAGAGATCATCTGGGCTGGACGGCTTAAGTAGGCAGGACTGACGAGCAGGATATCATCAACAGGTGAGTCACTGTGGAGAGATGGGATCTGGCAATTAGTCGACAGCTGAGCGGCCAGCTTTGAGAAGGAAGGGCTGAGCCTAGCCCTGACACTAAAGTTCACTGAACTCCAGGAAAAATATGACATGCCTTGCCAGGTGTTTTATGGATATCTGCAAATACGCCACTATGCTCAATCCTTTGCACTAAATCTCCAATTCTCAGTGCCATCTCCCTACATTTTATTTGAATTTTGCACTTGATGGTCTTGAGGGCAAAGATGAAAGACGTACCTGTGTATATCCATAAATTTCCAGTATTTGTGCCATCGGAATTGTTGTAACTGAGTATTGATCTCCAATAAACCCCACCAGTTCAGCTTCTCCAGGACATGAGTAGTTAGGGACTGTCTTCTGTAGCCCAGATAAAATGCTTAGAACATCTTTTACAGCCAAACATGGATGTAAACATGAATCTATCACTTGAAATCCCAGTGTAATATTGGGCAAAATTTCTGGATTCTGGTTAACATTGTGGATAGCAGAAATAAAAGCCAAAACATTTATAGGTGATTGTTCAGCTGGACTGTAAAGGCAAAAATATTTATGGCAGAGGAGGGAACATTTAGAAATTACCATTACAATTATTTTGATCTTACATTTAGTAACCTTCAATGGGCCTTTTCTGCACCCCTGACAAGACAGGTACTTACCTGTCCTTGTGCCATTGAAATTAGCAAGATATTAACTTTCCTCTGGAAGAAATAGAGGTTACAAAATGTCTTCATGGGAAAAGCAGAACTCATCTACATTTGGTCTTACACTTTTAATATTAGAGATCAAATTTAAATTCAGCAATAGTATTCATGTTCAATAAGCAATGAACAAACATTTAAAAATCAATTCCGACTCACACTTGAAGATTGGGCAAATCAATTCAGTCAAGTTTGACAGTTTGGCTTTGAAGAACAAAGTCAGCCTATATTAATTAATTAATACATTTTGTTATGAAGACAGACAAGACAAACAAATAATAATAAAAATAGATACCTGGCAGGAAGTTCACCCCCCCTCACCAAACTAGGGACTTGTATGTATTATTCTAGCCCTCATTCAAACTTCTATCAGATAGACCACATCTTTGTGCTACTCCAACAATTATCTTTAGTTTCTAAAGTGGACATCTTTTCCAGACCCTGGCCAGATGAGAACCCCCTTAATCTGCATTAAAAGCTGTCCCTGCATGACAAGCCCTTTTTTAAATGGAGATTGAATAAATACCTGGTCACCACTCAAGGCAAATCCCTGCACATTAAAACCACATATAGAATTTCCTCTTTAACCACTTGCTGACCACCGCACGCCGATTTACATCAGCAGAATGGCACGAGCAGGCAAAAGGGTGTACCTGTACGTCCCTTTGAATTTGCTGTCTAGCGGGGATGTGCGGGAGTGTGCCCGCAGGTCCCACAAACCCAATATTCACCAGCGTCCCGCAATTACGGTGAGGAGAGACAGAACGGGGAGATGTAAACAAGGCATTTCCCTGTTCTGCCTAGCAACATGACATGGATCTACTGCTTCCTGTCATCAGGAGTAGGGATGAGCCGAACACCCCCCAGTTCGGTTCGCACCAGAACCTGCGAACAGACCGAAAGTTCACACGAACGTTAGAACCCCATTGACGTCTATGGGACTCGAACGTTCAAAATCAAAAGTACAAATTTTAAAGTCTAATTTGCATGATATTGTCCTAAAAAGGGTTTGGGGACCCGGACCCTGCCCCAGGGGACAAATATCAATGCAAAAAAAAGTTTTAAAAGCGGGCGTTTTTTCGGGAGCAGTGATTTTAATGATGCTAAAAGTAAAAAAAAAAGTGAAATATTCCTTTAAATATCGTACCTGGGGGGTGTCTATAGCATGCCTGTAAAGTGGTGCGTGTTTCCCGTGCTTAGAACAGTCCCTGCACAAAATGACATTTTTAAAGGAAAAAAAGTCATTTAAAACTGCTTGCGGCTTTAATGTAATGTCGGGTCCTGGCAATATGGATGAAAATCAGTGAGACGAACGGCATGGGTACCCCCCCAGTCCATTACCAGGCCCTTTGGGTCTTGTATGGATGTTAAGGGGAACCCCGCACCCAAATTAAAAAAAGGAAAGGTGTGTGGCCACCAGGCCCTATATACTCTGAACAGCAGTATACAAGCGGTGCAAACAAGACAGAGACTGTAGATTTGTTGTTAAGTAGAATCTCTTTGTAATTTTGAAATGGTACATTTTTAAAGTGAAGTTCCAGCCAAAAAATCTATTTTAAGCTTTTTGGAAAACATAGGGAAGGGTTATCACCCCTGTGACATTTGTTTTGCCGTCTGTGCTCCTCTTCAGAAGATTTCACCTCACTTTTTGTCCCAATGACAAATGTTTTTTGAAAATTTGGGGTTTTTAGTGAAACATGGATTGGTGATAAAGCATCAGTGGAAAGGAGAAATGTTCTTCCCATATTAACTCTTACAGGAGATAATTTCCCTTCCTAGGGGTAGATTTCATCTAACTTCCTGTTGTCTCCTTCCGTTTGCAAGTAGGAGTCATTTGTAAGTTTGATGTTTGAAAGTAGGGGCCTGCCCTATATACTCTGCAGAAATTTGGGCCTTAGGTGTTGGTGTTGCCACAACACTGTAAGATCAAACAGGGCCGTGCTGTGAAGTATTAGATCAAGAATTGTAATTACATGCCCCTTTTGAACTGGGGCAGAAAAATTGGGCCTTTGGTGATGGTGGTGGTGCTGGTAACACAACACTGTAAGTCCTCACAGTTACTCTTGGTGGGCGCTGAACGGGCCCTGCTGTGAAATATTAGATCAAGAATTGTAATTACATGCCCCTGTTAAACAGGGGCAGAAAAATTGGGCCTTTGGTGGTGGTGGTGGTGGTGCTGGTGCTACAACACTGTAAGACCTCACAGTTACTCTTGGTGGGTGCAGAAACGGGCCCTACTGTGAAATATTGCATCAAAAATTGTAATTACATGCCCCTGCTAAACAGGGGCTGAAAATTGGGCCTTAGACACTGGTGCTGGTGCCACAACACTGCAAACCCTCACAGATACTCTAGTTGGAGCGCAGGAAATAACCCTGCTGCAAAGAATTGCATCAAAAATTGTAATTACACGCCCCTGTTGAACATGGGCTGAAAATTTGTGCCTTAGGCACTGGTGCTGGTCAGAGATGAGCTTCGAGTTCGAGTCGAACATCGGCTGTTTGCAAGTTCGCCGAACAGCGAACAATTTGGGGTGTTCGCGGCAAATTCGAATGCCTTGGAACACCCTTTAAAAGTCTATGGTAGAAATCAAAAGTGCTAATTTTAAAGGCTTATATTCATGGTATTGTCATAAAAAGTGTTTGGGGACCTGGGTCCTGTCCCAGGGGACATGGATCAATGCAAAAAAACGTCCGTTTTTTCGGGAGCAGTGATTTTAATAATGCTTAAAGTGAAACAATAATGCCCTGTACACACGGTCGGACATTGATCGGACATTCCGACAACAAAATCCAAGGATTTTTTCCAATGGATGTTGGCTCAAACTTGTCTTGCATACACACGGGCACACAAAGTTGTCGGAAAATCCGATCATTCTAAACGCGGTGGCGTAAAACACGTATGTCGGGACTATAAACGGGGCAGTAGCCAATAACTTTTGTCTTTTAATTTATTCTAAGCATGCGTGGCACTTTGGGCGTCGGATTTGTGTACACACGATCAGAATTTCCGACAACGGATTTTGTTGTCGGAAAATTTTATAGCAAGTTCTCAAACTTTGTGTGTCGGAAATTCCGATGGAAAATGTGTAATGGAGCCCACACATGGTCGGAATTTCCGGCAAGGTCCTATCACACATTTTCCATCGGAAAATCCGACCGTGTGTACAGGGCATAAAAGTGTAATATCCCTTTAAATGTAGTGTCTGGGGGTGTCTATAGTATGCCTGTAAAAGGGCGCATATTTCCGTGTTTAGAATAGTCTGACAGCAAAATGATATTTCAAAGGAAAAAAAGTAATTTAAACTACTCGCGGCTATTGATGAATTGCCGGTCCGACAATACATATAAAAGTTCATTGATAAAAACGTCATGGGTGGGAATTCCCCACAGGGGAACCCCGAACCAAAATTTTTAAAAAAATGACGTGGGGGTCCCCCTAAATTCCATACCAGGCCCTTCAGGTCTGGTATGGATATTAAGGGGAACCCTGGCTAAAATTTAAAAAAAAAATGGCGTGGGGTCCCCCTCAAAATCTATACCAGACCCTTATCCGAGCACACAACCTGGCAGGCCACAGGAAACGAGGGGGGACGAGAGAGCGCACCCCCTCCTGAACCGTACCAGGCCACATGCCCTCAACATTGAGAGGGTGCTTTGGGATAGCCCCCCCAAAACACCTTGTCCCCATAATGATGAGGACAAGGGCCTCATCCCCACAACCCTGGCTGGTGATTGTGGGGGTCTGCGGGCGGGGGGCTTATCGGAATCTGGAAGCCCCCTTTAACAAGGGGACCCCCAGATCCCAGCCCTCCCCCTGTGTGAAATGGTAAGGGGGTACTTACCCCTACCATTTCACTAAAAAAGTGTCAAAAATGTTAAAAATGACAAGAGACAGTTTTTGACAATTCCTTTATTTAAATGCTTCTTCTTTCTTCTTTCTTCTATCTTCTATCTTCCTTCAGTTTCCTCCTCCATCTTCTTCTTCTTCTGGTTCTTCTGGTTCTTCCTCCAGTATTCTCATCCGGCATCTTCCTCTGCAGCGTCGGCATCTTCTTCCATTCTTCTCCGGGCCGCTCCGCATCCATGATGGCATGGAGGGAGGCTCCCGCTGTGTGACGCTTCTCTCTTCATCTTCTTCTCTTCATCTTCTTCTCTTCATCTTCTTGTCTTCAGCTTCTTTTCGGGCCGCTCCGCATCCATGATGGCATGGAGGGAGGCTCCCGCTGTGTGATGCTTCTCCTCTTCTGACGGTTCTTAAATAATGGGGGGGTGGGGCCACCCAGTGACCCCACCCCCCTCTGACGCATGGGGACTTGAAGGGGACTTCCCTGTGAAATTCCCTGTGATGTCAGAGGGGGGCGGGGTGACCCCCCGCCCCCTCTGACGTCACGGGGAATCGTGTGTACATCAGAGGGGTGACCCCCTCTGATGTCACGGGGAATGCCACAGGGAAGTCCCGTCAAGTCACCGTGCATCAGAGGGGGGCGGGGTCACCGCCCCCGTGGCCCCGCCCCCGTTATATAATTTTGGTTCAGGGTTCGGCCGTTTTTAAAACTTTTTTTTGCATTGATCCTTGTCCCTTGGGGCAGGACCCAGATCCCCAAACACTTTTTATGATAATAACTTGCATATAGGCCTTTAAAATTAGCACTTTAGATTATTCATGTTCGTGTCCCATAGACTTTAACGGTGTTTGAACACATTTTTTACCTGTTCGCAAGTTCTGGTGCGAACCGAACATAGGAGTGTTCGGCTCATCCCTAGTGCTGATGCCAACATGCTGCAACCCCTCACAGATACGCTAGTTGGAGTGCAGGAACTAGCCCTGCTGCAAATAATTGCATCAAAAAATGTAATTACATGCCCCTATTAAACAGGGGCTGAAAAATTGGGCCTTAGGCACTGGTGGCGGCGCTCAGAACCAAAAATGTTCTTACAAGCTATTAGCATGATCATTGAGGAGGAAGAGGATAATTACTCAACATAACAGGATAGTCACTCCCCATCAGCATAGGCAGTCTTGAAGGGATCTGACATTTAAAAAAAAAATATTCGGTTACATCAGCATCATTGGTAGCTGGTGGTGATCCAAGATTAATTTTTATGAAGTTCATTCGATCGACCGAGTCGGTGGACAGGCGCACCCTGTGATCGGTTACAAAGCCTCCAGCAATACTGAATGTGTGTTCTGAAAGAACGCTGGATGCAGGACAGGCCAGTAGCTCAATTGCATACTGTGCAAGCTCTGGCCAGTGATCCATCCTCAAGACCCAGTAACCCAGAGGATTTTCGGTGGGAAAGGTGTCCAAGTCAGATCTTGCCACTAGGTATTCCTGCACCATGTAAAACAGTCGCTGGCGATGGTTGCTGGAACCGATCATACCTTGGGGCTGCGGACTAAAAAACTGTCTGAACGCATCGGTCAGACGGCCACCTTCTCAACCGCTTCTTCTTTGACTGACCGAAGGCACAGCAACATGTTGTCCAGGAACAGGAGTTTGTAACCTCCCAGTCTCTGGGAACGCATTGCACAGACATTTCTGCAAGGCCTCCCGAAGATGTTTCATCCTTTGCTCCCTCTGCAACGGCAAGATAAGATCCGTAACCTTACCATTGTAACGTGGATCAAGGAGGGTTGCCAGCCAGTATTGATCCCTCTCCTTGATACAACGAATACGAGGGTCCTTCCGCAGGCTTTGCAGGATCAGGGAGGCCATGCAGCATAGGTTTGCTGAGGCATTTGGTCCGGAGTCCTCTGGGTCACTAAGGACGACTTGATCCGTAGCCACCTCCTCCCAGCCACGTACAAGTCCATGGGTTTCTTGGGACTGTAAATGATCCCTTAAAAACTGCTGCTGATGCTGAGTGCCAGGCTCCACCTCCATGCTGACACAATCCTCCTCCTCCTCCTCGTCCTCATCCTGTGTGATTCATTAATCCACGCAGCGTGTGCTCCAACAGGTGGACAAGGGGGACAGTGTCACTGATGCATGCACTGTCACTGCTCACCATCCTCTTGCCCTCCTCAAATGGTAACAGGACAGTGCATGCATCCCTGATCATGGCGTGGGGGAAAAAAAACAAGCTCCCCTGACCCTGTCCTGGTGCCATAGTCGCACAGGTACTCATTAATGGCCCTCTGCTGCATGTGCAACCGCTGCAGCATGGCCAACGTTGAGTTCCACTTGGTGGGCATGTCACAGATTAGGCGGTTCTTGGGCAGGTTAAATTCCTTTTGGAGGTCTGCCAGCTGAGCACTGGCATTATATGACCGGCGGAGATGCACACAGACTTTCCTGGCCTGCCTCAGGACATCATGTAAGCCCGGGTACCTGCCCAAGAACCGCTGCACCACCAAGGTAAGGACGTTAGCCAAACAGGGCACATGGGTCATTTTTCCCTGTCGGAGGGCGGAGAGGAGGTTGGTGCCATTGTCACAAACCACCATTCCTGCCTTAAGTTGGCATGGTGTCAACCACCTCTGAACCTGCCCCTGCAGAGCTGATAGAATCTCTGCCCCAGTGTGGCTCCTGTCCCCCAAGCACACCCACTCAAGCACCGCATGGCATCTTTTGGCCTGCGTACTTGCGTAGCCCCTTGAACGCCTACAGAGCACTGCTGGTTCCGAGGACAAAGCACAGGAAGAGGCCATGGAGGAAGAAGAAGAGGAAAGGGTGGAGGAGAGAGGGGTGTCAGAATCACCAGTAGTGGCATTTTGGAGGCGTAGTGGTGGAACAACCTCTAACACTAATGCACCTTGTCCTGCATCCTTCCCAGCTGCCAGCAGAGTCACCCAATGCACCGTGAAACTTAGGTAATGTCCCTGTCCATGCCTGCTGGACCATGAGTCAGTGGTAATATGCACCTTACCGCTGACCGCCCTGTCCAGCCAGGCCAAGACATTGCCTTCCACATGCCGGTAGAGAGTCGGAATCGCCTTCCGTGAGAAAAAGTGGCATTTGGGAACCTGCCATTGAGGAACTGCACATTGCACAAGCTCACGGAAGGGGGCAGAGTCTACCAACTGAAAAGGTAGTTTTCAATTTTGCCAAGAAAGCATTTAACCGCTGGGCATGTGGATGGCTGGGAGCGACCTTCTTTCTTCGGTGCAGCAGCTGAAGCAGGGAAATTTGCCTGGTACAATCTGACGTCGGTGTACCGATAGCAGATTGCCCGCAAGTACTTGGCTGTGACACACCAAATTCTACACCTTCATTCCTCTCAGTGCAGGTCTCAGAGAGGAATGAATGTATAGTGGGGTTGTAGATCCCAGCTGATGAGGAGCAAGGAGAGGTCCTCTTTGTTCTTTGGTGTGGGTCTTTTAGGAACGCTTGCCAACTAACTGCATGGCAGGACAACATATGTCTGGTCAAGCATGTGGTGCCCAAGCGGGAGATGTTTTGGCCACACGAGATACGATTGAGACATATGTTGCAAATAGCAGCGGTGCGATCTGATGCACTCGTCTCAAAAAAGGCCCACACCAAAGAACTTTTGGAATAATGAGCAGAGACAGCAGTGCCCTACACATGCGGAGTTCTGTGGTGTGATGCAGTCAGTGTGCTGCCCTTAAGCTGTCCCCTGGAGGGCATCCTGCCTTGTTGGTGATGTGCCTCTTCCTCCTTCTCTCTCCTAGCAGGCGCCCACGTGGAGTCAGTGACCTCATCGTCCCCTCCCTCCTCATCACTGGAGCAAACCTGGCAGTATGCTGCAGCAGGGGGAACATGACTGCCAGATTTCTGTCCTTCTTGGGCTCACCCTCTGTCTGGGCTCACGTTACTGCCTTCCTCTAGCTGAGTACCATCATCGGAGCCTTCAAAACGCTGGGCATCCTCCTAGAGCATGTACCCAACACTGTGGTCAAACAGTTCGAGGGACTCCTCAGGAGGACATAGTGGGGCCAGGGAAGGAGTCACTGATGACATTGAGCCAAGGGAAGAGGCCACATTGGCAGCTGCTTTGCCAAAGAAAGTACCCTGAGCCTGGGTGAGAGAAGATGAGGAGGATGAGGACAGCTTGGTCATCCACTCGACCAAGTCTTCCGCATGTTGCGGTTCAACACGGCCAGCTGCCAAAAAAAGGCTAAGCGTGTCCCACAGCCATGTGCTGATGAGGATGCACCGTGTCCACAACCAGCACTGTTGCCTCTAGACACAGAGCCTGTTTGCCTTCTTTTATTGGCTTGTGACTGTCTGCCTCTCCTTGTCCTTCCAGACATGCTATTGGCCTGCAGTGAACTGCACAAAACTGGGATATATATATATACTGTATATATTTATATATACATATATATATATATATATATATATATATATATATATATATATATATATATATATATATACACCGATTATACTGCAGATAGCAGAATCAACTGCCTGCCTGTAGTATTATTAGTGTGATGACACCTGCACTTGTCTTCAGGTAGCTATACTGTAGGTGCAACTGTGCAGGGTACACAGTACAGAAACTGGAAATACTTCAAGAGCCCACACAAGCACCTGGCTGCAGGTTGCTATACTGTAGGTCAGACTCTGCAGGGTACACAGTACAGTAGCTGGAAATACTTCAATGAGCCTACACAAGCAGCTGGCTGCAGGTTGCTATACTGTAGGTCAGACTGTGCAGGGTACACAGTGCAGTAGCTGGAAATACTTCAATGATCCTACACAAGCAGCTGACTGCAGGTTGCTATACTGTAGGTCAGACTGTGCAGGGTACACAGTACGGTAGCTGAAAATAATTCAATGAGCCTACACAAGCACCTGTCTGCAGGTTGCTATGCTGTAGGTCAGACTGTGCAGGGTACACAGTGCAGTAGCTGGAAATACTTCAATGATCCTACACAAGCAGCTGACTGCAGGTTGCTATACTGTAGGTCAGACTGTGCAGGGTACACAGTACGGTAGCTGAAAATAATTCAATGAGCCTACACAAGCACCTGTCTGCAGGTTGCTATGCTGTAGGTCAGACTGTGCAGGGTACACAGTGCAGTAGCTGGAAATACTTCAATGAGCCTACACAAGCACCTGGCTGCAGGTTGCTATACTGTAGGTCAGACTGTGTAGGGTACACAGTACAGTAGCTGGAAATACTTTGATGAGCCTACACAAGCACCTGGCTGCAGTTTGCTATAGTGTAGGTGAGACTGTGCAGGGTACACAGTACAGTAGCTGGAAATACTTCAATGAGCCTGCACAAGCACCTGGCTGCAGGTTGCTATGCTGTAGGTCAGACTGTGCAGGGTACACAGTACAGTATCTGGAAATACTTCAACGAGCCTACCCAAGCACCTGACTGCAGGTTGCTATACTGTAGGTCAGACTGTGTAGGGTACACAGTACAGTAGCTGGAAATACTTCAATGAGCCTACACAAGCACCTGGCTGCAGGTTGCTATACTGTAGGTCAGACTGTGTAAGGTACACAGTACAGTAGCTGGAAATACTTCGATGAGCCTACACAAGCACCTGGCTGCAGGTTGCTATACTGTAGGTGAGAATGTGCAGGGTACACAGTACAGTAGCTGGAAATACTTCAATGAGCCTACACAAGCACCTGGCTGCAGGTTGCTATACTGTAGGTCAGACTGTGTAGGGTACACAGTACAGTAGCTGGAAATACTTCAATGAGCCTACACAAGCACCTGGCTGCAGGTTGCTATACTGTAGGTGAGACTGTGCAGGGTACACAGTACAGTAGCTGTAAATACTTCAATGAGCCTACGCAAGCACCTGGCTGCAGGTTGCTATACTGTAGGTCAGATTGTACAGGGTACACAGTACAGTAGCTGGAAATACTTCAATGAGCCTACACAAGTACCTGGCTTCAGGTTGCTATAATGTAGGTCAGACTGTGCAGGGTACAGAGTATAGTAGCTGGAAATACTTTGATGAGCCTACACAAGCACCTGGCTGCTGGTTGCTATACTGTAGGTCAGACTGTGCAGGGTATACAGTACAGTAGCTGGAAATACTTCAATGAGCCTACACAAGCACCTGGCTGCAGGTTGCTATACTGTAGGTATATTTTTGTGCAAACCAATCAATATACACTTATTGTGATTTTTTTACCAAAAATATGTAGAAGAATACATATACATATCGGCCTAAACTGTAGAAGAAGTGTGTTTTTTTATATATTTTTGGGGGATATTTGTTATAGCAAAAAGGAAAAAAATTTTGCTTTTTTTCAAAATTGACGGTCTTTTTTTGTTTATAGCGCAAAAAATAAAAACCGCAGAGGTAATCAAATACCACCAAAAGAAAGCTCTATTTGTGGGGAAAAGGCCATCAATTTTGTTTGGGTACAACATCGCACGACCATGCTATTGTCAGCTAAAGCGAAGCAGTGCCGAATCGCAAAAAATGCTCTGGTCAGGAAGGGGTAGATCCTTCCAGGGCTGAAGTGGTTAATCGTTTGCATTTTATACATCATTGCTTTTCTATGGGAAGCTTACAAGGTGAAACTCAGAGGCCACTTGATCCAGATAGCTGCTTTGCAAAAAACAACACCAAAGTGAGAGAAAAGAGCTACTAATATAACTTTCGTCTATGAAAAGGGAGTGGAAATCTAATTCATCACTTTCCAGAAGGGATGAGCCAAGAGTTTAGTCCAAACCTAAGTTCAGACCAACTTTTTAGTCACTCTGCACATGCTCAGTTTGGTGTGTATTGCTAGAGAGTTTTTTTTTTCTTAGGAGGGTGCAGGTGATCAGCACAGAGCCAATTAGCACTGTCCAAACAGAGGGTCAGGGGTCCTGCAGCCTCATAGGACAGTCAGAGGAGATTGAAAACTTCTCCTATAAGCTTTAACCAGAGACTGATAGAAGTCACAAGACTGCTATATGCTGCTGATGAGAAAAGGTATTTAGCAGTTTATATTTACTAAAATAATAGCATTTTCATGTTCTGTGTACTGTGGGAGACCAGATATTGTGAATTCAGGGTCCTGGGTAGGGATGAGCTTCAAGTTCGAGTCGAACTCATGTTCGACTCAAACATTGGCTGTTCGCAAGTTCGCCGAACAGCGAACAATTTGGGGTGTTTGCGGCAAATTCGAATGCCGCGGAACACCCTTTAAAAGTCTATGGGAGAAATCAAAAGTGCTAATTTTAAAGGCTTATATGCAAGTTATTGTCATAAAAAGTGTTTGGGGACCTGGGTCCTGCCCCAGGGGACATGGATCAATGCAACAAAAAGTTTTAAAAACGGCCATTTTTTCAGGAGCAGTGATTTTAATAATGCTTAAATTCAAACAATAAAAGTGTAATATCTCTTTAAATTTCGTAGCTGGGGAGGTGTCTATAGTATGCCTGTAAAGGGGCGCATGTTTCCCGTGTTTAGAACAGTCTGACAGCAAAATGACATTTCGAAGGAAAAAACCCATTTAAAACTACTCGCGGCTATTGCATTGCCGACAATACACATAGAAGTTCATTGATAAAAACGGCATGGGAATTCCCCACAGGGGAACCCTGAACCAAAATTTAAAAACAAAATGACGTGGGAGTCCCCCTAAATTCCATACCAGGCCCTTCAGGTCTGGTATGGATATTAAGGGGAACCCCGGCCAATTTTTTTTTTAAAAATGACGTGGTGTTCCCCCTAAATTCCATGCCAGACCCTTCAGGTCTGGTATGGATTTTAAGGGGAACCCCGCACCAAAAAAAAAAAATAAACGACGTGGGGTCCCCCCAAAAATCCATACCAGACCCTTATCTGAGCACGCAACCTGGCAGGCCGCAGGAAAAGAGGGGGGGACGAGAGTGCGCCCCCCTCCTGAACCCTACCAGGCCACATGCCCTCAACATTGGGAGGGTGCTTTGGGGTAGCCCCCCAAAACACCTTGTCCCCATGTTGATGAGGACAAGGACCTCATCCCCACAACCCTGGCCGGTGGTTGTGGGGGTCTGCGGGCGGGGGGCTTATCGGAATCTGGAAGCCCCCTTTAACAAGGGGACCCCAAGATCCCAGCCCCCCCCTGTGTGAAATGGTAAGGGGGTACTTACCCCTACCATTTCACTAAAAAACTGTCAAAAATGTTAAAAATGACAAGAGTCAGTTTTTGACAATTCCTTTATTTAAATGCTTCTTCTTTCTTCCATCTTCCTTCATCTTCTTCTTCTGGTTCTTCTGGTTCTCGTCCAGCATCTCCTTTGGGGTGTCTTCTATCTTCTTCTCCTCGGGCCGCTCTGCACCCATGGCATGGGGGGAGGCTCCCGCTCTTCTCTTCATCTTCTTCTTCATGTTCTTCTCTTCTTCCTTCTTCTCTTCTTCTCTTCTTCTCTTCTTCATTTTCTTCTCTGGGCCGCTCCGCATCCATGCTGGCATGGAGGGAGGCTCCCGCTGTGTGATGGCGTCTCCTCGTCTGACGGTTCATAAATAACGGGGGCGGGGCCACCCGGTGACCCCGCCCCCCTCTGACGCACGGGACATGATGGGACTTCCCTGTGGCATTCCCCATGACATCACAGGGAAGTCCCGTCAAGTCACCGTGCGTCAGAGGGGGGCGGGGTCACCAGGTGGCCCCGCCCCCGGTATTTAAGAACCATCAGACGAGGAGACGCCGTCACACAGCGGGAGCCTCCCTCCATGCCAGCATGGATGCGGAGCGGCCTGGAGAAGAAAATGAAGAAGAGAAGAAGGAAGAAGAGAAGAAGAAGCAATTAAATAAAGGAATTGTCAAAAACAGATTCCGATAAGCCCCCCGCCCGCAGACCCCCACAACCACCGGCCAGGGTTGTGGGGATAAGGCCCTTGTCCTCATCAACATGGGGACAAGGTGTTTTGGGGGGCTACCCCAAAGCACCCTCCCAATGTTGAGGGCATGTGGCCTGGTACGGTTCAGGAGGGGGGAGCCACACTCTTGTCCTCTCCTCTTTTCCTGTGGCCTGCCAGGTTGCGTGCTCAGATAAGGGTCTGGTATGGATTTTTGGGGGGTCCCCACGCCGTTTTTTTTTTTTTTTTTGGCACAGGGTTCCCCTTAAAATCCATACCAGATCTGAAGGGTCTGGTATGGAATTTAGGGGGAACCCCACGTCATTTTTTTTTAATTTTGTCCAGGGTTCCCCTTAATATCCATACCAGACCTGAAGGGCCTGGTATGGAATTTAGGGGGACTCCCATTTCATTTTTTTTTATTTTGGTTCAGGGTTCCCTTGTCTGGAATTCCCATGCCATTTTTATCAATGAACTTCTATGTGTATTGTCGGCAATGCAATAGCCGCGAGTAGTTTTAAATGGGTTTTTTCCTTCGAAATGTCATTTTGCTGTCAAACTGTTCTAAACATGGGAAACATGCGCCCCTTTACAGGCATACTATAGACACCCCCCAGCTACGAAATTTAAAGGGATATTACACTTTTATTGTTTGACTTTAAGCATTATTAATATCACTGCTCCTGAAAAAATGGCCGTTTTTAAAACTTTTTTTTGCATTGATCCATGTTCCCTGGGGCAGGACCTGGGTCCCCAAACACTTTTTCTGACAATAACTTGCATATAAGCCTTTAAAATTAGCACTTTTGATTATTCATGTTCGTGTCCCATAGATTTTAACAGTGTTCGCGTGTTCGAACAAACTTTTTTCCTGTTCGCATGTTCTGGTGCGAACCGAACAGGGGGGTGTTCGGCTCATCCCTGGTCCTGAGTTTAGTAATATTTTGCTTGTAGTGTTTCTGTGTTGTTTTTTGTTATTTTTTTATCCTTCAGCTCTATTTTATTTGTTTTTATTTTGTAAAGGCCATGCATAGAGAAACCATCAGGGCCCAGGCTTTTTCCTTTGGGAAGTTCTGAAATCATGGAAGCCAGTTCTAGAGAGGTGAATGGGCATTCCATATCTTGAACAATCTCTTGGGATAGACTAAGATAATCAACTTCCCGTAGGTAACGTTGTATGAGGTAGGTTTTTCATGCTCACTGAGGATGCAGAGGGGAGTGGAAAAAGTGGAATTCCACCCATATAAAATTCAGCAGCTACATTTCCATTTTTGGGTGGAACTCCACTTTAAGGTTATACAGAGACCAATAAAAAGAAAAAAGAAGAAAAAACAATCGTGAGCATAGTACCTTAGCTTATTTATGGCTTTATGATCAAGACAATGGGAGAGCCTAGACTATAACTCCTGTAGCTTGGGATGGTTTAGTGTCTATGCTGAATTATATTTTATTTCCTTCAGGAGACCATCAATTTCCTGTAATTTAAGCTTTATAATTCTAGAACCATGTGCTATCATTACTCCTGGGATACTTGATTCTATAAAGAAACAAAATGTGTTAATTCCACTAGGGGCACAATTTACATGATTTTATGTTGCAACTATAAATATTGAAGCAGCTTCATTCACAGTACTTCTAAAGGTTTTTTCCGAAAAGAAAAAACCCCTGAAAAGATGATTCTATAAAAACAGTCAAAAAATGTGTAAACACACACACGACAATACACATATACATTTAAAAAACAAACACAAAAAGTCCGGACACCAGCATACCATTCACAGAGAAACTGACATGCGATTAAATTGCATTAATGCGAAAATGCATATGAAAAAATGAATGAAGAAAATTCTCCCATTCAAACAAAAAATATATTTACAGTTTCACTGTGAATGACCCCCGGGGGATCTCGATCATTATATGATAACCTTGAATTAGAAAATTGCAGGTTGGTTTATAATGTTTCTATCACTAGATGACCTATTGTCTAATATTGTTGCTAATTTGTTAGGATCTTGTATCCCTAAATTGTGGATCATTACACTTTTTGAATAGTTGACTTAACATCACTCCTTTAGACACTGTGTAGTCCCATTTGAGATATTGGTCATTTAGAGATACACTCTGATATGTTATCCAGACCAACACTGGAATCTGCAATGAGGTCCCAACTGGTTGATAAATGCCTTATAAAGAATGTATAAATCAGGGTTGTATGCCCAAATCCACAGCAAATAACCCAACAAAAATGCAATGAACATCCAAAAACAGCTTCAGTGCACAAAATTACCGACTTTTCTCCAAGATGAATAATCTGAGCAAACTGCTCATTGGCAAACAGGATGTTTCTTCAAAAGTCAGTCTTTTCCAACAAGCGCAATCTGGTATTTCAAAGAAAAGGCACACCTATACATTACCACTCTGTTGAATTCAATAGTCGTTATATCCTGTTTGATCCTTGCACGGACTGGAATTATATCACATTGATGTTTCTTTAGGCTCATAAGAGCCCCGCAATGGAAAAACCTGTCTTTCAGAGCAAGGTCGCTGGGTCCGCAAAACTCGTGGCACTCACCGTGAGAGATGTATGGGTAGGGTGAATGCTGAGCAGACATCTCCTATCCCACGGTTAAGTTTGAATGGGGCATATCGTAGGCTGGTGTCATGTGGCTGCTGTGACGTCAACGCGTTTCGCTAAAAAGGTAGCGTAGCTTCGTCTGGACCAGATGGGGCTAGGGGCTGTCAGTCCCTTTTATCAGCAAGTCCAAGTTCCAACAGCACCACCCTAAATCTTCTAAAGGGGATACACACATGTCGTTTTCCAGTTTTCTGAATGAAGTAATCCACACGTAACCTGAACAAAGTTATTACTCCTGCAAGTTGCCATTTCTTTCCAATTCAATGCGTCATCATATCATCTCACTTTGGATTTTCCACCAAACCTTCCTATGTATTTAATACTGCATTAAAAAGAGAACCTAGCTGAGTACAATGACTCACATGTTCTGTCAATGCGTTTACCACAATACTTCTTAGGACCACATTGATCCAAACAATTAAACAGACACGAGTGTGGAATAAACACAAAGGGAGGGAGGATCAAGAAGACGAAAAAGCAATAGAACAAAGGAAAGAAGAGGTTGGAGCAGTAATGGCTAAAAATAAGCCCACATATGAAGATAATAAATAATGCAAAAGCAATATTAGCTTAGGAGGAGAAAATTTGAATTAAAATTATTTACAAAAACCAAAGGAGAGTAGAGAGACAAGAGGGAATGAAAAAGGAGGGAGAGAGAAGAGAGGAGAAGAAAAGGAGAACATGAAAAGATGAGACGCAGGGAGATAGGGGGGAGGGAAGGGGAGAGGGGTGGGAGGGAAGAAGGAGGGGGGAAAAAGGGGAGGGGGGAGAGGGATGAAAATGGGGGGGTTGGAGGGAAAGAAAAAAAAAAGGTGAGCAAGGAAGGGAGGAGGTTAAGAAGGGGAGTGAAGGGAAAACGGAAGAGGGGGAGAGGGAGAGGAGAAGGAGGGATGGGGGGCCTGGTGAAGAAGATCAAGTTTCAAGGAAAACCTGGAGCTTCAGTTCAGTGTTAAGTCCTTGAGGGGCAAGGGACCCCAACCAATAAATCCACCACTTCTCCTTCTGGAGAAGGATGCGGTTGAAGTCCTCTCTCCTTGATGGTAGTTTAAGCACAAAAATGCCTTTAACCCTCAGGCCGTCAGGTTTTCCTTGATGACATAAGGCAAAATGTTTAGCCAATGGTTTCTCTTGAATCTTCTCTGGATCTCTCTCCTTTTCCTCTTTAATTTCCCGCAAATGCTCACCAATCTGAATTTTGAGGGGACTTTTGGTCTCATCAATTGCTCTATGAGTAGAGTAATTTACATGCTTACCTGTCCCTGTCCAAAAATCTATATCGGTAAGACCAAAAGACCTCTCAAAATTCGGATTGGTGAGCATTTGCGGGAAATTAAGGGGGAAAAGGAGAGCGATCCAGAGAAGGTTCAAGAGAAACCATTAGCTAAACATTTTGCCTTATGTCATCAAGGAAAACCTGATGGCCTGAGGGTTAAAGGCATTTATGTGCCTAAACTACCATTGAGGAGAGAGGACTTCAACCGCATCCTTCTCCAGAAGGAGAAGTGGTGAATTTATCGGTTGGGGTCCCTTGCCTCGCAAGGACTTAACACTGAACTGAATCTCCAGGTTTTCCTTGAAACTTGATCTCCTCCACCAGGCCCACCCCTTCCCTCCTTCTCCTCTCCCTCTCCCCCTCTTCCCTTTTCCCTTCATTCCCCTTTTTCCCTCACCTGCCAACTTTTACCCCTCCCCCTTCTTAACCTCCTCCCTTCCTTGCTCCCCTTTTTTTTTCTCTCCCACCTTTCCCCCTCCTCCCATTTTCATCCCTCTCCCCCCTCCCCTTTCTCCCCCCCTTTCTCACTCCCTCTCCTCTCCCCTTCCCTCCTCCCCCCTATCTCCCTGCGTCTCATCTTTTCGTGTTCTCCTTTTCTTCCCCTCTCTTCTCTCTCCCTCTTTTTTCATTCCCTCTTGTCTCTCTACTCTTCTTTGGTTTTGGTAAATAATTTAAATTCAAATTTTCTCCTCCTAAGCTAATATTCCTTTTGCATTATTTATTATCTTCATATGTGGGCTTATTAATAGCCTTTACTGCTCCTACCTCTTCTTTCCTTTGCTCTGCTTTATCGTCTTCTTGATCCTCCCTCCCTTTGTGTTTATTCCACACTCATGTCTGTTTCATTGTTTGGATCAATGTGGTCCTAAGAAGTATTGTGGTAAACGCATTGACAGAACATGTGAGTCATTGTACTCAGCGAGGTTCTCTTTTTAATGCAGTTTTAAATACATAGGAAGGTTTGGTGGAAAAATCCAAAGTGAGATGATATGATGACGCATTGAATTGGAAAGAAATGGCAACTTGCAGGAGTAATAACTTTGTTCAGGTTATGTGTGGATTACTTCATTCAGAAAACTGGAAAACGACATGTGTGTATCCCCTTTAGAAGATTTAGGGTGGTGCTGTTGGAACTTGGACTTGCTGATAAAAGGGACTGACAGCCCCTAGCCCCACCTAGTCCATACCAAGTGACGCCAGCCTACGATATGCCCCATTCAAACTGAACCGTGGGATAGGAGATGTCTGCTCAGCATTCACCCTAACCATACATCTCGCACGGAGAGTGCCGCGAGTATCGCAGACCCAGTGACCTTGCTTTGAAGGACAGGTTTTTCCATCGCGAAGCTCTTATGAGCCTAAATAAGCATCAATGTGATAAAATTCCAGTCCATGCAAGGACAACGACTATTGAATTCAACAGGGTGGTAATATATGGGCGTGCCTTTTCCTTAAAATACCAGATTGTGCTTCTTGGAAAAGACTGACTTTTGAAGAAACATCCTGTTTGCCAATGAGCACTTTGCTCAAATTATTCATCTTGGAGAAAAGTCGGTCATTTTGTGCACTGAAGCTGTTTTTGGATGTTCATTGCATTTTTGTTGGGTTATTTGCTGTGGATTTGAGCATACAACCCTGATTTATACATTATTTCTAAGGCATTTATCAACCAGTTGGGACCTCATTGCAGATTCCAGTGTTGGTCTGGATAACATATCGGAGTGTATCTCTAAATGACCAATATCTCAAATGGGACTACACAGTGTCTAAAGGAGTGATGTTAAGTCAACTATTCAAAAAGTGTAATGATCCACAACTTAAGGATACAACATCCCAACAAATTAGCGACAAGATTTGACCATAGGTCATCTAGTAATAGAAACATTATTCATTTTTAAACCAACCTGCAAGTTTTTGAAGGTTATCATAACATGATTGAGATCCCTCAGGGGTCATTTACAGTGAAACTATAAATAATTTTTTTATTTGAATGGGAGAATTTTCTTCATTCATTTTTTCATATGCATTTTCACTTTAATGCAATTTAATCGCATGTCAGTTTCCCTGTGAATGATATGCTGGTGTCCAGATTTTTTGTGTTTGTTTTTTTATTGTATATGTGTATTGTCGTGTGTGTGTGTTTCCACGTTTTTTTTATTGTTTTTATAGAATCATCTTTTCAGGGGTTTTTTCTTTTCGGAAAAAACCTTTAGAAGTACTGTGAATGAAGCTGCTTCAATATTTAAAGTCGCACCATGAATTCATGTAAATTGCGCCCCTAGTGGAATTATTACATTTTGTATTTTTATAGAATCAAAATCTTGACTAAGACCCTCTGTTGTGGAAGTAGCCTCTTTTTGATCCTGGTAGCAATACCAGGGTTTTCTTTTGTATGCATAGTTTGTTTGGCTCTGGCAACAGTACCATACTTTGGTAAGTGGCATTACAGTTTGAAAAATCATTTTTCACCATTGATTTTTGATTCAGGACTTCTTTTCTTTTCTTTTTTGTTTACTCCTCGGATACTTGCCTTATGTCCCTCCCATACAGCCTGCATGGAGACCTCGCTGATGGTGTTCAATTCTAAATAAGAGTTAAAGGTGGATTCCAGTTTTGCTAGGTCGGTACTATTGTCTAAAAGGTTTTCATTGAGCAGCCAGGTCCAGTTTTTGCGGCCAATATCAGTAAGTGAAAAAGTGACAGAGACCGGGGCATGGTCAGATATGGTAATGTGATCAATAGACATGTCCTGGACCAGGGTCTCAAGCTGACGGCCCTCCAGCTGTTGCGAAACTACAAGTCCTATGAGGCATTGCAAGGCTGACAGTTACAAGCATGACTCCCACAGGCAGAGGCATGATGGGACTTGTAGTTTTGCAACAGCTGAAGGGCCGCCAGTTTGAGATCCCTGTCCTGGACGCTATGCAGGTAATACTGATCAACAAAAATAAGGTCTAGTCTAAAGTAGGAATCAGGGTTTAGCTCTTCAGCAATCCACCAGATACAGGGTAGCAAGCATTTTCTTAAAGTCTTTGAGAGCATTTAAAAAAAAGGAAGTTTTCCCAGAGGATGTATCCAATAGGGGGTCTGGAGGTAAATGAAAATCCCCCCAAAAAATTAAGAGACCTTGCTGGAACTCAATCAACCTCCTCAGGGTACTAGACAAAAAAGTTCATGGAATGAGTATTAGGGGCATAAATATTGACTATGGTAAAAATATTGCCTTTGACAGTGCCCTGTTATCATACTCGGTGAGTTGTGATAACTGAACAAAGTGACAGGTCTTATTAATAAAAATTGCTTAGGTGTAGATTGGACCAATGAAGTGGGTCTCATGAAACAACACAATGTGCGAGGCAAGATGGCGGAGTTCCTGCCACGCTTTACTAAATTTTTGAGGCAAACGCAGTCCACGGATATTATAAGAGAGGATTTTCAACTTAGTTACCATGTGTCTGTGGGTTCAAGACTAAATCAATGAGTGATTCAGGAGACCCCTTAACACAAAGCAAGCAGATAAGTTGAAAACCATTGGAGTTTAGTTACATTCTCATGTACTAAAAACAACCCATAGAAAAAACCCTTATGGGAACCAGATAAACAAAACATACAGTTCCAATGAAAAGAATATATACAGAACAAGTATTAAAGTGTTTGTTAACCTAAGAAAAAAAAATGAATCATGTTCCCTTAAAGCATGTTATTAACTTGGCCCCCTGTATCACCTAAACTACCTGGCTTATCCTGCCTGGCTATACCCTCCCCCCTGTAAACTAACCATGGTATATCATGGCTGCTGAGCCCTGACACTGTCATCCATCATCCGCAGCCCTGCTCTCTCCTCTCCTGTGTCCGCCTGTGTCCTGCTCCCCCTCCTCTTCCTGCCTGTCTGCTCTGTCCACTTCACTAACCTCCCCTCCTGATGCAATCTAATCTATACTATGATCATGCCATCCCCTCTGTTATATAACACTATGTTCTCCTGTGCTTGTGCTGTATAAAAAAGATGCAGATTATACCGTATATCAGAGAGGCTCCCGGCACGTGACTCCTCAGATCTCTCTTCTCTCATCCCCTCCTCCCTGGAAAGAGCCTAGGAGTCACGTGAGTGCTGGGAGCTGCTCTGATATACAGTATAATCTGCATCTTTTTTATACAGCACAGACACAGTGGCACATAGTGTTATATAACAGAGAAGATGGCAAGATCATATTATAGTGGATTAACAACCACTTAACTAAGCAGAGACTAGGCATAGGGAAAACCAAAATCGCATCCAGTATCCCCTTTCGACTGTATTCCACAGTAAGGTTGCCACATAATGGAGACATTCCTATTGGGGTAAAGTAATTGGAGTAAGACATAGTACAGCTAATGCAACCAACTAGTAGCTGATTTGTAAAATAAATAAACATGAATAGGAGAAAGATTAAGTGGATCTATAGACGGTTGTCTGGGACAATAAGTGGTACCAGGGATTCCAGTACAGAGGCAAAGCAGTAGAGGGGGAACAGGGGGGAAGGCAAGAGGTGGAAAGGCACCTAGCAAGTGAAAGTAGTAGCGTAGGCAGAGAAGAACTAGCCCTGGATCGTAGGGATCAAATCACGTCATCAAGTCAATGCAAAGGCAGTTACGAGATGCATGCACAACCATCATAAAAGGCACATAAAATAAACACTGCTCAAAATCACCCAATAAGAAAAACCCCACCAGACAGTGTATAAGGCTATCCAAAGGCAAATGCAAGCTCCTTCATGGGAATAAAAAGCAAGGAATGGCATTGTTCCAGGGAGGTGAGTGCATAAGCGCAACTGTAGAGAATACTTGCAGCCTAGAAGCACCCCCTTGGCAACTCCACTGTAAGCATAGGGGCCAGGCAAAATCCTCCCTTACTCCAAGATCCAGGACCACAATAACCAGCTACACCCCCTTGAGGTCCGCTCAGGCCCACACAGCTCCCTGTGAAGTATCCTCAGTGGGACAGCCCCCGCTCAAACATACAAGGCAAAACAAAAGGCATAGTGTATATATAAAACATGAGAGCATATCAAAACAATGTTTGTATAGCTAGACGGCCATAACAGTGACATTATTAAGCAGTAGTAGGAATTAGCAGAGAGCCAGCATAAATCCCCATAGCATGGAGGATCCCTAAAGAAAGTGGCAGAAACAGGTCAAAAGCAGTTCAAGTTAGGGGATTCAACAAAGCAAATAAACAGGCAAGTTCAGTCCCTGTTGACAAAAGATATATAGCCAAAGGAGACTAGAACTCTGATGTTGTTTTCCCATAGCTATAACAAAGCCTACCACACAAGAGGGCAGTAGAGAGGCAGAGAACACTCCGAAGCTAATCCTTTCATAGCAAGCAAGGGACAAATCTCCTCAGGGCAACAATACACTCTACAGGAAAGCAAGGCAGCCCACCAATCTATGGGAAAGCCACAGACTGTATAGTCAATAAACTGGAAACAAATAGGGTCAGAATAAGCTCACACAATCTTCCAAGAGGCACTCAGTGAAGCATCTGTCTTCGTGAGGCTGAAGTTGAAGGCTTTGGGCTGTGATCCAGAGGCACCCTGTTCAAATCTCTCACAGAAGAGGCAGAAGGGGATCTAAGGTGACGTGGCCTGTGTTGCTGAGAACGAGGAGTGGAATTAGGCTGAGTAGGGATCCAAGGCTGGGGTTGGAGAAAAGAGCTGTACCAATCCAGTAAGGAAGGTGTTGGCCAGTGTTGGAAGGCCCAAGGTGTCAGCCTTTGCAGGAGAGCTGTGCGTCCAGCAACTGTTGCCAAAAGGCAGAATTTTCAGCAATATACAATGCTCCAATCCCACAAGATGTTAAGCAGGGGACACAATTTCCTTCAATGCTGGAGCATAATGGCAGACAGATAGATCTAAATTTCAGAGCCATAATGGAGTAGGTGACTGTGGTTGTGAGCAATATCTTCTTTTAGCTGGAAGGTCATCAGGCAATAGACTATATCCTGGGGAGGGTCAGTGTCCTGGCTTCTGGATCTATGCATTCTGTGGCAGCACTCCATATCAATAGGCGAGTTTGTCGGTCTGCCCAGTAGGGAGTTGAAAATCGTCCAGACTTCAGGCTGAAGGTGGGGCCCTTCCACTGACTTAGGGATCCCCGGATTCGCTGGTTGCGCCTCCGTCCCCTGTTGTCCGGGTTCTCAATATGGCAGTGCAGATCAATGAGATGCTGGGTGTGACTGTGAGAGCTCGAGACCAGATACACTTGCGTGATGGCCATCTCAGGCACCTCTGCAGTAACCTCCACTGCTTCCAGGCATGACAAAATAGCCTTGATGTCCATGTTCAAGTTAGAAATTGCTGCTGATAGGGTGGTTTTGATATCCAGAGTAGGGATGAGCCGAACACCCCCCTGTTCGGTTCGCACTAGAACATGCGAACAGGAAAAAAGTTTGTTCGAACACGCAAACACCGTTACAGTCTATGGGACACGAACATGAATAACCAAAAGTGCTAATTTTAAAGGCTTATATGCAAGTTATGGTCATAAAAAGTGTTTGGGGACCCGGGTCCTGCCCCAGGGGACATGGATCAATGCAAAAAAAAGTTCTAAAAATGGCAGTTTTTTCAGGAGCAGAGATTTTAAATGCTTAAAGTCAAACAATAAAAGAGTAATATCCCTTTAAATTTCGTAGCTGGAGGGGTCTTTAGTATGCCTGTAAAGGGGCGCATGTTTCCCGTGTTTAGAACAGTCTGACAGCAAAATGACATTTCAAAGGAAAAAAGCCATTTAAAACTACTCGCGGCTATTGCATTGCCGGTCCGACAATACACATAGAAGTTCATTGATAAAAACAGCATGGGAATTCCCCACAGGGGAACCCCGAACCAAAATTTAAAAAAAAAATGACGGGGTCCCCCTAAATTCCATACCAGGCCCTTCAGGTCTGGTATGGATATTAAGGGGAAACCCGGCCAAAATAAAAAAAAAATGACGTGGGGGTCCCCCTAAATTCCATACCAGACCCTTCAGGTCTGGTATGAATTTTAAGGGGAATCCCGCGCCAAAAAAAAAAAAAAAAAACGGCGTGGGGTCCCCCCAAAAATCCATACCAGACCCTTATCCGAGCACGCAACCTGGCAAGCCGCAGGAAAAGAGGGGGGGACGAGAGTGCAGCCCCCCCCTCCTGAACCGTACCAAGCCACATGCCCTCAACATTGGGAGGGTGCTTTGGGGTAGCCCCCCAAAACACCTTGTCCCCATGTTGATGAGGACAAGGGCCTCATCCCCACAACCCTGGCCGGTGGTTGTGGGGGTCTGCGGGCAGGGGGGTTATCAGAATCTGGAAGCCCCCTTTAACAAGGGGACCCCCAGATCCTGGCCGCCCCCCTGTGTGAAATGGTAAGGGGGTACTTACCCCTACTATTTCACTAAAAAACTGTCAAAAATGTTAAAAATTACAAGAGACAGTTTTTGACAATTCCGATATTTAAATGCTTCTTCTTTCTTCTATCTTCCTTCATCTTCTTCTTCTTCTTCTATTTCTTCTGGCTCTTCTGGTTCTTCCTCCGGCGTTCTCGTCCAGCATCTCCTCCGCGGCGTCTTCTATCTTCTTCTCCTCGGGCCGCTCCGCACCCATGTGATGGTGAGTGTCTCCAAAATATAAACATATGACAATAAAAAAATAATGCCTAAATGTGACTCTGTAAAAAATATAAAGTAATGATATGTCTTCTAGCAAAGGGTATGACTATATACCTATCATACAGGTAATCTGCTAGGTATGACAATAAAACACACAAAATATGTGAAAAGTGATTAGTGCTTATAAACAAATCCTACACAAAGTATATAAAAATAGCAGCTAACTTTAAACGTAATTAGTCTCTGACTGGACTAGCATACACCTGGTGTGACTCAACACACACCCAGGTGTATATATGCAAAGTGAATAGTGCTCGTAGTGCATAACATAAAGTGACAGTCTTAATATGGCTGAGTGATATAAAGTTCATTCGTATGCAAAATACATGCAAAATAATAGTGCTCCACTTGAAAATAATCAGCTATTCAAAGTCCACAAAATATATAAGTGATCCACTTGGTGCCAGGTATACGTGACAATAGTGATAATTCTTCATGCAGCACAGCGCACACTAGTGGGCAGTGGCCCCTTACCTGAAGGTAATGGGGTACTCGCATTTAGCCACTTTTAGGCATGGCAACCTTTCGTTGTAAAAAACGTGGAATCAACCAGCTGTGGGGGATGGTGGTGATGTATAGGAGATAATCCTGGTTTATCTCCTATGAGGGCGTATATTCCTTCAAGTAGTGTCCCGGGTCACCCAGATAAATCAGAAAAGGAAGATCCCACAATGGTATAATATTGTTTGGCAAACGTACAACTCTTTATTAAAAATTCACATGTACTCACATTAAAATCAACAATACCGGGTGGAGATCCGACAAGCAGCGAGCTCGTAATGCAGAAACAAACATAGAGTGCCTGTCCCGTCCCTACGTGTGACATCACGGTCACGTGACTTCTTCACGTGTAGGGACGGGGCAGACACTCCATTGTGGGATCTTCCTTTTCTGATTTAGAAAAGTTGAACATGAGTTTGACTCGAACTCGAAGCTCATCCCTAATCCAGAGCCAGTGTTTGGAGATTCAGTTCTGTTATGGATATTAAGGGGAACCCTGCACCAAAAAATCCATACCAGACCAATATCTGAGCACGCAATCTGGCAGGCCGCAGGAAAAGAGGGGGGGATGAGAGAGCGCCCCCTCCTGAATTGTACCAGGCCACATGCCCTCAACATGGGGAGGGTGCTTTTGGGGTCCCCCAAAATTCCTCTGGATTCTTCTTCCCCCCGGTCTGTCCTCCAGTCTTTCTCCTCCACCGTTTACGCTGAACATTCAAAAATCAAACCTTCTCCAATGCTCCGATGGGACGGATGACATAGCTCTGAGACATGGCTGGCCGCAGCATTGGAGGAGGTTTGTTTTTTTGATCAGTACAGAGGGGGGTGGGATCGGATGGCAGCAGCGCTGTGGGCTGGATGTGTAGTGCCCACAGCGCTGCCCTGTGACATGTGCAGTCACATCCATGGATCCATCCATCCATGCTCAGCCATCCTCCATGCTCAGCAATACCCTGCACTACTCTGCAATGCCCTGCAATACTCTGCAATGCCATGCAATAGTCTGCAATGCCCCACAATACTCTGCAATACTCTGCAATACTCTGCAATACCCTGCAATACTCTAAAGTATATATTATAAAAAGAAGGAGAAAGGGGAGATCCCCTTACTCCAGATAAATGGGATTTTTGAAAGAAAATACTGTATCTAGTAGATGAAGATCAAACCAATTTGATAAAAAATTAACAATTTTTATTTAGACATAATTAAAATAGCAATGTCAACACATATAAGAACATATGGCCATCCAGTAGTAAATTTCAGAGTTCATACGTGACTATCAGCCAACATGTTTCGCAAAAGAATTTTCGCTTCATCAGGGCTAGACACGATATCATTGATTCATTTAAACTACTATTAAAATTTCAAAAGAATAGAACAATCACCACCATTCACTGGGCATCAACCGCTAAACCAACTGGTGCGGATTGTCCCTGGGTGCCAGATCCCAGACGGACAATACCAGTAGGAAGACTGGACCACACAATTAGGGCAATACAGACTGGTAACCCGTACCCTAAGTAGGGAGGTAGAAGGAAGAGAGCTGAGATAACTCCTAATCGGATGAGTGTGCGTCCGCCCGTCACGATGGGTGGCTGCAGGATGCGTCTGATACTAATTGTGTGGTCCAGTCTTCCTACTGGTATTGTCCGTCTGGGATCTGGCACCCAGGGACAATCCGCACCAGTTGGTTTAGCGGTTGATGCCCGGTGAATGGTGGTGATTGTTCTATTCTTTTGAAATTTTAATAGTAGTTTAAATGAATCAATGATATTGTGTCTAGCCCTGATGAAGCGAAAATTCTTTTGCGAAACATGTTGGCTGATAGTCACGTATGAACTCTGAAATTTACTATTGGATGGTCATATATTCTTATATGTGTTGACATTGCTATTTTAATTATGTCTAAATAAAAACTGTTAATTTTTTATCAAATTGGTTTGATCTTCATCTACTAGATACAGTATTTTCCTTCAAAAATCCCATTTATCTGGAGGAAGGGGATCTCCCCTTTCTCCTTCTTTTTATAATATATATTGATTAAGGATTGGAAAATCTATCTGAAGTATCCCCTGGCATAGTCCAATCATCTTCTTTCAATTACAAATACTCTGCAATACTCTGCAATACCCCGCAATACTCTGCAATAATACTCTGCAATACCCCGCAATACTCTGCAATACCCCGCAATAATCTGCCATACCCTGCCATACTCTGCCATACCCAGCCATGCTCTGCAAAAGCCAGCCATACTCTGCCATACCCAGCCATACTCTGCCATACCCAGCCATACTCTGCAATACCCAGCCATACTCTGCAATACTCAGTGATACCCAGCCATACTTTGCCATACCCAGCCATACCCAGCCATACTTTGCCATACCCAGCCATACCCAGCCATGCTCAGCCATGCTCAGCCATACTCTGCCATGCGCAGCCATACTTGGCTGTACTCGCCCTCTGTATGTGGCCAGGCTGTGGCAGTCTCAAACATGTGGTATCGCCGTACTCAGGAGGAGTAGGAGAATCTATTTTGGGGTGTCATTTTTGGTATGTACATGTTATGTGTTAGAAATATTGTATAAATAGACAACTTTGTGTTAAAAAAAAATATGTTTTAACCTGGCCGTCATACGACATCTTTGACTTTCTGAGGGCATATCTGAATGATGCCTGCAGCTACAGGCATCATTCAGATATCAGCTTTTTCAGCCGGCGATTCCCTACACCATAAGAATGATCATAGTGGCTGTTCCAATGCTTGATCATTCTTAGGGGACGTCCCCCCCCTCCCGCCGCCCTCAGGTGCTTCTACCGACTCAAAGCTACGATCAAAGCTAGGATTGTTTTGTTTTTTTTATTTCAGGCTTCCCAGCCTAGAGAGAAGATGTGGGGTCTTATTGACCCCATATATCACTGTAAAGAGGACCTGTCATGCCATATTCCTATTACAAGGGATGTTTACATTCCTTGTAATAGGAATAAAAGTGATCAAAAATTTATTTTTTGGACAAAAGCATCAAACTAAAATAAATAAAGTAAAATGAACAATAAAAAAAAAAAAAAATTCCCAGTGTCCCTGTGTGCTCGCATGCAGAAGCGAACGCACACATAAGTCCTGCCCACATATGATAATGGTGTTCAAACCACACATGTGAGGTATTGCTGCGATCGGTAGAGCGAGATAAATAATTTTGGCCCTAGACCTCCTCTGTAACTCAAAACATGTAACCACTAAAAAATTTTAAACGTCGCCTATGGGGATTTTTAAGTAGCAAAGTTTGGTGCCATTCCACGTGAGTGTGCAATTTTGAAGGGTGACATGTTAGGTATCTATTTACTTGGCATAACTTCATCTTTCACATTATGCAAAAACATTGGGCTAGCTTATGCAAAAAAAACACGTTCAAAAAATTGCTGCGCAAATACCATGTGAGATAAAAAGTTGCAATGACCTCCATTGTATTCTCTAGGGTCTTTGCTAAAAAACATATATAATGTTTTGGGGTTCTATGTAATTTTCTAGCAAATAAATGATGATTTTTACATGTAGGAGAGAAATGTCAGAATTGGCCTGGGCACTCCAGAACGCCTGAAGGAGCTGCGTGCATGTTGGGCCTCTGTATATGGCCACACTGTGTAAAAGTCTCACACATGTGGTATCGCCATACTCGGGAGTAATAGCAAAATGTGTTTTGGGTGTAAGTTGTGGTATGTATATGCTGTGTGTGAGAAATAACCTGCTAATATGATAATTTAAAAAAAAAAAAAAAAAGAAAAAAAATCTTGATTTTGAAAAGAATTGTGGGAAAAAATTACAACTTCAAAAAACTCATCATGCATCTTTCTAAATACCTTGGAATGTCTTCTTTCCAAAAAGGGGTCATTTGGGGGGTATTTGTACTTTTCTGGCATGTTAGGGTCTCAAGAAATTAGATTAGATTAGAATTAGGCAGTCAGTACTTCAGGTGTGATCAATTTTCAGATATTGGCACCATAGCTTTTGGACTCTATAACTTTCACAAAGACAAAATAATATACACCAATTAAGGGTTATTTTTACAAAAGATATGTAGCGGTATAAATTTTGGCCAAAATATATGAAGAAAAATTACTAATTTGCTAAATTTTATAACAGAAATAAAGAAAAACGCATTTTTTTACAGAGTTTTCAGTCTGTTTTCTTTTATAGCGCAAAAAATAAAGAACCCAGCGGTGATTAAATACCACCAAAAGAAAGCTCTATTTGTGTGAAAAAAAGGACAAAAATTTCATATAGGTACAGTGTTGCATGACTGAGTAATTGCATTCAAAATGTGAGAGCACCGAAAGCTGAAAATTGGTCTGGTTATTAAGGGGGTTTAAGTGCCCAGTGGTCAAGTGGTTAAATAAAGGAATTAACAAAAAGCGGCTATTGTCTTTTGTTACATTTCACTGCTTTTTTTGGTGAATAAGTAGGGGTACAATGTACCCGATACCCATTCACATGGGGGGCGGGATCTGGGGGCCCTCTTGTTAAAAGGGGCTTCCAGATTCCGATAAGCCCCCCACTCGCAGACTCCCACAACCACCGGGCAAGGGTTGTGGGGATGAGGCCCTTCTCCCCATCAACATGGGGACAAGGTGCTTTGGGGGGCTACTCCAAAGCACCCTCCCCACGTTGAGGGTATGTGGCCTGGTACGGTTCAGGATGAGGAGGGCCGCACTCTCGTCCCCCCTCTTTTCCTGCAGCCTGCCATTTTGCGTGCTTGGATAATAGTCTGGTATGAATTTTGGGGGGACCCGTATGCCATCTTTTTCAAATTTTGGTGCAGGGTTTCCCTTAATATCCATACCAGACCCTTCTGGTATGGACCTTGGGGGGGACCCCTACGCCATGTTTTTTTATATTTTAGAGTGGAATTCCCCTTAAAGTCCATACCAGATCCGAAGGGCCTGGTGTGCACTGGAGGGGGGGGACCCTACACCGTTTTTTTCCTTGATTTTTGAATAGCTGATTTTTTTAAATCCACACCATAATATTTTTGAATAATTACATACCATTGCATGCATTTGAAGAGTTAAAATGATAGAATTAAACCAAATTGATGTGCATTTGCTAATTATGCTGCTGAGTACAATGTACATTTTCAGGAGGTGATACCATTGGTGGGATTCAAACCCATGGCTTGAACCTTTGAAGATAGCAGGGCATAATGCTATGGTGCTGAGCACAATAATATATAGAAAATATTATTGTTTGATTCTTTTCATTGTATCCAATAATGTTTTGCATTTAAAACATTAATATTATGGTACCAACCATGTCATGTGCCATTGGGTAGGGATGAGCCGAACGCCCCAATGTGCGAACATCGTTAAAGTCTATGGGACATCAACATGAAAAATCAAAAGTGCTCATTTTAAAGGCTTATATGCAAGTTATTGCCATAAAAAGTGCATGAGGACCTGAGTCCTACCCCAAAATTTGAAAAATAAAATGGCATGGGGGTCCCCCCAAAATCCATACCAGACCCTTATCCAAGCACGCAACGTGGCAGGCTACAGGAAAAGAGAGGGGTGAGAGAGCGCCCCCCTCCTGAACCGTACCAGGCCACATGCTCTCAACATGGGGAGGGTGCTTTGGGGTCCCCCCAAAACACCTTGCCCCATATTGATGGGGACAAAGGCCTCAACTCCACAACCCTTGCCTGGTGGTTGTGGGGGTCTGCGGGTGGGGGGCTTATCAGAATCTGGAAGTCCCCTTTAATAAGGGGGCCCCCAGATCTGCCCCCCCATGTGAATGGGTATCGGGTACATTGTACCCCTACCCATTCACCAAAAAAAGCAGTGAAATGTGACAAAAAACAATAGCTGGTTTTTGACAATTCCTTTATTGTAAAATAGCTCTGAGTGGTCTTCTTCCCCGGGCTGTTACTCCCACCATCATCTTCTCCTGGTGCTGTCTCTCCCGCCACCGCCTACTTCTCCCGCTGCCATGTTCTTCCTCCCCCGCTGTCTTACTCTGTTATGTTGTCCACGCTGTCTCTTACACAGCCATGGGGCATGGCCATCCATTAACGTGACACGCAGAGCCCGTCCCTTATTTTTCTGGAAAAAAGGGGTGGGCTTTCTGCGTGATGTGAACGGATGGTCACGCCCCATGGCTGTGTAAGAGACGCCAGACAGCAGGGACAACACAAATGATGAAGATGGCGGGGGAGGAAGAACACGGCGATGAGGAAGAACACGGCAGCGGGAGAAGTAGGCGGTGGTGGGAAAGATGGCGACAAGAGAGACAGCACTAGGAGAAGATGACAGCGGGAGACACGGCTCAGGGGAGACCACTCAGAACTATTTTACAATAAACTGTAATGTTATGTCCCATGTATCTTATGTCTGATTAATAAAAAAAAAAACATATCCTAACAAACGCAACACATGGATGTGAACTAGTACTAGGATGTATATGTTAAATGGACTGTAGAGTGTTTCTGAAAACTGCAAAACTCACTAAAAAATGCCTAGGTGTAATCCTAGGGTCAAGGTCAGTTCAAACCGGAGTGAGAGGAGAGGCTCTTTACAGGCACTATGCACATGCTATTTTTAGCGCTATAGCTCCTGTAAAGTGTAAAAGCAGCCTAAGATATAAAAGATCTTACACTTTCACAAAACCACCACCCCCAAAACTAATTAAAAAGAAGAAAGAAACGAAAAAAAAAAAAAAACCCACACACACACAACAAACAAGCTCAATAATGTACTTTTATTTTGCCAGCAGAAACAAAATTCATTTACTAGCTTCAAAAAAATGTCAACAGGATATATGGTGCTACATTTATCAAAACAGTTAGCAATTGGGTTTTAAGGGCCCTGCTCATAGGAGCTTACAATCTAAAATTTGTCTAAACCTGCAAGATTATATAAAAACATACTTAACAGTCATTATTCTTACAAAGCATTCCAAAATAGTATTAAAAAAGCCACATGTTCTAAATATAACGCCCACCACCACCCCACAAATCCACACACATACATACATTGTAGACCATGTTCTGCTGAAAGCTGCATTTCTGTGCACATGATTAGGCAATGAGATCAAAGAGTAGAAGGTCAGCACATGCTCCCAAACCATGTTTGCATGGTCAGACAGGAACAATACACACACAATATACCGCATATTTCAGTACTATTTAGGCAATTATATCAACCTCTAAACAATATTTCCAGGTGCACTACTCCAGGTTTTAGCAGAGTTAGCCTGGGTTCACACATGTGTGGTGCGAATTAAAGCTCAGGTTTCACTGGGAAGATAAAAATCAGTTGTTCAGAGGTTCCTCTGCGTTTTAGCTGCAGATCAGTGAGCAAAAACAGGGGGGGGGAGGTGTAGTGAGGAGAAGGAGAAAATCCATGTTCAGAACGCAATGCATCTGCGAATCAGATGTGTTCCCATAGAAGATAATGGGCTTGTAATTCGCACCGCAATGCCCAGAAAATGCACACGTTTTTTGTGCAATGCGCAGTGTGAATGCAACGCACATATGTGAACCAGATGCATTCATATGAATGTATTTTAAAATGTCCTGCGAATAGGATGCGGTGTAAGCTGCATCTAATTCGCATAGGTGTGAACAGGGGGCTAAGGGTTGGGGAGCTATTTGGTTTCAGGGAACTATAGTAAATTCGATTTTGGGAGTATTTTCTCACCAGCGCTATAGTGAATACCGTTTTAGCACTAATTAGCACGATTAGCGCTATATAGCACTAGTTTGCGGCAATTAGCACTAATTAGCGCTGTGGCGCTATAGTAAATGACCCCCTGTGTGTTCCTGACCTGGAACAGGCAAGCAGCCATTGAAGTCTGGAAAGTCTGCCATCCTTTATCAATGTTCCAGGTCAGGGACTGTCTAGCTATTAAATCAAGAATCAACTTTACAATGCCAATACTTACACTCTAAAAGTCAGAGAAGTGCTTATTGCAATAATTAATTTCCATAAATCATCTATATCATGCCACTGTATTTTTCATTTTTTTTTAAATCCTTGAAGTACCTTATTATTACAGCACTGTTATGTGGTCACATGACAAGTGGCAATCACCCCAATCCATAGAATTTACAGCAAGGTGTACGTGGAAGGGAAACACACATCACAAACAAACAATCAAATGTTTGTTTGTTTGTGATGTGCATTGCCCTTGTTTGTTTGTGATGGTCACATGATCTTTATTTGTTCTTTGGCATCTGCAGGGAAAGATCCTTGGGAGAGGCTTCCATTACTCTGCTGATGTATGTTCTCCACAGTATGACTCTGTGTCTGAGCAGCCCTGATTGGCGCTGTGCCAGTCACATGACTAGAAAAAAAAAGTTTAACCACTTAAGGACCAAGCCTATTTTTCAAACTTGGTGTTTAAAATAGTTAAATAATAAAGTTAAAATATTTTTTTTTGCTATAAAATTACTTAGAACCCCCAAACATTATATATTTTTTCAGACACCCTAGAGAATAAAATGGTGGTCGTTGCAATACTTTATCTCACATTTTTTAATTAAAAAATAATATTGTGTAGGATAATGTTATGCCGAGTAAATTGATACTCAACATGTCATGATTCAAAATTGCACCCGCTCGTGGAATGGTGACAAACTTAGACCCTTCAAAATCTCCATAGGCGATGCTTAAAAATTTCTACAGGTTACTAGACATGTGCACACTGAAATATTTTGTTTCGGAATTTCGTTTTCGGCCGAAAAATACATTTATTTAGTAACTTCCGAAGTTAGTTTTTCGTTAAAAATTGCATTCATCCGAAAATCCAGATTAAGGTCGAATCTGTCATTGAAGGCTTATGGTGTTTGTCGAATGTTCAAAGAAGATTTGATGGAACAGCTAAACTGTATGACATCGTATAGTTTACCTTCTTAGAACTTTCAACAGACACCATAAGCCAAACTACGTATGTACTTAGTTCTAGCTATTTTACTGCCCCTCCTCTTTGGTTACACTCAGCCAATAACATTCATCATCATCATTATTTTTATTTATCTTTTCTCCGCTACGTCGAATCTTTTCTCCCCTACATCGAATCTTTCTCCCCTACGTCGAATCTTTTCTCTCTATGTAGAATAATCTTGGACTAATAGAGTTAAGGTTAGGCACATTCGACCACAGGTTTGATGAACACAGGTTGTTATTGTCATCATCATGTCGAATCTCCTATCTATATCGAACTGTTGTAGTAACAAAAACAAAAATAAAGCATTTGTTTATGTCGGATCTTTCGTTTTTCGGACTCTGCACTTTCGTTATCGTTTGTTAAAACGACAACAAAAATACCTGAAATTCGGACGAAAATGCATTCGGACGAAAACGAATGCACATGTCTACAGGTTACCAGTTTTGCATTACAGAGGAGGTCTAGTGCTAAAATTATTGATCTTGCTCTAATGATCGCGGCAATACATCACATGTGTGGTTTGAACACTGTTTTTGTATGCTGGCGCGACTTATGTATGCGCTCGCTTCTGCGCGCGAGCTCGGTGGGACAGGGCGCATTAAAAAAATGTTTTATTATTATTTATTTTACTTCTTATTTTTACACTGTCCTTTTAAAAAATAATTTTTTGGTCACTTTTATTCCTATTACAAGGAATGTAAATTTCCCTTGTAATAGAAAAAAAGCATGACAGGGCCTCTTAAATATGAGATCTGGGGTCAAACAGAACTCAGATCTCATATTTACACGTAAATGCAATTGAAAAAAAAACGTTTAAAAAAAAAAAAAAATGTTCCCTTTAAGACCATTGGGCGGAAGTGACGTTTGATGTCGCTTGTGTCATCCAATGTTATGGAGCGGGGACCATCTTTCCCTCACTACCGATGGCTCCAGAGATCTTGCGGAGACAACTTTTATCAGAAAGAGGACCGTCTGCCATTTAAGAATATACCAGGATTATGGCAGCTATCCGGTATTCTATGTCAAAGTACAGACGTATATTTATAAATCATAAATATCCTAAAAAATATTTTGCAGCTCCCAATAAATCTTTATTGAACATCAAATGTGTGTTTTTTGTGCATGAATATGGTGTAGACAGAGTCAAAGATGATTGATACATCCAAGGCTCTTTTTGTTTTACTTTAAAGGTTATAGCCATTACATTTGATATATTTATTACTGATTTACAGTATATTAAAACTAAGATTTTTTGTGAGTTTCTTAGTGATCTAACCAAGCTGTTCTGATGGTGTGAAGGACAGGGAAGATATAAAACCCGTAATGTCTCCATAAAGAGTACCTGTCACCTTCCCAATGCTATCACATGGGGGATTAATAACCCTTTGTTATTGCAATCAAGGAAAAATACAACCATAAATAAATAAAAACATAAAGAAATTAAAGAAAAATAGTTTTTTAAATAGTATAAAAAAAGATATATATAATATAGTATATATATATATATATATATATATATATATATATATATATATATATATATATAGTATTAGTATAAAAAATAAAACAAAATTGCTGTAACATCTGTGTTGCCTGCATACATGCACAAACGCACACCCAGGGTGCGCACGGCTACATAAACCACGGTTACACTACATGTGTGAGGTGTCACTGTGAACATCAGAGGGAGCACAATAATTCTAGCACAAGAGCTTCTATTTATTTCTAAACTGATGAGCTGTAAAGGCTTTTAAAACATCATCTATGACCATTTTTGGGTATTATCATTTTTTGCAATATCACAGGCACACGCAACTATCATCTTTTTATTTTGGCAAAATAATAATGAAAGTGGCGCTTAATCAAATCAATTATAAGTGTACAACAACTAGGTATATAAGGAAATTCAAGACCAGAAAATCCAATAAATACTTATGTCTAAAAATAATCTTCCATCACATTGGGTAAATGGAACACAGAATAAACTAATCCCAGAGACGACCAATGAATGGAGTCTCACAGCAGGAGAGTAAACTAGATCCAGGAGAAAGAATCCTAATTAAAATGAATCCTAAACACTCATCAAATAAAAATGCCTTCCCATAATAAATGACACAATTGTGTGAATAAATGAGCAGATAACACAATCCAAACTAATAAATAACCACAATACATATTAAATATAGTGTAAAACGGTAAAGTGCAGATAATACAAATTGTGTTATAATAATAAATAAAAATAAAAAACATGCAACACTTCACAAAGTGCAAAAAAGATTAATATATAAATAAATAAATTATGGAAAAGCCAATAACTGTGCTTCAAATGGTGAAAAAACAGTGTAAAAAGGTGAAAGTCCCATAGACAATGCAATCCAGATTGTGACAATTAAATTGAGTGAAAAATAGTTCATCCAAGATTCCCAGTGTCAGCACTCAATCATATGTGTAGATAAAGTGAATCCAGGTGTAGTTCCCCCAGCCTCTCACCTCAGGGCTGAACGATAACAGCCTTAAAAATCAATACTAGTAATCCCATCTGTTCTACGGTCCCCTTAATGGTAGTTTCCTTCCACTTACATCCACTTACATAGCAGTAAATGCAAGCAAGCATAGCATCTGATGGTAACACAGCTGCCTCCCGAACCTGGTGTCTTGTTGAATACTGTCCCCCATCGGATAGTGTCCGCCCTGTACTGCGCAGGCGCAGTACGGAGGACAAACGAGACGCCAAAAGTCTCCGAAGTTCAACAGCTGATCATCAGCTGTACACGGCACCTGCGCATTTATTCTGCCCTGTGTCCAGGTTCATTCCCCACTATCCAAGTGGACATAGAGTTAGAATAAATAGATGGGAGGCCATGCCCGAAGCGTGGCGAGCGGCCCTCTTACAAAGCCTTCACTATTGAGTGCCCAAGCGCCGTGTACAGCTGATGGTCAGCTGATCAAGTTCGGACACTTTTGGCGTCTCCTTGTCCTCCGTACTGCGCAAACGCTGCGCAGTATGGGGCGGACACTATCCGATACGAGGACACTTCTCGTCAGAACACCGGCCGTGATCGGATAGCTAAACCACGTGACCCGCCATCTCTTCCTTGACGCGTTGCGTGACCATCACGTCACTTTATCAAAGGATACCCTTTTATCAGATGCTATGCTTGCATTTACTGCTATGTAAGTGGATATCTTTATTAAATGTCATTGTTTTAAACTACTACACTATGGAGTGTGTCCTCCCCTTTCTTTACATTGTCTGACTGGGCATTCTGAGATCGGAGGATTTAAACAGATAAACCCAAAGGGATCTTCCATTAAGGAGACCGTAGAACAGATGGGATTACTAGTATTGATTTTTAAGGCTGTTATCGTTCAGCCCTGAGGTGAGAGGCTGGGGGAACTACACCTGGATTCACTTTATCTACACATATGATTGAGTGCTGACACTGGGAATCTTGGATGAACTATTTTTCACTCAATTTAATTGTCACAATCTGGATTGCATTGTCTATGGGACTTTCACCTTTTTACACTGTTTTTTCACCATTTGAAGCACAGTAATTGGCTTTTCCATAATTTATTTATTTATATATTAATCTTTTTTGCACTTTGTGAAGTGTTGCATGTTTTTTATTTTTATTTATTATTATAACACAATTTGTATTATCTGCACTTTACCGTTTTACACTATATTTAATATGTATTGTGGTTATTTATTAGTTTGGATTGTGTTATCTGCTCATTTATTCACACAATTGTGTCATTTATTATGGGAAGGCATTTTTATTTGATGAGTGTTTAGGATTCATTTTAATTAGGATTCTTTCTCCCGGATCTAGTTTACTCTCCTGCTGTGAGACTCCATTCATTGGTCGTCTCTGGGATTAGTTTATTCTGTGTTCCATTTATTGAAGTAACTTTGATTCACCTTGATCCCTAGTTACCCAATGTGATGGAAGATTATTTTTAGACATAAGTATTTATTGGATTTTCTGGTCTTGAATTTCCTTATATACCTAGTTGTTGTACACTTATAATTGATTTGATTATTTTAATATTTTGCCAGATCTCCTTTATTGGTGTGGGAACACCCTTATGGTGGCAGCTATATCATTTACGTCCTTTTTTGCTCTGATTACTGGTCTTAGGTTTGTGGTTTGCGCACTAGTACTTGTTATTATTGTTCATCTTTTTATTATACATGGCCTCTGCTTTCAGAAAATATATAATGTTCTGGGGGTTGAACGTTTTTGTGAAGGTCGGAAGGTTTTTTTATCCTAAGTGATTCTATGCCTTAAGATAAAAAGCATTCTGTTTGCAGCAGCCCCCCTCAGCCCTTCTAATACTTACCTGAGCCCCATCTCTATCCAGGGATGTTGCAGCAGTGTCTCAGCTGCCCAGGACTCCCCTCCTCATTGGCTGAGACAGCAGTGCAGCGCAATTGGCTCCCACCGCTGTCAATCAAAGTCAGCCAATGAGAAGAGAAAGGGGCAGGGCCGGGCCGCGGCTCCGTGTCTGAATGGACACACAGAGCTGTGATTCGGCTCGGGTGCTCCAATAGCAAGCTGCGCCCAACAGGAGGGAGGGGCCAGGAGCACCGAAGAGGGACCCCAGAAGAGGAGGACACGGCTGCTCTGTGCAAAACCACTGTACAGGGAAGGTAAGTATAACATGTTTGTTATTTATAACTAGAAAAAAAACAAGACTTTACAATCACTTTAAGTGATTTTATTGCCAAAATGAAGCTTTTTACATGTGTGCAAAAAATAAAAATAAAAATTCTGTGGTGCCAAACTGGTAAAACATTTCTGTGGAAGGAGACAGAGACAAGCCTTCAAATTAGAAAAGTCACAATTCTTGAGCCTCATATTGTCCCAGGTTTGTGATCAAAGAATAACTGAAAATGGAGGATCAGCATTTAGGCCAGGAAACTAATATTTGTAGAAGGAGAGGTCACCAATGACAGTCCAATACTTCCACAATACAGGTTTCTAAACACCTCATTAAAGGCAACTCCTATTTTTACATTTCCACAGAATCCCTTTAATTTCTAATCACTGGATTAGAAAATGAGAATGTCATCAATTACATTCAAACAAAACAAAAAAAAAAATAGAACGAAGGACAAAGAAAAATGTAAACTATAATGTAAAATGCAACTTACAATTCACAAGAAAGTGTCCTGGTATTGTTTTCTGTAAATGTGTCATGCATAGTAGTAGTGCCTACTGTGAACACTCCTCCAATGATAAGATCACCCTCCTGATAGAAATCCATCTCCAATTCTCTCACTCCAAACTGGACCTTAAAGATCGGTCCTGAGCTCTGAGTCTTGTATATAAAAAATGTCATCCAGAAGAGCCAGCTTTTATAGGAATTAGAGGAAGATAAGGTTTTGATCTTCATATACATAGAAAATAAAACAATCTCTGCCATTCTGAATATCACAGACTGTGTACATAATTCTGTGACATGATGCCGAACATTAATTAGTGACATTCCCACAGTAAGTTAGTGACAATGTAATCATCCCTTCTCTCCTCTCTCTTTTATGTATTTCAATTTCTCATTGTACTGAATATGTTTCTTTATTTTCCTTCTACTTTGAGCTGTTTTGCTTGCTGAACTTTCCATAAATACATCATTTTAAATCTGCTCTATTTTATTTTATTCTTTTTTTTTTTTTAGCAATACATATAAAAAATATTATTTATTAGCAAAAACACACAATGATCCTTCACAATTTTGGCGCTCACATCTTTACACCCCCTATGGACCAGAGCAGTTCTTACATTTCTGCTGTTTGAGCTGTTTGTTCAGCAATAACTTTATCATACTTTGCCTTAAGATAAGATAAAAGATTAATTTATCCATACAATATAATATATATATATATATATATATACAAAAGTAAGTACACCCCTCACATCTTTATAAATATTTTATTATATCTTTTCATGTGACAACACTGAAGAAATGACACTTGGCTACAATGTAAAGTAGTGAGTGTACAGCTTGTATAACAGTGTAAATTTGCTGTCCCCTCAAAATAACTCAACACACAGCCATTAATGTCTAAACCGCTGGCAACAAAAGTGAGTACACCCCTAAGTGAAAATGTCCAAATTTGGCCCAAAGTGTCCACTCCTCCATGACAACATCACGGAGCTGGTGGATGTTAGAGACCTTGTGCTCCTCCACCTTCTGTTTGAGGATGTCCCAGATGCTCAATAGGGTTTAGGTCTGGCTACATGCTTGGCCAGTCCATCACTTTTACCCTCAGCTTCTTTAGCAAGGCAGTGGTCATCTTGGAGGTGTGTTTGGGGTCGTTATCATGTTGGAATACTGCCCTGCGGTCCAGTCTCCGAAGGGAGGGGATCATGCTCTGCTTCAGTATGTCACAGTACATGTTGGCATTCATGTTACCTCAATGAACTATAGCTCCCCAGTGTCGGCAGCACTCATGTAGCTGCAAACTATGACACTCCCACCACCATTCTTGACTGAAGGCAAGAACACTTGTCTCTTAATACTCCTCACCTGGTTGCCACCACACACGCTTGACACCATCTGAACCAAATACGTTTATCTTAGTCTCATCAGACCACATGACGTGGTTCCAGTAATTCATGTCCTTAGTCTGCTTGTCTTCAGCAAACTGTTTGCGGGCTTTCTTGTGCATCATCTTTAGAAGAGGCTTCCTTCTGGGACGACAGCCATGCAGACCAATTTGATGCAGTGTGTGGCGTATGGTCTGAGCACTGACAGGCTGACCATCCCACGCCTTTAACCTCTGCAGCAATGCTGGCAGCACTCATATGTCTATTTCACAAAGACAACATCTGGATATGATGCTGAGCATGTACACTCAACTTTGGTCGACCATGGCAAAGCCTGTTCTGAGTGGAACCTGTCCTGTTAAACGGCTGTATGGTCTTGGCCACCGTGCTGCAGCTTAGTTTCTTGGCAATCTTCTTATAGCCGAGTTGCCATGTTGAACTTCCAGTGACCAGTATGAGAGAGTGAGAGCGATAACACCAAATTTAACACACCTGCTCCCCATTCACACCTGAGACCTTGTAGCATTAAGGAGTCACATGACACTGGGGAGGGAAATGGCTAATTGTGCCCAATTTGTACATTTTCACTTAGGGGTGTACTCACTTTTGTTGCCAGCGGTTTAGACATTAATGGCTGTGGGTTGAGTTATTTTGAGGGGACAGCAAATTTACACTGTTATACAAGCTGTACACTCACTACTTTACATTGTAGCAAAGGGGGTGATTTACTAAAGACCTGAGGTGACTGTGGTGCAGTGGAGAAATTGGAGCAATTGCACAAAAAACGGGACTAAAGACATTTATCAAAAATTATGGTGCACTTATATGCACCAAACCATATTTACATAGAAAGTGCTATTGCGCACTTGCGCAATTCTTCTCGCCTACCATTAGCAAGCGCAGCCAATGTAATCTTCTACATTTTTGTCTGAATACTGTGGATAACTTTACTACAGTTTACCTTCTTATGTTACCAGGCTAAAAAGTATGTATATAATATTGTTTAAATGCACAAATTCTGTCCAGAACATGTAGATCTGTCTTACAACTAATCAAGCCTTTTTACACCCTTCTTTCAGCTTACTCAACTGCACATGCGCATTGTCAAAGCTCACCATTTCATCCTCGCCTGACAGAGCGCACGCGCTTTAGCTTGTTAAATATGTGTGTTGCACACAGGCGCATCTGCGTTCTCCAGCGTGCACAACGGCTTATACATCGGGCACTTGCTCATTGTAGTTCTAATCATGTTAATGAGCTTTTCCTTATCACATGGAGAATATTGCTTCCAGTTTTATTCCATTCATTCACTTCTTTTTGAAACAACTCAATATTCATTCTAGAGATCTTCCTCCAATCAACAACTGTGCAGATGTTCTCTGGACTTGTAATTGTGCATTTTATGGTGATAGTCTATAATCATTGGTGGAGCCGAAACTTCCATGAAAACATCTTTTCAATACATGTCTGTGTATTGTGCATTCTGGACAATTCATTTCCCCATACACTGTGCAATCTGATTGGATAATGTATAAATCTACTCATTTGTCTGAGCAATTCATTTCCCTGTACACGGGGGCTGATTTACGAACCGTTTGCGCCATGAGTTGAGGCGCACGCTGAGGCGCAACGTACGTTTTGGTATTTATAAAACGTTTGCGCCAGTAACACAGCGCTATTCCCCATTTACTACAGTAATCTCGGCGCATGGGAGGAGGCGATCAGTGCGCCACTATGGACATGGCACAGGACATCTTCCACTCAAAATTAAAAGAAGCTGCAAGTGCCAATATTATGGGGGTGATGTGAGGAAGTATAGTAAGAACTGCCCAAGTAACAAATATGCCCAAAATAGAATGAGAAAGTAACTTTTTCTGAACAAGTTTGCTGTGCCTGCAAGTATGTTTAGAACTGTGTGAGGTCAATTTAAGCACTCCGCATGCGCAAGCGGCATTTGCATTGGTTCACTGCGCGGCCAAAATCTTAGTAAATGTCAAGCAACGTAAATGCATTTGCGTGGGTTGAACAGGCGCACCTCTAAACTTTACTTTTTTTTTTTTTACACTGGTTCACCTTTATATGTTTTTTAGTCGGATATTTGCACACAGGTCATGTTAGCGTGTTACGTTGCCAACATGTGACCTTGTTAAAATTATGTAAAAAGACTCTCGCTCCTCTAGCTCCTCCTAAAAGGGCATTTAACCTTCCCCCTCTAATACATATGATTTCCTTGGGCTAGTTTTTGCTTTTAAAGGGGAAGTCCACACTCCATTCTCCATTCTCCAAAGGCTGTGAGCTGCCTTCACCAATCCAAACCACATCCTTTTTCAGAGCAAACAACAGGGCCAGCTAGGAAAGGGGCGAGAAGAACGATCGCCCAACTCCCTCCCGAACCATACAAGGCCCCATGCACTCAACATAGTTGGCTGCCCTTGGGGCATGTTGGGCTCAGCCCAATACCAACCACAAAGCACCTTGTACCCAATACTTTAAAGGGGCTTTCCACATTCTGTAAAGCCCCCTGTCTGCAGCCCCCCACAACCCCAGCCTAGGGTTGTGTGGAAGAGGCTCTTGTCCCCCTAAATATGGGGACAAGGTGGTTGACTTTTGGGGTGCCAGAGCCCCTCCTGCCCCTAAGCGCCCACCCCCTTTCATGGGCTGGCTTGCTGTGTGTTTGGCTAGGGGTTTGTTAGTGTGTGAGGAGGGGCACAATATTTTTAGATTTTGGGGTGGTATTTTTCACATGGGGGTTCTCATTTTAAGTCTTTACAGCCCCAAATGGCCTTGTATGTATTGGGGGGGCAGGCTATTTATAGTTTTGTGTTAAAATCTTGCAGCTGCAATGTCGATTTGGATGTTTTCTCTAAAGCCGTACATCTTTGAAGCAGCATTTTGCATACATGCTACAGATGCACCACTTTACAGGCAGAGTAAGCCGCCCCCCATGTTACTAGCTTTAGAGCTAGTTCACTCCATAGAAACGCAGTCCAGATGCATGTGTGTTTTTTGATGTGATCTAGTGCATTTATGATACATTTTTTGGTGCGTTTTTGATGCAGTCCAGTACTTTTTTCCACCTTCTTTTTTCTTAACCTTAAGAGCCCTTTCACACTGAGGCGCTTCAAAAATGCCCTAAAATGCCTTAGTGTTTTTACCGCATTTTTACCGTGTTTGTACAGTGTTTTTGGGGCGCTAGCGGTAAAATTACTGCACCGCTGTGGGCATTTTAACAGCCTTTTTCAAGCATTATTGAAGCATGGGCGTCAAACAACAACCCCACCTCCCTACATGTAGATGCTCTCTTTTCTGCTTGCATGTTTACTTTTTTGTGAGATCATGTGACTTTTCTACAGCTCAGGGCAGATTATAGGCGCTATTCAGGCGTTTTTACAGCGCTTTCAATTCATTTCAATGGAGAGGGGCGTTTTTGAAGCGCTTTTTTCAACGCCCAAAAGCTGCTCCAAAGATGCTGCTTGCAGGACTTTTCTCAATGCCCCGCCAGCACAACGCCTCAGTGTGAAAGGGTCCATTGAGATGCATTATAGGCGCTATTCAGGCGTTTTTACAGCGCTTTCAATTCATTTCAATGGAGAGGGGCGTTTTTGAAGCGCTTTTTTCAACGCCCAAAAGCTGCTCCAAAGATGCTGCTTGCAGGACTTTTCTCAATGCCCCGCCAGCACAACGCCTCAGTGTGAAAGGGTCCATTGAGATGCATGGGGAGCATTTTATGAGCGTTTTAATAGCGCTATTTTTAGTGCTAAAATGCTGCAAAAACTCCTCAGTGTGAAAGGGGTCTAATTAAGGACATGCTGGATGATGTGTTTAATTTTGGACAGGGGGTTGACTTATTTGGTGCTAGCTGCATTTGGGTTGGTCTGGGCATGCTCAGGGAATTTAGTTTTTTTTTTTTGTGTGTGAACAGCACTTGGATGTTTCTGGGCATGCTCAGAGAGTGTGTTTTTTGGGTTAGTAATTTAAGGACATCTTTAACAGGTGTACCCACTTTGAAGTTCTCTCTACATTGGGTGAACCTGCATTTTGTGTGTTTCATGGACTGTGCATGTGTTTTCAATTGCCTCATTAGCACACAAACCTATGTTATATAAAGCTTGCAGATAGCAATCTTTACCTTGCCCTGAAAAGAGGCAAGATTGTGTGTGTGTGGGGGGCCGGCAAGAGAGTACATTTGGGTGTCCTTATCGAGTTTGTAACACATGTATTTTGTTTATGTCTTTGCAAAACAGATGTGTTTTCGAGCAAGTTTTTCTTTTTACTTTGGTTTATTGTATTTTTTGGGTGGGTGATATTTTCCCTTGAAATATATTTGATGTCAATGTGTGTTGTTTGTAGGTTGTAAACTTTGATTTAATTGTCTGTGCTGCATTATTTTGCAAAAACGTTCTGAAGATGTTGACTAATGTTTAATTCCTTAATAGATATCCATTTGTGGGCGCACTCCTTTTAACTCATGTTAACCATATTCTTGTGTCTCAAATTAACATACATGTGTTTTTTGCTTTCCTTACTCTTTTCCAAGTCCTGTTTTGTTGACCAATAAAATTTGTAGCAAATTTTTATGTTTTTTGTGTTTTTTGTTACTTTTCATGCAACACATTTCCCAGCTACAGCTTAAAGCGGGGTTCCACCCAAAAGTGCAACTTCCGCTCATCAGATTCCCCCCCCCCCCTCCAGTGCCACAGTTGGCACCTTTCAGGGGGGAGGGGTGTGCAGATACCTGTATAATACAGGTATCTGCACCCACTTCCCGGAATAGACTCCCGCGGGAGTCACGCCCCCTCCTGCACTCCCCCGCTGTCTCCTGGGAAACACACAGGTCCCAGGAGATATTGGGGACCATTGAGAATGCGCAGTGCGACTCGTGCATGCGCAGTAGGGAACCGGGAAGTGAAGCTGCAATGCTTCACTTCGAATCCCTCACTGAGAATGGCGGTGGCAGCACCCGAGGACCAAGGGATGGTTCGGTCTCGCGTGCCGACATCGCTGGACCCCGGGACAGGTGGTTGTCCTTATTTTAAAAGTCAGCAGCTGCAGTATGCAGTATGACTTAAAAAAAAATTTGCGGGACTCCCGCTTTAACTAGGCTGATTGGCATGGAAAATCCCAAAAATGTGTCCTTTGTCTAAGTTACTCTCCTGGTGCCTTCATGGTAGCATATGCATGGATTGTGTATATGCTGCCATGGATAGGCACCAGGAAAGATATTACAGAGAGGTAAGTATTAAATTTTCCATTTTAGTGCAGTGGTTCTCAGCCTCAGTTCTCAAGTACCCCCGACAGGACATGTTTAGGGAATTTTATCTTGGCTAAACTAGCTGTCCAAAATACAAAGCCATTGACTGATTTAAAGCACCTGTGTAAGATGAAGGAAAACCTGCAAACATGGCCTGTTGGGGGTACTTGAGGACAGGGTTGAGAAGCACTGATTTAGAGCACTGAACTAAAATCGAGCTCCAGACAATCCTATTCTAATTTTGAGCATTTGAGGGAAACCAAGTGAGTGTTAGAACCCCTGCTTGTCTTTTTTAGGTTGGGCTTTGTGTCCCTTTTCTTAAAATTGGCTTCACTTCCTGTCACATAGCTAAACAGGAAGTGAGGGTAAAACCCTACCAATGCCTTTCTTTGGGGACACACAGGTCACTCTAACTAGTGTCCCCATTATGAACAAAAACTCAAGGCTGTTAGGCCTAGAGAAGGAGGGGGAGGGGAAGAATCTTCCCCAGGGACTTTTAAGGTGCTATTTAATAGACAGTATATTCAAAAAATTCTGTACGATCATACATACTAAAATTAATATTTATTGAATCACATTAAAATATTCATCTCATACTTCAAGAGTAAGGCATGTAGATAAAAACATTATAACATAAACATTGTCACCCAAAGAAGTTTCTTGATTATATCACAATTTGGATCATATAACAAAAAGCAACTACTCAAAAGATGCCAAAACAATCTGCCGTTCTCAACATGTTTCGCTCCAGATGTGAGCTTCTTCAGGAGTTTTATAGGCAGTAATTGTAACGGACTCTAAATGATGAAAAAACAAAAATCAATACATACATTTAACAATAGAGTAGAGGGCATCAAATATCTTCCCTCAGATATGTGCAAATTTCATTATCAAAATAAAAATAAAGACAAACATAGAGAATTTGGGTATAAGCGTATAGGTTTCCATATTAAACACTTTGATCAAATATGAATGAACAATCAATCAAAAATTTATTTATATATCTTACCAGGCTGTAGCACATTAAACTCGTATAAATATTTCAATGGATCGGTAGTGTTATTGCTAATTTCGAACCGGAAAGTTCTCACATATGGGAAATATCAATGCCATACTGTGACCACAGGGGAACATAAAGTATTTAGAAAGCGGCCCTTTAAGAAAAGGAAAGGTCCATTTAAAATTTATCAAAATTTATCAAAATTTATCAAAATTTATCAAAAGATGGAGGAGGGGGGGGGGAGGAAGGGGAAAAACCACAATCAGACTCATTAATGGTATAGTTTCTATGATTTTAAAGGGATATATACCCTGAGAATAGAACCAATTTGGGATATATTACCTGATACATGAAAGTATATCGGCAAATAATGTCATATAAAAGGAAGAGGCATCCTAAATGAGTAAGAAGGAATTCCACTGATAACTGCAGGGATAAACGATCACCTGCAGAAATATTTTCTAAGTATAAAAGAGAAAGACAATAGAGGATCAATGGAGGATTCAAAGTGTAACTAAATGTCAACTGATGACAATATCACGCAGGGAGAACTTACTTCACAGGTGATGGTCCGGCATACAGACTGAGGAAAGCATCTCCCTATCTATGTAGGGTTACACCGGTGACGGAGCTGTGGGCGGTGTATAGCCGCCTTTATATACCCCCATCATGGCGGCGTCCGTGCTCGCCGCCGCGATGCGGACGCTCAATAGGGCCGGTCACGTCAGGAATTCCTTCTTACTCATTTAGGATGCCTCTTCCTTTTATATGACATTATTTGCCGATATACTTTCATGTATCAGGTAATATATCCCAAATTGGTTCTATTCTCAGGGTATATATCCCTTTAAAATCATAGAAACTATACCATTAATGAGTCTGATTGTGGTTTTTCCCCTTCCTCCCCCCCCCCCCCCCTCCCCCCCCCTCCTCCATCTTTTGATAAATTTTGATAAATTTTGATAAATTTTGATAAATTTTAAATGGACCTTTCCTTTTCTTAAAGGGCCGCTTTCTAAATACTTTATGTTCCCCTGTGGTCACAGTATGGCATTGATATTTCCCATATGTGAGAACTTTCCGGTTCGAAATTAGCAATAACACTACCGATCCATTGAAATATTTATACGAGTTTAATGTGCTACAGCCTGGTAAGATATATAAATAAATTTTTGATTGATTGTTCATTCATATTTGATCAAAGTGTTTAATATGGAAACCTATACGCTTATACCCAAATTCTCTATGTTTGTCTTTATTTTTATTTTGATAATGAAATTTGCACATATCTGAGGGAAGATATTTGATGCCCTCTACTCTATTGTTAAATGTATGTATTGATTTTTGTTTTTTCATCATTTAGAGTCCGTTACAATTACTGCCTATAAAACTCCTGAAGAAGCTCACATCTGGAGCGAAACATGTCGAGAACGGCAGATTGTTTTGGCATCTTTTGAGTAGTTGCTTTTTGTTATATGATCCAAATTGTGATATAATCAAGAAACTTCTTTGGGTGACAATGTTTATGTTATAATGTTTTTATCTACATGCCTTACTCTTGAAGTATGAGATGAATATTTTAATGTGATTCAATAAATATTAATTTTAGTATGTATGATCGTACAGAATTTTTTGAATATACTGTCTATTAAATAGCACCTTAAAAGTCCCTGGGGAAGATTCTTCCCCTCCCCCTCCTTCTCTAGGCCTAACAGCCTTGAGTTTTTGTTCATCATTTAATTATGGGATGTGGTGCTTACAGTTGACTATCTCTGTCCTCCTCATACTTTACTAGTGTCCCCATTAGGCAAATTGCACTCTAGCACTTTGTTGTGTACACCCCAAATTATTAGGTATTTTGGGGTTTTTAAAAGGCAAATCCACTCTGCAATACAAATGTAGTCGCTGAAAATCTGAGGGGAAGCACTGGTGATTTTATCATCCAATCAAGTAGAAGCAAATATGCTGTTTTTTATTTTCCTTGCATGGCCCCCTCAGATCTCCACCAACTCCACTTGTAGTGCAAAGTGGCTTTACCTTTAGTAAATCAACCCCAAAGACTTTCCCTGTTTTTTGTTCTCTTGGGTTTACATTGAGGGGGAGTTTACATGCCACAGATTGTACATAAAGACCCCTTTCACACTGAGGCATTTTACAGGCGCTAAAAATAGTGCTTGCAAAGCATCCTGAAACAGCCGCTGCTGTGTCTCCAGTGTGAAAGCCCTCGGGGTTTTCATATTGGAGTGAATGGAGCCGCTCTTTCAGAGCACTTTGCAGGCGCTATTTTTAGCACCTGCAAAACGCCTCAGTGTGAAAAAATGATTGCAATGATATCCATTGTACTCTGCTAAAAATATATATAATGTTTGAGGGTTCTAATTAATTTCCAAGCCAAAAAATACAGATTTTAACTTGTAAATAGAAATAGGCTTGGTCCTTAACCCCTTCCCTCCGACCGTACGCAGATATGCGTACTCGGCTTTCCGGGGTTATACCGGGATGATGCTCGCAGCTGCAGGCATCATCCCGGTACCGTTGTTTACAGCGGGCGATCGGCTACCCGTGTATAACAACCGATGCGGCTAAAAGCCGCTCGGTTGTTATACCGGAGGAGCGGTAGGGGACATCCCCCCCCTCCCGCCGCCTCCCGCTGCTGTTACCGGGCCTCCCGTGCGATCGGGAGGCCCGGTGTCCATTCGGCGGCTGGGGGCGGGCTGGAACGAAGCTGTGAGCGGCTTCGTTCCAGCCTTCTCGTTGTAAACGCGGAAGCGACGTCATGACGTCACTTCCCGTTTACTCGGCTGCCATTTTATTCTCTAGATTCTCTGCTAAAAAAATATATATAATGTTTGGGAACTGCCATATGCGAATCGCTGGGGAGTGTCAATACATTGTTAACGACACCCCCAGTTCAGCTTGCATATCGCACTGCAAACTGACAGTTCGGACATGAATTGGATCGCATATGTGTGAACACACATGCGATCTGATTCTGGTCCGAACAGAAAAAAGGGTCCTGTGCGTGTTTGCACCGAATGCAGTGCAATATCAGCCATACTATCTGTATGGCTGATATCGCACCACACAGACATCGCATGTAATGTGAACGGCAGTGCGCTGCGAATTACATGCAATGTCTGGCACCGCACAAGTGTGAACCGGGCCTTAAGGACCAAGCCTATTTCTATTTACAAGTTAAAATCTGTATTTTTTGCTTGAAAATTAATTAGAAACCTCAAACATTATATATATTTTTAGCAGAGTGCAATGGATATCATGTAATGTGAACGGCAGTGCGCTGCGAATTACATGCGATGTCTGTCATCGCACAAGTGTGAACCGGGCCTTAATGTATGCCGTGTGTGTGTGTTTTTATATAGATTTATTATAATATATATAGACACACACATGATCACACAGATAATATACATAGGGAGGGGGGACTACCCATAGACACACACATGATCACACAGATAATATACATAAGGAGGGGGGACTACCCATATACACACACATGATCACACAGATAATATACATTGGGAGGAGGGGGGGACTACCCATAGACACACACATGATCACACAGATAATATACATGGGGGGGGACTACCCATAGACACGCACATGATCACACAGATAATATACATAGGGGGGGGCTACCCATAGACACACACATGATCACACAGATAATATACATAGGGGGGGGGGACTACCCATAGACACACACATGATCACACAGATAATATACATAGGAAGGGGGGGACTACCCATAGACACACACATGATCACACAGATAATATACATAGGGGGGAGGGGGGGACTACCCATAGACACACACATGATCACACAGATAATATACATAGGGGGGGGGGACTACCCATAGACACACACATGATCACACAGATAATATACATAGGGAGGGGGGGACTACCCATAGACACACACATGATCACACAGATAATATGCTGGAAATACTCCCCTCTTTGTGAGCAATATATTTTTCACGCTTGTTCAAAAAAAGGGGTTACAATATTACTACCTTTGGTTTCTTTCTTTTCAAATATTTTATTGGTAATTAACAAGCAACTGTTCCATACATTACAGTAAAGGTAGCAAGTTAGCATAAGACAGTGCTTAACACAGTCATACAATATATCATTAACATAGTGGATAATAGGGAATTATACAAACAAATGAATACTCAGTCAGATAACAGGTAGGAATGATTTCGGTAAGATTGCAAAAAGTAAGAGGGAACAGGGTCCCTTAAATAAGCATGCAAAGGTGCCGGCCATCTCCTCAGAAGACAAACATGAGAGTCGCCGGGACCATTATTTAAGACAGAGTACACTACCAATAGGTATTAATAGAAGAAGAAAGGAGAGAGAAAGAAGAAAGAGGGGGAGGGGGGTAAGAACAGATTGAAAGAAGAGGAGCAAGAGGGGACGTGGGTCGGCCGAGCCGCATGGGCAGAGGTGTGGTGTAGAGATTTTAGGTTTAGGTAGGAACAGATTCAGAATCCCAATAGGTGTTCGTCGACACCAGCTGGCAGGAAGTGCGTAATCCATGGTTGCCAGATTTTGGCGTGCTGGGAGACTTTATCTAGAATTTTTCGCTTCGATCTTGCTATGTACCATTGCTTGGGTGATCCTATTTTTCATTTCAGCTATACTGAGTGTGGGTGTTTTCCATGCCTTAGCAATCGTTTGCTTAGCTGCAGTGAATAGCTGAAGGAGGAGGCGAAGCTGTGCTCTTGTGTAATCTTGTGGAATGAGATTGAGCAGAGCTGTCGCTGGGTTGGGTTTTAGGGTGACTTGGTAGAGGGTAGATGTCATTTGGAATATAGTTTCCCAAAAGCGCTGCACCAGTGAGCATGTCCACCAGATGTGCAAGTGTGTGCCTCTGTCACCGCATCCCCTAAAACAGTTTGAGGAAAATCCAGGTAAAAATTTAGCAATTCTGGCCGGGACTAGATACCATCGCATCAACACTTTGTAGTTTGCCTCTGAGGCAATAACGTTTTGGGATGAGTTTTTTGTGTTGGTCCAGATAGTCACCCAGTTCTCCGCTTCAATATTAATGTCTAAGTCTTTTAACCATCGTTGCGCGTAAATGGGGGGGCTCGAGGGTGGTGTAGTGAGATGGGCGTAGAGTCGGGAGATAATTCCTGGGGCATGCGGGTCCGAGTCGCACATGGCTTCATACTCTGTCAAAGTATCCAGCCCAGAGAGAGATTTTATTGTTGTTTGGGCAAAGTGAGCAATTTGAAGATAACGGAAACATTCTCTACTGGGGAGCTGCGTTTGTGCTTGGATACTGGCGAAGGATTTAATAGTATCACTTTTAACTAGATCACATATGCGAGTCAGGCCCGCCTGCACCCAGGACTGAAATGATGTTGGTTCAGTGTAGGCTGGATAAAATTGAGGGTGACCTAGGAAAGACAAGAGGGGGGAGTGTGGGGAGATCAGTTTGAAGGGTATCTTCAATTTATCCCAGAGTTTGAGTGTGTGTTGTGTGAGTGGATTGGTTATGGGGCCTCGTGATGCTGGGGAAAGCCATAGCAAATTAGTTATAGTAATTGGAAATGAGTCAATAGCTTCAAGGCTGACCCAGAGTGGTATTTCGTGTTTCGAGTGATAGAGAGTAGTCTGAGCCAGCCTTGCAGCATGATAATAATGTAGAAAATTTGGAATACCAAGGCCTCCATTGAGCTTGTTACGGAGAAGCCACTCTGGGTCTTGTGGGGCCCCAGATGTATTTAAAGACTTTATTTTGTATGAACCTATGATAATAAGGAGGGACCGTGACAGGGAGTACTCTATATAAATATAACAGTTTCGGTAGTAAGGACATTTTAACAGCTGCAATGCGTCTGAGCCAGGAGACACATAAGGGTAACCAAAGATTAAGAAGAGAAGTTAGTTGGATTAGCATTGGGAGATAATTGTATTGGAACAAGTGGGATGGATCGCTCCTCAGTTTAATCCCTAAATAGGGAATAGATGTGGTGGACCAGTGAAAAGGAAAATTTTGGCGTAGCATATCTATATCAGCTTGCGGCAAAGACACACTGAGAGCCCTCAATTTGGTTTGGTTGATTTCTAGCCCCGAGACCCGAGCAAACCTATCCAGGGTGTGCAGTAGGATTGGGAGGGTAGTATGGGGAGGTGTGATGAACATGAGAGCATCATCAGCAAAGAGACACAGTTTATGCAAGGTTGAAGCAATCTCCAAGCCTCGGATATCAGAGTTATTCCTTGTCAGGGCAGCTAAGGGTTCGTTCGCGAGCGCAAACAATATGGGGGATAAAGGACAGCCCTGCCTGGTTCCTCGTAGAATTGGAAAGGGATCTGAACGGAATCCTGAAAAATGTACGTACGCCTGTGGATGATTGTATAGTGCATTGATCCACCCCAGAAAGTGTGGGTCGAAGCCCCAACGTTGGAGAATATAAAATGAATAGGGCCAAGAGACTGTGTCAAAAGTTTTCCGGATATCTAGGGAAAGGAGGTGCATCGGGATTTTACGCGAGCGGGCTAAGTGTTGTAGGAGGATTACTCGGCGAATGTTATCACTCGCTTGCCGTTTAGGTATGAAACCTACTTGGTCTTTATGGATCAATCCCCCTATAATGGGATTATGGCGTAGGGTTAAAATTTTGGCCAGGATCTTGATGTCCACATTTAAAAGTGAAATTGGCCTATAGTTGGACCATAAGGTGGCGTCCGTGTTTGGTTTCGGGATCATCGATATAAGTGCTGTCAATGTGTCTCTGCCGAAGGAGTGCTGTTTAAGTATAGCGTTAAAGGAGTTGGTAAGAAGGGGGGCTAATTCAGTTGCAAATTTTTTTTAATAAAGGCTCGGGAGGCCGTCCGGGCCTGGGCGTTTATGGGGTTTGAGCGACTTGATGGCTGAAAAGACTTCCTCCGTAGTGATCGTGCTCTCCATTAGTTCACGACTAGCATTGGATAACGTAGGAATTGGAAGATTACAACCCCCAGATCCCACCCCCCCTGTGTGAAATGGTAAGGGGGTACTTACCCCTACCATTTCACTAAAAAACTGTCAAAAATGTTAAAAATGACAAGAGACAGTTTTTAACAATTCCTTTATTTAAATGCTTCTTTCTTCTATCTTCCTTCATCTTCTTCTGGTTCTTCTGGCTCTTCTGGTTCTTCCTCCGGCGTTCTCGTCCAGCATCTCCTCCGCGGCGTCTTCTATCTTCTTCTCCTCAGGCCACTCCGCACCCACTCCCGATCTTCTCTTCATCTTCTTCTTCATCCTCTTCTCTTCTTCCTTCTTTTCTTCTCTTCTTCATTTTCTTCTCCGGGCCGCTCCGCTTCCATGCTGGCATGGAGGGAGGCTCCCGCTGTGTGACGGCGTCTCCTCATCTGACGGTTCTTAAATAACGGGGGGCGGAGCCACCCGGTGACCCCGCCCCCCTCTGACGCACGGTGACTTGACGGGACTTCCCTGTGACATCACAGGGAATGCCACAGGGAAGTCCCATCATGTCCCGTGCGTCAGAGGGGGGCGGGGTCACTGGGTGGCCCCGCCCCCCGTTATTTAAGAACCGTCAGATGAGGAGATGCCGTCACACAGCGGGAGCCTCCCTCCATGCCAGCAAGGGTGCGGAGCGGCCCGGAGAAGAAAATGAAGAAGAGAAGAAGAGAAGAAGGAAGAAGAGAAGAGGATGAAGAAGAAGATGAAGAGAAGAGCGGGAGTGGGTGCGGAGTGGCCCGAGGAGAAGAAGATAGAAGACGCCGCGGAGGAGATGCTGGACGAGAACGCCGGAGGAAGAACCAGAAGAGCCAGAAGAACCAGAAGAAGATGAAGGAAGATAGAAGAAAGAAGAAGCATTTAAATAAAGGAATTGTCAAAAACTGTCTCTTGTCATTTTTAACATTTTTGACAGTTTTTTAGTGAAATGGTAGGGGTAAGTACCCCCTTACCATTTCACACAGGGGGGGGGCGGGATCTGGGAGTCCCCTTGTTAAAGGAGGCTTCCAGATTCCAATAAGCCCCCCGTCCGCAGACCCCCACAACCACCGGCCAGGGTTGTGGGGATGAGGCCCTTGTCCTCATCAACATGGGGACAAGGTGTTTTGGGGGGCTACCCCAAAGCACCCTCCCAATGTTGAGGGCATGTGGCCTGGTACGGTTCAGGAGGGGGGGCGCACTCTCGTCCCCCCCTCTTTTCCTGCGGCCTGCCAGGTTGCGTGCTCGGATAAGGGTCTGGTATGGATATTTGGGGGGACCCCACACCATTTTTTTTTCTTTTGGCGCGGGGTTCCCCTTAAAATCCATACCAGACCTGAAGGGTCTGGTATGGAATTTAGGGGGAACCCCACGTCATTTTTTTAAAAAATTTTGGCCAGGGTTCCTCTTAATATCCATACCAGACCTGAAGGGCCTGGTATGGAATTTAGGGGGACTCCCACGTCATTTTTTTTTTTAAATTTTGGTTCGGGGTTTCCCTGTGGGGAATTCACATGCCATTTTTATCAATGAACTTCTATGTGTATTGTCGACAAAACTTTTGATTATTCATGTTCGTGTCCCATAGACTTTAACGGTGTTCGCGTGTTCGAGCGAACTTTTTTCCTGTTCGCATGTTCTGGTGCGAACCGAACAGGGGGGTGTTCAGGTCATCCCTGTTTGGAATTGTAGGAAGTGATTGTCATATTCTGATTCAAGTTGGTGTAATCGGAGAATTTTGTCTCTATACCTTTGGTTTCTTTAAGCACTAAAGTTCTGAGGGCCAATTCACACCAGATGCAGTTCCGAGTGCTTTTTTTCTGCACCGGAACTGACTAGAAACTGACTGCATGGTGTGAACTAGAGCCATTGGAATACATGGAAAACACTGCATGCATTTTTTGTGCTAGTTCACACCAGATGCAGTTCCGTGCACTTTGTTCTGCACTAAAAATGCATGCACAGTGTTTTCCATGTATTCCAATGGCTCTAGTTCACACCATGCAGTTAGTTTCTGGTGCAGAAACTGACCGGAACTGACTGTATTGGTGCAGAAAAAACGGAACAGCATGGAACTGCATCTGGTGTGAACTGGCCCTGAGGCTGAATCACACCTATGCAGTTTTAGTGCTTTTTGCAGATTTGCAGTACAGTCCATTTAACATTGTTTCCTATGGAACATGTTCTGTAGTGCAAATCTGCAAAATGCAAAAAGCACTAAAAATGCATAAGTGTGAATCCAGCCTCAGTGCAGAAAAAAACGCACGGAACTGCATCTGGTATTGTGCTGACACATTCTGAATAGGAGTTACTAATCAGCTACACCACCAGACACAAGCTGCTTTCTCTTTTTGGGTATTAACCCTTTACACATTGCACAGTGTATGGGGAAAGAATTGCTCAGACAAATGATTTAAATGTCATCCAATCAGATTGCACAGTGTATGGGGAAATAATTGCTCAGATAAATGAGTAGATTTATATATCATCCAATCACATTGCACAGTGTATGGGGAAATGAATTGTCCAGAATGCATAATACACAGACATGTATTGCAGATGTTTTCATGGAAGTTTCAGGTCCACCAATGATTATAGATTATCACCATAAAATGCACACAATTACATTTTGACAATTATGACATTTCACATCCAAGTCCAGGGAATATCTGCACAGTTGTTGATTGGAGGAAGATCTCTAGAATGATTATTGAGTTGTTTCAAAAAGAAATTAATGAATGGAATAAAACTGGAAGCAATATTCTCCATGTAATAAGGAAAAGCTCATTAACATGATCAGCATTACAATGAGCAAGTGCCCGATGTCTGTTCTGTATTTAGGAATGTGTCTGCGCCCATGCGTGCGACGATTCCGCGCATCCGGCGCAAGTCACCAGCTGGTTTCTATTTTTTTAAGTATGCGCCATGTCGCAATAACTATTCCTGCACACGCAAATGCGCCAACATGTTTGTAAATCAGCCCCATAATCCCTTGTCAACCAGGGGAGATCTGAAATGTAAAAATCCTTGCCTAGTAATTCACAAGTTGCCTTCCAACCTCTGTGACCTATTCCATGATACTGGGCAATAAAAAGTGATGTACTTGCCATTGGTATACATACCTTCCCCTCTTTGCACAAAAGTCCTGTTTTTGGATCTATTTGTGCACCTACTTTTTCCCAATCTCTCATGTCGACTTCTGATGCATAATCTTGTAGGTCAGACAGTACATGGTCAAAACAAGGTAATTCAGAGAGCTTCTTGTCTGGCTGCTATGTCAGCTAGGGCATTTCCTCTAGCTACCTCTGTTTGTTGGCCTGTATGTGCTCTGCCATGTATTATGGCAAGAGTTCTAGGCAACTGAATGGCTTTTAACAATGACACAACTAGAGAGGAATGAGAGATGCTTTTTCCATCAGCTGCAATGAAACCCCGCCTACTCCATATGACACCGAAGTCATATACCACGCCAGACCCATATTCAGTGTAAATGTTCACATCTTGACCTTCAAATATCTGGCATGCCCTGGTGAGTGCAATCAATTCTGCAGCTTGTGCTGATTGATATGGGATAGGTTTGGCCTCAAGTATGACATCTGGAAGTTGCACAACCGCATATCCTGCATGATATGTGTGATCATTCGGCCTAGAACAAGATTCATCCACATACACATTTTTCACATTTGGCAAAGCAGTAGGGGACAAGTCAGGTCTGGGAGATGTGTCTTGGTGAATGAGGTTGGTGCAGTCATGTTGTGGCACCACCTCATCCTGCTCTCCTTTTAATCCTAGCAGGGCATTTAAAATTGGAGCTGGGCCTGCATTAGGGGAAGCATATTTAACCACTAGGCGTCCGCGCTATAGCCGAAAGACGGCTACAGCGCGGACTTCAATTGCCGGGAGGGTGTCCCTGGACGTCCTCCTGTTTACTTCCGCATTGCGCGCTCCCGCGAGCACGCATCGCGGAAGTTTTGTGCTGGCCGTGTCCCTCGGACACAGCCAGTCACAGATCGCCGTAAACGGCCAATGACAGCGGCCGTTTCCTGTGCGATCGGCGGTGCCAACGAGAGATGATCTCATATGTAAACATATGAGATCATCTCTCATCGCCGGCTCTCCCTCCTCACACAGAGACAGCGTGTGAGGAGGGAGAGCGGAACCGCTGCGGCGGTGAGTGTAAAAGAGAAAAAAAAAAGTGTCCCGCTGTTAACGGTCCCTGTCATCTGCCCCTGCCATGTGATCTGCCATCTGCCCTGCTATCTGCCCCTGCCATGTGATCTGCCATCTGCCCTGCCATCTGCCCCTGCCATGTGATCTGCCATCTGCCCTGCTATCTGCCCCTGCCATGTGATCTGCCCTGCCATCTGCCCCTGCCATGTGATCTGCCATCTGCCCTGCCATCTGCCCCTGCCATGTGATCTGCCATCTGCCCTGCTATCTGCCCCTGCCATGTGATCTGCCATCTGCCCTGCTATCTGCCCCTGCCATGTGATCTGCCATCTGCCCTGCTATCTGCCCTGCTATCTGCCCCTGCCATGTGATCTGCCCTGCCATCTGCCCCTGCCATCTGCCCCTGCCATCTGCCCCGCCATCTGCCCCGCCATCTGCCCCGCCATCTGCCCCGCCATCTGTCCCGCCATCTGCCCTGCCATCTGTCCCGCCATCTGCCCTGCCATCTGTCCCTGCCATCTGTCCTGCCATCTGCCCTGCCATCTGCCCCGCCATCTGCCCTGCCATCTGCCCTGCCATCTGTCCCCAGTGCCATCTGTCCCCACTGCCACGTATAAGTGCCATCTGTCATCAGTGCCACCTGTCATTAGTGCCACCTGTCATCAGTGCCACCTGTCATCAGTGCCACGTATCAGTGCCACCTGTCATCAGTGTCATCAGTGCCACGTATCAGTGCCATCTGTCATCAGTGCCACGTATTAGTGCCATCTGTCATCAGGGCCACGTATTAGTGCCATCTGTCATCAGTGCCATGTATTAGTGCCATCTTTCATCAGTGCCACGTGTCATCAGTGCCACATAGTGTGCCATTTGTCATCAGCGCCACATGTCATCAGTGCCACATATTAGTGCCATCTGTCATCAGTGTCACGTGTCATCAGTGCCATGTATTAGTGCCATCTGTCAGTGCCACGTATTAGTGCCATCTGTCAGTGCCACGTATTAGTGCCATCTGTCATCAGTGCCACATATTAGTGCCATCTGTCATTAGTGCCACCTGTCATCAGTGCCATGTATTAGTGCCATCTGTCATCAGTGCCACATCAGTGTCAGTGCCACGTATCAGTGCCATCTGTCATCAGTGCCACATCAGTGCCACGTATCAGTGCCATTTGTCATCAGTGCCACGTCAGTGTCACGTGTCATTGTCCTGGTTCTCCAGGGCCTTCAAAAGTGTAATAGGTAGTCAACAAGTTAGATGTGTAATTTATGCTCCTAGAACACTTGATGGTGCTCCCTGCATGTTGGGCCTCTCTATGTGGCCAGGCTGCGAAAAAGTCCCACACATGTGGTATCGTAATACTCAGGAGGAGTAGCAGAATGTATTTTGGGGCGTCATTTGTGGTATATACATGGCATGTGAGAGAAATAACCTATTACAATGACAATTTTGTGGGGAAAAAAAATAAAAATAAATAAATCTTCATTTTGCAAAGAATTGTGGGAAAAAATGACAACATCAAAAACCTCACCATGCATCTTACTAAATACCTTAGAATGTCTACTTTCAAAAAAGGGGTCATTTGGGGGGTATTTGTACTGTCCTGACTTGTTCGGGTCACAAGAAATGAGATAGGCCGTCAGTACATCAGATGTGATCAATTTTTTATGATTTGCACCATAACTTGTAGACTCTATAACTTTCACAAAGACCAAATAATATCCACTAATTTGGGTTATTTTTACCAAAGATATGTAGCAGTATAAATTGTGGCCAAAATTTATGAAGCAAAATTACTAATTTGCAAAATTTTATCACAGAAACTAAGAAAAATGCGTTTTTTTTCAAAATTTGCGGTCTTTTTTCATTTATAGCGCAAAAAATAAAAAACCCAGAGGTGATCAAATACCACCAAAAGAAAGCTCTATTTGTATGAAAAAAAGGACAAAAAATTCATTTGGGTACAGTATTGCATGACTGAGTAATTGTCATTCAAAGTGTGAGAGCGCTGAAAGCTGAAAATTGGTCTGGTCACGAGGGGGGTTTAAGTGCCCAGTTGTCAAGTGGTTAATATGCAATTTTGGATTTGACAACAGTATCACCTCATAGCCGCTCAACCTTTGGGCGGACATATGTTGCGTATGTATATTCCCCAATAATGTGGACACATTATGAGAAGTATACAAGGTAGTATCATGGCCCAAAGTAAAAGTTGCAGCCATATCAACCACCATAGCACAAGATGCTAAAGCTCTGAAACATGCGGACATGCCCTGAACTGGTACCAGTACCACCTTTGAGAAGAAAGCAACAGGGCGAAGCTTGCCTCCATGCTCCTGAGCGAGGACACCTGCCATCGTTGTACAGTTTTCCCTGGCATACAAATAAAACATCAAATTATAATTGGGAAGGCCGAGTCCTGGGGCTGTTACCATAGCATTTTTCAAATACACAAAAGCATTACACATTTCATCTGTCCATTTAATACAGTCTGGCATATCTGAACCTGTGGCCTGTCTCAGGAGATTGTCACAGTAAGAGCAGTCAGGTATCCATTGGCGGCAGTAACCAATCATACCTAGGAAGTTGAGCATGTCCTTCCTGTTGAGTGGGCGGGGCAGACCCATCAGAGCCGTAGCTCTTTTATGACTGATTCTTCTTTCTCCTTTTGTGAGAACAAACCCTAGATATTCAAATGTTTTCTGACACCATTGCAACTTTTTCTTTGACACTTTATGACCACTTTCAAAAAGACATTTCAAAAGATTTCTCCCATCCTCCATGGCGGCCTCCCTTCTCAAGCTGCAGAGTAGCAGATCATCCGCGTACTGCAGCAAGACTGAACCATGCTCAGGTGTCCAAGCTCTAAGAGTGGTTTGGAGGACAATAGAATAGACAACAGGTGAGTCTATATAGCCCTGGGGCAATCTACACCAGGTCAGCGTCCGATTTTTAAATCGGAATGCAAAGAGTGGCTGTGTCTCCTCATCCACAGGAATTGAAAAAAATGCATTTGAGAGGTCAATTACAGAAAAATACTCAGCATTGGATGGTATGGAGGTGAGCAATGATGGCACATCAGGCACTATTGGAGCAATTGGTACCACTAAGTTGTTTATAGCCCCAAGGTCCTGTACAAACTTGTAACTGCCATCCGGATTTTTAACAGGGTTGATAGGAGTGTTTTAAGGAGAGATGATTTTTAAAAAAATACCTTTCTTCAAGAAATCCTCCACAATGGGCTCTATACCCTCTTCTTTTTCTCTGGATATGGGGTACTGTTTATGATACACAGGTAAAGCTCCTGGTTTCAAAGTGACTTTACAGGGCGTACAGGAAATGAACCCTACATCAAGAGGATTCACTGCCCATACTCCCTCCTCACTCAATTTGACATCTTCCTCTTCTAGGTGTGAGAACAATGTAAAAAGATGAACCTTGTCAGATTTTACATATAACTCTCCTTTTGCAGTAATTTTCATTGTAATACCTAATTTTCCCAGCAAAACCATTGTGACTGCTGTTGTTTCCAAGAAATGGGATACTTAACACCATGTTGCTGCTGTACTGGGGTTGGTGCCTGAGGGGGAGTGGGGGCAGCGGGTGGCCCTGAATTTATACACTCCTGGTCATGCCAGGGGCATTGAGCTTTCCAATGTCCGGGGTCTCCGTAGTTAAAACGCCCTGTCTTAGGTTGCCTTTGCTGGAAGTCCCCTCTTTGTGGCCGTCCTCTTCCCCTATATCCACCTCTATAACTATAAAAGTTTCCCCTTTGATTTCCTGAGAAATTATCCTGGTAATGTGTCGGTACTGGTGATGGTTTGGGGATGTCAAAACATCCCGCTGCATCTTTTTCAGTCAATGTTTTTTGAAAATCAGTCATATCTCTTTGTAGCCCAGTCTGAAATCTGCTGTCTCACAGTGAGTGCATATTTGGAGGTCAGGTTGCTAAGATAAGTCTGTATTAGAAGACTGTGCATTCCATCCTGAGTATTAAGTCCGGCATCTTGTGTTCAGACTTCCTGAAATCTTTTCCAAAATTCCAACACTGACTCTGATGATTTTTGTTTGCAAGCTACTGCAGTAGGGAGTGATGACTTATTAATGAAAACCATTTTCATTTCCTTCTCCAGCTCTTCCTACATAGGGTTCCTTCCTTCAACAGTGTTTAGTGAATAAACCTCTGCCTTGGTGGTGGGTGCCTCTAGGACTTTTATGGTGGGCACTTTAGTCCAATCCCAAGGGGAGGTAGTTCCCACCAAACTGTCTATAATAATCCTTATATCTTCCTGTGTATAATTTCTACCCTTACAAGCTTTCTTTAAATAAGTTATCGCCCCCAAAGCTGATGTGGAAGGTTTGAGGCAATGTTTGATAATACGATTAATATCCTCAATATCAATAGACTTTATTACCAGAACATCACCCACAGTCATGAAAGGAAAATTCTGCATAACTAACTGCGTAGTTACTTCCTCTTCTTGCTCCGGCTGCTCTCGGTCAGCTGCCTGTTTTAAAACGGCGTGTTTTGTACTCTGACCCTCTGAAGCTTGTTTTAACTTCAGTGTTATACTCCTAGTTTGGGCAGGATCTTCTCTATGGGGTCCGCGGGGTTTATGTTCCTCCGCAGGTGTCTTTTTAGCCTTGGGTAATTCCTCATCCATAGTGGAGGAAGCAGCACCGGTCAGCTGTTGTATTTGTGAAACTATAGGTGGTGGCTGATCTATTGGGACAGCAACCTGTGGTTCTGGTAGGACCACAGGCAGTGCCTGATCCACCACTGCACCCTGCTGTGGAACGGGTGCAGGGAGAGCAGGTGCCTCTGCAGGTGGCACTCTATTCTCAAATGGATGGACTGCTGCAACTGCAGCCAAAAACTCCATATCCTCTTTTGAGAATGAGGGGTATATTTGTTTAGGTGATCCCCTGTTTGGCTGCTGTACATAAGGTGGAGGTGGCGGGGCACAGGAGCGTGGCGGGGAGCAAGAGCTAGTGCACATGGAACTAGGGACGAGAAACCTGATTTAAGTCTCTTCTCACAAGCATGTAACCCTGGGGCTTCCTTATCCTTTGGATTTGGACTTTTCTTTCTTATTTTCTTATCCGCTCTCTAGTAGGGGGCATACAATAACCAATTTTCCCCGCCTTTCCTCATATATTCCTTATCCCATTGGGGGTCTCCCGTATGATATGGGAAGGCTTCCCTATCTCCCAAGCAAAGGCCCTTAATCATATCCATGTGAAAAGTATCATTTTCGCCCTGTCTGGGAAACGGGTTACTACTCCTCATGGTTTCAGTCCATCCCGCCAGATTATCTACCCATGGGTTAATATACACATAATCAGTTCCACATATTCTGGCTACATAACATTTACATGTCTCTCCGCCATCTGGAGGGGGAATCTTCTTCCCTGAAAGCTGACCCATAATAATACAATGGTGGGCGCCACCTCACCTCGCAGCGTCCGACAAAATCCACACAATACACGTACAAATTATCTTATTTTATATCTTATTTTATCTTCTAAGCATAGAAAAGGTAAGCAAAGAGGTTGGGTTTTTCTGGCACACTCTATCAGATATCTTTATCAAACTTCTTACAGTACTGTACTTTATTACTTTGGGCTTCTCAGAACCCCTTGGAACTTTCTCAGAGTTCCTTTGGAACTATCTCAGAGTTCCTTACACTTCCATCACCCGAACGGACTTCTACTGAGGTTCATACATTTACATAAATGTTTTTAACATTACACCTTCTGTTAATCCCATGTAGGGAAACGGTTTTTTAAACTAAAAGTCACGGTAAGAGAAATAATAATAATTAAATCAGACTCACCAGACTTAGATAATGATGACCATCCCACTTCTGACACTAACTAATGGGGTGTAGGGATGTTTTAGGAGCAAATGAACCCTCGTATGATAACCTGCCTAGAGTGTTCCTTCAAACCCAATCAGGCCTGGAGTCCACTTTGATAAGAAGTTATGACACGCAGTCAATACATGCAGTTCTAAAATGGTCTGCCGGTTTATTTCCGTGTTTCCACTTAAATAATGAGAATGACATCACAACAAAAGTCCAACCCTTTCATTAATATATGGTAAAGATACAGACATACAGGATGTTTTAAAACAAGCAAAAATAGAATATTAATAACTCATATAGAAACTAAGAACAGGAAAAGGCTAACAGGAAAAGGACTTACACGTCATTTAAAACAAGTCCGGCCATTTACAAGAAATTGAAACTTAACTTTCCATAGACGTCACATATACATATTATTCTAAAATGGATACACATTTTTACAGGGGTGAAAAGCTAAAATGGTGGACAGCAAGCTAAAATATGCCTTCATTAGGTTTGATTGTTGGACGACTGAGCATCTGATTTTTGTCAAAAGAACGTGTGCAGGATTTTGTCTATATGTATCTATATATATCTATAGATATATATCTGTATATATATCTATAGATATATATACAGTGCCTTGCAAAAGTATTCACCCCCTTGGCATTTTTCGTGTTTTGTTGCCTCACAACCTGGAATTAACATGGATTGTTTGAGGATTTGCATCAATTAATTTACAGAATATTCGCACGACTTTGAAGATTTTTTTTTTTTAATTGTGAAGCAAACAACAAATAGGACAAAATAACAGAAAAAGTCAATGTGCATAACTATTCACCCCCCTAAAATCAATACTTTGTAGAGCCACTTTTTGCGGCTATCACAGCTCCAAGTCGCTTTGGATAGGTCTCTATGAGCTTGCTACATATTACCACTGGTCCATGAGTTTTGGTGTGTGGCCGTCTCTTGGCAGGTTTGCTGTTGTGTCATGTTCTTTCCATTTGGTTATGATAGATTTGATGGTGCTCCTAGGGATCATCAAATATTTGGATATTTTTTTATAACCTAACCCTGACTTGTACTTCTCAACAACATTGTCCCTTACTTGTTTGGAGAGTTCCTTGGTCTTCATGGCAGTTTTTGGTTAGTGGTGCCTCTTGCTTAGGTGTTGCAGCCTCTGGGGCCTTTCAGAAAGGTGTGTATATGTAATGACAGATCATGTGACATTTATATTGCACACAGGTGGACATCATTTCACTAATTATGTGACTTCTGAAGGTAATTGGTTGCACCAGAGCTTTTTATGGGCTTCATAACAAAGGAGGTGAATACATACGCACATGCCAATTATCATCATCACTTTTTATTTCTGAAAAGTAGTTTTATATATATATATATATATATATATGTTTCAAATTTTACTTCACCAATTTAGACTATTGTGTTCTAATCCATCACATATAATTCAAATTAAAAAAACATTGAACTAAAGGCTGTAATGTAACAAAATAGGTAAAAAGCCAAGGGGGGTGAATACTTTTGCAAGGCACTGTAGGTAAGCCTATAATAAGGCTTACCCATATGTACTGAAAATATCTCTTAAACGTGCGCCGTTTAGGTGATATTTGCCTTGTAGTGCTCCGATTATGTCATCAGTGCATGAGCAGTGAAGAAATGGCCCTCCATGCCATTTCTTCCCCAGCGTGTGCCGTGACTGGTGGCTTCCACGCGCTGCCTTCGGCCCTGGAAGATGGAGGGGCAAAGATGGATTCTTCCACCAGCAGGGACATCGCAGGCTTTGTTTTCAGGTAAGTGCCTTTGCAGGGGAATAAAGAGGAAGTAAAACCCATCAGGGTTTTCTTCCTCTTAACCCAGGAGCTCAGGGAGCCAACATTGGAGAGCATTCAACATTCAACACAGAGGATATACTAATGCCGCGTACACACGGTCGGACTTTACGGCAGACTTTGCCCGGCGGATGGGATTTCGTCGGACAATTCGATCATGTGTGGGCTCCAGCGGACTTTGTTTTCTCAAAAGTTGGACAGACTTAGATTTGAAACATGTTTCAAATCTATCCGACGGACTCGAGTCCAGTTGAAAAGTCCGCTCGTCTGTATGCTAGTTCGACAGACAAAAAGCCACGCTAGGGCAGCTATTGGCTACTGGCTATGAACTTCCTTGTTTTAGTCCGGTCGTACGTCGTCACGTACAAGTTTGATGGACTTTGGTGGATTGTGTGTAGGCAAGTCCGTTCATTCAGAAAGTCCGTTGTAAAGTCCGTCGAAAAGTCCGCCGGGCAAAGTCTGCTGTAAAGTCCGACCTTGTGTATAAGGGATATTGCATTGGGATTGGTCCTCATTAACCGTTTCCGACCCGCGGCACGTCATATGACGTCATCGGGTTTGAGCGGTGATATCTAAATGATGGGTGCAGCTACCGACATCATTCACATATCTTCTTTTTCAGCCAGCAATTCCCTACACCATAAGAATGATCATAGCAGCTGTTCAGCAGCTTGATCATTCTTATGGGTGGGGAGAGGGGACATCCCCCCTCCCGCCGCCCTCCGGTGCTTCTACCGACTCACCCCTGCCATCGGTGAGTCGAAGAAGGGGAACCGCTGGGGCTGGATGCTGACAATAGAGATTTCTGGTGGACCAGATGGTCCCCGGAGTCCCTATGATTGTCCAGAGGCTGGGTGCGATGTTATGACATCATGCCCGGCCTCTGCATTCGAAAAAATGGCGCTGCGTCGGCTGGCAAGCCAAGATAGTTTTTTAATTTTTTTATTTCAGTCCTCCCAGCCTAGAGGTGAGATGTGGGGACTTATTGACCCCACATCTCACCATAAAGAGGATCTGTCATGCTTATTCCTATTACAAAGAATATTTACATTCCTTGTAATAGGAATAAAAGTGATAAAAAAAAGTGTCAAACTAGAAAAATAAAAGTAAAATTTAACAATAAAAAGAAAAAAAAAGTTTAAGTGCCCCTGTCCCCGTGTGCTCGCACGCAGAAACAAACGCATATGTAAGTCGCGCCCACATATGTAAACGGTGTTCAAATCCCACAATTTCTAATTCTAGCCCTAGACCTTCTCAGTAACTCAAAACATGTAACCAGTAAAAATTTTAAAGCGTCGCCTATGGGGATTTTTAAGTACCGAAGTTTGGCGCCATTTCACGAGTGTGCGCATGTTAGTTATCTATTTACTTGGCATAACATCATCTTTCAAATTATGCAAAAGAATTGGGCTAACTTTACTTTTTTTTTTTTTTTAAAGCATGAAACATTTGAAAAATTGCTGCACAAATACCGTGCGAGATAAAAAGTTGCAACAACTGCCCTTTTTTATTCTCTAGGGTCTCTGCTAAGAAAACATATATAATGTTTGGGGGTTCTATGTAATTTTCTAGCAAAAAAAAATGATTTTTGCATGTAGGAGAGAAATGTCAGAATTGGCCTGGTAGGCAAGTGGTTAATGACCTAAAGGCACGGCAGACTGCTTTTGCTATAAGGCAAAGGAGTCCATCACATTTGGTGAGTGTGGATCGTTACACTACTCCCAGGAGGTGGATGTACTGACACCGATGGGACACGGAGCACAACAGCACTTTTTGCACTAAGAAATTTTTCATTTAAGTCTATCATGCCCCAAAGTGGGGACAATACTGGACAGCAGTCATATACCACTAAGGTGCGAGTGTCTCATAATATAAATATTGAGTTGGTCCACCCTTTGCAGCTATAACAGTTTCAACTCTTCTGGGAAGGCTGTCCACAAGGTTTAGGAGTGTTTCTATTGGAATGTTTGACCATTCTTCCAGTAGTACATTTGTGAGGTACTGATGTTGGACGAGAAAGCCTGGCTCGCAGTCTCCACTCTAATTCATCCCAAAGGTGTTCTATCGGGTTAAGGTCAGGACTCTGTGCAGGCCAGTCAGGTTCCTCCACCCCAAACTCACTTATCCATATCTTTATGGATGTCATTAAAGTTCATGTGCGTGTAAAGGTAGGCGCCCTAATACTTTTGGTAATATAGTGTATAAACCGTACATTAGCATAAACAAGCCTTTCTTTTGGTCATATTGTCTTGAAAAATTATTTACTTTTTATGCAATCCATAAACAAATATACATAATGAATCTACTTGCATTTCTTCTACTTTAAACAATTTTCTTTAACAAAAATATATTGCTGCCATAGAGTAAATGTATACATTTTATGCTATATCTTTCTCTGTAGGGATGGGCAAACAGTTTGGCCCAAGAATGAGTTCGGGCTGAACACTTTCAGCGCTGTCGCAATTTGAATGACAATTGCGCGGTCATACAACACTGTACCCAAACACATTTTTTATAATTTTCTTCACACAAATAGAGGTTTCTTTTGGTGGTATTTAATCACTGCTGTTTTTTTTATTTTTTACAAAAGAAAAGACCAAAAATTTTGGAAAAAAAAGTTCTTTTACTTTTTTCTGTCAGTAAATTTTGTAACTAAGTAATTTTTCACCTTCACTGATGTGTGCTGATTAGGTGGCACTGATGAGGATGCACTAATATGCCGCACTTATGGGCACTGATAGGTGGCACTGATATGTGGCACTGATGAGCACCAATAGGCTGCACTGATGGGCACTGTTAGGTGGCACTGATGGGCACTAATAGGTGGCAGTGGTGGGCACTGATAGGCGGCACTGGTAGGCACGGATAGGCAGCATGGATAGGCGGTACAGATGGGCACTGATGGGCATTGATGGGTGGCACTGATGGACGCCACTGATGGACAGCAGTGATTGAGAAAAAATAAATAAATAACTGCGCATCAAAAATAAATAATGTTAACCATCTATGCTGCAGAGTCCTATATGTGACACAAACACACAGAAATCAAGTGGGAAAATATTGACTCGCGCTCAAAACAAAAACTAAAATGTGTATGACTGGAAAAGAGTACTCAGCCAATATTTAAATAAATGTTGTGAAAACATATGATAAATGTGGCAAACTGAATATTAGATTGGAAAAATGATCCCACTTCCCCTTAAAGGAAATATGTTCAATAGCAAATCAAATTCGTACATAAAAACCATGAAGGATTGCAGTATATATGAAAGGTAATATCTTAATTTAAAGAAAATATTTTAAAAAAGGGGGAAAGTCCATATACAAAAAACACCCTACAAGTGCTGTGATAATGCAAAAAAAGTCCAATTTAAATGAAATCCCAGATGTGTGGGTCCACCACCATAAATGAAGTGCCTGGCCGCTTACCGGAACCCCATGACCCCCCATTACAGAGGGTCTAAATGGGCATTGTAGTCATGCTGCTCGGACAGCTCGGGAACCAGAATGATGACCGGATGGGAACCTCTGAAACTGTATTGCTGTAAAGGCTGTATAGCGAATGGATCCACAGGGAAAAGGCAACACTCAGCCCTCAGTGGAGTGTAGACATCATATAGGGGAAACAGAAGAAGGCTCCCATAGTGTAAAATCGATTGGTATTTTATTAAAAAAACATAGTACACACTCACATATAAAAAGCAGATGTCCTCTGATGAGAGGCAGTCTGTGACACCGGCCGGATGTTCACAGGCCGCCCGTCCTACTGGAGTACAACGATAGAGGAAGGTGACGCGATAACACCGCTCAGCCCTACGCTGCGTTTCGCAAAAGAATTGCGTCTTCCAGGGGCACGTGATTGGCATTGATGGGCAGCACTAATAGGCGCACTGATTGCCAGCTCTGACTGGCATGGCTAATGGGCACTGATTTATGGCACTTGTGGGCAGTGGTGGGCACTGTATGCTGGCATTGGTGGGCACTGATTGCTGGCATTGGTGGGCACTGATCACTGGCATTGGTGGGCACTGTATGCTGGCATTGGTGGGCACTGTAATTATTTATTGTAATCAGGGCACTGATGATCAGTGCCCTGATTACATCCCTAGATGTCCCCCTGTGAGGATATGCCACTGATCGGCTCTCCTCGCCTCACACTCTGTCAGTGTGAGGTGAGGAGAGCCGATTACTGGCATCTCCGTGTTTACATGTGACCGGCTGTGATTGGACACAGCCGATCACAAGGTTAAAGAGCCGCGTACGCGGCTCCTTACACATATCGGGGTCACGCCGTGTTCTAGCAACACGGCGCGGCTGTGATCGCCGCGCTGCGCGCCCAAGCGGGCACGCGAGGGCAGGCGTTCTGAGCCGCCATCATATGATAGTGACCCAGAACAAGAGCTACACCGCCCCGCCATCATTTGACAGTGGGCAGGCGGCAAGTAGTTAAATGACACTACAACTATGATTCTGGTATAAAGAATTTCAGGGTTGCCTACAAATGAAATACCTTTTTTTAGGAGCAGTCTACTGGGGGCAATAATGGATGAGTACAATGGAATGGAGCAGTCTATAGGACTGCAGTGGAGGTGCACTGCCACCGACAGCTATACTAACATGTTTGGTTTTTCTCCCTCTCCCTTCCTTATTGTTTGTGCTGAAAGGTTTCCCTGGACTCTCAGTCATGCCACTGCTTTAACCAGCCTGTTCCACCCAGTGCTGAAACAGTTCAACCGATTTCATCAACAAAATATACAGACTTTTAAAGTCCAAATTATCGACAAAGTCAACTGTCCGATCTGTGGTGGAGACCACTTCTCCCTTCTTTGTAAAAGAGAGGTCTTTTGGATCTTTAGGATGGATACAAGAATTCCTAGAGGTCTCAACAACGAGTGGGGCATTACCCACTATTATAAATCAACAGTGCCTGAACTATTAACACATTGATATACCGACTTGCCTCTGATATCCATGCACAAATTGTTGTGACCGCATACTCATATATTTACATATTCAACACATCGTTATGCATAAAACTTATACATGATTTACTCCTGCACAACATTGAGTGTCTTTTGGAACTATTGTGGAATTCATTTGTGAGAGGTAGAACCCAGGAACAGTGATTTACCAGTTAACCCTTACTGTACTGTGCCCTGATTGCCCCAGAATAAAGAGAACCTGTTGTGCAGCCCATCAGTGTGCAAGTCCTGCAGCCCATCAGTGTACCAGTTTTTCAGCCCATCGGTGTACCTGTTTTGCAGCCCATCAGTGTACCTGTCCTACAGCCCATCAGTGTACCTGTCCTTCAGCCCATAAGTGTACCATTCCTGCAGCCCATCAGTACCTATCGTGCAACCCATCAGTCTACCTGTCCTGCAGTCCATCAGTCTACTTGGCAGCACAGTCCATCAGTCTTCCTGTCGTAGCCCATCAGTGTACCTGTCACAGAGCCACTATTACTGCCGTCCATCAGCAGTTTACCCGTCATACAGCCACAATGTCCAAAAAATTGTATACTAGTGAGGAGCATATCAAATCCTAAGTATGATGGATGAGAGCAGCAGGGAGCCCTCACCGTCCAATTTCCAATTAGAAATACGAGCCCATTGAAAGTAGTGGATTGGTGACCAAATTGAAAAAGGAAAGGGTCTCTCAAAAAAGGATAAGGCACTTTGAAAACCAGGCAGCCATCAGCAGCGCCATACACCCCAATGGTCAATCGGCAAACAACAACAGCTCTGGACTCAGGATGAAAGGCCCAGTATCAGCACTGGAATATCACACCAAACCCAAAGAATCAGGGCCAAACTTATCTTCAAGATGCCCTACCAAACCCATTATGGCTGCCATCCAGCTCAGGGTTAGCTACAATCCCCTCTTTCAGTGCACAGCTTTTTTAAATTTATATTTCACTGACAATTTTCTTCAATTAATTGTGGCCCAGACTAACCTTTTTGCCCGACAATATATTGATAACAACCCCAACTCATGCTATGCCCATCCGTTTGAATGGAGACATTAAACAGTGCAGGAGTTTAAATAGTTTTTGAGCCTCACAATCAACATTGGCTTACAAAAAAATGAATTGCATGCTTATTGGTCCACCCACCCCATCCATCACATGCCAATTTTTTCAGCTGTAATGTCCAGGTCATGCTATGACATGATCATGCGCTTCCTGCACTTCAGCGCTAACTCACAGTGCCCTCCCCAAGATCATCCCAACTATGACAAACTATATAAAATTCACCCCCTAATTAATTGAATCCCTTCTTCACCTCACTGACCAGCTGGTATTAAAGCAATACATTTGCAGCAAAAAGGCCAGGTGAAGCTCAGCAAGCACTGTGAACGTGCCACAGGATATGGGTACACCTTCCGCGTGTACAAAGGCAAAGACTTCCAGCTTCAGCCCTCTGAATATCCAACCTACACCGACACAAGCGGAAAAATTGTCTGGGACTTGACATTCCCACTGTTCCAACAGGGGTATCACATCTACCTAGATAATTATTATACCAGTCTGCCCATTTTCCACCATCTGTACCTTGAGAGTACCTTGGCCTGCTGTACAAGAAGCCTCTAACCCTGTCACCATTCTTATCTGAGGCCCTAAGCTTGATGTTCCTGCCTGGACCAATACTTTGGCTGTGCACCATATGGTTCAATATTTTGTTTTATTGTTCTATAGCTACAAAGTAACATAAAAATAGGGTTACTGTTTGCACTGCTCCCCTCCCAAGGCTACTGTGACTGCACTGTGTATGAACTGAAATCATAGGACAGCCAAAGATGCCAAAAGCATTTTCTTCTAAAGTTGGAGTCCTATATGTAGAAACTACTTATGGTAAATAGTAAAATATTTAAAAAAAGTGTTTGGTGCCATACAGACACAGCAAAGTGTGGAAAAAGACAAAAAAAGTTGAAAAATAAAAAACAGGAAATGTGACATTATCAGAGAGGTAATAACGTTTGAGCTTTAATTTACTGGACTGGACTGGAGGAAAATAGGGAATAGGATCCTATTCCATTTGATATCACTGCTCCATGGGTACAGGCCACTTTTATCCACAGGGCCAGTATACAAAGCTCCACAATCTTGACACTTTTTCACACATCTGCTGCCAACAGCAGCAGCATTGTGGTCTGCAGCCTCTATCTGCAGCGTATCAGCCCTGGTAAAAGTACCAGTCATCAGAGTACCAAATGCATGAGGAGACACATAAATCGACACACAAAACTCAGTAGGAGTAGCACCTGGTACCAGTAGGCAACAAAAAAACATACAAATGGCCACTGCCCTCACCTATAATTGGCCTTTTCAGCAAGGAGCACATGGAAGGGCATTACATGGAAAGCAAAAACAAAGAAATTCCCGGCTCAACTTACCGGCCAGCCTGCTAACAAACCGAATTATCCTGTCTAACAATATGCGTTAAAAACAGGGTTTTAGTCTGCATACATTTGTAAATACATGCATAAGCTACAGAGCCCCGTCAAGGCACCCCAGTATTTTCTGTAGTCCTAAATCTAAATTTGAGTGCCTCCACAGTGGAAGCACATGCATTATAATGGCTAGGCAGAGGGCAGGTGAGCCTGGAGGGGGCCCATCTCTCCTTAAAGGCACAGGGGGTGCACTGGACACCCAGCATATAGCACGATGGCAGCAAAGGTGTCTTGTCCATTCCCTCACCAATATTTCAACAGTACAAACAAATGGGCACTGTTCTCACCTAATAATGGCCTTTGCAGCAAGGTGCACATGGAAGGGCAATGCATGCAAAACAAATCCAAAGAAATTGGATTATCCTGTCTAGCATGGGCTCCCTCCAGGATCTCCTGCCTATCCATTATTATTATTATTATTCAGGATTTATATAGCGCCAACAGTTTACGCAGCGCTTTACAATATAAAAGGGAGACAATACAGTTATAATACAATAAAATACAAGAGGATTAAGAGGGCCCTGCTCAGAAGAACTTACAATATAATAGGGTGGGGCAGGTGGTACAAAAGGTTGTAACTGTGGGGAATGAGCTGGTGGAAGTGGTAGGAGATTAGTTGGAGACGTGATAGGCTTTCCTGAAGAGATGAGTTTTCAGGGATCGCCTGAAGGTAGCAAGAGTAGGGGATAGCCGGATAGATGGAGGTAGTGAGTTCCAGAGGATGGGAGAGGCTCTGGAGAAATTCTGGAGACGAGCATGGGAGGAGGAGATGAGAGAGCTTGAAAGCAGGAGGTCTTGAGAGGAGCGGAGAGGTCAATTTGGATGATATTTGGAGACAAGATTAGTGATGTAGCTTGGGGCAGAGTTGTGAATGGCTTTGTATGTTGTGGTTAGTATTTTGAAATTATTTCGCTAGGTGATTGGGAGCCAGTGTAGGGATTGGAGTAGAGGGTTGGCAGACACTGAGCGGTTGGTAAAGTGGATAAGTCTGGCAGCAGCATTCATGATAGACTGAAGAGGGGATAGCCTATGGAGAGGTAATCCAATGAGAAGGGAGTTGCAATAGTCAAGGCGAGAGATAACAAGTGAATGAGGAGCTTGGTGGTTTCATTTGTTAAAAAGGGGCGAATTTTAGAGATGTTATGGAGGTGAATTCTACAAACTTTTGACAACGATTGGATTTGAGGCTGAAATGACAAGTCAGAGTCTAGGATTATACCTAGTACCCTGGCGTGAGGGGAGGGACTGATGGTTGCATTGTTGATTTTGATGGGAAAGTCATGGAGGGGTGCACGGGCGGGGGGAATATTAATAGCTCAGTTTTAGAGAGACTTAGTTAAAAGGAAGCGGTGCGACATCCATGCTGATATGTCAGTTAGTAAGTTAGTAATGCGAGAGGAGACTGAAGGAGTGAGGTGAGGAGTAGACAGATAGATTTGGGTGTCATCAGCGTATAAGTGGTATTGGAAGCCATGGGCAGTTATTAAGTGACTGAGGGAGGAGGTGTAGATAGAGAAGAGAAGGGGTCCAAGAACCGAGCCTTGGGGGACCCCCACAGAAAGGGGCAATGGGGAGGAGGAGACAGAGTTGTAGGTGACACTGAAGGAGCGCTGTGATAAATAGGCAGAGAACCAGGATAGAGCAGAATCTCGGAGGCCAAGGGAATGTAGCTTATTGAGAAGGAGCGGGTGGTCAACAGTATCAAAGGCCGCAGAGAGGTCAAGTAGTAGGAGTATGGTGTACTGGCTGTTGGTTTTAGCAGTTAGTAAATCCTTAGTGAGTTTTAGTAAGGCAGTTTCCGTGGAGTGCTGCGAGTGAAAGCCAGACTGTAAGTGGTCAAGAAGGTTATTTTCATTGAGGTAGGAGCTAAGACGGTTGTAGACTAAGCGTTCTAGAAGTTTAGAGGTGAATGGGAGCAATGAGATGGGTCCTAAGTTGTTCAGGTTGGTAGGGTCCAGTGAGGGCTTTTTAAGAATGGGAGTGATCTGCGCATGTTTTAGAGGGGAGGGGAAGATGCCACTAGAGAGGGAGAGATTGAAGATGTCGGTGAGGGAGCATAGGATAGAAGAAGAGGGTGACCGTAGTTGTGAGGGAACAGGATCCAAAGGACAATTGGTTAGGTGGGCATCCGAGAAAATTTTTGTAACCTCTTCCGTAGTAGCCAATTCAAAAGAGGAGAGTGTTGAATGTGCTGCTAGGCAAGGTATGTTGAGTGTGGAAGACGTACGCACAGTGGAGATGTCCTAAGGAATTGCATTGATCTTGTCTTTGAAGTGATTGGCAATCTCTTGGGCAATGAGTGAGTTAGTGGGTAGAGGGGATGGTGGACGAAGCAGAGAGTTAAAGGTTGAGAAGAGCCGACGGGGACTGGATGACAAGGAATTAATAAGAGAGACAAAGTAGGCTTATTTGGCAGCATGGAGGCATTAATTGTATTTTAGAAGGGCAGATTTATATAGGGTGAAGTCTTGCAGGCATTTTACGCTACAGTCGTTCAAGAGCACGGCAATGTTTCTTGAGATTTCTAGTGTTGTCAGTTTGCCAGGGTTGTTAACCCCTTCACTGCCAGTGTCATTTACACAGGAATCAGTGCATTTCAGTTCACCAAAGGGGCTAAAATATAGGATTCATATTATACATCTTTCACACCATACTATTTACATAAAGGCTTCAGTCTGCAAATCACAGCAAAAATGGCCGACGGGACTTCGGTCTGCAAAACCACTCATAAAATGGCGGCCATAACACCAAAATGTTATGCAAAGCACCAAATCATTATAAATAGGAACTGTAGCAGGCACTATGCACACTCCAGATGACGTCAGAGTGACAAAACGCGTAGAAAGGAGTCAGCATACGTCCTTGCATCATTTCCTGTTTCAGAGGCTTGTGTCAGCAATATAAGCTTTTTTTATCCTTACCTAATGTGAGTACCTTTTTAAACGTTTGCACCAATAAACGAGTAGACATGTGCATTCCGTTTAGTTCCGAATCGAAATTCGGACGAAATTTTCATTATTCGGACATTCGGATGCATTCGAAATACCGAATTACAATACTAAAGAATTTAAACGAATCCGAAATGTTTCGAATGGAAAACCCACGGACGAAATTCGAATCGAATTCGAAACCAAATTCGAAATATATTCGATTCCAAAACAAATTCGAAATCTATTCGACTCGAATTTGAAAAAAAATTTGAATCGAATTAGAAAAAATATAAATTGATTTCTAAAAAAGAATACAATAAAATAGAATATAAAATAATAAAACAATAGAATAAACATAAAATAATTGTAAAGAATAGAATAGAATTTAATAGAATTTATTAAAATACAACAGAATATGACCATCTTCTGAAATTCAAATTTCGAATAGTATAAATTCGAATTCGAAAATATATTGGAAAATAACATTTTATATATATATATATATATATATATATATATATATATATATATATATATATATATATATATATATATTCGAATTCATTCTATATGAAATTCGAATTTTGGAAAATGGTTATATATATATATATAACCATTTTCCGAAATTCGAATTTCATATAGAATGAATTCGAATTCGAATAGAAAATAGGCTAGAAAAACAATAGAACAGAATAGAATAAAATATAATATATATATATATATATATATTAGATTATTTTCTGTTCTATTGTTTTTCTATTCTAATCTTTTCTATTCGAATTTGAATTCATTCTATATGAATTTCGAATTTCAAAAGATGGTTATATATATATAAATATTTCCGAAATTCGAATTTCATATAGAATGAATTCGAATTCGAATAGAAAAGATTAGAGTAGAAATAGAAAATAGACTAGAAAAACAATAGAACAGAATTGAGTAAAATATAATGTGTCCTATTTTTTTTTTCTATTCTAATCTTTTCTATTCAAATTTGAATTCATTCTATATGAATTTCAAATTTCAATAGATGGTTATATATAAATAAATATCTAATATATATATATATAAAACCATTTTCCGCAATTCGAATTTCATATAGAATGAAATTGAATTTAAATAGAATAGAAAATAATATCATAAAAAAACAATAGATCAGATCAGAAAAAAAAATATATATATATATATATATATATATATATATATATATATATATATATATATATATATAAATAACCATTTTCTGAAATTCGAATTTCATATAGAATTAAATCGAATTTGAATATAAAAGATTAGAATAGATTAGAAAGTAATAGAAAAGAATAAAAGAATATCATAGAAAAACAATAGAACAGATCAGGAAAAAAAATTATATATATAACCATGTCCCGACATTCGAATTTCCTATAGAATGAATTTTTAAAAGAAAAGAAAAGAAAATAGACTAGAAAACAGAACAGAATAGAATAAAATCTAATATATATATTAGATTATTTTCTGTTCTATTGTTTTTCTATTCTAATCTTTTCTATTCGAATTTGAATTCATTCTATATGAATTTCGAATTACAATAGATGGTTATATATCAATAAATTTCATATATATATATATATATATATATATAAATAAAAAATTTCCGAAATTCGAATTTCATGTAGAATGAAATTGAATTGAAATAGAATAGAAGATAATATCTTAGAAAAACAAAAAAAAAAAAAGATCAGAAAAAAAATTATATATATATATATTAGAAAAAAAATAGTACAGAATAGAATAAAATATTATATATATATATATATAATATTTTATTCTATTCTGTTCTATTGTTATTCTATTCTATTCTTTACTATTCTAATCTTTTCTATTCAAATTTGAATTTATTCTATATGAATTTCAAGTTTCAGAAGATGGCTATATATATAAATTATATATATATATATATATATATATATATATATATATATATATATATATATATATATATATATATATATATATATATATATATATATATATATATATATATATATATTATATACACACATATATATAATATGTAATATATATATAGCCATCTTCTGAAATTTGAAATTCATATAGAATGAATTCAAATTTGAATAGAAAAAAATAGAATAGAATAGAGTAACAATAGAACAGAATAGAATAAATAATAATATATATAATTATTATTCTTTTTTTTTGTAAACGCTATAACTTTTGCGCAAAGCAATCAATAAATGCTTATTGCAATTTTTTTTTACCAAAAATATGTAGAAGAATATGTATCAGCCTAAACTGAGGAAAAAAAATGTTTTTTTATATATTTTGGGGGATATTTATTATAGCAAAATCTAAAAAATAATGCGTTTTTTTTTTAAACTGTCGCTCTTATTTTGTTTATAGCGCAAAAAATAAAAAACGCAGGGGTGATCAAATACCACCAAAAGAAAGCTCTATTTATGGGGAAAAAAAGGACTTCAAATTTGTTTGGCAGCCACGTCGCACAACCGCGCAATTGTCAGTTAAATCGATGCAGTGCCGAATCGCAAAAAGTGCTCTGGTCAGGAAGGGGGTAAATTCTTCCGGGGCTGAAGTGGTTAAAGACTTGTAGTTTTATTAGCTGTTTTTTTTTTTTGACAGGGGCGCAGTTTCAGTGCTTGCCATAGGTGCCATTTTCACTAGATACGCCTCTGGGAGACACAGAGAGAGAGAGAGAGAGAGAGAGAGAGAATGTAATCATTTTTATTCACCGATGACGGATGCAGTCTGGGGTGCGCTCAATCCCTCTCACAGCTTTTACTGCCATGGTGACGCGAAACCATGCAGCCTTCTTCTGGTTTGCTGAAGAGGAATATTATCTGAATATTATCTGAATATTATCAAATTCGAAAATAGAAATATTTTTGAATGCGATTGAAATATTATCGAATACGATTGAAATAATTTCTAATAAAGTTGAAATAATTTCGAATGCTGTTGAAATATTTTCGAATGCGGTTGAAATAATATCGAATCCGGTTGAAATATTTTCAAATTCGACCGATTTTCGAATTCGGTCGAAAACTAAACTGATTTGAAAAACGAATTTAATGAATTTAACGAATCTAACTAAACTAAATTAATTAAATAACGAATTAAAACGAAACGAAACTAAACAAATTTTTTCATTTTGCACATGCCTATAAATGAGTTATTTTACAGTATTACGCTATGTGGGCTCCCTTTTCTCTTTTCATAATGGAATCCTCTCAGAATTGACATGAAGGATGGAGTTATCTTGCGTTGCTACACAGTGGCATATACTGTGGATGTGTGAGATCCCAAGAGGGGGTGAAGGATCTGGTGAGTGCAGTCACTATAAGAGCACGAATAAGGCATGCACCGAGGATTTATTCATTGACAAGTCCACCAGAATTTAAACGGATCCCTTCACCGGAACTATAGCACCTTATTAATTAGATGTATCACCTGTTTATTCACACCAGCACTTTAATTTACTTTGCTTATATTGTTATATGGTTGAGACATATGTATAGTAATAATTAGGAATATTGCACTTCATGGTACATTTTTGAATCTATTAATTTATGGAACAAGTTGGTGCCATACACATTGCACTTTATTGTATCAGGTATACAACTTGACACTCATGCACACTTAGGAGTCTATAACAAGGCTTCACATTAACCTGCAACTTTATTGTATATTGATTTTTGAGTAAAATACACATATTAATAGGAACCACCTACTATCCCTTTTCCCCACCTAATATCTTTCTCCCAATCAAGGGAGCAGCACACACCTGAATCCATCAGGTCTGGAACAGCGCCATATCTACTCCCTTTTTTCCCAGTTTCCAATCCTAGATGACGCCTTTTGAGGGGAAACGCGTCGGGCGGAGCCAGCGGTGTAATATAAGGATGCATGAACCGCGCTGCAGGCGGCTGTGCTCATACAATATTGCTTGCTATAACACAAGTGAATACTCTGTAAGTGCAATATGTTTTTTTATAAAATGTTGGCCTTAAGTGATAATGCACTATGAGTCCTCCCTATTGCTTTTAATTCAAACCATTCCTTGAGTCGGGAGCCTGAGTTCACCTAGAGTCCCAGAGAGTGGTCTACAAGGAGCTATGGTTCTCTAACCGAGATATCCTATATGTGCACATGATCCTTTGGTATCTATGGGTCCGGAAAGCAGCCATCCTATACTCTAAGGACACGGTGATGATGCACAAGCACTTTCAAGCATAATTTGTTTTGCATTATTCTATATAGCAGTTGGATGGGAACAGCTGGTTTCACTTTCTTCACTTAGGAAATTTTCTGAACATGAATTTGCTAGTTTTTTTGAAAGACTGGATTTAATTTATGGTTATTGTCTATTAATTTAGCCTTTTTTAATGTATAAATGTTTTGCAATTTGCACCTGAACTTATTTTCACATGGCATAAAAGGTTCATATGTATCACTAGTAGACATGTGCAATTTGTTTCGTTCTGAATTTGTTTTTTTAACAAATTTTGACAAATTTCATTAATTCTGAAATACCCGAATGAACAAAAACCAATTTAACAAATTGTTCAGAAAATCCGTAAATTCGTAATTTTGTAAAATTCGGAAATTCAAAGTTCGAAAATCTGAAAACCAAAAATTCGAAAATCTGAAATAATAACTAACTAATAAAAATGTAACTATTACTAACTATTAAATTATATGTAGTAGAATTTCCTTTCAAATTTGGCTGTTAGTCCGAAGTTAAAAATTATCCGAAATAATGAATGCCGTATCTAAACAAATGAAACATAACTAATTAATAATAATAAATAACAATAATAATAAAAAAATTTTAGTATTATTACTATTATGTATTTTTCATTTGTTCCGTTCCATTTGTTTAGATGCGGCATTCGTTATTTTGGATAATTCGTAACTTCAGATAAATTCATATTCCTTATGTTCACTAACAGCCAAATTTGAAAGGAAATTCCAATACCTATAATTTAATATTTATTAATTATTTATTTGTTAGTTAGTTAGTTAGTTAGTTAGTTAGTTAGTTAGTTAGTTAGTTAGTTAGTTAGTTAGTTAGTTAGTTATTCTTTCAAATTTTCAGATTTTCTTTCTTATTTTCAGATTTTCGAATTTACGAATTTAGGAATTTTCAATTTTTCAAATTTACAAATTTACGAATTTTTCGAATTTACACATTTTTGAATTTACAAATTGCAATCATAATGAATGACCTGAAAAAATTTTCGGCAGTGCACATGTGTAATCACTAGTTAAACTAAAGGGAAATTATGTGTTCCTTTTAAGCACACATCACTGTGTATATTATATTTGTTTGTATACACTGCATGACATTGTACCAAGGCATTGTTTCCAGAGCCCAAAATAAATGTTATACTTTTTAAAATGTTTGCCTGCCTTATGGTGTACCTGTAAAGTCCAATTTCATGCAGTAGCAATTTTGTGTTCCTCCATTTTGTAATTTTGTATAGACAACATAGAAGGATGTGTGGAAGCCTAATAGAATTTTAGACTCCTGGCTACATCAACTGGAGGTTCAGGCAGGTGGGCACACAAACCAAATATGGCCAGTTTGTTTTCTTGTTTGCCTAACTGTAAACAGGCTGGGTTGGGGTCACACTCATCTTTACCTCCAAGCTAATCACTAATAATAAAATAATAGTAATATTCAGCAGAAATTATGTGAAAAGATGTCACTTATCTATGGACATATCAAATTTTCAAAATAGCATCAAACTGTGTTGTATATCCACTTTTTTACTTAGATTTATAAGGGAAATATGGCATCATATGGTTTATATACCTTGTGCTTGTCATCTTTCACCAAACTAAAGTCTTGGAGTATAATTTTTTTTTTTTTAATTTATTAAAACATCATAGAACACATGTATTGTATTACATATTTATTGATACAAGAGGTTTCCAGAGTAGCAGATGGTTAAGCACAAAGGTTCCAGCCTGTCTTCAGGGACGATATATAAGCTTCCATCTGATGAAATCAACTGTCATTCCTTTTACAAACAACCATCACTGAAAAGTTGCCGACTCTACATTATAATTATGTGCCTGGCTGGTATTACATAAGGGAAACCTGGATAGGGGAAGATAATAAACTAACCATAAGAAATACAGATGGCCTTGCATTGAACTATAACTATAATCACAAGAGAGAATAAAGAGAACTGCATTGCATCATCCAACAAAAGAAATACTAATAAAAATCCTACAAACTACGAATTGTAATGTAAATGCTATGAAGATCCTGATCTTCACATATTTAATAGCAAATTAATTTTAGTCATATTGTATTAAAGTGCATGTAAAGCCCAAACTTTTTATATTTTTTTATAATAGGGAAGGATTTAGACCTTTGTCAAGAATTATACAGTATATGGTAAAGGTGCAGCACGTAAATCATAATCCTGTCAGAAACCATTAATCAGACTAAGACAGAAGTACAGTTAAATCACACTTGTTTAATATTAATAAAAAAGGTAAACAGAGTAAAAGTAGTCAAAGCATAGCTAGAGTTCAGGGACCGGAAAGGGATAGTGAGACAAGCCAAAACGTCAGGGAGCCAAAGAACAGCGTAGTAGAACAGCAGGATCTGGAGCCAGAAGGAATGTCATCCAAGCAAGTCTTTAACAAGAACACAGGAGAGCATCTCTAGAGATGTGACCAAGGCGAAGGCAGAGATCATATGGACTGGACGGCTTAAGTAGGCAGGACTGAGGAGTAGGATATCCTCAACAGGTGAGTCACTGTGGAGAGATAGGAGCTGGCAATTAGCCAACAGCTGAGCGGCCAGCTCAGAGAAGGAAGGGCTGAGCCCAGCCCTGACAAATCCAAAAAGGATAATCCAGGAACAAATGTTCAATGGTAGTTCAATCTGCGATAGGCAGGGAATAGGAAGACCCGTCACCAGCACCCAACAATACAGCCGTTTGCCCCATGAAGTAATTTGGTACAATAAATATTATTTAAGGGTGGTTACGGATTCCCTCTGTCTATTGCACCTATGTATTACCTTGTCTATTACTATAGTTAGCTAGTCTCTTAAAACTCTGATCACATGTTACTGTTGATATCACTGTAATATAAGGTTAGCTATGAAACCAAGTATACTGCTAAAAAAACAAAGTCTTATTTATTTCCAAAGAAGATAGGAAAATGCTAACATGAAACTATTAAAGAAAGGTATAAAAGATACGGAAAGAGAGGAAAATTCAATAGCACCACATCCCAAATAATAACTTTAAATGTTAGAGAGGGGCATTGAGGCCATTGTGTGGGCCTCAGGGACTTTTAACGGTGCTTGGGTCAAATGATATATCCAACATATCATAAAATCATATTTTATTAAACAATCATATAAAAAGGGAAACAAACATAATAAAGGACAATATACAAAACAGAAGGGGGGGAGGATACCCCTTTGATACAGAAGTTAATACCACTTTCTCAACATGTTTCGCTTGCATAAGCTTCTTCAGGAGATATATTTGTGATATTAGAGTCAACTATGAAAAGATAGAAAAAATATCTGTAAACAATACATATACATGTCTGCTGATACCTCATACAATCATGATATTAAAGTATAAACAATATGCAGAAATAAGTATATATGATAAATAAATCTACCTACATGGCTTGATAAGTGTAAGCATCATAAAAAAAAAAATATATATTTTTTCTATGCATTATCATCATTCGGCTCAAATGAGCTTACCTGTGGGGAAAAATATACAATTTGAACGGGAATTTGTGTAATGGCAAAATGCTTCCTCCTCGGTTCCCACCTCAACTTTGGGCGGCATGCAGAGAGAAATAAAAACCTTTAAGCATGAGCTCTTCTTAGAAGAGAGAGAAAATATGGAGAACAGTAAGTCTGGGTAAGTAAAGTAATTTTCAATGGCATTATGTATGAGTGTAAACAATCAAAAAATACCTCAATAGAATCAATTCAAGATGAAAAGAAGGCTACATCCAAAAGATAGTAGATAGCAAAATTGCTGACAGGATGTAAAGGATGGTTCTAATATTGCAGTGGAGTAGCAAACAAAGAGGGGGGCAGTATACGTCCATACACAGCTGATGGATAAGCTGGACTTGGAGGTATTGCTGCAAACTACCACAGAGAACCTAAAAGATAAAGACATAATGAAGGAATGTCTCAGAATACCATCAGTGTTAGGAGTGTATAATTATTATAGAAAGCGAATAAGCGTAGACTTACTGTGATGAATCAGGGTTTCTATTTAAATAGAATGGCCCGTCAGGGAGATCCCTCTGCCCCGTATGTCAAGCAGAAACTGACAGAAGCTTGGCGGGGAATAAAGCCCCGCTTTTAAAACTCTCCAGCGTGACGACGTCTGACTCATCGTCACGCTGCGGACCAAGAGAGACAACCGCGCATGCGCACGCATCCGACTTCCGTACAGCGGGCAAAGTAAATGGCGTCAGCTACTGGCAAGTAGGCTCGCGGCCATCCTTGAAAATCCTACGCCCTAAGTATAATAGTAAGAAGGCTCGCAGGGCTCAAAAAGAAGTAATAATGTAGCCGAATTGTACTAGGTGAATACAACGGCGTTAAATAAAATCAAGGATCACTGGATTAACGTGGCTGTCACGCAGTCATATTTGGGGATTTTTTGTTGTCTTAAATTGAATGAGCCTAAAGACTAACTATCACTGATTATGTAGTATGATAAATACCGTGTGTACGAATAAATCGGAGAAAAAAGGCAGCAGCGCAAGGTGTCTAAAAAACGGGCAACCAAGCAATCAAGACATTGATTAAGAAGTGACTGGCTGGGTGCCCGGGGTGTCCGTACATGCCAAATAGTGTAGAGGAAGAAACTCAAGGACGAAGCAAGAGCTCATACCACATTGTATTCAATAAAAAAATATATAAATGTATAAAAAAGAGAAATTAAATTAAACCATCAGTTAATTTAATATATGAATAATTTATAATACATAAAAAAAATACAAAAAAAAAAAAAAAAAAAATTATTATAAAAAAGGTTTGTAACTCAAAGCATCATTTAGGCCTGGATGTTTTAGAGCATTGAGGGTGACAATCCATTTGGTTTCACGTTGTAACAAGATTTTATCATAATTGCCCCCTCTTTCATTTGGGGGGACGTGTTCCAAAACGTAAAAGTGCATCATCTGATCATTAAATTGGTGATGGAGGCCCATATGTCGACTTATAGGGGTCTCCATCTTTTTTTTACACACTAGAGAGACATGGTCTCTGATCCTATGGAAAAAGGGGCGTTTGGTTTTGCCCACATAATATGCATTGCATTCGCATATCATTATATAGACTACGCCTATGGACTGGCACATAGCTAAGAACTTGGGGTTGTATAACTGACCATTCGGGAGAGTGATATTGCGAGATGCATAAATGTATCTGCAAAAATCACATTTGTGGCAGGGTCTGGTGCCTTTGTTTTTGATCTGCGTTGTAGGTGCTGGGGCATAGTGACTATGGACTAGATGGTCTTTAATTGATCGGGATCTACGGAAAGTAATCTCAGGGTAATGTTTCAGATGTTTGGACACCCTAGGGTCTCCCATCAACAAATACCAGTGTTTTTGCAATAACTCCCGCACTTGTCGATGTTGACCAGAGAAGGTAGTGATCATTCTAAGGCCTGAGGTCGATTTTGATTTTGTGGGCCTATAGATTAGTTGATTACGTTGATTTCTTTTTGCTCTAAGATAAGCTCTTTTTAAACATTTGTTACTATAGCCCCGTGCCCTAAGACGTTCCCTCAATGCCCTGGCCTCGGATTCAAAATGGATGCTTTCACTGCAATTTCTCCTTAGTCTTAAATACTGTCCGTACGGGACATTATCTATGAGTGGTTGGGGATGGGAGCTGGCAGCATGCAGGAGTGAATTTCCTGCTGATGCCTTGCGGAAAAGGGTAGTGCCAATCGATCTATCTGGGTTGATAAAGAGAGTAACATCCAGGAATGTTAAGGTCGTTTGGCTTGCTTCCATAGTGAAAGTTAAATTATAGGGATTAGTCTTCAAGCTCTCAAAAAAAGACGAAAGCTCCTCTCTACTTCCCGTCCAGATTAGGAAAACATCATCAATATATCGTTTCCATATTGATATGTTTTTCGTCAAATTTTCCAGATCTTCCCTGAAAAAAAGGCTCTGCTCCCACTCCCCCAGGTACAGGTTCGCATAGGTGGGGGCGCATCTGGTCCCCATAGCGACTCCCTGCACCTGAAGGGAGTGGGAGCGAGCAAACAAAAAAATGTTGTTCATGAGGATAAACCTCAAAAGATCCAAAATGAAGCCCCTATACGCCTTAGGGACATCTCCATCACGAGAGATGAAGCCCTCTACAACTGACACCCCCAATTCATGGGGATGGAGTTGTAGAGGGCCTCCACATCCAAGGCCACAAGCCACGCTCCCTCCGGAATAGTCAAACCATCTAAAACTCTCAATAGTTCACTGGTATCTTGTAAGTAGGATGTCAAACCCTCCACATGTGGTCTAAGAAATTCATCTATTAGTTGACTGGCATTTTCCGTAAGGGACCCGTTTCCGGACACGATCGGTCTGCCGGGGGGGTTTTTTAAATCCTTATGAACTTTAGGGAGGGCATACAGGGTGGGAGTCCGAGGGCAGGGCACATTAAGGAACTCCCATGTAGATTTTGTAATTAGGGCCTTATTGTATGCAGTGCCAATCAACTTTCTGTAACAGAGAATCATGTTGGTAACATGCGTCTCTGAGACTTTCCTGTACCAGTCTCGATTTTGTAAGAGACGCAAAATCATGAATTCATATTGTTCCATTGTCATCACTACTAGATTGCCTCCTTTATCTGATGGTTTAACCACCAGACGGGAGTCCAACTGCAGTGACTTTAAAGCCTGTTTTTGTTGGCTGGTAAGATTTGATTGTTTTGTGCCCCTCCATTTGGTCCTACCGATATCCTCGGTGACTTGATGGACAAAGGCCCACACATTGGGATTACCTTGTGGTGTAGGGAAAGTTCTAGATTTTGGTTTGTATTCCTTGGGGATAAAGGGGACAACCGAATATGAAGTACTAGGCCTATGGTCAAGAGACCCATCCTGCTCCAGAGTCTGGGCCTCCATAAGATCAGTCTCGTCTATATGACCCTCGTTCCAAAGCTCCATGAGCTCTTCCAATGCTCTGATTTCATTCAGTGTGATATTTTCCACTGTGGATTGAGGAGGTGTTATACTAGATTGTGCAGATTTGTCAAAAATAATGCGAAGCATAAGCTTACGAGCAAATAGATTGAGATCTTTAATAAGTTCAAAATGATCAACTCTCTGTGTTGGACAGAAGGTCAATCCTAATTCCAAAACAGAGAGTTGGTCAGCACTCAGGGGAATAGGGGACAAATTTATTATCTCGAAGTTTTGGCCTGTTTTGGGAGACCCTCCGTGATGGTCATCTTTTTCGATTCGTGTACCGGTTGTGTGAAGATCGGAGCCGGACGAAAATCCGGCTGATTCGAATCGTGAGTGAGATTAGTAGGGGGCACTGAAGTGGGGGATAGTGAAGTGCTCACTTGGGGATTGGCTAGAGTATCCCGGTGTGCTGGTGCGTGTGCAGTATTAATTTTGGCCGTGGTAGCTCTCGTATGAATTGGAGTGCGATTTGTGTTTGGGTGTCGCTTACTTGACCCGGTAGGTGCGTGAGTGTTACCGTTGGTACGTGTTCTGGAAGATCCAGAGTCCTTGGAAAATACTGGTGCCTGTGAAGAAATGGAAGAAACAGAAGACGTGTCAGAATCGTTCGTTTCGGAGGGAACATCTCCCGAATTTCGCATATTGGCCCTTTGTTTCTTATTTTTTTATTTTTTTTTTTCTGGTTTGAGTCCAGATGTAAGCCTGATTGCTATCATATGACACCTTATCTCTTAAGAATTTCTTTTCTTTAGTCTTTAAGATTTCGGCTACATAAGTCTCTATGTGCGTTTTCAGGATTCCCTCACGATTAAAAAAGAGGTCATTAGAAACAATCAGGCTGTTTTCAGCATATAATTTCTCTATTTCCCTGTCTAAAGAAGCCAATTCTTCATCATAGTAACCACATAGTAGTTCCATCATTCTCATAGAACATGATTGGAGATTGGTCTCCCAATTGGTTCTAAAAGTTGTTTCTAATTTGCTCACAGTGGGAAAAATCTGGATTCTCAAACCCCAAGGGGCAATTTGATCGTCCAAATACTTAGAGAAATACCATTTATTCCAAAACACTCTTGCCTTCTTCTCCAGCATTCGCTGAAGACGAAGAAAAAAGCGATCCATAGATAAGCCACCTCCCGTGGCATTCTGGGATCTATGGATCTGGTCCATAAAACCCTCAAAAGCGTTACCACAGTGGTGAGCCATTATGAATACCAAGAGAAAACAAACAAATAAATAATCCAAATAAACAAAGAAACAATAATAGTTGAATAGAAATTCTAAATCATTGGATGAAACATCAATCAATATGATAATTAATACAATTTGGAAATTCCTCAAATTCCTAAGGGTGAAAAGGTGGGTAACACCTCAAGATTCAATTTAATAAAAGATACGGAAAGAGAGGAAAATTCAATAGCACCACATCCCAAATAATAACTTTAAATGTTAGAGAGGGGCATTGAGGCCATTGTGTGGGCCTCAGGGACTTTTAACGGTGCTTGGGTCAAATGATATATCCAACATATCATAAAATCATATTTTATTAAACAATCATATAAAAAGGGAAACAAACATAATAAAGGACAATATACAAAACAGAAGGGGGGGAAGGATACCCCTTTGATACAGAAGTTAATACCACTTTCTCAACATGTTTCGCTTGCATAAGCTTCTTCAGGAGATATATTTGTGATATTAGAGTCAACTATGAAAAGATAGAAAAAATATCTGTAAACAATACATATACATGTCTGCTGATACCTCATACAATCATGATATTAAAGTATAAACAATATGCAGAAATAAAGAAATAAGTATATATGATAAATAAATCTACCTACATGGCTTGATAAGTGTAAGCATCATAAAAAAAAAAAAAAAAATATATATTTTTTTTTCCTATGCATTATCATCATTCGGCTCAAATGAGCTTACCTGTGGGGAAAAATATACAATTTGAACGGGAATTTGTGTAATGGCAAAATGCTTCCTCCTCGGTTAAAGTCACTGCAGTTGGACTCCCGTCTGGTGGTTAAACCATCAGATAAAGGAGGCAATCTAGTAGTGATGACAACGGAACAATATGAATTCATGATTTTGCGTCTCTTACAAAATCGAGACTGGTACAGGAAAGTCTCAGAGACGCATGTTACCAACATGATTCTCTGTTACAGAAAGTTGATTGGCACTGCATACAATAAGGCCCTAATTACAAAATCTACATGGGAGTTCCTTAATGTGCCCTGCCCTCGGACTCCCACCCTGTATGCCCTCCCTAAAGTTCATAAGGATTTAAAAAACCCCCCCGGCAGACCGATCGTGTCCGGAAACGGGTCCCTTACGGAAAATGCCAGTCAACTAATAGATGAATTTCTTAGACCACATGTGGAGGGTTTGACATCCTACTTACAAGATACCAGTGAACTATTGAGAGTTTTAGATGGTTTGACTATTCCGGAGGGAGCGTGGCTTGTGGCCTTGGATGTGGAGGCCCTCTACAACTCCATCCCCCATGAATTGGGGGTGTCAGTTGTAGAGGGCTTCATTTCTCGTGATGGAGATGTCCCTAAGGCGTATAGGGGCTTCATTTTGGATCTTTTGAGGTTTATCCTCATGAACAACATTTTTTTGTTTGCTCGCTCCCACTACCTTCAGGTGCAGGGAGTCGCTATGGGGACCAGATGCGCCCCCACCTATGCGTACCTGTACCTGGGGGAGTGGGAACAGAGCCTTTTTTTCAGGGAAGATCTGGAAAATTTGACGAAAAACATATCAATATGGAAACGATATATTGATGATGTTTTCCTAATCTGGACGGGAAGTAGAGAGGAGCTTTCGTCTTTTTTTGAGAGCTTGAAGACTAATCCCTATAATTTAACTTTCACTATGGAAGCAAGCCAAACGACCTTAACATTCCTGGATGTTACTCTCTTTATCAACCCAGATAGTTCGATTGGCACTACCCTTTTCCGCAAGGCATCAGCAGGAAATTCACTCCTGCATGCTGCCAGCTCCCATCCCCAACCACTCATAGATAATGTCCCGTACGGACAGTATTTAAGACTAAGGAGAAATTGCAGTGAAAGCATCCATTTTTAATCCGAGGCCAGGGCATTGAGGGAACGTCTTAGGGCACGGGGCTATAGTAACAAATGTTTAAAAAGAGCTTATCTTAAAGCAAAAAGAAATCAACGTAATCAACTAATCTATAGGCCCACAAAATCAAAATGGACCTCAGGCCTTAGAATGATCACTACCTTCTCTGGTCAACATCGACAAGTGCGGGAGTTATTGCAAAAACACTGGTATTTGTTGATGGGAGACCCTAGGGTGTCCAAACATCTGAAACATTACCCTGAGATTACTTTCCGTAGATCCCGATCAATTAAAGACCATCTAGTCCATAGTCACTATGCCCCAGCACCTACAACGCAGATCAAAAACAAAGGCACCAGACCCTGCCACAAATGTGATTTTTGCAGATACATTTATGCATCTCGCAATATCACTCTCCCGAATGGTCAGTTATACAACCCCAAGTTCTTAGCTACGTGCCAGTCCATAGGCGTAGTCTATATAATGATATGCGAATGCAATGCATATTATGTGGGCAAAACCAAATGCCCCTTTTTCCATAGGATCAGAGACCATGTCTCTCTAGTGTGTAAAAAAAAGATGGAGACCCCTATAAGTCGACATATGGGCCTCCATCACCAATTTAATGATCAGATGATGCACTTTTACGTTTTGGAACACGTCCCCCCAAATGAAAGAGGGGGCAATTATGATAAAATCTTGTTACAACGTGAAACCAAATGGACTGTCACCCTCAATGCTCTAAAACATCCAGGCCTAAATGATGCTTTGAGTTACAAACCTTTTTTATAATAATTTTTTTTTTTTTTGTATTTTTTTTATGTATTATTAATTATTCATATATTAAATTAACTGATGGTTTAATTTAATTTCTGTTTTTTATACATTTATATATTTTTTTATTGAATACAATGTGGTATGAGCTCTTTCTTCGTCCTTGAGTTTCTTCCTCTACACTATTTGGCATGTACGGACACCCGGGCACCCAGCCAGTCACTTCTTAATCAATGTCTTGATTGCTTGGTTGCCCGTTTTTTAGACACCTTGCGCTGCTGCCTTTTTTCTCCGATTTATTCATACACACGGTATTTATCATACTACATAATCAGTGATAGTTAGTCTTTAGGCTCATTCAATTTAAGACAACAAAAAATCCCCAAATATGACTGCGTGACAGCCACGTTAATCCAGTGATCCTTGATTTTATTTAACGCCGTTGTATTCACCTAGTACAATTCGGCTACATTATTACTTCTTTTTGAGCCCTGCGAGCCTTCTTACTATTATACTTAGGGCGTAGGATTTTCAAAGATGGCCGCGAGCCTACTTGCCAGTAGCTGACGCCATTTACTTTGCCCGCTGTACGGAAGTCGGATGCGTGCGCATGCGCGGTTGTCTCTCTTGGTCCGCAGCGTGACGATGAGTCAGACGTCGTCACGCTGGAGAGTTTTAAAAGCGGGGCTTTATTCCCCGCCAAGCTTCTGTCAGTTTCTGCTTGACATACGGGGCAGAGGGATCTCCCTGACGGGCCATTCTATTTAAATAGAAACCCTGATTCATCACAGTAAGTCTACGCTTATTCGCTTTCTATAATAATTATACACTCCTAACACTGATGGTATTCTGAGACATTCCTTCATTATGTCTTTATCTTTTAGGTTCTCTGTGGTAGTTTGCAGCAATACCTCCAAGTCCAGCTTATCCATCAGCTGTGTATGGACGTATACTGCCCCCCTCTTTGTTTGCTACTCCACTGCAATATTAGAACCATCCTTTACATCCTGTCAGCAATTTTGCTATCTACTATCTTTTGGATGTAGCCTTCTTTTCATCTTGAATTGATTCTATTGAGGTATTTTTTGATTGTTTACATTCATACATAATGCCATTGAAAATTACTTTACTTACCCAGACTTATTGTTCTCCATATTTTCTCTCTCTTCTAAGAAGAGCTCATGCTTAAAGGTATTTATTTCTCTCTGCATGCCGCCCAAAGTTGAGGTGGGAACCGAGGAGGAAGCATTTTGCCATTACACAAATTCCCGTTCAAATTGTATATTTTTCCCCACAGGTAAGCTCATTTGATCCGAATGATGATAATGCATAGAAAAAATATTTTTTTTTTTTTTTTTTTTTTTATGATGCTTACACTTATCAAGCCATGTAGGTAGATTTATTTATCATATATACTTATTTCTTTATTTCTGCATATTGTTTATACTTTAATATCATGATTGTATGAGGTATCAGCAGACATGTATATGTATTGTTTACAGATATTTTTTCTATCTTTTCATAGTTGACTCTAATATCACAAATATATCTCCTGAAGAAGCTTATGCAAGCGAAACATGTTGAGAAAGTGGTATTAACTTCTGTATCAAAGGGGTATCCTTCCCCCCCTTCTGTTTTGTATATTGTCCTTTATTATGTTTGTTTCCCTTTTTATATGATTGTTTAATAAAATATGATTTTATGATATGTTGGATATATTATTAAAGAAAGGTATATCAAAGCATATAACACCAGAACACATAATACAAGAATATCAAAGATACTTATCACCATGCTTTCCTTGAGATTTTGTTTCATCAGCTGAGCTCAGATGGCAAAGAGAGGGAGCCATGTGGCTCAGAGAGCCACCAGCGAAAAGGGACGAATTCCCTCCTGTGTGCCCTTCATAACCACACCCACTAGCCTCCTGTGCAATGAGATATTGCCAAGAGGTAGTCTTTTTAATATATTATATTACTGTCCATCCTGCTGTATTGGCCTCTAGGGGCAGCATTGTCCATGTATCATCTCTAGGTGCCTGTTGATTCTTTGATCTTTGTCACCCACCGCCATTAATCATCCTGGCAGCCATGGCTCTCTTTAAAGATTGCTTGCAGTGTATTATCATACCAGTCGGTTCGGAGCCAAGCCCTTGTTACAAGCCTTGCTAGCTTTCAGATGCAGATTCTGATATGCTACAAAGCCCTGATGTGTAACTAGTTATATTCCAACTTGGGGCCATCTGCCTGTATCAACCAGGGAATGAAATACCAGAAATATGATATTAAACCATGTTGCCTTCCAACACCCCATGTAGTGGACCCTCATCACAAAGGTCAGATCAGAATATATAAAGTAAACTCAGGTAAGAAGGAAGCCCATCAATCTTCATACACTCAGTGGCAGCAGACCGGATAGTGGATGCAGTAAACCTGGATATAACTCCCCTTGTTCAAAATTACACTCCAGCGGTAGTCATCACATACAGTAAGTAAAAAACCAAACGCTGAGATGGATATAAAAAGATAAATAAGTGAGAAAATTCTAAAAAAATCTCAATAAAGACTGACTAAGCCATAAAGTTAAGCTGCTATCAATACAAGGTCATCAGAATCCCACAAAGCATAGAAAAAACATTTAAAATTGATTCAATCTAATATATGATCAGTCAGCATAAAATAGTGTGCTAAATGTGCATATAATGGAACCAAACCATTACAATAAATATGTGCAGAGCCTGCAATAAATTAATAGATGCAAAAGAGTTAATTAAATAATACTGGTGCTAAAATATGCACACAAACCCGCCACAGTGCTAAATTATGCTGTGAAAAAACACATAACTTATGCCACTCTGATGAATACCGCACATATATAAATATGTATAAACATAACTGACAAGCGTGGAGTACAGCAAAATCCTGGTGCTGGTGCATACAAAAAAACGCCACAATGCTAAATTATAATGTGAAATTGTAAAAACCACTTTGGTGTATGTTGCCAATATGTGCAATCATAAGGAGAAAATATTCAATGGAGATATATTAGTCCAGAATCTGAATGAAATTGTCCCAGCAGTTCATTCCATAATGAGATAAATTAATTAACTCAATTGTAGTGTTAGATCATTGTTCATGACTTGTTTTAGCATCCTGCTTCAGCCATATTCATGTTGGTAATATCACTTCCTGTCATTTAGCACACTATTTTATGCTGACTGATCATATATTAGAGCGCATCAATTTTATATGTTTTTTCTACACATACAGTCAGGTCCATAAATATTGGGACATTGACACAATTCTAATCTTTTTGGCTCTATACACCACCACAATGGATTTGAAATGAATTGAACAAGATGTTCTTTAACTGCAGACTTTCAGCTTTAATTTGAGGGTATTTACATCAAAATCAGGTGAACGGTGTAGGAATTACAACAGTTTGTATATGTGCCTCCCACTTTTTAAGGGACCAAAAGTAATAGGACAATTGGCTTCGGTTCAGTGTCCTGTAGTCAATAGACAACTGCAATGACCCATTCTTCTTCCTTGCTACCACTATTGGGGAGGCATATGGACTCCAGGACTCTCTGATAATTCCTGTCCTCTTCAGCTCAGCCAGCTGTTCTCTCAGGTCTTCAAGATCTCCCAGTGGAATCTGTCTGACCCTCTCTCAGAAGGGTTTGTCTTCCTCCAACCAAATCTTGTGTTCAGCACTCCTTGCAAGCCCCACATCGAACTCACTTTTGAAAAGGCAGTTCTCCATCTCAGGAGTTGGGTTCTGGCCCTCTCCATCCAAGCAGGTGTAAGGGGTGTGTTCTTTGGGTAGAACTCTACCAGGGGAATCTCTCCCTCTTGTCCCCCCACAATACCACACGGTGAGACTGGGGTTGCTTGATTTACCTGTCCCAGCAGCACTCTGGCTGGGACCTTCACAGGTGAGGCTGTGGTGTTTCAGACGTTGACTGAGACTTTCCCTTTGCTTCTCTTAAGTGCTTTGGTCGACAACACTTCTGGGATTATTTCTAGACCTTTATCTTCTTTCTGCCTGTCCGTCTCAAGGACGATGAAGGGGCCAGACTGTCTCCAACTCAGCTTGATAGAGGCTTTTAGGCAGACTACCTCACCTGGTTGCACCCACTTTTCACTCCTGTCTAGGCGCCAGATTCTTCCTACTCCTTCTGATGGGGCCTTCTGCTCGGGCACTAGATCCTGGTACACCTGTGCTAGCATAGGGTGCACACTCACGGCTGAAGTACCTCGTTCTTGAACAAGGGGTGTCAACAGTCTCCTGACCAAGTCGGTATTAGTCCCGATGATGATAGAGTTTGTTTTAGCACCTGGAGGGCGAGGGCAAACCACTGCTAAAGTATCAAAGTTCTCCACCTTCCTAGCTACACAGGGGTCAAAGGTCAGCTTGATTGGTAAATACCCATCGTAGGGGAAACTCAATGCCCCATATCTGCAGTTCTTCTAACTTCTGGAGTGGCAGATGTTGGAGGTGCTTATCATAGAAGTCTCTGTAGAGGAGTGTCACTTGGGCCCCAGTATCCAGGAGGCCCTTTGTATAGATTCCTTCCACCTGAATGGGGACATCCGGGGAAGGTCCCACTAATCTGGGGGGTAATTTTAAGGAGGTGGTTGGTTTAACCTGTTTACTAGTGGTTTTGATCTGCACTCCTTTCTTGCGGGGGTTCGGGTTCCGCTTAGCTTCCTGTGGGACTCTGTGAGTCTAGCGTGCATTGGCTCTTCGACACCTATTAGTCTGGGTTGAAGGGAGTGAGGTGCTGAGTCATTTTGAGACAATGACGGGAGTCTTCTCTAAGGGTTTCTACCCCTTCTCTGGGGCTTCTTCAAGTCATTATGCTTTTTTGGAGTTAGCTAACACAACAGGGCACCCAGTTGATGCCTTCACTGGGGCCCTCTGGAGTTTTCCTCTGGCTTTCGACATTGTGTCTCAGACTTCACTGGGCTTGGGCAAGCTCGTCGATAGTGTCCAATTCCCCCACAGTTGAAGCAAACCTCGTCACCCATCGACTTCTGGGTTGAGGCAGTGGATGTAACCTGAGGTACTTTTGTCGCAACCTCCCCTCCTTTGGCTGTTTTGGAGACCTTCACCATCAATGAAGTCAGCATCTCCATCACTTGTGCCATTTGGGATTTCAAGGTGGCAATTTCGGAGTCCTGTTCCACTGTTCTTGCAGGCCTGACTTCCACTAAAGAGGTAGAGGTCGGATGAACAGTTGCTTGCTGGTCATTTAATAGTGCCTCTTCATCTCTCACTACTCTGATAAGGTCAGGGTATTTTAGTGACATAACACCCACAGAGGTTTTCAAATTAAGCCAGACTGGATCAGAGTGCAGAGGCCCCTTTAAGATTTGCTGTATCCTGGCTTGATCTATGGCAGATGGCGTCATCCCTTTCTTTAGTACAATCTGATATAACATCTTGTTTAGCCATCTGATGTATTCAGAAAGGCGCTCTCCTTAGTGTTGAAGGGTATGTTCGAACTGATAGATTAAATCGACTGCCTTCTTCAGGCGCCCGAACTCCTCTTGTAACATAACCAAGTAATTGTAGACTGTACAGGTGGTATTACTGAATCTCAAGTTCCTGACAGCTTCTGCGGCAGCTTCTCACAGGCTCTCACTGATACACTGCTTCTTTTGGGCCTCTAGCAGTTCCCACTCTTCCAGAGCCTGCATTGCTTGCTCTATCCATACATCAAATTCTTCTTCTCCAGCAGGCACAGGCTATTTTCCTGAGAAGATCTTCAGCTTCATGTACCCAGCCTCCACACATACTGTGTTGCTCTTCTGGCACTTTGACACAAAATCCCCCAACACTGTAAGGAGTTCAGGTCCGATCATGTTCAGGGGTGAGGGGGAGGTGGCTGTTCCCCTAGCTGTTTCTCTCTGACCAGTGTTGAGGGGACCCCCATCTGAAACTCTCGGGTGTACTATGTTTTGTTTCCCAGTTGTACACTTTTGCCTTTGACCTCTCCTTCATCCCAGGCCTTGCCAGGGAGCTCAATCGCCACGCTCACTTCTGAGTGGGCACCTCCTGCTTCACACCACTGGACCACAGTGAAAGGGTCCATACTGGTGCCAAGAGGGTGGGGCTTGATTGCAGAGTAACAGTAAATCCCGGACGAGTCGCCACGTGTAGCACTGACCCCCGAAGGAGCTGCTGATATTAGATTGGGCCTGTACTCTGCTCTTAAACCCCTCTTAACTTGGCTCAATCCCCTTGACACAGCTGTGGTATGGTGTTGGTGTGAAGCTACCAACAAAGGATAACCCCACAATGTACAATACAACAATAGTGTACCTTTACCATTACCTGGGTATCCATTGCTCCACCTGTAGGAAAAAGGAACAACGCTTCACACCAATTCTAATTAACCAGAATGTGTTTTTACTGGAACTGGTAAAAAACAGTAATTACAATAACTGCACTGTCACACAAACGTAATGTGACAACACAGTGGGTATTCACAACAATTTTAACATATAAAGAATTCTTGGATGACCCTTGCCAACGTGTCTCCAAGTGGGACCAATGCTGAAAGTGGCAATGATTTGACTCTGGGCACCTTCCCACTTCCAGCACACTATAGTAAACACAGAAATGCAAACTCATCAACACCGCACAATACAATTGCTAAGGAGCTCCCCCCTGTTTTATAATGCAGTCCTTTCTTATTGTGATTGAACGCAAGGCCTTACAATAAAAGATGTAGTCTTTGGTCTTCTGTCTTCTGCTAGCTATTGTATGGTAGTGATTGTAATCCAAGGGGTTTAACAAGCAAAGAATAGTGTAGAATAAGTATTGAAACTGTCCTTGTGGTGTAGCACACTTATAACTGCCTCCGCTGTAGTTGTCTCTAAATCACACGGTGTCAGTTCTCAGTGGAGTATAGGCTTGAGACCTGCTTGAACTCAGTCTAATAGGGTAGAACCTCCTTTGTGGGACTACAGGTCCCAGCAACACTGTGGTATGAGTCTAAGTGTGTAAAAGTGCTTTAAGAATTAATGGGTGGCAGCCCTCTGACCAAACCAGGCCTGGATGAATAGGAAACCTCCACTCCAATTGTCTCAGTCCTGCTGCCAGCCGGCGCCGTCTCACTGCTCCACTCTGCAAGATGACTGGGACCCTCAAAATGGCTCCATCAAGTGTCTCTGGATCCTTCTTGATCCGGTTACACTGTCTCTTCATCACAGAGGTATAAGGCAGAATTGCTGGTTGTTCCGTTCTGCAGATTGCTGCAGGCCGTGCTCTCTGGAATACCTCCTCACAGATCCTTGTAGGCAGGCCACGCATCCAGAAGACAAAGAAAATCACAGCGTGGGGCCCTTTATAGCCTACCCAGCATGCAGTTCAGTACTGAGTGTTCATGGGTAGGTTAGCTGACATTGTGGGTAGGTAAGTCCTTGTATAATGTAAACAATTGAGTCACTTCCTGTAGCATTTTTCTTATGTTCTTTATTAGAAAATAGACAAAGTGCTTTCTACATTTAGGCCACTAGGTGGTGTCAAATACCAATTTGTAACACTGTCCATAGTTTAACATTACATGCACTAAAAGGCAAAAATACCAGCACTACATTTATTTTACCTTTTATTTTTTATTTTTACACTGTTTTAAAAAAAGAAAAAATTGAGTCACTTTCATTCCTATTACAAGGAATGTAAACATCCCTTGTAATAGAAAAAAAGCATGACAGGACCTTTTAAATATGAGATCTGGGGTCAAAAAGACCCTCATATTTACACTTAAATGCAATTAAAAAAAATTGTCATTTTAAAAAAAAATGGCCCTTTAGGAGCTATGGGCGGAAGTGACGTTTTGACGTCACTTCCGCCCTGCATTGTTATGGAGATGGGTGGGAGCCATCTAACCCTTACTTGTCTCCATGCCCAGCAAGGATGAAGATCCGATTGCCTCCGCTGCTGTCGATGGCTCCGGTAAGCATCGGAGGGCACCGGAGCGCGGCGGGAGGAACCTATACCGACAATAAAAGTGATCTCGAGGCAAATCCGCTGCAGCGACTACTCTTATTGGAAAGCGGACCGCCGGCCGAACAAGAAGATACTGGGGTTATGGCAGCAGCTAGCAACGATATCCCCCATCAAATTAAGGACGTATATCAGCATGTGGCGGTCCGGGAGTGGTTAAAGACATCAATCTTTTTGCACGCAAACTACATTTTTGATCAATGATTGAAGGCCCTTGCATCAAAAAAAGTCTGCCCCATTAGATGGCTTAATAACAGATTGGAGAGACCTACATAAAAAAAGACTATAAAATATTGAAAATGTTAACAGAACTGGAAGAAAGAATCAGGGCATATAGAGATGGATGAGGATGAGTAGACCATCCCCCATTCTACAACAGCTCACAGACAGGAGGATGCAAATAGACATGTGCAATTAGTTTAGTTACAAATTCGTTATTTGTCAAAATTCGTTATATTCGTTAATTTGTAAACATACGAATGAACAAACGTTTTACAAAAAATTTGAACGAACAATGAATTATCAAAAAGAACGAATATGGAAAACAAAGAAAATACAAGATAATTAAATTAGAAACAGCGAAAATACGAACGAAATCTGAAAAAACGAAAACACGGAAACAACGAAAATACCGAACAAAGATTCAAAATAACGAAAATAAAAATGAACGAGAAATCAAAATTACGAATATTCGGAAAATGGGAATCAAAACAACGAAAAATATGAAATAACAAAAATTCTGATGATCGAGAATTCGAAAGAACAAATTCGTTAGTTCTGAAATATTTCTGGACGTTGGCCAATAAGCTTGTCCCTTCCCCTGAAGAGATTGTTTCTTCCCCCAATGATCTTGTTTCTTATTCCCTTGTGTGTTTTTCTGTGTTAGACTGCAGTGCATTCCATCCAGAGTCCAGATAGGGTGTGATTGGATCGGTGGCACCGTTTTAGTGGATTTGTGAGTTAAGTTGTGACTTGTGAGAGAGAAATTTTTTGTTTCTTAAACATATAATAGCATACACATTACGTAAAATTACGAATTATGCTCCTATTACGAATCTATGAAAACAATGTTACGAAAGAACGAATAAATGAGGCAGTCAATCTCACGAAAGTACGAATGTAATTAAATCTACGAAAGTACGATTTTCTAATCAATGTAAGTTAGACTCACGGAAATGATTTAAAATCAACGAAAATATATCTCTTACAAAAATACGAACGAGTCTGAATACGAAATATAACGAAAATACGAATTTCGAATCAGTGAAAATTAGACTAACGGAACTACGAATCATTTCAAAACAATGAGAAAATAAATCTTACTAAAATATGAACGAGTCCGAATACGAAAACCCACGTCTTTCGAAATTACGAATCATTACGAATCAACGGAAACAAACAGAAACAAAACAAAACTAAACACATTTTTCTGTAGTGCACATGTCTAGAGGCAAATAAGAAATTTATAAATAAATCTACCGAATTCCCTAGCCAAACCAATCCAAAAGTTGACCACTTTGTAAAGTTGCTGACTTATGATATTGAAAATCTCACCTTGAGTGGCATTCTATATAATCTGTCATCAGCTAAATACCAAGCTCTGTTGAATTTGAAGAGACGTACAGACATGGTCATAAAACTCACCAATAAGGGGGGGCAATATTGTGATCATGAGTGAATCACAATATGTAAATGTGTACACGAAAACTCTTAAAGAAGAAAGTAAAGCCAAACAAAAAAAAATACACCCTGTAAGGCCAAGGCATAATGAGCTAGTATGCAAAGCATACTAGCTCATTATGAATAACTTACCTTAGATGGAAGCCCCCGAAGCGACCCCCGTTCTCCTCGTCCGACGCTGCCATCTATCACAGAGTGATTTCCGGGTATCGTGGCTCCGGTGCTGTGACTGTCAGAAGCCGTGATGACGTCACTCCCGCGCATGCGCATGGGAGCCGCCACTAACGGCATGATCGCTGTTAGCAGCCGCATGCTCAGTGTGCCTGCGCGCCACTGTTTATGGCGCATGCGCCGTAGACAGCGGTGCCTGTCTTTTGCAAATATCTCCTAAACCGTGTAGGTTTAGGAGATATTTCTTGCACCTACAGGTAAGCCCTGATCTAGGCTTACCTGTAGGTCAAAGTGGTCTGTAAGGGTTTACAACCACTTTAATGGGACCTGGTATAGAAAAATTTTAATTTTTTTTGTAAAAAATAATAAATAAGATTGTTTCAGTTTATTAGACCGGGCACTCATTATTGGTATTATTACTAAAGAACTGTATGCATTTTTGAAAATCAATGAATTCATGACCCACACATTCTATGCCCTACCAAAGGTCCACAAAAACTTAATCAACCCACCCAGTAGACCCATTGGGGTTTGTTTACTAAAGGCAAATAGACTGTGCAGTTTGCAAGATGCAGTTGCTCTAGAGCTTAGTAAATGAGCTAAAGCTTCAATTTGCAAGGAAAATCCAATCACGTGCAAGGAAAATTTAAAAATGTTGTTTGCACATGATTGGATAATGGAAGTTAGCAGAGCTTCCCCTCATTTACTAAGCTCTGGGACAACTGCTCTTGCCAAGTGCAACTGCACTTTGCAAAGTGCACAGTCTATTTGCCTTTAGTAAATCAACCCCATAGTGTTGGATATTAATAGCCTGACACAAAATGGCTAGCACTTTGGTAGATGATTACTTGAGACCTCATGTTGAGTCCTTTCCCTCTCTTTTAAAAGATACGTAACAAGTCTTAACCATCCTAGATGAGATACAAGCAAAAACAGAAGAAGGAGGGTGCTTGGGTCAGTGTGATAGTAAAAACATGTAACACTTTATTCAGATACACTTACATAAAAATATCTTGCAAGCTGCACACAGGGCGGATATGGATTACCAATCAAGCAGACAGCCGTCACGAGGGATGAGAAGACCACTGTGGGGATAAGCTCAGACCTTCCGTATGGAGGTATAAAACTGGCAGCATCTCCATCTCCAGCTCTCACACCCAAGCACCTAAATTACACATCTAATTTCCTGACTACCTCTTGCACTTTTGAAGCCTCTGGAGCACCAGGACAATGGAAACACCCCAAAAATGACCCATTTTGGAAAGAAAATACCCCAAAGTATAATCTATGAGACATAGAGTCTTTTTTTAAGGAACAGCTTTTAATTAAACATGAGTATTGCAGCCTAACTTGTTTGTTTAATTCCTATTTATTTTTTTCAAATATATTTTATTAGTTTTGACATGGAATAGATTACATACATTGTCGTCAGGAAGGGTATACAATTTTGGAATTAATAACAACCATTCCTACAAAAGGGAAGAGGGGAAAAGAAATTTAGAAGAGAAGAGAAGAGAAGAGGGTTACTTGAGGTGAGAAGAAGAAGGGAGAAGGATTTTTGTGGAAATTGAGAGAAGGAAGTAAGAGGGGAAACCGAATAAGGACATCTGGTGATTGTCCCCTTCGGTATCCCCAGACGAAACCCTGAATAAAATAGTAAATAGTGATAATAATCCACATGTAGAATTTTTAGTTGTATCGGTCCTAACAAATAACATTCTTAAGTATAATGTAGACATCTAAACAGTATCAAAAAGAGAGTTCTCTTTGAGATAGGTCTTAAAAAGATGGATAGGTATGGTTAACCATGGAGAGGTTTTGTGCTTGAATTGAGACCCTTTTTGGTAAATGAGAAGGAAGGTGAATTTAACCTCCCTGGCGGTATTCCCGAGTCTGGCTCGGGTTGGATTTTTCATACCAAAAGCGGTAACCCCGAGCCAGACTCGGGCTTGCATCGCAGGATCCAGGAAGAGCATACTTACCTTGTCCCCTGGATCCTGCGATGTCTCCCCGCTGTGATCGTCGAGCCACTGTGTCTCGCTCGATTCACAGTGCCGAGCTCCGTTCCCTGCGAGCGTTGCGACGCACGGGGACGGAGTTCGGCGGTAAATTCAAAAGTGAAACACATAGTATAGATACAGCATACTGTAATCTTACAGATTACAGTACTGTATCAAATAACTACACATCAGCGCATGCGCGGAGGCTAGCAGGACTGACATGTCTGGCTAGAGCTCTGCTCCGTGAGGGGGAGAAAGCCGAGATAACGAACTAACCCGGCGGCACAAAAACGAATAAAACATTATTCATCTGTTCCTGGAAGGTGAGAGGAGCATTTTGACACTAAAATGGTGTTGGGGGGTGCCAGAAACAAAACTAAACAGACCCCTAACAACGGCACACAAGCACGGAACACCACAAAAAAAGCACCAGTCTCCTCAGCTACATTTACCTCACAGAAAAGAAATAAGCCTAAGATGTTACAGCATATCTCCCCTGGGAACTCAGATTCAGAAAGTGAATTAACTTTACCACATACATCATTTCAAGAACATGTAGTTCCCTCAAATATATTAAAACAATTTGAAAAAATGCTTCATAAAGCGTTAAGGCAAACTTCAGAACAAATCACTAATAACCTGACTAAGGAAATTAGAGAATTGGGACAACGCACAGCCTCTCTGGAACTTAAAGTAGAGGATATTGAAAGCACAACCCAAGATTGTGTGTCTGAATTGGAAATATTAAAGGAAGAAAATATCACTTTGCAAAATAGGTTGGAAGATTATGAAAACCGAACCAGAAGGTCCAATATACGTTTAAGAGGAATTCCTGAAACTGTAATAGATTTGCAAGCAACTGTTACAGCACTGTGCCAAGAACTATTACCAGGCATACCACAGGAAAGGCTGGAAATGGATAGAGTGCATAGGGCTCTTAAGCCCAAGAAAGTGGATGGCCCCCCGAGAGACATTATAGCAAAATTTCATTTCTATAAAACAAAGGAACAGCTTTTAAACGCAGCCAGAGAAATGAACAATCTTGTATTTCAAGGTTATAACTATCAACTCTTTGCTGATATCTCTCAATTAACAATCTCAAAAAGGAGGTCCATGAAACCCCAATTGATAGTATTACAACAGCACAATATAAAATATCAATGGGGCTTCCCATTTTCTTTACGCTTCACCCACCAAGGTAATAGAATTTCCTGCAGAACAACTGAAGAATTGCAACAAACCCTCCAAGATCTCAATCTAGTAGAAGGGAACCTCACAACTACTGTATCAAGAAGAAGATCAGCTTCAACATCTTCCCTCCAAAACGCACATCAACCTGAGGTAAAAAATGGAACTCAGCATCTGAATAAAAGTGGTCGATTTGCATCATCACCCCAAAGTCAAGAAGATTCCATGGACTGATGAAATTTTTCTTTAATATCCAATTTAATACATGTTACTAATACTGAATCCTTTGGGGATAAGAATAATATTTAGATATTGCTCTAATTGGTCCCCTTTTTTGTTTTTCTTTGCTTAAATTACCCCTTATTGCTCCCTGATTTACGGGTTATAATATGGGATGTAATTAAAGACATATACTACATATTATACATTTATGTAATTTTACTAATTATTCCCAAGCTTCAAAGGAAAATTTATTATTTTATGTGATCCCCTTTTTTTTTTTTTTTTTTTAATGTTCAGTATAAAATAATATTGAATTTTATATTATGAACATTTATTTTTTATAATCCTTTACTGGACTTTTTATTGTATTTTTTGAATTCATAGTAAATTATTTTTTTATTTATTTTTTCTCAGAAAGGGGGATCTATTATTATCAACAGCTAATAGGCTCAGATTAATTTACAGGTTAATGTTATTTAGCTAAAACGTAGTGAATTACTCTATAACAATGTATCCCTTTTTTTTTTTTTTTTTTTTAACTTTGAAACATATTAGCATAGTATGTGGGTAAATTGTATCCACTGTTATTAGTTCATTCTGGCTATTTCATTATAGAAGTTAGTTTTATTTATATAAGCCTAAACTCAATTTATTTTACTTATACAGATATTTTTTTTTACATTTCTCATTCCATATTCACTTTCTTTATTTTGCCACATTAGACTCTAACATATGTATGACACCATAATACATATTTAGGGCTATTATCACCACATTTTTGTGCTGTACAATATTTATTTTTCATGCGGCTCCCCAGTGCACGGAAGCTTCATGCGCCTCCACCTGCTTTCCTCAGATCCCCACAGCGTTATGTGGAGATTCGACGAAGGCCCCTCGTCCCCTGATGGTGAACTCTACTCCCCATCACGGGTATTTTTTGAATACAGATATTTCTTTACTGTATTATTACTATATACTTCATTATTTTTCCTTTTTAGTTACTATGATTGACTGTGCTAAATTTTCTTTTCTTTTCTCCTTTCTTGTGTCCGCGAAGGTGAGTCTAAAAAATAATTGTGAGAAATATATTCTAAAGAAAATAGCAAGACTGTGGATTACTTTGACATGGCTCCTTTAAACATATTATCACTCAATGTACAGGGTTTTAATGTACCTCAGAAACGTACAAAAGCATTTAGGTCATTTCAAACTAAGAAGGCACACATTGTCTGCCTGCAAGAAACGCATTTTACGCAGACTAATACTCCCAAATTTTTTAGTAACTCCTACCCTCAAGTGTATACAGCATCAGCTAATGTTAAAAAACGTGGCACTCTTATAGCTTTCCATCGCTCCACACCATTTATATTACAATCTGAAATTAAAGATCCAGAAGGAAGATACCTATTACTAACAGGATTTGTGATGGATACAGCTATAACAGTGGTCTCTTATTATGCCCCTAATCGTCATCCATTACCATTCTTATCGCATCTCTTTCAAGTTATAAATACTCACAGAATTGGTTCAATCTTTGTGTGTGGTGACTCTAACCAGGTACTCCTACCATTTTTAGACAAAACACCTTATACCTCACCAAGATACAAATCCAAATGGTCTCTTTCTCAGCTCCTTTCCAGGCACAATTTGGTTGATGCCTGGAGAGAAGCGAATCCAACCAAAAGAAACTATACATATTTTTCAAACCCTCATCAAACATTTAGCCGTATAGATCACACATTCCTAACAATAGGTATGGTACCAGAAATAATTACGTCAATTATTATTCCTATTCCTTGGTCTGATCACAACGCAGTATATACCTCCGTTGCCTCTATTATACCTAAAGCGCACGACCCTACCTGGTACCTCCCTGACATAATAATCAAACATCCATCCCACCTTTTAATCATTGAGCAAGCATTAAAAGACTATTTGAAAAATAACACCAGTACTGACATCTCTTCACTCACATTGTGGGAAGCGCACAAGCCGGTCCTTAGAGGCATAATACAACAACAAACGGGTATTCTAAAACGTGAAAGTAGAACCCTAGCAAAACAATTAGAGACGGAATTTAATTCAGCATTTCAGTCATTCCAATCTAATCCTAATTCATCTGCAAAAACTCGTTTAGACAAGGCACGTATGGAATATGACCTTTTTCTCACCAAATCAGCAGATAAAGCAATACATAGAACTAAACATAACTTCTATGTAAAATCTAATAAACATGGTACATTATTGGCCAAAGCATTAAAATCCATTAATAAATCTTTTAAACCTATTAAACTTAAATTGGCCAATAATGTATATACCAGTAATCCCCAAAAAATAGTACAAACATTTAAATCTCATTTAAAAGATCTATACACTGAAACAAATATATTTGATACTAAAGAAGCAGATTCCTTTTTCTCACAAATAAATATTCCACAAATGACTGAAGAACAAAAATCGCACCTAGAAAATCACATTAACAGTAAATGATGTAGCAGAAGCTATTAAAGATTTAAAATTAAATAAGAGACCGGGTCCAGACGGTTATTCAACTTTGTATTATCGAACATATAGTGATATCATTTCTCCTATGCTCGCAGAAGCATTTAATGACATACTAAAAAACAGATCATTCAGACAAGAATCATTAATAGCCATTGTCTGCATGATCCCAAAATCACAATCAGATGATACGCTCAGCACAAATTATCGCCCAATATCCATGATAAACACAGATATCAAGATATTGGCGAAGATTTTGGCTGCCCGATTAAAATTGATCATTGGTACTCTTGTTCATTCGGATCAAGTCGGCTTTATGCCTTCAAGACAAGCAGGTGACAATGTGCGTAGAGCAGTACTGTTAGCACACATTGCTAAAACACGGAATATCCCTGCTTGTTTTCTCTCTCTTGATATCAAAAAAGCTTTTGATTCCATATCCTGGCAATACTTACATTATACATTACAGAAATGGGGATTTGGTCCAAATTTCACAAATTGGATCTTTGCACTATATAATAAACCAAAAGCGTATGTTAAGTACCGTATATACGCGAGTATAAGTCGAATTTTTCAGCACATTTTTTTGTGCTGAATGTGCCCCCCTCGACTTATACTCGAGTCAAGCACTTTTCTGCAGCAAAAAATTTCATTTTCTGAACCGAATTTGGGGCCCCGTATCTCAGGGCCACTTGGTGCTAGGAACCCCATATTTGGTATGCAAGCCAAGTGGACCTTGTACCACAACATATCCAAAGCTGAAGTTCCTAACACTAAGTGGCCCCGAGATACGGGGCCCCAAAATCGGTTTGGAAAATGTCATTCTCTGCTGCAGAAAAGAGCTTGACATTTTCTGAACTGACTTTGGGGTCCCATATCTCAGGGCCACTTGGTGCTAGGAACCCTAAATTTGGTGTGCAAACCCAATGGACCTGGTACCATAACATATCCAAAGCTTGGGTTCCTAGCACTAAGTGGCCCTGAGATACGGGGCCCCAAAACTGGTTCGGAAAATGTCATTCTCTGTTGCAGAAAAGTGCTTGACATTTTCTGAACTGATATTTGGGGCCCTGTATCTTGTGGCCACTTGGTGCTAGAAACCCCAGCTTTGGACATTTTATGGTGCTAGTTCCACTGGGTTTGCACACCAAATTTGGGGTTCTTAGCACTAAGTGGCCCCGAGATACGGGGCCCCAAATTCGGTCAACTGTGTCTATCTGCACCAATGTCATTTCGGGACCCTTTGGGTTCAGAGACCCCAAATTTTGGCTGCAGCTAGGGGGCATCTAGGAACCCTTAACTACCGAGTTTGAAGTTCAGGGGACCTATGGCTGCAAATGGGCACAGTGAGGCATGCAAATGGGCACAGTGATGCTGCAAATGGGCATTGTTGACCCTCTTTTTCACTTACAGTAGCTGTGCATTTCTCACCCTCGTCTTATACTCGGGTCAATAAGTTTTTCCCATTTTTTTTGTGGTAAATTAGGGCCTCGACTTATACTCGGAACGACTTATACTCGAGTATATACGGTATGCTGGATATAAGTCGGATTCTTTTAACATAGAAAGAGGCACTAGACAAGGATGTCCACTCTCCCCATTACTTTTTGCCCTTCTTATTGAGCCCCTTGCACAGAAAATTAGAAATGATCCTACCATAACTGGAATTGAAATAGGGGGATATCAACACAAGCTTTGTCTATTCGCAGACGACATCCTCCTATTTCTCTCATCACCACAAGTGACAGGCCCTAATCTCACTCCAATTCTTAATAATTTTGCTGCAATCTCAGGCCTATACATTAACCCTAAAAAATGCCTAGCACTAAATATATCTCTTTCAAATCTAGAATTATCATCTGCAAAAATTGGACTCCCTTTTCAATGGACTGACAAATCAATTCCATTTCTTGGGATACAATTTACATCCTCTTTATCAGAACTATTTACTGCCAATTACCCACAGATATTGAAAAATCTTTCCAATATGATGAATTCATGGTCTCACCTCCCAATCTCATGGCTCGGAAGAATAAATGCCATTAAAATGACATTATTGCCTAAACTTTTATATTTGTTCAGAGTATTACCAATTCCTATCCCAGCATACTACCTAAGAATTATACAAAGGAAAGTAATGTCATTTATATGGGGCTCTTCCAAACCAAGAATACAGCAAAATACTCTTTATCTTCCTAAAACAAATGGAGGTTTGGGTTGTCCTAATTTTGCGTGCTACTATAGAGCAGCCCATATAGCAAGCATAACTACTGTAAGTACCATGCACAACATGAAGTCCCACTTTGGGTATCTATTGAAGCGGCTGAATGTGACCCTATCTCAATTTCAAACTTACTTTGGATGTCCTCAAAGGACCGTAGAGGGTTACGTAACCCAATTACCAAGCACTACATCTCCCTATGGGATAGATTTAAAACTAAAAATAAATTGAAATCCTTACATAGCCCTCTACTCTCCTTCTACAAGAATCCTACATTTTATCCTGCATGGGTGTATCCTAAAACCTTCAAGGAATGGATATCTCGTGATGTATTATATATGTACAATTTTGTAGATTCTTCATCATTTATCCCTTTTCAGACTTTAAGTGAAAAGTATAATATACCTTCATCGGAGCTGTTTAGATACCTCCAGATTAAAAACTTTTTCGCACCATTATTAAAGACTACAACCCCACTAACCCAACTAACTCCTTTTGAAACATTATGTAGGAACAACCCACATTCTAGAGGCATAATCTCCATTTTATATTCACATTTATTGGTTCAAACCAATAACAATGAACCACAATATACCCAGAAATGGGAAAAAGATTTAAATCGAAAATTAGATAATTCTGAATGGAATCAAATATGGAATACTACAAAAGCAGCATCCTCTAATATATTAGCGATTGAGACGAGTTATAAGGTGTTAATGAGATGGTACCTTGTACCAGCAAGGATAGCAAAATATGTACCAAATTATTCTGCACAATGTTTTAGGGACTGCTCTGAACCGGGAACGTTGTTTCATATTTGGTGGTCGTGTCCAAAAGCACAAACATTTTGGAAGGAAATTTTTGAAATTGCCTCTAACCTATTTGATAGAATAATTCCCTTTGATCCTGCAATAGCGTTAATAAATTTAAAACCTGTAAATCTAACGTATGTACAGTTCAATTTGCTAGTGCAATTATTCACAGCAGCTAAACAAACACTAGCAAGAGCATGGAAAACATCTAATTTGATCATAAGTGAAGTGCTAATTAAAATGAATAACACCATGTCCCACGCTAAAATGATAGCTATTGAAAAGGACACGATCCAAAAATTTGAAATAACGTGGCAACCCTGGATTGATTATACTATACCACAAACCTTTGACAATCAAGTACTATTACCGTGGTAGTTTGAATGTTGAATTGTACAATATATATTTCATCATAGTAGTAAAGGTATATGGCCTCACTTCGCGGACTTTTCCTTTCTTCCTCCTTTCTTCTCTCTTTCTCCTTTCCTGTATTTTTCTTATGATTTAAACTATGATTTCGAAGCTCTCAGTTTTTCTTACTCAATAGTTTTTATGTATAATCTACATTTTGATAACTCATGTTGCTGCTTGACATTGTTTTATTATTTTTTAAGGAAAAGCCATTAGATTCTATATAAAAAAACAATTGAGATTCCTTTTTGACTGTATTACTATTGCAACATGTAATTTGTGCATTGTTACTACTCTACTGAATTATAAAATAAAATATTTTGACAAGGAAATAACTACACATCCCCCTTGGTCCCTAGTGGTCTGCCCAGTGTCCTGCATGCAGTTTTATATATATAAAACTGTTCTTTCTGCCAGGAAACTGGAGATTGTCCATAGCAACCAAAACTGTCTCTTTACCTCAAAAGTGCTTTTAGACCAGCTAGAAAAAAGCGATAATAAATTAGAATCACTCGCAGAATTGATCGATAGTGATTTGTGGGGAAATCCGTCACCAAACACTAAAAGTAACAAAAGCGACAATTCTGCAACTGAGCAAATTTCAGTGTTTTTGATTTGATTACATTATTATATAATTTTTATTATTAATATATTATTATTTGTTATAATTATTTATAGTTATTTATTATATTATAATTTTTTATTTCGTTTTTCAAACTTTATCATACCCGGGATGTCTACTAGACTCTTGTTTGGACAGATTTAAGTGAACTATTCCTAAGAATTACAGGGCTACAATATATAACGCCAAATTTCTGTGCAAAATAATTGTACCGCTTTCAGCACCTAAAATCAGAAATAATCATACCGCCAGGGAGGTTAAGTAGTTTTTTTTTGAAGATGTCAGACAGCATTCGATAAAGGATGACCATCTTTTTTTGAAATTGTTATTGGACCATGTATGTTGGATCATGGCATCCAATTTTTCTTGACAGAGCAGGGTTTTGAGATTTCTTATCGTTTCGGATAAGGTCGGAGGTGTGGGAGAGATCCAATGATTAAAAATGTTTCTGCAGGCTATGAGTAGTGTGAGGAGGATCCATTGAAGATTTTCTTGGGGTATTATGTTAGAGGTACAGTAACTGGGGATTCATTTTTTGGTGATGGGTATCAGATCAAAAGAACCATAGGGTCTTTCTCGGGTTGGCAATTTGTCACTTCTTGTATGAACTTAAGGATTGTGGACCAGTAGGTGTCGATCCATGGACAGAGCAAGAGGTGGTGAAGTAGAGACGGTTTATGGAGTGAACACCATGGGCAGGTAGCTCCTGTGGTGGAGCAGTGTTTCGATGAAAATGTGTAGTAGGCCCTATGCATCAATTTTAACTGAGTTTCCCTCCTGGATTCATTTGGAATAATGTTTCTGGTGGTCCTGTAGCCCGTTAGGATGTTATCTATGTTGGCTTGACCCGGTAGGTCTGCTGTCCAGGATTTAATTGAGGTGTTGTGTATGGGCTTTGTAAATTTCATGTTTAGAGGGTGGTATAATTCTGTGATAGAGTGTCGATGTTCCGCAAGTAGCTTATCCAAGAAAGAGGGTTGGGATCTGATGTTTTTCTTCAGTCAGGTTTTGCTAATGAAATCTGAGTATTGTGAAACTTGTAGGAAGTGGTGGGTAGGTAGGTTGAATTCTTCCATAATGAGGTGGAAGGGCTTAAGGGCACCATTTTCACCATGATATAGAGAACATGCTTTGGTTGAAGTCCAAGGGGGAACATGGGGTTGCCTTGGGTTGGAAGGAACTTGAATACATAGGGTGAAAGACCCAACTCCCTCCAGGCTATAATCGTGTCTCTGAAAAGCAAGTTTTGTTTGATATGGTTTGGGATTTGTTGCAGCAAGCTATGTAAGAGAGCGAATACATTTATTGGATGAACCATGTCAGATTCTAAACCATAGTTGGAGTATTTTGACGATTGTAAAATCCAATCTATTCCTGTTCTCAGTAAACACGCTAGATTGTATACTCTAATGTTCAGGAGGCTGCTCCCCCCCTCACTCTTTGGGAGAAAGAGTTTGGTCAAGGCTATTCTCAATTTACCCTTTTCCCATAGAAAAGTTGTAATTGCCTTATTTAAAGTGGAGGTCCACCCTAAAAAAAAAATTGCATAAAAAAATTCCTAAAAAATTGGAGGGAAAAAAAAATTAAAAAAATGTTTTAACTCACCTGAAATGGCTGTTACTAATCAGTCTTCCTAATCTGCCTCTTCCTACGCCACTGTGATGTTCAGTCTTTTCCTCCCCGCATTGTCTTCTGGGGAATGGGGCGTGGTGTGTTATGGGAACTGTGTGTGTCTCACAACACATCGCGTCCCATTCACAAAGCGCTGCGCGACTCGCGCATGCGCAGTAGGAAATGGGCAGTGAAGCCGCAAGGCTCCACTGCCTGTTTCTCTTAGTTCAAATGGCGGTGCCGGGACCCGAGAGCCGTGGGATGGGTCGGCCTTGGGCGGCCGACATCGCGGGCACCCAGAACAGGTAAGTGTGCTTATTAAAAGTCAGCAGCTACAGTGTTTTTAGCTGCTGACTTTTATATTTTTTCCCCCTTAAAGTTCTGTATATCTTTATGTTTCAGTAATAATGGTAAAGTTTGTAGGGGGTATAAAAGGCGAGCAAAGCTGACCATTTTAAAGAGCGCGCATCTCCCAAAGAGTGATAGTGGAAGGTTGGACCAGGCCTCCAGTTCACCCACAATTTTTGAAATCAAAGGAGGATAGTTGAGATAGTAAAGAGAGGATGGTTCCTTACCTATTTTAATGCCTAGATAGGTGAGGTGTTTCTTGTTTATGTGGAAGGGGGAGAAGGGCATCCATGAACGTGTTGCACTTGTACCTAGAAGAAGGATTTCGCTCTTGGCAAAGTTTATTTTCAGGCCAGAGCATTTGCGAAAGGAGTTGAAAGTTGATTGTATGGCGGGTATATCTGTTTGGGGGGAAGTCGTGAATATCAAAATATCATCCCGGATTCCTTGAATGGAGGCTAGTGGTGCTGAGGTATCATGAAAGGGGTTTAATGGCTAGATTAAATAGCAGGGGAGAGAGGGGACATCCCTGTCTTGTTCCTTTGTGTAACCGTATGGGGTTGGATTGTACTCCTGCAGGTATTACTGTGGCTGAAGGTGCAGACGGTGCAGAATACAGGTTGTGTATGAAGTGGTAGAAGGGGCCTGATATCCATAACTTTTGCATCACTAAGGATAGCCATTGAAAACTAACATTATCAAAAGACTTTTCGGCATCTAAGGTAATGATTGCTACATCTTCAAGGGGGTGTTGTTTTGCATATTCGGCTAGGTGGCTAGGACTTTTCTCAGATTGGATGAGGCTGACTTACCATTGGTGAAGCCTGACTGCACATGATGAATAAGAGATGGCATAATATTTGCTAATCAGGAGGCTGTTATTGTAAAGAGGATTTTGGAATCTATGTTTAGCAATGAAATTGGGCGGTATGATCCTGGGTTCTTTGGGTCCTTTCCTTTTTTGGCAATCAGTTTTATGTTTGCTTGATGTCCTGTCGGAAGGTATGGTCCCCCGTCCCATATTGAATTGTAGACTGCTAGTAGAGAGGGAATAATTGTCTCGTTTATTACTTTATAAAATTTAGGTGTGTACCCATCAGGGCCTGGGGCTTTTCCGTTTGGCAGGCCATTATCGGGAACCATGATTTCCTCTTTAGTGATTGGGGTGTTTAAAGTTTTTAATAGATTTGGGTTCTTCTGGGGGAGGGGCATTGAGTCTAACCATTTGCGTGTTTCGGTGGGATCTATCGATTCTTGGGAGATGTGGAAAGCATACCATCGGGATTGTGCAGGGCATTGATATGGGTGGGAAGGTATGTACCCTTGGTAAGTCTGGCCAATAGCTTCCCTGCCTTATTTCCATATGTGTGGTATTGTAGTTGAGTATGTGTGATTTTCTAGATTATTTGCCCAGGTATCAAAGAGATCCTTGGCTTCCTTATGATTTTCTGGGGTGTTCTGCTTATTAAATCGTGTTTGGGCAGTTCGTATTCTGTCGCTGGCCTCTAGATATTGTGTTTGGGTGGTTTTCATATAGGCCGATACAAAGGATATAATCCTTCCACGCATGAATGATTTGCCTGCCTCCAAGAACAAATTTGGGTTATCTTCATGTGAACTATTGTTGTGGGCATATGCCGACCAGGCTTTGTATAACATTTTTCTTAAACTGTCATTTTGGTTTAAGTGTGCCGGGAAGTGCCATTGTCTATAGACTGGGCAGGTCCGGAGATTATAAAGGGTGACCGAGATAGGGGAATGGTCTTAAATCACAATGTCGTGGATAAATTAACCTCTCACATTGTGGAGAGGGGGGTGCAGAGGAAGTAGTCAAGTCTGGCAAAGGACTTATGGACTGGAGAGAAGAAGGTGAACTCTTTATCCAGGGGATGGTGTATTCTCCATGTATATATCAATTGAAGTGCATTCACCATGTGGTAGAAGTGGGTGATCTGGTCCCGTGTAGTTGATCTTGGTCTATAGTGGGGATCAGACCTATCTTCATTATTGTTAATGACTGAATTGAAATTACCCCCTATGAGATTGGGAAAGCTGGTCTTGTTCGCTAGTTGGGATGTTAGGTCGATAAAGTAGGATTTGTCTAGAAAATTAGGGGCATAGATATTAGTTATCCTTACTTCTCTTGTCGGGAATTTGAGGTGAATAGAAACTAACCCTAATTTTTTGTGTAAAAGTATAAATGTACCTGCCTTGCGACCCTTGGATGCTGAACCTTTCACCTTTCCTACTCATAGCTTCTTCATTCAGAAGAAGTTGTTTTCCGCCAGGTATGTCTCCTGGAGCAATGCTATGTCTGATTTGAATGTTTTTAAATGTCTGAGGATCTTCATTCTTTTTGTCAGGGAACACAGCCCCTTAACATTCCAGGATGTTATTTGTAGAGTATTTATGGATCAGGTAAGGGTAAAATAGTGTATGAGGTTGTATGTGGAGTTTAGCTGTGTTAAATGACCGATGATGACTGATGAGAACTGATGTGGCATTGATGAGCATGAATGGGGATGGATGAGCCATGGATGGGGATAGCTGAGCATGGCTGAGCCATAAATGTGGATGGCTGAGTATGGCTGAGTATGGATGGGATGAGTGAGCATGAATGAGTATGGCTGGGTATGGATAAGTATGGCTGAGTATGGATGATTAGGGCTGAGTTTGGCTAAGTATGGCTGGGTATTGCTGGGTATTGCTGGGTATGGCTGAGTATGTCGGGGTATGGCTTAGTATTGTTGAGTATTGCTGGGAATGGCTGAGTATGGATGGGATGGCTAAGCATTGATGGATAGATGAGTTATGCTGAGTATGGATGGATGAGCATGGATGGATGAGTATGACAGAGGGATTTCTGAGAATGGATGGATGGATGGATGAGTACTGCTGAGTATGGATGGATGAGCATGGATGGATGTATGAATATGTCAGAGGGATGGCTGAGCATGGATGGATGAATGTATATTGCTGAGCATGGATGGAGAAATGAGTATGACAGAGGAATGGCTGAGCATGGATGGATGGATGAGGCTGCAATGGGCACAGAGCAGCGCACAGCCCACAGCGCTGCTGCAACCGATCTCTCCCCTCTCCGCTCACACTGTACTGATCAGTACAGAGAGGGGAGAGAGGAACCGGACATGACGCCGGCTTGTTTACAAGTGATCGCTCTGTCATTTGACAGAGCGATCACATGGTAAACGGCTGCTGTCAGAGGCCATTTACCGTGATCCGTTATGCATCACGGATACTCCTGTGTGCTCCCCCCAGGGGGCGTGCGGGAGCACGATTCTGGGAGGACATCAGTTACGCCCTCCCAGAGTTATCGAGCCACGTTGTAGCCATCATTCGGCTATAGCGCAGTTGTTAAATGGTTAATGCATTTTGTGTGGGTAAAACAAAATGTAAATTTTGGAAAAGCATTCAAGATCATGTCAATTATACACAGGTAGTCATTTAGAAAACTCTGCGGCCCACCATTTTGCCTTTGTTCATATAAATCTGAGGTCTTAAAGTTTGTAGCATTGGAATGGATTCACCCACATTCTAGAAGGGGGAATTTCATAAAATTAGTTTATAAAAAGAATGCAGATGGATCTATTATTTAAAATCATGCAATAGGCCAGGCCTTAATGAACAAGAAGCCCGGTGGATATTATTATTTTTTTTATTATTTTGTTAGTCCTTTATGCTCATGTTTTTTTTTTTTGCTTGTCCCCCTCCATGTTTCTGATTGTCCTGGGCCGTGGTTTGGACATCCCTCTGTCTTCTGAGACCTCTTATGTGACTCTTTGTAGGACGTTATATATCATGTTTGGCACTTGGGGTTGGTGGTTGGCGCCAACCTGCTGTTTGTTGTGAGGTTTGGTTATTTTTAGTTAATGAACGCTCTTCTTGATCAGTTTGTTTTGTCATGTGCATCATCTGTCTATGGAGGATGTGCGACTTCCAGTTTCCGCACATCAAGCGGTTCTCGGACGTTCGTGGATGGGACGTATGGAGTGTGGAGAAGTGTTTCACTCAGTGCCTCTGATTACTGTGAGGGGCGGGTGGGTGGAGGGTGGGGGACACATGACCCAGCTGGGCATTCCATTTCCCTTCTTTTAAAGAGCTTTGATTAATACTATTCCACAATTGATTTTGCTTTTCTTATGTTGGTCTGATTTTTGTGTAGAGTGGAATATTATACTTTGGGATTCAGGTTATCAAACCAAGTGTGGATGGGTCTCTGTATGCTTGATGGAATGACGTCCTTTGTGGACATTTGTGTCTACCTTTGATCTTAAGGGAGCACTTTATATTACAACTCATCATATGGAAACTTGGGTCCCTGTTTTGATTTAATATTGAGGCATGTGGTAGATTTCCTGGGATATCCATCTTTAAGAGGCTAGGGGTGAGACATCTGTAAAATAATATACTTTGTTTCTCTGGCTGATATACAACCTGGATAATCCTTCTTACACTGGCTGGCTGACGTACATTTGGTGCTTTTTAGGTGAGATGACACGTCTGGTTTATGTTTATGTTGTCCCCCCCCCCCCGAGTGTATTGTCCATTCCTATTTCTCATCAGGTAATTTGTAAATATGGCGAAGGAAAGGTTTTTGTTTTCTAATTGTGGCTTTGGACCTCTCCATAGTATAATTTTCAGGTAAAATTGTAATATAAAATAATATAATAAAATGTACAATCTTGCAATTATTGTTTTTTCATTGTAGATATTGCACCCATATTTCTTGTGGATCCTAAAGAAGCACTGGACTTATGCAAAATGCGTTGTTCCATTAGGCTCAATATTTTGGATATCTATATATTTATAATAAGGATCAATTTTAAAAAGGACATTTGTATTTTAAGTAATAATAAAGATGTTTTTTTTTTCATCCGTGTAGTTTTTCACTGTGCTCAAACATCTCTGCACATACATTTACTGACATGTACTAATTTATCTAATTCATGTTATATTGTTTACCCTTATATATATGCATGTATTGAATGCTTTATCAAACACTTTGTAATAATATTTTTTTTGTTTTGTTAAGTAACCATGTTGATTGCACTATCTATTAACATTATTCCTTTAGGACCCAGTGCTTTCTCCCCTCCCTCCTGGGAGTACTCTCATACATAGGGTACACTCCTGAGAGATAATGAGGCAATTAGCCCACTTTGTGCCTCAGAAGAGGGTGGAGTTTTGCATCTGTTTCCCTATAAATATTTTTATTATTTCATTGTAAACTTGCTATGACTAAGGCTCATGCCGAAATGCGTCAGCTGTTTGCTTTTTAATGCTCATATGTAGCTAATACATTTTTGCAACAAGGACTTTGGAGTTGCCGACTCTTCTCTCTTATATATAATAATAAACATTTATTGTTTTTTTTTTAACCATCATTTCTATCTTGGGTATTGTGTGACAATCAAACTTCTTCTACTCCAGGCTCCCTTGTTGGAGACTTGGGGTTTCTTTTTCCCCTCTGTTCATAACGTTGCAATAGGGATCAAAGGATTTGGAATTTTAAAGGTGCAAAGATACCAGGACAAAGGTAGATTTTGCTGCTCAATGACCAGACCATTTTTTTGCGATTCAGCACTGCGTTACTTTAACTTACAATTTTGCGGTCGTGCGACGCTGTACCCAAACAAAATTGACGTCCTTTTTTTCCCACAGATAGAGCTTTTTCCTCAGTTTAGGCCGATATGTATTCTTCTACATATTTTTGGTAAAAAAAAATCATGATAAGCGTATATTGATTGGTTTGCACAAAAGTTCTAGCGTATACAAAATAGGGGATAGATTTTTAGCATTTTTATTATTATTATTTATTTTACTAGTAATGGCGATAATCAGCGATTTTTATCGGGACCACGATTTTGCGGCGGACACATCGGACACTTTTGACACATTTTTGGGACCAGTGACAATTTTACAGTGATCAGTGCTATAAAAATGCACTGATTACTGTATAAATATCACTGGCAGTGAAGGGGTTAACATTAGGGGGCGATCAAGGGGTTAACTGTGTTCCCTAGGTGTGTGTTCTAACTGTGGGGGGATGGGACTGACTAGGAGAGATGACAGATCGGTGTTCATAATCAGTATGTACACACGATAAGTCTCCTCTCCCCTGAGAGAACTAGGATCTGTTTACAAACACAGATCCCGGTTCTCGCTCTGTCACGAGCGATCATGGCGCCTGCCGGGCACTCACATCGGCTCCGGCGGCGTGCCTCCAGCAGAGCGTGCGTCCCTCTAGTGGCCAAAAGGCAAAGCGACATAAGGTAACGTTGTTTTGCTCAGGGGAGCAAACCAGCGGCAGTAAAACTGCGGTGACTGGTCAGGAAGTGGTTAAAGAGCATTAAAAACAATATAAAGACATAAAAATGTCTGATATAATCATAGTAGGTGTATGGGGTAAATCCGCGCAATGAATTGAATGTTTTAGTTATGGATATGGCTGCTGCCTCTACACATACAATACCACCTAAGTGGAAAGTATTAGAAAATGGTAAAAAAGCAGGAGTAGTATGGCGCTGCCCTTATGGAGACAAAATTTTTTTTTCTTCTTTGTAGTGAATGTCCTTATAGAATTGCTTCTAAAACCTGTATGTGTTCAAAAGTTGAATAAAACTGTGTCTGGTGGTGAATATTTCTATTAAAAATGAAAATACAACAACTGGTGCTCCAATTGTTCAACAAACATGCATAGTGCCCTTTAAATTAGGTAATAAAATAGTTGTGGATATGGATACAATATCATCTAGGTGGAAAGTGTTAAAAACAATACAATACCACCAATGTTGTATGGATTTGTATGATTTAACACTGGTCACTTTAGTGATGCTGCACTATGCACTTTTGTTGAATAATTGAAGCACCTTAGGTTGCAATTGTACTTTTAACAGTAAGGACTTGGCACCAGTCACATATTTAAAGTCATTATAAAGAAAGAGTTTTTTTTTTTTGTGTCTCCATAAGGGCAGCGCCATATTATTCCTGTTTTCCTTTTTTTCATTTTTTTTTCTTTTTTCCTTTTTTTCTTTTTTCTTTTTTTCTTTTTAACACTTTCCACCTAGATGATATTGTATCCATATCCATAACTACTTTATTACTTAATTTAAAGGGCACAATGCACCTTTGTTGAACAATTGGAGCACCAGTTGTTGTATTTTCACTTCTAATAGAAATATTCGCCACCAGTCACAGTTTTATTCAATTTTTGAACACATACGGGTTTCAGGCTGGATTCACACCTATGCATTTTTAGTGCTTTTTGCATTTTGCAGATTTGCACTACAGTCCATTTAACGTGGTTTCCTATGGGTCAAGTTCTGTAGTTAAATTCTGCAAAATGCAAAAAGCACTGAAAATGCATAGGTGTGAATCCAGCCTTAGAAGCAATTCTATAAGGACACTAGGCAATACATTCACTACAAAGAAGAAAATATCTTTTTGTCTCCATAAGGGCAGCGCCATACTACTCCTGCTTTTTTTACCATTTTCTAATACTTTCCACTTAGGTGGTATTGTATTGTTTTTAACACTTTCCACCTAGATGATATTGTATCCATATCCACAACTACTTTATTACCTAATTTAAAGGGCACTATGCATCTTTGTTGAACAATTGGAGCACCAGTTGTTGTATTTTCATTTTTAATAGAAATATTCACCACCAGACACAGTTTTATTCAACTTTTGAACACATACAGGTTTTAGAAGCAATTCTATAAGGACACTAGGCAATACATTCACTACAAAGAAGAAAAAAAAATTGTCTCTATAAGGGCAGCACCATACTACTCCTGCTTTTTTACCTTGATATGATCATACAATACATAGACAGGTTCAGACTGATTAGATCTCATAGACCTCTTAGATCTCATGTTGTAATAGGGATGGTGTCAGGTTTTTTCTTTTAATATAAAACCTTCCTTTAAAAAATTATGTCCCACAATGACAGTCATGTTGTCCAGAGATGTAGATCTACATTTACATCATTCACAATGAATTGATTTCCCCCTCCCCCGCTACTCCCATTGCAAATGACAGCTCCTCTGTGCAGCTGGAATGTAAGTGCAGTGCCAGGGAACCTGGATGATGTCATTGACCAAATATGGTTATGTCCATATATGGTTAATGATGAGACGTGGGATCCCAGACAGATTTTTACAAGCTTGCTCGGATTTGTCATTTAGTGGCGGTAGTGATTCTGCCAATAACTGATTGCTTACTGACTTGATCAGTTGGAGATTTGGACAGGTGGGCAATCTGGCCAAATCTGCCCATTTTATTAATCCATTTGCTGAACAGCCAATAGGCTGGGTTTGGGTCAAACTCATATTTAACCCAAAGCTCATCTCTATTTATGAGTAAGCACATTTAGTTCAAAATATGTTAAGGTCCTTTGTTAATGGAATGTTGCTGTTATATGCTGTCTTGAAAATAAGTCTATAATTGACAGTGAGTACCTGGAACCTATTTTTTTTGTGCTGGTACCAGATTGTTATATACAAACTTCCTTCTTGGATTTATGGAGAAAATGAATATTCCCTTATAGCAGCAGCTTTTAAGGAAATTTATATAAGGAGAAAATGTATTTTTATCCCATAAAGCAAATATTATTTAAAATGAAGTAAATGTATCAATTAAAATGTGAACAAACTGTAAACATGCTCTCATCAAGTTTAATTAGAATTAGAGAAATATTTTAGAATGCACCAAACAAAATGTACTTTTTATTATAGCCATCTACATGCAATATATTTGAAGCAACCCTGTCAAAAATACTTTACAAACAGTTTATAAAAGAATATGTTTAATGGAAGGTTCTGGAATGCAGTGAGTGAAATCTTCTCTCTCTTGAAGATATGGGTGGTGCTGGTGTCCCACTTTAGGATCATTTGGAAACTATGCTGCCCTCTGATCACAGTGGTTCCTCCCTGCTAAGTAATTACTTTGTTCTGTAGTAGGCCAGTGGTAGGAACCATTACACCAAGCAGGGGACAAGGTCTGCAACAAATCCACAGTGTTGGATACCAGTGGTGTCCAAAGCTCTTCAAGAAAGCAAAAAATTATACTAACTGCCCATTGGAAGAGTAAGTATTAATAATTAAACTTTACACTTTAACAGTATTCATTCTCTTACTAATACATTAGTAAAATACTACAATTTACAATGATATAGATATAACTCTAATGTTAGCTCTATATATTATAGATAATATTTTTATTTCCAAGGGTCATCATACATAAAAAAATAATAATAATTATCCTTTATTTTCAAGCAAACCTGTTTTTGTATTCAGGTCAGGCTTGAACAGAATTATGTAGCATTTTGGGAAAAATATACAGCCAAGAAGTACAACACTTGATGCCAATATAGCAAAAATCTCCACAGACACCATGTCTTTCCCTTTAGTGCTCAGATAAGCCGGAATCATGGCAATCCAGACACTGCAGAACACCAGCATGCTGAATGTAATGTACTTGGCCTCATTAAAACGGTCTGGCAATGTTTTGGCTAAAAAAGCTATAATGAAACTCACAGTTGCCAGAAGCCCCATATATCCCAGGACAGAGTAAAAGCCGATAACTGAACCCTCATTACACTGAATGATGATCTTTCCCTGGTAAGAGTGAGTGTCTTTATCCTGGAATGGAGGAGAAATGGATAACCAAGAAACACAGATTATTACTTGAAGCAGTGAAAACATGCAAGTGATAAAAATGGGCAGCTTGGCTCCCATCCACTTCCTCCAGGGACTCCCAGGTTTGGTGGCTTTAAAAGCAATACACACCATGATACTTTTGGCAAGTAGAGAAGAGACAGCAACTGAGAAGATAACACCAAAAGAGGTCACACGTAGCATGCAGGTTACATCTACTGGACGTCCGAGGAACAAGAAGACACAGAGGAAGCTCAACATGATGGAGACCAGGAGAAGATAGCTCAGGTTCCGGTTATTAGCTTTAACAATGGGGGTGTCCTGGTATTGTATAAATATCCCCAATATTAAACCAGTTAGAAGACAACAGAGGATGGAGACAGATGAAAATACTGGAACAATTGTATCATCAGTGTAGGAAAGAAATTCCATCAATTTGGGAACACACCGATCCTTCTTCTCATTTGGCCATTCATCATCAGGACAGTTCATGCAGTTTTCACTGTCTGCAGGAAGGAAAATACAAACACTGCTTGCCTTACAGCTAGCAGCTGGATTTTCATCAGTGCATTGTGGGAAAGTAAAATAAAATATACTAATGCCCTTATATTGTAGAAAGGGGAGACATTGAAAAAGGGTGCGGGACTTTAAATGAGATTTATGAGAACATAATCTCCATCCCTATTAGTTGAATTGAAGGATGGGGTTCGGGACTTTAAATGAGGAATGCATGAACGGACCCAGGGATAAAACAATGTAATACGGATGTGTTTATTAATATAAAACACCCAGCAGAGCATGCATTTGAAAATACATACATAGTAGTAGGCATACATAATAGTAGACACGTATAACAAAGCATGATGCAGAAAACCATAAAACACAGTAAAGCGACTACTCAATCGCATTGCTATACAATCCTTTCACGAGTGAAAACATTAAAACCAGGGTGAGTCCTAGAGTAAAATCATGTTGCATCTGTATGTGCCCGACGCGTTTCATGGCGTACCAGCCAATCTTCAGGGGCGAATGCATAATTGAGTAAAATCTGCAAAAGGACATAAATGTAGCATATAATTATGGTCATGTCACCCAATAGCTAAATGAAACTACAAATAGAGATGAAAAATAAATAAACCAGCTCCAAACAACTTACTAAGTTGCAGAGTGCGACAATGTGCGTGCGAGTTGGAACACGTGGGCCACTGAATGGTCTGCACACCGGGAGCTGAAGTGGGGCCAGTGGAAAACAACAACCATGTACATAATTGCAGGTAGGTGGATGTCCACCTGGTGAAAACTGCAGGGGCTCCAATCTAAATAAGTAATAGAAATCATAAATAACCCAATAGATAGATTGGAAGTGGACCAAAACACCCCCAATCCCAATAGGAACATGAACAAACAATGTATGTGTACCTGGATTGCCCCAAGGAGATATACAACCCAGCAGTGGGGATGTGTCAGAAAGCGTAGGAGTAAACTGCAAGGGATGGCTGGGGTGAGTGTGCCCAGTGTTAGTCCAGTAAGCCCAACTAGCGTCACGCTGGCATATCATACGGGAGGCACGTCTGGACCAAGAGGCGGCCAGAGCCGCTCTCTTGAAGCCAGGTGAGGCCCCCCATTGGATAGCCAGATTCACATGACTCGTCCTGACATTCCGACGCTGGAGGCGTCTGGTGTGTCGGGCGGATGCGTGACACCGATGTGCTGAGGAAAAACCCACCCATCTCCCCGCACCCAATACTGAGTGACCACAGGAGGAGATGGGATGGCACCTGAGAGCATCACAGCTCCCGGAAATGCAGAAAAGAGCAGCCCCGTGGTCACTCAGCACACACCACAGCACTTGCCGTAATAAATCAAATGAGATAAAGTAAAGGGTGGCATGAAACACAAATAATAAAAATATAATAAAAAAAAAAAATAAAGAAAAAGGATTTCCCTAATGCGTAAGAACACAGTACCATGGGGTATGAGTCACAGCTGATTGGATTGCAGCAACTTGAAAAAAGAGTCGCAACATAACCCTGGGGCCATCATGCATCCTCCATCCCTAAAGGTGAGACATTGAAAAAGGGTGGCGGACTTTAAATGAGATTTATGAGAACATAATCTCCATCCCTATTACTTGAACTGAAGGACGGGGTTCGGGACTTTAAATGAGGAATGCATGAACGGACCCAGGGATAAAACAATGTAATACGGATGTGTTTATTAATATAAAACGCCCAGCAGAGCGTGCATTTGAAAATACATACATAGTAGTAGGCATACATAATAGTAGACACGTATAACAAAGCATGATGCAGAAAACCATAAAACACAGTAAAGCGACTACTCAATCGCATTGCTATACAATCCTTTCACGAGTTTATGTCCTTTTGCAGATTTTACTCAATTATGCATCCGCCCCTGAAGATTGGCTGGTACGCCATGAAACGCGTCGGGCACATACAGATGCAACATGATTTTACTCTAGGACTCACCCTGGTTTTAATGTTTTCACTCGTGAAATTTGGCCCTTGACTTCATCCAGACCGGCCACTTTAATTTTGTAAACACGCACAAAAACAAGTGAACAAGTGAAGTGGGAGGGATAACATCATGCAGGAACATTGATACAGCCTCATTGGCTGGAATTTCAGGAACCAGCATTGCTGCACAGCCATTCGCTGCCTTTCAGCAATGCAGCGGTGCTGAGACTGAGCCGGGTTGCGCACTATGAAGTGAGGTGATTGGCAGTGCAGATGAAAGGTCTCCCCCCAGCTGGCCACTCAAACCCCCCATCTTCACTGGCCATTAGCCGTTCTACATTTATATCAGGGGTACTGAATTAAAATTCATGGGGGTCCGGTTGGAAAAATTTTCTTCCAGCGGAGATCCGAGTGTCATATTGGTGCTTTGACTCCACATGATATCCTCCACATCGCAGCCTCCCGTGCACATCACAGCGCCCCCCCCCCCCCACACACACACACACATACACACATACATGCACACACCTTTAAGGCTCACACACATCACACTTTGTGCTTTTTTTCCTTCAACTTTATTGAAATGTCAAAATACTGTTCATTCATTTTTATGCACCGCAGCTCAGTTGCAATGCATAGAAAAAATATGCATTTTACACCGTACTGCTCAGCACTCAGGGCATTGTGAACAGGATACATAGAAAACAATTGTTTTCTATTGCCCTTGCAGAGACCTGTGTTTTGCTAGTGCAGAAATCACAGACCCCCTTTTACATCAGTGTCCTCTGTCCCTCCTTTCACATCACATCTCCCCCCTATTTTATATTACAGGCTGCCTCATCACAACCCCCCATCACAGACCCCCATTACAGACTGACCCATCACAGACTGACCCCCCATCACAGACCCCAATCACAGACCCAGATCACAGACTGACTTGATCCATCACAGACCCCCAAATCACAGACCCCCACCATCACAGACTGACCCCCCAAATCACAGACCCCCCATTACAGACTGACCCCCCATTACAGACTGACCCATCAAAGACTGACCCTCCCATCACAGACCCACACTATCACAGACTGACCTGACCCATCACAGACCCCCCATCACAGACCCCCATCATCACAGACTGACCCCCAAATCACAGACCCCCCCATTACAGACTGACCCATCACAGACTGATCCCCCATTACAGACCCCCCATCACAGACTGACCTGACCCATCACAGATCCCCATCACAGACCCCCCATAACAGACTGACTCTCAGAAATCACAGACCCCTATCACAGACTGACCCCCCAATTTACATACTGACCCCACCAATCACAGACCCCCATCGCAGACTGACCCTATCACAGACTGACACCCCCAATCACAGACCCCCATCACAGACTGACCCCCCAATTTAAAGACTGACCCCACCATCACAGACTGACACCCCCAATCACAGACCCCATCACAGACTGACCCCCCCAATCACAGACCCTCACATCACAGACTGACCCCCATCATAGACAGACTCCCCATCACAGACTGACCCCATCAGAGACTGACACCCCCAATCACAGACTCCCATCACAGACTGACCCCCCCAATCACAGACTCCCATCACAGTCCTTTCTCGATATCAAACCCCCTGTCCTTTTCATAACATAACAGCACAGCACTGCCCCCTCCCCACAGAGCTCTATCCTATTCACACAAAACATGAAGCACGGCTGCTTTGGACAAAGGGCAGGACTTTTCACGTTAAAGGTGAATGATTGATTGCTGGGTCCACCCTGCTGCCTAGCAAACAATCACCCAATTCTTAAAATTGGGAAAAATATACTGCGCTGTGAAAAAATACACAAACTAGCAGCCAGCACAGCTATAGACAAAAAAGCAATACTGTGGAAAAAATCCCCCATTTCTTAACTTAAAAAGTCTCGCCCTTTGTCCAGAGCGGCCACGCTTCATGTTTTGTGTGACTAAGAAAGGCAGTGTGGGGAGGGGTCAGTGCAGCAATATTACGGAAGAGACGGACCTGCCACGCCTGCCATGCTGTGAACATAGTGGCATCAGCAGAGGCAGGCAGGCGGGCAAGTCGGCGATGGGGAGAGGACACACAGGAAACTACTTGGCGAGGGATGCGGTTCGGGCAAAATGGCTACTGGGGCCAGACCGTGGTCCACCATTTAGTGATGTCTGTCTTATAGGCAGTACAGCTGTGCTCAAATTAATGGTTGCGCAAGCCGCACAGCCATTACTTTGACAGGCTGTCACTGAAATCGGTCCACTGAGCCATTGGCCCACCGGGAAATTCTCGGTAGTCCCGATGGCCAGTACATGACTGGATAGATTGCATACGTTTTGAGTTTTTACTTGTTTCTTTGTTCTATAGCTACAAAGTATCATAAAAATAGGACTGTTTGACTTGTCTGTATGCACTGCTTTCCTTTCAAGTCTGCTGATCAGTTATGCCGCGTACACACAAGCGGACTTTCCGGCAGAAAAGGCCGGACGGAACCATTTCGTCGGACATTCCGATCGTGTGTGGGCTTCATCGGACCTTTTTTTTCGAAAATTACGACGGACCAAGAAATAGAACAAGTTTCAAATCTTTCCGATGGACTCAGTTCCTATTGGGAAAACCGCTCGTCTGTATGCTAGTCCGACAAACCAAGAACGACGCAAGGGCAGCAATTGGCTACTGGCTATTGAACTTCCTCTTTCTAGTCCCTTTGTACGTCATCACGTTCTAAACAAACGGGCTTTGGTGTGATCGTGTGTAGGCAAGTCCTTTTCAGCAGAAGTCCGTCTGAACTCCGCCGGAAAACCGTCAGACTTCGGTCAGACGGAAAGACCGTTCGTGTGTACGTGGCATTAGATAGCAAGATGACAAAAGCGTTTTCGTCTGTATATAGTTAGACTTTTATATGTAGTGACCGCTCATGACAAGTGGTAAAATACTAAAAAGGATGTTGATGCTCTATAGATATGTGGAAAATAAAAATGGGAAAAAATGCACAGGAAGTTTGGTATGAAACATGGGCAGAAGAAGATAAAGACTGGGATTTTATTTAATATATGTATTTAATGTGTGAACAAGGAAATAAAAAAGTTCCACCCGCAAGAACAGCTGACCGCTGGATGCCTGCTCCACCACTTAAATAGGTTTAAAGGGGTGGGGCCATGCAAGGGCAGTGAAGTCACAAGCGGCAGGGTCATCCTGTTAAATCACCAGGTGGTCCCGCCCCTTACTTATTTAGGAACTGTCAAATGGTGGAGCAGGCATTTGGGGGTTAGCCGTCCTCATGGACGGAACTTTTTTTTTACTTTTTTGGGTCCGGCAATGCGGTGGCGATGGATCTAGATCAGGGAATGATGTTTTTTTATTAATTTTTTTACATTTTTGTACCCCCATACTCATCCCCCCTGGTGGGGGGCCAGAATCTGGGGCCCCCATCATTAAAGGGGCCTCCAGATTCCGATAAGACCCCTGCCTGCACACTCCCACAACCACCGGCAAGGATTTTGGGGAAGAGGCCCTTGTCCCCATCAACATGGGGGCAAGGTGCTTTGGGGGTAGAGCCCCCCTGCCCCAAAGCACCCCCTGTTGAGGACATGTGGTCTGGTATAGTTCAGGAGGTGGAGGGTTTGCTCATCCCCCCTTTCCTGGACTGCCAGGCTGCATGTTAAGGGTTTGGTATAGATTTTCGGGAGACCCCATGCCTTTTTTTTTATTTTGGCGTGGGGTTCCCCTTAAAATCCATACCAGACCCGAAGGGCCTGATATGGATTGGGAGGGACACCCACACAGTTTTTTCACTTTTTCCAATTGCCGGCAATGTTTTTTTGTTCCATTCAGCTGTCAGCAAGGAAGCCCGTTGGCAGCTGATGACCCATCCGTTGTTAAGGATTCAGCAGCCCACTCCTTAACAACCAGCTATTCACTGTGCCCTGATTGAGCATCAGAGATTAGAATGCACTATGCAGCATGCAGCGCATTGTGGGGCACTCTCCCCACAACTCTAGCTGACATTTCACCTCAGGGTGCTGGTTCCTAGGCATTGTGTGCATGGACGGTTGCAGAAAATAGGTGCCGGTCACTTTTAGGCTGAACAAAAGTGAGTTTTTTGCTCACTATGGCAATACGTAAGGAGAGAGTATTAGGGCACAGGACACCCTAGGACAATAGGCAAACAGACCAGAAGACTCCAAAGACAGAAACAGACAGGTAGACAGCAATACAGAACAAGGGCCTTGGGGGTGCATTCAATGTTCTGTACCTACGTAGCAACAGCTGTCTCCTATAGCAACCAAAAAAAAACACAGCACCATGCATAGATTCTTTAGATGAGTCTGTCTTGACACTTTTCCAGGCTCTACACAGCCCCCAGCTCATGGAAAAGTAATCTCTGGTACTACATCTCAGAACTCCATCCCTTTCCTCATGCCTCCAGGCAACAAACAGGCTCTCTCTTATGCCCCGTACACACGGTCGGATTTTCCGATGGACAATGTCCGATCGGAGCGTGTTGTCGGAAATTCCGACAGTGTGTGGGCGCCATCGGACATTTTCCATCGGATTTTCCGACACACAAAGTTGGACAGCAGGAGATAAAATTTTCCGACAACAAAATCCGTTGTCGGAAATTCCGATTGTGTGTACACAAATCCGACGGACAAAGTGCCACGCATGCTCAGAATAAATAAAGAGATGAAAGCTATTGGCCACTGCCCCGTTTTTAGTCCCGACGTACGTGTTTTACGTCACCGCGTTTAGAACGATCGGATTTTCCGACAATTTTGTGTGACCGTGTGTATGCAAGACAAGTTTGAGCCAATATCCGTCGGAAAAAATCCTAGGATTTTGTTGTCGGAATGTCTGAACAAAGTCCGACCGTGTGTATGGGGCATTACAGAGCCTAGAGCAGATGGCCAGGCCTTATGCCGCGTACACACGAGCGGACTTTACGGCAGACTTTGCTCAACTGACTTTTCCCTGGACTTTGTCGGCTCCTTGCGCCGGACGGACTTGGCCACACACGATCACTGCAAGTCCGCTGGTTTGGAACGCGGTGACGTACAGCACGTACGACAGGACTATAAAAAGGAAGTTCAAGCCCCACTACGGCACCCTTTGGGCTCCTTCTGCTAATCTCTTGTTTATCTCGTGTTTTTTTTTTTTTGTTTAATAATTGTTTATTAAGGAATTTTTACAAAAGAAAGATAAGATAAACAAATAACATATTATAAACAATCTTATGAGCGAAATACAGAAGGTGCGTTGTGCACCTAATCTCAACATAACGCAACATTTAAATAAATGCCACTGTAAGTGCATATAAGGATGAATGGACAAATAAAGCCATAGACTAAACAGAGGCTTATAACTTATGTGAGCATAATAGACAATCAAGAAATAAGATTGCAACTAAATAGAGTAAGTAGTTGGAAAAAGAAAACCGAACGAGAGATAGATAGAAGGAAAAAGTGAGGGAAAAGAAGATATGGAGGTAAGAATGAAAGAGAGGTTAAAGAGTGGGATCAAGGGGGGGGGGGGGTTGGCATGCGTGTCGTCATACTTTAGTGTAACATTACCAATAAGTATGAAAGTATGTGGAGGTAGGATAAACCGCAGTCAGGAGAGGGGTTGTTTATCTCGTGTTAGTAGAAGTTTGGTTAGAGACGATTTGCGCTTTTCACACTTCAGCTTATTTCGATCGTTTTCTGAGGTTCAGTTTGTGCTTGTGAGGTTTGTATCTGCTTTGCAGTGCGTGTTGGTCAGTTTGTAACCTGCCTTGCAGGCCGTTCTGGTCCGCTCGTTCCTGATTTTCAGGTCGTTCTTCATAGGCCTTGCTGTTCTTCAGTGCGTTTGTTATAAGTTTGTTTGTTTGACCAGCCGACCGTTTTGAAGCCATGTCGCGTGGACGTACTCGTTCTCGAGTTCATGCTGCGTGGGGACTTGGTGTTGGGGTTAATGCTTTGACCCGAGTCCAGTCCATGAACAGGGCGAGGAGGAGTTCATGGATGAAGAATTGGTTGCGCCAGCGTGACCAATTCTCGCACATGCTTTTGCTCTGTGAGATCTGTGAGAATAATCCTGAGGATTTCAGGAATTATCTCCGGATGACGGACCCCGTTTTTGAGCGTCTGCTGGCTATGCTGACCTCCTATATCAGCAGGCAGGATACCTGCATGAGGCAAGCCATCAGTGCGGAGCAGAGGCTAGTTGCCACGTTACGTTACTTGGCGACTGGGAGAAGTCTTCAGGACTTGAAGTTCTCGACAGGCATCTCCCCCCAGGCTCTGGGTATAATAATCCCAGAGACCTGTTCTGCCATCATTCAGGTCCTGCAGAAGGACTATATGAAGGTAAGTTTTCTACATGATATGTATTAAATGTTTGTTAATTTATTGTATAAATGTCCTCCTTACCTAATTGCCACGCTTTCAATATGCTGTGAATGTCCCCTTTATCTTCATACATGCCTGTTTTTGGACATTAATTATTTATTGCCCTACATGCATATTTACCTTCAATAACCTCCCCACCATGCAATTCTGGGTCCATTTATATCTCTAGCCTATAGTCCCTTGAACAATGTATATTGTCTGCTCCATTGCCTTGTTTGACCCTTCCCCACCCCACAAATGTTTAAAACAGTCAGGTCTGTTTTGGACCCTAATGAGAACCCCTCACCCACCCCACAAATGTTAAAAACAGTCAGGTGTGTTTGTTAACCTAATTAGAACCCCTCCCCCACCCCACAAATGTTTGAAACAGTCAGGTGTGTTTTGGACCCTAATGAGAACCCCTCCCCCACCCCACAACCGTTTAAAACAGTCAGGTGTGTTTGTTAACCTAATTAGAACCCCTCCCCTACCCCACAAATGTTTAAAACAGTCAGGTGTGTTTGTTAACCTAATTAGAACACCTCCCCCACCCCTCAAATGTTTAAAACAGTCAGGTGTGTTAGTTAACCTAATTAGAACCCCTCCAACCACATTCAAATGGATCAATGGGCCATCACAGGGGGTGATTAATCTTATAAGTGGGCCTTATGTTTTTTACAATTTAAATTACACACACACATATTAATAATGTTTGACTGCTGTTGTTCACTAATGTTGTTGTGTAATCTGATATCCAAGTTATGTTTAAAAGTCCTTATCTTAATGTTTGATTTTTTTTTTCACTCCACGGTTTCCTTCCAGTACACAGGAATGGCAGACTGTAGCCTCCCAGTTCGCTTACCATTGGGACTTTCCCAACTGTGTTGGGGCGATTGAGGGGAAGCATGTCCGCATTGTGCCACCACCGCATTCTGGGTCTTATTTCTACAACTATAAGGCGTTCCATAGTGTAGTTTTGATGGTGGTGGTCTCGGCACATTTGGACTTTCTGTTTGTGGATGTGGGGAAGAACGGCCGGATGTCTGATGGAGGAGTCTTTGCACAGACCGAGCTGTGCCAGCGTCTCCAGACTGGTGGCCTGGGATTGCCACCTGATGACCAGAATGTTGATGGACTCCCCTCAGTTTTTATCGCTGATGAAGCGTTTGCTCTCAGTGAGCACTTGATGAGGCCGTTCCCCCAAAGGACACTCACCCCTGAGAGGAGGGTATTTAATTACCGGCTGGCCAGGGCAAGAAGAGTTGTGGAGAATGCCTTTGGGATTCTGGCCAGCCGGTTCCGTTTGTTCCTTTCAGAAATAAATCTGGCAGACTATAAACTAAATTACGTCATACTTGCTTGCTGCATCCTACATAACTTTTTACGTAGACATTCTGCGACATATATTTCTTCTGTTGGGCCTGAGGCCGGACTGGTACAAGATCAAACAATGACAGGTAGGGAAATTGGCCGTATTGGCTTGGCCCCCCAGATCCGCATGTCAAGTGCGTGAGCGATATGTGAATTATTTTAATGGTCGGGGGGCCATTGCTATTCAGCAAGAGCTTTAATTTTTCAAAAAAATACAATAAAAAAAATTGTTAAAAAATATCTTGTTTTTATTCTTGTTTGCATTTAGTTTGGTCTGTCTCCTAGTGCACTTGTAGTAGTGGCAAGTGCATTTACCTTTAGTTAATCAGGCCCTTTGTCACTGTAACCACACAAAAAAAAAATATATTATTGAGAAATAATCAGCCACACACATTGTAGTAGTAAAAACATTTTACTGTGTGCACATTGAAAGGTGCATTTTTTAAAACTTTTTTTATTATTTTTTAGAATTTTTTTTTTTGGATAAAAATATTTATTTTGTTTTAACGTTATTAAAGGCATATTTTTACAAAAATAGACCTTGTTTAAAATCTTTACATTCACAGTGTTTTGAAAAACATACCAAAAAATTAAAGAACTTACAAAGTTCAACATTTTATGAACGGTGCATGTGATGTCACCCTTGTAAATCGTTAATTTTTAATATGCTCAAAATTGAGCATTACAAAAGGGTCAAGTCAACATGTGCTATCTCCCATCATGGGTGAGCAATGTACGTGTTTTGTGTGTGCAATCCCTTTCTTCCTATCACCACTAAATAATTTTGAGGATGAAGGGGTTGCAAACACAAAACAAGTACATTGATAACCCATGATGGAAGATTGCACATGATGACACACCGTGTGCATCCTAAAAATATTTTTGGGATCCAAAAAAAAAATTACAAACAAATTTCTAGAAGAAACAAACTTCACAAGGAAATGAAGAACATGATTGATGTTTTAAGGAAAAAAGTTATTATATTCTGCCCAAAACATCAATCATGTTCTTCATTTCCTGTTGCATGGAGTCCAGGTGAAGTTGCATGCTGTGAACTTGGTCACGCATTTTATCAATTTGGCCATTCCACAGCATTATCTGGCCAATCAGTCTTTGGGCACTGTCTGTGCTGAATGGCTCTGCTGCTTGGCCTTCCACAACCAGAAGCTCACCTAAAATGAGTGAATAAAAACAAGGGTTAAAATATGCACGCCTAAATACATTACCTTAAGCTGATCACTCACTCGGTGGGGTTGAAACTTCGCACACTTCCTCCACCTCTACTTCCTCCAGGCCGTCGGGTGGGCATGGTCTTGGGCTTGGGGTATCTTCAGCCTCAGGCTGGTGACTTGGGGGGGTCCTGGGATCCTTGGACTGTTGTCTGAGTCTTTTCTCCCCTATGATAATTCAACAAAAGGTATAGTTAAAACACAGTGATATTTTAGATATTATCAAATAATATGAAATGTTGGTTAGGAGTTGTTGACAATGGCCTTTTTTTGTCCACAAAAATTTAGAAGACAGGATGAACATTCCCTCTGAACAACAATTATAAACAATGCACATTTTCAGGCAAGCTTCACAGATGCAGACACCTCAATGATCTCCTATGTGTATTACCCCTCAAAAATTTATTTATGGTCTCATAGTACACTAAAGTCCAGATGTGGAAACAGCTGCTTTGTCCTGTCCTTACATTACACTGAATCATTTTTGAAGAAGCATTATATTTTCCAACACATCTACACCACATCAACAAATTGTGGGAATACGAAAAATTATCAAGACATAAATGTATGTCCAACCCTGTCCCATCGTATTTGGCAAAAAAAATAACGTCATTTTCTAAAGTATCATATGTATTTTACAAAGAACGGTCTTTACGAACGATGCTGTATAAAGTAAAAAAATATGGATCAGCATGCAAGTTAAGTATCTCAATATGAAAACACAACAATTACTTACTTTTTTTAAGCAGCTTCTTTATTCGCCAATATTGTTCTGGCTCCCGACTTTTGATGTCAGACCACCGCTTCCTCAATTGTTCTTTCGACCGTTTAGTGCCAAATTTTGCTTCTAGAGCGGCGACATTATTTTGTCCTTACACATATTCGGTCGTGTGTACGGTCCTTTTTTGCCATCGTAGTCCTCCCTTCTCAATATGGACACCATCTCCACCATGTCTTCAAAAGCCATGTTGGTGACCTTCTATCTCCTCCGGGATGTGGATGGTTGTGGCTCCGAGCTTTCCTCCACGCTACTTCCACTAATTCTCTCTGCCATCTTTAGCTATATACTCCCACTGCGCAATGAAGAGTGAAGGGGCGGGGACAAATCGTACTAAAGAACGTCAGGGGCGGGAGACGCAGGCGGAGCATGACACATGTGCAGTGTATATAAAGCTATTGCGATGGCCTACACATGTCCGTGCGGAAGTAGCGAGCGTCAGAAACGAAGGTAAGATTAAGGTGGGGGTGTGTGTGTTTGGTGAATGTGTTTGGTGGGTGTGTGTGTGTGTGTGTGTGTGTGTGTGTATGTATGTGTCCCCTAGATTCCAAACACAAATAATCCTGTTATTTGTGACTGACATTAGTTTGGATCTTGTGTCTTGTCTTTCAGAAACAATGAATCTCTTTAAAGAGGCAGATTTTTTGTCCCAATTTATTGAGTTATATCAGGAAAAGAAAAACCTGTGGGAGGTCAAACACCCACTATATTACAATAGAGATGTAAGGAAGGCAACACTGGGCACACTTTTAGAATTTGTGAAGACTCGAGTCCGCCAGGCAGACCTCAAGTTTGTGGACAAGAAAATTGGTAAAATTGGTATCTTGCGAAACATGTACAAGCGGGAACACAATAAAATCCAGGAGTCACTCAGATCCGGTGCAGCAGCCAACCAAGTTTATGTACCCAAGCTGTGGTACTACCACAAAATGTTATTCCTGGATGACCAGACAGAAGCCAGGCAATCACTTTCGACCCTTCCCCCCACCCTTCCCTCCAGCTTTCCATCCACCTCCACCCCAGCTGAGGAGTCCCAGGAAGAACTGGGCCTTTTCATCATTGATGAAGTTGATGCGCCCAGCTTCAGCCAGGTATCCTTTTTTTGTGGAATTTGTGATTGTGTAAATGTTTTTAATGATGTTAACGTGTTACATTTTTAAGTGCTTCATAAAAAATGACTTCATCACAAATATTAATATGTAGACATATCACTAGACAGTAGTGGCCAAAAATTTACTTCTGTGCGCAGCCTCTTGCATTAGGGTGTGCACCCCAAAGCTCAAATACATATGCATGTGTATATGTACTGATGGTGTCAGTAGGGCAGTGGACAGTGTAATTTTGTTAATTTTCTTTTCCCAAAAATTTTTAGCTTGTGTAACATTTTTTTGGAGGGGTGAAATATCAGTGGTCTAAACAGGGGGGAATATGCACCACACAAGGCAATTAGGGTGTGCCCAGGCACACCTGGCAAACCCTGTGTGCACGCCTATGTACTTCAGATATTGTTGATCACCTGAAATAATGGTGGTGTCAAATAGATAGCCTTTACTATTTGTTGAGAATTATATTTTCAAGTCATGAGCTTAAAATTGTGTATGATTGCGTAACACAAAATTACAAATATGTCCCTTTTTTTGACACAGAATGACCTCAGCCAGGAGGAGGCCTTGACCAGTGGGAGAGAGGAGGAGGCCTTGCCCAGTGGGAGAGAGGAGGAGGCCTTGCCCAGTGGGAGAGAGGAGGAGGCCTTGCCCAGTGGGAGAGAGGAGGAGGCTGTGGCTGGGCCAAGTAGAAGCCACACAGAGTGTCAGGTGCCTCCCCTCCGCATTCTCCACCAAAGGCCCAGGAGAATGACACAAACTGAGCAGGAATCCCTAGCCCTCATACGGGAAGCAAGCCAAATCCTGAGTACACCACCCAATGCAGAGGAGGCATATGGCACCTATATAGCCAGCAGATTGCTGGAGTTGGAAAAGGGCCAATGCCTCCTCTATGAGGGTTTGATTTTTCAGGCATATCAGAAGGGCTTGAGAGGGGAGCTTACTGCTACTATGTATCTGGCAGATGAAGCCACTCCTCTTCCTCCTCCTCCTCCTGCCCCAAGTACACCACCAGAGGCCCAACCTCCGAGAAAGGCTGCGGAGAAGCGTGGAGGGAAGGCTGCAGAGAAGCGTGCAGGGAAGGCTCCACGGAAGAGTCGAAAGTGATTGCCTGGTTTCTGTCTGGTCTGACTGTGCTCCCTGTGCTCCCTATAGTCGCAAGATAACAATTTTCTTGTCCTAAAACTTGATGTGTGTCCTGGGGGACGAAAGGCTTCACAGATTCTAAAATTGTCTCCAGTGTTGCCTTCCTAATTTTTTTTAGACCAAAATAAATGGATTTTTATGTTACCTTACATTATTGACTATGTGTTTTGATTCAAAAACACCATTTTGCTTGGGAGTAGGCAGGTACAGGTCAAAAAGACTATGGGGTTGATTTAATAAAAGCAAATAGACTGTGCACTTTGCAGAGGGCAGTTGCCCCCTGCAAGTGCAATTGCTCCAGAGCTTCGGAAATGAGGTAAGGTTTGACTTTGCAAAGAGTACCCAATCCTGTGCAAGGAAAATTCTAAAAGCAGCATTTTTGCTTGCACATGATTGGATGATGGAAGTCAGCAGAGCTTCTGCTCATTTACTAAGCTCTGGAGCAACTGCTCTTGCAGAGGGCAACTGCAATTTGCAAAGTGCACAGTCTTTTTCCCTTTAGTAAATCAACCCCTATGTGTGTTTTTGCCAAAAGGCTAAATCATTTCTAAAATCAAGTGGAAAGTACTAGTGAAAAGTTCACTTTAGAAATTGCACAGCAAGTGCACTTGTTGGAAGTGCAGTCGCTGTAAATCTGAGGGGAAGAGCTGAAATGAGGGGAAGCTCTGCTGATTTTATCATACAATCATGTGCAATAAAAAGTTTTTTTTTGGGGGGGGGTTCCTTGCATGTGCCCCTCGGATCCACAGCGAAGGCACTTCAAAATGCTCTTTCTGTGCAATTCCAAGTAGAATTTGCACTTGTAGTGAAAAATGAATTTGCCTTTGGAAAATACACCCCCCTATGTCTAATTAACAAGGGACACCAACCTCATTAAGGCTCATTAAAACAACACAAAATATTAAGGTTATTGTGGTAACTAGAAAATCCACAAAAAAAAAAAAAAAAAAAAATGTTGGTATAATTTAGCACACATTGTAAAATAGATAAGTGTTGAAATCAATAAAAAAATAAAGATGAGTCCAAAATCTAATTTAATACTTTATTTATGGAGATCTGGCTTTTTAAAAATATCATATTAGTCATGGCATGAGGATAAATCATGAAGAAAGTAGTTTGTGAGAACTCTGTGTGAATATAAAGCAGAAAAACAACTTCATTCGTCTCGCATTATAAATTAAAAAAAAGCGCTGTATTAAAAGATCACAGAAGAGGAATGTGCTAGCTTCAATACAAAGGCTAGTTTTACCAGACCGAGCGCTTCCGTCTTGTAATTGCTTCAGAGCATGCGTCAGTTTGAGTTTGTTGGACTAGCACACAGACGACCGGTTTGTCCGCTAGAAAGAAGAGTCTGTCGGATAGATTTAAAACATGTTTCAAATCTAATGCCGCGTACACATGATCAGACTTTCTGGCATACTTGGTCCGGCACACTTTCCGACAGACTTTGTCAGCCAGGTGCGCCGGACTTTAAAATGGACAGACTTGCCCACACACGACCGGACTTTCCGGCGGGCTAAGTCTGCCCATCTTTCCGACGGACTTTCGCCGGAGTTACGGCAGACTTTCAGAATGAACGGACTTGCCCACACATGGACAAATCCGTTCATTTCGAACGTGACTCAGGTACGACGGGGCTAGAAAAGGAAGTCAATCTTGCCGCTTTTATCGGCGAGATTGACACCTTGCGATCCCCGTCGCGGGTCATACCAGGCCCTTAGGTCTAGTATGGATTCTAAAGGGAAGCCCCTACGCCGAAAAAACGGCGTGGGGTCCGCCCTAAAATCCATACCAGACCCCGATCTGAGCACGCAGCCCGGCCGGAAAGGAGGTGGGGACGAGCGAGCGCCCCCCCTTCTGAACCGTACCAGGCCGCATGCCCTCAACATGGGGGGGGGTGAGTGCCCCCCACCCCAAAGCACCTTGTCCCCATGTTGATGAGGACAAGGGCCTCTACCCGACAACCCTGGCCGTTGGCATGCTGGGACTGTGACGTTTTAGGGGGCGTAGTCAACATCACCTGGTGACCACGCCCCCTAAAACTTCACATTCCCAGCATGCCCAGGGACTGTGACATCATAAGGGGGCGGGGTCTCCGCCTAAATAAGTCACAACGGAGCCCTCAGAGAGCAGTCCAGCTGGAGAGAGCATTGTGTCAACAAGAGAAGAGAAGAGGGAAGAAGACAAGAAGCCCAGAAGTCCGGACCTCCGCTGGCAAGAGAGCGGCCTGAAGACAGCGGAGGAGGCGGCCGAAGAACTGGAACACCGGGAGAAGAGGCCGGAGAGAGCGGAGAGGAACCAATGGGACGCCGGGAGAAGAGGAACCGGAGGGACCCCCGAAGCTGGAAGATGACCCCCGAAGCCGGAGGAAGACCCCCCGGAGCTGTTTAATAAATTATTTTAAAAACCTGTGTAGTGTGTTTTATTATTGACACTTTTTCCCTAGGTGAATGGGTAGGGGTACCATGTACCCCATACTCATTCACATAGGGTGGGGGGCTGAGATCTGGGGACCCTCTTATTATAGGGGGCTCCCAGATTCCGATAAGCCCCCCACCCGCAGATCCTGACAACCAACGGCCAGGGTTGTCAGGAAGAGGCCCTTGTCCTCATCAACATGATGACAAGGTGCTTTGGGGTGGGGGGGCCCCGCAGGGCGCCCCCTCCCCCAAAGAACCCCCCCCCCATGTTGAGGGCATGCGGCCTGGTACGGTTCAGGAGGGGGGCGCTCGCTCGTCCCCACCCCCTTTCCTGACCGGCCGGGCTGCGTGCTCGGATCGGGGTCTGGTATGAATTTTAGGGGGGACCCCACGCCATTTTTTCGGCGTAGGGGTTTCCCTTTATAATCCATACCAGACCTAAGGACCTGGTATGCCCCATGCTCGCCGCAATAGGAACATTTGTTTTTCCTATTGCAGCGAGCGCGAAATGCAATAGCCTGCCCTTGCGTCGTATCTGGTCCGTTGGACCAGCATACAGACGAACGGGCTTTCCGTCGGACCAGCACACAGACGAGTGGACTTTCTGCCAGAAACTGAGTCCGACGGAAAGATTTAAAACATGTTTCAAATCTAGGTCCGGCGGGTTTTTGGGAAGAGGTCTGCCGGAAAAGTCCGCCGGAGCCTACACACGGTCAGATTGTTTCGGCGGACTCTGGTCCGCCGGACCAAATATGCCGGAAAGTCCGACCATGTGTACGCGGCATTAGTCCATCCAACTTTGGAGCAAACAAAGTCCGTTGGAGCCCACACACGATCGAATTGTCCGACGAAATCCAGTACGCCGGACCAAGTCTGCCGTAAAGTCCGCTCGTGTGTACATGGCATTAGGCTTCAGGCCTACCCAATGCAACTGTTTCTCACACATCCACACCAGACCAAGGTCTGGATGGGAGGACCCTGATCACTTGACCTCCATATACTGTATATATATATACACTTTCCCAGCATGCGTCAGTGGCCATGAAACTCCTACTGATTGGCAGAGTGAAGTATGCATATTCATAACCTAGATTTACTGTAGTTCATCATACTAATTCTAAAGGTAACATTGCCACCCCATACTCCAGCCAGGAGTCCAGGTGGACACAGAGAGTTGAAGGTTTTTTTAGGGCTCACATTTAATATGGGACTTACAAAAAAAAACACTTTGATGTCCTATTGGTCAACCCACCCCCTCCACCACATGCCAGTATTCTCCAAGGTAATGCCCAGAAACAGATACCTCATGATAATGAGGTTTCTTCATTTCAACAACAATACCCAGTGCCCTCCCTGAAATGACCCAAACTATGACAGGCTTTTCAAAATTCGGCCACTTTTAAATTATTTTTCTGCAGTATTCCCCCAGCTGTTTACCCCGGACCAAAACATATGTGTGGATGAGTCCCTTGTTAAGTTTAGTGGCAGGTTTAAAATAAAACAATATATTCCCAGTAAAAGGGCCCGCTATGGGATGAAGGTATACAAATTATGTGACCGAGTCACAGGTTACATGTATGCCTTCAAAGTGTACGAAGGGAAGGACACCCAGCTGCAACCCCCTAATCACCCAGACTACTTGGGATCAAGCGGGAAAATTGTTTGGGACCTCATATACCCCCTACTGGAGAAAGGCTACCACCTGTATGTAGACAACTTCTACACATCTCTGCTCCTGTTCCACAACCTACACCGGAAGAAGACGCCTGCATGTGGTACCATAAAAAAGAACTGGAAGGGCTTTCCATAAAGTCTGGTCAATAAGAAATTGAGGAAAGGAGAAACGGAAAGTCTACGAAAAAATTAGATTTTGGCAGTGAAGTGGAGGGACAAAAGAGATGTCTATGTGTTGTCTTCAATCCACAATGATACCTTCATGGAAATCCCCAGAAGAAATGGCCCCATACAAAAACCTAAATGCATCTATGATTATAATTTGTTTATGGGGGGAGTCGACTTGAATGACCAGATGCTGGAACCGTACCTTGCCACAAGACGGACATACCATTGGTATAAAAAAGTCACAATTTATTTTTTTCATTTGGCCATCTACAATTCATATGTAATTTATCGTAACTCCACCCAAAACCCCAAACGCTTCCCTGGCTAACCACCAGGAAGTTTTCATTGCCCTTACATTCCCAAACGGCCCACCAGAAAATATCTGATCAGATGTTCTAAGTCGACTCTCCGAGCGCCACTTTCCCGATAAAATCCCTCCCAAACCAACAGGCCAACGACGGCAAAAAAAATGTAAGGTGCGTACCAGAGCAGGATTCAGAAGAGACACATCTTTTTATTGTGCACAATGTCCTTCTGAACCAGGCCTCTGCTTAGGTGAATGTTTTCGCCGTTACCATACTTCAGTAAATTATGAAGTATGGTAAACGCAAGCCTCCGTTCCTGCAATTTACCCTCACACCCCTTATGCCACTGCCTGCTCTGTAACTGACCCTGGCTTGTTATTTGACCATGCTTCTGCCTAACGATTCTGTACATACCTCTGCCTGATCTGGAACTCACCTCTGCCTTATAAATGGACAACTTTGTGTAAAAAAAATGCGTTTTCATTTTTTTTCTACATTTTCAAAAAACTTCTGGAAAAAAATGAACCGTTAAAAAGACTCATTATGCCTCATAGATTATACATTGGGGTGTAAGCTTTCCAAAATGGGGTCATTTTGTGGGTGTTTCCATTGTCCTGGTGCTCCAGGGCCTTCAAAAGTGTAATAGGTGGTTGAGAAATGTGATGTGTAATTTATGCTCCTAGAACACCTGATTGTGCTCCCTGCATGTTGGGCCTCTGTATGTGGCCAGGCAGTGAAAAAGTCACACACATACTCAGGAGATGTAGCAGAATGTATTTTGGGGTGCCATTTTTGCTATCTAAATGCTATGTGTTGGAAATATCTTATAAACGGACAACTTTGTGTAAAAAAAAAAATGCGTTTTCATTTTTTTTACACATTTTCAAAAACTTCTGGAAAAAAATAAACCATTCAAAAGACTAATTATGCCTCATAGATTATACAGTGGCTATTAGCTTTCCAAAATGGGGTCATTTTGTGGGTGTTTCCATTGTCCTGATGCTCCAGGGCCTTCAAAAATGTAATAGGTGGTTGAGAAATGTGATGTGTAATTTATGCTCCTAGAACACCTGATGGTGCTCCATGCATGTTGGGCCTCTGTATGTGGCCAGGCAGTGAAAAAGTCCCACACATGTGGTATCGTAATACTCAGGAGGAGAAGCAGAATGTATTTTGGGGTGTCACATGCCATGTGAGAGAAATAAGCTATTACAATGACAATTTTGTGGGGAAAAAAAATCTCAATTTTGCAAAGAATTGTGGGAAAAAAATACAACTTCAAATAACTCACTATGCCTCTAACTAAACATTGAAATGTCTACTTTCCAAAAAGGGGTTATTTGGCGGGTATTTGTACTTTCCTGGTTTGTTAGGGTCTCAGGAAATGAAATAGGCCACCAGTACATCAGATGTGATAATTTTTTTTTATGATTTGCACCATAGCTTGTAGACTCTAAAACTTTCACACAGACCAAATAATTTCCACAAAGTTTTGGTTATTTTTACCAAAGATATGTAGCAGTATAAATTGTGGCCAAAATGTATGAAGAAAAATTACTAATTTGCAAAATTTTATCACAGAAATTAAGAAAAATTAGTTTTTTTTCAAAATTTTCGGTCTTTTTTCATTTATAGCGCAAAAAATTAAAAACCCAGAGGTGATCAAATACCACCAAAATAAAGCTCTATTTGTATGAAAAAAAGGACAAAAAATCATTTGGGTACAGTGTTGCATGACTGAGTAATTGTCATTCAAAGTGTGAGAGCACTGAAAGCTGAAAATTGGTCTGGATAGGAGGGGGGTTTAAGTGCCTAGTAAGCAAGTGGTTAACAGGGGTTTTAGGATGCAAAGGTGTACTAACAGGGTGGATAAAGATGTAGGTCACGTGGTCACATTCATTTCAATGGGCTGCTCTATTTACTACAAATGTGGAAGAAAGTCCCAAACCCTTTTTCAAAATTACACGGTGCCAAGGCACATGTCAGCAGATGCGGGAGGGTGTAATTAACAATTAATGGCACTGCTGTGTATCTGCTAAAGGGCAGCGCGATTCTGTGATGTCAGGAAAGCGATTCTGCATGCGTTCCCAACACACACAAATGTGAACGCAGGCTAAATGTCTCAGTTACATTGGTGGTCAGTGTAAATCCTCTCATTACATTGGTGCTTGGTGTAGAATCCTTTCATTCACACTAGTGGCCAGTGTGAATGTTCCCCTTACATTGGTGGTCAGTGTAAATCCCTCCTTAGATTGGTGGTTACTGTGAATGCTTCTATTACATTAGTGGTCAGTGTAAACCCCTATTACTTTGGTGGCCAGTGTTGAAATTCCTCTTTATATTGGTAGTCCGTAAAAAAAAATCAGCATTGCCATTGATCACACCCTCCCCTCCCCCCAGCACTGCCACTGATCCCAGGAGTCCTAGGATCCCTAGGATTTTTCTGTCTATTAATGGGTCCTTCACCTCCCCAGTCCATGGTGTGCAGGCAGTGAGGAGATGATGTGCTGTAACCTCTAGCAACCATTCAGTAAGCAGTAGTGATGTGGAGTAACCTCTAGTAACTAATCAGTGAGCAGTATTGATGTACAGTAATCTCTAGCAACCAATCAACCAGTAGAAACCATGAGCTGTAACCTCTAGCAACTAATCAGTGAGCCTTAATGTGTGCTGTGACCTCTAGCAACCAGTCAGTGAGTGGTAATGATACACTGTAACCTCTGGCAACCAATCACAATCGCTGCCTGATCTGATTCAGCAAACAGATTTTGAGTTTAGCTGCTGTTTATTGTATGTCTCAGAGCAGGTGGAGAGGGAAACTGCATGGAGGGGGGCAAGAAAATTTTTGCCTAGGGTCCAATTAATATTAAAGATGGCCCTGTGCAGGAGGTCTCCCACTCATGACAGGCACCATTCAAAGATAGCTTTGCATCTTCTCAATTAATGCAATGTGTTCTCTGACTGAGTGAGGTTGAGCGGTGGGGCAGCGACATCACGATTTCTGTCTCATCCATACAATTTCTGAATGACACCTTTGCTGAGCAGGTGAACTCTGTGTTCAGTATGTTGCAGGGCAGCTGCTCAGCATGGGACCTAGAAGCTAGTGGAGATTATAGGATCAGTGGTGTCTACTACAGTGATTTCCAGCTTCCACAGGGACCAACCAGGTATGATATATACAATATTACATTGGTCCGAACTGACCTGGTCCTAACTACTATATGTAAAAATATCCATACTTGGAATTCTTTCTGTACTTGCAGGTTCTTTAAAGCAGAGTTCCACTCAGTTTTGTGTTTATTAAAAGTCAGCAGCTACAAAAAGTGTGGCTGCTGACTTTTAATAAACACACTGTCACCTCTCCCACGATCCAGCAATGCGGTCGCCCCAACCCTTGGTTCTCTCCCTTGGTTCTCTCCCTTGGTTCTCTCCGGCGCCGGCATCACAAGTGTGGGCACCTGGCTGTGACAGCTTGTAGCTTCACAGCCGGGTGCGCACTGCACCTTCTCAATGGCCGGCCATCTTCAGGGACCTGTGACGTGTCCCAGAAGATTGCAGGGAAGGAGGGGGAGAGGAGGATTTCCACTTGAATCGCCTAGGCGTAAGTGGGAGCTGGGTACCTGTCAAAACTAGGTACCCACTCCACCCCCCCTAAAGAATAATGACATGCCAAATGTGGCATGTCAGGGGGTTATGAGTCCTTAAAGCAGAAGTTCCAGTTTTGTGTGGAACTCCGCTTTAACAACTTCAGCCCCGGAAGGATTTGCCCCCTTAATGACCAGGCCATTTTTTGCGATACAGCACTGCGTTGCTTTAACTGACAATTGCGTGGTTGTGCTACGCTGTACCCAAGCAAAATTGGTGTCCTTTTTTTCCCCACAATTAGAGCTTTCTTTTGGTGGTATTTGATCACCTCTGCCGTTTTTTTTTTTTTGCGCTATAAACAAAGAAAGAGCAACATTTTTTTTTCTTTTTGCTATAATACATATCCCCCAAAAAATATATAAAAAAAGACATTTATTCATCAGTTTAGGCCAATATATATCCTTCTACATATTTTTGGTAAAAAAAAATGTCAATAGGCGTGTATTGATTGGTTTGCGCAAAACTAATGGTGGCGATCTGCCATTTTTAGTGGGACTGCGACATTGCGGGGCACAAATGTGACCCAAAATGACACCATTAAAATGTTCTGATCAATGTAAAAATGACACTGGCAGGGAAGGGGTTAACAGTAGCTTGCTCCCAGCTGATGGTGGCTTGCATGTGGATTTTGTGAACACAAGTGGAATTTTGACCTAAAGTGGAGAGTTAATAACAAGGAGTTGAAAACAGGAGTTAAAACAGGAGTCTTATAATCTGTAAGTAACATCTTAAACTTCCCTTAAGTAATTGTTTTGTAACTGGGAAATGAGTGCTAGCAAGGTTGAAGGTTTTGCTCAGTGCACAGTGTGCCACATGTATTCAAAATTGGTGCAACAGCTCCAGCATGGATACCACAGATGTGAGCAGGTTGCCCTTCTGGAAGCTAGCTTTAGAGATCTGGAGGAGCAAGTTGCAACACTGGGCAGAAAGGACAACTTTGAAGGGGGTCCTTTGCTCGCTGAGCAGTGGTCAGTAGGGTTGATGTGGAGGGCGGAGGGGCAAGTCAGGATTATCAGATAGGAAGATGGGTAAATGTAGTTAGAGGGAGTGGAAGGGGCTCACAGAATATGAAGGCCAGTCCTGTGTTTGTGCATCAAAACAAATTTGCCAAGTTGGGTGAAGATGTGGAAGTGGCAAACACAGAGGTGGCAGCCCTAGATGTCACTGCTACCCCTAACAGCCGGGAGAGTAGCCCATCTAGTAGAGGTGGTGAGGGGAGTGCAGGTAGGCCTAGACAGTTGGTGGTAATAGGGGATTCTATAATCAGAAGGATTGATAATTTGTCGCCAGGATCGCCTCAACCGAATGGTTTGCTGTGTCCCTGGTGCTAGGGTTTGGCATGTGGTGGACCGGGTGGATAATTTACTGGGAGGGGCTGGGCATGACCCAGCTGTCTTGGTCCACATGGAACCAATAAAAGTATACATGGAAACTGGAGTCTCCTTAAGAATCAATTTAAAGAACTAGGCTGCAAGTTGAAGGGAAGGACCTCCAAGGTGATATTCTCTGAAATATTGCCTGTGCTACGCGCAACACGGGAAAGGCAGGGGGTGATTAGAGAGCTGAATGCATGGCTAAAGACCTGGTGTAGGGAGGAGGGATTTGGATTTCTAGAGCACTGGGCTGACTTTTCATTGGGGTGCAACCTATATGCTAAAGACGGTTTGCACTTGAATTGAGGGGGTCTGCTGTGCTGGGGGAGAGGTTTATAGGAAGGCTGGAGGAGTATTTAAACTAGGATTGAGGGGGGAGGGTGAACTAGAATTACATCGGGAAGACAGGTCAGTTAGGGGTCAGACATTAATGGAGGGTGGAATGGAGATAGATGGGGGGAGGGTTATGGCAGGTGACAAGAAAGTTCCCATGTTGCAAACAGCCATTGGAAACTATAGTGCCATTTGTACTACTAAAAATGATATGAAAAACACCAGAGCAAAATGTAATAATGCATTAAAGTGTTTATTCACCAATGCCAGAAGTCTGCCAAGCAAAATAGGTGAGTTGGAAGCTCTGGTGCATGAGGAGAGCTATGGTATTGCTTGGTTTCAATCCTCACAGGACTGGGCTATTAATATTCCTGGCTATGCACTCTTTCGGAGAGACAGGGTAAAAAGGAAAGGTGGCGGGGTCTGTATCTATGTGAGAAGTGATCTCAAAGCAAGTGTGAAAGAGGACCTGATTGATAGAGAGTGTGAAGAGTCTGAAGCATTATGGGTGGAACTGCATATAGATGTGAGTAGTTCAAAGTTAATCATTGGAGTTTGTTATAGACCTCCCAATGTTAACGAGGAGGTGAAGACTCAGCTCCTTGCACAGATGGAAAGGGCTGCGAAGGCTGGGATGGTGATAATAATGGGGGATTTTAACTACCCAGAAATAGACTGGAGTAATGGCACTGCTGGGACAGTTAAAGGGCAAAAATTTATAAACCTAGTACAGGACAATTTTATGGTCCAGTTTATTGAGGCCCCAACTAGGAATGAAGCTCTATTGGACCTGGTAATCTCAAACCATGCAGAGCTTATTACTAATGTTCAGATAAAGGAACGCCTGGGTAGCAGTGATCATAACATGATTTTATTTGATGTTAGCTGTAAACAAGAGATACATACGGGAAACATAAAAACACTTAACTTCAAGAGAGCAAATTTTCCAAGGATGAGGGCTGTTCTCCATGATTTAGACTGGGAGGGCATATTGGCATTGGATAAACACAGAACAGAAATGGGAATTCTTCAAAAAGACCGTTTGGGACCTCACTGCAAAGTATATTCCCATGGGCAATAAGTTTAAAAGGCTAAAAATAAAACCTATGTGGCTCACGGTCAAAGTTAAAAAAGTTATAAACAATAGGAAAAGAGCTTTTAAAAAATATAAAAATTAAGGAACACTAGTGTCGTTTAAATGTTACAAAGAATTTAACAGAATATGTAAAAAGGAAATCAAGGATGCAAAAATTCAAAATGAATGACAGATTGCAAAAGATAGTAGGACAAACCCCAAAACATTCTTCAAATATATTAATAGTAAAAAGGTCAGGTCTGAGCATGTAGGCCCTTTACAAAATAATCTAGAGTGGGTGACTGGGGACAAGGAGAATGTTAATTTATTAAATACTTTCTTCAGCTCTGTGTATACAAAAGAGCATGGGGGAGCTCATGTCCATAAGGGGGTGGTAATGACACAGCCCCAAATGATCCACAATGGCTCAAAAGTGATATGGTCCAGAAATATTTAGACGGAATAAAGGTGGATAAAGCACCTGGACCTGATGGCATCCACCCACGGATCCTAAAAGAATTGAGCTCTGTAATTTCAAAGCCATTGTATCTAATTTTTAGGGACTCATTAATGACGGGAATAGTACCACTGGATTGGCGCAGGGCAAACGTGGTGCCTATATTTAAAAAGGGATCAAAGTCTTTACCAAGTAACTATAGACCTGTTAGTTTAACTATAGTCGGGAAGATACTGGAGCGTTTAATAAAAGACCACATAGATGAGTTCTTGCTGGAAAAAAAACATTTTAAGCAACAGACAGCATGGATTCATGAAAGACAGAAGTTGTAAGACAAACCTGATTTCTTTTTATGAAGAGGTAAGTAAAACCTTGGACAGAGGGGTGGCTGTAGACGTGGTATACTTGGATTTTGCAAAAGCGTTCGATACACGGCTCATGTGTAAAGTCTACAGGCTTGGAAATATCAGTTTGTAAATGGATAGAAAACTGGCTAAAAGACCAGATTCAGAGAGTAGTGGTTAATGATTCTTACTCTGAATGGTCTAGGGTTATCAGTGGTGTACCTCAAGGTTCAGTGCTGGGACCCTTACTCTTTAATATCTTTATAAATGATATTGGCTCTGGGATCAAAAGTAACATTTCTGTCTTTGCAGATGACACCAAACTATGCAGTGAAATAACGTCCTTACAGGATGTCTCCAATTTACAAGCTGACCTTAATGCTCTGTCTAATTGGGCGTCTATGTGGCAGATGAGGTTTAATGTTGAGAAATGTAAAGTTATGCACTTGGGGGCTAGGAATATGCATGCATCATTCATACTAGGGGGAGTACGATTGGGGGAATCCGTAGTGGAGAAGGATGTGGGGGTTTTGGTAGATCATAAGCTCAATAATAGCATGCAATGCCAAGCTACGGTTTCCAAAGCGAGCAATGTCCTTTCTTGTATTAAGAGAGGTATGGACTCCAGAGAGAGAGATATCATTTTGTCCCTGTTCAAATCATTAGTAAGACCTCATCTGGAATATGCAGTTTAGTTTTGGGCACCAGTTCTCAAAAAGGACATCGGGGAACTGGAGAAAGTGCAGAGAAGGGCAACCAAAACTGATAAGAGGCATGGAGGAGATCAGCTATGAGGAAAGATTAAAGGAACATAATTTATTCACTCTTGAGAAGAGGAGAATATAGGGGGATATGATCAACATGTTCAAATATATAAGAGGTCCATATAGTGAACTTGGTGTTGAGTTATTCACTTTACGGTCAACACAGAGGACAAGGGGGCACTCTTTATGCCTAGAGGAAAAGAGATTTCATCTCCAAATATGAAAAGGTTTCTTCACAGTAAGAGCTGTGAAAATGTGGAATAGACTTCCTCCAGAGGTGGTTCTGGCCAGCTCAGTAGATTGCTTTAAGAAAAGCCTGGATACTTTCCTAAATGTACATAATATAACTGGGTACTAACATTTATAGGTAAAGTTGACCAGGGAAGATCCGATTGCCTCTTGGGGGATCAGGAAGGAATTTTTTCCCCTGCTGTAGCAAATTGGAGCATACTCTGCTGGGTTTTGTTTGCCTTCCTCTGGATCAGGAGTCTCAAACTGGTGGCCCTCCAGCTGTTGCAAAACTACAAGTCCCATCATGCCTCTGCCTGTAGGAGTCATGCTTGTAACTGTGAGCCTTGCAATGCCTCATGGGACTTGTAGTTTTGCAACAGCTGGAGGGCCACCAGTTTGAGACCCCTACTCTGGATCAACTGTGGGTATAGATGTGGGTATATTGGATTGTACGATTTTTTTTTTTTATGGTTGAACTGGATGGACTTGTGTCTTTTTTCAACCTGACTAACTAACTAAAAAAAGTAGGGGGCAATCAAGGGGTTACGTGTGTTCCCTGGGTGTGTTCTAACTGTAGGGGGTATGGGCTGGCAGGGACATGACAGAGATCACTGCCCCGATCACTGGGAACAGTAGATCTCTGACATGTCCCCTGTCAGAACGGGGATCTGCTTGTTTACACTGGTAGATCCCTGTTCTGCCTCTGTACTAGGGGATTGCGGGTCGCCGGCGGACATCAAATCCGCCCAACCTGCAGGCACGCTCCCAAAGTGTGCAGGGGGTGCGAGCACCTGCCGCCGGTGGTGAGTGCATGCCTGCACAAGACGCTGTACAGCTACGGCGATTTGCGCAGGAGAGCCAGCCTGCTGCTGCATAACGACGGGAGCTGGTTGGCTAGTGGTTAAAGAGATAAAACACAGGGAAGTGCATATATTGCAGAGATCTAATGCATATTTTTTTTCCAAATATACAGTGCCTTGAAAAAGTATTCATACCCCTTGAAATTGTCCACAATTCGTTACAACCAAAAACGTAAATGTGTTTTATTGGGATTTTATGTGATAGACCAACACAAAGTGGCACATAATTGTGAAGTGGAAAGAAAATGATAAATGGTTTTCAATTTTTTTTTTTTACAAATAAATATGTGAAAAGTGTGGGGTACAGTTGTATTCAGCCCCCTTTACCCCCTTTGATACCCCTAACTAAGATCTAGTGGAACCAATTGCCTTCAGAAGTCACCTAATTATTAAATAGAGTCCACCTGTGTGTAATTTAATCTCAGTATAAATACAGCTGTTCTGTTAAGCCCTCAGAGGTTTGTTAGATAACCTTAGTGAACAAACAGCATCATGAAGGCCAAGGAACACACCAGACAGGTCCGGGATAAAGTTGTGGAGAAGTTTAAAGCAGGGTTAGGTTATAAAAAAATATCTCAAGCTTTGAACAACTGCAAACCTACCAAGACATGGCCATCCACCTAAACTGACAGCCTGTACAGGGAGAGCATTAATCAGAGAAGCAGCCAAGAGGCCCATGGTAACTCTGGAGGAGCTGCAGAGATCCACAGCTCAGGTGGGAGAATCTGTCCACAGGAAAACTATTAGACGTGCACTCCACAAATCTGGCATTTATGGAAGATTGGCAAGAAGAAAGCCATTGTTGAAAGAAAGCCATAAGAAGTCCCATTTGCAGTTTGTGAGAAGTCATGTGGGGGACACAGCAAACATGTGGAAGAAGGTACTCTGGTCAAATGAGATCAAAATTGAACTTTTTGGCCTAAAAGCAAAACGCTAAGTGTGGCGGAAAACTAAAACTGCACATCACCCTGAACACACCATATGCACCATGAAACATAATGGTGGCAGCCATAGGCGTGTGCAGCCTATTGCATTAGGGCGTGCACCCCAAAACTCAAACACACATCCGTGTGTAATATATATATATATATATATATATATATACTGTATATACAGTATACACACACACACAAACACTCACATATCTGTACATAGAACCACCCATTTATGTGCCTGCCTGACTCAAGAGCCTTTGTTCATCTTTTTATTAAAAAATAATAAATGCAGGCGCATGCGCGGCAGCGTCCAAGATGGCCACTTAGCCCGGGAGCTCCGCGCCGCTCTGATCTAACGCCGTCTATAGCGGCGGTGCAAGCCCTCGTTCCGGCCCGGCTCTTGTCCCTGCAGCCTGGGGACACCTCCAGCCACACCTGGATGTCCTTGTCTTCCTCCAGGCGGAACCTTATCAACGCCCTGAACGGATCCCTGGAGCGGCCCGGCCATCCCAAAATGGCGGCTGTCTTCTTACAGGGCCAGCCCGGCCTGTCAGACTCTATTGCAGAGCAGGATCAAGGGGCCCTCCCGTCCTCACAAGCATCGGATGCCAAAGTGAGTACTCTCCCGGGGTTCCCCTCTCCAGCATCCACTGACTCTTTGTTACGGAGGACATTTGGAGGGGCAGCTCTCACCCCTCAGCTGGATCTACCTCACAGCCCGGACCCCTGGGACATACAGGCCAGAGATCTCCCTCCCTCCCCTACTGATTTCCCCTCTATGATGGCTGCTTTTTCCCAGATGTTATCTAAAGGCCTATCCCACACAACTACACAGATTACTGCCTCCATACATGCAGATTTGCAGCAAATTGGCACCAGAATTGAAGTGATCGAACAAAAATCTGATTAGGCCATTCTGAGAATCAACCAAAATACTTCCAGAATCCAGGATCTCCAGGATCAACTGGAATCTGCCACCTCCAAAATTGATGACCTCGAGAACAGGTCGAGACGTTACAACTTTCGTCTCAGGGGGCTCCCCGAATCCGTTAAAAACACCCACACGGCAGTTCAGGACTTCATCAAAAGTCTAATCCCCAATATTCCAGCTCATCGCTTAGAGCTCGACAGAGCCCACAGGGCGCTACAACCACCTCGCTCCGATGGTCTGCCACGAGACATCATCGTGAAACCGCATTTCTATGCAGTCAAGGAAGAAGTGATGAAGCTCTCCAGGTCAGCAGAGAAACTGATGTTCCAAGGTCATCAGGTCCAAATCTTCGCTGATATTTCCCCATATACCGTACAAAAAAGAAGAGCCCTGAAACCACTCCTACAAGTCCTGGCGAACAAAGAGATCACCTACAGATGGGCCTTCCCGCTGAGATTAAACTTCTCATACCGCAACAAACCATACAATTTTTCAACGTTCCAAGAAGGGGAACGACTTCTCCTTCATCTGGGTCTGATCACCCAGGACGTCCCACAGTCTTCTGCCTCTCGAGGAGCATCGTCTGTCAAGAGAACATCCCCCACCAGCCCAGTGTCGCCAGTGTGGCAGAAACAGCTTTCCAAGCGATCAAAAGAGTCCTTTCCCCCATGAGTGGGCCTGCAGCATCAGCAGTCTCTGTTTTTGATCCTCCCCTGGGTCTGTGCTGACGACAGACTTGATGTCAGCTTTTTGGTGACTTTCCCCTTTCCTCTTCTGAGTTCTCCCCAGGACTTCCTTTCGGATCCCCATGGGTCCAGATTTTCCGGGGAAAAGGTTGTACTGTTCCGTTTTTAATAATGTTTTCTTTTTTCCTTTTTCTCCCAAAATACTCGAAGCTTTTTGGTCACTATTACCATGTGATAGCAGGGCTTGCATTGCTTTGTTTATGTACTGCCACGATTTCAATCAGAGGCGGCGTTGACCGGAGTGGTCGTAGTGCGCCTCTCTCTGGCTCCGATAGCTGAACCCTTGTTCATTCACCTATCGGACCCAGACTCTCTCGACCCTTGGGTCGCAGAATTTTTGCTTGGTTTTGGGTACCTGTCCAGGCAGGGGGGGGCCCCTCGCTGGTCCGTGGGGATATGGGTAAAAAATTTTTGATGCAATATCTAATGGTTCGTTCTCTCACTCCTCTATACCTCTTTTCTCTGCTCTTCTCTCCTTTCTCCTTCCCTCCCCCCTCCTCCTCAGCTACAGGTTCCCGCTGGATCTCCCGTCCGCCGTACCCCATTTGACTACTCCTTTGACAAATCAAACCCCCTACGGCCCAAATCAAAACTGCCCCCTAAACGTAGCCTTCGGGTAGCGCAAATAGTATGATCTTTTGGCCTGATTGATATCTGGAGGGAAATGAACCCCCAACCAAGAGACTACACGCACTACTCGGTCCCCCACCACACCTTCTCCAGGATTGACCACATATTTGTCCCCCCACACGTAATCCCGAGAGTAACCTCCTCCAAAATATATGACACTCCACTGTCCGACCACTCGATAATGTCTATGTCACTCAGGGGTGGGTCGGGGGTGAAGGGCCCCTTTCAATGGCGCCTTAATGAAACTCTTCTAAGCAACCCAACCCATTGCACGCTCCTAGACAAAGCTCTTTCCGACTACTTCAGTGAAAATGACACCGGGTCAGTCTCCCCGGTGTCAGTACTAGGATCCCTTTAGGACCCAGCACAACTCAGCTGACACAGCCTTTACCTGGGAAACAACAATGATTGGCCAGCTCACCTTTAAATAACTTGCATCAGCATTCAATCATTGCTCGTGTTAGAGTTTACCTTGTGTTTGATCCAGTTGATATCTGCTCTGTGTATTTCGTGTATGACCCGGCTCGTTTGACTCTGTTTGCTTGCTTCTGATTCGGTACCGTTTGGACTCTGATCTTCCTGTGTATGACCCAGCTTGCCTAGACTACGTTTTTACTAGCACCTTCATCTGCAGCGGTGAACTACAAGCACCAGACATCTATCCTCACCTGCAGCGGTGAACTACAAACACCAGACACCATCTATCCTCATCTGCAGCGGTGAACTACAAGGTCCAGCAAACATCTGCCTACATCTACAGCGGTGAACTACAAGTCCCAGCTGACCTGCTCTACTCAGACCTGCTCATGGTATGTGCTCTTGTTCTTTGAACTCTTTGAATAATCAGAACACCTGAACTGTTACCTGTTATATGCTCTAGCCTGACATTAACACAAGCCATACATAATAAAGAAAACCTACCATGGATCCTGAGCAGGCTCAGTTGTTTGCACAGGAACTTTGCCGCTTATCCCATCAAGTTCAGGAAATGGCCACAGAGCTCACCAAGGTGCAATCTCCTTCTATTACCACTGCTACAAAAACTCCATCTGAACCAAAAATTCCTTTGCCTGACCGGTTTTCTGGTGACCGTAAAGGGTTTTGCAACTTTAAAAACAGCTGCAAATTATATTTCAAGTTAAGGCCATCCTCGTGTGGCCCTGAAACTCAGAGGGTTCAAATCATTATCTCTCTACTACAGGGTGACCCCCAGGCCTGGGCCTTTAACCTGGAACCAAACCATCCAGCCTTGCTAACAGTAGATGCCTTCTTTGAAGCCCTAGGGTTGCTTTATGATAATCCAGATCGTGCTGCTACTGCAGAATCAACCCTGCGTAACTTAAAGCAAGGAACTACCACAGCTGAAATGTATTGCTCAGAGTTTCGCAGGTGGGCCCCGGAATCTGGCTGGAATGATGCAGCACTCCGCAGCCAGTTTAGAATGGGCCTTTCAGATGCAATTAAGGATGCTCTGGTCAACTTCTCCTACCCAGCCTCACTGGAGGAGGCTATGAGTCTAGCCATTAGAATTGACCGCCGCCAACGAGAGAGGAGATGAGAACAAACTACAGCTGTGGCAAACTATATACCTCCCTTGCCGCCTGACTATTCCACCTCCAGTGCCAAATCTGAGGAAGAGCCTATGCAGTTAGGCTCCACCCGGTTATCTGCCCAGGAACACACGCGCCGGCGTAACATGGGACTCTGCTTGTATTGTGGCCTCAAGGGTCATATGCTCCGTTCGTGCCCTACACATCCGGGAAACTCCAGGACCTAGGTAATTGCGGGGAGGTTACCTTAGGTCTGCTCTCATCTCCCCAGGGGGACAATCATATTCTTTTACCCGCTGTCATTAACTTTGGGACAGGGGCTCATGAACTGCTGGCCTTGGTAGATTCTGGAGCCGCTGAGAATTTTATTGATAAGACTCTGATTACCTCTTTGTCCCTGGAAACTCATGCTCTAGATTGCCCAGTCCGCCTGATTTCCGTGGATAATCGTCCTCTCTCACAAGATCTAGTGCTCCAAGCCACCAACCTTTTCCAGTTACAATTGGGGGCTTTGCATTGGGAGAAGATTTCATGTCTTGTCATTGACTCTCCATCCACTCCTTTGATCCTAGGCCTTCCTTGGCTTCAGAAGCACAATCCTGTAATTGACTGGCGAACAGGAAATATTCTGGCTTGGTCCAATCAGTGTAAAAAGAACTGCATCCAGCACCCTGTTCGACTGGCTACCTGTCAAGTGGGTATGGAACAGATTCCACTTTGTTATAAGGACTTTTGCAATGTGTTTTCTAAAGGGATTGCTGACACTTTACCACCTCATCGCAGTTATGATTGTCCCATTGACCTCTTGCCTGACACTACACCTCCTCGAGGGAGAGTCTTTCCACTGTCTGAGCCAGAGAATCTTGCCTTGCAAGAATACATCCAGGAAAACCTAGCTAAGGGTTTCATCTGTCCCTCCACTTCTCCCGCAGGAGCAGGATGCTTCTTTGTCCCAAAGAAGGATGGGGGACTGAGACTTTGTGTTAATTACAGAGGTCTAAATAAAATAACTGTTACCAATCGGTATCCTCTTCCTCTCATCACAGAATTGTTCTCTCAAATCCAGGGAGCCAAAATCTTCTCCAAACTGGACTTAAGGGGAGCCTATAATCTGGTGCGCATCCGTGCAGGCGACGAGTGGAAGACAGCCTTTAACACCAAGGATGGTCATTATGAATGTTCTTTAATGCCTTTTGGTCTCAGAAATGCACCAGCTGTCTTTCAGAACTTTATGAATGACATTTTCCGTGACATGTTGGGTCGCTTCATGCTTGTATATTTAGACGACATTTTGATATATTCTCCCAATCTTGAAACACATCAGAAACATGTCTGCTCAGTATTGGGCCGATTAAAGGCTCACTCCCTTTTTGTAAAGCCTGAGAATGTTCATTCCATGTTAAACAAGTACCTTTCCTAGGCTATCTAATTTCTGACAAAGGCCTCACCATGGATCCAGCCAAGATTCAAGCCATTTTAGACTGGGCACCACCTTCAGACCTGAAGGCAGTTCAGCGCTTCCTGGGCTTTGCAAATTTCTATCGAAAATTCATTAAGAACTTTGCCACCATTGCACATCCCATCACCTCTCTCACCAGGAAGACTTCGACTACCTTTAAATGGACTACTGAAGCCCAGGCAGCCTTCACTCAGATAAAGAAAGCCTTTACCTCTGCACCAATCCTACGCCATCCTGTTCCTGAGCTACCTTTTATTGTGGAGGTAGATGCATCTTTAGTAGGGGTGGGGGCGCTTTTGTCACAAAAGGATCCTGTAAATGTTGCCATCCACCCCTGTGCCTTCTTGTCTCGGAAATATTCCCCAGCAGAGCGCAATTATGATATAGGCAACAGAGAACTTCTAGCCATAAAGCTCGCTTTGGAGGAATGGAGACATTGGCTGGAGGGAGCTCGCTATCCATTCATAGTTCTGACTGACCACAAAAACCTTGAATACATCCGTTCTGCTAAAAGACTGAACTCACGTCAAGCCAGGTGGTCATTGTTCTTCTCCAGATTTGACTTCACAATTTCATATTTACCAGGACCAAGAAACATTAAGGCTGATGCCTTGTCTCGCAGCTTTCTTTCAGAGTCTCCTCCTCCGCTTCCTCCACAACCCATTATCTCTGAGGATAGGATTTTGGCTTTCACCCAGACTGACATCTCTGAGGCCTTGTTACCTGCACAGGCTGAAGCCCCTCCCTCCACTCCCTCCGGTATGCTTTTTGTGCCCCTGGCTCTTCATTTGCAGGTATTGCAGCAGGTACATGCATCAAAACCTGCAGCACATCCAGGGTTTAGACAAACTTTTGAGATTATCTCTCGCAACCTCTGGTGGCCATCGATTAGGCAGGATGTGTTAGCCTTCGTCCAGGCCTGTGAAGTTTGTGCCAGAAGCAAGAGCAGTACCTCTAAGCCGCCCGGTCTCCTACGTCCTCTACCAATACCTACCTGTCCCTGGACCCATTTATCTATGGACTTTATCACTGACTTGCCTCCGTCCCAGGGATGTTCCACGATCTGGGTGGTGGTAGACAGGTTCAGTAAAATGGCCCACTTTGTTCCGCTTCTGAAACTTCCATCTGCTAAAGAACTGGCATCTTTATTCATTAAACATGTTTTCAGGCTCCATGGGGCACCAATCAACATTGTCTCAGACCATGGCTCTCAGTTTATAGCCCAGTTTTGGAAGGCCCTTTGCTCTCAGCTGGGGATTAAGTTATCATATTCTTCAGCATATCATCCTGAGACAAACGGCCAAACAGAAAGGACTAATCAGACTCTAGAGAAGATGGTACGTTGTCTGATGGCCAATGATGAGGTGGAGTGGGTCAACGTCCTGCCATGGGCAGAGTTTGCCTTTAACAATCGTGCCAGCACATCTACAGGGACCTCTCCTTTCTTCTGTGTTTACGGGTTGCATCCTCGTGTGTGCTCCTTTGATCTTCCACCCTCTGATGTGCCAGATGCCAACACCACAATTGAAAATTTCTCCAAAATCTGGTCCGATGTTAATCATGCTATTTCTCGCTCTGTGCTGGCTTTTAAGAAAATGGCAGACAAGAGGCGCTCAAAGGCACCAGGATATAAAGTTGGTGACAAAGTGTGGCTATCATCTAGGAATCTGTCCCTGCATGTTCCATCTAAAAAACTTGGCCCAAAATTCATCGGGCCCTATAAAATTTCGGAGATTGTTAATCCTGTATCCTATAGATTAAAACTCCCCCCATCCATGCACATTCCAAATGTCTTTCATGTTTCATTGTTGAAGCCTGTTCATTCTAGCCTCCAAGTAAATGAACCAGAACCTGTGGATGTGTTGGACAGTCAGGAATATGAAGTGGCATTTATTCTTGATTCCAGACGAGTGCGCAATTCCTTACAATATCTCGTTCATTGGAAAGGTTTCGGCCCAGAGGATCAATCTTGGGTCCCAGCTCGTGATCTTCATGCTGACCGACTTAAGAAGAAGTTTCATCTTCGTTACCCAAGTAAGCCTGGGGGTGCAGGAGCAACCCCTCGAGAAAGGGGGGGTACTGTCAGTACTAGGATCCCTTTAGGACCCAGCACAACTCAGCTGACACAGCCTTTACCTGGGAAACAACAATGATTGGCCAGCTCACCTTTAAATAACTTGCATCAGCATTCAATCATTGCTCGTGTTAGAGTTTACCTTGTGTTTGATCCAGTTGATATCTGCTCTGTGTATTTCGTGTATGACCCGGCTCGTTTGACTCTGTTTGCTTGCTTCTGATTCGGTACCGTTTGGACTCTGATCTTCCTGTGTATGACCCAGCTTGCCTAGACTACGTTTTTACTAGCACCTTCATCTGCAGCAGAGAACTACAAGCACCAGACATCTATCCTCACCTGCAGCGGTGAACTACAAACACCAGACACCATCTATCCTCATCTGCAGCAGTGAACTACAAGGTCCAGCAAACATCTGCCTACATCTACAGTGGTGAACTACAAGTCCCAGCTGACCTGCTCTACTCAGACCTGCTCATTGTATGTGCTCTTGTTCTTTGAACTCTTTGAATAATCAGAACACCTGAACTGTTACCTGTTATATGCTCTAGCCTGACACCCGGGATGTCTTTGGGCAGCACACAAAGCGGTGATGAGGGGCGGGATCTTACAACTCTCCTCACAACATAAAAAGGAAAGCAGGGCGGAAGTCTCGCGCCTCACTGCAGACTTCCGCTTGCTGAGTAAAGCCCACAAACAACACCCCACACCGGATAACTTGGCCAAACTTGACTCAGCTCGAGTGAAACTCAACCTCTCTCTTACTACTTCCGCGGAGAAACACTTACGGTGGTCCGGCGCGCGTTTCTATTACCAATCGGATAGGATAGGCGCTAAGTTAGCTACTAAGCTTAGCCCGAGGTTCCGTACCTTGGTATTTCCCAAAATTCGTGCCTCGTCGGGTAATCTGACGCAAAATCCTACCATCATTATGAAATCATTCCACGACTTTTTCTCACATCTTTATGAGACAGTACCCCACACTCATTCCAAGGCCAGAGAGCAGTTTCTCCAAGACATTAACCTACCTCACCTACAGCAAACACACCGCGACCTGCTAGATGCCCCCTTCTCCTCCGAGGAAATCTTAGAAATAATGAAATCCTTGAAAACGAATTCTGCCCCGGGTCCAGACGGTTTTTTGGTATGTTATTACAAGAAGTTTGGCCCTCGTCTGGCTCCTTACATGGCCCGGTTCTTCAACTCCCTCCGGGATGGAGCCCCTATCCCTAGCGACTTAAACTCGCCTTTTATCTCGGTCATACCTAAACAGGGTAAAGACCCAAGCGAGGTGGGCAGCTACCGCCCTATTTCGTTAATCAATAACGATCTCAAAATAATGACTAAAATACTGGCAAACAGGATGTCTAACTTTATTGCTAATTATATACATAGGGACCAAGTGGGCTTCATCCCGGGGAGACAGGGACCGGACCAGGTTCGCAGAGCTATTGACTTGATTTCCCTTCTGCAGTCCCGGTGGGACGGAGGCCCTGCACAAGAGGGCTTCTTGCTGTCCCTGGATCTGCAGAAGGCCTTTGATTCCGTATCGTGGCCCTACATTTTTGACATTCTAGAACGCTGGGGGTTTGGCGACGGTTTTTGCACGATAATTCACACTTTATATTCCTCACCCTCAGCACAGGTGCGACTAATGGGTCATTACTCGGAACCCTTCAGTATTCGTCGGGGAACTAGACAGGGCTGTCCCCTTTCACCCTTGATTTTTGCTATTGCAATCGAGACCTTGGCTATAGCCTTTAGATCGAACGAGAACATCAAGGGAGTGAAATGTGGTACTGACGTTCACAAATGCGCCTTATTTGCTAACGACATGCTCTTGTTCCTCACTGCTCCTCTCACATCCACACCTAATGTCCTCAGACTTTTGAGAGACTTCGGTCTCATCTCTGGTCTTCAGGTGAACGTAACTAAATCTGTGGCCCTCAATGTTTCGGTCCTGGTACCTCTCATAGACCAACTCCGACCACACTTTCCCTTCACATGGGCTAGCGCCTCAATCCCCTATTTGGGTATCAAGCTGACGAAAAACATTGGAGACCTATATGCCGCTAACTACCCCCCCATGCTCCGCTCTCTAGAGCAGGACCTACGAAAATGGTCGGGGGAGGGCCTGTCATGGTTAGGTAGACTCAACGCAGTCAAAATGACTCTCCTGCCACGCCTTCTATACCTGTTCCAATCACTTCCAATACCGATTAAAAAATCTGTCTTGACCAAATTTCAGTCCGGGGTGATTAGGTTTGTCTGGGGGGACAGGGGCCATCGCTTTGCTAAAGAAATATTGTTCAGGCTTCAGTCACAAGGGGGCCTGGGACTACCAAACTTGTGGCTATATTACCAGGCAGCACAGCTAGCACAGTTCTCAACCATTTACACTAAAATCTGCAGGCCAGATTGGATCTCCATTGAGAGACAAGCAGTACCACATTTCACACTCGACTTCTTAACATGGAGACCTCCCAAACATAGACCGGCCATCTTAGCCCCCACTTTGTCTCACTCCCTAGCCCTCTGCGACCAATTGCATACCCACGCCAACTTGATTTCCCCCTTAAGGCCCCTCACACACCTGTTTCACAACCCTGACTTTCCCCCTGGGATGAACATTCATGCATTTCATTGGTGGCTGAACAAAGGCCTTTTCCGGATAGGACACTTATTTACTCCCAATGGCCCCATTTCATTAGGCCATTGTTTGGGTTCACTGGAAATGCCTACCTCGGAAAAGTTTCGACTCTTGCAAATTCGTCACTTTCTCCACTCACTTTGTACTGATAGGACGAACACTCCTAAGGCCACGATGTATGAGCAATGGTGTTCTTCGTCAGCCCCCCAAATGGGTGGGATATCCATTATCTATGCGTCCCTGGCAGATAGGACGGACACCCCGGCATACGCTCGTTCCTGGGAATCGGACCTGGACATTCAGTGGGACCCTACTAAGTGGTTCCAAGCCTTCAGCAGATCATCCAAAGGTATTTTAAATATGGCCTTGATTGAAGCTAACATTAAAATCTTTACTAAATGGTACTACGTCCCGGCCAGACTCTCCAGGATATTCCCGGACTCCTCCCCCGTCTGCTACAGAGGTTGCGGTCATATTGGCACGATGCATCATATCTGGTGGACTTGCCCCCGCATACGGAGTTACTGGAATAAATTCCTCCATATTCTAAGGAGAGTATCTGGGGCAGGGGTTCCACAGGACCCCACATATATTCTATTGAATTGCAAAATACACAACACTTCTAAAAATACACAACAACTTATATTCTTTATGTGTTTGGGTGCCAAAGTCACTCTAGCGAAAGCCTGGAAAACTCTTTCGGTGTCCATATCGGCCACCAAACGGAAGATCTCTTGGATAATGTCACAGGAACAAATAGTGGCTAAACTGCGTGACACGGTCCCACATTTTGAAGGGATTTGGGAACCTTGGGCTAGGTATATCGGTATCTCACTTTACCCAGGTCACCTACTGTACTAACGTAGGGGAGAGTCTGGCGAGATTACCACCTCTATCCATTTACCCCACCCCCCCTCCCTCCCTCTCTCTTCTACTAGCTCCCTTTCATCTTCCTTCTCTGTTCTTTCTTTTCATGTTCTATCCTCATCTTTCTTATACCAGCTACCGGCTAATAACGGTCTTACTAAAGCCAAAACATACTCAATTGTTCTTTTAGGCTGTCCTAAACTACTCACTTGGCATATCAGCCTAGATGGCAGCCAGTCACTCTCAGGTTTCTATCCCGGACCATGTGTCTGTCAGCTCCGTCCGGGGGGCTGCTGCGCCTGGGTTCCTTTCCAGTGTGAGCACTTTCCTGGGGGATCTGACAGGAGGTGGGTAGTCACCCCCTTTGGTGGGAACCCTGAAGCTCTCGCACTCCACAGTATGTTCCCATGGGGGTGGAGTGATGATCTCGGGGGCCTTCCTGGGGGGAGTCCCCAGTTAGAAATTCTTCTCAGGTTGTCCGTTCTCCTAGCGGAAATTAACAATTCATTAATAAGATAGTAAACTAGCCAGGAACTTTGCTCTACCTTAGATACATCATCTGTGTAAGTGCTATGTTGTTCCTGCTTTGTATTTCCCTCTTTTGACTGCCTTGGTCATTGAGGAGTATTATGTGATATGGTTTGTTCATATTGTATTTTCACTGCAAAATTTCAATAAAAACATTGAAACAGAAAAAATAATAAATGCATAGAGGTTTGCGCTTTTAACGCTTTAACTCCCGCTAGCGGCTGAAGAAAGCCAGCGCTGCCAATTTATTCCAATGGGCATTGGGTGCATAGCACTAACTCTCGGTGGAGCTGCTGGTTTAAAGCGGCTGTTACCTTCACTCCCGCCACCTCTGTTTCACCGGCTCCGGGTCTAGGGTCCTGTGGAGTTTACCTCTGAACGATGTAGGCACCAAACACTTGAGTATGTTTTCCAATGCTTTAATGAACAAGTAATAAAGGAAGTAGCAGGAAAGAGGCAGAAGGAAAGTTGCAGGGAAGCTCAAATACCTTTCTTTAGTATTCTTTAGTACATTGGTAGGAATTGAACACTTGTAGTTGAATGCACTCACCTTGTGGGATTCAATCTTTGCCTGCCTTGATAGGCCTCTCTCACTGGTCTAGCAGCCAGTATGCAGCAGGAACAAATGTCTCTGCCACAGACTTGTTTGGAATAAAACCCGTACGATCCTCTGCCACAGAATGTAATGGTTTAGGATGAGTATCAGACACAGAACTTGAACCTTTAAGCCAACCCGGCAGTACTATGCAGTAAGATCACTTCAGGATACGTCCTCCAACTGAGTCACCAGGCCCCTCTCCAGAATAGCACTCTGCATGATCCTTCCATAATGGGTCCTCCCTGGGATCTCCTCAGTTGTCCAGCTTCTTCACTCAGGATAGACAGCTCAGGACCATTCCTCTGCCACTGTGGTAGGCCCCAGACAGGCATCTGGGCCCACCCACACGCCACAGCAACGTGGGCCTCCAGAACGGAGGACCATGAGGTGGTATTCCTATTGCATACCTGTCGGCCAGGAGGGCCAGCAGGTGGCTAAAAATGAACCCCTGAACATGGCGTCTGTCCCATAAATACGCTCTCTCAGAATGCAACTCGGAGGACCACCTCCACTGAATTGTCTCCGGGACAGAGGAGCACTCATACGCTTCAACACGTTGCCTTTCCAACACCGGCCCATGGGGACAACGACACCCACCGGCGCAGTGTGGAATCACACGCAACTCAGCCAAGCTGGAACAGAGGCAAACCTAACTTTACCTAACAAGTAACCCACTAGATTTACCTATCAGCAGTAGATTAAAAATCTACCAGCGCTACAGGTGGTTTAGAAGCGGTGTATACAGCGCTACCGCACCACCCCAAAGATGCTGCTTGCGGCACCTTTCCTAACGTCCAGCAAGCACACTGCCCCCGTGTGAAAGCACTCAGGCTTTCACACTGAGGAGGCAGTTTTCAGGCACTTTACAGGCGCTATTTTTAACACTAAAACGCCTGAAAAATACCCCAGTGTGAAAGGGGTCTTAAGTTACTGGCTGTGGTCACACTTCAGCCTCCCCATCATACCATACAAGGTTAATGTCCCTCTATGGTATGTGACGATGTCATGGCTTTGGGGTGAAGGAAGAGAAATTAGAATTAGGTAAGTGAATGAGGTTACCCCCCTCCCCCTACACACTGCGAGGATGGACTTTTTTACTGTCCTGGAGTTGGGCTGTATTATTATAATAAGAGTTTTTGATAGGTTAGGAATTCCTGGGACTTCTGAGGTGCTACATAGATGTAGTCCATATAAACACACATTATATGTTATTAAAAAAAATGTGGGATATATTTATGTAACACCTCAGAAGTCCCAGGAATTCCTAACCTGTTCAAGAATGTTACTTTATCTTTCAGTAAACCTGTCCTGCAAAGACTGCTATCTGTCCTCTGAGCTCTTCCATCATCCCCAGGGAGAGCTGTGCTGTGTGCTGGACAGGAGGAAAGTGATTGAGGGTGCACTCTGTGATGATCTCTTCCTGCTCCTCCCATTTGTACTGGAGGCTGGAAAGCCCCGACTCAGCCAGACAGGAACCCGAGGAGAGAGACAGTTTTCATCCAAATACTGCATCAGAGAGGAGTTCGGCAAGCTGTCTTCTGGCAACACAGGGCATAGGATGGTGGGTAACACAGGGCATAGGATGGTGGGTAACACAGGGCATAGGATGGTGGGTAACACAGGGCATAGGATGGTGGGTAACACAGGGCATAGGATGGTGGGTAACTTCTGTGAGGACTGCAGCCACAGCTGTGCAGTAAGCAGTCAGGAATTATCCGATGCTCTCTGAAGTTCACATGCTTCATCTCTGACAGCGGAGTGATATTCAGCTGACAGGGATATTGTAGCCGGAACTACAGAGTCAGCATCGGAAAATGCGGCTGACTGACTGATTACTCCGCAGCCAGTGGCTGCAGTTCCCACAGGAGTTGTACACATCCATGGCAAATAGTCTTACTTGCAGCAATGTCATCTTATGACCACGCCCCCTTATGACCTCACAATCCCAGCATGCCCCGGGACTCTGATGTCATAGGGGGTGGGGTCGCCGCCTATATAAGTCATAGCAGAGCGCACAGACAGCATTACAGCCAGAGAGAGCGTTGTGTCAACATCTCTGGAAGAGAAGAGGGAAGAAGACGATCCAGATGTCCGGGCCACCTCTAGCAAAAGAGCGGCAGAAGATAGCGGAGGAGACAGCAGAAGATCCAGACACCGGGAGAAGACGCCGGAGAGACCCCCGGAGTCGGAAGAAGACCCCCAGAGTCAGAAGAAGACCCCCGGAGTTGGAAGAAGACCCCCGGAGCTGCCTAATAAATTACTTTAAAAACCGTGTACTATGTTTTTTTCTTGACACTTTTTTCCCTAGGTGAATGGGTAGGGGTACCATATACCCCATACTCATTCACAAAGGGTGGGGTGCCAGGATCTGGGGGCCACCTTATTAAAGGGGGCTCCCGGATTCCGATAAGCCCCTCGCCCACAGACCTTGACAACCAACGGCCAGGGTTGTCGGGAAGAGGCCCTTGTCCTCATCAACATGGGGACAAGGTTCTTTGGGGTGGGGGGGCCGCAGGGCGCCCCCTCCCCAAAAGCACCCACCCCCCCATGTTGAGGGCATGCGGCCTGGTATGGCTCAGGAGGGGGGACGCGCACTCATCCCCAGCCCCTTTCCTGACCGGCCGGGCTGCGTGCTCGGATAAGGGTCTGGTATGGATTTTGGGGGGACCCCCATGCTGTTTTTTAAGCATAGGGGGTTCCCTTTAAAATCCATACTAGATCTAAGGGTCTGGTGTGCCCCTGGAGGGGAACCCATGCCGTTTTTTAATTTAAAATTTGGCGTGGAGTTCCCCCTCAAGATTCATACCAAACACAGTGCCTGGCATTGGCGGGGATCCAAGTCGGATCCCCGCACCAGTGTGAACCCGGCTCGCAAGGTGTCAATCTCACCACTAAAAGATTGACACAGTATCAGACAACAATACAGAAGTTGATCAAAGGGTGGTGGTAAAGAGCTGAAAAACCACGTGATTTGGTGAAAGTTGGCTGGAAAAGTCCTGCCGTCTGTATGCAAGACAAACTTCTGGCCAACGCCCTTTGTACAAAAATCCAAGGGAAAGTTTGTACAAAGTCCTATCGTGTGTATGGGGCTTTAGAAGAAAACCTGTTAGGCTGCTTTCACACTGAGGTGCTTTACAGGCAGTATAGCGCTAAAAATAACGCCTGCATAGCGCCTGTAAAGAGCCTCTCCTTTCACTCCAGTGTGAAAGTTTGAGTGCTTTCACACTGGAGTGGTGCGCTGGCAGGATGCCAAAAAAAGTCCTGCAAACCGCATCTTTGAGGCGCTGTAGGAGCGGTGTATACACGGCTCCTACAACACCCATGCCCATTGAAATCAATGGGCAGCGCCTCCAAAGTGCCAGCAAAGCGGGTGCATTTAACCCTTTTTCGGCCATTAGTAGGGGTTAAAAACGCCCCGCTAGTGGCAGAAAAGGGCCGCAAAAACGATGGTAAAGCACCACTAAAAATAGCGGCGCTTTACTACCAACGCCCCCAATGCTCCAGTGTGAAAGTAGCTTTAGAGTCTGCAAAAGACTTGAGACTGGGGCGGAGGTTCACCTTCCAGCAGGATAACGACCCTAAACATACAGCCAAAGTTACAATGGAATGGTTTAGATCAAAGCAAATTCATGTATTAGAATGGCCCAGTCACAGTCCAGACCTAAATCCAATTGAGAACCTGTGGCAAGACTTGAAAATTGCCTTTCACAGATAATCTAACAGAGCTTGAGCTATTTTGCAAAGAAGAATAGGCAAAAATGTCACTCTCTAGATGTGTAAAGATGGTAGAGACATCCTCAAAAAGACTTGCAGCTGTAATTGCAGCAAAAGGTGGTTTGACAAAGTATTGACTCCGGGGGGGGGGCTGAATATAAATGCACACCACACTTTTCACATGTTAATTTGTAAAAATTGAAAAACATTTATCATTTTCCTTCTACTTCACAATTATGTGTTACTTTGTGTTGGTCTATCACATAAAATCCCAATAAAATAGATTTACGTTTTTGGTTGTAACATGACAAAATGTGGAAAATGTCAAGCGGTATGAATACTGTAGCACAGTATTGTATGTATGAGCACTGTACACTTTAACTATAATGACAACTTCTACATAGTCCAAAAGCAGCTTACTAACAAGTACAAATTTTACCAGAAATGTTGGAGATCTCTCCTTCTGGACATGGGACACACTCATAGCAACATTCATGAATTGAAGATCCAAACATTTTTCTGCTGCCAGGTAAACAGGGATCTGAGCATTGAGATACCGGAACCTAAAAATCAGATATTATTATTATTTTGTAGAGGTCCATCAGGTGCAATGAAGCTACATTATACAAACTAAGAACAACAGCATACATAAATTCAACACTTCATATACCTGATATGTGCCTGCTGTACCATGTACTTGTATGAGAAAGTGCCCAGTTCTCTTTGTCTTTGTATTGCTTCCTTTATGTGAAATCCCTGGTGTTCCTGCTAGTCCCTCTGCTTTCCTATTAAAAACCGACCACACTAAGGAAGAGAACACACAGTGGTCAGTTCTCTAGCTGTGCTAGGAACTCCTTCAATGACTAGACTTGTCCTCACATGCCTCCCCTTGCACAGCCACTCACTGGGAAGACCAGTGCACTGATGTTTGTCCACTCTCACCTCCCTATGCAGCTGGAAACAGAGGGTACTGTATGTGATTATTAATCAAAAACAGGGGAAAAGGTATTTATAACGTTTTTTATTTTTATACATAAATGTTTTACCATTCATTTCTATTGAAACTACAAAGGGAGAGATTAGAGTCAGTTAGGAAATTGTACTTTAATTCTTATTGCTAGCTCTTGAGCCATCAACTACTTTTTGTTTTGTTTTCCTTATAATATGTTTTTTTTTTTTTGTTCTTAATTATCTTTTGTGGGTGCTCCAAAGTCACTTTTAGCTGCTGTGCTATCTATAGTGAACATTCTTTTTCATGTTTTGGTGTAAAGCTTCCCTAAAAATAAATGGGTGGTTGTTTCATGAAGTTGGTATTTTGGGGATTATTTTGGGGGTATATTTGAACTCTTGTTTAAGGGGGTACTATTATGGGGTTTTCTTTAAATTTGGGGTATATTGGTTTATTTTGTAGTTTGTTAGGGCCTTGTTCAATATTTTTATTCATTCAAATTAAGACGCTGTTCTCAGAGTACAAGAAGTATAACATAACAATTTAGAGTACAGGACAATCACATATTAAGACGTTATCAATTACAATAGTCAGATGGCATGGGAAGGCATGCTAGCTGGTATACTAAATTGTGAGCCAAAATTAAGACAGTAGTGCAGGGTTAATGACTAATGGTATACATTAAATAGTAATGCCTGCTTGGCAGTGAGGGTCTACACTAACAGGATGTCTGAGGAACCACGTAAAGTTGTTGTACAGTTAAAAGGTCTTTAACCTTAATGCATTCTCTGCTTTAAGGTAAAAAACCTTTTACATGCAGCTCACCCCTCAACCTCCCTTAAATACTCACCTGAGCCTGATCTCGGTCCAGCACTGTCTGCAGCAGCTCCTCTCCTGGGTCTCCAGCAGGAGAGGAGCAGCAGGAACCATTGGCTCCTGCTGCTGTCCATCTAAACCTGTAAGCAGAGAGCAGGGGGTGGGGCCGAGCTACTGTAGGTGGTGTGTCTGAATAGATGCAATCCGTCTGGATGGGGAGTGAATCCACATGAGTGACACTCAGCAGGAAGAACCAGATGACCTGACAAGGCAGATGACCTGACAAGATGAGGATCGGGGCTGCTCTATGCAAACCTATTGCACAAAGCAAGTAAGTATAACATGTATGTTATTTTATTGAAAAAAAATTGTAGGTTTACAATTGCTTTAACAGGTGAAGCGTAGAGAAGGAATTGGAGGGGAAGGGTGAGTTAAAGAGGGTCCACGAAGGATACAGGCTATTAGCCAGGCAAGAAAGAGGGCTAAGGGCTTTTTATATTTTTGATTTTGTGTTAATAGGGTTTTTTTGAAGTCTGGGGTTTTTTAAGTGCAGCATTCCCTGCTTACTGACCATCTGTTCTTGGATCTACCTTTTGAAAGAAAAAAGTGTAAGAACAATGTACACCTAAACCACCTCATGTTATATCATTCAAATTCACAGGGCCCTCTCCCTTATTTCCATAGATTAAAAAAGGTTAGGAATACACCAGTTAGGCCTTATTCCTGAATAAAACTATATGACTGCTGGTCACTTTAACTCTTTAACTACTGTATCTTCTGCAGTATCTTTATTGTTGTTGTAAAATTCCAGGCTGTGGTCTTTGTCTCTGGTAATTTTAGGCCTGACCATGCTACTTAAAATTTTCCGGTTGTTGGTCAATTTTACCCTGTTGTGGCATCTGCTGTCTCTTAATTCTTGTAGTATCTTACCTTTACATAGACTATCCCCCCTTCTGTCCATCATGAATGCTGCTGCCAGTCTCATCCACCTTACCAATCGCTCTGTGGCTGCTACTCCTCTCTGTCAATACCTCCACTGGCCTCGGCTCACTCAATGAATTAAATTCAAAATACTAACAACAACTTACAAAGCCATCCACAACTCAGCCCCAGCTACATCACCAGCCTAGTTTCAAAATACCGACCTAATCGTTCTCTTCCTCCCAAGACCTCCTGCTCTCTAGCTCCCTCGTCACCTCCTCCCATGTGTCAGAAACCATAAATCAGACTGAGACAGAAGTACAGTTAAATCAGATTTGTTCAATAATAATAAAAAAAGTTAAACATTGTCAAAACATAGCCAGAGTTCAGGAACTGGAATGGATAGTCAGGCAAGCCAAAACGTCAGGGAGCCAGAGATGAGCGTAGTAGAACAGCAAGCAGGATCTGGACCCAGACGGAATGTCAGCTAAGCAAGTCTTTAACAGGAACACAGGAGAGCGTCTCTAGAGATGTGACCAAGGCGAAGGCAGAGATCATCTGGGCTGGACGACTTAAGTAGGCAGGACTGACAAGCAGGATATCATCAACAGGTGCATCACTGTGGAGAGACAGGAGCTGGCAATTAGCCGACAGCTGAGTGCCAGCTTAGAGAAGGAAGGGCTGAGCCCAGCCCTGAGAGTACCCCCTCCTCAATGACCCATCCCCCTCGGAGGACCACCAGGCTTGAGGGGAAAACATCTATGAAAATCACAGAGGAGGACAGGGGCATGTACGTCCAAGGATGAGACCCAAGAGCGTTCCTCCGGCCCGTAGCCTTTCCAATGCACCAGGTACTATATGAGCTTACTGAACCTACGGGAGTCAACAATGAACTGTACTTCATACTCCCCATGGTTCTCAACCTGGACAGGGTAAAGACGAGGCACTGAGGTGGTAAAGCAGTTGCAGACCAAACGTTTTAATAAGGAGACATGAAATACGTTGAGATACGCCTATTAGAAGGAAGGTCTAATGCGTAAGACACTGGGTTACTCCTGCGAAGAATACGGAAAGGCCCAATAAACCGAGGTGCGAACTTCAGACAGGGAACACGAAGTCGGAGGTTGCGAGATGACAGCCAGACCCTGTCCCCAACCTGGTAGTAAAGTGCAGGCAGGTGTCTGCGGTCAGCATGGAGTCTGTACCTACCATTAGCATGTCGCAAAGCCTCCTGGATTTGTGCCCAAGTGGAACGAAGACCACGGAGATGCTCCTCTAACGCATCAATACTCCGCTGAACAAAAGAGTAATGCAACATGGAAGGTTGGAAACCACGATTTGCCATAAACGGGGACAATCAGAAAGCAGAATTCAAGGCACTATTGTAAGCAAACTCTGTCCACGGTAAGAGTTCTGATAAGTTGTTATAATGGTCAGAAACATAGCAACGTAGGAATTGCTCCAAGGACTGAATTGGCTCGTTCTGCGGCCCCATTAGATTGTGGATTATACACAGAGGAAAATGCAAGCTGAATTCCCAACTATGCACAAAAGGCTCCCCAGTACCGAGACACAAACTGACTACCCCTGTTCGAGACAATCACCTTGGGTAGTGAAGGGATATTTAGCTTTACCACATCCATTTTACAATAATCAACTTCCATTTTGTTTTTTATCCTGTACTCTATTTTACAGACAGCTGCATGTACTGTTCATTATTCTTCTTATCTTTCCTTACTTTCCATTTCTTGTAAAGCAGGTGATTTCCCAGAAATGATGCGTTTGTTTGGTTTCACTTTTGTCATAAAATGTTTCTGTATTTGATTGGATAATTTGTATGACACGGTCAAGGGGTGTTAGTTTCTGAAAGCCCCCTTTAAATATTCACACCAAAGAATAAAGATTGAATTTGCTCTGCGAGACTTTGTCATTCTTTTTTTATCATTGTCTCAATGGGCTAATCTCACAGGCCTGTGGGGATTGTAAGGTACACCTTATGCAGACTTATCGAGGGTCTAAAAATATCCCTAGACAACCTATATCACCTTTCAGATGGGAGCTCATCCGGGATTGATCATAATACGTCCGGTGATCTAGATTTATATCTATTTTTCTCTTGCCATGATTTATTTAGAGATCAATTCCTTTTAAGGGACCTGTAATTAGTTTTTTAGACCTCGATAGATAAGCCCTGGGTGGGCTTCAAAAAGCTGCTCTGAGAAGCAGTAAGACTTTAAGGAGATGTCCATAGAATAAGACTGCAGCGACTGTTCCGGGTAAACAGTAAAAACCTTTGGGAAAGGTTGATTTATACAGTACTGTAATTATAAGTAAAAGTCTGATAAGGTGTGCCCGACAAAACCTGATCTCTTTGCTTTATCTTCCTGTTGCGTAGCTAGCTGTCATAAGATGATTTGTAATCTGTGTAATGTTTGTCTGTGTGGAATTTGTCGGGTGTCATAAGGTAAGATGACACCTTTTCCACTGCGCTGTTTATTTTTTAATGATTTATATATGAATTCTTTGACTCTAAAGTTTAAGATATAACCTGTATCTTATTGTAGTCTGCAGAATGATTCTGGCTTTGTTTTAGTGAGTAAATATTTTCTTTTCCTTGCAGTAATCAGACGTTTAGTGTCATTTTAGAGAAAGAACTAAAAAGAGAAATAAAATATTGGGTGGTCTGAAAAAATAAAATATTGGGTGGTTTCTTTTTCTCCATACCTGTAGACGAGGAGACACGGCCACTCTTTGTTTTTACTGTGTCGATTGACCAACACAGTCGTCAGTTTATCTGGTGTAGAATGCCACAGAGTTATATAGACTCACCTGTGGTCTATTCTATAGTACTCCAAGCCACCCTCAGGCCTTGGACTGCCCCTCATGGTTCTGTACTGTTGCAGTATGTTGATGATCTTTTTATTTGTAGTTCTTCAGAAGAGGACTGCCGAGCTGATAGCCTATCCTAATTGAAATGGTTACATGTATGTGGTCACAAAGTGTCTAAGAAAAAGTTACAATGGTGTAAACAGGAGGTTGAGTACCTAGGGTTTGTGCTGTCTCTGGGAGTTAGGAAAGTCAGTCAAAAAAAGAGCTGTCACTCTTGTGGGTTTGCTCTGCCCACTTACCAAGAAAGACATGCTTATCTTTCTTGTAATGATTGGTTGCTGCTGCCAATGAATACCTGACTGTTATTTCTATGACAATATATTGGGACAAGCAACCCTCTCTGAAATGTCTGATACTGTAAAATGGTCTGATGAAATGTTAAATGTTTTTGCCATGTTGAAATGTGCAATGGTTACCAGCCCGAGCCTTGGTCTCCCTGAAATATGACAAAATGTATAACTTGTTTGCCAGGGAAAATTGCAGAACCATGGTGGGAGTACTGGCCCAGGAACATGGTGGGAGACTGCGCCCTGTAGCTTTTTTTTTTCTCTCAAAGATGGTCCTGGTGCAGGTTCAGGGCATGCCCGCGTGTCTCAGAATTTTAGCGTCCTGTGCGATGGTGGTTGAGATGGCCACTTCTTTCACTCTGGGACACGACACCACACTTCACACCACCCACAATGTGTCAATCCTGTTGAAAAATGTACATACACAGCACATGTCTGCTCAGAGGTTGAGCGGATATGAGGTGATTTTGCTGTCCAATCCAAAATTGCACATCAAATATGCTTCTCCCACTGCAGGCCCAGCACCAATTTTAAACACCCTTTCAGGATTAAAGGGAGAACAGGATGAGGTTGTGCCACAACATGACTGCATAAACCTCATTCACCAAGACACGTCACCCAGGTCTGATTTATCTTCCACAGCACTACCAGACACACAGAATGTTTTTGTGGATGGTTCTTGCTCTAGGCCAAATGATTACACATACCATGCAGGGTATGCAGTTGTGCAGCTTCCAGATGTTATACTTGAGGCCAAGCCTATCCCATATCAATCAGCACAGGCTGCTAAATTAATTGCACTCACTAGAGCATGCCAGCTCTTTGAAGGTCAGGATGTAAACATTTACACTGACTCGAAGTATGGGTACGGCGTGGTACACGACTTCGGTGTGATATGAAGTAGGCGTGGCTTTGTGGCAGCAGATGGAAAGAACATTTCACATTTTTCTTTGATAATGTTACTGCTAAAAACCTATCTAGCTACCTAAAACACTGGCTATAGTCCATTGCAGAGCACATACAGGCCAACAGACAGAGATAGCCAGGGGAAATGCTCTGGCTGACCTTGCTGCTAAACAAGCTGCTATCTCACAGACAACAGACATCCAAATGGCTATGCTGATACCTGACCTATCCCCATTTGAACAGTCACTCGCAGATCTCCAGGATTATGCATCAAATTATGAGTTAAGGGACTGGGATAAAAAGGGTGTGCAGAAAGATCCAAAAACTGGACTTCTCTGCAAATTGGGGAAACCATGTATACCAGCGGCAAGTGCATCACTCACTCTTCATCTCACAGTACCACAGAATAGGCCAAACAGGTATGCAGGTCACGGCTGATCTTCTGAGTAGAGATTTTTTTATTCTCAGGATGGGTCGAACTTTTTGTGACCACAAAAGAAGATGCACAAACAGTAGTGAGGATCCTCACTCAGGAAATCATTCCTCGATGGGGATGCCCACTTCAAATAAACTCAGACAATGGCCCAGCTTTCATGGCCAGGGTCTGCCAGGACTTGGTAAAAACTCTCAAGATAGAATGGAAGTTCCACTTTCCCTACCACCCTCAAAGCTCAGGGATAGTAGAAAGAATGAACAGAACAATAAAAGATAAGAAAGGCCACAGGAGGAACATTTGCCAACTGGAAAAAGGTCCTCCCAGCAGTCCTGGCAGAAATAAGAATGACCCCTTCCAAAACAACATGGTATTCACCTTTTGAAGTTTTGATGGGTAGACCTTTCCCCACCCCATGGGCCAGAGCACCTTTAATGGTAGAAAAATATGTAAGAAAACTGGTTGAAACATTGGATACAGTCGAAAGAAATGTTGCTCGCACCTCTCCTTTTTCTTCACAGGAAGCTACTCACCCCTTCAAGGTGGGAGACACTGTGGTGGTCCAACAGCTAAACAGAAATTAGAAGCAAGAGTATCCCTTTAGACCTCCCACCACAGTGGTTGCAGTGACCAGAACAGCCATCCTAGTGGAAAACTGCCAGTCCTGGATCCATGCCAGCCGAGTAAAAAACGTTTCCCAAAGCCCCAGGAGCGGGAAGGAGACCTTGGATAAAGGAGGCCCTCAAGCAGAAGTCCAAGCAGATGAAGGAGGAGTTCCTGGGAAAGCAGGTCCAGCCAGAGAAGATGACCTTGCTTATTTCACCACAGACTTCTGGCAAGGCATTTTGCCTCCTGATCCTGATCTCTCTGATAGTGTCCCTGCCAACCTGGATCATCACTAACTGTATCTACCACCCTGAAGATTTGGGTGCAATTAAAAGTATCTGTGGGAACACACATAAACAAGAGAACATTACAGTGACACAAGCTAGAACAAAGAGAGAGATTGGAGATAGTTTTACTGATAAGATGCTTTTGCTAAAATTTAAGTAAGCTTATGCTCAAAAATCAGGGTATGAAGAATGTTGGATATGTAGCAAATTACATCCTAGCACTGCCCGAATTCCCCTTTTGGCTGTACCTTTAAATATTTCCTCCTTCCTCAACGAGACTCCTCCTGTCTTCCTAACTAACATATCCACTCTGTACATAAACAACACTGTTATCTTCCCAATAGCAGGTAAAAGTAATTTCCCTGATTGGTGTTTTAATTTAGGGAATGAGACACAGACTAACCTCTCCATTTGTAGCAGGTCAATATTTAACATCTCCCTGTGCCAACCTACAGGCCAGTATACACCCAAGATACCCCCTCAAACACAGCAACAAAAGGTAGTTGTTCTATAAACAAGATATTGCCTGGGCATGGTTTCCTTCTTGGACAGGATGGGGGATAAACATGATGAAAAGGTTGAACAATTATTCAAGTATATTGGATGAGATAATGGAGAGGAATTCAGATGACATTGCTATGTTAAACATAGAAATTAGAGCAATTAGAAAACAGCTAGAACTACATGAGTTAGCTATAGAAAGCATGAGTGCGGCTCTCGCAGGTTTATGTGAAATGACTGAGGACTACGAATGCTGTACTTGAATCTCTAACATGAGTGCCAAGGTTTGCATAATTGCATGCATTCAATCTCCTAATGATAAGGTTCTATCCTACATGACATATAGGAAGAATCATCAGGCAATCTATGCCACAATCCCAAAGAAGTACTAGAACACTAGATAGAATGTAGAGATCATCTTATATGATCTAAGACGGGATTGAAGGGATATTTAGCTTAACCACATCCATTTTACAATAATCAACTTCCATTTTGTTTTTTATCCTGTACTCTATTTTACAGACAGCTGCATGTACTATTCATTATTCTTCTTATCTTTCCTTACTTTCCATTTCTTGTAAAGCAGGTGATTTCCCAGAAATTATGCGTTTGTTTGGTTTCACTTTTGTCATAAAATGTTTCTGTATTTGATTGGATAATTTGTATGACACGGTCAAGGGGTGGTAGTTTCTGAAAGCCCCCTTTAAATATTCACACCAAAGAATAAAGATTAGATTTGCTCTGCAAGACTTTGTCATTCTTTTTTTATCATTGTCTCAATGGGCTAATCTCACAGGCCTGTGGGGATTGTAAGGTACACCTTATGCAGACTTATGGAGGGTCTAAAAGTATCCCTAGACAACCTACATCACCTTTCAGGTAGCCCATGTAAGCGAAAGATCTCCCAAGCAAAAATGGAAGCCAGTTCCTTAAAAGTGGGCAACTTCTTAAGTGGAATACAATAGGACATTTTCGACCATTTTCAACCACCATAAGCATAACTGTAAAAACATTCAGGAGCAACCACAATTGAAAGTTCTGATCGGGACAGTCTTGAAAGGACAAACAGTCAAATAATAAAAACGTTCAATGAGATAAAAACTTGTGTCAATTTAATAATAACATGTGATTGGGTGAAAAATTATCTAGACATCTCCTTGCATAGAAGGAACTACTGAAAAGTGGCTCCTCACTGTGACAGTACCTTAAGCAACAGTAAGTGGTGGACTGGTTTGGTGGGGCAGTGCTGCAATGGCAAAATCTTCATGTGTTCCTGGATGTCACTAGGAAGAGGGAAGCCAGCATGTGCAGAGCCGGATGGACAGTGTGGAGCCTCGATGGGATCCCCAATGATGTGTGGCGGAATCACGCGGCAACCAGGAAGCAAAGGGGGGGACCGAGAGGCAGCAAGAGCAACCACCGACTGGAGCAAGTGGACCACAAGGATGCACAGCTCTCTCAGAGGTAGGACGTTGAGACAGAAGGGTGCCAACTCCAGTCTCAGAAGCATCAACCTCAAGGATAAAAGGTAATGTAGGATCAGGATGTGCCAACACAGGAGCAGAAACAAAGGCAGCCTTGAGACTCTCAAAGGCCTTAATGGACTCCAGAGACCAACTCTATGGGTTACCGTCCTTTCTGGTCATATCAGTCAGGGGCTTGGCCAGAGAAGAGAAGTTACAAATAAACTTCCGATAATAGTTGGCAAAGCCAAAAAAAACGCTGCAGAGGGCATAGGCCCACAAGTTGGGTTTATGATGAAACTTGCACTTGTCAATAGAGATTGTTCTGTCTTAGTTTCTGTAGCACATGACAGACATCTGTGTGGTGGCTCTCCAGGGACTTGGAAAATATGAGGATATCGTCAAGATAAACCACCACACATAACTGCAACAAATCTCGGAGGACATTATTAATGAATTCCTGGAAAACTGCTGGGGCATTACAAAGGCCAAAAGGCCTTACGAGGTACTCATAATGGCCTGTTCTGGTATTAAACGCAGTTTTCCACTCATCGCCCTCCTTAACCCTCACGAGATTGTATACCCCTCTCAAATCAAACTTTGTGAAAACTGTTGCTCCCTTAAGGCGGTCAAATAACTCCGTAATCAACGGAATTGGATAGACCCCTAAAATCAATACAAGGTCTCAGTTCACCACTCTTCTTCTTCACAATAAAGAAACCAGCACCAGCAGGAGATGAGGATTTGTGGATGAAACCTCTCGAGAGCACGTCTGCAACATAATCCTCCAAGGCCTTATCCTCCAAGACCGACAAAGTGTAAACCCAGCTACAAGGGGGTATGGCACCAGGTCGAAGGTCAATTGTGCAATCATATGAACAGTGTGGAGGCAACCTACCGGCTTGACCTTTATCGAAGACATTGCTAAAATCGCGATACTTCTCCGGCAGAGAGGAGAGTGAAGAGGTGCACAGGACCTTGGCTACCTTTTGGAAGCATGTCTTACTGTATTGTGGCGACCAGGAGAGAACCTCAGCACAGAGCCAATCAAAAGAGGGGTTGTGCCTCTGTAACCAAGGATAACCAATAACCATCGGAAACTTAGGAGAAGAAATAACTTGGAATTGTGAAGAGCCCCTACGGCCATGGACAATGGAACAGTCTAATGAGTCACATGGGTAGGCTGTAGAGGTCTCCTGTCAAGAGCCTCAATGGCAAGTGGAGTGTCACGCAGCTACAGCGAAATCGAGTGCTTCGATACAAAGGCAGCATCAATGAACAGGCCTGCAGCCTCAGAGTCGATTAGAGCCTGTATCTCAACGGACAACTGTCATGAAGATCCAGGCGCACGGGAATACGGCCACGGGCCCCACTGCGCATGCCCGCTGGTGTCAGGCGGGCTATTTAAACCGGTCTGTCACACTCAATCCCCGCTGTCTGCTCTACAGCGTTCCGTGTGTCTTAACCTGATCTGATCTGTGTATTCTGTTATTTGACCCGGCTTCCTGTTTGACCATCCTGCTGTCCGCCTGCACCAGACCCTCTTGGCTTGCCTGACCATCCCTCTGTGTAATCCCTGGTACCTCTGCTGTCCGACCAATACCGACCACCGGCTTGTTGACCATTCCGCTGTGCAATACCCATATTCAGTCTACTACCTGCTGCTTGTTCCAGTCCAGCGTTCCAGTCTACTACCTGCTGCTTGTTCCTGGTTCCAGTCCAGCCTCCTACCTGCTGCTTGTTCCTGGTTCCAGTCCAGCATTCCAGGCTCCTACCTGCTGCTTGTTCCTGGTTCCAGCCCAGTTCTTCAGTCTGGCTTACTTACCTGCTGGGTTCCTGGTCCTCCCTGCATTCCAGTCTCAGTCTTCAGTCTTCTCTTCAGCTTCAGGTTCCAGAGGGTACCACCACTCCTGAACTTCCAGTGGCTGTTGATCCTGCCAGGCGCCCATACCTCTCTTAACTCCTGTCCCTCTGTCTCCATTCCAGGGGAACAGGAGTGGGAGCTGTAAGGGAGGTCTTTCTCTGCACTTCAGGCGCAAAACCTACCAGGTACGTGACAACAACTCAGCCCAAGAAAGGGTAACCAAAACCAGGGGCTTATCCTTCTGGATAACTGGGGACGAAACAACGCCTCCTAAGGTCTGTCCGTGACAGGACCTCAAGGTTCGGGCGTGCCCTGGACAGGTAGGACAAGACTTCAAAAGGTGACCTGCCTGGCCACATTAAAGGCACAATCTCTCCCTCCTTCTAAGGGTACACTCATCCGCAGAGAGACGCGTGAAGCCCAAGTACATGGGTTCATCTTCACAGACCGACTTGGTACCAGGAGGCATGGGAGATGAGGGAGGCAAGGGTGGGACTGCAAAGTTCGGAGACAAATGTACAGGAGGCTTCCACAAGCGCTCCTTAAAAGGAAGTCTTTATCTGAGTCTGGAGTCAATGAGGATGGCAAACGTGATCAACTTCTCCAGCTTACTGGGTATATCTTGGGATGCTATCTCATCCTTGATGGTATCCGAGAGACCATGAAAAAAAGCACCCACGAGGGCCTCATTGTTCCAAGCAACCTCTGCTGCCAGAGTACGTAATTCAATGGCGTAGTCGGCAACCGTTCTCATAGTCTGTTTGATGGACATGAGGCACTTGGCAGCAGAAGTGGAGTGTGTGGGAATGTCAAATACCCTTTTAAAAGAAACCACAAACTCAGGGTAACTCAAGACAACAGGTTTTTGCATCTCCCATAGAGGGTTTGCCTAGGCCCAGGCTCTCTCAGAAAGCAAAGATATCACGAAACCTACTTTGCTTCTGTCCGTGGGAAATGCCTGGGGCAGCATCCCAATGTATATCTCAATCTGGTTGAGAAACCCTCTGCATTGGACTGGATTGCCCCCAAATCCCTGGGGAAGCGGAGCGGAGCGGAACCAGACATACCTCTTATAGAGGTAATACTCGAGGCGGGTGCCTGCACAGAGACTGGAGCAGCAGCAGGGATGACCTGCAAGACAGGTTGTACTGGAGCAGCCACAGTGGGAGATTCCAGGTGAGCCGTGCGACTCAGGAGCATTTGTAACGCCATGGCAAACTGATCTATGCGGTGATCCTGCTCATCCAATCTGGAAAAAATATTACCAACAAGTGGATTGACTGCATCTTCTGAATTCATGGCCTTCGCCTACTGTCAGAAACCAAGAAGTACAGTTAAATCACACTTGCTTAATAGAAATAAAAAAAGGTAAACAGAGTAAATGTAGTCAAAACATAGCCAGAGTTTAGGAACCAGAAACAGATAGTCAGATAAGCCAAAATATCAGGGAGCCAGAGATGAGTGTAGTAGAATAGCAAGCAGGATCTGAAGCCAGAAGGATTGTCAGCCAAGAAAGTCTTTAACAGGAACACAGGAGATCATCTCTAGAGATGTGACCAAGGCGAAGGCAGAGATCATCTGGGCTGGACGACTTAAGTAGGCAGGACTGACGAGCAGCATATCATCAACAGGTGAGTCACTGTGGAGAGACAGGAGCTGGCAATTAGCCGACAGCTGAGCAGCCAGCTTAGAGAAGTAATGGCTGAGCCCAGCCCTGACACCATGCTCGCCTCCAGGACTTTTTCAGAGCCTTTCCCATCCTATGGAACTCCGTACCCCAATCTGTCTGATTATCCCCTACTCTGTTAGCTTTTTTGACGATCCCTGAAAACCCTCCTGTGACAGCCCACTCCCTTCAGGTCTGTCTCAACCCTGCTATTGCTCTTAAGTACCCATTTGAACTGTGTGCAAGTACACATGCCCAAGTCATAGGAGAGGAGAAGCTCCTTTAACAGGTTTCTCCATGAAACAAGTGGTCTGTGAGCTCAGTTACTGTTTATAAGATATGCTGAAATGTTTGAATGTACCTGTGCCTCATGTGATTGGATGTAACGTTTACCCCACCCTGTGTCTCTTTGCCAACAAGGAGGGGCGTTGTCTCCAGAGATATATACTTGTGTCTGTTCTTCACTAAAAGTCTTATGCTTTTATTCACCCTACACTGGTGTCTCGACAAGTGACTGGGTGGGCTAAGGGATCTTGGATCGTGCTGGTACTGGGCAAGGGAAGCTTATACGGCGAGTACAGGGTCCTTCAAACCTCCTCTTGAAAAAAGCCTATCCTGCCCACACCTAACAACTGTATTTTCCTTTTCTCCATCAGCTCATCCCCCACAGTTATTACCTTTTGTATCACTTGCCCCTTCCTTCTAGATTGTAAGCTCTAATGAGCAGGGTCCTCTGATTCCTCCTGTATTGAATTGTATTGTAACTGTACTGGTACTATCTGCTTTCATGTTGTAAAGCACTGCACAAACTGCTGGAGCTATATAAATCCTTTGTAATGATAAAAATAATAATAATAATACCTCAGCTGACCGGACCATTTTTGCAATTTTTCCATTGCTTTTTTATTTTTCCCCCAAACCATATATTTTTCTGCATAATAATAGTCTCTTAGATTTATGTATCCTGCACCCCCACTAATCTGTGTTTTATTAGTTTGGAGCGGGAGCTGCTGGCTTTGAACATTTCCCAGGTAAATTTACCAAGTATGCTTTGTAAGGATGCAAAGAAAGACACTGGTACAGGGATAGAGAGGGATCTAAAAATGTAGAGAATTTGTGGTAGTTTAACCATCTTAAAAGCCGCAAGTCTGCCTGACCATATAAAGATATATTTTGACAGATTTCCAAGGTCCTTAGGGAGATTGTTCAGGAAGGAGACATAGTTAGCTCGGAATAGGGATGATACTTGTTTGGTTAAGTCGATCCCTAAGTAGGATATATAGTTTTCAGCCCATGTGTATGGATATTGCTTACTTAAAAAAAGACTGCCGTTCAGGTGAAATTCCCAAGGGAAATATAAGCGATTTAGAACCATTAACCTTATATTAAGACATTTGGCCAAAAGTTTCAAGAGTATCTCTTACTGAAGCCAGGGAAGATGTGGGGTTGGACAGAATGAGAATTACATCATCAGCAAACAGATTTATCTTGTGTTCTTGTGATCCAATTGTTAGCCCTGTAATGTGCTGCATAGATCTAATTTTTTCCACTAATGGTTCCTTCATTGAATTAAATATTAGGGGTGAGAGAGGGCACCCCTGTCTTGTCCCATTTGAGAGGCTAAAGGGTGTAGATAACATAGAGGAACAATATACCTGGGCTGAGGGACATGAATAGAGTGCTAAAATTTCTGATAGAATGTTTGATAGAAATGCTTTGTGCGCAGCCCAGACAGTGTGAGGGCCTCTTACTGATCCTGAGTTTTGTGCAAAAAAGCCTTTCACTTGACTGTGTAGGGAGTCTGGGAATAGCTTAACCAATCTAGTGATAAGAGTCCAGTGATATCAGTGAAGGTAATTTAAATGCCTTGATATAAAGACAGCACCCTCTGATGTGATCCACCACCACATAAAATGCACGCTTACCGGAGGCCAAGCTTTGGCAAGCCTGTATAATTGGTCAATGTCCGGACATCAATCCAACAGCAGCAACTGTCTGTGGTTACACCAAAGGCTAGCCAGGAGACCTCAAATCAATGGGTATACAGCACAAGGTATCGATCAGAAACCCAAGAAAATGGAGAGAAGCTCACCATAGAGTGAATCAGTATGTTAAAAGTTTATTAAAAATAAAGGTTGCACTTACACGGAACTGAAGTTATAAACATACATAGAAAACTTTCCGGCTGGCTTGCAAACACCCGTCCGCATACAAGGTACACCACGATGATGTCAACACGTCAACCTCCCGAAGTACGTTTCGTCTCAAAAATGACATTGTTTGGGGAACAATGTCGGGATGTTGACATGCTGACATCATCGCGGTGTACCTTGTATGCGGACAGGTGCCTGCAAGCCGGCCGGCAATTTTTCTATGGATGTTTTTAACTTCAGTCCTGTGTAAGTGCAACCTTTATTTTTATTAATTTTTTAATATGCTGATTCACACTATGCTTAGCTTCTCTCCATTTTCTTGGGTTTCTAATCGATGCCTTGCCCTGTATACTCGTTGATTTGAGGTCTCCTGGCTAGCCTTCGGTGTAACCACAGAGAGTTGCTGCTGCTGGATTGATGTCCGGTCATTACCAATTATACAGGCGTGCATTTTATGTGGTGGTGGATCACATCAGAGGGTGGTGTCTTTATATCAAGGAGTTTAAATTACCTTCACTGATATCAGTGGACTCTTATCACTAGATTGTTTAATCACTTATTGAGGATTATATATATTTATTTTTCAATGGTACCGAGATTGTTTTTCATTCACCATGGGTATTCACTCACTGTTAAATTATAGTATATTTGCACAGCTTTTTCTTTTCCATTTGTACTCATTGTTTTGTGTGTATCTCACAAATTTTAGCTGCAGCTTTTTATTTATTATTTTTTTTATTAGGTTAGCGTGGTATTTTTTTCTTATTTTTCACTCTGAGAATAGCTTAGACTGAAGAATGCTCATGTTCATCTTCCAAAGGAAGGTTGGTGATGTTTTAGGGTTATCCTCTATAGTAATACATATTGGGGAATGGTCCAACCAAGTAGCAGGAAGTATAGATGAGGATGAAACTTTTTGCAAAGTCCATTGGTCCAAAAGAAAGAGATGAATGCGGGAATATGTGTTGTGGCGAGGTGAAAGAAAATATATATTCCTTTTCTTTGCATGCTGGCATCTCCATACATCGTATAGCCGCAGGTTAGATATCAGTGGGTTTAAACCTGATTTGCCTCATTTAGGAATAGATGTAGTGTCAATGTGAGGGTCTGGGGTGATATAAGTCGCCACACCATACAACAGCACCTTGTTGAACAGCAAGAACTTTCTTGTGTAATTTGCGGATCAATCTCAGCTGGTGGACATTGGGTGCGTAAACTGGGATGATAGTGTATGGTGAGTTGTTGATGGTTTCTACTACTATAAGGTAGCGTCCATCCGGATCCTTTGCAGTTGAAAGGGTGTAGAGTAAAGGCTATCAAAGTGCCTTTATTTTTATGTGGGGCATTGGCTGTAATGATGGTATCAATTTCTCTGTTCCTACATGATGGAGGATTGGACTCGCAGAAGTGTGTTTCTTGAACACTATGCTAGCTTCCAGAGAGACGATCTCTTTGCAGGGTGATTAAGACCGTTTACATTAATTGATAGAATCATGATGGTCATGTAGCAGTAGTAGTGATAACGTATCTGAAGAGGAAGGTTTGTGGTTTGTTGTTCTTGTTCCTTGATCAGAGGGCATATCTCAGATCAATGTTATGCCAAGATGGGGGGTTCATGTTTGAGCAGTGGGTGTTCTCTTAGATGCAAGTCATCAAAGGGTAACACTAGGCAACCTTGAGTAGTCTCTGAAGTTAACTTGCTGAGTAAAAGAATGAAAAGAAAAAGATAACACAACTCTAGGGCACTGCCTAGAAATTACTTCCTGTGGGTAGGCACAACCGGTGCCAAGGAATGTACTGTAAGAGTGGGGACAAAAAGTTTGCAAGACCGATTGTGGGCGAGCATCATGCCGGACCGCTTTGTGTGGGTGATCTTGCTCTTGCTAGTTATTTAGCGCTTTTTTTGGCTCTTTGCGGTAAAGGATGAGCTTGCAGGTTCCTGATGGTACTCTGATCCATGGGGGTTGTATCAGATGTATCAGGAATAATGCCCCATTCCTGCAGGAGGCTCATTCCATTTTTAAACGAGGACACTGTGTGCTTTGATCCATTATAGGTGATGCAGATTTTGGCTGGTGCTATCCACTGGTACTGGATCTGGTTGTTATGCAGCGTCTTGGTGATGTTGTTGAGCTGTCTGTGGCGGCTTAGGATATGCTGGGATAAGTCCGCAAATATTTGCAGTTGGCCATATGGGTCAGGTAGGGCGCCTAGTGCTCTCATTTTTTGCATTGCTCTTTGACGTGAAAGAAGTGAATCCAAAGGACTGTGGCAGAGAGAAATGTAGGTTTTGGCAGCCTGTGGATGCGGTCGATGATCAGCTCAAAATTTTTTGTTTCAGGTAGTATGGTTTTGATTAGACCACGTGCGTAGGAGGATAGGTCAGAGTTTTGCACCGATCCCGGTATTTTGATGTTATTGCATCTGGAACTATCCTTGATATCTGCAATTTTATCTTTTAACCATTTAGTGTCCTGTGCCTGATCTTTTTGAGTGTCAATAATGTCGTTCACAGTGTTAGTAATGTCTCCTATATTAGCTGCAATATGGGTGACCCTAGTCTCCAGTACATCTATGCTGTGGCCAAATCTTTGCATGAGAGAAAGCATATCAGCTTGTAGTGAGCTTCTTAAGGACGTTAGCATATCCTTTAATGTAGTGTCCATCACTGGTTGTCCGATAGTAGGGAAGGCAGCTATGGAGTCAGGCATAGAATTTTGCATTGGCAATGTAGGAGTTAATAAGGTGATATGGCTTACCTCATAGCTGGTTGCAGTGACATCCAGGAGCATTTTTACCTTAGCAGGGCTGCTAGATACTGGGGTACCTGAAGGAGAAGGTGGAGGCTCCATTCCAGTATTCAGGGAGGTTTCCTGGTTCACAACAGAGGGTGCAGACTGCATGGATTGTGTGGGGAGGAGAGCCGTGGATGATTTATGCAGAGGACCGGCCGCAGCGCCATTTTGGCTTCACCTTGCGGTTGGCTTTTACATGTAGGCCGTCAGTTTGTGGGGGAGCCAATCCTCCTTCCTCTTTAGGGACATGACCTCCCGGGTGCTGCAAGTGATATCCACAGGCTGGGGGATGCAGTGAGAGATAGCTGGAAGCTGGCTGATGCTTGTACTAGCGGCTGGTGTGAAGAGCTCCTGTTCTAAGCAGCAATCCTGTTCACGTGCCGGTCAAGCCCCCCCGTATATTGATTGAGGCAATCATTATGGAGCAATCTCTCTCTGTTGGGATAATCATGTGGAGGAATCTCTGAGAATGCTCCACTTGATTGCTCCCAGAGGAACTATGACAGAGAGCCTACCCCTTCTCTACATCCAGTAAACAGACCAAAGAGACTGCGGGAAGACAAGGAGCAGAGACTGTGCTGTCACTGCCACCACACACAGTGCTACCTGTGGAATCTGGACCTTCCCTGGTGAGTGAGCCCCACGCCACTGGGCAAGCCAAGCAAGCAGAGTAGCAGAGAGTCACAGAGAGGGCAAACACCTAATCAGTAGGAACAAGGATAACCTCAGTGAACTACTGGCCAATTTATATCTGCCAGTAATAGCAGGGCCTATTACAGCTTTACGAAAAATGTCGTGCTGCTAAAACCACCATAGATTTTTTTTTTTTTTAACTTAGCTATGTAAGCTTGTCAGCCCTGCCAGTGTATGCTGTCGCTAAGTTTGCCTGTGAAAATTGTACTGTTCTGTAACACCACATAGAGTGTTATGACATCCCCAAGAATTCTTTGCCGCCTGCCCACAGTTCAAAAGCCATAAAGTGTATTCTTGGTAACATATAGTGGTGAAGTACACCATGTTGGAACAGGAAACATAAAAGTAGTATCATTCATACTTTTTTTAGATCTCTAACCAGGAGTGCACTGTATGCATTAACCATCTGGCATGATACATGAAAAAAATAACTTCACTTAAGTAGCTTTATGCTGCTCTAACCAGCAATTACAATGACAGCCCAGACTTACTTAATAACACAACAACAGCTGCTGCAGTGTCTGTTGTCAAAAATGGAGAAGTTTAATTCAGAAATACAATGCAATATTATTGTTTCTTTGTATTATATTTGTTTAATTTTGATGTGTTTTTCTTTTTTTCAATAAAAAAGTGTTCATTTTTAACACTTTTTGACCCCTAGTTAACCCTTACCAGCCCTAAAATACATACCCTCCATCCCCTATTAGCCTTCTATTATTTTCTGATGGTTTTCTAATTTCTACTTTTTAATTCACTAATAAACTTTTTCAATGTTTGCTTGTTTTTTTTGTGTTAAGCTTTTTTTGTGTTACATTAAAAATGAGTCAAATAAAAAAAAAAAAAAATCCTACATTTCATTTGTACCAGAACTGTAATTTTTGTATCTTAACAAAAGGAATAAGTTAAGCCTCATACACACGATTGGACTTTGTACAGACTTTCCCGTGAATTTTTTTACAAAGGGCGTTGGCCGTAAACTAATTAACCACTTCAGCCCAGGAAGGGTTTACCCCCTTCCTGACCAGAGCACTTTTTACAATTTGGCACTGTGTCACTTTAACTGCTAATTGCGCGGTCATGCAATGCTGTACCCAAACTAAATTTGTTCCCACAAATAGAGCTTTCTTTTGATGGTATTTGATCACCTCTGCGGTTTTTATTTTTTGCGCAATTAATGGAAAAAGACCAAAAATTTTGAATGAAAACAATATTTTCTACTTTTCGTTATAAAAAATCCAATAAACTCAATTTTAGTCATACATTTAGTCCAAAATTTATTCAGCCACATGTCTTTGGTAAAAAAAATGTCACTAAGCGTATATTTATTGGTTTGCGCAAAAGTTATAGCGTCTACAAACTAGGGTACATTTTCTGGAATTTACACAGCTTTTAGTTTATGACTGTCTATGTCATTTCTTGAGGTGCTAAAATGGCAGGGAAGTACAACCCCCCCCCCCCCCCAAATGACCCCATTTTGAAAGTAGACACCCCAAGGAAATTGCTGAAAGGCATGTTGAGCCCATTGAATATTAATTTTTTTTGTCCCAAGTGATTGAATAATGACAAAAAAAAAAAAAATTACAAAAAGTTGTCACTAAATAATATATTGCTCACACAGGCCATGGGCATATGTGGAATTGCACCCCAAAATACATTTAGCTGCTTCTCCTGAGTATGGGGACACCACATGTGTGGGACTTTTTGGGAGTCTAGCTGCGTACGGGGCCCCGAAAACCAAGCACCGTCGTCAGGATTTCTAAGGGCATAAATTTTTGATTTCACTCCTTACTACCATCACAGTTTTGAAGGCCATAAAATGCCAGGACAGTTCAAGCCCCCCCCCCCCAAATGACCCCATTTTGGAAAGTAGACACCCCAAGCTATTTGTTGAGAGGCATATTGAGTCCATGGAATATTTTATATTTTGCCACAAGTTGCGGGAAAATTACAAACTTTTTTTTTTTTTTTTTTGCACAAAGTTGTCACTAAATGATATATTGCTCAAACATGCCATGGGAATATGTGGAATTATATGCCAAAATACATTCTGCTGCTTCTCCTGAGTATGGGGATACCACATGTGTGGGACTTTTGGGAGCCTAGCTGCGTACGGGGCCCCGAAAACCATTCACCGCCTTCAGGATTTCTAAGGGCGTAAATTTTTGATTTCACTCCTCACTACCTATCACAGTTTCGAAGGCCATTAAATTCCAAGATGGCACAAACCCCCCCAAATGACTCCATTTTGGAAAGTAGACACCCCAAGCTATTTGCTGAGAGGCATGGTGAGTATTTTGCAGCTCTCATTTGTTTTTGAAAACGAAGAAAGAAAGAAAGAAAGAAAATAATTTTTTTTTTCTTTTTTCAGTTTTCAAAACTTTATGACAAAAAGCGAGGTCTGCAAATTACTCACTATACCTCTCAGCAAATAGCTTGGGGTGTCTACTTTCCAAAATGGGGTCATTTGGGCATGGGTTTGTGCCATCTGGGCATTCGATGGCCTCCGAAACTGTGATAGGCAGTGAGGAGTGAAATCAAAAATTTACACCCTTAGAAACCCTGAAGGCGGTGATTGGTTTTTGGGGTCCCGTATGCGGCTAGGCTCCCAAAAAGTCTCACACATGTGGTATCCCCGTACTCAGGAGAAGCAACAGAATGTATTTTGGGGTGTAATTTCACATATGCCCATGGCATGTTTGAGCAATATATCATTTAGTGACAACTTTGTGCAAAAAAAAAATATTTGTTTTGTGTCACAATATAAAATATTCCATGGACTCGACATGCCTCTCAGCAAATAGCTTGGGGTGTCTACTTTCCAAAATGGGGTCATTTGGGGGGGTTTGAACTGTCCTGGCATTTTATGCACAACATTTAGAAGCTTATGTCACACATCACCCACTCTTCTAACAACTTGAAGACAAAACCCTTTCTGACATAATTTGTTTACATGAAAAAATATTTTCTTTTTGCAAGAAAATTACTTTGAACCTCCAAACATTATATATATTTTTTAAAGCAAAGGCCCTACAGATTAAAATGGTGGGTGTTTCATTTTTTTGTGCAGCAATTTTTTTAATGCATTTTTAGGGGAAAAAAACACACTTTTTAAAAATTTTAATGCACTAAACACACTATATTGCCCAAATGTTTAATGACATAAAAAAGATGATCTTAGGCTGAGTACATGGATACCAAACATGACATGCTTTAAAATTGCGCAAAAACGTGCAGTGGCGACAAACTACATACATTTTTAAAAGCCTTTACAGGTTACCACTTTAGATTTACAGAGAAGGTCTACTGCTAAAATTACTGCCCTTGATCTGACCTTCACGTTGATACCTCACATGCATGGTGCAATTGCTGTTTACATTTGACCCCAAACCAACGCTTGCGTTCGCCTTATCGCAAGAGCGGGGGGGGGGGGGCAGGGGTGCTTTTTTTTTTTTTTTTATTAATTGTTTTTTTTGCTTTTTTATCTTATTTTTAAACTGTTCCTTTCTTTTTTTAAATCATTTTTATTGTTATGTCAGGGAATGTAAGCATTAAGTAGTGACAGGTACTCTTTTTTGAAAAAAATGGGGTCTATCAGACCCTGGATCTCTCGTCTGCCCTCAAAGCATCTGACCACACCAAGTTCAGTGTGATAAAATGCTTTCCCAATTTCCCAATGGCGCTGTTTACATCCGGCGAAATCTAAGTCATGAAATGCTTGTAGCTTCCGGTTTCTTAGGCCATAGAGATGATTGGAGCCATTCTGGTCTCTGATCAGCTCTATGGTCAGCAGAGCTAAAAATAGCCACTGATTACTGTATGAATGTCACTGGCAGGGAAGGGGTTAACACTAGGGTAAGGTGACCAGATGTCCCCGGTTTCCGGGGACAGTCCCCGGACTGAGGAGACTGTCCCCGGAGAAAGTTTGTCCCCGGTTTTGTCCCCACTTTGCAGGGCCGGGGACATCTGGTCACCAGACATCCTAAGTCTCCCGCGAGGTGCGGAAGTGTTCTGCATTTGGGCTGCGGCTCCCGGACACACACCAGTTGCAGCCACCTGATCACTGGTTGCTAGGGCCGCCCCGCCTGGCGTCTAACAACCAGTGATGTCACACACACAGAGACTCTCAGAGCGAGGCCGTGTCAGTGTTGCTCTGGCTCCGCCTACCTTTTCCTCTTCTGCGGCTCCCGCGGTCCGCCACCCAGCGGCCTAATGCAGATATAGGAAAGGTCTCTGGCTGGGAAGAGAGAAAGATCGTGGAACCATGGGGGATGATGGCAGCGGCATCTGCACTGGCCCCCTCTTTCCTCGGGAGTTACAGTCTCAGCCTCGCCCTCAGTCTACATTCCTGCCGTGGAGGACAGGCGGTGCTGAACTTAGAGAGCTGGAGGCGGTGCACTGCAGTATGGACCGGTCTCAAAGCTGTCAGACTCTGTGCAGCACAGCAGCAGGTCAGTGTTTGATCACCAGGCCAGCCGTTTAGTATGTCACACTGCTTTAATGTATACCAAGCAGGCTGAGTGTTCCTGCCCAGTGCCCTTCCACCAGGTGCTATTCCCTAACCTATATCTACTTACCCTGATTTCTATAGTGAGTGCACACTGATATCTGTACACTGAGTGCCACTTGGTGTACAGATATGACAGATATCAGTGTCAGAGGTACTAGCATCCCGTGTACAGAGATCAGTGTTATATATATTGGGAATAGCACTTAGTGACTACTATTCCCTACATATAACACTGACATCCGTACGTGGAGTGCACATCCACTCCACTCCATGTACAGATGTTAGTGTTATGTGTAGGGAATAGCACTCAGTATACAGATATCCAGGGGCGGACTGACCGTTTGGACACCCGGGCATTGCTCAAGGGTCCGGGGAACAGTGGCGGTGCATCCATAAGGGCGCATGGACGCCGCCCCCTCTCTGACCAATGGATAGATTCATGCATTGCATGAATCTATCCATGGCCGCCACTGCCCCCCCCCCATTCAGACGCCCAACCCCTTTTCGGGGGTGTTTTTGAAGCACCTGATTAGAGCCCCGGGCTCTAATAGGCTTCAAAATAGGTGAACTGCGACCGTCATGCTTGGTGCTCGCAGTCCACCCAGGTGTGTTAGAAAAGCGAATGAATTTTCGCTTTCCTAACACTAAACCGCCTCTCCACCAATCAGGTGCTGGGTCTGTTACCCGTCACCTGACTGGCAGAAATGACAGGCGCCACTATTGGACGCCTATCAGGGGGAGAGGACGGGAGATGAGGACGGGAGGAGACGCATGAATGACCCCGCTCGTCACCGTCACCTGCTGCCCCACCGAGACAGGGTAAGTGCTGGGAAGACGGTGAGCAGGTGGGGGGGTCACACTGGTGGCATTCGTTGGCGTACACGGGCAGCATTTGATGGGCACAGTGGCAGCATTTGATGGGCAAACTGGAAGCATTTGATGGCACAGTGGAAGCAATTTGATGGGCACAGTGGCAGCATTTGAATTTGATGGGCACAATGGCAGCATTTGATGGGCACAGTGGCAGCATTTGATGGGCACAGTGGCAGCATTTGATAGGCACAGTGGCAGCATTTGAATTTGATGGGCACAGTGGCAGCATTTGATGGGCACAGTGGCAGCATTTGATGGGCACAGTGGCATCATTTGATGGGCACAGTGGAAGCATTTGATGGGGCACAGTGGCAGCATTTATTGGGCACAGTGGCAGCATTTGATGAGCACAGTGGCAGCATTTGATGGGCACAGTGGCAGCATTTGATGGGCACAGTGGCAGCATTTGATGGGGCACAGTGGCAGCATTTGATGAGCACACTGGAAGCATTTGATGGCACAGTGGCAGCGTTTGATGGCACAGTGGCTGCGTTTTATGGCACAGTGGCAGCGTTTGATGGGCACAATCGAAGTTTTTTTTTCCTGAATTTTTCAGTTTGTTTGTGCCCCCCAAAAACTTTGAGCACCAGCCGCCACTGGTCCGGGACCAGTAGGGGCCCCATAAGAGGCTCCTGTCCCAGGCTTCACTCACCCTTGGAGGGAACAGTCTGCACAGCTGAGGACAGTGTACACACTTGGGGTGCACGGGTCCTCCACAGGTGAGGGAGCTTGTCCACAGTCCTATGCTGTGTACTGGGACAGCTCTGCCCATGTTCCATCCTCTCCAAGCCTGAACATTGGGACTATGTGGCAGGGGAAAGCCTCTTCTATGCCTGAGCTGGGGGCACACAGCACTGCCCACTACCAAGAACGACTGAGCACTGCACTCCACAGTAAGTGCCCCACCACTGAGAATACCCATTTCCCACCCTCTCTCTCTCTCACCCCCTCCCCCCTCTTACCCCCACTTTATTTCACCCCCCTTTCTCTCTCTTTCTTTCTTCCCCCTCTCTCAACCCCCTCTCTCTCTCACCCCCTCTCTCTCTCTTTCACTCCTCTCTCTCACTCACTTCTCTAACACCTTCCCTCTCTCATCCCCCTCTCTATCACCCTCCTCCTATCTCTCTCTCTCTCTCTCCATCCACCACCCTCTCTCTCTGAGCCCCTCTCTCTCTCTCAGGCCTCCCTCTCTCTCAGTCCCACTTCTCTCCCTCTCAGCCCTCCTACCTGTTTCAAGCAGAAACATTGCACATACTGACTCATACCACCATGACCATATCAAATTACTGAAGTGCTTATGGTGGTTAGAGTGCTCCTTTAATATCCCTCAGAAGAAGTAAACCCCTGTATACTGATTCCATGTCATTTGATCATCCTCTAGTTGTGTTAAATTGAGTTTGCAACCTCCCTGAAATTATTTTTGCAGGTTAGAATGTCTGAGTCACCCATCTCTATATTTGCCAGGGCTGTGAAATATCCAGTGTGGCGGCGCCCCCCCCACCCTCCATTAAGTCCTGCTGGGGTTTGGTCTGTCTCGGATGGGGAGGGGCGAGCGCTGCCAGATTATACAGAGTTGGGATATCCCGCTTACCTAGCTGTCAGATGAAGTCCTGCCTCCTTAGCCAGCTCCTATGATAGGCAGCACACTGGTGACATCTATCATAGGAGGTGGGACTTCGTCTGAGGACAGCGGCCGCTCGGGGTAAACAGGAGATCCCCGCTCTACATAATCCAACTTCTCTCCTCTAGGTAAGGCTGATCTGATGGGCACTGAACAGGCTGAGCTGATGGGCACTGAGCAGGCTGAGCTGATGGACACTGAGCAGGCTGATCTGATGGGCACTGAATAGGCTGAGCTGATTGGCACTGAACAGGCTGATCTGATGGTCACTGAACAGGCTGATCTGATGGGCACTGAACAGGCTGATCTGATGGGCACTGAACAGGCTGATCTGATGGGCACTGAACAGGCTGATCTGATGGGCACTGAACAAGCTGATCTGATGAGCACTGAACAGGCTACATTGATGGGCACTGAACAGGCTGCATTGATGGGCACTGAACAGGCTGCATTGATGGGCACTGGTGATTATAATACAATCTTCAACTGTGCTTTAAAATGCATGGTTTTCCCTTTTGTGAACCAGAACATAATGATGTTATGCGGTTGGGCTGGTATAATAATGCTATGGGGCTGGTATGAAATGATTTCCAGAAATAACGTATATATCATACAATCATTCCTTAAACACATACCACATACAGTGCATATATCATTTGAGGAAAATATGCTTATAAAATAGTTTACTATTTGCCAATAAAAAAAAAAAAAAATGTCCCCGGATTTCATTTTAAAAATCTGGTCACCTTACACTAGGGGGCGATCAAGGGGTTAACTGTGTGTTCCCTAGGTGTGATCTAACTGTAGGGGGATGGGCTCAGTAGAACATGACAGAGATCACTGTTCCCGATGGCTGGGAACAGAAGATCTCTGTCATGTCACTAGACGAACAGGGAAATGCCTTGTTTACATGGCATTTCTCTGCTTTGCCTCTCCTCCCCATGATCGCGGGCCACTGTCAGACATTGAGTCCGCGGGACCCACGGGTGCACTCCTGCGACATGCGCACCCTCCGCCGGCATGCGCTGGCCTGCTGCCTGGCATCAACGGAGGGATGTACGGTTATGCCCATTTGCCCAGCCGTGCCATTGTGCCTACATTGTACATACATCATTGTGCAGTGGTTGGCAAGGGGTTAAAACTGTAGAGTGCAAAATCTGGTGCAACTGTGCATAGAAACCAATCAGCTTCCAGTTTGTTTTTGTTTTTTTGTCAAAGCTTAATTGAACAAGCTGAAGTTAGAAGCTGATTGGCTACCATGTACAACTGCACCAGATTTTGCATTCTCCAGTTTTAGTAAATCATCCCAATTCATGTATTATTTTGTTCTCTGAAATAATGCAAAGTTATCACTGAATAAACAGGCCCACAGAATAAACAGTGACATTGCTTTGGTTCATAAGAAGTAGTGATGAGCTGAACTGCGCTGGGTTCTGTTGATCCTTAAGGCTGGGTTCACACCTATGCGAATTGCATGCGGTTTCCCTGCATATAATTTGCATGGTAGGAGATTGTGACCGGCTCTCTATGGAGCTGGTTCACATATCTTCGCTGCGGCTCCGATGCAAATTTGCACAGGGGTCCTGTGCATCTTTTGGTTCATTTCAGGTCTGAATTCAGCCCAAAAATTCAGGCTGAAATTGGACCTGAAACAGTGAACGGGGACGCACCGGACCCCTGCTGTGAGCCGCATGTGAGCCGCATGCAGCAATAGTGTGAACCCAGCCGAAAAGAGTTTGGATGCCAAATCCAAACCCCATAAAAATGAGAGACAGATCTGTCAAATTAAAAATACCCATTTTCTTGTCTAGTAGATAAAAGGGGGGGGGGGGTGTAAAAAAAAAAATGGGGTTGCACTGAATGTAATTTGCCAATTTACATAGTTTTTTTTTTTCTACAGCAAGAATGAAAAAAGTGTAGTACCCCACCCTCCCCCATACATATGAAACTTTTTTTGTCTGGTACAGATTTTAAAAATATCATGTAAGGTCCCACTAAAAATTAATTCCACACCCTTAACCTGAGCATTTAGCCTGGCTGGCTAGGAAAAAGGAGGGTGGGACATGAGGAAAGTACCTTGCTAGAGGGAACCCCTCAGACAAAGAACCTTGTCTCCATGTTGATAAAGACAAGGGCCTCTTCACTTGTCTTGCCTAGTGGTTGTGGGAGTCTGCAGGTAGGAGGTTTATCGGAATCTGGAAGCCACATTTAAAATTTAGAGGGTGTCCAGATACTGCCCCCCATGTGAATGAGTATGGGGTACCTAGTACCCCTACTCATTTACAAAAAAAAATGTAACTTAGAAACACCCAGACATTTGACAAGTTCTTAATAAAAACAAAATAAAAAAACCCCAAAAATGTCCCCTGTTGTAAATCAGTCACAATGTCCACCACCAAATGATATGCGATGACCTGGCTGAGCTGCCATCAGTTATATAAGGGAAGAGGCAGCGATAGTGGTGATATCATTGACCAAATACAGCCTACCTCACTGCCGAGCTTCCATGTTATGGCTTCAGTGTTAATTTGAAATTGCTGATCTTCTGGAGCCCAGGATGTAAAATTTCCCACATCATTATAAATCACAGTGATATCCTTATATATCAAATTTGTTATTTTGTAGTGATTAACAAATTCTCCGTATTCATTAAAAAAAGGTGCTGGCTCATTTAAGCCAAACGCATATTTCATTTCTTTTAAATAGTGATGCAACTTCAACATGAAAATAGAAATAGAAAAGTGTGTTAAATAAGGAATAGAAATTTGTCAAATAAAAATGTATATTTAAAGTCCAACTCACTCCTGATATCCCCCCTCTGGTCCCACCCTCCACTTGGATTAAACCTAAATTCCGCAGAGGAGTGTCATGTAAAGACTTGGTGCTGAACTCATCTGCATTCTCCTTTCAGTCAAGGGCAGGGATGCCTTGCCACCCTGAGCTCACGGTAAATGAGCTAAATCATGCTTCCAGTCATTAAAGCCAGAAGAAAAATATAATTTCCAGTGACCAGGTGAGTCTTTGCAGGACAGGAAGGATATCATCTGGAGCTGCTTTTTTTGAGGGATAGAATTTTGTGGTTTGCGTCCAATCTGATATCGGCCTTTAGATCAGAGGGTCCAGTCATTAATTGCTCATCTTGAAAGATGCACTTTCCTGACCAGTGAATCTAATCTTTACCCTAGGTTCACATCTATGCAGCTGATGAGTCAATGGTTGTGAAGGACACGACGGCCGGCTTCCCGGCCCGCTGCTTAACAACCAGCTATTCTTCACACAGAATTCTAATCGGTCAATCATTTTTCAACCAATCCGAATTATAATCATTCTGAAAATGTGCAATTCATTTGAACAAGAATAAACAAATTTTAACTTATTTCATTTGTTATTTTTTGTTACTATTTCATTCAGAAATTGGGATACATCCCAATCTCTGAATAACCGAAAATTTGTCCGAATTTGTATTCGGATCAGAACAAATAGCACGTGTCTAATTTCCACTGATCATCTAGGTCAGTGTTTCTCAACTCCAGTCCTCAAGGTGCACCAACAGGTCATGTTTTCAGGATTTTCCTCAGATGAAACAGCTGTGGTAATTACTAAGGAAGTGAAACTAATAAAATCACCTGTGCAAAAAATGGAAAGCCTGAAAACATGACCTGTTGGGGCACCTTGAGGGCTGGTGTTGAGAAATACTGATCTAGGTAATGCCATTGAGCAACAATGCCCCCAGTGACATTCTGGCTAGTGTAATGCCCCAGTTATATTGGCGGTCAGTGAAAATTGCTCTGTTGGGACTTGTTTACATTTTTAGCTGCCAATGTCATTTCTGGGAAAAGCTATTCTTGGAGGATTGCTTTTCATAGACACTTGAAAGGTGACTGAGAAGTGATATGCTGCCTCCTCACTGCCTGTTTTAACCTCCCTGGCGGTATAATTATGTCAGATTTTTGTGTCTCAAAGCGGTACAATGTTTTGCATGGAAATTTGGCGTTTTATATTGTAGGCCTGTAATTCAAAGGAATAACTCACTTAAATCTGTCCAAACAAGAGTCTAGTAGACATCCCAGGTATGATAACGTTTGAAACATAAATTATAATATAATAAACAACTATAAATAATTATAACAAATAATAATATAATAATAATACAATGTATTCAATAATGTAATCAAATCAAAAACACAGAAATTTGCTCAGTTGCAGAATTGTCGCTGTTGTTATTTTCAGTGTCTGATGACGAATTTCCCCACAAATTACTATAGCTCAATGCATTAGGGGCAAAAGGGATGTGAAATGATTTGATACAGTAATGTAACCTGTAAGATTACAGTGTAGTGTATGTATTATGCTTTTTTCACTTTCTGAATATGGCGCCGGGCTCCACCCCATGCGTTGCGACACTCACAGGGAACAGAGCCCGGCACAGTGATAGATTGAGCGGAGGACACAGTCCCCACACACAGCAGGGGGGGGGGACATTGCAGGATCCTGGGGACAAGGTAAGTAACTTGTCTGGATCCTGCGATGCAATCCTGAGTGTGGCTCGGGTTTACCACTTTTGGTAATGAAAATTCACCCCGAGCCACACTCGGGATTACTGCTAGGGAGGTTAAAGAAGAAGTATGGCCAAAGTTATTTCGGCCATATTTCTCATGTGGGTCAGAGGACTGCACTTTGTTCTGCACTCCTGTGACTCAGATTTAGCAGACAGCGGGCTAAATGCTGATGTCAGCTGACACCAAAGAGCCCGTCCAGGCTCTGGACAGATCCCAACAATATGGTTAGGATCTGCCTAGATGCCTAATCAGCAGCTGGTTCAGACTTTCATTGTGCTACTAACAGACTGAGCCAGCCGTTTCCACCCCCTCCACAGCCCAACACTCCAGTGAGCACTGGAGGGAATAGCAGAGAGCCAGTGACTGACAGTCATCAATCTGCTCACTGAAGACCAAGAACTGAGCGATCAGCAGTCATGTGAGAGGTGGTGGAGGACAGCTGCAGGATATGACCACCACATCACCACATAGGTAAGTATAAATGTTTTTTTTTTTTAAACCACAATTCTCTTTTAACCCTTAAAAGCCTTCAGTACTGCACTGTATGCATTACACATGGTTGCAGGGTGGTGTTGGTCGGAGGGTGGCAGTAAAATCCCTGTTAGTGTAGCTCCCTTATTGCAAATGTAAATGAGCCCTTACATTGATTGGTGGTGTATATTTTTATCAGGTTAGAAAAATAAACTTCACAGTAACAGGAGGGAGGGCATGGTTAGAAGGAAAGCTCATTTTTTGCTTTAGTGAGATTTATAGTGAAACACCCACAATGTTAGGGCTCATTCAAACTACTGGTTAGAGGGTGGCAAAACCATGCAGTTAAGCAGGGTTTTTACCACCCCACCTGCTACCCCTTTGTATAGGCAGTGGCTGGGGGTGGGTGGCTGCAGTCATGATGCTTTGCTTCACAGCAGGAATTATACACCCCGTTGCTTTTGCCAGGTGCTAGCGCCCACCAAACACAACCCAGTCAAGTAAATGGGTGTGGCTCTGTAGCTGCTCTGTAGCTTCTTCCTCTCGCTCTGGAACTGCCTGAAGTCAAAATCTGGTGGCGGGGAAGAGGGAGAGGTTGCAGCATGGACGGATGATGATTGGTTATGACTTAGTAAATGACTCCATAGATTCCTCCCTATGCTGGCCGAGGCACTAGAATTACATCGTCTTGCATCTGACTAATGTTCTGAAAGATAGGAGAAACCCTGCTGTGTGTACATAGGGGGGCCGACAGTGCTGATAGTATCAGCAGCCGGGTCTCCCTGCAGTCATCATGACAAGCAGGAGACCCGGACTCTAAACTGTGAATCTCTTCCCAAGGCAACCAAGATGGCTGCTATTGGGGTGCTATGGGGGTGATAGGGGAAATTTTGGGGGTGCACCAACCTGACACCACCCCTGATTAAAGGGTTAATTGGTTGTGTTTGTCCATCAGGCCAAACTATATTTTTTTAGAGAAGGGCGGGGGTTTGGAGATTTAGTATTTTATTGTATCAATTTTTAGGCTACATGTCAAATGATCACCAATACCAGAAAAGTATATATTTTTAATTTACTGAAAGTTCTTGAAAAGGCTGTATACTGTACCTTATGTCTGTAATAATGAGGATGCTTATTATACAATTTTCCTTTATAGAGCAGATTGATATCATGCAGTGCTTTGGCCATAGCTTCTACCGCATAATAAATTCGTGGAGAGAGTCCTTGATCCAGAATATTAAATAAATTTGGATACATTTCTTCTTCCAGAGACCCCCGATAGGTAAGTAGACATAATATGGTATTGTTTCTATTTTCTTTGTTTTCAGACATACACTTTGCAATTGATAAAAAATACATGGAAGCTAACGAATTATTTAAGGTATAAGTCTTGTCAATTCTATCAAAAAAATGTTCTTTATTTGGAATGAATAAAGGGTATAAATCCAGAACCAAGCTACCATTAAAGAATGTGTGTGGATTATTTCTTGTAGAGCTGAGAGATCTCAGAGGAGGAACAATAAATGTTTTATCATAAATGGCATTATTCTCAAAGAAAAACTCAAGAATTAAATTGCTACTGATAAAAGATCCACATAATACAATTACTTTAGCACTGGAGTTTTTAATAACATGTACATTATCTATAATTTGTTCTTCATTAATGTTATCATAAAAACTAGACCAAAATGAAACTGAATATTCAACACAAATACCATTACTTTTCATGTACTTTATTAATATCTCCTTATCTTTGTCTCCGGCATCATCTTGTGATGAAAATATTCCAACCCACGTCCAGCTAAAATGTTTCAACAACTTAATAACAGCCATATAATGAACATGGTCATTCTGAACTGTCCGGAATACACGAGGATAGAGAAGCCTATTTGTTAGAGAATAGTCCGTAGCCCCATAACTGATCTTCAAAACAGAAAAACAGTCATTATTTTCAATGTTTGAATGTTTGTGGACAATATTCGGAAATATTTCTAAAAGGTAAAATGAATTGACAAATCTGACTAAAGTCTAGACATATAATTGTTTATACTTATTTAATATTTATTAGTTATATTAACCATTTGACCTCCGGAAGATTTACCACTCTTCATGACCAGACCATTTTTTGCTATACAGCACTGTGTTACTTTAATTGCGTGGTCATACAATGCTGTCCATAAATGAAATTTGTCATTTTTTCCCCACAAATAGAGCTTTTTTTGGTGATATTTGATCACCACTAGTTTTTTTATTTTTTGCACTATAAACAAAAAAGGCCAAAATTTTTGCAAAAAAAAAAAACGCCAATATTTTTTACTTTCTCCTATAAAACATATCCAATTAAAAAAAAATCAATTTTCTTCATGAATTTAGGCCAATATGTTTTCTGCAACATATTTTTGGTAAAAATAAATCCCAATAAGCGTATATTGATTGGTTTGGGCAAAAGTTATAGCTTCTACAATCTGTTGTATAATTAATACTTTTTTTTATACTTGTAATGGTGGTGATCAGTGACTTATAGCAGGACTGAAATATTGTGATGGACAATATGACATTTTTGACACTTTGTGGGAACCAGTGACACTAATGCAGTGATAAAAATATACACTGTCACTGTACTAACGACAATGGCTGGAAAGGGGTTAAATATCTAGGGCGATTAAAGGGTTAAATGTGTATCTAGCCAGCGTGTATGTGTACACAGTGTGGTGTTTTTATTAAGGGATGTGCTGGGTTTTTTTCTCTGCTTTGCAGGGAAACAAAATCCACCACATCCCTGCAGACATAACAGAGCTCTGCATTGTTTACATATATAGAGCTCCGTCCTGTGTCTCTCCTCACTGATCAAAGGATGTCGGCGGACATCCATTGGCTGGCACCCGCTGATTGGGATCTGCTGTGACTAATCACAGCAGAAGCAATGCGCCAGCAGCATGTGCAAGTGCTCCCTATGTGGAAGTGCAGATCACATAAATACAGTGAGTACACCGTCACATTTTTGTAAATATTTTATTATATCTTTTCATGTGACAACAATGAAGAAATTACACTTTGCTACAATGTAAATTAGTGAGTCTACAGCTTGTATAACAGTGTCAATTTGTTGCCCCCTCAAAATAACTCAACACACAGCCATTAATGTCTAAACCACTGGCAACAAAAGTGAGTACACCCCTAAGTGAAAATGTCCAAATTGGGCCCAAAGTGTCAATATTTTGGGTGGATTTCCAGCACTGCCTTAACCCTCTTGGGCATGGAGTTCACCAGAGCTTCATAGGTTGCAACTGGAATCCTCTTCCACTCCTCCATGATGACACCACGGAGCTGGTAGATGTTAGAGACCTTGCACTCCTCCACCTTCCGTTTGAGGATGCCCCACAGATTACCCTCAGCTTCTTTAGCAAGGCAGTGGTCGTCTTGGAGGAGTAAAACAGAGAGGTGATAAGGGCGCTCTGGTGGAGGTGGGTAGCTGGTCAGAGGGATGATAGTGATGAGATGGCACTTCTGGCAGCACTTTGGTTAGAGGAGAAGCAACTCTGAAGATATAAAAAAGGAAAAGAAAGGCGCCTCTAAGTGCAGTATGTAAAATTTAATAGAGTGCACAAAGGGTTAAAAGCACTTACAAGATTGTTGAGTGTTAAAAGACATGATAAAATCAGGAGTCCTCATCTGTGGCATGTGTCCATCCTCAGCACGGTGGTAGAGAGCAGTGTAGAGCCGTCCAGCAGCTGTAATGCGTTCTCATGCGTGTTGAAAAGAGGAGGCAGCAGGGAAGCCTGTATTCACTGCGGGACACACAAGGCTGATGGTGTCAGTGGAGGGAAGGGGGCGGTAACGCGTTTCGGAGCATGTGCGGCTCCTTCGTCAGACCTAAGAAGAAGATGAAGGAAGATAGAAGAAGCATTTAAATAAAGGAATTGTCAAAAACTGTCTCTTGTCATTTTTAACTATTTTGACACTTTTTAAGTGAAATGGTAGGGGTAAGTACCCCCTTACCATTTCACACAGGGGGGGGCCGGGATCTGGGGGTCCCCTTGTTAAAGGGGGCTTCCAGATTCCGATAAGCCCCCCGCCCGCAGACCCCCACAACCACCGGCCACGGTTGTGGGGATGAGGCCCTTGTCCTCATCAACATGGGGACAAGGTGTTTTGGGGGCTACCCCAAAGCACCCTCCCAATGTTGAGGGCATGTGGCCTGGTACGGTTCAGGAGGGGGGGGCGCACTCTCGTCCCCCCCTCTTTTCCTGCGGCCTGCCAGGTTGCGTGCTCGGATAAGGGTCTGGTATGGATTCTTGGGGGAACCCCACGCCGTTTTTTTTTTTTTTTGGCGCGGGGTTCCCCTTAAAATCCATACCAGACCTGAAGGGTCTGCTATGAAATTTAGGGGGAACCCCACGTCATTTTTTTTTTATTTTGGCCGGGGTTCCCCTTAATATCCATACCAGACCTGAAGGGCCTGGTATGGAGTTTAGGGGGACCCCCCCACGTCATTTTTTTTTTTTGGTTCGGGGTTTCCCTGTGGGGAATTCCCATGCCGTTTTTATCAATGAACTTCTATGTGTATTGTCGGCAATGCAATAGCCGCGGGTAGTTTTAAATGGCTTTTTTTCCTTCGAAATGTCATTTTGCTGTCAGGCTGTTCTAAACACGGGAAACATGCGCCCCTTTACAGGCATACTATAGACACCCCCCAGGTACGAAATTTAAAGGGATATTACACTTTTATTGTTTGACTTTAAGCATTATTAAAATCACTGCTCCTGAAAAAACGGCCGTTTTTAAAACTTTTTTTTGCATTGATCCATGTCCCCTGGGGCAGGACCCAGGTCCCCAAACACTTTTTATGACAATAACTTAGCACTTTTGATTATTCATGTTCGTGTCCCATAGACTTTAACGGTGTTCGCGTGTTTGAGCGAACTTTTTTCCTGTTCGAATGTTCTGGTGCGAACCGAACAGGGGGTGTTCGGCTCATCCCTAGTGAGGAGTGAAATCAAAAATTTACGCCCTTAGAAATCCTGAAGGCAGTGATTGGTTTTCGGGCCCCGTACGTGGCTAGGCTCCCAAAAAGTCCCACACATGTGGTATCCCCGTACTCAGGAAAAGCAGCTGAATGTATTTTGGGGTGCAATTCCACATATGCCCATGGCCTGTGTGAGCAATATATCATTTAGTGCCAACTTTTTGTAAATTTTTTTTTTTTTTCCGATTTCAAAAAGTTTTATTGAACTTTTTGACATTAATACATAGTATCAAAAGACAATGACAGGATGGCATATCGAAGCTACATCCTTAAAAAAATAAAAAACAAGTCACATGAGCACAATAAGAAGATTATATAATGGTTTTAACTTATGTTATAAGCTTTTTTGAAATGATATCTGAGTACCAGTAGAGTAGGGTAGAGATAAGAGTCCGAGAAACAACAAAACTTGTTTAAAAAATATATAATGTCAAGGCCGGGTTCGATCGAGCACCCCTCGGGACCCCACCCCTTTGGGTGCTTACTGTGGAAGTGCGTGGCGCTCACAAGAGATCACCCGACCCGCCACTCAATTGAAGCCTGGACCCACCAACCGGTGGGGCTGAGGAGAGCCCTCAGCCCCCCACACGTCAAGATGTGTGTGAAGATCTTGCCCATAGTGAAGTCAAGGCGTCTCCCACCCCACAGATGAAATGGGAATTGTTCTCAAAGCTTCTGACACATTACCTGAGTTACCGGCACACAACAATGACAGTGCCCCATGAAAGAAAAGGGGGGGACCAGATCCCTCAGTATACTGCACTACTCCCGGAATTAGGGGAATGTTGCAGTAGATGGCCCAAGGTTCCCAAATACTGTAACATTTATCCACTTTATCATTGAGTTTTGCCACAATTTGTTCTTGGGCCATGATCCAAGAGACTTTTCTCTTGAACCCTAGATAGGATACACCAGGTTTTTTCCAGGCTTTGGCTACTGTTACTTTGGCTCCTAAAAGGATGAAGTTGACTAGTGCCTGAGAAAGTCTAGGAAGAGCTACGATATTGCTGTTTAGAAGAGCTACTTGTGGGTCAGGAGCTATCGAGACTTTTGTGATTTTGCTGACTGTTCTAAAAACTTTCTGCCAGAATGATCGAATGCGTGGACAGGACCACCAAGTGTGCAACATTGTGCCTTCCAACTCGCAACCCCTGTAACATAGGGGGGAAGCCCCTGGGAAGATAATTGCTAATCTAGCGGGGACATAGTACCATTACATCATTACCTTCACACTGGCCTCACTAAGCGAAACATTTAGGATTCCCTTATATGCTCTATTAAAAGAGGTATACCATGCCTGTGTGGGCCAAGAGATGTCCATTTCTTCCTCCCAGGCTCAAGCGTAGGTTGGTTTGTCTGTGAGTGACATTAGAGCAGAATAAATCAAGGAGATCCCTCCCCCTCTGGACCTCTGTGTTTACACACCAGTTTTCATAAGGGGTTATCGAAGGAAGATCTTTTTGGTGGGACCAAATTGAAGTAAGGAAGTGTGAGATTTGTGAGAATCTGAATACCTTGGAATCCGGCAAATTTAGTTTTTTCCTGCAATAGGATCATTTGATCAGACCATTAGTGGAGAGGAAGTGACCAATTCTGTATAAATCTTTGTCAGTCCACCATTGGAAATCTTTGATAGCTAGTCCAGGTGAAAAGTCGACATTGTGAAATAAGTGGGCAGATGGTTTCATTGGGGAGGTCAGGTTATGGTGAGAAAGAAGTCTAGAGCACAGGGCCATTGTATGGGAGAGGGTAGGAGACATAATGGCAGGCCTATGTTTCGGATTACACAAGAGGAGATAGTCAATGGTGTTCCTCGGAATGGCGCATCTCTCCATCGCAAGCCATTCCGGCTTCTGTCTTTTTGAAAAGACTACCGATATTTGGGATATCTGGTAATATTCCCACAGATCGGGCAGACCCAATCCCCCCTGAGATTTCAGCCGGTAAAGAGTCTTAGAAGGACATCTATATCCCTTACGCCCCCACAAAAATCGGGTGATCTCCGATTGAAATTTGCTAAGGACTTGTTTCCTTATCGGGATTGGTAGGGAACGGAATAAATACAAAACCTGGGGGAGCAGGGTCATTTTCGCAGCGTTGACCCTACCCAGCCAGGATAGACCACATCTTGACCATCTCTCCAGGTCACTCTTACATCTTTGAAATATAGGTGGGAAGTTGGCTTTAAAGAGACTATCTATTTCTGGGGTGATTTTAATACCTAGATAGGGGACTTCGGATCTGGCCCAAGTAAATTCAAAGTTGTTGGAAATTTGAGTTAGTAGGTCTGGGGGAACTGTTATGTTTAATGCTATTGATTTGGACATGTTTACCTGTAGGCCTGACACTACACTAAAATTGCGTAAGATTTTGTAAATGATGGAGGTAGATGTTAGGGGGGAAGTCACATATAAGAGGAGGTCATCTGCATAGAGTGCACATTTGTGCTCCTGTCCTCCGCACCGTACTCCCTTAACGTCTGGGTTAGTTCTAATTGCCACTGCTAATGTTTCAATCGCAATCGAGAAGAGGAGAGGGGGGAGAGGGCAACCCTGTCTGGTGCTCCTCCCTATCCTGAATGTTTCTGAGTATCTACCCATGAGACGAACTTGGACTGAAGGGGACGAGTAAAGGGCTTTAATCAGATTCAGGAAGTACGGGCCAAAGTCCCATTTCTGTAATATCGTAGTGAGGTAGGACCATTCTACTGAATCAAAGGCCTTGTGTAAATCTATGGAAAGGAGGAAACCTGTTTGAGGGGAGCTCCCGTCCCACCTTGATTTAAGTATAGAAACAACATCTATTGTTCTGCAAATCTGGTCCGGACCCTGTCTCCCAGGGATGAAGCCCATCTGATCCCCGTGGATATAGCCTGCAATAAAGCTTGCTACTCTATTGGCCATAATCTTTGTCATTATTTTAATATCATTGTTTATAAGAGAAATAGGTCTATAATTACCTAACTCGCTAGGGTCTTTATCCGGTTTTGGAATCACTGAGATGTAAGCAGAATTGAGATCAGAACCCAGGAGGGCTCCATCCCTGAGAGAGTTGAAAAACTTGGCCATATGAGGGGCCAAACTTGGACCAAATTTCTTGTATTAGCCTGTAGAGAAGCCATCCGGACCAGGGGCCGAGCCATTTTTCAGGGAATTAATTGTGTCTAGTATCTCTGATGTAGTGAAAGGGCTCTCCAGGAGCTCCCTATGGTCTTTCGTTAGAGAAGGTAATGGGTTATTGTCTAGGAAGCGGTCCATTGTCTGATTGGGGGGGGGGTTTAGGATTGTATAGCTTTGAGTAGAAAAGGGAGAATTCTTCCATTATCTTAATTGGGTTCTGGGTTAAGTCCCCGGAGGAGGTCTTAATTTTGGGAAAAGCAAAGGAACGTTGTTTAGGGCTGAGCTTTGCAGCCAGTCTGGATCCCATCTTGTCAGTTTGGGAGTAAAATTTAGCCCCTGTCCACCTTAAATATTTTTCAGGGCAAGGTTAAGGAGAGCTATAGATCTGTCCAGGTCTTTCAGCGTCTCGTGAGTGGGGTGAGTCTTGTGTGTCTGAGCTACCTTACCGTATTCTGCCGTTAGTTGCCGTATGTCCGCTTTATGTTCTGCTTTGAGTTTCGAGGTTATCTGGATGATATGTACCCTAATAACTGATTTGTGGGCTGCCCATACCGTTAAGGGGGAAACAACGTTCGTTTGATTTAATCGGAAATATTCTTTAATGGCTGCATCTAGAATTGAGCACTGTATCGTGTCATTTAGCAGGGATTCTTGTAAGCGCCAACGGGGAGGTCCTCTAGGTCCTCCCGGTCTCCGGGTCGTCATAGTGACCATCAAGTGGTCAGATAGTGACGAGTCTATAATTTTTGAGCTTAAGATAAGTGGGATGGTATGTGACCTGGTGAAGATGTGGTCTATCCTGGCAAATGAGTTATGGGGGGCTGATAAATGGGTATAGTCTTTATTGTGTGGGTTGGTTTCCCTCCACACATCAATCAACCCTTCCTCGTGGAGCAGATTAGCAATTTTGGTACTTTGCTTAGAGAGCCTTTTTGGTTTTGGTTTCCCGGTCGCCGACTTGTCCAAAGCAAAGTCAAAGGCGGTATTTAAGTCTCCACCCATAATCTCCGACCCCTTTAGGTGCGGATGTATTGTATTTAACATAGAATGAAAGAAAGTTTTTTGTCCCTTGTTAGGTGCATAGTAAGAAACAAACGTAAAAATGTCGCCATCTACATGTCCTGACACCACCAAGAAACGGCCTAGTGGATCAATTAAAACCTCCAGCTGTGACAGATTAATGTGTTTGGCGAAACATACTGCTACTCCCTTAGTTTTATTTTAAGCAGATGCCAAGAAGAATTGGGGGTAGTGTTGGTGTAGAAATTTGGGAGTAAAGGTGGCTGGAAAATGTGTCTCTTGTAAAAGTAAGATGTCTGAGTGCATTGAGTGGTATGATTGAAAAAGTTTTCTGCACTTGATAGGAGAGTTCATCCCCTGTGTGTTGTGTGAGATAATTTTGAGGGGTGAGGAAGAATTGTTTGTATTAGCCATGGTCCAGGGGAGGGTTAAGCAACCCCAAATTCCACTTCTTACCTTTGAGTCGTTGGGCGAGATCACCCTAAGACCCAATTCAGTGTGATGTCAATTCGGTCGAGCCTGGGATTTGATATCCAGATACCTCCCGAGGTCCGAGAGAGCCTGTAGTAAGATGTGAGAGAGGAGATAGGAGGGGGGGGAGAAAGAGATGAAGAGAGGAATGAAGAGGGAGAGGCAGGTTAAACCATGAAGCATGTGTGCCATACCTGAATTATATATGAACATTTGCTGAAAGAGAAAGTAAAAAAAAACAACCACAATGGGGTCCCCTGACCCCACCTGACCCCAGAGGAAGAAGTGGTGAGCCACCTCAACCCCAACCAAAAAGTGGACTGGTAAACTGTAAAAAGGGGACACCAAGGAGAGACCAGGTTCTCCTAAAAAAAGCCTGGTCCCTAAGGGAGGTGCACTGAGTCCACTACAGCCCCAACACCTCATACATCGCTAACTGAAGACTACCCTCTAGTCTATGATGAACATATGACAGAGCGTCTTAAAGCCAAAAAAATAAGAAAAACAAAATGTAAAAAGGAACAAGTGTAAGACTAATACACTAATAATATAAGAATTACAAAAAAACAAAGTCTAACAGGAAACTTTTTCTAGAACCAGAGATCCCTCCGTGACACCCGGCCCTGATGGCCGGTTGACCGTATGATAAAGAAGGTAACTCAGCCCAGCGTAACCCATGTAGAAGTGTCCTGGGCATTAACGTTACTCTGGGACTGTCCCCCCTGACTAAGGGGAAAGACACAGTCCTGAAGTCAAAAACATTGCCGGTGACAAAAAGAAACTTGTGGGCAAATATAATAAAAAGGAGAAAAGGTATCAAACCCATCTGGGTTTGAAACGTCCGTGAAAAAGGGGGACTAGTCCCTGCTCCATATAGCTAAGTGTGAACGGCACCGATCGGTGCACCTATCAGTAGACGGGAGGATGGAAGTCATGGAGGAAGATTTTCTTTAGATCGTTTTGTGTTCTGTTTCAGCCAGGAGGGTTGCAGTGGGCTAGCTGGTGGAGGTCTTTTCGTGGAAGACAATGATGTCCCTCTGCCTGCTTGCGTGGACGATGGCTCCAGTGGGATCAGGCCCAGCTGCTGTAGGAGACGTTCCCCTTCTGCAAAAGTGGAGAAAGTGTAATTTCTATTTTTGAAAGAGAAGTTCAGTCTCAGTGGGAAGGACCACCTATAAGCAATTTCCCTGTCCAGCAACAATTGAAGTCGAGGTTTTAGGGCCCTTCTTTTCTGCACCGTATAGGGGATAAATCCGCAAAAATCTGGATTTTATGTCCCATCAGCGTTAGGTTGTCTGCGTACCTGGCTTTCTTCATTACCTCTTCCTTGACGGTGAAATAGTGGGGTTTCACTATTATGTCCCGAGGTAGGCCATCAGAGCGGGGAGGTTGTAGAGCTCTGTGAGCCCTGTCCAGTTCAAGGCAGTGTTCTGCAATCCCAGGGATAAGGTCTTTTACAAGGGTTTTGATAGCTGTATGCACCTCTTTCACAGATTCTGGGAGCCCACAGACCCTGAAGTTGTAGCGTCTGGACCTATTTTCAAGGTCGTCTATTTTTGCCCAGGCGGTTTCAAGCTGATCCTGAACCTCTTGTAGCCTTGCAGAGTTTTGGTTAATCCGAGCCCCTGCCTGATCGGCTTTTTTCTCACTAACGTCAATTCTCATTCCAATCTGTTGCAGGTCAGTATGGATAGAAGACGTTATCTGCGCTGCATTCTGTGCCAAACTTTTGGATAACATGTGTGCAAAGGCTTCCATCATAAAGGGAAAGTCTGTGGGAATGGGTGCTGCCTCCTGTGCTTCACTAACAGAAAGCAGTAATCCTGTGTGAGGATCCATCATGGGGGTGGATGGGAGCCCTGAGTTCATTCTGGATAACAGGGATTCCGTGGAGGATGGCGATGGGATCTGGGGCTGTAGATGGTGTACAGTACCTGGAGATGGAGCTGGGGTCAGGTCCTGATCGGCAATGGAGTCCTTCTCTGACTAGAAGACGTTATCTGCGCTGCATTCTGTGCCAAACTTTTGGATAACATGTGTGCAAAGGCTTCCATCATAAAGGGAAAGTCTGTGGGAATGGGTGCTGCCTCCTGTGCTTCACTAACAGAAAGCAGTAATCCTGTGTGAGGATCCATCATGGGGGTGGATGGGAGCCCTGAGTTCATTCTGGATAACAGGGATTCCGTGGAGGATGGCGATGCGATCTGGGGCTGTAGATGGTGTACAGTACCTGGAGATGGAGCTGGGGTCAGGTCCTGATCGGCAATGGAGTCCTTCTCTGACTCTGCTATGTGAGGGCCTCATGGGGCGGCCGCCATCTTGGTATAGCTGACCGGGCCCACCGCTGCCGTCATCAGGCCTGTCAGGTTCCTTCTAGCGTGACCCACTGACATCGGGAGGGTCTCTGGTGTATCCCCCACAGGATGGGGTCAGTGTGTGGCTGAACGGGGGGCTCTGTCAGCTGCTGAGGCTATAGAAGGGCTGTGGTGGAGCGGAGCGTCAGCAGCCGGCGGCCATCTTGGACCCTGCCGCGCATGCGCCCCCTTTTTTTTTATCATTATTCAATCACTTGGGACAAAAAAAATGAATATTCAATGGGCTCAACATGCCTCTCAGCAACTTCCTTGGGGTGTCTTCTTTCCAAAATGGGGTCATATGGGGGGGTTTGTACTGCCCTCCCATTTTAGCACCTCAAGAAATGACATAGGCAGTCATAAATTAAAGGCTGTGTAAATTCCAGAAAATGTACCCTAGTTTGTAGGCGCTATAACTTTTGAGCAAACCAATAAATATACACTTATTGACATTTTTTTTACCAAAGACATGTGGCCGAATACATTTTGGCCTAAATGTATGATTAAAATTGAGTGTATTGGATTTTTTTTATAACAAAAAGTAGAAAATATAATTTTTAAAAAAAAATTTCGGTCTTTTTCCGTTTATAGCGCAAAAAATAAAAACGGCAGAGGTGATCAAATACCATCAAAAGAAAGCTCTATTTGTGGTAGGAAAAGGACGCAAATTTCGTTTGGGTACAGCATTGCATGACTGTGCAATTAGAAGTTAAAGCGACACAGTGCCAAATTGTAAAAAATGCTCTGGTCAGGAAGGGGGTAAATCCTTCCGGGGCTGAAGTGGTTAAAGGAATAAAAGGCATTTAAAACTGCTTACCGCTTTAATGTAATGTCCGGTCCCAGTAATATAAATGAAAATCAGTGAGACAAATGGCATGGTTACCCCCCCCCAGTCCATTACCAGGCCCTTTGGGTCTTGTATGGGTATAAAAGGGGAACCCCGCACCCAAATTAAAAAAAGGAAATGCGTGGGGCCCTAGGCCCTCTGAACAGCAGTATACAGGGTGTGCGAACAAGACAGGGACTGTAGATTTGTTGTTAAGTAGAATCTGTTTGTCATTTTGAACTGGTACATTTTTAAAGTGTAGCTCCAGCCAAAAAAATCTATTTTTAAGCTTTTTTGAAAACATAGGGAAGGGTTATCACCCCTGTGACATTTGTTTTGCTGTCTGTGCACCTCTTCAGAAGATTTTACCTCACTTTCTGTCCCAATGACAAATGTTTTTTGACAATTTGGGGTTTTTTGTGAAACAAGGATTGGTGATAAAGCATCACTGGAAAGGATACACGTTTTTCCCATATTAACTCTTACAGGAGAGAATTTCCCTTCCCAGGGGTAAATTTAATCTCACCTGTTGTCTCTTTCCGTTTGCAAGTAGGAGTTGTTTGTAAGTTGAATGTTTGAAAGTAGGGGCCTGCCCTATATACTCTGCAGAAATTGCGGCCTTAGGTGTTGGTGTTGCCACAACACTGTAAGTCCTCACAGTTACTCTTGGTGGGCGCAGGAATGGGCTCTGCTGTGAAATATTAGATCAAGAATTGTAATTACATGCCCCTGTTGAACAGGGTCAGAAAAATTGGGCTTTTGGTGGTGGTGGGTCTGGTGCCACAACACTGTAAGTCCTCACAGTTACTCTTGGTGGGCGCAGAAAGGGGCCCTGCTGTGAAATATTAGATCAAGAATTGTAATTACATGCACCTGTTGAACAGGGGCATAAAAATTGGGCCTTTGCTGGTGGTGGTAGTGGTGGTGTTGCCGTAACACTGTAAGTCCTCACAGTTACTCTTTTTGGGAGCTGGAACGGGCCCTGCTGTGAAATATTAGATCAAGAATTGTAATTACATGCACCTGTTGAACAGGGGCATAAAAATTGGGCCTTTGGTGGTGCTGGTGCCACAACACTGTAATGCCCCGTACACACGGTCGGACTTTATTCGGACATTCCGACAACAAAATCCTAGGATTTTTTCCGACGGATGTTGGCTCAAACTTGTCTTGCATACACACGGTCACACAAAGTTGTCGGAAAATCCGATCGTTCTAAACACGGTGACCTACAACACGTACGTTGGGACTATAAACGGGGCAGTAGCCAATAGCTTTCATCTCTTTATTTATTCTGAGCATGCGTGGCACTTTGTCCGTCGGATTTGTGTACACACGATCGGAATTTCCAACAACGGATTTTGTTGTCGGAAAATTTTATAGCCTGCTCTCAAACTTTGTGTGTCGGAAAATCCGATGGAAAATGTGTGATGGAGCCCACACACGGTCGGAATTTCCGACAACAAGGTCCTATCACACATTTTCCATCGGAAAATCCGACCGTGTGTACGGGGCATTAGTCCTCACAGTTACTCTTGGTGGGCGCAGAAACGGGCCCTACTGTGAGATATTAGATCAAGAATTGTAATTACATGTCCCTGTTGAACAGGGGCAGAAAAATTGGTCCTTAGGCACTGGTGCCACAACACTGCAACCCCTCACAGATACTCTAGTTGGAGCGCAGGAATGAGCCCTCCTGTAAAATATTGCATCAAAAATTGTAATTACATGCTCCTGTTAAACAGGGGGTTAAAAAATTGGGCCTTAGGCACTGGTGCTGGTGCCACAACACTGCAACCCCTCAAAAATACTCTAGTTGAGTGCAGCAACTAACCCTCCTTGCAAAATATTGCATCAAAAATTTTAATTGCACGCCCCTGTTAAATAGGGGCTGAAAAATTGGGCCTTAGCCACTAGTGGTGGCACCCAGAACCAAAAATATTCTTACAAACTATTAGCATGATCATTGAGGAGGAAGAGGATAGTCACTCAGCATCAGCATAGGCAGTCTTGAAGGGATCTGACATCAGCATCAGGCGTTTGGTAGCTGGTGGTGATCCAAGACTGATTAATTTTTATGAAGGTCAGTCGATCGACCGAGTCGGTGGACAGGCGCACCCTGTGTTTGGTTACAAAACCTCCAGCAGCACTGAATGTGTGTTCCGGAAGAACGCTGGATGCAGGACAGGCCAGTAGCTCAATTGCATACTGTGCAAGCTCTGGCCAGTGATCCATTCTCAAGACCCAGTAACCCAGAGGATTTTTGGTGGGAAAGGTGTCCAAGTCAGATCTTGCCCCTAGGTATTCCTGCAACATGTAAAACAGACGCGGGCGATGGTTGCTGGAACCGATCATACCTTGGGGCTGCGGACTAAAGAGTTGTCTGAACACATCAGTCAGACGGCTATCTTCTCCACTGCTCCTTCTTTGACTGACTGAAGCCTCAGCAACACGTTGTCCAGGAACAGGAGTTTGTAACCTCCAAGTCTCTGGGAACATGTTGCACAGACCTGGATCATGGATCAAGGAGGGTTGCCAGCCAGTATTGATCCCTCTCCTTGATACCATGAATACGAGGATCCTTCCGCAGGCTTTGAAGGATTAGGGAGGCCATGCAGCGTAGGTTTGCTGAGGCATTCAGTCCGGAGTCCTCTGGGTCACTAAGGACGACATGATCCGCAGCCACCTCCTCCCAGCCACGTAAAAGTCCATGGGTTTCTTGGGACTGTAAATGATCCCTTAAAGACTATGCTGATGCTGAGTGCCAGGCTCCACCTCCATGCTGACCCAATCCTCCTCTTCCTCCTCCTCCTCCTTCTCCTCGTCCTCTTCCTGTGTGATCGGCGGGCACGCAGGAACACTGTCTGGATAAAGGGGGCCTTGAGAGGTAAGGAAGTCCTCCTCTTCCTGCCTCTGTTCTGCATCAAGTGCCCTGTCCATTATTCCACGCAGCGTGTGCTCCAACAGGTGGACAAGGTGGACAGTGTCACTGATGCATGCACTGTCACTGCTCACCATCCTCAAGGCCTCTTCAAATGGTGACAGGACAGTGCATGCATCCCTGATCATGGCCCACTGGCGTGGGGAAAAAAAACAAGCTCCCCTGACCCTGTCCTGGTGCCATAGTCACACACTCATTGATGGCCCTCTGCTGCGTGTGCAGCTGCTGCACCATGGCCAAGGTTGAGTTCCACCTGGTGGGCATGTCACAGATTAGGCGGTTCTTGGGCAGGCTAAATTCCATTTGGAGTCAGCCAGCCGAGCACTGGCATTATATTACGGAAATGCACACAGACTTTCCTGGCCTGGCTCAGGACATCCTGTAAGCCCGGGTACCTGCCCAAGAACCGCTGTACCACCAAGTTAAGGACATGAGCCAAACAGGGCACATGGGTCATTTGTCCTCGGCGGAGGGCGGAGAGGAGGTTGGTGCCATTGTCGCAAACCACCATTCCTTCCTTAAGTTGGCGTGACGTCAACCACCTCTAAACCTGCCCCTGCAGAGCTGACAGAACCTCTGCCCCTGTGTGGCTCCTGTCCCCCAAGCACACCAGCTTAAGCACCGCATGGCATCTTTTGGCCTGCGTAGTTGCGTAGCCCCTTGAATGCCTACGGAGCACCGCTGGTTCTGAGGACAAAGCACAGGAAGAGGCCATGGAGGAAGAAGAAGAGGAGGGGGTGGAGGAGAGAGGTGTGTCAGAATCACCAGTGGTAGCATTTTGGAGACGTGGTGGCGGAACAACCTCCAACACTACTGCACCTTGTCCTGCATCCTTCCCCTGTGCCAGCAGAGTCACCCAATGCGCAGTGAAACTTAGGTAACGTCCATGCCTGCTGGACCATGAGTCAGCGGTAATATACACCTTATCGCTGACAGCCCTGTCCAGCGAGGCATGGACATTGCCTTCCACATGCCGGTAGAGAGCCGGAATCACTGTGAGAAAAAGTGGCGTTTGGGTACCTGCCACTGAGGAGCCGCACATTCCACAAACTCACGGAAGGGGGCAGACTCTACCAACTGAAAAGGTAGCAGTTGAAGTGCTAGCAATTTTGCCAAGCTAGCATTCAACCGCTGGGCATGTGGATGGCTGGGAGCGAACTTTTTTCAGCAGTGCAGCAGCTGGGGCAGGGACGATTGCCTGGTACAATCTGACGTCGGTGTACCGATAGGAGATTGCCCACAAGTACTTGGCTGTGACACACCTAATTTTACACCTTCATTCCTCTCATTGTAGGTCGCAGAGAGGACTGAAGGTATAGTGGGTTGGAGATCTCAGCTGATGAGGAGCAAGGAGAGGTCCTCTTTGTTCTTTGGTGTGGGTCTTTTAGGTACGCTTGCCAACAAACTGCATGGCAGGTCAACATATGTCTGGTCAAACATGTGGTGCCCAAGCGGGAGATGTTTTGGCCATGCGAGATACGCTTGAGACATATGTTGCAAATAGCAGCGGTGTGATCTGATGCACTCGTCTCAAAAAAGGCCCACACCAAAGAACTTTTGGAATAACGCGCAGAGACAGCAGTGCCCTGCACATGCGGAGCTTTGCGGTGTGATGCAGTCAGTGTGCTGCCCTTAAGCTGCCCCTGGAGGGCATCCTGCCTCGTTGGTGATGTGCCTCCTCCTCCTCCTCTCTCCTATCAGGCACCCACATGGAGTCAGTGACCTCATCATCCCCTCCCTCCTCATCACTGGAGCAAACCTGGCAGTATGCTGCAGCAGGGGCAACATGACTGCCAGATTGCTGTCCTTCTTGGGCACCGCCTCTGTCTGGGCTCACGTTACTGCCTTCCTCTAGCTGAGTACCATCATCGGAGCCTTCAAACCGCTGGGCATCCTCCTGGAGCATGTACCCAACACTGTGGTCAAACAGTTCGGGCGACTACTCGGGAGGACATGGTGGGGCTAGGGAAGGAGTGACTGATTCCATTGAGCCAAGGGAAGAGGCCGGGTTGGCAGCTGCTTTGCCAGACAAAGTACCCTGAGCATGGGTGAGAGAGGATGAGGAGGATGAGGACGGCTTGGTCATCCACTCGACCAAGTCTTCTGCATGTGCTCAACATGGCCAGCTGACGAAAAAAAGGCCAAGCATTTCCTACGGCCACGTGCTGATGAGGATGCACCGTGTCCACGACCAGCACTGTTGCCTCTAGACACAGAGCCTGCTTGCTCTCTTTTATTGGCTTGTGACTGTGTGCCTCTCCTTGTTGGCCTTCCAGACATACTAATGGCATGCAGTGAGATGTAGCTGCACTATATACTGATACTGCAGCTAGCAAAATCAACTGCCTGCCTGTAGTATTATTAGTATGAGAACATCACCAATCTTCTACAGGTAGCTTTAGCTGAGCACTGTGCAGAGATCGCATTACACTAGCTTGTAGCTTTAGCTGAACACTGTGTAGAGGTTGCACTACACTAACTTGTAGCTTTAGCTGAACACTGTGCAGAGGTCGCACTACACTAACTTGTAGCTTTAGCTGAACACTGTGCAGAGGTCGCACTACACTAACTTGTAGCTTTAGCTGAACACTGTACAGAGGTCGCACTACACTAACTTGTAGCTTTAGCTGAACACTGTGCACTGTAAATACTGTAGCTGCCTGACTTTGGTACTAATAGGATCAGAAGAACACCAGCAATTTTCTTCAGGTAGCTGTAAATACTGTAACACCTGCCTGCCTGTCAGTAGGAAGATAATAACAGGAACGGATCTAGCTAAACTGAATACAGTGTGTGTGTGTGTGTGTGTGTGTGTATATATATATATATATATATATATATATATATACATACAACACCTGGGATGCATAATATATATACACAATACACTGTAAGTGCAGCTAACTGACTGACTGTCCTGCCTAATCGATCTAACTTAAATCAAATGACACTGTCTCTCTGTCTCTGTCTCTCAACGCCGCAACACACTACACAGGGCCGAAGTGCAGGCAGACTTATATAGTGTGGGGCGTGTACTAAACCCCCTGAGCCATAATTGGCCAAAGCCACCCTGGCTTTGGCCAAATACAGCTCTTTGTACAGACGGCGCTGTGATTGGCCAAGCATGCGGGTCATAGTGCATGCTTGGCCAATCATCAGCCAGCAATGCACTGCGATGCCGCAGTGAATTATGGGCCGTGGCGCGTCACTCAAGTTTGGCGCGAACGGCCCATATCGTTCGCAGTTCGGCGAACGACCGAACAGACAATGTTCGAGACGAACATGGGTTGGACTCGAACATGAAGCTCATCCCTATTGATAACTCTCCCTTGTCCATGGGCCTGTTGACCTTTGTGCACTGTACCTATTAACCTGACCATTGGGGAATTTCATAAGGAGACAATCAGCTTCTACTTGATCTCATCTCCTGCTTATCTCCTTATCTTAAGGTATGCCTGGCTTAAACTTTACAACCCGCACATCCACTGGGCTGCAGAGTAGATTGGGTCCTGGTCCCAGACCTGCATCCAGAATTGCATTAAAACTACTGACCAGTTGCCCATTTATAACTCTTATCTGGCCAGTACCAGTCACATGCCTTTATTACAGTCCTATTCAGATCCTGATCATGACAATGTTTCCAAATGTGACTACAGTTTATATAACCATGTGCCTTTATATGACTCTGTTATAAAAAAAGATGCTGACAAGTCTATTGAATTTTCCACAGGTCACCTCTCCAGCCAATTGCCACAGCCTGAACCCTCTCCTCCTAGAAACCAAGATTATCCATTGTCCCATAGCCTTGAGCCCTGTTTGTAAACTTCTTCGAAGTCCTCAGAAGTCACGTCCCCTGGATTACACCTACCTTTGCCTGTCGCTAAACTTCCTTTGGACACACAGCCAGGCTAACTTTTCTGCAAGTTTCCCTGTTGCTACACCTGGTGATGCGATTCAGACAGTCGCTTCACCTGGTGATGCGATTCAGACAGTTGCTACACCTGGTGATGCAATTCAGACAGTCACTACACCTGGTGATGTGATTCAGACAGTTGCTACGCCTGGCAATGCGGCCCAGTCGGCCACTGCATCAAATATGCCAGTCCAGCCCATGCCCATTGAGCTTCCTCCTTTTTCTTATTCAGGACTTTCTGTAACCTGTAAGCGGTTCAATCCATCCTTTGGATAAACTGCCTCATTCGGCCAGGTGGGGCTTTCAACCTTTTTTTTTTTTTTTTTATATACAATCTTTATTTTATACATTTTTCATTTTACACCACATGTACACAAATAAAAAAAAAAAATAATTACTTGGATATATTATAAGTACAACCATACAATTGATTCGTAATTCTCTATCCATTATATAGGTCCATGCTTGCATCTTTTGTTTTGCCAATTAATATAGCAATCCAAAGTCCTACAATTATTTTTATCCAAATTTGTTCATAAATGACGAACATTAACTCAAACAAACCTTACCCGCTACTACCCCCCCCCCCCAAAAAAAAGGTAGAAAACCCAAAGAAAAAGGGAGGGGGGGATAGAATGGAAAGGGAACAGGGAGGGGAAGGGAAACAGGAAGGCCCTGTATTGTTGCTCTAAATATAATTTGATAGAGTTGCAGAGGTTCTGAACTCCTCCCATTGTTGCCATATCTTTAAGGTTTGTTCCCTTAGACCTTCTTCTGTCATTATCATCAGCACCAGGGACTGCATCTAGCTCATCTCACACACCCATTCCTTGATTGTGGGATCTACCGCCTTCCTCCAATTTCGAGCTATAACTGTGCGTTCTGCTGTTAGCATGTGTCTTAAAATATAATTTTTTTTATAGATTTTATGGAGCCTGGAATTACTGACAATACAGAGACTAACACATCTGGTTGTGCATTTAGTCCTGTAATTTTCTGATATATATTGTAAATCTTTGACCAAAATAACAGAACCCTCGGGCAGTACCATATGTGTGACATTGTACCTCTTGCATTTTGACATCTCCAACATACCTCTTCGTTTTCCTTATTAATTTTATGCATATCTACTGGGCATCTATACCATCTTGCTAAGATTTTATAATTCCTTTCCTAATGTCTACTTGATAAAGATAATTTATGTGTTATTAGAAACAATCTTTCCCATTTTAGTCTAGGGATGGTCATCTCCAGCTTTTCTAACCACCTAGTTAAATATGTTGACACTTGCTCTTTATTTTTTTAGAGCGAATATTTATATATTATGGATAAGACGAGAGTTGGTCTTTGCTCTTGTAGTAGTAGTTGCTTGAATTCTGTTAATGGTCTATCTATTAAAGTTTTTTTTGTCAAAGATTGAATATATGTTTGAAGTTGTTGATATTGCATCCAATTGGTCCTACATTCTGGGCCTAAAGAATCCAACGGAGGGAATCTGTTCTCCACCGAGGTCTGGACCACCCTCACATCCTCGTGTGTGTGCCATTTTAAGAAGGTCAAAGCTTCCATTGCTGGTGGAAATTCAGGATTGCAAAATAAAGATGTCATTGGCCCCATCTGGGTAGACCAGGTCTCTCTCTTCTCTCTCTCACTTTCAGTGTTGAGGATACCAAAGATTGCATTTCTCTCTTAGGAGATCGGAAATCCCTGGTTATCCATGATAATGATTTCAATTTCATGGCTGTGGCATCTTCCTCCAATTTCACCCATTGCTTACATTTTGCGTTATGGAACTAATCCACTATCCTGGACATAAATACAGAACGTAGATATATTTCAAAACTTGGGAAAGCCAAGCCTCCATTTTTCTTTGCTCTAATAAGTATATCTCTTCTAATTAGAGGTGATTTATGTGACCATATGAATCTCCCTACAGCTTTACGCAATTGATCTAATAGATTTGTTGAAAAGAATGTTGGAATTGTCTGAAATATATATAACACCTTTGGCAATATGTCCATTTTTACAATATTAATCCTTCCCATCCAGGAAAAAAAAAATGTTCTGTCATACTTTTGAAGCATCTTTATTATATTTTGTATTATCGGAAGATAATTAAGTTCTTGAAGTTTAGTTAAGTCTCTAGAAATGTGTGTTCCTAGATATTTATTGGCTACCTTTTGCCATTTAAAAGAAAAATTTCTTTGGAGAAGGTCTAAAGTCTTATTTGATAATGTAATATTCTCGTTCAATGCTTTTATTGAAATTTTGCAATGGAAATGTAATATGAACAAAACATACAATATAATACTCCTCAATGACTAAGGCAGCCAAAAGAGGTAAATACACTGAAGGGATAACATATCACTTATACGGATGATGTAACCAAGGTAGAACAAAATTCCTGGTATGTTTACTGACGTATCAATAAATTGTTAATTCCCACAAGGAGGACGGACAACCTGAGAAGAATTTCAGTCTGGGAACTCCTCCCAGGAAGGCCCGCGAGATCATCACTTCACCCCAATGGGAGCACACTGTGGAGTGCGAGAGCTTCAGGGTTCCTCCCAGAGGAGGTTCCTCCCTATCTCCTGCCAGCTCCCCCGGGGAGGCGCTCACGCCGAGAAGATACCCAGGCGAAGCAACCCCCTGGACGGAGCCGACAGTCACATTGTCCAGGATAGATACCTGAAAGTAACTGGCCGCCACCCAGGCTGGGACGCCAGATGAATAGTTTAGGACAAACTAAGATAACAAATGTGTATGTTTTGGCCTGGTAAAACCGTTATTAGCTGTTAGCGAGCGGAAGGAAGATGAGGATAGAAAATAAAAAGAAAAAGGAGAGAAGAAAGATGAGGAGGAGAGAGGAAGCTAGATGAGGACGGGGGGGGGTGGGGTATATGGAAAGAGGTGGTAGTCTCGCTGAACTAAAGTGAGACACCGACATACCTAGCCCAAGGTTCCCAAATCCCTTCAAAGCGTGGGACCGTGTCACGCAGTTTAGCCACTATTTGTTCCTGTGACATTATCCAAGAAATCTTCCGTTTGGTGGCCGAGATGGATACCGAAGGAGTTTTCCAGGCTTTCGCTAGAGTAACTTTGGCTCCCAAACACATAAAGAAGATAAGTTCTTGTGTATTTTTAGGGGTGTTGTGTATTTTGCAATTCAGTAGAATGTATGTGGGGTCCTGTGGTACCTCTGTCCCAGATACTCTCCTTAGAATATGAAAGAATTTATTCCAGTAACTCCGTATGCGGGGGCATATCCACCAGATATGATGCATCATACCAATATGACCGCAACCTCTGTAGCAGAGGGGAGAGGAGTCTGGGAATATCCTGGAGAGCCTGGCTGGGACATAGTACCATTTAGTAAAGACTTTAATATTAGCCTCAATCGAGGCCATATTTAAGATACCTTTAGATGATCTGCTGAAGGCTTGGAACCATTTAGCAGGATCCCACTGAATGTCCAGGTCCGATTCCCAGGATCGAGCGTATGCCGGGTGTCCATCCTATCTGCCAGGGACGCATAGATAATGGATATCCCACCTTTGTGGGGGGCTGACGAAGAACACCATAGCTCATACATCATGGCCTTAGGAGTGTTCGCCTTGTCAGTACAAAGTGAGTGCTGAAAGTGTCGTATTTGCGAAAGTCTGAACGTTTCCGAGGTAGGCATTTCCAATGTACTCAAACAGTGGCCCAAGGAAATGGGGCCGATAATGTAATATTCACTGCTTTTTATTTGTCATAATTTACTTTAAAATTACTCAATATTCCAAAACGGTTAAATTCCTGGATAAGGTTTGGATAAGGTTTGGTATAGTCACTACTGGATTAGTTATATACGATAGCAAGTCGTCTGCATATACTGACATTTTGTATTCTATTTCCTGACCTTTATTAGCTGTGGTCAGATGTTCCATTACTAATACGTACAACAAAGAGGATAGGGGACAGCCCTGTTGGGTTCCATTTGATATTGTCACTGGATCCGATAGGGCTCCATTTGTACGTATTCTAGCTGTTGGGTTATGATACAAGGCCTTTATTTTCTCCAGAAGTAGAGGACCTATTCCCCACTGCTTTAGGGTCTCCTCAAAGAAACACCATCCCACCCTGTCGAATGCCTTCTCGGCATCTATAGCCTATAGACAGGATGGAATGGGGCGCCTCTGGACGTATTCTACCAGTGTTAAAGTCTTCAATGTATTGTCTCTTGCCTCTCTTGCCCAACGTTCTTTAACGCACCTTACACACTTAGACTCATACCGCAGTATTGCTAACCCTATAGTTACGCAGAGGGGCCTCACTCAAATAGATTGAATTCAAGCAGGTCTCCAGTCTACACTTCATTGAGACGCCAATGCTGTGTTGTTCAGAGACATCAGTATCAGAGGCAGTTACAAGTGTGTTATACAGCAAGAACAGTTTCAATCACCATTCTACACGATTGCTTTGCTTATTAAACCTTTGGATTACAATTACTGCATTATAATAGCTAGCAGAAGACAGAAGATCAAAGACTACAAGTTCTATTGCAAGGCCTTGTGTTCAGTCACAGTGACAAAGGACTGCATCATAAAGCAGGGGGAGCTCCTTAGCAACTATATTGTGCTTTGTTTATAATTCTGCGTTACTGTGTTTTGTTACAGCATGCTGGAAGTGGGAAGGTGCCCAGTGTCAATGCTTTGTCACTCTGAACACTAGTCTCACTTGGAGACACACATGCAAGGGTCACCCAATGAAGTTTTATATTGTTAACAAATTGTGAATCACATTCTGGTTAATTGCAATTGGTGTGAAGTGTTATCCATTGGTGTGAAGTGTTATCCATTATCCTACAGGTGGAGAAACGGATGCCCAGGTAAAGGTACACCATTGGTACATTGTTATTGTAGGATTGTTTTTTATTATTTAGTTTCCCATTAAAACTGTTCCACAGCTGTGTCAAGTGGGTTGAGCCAATATATTGGGGGTGGAATAGCAGAGTACAGGCCCAATCAAATATCAGCAGCTCCTTCGGGAGTCATTGCTACATCTGTCTTTGGAATGATCAAGATATATGCTTCTATTCCTTGTGGGGTAAAGGGTCGTGAGGCAGAAACCGAATTGGAGGTCCTATTCATATCAGGAATCGACAATTCCTTAAGTGCCCCATAGAAACGCAGGGTAAAACTGTCTGGACCTGGGCTTTTGCCCGGTACTAGTGAATCCATTGCATTTTGCAATTCAACTACAGAAAATTCTTTATCCATCTCCTCTATTTCTCCCGCAGACAGAATTGGTATTGCTGTTTCCCCTATATGTTGCCCGCTGTCCAGTCTGATGTGCCTGCCTTCCAGTCTTATGTGCCTGCCTTCCAGTATGATGTGCCCGCCTTCCAGTCTGATGTGCCTGCCTTCCAGTCTGATGTGCCTGCCTTCCAGTCTGATGTACCCACCTTCCAGTCTGATGTGCCCGCCTTCCTGTCTGATGTGCCCACTTTCCAGTCTGATGTCTCGGTGCCTGCCTTCCAGCCTGTTGTGGTGCCTGCCTTCCAGTCTGATGTCTCGAAGCTTACCTTTCAGCCTGATGTCTCGGTGCCTGCCTTCCAACCTGATGTCTCTGTGCCTGCCTTCCAGCCTGATGTCTCGGTGGCCGCCTTCCAGCCTGATGTCTTGGTGCCTGCCTTCCAGCCTGTTGTCTTAATATTGGTGCCCCCCGTCTGTAAAACCGATGCCCGTTACTCTGCTTTCTGAGTCAGTGCCTGTTACACAGCTTGCCAGTAGGGAGCCCGCTGCCCAGCTGTCTGACCGGAGGTGCCCACTGTCTGTCCAGATGTGCCCGCTGTCTGCCCAGATGTGCCTGATGACCAGCCTGAAGTACTCTCTTCCACCGTTCTGCTCAATGCCATAAACTATGGACAATTAAAACTAGTTTGAGCATCCGGAGGCCACTCCTTTAAGGGAGGGTACTGTCAGGAAAGGGTCCATCCGCTGGTAAGATCTATCATTTTGCGTGCAGTACTGAGGTCCACCAACAGGTTTTCCTGGCAGTTTGGAACTGTCAGGAGAGTCTTTCCCTGCTGGTGTTATGTCATCATTGGGCCGCAGTACTGACGTCCACCAGTGGATGGATCCTGGCAGTATGGAACAGACAACACTCCCTGTGCTCAGGTGCTACATGAGGACAATCACTGGCAGTCCCATAAATACCCGGCAAGCCATCACATGTTTGCCTTGGTATCTTTCTTCCTTGCGCCCTGACCTGTACCTGTTACCTGTATCCTGTATCTGAACCTGCACCTGAACCTGTACCCAATCCCATCCTGATCCTGTCCCTCCTGTGTTCCAGTTCCCTTGTAAGCCTGATCCCATCCATTATCTCCCTCTCCTATCCTGCCCTTTTCAGTTTCTGATCCCCTGTGTATGACCCTGGCCTGGCTAACATGTTTGATTTTGGTACTTCCCTTTGGCTGTATATATTATCTGTTGGCTGTGGGTTTCTGTTGGTTGGTTGAGCACTATTTGTATTTGGGGCGTTTACTTATTTATATCACTTATCTTAAATAAACATTATTCTTATTCACCTTTCATGCGTTTTGGTTTCCTCTTTGCAGTCCACACAATCTGGTCACACCTGTTCATGACAGATGATCAGAAGAAATGGACAGCACCCGAGTTAAATATGAGTGTCACAGCAAAGGGTCTGAATATTTAGGACCATGTGATATTTCAGTTTTTCTTTTTTAATAAATCTGCAAAACTGTCAACAATTCTGTGTTTTTCTGTCAATATGGGGTGCTGTGTGTCCATTAATGAGGAAAAAAAAATAACTTAAATGATTTTAGCAAATGGCTGCAATATAACAAAGAGTGAAAAATTTAAGGGAGTCTGAATACTTTCCGTCCCCACTGTGTATGTATATATATATATATATATATATATATATATATATTTTTCTTTTTTTTTTTTTAATTTCTTGATGCTAAATTTCAGCCGATGTTTGCATTTAATTTGCACTGCACGTCATACCTTTTTGATTTAATAAAAATAAATATATACTTGTATACTCAGGATGTATAATGCCACGATTTTTTTGTGTACACTGCTGGTGGAATAGTTTTAACTTTCTGTGGGTCCTCTGTGGGTGGAATTAGACCCCTCTCTGAGGGTAGTATTGCACCCCTTTCTGTGGGTGGAATCAGGCCCCTTTCTGGGTGTCTTGTGTGGGTTGAATTAGGCTCTCGGTGGGTTGAATCAGCCCCTCTTTCTGGTACCACACTGGTTACCGCCACCAAAAGGATGGTGTTAAATATAACAACTTTTTTTTAGTTCCTGTATCATTTGTAAATTGGACTCAACAGATTACTGCATGATTTTTTGCAATATTTTCAGACAATTTTTTTTTTCCGTTGTTTACTGCACCGGATCTCAGTGGCGCCCCCTAGGTTGCTAAAGATGTTGTGCGGTTCTAAGTGCTCTTAACGCTCCTTCATCTTGCCAATGAACCTCACTGCAGAGCTCCGCTGAGATACAGGGTAGGGGACCTGCAAGTGTCGGCACCCAGAATATGTGCCCCGGGAGCCAATGCCACCTGTTGGCCATGTTACCTTGCACACTGCTGCTATGTGAGAGAGGCAGAGCAAATGCAGAACATAGGATAGGAGCAAGACCCCTTTGGATGCCCCGGCGCCACACCTGAGGTGTTGTTCCTATCCTATGTTCTGCATTTTTGGGCAAGGTGAATGCTGTGTTAGATATATATTTAAAATAAAAATTAGGTACATGATGTATTTCTATGTTCGTAATTTATGTTCTTGTATTTACATAGTGAACCTTGTGCTCTTTTGCTGTGTGTCCCGAGGAAGCGAAAGTGAAGTGTGTCGATACACAGAATACAAGGGATTTGCTAAATCACTCATTGCTTGGAAGCATCGTGCTTTATTGGATCATTACTGTGATCGTATGACTGTTTTTGCGCATTGTTTTTTAACCTTTGGCAGATGTGTTATATGCCTGTTGTTTTAACAAAGTTGTATTAATAAAATGTTATGATTTTATGATGTTTGGTGTCTCAGCTGCCTCTAAACTGTAGACGGTCGGGGGCTGGGTGCAAAAGTGACAGCTGTGTATTAGGATGATTCTAGGTGCAGAAGTGACAGTTATGGGTGGGTGAGAGCTAGGTGTAGAGGTGATAGATGTGAAGGAAGAGGGGTTGCAAAAGTGAGAGCTGTGTACTAGTACGCAGAGTTGAGCTGTGGACTGGGACACAGAGGTGAGCTGTGGACAGGGATGAAAAGGTGAGCTATGAACAGGGGCGGTGAAAGTGAGCTGTGGACTGATACGCAGAGTTGAGCTGTGGAATGGGATGCAGAGTTGAGCTGTGGACTGGGACGCAGAGGTGAGCTGTGGACTGGGACGCAGAGGTGAGCTGTGGACTGGGACGCAGAGGTGAGCTGTGGACTGGGATGCAGAGGTGAGCTGTGGACTGGGACGCAGAGGTGAGCTGTGGACTGGGACGCACAGTTGACCTGTGGACTGGAACACAGAGTTGATCTGTGGATTGGGATGAAGAGGTGAGCTGTCGACAGGGACGCAAATCCTGGCACACAGCACCCTATATAAACAGAGAGTCTGCCTAGCATCAGTGCTGGATTGTCTTCAGCTTGTTCCTGTGTTCCTGTTGTTACTCTGCCTGATTTACCTTGTTCCTGAAAACCCGGCTATCTTCTGACCATTCTCTTGGATCTCCCCTGCCTGCTGAACCTGCCTCTACCTGCAATACTGACCTTGGCTTGAACTTATGATTACAGCACTGCCTCCTGATTCTGTACCCTGCTGCCCGTCTGTTCCCAACGTCTGCCTGTTTCTGACTACGGTTTTGCCTTTTGACTTGGTACCCCGCTGCCAGCCTGTTGCCGACTCCTGCCTGTTCCTGATTCTGCAGTTGATCCTGATCTGGCTCCCACTGCACAAGTTGGTGATCAGTTTCCACATCTCCTCAGCAGAGGTTCCTGTATCTCCAAGTTCCAGCCTCCTGCCTGCAGGCACCTGCACCCTTTTGTTGCCCTCGCACTCCCTGTACCCACCACCAGGGGTGCTTGGACCGGAACCATGCAAGAGACCACCCTCATTATTTCAGGCTCCGCTGTAAGGTACGTGACAGACGCAGAGTTGAGCTGTGGACTGGGGCGCAGAGTTGAGCTGTAGACTGGGACGCAGAGTTAAGCTGTAGACTGGGACGCAGAGTTGAGCTGTGGACTGGGATGCAGAGATGAGCTGTGGACAGGGAAGGTGAAAGTGAGCTGTGCTCAGGGGATGCAAAGGAGACCTTTGGAAAGAGATGCTGAAGTCATCTGTGGACAGGGTTGCAGTGTTGAACTGTAGACTGGGACGTAGAGGTGAGCTATGGACTGGGACACAGAGTTGAACTGTGGACAGGAATTCAGAGTTGAGCTGTGGACTGGGACGCAGAGGTGAGCTGTGGATTGGGATTCAGAGGTGAGCTGTGGACAGGGACGCAGGGGTGAGCTGTGGACTGGGACGCAGAGGTGAGCTGTGGACTGCGACCCATAATTGAACTGTTGACTGGGACGCATAGTTGAGCTGTGGACTGGGACGCATAGTTGAGCTGTGGACTGGGACGCAGAGTGAGCTGTGGACAGGGAAGATGAAAGTGAGCTGTGGACAGGGGATGCAAAGGTGACCTATGGAAAGAGATGCAGAAGTCAGCTGTGGACAGGGATGCAGTGTTTAACCGTGTACTGGGACGTAGAGGTGAGCTGTGGATTAGGATGCAGAGGTGAGCTGTGGACAGGATTGCAGAGATGAGCTGCAGACAAGGACACAGAGTAGAACTGTAGACTGGGACACAGATGTGGGCTGTGGACAGGGAAACAAAGGTAAGCTATGGACAGGAATGCCAAGATGAGCTGTGGACAGGGGATGCAAAGGTGACTTGTGGAAAGGGATGCAGAAGTCAGCTGTGGACAGGGACCCAGAGCTGAGCTGTGGACAGGGGAGTTGAAAGTGAGCTGTGAATGGGGATGCAAAGGTGACCTGTAGAAAGGGATGCAGAAGTCAGCCGTGGACAGGGAGGCAGAGTTGAGCTGTGGACTGGGATGCAAAGTTGAGTTGGGACTGGGACGCATAGTAGAGCTATGGACTGGGACGCAGTGTAGAGTTGTGGACTGGGACGCAAAGGTGAGCTGTGGACTGGGATGCAGAGGTGAGCCGTGGACAGGGACGCAGGGGTGAGCCATGGACAGGGACGCAGGGGTGAGCCATGGACAGGGACGCAGGGGTGATCTGTGCCCCATCAAACGCAGCCACTGTGCCCCATCAAACGCAGCCACTGTGCCCCATCTATTGTAGCCACTACGCCCATCAAACGCAACCACTGTGCCATCAAACGCAGCCACTGTGCCCATCAAATATAGCCATTTTTCCATCAAATGCCACCACTGTGCCCATCAAATACCAACACTGTGCCCATCAAATGCCGCCACTGTGCCCATAACACTGATATAATTTATTCAATACTTTTACCTGCTGTCCTGGGGGTTTCCATCGTACTCCTCTCTCTCTCTCCTTCTGCTCCTGACGTCACAGCCAGATCCAGCCCCAGTGCCGAGGAGAAGATTCAAGGAAAGCAATGCCGAGGTGGGTAAGTGGAGCATAAGGCTTATGGGGGCGTGAGTCACACGCCGCCCCCCTCATGAGAGAAAGCCCCCCCACCAATCTTACCAATTCCCGGCTCCCGCGGCCGCCTTGCTGTAGCTGCACCACTGTGTATGGGCATGCTTGGCAGAGGGTGGGGGGGCATGAGTTGCATGCCCCCCCACCCTCTGCCAAGCATGCCCATACACATCGGTGCCCATACACAGCTGCGTCGCTACAGCAAGCCGGCTGTGTGTGGGAGGAGGCCGCAGGAGACGGGAATCAGGAAGTCGGTGGGGGGGCTTTCTCTCATGTGGGGGGGTGGCTTTTTTTGCTGCCCCCCACAAAGTGCCGCTCTAGGCCTAGGCCTAGTCGGCCTAGGCCAAAACACAGCCCTGGCTGTGTACACACTCGAGATTCACAGCTCAGCTCCTCCACAGATGAGGGGTCCAATGATGAGGAGGGAGCCCTTTTCTTTCTCTGCCTAATTTGGGACTATGCTATGTGGCAGGGGAAAGACTCTGCTGTGCATGAGCTGAGGGACAACCCCAAGGCCTAGCCTAACCCCTGGGGTCACACAGCATGGCTCATCTGCTGGGCGCTGCACTCTACAGTAGCCACTACTGTCAGTATCCACCAGGATCAGATACTAATGTTTACTCATTAATCTCCATTGCCACTACAACTCCACTACTGTCACTGCCGGCTTCATTTACATCTCATCTTCTACTGAAACAGAGAGAAAGAGAGGGAGACAGAACTAGAGAAAGAGATACAAAGTAAAAGAGGAAAAGAATATGAGAGATAGAAAAAGGGATGAGATAGAGAGATAGAGGGAGAGAGAAAAAGGTGAGGGGAGGGGAAGATAGAAAGAGAGAGGTACAGACAGAAGAAGAGAGAGAAAAAGAGAGAGAGTGTGAGATATAGAAAGAGGGAGATAAAAGGAGAAAGAGGTAGAGAGATAAAGAGGGAGTTAGAGAGAAAGAGAAGAGAGAGATGTGGGTGTGGCTTGAGTGTGGGTGTGTTTTGTGTATTTTAAAATTTATTTTTACTATCGATATGGACAGGCATTCACAGGACTCTTTTACTTTACCCAACACAGATATACAGGAACCAAATGTAGCACTGGTAGATTTGCAATCTACCGCATGTTAGGTAAATTTAGTAACTTGTTCGTTAGGAAGGTTAAGTTTGCCTCTCTTCCAGCTTGGCTGACGTTGTGTGTGTTTCCGTGCTGACCAGTGGGTGTCGCTGTTGTCACTGGTTAGTGTTGGAAAGGCAACGTGTTGAAGCGTACGGATGCTCTTCTGTCCCGGAGACAACTCGGTGGAGGTGGTCCTCCGAGTTGCATTCTGGGCGAGGGTATTTATGGGACAGATGTCATTTTTTGGGGTCCGTTTTACAGCCACCTGCTGGCCCTCCTGGCTGACAGGTATGCATTAAGGAGCTACCTCGTGGGCCTCCGTTCCGGAGGCCCACGATACTGCGGTGCAGGGGTGGGTCCAGAGGCTTGTCTGAGGTCTACCACCGCAGCCGAGGAATGGTCCTGAGCTGTCGGTCCTGTGTGATGAAGCTGGACAACCGAGGAGATCCCGGGGAGGACCCGTTTTGGAGGGATCACGCAGCGTGCTGGTCTAGAGAGGGGCCTGGGGACTCGGTTGGAGGACATATCCAAAAGTAACTATACAGCATAGTGTTGCCGGGTTGGCTTAAAGGTTCAGGCACTGTGACTGACATTCATTACAGAAAATCTGGTACATCCTGTGGCAGAGGATCGTACGGGTTTGTTCCCAAGCAAGTCTGTGGCAGAGACTTTGATTCGTGCTGCGTACTGGCTGCTAGGCTAGTGAGAGAGGCCTATCCAGGTGAGCAAGGAGTGTGTCCCATGAGGGGAGCGCATTCCATACAATATCTGAATTCTACCAGGACATTTGTCAAAAGAACCCTACAAGAAGATGTTTGAGTTTCTTCTGCAGTTTCCTTTCCGCCTCTTTCCTGCTATTTCCTAAGTCAAGTGTTTAATAAAGCTTTGAAAACGTACTCCCGTGTTGGTGCGTGTGTCATCCAGAGGTAAACTCAACGGAACCCTAGACCCGGTGCCGGTGAAACAGAGGGAAGCAGAGTGAAGGTAACAGGCCCGCTTAAACCAGCAGCTCCACCGTGAATTATTGCTACACAAAGATGCTCTAAAATACATAGCTCTACTAGAATAATATTTACAATGCTTCCCCCTATTGGTTGGAGAGTAGTATAGCACACTAATACATAACACTCCTTCCCCCTAGACCTCAAAGTCTTTGAGATAACTGAGAGGGTGAATATTTCTCCTTGGACGCCTAAGGACCACTGTTTGAGACAGTTCCCTGGGACTCTCAGTTGGGTGCAATTCTTCTTGTGCTGTGTCAGAGGGACTGAGAGAAACTGGCTCTGCAACAACATTTCCTGGAGTAATAGCACCTCCATCAACCAATGGTTCACCATGATATGGCATCACTGGAATCCCAGTACCACTAGAACCAGCAGCAGGTACAATTTCACCATTTCTTTCTCAGATCTGAGAAACGTGCCTTCGTAATATTCTACCATCAGTAATTTGTACTTTGTATGACAAAAGGTCCTGTAGCCACAAGCACCTTCGCCGGTATCCAACGAGGCCCAGAAGCATAGTTTTTGACATAGACAGCACTGCCAGGCTCAAACACTATCACAGAAACATAAGTATCCTTTTTAAAATGCAATTCTTGCTTTTTTGTAACTCTGATGTCAGATCAGAGTGTAAACGATCCAAACAAGTTTTCTTTATCATACATCACGAGACACAGAGCACCTTAATAATGACTATGTGGGTTATACGCTTACCTTCAGGTGATTGGACACTGGCAACCAATAGTAAGACGGTTCCTCCCAAATAACCCCTCCTATACAGGAAGTGCCTCAGTTTTTTCGCCAGTGTCTTGAAGGTGATGGTCATGGCTGTTGAAGCTCTTCAGTTTCTTCAAAGAAATGTCCCACTGAGGACATTATAATCGGATCCATTCGGATGGCTTACTAAAGCTAAAGTGGATGGTACCCGAACCTCGGTTCAAGAACGAGGTATTGCTTGTAATGTGTCCTTTTTAGGCGCTGGACCCTTGTTAAAGTTGGTATTCCTGGTCAACTTTGCCTAAGGAAACCACAAAGGGTTCTTTACAGGTCCAGGGGTGTGGACCCCAATGTATGGGGGACCTGGTCCCTGAAGGTCCTTAGAGGCGCTACCCGCCGTGATGGGGGAAGATTGGGCCTGGCAAGACAGGCCCTGCTGCTTGGGATGGTGAGTACTCTCCATTGGGGCTTCATTATATGTATATATATATATGTATTCTCCTGTTTTATTAAGCTGCCACAGTGGGCTTTGATCCGTTGTCCGGGGAGGCTGATTGGCGCGCTTTTTAAAAAAAAAAGTTACAGGCAAGTGTGCACGCACGCTGCGCGTTGCGGTCCACGTCACAGCGCCGTGTACGTCAGGTCGGCACATGAGCCGTACGGCGGCGGGGGCCGCCGAGGCGCGTGTACGATTCCATGCTAGTGTATATAGCATGGAGCTCCTGGCGTGCGCGGAACGAATGTGGGCACGTGAGTCAGACGGTCTTGGACAGCGGCGACAGGTTAAGGTCTGGGGTAGTTGTGGGGAGTACTCCTTGGTGTTCTCGTATGTAAGCAATGTCTTCCAGAAAACGAGCAACAGGGACCAAGGCAAGCCCAGGGCTAAAGGTCCCTCCACAAATAGCAGGAGACCAACCCCATGCTGATGCAGCCTCAGTCTTTACTGAAGGACCTGCGGCTTCTGACCTGGCTGCGCCACTGCACTTGTCAGGCATAGTAGCCAATACTGATGCACCTGCCTCGGCTTATATTACTAAGGATGATTTGGCATCTGCCCTAGCAGGCCTGGAAGGCAAGATAACTGGCATGATTGCTTCTGTAACACAGGGGGGAAGGAAGCGTAATAGATCTCCCTCCCCTGAGCCTGGGCCAAGTGGTGAGTCACTAGAGCCCCAGGACTCCTATAGCCAGATGAGCCCAGGTGACTTGGAACCAGAGTGGGCAGAGGATCCGGAGGAATTGCCCTTAAAGGATCTGGGGGAGGCTGAGGATTCCTCAGATGAGGATTCTGGCTCTGAAGAGCCTATGTCAGCCTCCCATTCCCAAAGAATGTTTATCCAATCTCTAATGGAGATGGTACAAATTGGGTTTAAGTTACCTCCGGTTCAGGAGTCTGCACTCTCTTGTTCTACCCTGGGATCTTTGCGACATAAGCAAATTTCCCAAGCATTTCCCTTGCATCCATTATTGGAGCAGGTAACTTATGCGGACTGGGAACATCCTGACCGGATATACTTACCTCCCAAAAGGTTTTCAGTGTTATACCCTATGGAGGAAAAGTTTAGGAAGAAATGGAGCACACCCTTGGTGGACGCTGCCATATCTTCTGTGAATAAAAATGTAACCTGTCCAGTGGATAACGCCCAGGTTTTCAAGGATCCGGCTGATAAAAAGCTAGAATCCTTATTAAAGCTTCCTTTTCAGTTGCCAGTGCAGCAGTTCAACCGGCTATTGCGGCTATTGGGATATGTCAATCCCTAAAAGATCGCTTTAAGAAGGTAGTAAAGAGCATACCTTGCCAGGGGGAATCTGCTGAAGAGCTATCAGAGATCCCTCATGCCTTATGTTTTGCGGTTGACGCTTTAAAAGACTCAATTCAACAGATGTCTCATTTTGCCATGTTATCAGTTCATATGCGCCGAGTATTGTGGCTAAAGAACTGGTCTGCTGAGACGCCATGTAAAAGGTTACTGGCTGCTTTTCCTTTTCATGGAGAGGGCCTGTTTGGTGATGATCTGGATAAATACATCCAAAAGATCTCAGGAGGTAAGAGCGCTTTGCTTCCTATGAAAAAAAGGGGAAGCAGCCCTCTTATAAAATTCCTAATCCCCCAAGGCCTGGTGCCTCTTCTCCTAAGCGGTATCGATGGCCTCAGCCGTCTGGGTTTAAAAGACCACAGGGTCAGAAAAAACCCTGGGCCCAAAAGCCACCCAAGCCCAGTTCCAAGTCTACCTTTTGAAGGGGCGCCCCTGCCTTCACAGGTGGGGGGCAGGCTTCGGCTGTTTGGGGAGGCCTGGGAGGAACTGGTTCAAGACAGATGAGTCATTTCCACTGTAAAGAACAGTTACAGAATAGAGTTCCGGGAGGTTCCCCCGAACCGTTTTCTACATTCAAGGGTCCCGGTGGATCCAGGAAAAAGAAGTTGCCTATTTTTAGCTTTACACCATCTGCTGATGCAAGGTGTAATCATAAAGGTCCCGCACGAAGAAAGATTCAAGGGGTTTTACTCAAACCTGTTTACCGTGCCGAAACCAAATGGGGAAGTTAGGCCCATTTTGGACCTCAAGGCTCTGAACTTCTTTGTAGACGTCCTCTCCTTCCGTATGGAGTCGTTTCGCTCGGTGATAAGGTCCCTGAGAAAGGGAGACTTTTTAGCATCCATAGATATCAAGGATGCGTACCTTCATGTACCGATCTCGGGCCACATTAAAGGTTTTTATGCTTTGCGGTAGAGGGCAGTCATTTCCAGTTTGTGGCGTTACCTTTCGGTCTAGCCACGGCCCCCAGGGTCTTCACAAAGGTTCTAGCCCCAGTGTTGGCTTCCCTAAGATTTCAAGGAGTGTCCATAATAGGATATCTGGACGATCTACTGCTAAGGGAATGCTCTCGCCCTGCACTAATTCTAGTAGTAGTGTCAACTACAGTGAGCGTCTTACAACACCTAGGTTGGGTACTAAATCTGGACAAATCAACTCTTTGCCCGACACAAGCCTTGATGTATTTGGGTCTAGTCCTGGACACCATCCAAGAAAAGGTGTACCTTCCTCCCCTAAGGGTCACCTCTATAGTGGAACTGGTACAGAAGGTGATAAAAGAACCAGCTCCTTCTGTTCGGCTGTGCATGAGATTACTGGGCAAAATGGTGTCATCTTTCAGGGCAGTGCCATATGCACAGTTCCACTCCAGAGTGTTCCAGAACAGTATTCTAAAAGCCTGGGACAAGTCAGTTTGAACCCTGAATCAACCTTTGGTTCTATCTCCACAGGTTCTATGGAACCTCTCTTGGTGGTTAAGAACCAGCAACTTGAAAAGGGGGAAGTCTTTCCCACCTGTAGCCTGGAAGGTGGTAACCACGGATGCCAGTGTTCTTGGCTGGGGAGCAGTCCTAGAGGAAGCATCTGTACAGGGAGTATGGTCCCAGACAGAGAGGACTCTGCCCATCAACCTATTGGAGATTCGGGCAGCACGTCTGGCCCTGCGATTCTGGACGTCCAGGTTGCAGGGGCTTCCTGTCAGAGTCCAGTCTGACAACTCCACAGTTGTGGCATATATCAACCATGAGGGAGGTACCAGGAGTCGGGCAGCCCAAGGAGAGGTAGATCATATTCTATCCTGGGCAGAAAAACACGTGCCTTTTCTGTCGGCAGTGTTTATCCCGAGGGTGGACAATTGGCAGGCGGACTTCCTGAGTCGCCAGAAATTGTTACCAGGGGGAATGGTCCCTGCATCCCGAGGTGTTTCTACAGATCTGCCAATACTGGGAGACCCCAGATGTGGATCTGTTGGCATCCAGATTCAATACCAAACTGGACAGGTTTGTATCCAGGACCAAGGACCTGCTGGCTGTCGGGATAGACGCATTAGTGGTTCCTTGAGATCAGTATTCTCTGATTTATGCCTTTCATCCAATCCAGATTCTGCCGCATTTACTATGCAGAATACGGGAGGAACGGAAGCCGATGATCTTAGTGGCCCCAGCATGGCCCAGGAGATCATGGTACTCAGAAATTGTGAAATTGGCAGTAGGGGAACCATTGGTTCTCCCTTGTCGCCCAGACCTGTTGTCTCAAGGGCCCATATTCCACCCTTCTTTATGGTCGCTGAATTTGATGGCCTGGCTATTGAGACCAGAATATTAAAAGACCGTGGTATTATGGGTTCGGTCTTGTCCACTTTGATAAATGCTAGAAAATTTTTTAAGTTTCTAGAGCTATCTATTACAGAGTATGGAAGTCATACATTTCTTGGTGTGAGAAAAGGAAGTGGAACCCTCATAAGTATACGATTGGAAGAGTCCTCGCCTTTCTCCAAACAGGAGTAGACTTGCAGCTCGCTTTAGGGACAATTAAGGGACAGATTTTGACCTTATCTGTTTTCTTCCAGAGTCCAATTGCATCCCATTCTTTGGTGCGGACCTTTGTTAAAGGAGTAACGCACGTGATGCCACCATTTAAACCGCCTTTATGTCCATGGTACTTTCAGCCTTACAGAGTCAGCCCTTTGAACCTATTAGGCATATTCCGTTTGTCCTATTGACCAGGAAATTAGTTTTCCTAGTGGCTATAACATCGGCTAGAAGGGTGTCAGAATTGGCCCGCCCATTCTTGCAAGGAACCTTTTATGGTTCTTCATCAGGACAGGGTGGTCATGCGCCCTTGTCCGGATTTTTTACCGAAGGTAGTGTCCAAATTTCATCTGAATCAGGATATCATTTTAACTTCCTTTTTTCCAAACCCTAAAACTAGGGAGAAAAAGTCACTTCACTCACTGGATGTGGTGAGAGCGATAAAGGTTTACTTGGAAATGTTAGCTCCTTTTCGGAAAACTGACTGTTTTTTTGTCTTGCCTGAGGGTCCCAAAAAAGGACAGCTGGCAACAAGCTCATCTATATCCAGGTGGATTCGCCAGACTATTGTCCAGGCGTATGGATTAAAGTGCAGGGTTCCACCCCGGGATTTGAGAGCACACTCCACTAGAGGGGTTAGTGCATCATAGGCAGTACGCCAGAAGGTGTCTATGGCTCAGGTTTGCAAAGCAGCTGTTGCAGGCTGCTTTATAATCTTAGGCCCTTAGGGATAATGTGTTCCCCCCCTCAGTTGCATTGCTTTAGGACATCGTTATTATTATGGTGTCCTGTGTCCCGTGATGTATGATAAAGAAAAACGGATTTTTAAAACAGCTTACCTGTAAAATACTTTTCTTTGAGTACATCATGGGACACAGAGTTCCTTCCCCTCTTTTTTTTTGGGTTCGTCATTACTTGCTACAAAACTGAGGCACTTCCTGTATAGGAGGGGTTATATGGGAGGAACCGTCTTACTATTGGTTGCCAGTGTCCAATCACCTGAAGGTAAGCGTATAACCCACATAGTCACTATTATGGTGATCTGTGTCCCGTGATGTACTCAAAGAAAAGGATTTTACAGGTAAGCTGTTTTAAAAATCCATTTTTCTTTATCATACATCACGGGACACAGAGCACCATAATAATAACTATGTGGGATGTCCACATAAAAAAAAAAAAAATCAATTTTTTAGACGACGGTTCATTAGGAGCTCTGCTGGGCTGCAACCAGTGCTTGAGCATGGTGTCACATGTTGTTGCAGAAGGAAATTTGCAAGTCTCTGATTCCAATCTCCTTGAACAATTCTCTTCAATGAGTCTTTGGTGGTCTGAACCATTCGTTCAGCTTGACCATTTGATGACGGGTGAAATGGTGCAATCGTAACATGTCGAATAAGATTGCTTGCCATAAAGCTTTTGAAACGTGAGGAGGTAGATTACGTTCCATTATCAGACACGATTGTTTCTGAAAACCCATAAGTAGCAAACAGCCTTCTTCAAATTCTTATTACAGTGGCTGAGGTGGGGATTGTAATTGATACAACTTTCAGCCATTTTGAGATGGAATCGACAACTAAAAAAAACCATCTGTCCTTGAAAAGGCTCCGCAAAATCTATATGCAACCGTAATCAAGGTGATCTAGTCACTTCCCAGGGATGTACTGAGGCATTAGGTGGAGCATGATGGGTGGATTGACATGGTACACAGTTCTGTACCCACTTGTCACAAATGTCACTTCTACCCCAATGCAGGTGGTCAGATACTATATCTAGCTACTGTGTGCTTCACCTATAGCAGCCCCCTTTCCCTTAAGGCAAACAGGCCTACCATTTCTTGGTTGCCACCAGGATTTATACACAATGCTATAGTGCCTGGCCACCATGCCAGGGCAGATGCGAACAGAGCAAACAGGCAGACTACTTGCAGTTAGCAGACAGATAACGTGGTTCTATGACAGTCCAGGTAAAAGGCAGGCTGAGCTCAGGGAATAGTCCAATATCCGATCCAGGTCATACACAGGGAAATCCAGACTAGCAAAGCAGGGCAGACAAACGGGAGTCTTGAACAGGAACAATGCAGGCATACTGTCTCTATCACAAGCAAGGGATAGAGTGTTCGGTTTGCTTATAACAGGTGACTGACCATATCAATCACCTTGTAGGTGGACACAAACAGGGAGAATGCAACAGCCCACACCCAGATGCTGGCATGAGGAGCAGGAGCACAAAAGTTATCCTGACATTACCCCCCTCTAAAGAGGGCCCCCCAGACCCTCAATAACAAGCTGAACATCTGGCACAGGACCATCAGACTGGGCATAGGTCCAAAACAAAAGTGATCCTGACACCACTTCTCAATAACTTCATCCATTTTAGGCCACCAAACATAACTTCTGGCCAATGCTTTCATGCGGACTATTCCAGGATGTCCTTCCTGGGGAGCATGCAGTACTTTAGCTTTGCCTGCCTTTGGAATTACCACTCTGTTTCTCCATGATATGCAACCTTTTTAGGCAGACAATTCATGTTGGTGCACTAAAAATGGTTTGAACTTATGGCTTATGGTCTGCTACAATGGTAAACCTACGCCTATACAAATAGTCATGAAACTTTTTTACCCCAGACACAATAGCTAAAGCCTCCTTGTCAATTTAGGCATAATTCCTCTGTCATAGACAAGGTCCTTGAAAAGAATGCAATAGGAGCCTCAACACCAGTTTTCAAAACATGACTCAATACAGCTCCAATGCCATATGGAGAAGCATCGCAGCTACTGCCGCATACACAAGGTCAGACTTTTCAACAGCAAAGGTCCGATGGAACGAATCTGTCTGACAATCCGACCATGTGTGGGCTTCATCGGACTTCCGACGGACATTTTCAGTCGAAAGTTAGATGGACTTTAGATTTGAAACATGTTTCAAATCTTCCCACCGGAACTCTGCCAGAGCCAGTCCCTATCGGAAATCCGCTCGTCTGTATGCTGGACCGACGGACCAGCTACAGCACTTGCCCACGAGAGTGTTTCCAGAGCGATACATCTCGCGCTCGCTGCAATAGGAAAACACATTTTCCTATTGCAGTGAGCGTGAAAGGCGACCTGTCCCTTAGGTCTGGTATGGATTTCATGGGGAACCCCCCTACGCTGAAAAAACGGCATGGGGGTCCCCCCAAAATCCATACCTTATCCGAACATGCAGCCTGGCCAGTCAGGAAAGGGGGTGGGGACGAGCGAGCACCTCCCCCCTAAACTGTACCAGGCTGCATGTCCTCAACATGGGGAGTAGATTCTTTGGGGAAGGGGGGCGCCCTGCGGACCCCCCACACAAAACCACCTTGTCTCCATGTTGATGAGGACAAGGGCCTCTTCCTGACAACCCTGGCCGTTGGTTGTCGGGGTCTGCGGGTGGGGGGCTTATCGGAATCCGGGAGCCCCCTTTAATAAGGGGGCCACCAGATCCCGGCCCCCCACCCTATGTGAATGAGTATGGGGTACATCGTACCCCTACCCTTTTACCTGGGGAAAAAAGTGTCAATAAAAAAACACACTAGACAGGTTTTTAAAGTAATTTATTAGGCAGCCCCTGGGGGTCTTCTTCCGACTTTGGGGGTCTCTTCCGACTTCTCCGCTCTCTCCAGCCTCTTCTCCCGCTCTCTGGCTTCTTCTCCCGGTGTCCGGTTCTTCTCCTGCTCTCTGGCCTCTTCTCCCGGTGTCCAGTTCTTCTCCCACTCTCCGGTTCTTCTGCGGGGCCCCTCCGCTATCTTATTCTCTTTTGCCGCTCTCTTGCTAGCTGTGGCCCAGTCTTCTCCGTCGTCTTGTTCCTTCTTCTCTTATTCCGATGCTGACACAACTCTCTCTCCCGCTGTAATGCCGTGTGTGCGGTGCGGACCGACTTGACCCCGTTGACCCCACCCCTTATGATGTCACAGTCCCGGGGCATGCTGGGACTGTGCCATCATAAGGGGCGGGGTCACCTGGTGACATCACCCGGTGACCACGCCCCATGCCTATATAAGTCGGTGCGCACCGCTCACACGGCATTACAGCGGGAGAGAGCGTCGTCTCAACATCGGAAGAAGAGAAGAGGGAACAAGATGACGGAGAAGACCAGGCCACCGCTAGCAAGAGAGCGGCAAAAGAGCAGAAGATAGCGGAGGAGCCCAGCAGAAGAACCGGAGAGCAGGAGAAGAATCGGACACCGGGAGAAGAGGCTGGAGAGCGGGAGAAGAACCGGACACCGGGAGAAGAGGCCAGAGAGCGGGAGAAGAGGCTGGACAAAGCAGAGAAGTAGGAAGAGACCCCTGAAGTCGGAAGAAGAACCCCAAAGTTGGAAGAAGACCACCGGACTTGCCTAACTAATTTCTTTAAAAACCTGTCCAGTGTGTTTTTTTATTGACACTTTTTTTCCCCAGGTGAATGGGTAGGGGGACGATGTGAATGGGTAGGGGTACGATGTACCCCATACTAATTCACATAGGGTGGGGGGGCCAGGATCTGGGGGCCCCCTTATTAAAGTGGGCTCCCGGATTCCGATAAGCCCCCCGCAGGCAGACCCCGACAACCAACGGCCAGGGTTGTCGGGAAAAGGCCCTTGTCCTCATCAACATGGGACAAGGTGCTTTGGGGTGAGGTGGCCGCAGGGCGCCCCCTTCCCCAAAGCACCCACCCCCCATGTTGAGGGCATGCGGCCTGGTACAGTTCAGGAGGGGGGGCGCTTGCTCGTCCCCACCCCCTTTCCTGACCGGCCGGGCTGCGTGCTCGGATAAGGGTCAAGTATGGATTTTGGGGGAACCCCCACACCATTTTTTTGGCGTAAAGGGTTCCCCTTAAAATCCATACCAGACCTAAGGGCCTGGCTCCCGCGACGGGGCTCACAAGGTGTCAATCTCGCCGATAAAAGCATCAAGATTGACTTCCTTTTCAAGTCCCGTTGTACCTGAGTCAGGTTCAAAATGAACAGACTTTTGTCCGTGTGTGGGCAAGTCCATTAATTCGGAAAGTCCATCGGAAGTCCGCCGAAATTCCGTCGGGAAGACAGTCGGTCCTATTCTACTGGAAGTCCGATCATGTGTGGGCAGGTCTGTTTGTTCGGAAAGTCCATCGGAAGTCCGTCGGGAAGGCCGTCGGACCTAGTCTACTGGAAAGTCTGGTCGTGTGTACGCGGCATAAGAGTGAGTGTTTTTTGTAAATCAAGTACACTGTCAGAAGATAACAGCTTATTGTAGCATTGAAAGCTGTAGAATGAACGTCAGTCCACTTCCATGGAACATCTTTATCTAGTAAACGATGCAGGGGTTCAGCAATAGTGGCTTTGTCAGGCAGAAAAGAATGGTAAAAATTAAGTAACCCTAGGAAAGCTTACAGCTCTTGTTTGTTTGTTGGAAGCTTCAACCTAATGCCCTGTACACACAGTCGGACTTTCCGATGGAAAATGTGCGATCGGATCTTGTTGTTGGAAAATCCAATCGTGTGTGGGCTCCATCCTACTTTTTCTGACACACAAAGTTTGAGAGCAGGATCTAAAATTTTCCGACAACAAAATCCGATCGTTTAAATTCCGATCGTGTGTAGACAATTCCGACAGGCAAAGTGCCACACATGCTCTGAATAAATTACAAGACAAAAGCTATTGGCTACTGCCCTCTTTATAGTCCCATCGTACGTGTTGTATGCCACCGAGTTCTGAACTATCAGATATTCTGACAACTTTGTGCGACTGTGTGTATTCAAGACAAGTTTGGGCCAAAATCCGACGGATTTTGACGTCGGAATGTCGGACCGTGTGTACAGGGCAATAGAATGAGTTGGATGAATTCTGTGTTCATCAATACTGTATCTAAAGAAATCCATGCTATTTAGCCCAAAAACACACTTTTCTTTTTTAAATTTGAAACCAGCATCAAGAAAATGTTTCAAAACAAGTTGTAGTTGTGAAGTCAAAGACTGAATACAATCTACTCCAATAAGAACATCATCAAAATAAGGTACTGCACCTGGAAGTCCAGATAAGAGGTCCTCTATTAATTTCTAGAATATGCCGGGAGCAGTAGAAACTCCAAACTGCAAACATTATGCTTGGAAAGCTCCTTTGTGTGTTATTGTTTGTGCATCCGCAGCAGCGTCATCCCCAGGTAATTGTTGAGAAGCTTGTGCCATATCCAGTTTGGCAAATACTTTTCCTTTTGCTAACGAAGTCAGAATTTCATGTACAGCTGAAATTTGATAGGGGTATTCCTGCAGTGTTTTGTTGATTGTACATTTATAGTCAGCATAAATTCTTATTTTACCATTTGGCTTTAATACTGGAACTATTGGGGTACACCACTTAGGGTGTGTTACAGGTTCAAGTATACCCTGCTCCACAAAATGTGTAACCTCACCATCAATTTTTGGTCTGAGAGCTAATGCAACTTTGCGTGGTTTTATATGAATTGGGGTTACTGTAGGGTCTAATAAACAGGAGGGCCTTTATACATGCCCAGGCCTTCTTCAAAAACCATACTAAAGTCCTCTATCACATTCTGTAGAGTAACTGGAGATACATTATCAACTCCCGATAATGAAATTCCAGGGCGTTCAAACCACTCTCTACCCAGTAAACTTGCTCTTTGTCCCTTAGTAATTATTAAGCGTAAGCATCCTCTGAAATTTCCATATTTCACTGGTACAAAGCAAGCACCCTTAACTTCCACATCTTGTTTGTTGTAGTCTACCAACTGTATATCACAGGGTGCTATTGAAGGAGCATTGTGAGGCCCTAATGAGGTCACCCAAAGCACCCTGCTTCCCAGGCGGCACCACGCGGGACAAAGCCTGTTGCACTGGGCCTAACCCCCTCCTCGTACACACAGTGTACAGACACCTTACCGCGGCTGCTGCGCACAGCATAAGACCCCAGCCTGACCATAGGGGGTCTGAACTCTCTCCTTCAGTGGACTCAGAGGACTTCCCGGGTCCCATGTACACACAGGACTCTGAGTTTTCACAGGTAGAGCCCCAGGGGAGACTCACGCCATGTCATGCCTACTCCTCTGCTCCTGCCTCCCCCAAATCACAGAGACAATCCCGCTCCAGGGACCCCGGCTCCTTACTCAGAGACAATCCCGCTCATACAGGGGACCCGATATTGCAGACCTCCTCTCCATCCCAGACCACGGCATAGAGTGACCCATGGGACCCTCAAATGAGGCCTGAAATTCAGGCCCAGAACACCACTACCCTGTGACCTCAATTGCCATCCTCTGCTCCTCAGTTCTTGCTGCCGCAGGCGGCGGTGGACCCCCACCATCAGGTGCACCGCTCCTGGTAATCATATATCCAAGCCATACTGACCAAAGAGGACTTTAAACAACTTATTGAGGATGTTAAATCCACTTGTCGTGCAGAGATTCAAACACTGCATGCTTATTTCAAACACTTAACAGATAGAGTGGAGATGGCAGAAGAGGAAATACAAGAAACCAAACTGGCAGTGCATTGCACTCAACTGCAAGGAGCAGACCATCGCATACTGCTGAGAGATATGCAGCACCATGTTGAGGACCTGGACAACTGGGGGTGCAGGAACAATATCTGAGTTAGAGGGCTGCCTGAATCAGAGGGCCCAGAAGACCTGCAAACCCTATTCAACAACCTTCTGGGAGAACCCCAGGACAAACACATTGAAATGGATAGCGCACACCGCGCCCTGCGCCCTAAAGGTCCTGCCTCCAAACCCCGTGATGTAATTTGCAGAGTTCACTCCTACCCCCTGAAAGAAGATATTATGCGTAAGGCCCGCTTAATGCGCAAAGTAGTCTTTGACAACACACCAGTACAGCAATACCGGACCTCTCTTGGATCACCCTGCAAAAGTGCAGGCTCCTCCAACCCCTTCTCCACTCGCTGCAAGAAGACATAGTCTACCACTGGGGATTCCCTTTTAGCCTCACAGCAAGACAACAGGGACAATCTGCTATGCTACACTATCCGGAAGACCGGGAAGCTTTCTGCGATACTCTGGGGATCCAAGTCCCCCAATTACAGGAATGGGACCTGGTGGCTACCCCACTATTCCTGCCCACAGCTTGGCAGAAGGTCCCCCCAGCTAAATGCTCCCATGGTCCGGACACTCCCCGTAAAGCTGCCAAACCAAAAAATGGCTGACTGAACCAGGGCCTCCCTATCTGTCACACCCGCCTATGATCCGAACTTCCTCCTAGTTGACATCCCTGGCCCACCCTACAGCCATATACACGGCCCCGTTAGGCCCCTGTTTTACCTTTATTTTGTTTACTGGGCGCATTTCGATAGATATTTGAGAGTTGGTACCCTTCTGATCACTAGAGACCCCTTGTTTTACCCCCTAGAGTTCCTTTGATATTTTATTGTTGACTTTTGATAACTTTCACTGCGGTTCTCTGTGTCCCCCTGGCCTGTTTCCTACTCTTGGCTGGGAGGACAGATAGGAACTTAGTAAGCCCTGTATCCCACAGGCTGCACAGAGCTTATTAACACTGTTTGTTTTGCCTACTATATGTAGTATTGATCTACCTCTTTCTTTTTTCCCTGTTTCTGTTTTTCTCTCTGTTTCTCCTCAACTGGCTCACCCTATGCTCCTAGCAACCATCCGAATCCTCTCCTGGAGATGGCACACTCCCGGCCTCTGCACCACAGCATTCCACCAGATGGACCAGATAAGTTTTTTTGTTTGCATATATCCATCACCATGGTTAAGGTTATGTCATTAAAAGTTCATGGCCTAAACTCACACAGGAAAAGACATCTGGCACTTAGGGAGTTCAGGTTATCGGGGGCAGATATAATCCTGATTCAGGAGACCCACTTTAACAAGGGGGACTCCTTCGAGTTCGCTTCCAGGCATTACCCTCAGGTCTATCAGGCCCTGATAGGGCCGGTGTAGCTTTTTTTTTTTTTTTTTTTTAATTTATTTTTATTCAAGTTTTAAAAAGAAAACATATAAACATATACAAATTGGTTGCTTAGTTTGTACAGATATAACTGCAAGTACATCGGATAGTCAAAGTGAGTAACCGCTATGACACATACGTAAAAAACAGATATCGCTTTCCTCCTGCCAAGAGGTAGGCTTTGGTTGGAGTAATAGTTAAAAAAAAAAAAAAAAATTTAGGCCTATAGAGACAAATAATTACCGTATTTATCGGCGTATAACACGCACCCCAATTTAGGAGGGAATTTTAAGGAAAAAAAAACTTTTAGGAGGGAAGTTGAAGGGAAAAAAAACTTTACATTTAAATGCCCATCATTGCAGCCTTCTCAGTGCAGCCATATCAGTGCAGCCATTGTCAGTGCAGCCATTGTCAGTGCAGCCATGTCAGTGCAGCCATGTCAGTGCAGCCTTGTCAGTGCAGCCTTGTCAGTGCAGACTTGTCAATGCAGACTTCCCCAGTGCAGCCTTGTCAGTGCAGACTTCCCCAGTCCAGCCTTCCCCAGTGCAGCCTTTCCCCAGTGATCCCAGCCATTCTGGGCTTCAAAATCGCCGATCGCGATTTGAAAATGGCGCCGCCGGCGCAGAAATACACAGAGCCGGTCCTTGGCTCTTTCCGGCGGCTCTCGTTCACTTTCGGCTCCACTCGTAGTCCCGAGCGGAGCTATCCGAACCTAGCCGAGTAGGTTCGGATAGCTCCGCTCGGGACTACGAGTGGAGCCGAAAGTGAACGAGAGCCGCCGGAAGGAGCCTCGGACCTCCTCTCCCTCAACGCACCCATCACGGAAGCAAGACTCATGTCAGCCATCAACACTCAACCTACGCGTAAATCCCCAGGTCCAGATGGTCTCCCCTATGAGTATGATAAATCCTTTCTTACCCTACTCCTGCCACATATGTATAAACTCTTTAATGCCTTCCTTCAACAAACCCCCATTCCCTCAGACATGCAAAGATCATTCCTCTTTTTAATACTGAAACCGGACAAGAACCCCTCTTTATGTGCTAGCTATAGGCCTATAGCACTCTTAAACTCTGACCTGAAAATCTTTACCAAACTTCTCTCAATAAGCCTGAACGTGATATTACCCTCTTTAATACATAAAGATCAGGTGGGCTCTGTCCCTCTCCATCAGGCAGTTGACAACACAAGAAGGGTTATTGACTTAATAGATGTGGCAAACAGGGATGGCCTGGAATCCTTAGTCCTCAGTCTGGATGTGGAAAAGGCCTTCGACTGCCTGGGCTGGCCTATCCTGTTTGCCACATTACGCCACATGGGTTTCCACTGACCCTTTCTGCGGGCCATCTACACCTCTACACCAACCCTACATCTCAAGTAAAAACTCCTTTTGCTCTGTCTCCCTCATTCCCGATTGCTAATGGGATCTGCCAGGGGTGCCCACTCTCACCGCTATTGTTTGCACTCTGTGTTGAACCCTTGGCTGAATCTATCTGCAGAAACCCAGACATTTGGGGTATCCCAGTCAGAGGGAAGGAGTTTAAACTATCACTATTCACGGATGATGTCATACTCACCCTGACCCAACCTGGGATCTCCCTAACCCAACTTGCATGCTGAACTCGAAACCTATAGGTTCCTCTCAGGCTATAAAATAAATGCGACCAAATCGGAGGCACTTCCAATTAACATCCTGGCAGCCAAAGTGCACCATCTGCAGCAGTGCTTCGGTATAACTGGAAGACCTCAGCCCTGAAATATCTATGGGTTCATATTACCCCAACCTTTGCCACCTTTTACCAAGCGAACTTCCCGCCACTGTTTCGCTCCATAAGAGATTTACTGCAAAAATGGAAGACATTTCCCTCCTGGGGAGAGTGGCCTCTGTGAAGATGAACATTCTCCCTAAACTCTTGTATCTTGTCCAGGCACTGCCTATCCCTGTGCCTTATGTACAACTAAGAAAGCTTCAAGCAGATTTGATATGCTTTGTCTGGAAATACAGGAGGCACAGGATACCCTGTTTGGTCTTGATGGCGTCCCTCCGATGGGGGGTTGGCGTTCCCTGACCTGGTAAAATATTATCAAGTGACTCAATTGCGCGCCTTGATCTCCTGGTTCCCTCAATGATCCTATAATAAATGGACAGAGATTGAAAAGATATGGCTCACGCCTATACACCCGACCCAAATAGTTTACTCTGGAGTGCAAACACGGAGGTGGACCCTGGTAGGCTTTTGGGGTCTATGTCTCAACTCAGATCGATCTGGCGCAAAATGTCCTGCACATACGAGCTCAGTTCAGAAAAGTCACTGCTAACCTCTTTCCTCTGCAACCCTAAGATGCCTGCTGGTTTCACTCACCAGATGTCTTCACCCTGGGCAACGCAGAACTTATTCCACTTTGGCCACTTGGTAGACCCTAGATCACGCAAATTACTAACTGTCAGAAACCATGAATCAGACAGAACTACATTTAAATCCCACTTGTTTAATAATAATAAAAAAAGGCAAACAGGGTAAACGTAGTCAAAACATAGCCAGAGTTCAGGAACCGAAACGGATAGTCAGATAAGTCAAAACGTCAGGGAGCCAGTGATGAGCGTATAAGAACAGCAAGCAGGATCTGGAGCCAGAAGGAATGTCAGCCAAGGAAGTATTTAACAGGAACACAGGAGAGCATCTCTAGAGATGTGACCAAGGCGAAGGCAGAGATCATCTGGCTTAAGTAGGCAGGACTGATGAGCAGGATATCATCAACAGGTGAGTCACTGTGGAAGATAGGAGCTGACAAAAAGCCAACAGCTGAGTGGCCAGCTTTGAGAAGGAAGGGCTGAGCCCAGCCCTGACACTAACATTCACTGAACTCCAGGAAAAATATGACATGCTTCGCCAGGTGTTTTATGAATATCTGCCAATACGCATATGCTCAATCCTTTGCCCTAAATCTCCAATTCTCAGCGCCATCCCCCTTCAAGAGCTTAATATTAGAGGGATCTGCATGCCGGGGTCTGATTTCCGACATATACTGGCTACTTAATTCCTACTCTATACTGAATCAGGGTACACATGCCTACATGCTCCGCTGGGAAAAGATATTGAGAGAAAAAATCCTTGAGATGGCATGGCAGACGATCTTGTCCCAGGCGGCTAAAAGCTCCTTCTGTACGCTCTACAAAGAGACCGCTTATAAAATTCTTTACTTTTGGTACCTGGCGCCAGACGTACTCCATGTTATCTACCCCTTGAGCTCTGGTCGGTGCTGACGCTGTCAGGGGGACAAAGGTACCCTCTACCCAGGGCAGTTTTTAGGGCAGGGTAAAAGGGCAGCTGCCCTGGGCCCTGTTGTTCTGGGGCCCGAATCATCTGCCTCATACTTGCCAACTATCCCAGTTTAAATTCCTTCATCCCTTGAAATTTTAATCCCATGCTGTGTCCTGATATCTCAGTGTGAAGTTATGTTACTAATGCTGCCAAGCTCTGCCCTTTTGTGTACAGATGACTCACCTGCAGACCCTGTGTTTATATGTAAATAGCGGCATTCATATGTAAATAGCGGCTGCATTCATATGTAAATAGTGGCAGACCGGCAGCATTTATATGTAAATAGAGGCGGTATTCATATGTATATCATGCCCCCTGAGGTCATAACCACCATCACCTATACTGAATGCTGCCCACTGGGGAGGTAAAGGGGCATGCTTGAAAGTCCTGCCTACAACTGGAATTACAGTTTGTGGTGCACAGGTAAGCAAGGAGGGGATGTACGGAGGTAAAGAAGGTGGGTGCAAAGATGAGCTGAGAAGTCAGGTAGAGTTAAAGGGGAGGGGGGTTGGAGAGGTTTGGGGTGCAGAGGTTAGCAGGGGTTTAAGGATGCAAAGGTGTACTGACAGGGTGGATAAAGATGTAGGTCACGTGTAGGGCAGCCCATTCATTTCAGTGGGCTGCTCTATGTTCTACAAATGCGGGAGAAGGTCCCAAACCCTTTTTCAAAATCACACAGTGCCAAGGCACATGTCAGCAGATGCGTGAGGGTGTTATTAACAATTAAGGGCAGCACGTTTCTGTGGCATCAGGAAAGCGATTTTGCATGCGTTCCCAACACACACAAATGTGAACGCAGGCTAAACGTCTCAGTTACATTGGTGGCCAGTAGGGATGGGCTTTATGCTCGGGTCGAACATGAGTTCGACTCGAACATTGGCTGTTCTCCCGTTCGCTGAATAGCGAACAATATGGGGTGTTTGCGGCAAATTCGAAAGCCACGGAACACCCTTTAAAAGTCTATGGGAGAAATCAAAAGTGCTAATTTTAAAGGTTAATATGCAAGTTATTGTCATAAAAAGTGTTTGGGGACCTGGGTCCTGCCCCAGGGGACATGTATCGATGCAAAAAAAGTTTTAAAAAGATGACAGGTAGCAGTAGATCTCTGTTGTGTTGCTAGGAAGTAGAGATGAGCTTCGAGTTCGAGTCGAACTCATGTTCGACTCGAACATCGGCTGTTCGCAAGTTCGCCGAACAGCGAACAATTTGAGGTGTTCGCGGCAAATTCGAATGCCGCGGAACACCCTTTAAAAGTCTATGGGAGAAATCAAAAGTGCTAATTTTAAAGGCTTATATGCAAGTTATTGTCATAAAAAGTGTTTGGGGACCTGGGTCCTGCCCCAGGGGACATGGATCAATGCAAAAAAAAGTTTTAAAAACAGCTGTTTTTTCAGGAGCAGTGATTTTAATAATGCTTAAAGTGAAACAATAAAAGTGCAATATTCCTTTAAACTTCGTACCTGGGGGGTGTCTATAGTATGCCTGTAAATTGGCACATGTTTCCTGTATTTAGAACAGTCCAAGTAGAAAATTACATTTCTAAAGGAAAAAAAGTAATTTAAAAGTACTAGCGCTAGTGGCTATACAGACATGGTATGGATTTTAAGGCGAGCCCCGAGCCAAAATTAAAAAAAAATGGCATGGGGTCCCCCCAAAAATCCATACCAGACCCTTATCCGAGCATGCAACCTGGCAGGCCACAGGAAATAAGGGGGGCAAGAGAGCGCCCCCCCTCCTGAACCGTACAAGGCCACATGCCCTCAACATTGGGAGGGTGCTTTTGGGTAGCCCCCCAAAGCACTTGGTCCCCATGTTGATGGGTAGAAGGGCCTCATCCCCACAACCCTTGCCCAGTAATTGTGGGGGTCTGCGGGCGGGGGGACTTATCGGAATCTGGAAGCTCCCTTTAACAAGGGGACCCCCAGATCCTGCCCCCCGTATGAATTGTTATTTGTACCCCTACCATTTCACAAAAAAAGTGTCAAAAATGTTAAAAAAGACAATAGACAGATTTTGACAATTCCTTTATTAATGTCTTCTTCTTTCCCCGCTTCTTCTTCCATCGTTTTTCTTCTGGTCTTCCCTTGGTGTTCTTCTGCCTCCTCCATCTTGTTCTTCCCCCACTTCTTCCTCTATCTTCCTCCACTTCTTCCTCTGGTCTTCTTATCCGGCTTCTTCCTCCGGCTTCTTCTTCTCCGCTTCATCCTCCATACCATCCACCTCATTGGGTTTTCCACTGTGTAACGCTTCTGTTCAGGTGACAGTTCACCCAGTGACCCTGCCCCACTCTGATGCACGGGGACTTCCCTATGGCTTTCCCCATGGTGTCAGAGGGGGGCGGGGTCACCTGTTTACTATTGTCTTTTTTAACATTTTTGACACTTTTTTGTGAAATTGTATTTGTACCCCATTACCAATTCACACAGGGGGGAAGGATCTGGAGGTTCTCTTTGTTAAAGGGTTCTTCCAGATTCTGATAATCCCCCCACCCACAGACCCCCACAACCACCGGGCAAGGTTTGTGGGGATGAGGCCCTTCTCCCCATCAACATGGGGACAAGGTGCTTTGGGGGGCTACTCCAAAGCACCCTTCCAATTTTGAGGGCATGTGCCTGGTACGGTTCAGAAAGGGGGGTGCTCTCATCCCCCCCTCTTCTCCTGTGGCCTGCCAGGTTGCATGCTCGGATAAGGGTCTGGTATGGATTTTTGGGGTGACCCCACGCCATTTATTTTTTTTAATTTTGGTGCGGGGTTCCCCTTAGAATGCAAACCAGACCTGAAGGGTCTGGTATTGATTTTGAGGGGGGCCCCCTCGTCATTTTTTTTTAAAGAATGTGGTGGGGGGTTCCCCTTAATACCCATACCAGACCTGAAAGGCCTGGCATGGAATTTGGGGGGACCCCTATGCATTTTGTTTTATTTTTGGTTCAGGGGTTCCCCTATGGGGAAATCTCATGTCATTTTTTTCAATGAACTTTTATGTGTAATGCCGGATCGACAATTCATTATAGCGCTGGCACTTTTAAATTACTTTTTTTCCTTTAGAAATGTCATTTTGCACTCGGACTGTTGTAAACACGGGAAACATGCACCACTTTACAGGCATACTATAGACAACCCCAGGTACAAAATTTAAAGGAATATTACACTTTTATGCCCTGTACACACGGTCGGATTTTCCAATGGAAAATGTCCGATCGGATCATGTTGTCGGAAATTCCGACCATGTGTGGGCTCCATCGGACATTTTCCATCAGATTTTCCGACACACAAAGTTGGAGAGCAGGAGATAAAATTTTCCGACAACAAAATCCGTTGTCGGAAATTCCGATCGTGTGTACACAAATCCGACAGACAAAGTGCCACGCATGCTCAGAATAAATAAAGAGATGAAAGCTATTGGCCACTGCCCCGTTTATAGTCCCGACGTACGTGTTTTACGTCACCGCGTTTAAAACGATCGGATTTTCCGACAACTTTGTGTGACCGTGTGTATGCAAGACAAGTTTGAGCCAACATCCATTGGAAAAAATCCTAGGATTTTGTTGTCGGAATGTCCGAACAAAGTCCGACCGTGTGTACGCCCTATTATTGTTTCACTTTAAGCGTTATTAAAATCACTGCTCTCGAAAAAAACGACTGTTTTTAAAACTTTTTTTTGCATTGATACATGTCCCCTGGGGCAGGACCCAGGTCCCCAAACACTTTTTAAGACAATACCATGCATATAAGCCTTTAAAATTAGCACTTGTGATTTTTCATGTTCGTGTCCCATAGACTTTAACGGTGTGAACCGAACGGGGGGGGGGTGTTCGGCCCATCCCTACTGGTCAGTCTAAAATGTAATTCCTCCTTACATTGGTGGTTACTGTGAATGCTTTTATTACATTAGTGGTCAGTGTAAACCCCTATTACTTTGGTGGCCAGTGTTGAAATTCCTTATATTGGTAGTCTTTATCAGCATTGCCATTGATCACACCCTCCCCCCAGCACTGCCACTGATCCCAGGAGTCCTAGGATCCCTAGGAGTTTTCTGTCTATTAATGGGTCCTTCACCTCCCCAATCCATGGTGTGCAGGCAGTGAGGAGATGATGTGCAGTAACCTCTAGTAACCAATCAGTGAGCAGTATTGATGTACAGTAATCTCTAGCACCCAATCAACAAGCAGAAACCATGTGCTGTAACTTCTAGCAACTAATCAGTGAGCCACAATGTGTGCTGTAACCTCTAGCAACCAGTCAGTGCATGGTGATGATACATTGTAACTAGGGATGAGCCGAACACCCCCCGGTTCGGTTCGCACCAGAACCTGCGAACGGACCGAAAGTTCGCACGAACGTTAGAACCCCATTGACGTCTATGGGACTCGAACGTTCGAAATCAAAAGTGCTCATTTTAAAGGCTAATTTGCACGGTATTGTCCTAAAAAGGGTTTGGGGACCCGTGTCCTACCCCAGGGGACATGTATCAATGCAAAAAAAACTTTTAAAAACGGCTGTTTTTTCGGGAGCAGTGATTTTAATGATGCTTAAAGTAAAAAAAAAAAAAAGTGAAATATTCCTTTAAATATCGTACCTGGGGGGTGTCTATAGTATGCCTGTAAAGTGACGCGTGTTTCCCGTGTTTAGAACAGTCCCTGCACCAAATGTCATTTTTAAAGGAAAAAATCTCTTTTAAAACTGCTTGCGGGTTTAATGTAATGTCGGGTCATGGCAATATGGATGAAAATCAGTGAGACAAACGGCATGGGTACCCCCCAGTCCATTACCAGGCCCTTTGGGTCTTGTATGGATATTAAGGGGAACCCCGCACCCAAATTAAAATAAGGAAAGGTGTGGGGCCACCAGGCCCTATATACTCTGAACAGCAGTATACAGGCGGTGCAAACAAGACAGGGACTGTAGGTTTGTTGTTAAGTAGAATCTGTTTGTAATTTTGAACGGGTACATTTTTAACGTGTTTAGCTCCAGCCAAAAAATCTTTTTTAAGCTTTTTGGAAAACATAGGGAAGGGTTATCACCCCTGTGACATTTGTTTTGCTGTCTTTCCTCCTCTTCAGAAGATTTCACCTCACTTTTTGTCCCAATGAAAAATGTTTTTTGAAAATTTGGGTTTTTTTGTGGAACAAGGATTGGAAAGCATCAGTGGAAAGGAGAATTTTTTTCCCCATATTAACTCTTACAGGAGAGAATTTCCCTTCCTAGGGGTAGATTTCATCTCACTTCCTGTTGTCTCCTTCCGTTTGCAAGTAGGAGTCGTTTGTAAGTTAGATGTTTGAAAGTAGGGTCCTGCCCTATATACGCAGCAGAAATTTGGGCCTTAGGTGTTGCTGTGGCCACAACACTGTAAGCCCTCGCAGGGCCCTGCTGTGAAATATTAGATCAAGAATTGTAATTACATGCCCCTGTTGAACAGGAGCTGAAAAATTAGGCCTTAGGCACTGGTGTTGGTGCCACAACACTGCAACCCCTTACAGACACTCTAGTTGGAACGCAGGAACGAGCCCTGATGCTAAGTATTGCATCAAAAATTGTAATTACACGCCCCTGTTAGACAGGAGCAGAAAATATGGGCCTTGGGCACTGGTGCTGGTGCCACAACACTGCAACCCCTCACAGACACTCTAGTTGGAATGCAGGAACGAGCCCTGCTGCAAAGTATTGCATCAAAAATTGTAATTACACGCCCCTGTTAGACAGGGGCAGAAAAATTGGGCCTTAGGCACTGGTGCTGGTGCCACAACACTGCAACCCCTCACAGATACTCTAGTTGTAACGCAGAAACGAGCCCTGCTGCAAAGTATTGCATCAAAAATTGTAATTACATGCCCCTGTTAAACAGGGGCTGAAAAATTGTGCCTTAGGCACTGGTGGTGGCGCCCAGAACCAAAAATGTTCTTACAAGCTATCAGCGTGATGATTTAGGAGGAAGAGGATAATTTCTCAGGGATAGTCACTCAGCATAGGCAGTCTTTGAAGGGATCTGAGATTTCAAAAAAAATTATTCGGTTACATCAGCATCAGGTGCTTGGTAGCTGGTGGTGATCCAAGACTGATTCATTTTTATGAAGGTCAGTCGATCGACCGAGTCGGTGGACAGACGCACCCTGTAATCGGTTACCACGCCTCCAGCAGCACTGAATGTGCGTTCCGAAAGAACGCTGGATGCAGGACAGGCCAGTAGCTCAATTGCATACTGTGCAAGCTCTGGCCAGTGATCCATCCTCAAGACCCAGTAACCCAGAGGATTTTCGGTGGGAAAGGTGTCCAAGTCTGATCTTGCCCCTAGGTATTCCTGCACCATGTAAAACAGACGCTGGCGATGGTTGCTGGAACCGATCATACCTTGGGGCTGCGGACCAAAAAATTGTCTGAACGCATCGGTCAGACGGCCACCTTCTCCACTGCTCCTTCTTTGACTGACCGAAGCCTCAGCAACACGTTGTCCAGAAACAGGAGTTTGTAACCTCCCAGTCTCTGGGAACGCGTTGCACAGACCTTTCTGCAAGGCCTTCCGAAGATGTTTCATCCTCTGCTCCCTCTGCGATGGCAAGATAAGGTCCGCAACCTTACCCTTGTAACGTGGATCAAGGAGGGTTGCCAGCCAGTATTGGTCCTTCTCCTTGATACCACGAATACGAGGATCCTTACGCAGGCTTTGCAGGATCAGGGAGGCCATGCAGCGTAGGTTTGCTGAGGCATTCGGTCCGGAGTCCTCTGGGTCACTAAGGACGACATGGTCCGCAGCCACCTCCTCCCAGCCACGTACAAGTCCATGTGTTTCTTGGGACTGATCCCTTAAAGACTGCTGCTGATGCTGAGTGCCAGGCTCCACCTCCATACTGACACAATCTTCCTCCTCCTCCTCCTCCTCCTCCTCCTCGTCCTCTTCCTGTGTGATCGGCAGGCACGCAGGAGTCACTGATGACATTGAGCCGAGGGAAGAGGCCGCTGCTTTGCCAGACAAAGCACCCTGGGCATGGGTGAGAGAGGATGAGGAGGATGAGGACGGCTTGGTCATCCACTCGACCAAGTCTTCCGCATGTTGCGGCTCAACATGGCCAGCTGCCGAAAAAAAGGCCAAGCGTGTCCCATGGCCACGTGCTGATGAGGATGCACCGTCTCCACGACCAGCACTAGACACAGAGCCTGCTTGCCCTCTCTTATTGGCTTGTGACTGTCTGCCTCTCCTTCTTGGCCTTCCAGACATACTAATGGCCTGTAGCTGCACTAAGCTGGGATATATATATATATATATATATATATATATATATATATATATATATATATATATACTGCAGCTAGCAAAATCAACTACCTGCCTGTAGTATGAGAACACCACCAACCTTCTACAGGTAGCTTTAGCTGAACACTGTGAGGTGGACGCACCCCACTAACTTGTAGGTTTAGCTGAACACTGTGAGCAGGACACACTGCACTAACTGTAAATAGTCTAGCTGCCTGACCGTGGTACTAATAGAATCAAAAGAACACCAGTAATTTTCTTCAGGTAGCTTTATATACTGTAACAAGACAAGCCTGCCTGTCAGTAGGAAGATAACAGGAACGGATCTAGCTGAACACTGTGAGCAGGACGCACTTTACTAAATGTAAATAGTCTAGCTGCCTGACCGTGGTACTAATAGGATCAAAAGAACACCAGTAATTTTCTTTAGGTAGCTGTAAATACTGTAACAAGACAAGCCTGCCTGTCAGTAGGAAGATAACAGGAACGGATCTAGCTGAACACTGTGAGCAGGACGCACTTTACTAAATGTAAATAGAGTAGCTGCCTGACCGTGGTACTAACAGGATCAAAAGAACACCAGTAATTTTCTTTAGGTAGCTGTTAATACTGTAACAAGACAAGCCTGCCTGTCAGTAGGAAGATAACAGGAACGGATCTAGCTGAACACTGTGAGCAGGACGCACTGCACTAAATGTAAATAGTCTAGAAGATAACAGGAACGGATCTAGCTGAACACTGTGAGCAGGACGCACTGCACTAAATGTAAATAGTCTAGAAGATAACAGGAACGGATCTAGCTGAACACTGTGAGCAGGACGCACTGCACTAAATGTAAATAGTCTAGAATTTAACAGGAACGGATCTAGCTGAAAACTGTGAGCAGGACGCACTGCACTAAATGTAAATAGTCTAGAAGATAACAGGAACGGATCTAGCTAAACTGAGTACAGTGTATATATATATATGCAACACCTGGGATGCATATATATACACAATACACTGTAAGTGCAGCTAACTGACTGACTGTTCTGCCTAATCTATCTAACTCAAATCAAACACTGTCTCTCTGTCTATCTCTTTCAACGCCGGAACACACACTACACAGGGCCGCCGTTCAGGCGGCCTTATATAGTGTGGGGCGTGTACTAAATCCCCTGAGCCATAATTGTCCAAAGCCTCCTTGGCTTTGGCCAATTACGGCTCTCTGTTTAGGCGGCGCTGTGATTGGCCAAGCATGCGGGTCATAGTGCATGCTTGGCCAATCATCAGCAAGCAATGCACTGCGATGCCGCAGTGAATTATGGGCCGTGACGCGCCACACGAATTTGGCGCGAACGGCCCATATCGTTCGCAATTCGGCGAACAACCGAACAACACGAAGCTCATCCCTAATTGTAACCTCTGGCAACCAATTGCAATCGCTGCTTGATCTGATTCAGTAAACACATTTTGAGTCTAGCTGCTATTTATTGTATGTCTCAGAGCAGGTGGAGAGGGAAACTGCATGGAGGGTGGGGCCCAAGAAAATTTTTGTCCAGGGTCCAATCAATATTAAAGATGACCCTGCCTCTACCATATTTACTGGAGTTGTCCCATAATAGTGCGCTTGTTGTCCTGCCTCTTTGGGCTACAGGTCCCCATGACGCCAACATTTTTCCTACTTGGTGTGTCACCATTACAAATTGCCAAACCATCCAAGAAGCTACTTCGACATGTTCTGACAGCTACACGATGTCTGGTCGCCCTCAACTGGAATCAGCGCTCCCCACACTCCCAAGAAGCTCTGTATGTCAGAATAAAAGATGTAGAGCTAATGGAAAAATGACAGCTAGAATAAAGGATAAGTTGGAAATGCACGATAAGGTCTGGGTGGAGTAGCATCGCCGAGAGGACCCGCCTTAAACTGATGGTTGAGATACTACCTTACTTTCCCATCTCTTCTTTCTTATCTTACATTTCTAACTCTCTATATCCCTTCTCTCCATTCTATCTTTTCTTTTATGTTCTCTCTCACATTCCATAGGCTCTCACCTAGCCAATGGCAAATTTCAATTATTATCTAACTCATAGTATGATTTAGCAATGATCCTGCACCAATTACTGCCACAATGTCTTTACCGGCTATCTCTAGCACTGTCTGGAACATAGTGTGTTCTGTCTATGTTCTTTTACCTGCTGAGATAACTAATAAAACTGTTATTTGAAAAAAAAAAATCTTAGATCCAATAAAACTCAGTAACACAGCTCTTTTCTGCACAGCTTCCAGGAAAAACTCTAACCTGTCAGCATACAAGTCCCATGAGGATGAATTAACCACATCAAATTCCTCCATGTGTCCCAGCGAAGCCATGCTGGAGATATTTAAAGATGTGTCTCTAAAACACAAGTTCTGATTCTTCACTCAAGTGCATTACCTGTACTTTTGCAGTGTCCATTCACTGAAATCCCATCCTCATCACCAGTTTTGTGTATTTTAAAATGTATTTGAACCATCGACATGGACAGGCATTCACAGGACTCTAAAGTACATTGCTCTACCAGAACAATAAAAAGAACATATTTACAATGCTTCCCCCTACTGGATGGAGAGCAGTATAACACACTAATACATAACAGCTTGGATACAGGGGGCCCCATAAACTCCTATTGCCCGGGGGCCCAAAGAGTTGTCATTCCACCCTTGTGAGCCATTGCTAAATAGCTGACTGAGACCTTGTCATATCTTCCGACAGTGATTCAGCTGGAGCCAGCTATCTAGTGTGTGCAGAAAGAGTCAAGGAGACTGTATATAGACTGTGTATAGGAAGATGTCCCTGAAGCTGCTGCCTAATATTTGTTGCTGAAGTCAAGTGGACATCCCATGACCTCCCAACTTATAAACACTCAATAAATAACAAAAACAGGGTCACAGACTGTTCTCTGACTCTGGAGTGCCTGTGGGGGTTTGGTGTGCCTGGCTGTCAGGAGTGAGGGATCCAGTTCTTCTGTAGCTCCTTAGAGGGTGTGCTACATAAGATAAACATTTATATGGAGCTGGAAGGAGTTCCATGCACAAAAAATTATTCTTCACAATAATATATTTGAATTAAGAAACATTTTTTTTTGTTTCATTGTAGCTATGTTATATTTGAATTTTGCACTTGATGGTATTGAGGGCAAAGATGAAAGACGTACCTGTGTATATCCATAAATTCCCAGTATTTGTGCCATTGGAATTGTTGTAACTGAGTAATGATCTCCAATAAAACCCACCAGTTCAGCTTCTCCAGAACATGAGTAATTAGGGACTGCCTTCTGTAGCCCAGATAAAATGCTTAGAACATCCTTTACAGCCAAACATGGATGTAAACATGAATCAAGCACATGAAATCCCAGTGTAATATTGGGCAAAATTTCTGGATTCTGATTGACATTGTGGATAGCAGAAATAAAAGCCAAAACATTTATAGGTGTTTGTTCTGGACTGTAAAGGCAAAAATATTTATGGCAGAGGAGGGTACATTTGGAAATTACCATTACAATTATTTTGATCTTACATTTAGTAACCTTCAGTGGGCCTCCTCTGCACCTCTGACAAGACAGGTACTTACCTGTCCTTGTGCCATTGAAATTAGCAAGATACTAACTTTCCTCTGGAAGAAGTAGAAGTTGCAAAATGTCTTCATGGGAAAAGCATAACTCATCTAAATGTGGTCTTACACTTTTTAGATTAGAGATTGAATTTAAATTCAGCAATAATATTCATGTTCAATAAGCAATGAACAAACATTTAAAAATCAATTCCGATTCACACTTGAAGATTGGGCAAATCAATTCAGTAAAGTTTGACAGTCTGGATTTGCTTTGAAGAACAAAGTCAAACTATAATAATTAATTAATACATTTTGTTATGAAGACAGACAAACAAATAATAATAAAAACAGATACCTGGCAGGAAGTTCACCCCCCCCCCCTCCCCAAACTAGGGACTTGTATGTATTATTCTAGCCCTCATTCAAACTTCTATCAGATAGACCACATCTTTGTGCTACTCCAACAATTATCTTTAGTTTCTAAAGTGGACATCTTTTCCAGACCCTGGCCTGATGAGAACCCCCTTCTTCTGCATAGAAGCTGTCCCTGCATGACAAGCCTTCTTTTAAATGGAGATTGAATAAATCCCTGGTCACATCCAAACCACATACAGAATTTCCTCTTTAACCACTTGCCGACTGCCGCATGCCGATTTACATCAGCAGAATGGCACGGGCAGGCAAAAGGGCATACCTGTACATCCCTTTGAATTTGCCATCTAGCGGGCGCATGTGCGGGAGCATGCCCGCGGGTCCCGCAAGCTCGATGTTTGCTGGCGTCCCGCGATTACGGTGAGGAGAGGCAGAACGGGGAGATGACTATGTAAACAAGGCATTTCTCTGTTCTTCCTAGAAGGGATGAGCCGAACACCCCCATGCCGTTTTTATCAATGAACTTTTATGTGTATTGTCGGACCGGCAATGCAATAGCCGCGAGTAGTTTTAAATTACTTTTTTTCCTTTGAAATGTCATTTTGTTGTCAGACTGTTCTAAACACGGGAAACATGCGCCCCTTTACAGGCATACTATAGACACCCCCAGCTACGAAATGTAAAGGGATATTACACTTTTATTGTTTGACTTTAAGCATTATTAAAATCACTGCTCCCGAAAAAACGGCCGTTTTTAAAACTTTTTTTTGCATTGATCCATGTCCCCTGGGGCAGGATCCAGGTCCCCAAACATTTTTTATGACAATAACTTGCATATAAGCCTTTAAAATTAGCACTTTTGATTTCTCCCATAGACTTTTAAAGGGTGTTCCGCGGCATTCGAATTTGGCACTCCAAATTGTTCGTTGTTCGGCGAATTTGCGAACAGCCGATGTTCGAGTCGAACATGAAGCTCATCCCTACTTCCTAGCAACACGACAGAGATCTACTGCTACCTTTCATTGGGAGCAGTGAACTCTGTCATGTTGTAGTGAGCCCATCCCCCCTACAGTTGGAACACATCCAGGGAACACAACCCCTTGATTGCCCCTTAGTGTTTAACACTTTCCCTTCCAGTGTCATTCAGTAATCAGTGGCTATTTGTAGCTCTGATCGCTGTATAAATGTCAAAGGACCCAAAATAGTGTCAAAAGTGTCCAATCTTTACAAGGCGAAACTCAGAGGCCACTTGATCCAGATAGATGCTTAGCAAAAAACAACACCAAAGTGAGAGAAAAGAGCTACTAATATAAGAAAAGGGAGTGGAGATCTAATTCATTGCTTTCCAGAAGGGATGAGTCAAGAGTTTAGTTCAAACCAACTTTTGGCTGTTCAGACAAAATCACAACTTTTGGGACATTCAGTAAGAATCACTCTGACGAACATCCCATAATGCATTACAAATAGCCGTCAATGACCACTGGCCAATGCTTTGGCAGGTGATGAGTTCCACACACTATAATGCCCCGTACACACGGTCGGATTTTCCGATGGAAAATGTCCAATTGGAGCGTGTTGTCGGAAATTCCGACCGTGTGTGGGCTCCATCGGACATTTTCCATCGGATTTTCCGACACACAAAGTTGGACAGCAGGAGATAAAATTTTCCGACAACAAAGTCCGTTGTCGGAAATTCCGATCGTGTGTACACAAATCCGACGGACAAAGTGCCACGCATGCTCAGAATAAATAAAGAGATGAAAGCTATTGGCCACTGCCCCGTTTATAGTCCCGACGTACGTGTTTTACGTCACCGCGTTTAGAACGATCGGATTTTCCGACAACTTTGTGTGACCGTGTGTATGCAAGACAAGTTTGAGCCAAAATCCTAGGATTTTGTTGTCGGAATGTCCGAACAAAGTCCGACCATGTGTACGGGGCATTAGTCCTTTGTAGATGTGTTGGAGTTAAAGTAAAATCAGTCTGTTTATGCAGTAACGCATGCTTGTTGTGAAGTAGAATAGTAAAGTATCGAACCAGGCAGAACTTCAGCAATGCAGGTTTATTAACAGCTGATAACATACAGGTTCATGTTCAAAATATTACAATATACAGGTCTAATTTATACAGTTTCTTACAATGCATGCATATTAGATATAAGTATTCTTATCCTCTAACCAAATTGAAACATTTGTGAAGTGTTCTCACCTTGAACCAGAATGGGTCTTTACTGCCAATTCTTGGGAACCTCTCACCTGATAGGGACCAGCCTGATCTGCCGGTGGTCTGGTCCCCTCACAGAGTTCTGGGTTCCAGCTCGACCAAGTTCTTGAGGGAAATTCACCTGAGACCACATTCTGGAACAAGTTAAGAAGTCTTCTCTGACTCGTACGTGGAGACAAGTTGTGGACAGATACTTGCCCATTGGTTCTGACCTCTATGACCCGTGCAATAGGGCAGCATACACAGAGTTCAGCCTTATGAGCTCCTATCTGACTTGTCCGAGGGGACAAGTTAGGACAGATACTTGCCCATTGGTTCTGACCTCTATGACCCGTGCAATAGGGCAGCATACATAGAGTTCAGCCTTATGAGCTCCTATCTGACTTGTCTGTCTAACAATTGCAGAGCTTGCATTTATATACACTTTTACAAGTCTTATCTTAACATATCTCTTACATATGATTGGTCGCTAAGGTCTACGTCAAAGTAACCAACCATAAATCTGACACCTGTTCTACAACCAGATAAACTTAATTATTCCCAAAATTCCTATATGTTCATTAAAGTGATTTATAGCTGGTTTTGTCCAATTAAAAACACCTGTATAGAGACAGTCTGGCACCCAGCTGTGTTATCCAACTCTCCTTACCTTCATAAGTTTTAACTAAGTTCAAGAATGACAGATTTATGACATTTGGGAAAATGAACTTTCAATAACCCCACCAGATGTGTTATATGTCTCACTATATGTATGTATTTTAACAGTTTTAATGAGGGCACAAGCAGACCTTTGTTTGACCTTGTCAAACTTAATTTAATGTACTGTACATAACTTTAATTATTTCTAAACCACCTGTTTTCATATCTTTGTCTGATTTATATGCATTTCAGACTTGAGACAATTCTATATTACTTGAATCTATTCTAATGAACTTTCACCCAGTAAACCATCTTAATACATTTTCGAGAACACCTGTGTACAAGTACTTGTCATAAAGCAGAGGTCATTTAAAGTTCAACACTTATAAATGAAGACTTTCTAAATCTATGGAAAACACAGTATACATTATTAAAGATTAATAATTGTTGCTTTACTTATTGAATAAAAATATTGATAAAACCACTACTATATAATAATATGAATAATAATAATTATCAATAAAATATATGCAAATCAATATATATAATATGAAATACATTGGCTAATTTGAGATTCTACAACATTTCCCCCCTGTTGAGGCTTCACACAAGCCTCACAGCAATTACAATACAGATCACCCACCATGCCCTTCAGAGACCCCATACACCCGACACTTATCACAAATTGTCCAAAAAATAAAAACAAATCAGTCCAAAAAATAAAAATAAATAAATAAATCAGTCCAAAAAATTTAAATAAATAAATAAATCAGTCCAAAAAATAAAAATAAATAAATAAATCAGTCCAAAAAATAAAAATAAATAAATAAATCAGTCCAATCAAAAACACTGCATCTTCTTCTGTAGCTGCAAAGTCCTTCTCCATATGTGGCACGGAAAACATAGTTGTCAGTCTCAGTGGCATTGTGATCATTCTTGCCACAAACTTCTTGCAACAGGCAACAGTTACTCAGCAACATCACATCAAGGATAACAGGGAAGAGGAACAATACGTTCAGTTAGTGAATGAAAGCCAAGTATGTGGTCCCAAGGAGCATTCAGCAGACTCAGTCCCATAAGGCTCTGCCTTTTCCTGCATAGGTCTTTTCAGCTTAGCCAAGTGCTTGATGTGTCTGGAGAGATCTCCTTCATCATCATTTGCTGGTCCAGTATCATAGCACAAGCTGCTTTGGATGCTGTAAGACACAAGTTCAGTGCATACCTGTTCTGCAAGGGTACAAGTCTCAGATGTTCCTTTATTGCATGAAATCCTTCCTTTGTAGCAATTAACACTTGTAACAAGTTGCATCATGTCTTCTGCGATCACCCGATATTTGTCTGGATATAAAATACACTTCAAAAATATAGTTATAAAAAATAAAAATAAAAATAAAGTCAGTGTCAGGATACAATAGGTCTCTGCAAACATTTCAGGGCAACCTACAAAGCAATGGCTCCTACACTCTTATTTTATTTAATAACTTAATTTAGTGTGTTCCTTTTATTTCTACAACATCCGCTAAAATAATATACATGTATCTATATAGTTTTATCACAATACAATACTGTTACAATATTAAAATTATTTATTATTATAAATCCCTTGAAGTACATGTTTTCACTACAAAGTATTTTATATAGACTATTCTTTTTACATTTCCCAACCTATACTATTTCCCATACAATAATTGTAAAATTCTTATAATTTCTTAATCTTGACTCCAACTATCAGTCACTATTAACCTGGTCATGTCATACTGTCAATATAGTCAGTCCAGAAATTTCATTAGTTTTAATTTTGTAGTCTTCCCACAAAGTTTGCTAAACCCAAAACCATTTCACTTTTTGTCCATTTCTGCACATACTATACTGCAGAATATTATACAATAACAGTCAGCATGGGTCCCTTCTGTCAGTCACTGCTATACTGTCTAAGTTAGTAGCCTACCTCTCCTGTGTCTTAAGACATAAATTATAAAACAAAATCAAGACAAATATCATAACATATCCTATAAAGCATCAAAAGCATACAGTCTTTAGCGAAAATGTCATACTCATTACATTACACCTCCCCACTTTTTTTTTTTTTTCAAAAAATGATAAAACTATTTGTTTATAATGATTGAACATTTACTCAAAGTGGAACTCTACTCACAAAAATGTGATAAAATAAGGTTCATTAGCAAGAAAAATGCATTCCACATTAATTATTATGCTACCATTCTACTGAAGCCCAAAACCTTTGAGCAGCAGTAGAATTTCAGGCTGTCAGCAGACTGGCCTCTAGATTTTAATCAGTGCAAAAAATAGAGCACAACTGAGCCTGTGTAGAGCAGGGTGGAACAGTGGATTTTAAACAGTATAGACACTTATTTTTTACTGTGTTTCATAGCTACACCTGCAAAAGGGGTCAGCCTCAAGTAACCCAGCAGGAATTAATTTTCTAAACCAAAGTTCCACTTTAAGGTGTTCACAATAATAATACTTACAACATATATAACAAACAAAACAACAGTAAGTCTCTACATACAAAGTATCACATATAATTAATTAGAATTGTCCATTACTGAAATACTTCCAATGTCTTTGTCTGCAACAGTCTCTTGTATGTATTCCACTTGCACTTATGTGAATAACATTCATGATAATCTCACTCAGACTTTGACTACTATAGAAACTGAAAATGTCACTGTCACAAATGTGGATCTAAATGGACACTTGAATTGTGAATTCTTCCACTTCCTTTTATGATCTTTAATGTACTTGCAGTCATTAAGAGTTACTGACATACATTCCTTTAGTGGCTTTGACTGGAACAAGAGATCACATCTAAAACAAGGATCTGTTTAGAAACAAAACTACACCAATTTGGTTAATTATTTTAAACACATGAACATTTTATCTCCCACTGTACAACATGAAGTCTAAGCAACTATGATTTGCCTCTAGAACTCCTAAACTTAGTCACAAATCTATCCAAAGTTTCATATGGCCCAGCAAATTGTATTTAATTTGGTCTACGACAGCCCATACAACCTATCCACCAATGAATATGAGTGTGGACACAAGGTTCTATTGTCTATGTCAAGCATAGAGCAAAATGGAACTGATTTTTCATAAAAATGGGTACAATTATCTGATATCAGTGCTGTATACACTCCAATCCTGGGAAAAATTTCCCACATCAGACACTTAGCTGTTGTCTCGTACATTTGCATGGCCATATGAAAAACTGTGATTTACTTTAAAAAGGAGCAGACATTTATTAAAGTATATCTATATCTACAGCTTTGTTCTTTCATTGCAATAAAGTCTATATACAGGCACACGAAATAGACTTTGAAGAACTACATTTTGTGAAACTACATTGTGATTGTTCATAATTAAAAAGAAATCAAAATAAAATGACATTGTCACTTGCACAGTCTGTTAAATCTAAAGAGGTCAAGAAAATGTGCATTACTATGTCCCTTCCTTAAGAATAATTATATACAAATTTTATTGTTAATTAGATCATATTAATGCAGAGTGACCCTAATCAAAAAACTGACTTTGCCACCTGTAGTAGCATAACTAGGAACTTGAATAATAAAAAATCAAAAGGAGTGAAATTTTACAAAGTATAACTTTACATATGAAAACGTGCTGGCTGCTCCTGGAATAAAGAAACAAATTATTTATTTAGGCAAACTAATAATCAACCTGATAATTACTAAATATTGTAATCAGGTAGGACAAAATAAGTTCTAGCCAATACCAATAAGGGACCTTGCTCACCAGAGCTTACAAGCTAAAAATTAAGACTCTAATTATCTAATTCACCCCCCTGTATGTGCTACATATAGCACATATAATAAGATGGTAGCACTGTTGTTACCATGCATCACTCTTCACTATTCTTTTTAGAAAATAAGAAACAAAAATACATTTGGAGTTCCCTTGTACCAAATAAATCCCATTACTATCTTTGTGAATACTACTAAATAGGCAAATATATAAAGATGACAGTATACATAATACTGTACAATAAGATAGGGACATGACAAAATAAACAACAAAAGCTACAAGGTAGAATAAGCACCCCACTTACAAGAGTGATGCACTAAAAATAAAATGCACCTTTCACTACTACAGTCCATAATGTAAAAGACAAAATACCTATTATAATCTACAGTTTATATTCTAAAAAAAATCAACAAATGTTTAAGAATAAGAATGTATTCTGAGATTTTATTTTATTTATTTATTTTTATGATCAGCTCATCCAGTGTCTGTCTAAAGGCATCAGACATAACTCCCCTAATTGTGCCTCTTTCATCTTAGTACAGAATGATTTAATGATTTTTTTTTTTTTTCATACGTGCAGACAGCTATTTCTAAAATGGTGGCTAAACTTTCTACGCTCATACTGAAAGAAATACATTATCTTGTCTAACATGAAAAAAAACTACAACTGTAAAATCTTTTTAAGCATGACATGAATTACATTAGCAGCATTGAATTTATCTACAGATATTTTCTTTCTAGAAGCAGCATGCTGGATACAAAAAAATATGGGTGAACTTTGTGTCGTAAATTACTTAAAACAAACAACTTTCTTTTTTCTACAGTTCAAATAACTTCTAACTCCCTCAGCTCATTCATGGCGCTATCTAGCTGAGGTACATATTTAAAGAATATAAAAAAAAAAAAAATAATGAATCGTGCCTTCAACACACACTCACTCACTGCCAATAACATTTAGAACTTTGATGCTAAAGTCAATCAGTCACCATAGATGTATCAATCCCTAGCCTCTCCACGAAACTTAGGGATTCATTTCACACCTCATACAAAAAAAATCACACACACACACACATTTAACTCATATAAATATAAATCCTCCTAACAAATACTAATAACAAGTGTCACAAAATCAAAGATATGACACAGAAAGTTCTAATTGTATTTGTATGGAAGATACATACCATTTCCCTATGCATCATACACTATGCAGAATTCAGCATCAGTTACATACTTCTTACAATTCACTCATAGAACTAACACACAGGGTCCTTTCACACCAACGTTTTTACAACCACTACAGACTTATTCTAACCTAATTTGGGAGATGATCAGTCTCCCTCACACATACAATATTCCCTAACAGTCCACAAACATTACAAATAAATTAACTTACATTTGTGAACATTCATTAACAAAATGTCATTATCTTCTGTTTTCTATATAGCAATACACAGTCACCCCACCTAGCAAAGTATGCATACATATGAACACAAATTCCTGACTATATATAAATATACAAATATTCACAGAATATTAAAACTGACAGCTTAGTTAGTAATTACTTATGGACAGCAGTGCTCAGAGTAAAGCCAATAGGCACCGTACGCGCATCCTTACCAAAATGCTTGTCTTAAGACACGAAAAACCGCCAAGCCCTGCTTGCCACGGCGATCAGGAATGTCTCAACCTGATCTTAACTCAGTTAGTACACAGACCGTTATAACAGATACATATAAACACATACACTTATAGCACAAAGACGATACATACCTTTTAACTTTGTTAACAAATGGAGCTCCAAAACCTTCACCTTATTTACCTGTCAGGACTTACCTTTCCTGACATCAACCTTCTAAACTCATGAGTATTATTTTACACCACAAAGGTACTTTTTCTACTAGTAGCTACATATCAGTACTGTTTCAGTTTTTTAACTTAGGCTTTCCAGGGATCTGATAACCCCAAAGCCTTCTCCTGATTGATTACCAATCCAGGAAACCAACATGCATGTTACGCAAGTTCTCCAGGGGTCTTTAAGTCCCCAAAACCTCATCCAGACAAAATTTTGCAGTCAAGGTAAACAACATGCATGTTACGCCTAGGTTTACATAGAGAGTAAATAACCCTCTACAGGGGTACCCCTTCGGAAAAGAAAGAATTGAAAGAAAAGAAAAAGAGAAAAGAGAAAAAATAAATAAATAAATAAATAAATAAATAAATACATTTTCTACCCAGGGTATCTCATCCTGTACAATGTACTTTAAGGCACCCACAGTTGAGAAAACCCAACCTGCCATCACAAAGATCTGCCTGGTGGACAGCGATACCCCAACAACAACCACCCGCCCCTCCTAGCGCTAGCAAAACACGGCACAACACAATGCAGAACTAATAATAGGTGTCTGCTAACCTGATATAAATTGCGCAAAATTGTGTTGAGCTCAGTGCCTCACCAGCATGGAGTTAGGCAAGATCGGAGTTGAGGTTATGCTGTCCCCGTACGGGCCACCAAATGAAGTAGAATAGTAAAGTATCGAACCAGGCAGAACTTCAGCAATGCAGGTTTATTAACAGCTGATAACATACAGGTTCATGTTCAAAATATTACAATATACAGGTCTAATTTATACAGTTTCTTACAATGCATGCATATTAGATATAAGTATTCTTATCCTATAACCAAATTGAAACAATTGTGAAGTGTTCTCACCTTGAACCAGAATGGGTCTTTACTGCCAATTCTTGGGAACCTCTCACCTGATAGGGACCAGCCTGATCTGCCGGTGGTCTGGTCCCCTCACAGAGTTCTGGGTTCCAGCTCGACCAAGTTCTTGAGGGAAATTCACCTGAGACCACATTCTGGAACAAGTTAAGAAGTCTTCTCTGACTCGTACGTGGAGACAAGTTGTGGACAGATACTTGCCCATTGGTTCTGACCTCTATGACCCGTGCAATAGGGCAGCATACACAGAGTTCAGCCTTATGAGCTCCTATCTGACTTGTCCGAGGGGACAAGTTAGGACAGATACTTGCCCATTGGTTCTGACCTCTATGACCCGTGCAATAGGGCAGCATACATAGAGTTCAGCCTTATGAGCTCCTATCTGACTTGTCTGTCTAACAATTGCAGAGCTTGCATTTATATACACTTTTACAAGTCTTATCTTAACATATCTCTTACATATGATTGGTCGCTAAGGTCTACGTCAAAGTAACCAACCATAAATCTGACACCTGTTCTACAACCAGATAAACTTAATTATTCCCAAAATTCCTATATGTTCATTAAAGTGATTTATAACTGGTTTTGTCCAATTAAAAACACCTGTATAGAGACAGTCTGGCACCCAGCTGTGTTATCCAACTCTCCTTACCTTCATAAGTTTTAACTAAGTTCAAGAGTGACAGATTTATGACATTTGGGAAAATGAACTTTCAATAACCCCACCAGATGTGTTATATGTCTCACTATATGTATGTATTTTAACAGTTTTAATGAGGGCACAAGCAGACCTTTGTTTGACCTTGTCAAACTTAATTTAATGTACTGTACATAACTTTAATTATTTCTAAACCACCTGTTTTCATATCTTTGTCTGATTTATATGCATTCCAGACTTGAGACAATTCTATATTACTTGAATCTATTCTAATGAACTTTCACCCAGTAAACCATCTTAATACATTTTCGAGAACACCTGTGTACAAGTACTTGTCATAAAGCAGAGGTCATTTAAAGTTCAACACTTATAAATGAAGACTTTCTAAATCTATGGAAAACACAGTATACATTATTAAAGATTAATAATTGTTGCTTTACTTATTGAATAATAATATTGATAAAACCACTACTATATAATAATATGAATAATAATAATAATAATTATCAATAAAATATATGCAAATCAATATATATAATATGAAATACATTGGCTAATATGAGATTCTACAACATTTGTCACCGTGGAAAATAAGGGGTTAATCCTTTGCATTGTGTAAAAAGGCTGTTTGATCCTGTCATCTCTGATCCTCCTTTTTTCACTGTCCCCAAATATATATCCTAATAGGAGAGAGCCTTTGGAGTCACTCTGCACATGCTCAGTTTGGTGTGTATTTCTAGAGAGTTTTTTTTTTTTCTTGGGAGGGTGCAGCTGATCAGCACAGAGCCAATCATCACTGTCCAAACAGAGTGTCAGGGGTCCTGCAGCCTCATAGGACAATCAGAGGAGATTGAAAACTGCTTCTATAAGCTTTAACCAGAGACTGATAGAAGTCATAAGATTAGAAAAGGTATTTAGCAGTTTATATTTACTAAAATAATAGCATTTCCATGTTCTGCGTACCGTGGGAGACCAGATATAGTAAATTCAGGGTCCTGGGTTTAGTAACATTTTGCTTGTAGTGTTTCTGTGTTGTTTTTTGTTATTTTTTTTATCCTTCAGCTCTATTTTATTTGTTTTTATTTTGTTAAGGCCTTGCATTTAGTATTTTGTATGGGCTCAACAGAAGTAAAAGCAGTGTGAATTTGTTGGTGACACCTGAAAAGCTGTCTTTGTTTGCAGTGCAGCCAGGGCCGCCATCAGAGGGGGACAGCCCATACACACATACACATGTAGGGGGCCTGTGTTTCCTAAACAAACCAGCCGCCCGGGCCCCATCTATCTCTGGAGCTCCCTCAGGCTGCTTTGGCTGCTGTGCGGGGATACTTTCCAGGTCTGGCCCCACAGAAGGGGGGTGGGTGGAGACAGAGTGGTGACTCTGGGCACCGCGATCTGCAGGCTGTGGCAAATAAAATTTAAAAAAAACTTTCCCCAGACAAGCGGACTATTTCTTCACTTTTGAGTGCAGGTGTAGTACTCTCCTGTGCCAGACAAGTACAATACAGTCCCAGCCTCTTCTATATTAATCCGCTGGGCAGGTTGGGACTGTAATGTACTGATGTATAAACTGAAAATCTTGCGATCTACCAAAATATAATAAATCTGAGACCGGAACTGAGATCAGCTGCTGGTTTGATCACGTCCCATACATCCATGCTAAACAATCTAAATATGAAAATACTGCGCTAAGCTAGTGTTAATATGCAATACCAAAAAATAAATTAACTGTGCTAAATATAGTGCCAAAAAAATCAATAATGAGACATAAATCGATCAAATCAATATAAAATAGAGTGCCAAAGTGCTAAGTGACATAATCAATTAGTATATTAAACAAAAATTGCATTAAAGTCCATATAATATGCTTTAAATCTTGCTGTGTTGATAAAGTGCTGTAGTGCTTGTGAAAATTTTATCCACAATTCCTCCACCGCTGTAGTGATAATCCACATGTGTTCAAGTGACCCAACTCTTGTGCTCCTCCCCTGTGTGAGTATTCTCACCTCGGGGCATGTGACCTCGCAATTACGGTAAGCTTGATCTAAACACGCCAGTGAACCAACTCTGGGTTCTGTGTAGATGGATCTGTGATATCCTATGCCAGTGATGGTGAACCTTGGCACCCCAGATGTTTTGGAACTACATTTCCAAAGCATGCAGTTGAGCACCATAGGAAATGTAGTTCCAAGGGGTGCCAAGGTTCGCTATCACTGTCCTATGCTGTAAAATGCCGTAGTCTCCACATGTATATGAGACATGAGGACTGGATAGTGTGATACCGTTTACAAAAATATATACAGTGGGGACAGAAAGTATTCAGACCCCTTTAAATTTTTCACTCTTTGTTATATTGCAGCCATTTGCTAAAATCATTTAAGTTAATTTTTTTCCTCATTAATGTACACACAGCACCCCATATTGACAGAAAAACACAAACTTGCTGACATTTTTGCAGATTTATTAAAAAAGAAAAACTGAAATATCACATGGTCCTCAGTATTCAGACCCTTTGCTCAGTATTTAGTAGGAGCACCCTTTTGATCTAATACAGCCATGATTCTTTTTGGGAAAGATGCAACAAGTTTTTCACACCTGGATTTGGGGATCCTCTGCCATTCCTCCTTGCAAATCCTCTCCAGTTCTGTCAGGTTGGATGGTAAACGTTGGTGGACAACCATTTTTAGGTCTCTCCAGAGATGCTCAATTGGGTTTAAGTCAGGGCTCTGGCTGGGCCATTCAAGAACAGTCACGGAGTTGTTGTGAAGCCACTCCTTCGTTATTTTAGCTGTGTGCTTAGGGTCATTGTCTTGTTGGAGGGTAAACCTTCGGCCCAGTCTGAGGTCCTGAGCACTCTGGAGAAGGTTTTCATCCAGGATATCCCTGTACTTGGCCGCATTCTTCTTTACCTCGATTGCAACCAGTCGTCCTGTCCTTGCAGCTGAAAAACACCCCCACAGCATGATGCTGCCACCACTATGCTTCACTGTTGGGACTGTATTGGACAGGTGCTGAGCAGTGCCTGGTTTTCTCCACACATACCGCTTAGAATTAAGGCCAAAAAGTTCTATCTTGGTCTCATCAGACCAGAGAATCTTATTTCTCACCATCTTGGAGTCCTTCAGGTGTTTTTTTTAGCAAACTCCATGCGGCCTTTCATGTGTCTTGCACTGAGGAGAGGCTTCCGTCAGGCCACTCTGTAATAAAGCCCCGACTGGTGGAGGGCTACAGTGATGGTTGACTTTCCACAACTTTCTCCCATCTCCCGACTGCATCTCTGGAGCTCAGCCACAGTGATCTTTGGGTTCTTCTTTACCTCTCTCACCAAGACTCTTCTCCCCGCTAGCTCAGTTTGTCCAGACAGCCAGCTCTAGGAAGGGTTCTGGTCGTCCCAAACGTCTTCCATTTAGGGATTATGAAGGCCACTGTGCTCTTAGGACCCTAAGAGCAGAAGAAATGTTTTTGTAACCTTGGCCAGATCTGTGCCTTGCCACAATTCTGTCTCTGAGCTCTTCAGACAGTTCCTTTGACCTCATGATTCTCATTTGCTCTGACATGCACTGTGAGCTGTAAGGTCTTATATAGACAGGTGTGTGGCTTTCCTAATCAAGTCCAATCAGTATAATCAAACACAGCTGGACTCAAATAAAGGTGTAGAACCATCTCAAGGATGATCAGAAGAAATGGACAGCACCTGAGTTAAATATATGAGTGTCACAGCAAAGGGTCTGAATACTTAGGACCATGTGATATTTCAGTTTTTCTTTTTTAATAAATCTGCAAAAATTTCAACATTTCTGTGTTTTTCTGTCAATATGGGGTGTTGTGTGTACATTAATGAGGAAAAAAAATGAACTAAAATGATTTTAGCAAATGGCTGCAATATAACAAAGAGTGAAACATTTAAGGGGGTCTGAATACTTTCCGTCCCCACTGTATATTTATTCGAAAAAAAGCCCCTATGCGGGGTACTCACATGGTACAGGTGTTCCAGTAAACCACTCTGTGACAAGCATAAAAATGTTGAGATTGTGTGTCCTTCACTCCAAACAGACCAGCTGCTGACTCCTACACCATCCTGTCCCCTCCCCCACGCGTATCGACACAGGGATATGATGTGTCTTGATCTGGGGGATATGTCCCCGATGGAAAAGCTTGTGTTTGAGGCTGGTGGACGTTAATGGTACCGTAACAATTAAGATACACGTATATAAAACAAATAGAGTTTTATTGAATTGACATCAACAAACTTAAAACATACAAATTTAAGGGAGCAACTCTGTCTATCTAAACATAAGAGGTGCAACTGAAATAGATGGTAATACCAGTTCACCAATTCTTAATTATGCTGACATGATCAACGTGTTTCTTGGAAATTCACTGCTTCTTCAGGAGTTTTTGTTTGCATAATAACGTATTAAAGGAACAGAGATCGTGTATAGTATTATGGAATAGAAAAAGAAAAATACATTAATCATAATAAACAGGATATAACATCACAAAAAATGACAACATAATCACAAAGTAATGGTGAGCACAATATCCCTCCCCAAAGGTGATCATGGCCCTTACCCGGAGCAGTAACGTAAGTCACGGTCCAAAAGAGTAGTCCCACAGGTGCTCTATATACTCCTTTCTTTATAAAGGAGTATTATTACACTAGGTATGCTTTATAGATTGGGGTACATATATCCCTTTTTTCCTTATACCTGGCGATAGCTGTGAGTCTGAAGTGATTTCCATATACCTATGTTAGCTATATATCTCGGTATACCTGCTCGTTATGATACATGATCTGTGAGGACCATAGGACTGAAATAATCTTTGTATGTCAATCCAAGCTATATATACTGGTATGTTTAATATTTATGATGTACATTGAGATAGCAATAGGAAATACACTAATGCCCTGTACACACGGTCGTATTTTCCGACGGAAAATGTGTGATAGGACCTTGTTGTCGGAAATTCCGACCGTGTGTAGGCTCCATCACACATTTTCCATCGGATTTTCCGACACACAAACTTTGAGAGCAGGCTATATAATTTTCCGACAACAAAATCCGTTGTCGGAAATTCCAATCGTGTCTACACAAATCCGATGCACAAAGTGCCACGCATGCTCAAAATAAATTGAGAGACAAAAGCTATTGGCTACTGCCCCGTTTATAGTCCCGACGTACGTGTTTTATGTCACCACATTCAGAATGATCGGATTTTCTGACAACTTTGTGTGACCGTGTGTATGCAAGACAAGTTTGAGCCAACATCCGTCAGAAAAAATCCTAGGATTTTGTTGTCGGAATGTCCGAACAAAGTCCAACCGTGTGTAAAGGGGCATTAGAAAGTACTCCAGCATCCAAAATCATGTTTACTATATTGTTTGGGCAGATTTCTTTGCTGCATCCCTCTTTTGTCTGCGGGGGCCTCCATGCTCTCCGGAGCGGGCCTACTCTTTTGGACCGCGACTCATGTTGCTGCTTCGGGTAAGGGCCATGATCACCTTTGGGAAGGGATATTGTGCTCACCATTACTTTGTGATTATGTTCTCATTTTTTTATTTGATGTTATAGCCTGTTTATTATGATTAGAGTATTTTTCTTTTTCTATCCTATAGTACTATACACTATCTCTGTTCCTCTAATACATTATTATGTAAACGAAAGCTCCTGAAGAAGCAGTGAATTTCCGCAAAACATGTCGAGCATGTCAGCATAGTTAAGATTTGGTGAACTGGAATTACCATCCATTTCAGTTGCACCTCTTATGTTCAGAGTTGCTCTGTTAAATTTGTATGTTTTAAATTTGTTGATGTCAGTTCAATAAAACTCTTTTTATAAACGTGTTATGGTACCATTAAAGTCCACCAGCCTCAAATACAAACTTTTCCTCCGCTAGGGATGAATTGGAAACCTACTTTCAGATTGAACATGTGCTGTTTGGACACTCAGATGAATCCTAAACATTAATTACCTCCCACCCAACCTATTGTAAAAAAAAATGGCCAAGCGACAGCACTGCTATTCTGGGTGGATGTCATATAACGTCTTCCAAGCAATCGCCTCCATCATGCTCTAGCAGCCGCACTACCATGTGATTGCTGTGACCAATCACATGTAAGTTGCCCACAATGATTGGCTTTCATTTATAGCCATTCATTGTGTACTATTGTGATGATCTCTGTGAATAATCTTATTGGTCATATGGTATAGACAGGACCAATCATAGTGCATCTGTACCATGTAATAGCTGTGGCAAATCACAGCTATCACAGTAGTCACATTGTGTAAAAAAAAAAAGGAAAAAAAGAAAAAAGTTGGAAAATGTAAAAAAATATATGCTGTATATATACTGTCTCCCGTTGGTCCCCCTGATCACTGCCACAACAGTACATCGGGATTGGTCAACTTTCAAATACTGTATATATATATATATATACCATAGTTTGCAGACTCTATAACTTTCCTACAGACTAAATACTATGTAGTGCTACCCCCGTAAGGGATGCTTACTGAATCTGTACCCCACTGCTTGACCCAACCTTGCAAGTCCTCCGACACCTCTGACACCCTGGATTCAGACATTTTTGGTGATAATCAGGATAATTAGAGACACATACACAATTTAAGTGAAATAGTTGACTCTTGTTTACTGAAAAGTTAGAAACATTAGATTACAGTAACATAAGCTTAGCCCTAGAAAAAGTTTCACTAGAACAAGTGATAACAGTAATATGAGACAGTAGAACAGAAACAGTAATTGATTGCAGGATATAAAGACTACTCACACAATACTCTGTTTAGTTGGAAACCTATGTGAACAGGCAGGAAGAGGGCAAAGGAATTACCTTTCTTATACCGCTCCCTCCTGTGCCTCAACACCACAGATCAGATAGGACAGGAAGTTACAACACTGTTCTTAAATTAATGAGATTATTAAACCCTTAGGTACTTGAACCCACTCAATTAGCAAATAGAGTCCTGGGTGAAGATTCTTGTTGTTATGGCACTAACTGCATTAATCCCTTTTTGGGGGGGGGGGGGGGGGGTGTTGTAGACAGAAGAAAGAAACCTTTTTGTCTTCAGCTAGCTCTTTAGTGATGTACTTGAGATTGTCAGAAACCATGAACCAGACTGAGACAGAAGTACAGTAAAATCACACTTGTTTATTATTAAAAATAAAAAGTAGACATGTGCACACTGAAATATTTTGTTTCGGAATTTCATTTTCGTCTGAAAAATACATTTATTTAGTTACTCCCGAAATTTGTTTTTATTAAGGGGAACCCCGGCCAAAATTAAGAAGAAAAATGGTGTGGGGTCCCCCTCAAAATCTATACCAGACCCTTCAGGATTTTAAGGGGAACCCTTACCAGACCCTTAATTGAGCACGCAACCTGGCAGAAGAAAAGAGGGGGGATGAGAGAGCGCCCCCCCTCCTGAACCGTACCAGGCCACATGCCCTCAACATTGGGAGGGTGCTTTGGGGTAGCCCTCCCAAAGCACCTTGTACCCATGTTGATGGGGACAAGGGCCTCATCCCCACAACCCTTGCCCGGAGGTTGTGGGGGTCTGCGGGCGAGGGGCTTATCAGAATCTGGAAGCCCCCTTTAACAAGGGGACCCCCAGATCCTGGCCCTCCTCCCTGTGTGAAATGGTAAGGGGGTACTTTTACCCCTACCATTTCACAAAAAAAGTGTCAAAAATGTTAAAAAGGACAAGAGACAGTTTTTGACAATTCCTTTATTTAAATGTTTCTTCTTTCTTCTATCTTCTTCCTTCTATCTTCTATCTTTCTTTGGTTTCTTCCTCCATCTTCTTCTTCTTCTGGTTCTTCCTCCGGTGCTCTCGTCCGGCATCTTCCTCCGCGGCGTCTTCTTCCCTTCTTCTTCTTGGGCCGCTCCGCATCCATTATGGGAGGATCCCGCTGTGTGACACTTCTCGTCTTCTGACGGTTCTTAAATAATGGTGGGCAGGGCCACCCGGTGACCCTGCCCCCCTCTGATGCAGGGGGACTTGACGGGGACTTCCCTGTGGTATTCCCGTGACGTCAGAGGGGGACGGGGGTCACCTGTTACATAAAGAGTGTTCAGCGGCTTTCAAATATGCTGCAAACACCCCAAATTGTTCGCTGTTCGGCGAGCTCAAAGCTCGTCCCTAGTGGCCACCAGTGGCGGCTGGTGCTCAAAATTTTTTGGGGGACACAAACTGAAAAATTCTGAAAAAAAACATCAATTGCAGCCACTGTACCATCCAATGCAGCCACTGTGCCCATCAATTGCTGCCACAGTGCCATTAAATGCAGCCACTGTGCCCATCAATTGCCACTACTGTGTCATCAATCGCAGCCACTGTGCCATCAAATGCAACCACTGTACCATCAATCCAATTCCTGTCCCTTCACCCCTCAGATCAGCTCCAATTCCTGCCCCATCAGACCTCAAAGCCTGGTATATAGCATATCTCACAAATCCTGGTATATAGCATTTTGCACAAAGCCTAGTATATAGCATGTCTCACAAAGCCTGGTATATAGCATGTCTCACAAAGCCTGGTATATAGCATTTTGCACAAAGCATGGTATGTAACATTTGAGAAAGACCGGAATCAGAGGAAGATGGAGAAGACGGGAGGAAGAAGCGGAGGAAGATGGAGGACGAAGTGGGGGAAGAAGAAGCTGGAGGAAAAAAGAGAAAACTGAAGGAAGAGCGGGGGGAAGAAGAAGCTGGAGGAAGACCGGAGGAAGGAGTGGGGAAAGAAGAAGACATTTTAAATAAAGGAATTGTCAAAAAACGGCTATTGTCTTTTGTCACATTTCACTGCTTTTTTTGGTGAATGAGTAGGGGTACAATGTACCTGATACCCATTCACATGGGGGGCGGGATCTGGGGGCCCTCTTGTTAAGGGGGGCTTCCAGATTCCGATAAGCCCCCCACCCGCAGACCCCCACAACCACCGGGCAAGGGTTGTGGGGATGAGGCCCTTCTCAACATCAACATGGGGACAAGGTGCTTTGGGGGGCTACTCCAAAGCACCCTCCCCACGTTGAGGGTATGTGGCCTGGTACGGTTCAGGAGTGGGAGGGCCACGCTCTTGTCCCCACTCTTTTCCTGTGGCCTGCCAGGTTTCATGCTCGGATAAGGGTCTGGTGTTGAATTTTGGGGGGACCCCATGACATTTTTTTTCAAATTTTGGTGCAGGGTTCCCCTTAATATCCATACCTGACCCTTCTGGTATGGACCTTGGGGGGGACCCCACGCCATTTTTTTTTACATTTTAGCATGGAATTCCCCTTAAACAAAAAAGAAAGTGCAAATCCCCCTGTTCCCCTCTGTATTCTTTAAGATAAGGTAATATATACATACTTAGTTCTTACCTGTATCATTTGCAAGATTTACTATATGATCCTAATTGAGATCCCCCCAAAACACCTTGCCCCCATGTTGATGGGGACAAGGGCCTCATCCCCACAACCCTTGCCTGGTGGTTGTGGGGGTCTGCGGGTGGGGGGCTTATCAGAATCTGGAAGTCCCCTTTCTGTGTCCCCTGTCTCTCCCAGCACCGCCTACTTCTCCCGCTGCCGTGCTCTTCCTCCCCCGCCGTCTTCCTCCGTTGTGTTGTCCCCGCTGTCTGGCGTCTCTTACACAGCCATGGGGCATGACTAGCCGTTGACGTGACACGCAGAGCCCGCCCCTTTATTTTCTGGAAAAAAGGGGCGGGTTTTCCGTGTGACGTCAATGGATGGTCACGCCTCATGGCTGTGTAAGAGATGCCAGACAGCAGGGACAACACAAATGATGAAGATAGCGGGGGATGAAGAACACGGCGATGAGGAAGAACACAGCAGTGGGAGAAGTAGGCAGTGGTGGGAAAGATGGCGACAACAGAGACACCTCTAGGAGAAGATGACAGCGAGAGACACGGCTCAGGGGAGAAGACCACTCAGAACTATTTTACAATAAAGGATTTGTCAAAACCGGCTAATGTTTTTTGTCACATTTCACTGCTTTTTTTTTGTGAATTGGTAGGGGTACAATGTACCTGATACCCATTCACATAGGGAGGGCAGGATCTGGGGGCCCCTTATTAAAGGGGCTTCCAGATTCCGATAAGCCCCCCGCCCACAGACCCCCACAACCACCAGGCAAGGGTTGCGGGGATGAGGCTCTTGTCCCCATCAACATGGGGACAAGGTGTTTTGGGGGGGACCCCAAAGCACCCTCCCCATGTTAAGGGCATGTGGCCTGGTACGGTTCAGGAGGAGGGGGGTGCTCTCTCATCCCCCCTTTTCCTGCGGCCTGCCTGGTTGCGTGCTTGGATAAGAGTCTGGTATGGATTTTGAGGGGGACCCCAACGCCACTTTTTTTATTTTGATGCAGGGTTCCACTTAAAATCCACACCAGACCTGAAGGGCCTGGTAATGGACTGGGGGGAAACTACACCGTTTTTGTGGCATCGGGGGTCCCCTCTGAATCCTTAGTAGACCCAAAGGGCCTGGTATAGACCTGGGGGGGATCCCATGCAGTTTTTTGTGATTTTTTTGGCTGGAATTTTTTTTTACTTTCAGTGGGGAAGCCGCTGACAGCTGAAGATTCATTGGTTGTTAAGGATGTGACAGCTGGCTTTCCGGCCCCCCGGTTAGCAACCAGGTATATACGGTGTTAAAATAATAACCGCAAAACACATCAAAAATCACATCACCAATTGTCATGAGAGGGTTTACCCATTGGTGGCACTATCGGTCTCTTAGATCTCAGTACCAGCGTCCACCAGCGGGTGTCTTCCAACACCTAGGACCTGTAGTAAGAGGACTCACCTGCTGGTGGCACTGTTGCATCCTTGGGCCGTAGTACCGGTGTCCACCAGCGGGTGCACTATGGCAGTGTGGAGCAGACAGCACCCTCTGCACTGAGGTGTAACGTGAGGTTAAATCACTGCAGTCTGATAAATACCCGGCAAGCCCTCACATCCTTGCCTTGGTGTCTCTCTCCCTGCATTCTGACCTTGCTACCTGTTATTTTGACCTTGAGCCTGCATCTGCCCTGCCCTGACCTTATCTGATCCAATCCAATCCCTATCCCAAGCCCGAGCCCTTCCTGGTCCTTTCCCTTCTCTTTCCTGGTTACCCTTGATCCCTGCCCTGCATGCCAACCATCCATCCTCTCCCTGTTGGTTTCCCGTCCTTACCATCTGCTGATCTCCCGGTGTATGACCTTGGCCTGGCTTCTGTTTACGGTTCCGGTATCTCCCATTTTATTGTACATAATATTTTGTTGTTTGTGGGTCTTGTGGTTGGTTGTGCACTGTTATATTCACTTACCTGTCACTTATGTAAACACCATTTTTATTCACTTATAAACGTTTCTGGCTTCTTCTGTGCAGTCCACACAGTCTGGTTTACTAATTCCCTGACAGTACACTAAGGCCATCCCTACCAGATGTGGCTGCATTGAGGAATCACCCTGTTTTGTTGGACGTATTAAGATGGATTTAAATGAAATGACCTATAATTCTCTGCTAGCGGAAGAGGATGGCGAATATTGCCGCCAGATTTTAAAATATGGGACCAGTGACCAGCTGATGGAAACAATTCGATCAGCTCATTCCCTAGTGGATCAGGGTTACATGTCTTTTGAAGATGTTCAGCCCCGATACGGTTATGTGCAAAACCAGCCCTATCATGTTTTCCCGAAGGAAGCAATTATTTTTCTCCCCCCTTCAATTATGGCCAAGTTGAATCCCTGGTATGGTTATTAGATGATGATCCAGCCTTTTTCATGGAACGTTATGCCTCTTGTTCGAAGCAGGTGTTGTCTGATTGCATCCATTTAGTGCAATCTCTGGTTATTCAGGCTGTGTGTGAATCAGTGTTTGTTCAACCTGTGCTACAGGCATGGTCAGATCTCCTTTATTTAGCCAAGCCACAACAACCCAGCCCTGCTATTAATCACCTGCCTTCCCAAAAATCTATCTCCCCGTCACCTATGGCAACCATAGCTACAGCTCAGTTTACTCAGCTCTAGGGATGAGCTTCGTGTTCGAGTCGAACCCATGTTCGACTCGAACATCGGCTGTTCGCCGAATTGCGAACGATATGGGCCGTTCGCGCCAAATTCGTGTGGCGCGTCACAGCCCATAATTCACTGCGGCATCGCAGTGCATTGCTTGCTGATGATTGGCCAAGCATGCACTATGACCCGCATGCTTGGCCAATCACAGTGCCGCCTTAACAGAGAGCCGTAATTGGCCAAAGCCAAGGAGGCTTTGGACAATTATGGCTCAGGGGATTTAGTACACGCCACACACTATATAAGGCCGCGTGCACGGCGGCCCTGTGCAGTGTGTTCCGGTGTCCTGAGAAATAGAGAGAGAGAGAGACAGTGTCATTTCATTTGAGTTAGCTAGATTAGGCAGGACAGTCAGTCAGTTAGCTGCACTTAAAGTGTATTGTGTATATATATGCATCCCAGGTGTTGCATATATATATATATATATATATACACACTGTATTCAGTTTAGCTAGATCCGTTCCTGTTATCTTCTAGACTATTTACATTTAGTGCAGTGCGTCCTGCTCACAGTGTTCAGCTAGATCCGTTCCTGTTATCTTCCTACTGACAGGCAGGCTTGTCTTGTTACAGTATATAAAGCTACCTGAAGAAAATTACTGGTGTTCTTTTGATCCTATTAGTACCACAGTCAGGCAGCTAGACTATTTACATTTAGTGCAGTGCGTCCTGCTCACAGTGTTCAGCTAGATCCGTTCCTGTTATCTTCCTACTGACAGGCAGGCTTGTCTTGTTACAGTATATAAAGCTACCTGAAGAAAATTACTGGTGTTCTTTTGATCCTATTAGTACCACAGTCAGGCAGCTAGACTTTTTACATTTAGTGCAGTGCGTCCTGCTCACAGTGTTCAGCTAGATCCGTTCCTGTTATCTTCCTACTGACAGGCAGGCTTGTCTTGTTACAGTATATAAAGCTACCTGAAGAAAATTACTGGTGTTCTTTTGATCCTATTAGTCCCACAGTCAGGCAGCTAGACTATTTACATTTAGTGCAGTGCGTCCTGCTCACAGTGTTCAGCTAGATGCGTTCCTGTTATCTTCCTACTGACAGGCAGGCTTGTCTTGTTACAGTATATAAAGCTACCTGAAGAAAATTACTGGTGTTCTTTTGATCCTATTAGTACCACAGTCAGGCAGCTAGACTATTTACATTTAGTGCAGTGCGTCCTGCTCACAGTGTTCAGCTAGATTCGTTCCTGTTATCTTCTTACTGACAGGCAGGCTTGTCTTGTTACAGTATTTTGAAGAAAATTACTGGTGTTCTTTTGATCCTATTAGTACCACAGTCAGGCAGCTAGACTATTTACATTTAGTGCAGTGCATCCTGCTCACAGTGTTCAGCTAGATCCGTTCCTGTTATCTTCTTACTGACAGGCAGGCTTGTCTTGTTACAGTAATTTGAAGAAAATTACTGGTGTTCTTTTGATCCTATTAGTACCACAGTCAGGCAGCTAGACTATTTACATTTAGTGCAGTGCATCCTGCTCACAGTGTTCAGCTAGATCCGTTCCTGTTATCTTCTTACTGACAGGCAGGCTTGTCTTGTTACAGTATTTTGAAGAAAATTACTGGTGTTCTTTTGATCCTATTAGTACCACAGTCAGGCAGCTAGACTATTTACATTTAGTGCAGTGCATCCTGCTCACAGTGTTCAGCTAGATCCGTTTCTGTTATCTTCTTACTGACAGGCAGGCTTGTCTTGTTACAGTATTTTGAAGAAAATTACTGGTGTTCTTTTGATCCTATTAGTCCCACAGTCAGGCAGCTAGACTATTTACATTTAGTGCAGTGCGTCCTGCTCACAGTGTTCAGATAAACCTACAAGTTAGTGGGGTGCGTCCACCTCACAGTGTTCAGCTAAACCTACAAGCTAGTGGGGTGCGTCCTGCTCACAGTGTTCAGCTAGATCCGTTTCTGTTATATTCTTACTGACAGGCAGGCTTGTCTTGTTACAGTAAATACAGCTACCTGAAGAAAATTGCTGGTGTTCTTTTGATCCTATTAGTACCACAGTCAGGCAGCTAGACTATTTACAATTAGTGCAGTGCGTCCTGCTCACAGTGTTCTGCTAAACCTACAAGTTAGTGGGGTGCGTCCTGCTCACAGTGTTCAGCTAAAGCTACCTGTAGAAGGTTGGTGGTGTTCTCATACTACAGGCAGGCAGTTGATTTTGCTAGCTGCAGTATCAGTACATATATATATATATATATATATATATCCCAGCTTAGTGCAGCTACAGGTCATTAGTATGTCTGGAAGGCCAAGAAGGAGAGGCAGACAGTCACAAGCCAATAAGAGAGGGCAAGCAGGCTCTGTGTCTAGTGCTGGTCGTGGAGACGGTGCATCCTCATCAGCACGTGGCCATGGGACACGCTTGGTCTTTTTTTCGGCAGCTGGCCATGTTGAGCCGCAACATGCGGAAGACTTGGTTGAGTGGATGACCAAGCCGTCCTCATCCTCCTCATCCTCTCTCACCCATGCCCAGGGTACTTTGTCTGGCAAAGCAGCGGCCTCTTCCCTCGGTTCAATGTCATCAGTGACTCCTTCCCTAGCCCCACCATGTCCTCCTGAGGAGTCCCTCGAACTGTTTGACCACAGTGTTGGGTACATGCTCCAGGAGGATGCCCAGCGTTTGGAAGGCTCTGATGATGATACTGAGCTCGATGAAGGCAGTAACATGAGCACGGAGAGAGGGGGTGCTCAAGAAGGACAGCAATCTGGCAGTCATGCTCCCCCTGCTGCAGCATACTGCCAGGTTTGCTCCAGTGATGAGGAGGGAGGGGATGATGAGGTCACTGACTCAACGTGGGTGCCTGATAGGAGAGAGGAGGAGGAGGAGGAGGCGGCACATCACCAGCGAGGCAGGATGCGCTCCAGGGGCCAGCCTAAGGGCAGCACATTGACTGCATCACACCCCAAAGCTCCACATGTGCAGGGCACTGCAGTCTCTGCACGTTATTCAAAAAGTTCTTTGGTGTGGGCCTTTTTTGAGATGAGTGCATCAGATCGCACCGCTGCTATTTGCAACATATGTCTCAAGCGTATCTCACATGGCCAAAACATCTCCCGCTTGGGTACCACATGCTTGACCAGACATATGTTGACCTGCCATGCAGTTCGTTGGCAAGCGTATCTAAAAGACCCATACGAAAGAACAAAGAGGACCTCTCCTTGCTCCTCATCAGCTGAGATTTCCAACCCCACTAGACCTTCAGTCCTCTCTGAGACCTGCACTGAGAGGAATAAAGGTGTAGAATTAGGTGTGTCACAGCCAAGTACTTGTGGGCAATCTGCTTTTGGTACACCGACGTCAGATTGTACCAGGCAAATTTCCCTGCCCCAGCTGCTGCACCGCCGAAAGAAGTTTGCTCCCAGCCATCCACATGCACAGCGGTTGAATGCTAGCTTGGCAAAATTGCTAGCACTTCAACTGCTGCCTTTTCAGTTGGTAGACTCTGCCCCCTTGCGTGAGTTTGTGGAATGTGTGGTTCCTCAGTGGCACGTACCCAAACGCCACTTTTTCTCACGGAAGGCCATTCCGGCTCTCTACCAGCATGTGGAAGGCAATGTCCATGCCTCGCTGGACAGGGCGGTCAGCGGTAAGGTGCATATTACCACTGACTCATGGTCCAGCAGGCATGGACAGGGACGTTTCCTAAGTTTCACGGCGCATTGGGTGACTCTGCTGGCAGCTGGGAAGGATGCAGGACAAGGTGCAGTAGTGTTGGAGGTTGTTCCGCCACCACGCCTCCAAAATGCTAATGATTGTGACACACCTCTCTCCTCCACCCCCTCCTCTTCTTCTTCCTCCATGGCCTCTTCCTCGGAACCAGCGGTGCTCCGTAGTCGTTCAAGGGGCTACGCAAGTACGCAGGCCAAAAGATGCCATGCGGTGCTTGAGCTGGTGTGCTTGGGGGACAGGAGCCACACTGGGGCAGAGGTTCTGTCAGCTCTGCAGGGGCAGGTTCAGAGGTGGTTGACGCCACGCCAACTTAAGGCAGGAATGGTGGTTTGCGACAATGGCACCAACCTCCTCTCTGCCCTCCGACAGGGACAAATGACCCATGTGCCCTGTTTGGCTCACGTCCTTAACTTGGTGGTGCAGCAGTTCTTGGGCAGGTACCCGGGCTTACAGGATGTCCTGAGGCAGGCCAGGAAAGTCTGTGTGCATTTCCGCCGGTCATATAATGCCAGTGCTCGGCTGACGGACCTCCAAAAGGAGTTTAACCTGCCCAAGAACCGCCTAATCTGTGACATGCCCACCAGGTGGAACTCAACGTTGGCCATGCTGCAGCGGCTGCACACGCAGCAGAGGGCCATCAACGAGTACCTGTGCGACTATGGCACCAGGACAGGGTCAGGGGAGCTTGGTTTTTTTCCCCACGCCAGTGGGCCATGATCAGGGATGCATGCACTGTCCTGTCACCATTTGAGGAGGCCACGAGGATGGTGAGCAGTGACAGTGCATGCATCAGTGACACTGTCCCCCTTGTCCACCTGTTGGAGCACACGCTGCGTGGAATAATGGACAGGGCACTTGAGGCAGAACAGAGGCAGGAAGAGGAGGACTTCCTTAGCTCTCAAGGCCCCCTTTATCCAGACAGTGTTCCTGCGTGCCCGCCGATCACACAGGAAGAGGAGGAGGAGGAGGAGGAGGAGGAGGAAGATTGTGTCAGTATGGAGGTGGAGCCTGGCACTCAGCATCAGCAGCAGTCTTTAAGGGATCAGTCCCAAGAAACACATGGACTTGTACGTGGCTGGGAGGAGGTGGCTGCGGACCATGTCGTCCTTAGTGACCCAGAGGACTCCGGACTGAATGCCTCAGCAAACCTACGCTGCATGGCCTCCCTGATCCTGCAAAGCCTGCGTAAGGATCCTCGTATTCGTGGTATCAAGGAGAAGGACCAATACTGGCTGGCAACCCTCCTTTATCCACCTTACAAGGGTAAGGTTGCGGACCTTATCTTGCCATCGCAGAGGGAGCAGAGGATGAAACATCTTCGGGAGGCCTTGCAGAAAGGTCTGTGCAACGCGTTCCCAGAGACTGGGAGGTTACAAACTCCTGTTTCTGGACAACGTGTTGCTTAGGCTTCGGTCAGTCAAAGAAGGAGCGGTGGAGAAGGTGGCCGTCTGACCGATGCGTTCAGACAATTTTTTGGTCCGCAGCCCCAAGGTATGATCGGTTCCAGCAACCATCGCCAGCGTCTGTTTTACATGGTGCAGGAATACCTAGGGGCAAGATCAGACTTGGACACCTTTCCCACCGAAAATCCTCTGGGTTACTGGGTCTTGAGGATGGATCACTGGCCAGAGCTTGCACAGTATGCAATTGAGCTACTGGCCTGTCCTGCATCCAGCTTTCTTTCGGAACGCACATTCAGTGCTGCTGGAGGCGTGGTAACCGATCACAGGGTGCATCTGTCCACTGACTCGGTCGATCGACTGACCTTCATAGAAATGAATCAGTCTTGGATCACCACCAGCTACCAAGCACCTGATGCTGATGTAACTGAATAATTTTTTTTGAAATCTCAGATCCCTTCAAAGACTGCCTATGCTGATGCTGAGTGACTATCCCTGAGTAATTATCCTCTTCCTCCTCAATCATCACGCTGATAGCTTGTAAGAACATTTTTGGTTCTGGGCGCCACCACCAGTGCCTAAGGCACAATTTTTCAGCCCCTGTTTAACAGGGGCGTGTAATTACAATTTTTGATGTAATACTTTGCAGCAGGGCTCGTTCCTGCATTCCAACTAGAGTGTCTGTGAAGGGTTGTAGTGTTGTGGCACCAGCACCAGTGCCTAAGGCCCATTTTTTCTGCCCCTGTTTAACAGGGGCGTGTAATTACAATTTTTGATGCAATACTTTGCACCAGGGCTCGTTCCTGCGTTCCAACTAGAGTGTCTGTGAGGGGTTGCAGTGTTGTGGCACCAGCACCAGTGCCTAAGGCCCATTTTTTCTGCCCCTGTTTAACAGGGGCGTGTAATTACAATTTTTGATGCAATACTTTGCAGCAGGGCTCGTTCCTGCATTCCAACTAGAGTGTCTGTGAGGGGTTGCAGTGTTGTGGCACCAGCACCAGTGCCTAAGGCCCAATTTTTCAGCCCTTGTTTAACAGGGGCGTGTAATTACAATTTTTGATCTAATATTTCACAGCAGGGCCCTGTGAGGGCTTACAGTGTTGTGGCCACAGCAATACCTAAGGCCCAAATTTCTGCTGAGTATATAGGGCAGGACCCTACTTTCAAACAACTAACTTACAAACGACTCCTACTTGCAAACGGAAGGAGACAACAGGAAGTGAGATGAAATCTACCCCTAGGAAGGGAAATTCTCTCCTGTAAGAGTTAATATGGGAAAAACATTTCTCCTTTCCACTGATGCTTTCCAATCCTTGTTCCACAAAAAAAAACAAATTTTCAAAAAACATTTTTCATTGGGACAAAAAGTGAGGTAAAATCTTCTGAAGAGGAGGAAAGACAGCAAAACAAATGTCACAGGGGTGATAACCCTTCCCTATGTTTTCCAAAAAGCTTAAAAAAGATTTTTTGGCTGGAGCTAAACACGTTAAAAATGTACCCGTTCAAAATTACAAAGAGATTCTACTTAACAACAAACCTACAGTACCTGTCTTGTTTGCACCGCCTGTATACTGCTGTTCAGAGTATATAGGGCCTGGTGGCCCCACACCTTTCCTTATTTTAATTTGGGTGCGGGGTTCCCCTTAATATCTATACAAGACCCAAAGGACCTGGTAATGGACTGGGGGGTACCCATGCCGTTTGTCTCACTGATTTTCATCCATATTGCCAGGACCCGACATTACATTAAACCCGCAAGCAGTTTTAAATTAGATTTTTCCTTTAAAAATGACATTTGGTGCAGGGACTGTTCTAAACACGGGAAACACGCGTCACTTTACAGGCATACTATAGACACCCCTCAGGTACGATATTTAAAGGAATATTTCACTTTTTTTTTTTTTACTTTAAGCATCATTAAAATCACTGCTCCCGAAAAAACGGCCGTTTTTAAAAGTTTTTTTGCATTGATACATGTCCCCTGGGGTAGGACCCGGGTCCCCAAACCCTTTTTAGGACAATACCATGCAAATTAGCCTTTAAAATGAGCACTTTTGATTTCGAACGTTCGAGTCCAATAGACGTCAATGGGGTTCTAACGTTCGTGCGAACTTTCGGTCTGTTCACAGGTTCTGGTGCGAACCGAACCGGGGGGTGTTCGGCTCATCCCTACTCAGCTCCCTAAAAAATACTACTACACAGTCTCCAAGTGCTGCACCTATCCTGCCTTTAATCCACCTGTCTCTTCTCCTCCACCTGTAACAACCCCACAAAACCTTCCTCCAGCCACTGTTCCTTGGTCTTCCTTTTGCCCAGCTACATACTTTTCTTACGACCCTGCACCTACGTACAAAGCTGCAGTTGCTAAACCAAAAAAGAAACAAAAGTTCTTCCCTACCCACACCATCCTGCCAGTAACCCAACCTGCCTCCACACCAACCAACCTGTTCCAGCCTGCGTTTATGCCAGTTGAACTTGATGACCCACCTAAACCTGCCAAACCTCTGCCTGCTAGCCAACCTGAAGTCTCGGTGCCCGCTTTTCAGTCTGATGTGCCCGCTGTCCAGTCTGTCCTGATGTCTGCCTTCCAGCCCGAAGTCTCGGTGCCCGCTTTCCAGTCTGATGTGCCTGCTATCCAGTCTGATGTGCCTGCCTCCCAGTCTGATGTCCTGATGTCTACCTTCCAGCCTGATGTCTCGGTGCCTGCCTTCCAGCTGGATGTCTCTGCCTTCCAGTCTAATGTGCCTACTTTCCAGTCTGATGTCTTGATGCCTGCCTTCCAGCCTGAAGTCTCAGTGCCCGCTTTTCAGTCTGATGTGCCCACTTCTCAGTCTGATGTTTGTATGCCTGCCTTCCAGCCGGATGTCTCGATGCCTGCCTTCCAGCCGGATGTCTCGGTGCCTGCCTTCCAGCTTGATGTCTCTGCCTTCCAGTCTGATGTGCTCGCCTTCCAGTCTGATGTACCCGCTTTCCAGTCTAATGTGCCTGCTTTCCAGTCTGATGTCCTGATGCCTGCCTTCCAGCCTTAAGTCTCGGTGCCCACTTTCCAGTCTAATGTGCCTGCTTTCCAGTCTGATGTCCTGATGCCTGCTTCCAGCCCGAAGTCTCGGTGCCCGCTTTCCAGCCTGATGTGCCTGCTATGCAGTCTGATGTGCCTGCCTCCCAGTCTGATGTCTCGATGCCTGTCTTCCAGACGGATGTCTCAATGCCTGCCTTCCAGCCGGATGTCTTGGTGACTGCCTTCCCGCTTGATGTCTCTTCCTTCCAGTCTGATGTGCTCGCCTTCCAGTCTGATGTACCCACTTTCCAGTCTAATGTGACTGCTTTCCAGTCTGATGTCCTGAGGCCTGCCTTCCAGCCTTAAGTCTCGGTGCCCGCTTTTCAGTCTGATGTGCCTGCTTCCCAGTCTGATATCTTCATGCCTGCCTTTCAGCCTGATGTCTCAAAGCTTGCCTTTCAGCCTGATGTTTCGGTGTCTGCATTTCCGCCTGATGTCTCGATGCCTGCCTTCCAGTCTGATGTGCCAGCTTTCCAGTCTGATGTGCCAGCTTTCCAGTCTGATGTGCCAGCCCCCCAGTCTGATGTGCCAGCCTCCCAGTCTGATGTGCCAGCCTCCCAGTCTGATGTGCCAGCTTCCCAGTCTGTTGTCTCAGTGCCTGCCTTCCAGCCTGATGTCTCGAAGCTTGCCTTCCAGCCTGATGTCTCGATGACTGCCTTCCAATCTGATGTGCCAGCTTCCCAGTTTGATGTGCCAGCTTCCCAGTTTGATGTGCCAGCTTCCCAATCTGTTGTCTCAGTGCCTGCCTTCCAGCCTGATGTTTTGAAGCTTGCCTTCCAGCCTGATGTATCGATGCCTGCCTTCCAGCCTGATGTGCCAGCTTCCCAGTCTGATGTGCCAGCTTCCCAGTCTGATGTGCCAGCTTCCCAGCCTAATATCCCAGTGCCTGCCTTCCAGCCTGATGTCTCAGTGCCAGCTTCCCGGACTGATGTTCCAGCTTCCCAGACTGATGTGCCAGCTTCCCAGCTTGATGTGCCTGCTGCCCAGCTTGAAGAGCCTGTGCCTGCTGCCCAGCCTGAAGTGCCCATGCCTGCTGCCCAGCCTGATGTGCCTGCTGCCCAGCTTGAAGTGCCTGCTGCCCAGCTTGAAGTGCCCGTGCCTGCTGCCCAGCCTGATGTGCCTGATGCCCAGCTTGTAGTGCCCGTGCCTGCTGCCCAGCCTGATGTGCCTGCTGCCCAGCTGGAAGTGCCCATGCCTGCTACCCAGCTCGAAGTGCCTGTGCCCGCTGCTCAGCTTGATGTGTTCCTGTTTGCTGCTCAGCCTGGTGTGTTCCTGTCCGCTGCCCAGCTTGGTGCATTCCTGCTTGCTGTCTGCTCGGATGTGCCCGCTGTCTGCTTGGATGTGCCCGCTGTCTTTTTGGATGTGCCCGCTGTCTTCTTGGATGTGCCCGCTGTCTGCTCGGATGTGCCCGCTGTCTGCTCGGATGTGCCTTCTGTCTGCTCGGATGCACCCACTGTCCAGTTTGATGTACCCGATGCCCAGCCTGATGTGCCCTCATCTTTTGTTCAGTTTAAGGCCATGAACTTTGGACAGTTTTATCTTGTTGGAGCATCCAGAGGCCGCTCTTTTGAGAGGGGGTACTGTCATGAGAGGGTTTACCCATTGGTGGCGCTATCGGCCTCTTAGATTGCAGTACCAGTGTCCACCAGCAGGTGTCTTCCAACACCTAGGACCTGTAGTAAGAGGACTCACCTGCTGGTGGCACTGTTGCATCCTTGGGCCATAGTACCGGTGTCCACCAGTGGGTGCACTCCGGCAGTGTGGAGCAGACAGCACCCTCTGCGCTCAGGTGTAACGTGAGGTCAAATCACTGCAGTCTGATAAATACCCGGCAAGCCCTCACATCCTTGCCTTGGTGTCTCTCTCCCTGCATTCTGACCTTGCTACCTGTTATTTTGACCTTGAGCCTGCATCTGCCCTGTCCTACCCTGCCCTGCCCTGATCTGATCCAATCCCTATCCTGAGCCCTTCCTGGTCCTGTCCCTTCTGTTTCCTGGTTACCCTCGATCCCTGCCCTGCATCCCATCCATCCATCCTCTCCCTGTTCTGTTGGTTTCCCGTCCTTACCATCTGCTGATCTCCCGGTGTATGACCTTGGCCTGGCTTCTATTTACGGTTCCGGTATCTCCCATTTTATTGTACATAATATTTTGTTGTTTGTGTGTCTTGTGGTTGGTTGTGCACTGTTATATTCACTTACCTGTCACTTATGTAAACACCATTTTTATTCACTTATATACGTTTCTGGCTTCTTCTGTGCAGTCCACACAGTCTGGTTTACTAATTCCCTGACACCAATGCAACAGTTGGCGCGGTTCCATTGAAATCTGTTACCCAAAAAAAGTCCCCGACCATTTACAAAAATGCACTTGCCGCTATACGCATGGATTGTTTTGCTTGCGTCTATCTAGCAAGGAAGCTAAGATTTCTGCAGTGTGTAAATGTGCTTTTACTATACAAAGATGCTGTACATACAAAACTATTACAATATTAGGAATAGAATACAAGACTGACAGATATCTATAACAAACAAAATGCCTAGCAAACTGAACAGCCTATGGTCTATAATAGTACAAATACACTTAAAGGTTACTTATCTTCTGTTACTGTATGTTCGTGATCTCCATTGGCAACAATTTTTCGGGAGCATCAGGCACTGTTCTTCTATCATGGGTGGCTTCTGATGTTACAGCATGATGGTGTGTGTGTATATGTCCCTAGCTTATACCTGAACCCCCCTTTTATGTGCCAGGCTGTTTACCATAGTTACCAAACAACAGAAAACATACCTGTTTACTGTAGCTGCGTAGACAATGGACTGTTGAAAACTGTATCTACATACCCATTGTCTAATCAAGCCAACACCTGACAGTAATCTAACAGTCATTCTTTCAGTTTGAGAGCTAAAAAAACTCAAACAAGTAAATCTCTTACTTGTGTACTGTAGAAATTGTTCTCAAAAAAGAACTAAGTCCATGCATATTGGTCCACCAACCCCATCCACCACATGCCCATATATTCCGCTGTCATGTCCAGGACAAGATACGACATGATTATGTATTTTCTCCACTTCAGTGACAATTCACAGTGCCCTCCCCGAGATCATCCCAACCATGATAAATTGTACAAGATACGCCCCCTAATCAATTCCTTTTCCCAGCGATTTAGAGACGTTTTTATCCCAGACCAAAAAATTTGTGTGGACGAGTCCCTCATACATTTCACTGGCCGACTGCACTTCAAGCAGTATATACCAAGCATGAGAGCCAGGTATGGGGTGAAATTAAATAAATTATGCGATCGAGCCATTGGATATGTCTTCACATTCTGGATCTACGAAGGCAAAGACTCCCAGATCCAGCCCCATGATTGCCCCACATATATTGGAACCAGTGGTAAAATTTTCTGGGAGCTGGCATACCATTTATATGTCGACAACTATTATACCAGCCTGCCCCTTTTTCATCACCTTTATAGTAAAAAAAACCCGGCCGGCGGTACTTTAAAAAAAAATGGAAGGGATTCCCAAAAAATTTGTTGACAAAAAAATTGCAAAACGGAGAATCGGCATTCATGAGGAATGAGGAGGTGTTGGCCATGAAGTGGAGGGACAAGAAAGATGTCCACATCCTCTCTACCATCCAAAATGACACCGTGGTGGAGATCCAAAGAAGAGGTGGCCTCATTGTAAAGCTCGAATGTGTTCACGATTATAATATGTACATGGGGGGGGGGTGGATTTAAACTATCAGATGCTACAGCCCTATTTATCAACCAGAAAGTCCCGTTATTGGTACAAGAAAGTTGCGTTTCACAAGTTTCACATGGCCCTTTTTAATTTGTTTATCTGCTACCAAAAAGCAACTCAAAACGAACAAATCAACTACCTAAAGTATATTGAAGATATCGTCACTGCCCTCATTTACCAACAAGGTCCTGTCCCAGTAAGCATTCGCTCTGATAGCGTGAGTCGACTTCACGAGCAACACTTTCCCTATCACATTCCCCCCACAGAATCTGGAAGAAGACGCCAAAAGAAATGCCGTTTATGCAGCAGAGGAGGAGTAAGAAGAGATACAAGCTATTATTGTCCCCAATGTCCCTCCCAACCTGGCCTGTGCATCGGATATTGCTTCAAAAATTATTATACATCCATCCAATATTACCGTATTTATCGGTGTATAACACGCACAGGCGTATAACACGCACATTCATTTTAAGAGTGAAGTTTCAGGAAAAAAAACTTAAATTTTAAATAATTTTGAAGCAAAATAAGGGTCAGTGCCCATCTGCAGCCTCACCATTGCCATCAATGCAGCCTGATCAATGCCCATCTGCAGCCTCACAAGTGCCATCAATGCAGCCTCATCAGTCCACATCAATGCAGCAACCTAGCTATTGCCATTAATGCAGCAGCCTCACCATTGCCATCAATGCAGCAGCCTCACCATTGCCATCAATGCAGCAGCCTCACCATTGCCATCGATGCAGCCTGATCGATGCCCATCTGCAGCCTAGAGGGGACAGGGAGGGGGGCGGGACAAGCACCAACAGATTACATACAGTGAGAATCTCCTATGATAGACAGAACAGTGGTCCAATGGCGGCCCAGGAGACGGGACTTCCTATTACAGAAGCCGGCAAGTAAACAGGAGATTCTCACTGTATGTAATCTGACGGCGTTCGTCCTGCCCCCCTCCCTGTCCCCTCCGAGGCAGCTAAAATTTAAGTATTGGAATAACACGCACACGCTATTTGCACCCGATTTTCATGGTGAAAAAGTGAGTGTTATACGCCAATAAATACAGTAGTTCCCCTTTTTATTAACAGACTGCCATTTCCCCATTTGCCTGTTACCATGTTAATTAACTGACCCTGGCCTGTTTACCGACAATGTTTTGCATGCCGATTTAAACCACGTTTCTGACTTCCATGTGCACCAACCTCAGCCTGTTTACCGACGATGCCTCTGCCTGCCAATTTAAACCATGTTTCTGACTTCCACGTGCACCGACCTTGGCCTGTTGATCGAATTTGGCTGTGTTGACCATATATCTGCCTGCTGCCTCTACTGACTTTGGACGGTATTTCTGCCGGGACACCTCTGCCTGCTACCTGGACCTGTACTTTGGCTGTGCTTTGGCTGTGCTCGGGCTGTGCTCTGGCTGTGCTGACAGTATCTCTGCCTGTATGAACTATGGACAGTATTCCTGCCTGCTGCCTATATGATTGCTTTTGCTGTCGGTGACCTCATTCCTGCCTGCTGCCTGGACCGATGCTCTCCTCTGTGGACCACTGCACTTCTAAAACCACAGGTAATCTTTTGTTATTTGGTATGCACCTGCTATGTGTTAGAAATTTGAAGAGCCTTCAAAAATGTGGTCATAAAATGATATGTGTAATTAATGCTGATAGAATACCTGGAGGTGCTACTTGGATGTTGGGCCTCTGTATGTAGCCAAGCTGTGTAAAAGTCTCAAACATGTGGTATCGCCATACTCAAGAGGAGTAGCAGAATGTATTTTGGGGTGTCATTTTTGCTATGTACATGCTATGTGTTAGAAATATCTTATAAAGTGACAACTTTGTGTAAAAAAAATGCATTTTATTTTTTTTCCACATTTTCCAAAAACTTCTGGAAAAAAATGAACCATTCAAAAGACTCATTTTGCCTCATAGATTATACGTTGGGGTGTTTGCTTTCCAAAATGGGGTCATTTTGTGGACAATTCCATTGTCCTGGTGCTCCAAGACCTTCAAAACGCCTGAAAGTGCTACTTCAATGTTGGGCCTTTGTATGTGGCCAGGCTGTGTAAAAGTCTCACACATGTGGTATCCCCATACTCGGGAGGAGTAGCAGAATGTATTTTGGGGTGTAGTTGCAATTATGCATATGCTGTGTGAGAGAAATAACCTGTTAATATGACCAGTTTGTGTAAAAAAAAAAAAAAAAAAAAAAGAATCCTAATTTTCCCAAGAATTGTGTGAAAAAATTACAACTTCAAAAAACTCACCATGCCTCTTAGCAAATACCTTGGACTGTCTACTTTCCAAAAAAGGGTCATTTGGGGGGTATTTGTGCTTTCCTGGCTTCTTAGTGTCTCAAGAAATGAGATAGGCCTTCAGTACATTAGGTGTGATCAGATGTGATCAATTTTCAGTGATTGGCACCATAGTTTGTAGACTCTATAACTTTCACAAACACCTAATAATATACATTAATTTGGATTATTTTTACCAAAGATATGTAGCAGTATAAATTTTGCCACAAATTTATGAAGAAAAATGACTTATTTGCAAAATTTTACAATAGAAGCTAAAAAAAAAGTGTGTTTTTTTTCAAAATTTTCGCAGTTTTTTTACTTATATCACAAAAAATAAAACACCCAGTGGTGATTAAATACCACCAAAAGAAAGCTCTATTTGTGAGAAGAAAATGATAAAATTTTTGTTTGGATACAGTGAAGCATGACTGAGTAATTGTTATTCAAAATGTGAGAGCGCTGAAAGCTGAAAATTGGTCTGGGCGGGAAGGTGCATAAGTGCCTAGTATTGAAGTGGTTAAAAAAGCCACATGTTCAAAATATAATGCCTGCCACCACCCCACAAATCCACACACATACATACATTGGTGACCATGTTCTGCTGGAAGATGCATTTCTGTGTACATGATTAAGCAATGAGATCAAGGAGTAGAAGGTCAGCACATGCTCCCAAACCATGTTTGCATGGTCAGACAGGAACAATACACACACAATATACCACATATTTCAGTACTATTTAGGCAATTATATCATCCTCTAAACAATATTTCCAGGTGCACTACTCCAGGTTTTAGGAAAGTTAGCCTGGGTTCACACATGTGCTGTGCAAATTGAAGCTCAGGTTTCACTGGGAAGATACAAATCAGTTGTTCAGAGGTTCCTCTGCGTTTTAGCTATGGATCAGTGAGCAGGGAGAGGGGGGTGAGGAGGAGGTGTAGTGAGGAGAAGGAGAAAATCCATGTTCAGAACACAATGCATCTGCGAATCAGATGCGTTCCCATAGAAGATAATGGGCCTGTAATTTGCACTGAAATGCCCAGAAAACGCACACGTTTTTTGTGCAATGCACAGTGCAAATGCAACGCACATATGTGAACCAGATGCATTCATATGAATGTATTTTAAAATGTCCTGCGAATTGGATGCGGTGTAAGCCGCATCTAATTCACATAGGTGTGAACGGGGGCTAAGGGTTCGGGCGCTATTTGGTTTCAGGGAACTATAGTAAATTCGATTTTGGGAGTATTTTCTCACCAGCGCTATAGTAAATACTGTTTTAGCGCTAATTAGCACTAGTTTGCGACAATTAGCGCTAATTAGCGCTGTGGAGCTATAGTAAATGACCCCCTGTGTGTTCCTGACAGGCAACAGGCGAGCAGCCAGTGAAGTCTGGAAAGTCTGCCATCCTTTATCAATGTTCCAGGTCAGGGACTGTCTAGCTATTAAATCAAGGATCAACTTCACAATGCCAATACTTACACTCTGAAAGTCAGAGATGTGCTTATTGCAGTAATTAATTTCCATAAATCATCTATATCATGCCACTGTATTTTTTTTTTAAATCCTTGAAGTACCTTATTCCTGCAGCACTGTTGTGTGGTCACATGACAAGTGGCAATCACCCGAATCCATAGAATTTGCAGCAAGGTGCACATGGAAGGGCAACACACATCACGAACAAACAAAAAAAATGTTTGTTTGTTTGTGATGTGCATTGCCCTTGTTTGTTTGTGATGGTCACATGATCTTTCTTTGTTCTTTGGCATCTGCAGGGAAAGATCCTTGGGAGAGGCTTCCATTACTCTGCTGATGTATGTTCTCCACAGTATGACTCTATGTGTCTGACTCTATGACTCTTTGTGTCGGAGCAGTCCTGATTGGCGCTGTGCCAGTCACATGACTAGAAATAAAAGTTTAACCACTTAAAGACCAAGCCTATTTTTCAAACTTGGTGTTTAAAATAGTTAACTAATAAAGTTGAAATAATTTTTTTTGCTAGAAAATTACTTAGAACCCCAAACATTATATATTTTTTCAGACACCCTAGATAATAAAATGGTGGTCGTTGCAATACTTTATGTCACATTTTTTGATTAAAAAATAATATTGTCCCTAGAGACCGCCTATCATGCCGAGATATGCCTGTACGCAGCCCTGGGCGACATGACACCCCGCGATGGAACCTCCCGTTGGCATGATAACCTCTTGAGTAATCCATCCACCCAAACATGGGCAGCACTAACTTTTTCTTTCTTTCCAGCACCGATTTGGCCTTATTACACGGATGTTGACTTTCAGCTACCGCACCCCACAGACCCCGATGAAGAACATCGAAGATCACTGGGACTTTCCACCTCTTACCTTCTACAGGAAGAAGGAGAAGCCTTATATAGACTCATGTTTATGTAACCTACTCATGCTAGATCCAGGTATTGTTCACTTGCAAACGCACACATGCTGATGGAGATAACTTCTCTATCTCACTTTGGTCACCCTCTTGGAAGTGGGTATCCATTCTCCTGGAGAATCCGTATGGTCTTAGAGGATCATCAAACCAATCTCATCTACTTTGAATTTTACCAACCCAGACAAGGAGTAATCTAAGACACTCGCTTGCAGATAAATTTAGCTAACTTGTGCACTTTACTCACGATCCCGAAAGACCTGTTTCCAAGTCACACTGTCTTTTACTCTAGGAGTTAATCAAACCCCTGTAGGGATAAAATAACCTTTAATGAGATAATATATGGCTACTGCCCTAGACAAGCCAGCTCGCTCTCCTTCTCAAAGCGCAATTATAATTGAGTCTTGGGTTAGACTTACAAAATGTTTCACATAATGTTTTATTGCGGTACTGCTATCCGCTATCCCCACTTATATAACGCAAATTAGCCTTGCTGGAGAGAGAGTCTGCACCGTGCTGTCTGGACTGTTACCGTTACCGTTATTGTTATGCTTATGTTTATGTTTTTGTTTTATCTCAGTTCATTTTGGTATAGGTAGCCCTGTTGCTCTCAGTCAACATTGACCCAGGTCCTTATTCATTTCTATAGTTCCTAAAATCCGACCACTTTAGGTACAGTGGTCTGCCCATACTCCATACCCCCTACTTAAATGCCGTATGTCTTTTGTCTCCTGAAATCTAGACTACTATAGTTTTTTGTACACCCCACGAAGCACCCCAATATCTCTCCATTCGTCCTCACCAGTGCAACAGATCTCACACCCGCTCAACCCTATGTACCCCACATAGCTGTCCATACGGACTTGAGCTACCAACCCGGAATTTTTACTAGGTGGATAGGCACGCCTAAGACCACCTCTGGTAACTGACTCGCCCAGTTCATTAACTGGTGTCTTTTCCCGTTTTCCTTCCCCCCCCCTTCTTGTCTTTTTCCTTTTCTCTCTTTTCCCTCGTTTCATACTACCCCCATCCAAACACCTAACCCCACCCATTTCTCTCTTTCCCTTTTCTCCCCTCTCATACTTATCTTCCTTTTGTTTTATTTTGACGAGGGGGGCGCTCCTCCACCCTGCTCCTTGTCGCCGCTCCTGGGTCTCTCCCGACCAGGCAAACAGTACTGGAGTTCAGGATAGCACCCACATAAACTTCTTTCATTATTCATTACACTCACACCATGCAGAAGAGTGCCACCAGCAACTATCAACTCTCACTCAAGTGTCTGTCACTTAATGTGAGAGGCCTAAACCTCCATGAAAAGAGATCTCAAGTTCTCTCAGAACTCACGAAACACAAAGCTCATTTCCTATTACTGCAGGAGACGCACTTCCGAACCAAAGCCATACCTAAACTGACAAACAATATATACAAACAGGCTCTACACTCTACAAATCCATCTTCTAAGACAAAAGGGGTTTCTATACTTATCTCCAAACATGCAGACTTTCAATTATCTGACACACTGATTGACCAGGAAGGCAGATACATCTTCGTTAAAGGCACATATGCGTCCAAACCCATTACAATAGCGAATATCTACTGCCCAAACGACCATCAAGTCTCATTCTTCCGGAAAATCTGTGACTTACTTTCTTCCTTCCAAACAGGCATTCTGATACTGGGAGGAGATTTTAATGTTCCATTGAACCCTTGTCTGGACTCCTCTACTGGCACTTCCACACTCCCATTCCGGGCCTTAAAACAAATTAAACTCCAACTACAAAACCTCACCCTACACGACTCATGGCGCACCTTATATCCGACAGATAGAGACTACACGTACTTCCCCCCCCCCACACCAGAAATACTCTAGAATTGATTATTTATTTCTATCCCAACCAGATCTTTCATCTCTTTCGCAAGCTACAATAGAGACCATGTTCCTATCCGACCACCACCCCATTACGATAACCCTTACATTCCCAGAGTCGCAAAAGACTACTAAAACTTGGAGATTGAACCCATCTCTCCTAAAAGATCCTGAAACAATCCGACAACTGAACGCCCAAATCCAACTATACTTTCAGGAAAATTCAACCCCAGACATCACTCCGGTGACGCTGTGGGAAGCACATAAGTACGTTTTAAGAGGCAAACTTATAGCCCTAGCCACGGCGGGAAAAAAAGAGACACCAAGAACAGATCAAGGCCCTCACCGCAACAATGCACAGACTTGAAACAACTCACAAAAAGTCAATTTTTCAATCCACACTACAAGCCCTCTCACTGGCAAGAGCATCCTTGCTAGACAAACTAGGGAAACGCACTAGGCGAAGATATATTCTAGGTCAAAAAGTGTTCTATGAACATGGCAACAAAAGTGGGAGACTTCTCGCTCGCACAATCCAGGCAGCTAAAACATCCTCCACTATACATCACCTCCGCACTGCAAAAGGCACACTTCTCTCCAAAAATGAGGAAATAACCAAGCACTTTGAGGAGTTTTACTCTAAGTTGTATAACTTACCTCAAAATACACCAGATTCTCCTTCCACACATGACCCGTCCTTACAAATCCAAGAGTTCCTGACCCAATATTGCCCCAAGCCAATATCAGCACAAAAAGCTGAGGCCTTAAAACTCCCTATGACCATAGAAGAACTCAATCTTGCCATTAAACAAACGAAGGCGGGCAAAAGCCCAGGCCCTGATGGCTTACCTCTCAAATACTACAAAACTTTCTTAGAGGCACTAGCACCCAAAATGTTGTCGGCCTTTAATTTTCTTTCAAACCCACTCGCTACATCTGGACACATGTTAGAAGCCCAGATAGCAGTGATACCCAAAGCAGACAAAGACCCAATGCTAGTTTCCAATTAAAGACCCATATCGCTGCTCAATGTAGACATTAAATTGTATGCCAAAATTATTGCAAATAGATTATTACCCCTGATCCCAGACCTAGTAGGTTTTATTCCGGGTAGAGAGGCAAGAGACAATACCATCCGCACCCTGAACCTTCACCACTGGCTCAATACATCTAACACTAAGGGATTTCTATTATCCCTGGATGCTGAGAAGGCGTTCGACGGGGTGGCCTGGGATTACATGCAAGCGGTACTCAAAGGGATTGGCCTTCTACCACGCATGTTTGCACACATTAATGCTCTATACACCAATCCAACAGCAAGAGTTAAAGCAAATGGCCTCCTGTCGAACGCCTTCCACATCAGCAATGGTACCCGTCAGGGATGCCCTCTGTCTCCCCTAATTTTTGTCCTGTCTCTTGAACCCCTTCTCAACAGAATAAGAGCCAACCCCGATATTCAGGGTATCTCTATAAACCACAGGGAATTTAAGGTAGCCGCTTTTGCAGATGACATCTTACTATCACTGCAAACACCCCGCACATCTCTTCCTAATCTTTTGAAAGATATTAAACACTTTGGAACATTGTCCAACTTCAAAATTAACTATTCTAAATCCCAGGCCCTTAATGTCTCTCTCCCATCATTAGAAGTTATCCACTGCCAAGACTCGTTCCCATTTCAGTGGAAACATGACTATATCACCTACCTAGGCATTAGAATCCCCCGGCATCTAACAGAGCTATATGACCACAACTTTTTCAACACCTTGACGAAAATCCAAACAGACCTTCAAAACTGGGGTACCCTGAATGTCTCCTGGTTTGGTCGCTCGGCATTGATAAAGATGATAATTCTTCCCCGTCTTCTGTATCTCATGCAAACGATCCCAATCCACTTGCCCCCATCTTTCTTTATGGCCTATAAAAAAGCCTGTTCAAAATTTATCTGGAAAAATGGTCCCCCTCGCATCAAATATACGAAGCTGACATACACCAAAACGAAAGGGGGGATTGCTTTGCCAGACCTACATAAGTACTATTTAGCATGCCACCTCATTAGAGTGGTAAACTGGAAAACTCATAAATTAAGTAAACTATGGACCATTTTGGAAAATGCCTTTAGTATTATACCCCTGCACACCCTAACCTGGGTTCCAACGAAACACTACCCCCATGATGTTAAAAAACACCCGCTCATATATCCACTGCGAGCTTTCTCCACGGCTAAGAACTTATACCACATATCCTCAACACTAGGACCGTTGACCCCTCTTAGGGCCAACCCAGAGTTCCCTCCTGGAGAATCAAATTCTTTCCTAATACAAGAGTGGCCACATGACGATATTTATACTCGTCACTTTTTTGTTGACGGGAGGATATGTACATATAACGAGTTAAAATCCATCTCACGCACAAAAGAGTTCCCAATTGGTCATACAGACAGCTAAGACACTTTTTCACATCGACCAACACAAACGACATTTGGACAAGACCACTTACTCCATTCGAAACAATGTACTCTCAGTCCATTTCACAAGGTCATTTAATTTCCATGATTTATTCCTTCCTCCAAGATGACTCGCTTCGCCCACAGACGGAAACCTCAAGAATATCTTGGGGGAAAGACCTACAAGTCAATTTTTCTGATGACGACTAAATGGTATAGAATTCCTGCTCGATTACACCAATTTTCGCCCTCCATCCCCAACATTTGCTGGAGATGCAATAAGGCAATAGGAAACATGTTACACATCTGGTGGGAATGCCCATTAATTCAACCATTTTGGAAAGATGTACACTCCATTATTACACATGTAACAACCTATTCCCTAAACTTTAACCCAGCCCAATATCTCCTCCATCATTCAACCTTGTCCAAAAAAGTTTACCACAAATCATTAGCAATGCACATGGTGAACGCCGCTAGAGTGTGTATTCCCGCACACTGGCGCTCAATTACTCCCCCGACCATTACAGAATGGTTAACCAGGGTTGCAAAGATCGAGGAGATGGAAGAACTGATTTACATATCCCAAGACCGTATCCAAAATTTACTGCCATATGGGCTTGTTGGTCCCATTTTAAAACCACTGATTACTATAAATCCTTTTTTCCGTTCTAAACACCCTCTTTTTTCTAGCCTAATACCCATGACCTCCATGACCCGTGGGTGCGCTCATGGGGCCTGGGTCGAGGGGCGGTCCCCCCTCTCTCTCTCTTCATCTGCCTTTTTCTCTTTATCTGCCACCTTTTTCTTTTCTCTCCCCCTTCCCCTATACTTCCCCCCCATCCCCTAACCCTTTGCTTTAACAATCCCCCCCCACTCATCCCTTTATTTTTTCTGAATTTGGGGTCATACTCCACATATGACCGTCATAACGTGCCTAATCCTCCACCACAGACACTCGAACTTATCTCTTTATATACAATTTACTCAAGGAACAGGACGGGTATTGGACCTTTCTGTACCAGAAACACTGAAATATCTTCACTACAGTATTAGCAACAATGGTGCATTTCCTGTTATCAAGGTTGCCCCCTCTTGTGTGTATACTTCAATCATTACATATGCACTATGTAAATTCAAATGTGTTACAACAATAATCTTTATGATGTATCAACGTCTAATGAGTGTACTGTATGATTTTTTGTGATACCCTTTCGATGTATTGTACCTGCTATCTTATTCTTTTTTCAATAAAATCTTTTTTGTGGAAAAAAAAAATAATAATATTGTGTAAGATAATGTTATGCCGAGTAAATTGATACCCAACATGTCATGATTCAAAATTGCACCCGCTCGTGGAATGGCGACAAACTTTGACCCTTCAAAATCTCCATAGGCAATGCTTAAAAATTTCTACAGGTTACCTGTTTTGCGTTACAGAGGGTGTCTAGTGCTAAAATTATTGCTCTTGCTCTAATGATCGCGGCAATACCTCACATGTGTGGTTTGAACACTGTTTTCGTATGCTGGCGCGACTTATGTATGCGTTCGCTTCTACGCGCAAGCTCGGTGGGAAAGGGAGCATTAAAAAAATAATTTTTGGGTCACTTTTATTTTTTTTAATTTTTTTACATAAAAGTTTATTAAATAATTAAACTTGTATACATACATTTCTGTATAGAATAAGTTGACAATGCGGTATAAAGTACAATACAGCGGGTAATCCAATTGAGTACAGTTACGTTGTCTTGGATAACAATAATGGTTGGCAAACATATAAAGAAACCAGTTTGTCAGTTATGACATATAGTGATGTCATAGGCAAGACATGTAAGCGGCCCCAATGTCATATTACAAATCCTGTCTTTATTGAAAGCTTGATAACTTGCCATATGGTCTACCATTTTTACCAAAATGTACTCCAGGTCTTATTAAAGGGGAGAATAGGATAAGTGAAAGGAGAAAAAGTACAGAAGATAATTGAGAAAGATGGGATATGTGAGGAGATAAAATAAAAAAAAAAAATAAAAAAAAGGGGGGGGGGTATATTGAACTATTGGGGTAGGGTACCTTGGGATAAATTGTAAGAGAGGACCCAATAAATCAATCTACAATATTTGGTACTGTTCTGCCACATACAGAACAACATAAGGTTTTGAATCACTAAGGATAAGTCCATGAGTTTGTGAATCATCAAATCACAAAGAAAGTGTTCAGACCTTCTGCTCATCTCGTTAGTTGTTTAAAGACCTGGGAGTACTTGAAAACAAACCACGGAGACCAGGTTTTATGATATTTCTCCTTTATTTCGGAAGATTGTGCTGCTGTGTCTTCCATCTCGCAGATATAAGCAACTTTATGAAGCCATTCTTTAAGTGTAGGAGTGTGAGTGGATTTCCAATAAAGTGGAATAAGCGAATTGGCTGCATTAATCAAGTGCTTGGAGAGAGATGTTTTATATTTTGAAATGAAAAATTTGTTATATGGAGCAAGCAACATGCCGCATCTAATTTCAGTTTGGTCTCCGTGATCTGTTGGATAACTTTCCTCACCTCGGCCCAGAAAACCTGGATCAGGTCACATTGCCACATAGCAACGTACCCCTGGCCTTATTGCATCTCCAGCATAATTCGGTAGTTTGAGGGAACCATTTATGTAGTTTATCAGGGGTGGCATACCAGTGAGTCAAGATCTTATAAGCCGTTTCCTGCATCCGTGTGCTTATCGAACCTTTATGGGCCAGTATACAAGCTGCCTCCCACTGTTTATCATTGAACTGCATATTCAGTTCCTTTGACCATCTCTCTCTGAATCTGTCCATGTCATCAGATTGCAAATTCTGTAGTAAAGTATAAGAAAGGGAGGTAGATTTTTCCACTATCTCCCCCTTCATACATATCTGTTCGAACTCAGTGGGATCTCTTATGAAATTGTTCCTGTGTATGGCGGAATTGACAAAACTGCATATCTGGAAGTATGTCCACATAGGTATGTGAGGTGTTTTGTTATCACTCCTAAATTGGGAGAGATCCTTCATTTTCTTTTTTGTGAAGCATTGCCCTGCCAGTATAGGCATTTTGGTGTCTGTTGTTGTCAGAAAGTGGTTACCCATACCCGGTGGGAAGTCTGGATTATCTTTTAGCGGTGTGAGCAGGCTTAGCGGGGAAGAGAATTTAGACTGCTTTGCTAGGATGTGGAAAATGTCTAGGGAGGTACCAATAAGTGGATGAGTCTTTACCGTGTGGGGATATGTCAGTTTTGAAACCCAAGGTAGAAATTGAAGTGGGAGAGAGCACATATCGTTTTCTATGGTGACCCAGTCCTTATTTTTTGAGTGGCAATGCCAATCAATGATACGGGCAAGATGGGAGGCATGGTAATATCTCTTAAAGTCAGGTATCCCCAGACCCCCCAGTTTTTTAAGTCTGGTAAGGAGTGAGGCTTTAATGCGGGGCGGTTTGTGGGCCCAAATGAATCTCATTTGTAGTGCGTGTAGTTTTTTGAAAAAACTATGGGGGATTTTTACAGGTAAAGTGCGTAATAAGTATAGGATTTTTGGCAGGACAGTCATCTTACATATGGCTGCCCTGCCGAACCATGAAAAGTATGAGGTGTGCCAGTTTTGTAGGTCTTTTTCAATAGTTTTAAGAATAGGTGGAAAATTCCGTTCATATACTGAGGAGAGTTTAGGTGTCAGCCAGGTGCCCAGATATTTTATTGCATTGTTCTCCCATTTAAAGGGGCTGTTGCTCTGAGCTCTATTCAATTTATCAGTCGGCAGAGTAATGTTCATGGCTTCAGACTTCGAAAAATTGATTTTAAGGTTGGAAACGTAGCCGTATATGGAGAACTCTTTTAATAATGAAGGGATGGAAATGTGCGGGTCTGTCAAAAAGAATAAAAGATCATCTGCGTAAGCAGCAACTTTGAATTCTCTGTTAGTTAGATTGAAGCCTCTAATGGAGCTATTCAATAAGATATGTCTAATGAACGGTTCCAGTGATATGATGAAGAGTAGCGGAGACAGTGGACACCCCTGTCTAGTCCCGTTTTTTATACTGACACTCTCTGATAATGTGCCATTAATTTTTTTTTTTTTTTTGGCTGAGGGATTTTGATACAGAGCCGAGATCCATGTCGACATATGTGGACCCAGTCCTATGTGCTCACAGGTCTTCATCATATAATCCCAAGCTACTCGATCGAAGGCCTTCTCAGCGTCAGTGGACAAGAGAAAGCCCTCGATCTTTCGCTGATGGGCGGCATAAATCAGGTCCAATGATTTCGTAACATTGTCTTTAGCTTCCCTATTGGGAACAAAGCCCACTTGGTCTGGTCCAATTATATCATGCAGTAGAGGCTTCATCCTTTTGGCGATAATTTTGGCTAGTAACTTGACGTCAAGGTTCAATAGAAAGATCGGGCGATAGCTGGAGCAATGTGTTGGGTCTTTGCCTTCTTTAGGTAGTACTGTTATGTGTGCTGCCAGGAAGTCGTGCGGGACGGATCTCTGAGTAGATAGTGAGTTCAGTGCGTTTGTTAAAGGGGAAGTCAGGATGTCTAAAAATGTTTTGTAATAAATGGCGCTAAAGCCATCTGGGCCTGGACTCTTTCCTGTTTTCAACTCTTTGATAGCTTTCTGAATTTCTGAAGTTTCTATTTGTTTCTCTAATTGTGCGATGTCCTCTATAGCTAGAGGTGGGAGTTTTGATTCTTTTAGGTAATTTTTTATGGCCATATCCCTATCTCTCACTATGTTGTTGGGTTTATGTTGGGGTGGGAGGTTATATAGCGCCGTGTAGAATTCGTGGAAATGTTGTGCAATTTTATTCGTTGCTCTATCTATTTTACCTGCTTTATTCTGGATGCCTAAAAATTGAGTGTTGGGAAATTTGACCTCTCAGTGCTCGTGCTAAAATTTTTCCCGTTTTGTCCCCATGTTCATAGTAGATCTTTTCTTTGAAGAAGAGAAATCTCTTGGATTTGGTTTCTAGAATGTCTTTGAGGGACTTTCTTGTTTCCAATAATAATGTCGCTGATTGGGTAGTAAGTGATTGCTTATGCTGGGTTTCTAAGTCACGTATTTTGTTAGTCAGTTTATTTATTTCCAACTCAGTTTCTTTTTTCCTTCGTGTGCCCATTTGGATCAGTTCCCCTCTGATGTAGCATTTGTGTGCCTGCCAGACCATTAAGGGGTCTGCTGTCGGGGTGACGTTAAGTGTAAAGTATTCTCTTAACGATGACGTCAGTTTTGGTAGTAAGGATGGGTCTGTTAAAAGTGACGAATTTAATCTCCACGTGTTGGATTTCACAATGGGTTCTAATATGTTCAGTGTAATGGCTATTGGGGCATGGTCAGAAATGGACTGTATGCCTATGTTCGCCTCACTTAATGTGTCAAGGTCCCTTTGTGAGATGAATAAGAAGTCTATTCTCGCGTGTCGGTTATGTGGTATCGAGTAAAAGGTGTAGTCTCGATCCTCTGGGTGTAAAAATCGCCATGTGTCTATCAGTGACAGAGAATTTATTACATTTTTAATTTTTTTGAGAATTTTATATGTGAGATATGTTTTCCCAGTGGAAGTGTCTTCAGAGGGGTTAAGAGGGACGTTAAAATCCCCTCCCAGTATCACGCGTCCCGCATGGAAACTTGTCAGTGCTGCAATCATTTTCTGACAAAATGTGATTTGCCCTGAATTCGGAAAGTATACGTTGGCCAAAGTTATGGTAGTTCCGTGACATGATCCCTTCAGGAAGATAAATCTTCCTTCTGGATCCACTACTTTATCTGTTAAGTCAAATTTTGCGTCTTTGCTGATTAGAATTGAAACCCCTTTGGATTTAGAAGTATTCTGTGTAGCATGGTGTGCCTCTGTGAAGTATCTGTCAGTTAGTTTTGGTATATGATTCGTTTGGAAGTGTGTTTCCTGGAGGAAAACAAAATTGGGCCTACCTTTCTTCAGTTCTCTGAGGAGAGAGGATCTCTTTTCAGGGATGTTCAAACCCTTCACGTTGTGTGAGATGATTGTGGGGTTGCGTCCTAAGCCTGAGTAAGCCATGGTGAGAAGTCAGAGAGAGATGGTCCAATATTCCCCTGTACCCTGCTTAGTGGGGAATACAAACAAACAAAAAACAAAGAAAAAAGGATTAAATTAACTGAAATTAAATAAAATTAAAATTAGATTAACTGAAATTATTTACGGTAACAAAAAATAAAACAATATGAAGTTATATACCGTAAAATGAGGAATATGTGGACAACAGATATACGTCCGTTGTCTGAGGATTTTATCGCTCTGTACAGGTATATATATGTAAAATAGATATCCCAGAGAGGGATAGGAAAAGAAGTAAGGAGTTAGGTTAAAGAAGTGAGAGTGGAGAAGATCTAGGTACTTCCTCCTCGGGCGAAATAGTACGCCCTGGAAGATCAAATTTAGTGCGATTCAATGGGCACAACCGTTGCCCACCGCACACACTATTGTGGGGTTGGGGAAGGAACCCAGCGAGGGGGACCCCTGAGAGCAAACACCCATCCACACGTGACGTGGGTGTCTATATAGTCTGTGGAAGTTAGGTGTTGTTCAACAGTGGGGGAACCAAGCCTGGCCAGACTACGGCCTAGTATTCTCATTTAAAGTGCTAGAAGGTCTGACCTGCACTATACAACTAGTTAAACAACAATTAAAGAAAAAAAAAAAAAAGAACTCAATAATAATAGTCAGCCATCTATAGGCTCATTTTTTGCCACCCTGTTAAGCGGTTATGATCTGCAAATTAAGGGATATTTGTACAACTCTTATGGTTGTCTATAACTATGGCTGAGTTCATTGTTCCTCTTGGGAAGTTGTAGGGTGAACACGAAGCCCTTCAGTCCTCACAGGTGCGATCTGAGTTTGAGACAGAGTCCATGTGAAGCGTGAAGTAGGCCGTGTCCCATATCCCTAACTGTCTCCTAGCCATTGAGCACATCATAAACGAGAAGTGAAGTCACAATGGTCAAGAAGAAAAATAAAAAACAAAGACCGTTTCAAACACACTACTGCTTTTCCTTCATGCTTAGATGTATCTGTTAGGAGTATTGCAATAAGCAGAAAGTCCACTCCTAAAAAACCCCATCGGTGCACTGAGATATGTTAAGCAAGCTGAGATTGGTATACTTAACCGAAGACCATACATGACCATGAGATGTGAGAGTAACTAAGCTCAAATTGGGTCTGGTAGCGTCAGGGTTCGAGGCAAATGAAAAAAATAAAAAAAGAACAAACAGATGAAAAAATAAAAAGAACCATAAAGCAGATCCGTGTCTCTCAAAAATAAACAAAAATGCTTGTATGGAATCTATCCATGAGAAACATTGGTAGACACGGTTTCCACAGTCATAACTATGGGAAGGTATAACTGATGTTGTTAATCCCGTTCCTCCATCATGCTTCCAGCGGGATGTGAGCGGCTGCGCGGTGTGCCATTAGACTGTGGCTCAAGACGAGAGTGCTTCTGTTTCTTTGTATGTTGTTTTTCAGGCGTGTTTAGAGGAGAGCGTAGAGGGCTCCGTACTTGGGGTGGAATGATAAATTCCTGGTACCAGTCCGGAAGCTCAATTACTCCTAGTTGGAGTGCATCACAAAAATTAGGGAGGTCTTCTGGCGAGCGAAGCGTGTGCTGTCTGCCATCAAAAGTGACCAATAAGGCGAAGGGAAAGCGCCAAGTATATCTGATCTCTTTCTCCCTTAGTTTATCCAGTAAAGGTCGCAAGGCCCTGCGATTTTTCAGGGTGATCTGAGATAGATCTTGAAATAGTTTAATGCATTCTCCGTTGAAAATGATTTGGTCATTCCTGCGGGCTTTAAACATTATTTCCTCTTTGAGTGCAAAGTTTTGCAAGCAGCAAATTATGTCTCTTGGGGGTAAAGTGTCTGGACCCCTGGCTCTCAGAGCTCTATGCGCCCACACAAACTCAATTTCTGTGTCTTCAGGCTTTTCTAAGAGGCTGTTGAAAACTCTCTGTAAGACTGAGGGGATTTGATCAGCCAGGACAGATTCAGGGATGCCGCGGACTCTTATATTATTGCATCTTCCTCTATTGTCGAGATCCTCTAAATGCCTATTCATTTCTATGAAATGGCGTGCATGGGAGGAAGTAACTTTATCCAGTCTATGGATTCTGGTGTCCCTCTGCTTCCCTGCTGTTTCTTCAGCGGCCATCTTTTTTTGTAATACTAATAGGCTGGTTTTCAGGTCTGTAATTGCAGCAGAAAATGAGGCCTTTATGTCGGCTGCGAAGCCTGACATGTCCTCATATGTGAGGGGGTGACCCGCTTGTGAGCTTCTCCTACCGTACTCCTCTGCTGCCGACTGAGAGTCCTCACTGAATTCATCGTCCGCGTGTACCGGCGCTATCTTGCCCCCCTCCATATCTTTCAGAGCCGCGGCCTGGTTCCTGAAAATGTCAGAGATATCTCTCCCAGCGCTTGAGGCCATGGATCTCCGCGATCGGGTGTGATGAGGGTGTTTGGTTTGTCTGCTCATCCTCTGTGCTGAGTGCAGAAAAGACGTGCTTGGGCTGAATGTCTGGCGGAGCTCTGGAGTTAAGCTGCCATCCTCGCTGCGCGCCAAGCCACGCCCCTGGGTCACTTTTATTCCTTGTAATAGAAAAAAAACATGACAGGGCCTCTTAAATGTGAGATCTGGGGTCAAACAGACCTCAGACCTCATATTTACATATAAATGCAATTTAAAAAAAAAAGGCTTTAAAAAAAAAAAAAAATGTTCCCTTTAAGACCATTGGGCGGAACAGATGGTTGACGTCACTTGCGTCATCCAATGTTATGGAGCGGGGACCATCTTTCCCTCACTCGGGTCCATGTCTCAGAGGGGAGAGGACCCGATCGGTTCCGCCTCTACCAATGGCTCCGGAGATCTTGCGGTGAAACTGCCACGGAGACAACTTTTATCAGAAAGAGGACCGTCTGCCATTTAAGAATATACCAGGATTATGGCAGCTATCCAGTATTCTACGTCAAAGTACAGACGTAAATTTATAAATCATAAATATCCTAAAAAATCTTTTGCAGCTCCCAATAAATCTTTATTGAACAATAAATGTGTGTTTTTTGTGCATTAATATGGTGTAGGCAGAGTCAAAGATGATTGATACATCCAAGGCTCTTTTTGTTTTACTTTAAAGGTTATAGCCATTACATTTGATATATTTAATACTAATTTACAGTATATTAAAACTAAGATTTTTGTGAGTTTCTTATGCCGCGTACACACGAGCAAACTTTACGGCAGACTTTGTCCGGCAGACTTTTCAACAGACTTTATGATGGACGGATTCGTACGTGATGACGTACGACCGGACTAAAACAAGGAAGTTCATAGCCAGTAGCCAATAGCTGCCCTAGCGTCGGTTTTTGTCCGTCGGACTAGCATACAGACCTGCGGGCTTTTCGACCGGACTCGAGTCCATCGGACAAATTTGAAACATGTTTCAAATCTAAGTCCATCAAACTTTTGAGAAAAAAAAAGTCTGCTGGAACCCACACACGATCGAATTGTCCGACGGACTCCGGTACGCCGGACCAAGTATGCCGGAAAGTCCGCTCGTGTGTACGCGGCATTAGTGATCTAACCAAGCTGTTCTGATAGTGTCTCCATAAAGAGTATCTGTCACCTTCCCAATGCTATCACATGGGGGATAAATAACCCTTTGTTATGGCAATCAAGGAAAAACACAACCATAAATAAATAAAAACATAAATAAATAAAAGAAAAAAAGTTTTTTAAAAAATATAATAAAATGTGTTAAAAAATAAAACAAAATTGCTGTAACATCTGTTGCCTGCATACATGCGCAAACGCACACCCAGGGTGCGCATGGGTATGTAAACTACGGTTACACCACATGTGTGAGGTGTCACTGTGAACATCAGAGGGAGCACAATAATTCTAGCACAAGAGCTTCTAGTTAATTCTAAACTGATGAGCTGTAAAGACTTTTAAAGCATCATCTATGACATTTTTTTGGGTACCATCATTTTTTGAAATATCACAGGCACACGCAACTATCATCTTTTTATTTTACATGGCCTCTGCTTTCAGAAAATATATAATGTTCTGGGGGTTTAACGTTTTTGTGAAGGCGGAAGGTTTTTTTTATCTTAAGGCATTCTATGCCTTAAGATAAAAAGCGTTCTGTTTGCAGCAGCCCCCCTCAGCCCCTCTAATACTTACCTGAGCCCCATCTCTATCCAGGGATGTTGCAGCAGTGTCTCAGCTGCCCAGGACTCCCCTCCGCATTGGCTGAGACAGCAGTGCAGCGCAATTGGCTCCCACTGCTGTCAATCAAAGTCAGCCAATGAGAAGAGAAAGGGGCAGGGCCGGGCCTCGGCTCCGTGTCTGAATGGACACACAGAGCTGTGATTCGGCTCGGGTGCTCCAATAGCAAGCTGCTTGCTGTGGGGGCACCCAACAGGAGGGAGGGGCCACCGAAGAGGGACCCCAGAAGAGTAGGACCCGGATGCTCTGTGCAAAACCACTGTACAGGGAAGGTGAGTATAACATGTTTGTTATTTAAAACTAGAAAAAAACAAGACTTTACAATCACTTTAAGTGATTTTATTGCCAAAATGAAGCTTTTTGTGTGCAAAAAATGAAAAAAATTTCTGTGGTGCCGAACTGGGAAAACCTTTCTGTGGAAGGAGACAGAGACAAGCCTTCAAATTAGAAAAGTCACAATTCTCATATTGTCCCAGGTTTGTGATCAATGAATAACTGAAATTGGAGGATCAGCATTTAGGCCAGGAAACTAATATTTGTAGAAGGAGAGGTCACCAATGACAGTCCAATACTTCCACAATACAGGTTTCTAAACACGACATTAAAGGCAACTCCTACTTTTACATTTTCACAGAATCCCTTTAATTTCTAATCACTGGATTAGAAAATGAGGATGTCATCAATTACATTCAAACAAAAGAGAAAAAAAATAGAAGGGAGGACAAAGAAAAATGTAAACTATACTGTAAAATGCAACTTACATATTACAGGAAAGTATCCTGCATTTGTCTTCTATATATGTGTGATCTAAAGTAGTTGTGGATATTGTGAACACTCCTCCAATGATAAGATCACCCTCCTGATAGAAATCCATCTCAAATTCTCTCATTCCAAACTGGACCTTAAAGATCGGTTCTGAGCTCTGAGTCTTGTATATAAAAAATGTCATCCACAGAACAATCCAGAAGAGCCAGCTTTTATAGGAATTAGAGGAAGATAAGGTTTTGATCTTCATATACATAGAAAATAAAACAATCTCTGCCATTCTGAATATCACAGACTGTGTACATAATTCTGTGACATGATGCTGAACATTAATTAGTGACATTCCCACAGTAAGTTAGTGACAATGTAATCATTTCTCCTCTCCTCTCTCTTTTTATGTATTTCAATTTCTCATTGTACTGAATATGTTTCTTTATTCTCCTTCTACTTTGAGCTGTTTTGCTTGCTGAACTTTCCATAAATGCAACATTTTAAATCTGCTTTATTTTATTTCATTTTTTTTTTTAGCAATACATATAAAAAATATTATTTACTAGCAAAAACACACAATGATCCTTATCAAATTTGTCTCTCACATCTTTACACTCCCTATGGACCAGAGCAGTTCTTACATTTCTGCTGTTTGAGCTGTTTGTTCAGCAATAACTTTATCATACTTTGCCTTAAGATAAGATAACAGATTAATTTATCCATACAATATAATATATATATACACACAGTATCTCACAAAAGTGAGTACACCCCTCACATCTTTATAAATAAATTTATTATATCTTTCCATGTGACAACACTGAAAAAATGACACTTTGCTACAATGTAAAGTAGTGAGTGTGCAGCTTGTATAACAGTGTACATTTGCTGTCCCCTCAAAATAACTCAACACACAGCCATTAATATCTAAACCGCTGGCAACAAAAGTGAGTACACCCCTAAGTGAAAATGTCCAAATTAGGCACAAAGTGTCAATATTTTGTGTGGTCACCATTATTTTCCAGCACTGTCTTAACCCTCTTGGGCATGGAGTTCACCAGAGCTTCACAGGTTGCCACTGGAGTCCTCTTCCACTCCTCCATGATGACATCACGGAGCTGGTGAATGTTAGAGACCTTGTGCTCATCCACCTTCCATTTGAGGATGTCCCAGATGCTCAATAGGGTTTAGGTCTGGAGACCTGCTTGGCCAGTCCATCACCTTTACCCTCAGCTTCTTTAGCAAGGAAGTGGTCATCTTGGAGGTGTGTTTGGGGTCGTTATCATGTTGGAATACTGCCCTGCGGCCCAGTCTCCGAAGGGAGGGGATCATGCTCTGCTTCAGTATGTCACAATACATGTTGGCATTCATGTTACCTCAATGAACTGTAGCTCCCCAGTGTCCGCAGCACTCATGTAGCCGCAGATCATGACACTCCCACCAACATGCTTGACTGTAGGCAAGAATACTTGTCTTTATACTCCTCCCCTGGTTGCCGCCACACACGCTTGACACCATCTGAACTAAATACATTTATCTTAGTCTCATCAGACCACATGACATGGTTCCAGTAATCCATGTCTTTAGTCTGCTTGTCTTCAGCAAACTGTTTGCGGGCTTTCTTGTGCATCATCTTTAGAAGAGGCTTCCTTCTGGGACGACAGCCATGCAGACCAATTTGATGCAGTGTGTGGCAGATGGACTGAGCACTGACAGGCTGACCATCCCACTCCTTTAACCTCTGCAGCAATGCTGGCAGCACTCATATGTCTATTTCCCAAAGACAACCTCTGGATATGACGCTGAGCATGTACACTCAACTTCTTTAGTCAACCATGGCGAAGCCTGTTCTGAGTGGAACCTGTCCTGTTAAACTGTTGTATGGTCTTGGCCACCGTGCTGCAGCTCAGTTTCTTGGCAATCTTCTTATAGCTGAGTTGCCACGCTGAACTTCCAGTGACCAGTATGAGATAGTGAGAGCGATAACACCAAATTTAACACACCTGCTCCCCATTCACACCTGAGACCTTGTAACACTAACGAGTCACATGACACCGGGGAGGGAAAATGGCTAATTGGGCCCAATTTGGACATTTGCACTTAGGGGTGCACTCACTTTTGTTGCCAGCGGTTTAGACATTAATGGCTGTGGGTTGATTTATTTTGAGGGGACTGCAAATTTACACTGTTATACAAGCTGTACACTCACTACTTTACATTGTAGCAAAGTGTCATTTGTTCAGTGTTGTCACATGAAAAGATATAATAAAATATTTACAAGCATGTAAGGGGTGTACTCACTTTTGTGAGATAATGTTTACGTATATGTATATACATATAAATACAGTGTATATAATATATTTATTAGCACAAACTGGGGGGATTTACACTAGAGGAATTACACTGCGGGGAGTACACTGCAGAGAGTACACTGGGGAAATTAACCTGGGGGGAGTAGACTGTAGGGGTACACTGGGGAGATTACACTGGGAGGATCACACATTGGGGGATTTACACTGGGGGAGTACACTGGGGAGATTACAATGCAGGGAGTATACTGGGTGGATTATACTTCGGGAAGTACACTGTGGGGAGTACACTGAGGGGATTGCATTGAGAGGAATACACTGAGGGGATTACACTGGGAGGTTTTCAGTGGTGGGATTACACTGGGAGGTTTTCAGTGGTGGGATTACACTGGGGGGGAGTACACTAGGGGGATTACACTGGGGGGATTACACTATGGGAATTACACTGGGGGGATTACACTAGGGGGATTACACTGGGGGGATTACACTATGGGAATTACACTGGGGGGATTACACTAGGGGGATTACACTGGGGGGATTACACTAGGGGGATTACACTGAGAGGATTACACTGAGAGGATTACACTGGGGGGAAGTACACTGAGGGGGATTATACTATGGGAATTACACTGGGGGGATTACACTAGGGGGATTATACTATGGGGATTACACTAGGGGGTATACACTGCAGGGAGTACACTAGGGGGATTACACTGAGGGGATTACACTATGGGAATTACACTAGGGGAGGGTTACACTAGGGGGATTACACTGGGGGAATTACACTAGGGGGATTACACTATGGGGATTACACTATGGGGATTACACTGCAAGGAGTACACTAGGGGGGTTATACTGAGAGGGAGTACACTGAGGGAATTACCCTATGGGAATTACACTAGGGAGATTGCACTGCAGGAAGTACACTGGGGGATTACACTGGGGTATTTCAGAGGGGGGATACACTAGTGGGATTACACTGTGGGGAGTACACTGGGGATATTACACTAGGGGGTTACACTGCAGGGGGTACACTAGGGGGATTACATTGGGGGAGTTACACTGAGGGGATTACACTATGAGGATTACACTGCAGGGATAACACTGGGGGGGGGGGAATTACACAGGAGATAAACAAAAGGAGAAACAAAACTGAAAATTTTATACTTACCTGACGGTATTTTTCCTTTCCTGATGCAAAGCATGACAGCATACATATATGGTATAGGCTCCGCCTCTCGCCCAATCAGGACTGGTTATACTATATTTAAATAAGTCGCCTCCCCCTAGACGGCATTCTCGTAACTATACTCAAATGTGAGGCCCACAATGGAGGGACATGTATGCGGTCATGCTTTGCAACAGGAAAAGAAAATTACCCTCAGGTAAGTATAACATTTTCCATTTTCCTGACACAAAGCATGACAGCATACACGTATGGGATGTAGCACGTCCTAAAAGAACCACAAGGGAGGGTATGCTGAAGCAAAAGAAAATTTATTAGTTATCCACTCGGCTTAGTACAAAACGACCGAACCCTAGTGTCGTTAACGCTGCTGGATCCACTTTATAGTGAGTCAGGAATGTATCATATGTTGACCATGTTGCGGCTCTGCAAATAATTTCTGGGGATACCCCTCTGAATTCTGCTCATGATGCCGCCAGGCTTCTTGTTGAATGTGCTCTTACATTTGTTGGAGGCTCCAGGCCTCTTGTTTCATAAGCTCTCTTAATGGTCCTGACTAGGGATGAGCTTCGAGTTCGAGTCAAACTCATTTTCGACTCGAACATCGGCTGTTCGCCAGTTCGTCGAACAGCGAACAATTTGGGGAGTTCGCGGCAAATTCGAAAGCCGCGGAACACCCTTTAAAAGTCTATGGGAGAAATCAAAAGTGCTCATTTTGAAGGCTAATATGCATGGTATTGTCATAAAAAGTGTTTGGGGACCTGGGTCCTGCCCCAGGGGACATGGATCAATGCAAAAAAAAGTTTTAAAAACTGACGCTTTTTCGGGAGCAGTGATTTTAATAATGCTTAAAGTCAAACAATAAAAGTGTAATATTCCTTTAAATTTCGTACCTGGGGGGTGTCTATAGTATGCCTGTAAAGGGGCGCATGTTTCCCGTGCTTAGAACAGTCTGACAGCAAAATGACATTTCAAAGGAAAAAAAACAGAAAATTGTATACTCACCTTTCCGTAATTTTCCTTTCCTGTCGTATCTTCATGGCAGCATACACTTTGGGTTGTGACTCCGCCACTCACAACCTGATAGGACCACATAGCTATAAGTTGTAAAGATGGCCCCCGCCCCAGTATTCTCCGTATATATCACCTCAGACGGGTGGGAGATTGTATGCTGCCATGAAGATACGACAGGAAAAGAAAATTACGGAAAGGTGAGTACAAATTTTCCGTTTTCCTGTCGCATCATGGCAGCATACACTTTGGGGAGTAACTCGCAAAGACTGGGTGGGAATTCAAACTAAGTTTATTAACAAAGAACAGAAGAATTGGCCTGGATAACGGATCTTCCGAAATCCACCGTGGATAAGCAGGCGGAATCCACCTTGTAATGGGACATAAAGGTGCTCCTGGAAGACCAGGTGGCCGCTCTGCAAATTGTCTCCGCCGAGACTCGACAATATGCTGCCCAGGAGGTTGCCACTGCCCTAGTGGAGTGTGCCCTTAAGCCCTCAGGTACTTGATGATTGCTTAGTGAGTAGGCCTTTTTGATGGTCTTCACCAGCCATGACGCAATTGTGCGTGAGGATGCCGCTTGACCTCTCTTGAATCCATGTGGAATGATTAGGAGACTTTCGGTCTTCCTGATGGATCTGGTAGCTGAAAGATACTGCAGGACATTACCCTTGACGTCCAGAGGGTGAGGGTCGCCGTGTTCCGTACTGAGGGCCGGAAGGTTAATCTCCTGGTTGAAGTGAAAGGACGAGGATACCTTGGGGATGAACCGGTCCGAAGGTTTCAAGACTAACCTGTCTGGCAATACAATCAGATATGGATCACTAGCCATTAAGGCTTGCATCTCTGACACCCTCTTAGCCGATGTTATGGCTATCAGGAATGAGACTTTCAGCGTCAGATCCCATAAGGATATGTTCTCATTAGGAAAAAACGGCTCCTTAGATGAAGCTTCCAGTACGACTGAGAGGTCCCAGACTGGGAAGGAAGGTTTCCTAGGCGGCCTCAGCTTTAGGCAGGCCCTTTGGAACTGAACCACAAGGGGATCTTGTGCCCATCTGACTCCTGTCAAGGCGGACAGGGCCGAGACTTGGACCTTTAAGGTACTTGACCTAAAGCCCTTCTCTAGGCCTAACTGAAGAAACTCCAGGACCTGTGACACCGATGGTGAGGATGGGTTCCAACCTTGCTATTGAGCGTAGGCGGTAAACTTCTCCCAGACTCGCCTGTAAGTATTATTCATGGTAGGCCTCCTGGCCTGGAGAAGGGTATCCGCTACCCTCTGGGAACAGCCTTGCTCTAGGTACCTAGCTGTCAGGAAAGGGTCCATTCGCTGGTAAGATATGTCATTTGGCATGCAGTACTGGGGTCCACCAGCAGGTGTCTCCTGGCAGTGTTGAACTGTCAGGAGAATATTTCCCTGCTGGTGTCTTGTCATCTTTTGGCTGCAGTACTGATGTCCACCAGCGGATGGATCCTGGCAGTATGGAACAGACAACACTCCCTGCGCTCAGGTGTGACTTGAAGCCAATTACCAGCCTTATAAATACCCGGCAAGCCCTCATAGGCTTGCCTTGGTATCTCTCTCCCTGCACTCTAACCTTGCTGCCTGTTACTTTGACATTGAGCCTGCATCTGCCTTGTCCTGACCTGACGACCTGATCTGATCCCTTCCCTATCCTGAGCCTATCCCCTCTGTTCCTGGTTACCTTGGATCCCTGCCCTGTATTCCATCCATCCACCCTCTTCCTGTCCTGCTGGTTTGATCTCCCTGTGTATGACCTTGGCCTGGCTTGTTTACGATTACGGTATCTCCATTTCCTTGTATATATTGTTGTTTGTAGTGGATTTGTTGTGTTGGTTTTGCACTGTTTATATTTCTTTTACTTGTCACTTATTTATTAAACACCATTATTTCACTTATATGTGTTTTGGGTTTCCTCTGTGCAGTCCACACAGTCTGGTCAATTAGATTCTCTGACAGTATACCAAGGCCATCCCTGACCAGACGTGGCTGCATTGAGGAAACCATCCTGGTTTATCGGGTCTGCTAATATGGATTTCGATGAAATCCTTTATTATTCTCTGCTAGCAGAAGAGGATGGTGAATATTGTCGCCAGATTTTAAAAGGGTGGACTAGTGACAGGCTGATGGAAACTATCCGATCAGCTCATTCCCTAGTGGATCAGGGGTATATGTCCTTTGAAGAGGTTCAGCCCCTGATCCAGTTATGTGCAAAACCAGCCCTGTCATGCATTCCTGAGGGAAGTGATGATTTTTCACCCCCCTTCAATTATGGCCAAGTTGAATCCCTGGTTTGGTTGTTAGAGGATGATCCAGCCTATTTTATGGAACATTATTCCAACTGTTCACAGCAAGTGTTGTCTAATTGCATCCAGTCAGTGCAATCCTTGATTAGTCAGGCTGTGTGTGAATCAGCGTTTGTTCAACCTGTGCTGCAGGTATGGTCAGATCTCCTGTCTTTTGCTAAGCCACAATACTCCAGCCCTGCCATTAATCCTCTGTCTCCCCAAAAATGTATCTCCCCGTCGCCTATGGCAACCTCAGCTACAGCCCAGTTTATCAAACCCCCTACCAAATACTACTACCCAGTCTCCAAGTGTAGCACCTATCCCGCCTTCAATCCACCTGTCTCTTCTCTTCCATCTGTAACAGTCCCACAAAACCCCTCTCTAGCTACAGTTCCTTGGTCTTCCTTCGATCCAGCTACTTTCTTTTCTTTCAGCCCTGCACCTACATACAAGACTGCACGGGCTAAACCAAAAAAGAAACAAAAATTCTTTCCTACCCACACGATCCTGCCAGTAACCCAACTTGCTTCCACACCAACTAACCCACCTGATTCTGTCAAACCAGTGCCTGCTACCGAGCCTGATGCGCCAGTGTCTTCTACGCAACCTGTTGTGCCAATGCCTGTGCATGCTGTCCAGTTTGATGTCCCTGCCTTCCAGTCTGGTGTGCCCACCTTCCAGTCTGATGCACCCGCTCTCCAGTCTAATGCACCTGCTATCCAGTCTGATATGCCTGCCTTCCAGTCGGAAGTCTTGAAGCTTGCCTTCCAGCCCGAAATCCCAGTGTCCATGTTCCAGTCTGACGCTCCAGCGACTTCTGACCAGTCCGATGTACCTGTTCCGCCTGTTGTGCCAGTACCTGTTGTTCTGCCTGATGTGCCCACTGTTCAGCCTGATGAGCCTGCTTTCCGGTTTGATGTGTCCATCCTCCAGCCTGATATCCTGGTACCTGTCTTCCAGCCTGATGTTGTGATGTTGGTATCCCAGCCTGAGGTTTCGGTGCCCGTGTCTCCGCCTGAAGTTTCGGTGCCCGTGTCTCCGCCTGAAGTTTCGGTGCCCGTGTTTCAGCCTGGAGTTTCGGTGCCCGTGTCTCAGCTTTCTGAATCGGTGCCCGTTACCCAGTCTGTTGAATCGGTGCCCGTTACCCGGTCCGCTGAACTGGTGCCCGTTACCCAGTCTGCTAAACCGAAGTCCGTCACTTGGCCTGTCAAGCCAGTATCCGTTATCCGGCTTGCCGAACCAGTGCCCGGTGTCCGGCTCGCTGGGTCGGGGCCTGTTACCCAGCCCACTGGGCCGGGGTCCGTTACCCAGCTTGCTGAGCCGGTGCCTGTAATCCGGCCTGCCCTTACGGTGCTCGCTGTTCGGCCCAATGTTCCAGAGCCTGCTGTCCATCTCGATGACCCAGAGCCTGTTGCCCAGCTCGATGACCCGGAGCCTGTTGCCCAGCTCGATGACCCGGAGCCTGCTGCCCAGCTCGATGACCCGGAGTCTGCTGCCCAGCTCGGCTTGTTCCTGTCTGCTGCCCAGCTCGGCTTGTTCCTGTCTGCTGCCCAGCTCGGCTTGTTCCTGTCTGCTGCCCAGCTCGGCTTGTTCCTGTCTGCTGCCCAGCTCGGCTTGTTCCTGTCTGCTGCCCAGCTCGGCTTGTTCCTGTCTGCTGCCCAGCTCGGCTTGTTCCTGTCTGCTGCCCAGCTCAAGTTGTTCCTGTCTGCTGCCCAGCTCAAGTTGTTCCTGTCTGCTGCCCAGCTCAAGTTGTTCCTGTCTGCTGCCCAGCTCAAGTTGTTCCTGTCTGCTGCCCAGCTCAAGTTGTTCCTGTCTGCTGCCCAGCTCAAGTTGTTCCTGTCTGCTGCCCAGCTCAAGTTGTTCCTGTCTGCTGCCCAGCTCAAGTTGTTCCTGTCTGCTGCCCAGCTCAAGTTGTCCCTGTCTGCTGCCCAGCTCAAGTTGTCCCTGTCTGCTGCCCAGCTCAAGTTGTCCCTGTCTGCTGCCCAGCTCAAGTTGTCCCTGTCTGCTGCCCAGCTCAAGTTGTCCCTGTCTGCTGCCCAGCTCAAGTTGTTCCTGTCTGCTGCCCAGCTCAAGTTGTTCCTGTCTGCTGCCCAGCTCAAGTTGTTCCTGTCTGCTGCCCAGCTCAAGTTGTTCCTGTCTGCTGCCCAGCTCAAGTTGTTCCTGTCTGCTGCCCAGCTCAAGTTGTTCCTGTCTGCTGCCCAGCTCAAGTTGTTCCTGTCTGCTGCCCAGCTCAAGTTGTTCCTGTCTGCTGCCCAGCTCAATGACTCTGACATGCCAGCCGTCTGCCCGGATGTGCCTGATGACCAGCCTGAAATACCTTCTTCCACCATTCTGCCTGATGCCATAGACCATGGACAATTAAGACCAGTTGGAGCGTCCGGAGGCCGCTCCTTTAGGGAGGGGTACTGTCAGGAAAGGGTCCATTCGCTGGTAAGATATGTCATTTGGCATGCAGTACTGGGGTCCACCAGCAGGTGTCTCCTGGCAGTGTTGAACTGTCAGGAGAATATTTCCCTGCTGGTGTCTTGTCATCTTTTGGCTGCAGTACTGATGTCCACCAGCGGATGGATCCTGGCAGTATGGAACAGACAACACTCCCTGCGCTCAGGTGTGACTTGAAGCCAATTACCAGCCTTATAAATACCCGGCAAGCCCTCATAGGCTTGCCTTGGTATCTCTCTCCCTGCACTCTAACCTTGCTGCCTGTTACTTTGACATTGAGCCTGCATCTGCCTTGTCCTGACCTGACGACCTGATCTGATCCCTTCCCTATCCTGAGCCTATCCCCTCTGTTCCTGGTTACCTTGGATCCCTGCCCTGTATTCCATCCATCCACCCTCTTCCTGTCCTGCTGGTTTGATCTCCCTGTGTATGACCTTGGCCTGGCTTGTTTACGATTACGGTATCTCCATTTCCTTGTATATATTGTTGTTTGTAGTGGATTTGTTGTGTTGGTTTTGCACTGTTTATATTTCTTTTACTTGTCACTTATTTATTAAACACCATTATTTCACTTATATGTGTTTTGGGTTTCCTCTGTGCAGTCCACACAGTCTGGTCAATTAGATTCTCTGACACTAGCCCTTTCAGTCTCCAAGCCATCAAATGTAGCTTCTCCGGGTTCGGGTGAAGAAGATGACCTTGGGAGAGTAGGTCTGACGACAACGGAAGGGGCAGGGGATCTGCCGTATTCAGCTGCATCAGAGTGGTAAACCATGGCCTCCTCGGCCAGAAGGGAATCACTGCCACCACCAGTGCCGATGACTCCTTGAGTCTCAGGAGAAACCTCACTATGAGAGGAGTTGGAGGGAAGATGTATCCCAGCTGGAAGTTCCAGGGGTGCAGGAGACAATCCATCCCCTCCGCCGAAGGGAATGGTATTCTTGATAGGATAGGATTTCGCATTCTCTGGGGTTGCCGCCAGGTCTATCTCTGGTAAACCCCAAGTCCGGGATATGAGGGCGTAGGCCTGTGGGTCCAGAGACCACTCGTGGTTGGAGGTGAAATTCCTGCTCAGCGAGTCGGCCAGCACATTCTGGACTCCTGGAACATAGATTGCCCTTAGGCTTAACAGGTTCACTTGTGCCCACTCTAGGACAGGACGGACCTCCTGCATCATGGACCTGCTTCTGGTGCCCCCCTGCCTGTTGACATAGGCAACCGCAACCTTGTTGTCCATTCTCAGAAGAACATGTCTTCCTCTCAAGAGGGAGCTGAAGGACAGGAGCGCCTGGAGTGCTGCTCTCATTTCTAACACATTTGACACTGTGTCCTGTGCCCTGAATGGCCAGCGGCCTTGAGCCGCAAAGTGCTGATGGTGAGCTCCCCACCCCTGCAGACTGGCATCTGAGGTCACCGTCTCCTGGTGAGGGGTGATAATGTTCTTGCACCTTCTTAAGTTGCGAGGCCGAGTCCACCACAGCAATGATTGCTTCACCCCCTGAGGGATGTGGATCGACTGGGACATTGAAATCCCGTTCCACTGGTGCAGGAAGGAAATCTGGAAAGGCCTCGAGTTCCACTGCGCCCACTGAACCATCGGAATGGTGGATGCCAAAGAGCCCAGGATACTGAGGCATATTCTGGCTGGTAGCCTCTTGGCCGAGATAGCCTTCTTCACCTTCTGAATCAGGGGAGGAATCTTCTCCTCGGGAAGCTCCACCGTGTTCTCTGTCGTGTCCAGCTCGGCCCCAAAAAAGACCATTCTCTGAGTGGGATGGATACTGCTTTTCTCCCAGTTTATCAGCTACCCTAGAGACTGTAAGGTGGAGACCAGGATTCCCCGATGCTGGATGAGAGATTCCTTGTTGTCCGAGAGAAGCAGGATGTCGTCCAGGTAATGGTGGACTCTTAATCCCCTCTCTCTCAAGTGGGCTATCACGGGCAATAGGACTTTCGTGAACGTCCTGGGTGCCGTGGAAATTCCAAACGGAAGACTTCGGAATTGGAAGTGCCAGCTGTTTATCGTAAATCGGAGGAATCTCTGGAACTCTGCGTGAATCGGGATATGTAAGTATGAGTCTCGAAGATCGATTGAGAGCATCCAGTCTCCCCGATTTATCGCCTGGAGAATTGATTGAAGGCTCTCCATCCTGAATGTTTCTACCCGAATTGACCGGTTGAGTTTCTTTAGGTCCAGGACGGGACGAAAGTCCCCTGACTTTTTCCTTACCAGGAAGAGTGGGGAATAGAAACCTTGACCTCTTTGAGATGGTGCGACCTCCACTATTGCTTGTTTCCTTAACAGGTCCTGGATATACTGGACCAAGGACAGCCTTTTCTCTCTGGAAGGAGGAAGTTTGGTTGCGCAGAAGTGACCCCTTGGAGGGCGGCTCTTGAACGACCACCTGTGCCCGACCCGGATGGTGGATACTGTCCATGGATCTTTTATCAATTCCGCCCAAACCAACTTGAAACTTGTGAGCCTGGCACCCACTACCGCTGGTTGGGCGGGCGTACCTTCAAAACGGTTTTGTCAGAAGGCACAAGCCGCCTCCGTCCGCCGGGCTCCACGGCGCATGCGCGGAGGACTCACGCTGCGCCGTACACCCGTTCGCGGCCCAATGGTGCGGCGCGCGCGGGTGCACGGCGGTCCCCGTGTGCGCGCCGTGACCGTGCGGGTGCACGGCGGCGCGTCACGGTGACGCGCTCGCCGGAGGGCTACTTCTGACGGCTCCAGCACCCAGTCGGGTTGCTGGTTTGTCGTCAGCTGTACCCTGTCCCCTGTGCCTGTCATTCTCCTGTTTCCAGTGTGTTACCAGTACTGACCCCTGCTTGTATAAACGGACTACTCTTTGCCTGCCTGATACCCCGGACCTCTGCTTGTATAAACGGACTACTCTTTGCCTGCCTGATACCCCGGACCTCTGCTTGTATAAACGGACTACTCTTTGCCTGCCTGATACCCCAGACCTCTGCTTGTATAACGGACTACTCTTTGCCTGCCTGATACCCCAGACCTCTGCTTGTTTATAACGGACTACTCTTGCCTGCCTGATACCTCGGACCTCTGCTTGTTCAACGATTACTCTCTCTGCCTGTCTGATATCCCTGATCCTTGCCTGAATTACGGACTTGCCCGAGCTGATACCCCGGTTCCATTTAACCACTTGTTTTGCAGCCTCTCCAGTGCCCAGCGGCTACACGGACTTCCTTCAGGAATTCAGTCACCACCGGAAGCCCGTGCCTCCGCGTGCCCCCAACTCCCTGTATCACCTCCAGGGGTCGGGTGCGCGTGGTCGTAAGGGCGAGCCGCTCTCGGCATCTCGGCCTCGGTGAGTATAGTCTTTGACAGTACAAACCAGCCAGATGTCCGAGGCCGACAGAGCGCGCTCTCCTCCGGAGATCCTATGTCAACAGGTCTCCACCTTGGCCGACTCAGTCCAGAAGTTACAAGAGGGGTACACTCAGATTGACAATCGCCTCCAACAGATTGCTGGAGTACTTCCCTCCGCCGCTGCAGTTCCGGCACCCGGCAATGAAGGTCCGCTTCCCCAGGCCACCGCCAGCCCTACGGTCGTCATGGCGCTTCCCGAGCCTAGGGTCCCTACGCCCGAACGGTTTTCAGGGGACCGTAAAAGATTCAGAGCTTTTAAGAACGCATGTTCTCTTTATTTTGCCCTCCAGCCCCGGACATTTGCATCAGAGATCGTCAAGGTTGGGTTCGCTATCTCGTTGCTGTCAGAGGAACCTCAGGCTTGGGCCCACGGCTTAATGGAACAGGGAAGTCCTGTGTTAAATTCCATAGATACCTTCTTTGAGGGTATGTCCAAACTTTATGATGACCCGCAACGGAAGGCTACCGCTGAAGCCACTCTACATCACTTGTCCCAAGGAAGGAGGCCCATTGAAGATTACACGGTCGAGTTCCGTAAATGGGCGGCCGACACGAACTGGAACGAGCCGGCTCTTCGCTACCAGTATCGTCAAGGCTTGTCTGAACTTCTTAAGGATGAGCTAGCCAGGATGGAGACCCCGGAGACCTTGGAAGAACTCATTCAGGCAGCCACGCAGTTGGACAGGCGCTTGCGAGAACGCCGCTCGGAGCGGTTTCAGGGTCCACGCCCTTCGTGGACGCCATTCAGAGCCCCATCCATGCCGTCAACCTCCTCCATCACACCTCCTGAAGCTGAACCCATGCAGCTAGGCCTGGTTCGGGCCCCACTAACATCAGAGGAGAGGCAACGCAGACGGCAGTCCAATTTGTGTCTGTACTGCGGGGGAGCGGGACACTTCCTGCGCGGTTGTCCAATAAGGCCCAGTAAGTCCTTTCAGCCTAGATTGATGAATTACCAGGATAATGATGCTCCAAAGTCTTATGTGATGTTGTCTGTTTCCTTGCAGCTACCGGAAGGGGAGTCTCGCTTACCCGCCATCATTGATTCGGGGGCTTGTAGCTGCTTCATGGATGCAGCCTTGGCCCGCAGCCTCCGTATTCCCTTGCAAACAAAGACCCAAGGGTTACAAGTGCATCTAGCTGATGGGTCTCTTCCTAGGTCCGGTCCAATCACCCAAGAGACCCAGCCTATCCTAGTAACCACCGACTCCGGGCATCAGGAACTCCTACGGCTCGACCTCATCCAGTCTCCCATCTTCCCAGTCATCCTCGGCCTGCCCTGGTTACAAGCTCATGATCCGCAGATCCAATGGAGCACCAAGGTGGTGTCCTTCTCCTCTACATACTGCTCGGAGCATTGCCTCCCTTTAACCTCGAAGGTTTGTGCTACGGTTACTACCTCGTCCGACAAACTGCAGCAGATTCCCTTTGAATATCTGGAGTTCCAGGAGGTCTTTAATAAACAAATGGCTGATCGCCTACCACCTCATCGGCCTTATGACTGTCCGATCGACCTGTTGCCAGGATCAGTGATCCCGTTCGGTCGTATATTCCCTCTCTCCGAGACCGAACTGGAGGCGCTCAGACAATACATCGATGAGAACCTGGAAAAAGGTTTTATCCGTCCTTCGTCCTCACCTGCGGGAGCAGGGATATTCTTTGTTGGGAAAAAAGATGGGTCCCTTAGACCTTGTGTGGACTACCGGCAGCTCAACAATATTACCATTAAAAACAGGTACCCACTACCACTCATCCCGGAGTTATTTCAACGATTCCGATCTGCCAAGGTCTTTTCCAAATTAGACCTGCGGGGTGCCTATAACCTTATTAGAATCAGAGCTGGAGATGAATGGAAGACAGCGTTCAGGTCCAGGTTTGGGCACTTCGAGTACCTGGTGATGCCATTCGGGCTATGCAATGCTCCAGCTACTTTCCAGCACCTAGTTAATGACATCTTCCGAGAATACCTGGATGACTTCCTTGTTGTCTATCTAGATGACATACTCATTTTTTCTCCCACGATGGAACTACACAAGGAGCATGTCAAAAGAGTCCTCTCTATATTAAAACAACACAAACTTTATCTGAAAGTAGAGAAGTGTGAATTCGAGAGGTCAGTGGTACAATTTCTGGGGTTCATCATATCGGCCGGCGGGATCGCAATGGATCCCCAAAAGATACAAGCTATCCAAGATTGGCCAGCTCCATCTGATAAAAAAGGGGTCCAACGATTCATAGGATTTGCTAATTTTTATCGGAAGTTCATTATCAGATTCTCGACCATTGTAGCACCTATCACCCAGCTAACCCGTCAGCACAACCCTTTCCGGTGGAGTGAGGCCGCACAAGAGGCCTTTCTAAAATTAAAGGATCTGTTTAGTTCGGCTCCAATTCTTCGCCACCCCGATCCTTCTCAGCCATATGTTCTGGAGGTGGATGCTTCGGAAATTGCCATAGGGGCCATTCTCTCTCAAAGACAAGGGCCCAAAGCCATCCTTCACCCCGTTGCCTTCGCTTCTCGGAAACTCAGCCCGCCAGAGTTAAACTACGACGTGGGTGACAGGGAGCTGCTGGCCATAAAGTTTGCTTTAGAAGAATGGAGGTATCTGCTCGAGGGCGCATTACATCCGGTGATGATCTTTACAGATCATAAAAACCTCGAATATTTACGGACAGCAAAACGACTAAAACCTAGACAAGCCCGCTGGGCCCTCTTTTTCTCTCGCTTCAACTTCCACATATCCTATAGACCTGGCTCAACGAATGGAAAGGCAGACGCACTCTCACGGATGTTCTCAGCAGAGTCCCAAGCTTCAGAACCTGGAACAATCCTCTCGTCCCAAAAATTCCTTGGGGTAACACAAGTGGATCTGATGTCATCCATTAAAACAGCGTCCAACTCTTGCATGGAATCAGAGGTGCAATCCTTGAAAAGAAACAGTAATTTCTTTTGGATCCGGGGAAAAATCTTTGTACCACAGGAGACACGGTCGCTAACCCTCAAGATGTGCCATGACCATAAGCTCGCAGGGCATTTTGGAGTAAGGAAAACGTCCGAACTAGTCTCTCGTTCCTTTTGGTGGCCTGGGTGGAGACGGGATTGCAAAGAATACGTGGCATCCTGCCCTTTGTGTCAGCGAAACAAGGGTCGAAACGCCAAGTCTTGGGGTTTACTGAGACCTCTACCTATCCCCGAACGACCATGGTCTGACGTCTCTATGGATTTTATAGTGGACCTGCCAGCCTCGGGAGGTTTTACCACTATTTTTGTCGTGGTTGACCGTCTCTCCAAGATGGCCCATTTTTTGCCCATGAAGGGCACCCCCTCGGCCCTAGAGACTGCCAATATTTTTTTGAAGGAGATCATCAGGCTCCATGGAGTACCAAAGAACATCGTATCGGACAGGGGTGTACAATTTACGTCCAAATTTTGGAGGGAGCTCTGCAAAGCCTTAAATATCCAAGTCTGCCTCTCATCAGCTTATCACCCCCAGAGTAACGGCCAAACGGAAAGGACGAACCAGACTCTAGAGCAATACCTGCGGTGTTTCTGCTCGGGATCTCAAGATGATTGGGCAAGTCTTCTCCCATACGCAGAGTTCGCGTATAACAATTCTGTTCACGCTGCTACTAACCAAACGCCCTTCTGGGCGAATTGTGGATTCCATCCCACCTTTCTGTCCAACGATGTTCCTGAGATATCAGTCCCTGCAGTGCAGGACAGAATAGCCTCTTTACAAGCCAATTTCCAGAGAATTCAAGATATGTTACAAAGGGCTCAAACGGATTACAAGGAGCAGTATGATCGGGGCAGGAGGGAGAATCCAACCTTTAAACTAGGAGAAGAGGTCTGGCTATCCACTACCAATCTTAAACTATCTGTGCCTTCGCGGAAATTGGGACCCAAGTTCATAGGTCCTTTCCCCATCAAAAGAATTATCAATCCTGTGGCTATGGAGCTAGCACTACCAAAGACTTACAAAATCCATCCTGTTTTCCACGTGTCCTTACTGAAGCCCGTAGTGGACAGCACTTTCCCGGAAAGAGGGGAGCTTCCTCCGCCACCAGTTAGGGTGGATGGAGAAAATGAGTTTGAGGTGGAGTCCATCCTTAACTGTAGGAAGAAGGGCAGACAACTGCAGTATCTGATCCAGTGGAAGGGTTATCCACCTGAGGACAACTCTTGGGAACCCGCGAAGAATCTACATGCACCACGCTTAATTCAAGCCTTTCACCGAGACCACCCGGAGGTGATGTCCAGTCTGGGCGTCCAGTGTCCGCCCTTAGGAGGGGGGCACTGTCAGAAGGCACAAGCCGCCTCCGTCCGCCGGGCTCCACGGCGCATGCATGGAGGACTCACGCTGCGCCGTACACCCGTTCGCGGCCCAATGGTGCGGCGCGCGCGGGTGCACGGCGGTCCCCGTGTGCGCGCCGTGACCGTGCGGGTGCACGGCGGCGCGTCACGGTGACGCGCTCGCCGGAGGGCTACTTCTGACGGCTCCAGCACCCAGTCGGGTTGCTGGTTTGTCGTCAGCTGTACCCTGTCCCCTGTGCCTGTCATTCTCCTGTTTCCAGTGTGTTACCAGTACTGACCCCTGCTTGTATAAACGGACTACTCTTTGCCTGCCTGATACCCCGGACCTCTGCTTGTATAAACGGACTACTCTTTGCCTGCCTGATACCCCGGACCTCTGCTTGTATAAACGGACTACTCTTTGCCTGCCTGATACCCCAGACCTCTGCTTGTATAACGGACTACTCTTTGCCTGCCTGATACCCCAGACCTCTGCTTGTTTATAACGGACTACTCTTGCCTGCCTGATACCCCGGACCCCTGCTTGTTCAACGATTACTCTCTCTGCCTGTCTGATATCCCTGATCCTTGCCTGAATTACGGACTTGCCCGAGCTGATACCCCGGTTCCATTTAACCACTTGTTTTGCAGCCTCTCCAGTGCCCAGCGGCTACACGGACTTCCTTCAGGAATTCAGTCACCACCGGAAGCCCGTGCCTCCGCGTGCCCCCAACTCCCTGTATCACCTCCAGGGGTCGGGTGCGCGTGGTCGTAAGGGCGAGCCGCTCTCGGCATCTCGGCCTCGGTGAGTATAGTCTTTGACAGGTTTCTGTTCATTGGAGGCCGGGGTCTTGGTTTTTTGGAACTTGAGGAAGGACGTCTGAGGGTTCTTCCAAGTTCTCCTGTACTCCTTCCCAGGTCTATAGGATTTTGCATCCCTGTATCTTTCCGGGAGATTGCGCTTCAAGGGAGGCGCTCTTTGCTGTTTTGGTCTTCTGTGTGAAGGGATAAGACCAGATTTCCCACCTGTCACTTTGGATATTGCTGTATCCAGCTTTGCGCCAAAGAGGTTAATTCCATCATATGGAATCCTGCACCAGTTGGACTTTGAGGCCGGGTCGGCTGACCAGGGTTTAAGCCACAACGCCCTCCTGGCCATTACCGTGGCTAACATAGATCTTGAAGCGGACCTAATGGTATCCACCGAGGCTTCCGCCACAAAGTCTCCTGCGAGACTGAGTTCCTGTAGGGCTTTAACAATCTGGTCTTGATCTGCGCCTTCAGCCACGAGTTTCGCGGTGTTTGCAGACCACCCGGAAATAGCTTTCCCGACGGCGGCCAGTGCCACTGCTGGTCTGCAGGCACCCCCTACGAAAAAGTAAGCCCTTTTAAGGTCCGTATCCACCTTTCTGTCCAGGACATCCCTGAACGTCACTGCATCCTCAATGGGAAGCGTCACATGCCTGGCTAGGCGCATCAAAGAGGCATCCACCACTGGAGGGGAAACCAGGGGAGATACCCTGGGTTCTTTTAGAGGATACAACTTGGTAAGCCTGTTAGAGAGACTAACTTTCTTCTCTGGATTCTGCCATTCATCTTTAATAAGCTCATCCAGTTCCTCTATGAATGGAAAGGCTTCAGGTACTTTCTTGAGATTTGGAAAATACTTCCTTTGTTTCTGTTGTACCTCTTCAGGTTCTTCCCAGTTAATCGCTTCCTTGACCGATTTCACAAAGGGGCCTATGAGTGAAAAATCAAAGCCTGCTGCCGCCTCCAGCTCTTCCTCATCTGACGGGAATTCTTGTTCCCTAGATGTACTGGGATGGGATGGGGAGGTGCTTAGGGCTGTAACCTCCAGGTCTGGAGTTGAGATATGCGTAGCAGGGACTCCGGTAGGCTCTACAGTGACCAGTTCGTTCTCTCTGGTGGATTCGTCCATGCATTTGCGGCAGGCTAATCTGTCTGGTAGGGCTGTGGCCCCGCATACCCAGCAAGCATTCCCTGCCGGCCGGGAGGGATGTGCAGGAGACTGACGTCTATGTGCAGGGGATCTCCTGTGATAGGAACGCCTATGCCTGGAGTAGGAACTGTAAGGATATTTTAGCTTGCTGTCCTTTATTTTAGCTATAAGAATATGTATCCATCTTAGAATAATATGTATATGTGACATCTATCAAAAGTTAGTTTCAAATCCTTGTAAATAACATGATTTCCCCGAAATGACGCATGAAGGTTTTTCCTTGTTGATAGTTTCTGTATGAAGAAATAATGTCTCATTTTTAGGTGCTTTTTAATCATCTGATTTATACGTAATGTCTGTATATTAATGAAAGGGTTGAACTTTTTTTGTGATGTCGTTTTGATTATATAAGTGATTGTCTACGAAAGTAAAAAGCAGAACATTCCAGACATTTGACTGTTGTGTCATTATTTTCTTGTCGGAATGATCTCCAGATCTGAATGGGTTTTTGGGGAACACTCAAATCAGGATATGCTAGAGAAGAGGTTCACTTGCTCCTAGAAGAAGATCGTTAGCCCCCTAACAGAGTTTTGGTGGCAGCGGGTGGGATGGTCATTGTTCATGAGATGATCATCATCCAAGATCATCATCCAAGTTTCTAAAGTCCGGTGAGTCTGATTTAATTATTATTATTTCTTTCACCGTGACTTTAGTTTAAAAGACCGTTTTCTTATATGGGGTTAACAGAAGGTGTAGTGTTAAAAACATTTATGTAAATGTATGAATCTCGCAGAGATTCGTTCGGGTGACGGATCAAAGGACTCTGAGTTAGTCCAAAGGACTCTGAGTTAGTCCAAAGAACTCTGAGATAGTTCTAAAAAGAAAGGACTCTGAGTTAGTCCAAGGGGTTCTGAGAAACCCAAAGTAATATAATACAGTACTGTAAGAAGTTTTATAAAGATATCTGATAGAGTGTCCCGGAAAAACCCAAACCTCTTTGCTTGCCTTTCTTTCGCTTAGGAGATAAAATAAGTAGATAAAATAAGGTCATCTGTTTTGTCTGTGTGGAATTTGTCAGGTGTCATAAGGTAAGATGACACCTTTCCACTGCATTGTATTGTCATTGTATTATAATGAAACGTAGAGTGATGTTACAATATTTGGTGATGTATTGATGCTGACTTTTAATGATTTATATATAAATGCTTTGACTCTAAAGTATAAGATATAGATATATATATATAGTTGGCAGGATGATTCTGGCATTGATGCAGTGAGTAAAAATATTTTATTTGCCTTGCTGTAATCAGACGTTCAGTGTCATCTTAGGGAAAGTAAAAAAAAAAAGAAAAGGTTTCAAAAGTGTCCTGATTGTATTACTGGTTTACACAAATTCGTGTTTCAAGAAGGATTGATAGTGCAGGGAGTAATGTCACTTATTGGAAGGGGAGACTTATCAAGTCTGTCCCCGGTCTTTGAAGTATTGTGACATTAGGGACGTTTTTACTATTTAAAATATGGGTAGAGCGTTAATAACACTTTTTTTAAGGTAATACATGAATTGGTGAGGATAACTTTTGATTAAAACATGCTATTTGAATAATTCTTTTTGCTACTGACATCTCTTGCAAAGGGGAAGTCAGGTGCAAAATTTGGACATTTGGCTTTTTGCCAACAGGGTTCAAGTACTAATATCTCACTGACTGTAATAGATAGTGGGGAATTGTTTGTGGCATTAGTACTACCGCAATTGAAGGCACTGTTTGAACCTGTTGGCATACTGCAAAAAGGAAAAAAGAGACTTAGTATCTAATTAGAATGTTTAGAAAGAAAAAATAAATATATGTGTTGTGGAGATCGGCTGGACCGAGTAAAGGTACAGTCCTTTAAATACAGACTTATTAAAGTCTGTCTTGAAAAAAAAACAAAAAAAACGTTGATTGAAAAAGACGCAGCAGGATGTTTTGACATCTCAAAACAAACACCAGTATCAACACATTAGCAAAATGATTTCTTAGGAAATCAAAGGGGAAACTTTTATAAAAAGAGGAAAGGGGGCAAGGACAAAGAGGGAGTTACATACAGAGAAAGAGGATTTCTTAAAGAAAGGAATCTTAAGGGAAATTGTCTCGCCTTATAATACTCCCAGTAAAAAAAAAAAAAGGCAAATGGTGACTATAGGTTTGTACAAGACCTAAGGGACATCAATAGCCTAGTCGTACCAATTGCCCAAGTAGTGCCTGATGTGCCATCAATATTTACCGCCATGCCATGCGATGCAGAGTATTTTACTGTGATTGATTTAAAGAATGTTTTTTTTCATCCCTGTAGACGAGGAGACACGGTCACTGTACTCCAAGCCACCCTTGGGCCTTGGACTGCCCCTCACGGTTCTGTATTGTTGCAGTATGTTGGTGACTTTTGGATTTGTAGTTCTTCAGAGGAGGACTGCAGAGCTGATAGCCTATCTTTATTGAAATGGTTACATGTATGTGGTTACAAAATGTTTAAGGAAAAGTTACAATGTTGTCAAGAAAAAAAAACAGTTGAGTATTTGTGCTCACAAAAGGAGAAAGAAGAGTCAGTCATAAAAGAGCTGTGGCTCTGAATGGGTTTGCCCCCCCATTTAATAGGAAGGACATGCTTACCTTCCTAGGTATGATTGGTTACTGCCGCCAATGGATACCTGACTGCTCTTTCAATGACAATATATTGAGACAAGCAATGTTTTTGAAGCAATGTCTCTAAAATGTCTGATACTGTAAAATGGTCTGATGAAATGTTAAATGTTTTTGCCATGTTTTGCCATGTTTTGCCATGTTGAAATGTATAATGGTTACCAGCCCGAGCCTCAGACCTCCTTGAATATGGCAAAATGTTTCACTTGTTTGCCAGGGAAAATTGCAGAACCATGGCGGGAGTACTGGCCCAGGAATATAGTGGGAGACTGTGCCCTGTAGTTTTTTTCTCAAAGATGGTCCCGGTGCGCTCAAGCGTCCTGATCTATGGTGGTTGAGATGGTCACTTCTTTCACTGTGGGACATGACGCCACACTTCACATCACTTACAATGTGTCAATCTTGTTGAAAAATGTACATACACAGCACATGTCTGCTCAGAGTTTGAGCGGATATGAGGTGATTTTAAACGCTTTTTTAGGATTAAAAAGGAGAACAGGATGAGGTTGTGCCATAATATGACTGCATAAACCTCATTCACCAAGACACATCACCCAGGTCCACAGCACTACCGGACACACAGAATGTTTTTGTGGATGGTTCTTGCTCTAGGCTATAGTACACTGCAGAGCACACACAGGCCAACAGACAAAGATAGCCAGGGGAAATGAGCAGGTCTGGCTGACCCTGCTGCTAAATAAGCTGCTATCTCACAGACAGCAGACATCCAAATTGCTATGCTGATACCTGTCCTATCCCCATTTGAACAGTCACTTGCAGATCTCCAGGATTATGCATCGAATTATGAGTTAAGGGACTGGAATGGAAAGGGTGTGTAGAGAGATCCAAGGTCTGGATTTCTCTGCAAAGAGGGGAAACCATGTATACCAACAGCAAGTGCATTCATAGTACCACGGAATAGGCCACGCAGGTATATGAGTTACGGCTGATTTCACACACAGGCCCAAACTAGGCAAAAGACAGGAATATCTTTTGATAATTGTGAACATGTTCTCAAATGGTCCAGCTTTTATAGCCAGGGTCTGCCAAGGACTTGGTAAAAACTCTCAAGATAGAATGGAAGTTTCACATTCCCTATCACCCTCCAAGTTCAGGAATAGTAGAAAGAATGAATAGAACAATAAAAGACAAGATAAGAAAGACCACAGGAGGAACCTTTGCCAATTGGAGAAAGGTCCTCCCAGCAGTCCAGACAGAAATACGTTTTTTTCGAAGTTTTGATGAGTAGATTCCCCCCCCCCCCATAGGCCAGAGCACCTTTAATGGTAGAAAAGGAAGATTTAGACTTAATACAGGAAGAATATGTAAGAAAACTGGTTGAAATATTGGATACAGTCAAAGAAATGTTGCTCGCACCTCTCTTTTTTCTTCACAGGAAGCTACTCATCTCTTCAAGGAGGGAGGGTCCAACAGCTGAACAGAAATAAGAAGCAAGAGTATCCCTTTGGACCTCCTACTAAGGTGATTGCAGTGATCAGAATGGCTATCCTGGTGGAAAACTGCTAGTCCGGGATCCATGCCAGCCGAGTAAAAAAGGTTGCAAAAAAGCCCCAAGAGCAGGAAGGAGATCCTTAATACAGGATGCCCTCAAGCAGAAGTCCAAGCAGATGAAGGAGGAGTTCCTGGAAAAGCAGGTCCGGCCAGAGAAGATGACCTCGCTTATTTCACCACAGACTTCTGGCAAAACATTTTGCTTCCTGTTCCTGATCACCCTGATGGTGTTCCCGCCCACTTGGATCTTCACTAACTGTATTTGCCATCCTAAAGATTTGGGTGCCATTAAAAGTATTTGTGGAAACACACATACACAGAAGTATTACAGTGATACAAGTTAGAAATAAAAGAGACATTGAAGACATTGAAGACATTGAAGATAATTTTGCTGATAAAATGCTTTTGTTAAAATTTAAATATGCTTATGCTCGGAAATCAGGATTTCAGAAATGTTGGATTTGTGGCAAATTGCACCTTAGCACTGTTAGGATACCCCTAATAGCTATACCTTTAAATATTACTCCCCTTTTAAAAGGAAATATTCCCCTTGACCTTTTGAATGTCAGCAGAAGAACTAATGACACCATTTCCTTTCACATCATCAATAGAAGTCATAATCCTACCTGGTGTTTCAATTTAGGGAATTCTACTAGAAATGCTCATATCTGTAGTCAATTTGTTTTGAATATTTCTAATTGCTATGCCCCTAGTGGGAAGTCTTGTTTTTTATATCAAACACACCACGATGAGGTCAGAGTACGGGCTAATTTTGAAAAGATTCTTGCCTCTAAAAATGATAGTAGTAAATTTGTACAGCATTTGTTTCAGGTTCTGGCAATAGTTACAGCAGTAGATAAGAAACTGCTGTGGAAAGATTTGTTATCCCTGGATTCCACAAGAGGTCCAGGGCTGTTGTTACCTGGCCTCACTGGTGCCCATAATGGGGGTGATAGGTGATAGTGATGGGAGTCATTTACTTGAGGCTAGTATACACCCCAGGTATCCATTAAAACATCGTAACAAGAGAGAGTTATTCCTTGAAAAGGATATGGCCTGGGCATGGTTCCCTTCCTGGGCAGGATGGGGAATAGATTTGATGAAAAGGTTGAATAATTATTTAGGAATTATTGATAAGATTATGGAAAAAAATTCTGATGACATTTCTAAACTTAATGTTGAAACTAGGGCTATTAGAAAACAACTAGAATTACATGACTTAGCTATTGAAAGCATGAGTTTAGCCCTTACAGGATTATGTGAAATGACTGAGGATTATAAATGTTGTACTTGGGTACATAATACCAGTATAGAGGTACCAGATTGTTATGATGTGATAGCTCAGCATAGAAAAGAGGTGGCCAAGCTGCAACAAGAGGCTCATAACATAGCCCAGACCTGGAGTCCTTTTGGAAATGTTGATTTTGGATTTGGAGGGATATTCTCTTGGATATTCTTTTTCCTTTTCCTTTATCTTGTGTACAAGCTTATTATGTGCCTTATTAATAGAGCCACTCGCATTTCAGATCCCTCATCTCCCAATAAAACGTATCTCAGTATGTATCATCAGAAGCAAGCTGAGAATATCGCCATGATAAGGAAGTGAGATCATACATATATATATATATACATGTGTGATCAAAGAGGGGATTGTAAGGATATTTTAGCTTGCTGTCCTTTATTTTAGCTATAAGAATATGTATCCATCTTAGAATAATATGTATATGTGACATCTATCAAAAGTTAGTTTCAAATCCTTGTAAATAACATGATTTCCCCGAAATGACGCATGAAGGTTTTTCCTTGTTGATAGTTTCTGTATGAAGAAATAATGTCTCATTTTTAGGTGCTTTTTAATCATCTGATGTATACGTAATGTCTGTATATTAATGAAAGGGTTGAACTTTTTTTGTGATGTCGTTTTGATTATATAAGTGATTGTCTACGGAAGTAAAAAGCAGAACATTCCAGACATTTGACTGTTGTGTCATTATTTTCTTGTCGGAATGATCTCCAGATCTGAATGGGTTTTTGGGGAACACTCAAATCAGGATATGCTAGAGAAGAGGTTCACTTGCTCCTAGAAGAAGATCGTTAGCCCCCTAACAGGAACGACTCCTCCTACGGCTTCCTCTGTGGGCGACTTCTGCCGAGTGAGCGGCTTCGCCTATGGCTGGAGCGGCTTCTCCGCAGAGAGGTCTCTCTTCGTCTTGATTTTGACGACCTTGATGACCAATTAGGCAGCATTAGTACGATCCTGCTCTCTTTTTCAATCTTCACTACTTACCATGGAAATCCCCCCCCCTTACCTATTGGGCTGATTGTGATCTGCTGGGGCAGTGGTCTCCATGGAAAGGAAACTGTGATAGACCTGGCAGAGATATAGGCAGGTATAAACATGCAGTCAGCCAAACACAAGTACCAGATAGACCTGGCAGAGATATAGGCAGGTATAAACATGCAGTCAGCCAAACACAGGTACCAGAAGAAAGGAGAAACCACTTACCCCAAGGGGGAACGCCAGAAGGAAAAACAGAGCTGATAAAGCAGTCAGGGTGTCTTCAGGAACCAGAGGCATCATATAATGACAGATTGAGGCTTTTAAAAGAACCACCATGGCCGCCGAGGTCACGACCCACCTGCACATGCTCAGTAGCGGCGCGCCCTGCTCCATCTTGGAACCTGGCGAACTGACCAGGCCGCCCTGAGAGTGTGCACCGCACACACAGAAGGAATGAAAAGTGTAATGGAGACCGCTGCACACAACTAAGCCTATTTATGGCTTATACTGGAGCCGCAACATACCCCTGAGATCACCAGAGTGGGGTTCCTTCCATCTAGCTCATTTAGAGGCTGTACAGGTAAGGACTTCCACCCAGGAGAGGCTAGAACCTGGCTGGGGCGAATTCGGTAAGGGGGTGCTTCTGACATCTTCAGTCCTTCAGGTGAGGAATAATAAGAGAATACTGGGGCGGGGGCCATCTTTACAACTTATAGCTATGTGGTCCTATCAGGTTGTGAGGGGCGGAGTCACAACCCAAAGTGTATGCTGCCATGATGCGACAGGAAAGTCATTTAAAACTACTCGTGGCTATTAATGAATTGCCGGTCCCGAGTCTCCCAACAATACACATAAAAGTTCATTGATAAAAACGGCATGGGAATTCACCACAGGGGAACCCCGAACCAAAATTTAAAAAAAAATGATGTGGGGGTCCCCCTAAATTCAATACCAGGCCCTTCAGGTCTGGTATGGATTTTAAGGGGAACCCCGCGCCAAAATTAAAAAAAAAATTGGCGTGGGGTCCAGCCAAAAATCCATACCAGACCCTTATTCGAGAATGCAACCTGGCAGGCCGCAGGAAAAGAGGGGGGGACGAGAGAGCGCCCCCCCCTCCTGAACCATACCAGGCCACATGCCCTCAACATTGGGAGGGTGCTTTGGGGTCCCCCCTAAAGCACCTGACGTTACGTGGCCCCTACGCATCCACGATTGGATGGAAGGCTCCCGCTGTGTGACGCTTCTCCTCTTCTGACGGTTCTTATATAACGGAGGGCGGGGCCACCCGGTGACCCCACCCCCTTTGATGCACGGGGACTTCCCTGTGGCATTCCCTGTGATGTCAGAGGGGGGCGGGGTTACCCGTAATGTAACGGGTGACCCCCTCTGACATCACGGGGACTGCCACAGGGAAGTCCCCGTGCGTCAGAGGGGGCAGGGTCACCGGGTGGCCCCACCCTCCGTTATATAAGAACCGTCAGAAGAGGAGAAGCGTCACACAGCGGGAGCCTTCCATCTAATCGTGGATGCGTAGCGGCCCGAGAAGAAGATGAAGAAAAGAAGATGAAGACAAGGAGGCGCGACGGAGGAAGATGCTGGACGAGAACACCAGAAGAACCATAACAACCAGAAGAACCAGAAGAGGAAGAAGATGGAGGAAGAAACCGAAGCATGAAGGAAGAAAGAAGTTAAAAGAAAGAAGAAATAAAGGAATTGTCAAAAACTGTCTCGTCATTTTTAACATTTTTGACAGTTTTTTTGTGAAATGGTAGGGGTACTTTTGTGCCCCCTTACCATTTCACACAGGGGGGAGGGCTGGGATCTGGGGGACACCTTGTTAAAGGGGGCTTCCAGATTCCGATAAGCCCCCCGCCCGCAGACCCCCACAACCACCGGCCAGGGTTGTGGGGATGAGGCCCTTGTCCTCATCAACATGGGGACAAGGTGCTTTAGGGGGAACCCCAAAGCACCCTCCCAATGTTGAGGGCATGTGGCCTGGTATGGTTCAGGAAGGGGTGGCGCTCTCTCGTCCCCCCTCTTTTCCTGCGGCCTGCCAGGTTGCATGCTCGGATAAGGGTCTGGTATGGATTTTTGGGGGGACCCCAAGCCAATTTTTTTTTTAATTTTGGCGCGGGGTTCCCCTTAAAATCCATACCAGACCTGAAGGGTCTGGTATGTATTTTGAGGGGGACCCCTACGTCTTTTTTTTTAAAATTTTGGCACGGGGTTCCCCTTAATATCCATACCAGACCTGAAGGGCCTGGTATTGAATTTATGGGGACCCCCCACGTCATTTTTTTTTAAATTTTGGTTCGGGGTTCCCCTGTGGGGAATTCCCATGCCGTTTTTATCAATGAACTTTTATGTGTATTGTCGGGAGACTCGGGACCGGCAATTCATTAATAGCCGCGAGTAGTTTTAAATGACTTTTTTTCCTTTGAAATGTCATTTTGCTGTCAGACTGTTCTAAGCACGGGAAACATGCGCCCCTTTACAGTCATACTATAGACACCCCTACAGGTACGAAATTTAACCACTTGATGACCGCCTCACGCTGATATACGTCAGCAGAATGGCACGGGCAGGCAAAATCACGTACCTGGTACGTGATTGCCTTCCCGCGGGGGGTCCGATCGGACCCCCCCAGTGCCTGCGGCGGTCGCCTTTGGTCAGGCAGAGTTTAGAGATGAGGGGGAGGCCATCCGATCGTGGCCCCCCCCTCGCGATCACTCCCAGCCAGTGAGATTCTTCCCCTGCCTCTGTGTAGTACACAGAGGCAGGGGATGTGATGTCATCTCTCCTCAGCTCGGCATTTTCCGTTCCGGCGCCGAGGAGAGAAGACTGAAATGTGAGTGCACAACACACACACATCACAGTAGAACATGCCAGGCACACATAACACCCCCCTGTACCCCCCAATCCCCGCCCCGATCACCCCCTAATCACCCCTCCCCCCCCAGTCACACTGACACCAAGCAGTTTTTTTTTTCTGATTACTGCATGGTGTCAGTTTGTGACAGTTACTGTGGTAGGGCAGTTAGTATTAGCCCCCTGTAAGTCTAGGGTACCCCCCTAACCCCCCCTAATAAAGTTTTAACCCCTTGATCACCCCCTGTTGCCAATGTCACTAAGCAATCATTTTTCTGATCGCTGTATTAGTGTCACTGGTGACGCTAGTTAGGGACGTAAATATTTTGGTTTGCCGTCAGCGTTTTATAGCGACAGGGACCCCCATATACTACCTAATAAATGTTTTAACCCCTTGATTGCCCCCTAGTTAACCCTTGCACCACTGATCACCATATAACTGTTACGGGTGACGCTGGTTAGTTTGTTTATTTTTTATAGTGTCAGGGCACCCACCATTTATTACCTAATAAAGGTTTAGCCCCCTGATTGCCCGGCGGTGATATGCGTCGCCCCAGGCAGGGTCAGATTAGCGCCAGTACCGCTAACACCCACGCACGCAGCATACCCCTCCCTTAGTGGTATAGTATCTGAACGGATCAATATCTGATCCGATCAGATCTATACTAGCGTTCCCAGCAGTTTAGGGTTCCTAAAAACGCAGTGTTAGCGGGATCAGCGCAGATACCTGCTAGCACCTGCGTTTTGCCCCTCCGCCCGGCCCAGCCCACCTAAGTGCAGTAACGATCGATCACTGTCACTTACAAAACACTAAACGCATAACTGCAGTGTTTGCAGAGTCAGGCCTGATCACTGCGATCGCTAACAGTTTTTTTGGTAGCATCTTGGTGAACTGGTAAGCACCAGCCCCAAGCAGTGTCAGGTTAGTGCCAGTAGCGCTAACACCCACGCACGCACCGTACACCTCCCTTAGTGGTATAGTATCTGAACGGATCAATATCTGATCCGATCAGATCTATACTAGCGTCCCCAGCAGTTTAGGGTTCCAAAAACGCAGTTAGCGGGATCAGCCCAGATACCTGCTAGCACCTGCGTTTTGCCCCTCCGCCTGGCCCAGCCCAGCCCACCCAAGTGCAGTATCGATCGATCACTGACACTTACAAAACACTAAATGCATAACTGCAGCGTTTGCAGAATCAGGCCTGATCCCTGCGATCGCTAACAGTTTTTTTGGTAGCGTTTTGGTGAACTGGCAAGCACCAGCGGCCTAGTACACCCCGGTCGTAGTCAAACCAGCACTGCAGTAACACTTGGTGACGTGGCGAGTCCCATAAGTGCAGTTCAAGCTGGTGAGGTGGCAAGCACAGGTAGTGTCCCGCTGCCACCAAAAAGACAAACACAGGCCCGTCGTGCCCATAGTGCCCTTCCTGCTGCATTCGCCAATCCTAATTGGGAACCCACCACTTCTGCAGCGCCCGTACTTCCCCCATTCACATCCCCAACCAAATGCAGTCGGCTGCATGAGAGGCATTTTCTTTATGTCCTCCCGAGTACCCCTACCCAGCGAACCCCCCCAAAATAGATGTGTCTACAGCAAGTGCGGATATAGGCGTGACACCCGCTATTATTGTCCCTCCTGTCCTAACAAATCTGGTCTTTGCATTGGTGAATGTTTTGAACGCTACCATGCACTAGTTGAGTATTAGCCTAGGGTACAGCATTGCACAGAGTAGGACACACTTTCACAGGGTCTCCCAAGATGCCATCACATTTTGAGAGACCCGAACCTGGAACCGGTTACCGTTATAAAAGTTACAGTTACAAAAACAGTGTAAAAAAAAAACAAACAAAAAAAAACACAAAACAAAATATAAAATAAAATAGTTGTTGTTTTATTGTTCTCTCTCTATTCCCTCTCTATTGTTCTGCTCTTTTTTACTGTATTCTATTCTGCAATGTTTTATTGTTATCATGTTTTATCATGTTTGCTTTTCAGGTATGCAATTTTTTATACTTTACTGTTTACTGTGCTTTATTGTTAACCATTTTTTGTCTTCAGGTACGCCATTCACGACTTTGAGTGGTTATACCAGAATGATGCCTGCAGGTTTAGGTATCATCTTGGTATCATTCTTTTCAGCCAGCGGTCGGCTTTCATGTAAAAGCAATCCTAGCAGCTAATTAGCCTCTAGACTGCTTTTACAAGCAGTGGGAGGAAATCCCCCCCCCCACCGTCTTCCGTGTTTTTCTCTGGCTCTCCTGTCTCAACAGGGAACCTGAGAATGCAGCCGGTGATTCAGCCAGCTGACCATAGAGCTGATCAGAGACCAGAGTGGCTCCAAACAGCTCTATGGCCTAAGAAACTGGAAGCTACGAGCATTTTATGACTTAGATTTCGCCGGATGTAAACAGCGCCATTGGGAAATTGGGAAAACATTTTATCACACCGATCTTGGTGTGGTCAGATGCTTTGAGGGCAGAGGAGAGATCTAGGGTCTAATAGACCCCAATTTTTTCAAAAAAGGAGTACCTGTCACTACCTATTACTATCATAGAGGATATTTACATTCCCTGAGATAACAATAAAAATGATTTAAAAAAAATGAAAGGAACAGTTTAAAAATAAGATAAAAAAGCAAAAAAATAATAAAGAAAAAAAAAAAGCACCCCTGTTCCCCCCTGCTCTCGCGCTAAGGTGAACGCAAGCGTCGGTCTGGCGTCAAATGTAAACAGCAATTGCACAATGCACGTGAGGTATCACCGCGAAGGTCAGATCGAGGGCAGTAAGTTTAGCAGTAGACCTCCTCTGTAAATCTAAAGTGGTAACCTGTAAAGGCTTTTAAAGGCTTTTAAAAATGTATTTAGTTTGTTGCCACTGCACGTTTGTGCGCAATTTTAAAGCAGGTCATGTTTGGTATCCATGTACTCGGCCTAAGATCATCTTTTTTATGTCATCAAACATTTGCGCAATATAGTGTGTTTTAGTGCATTAAAATTTAAAAAAGTGTGTTTTTTCCCCAAAAAATGCGTTTGAAAAATCGCTGCGCAAATACTGTGTGAAAAAAAAAAAAAAATGAAACACCCACCATTTTAATCTGTAGGGCATTTGCTTTAAAAAAATATATAATGTTTTGGGGTTTAAAGTAATTTTCTTGCAAAAAAAAAATAATTTTTTCATGTAAACAAAAAGTGCCAGAAGGGGCTTTGTCTTCAAGTGGTTAGAAAAGTGGGTGATGTGTGACATAAGCTTCTAAATGTTGTGCATAAAATGCCAGGGCAGTTCAAAACCCCCCCAAATGACCCCATTTTGGAAAGTAGACACCCCAAGCTATTTGCTGAGAGGCATGTCGAGTCCATGGAATATTTTATATTGTGACACAAGTTGCGGGAAAGAGACGATTTTTTTTTTTTTGCACAAAGTTGTCACTAAATGATATATTGCTCAAACATGCCATGAGAATATGTGAAATTAAACCCCAAAATGCATTCTGTTGCTTCTCCTGAGTACGGGGATACCACATGTGTGAGACTTTTTGGGAGCCTAGCCACGTACGGGACCCCGAAAACCAAGCACCGCCTTCAGGCTTTCTAAGGGCGTAAATTTTTGATTTCACTCTTCACTGCCTATCACAGTTTCGGAGGCCATGGAATGCCCAGGTGGCACAACCCCCCCCCCCCCCCCAAATGACCCCATTTTGGAAAGTGGACACCCCAAGCTATTTGCTGAGAGGTATAGTGAGTATTTTGCAGACCCCACTTTTTGTCACAAAGTTTTGAAAATTGAAAAAAGAAAAAAAAAATTTTTCGTGACTTTCTTCATTTTCAAAAACAAATGAGAGCTGCAAAATACTCACTATGCCTCTCAGCAAATAGCTTGGGGTGTCTACTTTCCAAAATGGGGTCATTTGGGGGGGTTTGTGCCATCTGGGCTTTCCATGGCCTCCGAAACTGTGATTATTATATATGAACTTTAACATTATTGATGCACATACACTGTTTTTTAGTTTTGCCTATGAACGTTTTGTTTGGTCACTATTACCACTCCCAATTTTTCACTGTATTGGGTTCACCATTTGTTACAGTCTATCTGGTATCATCATTTTATTTATTTATTTTTTATGTGATTTTAGTTTTTCATCACTGACTATTTCTCTTCATTGGACATTTTTTCTTTTGTTGCACATCTTATCTCGGATTGAATATTTGATGATCATTTCATACAGCCACTTAGTGTTTTTACACAAGTCAGTTATGGGATTAAGTCCCACTTGCATTGATGTGTTTTGCGCAAAATTAACTACCAGCTTAGAAATTATATTGTAAGGACCAATGAATCTTGGGGCAAACTTGAGAGAAGGACCCCGGAGTCTGATGTTCCTGGTAGAAAGCCAGACTTTGTCTCCTGACTGTAGAGAATGCGGCTTACGCCTGCAACGGTCAGAAAAACTTTTGAACTTGTTGGCAGCTTTCTGGAGGGAATCATGAACGTCAACCCACATGGAATTGAATGATTCCTGAACAGTAGCCAAAGCTGGGTGGTCAGAAGAACAGGTCATAGGAAGAGGAAGCTGAGGATGTCTTCCATAAACAGTGACAAAGGGTGTCTTCTGAGAACTGACATTGACATGATTGTTGTGGGAGAACTCTGCCCACGGGAGTAATGATGCCCAATCATTGTGATGAGCCAAGACCAAGGTACGGAGAAAGACCTCCAACTCCTGATTAACCCTTTCAGTCTGGCCATTGGATTGGGGATGGTAAGAAGAGGTAAAGTCCAAGGTAATGTTGAGGGATTTGCAAAAGCGTGAAGTAAACTGAACACCCCTGTCCAAAACGACATGGGAAGGGACACCATGAAGACGGAAAATCTCTTGTACGAAAATGGGAACCAAGGCAGGAGCAGAAGGGCAGGAGCAGAAGGGAGACCAGAAAGAGGAACAAAATGGAGAAATCTTGGAAAATCGATCAATTACCACCCAAATGATCGTATTCTTCCCAGAAGGTGGAAGATCGGTGATGAAGTCCATGGCTATGTGAGACCAGGGCTCCTTGGGAATGGGCAAGGGCATGAGAAGACCAGCAGGAGCCTGCGTGGAGGACTTAGACTGGGCACAGACATGACAAGCCTTAACATAGTCTTTAACATTCGAATGGAGAGTAGGCCATCAGTAGTGGCAACTGATGAGGAGGAAGGATCGAAGAAACCCAGCATGACCTGCCACCTTGGAGTCATGTCCCCAACAAAGGATCTTCGCTCTTAGCTCAGTGGGAACGAAGGTCTTGCCAGGAGGAATTTTTGACTTCAGGGTGGTAGAATGGGCAAGGATGCATGATGTAGGGATAATCGGCTCAGGTTTAATGGTAGGCTCCTCATCCTGAATGTCAAAAGATCTAGAGAGTGCATCAGCCCGACTGTTGCAGGAACCAGGTTTGAATGTAATGTTGAAGTTAAAACGGGAAAAGAAGAGACTCCACCCCGCTTGTCTGGGATTCAATCGTTTGGCATTCTGTAAGTACTGCAGATTTTTATGGTCAGTGAAAATTGTTATGGAATGTGGGTAACCCTCCAAGAGATGACGCCACTCCTCCAATGCCAATTTAATCGCAAGAAGTTCCCGATTACCAATAGTGTAATTCTTCTCCGCCTGAGAAAAAAAGTTTCTGGAGAAAAACACACATGGTAGACATTTTTTCCCAAAGGATTGAAGAAGCACAGCTCCCACCCCAGTTGAGGAAGCGTCAACTTCAATAAAAAATGGATATCCCAGATCAGGTTGCCTCAACAAAGGTCCAGAAATGAAGGCCTGTTTCAAATCATTAAAAGGCAGAGACAGCTTCGGGGGACCACTCCATGGCATTAGCACCCTTCTTGGTCAAGGTGATAATTGGCCTAGCAATAGAGGAGTAATTCCTAGTGAACTGCCTGTAATAATTAGTGAACCCAAGAAAGCGCTGTGTGGCCTTGAGGCCGGCAGGAAGAGGCCAGTTGGTAATGGCTGAGACCTTCCCAGGATCCATACGAAGACGGAAGTTTGAGACGAAGCATCCCAGAAACAGGACTTCAGAACATTCAAAAGAACATTTCTCCAGCTTGGCGTACAGATTATTTTCTCGAAGGCGCTGAAGTACAATCCGGACATGGTCTCTGTGAACCGACAGACTATCGGAAAAGATGAGAATGTCATCCAGGTAGATGACAACAAATTGGTAAAGCAGATCCCTGAAGATTTCCTTAACAAAGTTTTGGAACACCGCTGGGGCGTTACACGAACCAAAGGGCATGACCAAGTACTCATAATGCCCATCTCTAGTGTTAAACGCAGTTTTCCATTCATCCCCTTCCAGTATTCAGATCAAATTGTATGCACCCCTGTGATCCAACTTGGTAAAAATGGAGGCACTTTTCAACCTGTCAAATAGTTCCGATATTAGGGGTAGGAGGTATCGATTTTTGATCCTTACTGCGTTTAGGCCTCGGTAGTCAATGCAGGGTCTTAGGGTACCATCCTTTTTGGCAACAAAAAAGAACCCTGCTCCTGCAGGCGATGAGGATTTCTGGATGAATCCCTTTTCTAGATATTCCGCAACATACTCAGACATGGCCTGGGTCTCTGGGATGGACAGAGGGTAGGTACGACCCCTGGGTAGAGCTGCTCTGGGAACAAGGTCAATGGCACAGTCAAAGGACCTGTGAGGAGGAAGCACCTCAGCTGACTTTTTACAGAACACATCCCGGAAATCGCTATATGCAGTGGGAAGGACAGAGGATACTGAGGTGGTAGCCATGGGAAGCCTCCCCTTAGGGGCAACCTTGAGTAGGCAGGAAGAGAAACAGGAGGGACCCCAAGCCAGGATCTGCCCAGAAGTCCAGTCAATGTGTGGAGAGTGGAGCTGCAACCAAGGAAGCCCCAATACGATAGGGGTTGAGACCTTAGGAGGCATAAGAAAGGATATCCACTCCTGGTGGAATATCCCTACCGACATCTTAACAGGAGGGGTCTGGAAGCGGATAGGGCCCCCTGGAAGAACAGTGCCATCAATCGCTGAGACCATCAATGGAGTGGTGAGGGGTAAAAGGGTAAGGTTCATGGAAGATGCAGTTCTCCAGTCCATAAAGTTGCCAGCGGCTCCCAAATCCACTGACAAGTGGGAATGGTGCTGCGCTAATCCTAAAATAAGCTCTAATAACTAGGTGCAGGTGTGTTACGATTTACTTAGGTGGGGGACTTATCTCCTGCCCTAAATCAAGCATATGGTAGTAGTCTCAAACAAACAGAAGGTGTAACACTGTGTTGTGCTCAAACAGTATGTACATAAACAATAAGAGAGTCAAGCTCACCTAAATAATCCTAAATAAAGCTATATGTTGAATATCAACATAAGTATATGCAATGTAAACACTTGGCTTGTGGTGCAAAAATAAATATAAAAAGAATAAATTAAATAAATTAAAACCAAAAATACAATGTGACAATCAATGCTCAAGTATTACACAATGTCTGTGACGAAAGGAATGCAGTGTCCAGTGCCAGCAGAAAGTGCTCACAATATTATGAAAGCAATGCTATAAATCAATAGATTTATAGCATTGCACGTAGATACAGTATATACTGATACTGCAGCTAGCAAAATCAACTGCCTGCCTGTAGTATGAGAACACCACCAATCTTCTACAGGTAGCTTTAGATGAACACTGTGCAGAGGTCGCACTACACTAACTTGTAGCTTTAGCTGAACACTGTGCAGAGGACGCACTACACCAACGTTAAAATAATGTAGCTGCCTGCGGTAGTGATAGGATCAGGAAAATGCCACCAACCTTCTACAGGTAGCTTTAGCTGAATACTGTGCAGAGGGCGCACTACACTAACGTTAAAATAATGTAGCTGCCTGCGGTAGTGATAGGATCAGGAAAACACCACCAACCTTCTACAGATAGCTTTAGCTGAACACTGTGCAAAGGTCGCACTACACTAACGTGTAAATAATGTAGCTGCCTACGGTAGTGATAGGATCAGGAAAACACCACCAACCTTCTACAGGTAGCTTTAGCTGAACACTGTGCAGAGGTTGCACTACACTAACGTGTAAATAATGTAGCTGCCTGCGGTAGTGATAGGATCAGGAAAACACCACCAACTTTTTACAGATAGCTTTACCTGAACACTGTGAAGAGAACGCACTACACGAACGTTAAAATAATGTAGCTGCCTGCGGTAGTGATAGGATCAGGAAAACACCACCAACCTTCTACAGGTAGCTTTAGCTGAACACTGTGCAGAGGTTGCCCTACACTAACGTGTAAATAATGTAGCTGCCTGCAGTAGTGATAGGATCAGGAAAACACCACCAACCTTCTACAGATAGCTTTAGCTAAATACGGTGAAGAGGACGCACTACACTAACGTTAAATTAATGTAGCTGCCTGCGGTAGTGATAGGATCAGGAAAACACCACCAACCTTCTACAGGTTGCTTTAGCTGAACACTGAGTAGAGGTCACACTACACTAACATGTAAATAATGTAGCTGCCTGCGGTAGTGATAGGATCAGGAAAACACCACCAACCTTCTACAGCTAGCTTTAGCTGAACACTGTGAGGAGGACGAACTAAACCAACTTGTAGCTTTAGCTGAACACTGTGAGGAGGACGCACTACACTAACTGTAAATAGTCTAGCTGCCTGACTGTAGTACTAATAGGATCAGAAGAACACCAGCATTTTTCTTAAGGTAGCTATAAATACTATAACAACACAAGCCTGCCTGTCAGTAGGAAGATAATAACAGGAATGGATCTAGCTAAACTGAATACAGTGTATATATATATATATATATATATATATATATATATATATATATATATATATATATACACACACAACACCTGGGATGCATATATATACACAATACACTGTAAGTGCAGCTAACTGACTGACTGTCCTGCCTAATCTAACTTAAATCAAATGACACTGTCTCTCTGTCTCAGTCTCTCAACGCCGGTACACACTACACAGGGCCGCCGTGCAGGCGGCCTTATATAGTGTGGGGCGTGTACTAAACCCCCTGAGCCATAATTGGCCAAAGCCACCCTGGCTTTGGCCAATTACATCTCTCTCTACAGACGGCGCTGTGATTGGCCAAGCATGGGGGTCATAGTTTATGCTTGGCCAATCATCAGCCAGCAATGCACTGCGATGCCGCAGTGAATTATGGGCCATGACGCGCCACACGAATTTGGCGCAAACGACCCATATCGTTCGCAATTCGGCGAACAGACGATGTTCAAGTCAAACATAGGTTCGACTCGAACATGAAGCTCATCCCTAGTGGCTGCTAATGATCCTAGTAGTCTGAGGCAGTGAGATGCTGAGATGTATGATTGAGCTGCTGTTCTCTCTAGTCAGGAGATTAACGCTGTTGCCTTCTCTAGAGGGAATTCCACAATGTTTTTCTCGGTGTCCAGAATGGCCCCCCAGAAGTGTCCAGTGGGCATTGGTTGACTCTTCTTTCAACCTAGACCTAGCAAGGTTCTGACTAGGATTTCCCGATGTTCCACTAAGACTTGAGGTGTTGGGGCTACTAGTAGGACATCGTCCAAGTAATGGAACACACGCAGGCCTTGTTTGTGTAATTTGGCTATGGTCGGGAGTAGTATCTTGGAAAATATTCTTGGGGATGTCGATAGGCCGAATGGTAAGCATACAAACTGAAAGTGGTATTTCATTATCGCAAAGCGCAAATATTTGTGGCATTGTTGATGGACCGGAACATGTAGATATGCGTCCTTCAAGTCCAAGGACAACATCCACTCCCCCTGGCCGATAGCTTGTATGATTGATTGTAGAGATTCCATTTTGAATTTCTGCACTGTTATGTACTGGTTCAATTCTCAGAGATCTAATACCAGCCTTAAATCACCTTTTTCTTGATTAAGAAAATGGGAGAATAGAATGCCTGGTATCTTTCTCGGTCCGGCACTGGTTCTATTGCTCTTTTCTGTAAGTGTTTGAACATATTCGAGAATTATTATGCCCTGTACACATGGTCGGACATTGATCGGACATTCCGGCAACAAAATCCAATGGATTTTTTCCGACGGATGTTGGTTCAAACTTGTCTTGCATACACAGGGTCACACAAAGTTGTCGGAAAATCCGATCGTTCTGAACACGGTGACGTAAAACACGTATGTCGGGACTATAAACGGGCCAATAGCTTTCGAATCTTAATTTATTCTGAGCATGCGTGGCACTTTGTGTGCCGGATTTGTGTACAAACGATCGGAATTTCCGACAACGGATTTTGTTGTCGGAAAATTTTATAGCAAGTAAACCGGGGTAGCTCTGGAGGATTCAGAAATTGCCAACGATGGCCCTCCTGAATTATTTTCATGACCCGAGGGTCCTGGATCTGCTCAGCCCAAACTTGCGCATAGTGGCACAGTCGGGTACCAACCATGCTAGTTTGGGAGGAGGGATCCTCAAAAAGGTTTCTGCGTCGTGCTTTGTTTATCTTTGTTCACCCGTGTTACTGATGTTTGTGGGTTTCTCCAATTTCTTCTGATGTTTCTGTTTGCTCCAAATGACTTTCTGTCTCTTGATTTATTTGTAAATTGTCTTCTTTCTGGTTATCGCTGACGTATGGTTTTCAGGTCTTGCGGGATCAACCCTGACTTACCCCCTGTTAATTTTTCAGATAGAAGCTTCTAGTTTGCTACCGAATAAGGGTTTCCCATCAAAGGGAATTCGGCACCAATTGGTTTTCAATGACCCGTCTGCCATCCAAGGCTTGAGCCATAACGCTTTCCTCGCCATTGCTGATGACAACATTATTCTGCCTGCACTTCGCAGCATATCGATCGCAGCTTTGCCAACGAAGTCGCCTGCCATCTTTGTACCTTTGTTACTAATGTGTTTCCTGTGTCTGTCATCAGTTCTGCCTCCCCATTCTCTGCCAATGCTGTTATGGATTTGGCTACTGACGTTAGTGCCAGTGCTGGCTTACAGGCACTCCCTGCGACCATATAGACTTTCTTTAGTTCTATGTCTATCTTCCTTTCTGACACATCCTTGAAGGAGACCGCATCATCCATCGGCAGTGTAACGTGCCTAGCTAGTCTGATGACAGCTGCGTCCACTAATGGTGGTTCTTCCCATGCCTGGACATCCTCCTCCTTGAAGGGGTACATTTTCACAAACCTGTTTGATAGAGATGGCTTTCTTTCAAATGTCTTCCACTCATCATACATGACAAGGGAAATGAGAGTATTGTCTTTTTTAATTGTGGATAGTATTTCCTGGTTTTCACAGGTTGTGCGATTCCCTCCTCCCACTCAAGGGCTTCTCTTACTGCCTTTACCAGTGGTACTAGAGCAAAGTCAAACCCAGCAAATGACTCTTCTCCTGCCGGAGATTCATCCTCTGAGCCTGATGCTAGTGAAGGTTCTCTTGTGGTATTTTTCTGTGCTAATAATGGGCTGGACACTGCCCCTGGCTGTGTCCTGCAGGTAGTCTCATATTGTCTGTTTGATTAATGCAATCATGTCAGCCTTTTCTGTCTCCTTATCTCCTGCGGCTTCTAGCAGGCATGCCCAACAGGAAGTCAGCCCTGACGCCATCTTGGTTCACCTCCACCGACCGGTAGTTTTGAACCGCCATTTTGAAAGAGGGCGCTGCCCTCATTTTCATGTTTTCATGTTTCTGCTGTAGTTTGCTCACTGGCCATTCAGTGAATGTCCAACAGTGCTTGTTTTTACCAGAATGATGTCCTGTTTATGGAGTAAAGTGCCAGCAACGGGGGAACCATGCTGCCTGAGCGTATAGGGGGGGTTGTGTCCTACCTGTCCTAGAGACCAGTATCCTGGCCCCTCCAGCACCTGGGTCTGGAGGGGGGCTCCCTCTTATGGATGATTAACAACTGAACAGAGGGGCTTCGCTACAGGAAAGAGGCTGAATCTATTCGGCTGGCCAGATGAACCCGGCAAGGTGAGGGAAAAATTAAAAAATCTTCTGTAGTTATGTAGTTATGGTTAGTATTTTGAATTTAATTCACTGGGTGATTGGGAGCCAGTGTAGGGATTGGAGGAAAGGGTTGGCAGACACTGAGCGGTTGGTAAGGCGTATAAGTCTGGCAGCAGCATTCATGAGAGACTAAAGAGGGGATAGCCTATGGAGAGGCAGGCCAATGAGAAGGGGGTTGCAATAGTCAAGGCGAGAGATAACAAGGGAGTGAATGAGGAACTTGGTGGTTTGATTTGTTAAAAAGGGGCACATTTTAGAGCTGTAACTGACACTTTTTGGGGACCAGTGGCACAAATACAGTGATCAGTGCTAAAAAATATACACTGTCACTGTACTAATGACACTGGCAGAGAAGGGGTTAACATCAGGGGCGATCAAAGGGTTAAATGTGTTCCCTAGGAGTCCTTGCTAACTGTGTGGGGGAGGTGCTTTGACTGGGGAAATGTAAAGATCCATGTTCCTGCTTAGCAGGAACACAGGATCAGCACATTCCTCTCTCACAGAACGGCGGTCTGCCTTGTTTACATAGGCCATCACCTTGCAGACTCCAATTGACCTTGACCTGCCTACAGTCCTCAGAGGGGATTTTTATGACATTATGCACTGTAAATTGTGAACTCTAATGAGACTTCTCCCTGTGTGCAAGTTTTTTTGTTTTTCTGTACTATATACACATGTGGTGGTATATTTGTTACTCAATATAATATTTGAACAAGAAAAAAAAGTCTAAAAAAATAGTTTATTCTAAAAAGACAACTCTCTACTATACTGTATTTCTACACATGCTCTGATAATAAAAAAAATCTCCTCCTTTCCTGGTCTGCTAGGATGCATGCTTGGAAAAGGGTCTAGTGTAGATTTTTGGGAGGGCCTCGCTCTTTGCTTTTTTCAAATGGTCTAGTATAGCATAGGGGGGGCTCACATCTTTTTTTTTGCATGGGGCGTGGCTACGCGGAAACCATATGTGACGTCAGGACGTTGATTCAGGAAGTGCGAGCGTCCGCTCTGATCCATAAGGGATCGCTGAGATCGCAGTACTGTGACGCCGGACACTGATTTCAATTATGGGCATGTGTTTTTTTTGGAGTCTTGATGTAAGTGCATTTATTTTAAAAAAAGTGGCTACCTTAAGGTTTTTACACTATTGGAGGCGTTATCTCTATTTTCCTCTACATGTGGATATCTTCATACCATCTGAATGGTGACTGGAGTGTTCTGGCTTTTTAGTATAAGCATAAGCGCCATTTGCCAGTCATGGGAATGAATGACCATACCAGGTAAACTGGATTGTTTTTATCATTGATGGTTTTAATAAAGATACAGTATACAGCAAGGGTCTCCAAACTGCAGCCCTCCAGTAGTTCAAGAACTACAATTCCCATCATGCCTAGCCATGTCTGTGAATGTCAGAGTTTTACAATGCCTCATGGGATGTGTAGTTCCGCAACAGCTGGAGGGCCGTAGTTTGAGGATCCCTGATATACAGTCAATGTGCCTTTCTTTCTCTGTGCTTTCCTTAAAGGGTTAATAAGCCCTTGTTTTTTTGTTTTTTTTTTTTAAATCACAAACATATCATACTTACCTCAACTGTGCAGATTGTTTTGCACAGAGTGGCCCCAATCCTCATCCTCTGGGGTCCCCCAACAGCTCCTCCCCACATTGGGAAACCACCTAGGAGAAGCACTCTTCTTAGGGGTCCCCGTGCGGGAGTGCTCCCGAGTCCAGCATTTGTATCCATAGACACAGAATGCCAAACTCGGCCCCGCCCCCAGAGCCCACGTCATTGGATTTGATTGACAGCAGCGGGAGCCAATGGCTGTGCTGCTATCAATCTATCCAATCAAGAGCTGAGACAACAGACAGAGAAGGTGAGCGTGTCTCCAGCGGAGGAGTTACGGGGCTCAGGTGAATAAAATGGGGGCTGGTCACTGACAGAAGTTTTTACACCTTAATGCATGGGATGGATTAAGGTGAAAAAACACGAGGGTTTACAAACCCTTTAATAGGGGTATGTGGAAGCACTTAAGGACCCAACTGTCCTCTGAATATTGGGCATTTGCTACTGCGTGCATCTTTGAAAAAAGTGGTCAAATAAATCCGTTGAGTGTTTTGAGCCACTGGGGTGCATCTGGAAGGCTGTGAAGCACAAGCAGTTTATTTTCCCTGAAAGTGGAAGTCTGTTCACTTGTCCAGCTGTGGAATTTATTATATGGACACTGATACAGTGGATGGATTTGCAACTAGTTAAACCATTTTGGTGTTATGTTTGGTGTTATATTATATAAGTGTGCATTATATATGTAAATAGTATGGTTTAAATACCATGTTATGTATTTGCATTTTATGGGATTTGTGTTTTCTTTTTTCATTTCGTATTTAGGGTTGTTTGAGGTTGTTTGAAGGGCACTGTCATTTTGTGTATAATATTTTGCTAATATCTCTAGATATGTTTATACATTTGTAAAGGTGGTGCAGTGCTTACCAAATCAATATGTCCATAAGAAATAAATCCAAAGACGGTGTTCAGCACACTTCTCATCAAAGGGGGTTCAATCTTCATGCGTCTCAATCAGGACCAGTGCATAGGAACACAGATGTAAAAACCCCGGTCTTGGCTTTCCTTCTCCAGATACTCCAGCAATGACCACCATAGATTAATCCATCCCTAGGAGGAGTCGGCGATGTGACGCTGGTGTATGCTGGGATGCGGAGCCATCTTGTTGGTGGGAAATGCTGGATATTATTATCTAATATAATGGCTGACTAATAACAAAATAATACAGAGTATAGTTGGCATGTTTGCTATCTGCTTCATCCATCTATTCTAATAGACATTTTTTTTTCTATCGAGACATCTATTGTACCATCATGCACTTCCACCTTTTGGACTTCTCTGAATGGCTCATGGCAGCAAGTATTCCTTGGTTTTTAATATGATGCAATACCAATAATATTTTACACAAACCACATGGTCAGTGTATATCAATACTGTTGTTGAATGTCTATTTCATTGTGAATTTAATTTAGGATGAATTTTTATATTATTTGTTTTTGTCTATTATAGACATAAATGCTTTTTCCATAACCACTCACCCCTGATGAAGAGGATCAATGCTGTAACTTGAAACACGTTTGGTACACTCTGTCGAGTATACTTACTTAATAAGAACTTTAGGAATTATTAATACTTCTTAAGTTCTTATTAAGGTGCCAGTCATCAATTTTACTTAACCACTTCAATACCGGGAACTTTCACCCCCTTCCTGCCCAGGCCAAATTTAGCCTTTCAGCGCTGTTGCACTTTAATTGACAATTGCAGGGTCATGCACACTGTACGCATATTAATTTTTTATATATTTTTTGGGACAGATAGATCTTTCTTTTGGTAGTATTTAATCCCCCACTGGGTTTTTTTACTTTTGCTAAACAAACAAAAATAGACCGAAAATTTTTAAAAAAAGTTTTTCTTAGTTTTTGTATAACATTTTGCAAATAAAATATAAAATATCAATATAAATTAGTTTTCCATTGGTACCAAACCCCAGAAACCCTAAGGAAAACATACTCAACAACCATGGATACATGCATTGCAAGAATGATTTCAGCCCCCTGTAACATATGGTACTGGCCACTAATTCAGCCATATTGGGAAAACAATTGGAAATTACAGACCAGGATCAGATTCTCCCAGCCCATCTCCACAATGATCTAGAAAACTACAACAGGCTTTTGAAACCATACCAGACCCCATACCCTTAACATGGGGGTGCCCCCCACCCCAAAGCACCTTGTCCCATAGTGATGGAGACAAGGGCCTCTTCCCCAAAATCTTGGTCAGTGATTTTGGTTGTCTACGGGTGGGGGGCTTATCGCAATCTGGAAACCCCCTTTAACAAGGGGGCCCCCAGATTCCGACCCCCCCCATGTGAATGAGTATGAGGTACTCTACCCAATCATAAAAAAGTGTAAAAAGGGATTAAAGACACTACACAAGATTTTGACAATTCCTTCATTAAAAAATAAAAAACAATGTCCCTCAGTGTAGATCCTTTGTCAATCGCGCCGAACGCCGCAACGCCAAATCCAAAAAAAGAAAATACCTCCGGCGTCGAAGGCTCCCCGCCAACTGCCTGCTTCTCCATCTGACATTTCTTCAATAGCTAAGGGGAGGAGTCACCCAATGACATCAGCGGGTGACCCCATCTCCTTTTAAAGTCATCGACCCATCATGCCCTGGTTGGTGAGGGGTGGGGGCACAAAGGGGTGGGGTCTCTGGGTGACGTGAAATTCTGTTTTTGTTTAGTAACTTGTACCCTATGTCCCCTAATGGCAGAAAGCAGAAAAGCAGAAAAGGAATAAAAAATGATCCCGTCTCTCATATCTAGGCACAAGTCTTCTAGTTCCTTAGCATGAAACATATACTACAAATAAAAAAAACAAAAAAAAAACCCATTTTCTTTTAACCACTTGCTTACTGGGCACTTAAACCTCCCTCCTGCCCAGACCAATTTTCAGCTTTCAGTGCTGTCGCATTTTGAATGATATTTGCGCAGTCATACAACACTGTCCCCAAATAAAATTTTTATCATTTTTTTTCCACAAATAGAGCTTTCTTTTGGTGGTATTTAATCACAGCTGGGATTTTTATTTTTTGCTAAACAAACAAAAAAAGATGGAAAATTTTGAAAAAAAAAATCATGTTTCATAGTTTGTTATAAAATTTTGCAAACAGGTAATTTTTCTCCTTCATTGATATGCGCTGATGAGGTGGCACTGGTGGGCACTGATAGGCACAGTTAAGGCGGCACTGATAGGCACAAATATGGCAGCACTGATGGGGACAGATAAGGCGGTACTGATGGGCACAGATAAGGCGGCACTGATGGTACTGATGGGTGGCGCTGATGGGTGGCACTGATGGGTGGCACGGATGGGTGGCATGGATGGGTGGCACGGATGGGTGGCACTGATGCGGGGCACTGATGGGCGGCACTGATGGGCACTGATGGGTGGCACTGATGGGCAGTGATGGGGGCACTGATGGGCACTTATAGGCACTGGTAGGTGACACTGATGGGCACTGACAGGTGGCACTGATGTGCAGCACTGTTGTTGTGGCACTGATTGTAGGTGCTGATGGGTGGCACTGTGGGTGCTGATGGGTGGCACTGTGGGCACTGATGGGTGGCACTGTGGGCACTGATGGGTGACGCTGGTGGGCACTGGTAGGTGTCACTGGCAGGGGGCAGAGATGATCGCCGTAATCAGGACTGATGTCCCTCTCACTGCCGCCGGTGATCGGCTTTTTTTTCCTACTCCCGCTGTCAGGGCGAGGAGAAAAAATAGCCGATTACCGGCTCTGTTTACATCACATGATCAGCTGTCATTGGCTGACAGCTGATCACGTGGTAAGGGGTCTCATAGACTCGCTGATCACTGAGTGCGCCGCGCGTGCCCTGCAGGGGGCGCGCAGGCCGCTCGTGCATGGGACGACGTCAATAGACGTAGTCCCGGCAAAGCAGGTCCGAGCGGGATAGTAAATAATAAATGTAGCGCTATGTGTAAAATTATAAATATAAAGTGCAAATCCCTAAATAAATAAATCCTACATATAAATGAATAGTCCATAAAATGAAAAAATGAAGAAATAAAACATGAAAATGTATCCACACAATTCCACCACAGTGATTGTTCGTCCTCAAAAGGAGTGCACACCACCACCAGTAAAAATGCGCGCTCACCTCCCAGATGAGTCAAAACTCATATGCCGTTCTCCCTACGAGCTCTTTGCTCTCACTTCCTCTTCCCAATCAATGGTGGGTAATCCAGATGGCTCTTTTCTTAATGGTAACTCAGCTCATTAATATCCAAAGAAGCGGATCATCTCCCAGCTTGGCTCAAGATTCCATGAGTTCAGGACATGTAAATATTAAGTATAGAGACCATAGTGTTCTCCGTATACAAATTTATTCAAAGCCCCCAAATAGACAAGTTGCACTTACAAAATAAAAACTTTAAAATCACATAAAAACCTCCAGAGTAGCACCACCATGTCCACATACAGAGTGCTTGGCTGGACATGACTATCAGCTCTTCCCTTCTAGATGCGTATCGGCCAATCACAGGCCTTCCTCAGTAGAGGGGTGGGCTGATCCCTCTAAGCTAATTTGTAGTGTATCGTTGCTATAGCAACCCTCCGGACATCGCCACAGCTTAGTCTGCGGTGCAGAAAAAACCTCCCTCTGCCTGTTTCCCCAGGACACACAAATACCAAGACCAGGAAGTGTGTGTCTCTCTCACTGCTAAATTGCAGTAAGATCTAAACCTTTCTAAGCACCCGCAGACCTACATAACAATCTCCGGTTACAATCTATCATAAGCTAAGCATAATAACATACAAAACAACCACCTATACTTGTAGTGATATAATAATATTGTGGTGCATAGTAGTATAGTAGGTATGATAATTAATTAGGAAGTACTCTTCCGCAGCAACCCAATTCTTCCAGAGAGATGCACTTTATTGACTTCCAACACAGAACAAAGTCCAAAGTCCACAGATGACAAAAATATCCAGCAGAGTATATCATTCAGAGTCCCATGTTCCTAGGTCTGTGTGCCTTCATATACAGATAAGCCCAATTAAACTATAGACTGAATGCCGTGTTATATTCGCTAGACACTGAATGGCTGAGCAATTTGATTGGCCGTTTCAATTCAGGACTTTGATTAGCTTCATTCTTTCAGACAGACAACAACCCCCAGCCGTGAACAGCTGTAGTCATAAACCGCCCCAATTTGCACTCCCGCATATCAACATCAACAAGTCCCCTTAGATATGTGTAATTAGATTAAATTAACAGATATCACCTGAACACTAGGGATGAGCTTCGAGTTCGAGTCGAACTCATGTTCTACTCGAACATTGGCTGTTCGCAAGTTCGCCGAACAGCGAACAATTTGGGGTGTTCGCGGCAAATTCGAATGCCGCGGAACACCCTTTAAAAGTCTATGGGAGAAATCAAAAGTGCTAATTTTAAAGGCTTATATGCAAGTTATTGTCATAAAAAGTGTTTGGGGACCCGGGTCCTGCCCCAGGGGACATGGATCAATGCAAAAAAAAGTTTTAAAAACGGACGTTTTTTCAGGAGCAGTGATTTTATTAATGCTTAAAGTCAAACAATAAAAGTGTAATATCCCTTTAAATTTCGTACCTGGGGGGTGTCTATAGTATGCCTGTAAAGGGGCGCATGTTTCCTGTGTTTAGAACAGTCTGACAGCAAAATGACATTTGGAAGGAAAAAACTCATTTAAAACTACCCGCGGCTATTGCATTGCCGACAATACACATAGAAGTTCATTGATAAAAACGGCATGGGAATTCCCCACAGGGGAACCCCGAAACAAAATAATAAAAAAAAAAATGATGTGGGGGTCCCCCTAAATTCCATACAAGGCCCTTCAGGTCTGGTATGGATATTAAGGGGAACCCCAGCCAAAATTTAAAAAAAAAATTGACGTGGGGTTCCCCCTAAATTCCATACCAGACCCTTCAGGTCTGGTATGGATTTTAAGGGGAACCCCGCGCCAAAAAAAAAAAAAAAAAGGCGTGGGGTCCCCCTAGAAATCCATACCAGACCCTTATCCGAGCACGCAACCTGGCAGGCCGCAGGAAAAGAGGGGGGGACGAGAGTGCGCCCCCCCCCCCTCCTGAACCGTACCAGGCCACATGCCCTCAACATTGGGAGGGTGCTTTGGGGTAGCCCCCCAAAACACCTTGTCCCCATGTTGATGAGGACAAGGGCCTCATCCTCACAACCGTGGCCGGTGGTTGTGGGGGTCTGCGGGCGGGGGGCTTATCGGAATCTGGAAGCCCCCTTTAACAAGGGGACCCCCAGATCCCGGCCCCCCCTGTGTGAAATGGTAAGGGGGTACTTACCCCTACCATTTCACTAAAAAACTGTCAAAAATGTTAAAAATGACAAGAGACCGTTTTTGACAATTCCTTTATTTAAATGCTTCTTCTTTCTTCCTTCATCTTCTTCTTCTTCTTCTGGTTCTTCTGGCTCTTCTGGTTCTTCCTCCGGCGTTCTCGTCCAGCATCTTCTCCGCGGCGTCTTCTATCTTCTTCTCCTCGGGCCGCTCCGCACCCATGGCATGGGGGGGAGGCTCCCGCTCTTCTCTTCATCTTCTTCTCTTCTTCATCTTCTTCTTCTTCTTCTCTTCTTCCTTCTTCTCTTCTTCATGTCTTCTGCGGGCCGCTCCGCAGCCATGCTGGCATGGTGGGAGGCTCCCGCTGTGTGACGGCGTCTCTTCGTCTGACGGTTCTTAAATAACGGGGGGCGGGGCCACACGGTGACCCCGCCCCCCTCTGACGCACGGTGACATGACGGGACTTCCCTGTGACGTCACGGGGAATGCCACAGGGAAGTCCCGTCATGTCACCGTGCGTCAGAGGGGGGCGGGGTCACCGGGTGGCCCCGCCCCCCGTTATTTAAGAACCGTCAGACGAAGAGACGCCGTCACACAGCGGGAGCCTCCCACCATGCCAGCATGGCTGCGGAGCGGCCCGGAGAAGACATGAAGAAGAGAAGAAGGAAGAAAAGAAGAAGAAGAAGAAGAAGATGAAGAAGAAGATGAAGAAGAGAAGAAGATGAAGAGAAGAGCGGGAGCCTCCCCCCTCATGCCATGGGTGCGGAGCGGCCCGAGGAGAAGAAGATAGAAGACGCCGCGGAGGAGATGCTGGACGAGAACGCCGGAGGAAGAACCAGAAGAGTCAGAAGAACCAGAAGAAGAAGAAGATGAAGGAAGAAAGAAGAAGCATTTAAATAAAGGAATTGTCAAAAACTGTCTCTTGTCATTTTTAACATTTTTGACAGTTTTTTAGTGAAATGGTAGGGGTAAGTACCCCCTTACCATTTCACACAGGGGGGGGCCGGGATCTGGGGGTCCCCTTGTTAAAGGGGGCTTCCAGATTCCGATAAGCCCCCGCCCGCAGACCCCCACAACCACCGGCCACGGTTGTGAGGATGAGGCCCTTGTCCTCATCAACATGGGGACAAGGTGTTTTGGGGGGCTACCCCAAAGCACCCTCCCAATGTTGAGGGCATGTGGCCTGGTACGGTTCAGGAGGGGGGGGGGGCGCACTCTCGTCCCCCCCCTCTTTTCCTGCGGCCTGCCAGGTTGCGTGCTCGGATAAGGGTCTGGTATGGATTTTTAGGGGGACCCCACGCCGTTTTTTTTTTTTTTTTTTGGCGTGGGGTTCCCCTTAAAATCCATACCAGACCTGAAGGGTCTGGTATGGAATTTAGGGGGAACCCCACGTCAATTTTTTTTTTAAATTTTGGCTGGGGTTCCCCTTAATATCCATACCAGACCTGAAGGGCCTTGTATGGAATTTAGGGGGACCCCCACATCATTTTTTTTTTTTTTTTTTTGGTTCGGGGTTCCCCTGTGGGGAATTCCCATGCCGTTTTTATCAATGAACTTCTATGTGTATTGTCGGCAATGCAATAGCCGCGGTAGTTTTAAATGTGTTTTTTCCTTCAAAATGTCATTTTGCTGTCAGACTGTTCTAAACACGGGAAACATGCGCCCCTTTACAGGCATACTATAGACACCCCCCAGGTATGAAATTTAAAGGGATATTACACTTTTATTGTTTGACTTTAAGCATTATTAAAATCACTGCTCCTGAAAAAACGGCCGTTTTTAAAACTTTTTTTTGCATTGATTCATGTCCCCCTCGCGTGTTCGAACGAATTTTTTTCCTGTTCGCATGTTCTGGTGCGAACCGAACAGGGGGGTGTTCGGCTCATCCCTACTGAACACCCTTTGAAATGTTCAAATAGACTTGCATAAGATTAACACATCAAAGGGTCTTCAGCTGTCCCCTTGCTATGTTAAAATTCAGTTGGCTCGGACAAATCAACCATTGTCAATTGAATTCTGGCCTGGTCAATATTGACTGTATGTGTACATACATATAATAATATAATGTCCCACATAAATCGGTGAACATATTACAACATGTACAACATATACCCCCACTTGGATCGGTTCGAATCAGAATCAATTCACAACCAAACTGCTCAGACATCCCTGGCTCTTAAGATTGAAGCCATCTCTATGCTTTCCTTCTTCCTCTGGATTGTTCTTAGTTGTCTTCTACCACAACAATATAAACCAAACAAAAAAAATATTAATATAAATTGAATCTGTGACCATTATATGTAGGATTTTTGTAAAGACTCCATCCTCCAGGGCTACAGGATATAATACCCTCCTTAAATATTGTAAAATTCCTTTCTAAAGTCATTTGCATTTGTGGTCCATTCTTTGTCTCCACTAATATTATACCTCGCCATCTTTTACACAAGCACCAGCAAACCCTGAGATTCTACTTCCATCTTTATAATAAGAAGAACCATCACTGTACCAACATTCACTTTCAAGGTCAAGAGGTTTGGATACGGCAGTAAAAACTCTGTGCTGCAAACTATTTCCTTGCACTTGACATTCGTGAGCTTCACCTTCAATCATCAATCCACCAATCCGGACACTAGGTTCTTTTAACATCAAACCCTCAATATTCTCTGACAATAAAGATGTAGTCCATCTCGCCAGCCTTTTACAATTCACATCTGCTTCTTTCCATTTTCCATTTGCTAACATGACTATAGGAGTGTGATGACTAGCAATGATGACCCTTTGTGTACCTGTCAAGTACCTGAATTTGTTGATTGCCCAATAACAACACAGCACCATACAAGTATACAAAGGATACTTCTGTTCTACAGTTGATAGTAAACGTGAAGCATAGGCTACAGGTCTTTGTTTTCCAAAATAGTCTTGGGTGAGTGCAACAGACAAAGTACTAAGGCCTACATGTGGATAGAGTCTGTATTCTTTGTTGGGGTCTGGTGATGCTAATGAAGGGGCATTGCCTAAAGTTTCCTTTAATGCTTCAATAGCTTGTGTGTGCTCTGATTTCCATTTCCAATCATCTTGCTTCAACAGATCATACAAACACTCTGTGAATGGTGCATAATGAGGCACAAACTCCCTGCAGAAACCTGTCATGCCTAAGAATTGTCTCAGACTTTTTTCATCAGTGGGCAAGGGTAGCTTACCTATCAGCTCGACCCTTTGTTCATTGATACTTCGCCCTGACTGCGCTACAGTAACACCCAGAAATTGGACTTCTTGCTTTCCCAATTGTATTTTCTTTGGATTAACTTTCAGACCTGCTTCTCTCAAAAGCAATAACATTTCACTCACATCTTTCACATGCTCCTCCATAGAGGCTGACCCAATCAAAATGTCATCAACATATGAAATTACTCTTTCAGGTTTTGAAAATTTATCAATCACTTCTTTCATATGTGAGCGAAATATTGCTACACTGTCTTTGTAGCCTTGCGGAAGAACTGTCCAATAATGTTGAAGGCCCGCCCAGCTGAAGGCTGTTTTGTATTGGCATGTTGGGTCAAGGGGTAAATTCCAATAACTGTTACTGATATCAATGACCGTAAACCATTTCATTTCTGGCGTCAACTTGGCAATCGTTTCAGGGTAAGCTGCTACCACAGGTGCCATACTTTTAGCATATTTGTTTAAGGCACGGTAATCTATCGTCAGCCTGAACGACCCATCGGGTTTGATGACTGGCCAGGCTGGTGAATTGCATATTGATGCACCCCTTTTTAATGTACCTTGCGCCTCCAATTGTTTTATAGCTTCTGTTATAGGTTTAATGGCCTCTTTTGGAACTGGGTATTGCTTGAGAGGTGCCGGATCAAATCCTTCCAATAAAATCATTGTATTCATCCTACCACAATCTTGTTTATGTTTAGTCATTATGTCTTCAAATTCACCCATTAGACTATCCCAACAGGGGTCCCAATCTCCATGTAACACACCGACGGGCTTTACTGCTGCTGCTACCAATTCCATGGGAGGATGCCACACATGACCCAATCCGTCATTTTCAGGCATTATCCACAACTTCATGTTTGCAAGATCAACTACCAGACCCTGCTGTACACAGACATCAGCACCAATTATGTCCTGATTTTGACAAACAACATCACACTTCCACTTCTCTCCCCCTATTTGCATCTCAACACCACGCACAAAAGGAGCTTCAATGGAATGTTCAGTGACACCTGTTATTTTAATTTTCTCATTTCCAGGGACAACTCATTTACTAAAACTAATAGCTGCCCCACTATCTAACAGCGCATTTACACGAGTTCCCTCTAATGTTACATCAACAGTGGGCCGCCCCAGGAGTCTAATGTTAAATCAGTTAAGAATCGGCAGGAAGGGGCGTGGGGGGCTCGGAACCCCTAACAATGACTGGTAGAGGGAGACACAGCACTTTCCTTTTCTACTGTTGCTACTTTGACCCCTCCTGCATTTATTATTTTCATTTCTTCCTGTATCTTATATAGCTCCTCTTGCAAACGATCTCTCTCACTTCTTATTTCACTAAACGGCACCCAAGGCTGTTTACTAGGCTTTCCTCTGGATTCTGGCCTCCTATAACTACCTGAAGTGTTATAAGATCTTCCTCTCCATGGTCCTGAATCATCTCTATTTTGCTGACCCTCGACTCTAAAAATTCTAGCTGCATCAACCGCAAGACTGTCCTCTCTGCACTTTCTCCTCCACACATTATCCGCTCTTAACAAAATATCACTATAATCACTAGGATCAGGTGTAACAGATAAAATGCCTTCCCTGACATCACCATCCAATGCTTCTAATAACATTGCCCTATGAACCAAACCACCACGCTCAAAACCTGGATTCCCAGTCATCATATATTCCATCACACTGCTAATTCTATCTGCAAGTTCATATGGGCATTCATTCTTCATCTGCCTAATTTTTCCTGACAAGGACACATTTGTCGTCACACCATACAATGCTTTCAATAGTTCCTTGAAAACATCCTTAGTTTTATGACGCTGGCCACAATTTTGCAAAATCCGTGCCCACAATCCGTTACCTACACTTTTCTGCAAAATTCTAGTTAGGTCCTTCACATTCAAGTTGTATGTGTCTCTGACTCTCTGCAAATCAGAGAACCATTACATGAACCTTTTTACATCATAGCGGGGTACCTGACCTATCTCCCTTATAATAGCTTCCATCTCCTGTGGCTTTAGTTGTTTTGTAATCAATTTAATTTCACTTGAATCGTCAGTGTTCAATACAGTTGTTGTAGTGGTAGGAGCTGCTGGTATGCATGGGGCTGCATGTAACTCAACCCAGGGATATATTGGCTTATAATCTTTGGCATCAGGCTTTATTTTAGAGGTATCATTTTGATGCGTGTAACTTGATTTTTCTGCCAATTTATCAAAAGCAATGTTAGCAGCATGTTTACACTCCTCCAACTGTTTCTCAACAATTTGTATTTTTACTGACAATTCCTCATTTATTCGACTTAAATCATCACATAATTTTGCCTTTTCAATCAATGCCTCCCCAGTAGTGATAGCATGCAACCTGAGATCTGATATCCTCTCATTCAACCTTTTCTCCATTTCCACATATCTCTGAGTCTGTTCTAGAATTGTCTGCTTTTTTTCCTTAATCTCCTCTATTAATTCTGTACAACAAGAAAGTAGTCCCTGAATAATGATACCCTTACGTTTCTTTTCTTTAGTTTTCTTATCAAAGACATTATCGGATAAAAAGCATTTCATTAAATCCCATGACTGTCTATATTCTTGGGGAATCTCATAAGGCCCCCCATGACTTTTTATATAATTTAGCATCCATATATTCACATCCTCTCCCTTAGTGCTATTGTCACCACCAGACACAGCCAAAGCTATTGTGAAGAATATAATGACAAAAAAAACCTACCGTATATACTCGAGTATAAGTCGTTCCGAGTATAAGTCGAGGCCCTAATTTACCACAAAAAAATGGTAAAAACTTATTGACCCGAGTATAAGACGAGGGTGAGAAATGCACAGCTACTGTAAGGGGAAAAGAGGGTCAACAATGCTCATTTGCAGCATCACTGTGCCCATTTGCATGCCTCAATGTGCCCATTTGCAGCCATAGGTCCCCTGAACTTCAAACTCGGTAGTTGAGGGTTCCTAGATGCCGCCTAGCTGCAGCCAAAATTTGGGGTCTCTGAACCCAAAGGGTCCCGCAATGACATTGCTGCAGATAGACACAGTTGACCGAATTTGGGGCCCCATATCTTGGGGCCACTTAGTGCTAAGAACCCCAAATTTGGTGTGCAAACCCAGTGGAACTAGCACCATGAAATTGCTAAAGCTGGGGTTTTTAGCACCAAGTGGCCCCGAGATACAGAGCCCCAAAAATCAGTTCAGAAAATGTCAAGCACTTTTCTGCAGCAGAGAATGACATTTTCTGAACCAGTTTTGGGGCCTTGTATCTCAGGGCCACTTGGTGCTAGGAACCCCAGCTTTAGATATATTATGGTACCAGTTCCACTGGGTTTGCACACCAAATTTGGGGTTCCTAGCACCAAGTGGCCCTGAGATATGGGGCCTCATTTCGGTTCAGAAAATGTCAAGCACTTTTCTGCAGCAGAGAATGACATTTTCCGAACCGATTTTGGGGCCCCGTATCTCGGGGCCACTTAGAGCTAGGAACCTTAGCTTTGGATATGTTGTGGTACCAGTTCCACTGGGTTTGCACACCAAATTTGGGGTTCCTAGCACCAAGTGGCCCTGCGATACGGGGCCCCAAAATCAGTTCGGAAAATGAAATTTTTTGCTGCAGAAAAGTGCTTGACTCAAGTAAAAGTCGAGGGGGGCACTTTCAGCACAAAAAAATGTGCTGAAAAATTCGACTTATACTCGAGTATATACGGTATTTAAAAAATAATGAACAAGGCACACTTACCAATTGTTAGGTTTCCTAGAACTTCCTTCCTGGGTCCTCACGGTCTTCTGTCACCTCACAGGATTGTTGTCACCACCGACTTCTGTTACTAAGTCAGAAAATGGTCTTCTGGTCCGAGTCACGGCACCAATGTAGTGATATAATAATATTGTGGTGCATAGCAGTATAGTGGGTATGATAATTAATTAGTAAGTACTCTTCCGCAGCAACCCAATTCTTCCAGAGAGATGCACTTTATTGACTTCCAACACAGAACAAAGTCCAAAGTCCACAGATGACAAAAATATCCAGCAGAGTATATTATTCGGAGTCCCATGTTCCTAGGTCTGTGTGCCTTCATACACAGATAAGCCCAACTAAACTATAGACTGAATGCCTTGTTATATTCACTAGACACTGAATGGCTGAGCAATTTGATTGGCCATTTCAATTTAGGACTTTGATTAGCTTCATTCTTTCAGACAGACAACAACCCCCAGCCGTGAACAGCTGTAGTCATAAACCGCCCCAATTTAGATATGTGTAATTAGATTAAATTAACAGATATCACCTGAACACCCTTTGAAATGTTCAAATAGACTTGCATAAGATTAACACATCAAAGGGTCTTCAGCTGTCCCCTTGCTATGTTAAAATTCAGTTGGCTCGGACAAATCAACCATTGTCAATTGAATTCTGGCCTGGTCAATATTGACTGTATGTGTACATACATATAATAATATAATGTCCCACATAAATCGGTGAACATATTACAACATATACAACAATACTAACAATCTAAAATTACATAATTATGTTAAAAATACCATATTTATTATAAACCAACAAAATTATATATATGTTACGGGACTAAATTGATTTAAAATTACTATTCAAATTTTAAATATAAACAGCCTGCTTCATATGTCTATGTATATATAGGGTTACCACTCCCATAACAAACACATAGACACATGTAAATTAAAAATGTACATACATACATACATATATATATACATATACACACACATATACATACATACACAATATATGTAGGATTTATTTATTTTAGGGATTTGCACTTTATATTTATCATTTTACACATAGTGCTACATTTATTATTTACTATCCATTTTGAAATTAGTGTGGTGTACCACCTGGAATGTTTAGTAGCTGTGCACGTTTATTATTAGGTTATCTTATTTAAACATCACAATATTACTTACTTGTGGCGCTGATTGTTTCATCTTATAAGATCCGAGCGGGAGCCTCCCATCGTGGATGCGGAGCGGCCCAAGAACGAAGCGGGGAAGAAGACGATGAGGAAAAAGATGCCGGACGAGAACCCCGGAGCAAGAAGCCGAGGATTGGAGGAAGAAGTAGAGGAAGAAGAAGATGGAGGAAGAAACCGAAGGATGAAGGAAGGAAGAAGACCGAAGAAAATGGAAAGAAGAAGGCTTTAAATAAAGTAATTGTCAAAAACTGTCTCTTGTCATTTTTAACATTTTTGACAGTTTTTTTGTGAAATGGTAGGGGTACTTTTGTATCCCCTTACCATTTCACATGGGGGGCTGGGATCTGGGGGTCCCCTTGTTAAAGGGGTCTTTCAGATTCCAATAAGCCCCCCACCCGCAGACCCCCACAACCACCGGGCAAGGGTTGTGGGGATGAGGCCCTTGTCCTCATCAACATGGGGACAAGGTGCTTTGGGTTGCTATGCACATGTTAGGCTCTCTAGTTGCCCCCCTGGACTGGGGGGTGTTTTGTCCCATCTGTAATTTTGGTGCATGCAGGATGATGTGCTTAATTTTGGACAGGGGGGTGGCTTATTTTGTGCTAGCTGCTTGTTCTGTGCTAGCAGCTGTTTTTTTCCTGTGCCTTTTGGTGTGTGAAATGCATTTGGGTTGGTCTGGGCATGCTCAGGGACTTTGTTTATTTTGGTGGTGCTTTTTGTGTGTGAACAGGACTTGGATGTTTCTGGGCATGCTCAGAGTGTGTTTTTTGGGTTAGTAATTTAAGGACATCCTTAACAAGTGTACCCACTTTTTTCTCTCTACATTGGGTGAACTTGCATTTTGTGTGTTTCATGGACTGTCCATGTGTTTGCAATTGCCTCATTAGCACACGAACCTATGTTATATAAAGCTTGCAGATAGCATTCTTTACTTTGCCCTGAAAAGAACCAAGATTGTGTGTGTGTGTGTGTGTGGGGGGGGGGGGAGCGACAAGAGAGTACATTTGGGTGTCCTTATCGAGTTTCGAACACATGTATTTTCTATTTGTATTTTGTTTGTTATGTTGTTGCAAAACAGATGTGTTTTTATGCAATTTATTTGTTACTTTGGTTTGTTGTATTTTTTTGGGTGGTGGTTATTTTACCATGAAATCTTTTTTATGTTGGCAATTTTTGTTTTAAAAAAATATATATAACACAAAGCGCTGTGATGCTAAATAGCTGATAATTACACATAAAACCAAGTGAGGCTGCTATCAAAAGAGAGTGTTTTCAGAGTCACTTAAAAAGAATAAATAATGATATTTGAAGCGCTTCACAATGTGCATGAAAATGAATATATAAGAATAAATATAAATAGTCAAATTGGGTTAGGAGTACAGCATAGTGATTTAAGAAATAAGTCACTATTCAATCCACCCTCTACAAATAATGAACATATTGAGGTGTTTAAAAAAATGGTGATCAAAGACCTGGAACAACTCAAGTTCAGTAGAATCTCGGAATCCCAGCATATACAGCAAGGTATAAAACAATTGGAAGCAAATAAAGATATTATAATTAGACCGGCCGACAAAGGGGGCGCCATTGTAGTACTAACTAAGGAATACTACCACCAGGAACTGATGGGACAACTTAACGATAATAACACATATCTGAAACTCAGTAGCAATCCTACTAGAGAATACAAACGAGATCTGTCCTCTTTGATTCAAAAAGGAATCAACAAAAATATTTTATCCAAAAAAGAATCTAGATATTTAGTACCGGATACATGTAGAGTTCCAATCATTTACACCATCCCGAAGATCCATAAGAATGCTGAGGCACCACCAGGAAGACCCATCATTAATGGGATTCAATCGATCAATGTAAGACTAGGGGAATATGTGGACAAATTCTTGCAACCCCTAGTACCTAACACTAAAGCTTATCTACGTGATACCAAACATTTATTACAAATATTAAAATCTCTGACCCTGGACCCTAATGGAAGATATCTGTTAGCAACTGCTGATGTTGCTTCACTGTACACAATAATTGAACATAGCGATGCAATAGAAGCATCTAAATGGGCTATGGATTCATTCAGCCATCTCATTTCTAAACAGAAAAGATTTCTTCTTAGAAGCCTGGCCTTTGGTATTCAACATAACTACTTCTGGTATAATGACAATTATTTTCGACAACTAACGGGTATTGGGATGGGAGCTAAATATGCCCCAAGTGTAGCCAACATATTCATGGCAAAATGGGAGGAGGATGCCATCTTTTTAAATACTCCGAAGGAACTGGTTCTATATAAAAGATTCATAGACGATTGTATTATTATTTGGAAGGGTGATGAACTGAGTTTAAGATCCTTTTTTCAACGTTTGAATATGAACCAAAAAAATATTAAACTTGAACATCAAATTAGTGAGACTAAAATCCAGTTCCTTGATCTTGAAATAGAACTAACAGCCAATATCATCAGCACAAAAACTTTCTTCAAACCGGTGGAAAGGAACAGCTATATACCAGTAACGAGTTGCCACTATGAGCCATGGTTAATCAACATTCCGAAGGGCCAGTTTATTCGCTTACGGAGAAATTGTTCAGAAAATAATGACTATCTTAAACAAGCTCAGTGGATAGGTAAGAGGTTTGAAGAAAAAGGGTACAATAAATGTTTTATAGAAGAAAAAATAACAGAAGTCAATCAAACCTCAAAAGAAGCGCTGATCCAAGATAAAATCAAGGTAAATGACAAAACAGATGACATACCTCTGATAATGGACTTCAGTATACAACACAGGAGGATGGAGAGGATTATAAAAAGACATTGGTCTATTTTAAAAACTGACACTACTTTGGCAAATATACTCCCAGAAAAACCGAGATTCATTTATAGACGAGCTCCAACTCTAAGGGACATCATAGCTAAAAATGTACCCAACCCACCCAAGAGAATAACTGATTTAACCTTTTTTCAGGGTAAAGGATTCTATCCCTGTAAAAGGTGTTATGCCTGCATAAATACTAATCAAAATGGATACAAATGTCAGAAATTTTCTTCAACAAATACTGGACAAGAATTTGAAATAAAGGATTTTATATCTTGCAGGACTGAGGGGGTGGTATATGCTTTACAGTGCTCCTGCTCCCTCCAATACATTGGCAGAACGAAGCGACCAATGTGGAAGATAATAAGAGAGCATATCCAGAACATTAGAAAAGGCTATCCAAAACACAGTGTTTCAAAACATTTTGATAGGTATCATAACAGAGACCCTAGGGGTCTCCAATTCTGGGCTATTCAAAAGTATAAGGCTCATTGGAGGGGTTCCCATAAAGTGAGAGAACTCAGCAAGAATGAATCCAAATGGATATTCCAGATGGGTACATTAGAACCCCATGGTTTGAACATTGAATTCGACCTGAATTGTTTTATTTCAGATTTTTAGAGGTTTTTCAGATTTATATACATATTTTTATGGTATATATTTTAATTTTATTTTTTATATTTTATTTTTTATTTTTTATTTTTATTTATTTTTTGGTCCAATATTCTCATTATTTGTCCAATACCAGTTTTTTTCTGAGTGGCAATATTTGGTTCAGTTCTAGCATATAAATAATGGTCATCATCCATTTTTGCAATATTCTATCATGGAATTTTTAGATTTTAATTTTACATTTTAATATTATTTCCCTATTTCTTATATCATATCTTATTTTAATTTTATATATGTATATTTATATATATATATATATATATATATATATATATATATATATATATATATATATAGATATCTATATCTATCTATATATATATATATATATATATATATATATATATATATATATATATATATATATATATATATATCATGTCATCTTGTTTACTCAGTTTTCCATACATTTATGAGCAGAGCATGTGGATACCCCATTTTTGTGATATCATGGGGCACTGGTCAATTATCAAAACCATTAGACACAACGCTTTGCCATATATTCCCTCTGTGAGATGTTATACCAATTGTGACCACTGGAGGGAGTTGAAGGAGTAAACGTGATTAGAGATATCAATATATATATTTTTTACTTTTTACACACTGCATTTTTTACACATGGAATCGTGGTTTTGATAAACCAACGATATTCATATGAATTACATGTCTAATAAAAGTAGGTTTTAACAGGATTGAAGTTTATGCAGGAAGCAGGATGATGATAAACTCATGCTGTAGCCATGGCAACCACTCTGCTGTTGTGCTATAAGGCTGAGTCTGTCAGAGCTTGTATTATCCTTGAAAAAGTCACGTGACTGTGATGTAACGCGTGGGAGGAGCCAAGGACGCTCTGTGCAGATCAGCAGTATCACTCAGTGTACTGCAGTGAATCTGCTCCTGTCTAAGGCTGCTGACTGCTATAGTAAAACCTGCATATGCCTTATCATTATAAGGCACACATGAGTAGATTGAAGTTTGCCTGTGTACCTTGGTATCCTAACTATTGCACAATGATTGTTTTTTTCTCTTATCTGCCTGTTTATGATTCTCACATTGGTTGTGAATAGAAGCAAAAAGCACATTGTTACTATGAAGGTCAATGAGCACCTTAATTAAGCAAGTGTTTTTAAACAGCTTTGCTAGTGATCAAAAGCTCTATACCAATCAGGATTCTACACCTGTATAATTGAACCTTCTGAATACATCCCTATATATTTATTTTTATGTGGATTTTTTATGTGAATTTTTTTACACATTTGGTGTCGCTAATTTTTTATAATTTTACACTATTTTGATTGCTTGATTTTTTAGGAATTTTTACTCACCGCTGGATTTATTTGACTATTTATATTTATTCTTATATATTCATTTTCATGCACATTGTGAAGTGCTTCAAATATCATTATTTATAATTTTTGTTTTTACCTTGTTCACTTTGATTTAACTGTCTGTGCTGCATTATTTTTAAAATTCTTTCTCAAGATGTTGTGCCTAATGTTGTTTTAATCCTTAATAGATGTCCATTTGTGGGTGCACTCCTTTTAACTCCTGTTAATTTACACTGCAAAAGGGTCAAACCTCAAACATATTCTTTTAGTGTCTCAAATTAACATACATGTGTGTATTTTGCTTCCCTTGCTTCTTTTACAAGTCCTGTTTTTTTTTGACCAATAACATTGTTTCAAATTTTTTATGTGTGTTCTTTTCATGCAGCGGATTTCCCAGCTGCAGCTTAACTAGGCTGATTGGCATGTCTTTGACAAATCCCTTTTTCATTTTTTTTTTTTAGTTTTAAGTTACTTTCCTGGTGCCTTCATGGTAGCACATGCATGGATTGTGCGTATGCTGTCATGGATAGTGACCAGGAAAGTAACATTTCAGAGTGGTAAGTATTCAATTTTCTTTTTGAGCTGTGGTTTTCAGCCTCAGTCCTCAAGTACCACCCCCCCCCCCTCCCCAACAGGACATGTTTAGGAAATGTATCTTATCTAAAATAGCTGTCCAAAATACAAAGCCATTGACTTTGATTTAAAGCACCTGTGCAAGATGAAGGAAAACCTGCAAACATGGCCTGTTGGAGGGTACTTGTGGACAGGGTTGAGAAGCACTGATTTAGGGCACTGAACTAAAATCAAGCTAAAGACAATACTATTATAATTGTGGACATTTGAGGGAAATTAAAAAAAAAATCTTAAGGTTGGGCTTTGTGTCCCTTTTCTTAAAATTGGCTTTGCTTCCTGTCACATAGCCAAACAGGAAGTGAGAGTAAAACCCTAACAATATTCTTCCTTGGGGACACACAGGTCAATCTAACTAGTGTCCCCATTATGCAAATTGCAAATAAAAAACAACATTTGGCTAAGTATGGCCACGCAATTGTCATTCAAAATGCATCAGTGCTGAAAATTGGTCTGGACAGCAGGGGGGTTTAAGTGCCCAGTAAGCAAATGGTTAATTTCCATGCCAAATATGGATTTCTGTAATAAAGATGTGTGACTGCTGTGTATACGGCATGGGCGTAAGCAAGACGCACACATATGAACGGTACTCATTGTAAATCATGGGGTAGAACTTGTGATGCAACTTTTCAGCCCCTAGTGGCATGACAAGTCGCAATAGAGGAAAACAAGCCGAAAAAGCACATTGTAAATCAGATCTAACTGATTGGCCAGTGTATGGTGACCTTTAAAGATATGAAAAGTTGGATTTCTGGTGTTTAACCACTTGCCGACCGCCTAACGCAGATATACGTCTGCAGAATGGCATGGGTAGGCAAAATCACGTACCTGGTACGTGATTGCATTCCCGCGGGCGGGGGGGGGTCCGATCGGACCCCCCCCGGTGCCCGAGGCGGACGGCTTTGGTCTGGCAGCGATCAGAGGTGAGGGGGAGGCCATCCATTCGTGGCCCCCGACTCGAGATCGCTCCCAGCCAATGAGAATCGTCCCCTGCCTCTGTGTAGTACACAGAGGCAGGGGATGTGATGTCATCTCTCCTTGGCTCGGCAGTTTCCGTTCCGGCGCCGAGGAGAGAAGACATCTGAGTGAGTTGCACAACACTACACCCCACAGTAGAATGTACCAGGCACACATTACACCCCTGATCCCCCCCGATCGCCCCCGATCACCCCCCAATCACCCCTCCCCCCTGTCACACTGACACCAAGCAGTTTTTTTTTTTCTGATTACTGCATGGTGTCAGTTTGTGACAGTTAGAAGTGGTAGGACAATTAATGGTAGCCCCCTTTAGGTCTAGGATACCCCCCTAAACCCCCCTAATAAAGTTTAAACCCCTTGATCACCCCCCGTCACCAGTGTCGCTAAGCGATCATTTTTCTGATCGCTGTATTAGTGTCGCTGGTGACGCTAGTTAGGGACGTAAATATTTAGGTTCGCCGTCAGCGTTTTATAGCGACAGGGAGCCCCATATACTACCTAATAAATGTTTTAACCCCTTGATTGCCCCATAGTTAACCCTTTCACCACTGATCACCGTATAACTGTTACGGGTGACGCTGGTTAGTTTGTTTATTTTTTTATAGTGTCAGGGCACCCGCCATTTATTACTGAATAAAGGTTTAGCCCCTGATCGCCTGGCGGTGATATGCGTCACCCAGGCAGTGTCAGGTTAGCGCCAGTACCGCGAACACCCACGCACGCAGCATACGCCTCTCTTAGTGGTATACTATCTGAACGGATCAATATCTGATCCGATCAGATCTATACTAGCGTCCCCAGCAGTTTAGGGTTCCCAAAAACGCAGTGTTAGCGGGATCAGCTCAGATACCTGGTAGCACCTGCATTTTGCCCCTCCGCCCGGCCCAACCTAGCCCACCCAAGTGCAGTATCGATCGATCACTGTCACTTACAAAACACTAAACGCATAACTGCAGCGTTCGCAGAGTCAGGCCTGATCCCTGCGATCGCTAACAGTTTTTTTGGTAGCGTTTTGGTGAACTGGCAAGCACCAGCCCCAAGCAGCATCAGGTTAGCGCCAGTACCGCTAACACCCACGCACGCAGCATACGCCTCCCTTAGTGGTATAGTATCTGAACGGATCAATATCTGATCCAATCAGATCTATACTAGCGTCTCCAGCAGTTTAGGGTTCCCAGAAACGCAGTGTTAGCAGGATTAGCCCAGATACCTGCTAGCACCTGCGTTTTGCCCCTCCGCCCGGCCCAGCCCAGCCCACCCAAGTGCAGTATCGATCGATCACTGACACTTACAAAACACTAAACGCATAACTGCAGCGTTCGCAGAGTCAGGCCTGATCCCTGCGATCGCTAACAGTTTTTTTGGTAGCGTTTTGGTGAACTGGCAAGCACCAGCCCCAAGCAGCATCAGGTTAGCGCCAGTACCGCTAACACCCACGCACGCAGCATACGCCTCCCTTAGTGGTATAGTATCTGAACGGATCAATATCTGATCCAATCAGATCTATACTAGCGTCTCCAGCAGTTTAGGGTTCCCAGAAATGCAGTGTTAGCAGGATTAGCCCAGATACCTGCTAGCACCTGCGTTTTACCCCTCCGCCCGGCCCAGCCCAGCCCACCCAAGTGCAGTATCGATCGATCACTGACACTTACAAAACACTAAACGCATAACTGCAGCGTTCGCAGAGTCAGGCCTGATCCCTGCGATCGCTAACAGTTTTTTTGGTAGCGTTTTGGTGAACTGGCAAGCACCAGCGGCCTAGTACACCCCGGTCGTAGTCAAACCAGCACTGCAGTAACACTTGGTGACGTGGCGAGTCCCATAAGTGCAGTTCAAGCTGGTGAGGTGGCAAGCACAAGTAGTGTCCCACTGCCACCAAGAAGACAAAGACAGGCCCGTCGTGCCCATAATGCCATTCCTGCTACATTTGCCAATCCTAATTGGGAACCCACCGCTTCTGCAGTGCCCGTACTTCCCCCATTCACATCCACAACCAAATGCAGTCGGCTGCATGAGAGGCATTTTCTTTATGTCCTCCCGAGTACCCCTACCCAACGAACCCCCCAAAAAAGATGTCGTGTTTGCAGCAAGCGCAGATATAGGCGTGACACCCGCTATTATTGTCCCTCCTGTCCTGACAATCCTGGTCTTTGCATTGGTGAATGTTTTGAACGCTACCATTCACTAGTTGAGTATTAGCATATGGTACAGCATTGCACAGACTAGGTACACTTTCACAGGGTCTCCCAAGATGCCATCGCATTTTGAGAGACCCGAACCTGGAATCGGTTACAGTTATAAAAGTTACAAAAAAAAGTGTAAAAAAACACAAACAAAAATATAAAATAAAAAAAAATAGTCGTTTTATTGTTCTCTCTCTCTCTATTCTCTCTCTATTGTTCTGCTCTTTTTTACTGTATTCTATTCTGCAATGTTTTATTGTTATTATGTTTTATCATGTTTGCTTTTCAGGTATGCAATTTTTTATATTTTACCGTTTACTGTGTTTTATTGTTAACCATTTTTTTGTCTTCAGGTACGCCATTCACGACTTTGAGTGGTTATACCAGAATGATGCCTGCAGGTTTAGGTATCATCTTGGTATCATTCTTTTCAGCCAGCGGTCGGCTTTCATGTAAAAGCAATCCTAGCAGCTAATTAGCCTCTAGACTGCTTTTACAAGCAGTAGGAGGTAATGCCCCCCACCGTCTTCCGTGTTTTTGTCTGGCTCTCCTGTCTCAACAGGGAACCTGAGAATGCAGCCAGTGATTCAGCCAGCTGATCATAGAGCTGATCAGAGACCAGAGTGGCTCCAAACATCTCTATGGCCTAAGAAACCGGAAGCTACGAGCATTTTATGACTTAGATTTTGCCAGATGTAAACAGAACCATTGGGAAATTGGGGAAGCATTTTATCACACCGATCTTGGTGTGGTCAGATGCTTTGAGGGCAGAGGAGAAATCTAGGGTCTAATAGACCCCAATTTTTTCAAAAAAGAGTACCTGTCACTACCTATTGCTATCATAGGGGATATTTACATTCCCTGAGATAACAATAAAAATGATTAAAAAAAAAAAAAATGAAAGGAACAGTTTAAAAATAAGATAAAAAAGCAAAAAATAATAAAGAAAAAAAAAAAGCACCCCTGTTCCCCCCTGCTCTCGCGCTAAGGCGAATGCAAGCGTCGGTCTGGCGTCAAATGTAAACAGCAATTGCACCATGCATGTGAGGTATCACCGCGAAGGTCAGATCGAGGGCAGTAATTTTAGCAGTAGACCTCCTCTGTAAATCTAAAGTGGTAACCTGTAAAGGCTTTTAAAGGCTTTTAAAAATGTATTAATTTTGTTGCCACTGCACGTTTGTGCGCAATTTTAAAGCATGTCATGTTTGGTATCCATGTACTCGGCCTAAGATCATCTTTTTTTATTTCATCAAACATTTGGGCAATATAGTGTGTTTTAGTGCATTAAAATTTAAAAAAGTGTGTTTTTTCCCCAAAAAATGCATTTGAAAAATCGCTGCGCAAATACTGTGTGAAAAAAAAAAAAATGGGGGGGCGTGGCTTGGCGCACGGCGGAGATGGCTGCTCACTGAGGAGGCTCTGGGACACACGCGGAGGTTCTGAGCCCTAACACCCGACCTACAGCTCACAAATGCCGGGTAGAAAGCTTCATTGGACGCCTGGACCACGGACATGCCGAAACTCGGCTTCTGCCAGTGCCAACATAGCTGAAATCTTCCGACATAAATCAGCGGCCCGTAGCGGGACCCCGAGAAGCAAGATGGCGCCGACGCCACAGGAGGAAGGAGAGAGCGAGGACTCACTGTCCGCTTCTGAAGACACCAGTAGGGGTAAGTCCAAATCGGACCACCCGCTCACATTTGCAGACATGTCGGTATTTGCTGCGGACATAAAAGCTACGTTTTCTGCCGCCATAACGGATCTGAAAACAAGCATGATGGTGATACATGAAAAGATGGCGGCGGCCGAAAGTGCAGGCAGACAGAGAGATAAAGCAATCCACAAGCTAGAGCTGGTATCATCAAACCACATGCAGCATTTTATTAATATGAACAGACACATTGAAGATCTCGATAACCGGGGGAGGAGGTGTAATATCAGAGTCAGGGGGATCCCGGAATCAGTAGATCAAGATCAGATCACCACAGCACTCCGGAGAGTCTTCAACAGCCTGCTTGAGAGGCAGGAAGACACGGAAATCAATTTCGTAAGAGCTCACAGAGCTCTCAGGCCCAGAGGCTCAGATACCGCACCACCCCGTGACATAATCTGTTGCTTACAAAGCTTTGCTATTAAAGAAGAGATCATGAGAAAAGCCAGACAAAATGAGCAAATCATATTTAATGGCGCCACAATTATGCTGTTCCAGGATCTTTCTCAGATTACTTTAAAGAACAGACGTGCACTGCGACCCCTGCTGGAGAAACTGAGAGCAAAAGACTTAAGATATACCTGGAGATTTCCTTTTGCACTCACAGTTACATATAATGGCCATCAAGCTATCCTGCGTTCGCCAGCAGACTTACCAGAGTTTTGTGAAGCACTAGACCTGGAACCAATGGATTTACCAGAATGGTATGAGGAAATTTTACAATCACCCTTGATCAGAAGCCCCCCCACCTCCCTACTCTCTTCTCCAGACAAAAGGCTATCGAAAAAACATAAACAGAATAAAGGAAACAGCTCCCACGCAGATACCCCAAGGAGATTGGCCGACCCATCCAGAGCCCAGGAATGTGAATAGCTCCATGTGTACCACAATGGACATGTCCTTAACAAACCTGCAGTCCAAATCTCAACTTTTACAGTTCTGATGTTCATGTCATAATGCTGTTGCCTGTGGAACATTTCCCCCAAGGGGGAGGGACGATGGAGGATGAGGGAAAAGGGGATAGACACTTCCACAAACATCATCCGGAGGGATACTTATGACAGCATCCCATAGCTCTCTGCACAGCCAATAAGCTCAAGATGCGAACTTTGCAGCTTATCCTGGAGGAGACCTACCCCTTCAGCTCCATATCTCTTGCTGATTGAAGGTAGGGCCTTGATCCCAGACGCGACGACAGTTGTGCCCTGGACGTGGCTCACTGCTACATCAACACCTAGCCCTGAAGCAATGGGATGCAAACCACGAAGATTTACAAAACTGTACGAGAGCGAGAGGAATAGATGGAGCAGGGTTACTAGGAGTAAAAACTGTTTGCTGTCGCCACCTCCTCCCTCCCCCCCTTTTTCTCCCTCCCCCCCCCTCCCCTCTGCCTCCCCCCCCTCCCCCCTGTCTCCCCCCCCCTCCCTCTCCTCCCCTCTGCCTCACCACCCCCTCCCCCCCCCTCCCCTCTACCTCACAACCCATCCTCCCCTTTTTTTTTTTTTTTTTTTTTTCTCTTCTAATGCTCTGAACAGATTTATTGTATGCAAATTAGATCTGATTATGTACATATATAGGGGGTGTTTCCACAGGTGACAGCAAAGACTACCTAATTTGATGATAGTCGGATGACATAATTGTTATAGTTATTTTCTGTGAGTTCAGGTTCTGGTTTTTCTGGTTTTTCACGATTAGACCCGAGTTTACTTGCTACACACCCTGGTCGGGTGTGATCTTAATAATATCAATATTTTTACTACTGTGAGCCTCCGTGTGTGTCACGTTGAGACCGTACATTCATAGTTTCCACAGCACTCCATTTACTTGGAGCCTAAGCCACGCTTAGTCGTAGTCGCTTCCCACAACCCCCACAAATTCTACTTGATATTTTACGATTGGGGGTACATCTCCACCTGGGGTGGTTTAGGTATCTCTGGAGATTAACCCCCATAGTAATAACTCCTTGCTAAACCTTCCTCTTCTTTTACTACTCACCCTTTTTCTTTCTCCTTCTCTACTCTCCCTTTTGTCTGCTGGGGGGGGGACACCCGCTCAGGCTATTGGAGATATCCTATTTCTAAGTGAAGAACAAGTGTCAAACCTCATATAACACTCTTATCTTTACAGATTCGAAATCCGTCCGTCTCCTCCTTTGCCGACACTATGGTATACTCATCGCTGGGGAATCGTCCCCTTGTGATATCTCACAACATCAGAGGCTTAAATATACCCGAGCGACGTTCCACTCTGCTCAGAGAACTCAAAAAAGGTAAACCTCAGTTTGTCTTCCTACAGGAGACCCATTTTAAAACAAACAACATCCCCAAATTAACATCCCCACAGTTCCCGAGAGCTTTCCATGCTACCACACCCGATTCTAAATCAAAAGGAGTCACGATACTAATAGGCAGAGACACACCATTCAAACTAAATGAACAGTTGTGTGACCCTGAGGGCAGATTTGTGTTCTTGAAGGGTACATACAATGACTTGCCTTTGACTCTCGCCAATGTATACTTCCCAAATAAGTCTCACATAACTTTTTGCCAGCTTATCGTGAGGAGGCTACAGGAGTTCGCCGATGGTTGTATTATACTTGGGTAGGATTTTAATGTACCTCTAAACCCACTCCTAGATACGTCCAATGGAAGGACTTGCATTATTTATAAAATTCTGAAAAAGATTAAATCACTCCTCCACAAGCTCCAGTTGGTGGACTCCTGGCGCTTCCTTAATCCCGATGGTAGAGATTACACCCATTTCTCGATACCACACAACAGATATGCTCGGCTGGATTGCATATTTGTCCCTCAGAGAGATCTATCAAAAATTTCCGCTGCAAAAATAGGTACACAAACAATATCAGACCATGCACCTATCTCACTGACACTAGACTTACAGAACTCAAGTAGACGACAGCAGACATGGAGACTGAACACGTCTCTATTATCAGATCCGACACTCTTACCTGTACTTACAAACAACATAACAGATTTCTTCAAACATAATAACACACCTGGGACAGATCCACTACTTATATGGGAAGCACATAAATGTACCATACGAGGAGTTCTGATAGGGATGGGTTCAAGACGCAAAAAGGAAAGAGATGCCCAGATTAGAAAATTACTCACCCAAATTGAGTCACTGGAAGTATTACATAAACAATCTCTATCGGAGGCCTCAGCCAAGAGCCTTCTAGAGGCAAGGAAGGATCTACAGCAGATTCTCCACACTAAAGCCAAACGGATTCTCTTCTTTAAGAGGCGGCTCTATTATGAGTCAGGTGACAAAGCTGGGAGGTTCTTGGCGAGGGCCCTCAAAGAACAAAATTCAAGTAATCAGATAGTTGGTATCAGATCCAAAGAAGGAAAGCTCGAGGTAAAACCTGAGGCAATAGCCAAACACTTCCACGCTTTCTATACGAAGCTTTATAACCTGCCCCCACAACATAAACCTCCACAAATGCTAGGAGATAGGACACAAATCATACAAGATTACATAAGACATAGCGGACTACCATCTCTACCCAAGGATGATACAGACCTTCTAGAAGCCCCAATCACAACAGCGGAGGTCAAACAGGCCATCAAATTACTAAAACCGGGCAAGAGCCCAGGCCCTGACGGATATTCCGCCACATATTACAAATCCTTTATGGAGATTTTGACTGAACCCTTAAAAGACGCATTGAATGCCTTATCCAAGCCAAGACATGTTACTCCTGGTTTTCTCTCTGCCCATATAACGGTTATACCGAAAGAGGGCAAAAACCCAGAGGAATGTGCTAGCTATCGTCCCATCTCTTTGTTGAACCTCGATGCCAAGCTGTTTGCGAAGATCATTGCATTGAGGATGGGGCCGCTGCTCTCAAAACTAATTGGCTTGGAACAGGTGGGCTTTATGCCAAACAGGGAGGCCAGAGACAATGTTACTAAAGCTCTCTTACTAACACAGGCTGTGAGACAACGGAAGATCGAAGGTTTTCTCCTCTCAACAGACGCGGAGAAGGCCTTCGATCGTGTGGCATGGGACTTCATGCTGGCGGTGTGTGGAGAGGTGGGCTTGGGCCCGAACATGTTGCATTGGATCTCGGCCCTTTATCAGAACCCAACAGCGGAATTAAAAATAAACGGAATTCTCTCAGAAAAAGTATATATTAAAAATGGGACTAGACAGGGTTTCCCCCTGTCTCCCCTTCTATTTATTCTCTCACTAGAGCCCTTTATTAGAACAGTGCAAAAAAACACAGCAATACAAGGTTTTCAGATTAAAAATAAAGAGTACAAAATAGCTGCATACGCAGATGACTTATTGTTCTTCTTAACGAAACCGACTACAACACTCCCTAACCTGTTACAAGAATTTGCACACTACGGATTTATATCCAACCTAAAAATTAATTATACAAAGTCAGAGGCTCTGAACCTCTCCCTTCCAGACAATGTACTCAAATTGACTCAAGCAAACTCAACATTTACTTGGGATAACACCAAATTAAAATATCTAGGAATTTGGCTTACTCCATCTCTAAAAATAACATATGAGAGAAATTTTGTGACCTTTCTAAAAAATTGTGCGAAAGATCTAACAGTTTGGAATGAGAACTATTTCTCTTGGTTCGGCAGAGCAGCCATAGTAAAAATGGTCATATTGCCCAGATTTTTATATCTGACCCGCACGCTACCGATAGAGATACCTCAGAAATTTTTCAATGAGCTCAATACATTGGTCACGAGATTTCTCTGGCAACATAAAAAACCCAGAATCAAACTAGGCACCCTGGTCAAACCCAAAGATCTGGGAGGAATCCAATTCCCGAACTTCCGCAGTTACTACCAGGCCTCACACATAACCAGAATCATAGACTGGCATTGCCATGAGTCGGAGAAGGACTGGGTATCACTAGAGACAACGCTTGCCACGCTGCCGCTTAGATACATGCCATGGTCCTCTATCAAAACACTACCTCATGCCGTTAGGTTACACCCAATCACTGGTACCACACTGAAGATCATTACCGGACTAGCTAAACAAAAAAAACTGACCTCAACACCCAGCCCTCTGACGCCCCTGACAGATAACCCAGACTTTGCCCCAGGTCTACATAACCCGACTCTTAAGACTAGTCCGGCGGGGGATCCCTTGCTGGCTGGAGACTGCTATAATGAAAACAAATTCAGAGACTGGTCGTCTTTTAAGACAGACTTAAACCGACCCCAAATGAAACTATGGACATATTTCCAATTAAGAAGCTATTTAGGTAACATTAAGGAACCCCTAACACTACACAGACCCCTGACAGCTTTGGAATCGGTGTGTCGAGAGGGAACCCCAATCAAAAGGGCCACTTCTGTAGCGTATGAGTGGATGAGTCGCTCGGGGACTGAGATATCGGACGGGCACAGGAGGAGATGGTCGGAAGAACTTGAATTGGAGATCTCCGACAAACAATGGAGGTATGTGGCTGCCTTAGCACATAAATGTTCCATAAGCACGAAATTGCAAGAGACAAATTACAAACTGCTGACCCACTGGTACAGCACTCCTGATAAAATACACAAATGGGATACACAAAAACCAGACACATGCTGGAGATGTCTCTCTGAAAAAGGCACACTAACCCACATCTGGTGGCATTGCCACAAAATTAAACCATTCTGGAATGAAGTTAAGGTTTTAATTAAAAAGATTACAGAAACCAAAGTGGAACTGACCCCAGCATGTTGTCTATTACACCTGTCTAACACCTCTTTTAAACGCTACAAACGCTCGTTGACGATACATCTCCTCAACGCAGCCAAATCTCAAATACCTCTACACTGGCTCTCTACATCCACTCCAACTGTTAGGGACTGGCTGTCGAGAATCAGTGAGATCCACGAAATGGAAGATGTATTGGCCCAAGACAAAGGCCATATCGAACGATTCCACAAAACATGGCAACCCTGGTTGCTTTTCAAATACTCTGCAGAATTCCCTTCCTGAATTAGGTATGGGAGGGACCTTGCGGTCCTGGGTGGGTGCCCTTCCTCAGTATTCTATTTCTGCTCTTCACATCAGCATTTCCTTTATCTTCTCCTACTTCTTTTTTCTATATCCAACTTCTTAACACTTCATGGCTGTTCTATAGCCTATGTCCTCACTGGTATATACCTTGGAAATCCGTACTTCTCTTATAGACGTGAATTAGATTGTCTCAGAGAACCATAGAGACCACACTTTTGCTTGTTCTCAACAATAAACAATTTGAACAATGGATAAGAAATGTTTGCCGCAATGGCTTGCGAAGCGTAGACAGAACTATTATGTTGTATTTCTTTTTTTTTACAGTCACAAAGACAGCTTAGCGGAAATAACCTCAGTGATGCGATGTCTGTTAAACATTTAGACTTCTACACGAGTTTCACACTAACTGTTTTTTATTTTGTAAAAAGACGAAAAGTACGCAGTTGCACCTGCAAAATTTGCAATATACAGTGTATTCTTTGTTACTATTCTTTACTTTTTTCAATAAACTTGAAATGATTAAAAAAAAAAATGAAACACCCACCATTTTAATCTGTAGGGCATTTGCTTTAAAAAAATATATAATGTTTGGGGGTTCAAAGTAATTTTCTTGCAAAAAAAAATAACGTTTTCATGTAATCAAAAAGTGTCAGAAAGGGCTTTGTCTTCAAGTGGTTAGAAGAGTGGGTGATGTGTGACATAAGCTTCTAAATGTTGTGCATAAAATGCCAGGACAGTTCAAACCCCCCCCCAAATGACCCCATTTTGGAAAGTAGACACCCCAAGCTATTTGCTGAGGGGCATGTCGAGTCCATGGAATATTTTATATTGTAACACAAGTTCCGGGAAAGAGACAATTTTTTTTTTTTTTTGCACAAAGTTGTCACAAAATGATATATTGCTCAAGCATGCCATGGGAATATGTGAAATTACACCCCAAAATACATTCTGTTGCTTCTCCTGAGTACGGGGATACCACGTGTGTGGGACTTTTTTGGAGCCTAGCCGCGCACGGGACCCCAAAATCCAAGCATCGCCTTCAGGCTTTCTAAGGGCGTAAATTTTTGATTTCACTCTTTACTGCCTATCACAGTTTCGGAGGCCATGGAATGCCCAGGTGGCAAAAAAAAAACAAAATTACCCCATTTTGGAAAGTAGACACCTCAAGCTATTTGCTGAGAGGTATAGTGAGTATTTTGCAGACCTCACTTTTTGTCACAAAGTTTTGAAAATTGAAAAAAGAAAAAAAAAAAATGTTTTTTCTTGTCTTTCTTCATTTTCAAAAACAAATGAGAGTTGCAAAATACTCACCATGCCTCTCACCAAATAGCTTGAGGTGTCTACTTTCCAAAATGGGGTCATTTGGGGGTGGGGGGGGTTTGTGCCACCTGGGCATTCCATGGCCTCCGAAACTGTGATAGGCAGTGAAGAGTGAAATCAAAAATTTACACCCTTAGAAATCCTGAAGGCAGTGATTGGTTTTCAGGGCCCCGTACGCGGCTAGGCTCCCAAAAAGTCCCACACATGTGGTATCCCCGTACTCAGGAGAAGCAGCTGAATATATTTTGGGGTGCAATTCCACATATGCCCATGGCCTGTGTGAGCAATGTATCATTTAGTGACAACTTTTTGTAATTTTTTTTTGTCATTATTCAATCACTTGGGACAAAAAAAATGAATATTCAATGGGCTCAACATGCCTCTCAGCAATTTCCTTGGGGTGTCTACTTTCCAAAATGGGGTAATTTGTGGGGGTTTTGTACTGCCCTGCCATTTTAGCACCTCAAGAACTGACATAGGCAGTCATAAACTAAAAGCTGTGTAAATTCCAGAAAATGTACCCTAGTTTGTAGACGCTATAACTTTTGCGCAAACCAATAAATATACACTTATTGACATTTTTTTTACCAAAGACATGTGGCCGAATACATTTTGGCCTAAATGTATGGCTAAAATTTAGTTTATTGGATTTTTTTTATAACAAAAATTAGAAAATATCATTTTTTTTCAAAATTTTCGGTCTTTTTCCGTGTATAGCGCAAAAAATAAAAACGTCAGAGGTGATCAAATACCATCAAAAGAAAGCTCTATTTGTGGGAAGAAAAGGACGCAAATTTCGTTTGGGTGCAGCATTGCATAACCACACAATTAGCGACGCAGGGTCAAATTGTAAAAAGTGCTCTGGTCAGGAAGGGGTTAAATCCTTCCGGGGCTGAAGTGGTTAAGCCTCATACACACGATGGGACTTTGTACAAACTTTCCCGTGGATTTTGTGCAAAGGGCGTTGGCCTTAGGATTCTTTCACACGGACGTGTCCGTGTACGGAGCCCGCTCTGCTCAGCGGGGGATCGCTCCGTCGATCCCCGCTGAGCAGGCAGATGATAGGTCTGTCTCTGCACACTTTGCAGACCTGTCAGAGTGCCGCTCTCCTCTATGGGGGATCGGATGATGAGGGACCATAGAGTCACCCGATCCAATCCGCAGGTGGATGGAAAAATAGGTTTTTCCTCTCTTACACTTTGTCAACACTGACATCACTACTGCCAGCATGCCCTGGGACTGTGCCGTCATAAGAGGCGGGGTCACCCGGTGACCATGCCCCATGCCTATATAAGTCACTGCACACCTTGCAGACGGCATTACAGAGGGAGAGAGCGTCGTGTCAACATCGGAAGAAGAGAAGAGAAGAGGGAAGAAGACGATGACGATGAAGAAGACCAGGCCACCGCTAGCAAAAGAGCTGGAGGAAGATAGCTGGGGAGCCTGGCAGAAGATACTAGACAGTGACAGAAGAACTGGACAGCGGCAGAAGACCGGGCCACCGCTAGCAAAAGAGCTGGAAGAAGATAGCGGGGGAGCCCGGCAGAAGATACCAGAGAGCGTGGAGAAGATCCGGAGAGCGCGGAGAAAAGGCCGGAGAGCGTGGAGAAGAACCGGAGACTGGGAGAAGATATGGAGAGCGTGGAGAAGAGGCCGGAGAGCGCGGAAGAGACCCCCGAAGTCGGAAGAAGACCCCCGGAGTTGCCTAATTAATTACTTTAAAAACCTGTCTAGTGTGTTTTTTTTCTTGACACTTTTCCCCCCAGGTGAATGGGTAGGGGTACCATGTACCCCATATTCATTCACATAGGGTGGGGTGCCGGGATCTGGGGGCCCCCTTATCAAAAGGGGCTCCCAGATTCTGATAAGCCCCCGCCCGCAGACCCCGACAACCAACGGCCAAGATTGTCGGGAAGAGACCCTTGTCCTCATCAACATGGGGACAAGGTGCTTTGGGGTGGGGGGGCCGCAGCATGCCCCCCTTCCCCAAAGCACCCACCCCCCATGTTGCGGCCTGGTACAGTTCAGGAGGGGGGGCGCTCGCTCCTCCCTACCCCCTTTCCTGACCGGCCGGGCTGCGTGCTCGGATAAGGGTCTGGTATGGATTTGGGGGGACCCCCATGCCATTTTTTCGGCATAGGGGGTTCCCCTTAAAATCCATACCAGACCTAAGGGCCTGGTATGCCCCGCGACAGGGCTCGCAAGGTGTCTATCTTGCCGATAAAGGCAGCGAGATTGACTTCCTTTTCTAGTCCCGTCGTACCCGAGTCACGTTCAAAATGAATGGACTTGTTCGTGTGTGGGCAAGTCCGTTCATTCGGAAAGTCCGTCATAACTTCGTTGGGAAGACCGGCGGACATAGTCTGACATAGCAATTGTCATCAGGTAGCTTTAGGTGCACACTGTGCAGTGGACGTAGTACATTAACTGTAAATACTGCAGCTGCCTGCTTGTGGTACTATTAGGATCAGAAGAACATCACCAATTTTCTTCAGGTAGTTTTAAGTGCACACTGTGCAGAGGACACAGTACACTAACTGTAAATACTGTAGCTGCCTGCCTGTGGTACTAATACGATCAGAAGAACATCACCAATTTTCTTCAGGTAGCTTTAGGTGCACACTGTGCAGAGGACACAGTACACTAACTGTAAATACTGTACATGCCTGCCTGTGGTATTAATAGGATCAGAACAACAGCAATTGTCTTCAGGTAGCTTTAGGTGCACACTGTGCAGAGGACACACTACACTAACTGTAAATACTGCAGCTGCCTGTATGTGGTACTAATAGGATCAGAAGAACACCACCAATTTTCTTCACGTAGCCTTAGGTGCACAAAGTGCAGAGGACACAGTACACTAACTGTAAATACTGTAGCTGCCTGCCTGTGGTATTAATAGGATCAGAACAACAGCAATTGTCTTCAGGTAGCTTTAGGTGCACGCTGTGCAGAGGACGCAATACACTAACTGTAAATACTGCAGCTGTCTGTCTGTGGTACTAATAGGATTAGAAGAACACCACTAATTTTCTTCAGGTAGCTTTAGGTGCACACTGTGCAGAGGACACAGTACACTAACTGTAAATACTGTAGCTGCCTGCCTGTGGTATTAATAGGATCAGAACAACAGCAATTGTCTTCAGGTAGCTTTAGGTGCACACTGTGCAGCGTACACAGTACACTAACTGTAAATACTGCAGCTGCCTGCCTGTGGTACTAATAGGATTAGAAGAACATCACCAATTTTCTTCAGGTAGCTTTAGGTGCACACTGTGCAGAGGTCGCATTACACTAACTGTAAATACTGTAGCTAATAGGACTAATAGGATCAGAAGAACACCAGCAATTTTCTTCAGGTAGCTGTAAATACTGTAAAAACACCTGCCTGTCTTTCAGTAGGAAGGGAATAGCAGGAACGTATCTAGCTAAACTGAATATATATATATACACACACAACACCTAGGATGCATGTATATATATATATATATATATAATATATATATACAATACACTGTAAGTGCAGCTAACTGACTCGCCTGACTACTCTATCTTACTTAAATCAAATGACACTGTCTCTCTGTCTATCTCTCTGCTTCCGCCGCAACACACTACACAGAGCCACCATGCAGGCAGCCTTATATAGTGTGGGGCGTGTACTAAACCCCCTGAGCCCTAATTGGCCAAAGCCACCCTGGCTTTGGCCAATTACGGCTCTCTGTACAGACGGCGCTGTGATTGGCCAAGCATGCGGGTCATAATGCATGCTTGGCAAATCATCAGCCAGCAATGCACTGCGATACCGCAGTGAATTATGGGCCGTGACGCGCTACTCAAATTTGGCGCGAACGGCCCATAATGTTCGAAATTCGACTAACAGTCGAACAGGCGATGTTCGACTCGAACTCGAAGCTCATCCCTACTCCTGATATCCCCCCTCTGGTCCCACCCTCCACTTGGGTTGAACCTCAATTCCTCAGAGAGGAGTGTCATGTAAAGACTTGGTGCTGAACTCATCTGCATTCTCCTTTCAGTCAAGGGCAGGGATGTCTTGCCACCCTGGACTCACGGTAAATGAGCTAAATGATGCTTCAAGTCATTAAAGCCAGAAGAAAAATAGCATTTTCAGTGACCAGGTGAGTCTTTGAAGGACAGGAAGGATATCATCTGGAGCTGCTTTTTTTTGAGGTATGGAATTTTGTGGTCTGCGTCCAATCTGATATCGGCCTTTAGCTCAGAGGATCCAGTCATTAATTGCTCATCTTGCAAGGTGCACTTTCCTGAATCCTGACCAGTGAATCTAATCTTTACCCTATGTTCAAATCTATGCAGCTGATGAGTCAATGGTTGTTAAGGACGCGACTGCCGCCTTCCCGGCCCGCTGCTTAACAACCAGCTATTCTTCACACAGAATTCTAATCGGTCAATCATTTTTCGACCAATCCGAATTCTAATCATTCTGAAAATGTGCAATTCATTTGAAAAAGAATAAACAGAACAAATTGTAACTTATTTCAATTAAATGAGTTACTATTTGTTACTATTTCATTCAGAGATTGGAATACATCCCAATCTCTGAATAACCCAAAATTTTTCCGGATTTGTATTCAGACAGGATTGAATAGCACATGTCTAATTTCCACTGATCTAGGTAATGTTATTGAGCAACAATGCCCCAGTGAAATTTTGGCTAGTGTAATGCCCCAGTTATATTGGCGGTCAGTGAAAATTGCTCTGTTGGGACTTGTTTACATTTTTAGCTGCCAATGTCATTCCTGGTAAAAACTATTCTCGGAGAATTGTTATATATAGGCACTTGAAAGCCGATCGGCTTTCCCTGTCAGCGGGAACCGAGGAATGCCATTTACCGTCACTTCCTGGTTCACACGATGATCAGCTGTGATTGGTCACAGCTGATCACGTGGTAAGAAGCCTCTCTTAGAGGCTCTTTACCATGATCGGATATGCGGCGTGTCAGACTGAAACGCCGCATTCGCGATCGCCGCACTGCGCGCAGCCGTGGGCGCGTGCCAGCATGTTATCCTGCTGGATGTCATATGACGCCCAGTCATGATAACAGAACCACTTCCTGGCCGTCAATCTGCTATAGGCCGGACGGGAAGTGACCACTTATTAATGTTACGTTTTTCAAGTCTATTTCTAATTCTGCCCTCTGTTAGCCATGAGGGTGCTTCCTGTGACATGTCACAAGGATAAACGATTGATTCAATGATAGTTATTCATGTACATATATCACTGGTAATTAAACATGACAATTTGTTTTTAAATGCATGTTAATATCTGTTTTTTGCAACATTAAATCTTTTGTATATTTTATATTTTTGCTGTGCCTCATTAAAGTCCTGCGGGCAATGTTTTCAGTGTGCACAATAAAAATATGCCCATTAGTGATCACTAGTTAACATGTGGCCCACATACCTTGAATGCAGGAGGGCACAACTGAAATACCGAAGGAGCAGAAGCTTTGAGATATGGAGAGCCAGGACCCGGGAACCGCGAGCAGCAGGGGGGCAGGGCACTACGTGATGTCACGCCCCTATTTGTGGCCCGTGAGTGCGAGCTGGTCTTCTGTCAACTCCGAGACTTGCGGTGAGGAGCAGGGGGCGGGCGCACGCATGCAGCATCGCTGATTGCTGGGGAAACCCATGGTCCTAGCAAAACCAACGCTTGCTGACATTTACAATTATACTGGTGGCCTGGTTGTCCGGGCAGAAGCGTCACTCGGTCCAGACTAGGACAGCGGGCCGCCATTTAGTGACGGCTGTTTTAGAAGGACACTTCACTGCGCCCCCACCCCCAGTAAATTGTACCGCCCAGGGCATCCGCCCCTTCCGCCCCTCCCCCCCCTTGTACTGACTCTGGCTACTCCTACTGAGTTTTGTGTGTAGATTTATGTGTCTCCTCATGCATTTGGTACTCTGATGACTGGTACTTTTACCAGGGCTGATACACTGCTGATGGAGGCTGCAGACCACAATGCTGCTGCTGGTGGCAGCAGATGTGTGAAATAATGTCAAGATTGTGGAGCTTTGTAGACTGGCCCTGTGGATAAAAGTGGCCTGTACCCATGGAGTAGTGATGTAGGATCCTATTCCCTATTTTCCTCCAGTCCAGTCCAGTAAATGAAAGCTCAAACGTTATTACCTCTCTGATAATGTCACATTTCTTGTGTTTAATTCTTCAACTTTTTTGTCTTTTTCCACACTTTGCTGTGTCTGTATGACACCAAACCCTTTTTTTTAAATATTTTACCATTTACAATGAGTAGTTTCATATAGGACTCCAACTTTATGTAGAAGAAAATGCTTTTGGCATCTTTGGCTGTCCTATGACTTCAGTTCATCCACAGCGCAGCCACAGTAACCTTGGGAGGGGAGCAGTGCAAACAGGGATGTCAAGTAACCCTATTTTTATGTTACATTGTAGCTGTAGAACCATAAAACAAAATATTGAACCATATTTTCAGCACAGCCAAAGTATTGGTCCAGGCAGGAACATCAAGCTTAGGGCCTCAGATAAGACTGGTGACAGGGTTAGAGGCTTCTTATACAGCAGACTGGTATAATAATTATCTAGGTAGATGTGATACCCCTTTTGGAACAGTGGGAATGTCAGTTCCCAGGCAATTTTTCCACTTGTGTCGGTGTAGGTTGGATATTCAGGGGGCTGAAGCTGGGAGTCTTTGCCTTTGTACATGCGGAAGGCATACCCATATCCTGTGGCACTTTCACAGTGCTTTTTTTTTATTACAAAAATTTTTATTGAAAGATCATAGACAAACAATCAATAAGTCAGACAAAGTCCAATATACAAAATAAGGTATAATAGTTTCAGGCATAGTGTGATATAGAGATCAAGTAGAAGAGAAATGGTCAACTTGAAATACTTATTCAGTTACCAATGCGATTTTGTGACAACAGCTTGAACATTTGATAGAAATATCTCAAGGAACATTGTTAGGTTATAAAAGTGAAGTTTCCCAATGTTTCCTTTTTTTATCGTGAATATGCATAATATCAAACAATGTATTGTAAATGCGTTCGGATAATTTGATTGTTTCCATTCTGGTTAGCACTTGTGACCAGGGTAGGGCTGAAGAACGCCAATTTAGTGCTATTGTCCAGTGTATGGCCACAAAAAGCATGTGAATTAGTTTTTTACAGGGCGTAGGGATGTTTGGAATAGAAGTGAAACATAGGCACATCTGTATAGTGAGAGTGAGTAAACGACCTGTAATAGTGGATGCCTTTGAGGCAGCTTTTTGCCAGATGGGTTTAAGGGATTTGCAGCTCCAAAAAATATGAGTCAGTGAGCCAAGCTCACCACAGCCCCGGAAACATAATGGGGATATCGAAGGGTATATTGAATGGATTTTTGTGGGTGTCATGTACCACCTTGTGTGGAGTTTGATAGCTGTTTCACGGGTTGTGTAAGACCTTGTGTTTTTGTACATGTTGGTTAGCATCTCCTCCCATTCATGTGGCACAAAAGTAAGGCTTACGTCTCTCTCCCAACTTAGCATTGGTTTGGTTTTATCCTCCAAGGAGAATTAGTTGAGTATGCTGTAGAGCTTAGAAATAACCCCTTTATCTCTGGAAGAGTGTGCACAAATATGTTCATATTGTGTGGCACGCAATTGGGAGTCTAGGAAGCCTCTGCTGCAGTAGAAGTGCTTAATTTGTTTGTAACTATTGTTCAGAGGCGGGCAAATCATGTTCTATTTGTATTTGAAGAAAGGTTTTGAATTTCTGACCTTCTTTGAAGGATTGGAACGTGGTAACTCCAGCCAAGCACCAGTGGATGAACCCAGTTCTGTCATGGAATGCTGGGGGGAAGTCAGGATCTCCTAAATAGGAGTATAGGGGAGAGAGGGGTGAGGCTAGTTGGAGTTTTTTAACATATAGTGACCAGAGGTATATTGATTGGTGCACAATTGTGTTTAGGGGAGCAAGTTGACAAGGTTTGATTGATCTAGACCAAAGCAACCCTGGAAGGAGGAAGGGGAAGATAGTGTGAGCTTCGAAGATGAGCCATGGTATATCATCAGGTGGAGCGTGCCATTGTGTGGTTTGTGCAAATTTGGACGATAAATAGTATCGCCATAGGTCTGGGAGACCCAGACCTCCAATAGGTTGGGGTCTGTATAGTAATGTTTTGTGGAACCTCCGTTTCTTGTGGTGCCATATGAATTTGTTGACATTCCTTTGGATAGAGTCAATATAGGATTTAGGGACATAAATTGGGAGGGAGCTAAAAAATAATAATAACTTAGGCAAGACTGCCATCTTAATGGCTGTAACCCTGCTAAGGAACAAAATATGATATTTATCCCAAATTTTTAGCAAGGACCGGACATTGGAAACTATAGGATGATAGTTTGCCTGGAAAAACGTCTGAAATGTAGGGGTGAGTTGTATACCTAGGTATCAAAATGTTTGGGTGCACCAAGTAAAAGGAAAATTACTCTGTAGGGAGCTTGCGAGGACATTAGGTATATTTATTGGCATGGCTGAACATTTAGCTAGATTAACCCCCAGACCCACGATCCCAGAAAATGAGTCCAACAGAGAAATCAGATTGGGTAACGCTCCTAGAAAATGAGTCCAACAGAGAAATCAGATTGGGTAACTTTCACAGTGCTTTTTGAGCTTCAATCCATACCTGGCCCTTTTACAGCAAATTTATTACTTTAATACCAGCTGGTCAGTGAGGTGAAGAAGGGATTCAACTAATTTGGGGGTGAATTTTATATAGTTTGTCATAGTTGGGATGATCTTGGGGAGGGCACTGTGAGTTAGTGCTGAAGTGCAAGAAGAGCATGATCATGTCATAGCATGACCTGGAACTTTCAGCTGAAAAAATTGGCATGTGATGGATTGGGTGGGTGGACTAATAAGCATGTAATTAATTATTTTTGTAAGCCCCATGTTGATTGTGAGGCCCAAAAACTATTTAAACTCCTCCACTTTTAGACGTCTCCATTCAAATGGATGGGCATAGCATGAGTTGGGGTTGTTATCAATATATTGTTGGGCAAAAAGGTTAGTCTGGTCCACAATTAATTGAAGAAAATTGTCAGGGAAAAATACATTTAAAAAAGCTGTGCACTGAAAGAGGGGATTGTAGCTAACCCTGAGCTGGATGGCAGCCATAATGGGTTTGGTCTGGTGTGATATTCCAGTGCTGCTACTGGGCCTTTCATCCTGGAGTCCAGAGCTGTTGGCGTTTGGCGATTGACCATTGGGGTATATGGCGCTGCTGATGGCTGCCTGGTTTTCAAAGTGCCTTATCCTTTTATGAGAGACCCTTTCCTTCTTCAATTTGGTCGCCAATCCACTACTTTCAATGGGCTCATATTTCTAATTGGAATTGGACGGTGAGGGCTCCCTGCTGCTCTCATCCATCATACTTAAGGTTTGATATGCCGCCTCACTAGTATACAGTTTTTTGGAAATGGTGGCTGTATGATGGGTAAACTGCTGATGGACGGCAGTGATGGTGGCACTGTGACAGGTACACTGATGGGCTACAACAGGTAGACTGATGGGCTGTGCTGCCAAGTACACTGATGGGCTTCATGACAGGTACACTGATGGGCTGCAGGACAGGTAAACTGATGGGCTACAGGACAGGTAGACTGATGGGCTGCACAACAGGTACTGATGGGCTGCAGGAATGGTACACTGATGGGCTGCAGGACAGGTACACTGATGGCTGCAGGACAGGTACACTGATGGGCTGCAGGACAGGTACACTGCTGAGCTGCAGGACTGGTACACTGATGGGCTACAGGACTTGGACACTGATGGGCTGCACGTCAGATACACTGATGGGCTACGTGCCAGGTAGTGATGAACTGCACGACAGGTATTCTGATGGGCTGCACAACAGGTACTCTTTATTTTGGGGCAATCAGGGCAGAGTACAGTAAAGGGTTAAGTGGTAACTCCCTGTTCCTGGGTTCTACTTCTCACACAGGATCGGTGTGTAAGAAGGAGAAGCTGGTAACTGTGAGTTATCATTGTTTGTTTACATTTGGGACCAGCTGTGATTGGATACAGCCGTTACGAGCCAACTTAATTGAGGTCTTGATGGAGTGATGTTAGGGAAGTGAGTGGGTTCCTAACCTTTAGTGTTACGTCATCCACAAATAAGCTTTGTGTTATATTTCCTATATGAACACCTTCGATGGCAGATGTCTCTCTGATCGTGTAAGCCAAGGGTTCCATGCTTAATGCAAGAATACTTAGTGTAATTCATTCAGCTGACCTTGTGTTTGGTACAGTTCACTTGATCCGGGGGGGGGGGGGCAACAGGCAAGGCATTAATGGCAGTGCTGGAACCAGGGTCGGGACTGGGAGGGGGTTGGAGCCCTAAGTGCAATATTTTACAGGACGGGGGCACAGTAGAGTGTGCACCTGGCCCAGTAGTCATATAGCCTCCCCTGCTACTTATTAAGCGAGTAGAGCCAGAGCACACAGTATTGAAAGCTGTAACGGCACTAGGATGGAAGGTATGCATACAATTCTCAGTCAGGCGGAGTAATCTCTGCCTGACTGAGGATTTTTAATCCCGGCCTCTGAGTCTGATGTGACGTCATTTATAGGCTGGGATCAGGGAGAGGAGGAGAGAGTGGCGCCGGTGCCGCAAGAATGACAAAAGCAGCATGCACTGGCTGGCAGATCCTCCTAAACATTACTTATTGACACATTGTCAGTGGGTTACAGTGTCAGTGATAAGGATTTCCCAATGAACAGTAGTGGGTATCTCTTTGGTATAGTGGGGGTGGGGAGCATGGTGGTGAAGGAGTACTGGATTAACAATGCAATTAGTAATCATCGGTAGTAACTGATTAGGTGCAAAAAAGTAGCAGGTGTGTGTAATTAATTGTGATTGCTGTTAGTATGGAGGAAAGTATCTATCAGTGCAATTTGGCATAGAGTGCTAACCTCTGTGCAATATAAACTATTGTGAGTGCAAGAAAAAAATATGTAGTAGAATTTATGCTCCCAATTGGGCCAAAAAGCAAAAAAAACCAAAAAAACAAATGTTATTAAAATATATACAATACAAATAAATTGTTTTTGATTCATGTTCATAGTTAAAACTATGTTTGTAAAGGATTTTTTTGTTATTGTCTACAATGTAGAAAAAGAGGGGAAATGAATTCCACAATAGTTCCAAAAGACACTCAGTGTTGTGCAGGAGTAAATCATGTATAAGTTTTATGCATAACGATGTGTTGAATATGTAAATATATGAGCATGCGGTCACAACAATTTGTGCATGGATAGCAGACGAAAGTCGGTATATCAATGTGTTAATAGTTCAGGAACTGTTGATGAGACACTCATTCATAATAGTGGGTAATGTCCCACTCGTTGTTGAGACCTCTAGGAATTCTTGTATCCATCCTAAAGATCCAAAAGTCCTCTCTTTTACAAAGAAGGGAGAATCGGTCTCCACCACAGATTGGACAATTTACTTTTTCGATAATTTGGACTTTGAAGGTCAGTATATTTTGTTGATGAATTCGGTTGAAGTGTTTCAGCACTGGGTGGAACAGGTTGGTTAAAGCAGTGGCATGACTGAGAGTCCAGGGAAACCTTTCAGCACAAAGAGTGAGGGAGGGAGAGGGAGAAAAACCAAACATGATAGTATAGCTGTCGGTGGCAGTGCACCTCCACTGCAGTCATATAGACTGCTCCATTCCATTGTACTCATCCATTATTGCCCCCAGTAGACTGCTCCTAAAATAAAGTCTTTAATTTGTAGGCAACCCTGAAATTCTTTATACCAGAATCATAGTTGTAGTGTCATTTTAAACAGAGAAATAGACATGGTCTGAACACCACCCTGTTCGGTTAGCAGCAGAACTCCTGAACAGGGCAAATGTTCTAACCCGAACGGCAAACCCCATTGAAGTCTATAGGAGCCAAACAGTAAAAATCAAAAGTACCCAATTTGAAGGCTTACTGTATATACAAGTAATTGACCATAAAAGAGATGTGGGGGTCTGGGTAGTGATCTAGGGGACATGTATCAATATATATATATATATATGTGAAAAACAATAGTTTTTTCAGGAGCAGTGATTTTAATTATGCAACAATAAATAAGTGCAACATTAAAAATAATCCTTTAAATACAGTGCCTGGGGGGTTCCCTTAATGTGCCGTAATACATATGAGATCCCTATCCCCATTATTAAGCTCCGGGGGGGAGTGAAACACATAGAGGGCGTGGCCTGGTCGAAGTCCAGGCTGAGGTTGCCACTCCATTCATTGCAGCAGGACATCCTAGATGTGCGACTTCCAGGGGTCCCCCTTTTTTCCTTGAACCTTTGCAGGAGCCAGGATGGGCTCCATCCCCTGTCAGCACTCTAGCAGCAGCTGCAGGTGCACTATCTACATACCCCCTCCCTATCGAGCCTGAGCAGCTCACACACTTTTCCCAGGTCACATTGTCTGCTGGTACTCCCCATTATGGTCTTGGTGCAGTCTGTCTTCAAGATGGGAGGCCTGTGGCTTTTGCATCAAGAGCCCTCACTGAGACGGATATACACTAAGCACAAATTGAGAAGGAATTATTGGGACTAGTATTTGCCTGTGTAAAATTCCATAATTACATCTATGCGCCCTGTGACTGTGGAGACGGATCATCAGGCACTCATAAGCATAATGAGAAAACCCCTGCACACAGCATCTGCGCGCATCCAGCAAGTGATGCTAAAGCTTCCAAGCTACCACCTGAATGTAATCTATAAATGAGGCCGTGAACTGTTTGTTGCGGATGCTCCTTCACGTGAACACCTCCCCACTTCTGATAACTCTGGAGCTATTGAGGATTATGATGTGTTTGCTCTGGATGGGGTGTTGTCACCCAGAAGGATTCAGGAACTAAAGCAAGAAACACAGGCAGATGCCACCTGTCAGCGCCTTCTGGACATCATTCTCAATGGGTGGTCTAGCTCCTTTAAGGATATCCCACATGATATCCGACCATTCTACTCTATGAGGGATGAAGTGACAGTGGATGATGGAATGTTAATGTTCCTGTAAAGTGGCACATCTGTAGCATACATAAAACATGCTGCAGCAAAAATTGAGTTTCTTAAGAAAAAAAACGAGTCAAATGCCATTTACAATTGCCGGCACCCGGCTATTGATAAAATTAAGCAAAAAATGGCGTGAGGTCCCCCCAGTGAATACTAGACCCTGGGAGACTGGTATAGATTTGGAGGGGAACCCCACAGCAAAATTGTTTTAAAAAATGACGTGGGTCCCCCCAAAATTAATACCAGACCCTTATCTGGGCATGCAGCCTGGGATGTCAGGAAAGGGGTGGTCGAATGAGTGCCCCCCTTCTGAACCATACCAGACCACATGGACTCAACATGGGGGGGTGCTTTGGGGTGGAGGGCTTTGCCCCCCCATCCCAAAACACCTTGTTCCCATGTTGATGGGGACAAGGGTCTCTTGCCCACAACTCCGGGTTGCGGTTGTGGGGTCTATGGGTCGAGGCTGATCAGAATCTGGAAGCCCTCTCTAACAAGGGGGGCCCCAGATACCTTCCTCCCCATGTAAATGAGTATCGAATGCAACTCCTTTATTAAAAAAAATAAAAAATAAAAAATAGTGTTCCTCAATGTAAGTACATCATCAACCATGTAAAGAGAAAAAGAATTGCGCTAGGTGCTCAAAAAGAGTGGAAAAATAATTAATAAAGAAATATCTGTGAAGAGGGTCCTGCTGCTAGACATTATAACCCCAATACGAGGGCACAAGAAACAGATGTAAAGAGAACAGTGCAGCGCTGGACAAATATCACGAGTAAAAAATATTGTGAATTTATTGTTAAAAAATCAATAGAAGAATTTAAGCAATCAAATAATGAATAACACCTAATAATAATAACTAGTGAGAAAAACATTAAATCAACGAGTCCATAAGTGATGAAAAGGCAAATATGGTGAATACAAATAAAAAGTTCTGAATTATAATGTGATTGAGGTCCAAAAGTTATTCCATGCGGAGTTCTGGATTGGTAATCCACCGCCAGTGCCGCCCACAACCTGGTGATAATGTAATGAAGGCTTACCAGAGAGCCAGCGACCTCCCTTACTCAGGGGGGTAAAAACAGGCTTAGTAGAGGGAGAAGTTGCGATGAACTTTGAGGGATGTCCTTTAAGAGACTCTGTAAGGAATCTTGCTAACCCGCTTCCTGGGCGACTAATCAACAGCAACAGAGCGCCAGATCGGAGTATGTGGTCCCAAAGATACTTCCTGTATGGTGATCAGTGTTCATTCCCAGAGAGACCAAAAGGAGATGAGCCACATATCCAAAAAGAAAAAAGGGGGGACTCCAGTAGTGCAGATAACCAATACTGCGTTTATTAAAGTAAAAAACAGAAGATAAAAACAGATTTTACATAAAAACCAGCAGGGATATCACATAGACTCCGCCGCCGTTTAAAAGGAAATCGCGCATGCGCAATGCGTGCTAGCTTTGTGACCCTACGGCCGTTTCGTCACAACTGACGTCATCAGGGGTACGCAACCGCGCATGCACCTTATAAACCCAAATGATGCGCTATGAAGCGCAACCATTGGCTAACTACAAACAAGACTGATGCTTGATTGATGGCACAGATACATAGCGTTTAGTTGATAGAACCTAGAGATGAAGCGTTCATTTAATTAACTTAAAAAAATGCACTTTTGCCTATTAAGAAAATGACCAGGCAGTGTATTTAAATAGACTATGGTGCTGCCAGTGCCATCTAGTGGCAGAATTGAATATTGGCCAAAATATGCAAACCAATGAATTACTATTGCCTATAAAATGCATTGTGAAAAATACAAATATATACAAAATATAAGGGAAAAATATATATAAAAAAAATTGTGCAGTGACATTGAAACTGACAATAAATAAAAGACCAGTGGGTGATAGCCCACTGGCCTAAGAAAAAAGGGGGGGGGGGAAGGAAAAAACCCAAAAAACAACAATTATTAATCTAGTGATTAATGATTAATAATACTCATTAGACCAAAATTTGGACAAAAATTCCCTCATGTGATAGTGCAAGGGAAATAATAATATAAAGTGAGGGGCTACCACATCAAGTGTAGCAGACTCCAACTATAACAGAAAACTTATAACAAACCATATTGGCCAAGGGGGACATCAACTGTTATTGATAAAACAGTTGATGTCCCACTCTATATTCAAGCCATTGGGGGCATGAGAGCCAAGCTTGTAGATCCAATTTGTTTCGGATCTAGAGGTGGTTCTCTTGCCATTACTGCCACGCCAATGGGGAACATATTTCTCTATACCAATAAAGATGGTGTCCTTAGGGTCCCTGTTGTGCACAAGGTCATAGTGTCTAGAGACACTTTGTTTGTCAAAGCTTTGCTTAATGTTGGTGATATGTTCACCCAACCTGACTTGCAATTTCCTGACAGTGCGTCCCACATACTCCAACCCACATGGACACCTAAGAAGGTATACAAGGCATTTTGTAGTGCATGTAATGAGTGATTTGATGGGGTATGTGACACCTGTTCCACTAGATGTGAATTCTATCAGTCTCCTATCATGTAACGCATTCACCCTACAGACCTTACATCTCCCGCAGGGAGAAAAACCCTTTAAGTCACCAAAAAAGGTTGGACGGGTGGGTGGAGCAGGAATGTTGGGTGCCAGTATATGTCTGAAATTAGTAGCTCCCCTGAATAAAACACAGGGTTTGTCAGACAATATAGGCCCCAAGACCCGATCATTCTTTATGACTGGCCAACGTTTTTTGATAATTCTTTTAATGGCCCAATGTTGGCTGGAATAAGTTGTGAGGAAGGCCAATCCAAAGTCCTCCCTATCAGCAGCCTGGGGGGGGTTTCACATAATAGGTCTTTACGGTCTCTGTTCCCTACCTCTGTGATTAGAGGAAACCAAAGTTCCTGCATCATAACCTTTATTAAAAAACCTGGATTTCAGGGTTAAAGCCTCCTTGTAGAACTCATTTAGATCAGAGCAATTGCGTCTTAAATGCAGAAATTGCCCCTTGGGCACAGTGGACAGCCAAGATCGATGGTGGCAGGAATCGAGAGGAATGAAACTATTCCTGTCTGTTGGCTTAAAGTAGGTGGAGGTGGTGATCATATTATTAACAATTGTGATAACCAAATCCAAAAAATGGATTTGGGTGGGGCTAGCTTTGTGAGTGAGCATTATACCCCTATCATTTTTGTTCAGTAAAGCCAAGTAACTGGTCACTGAGTCAACATCCTCGTCCCATATGAACAGGACGCCATCTATAAATCTTCTCCACATGACGAATTGGGGTGGTCCATAACGCAAGACCACATCTTCCTCCCACTTGGCCATGAAGAGGTTGGCCATGCTGGGAGCAAATTTAGCTCCCATGGCCACTCCTCTTATTTGTAGATAATGTGTACCACCATACCAGAAATGGTTATGTTCCATCGAGAAGTCTAGTAGCTCCATCACGAAATTACATTGCGTGGTGGGGATACTGGAGTCTCGATAGAGAAAATGACGCACAGCATCATGTCCCAAAGTGTGGGATATTGACGTGTAAAGTGATGCGATATCAGCTGTCACCAGCATATACGTAGCCTTCCACTCTATTTCACGTAATAAGTTAAGGACATAACCAAAGACCTATTATGTGAAGAAGAATTATCAAAAAACATTGGCCAGTCATAAAGAATGATCGGGTCTTGGGGCCTATATTGTCTGACAAACCCCGTGTTTTATTCAGGGGAGCTACTAATTTCAGACATAGTGTGATATAAAAAACAAGTTGCGCTGACCCCCAAAAATGTGAACAAATGCTGAATAGCTGCTAGCACACAAACAGACCAAGTTAAATGAAGTATAAACACAATAAGTGCAGCGCTAGAAAATAATAAATCAGAAATAATGAGTGTGAAAAACCAAATATAATAAATGTTAATCTATATATAGACACAATAAAAAGTGTGAGTGAAAGTCCATCCAAAAACCCTAAAAAAGAGAAAAAATGTCCAATAGCACTGTGTTGAGCTCTGCGGACTGCAATCAGGAACTGGAGTCAGTACATAGAAGGAGTCTTCTCAAACAGCTAGGGTATATAAAGCCATGATGTAGACTAGAGACTGAAAAGCGCACCAATCATGGACAGCACGGCAAAACGTCTAGAGTAAAATACTCTTACCGGAACACGTGGGACGTACCAGCCATATAGCTGTGCGTCTATCTGAGCTTGTGGAGGCGGCCTCCCGTGCACTCTTTCCAAGGGTCCACCCCTCGAACGCGATATTCAATCGGCCGGGTAGTCTCCTGGGTCAGGTAACCAGTAGCCAAACGATGGGTGGTGGAAGTAGATGGCCCTCTCACACGTTCTCCGGTTCAAGATGGATTCAAAGGGACCAGTTACAAGTAAACCATGGAGGAGAAAAAAAGACAAAGGGGCTCCACATGGCGCAGGTCAAAAAGATAAGGGATTTAATGGATAAAAAACCTTACAAAATAAAAGTGATCACAAGATAAAATTGGAGGCAATGTGGAAAGCTGAACGCCCTATGCGTTTCGACTAAAAAGCCTTCAACTGGGGCATGCCCCAGTTGAAGGCTTTTTAGTCGAAACGCATAGGGCGTTCAGCTTTCCACATTGCCTCCAATTTTATCTTGTGATCACTTTTATTTTGTAAGGTTTTTTATCCATTAAATCCCTTATCTTTTTGACCTGCGCCATGCGGAGCCCCTTTGTCTTTTTTTCTCCTCCATGGTTTACTTGTAACTGGTCCCTTTGAATCCATCTTGAACCGGAGAACGTGTGAGAGGGCCATCTACTTCCACCACCCATCGTTTGGCTACTGGTTACCTGACCCAGGAGACTACCCGGCCGATTGAATATCGCGTTCGAGGGGTGGACCCTTGGAAAGAGTGCACGGGAGGCCGCCTCCACAAGCTCAGATAGACGCACAGCTATATGGCTGGTACGTCCCACGTGTTCCGGTAAGAGTATTTTACTCTAGACGTTTTGCCGTGCTGTCCATGATTGGTGCGCTTTTCAGTCTCTAGTCTACATCATGGCTTTATATACCCTAGCTGTTTGAGAAGACTCCTTCTATGTACTGACTCCAGTTCCTGATTGCAGTCCGCAGAGCTCAACACAGTGCTATTGGACATTTTTTCTCTTTTTTAGGGTTTTTGGATGGACTTTCACTCACACTTTTTATTGTGTCTATATATAGATTAACATTTATTATATTTGGTTTTTCACACTCATTATTTCTGATTTATTATTTTCTAGCGCTGCACTTATTGTGTTTATAATTTCAGACATATACTGGCACCCAACATTCCTGCTCCACCCACCTGTCCAACCTTTTTTGGTGACTTAAAGGGTTTTTCTCCCTGCGGGAGATGTAAGGTCTGTAGGGTGAATGCGTTACATGATAGGAGACTGATAGAATTCACATCTAGTGGCACAGGTGTCACATACCCCATCAAATCACTCATCACATGCACTACAAAATGCGTTGTATACCTTCTTAGGTGTCCATGTGGGTTGGAGTATGTGGGACACACAGGCCGGGAAATTGCAAGTCAGGTTGGGTGAACATATCACCAACATTAAGCAAGGCTTTGACAAACACAGTGTCTCTAGACACTATGACCTTGTGCACAACAGGGACCCTAAGGGCACCATGTTTATTGGTATAGAGAAATATGTTCCCCATTGGCGTGGCAGTAATGGCAAGAGAACCATCTCTAGATCCGAAACAAATTGGATCTACAAGCTTGGCTCTCATGCCCCCAATGGCTTGAATATAGAGTGGGACATCAACTGTTTTATCAATAACAGTTGATGTCCCCCTTGGCCAATATGGTTTGTTATAAGTTTTCTGTTATAGTTGGAGTCTGCTACACTTGATTTGGTAGCCCCTCACTTTATATTATTATTTCCCTTGCACTATCACATGAGGGCTTTTTGTCCAAATTTTGGTCTAATGAGTATTATTAATCATTAATCACTAGATTAATAATTGTTGTTTTTTGGGGTTCCGCCCCCCCCCTTTTTTCTTAGGTCAGTGGGCTATCACCCACTGGTCTTTTATTTATTGTCAGTTTCAATGTCACTGCACAATTTTTTAATATATATTTTTTCCCTTATATTTTGTATATATTTGTATTTATCACAATGCATTTTATAGGCAATAGTAATTCATTGGTTTGCATATTTTGGCCAATATTCAATTCTGCCACTAGATGGCATTGGCGGCACCATAGTCTATTTAAATACACTGCCTGGTCATTTTCTTAATAGGCAAAAGTGTATTTTTTTAAGTTAATTAAATGAACGCTTCATCTCTAGGTTCTATCAACTAAACGCTATGTATCTGTGCCATCAATTAAGCATCAGTCTTGTTTGAAGTTAGCCAATGGTTGCGCTTCATAGCGCATCGTTTGGGTTTATAAGGCACATGCGCATGCGCAGTTGCATACCCCTGATGACGTCAGTTGTGACGAAACGGCCGTAGGGTCACAACGCTAGCATGCATCGCGCATGCGCGATTTCCTTTTAAATGGCGGAGGAGTCTATATGATATCCCTGCTGGTTTTTATGTAAAATCTGTTTTTTTTTTTTATCATTCCAAGTTTATTGATAGAAAGAAAGAAACATAGAAATGCTTGTACAGTACAAATTTCGCAGGTGCAACTGCATACTTTTCGTCTTTTACAAAGTAAATTGTTTGTATCAGAAATAGAATTACTATCTGCTCTGCATCATTCAATGCAGCAGAATTCTCTTATCAGCTATTCAGAGTAATTATTATTAATAACCTATAGAAGCGTGGTCTCTGTAGTAATCTGAGATAGTCTTACTCATGCCTAAGAGAGAAGTACATGTATGCATTTATATACCAGATATAACATATGATAAGGATTAGTCAGCGAGAGATAGGGGATAGAAGTGAAGGAAACAGTAAGTGAAAGTGGAGTGAGAAAAAATGGAGTGTAGTGGGACAGAGTGGAGAGAAGGACACCCATAAGTTACAGAGGGAGGGCCCCCGCCCGCGACCCCCACATCTCTCCTACCCGTAAATCAGGTAGGAAAATCAGCAGAGTATTTGAAAAGCAGCCACGGCTGCCACGTTTTGTGGAATCGTTCAATATGGCCCTTGTCCTGAGCCAGTGTGTCTTCCATCTCATGGATTTCGCTAACCTTTGACAGCCAATCCCTAACAGAAGGAGTTGACGTAGACATCCAATGTAGAGGAATCTGAGATTTAGCTGCATTGAGGAGATGAATCGTCAATGAGCGTTTATAGCATTTGAAAGAGGAATTGGCTAGGTGTAGCAGACAACATGCTGGGGTTAGCTCTACTCTAGTTTCTGTGATTTTTTTAATTAAGGCCTTTACCTCATTCCAGTATGGTTTGATTTTGGAGCAGTACCACCAAATGTGTGTTAGCGTGCCCTTCTCAGAGAGACATCTCCAGCATGTGTCCGGTTTTTGTGTATCCCATTTATGTAGTTTATCAGGAGTACTGTACCAATGGGTCAAGAGTTTATAATTTGTCTCTTGCAGTTTTGTGCTTATGGAGCATTTATGTGCTAGAATGGCCACGTACCTCCATTGTTTGTCAGAGATCTCCGTCTTAAGTTCCTCCGACCATCTCCTCCTGTGCCCGTCCGATGCGCCCGTTCCCGAGCGATTTAACCACATGTATGCAATGGAAGTAGCTTTTTCAATTGGGATCCCCTCCCTACAGACTGACTCCAAGGTCGTTAGGGGCCTACACAGTGCTTGTGGTTCCTTAATGTTACCCAGGTAGCTTCTTATCTGGTAGTATGTCCACTGCTTCAGAAGGGGTCGGTTCATTTCTGTCTTAAAAGACGACCAGTCTTTGAGTTTGTTTTCAGCATAGCAGTCCCCCGCCAATAGAGGTTCCCCCCCTAGAGACGACCTGAGAGTCGGGTTATGTAGACCTGGTGTAAAGTCTGGGTTGTCTGATAGGGGTGTTAAGGGGCCAGGTAGTGTGGTTAGTTTTCTGTGTTTGGCTATCAGATTGATGACCTTCAAGGTCGTACAAGTTATCGGATGTGTTCGGATGACGTGAGGTAGTGTTTTGAGGGAGGACCAAGGTAAGAATTTAAGCGGAAGCGTTGCGAGTGCTGTCTCTAGGGCAACCCAGTCCTTCATTGAATCATGGCAATGCCAATCCATGATTCTGGTTATATGTGAGGCCTGATAATATCTGCGGAAGTTCGGGAATTGAATTCCTCCTAAGTCTTTGGGTTTAACCAATGTGTCTAGTTTAATTCTGGGTTTTTTGTGTTGCCAGAGAAATCTCGTGACCATTGTATTAAGTTCATTGAAAAACTTCTGATGGATCTCTATCGGTAGTGAGCGGGTTAGGTACAGAAATTTGGGCAGTATGACCATTTTTACTATGGCCGCTCTACCGAACCAAGAGAAAAATTTCTCATTCCACTTTGTTAGATCTTTGGCACAATTTTTAAGAAAGGTCACAAAATTTCTCTCATAGGCAGTTTTTAAAGATGGTGTAAGCCAGATCCCCAAATATTTTAATTTGTACTTGTCCCATTTGAAAGTCGAATTTGCCTGTGTCATTTTGAGCAGTCTGTCAGCAAGGGAGAGGTTCAAAGCCTCTGACTTTGTGTAATTGATTTTTAAATTGGATACATATCCGTATAGTGCGAATTCATGTAATAGGTTAGGCAGGGTTGTAGTCGGTTTCGTTAAAAAAAACAATAAATCGTCTGCATAGGCGGCTATCTTGTATTCTTTATTTTTAATCTGAAATCCCTGTATTGTGGTATTCTTTTGCACTGTTTTAATAAAGGGTTCTAATGAAAGGATAAATAATAGGGGCGATAGGGGACAGCCCTGTCTAGTCCCATTTTTGATGTATACTTTTTCTGATAGGGTACCATTTATTTTTATTTCCGCTGTCGGATTCTGATAAAGAGCGGCGATCCAGTTCAGCATGCTTGGTCCTAGACCCACCTCCCTACAAACCGCCATCATAAAATCCCATGCCACACGATCGAAGGCCTTCTCCGCATCTGTTGAGAGGAGAAAACCTTCGATCTTCCTCCTCCCCGCAGCCTGTGACAGCAAGAGTGCCTTAGTGACATTGTCTCTGGCCTCCCTGTTTGGCATAAAGCCCACCTGCTCCAGGCCGATTATTTTTGAGAGCAACGGCCCCATCCTCAATGCTAGGATCTTTGCGAACAACTTAACATCTAAGTTCAGCAAAGATATGGGGCGGTAACTGGCACATTCCTCGGGGTTCTTGCCCTCCTTCGGTATAACCGTGATGTGTGCCGCGAGAAAGCCTGGAGTTACGCATCTTGGCCTGGATAAGGAGTTCAGGGCATTTTTTAGGGGTTCAGCTAGAATTTCTATAAAAGATTTGTAATATGTGGCGGAATATCCGTCCGGGCCCAGACTTTTGCCTGATTTTAGCAGTTTGATAGCCTGTTTAAGTTCCTCTGATGTAATTGGAGCTTCTAGTAGATCTGTATCATCTTTGGGCAAGGTTGGGAGTCCACTATTTAGTATGTAATCTTGTATGATTTGTGTTCTATCTCCGGACATTTGTGACTGTTTGTGTTGTGGTGGCAAGTTGTAAAGTTTCGTGTAGAAGGCATGGAAGTGTTTTGCTATTGCCTCAGTTGCTACCTCCAGTTTTCCCTCTTTAGATCTGATTCCAGCTATCTGATTGCTGGAATTTTGTTCTCTCAGGGCCCTCGCCAAGAATCTCCCAGCTTTGTCGCCTGATTCATAATAGAGCCGCTTCTTAAAGAAAAGCAGACGTTTGGCCTTAGTATGGAGTGTCTGCTGTAACTCTTTCCTTGCCTCTAGAAGGCTCTTGGCTGAGGCCTCCGAGAGAGATTGTTTGTGTGACAATTCCAATGTCTCAATTTGGGTGAGTAGTTTTTTAATTTGGGCGTCCCTTTCCTTTTTGCGTCTTGAGCCCATCTCTATCAAGACTCCTCGAATAGTACATTTATGTGCCTCCCACACTAGTAGTGGGTCTGCCCCAGGTGTGTTATTGTGGTTGAAAAAATCGGTGACATGTCTTGTGAGTGTTGGCAAGAGCGTTTGGTCTGTCAATAGGGACGTGTTCAATCTCCATGTCTGTTGTTGTCTGTTTGTGTTCTTCAAGTCTAGGGTTATTGAAATAGGGGCATGGTCCGAAATTGTTTGGGTGCCTATATGCGCAGAGGAGATTTTCGATAGATCTCTTTGAGAAACAAATATGTAATCCAACCGGGCATACCTGTTATGTGGGACTGAGAAGTGAGTGTAGTCCCTACCGTCGGGGTTGAGGAAGCGCCAGGAGTCCACCAACTGGAGACGATGTAGGAGTGATTTAATCTTTTTCAAGATTTTGTAGGTAATGCAGGTCCTGCCGTTGGACGTATCCAAAAGTGGATTTAGAGGTACGTTAAAATCTCCTCCTAGTATAATGCAGCCACTGGCAAACTCCTGTAACCTTCCCACAACGTGCTGGCAGAAAGCTATATGAGACTTATTGGGGAAGTATACATTGGCAAGTGTCAGGGGGAGGCCATTGTAGTCACCCTTCAGGAACACGAATCTGCCCTCAGGATCACACAATTGTTCGGTTAATTTGAATGGTGTGTCTCTACCTACTAGTATCGTGACCCCCTTCGACCTGGAGTCAGCTGTTGTGGCGTGAAAAGCTCTTGGGAACTGTGGGGATGTTAATTTAGGAATGTTATTTGTCTTAAAGTGGGTCTCTTGTAGAAACACAAATTGAGGTTTACCTTTTTTAAGTTCTCGTAGTAGGGTGGAGCGTCGCTCGGGAATGTTTAAGCCTCTGATGTTGTGAGAGGTCACAAGGGGACGGGTCCCCAACGATGAGTATACCATGTTGGGAGCAGAGGAGGAGACGGTCGAAGCCCGGATCTGTAAAGACAAAACTGTTATATGGGGCTTGTTACTAGATCCCCGCCCAGAAACAAATTTCTCTATTGGTCTGAACAGATGCCCCCCCTCCCCCCTCACACAGACAGGTGCCCTAGAAGAGAAGAAAAAGAGGAGAGAAAAATAAGGAATAAGATAGAGAGAAGGGAAAGGTCAGTAGAAAGTTATTACAATGGAGCTCACTCTCCAAAAACTCTAAGCCGCCCCAAATGGAGAAGTGCCCCCAGACGTAATATAAATATCGATCAGGGTTTGCGGGGTCAGTGGGAGGTGACCATGGCTAGAAGTGACCTAGACTCCAAATATATGGGGAACTGCGTTATCTAAATAAGAATGGTCTCAGTGAGACACACACGGTGATTCAAACTACTCAAAATGGTGATATTGTATTAATCACACCCGACCAGGATGTGTAATATGGAAACTCGGGCCTATGTATGTGAACGAAAACACACAGGAATAACTATAACAAGTATGTCAATAAACTATTCTCTAACTGGTTAACACTAACTGTTACCCATGGGTATGACCCCCAACAAACCATATAACTGCTTCAAATTTGTTTATATAGGTTGGTTCAGGTCAGAACTGTGGCACCTGTAAAAAAAAAAAAAAAAAGAAAAAAGAAAGAAAAAAAAAAGGGTTCTTGTGAGGAATGTTGGTGTATCAGTGAGCCACGTCCAGGGCAGATCTGGTGTCACAGTTGAGATCCGTGACCTTCCCTCATTCAGAAGAGAAGTGGATCGGCTATTGTGTTACTCCTCCAGGAATTGTGCCAGTATCCATATTCAGGGTATGTCAGATGTACGGTAAATTATGGGGTGTTGTTAGAGCTTCTCCTTAAAAGGCGTCTTGAGCAAGTGGGTATCCCCTTTCACCTTTCTCACCCTTCTTCTCTTTGGGGAGGTCAACCCATGGGCGGCATCATCAATGCCATGGATTCCTGTGTGTTAAAAGTTATGTTGTAGACTGTAGAGTTGCTGAGGACAGAATCAGAGTGGTAGAGGACATCTATTCACATTCCTGTGCTCTGGACGGACCAGCCTGTCTCCTCGGTGTATCAGCATAGGAGCTATTTCCTTTGTTTTGTTTATATTTCTTAGGAAATCTTTTGTCTGGGGAAGAGAGCGGAGAGGATGGAGGGCTCCTGACCAGGGGTGGTCGTAATATTTCTTCATATCATTCTGGTAGCTCTAAGAGTTCCAAGCCTAATATTTCACAGAACTCAGGTAAGTCCGCCGGTGTGCGGAGAACAGCTTGATGGCCGTTATGAGTGACTGTGAGGGCGAAGGGAAATCTCCAGGCATATCTCAGGTCCTTTGCTCTTAGCTTCTCCAGTAGGGGTCGCAGTGCACGTCTGTGCTTCAGAGTGATCTGCGAAAGATCCTGGAACAGCATGATTGTGGCGCCATTAAAAATGATTTGATCATTTTGTCTTGCTTTCCGCATAATTTCCTCTTTGGTAATAAAACTCTGTAAGCAGCAAATTATGTCACGGGGTGGAGCGGTGTCAGAGCCTCTGGGTCTGAGGGCTCTGTGGGCTCTAACGAAATCAATTTCAGTGTCCTCCTGCCTCTCAAGCAGGCTGTTGAAGACTCTTCGGAGTGCTGTGGTAATCTGATCTTGTTCCACTGACTCCGGTATTCCCCTGACTCTGATGTTGCATCTCCTTCCTCGATTGTCGAGGTCTTCAATGTGTCTATTCATGTTAATAAAGTGCTGCATATGGTTAGATGAAACCATCTCTAGCTTGTGTATGGCCTTGTCCCTCTGTCTGCCTGCATTCTCGGCCGCCGCCATCTTTTCATTTATCACCATCATGCTCGTTTTCAAATCCGTTATGGCGGCTGAAAACGTAGCTTTGATGTCTGCAGCAAACACAGACATGTCTGCGAACGTGAGCGGGTGGTCCGGTTTGGACTTACCCCTGTTGGTGTCCTCTGCAGCGGACATCGAGTCTTCGCTCTCTCCCTCCTCCTGTGAAGTCGGCGCCATCTTGCCTCTCGCGGTCCCGCTACGGGCCGCTGGTTTGTGTCGGAAGATTTCCGCTATGTTTGCGCTAGCAGAGGTTGAATTTCGGCGTGTACGTGGTCCAGGGGTCCAGTGGAGCTTTCTGCCCGGCATTTGTAAGCTGTAGGTCGGGTGTAAAGCTTAGAATCCCCGCGTGTGCCTCAGAGCCTCCTCAGTGAGCAGCCATCTCCGCCGCGCGCCAAGCCACGCCCTGTAAAATCTGTTTTTATCTTCTGTTTTTTTACTTTAATAAACGCAGTATTGGTTATTTGCACTACTGGAGTCCCCCCGTTTTTTTCTTTTTGGATATGTGGCTCATCTCCTTTTGGTCTCTCTGCGAATGATACCTGATCACCATACAGGAAGTATCTTTGGGACCACATCCTCCGATCTGGCGCTCTGTTGCTGTTGATTAGTCGCCCAGGATGCGGGTTAGCAAGATTCCTTACAGAGTCTCTTAAAGGACATCCCTCGAAGTTCACCGCTACTTCTCCCTCTACTAAGCCTGTTTTGACCCCCCTGAGTAAGGGCGGTCGCTGGCTCTCTGGTAAGCCATCATTACATTATCACCAGGTGGTGGGCAGCATTGGTGGTGGATTATGGATCCAGAACTCCGCATGGAATAACTTTTGGACCTCAATCACATTATAATTCAGAACTTTTTATTTGTATTCACCATATTTGCCTTTTCATCACTTATGGTCTCGTTGATTTAATGTTTTTCTCACTAGTTTTTATTTATAGGTGTTATTCATTATTTTTGCTTAAATTCTTCTATTGCTTTTTAACAATAATTTCACAATATTTTTTTACTCATGATATTTGTCCAGCGCTGCACTGTTCTCTTTAAACATCATCAATCATGCCAACCACGACCCAAAAAATAAAAAAAATTAAACGACATAGACTGGTGCATGCTTGGCATGTGATTTCAGAAGGGGCAGTGCCACCGGGTGACATAGTCAAGTGGCCCCGCCCCTTACCTATATAAGAAATGTAAAAGCGCAGAGCAGGCATTCAGCGGTAGACCTCCCAGGAGGCAGGAGCGTATTTTATTTTTTTTTATTTTTCAGATCGGTGGGTGCCGTGATTGACGACGGATTTACGTCGATGGACACTATTTTTTATTTTTTAATAAAGGAATTGTCTAAAAACTTGTCTCTTGTGTTTTTTACTTTTTGACACTTTTTTGGTGAACGGGTAGGGGTACTATGTACCTGATACTCATTCACATAGAAGGGCCAGGATCTGGGTGCCCCCTTGTTAATGGGGGCTTCCAGATTTTGATAAGCCCCAGGCCCGCAGACTCCCACAACCACCGGCTATGATTGTGGGGATGAGGCCTTTGTCCCCATCAACACCCAAGCTCCCATCCCCCCATGTTGAGGGCATGTGGCCTTGTATGGTTCCCGGCCCCCGCTCCTTAACAATCAACTTACAGTGCGCCCTGTCTGGGCAAGGCGTTGCCCAACCAGGGCGCAGAATGCACTGTGCAGCACTTATCAGGGCAAACATCCGGCGAACACCCTGCAAATTGGGTCGTACGGCTAATGGCAGATCGTGAAATGGCGCCAAACTTCGGTACTTAAAAATCCCCATAGGCGACGCTTTAAAATCTTTACTGGTTACATGTTTTGAGTTACTGAGGAGGTCTAGAGCTAGAATTATTGCTCTCACTCTAACATTCCCTGGTGATAACTCACATGTGTGATTTGAACACCATTTACATATGTGGGCACGACGTACATATGAGTTCGCTTCTGCGTGCGAGCACAGGGCAGAGGCACTTAAACATTTTTTTTCTTTTTATTGTTAATTTTACTTTTATTTTTCTAGTTTGACACTGCTTTTTATCACTTTTATTCCTATTACAAGGAATGTAAATATTCCTTGTAATAAGAATAAGCATGACAGATTCTCTTTATGGTGAGATGTGGGGTCAATAAGTCCCCACATCTCACCTCTAGGCTGGGAGGCCTGAAATAAAAAAAATAAAAAAACGATCTCAGCTTCCCAGCCGACGCGGGGCCATTTTTTCGAATGCAGAGGCCGGGCATGACGTCATAACATCGCACTGGGCCTCCGGACAATCATAGAGACTCCGGGGACTATCTGGTCCACCAGAAATCTCTATCATCAGCATGCAGCCCCAGCGGTTCCCTTCTTTGACTCACTGATGGCAGGGTTGAGTCGGTAGAAGCACCGGAGGGTGGCGGGAGGGAGGTTGTCCCCTCTCGCCGTCCGTAAGAATGATCAAGCAGCTGAACAGCTGCTATGATCATTCCTATGGTGTAGGGAATCGCTGGCTGAAAAAGAAGATATCTTAATGATGTCTGTAGCTGCACCCATCATTTAGATATCACCGCTCAAACCCAACAACGTCATATGACGTGTGGCGGGATGGAAACAGTTAATGGTTAATGTATCCTCTGTGTTGAAATAGCCTCCATTGTTGGCTCCGGAGCTCCAGGGTTAAGAGGAAGTAAACCCTTATGGGTTTTACTTCCTCTTTATTCCCCTGCAAAGGCACTTACCTGCAAACGAAGCCTACAATGTCCGCAATGTTGCTGCTGGTGGAAGCATCCACCTTTGCCCCTCTTCCTTCCGGGGCTGAGGCATGCACACGGAAGCCACCAGTCATGGCACACGCTGGGGAAGAAACGGCATGGAGGGCCATTTCTTCACTGCGCATGCACTGATGACATAATCAGCACACTACAAGGCAAATATCTCCTAAACGGCACACGTTTAGGAGATATTTTCAGTACATATAGGTAAGCCTTATTTTAGGCTTAAATACTGTATATATATATATATATATATAGAACTAGTACTGATCATTGGCCCTCAGTCAATGCCCAGCAGTGACCTTCAGTGCTAACCATCGCTGACACCTCAATTTGACCACCAATTGCACGTAACAGTGCACACCATTTCTGACTGTCAGTGCTCACCAATGCGGTATTATCAGTTCCTGTGAGTGCAGGCCATCAGTGCCCATCAGTCCCGCCTTATTGTTGACAATCAATGCATTCTTTTAGTATACATCATCGAAGCCTCTTCACATAACATAACTGATGATCAAAACATGTTAGTTTGCTAAATTTTCAAAATAAATAAATGTAATTAATACAAAAATAAATTATTCTAATATACCTTTTTTTTTATTATGCACTCATAGCGAAGATTGCTTATAAAGAAAATCTGGGCTAGGTATCCAGCACAAGAAAATGACCCGGCTTTCCCAAATAATCCCACCATATCCGCAACAAGCGATGGATCTTCAACAGAAGACACTGAAGTAACAGAAACTGAAAGAATAGGCAATACCAATTGGTGTTCGTGTGAAAGGTGCATAAAAATGCCCACACAAGTTGAGTCCATCTGTTGCCGTGAGGTTGACGCGGTTGATGCTTGCATACCAGAGGGACATCAATGCATTACGCAGGCAGATACATTTCTTTCGCAAATTGTGCACCATGAACATGTAAGGATAGCGAATATCGCGATTCATCTGGATAATATCCCAATTGTAGATGCCAATAACAACAGGTCATTAGTTATCTTTCATGTATTTTTTCTCTTTAAAAAAATAGTTATTTAGAGTAAATCCGTAAGCTGATAATATTTTTATTGATGAATTTCATGACTTTGTATTAAAAAATTTAAATATTTATTTTTAGATAATAATTTTACATGTTTGTTTTATTTATTCCAGGAGATTACGTAAAACAGCATATCGAATGTTCATCGCTTGGATTCATGGGATTTTAGGAAAGGGAAACAGAAGGGTTATACCTTCTTGTGCTGTTAATGCAGTGAGACATGTTTTTCCTGATCCAAATGGATCATATGTTGGATTTCTTTACTCAAATGATTATGATGCTTCTGAAATGGCTTTCTATTAAATAAAAAAATTTATTAATTTTATGGTTAATTTTACATTTTTGTGTTTTTGTTTATTATTTATTAGTAAATAAAAGGTTATTCTATAAATAATTAGTGTGTGCTTTTTTTACTGCTAATGTTTATTCATTTTCTTGATATTTTTGTTATAAAAAAAAAAAAATCAATTTATTAATAACATTTTTAGATTTAGTGCAAATAAACAAATTGTATATAATGATTAGAAAAAATATATATCCAAGTTCAATGTGCAAACACTATAAACCAATTTATTTTTCAACCATCGATAACAATAAAAACCATGAACTTTAATAAAATTATAAAAATGTAAGTACAGTTGATAAAAAACACATAAAAAAAAATTTGATATCTTAAACAATGGGAAATTGTGTTCTGTGCTTTGCTATTGCAGCACTGGTTTCTGTCCTTTCTTCTGTGGCAATGTTTTTTGGAAATAGTACATTTTTAGTACTAATCAAGGTTCCCTCTATAATAGCCATCATGTTAGCTAAAATAGTTTTGGAATGTTCATTAGACATGTTTTCGTACACGTTTCTAACTATCCATTTTTTTCGTCCTCTAGGGAAATCTAAATTTTTACGCTCCACTTGAAACACCTCACCACTGTCATCAATTTTTTTTTACTGTTGCAAGTTTTCTTCCTACATTGAAGTTGTGTTGCAATGCAGCCAATCGGGTTCTAGCCTCCATGGAATCGTATTTATAATGAATCCTCTTAGGTCTATATTTGAGCATCATGCTGTGGTATGTCTCAATAGTACCAGTTTGGCAGAAATATGTCAGATGCTTTAGATCTTTATCTATTTGAGGGTCCATTATAATTGTAGATAATGAATCGAATGCAGGTGTGGTTTTTTTTAGCCATGGAATCTTTGGACAATGAATACTGAGATCATCATGCAGGCAATGATGTTGCATTTCTCCAACTGTCCACGTATGTTCATTTACTATATGATGTAGCAGAGATTCCCATCGATTTTTGAAAACATCCTCTTTTCCATCACAATTTCTGCTGCACCAATAGAAATGGGTCAATATGGCTCCAATCCACGGTTTAATTGGACGGAAATCTTTTTTTTTTGGATATTTGCATCAATTTCCTTTTTAAATTTTTAACGTAATGCCAAATATCAAATTGATGATTTATTTTTTTATATTTTGCTGTAGTCAATAGTTTCCGAATTCCCATGTGCCTATCAGTGCCTACAAACTGAACATCAAATCCATTTTCCAGTATTCTGTCCAGACTTTTGGTAAAGGCCAATTTTTCCATGGCAACCGAGGATGTTGTTTGGGACACCTGCACCAATTCAAAATCCACAATTTTTTTAGAATAGATATCCATAAAGGTATATGTGGTATATATAGCACAAAACCCGGGGCTGTCACATTGTCCATCCCCGATGAGGAATAACGAGGTTCCTGTCAATTCCTCTTTTACTTTTTGACAATTTTCATTCCAGCTGTGATCAATGGAAGGATAAATATACTTTTTTTTGGCTAGGTTATAGGACGATTTTCCAAACATCACTATTCCACTTGGATTAAACATTTCTTTAACCTTTAGAAAGCTTCCACCTGACAAACAAATTGCGCCCGCAAGTAAAATATTGCCTGCAGCGTAATTTTTTATCTTTGGCTGGCTTTCCCAAAGTTTCAAGCGATGTGATGCAGTACAGGTAGAAAAGACTGACAGCATTGTACCAACTATTTTCTTTTCAAGTGTCTTAATTTTAGAAAAGCATGTCTGGTCGGGACATTGCATTTGAAAAAGCAATGTATCGAGACAAGTTTCGAATACAATACATTTTTGTTCGTTAACCAAGTTAACAGGATCATTAATTGTTTCTACAGTTTGTGTATCAATTACACTCTCATTTAACGTGTAGTCACTTTTTTGAGGGGAGTCAAAATCAGATAAGTGAAAACTTGTGTCTTCTTCATATGCCAGTTTTCTTTTGTTGACAGTGATTGGACTCTAGATATCTATAGCAAGAATTGCCTTTTCTTTATTTCCAGTTTGTGATGGAATATCAAATACTGTAGGTGATAGTGGGAGTAATGGATCCAAATATTCTGTATCAGTAGTTTCAACAATTTTTGAAGATCGGAGACTTTTTGATTTGGAATGAAAGTCTGGTGTTGAGGCATCAAGTGGTCGCATTAACTCTTGCTCAAAATACGAATGATCTAAATTGACTAATCTTTCGTCCGCTATTTTAATGTATGTTTCATCGGATTCAAAAGATGGAAAATTAAACATGCCTGTTTGCGTACCCACATCATTCATTGTCACTGTATTAAATTCTTTTTTCTTATGACAGTCACAGTTGCATGTTTTTTGGTAAAATGAAGCTGATGTTGAACTGGCCGACATCATTAACTCTTTCCGAGCTATTTTTGACAGTCTATTTTCCCATTTTTCTTCATAACTTTTGGATGTTGTTGGTATGGCTGTAAAAATAGTCGGTATTGATCCTGTTTTTAATTTTCTTCTTGTTCTCTCAATATTAAAACAATCTGATGCGAAATGTTGGGAACATATGCCAAAAGAATCTCCTCTTTTGTCTGCCAATATCAGCGCAGAAAATTTATCAATCAAAGAATGTTCCATGCCTGTGTGCTCCAACCAAATTTGATTTCATTGCAATCTTTTGGGAAACGATACAATGTAATATTTGCTGAACTAGATAATTTACCACTATAATGGCTGAAATTCAGTACAAAGCAGCTCGGCATTTCTAGGAATACAAAAGTAGAAAAATATTATTTTTATTTAGAATATATAAAAACCATTTTCAATTATATCCAAAATTAATTAAATATAATATAAATGAAAAAAAAATATATGTATATATATGAATTTGATATAGAAAAGATTAGAATAGAAAATAATAGAAAAGAATAGACTAGACAAACTATTAACAGAACATAATATAATATAATATAATATATATATTTTATTCTATTCTGTTCTATTGTTTTTCTAGTCTATTCTCTTCTACTCTATTCTAATCTTTTCTATTCAAATTCAAATTCATTTTATACGAAATTCGAATTTCGGAAGATGGCTATATATATATATATATTATGTTTTTTTTCTATTCTGTTCTATTGTTTTTGTATTATTTTCTATTCTATTCTAATCTTTTCTATTTGAATTTGAATTCATTCTATACGAAATCTGAATTTTGGCAGATGTTATCTATATATATATTTAGATAGAATTATTGATAGATAGATAGATAGATAGATAGATAGAATTATTGATAGATAGATAGATAGATAGATAGAATTATTAATAGATAGATAGATAGATAGAATTATTGATAGATAGATAGATAGAAAGAATTATTGATAGATAGATAGATAGATAGAATTATTGATAGATAGATAGATAGAATTATTGATAGATAGATAGATAGATAGATAGATAGATAGATAGATAGATAGATAGATAGATAGATAGATAGATAGATAGATAGATAGATAGATAGATAGATAGATAGAATTATTGATAGATAGATAGATAGATAGAATTATTGATAGATAGATAGATAGAATTATTGATAGATAGATAGATAGAATTATTGATAGATAGATAGATAGATAGAATTATTGATAGATAGATAGATAGATAGAATTATTGATAGATAGATAGATAGATAGATAGAATTATTGATAGAATTATAGATAGATAGATAGATAGATAGAATTATAGATAGATAGAATTATAGATAGATAGAATTATAGATAGATAGAATTATAGATAGATAGATAGATAGATAGATAGATAGATAGATAGATAGATAGATAGATAGATAGATAGATAGATAGATAGATAGATAGATAGATAGATAGATAGATAGATAGAGAGAGAGAGAGAGATACACACACACACATATACATACATAGATTTATGTAAAATATATCCATAAATATATTTATATCTATACCTACATACACACAAATAAATACATATATATACACAAATAACATACTTATATGTAAACACACACAAACAGAGAGAATAAATTAAATAATAATAAATAACTAAACTAAAAAATATATATCTAAATATACAATATAAAAAATAAATAAATAAATAAATAAATAAATAAATAAATAAATAAATAAATACATACATACCAATCAACTTAAAATATTATTAAAAAACTAAATATAAAGAGAGAAGAACAGTTGATAGAGAGTGAACTAAAAAAAAAGAGATAAGAGAAAGCTAAACTAATTATGATAGGGTCAGAATAGCGATTGATTGATGAATGATGCAGAGAAGACATAGCTAGCTAAAATAATTAAAAATAGATAAGAGCGAACAAGAGAAAGATTTACAAGTAAAGATAAGCAAGGCAGACATAAATTATTTAAATTAAAAAAAACTAAATTTTAAAAAACAAGTACCGTATTTATCGGCGTATAACACGCACCGGCGTATAACACGCACCCCAATTTAGGAGGGAATTTTAAGGAAAAAAAAATTTTAGGAGGGAAGTTGAAGGGAAAAAAAACTTACATAGTAGGTTCGGATATCTCCGCTCGGGACTACGAGTGGAGCCGAAAGTGAACGAGAGCCGCCGGAAAGAGCCGAGGACCGGCTCTGTGTATTTCGGCGCCGGCGGCGCCATTTTCAAATTGCGGTCGGCGATTTTGAAAATGTAACAGGTCGGGATCGCAGGGGATCGGCGTATAACACGCACCTGCGATTTTCCCCTGGTTTTAAGGGGAAAAAAGTGCGTGTTATACGCCGATAAATACGGTAATCCCTCTTTCACGCGAACGATCCGTAAAGGTCCGCCTTTCTCTTTTTTGGACGTACCTGAACGGACCATCCATAGACCTCTATGGAGCATCGGATGTCAGTGGTGATATGTCCGCTAACATCAGAGCCACTCCCATGAGAAAAAGTGTAAGTGCTCTTTCACATGGGGCGGATAAGTGATGATCCGCCCCGTGAACATCCGCTTGCTCAGTGGGGGACGCTCCGCCAATCCCCACTGAGCAGGAAGATGACAGGTCAGTCGCTACACACTGTGCAGCAACGGACCTGTCAGAGCGCCGCTCTCCCCTATGGGGGATGGGGTGATGACGGACCGTACAGTCTGTCGTCACCCGATCCGGAAACGGACGGAAAAGTAGGTTTTTCCTCCGTTACACTTTTTCGGATCAGAGCGGGTCGGATGTCAGCGGACATGTCAGCGCTGACATCCGACGCTCCATAGATCTCCATGGAGTGTCCGTTCAGGTCCGCCTAAAAAACTGACAGGCGGACCTGAACGGACAGTCCGTGTGAAAGAGGCCTAAGACCTCTTTCACATGGGACGGATCCATGACGATCCACCCCATGAACATACGCTTGCTCAACGGGGACCTGTCCGCCGATCCGCGCCAAGCAGAAAGGAGACATTTCCATGGGTGCACACAGTGCAGCAACGGACCTGTCAGAGCCACGCTCTACCCTATGGGGGATCAGATGATGACGGACCATAGAGTTCGAAGTCACCTGATTGGGAAAAGGATGGAAAAGTAGGTTTTTGCTCCATTACACTTATTCGGATCGTAGCGGGTAGGAATGTCAGCGGACATGTCACCACTGAATTCCAATGCTCCATAGAGGTCTATGGAGGGTCTGTTCAGGTCCGCCCAAAAAAAACTGACAGGTGGACCATAACGGATCGTTTGTGTGAAAAGGGCCTAACGGAGGAAAAACCTACATTTCAATCGGTTTTGTGGATCAGATCGGGTGACGACGGACTCTACAGTCCGTCATCATCCGATCCCCCATAAAGGAGAGCGGCGCTCGGACAGGTCCGTCGCTGTACAGTGTGCAGAGACAGACCTGTCATCTGCCTGCTCAGCGGGGATCCACGGAGCAATCCCCCACAGAGCAGAGGGGGCTCTACACACGTGCACGTCCGTGTGAAAGAGCCCTTGGAGAAAACAAAAGATAGATTTGAGCGACTAAAAGAAAATTCGAGAGAACAGCAAGTAAAAAAAAGGGGGGGGAGAAGACCAAACAAAAGAAAGCGAAAGAGAAAAGAGCAAGTAATATAAGGAAATAAAAGTAGAGAAGAGCAAGCGATAGCACGAAAAAAGCGAGAACTATGTATTAAAATAAAACCTTTAGATAATCAAAAAGGCTAGAGACTTATAACGTAAGAGTAGAGCAATCAAGAGCAACTGAATAGAATTATGTAATGAAGAGATGTGGGGAATTGGCGCTGCCCTATTGACAGTAAGTGTTGTTTAAGGGTCAAGAAAATAAATAAATAAATAAGTGGATAAATAAAAATAGTGACAACAATTATGTATGTGAAACGAAAGGAATAGATACCGTATATACTCGAGTATAAGTCGAATTTTTCAGCACATTTTTTTGTGCTGAAAGTGCCCCCCTCGACTTATACTGGAGTCAAGCACTTTTCTGCAGCAAAAAATGTCATTTTCCGAACCGACTTTGGGGCCCCGTATCTCAGAGCCACTTGGTGCTAGAAACCCCAAATTCGGTATGCAAACCCAGTGGAACTGGTACCATAACATATCCAAAGCTGGGGTTCCTAGCACTAAGTGGCCCTGAGATACGGGGCCCCAAAAACTGGTTCGGAAAATGTAATTCTCTGCTGCAGAAAAGTGCTTGACATTTTCTGAACTGATATTTGGGGCCCTGTATCTCGGGGCCACTTGGTGCTAGAAACACCAGCTTTGGAAATTTTATGGTGCTAGTTCCACTGGGTTTGCACACCAAATTTGGGGTTCTTAGCACTAAGTGGCCCCGAGATACGGGGCCCCAAATTCGGTCAACTGTGTCTATCTGCAGCAATGTCATTTCGGGACCCTTTGGGTTCAGAAACCCCAAATTTTGGCTGCAGCTAGGGGGCATCTAGAAACCCTTAACTACCGAGTTTGAAGTTCAGGGGACCTATGGCTGCAAATGGGCACAGTGAGGCATGCAAATGGGCGCAGTGATGCTGCAAATGGGCATTGTTGACCCTCTTTTCCACTTACAGTAGCTGTGCATTTCTCACCCTCGTCTTATACTCGGGTCAATAAGTTTTTCCCATTTTTTTTGTGGTAAATTAGGGCCTCGACTTATACTCGGAACGACTTATACTCGAGTATATACGGTATGTGTTCCTTAAGTGAATGTCCCCCTATATATGCACCAACAATGAATGAAATAGTTGATATAAAATCCTACTAAGTGAATGTGCACATCTTCTGTGTTGTGTAAATAAATAATGCAGTATATGGGTTGAGTTTACACTTGCTCCACTTATAATGGGGACCTTTGCATAAGCAATAAACCAAATTAGATAAAAAATAGTGAAGTACGTCCGGTTTATTAAAGATTGAATAGTACAATAAAAGCGTATCAAACGTTTGCAGTCGCGGCTGTGAGCTAAGGATGGGATCGGGAACCAGAACTGATCATGCGTCCCACCTTGCGTTCCAGCCGACTCTTCCGGGTATGACGTGTGAGCGTGACTCCGCCTTACGCGTTTCGTCATCAGACGTTGTCAAAGACGGTCTTTGACAAGCCCCCTGTCTATTTCTTTGCGTGAGGAGGATTTAGCAGCACGGAGGTGGATAATAGCGGAGGTACCCGGGCTTGGATCAGCATAAGGGGACCCACATTATCGGTCTAAACGGAAGAAACCCATGGTGCAGTGGAGCCTAAGAGGGACATCCATCAGAGACAGCTACCCAAAGACACCCACTCCTCTGCCTAATACCCCCTTGGGGGTGACGGATTCTGGTGAGTGGGGGAGCACCGGGGGGGGGGAGCACTTGGAGTCACCAGCTTCTGCTTGCACGGAAGTCACCTCATATCACCCCTTGAGCATTTTTGAATGCATGTCAACCGATCCTGATGTTCTCAATTGTTCCTGTCTCCACATAATAGACATTTTATCCCATTATAGGGACTGGTTTACAGATGGTGTATTCATACTCGCTGTCTCTAATAGGAGTGTTATTTGTTTGGATTCCTATGTTTTATATATGAAATTTGAGGATATTTAATATACTGTAATATAGAGTTTTTTGCACTTTGGTTCACTTTATACACAGTGCACTTTAATCACCATATTTATTGGGGATATGTGGTAACCTCATATGGTTACCGTGAGCACCCGGACAGTGTGTTGCCTCACGGACCCCGTGTATATATATGTATTAATAATATTATTTTTTATCCAATTTGGTTTATTGCTTTTGCAAAGGTCCCCATTATAAGCGGAGCAAGTGTAAACTCAACCCATATACTGCATTATTTATTTACACAACACAGAAGATGTGCACATTCACTTAGTAGGATTTTATATCAACTATTTCATTCATTGTTGGTGCATATATAGGGGGACATTCACTTAAGGAACACATATCTATTCCTTTCGTTTCACATACACAATTGTTGTCACTATTTTTATTTATCCACTTATTTATTTATTTATTTTCTTGACCCTTAAACAACACTTACTGTCAATAGGGCAGCGCCAATTCCCCACATCTCTTCATTACATACTTCCAATTAACTCCTAATTAGGAATTAATTAAGGGGAGGCTGCAGCCCTTTTAAATAGTTATTTTCCTAAGCGCGGACTTTCAATTAAGTAACTGAATAGAATTGCTTAAAAAATAATAAAGATCACGTGAGAAAAGAAAGTCAGAAAAAGACATATAAATATAGAAGATCAAAAGAGAGAATGAGAAATGAGTGAGCCAAAACAGTTGGTCAAGTTAGAAGATAAAGTGTGCCATAAGGAAAGAGAGAATAGCGAGCCCGATAAGTAAATAATAACGAGCAATTTAAACTAAAAAAATAATAGAGTGAAAAATAAAGTTATTGTTCTTTATGAAAAATAAAGAACAATAACAAACGAATACCGACCAAGAGAAAAAAAAAAGAGAGAGGCGCTATGTAGAGAGAAAAGATCAAGAATAAAAAACATAAATATAACATATAAAATATCAATACATATTGCAGATATAAATATATTCAACATTATAATATAATATATACATTTCCCTTTAGCTTGGTTTTGATAAAAATCAAATCCAATTGTCTTTGCAATCTAGAGAATAAGAAAGAAAAATAAAAAAGAATTATAAAAATTATAAATAATAAAATAATCTTAAAAATATGCTTATAGGGATATAAAGAAAAATAATATTCCTACCTGGACTGTAAAGTGAAGAAATGTGAAATGTGAAGAAATGTAGGATCTGTATTACCTAAATAACAGAAAAAAATAAATCTAGTGAAAATACAAAAAACTATATAAATATTTAACATTTGCAAGGATTCGAGGCACAATGGTTGGGAGTAAGAGGTAATTGTGAGGAGGAAGAGAAGCAGTGTGTATGATAGATGTAAAATAATAGCAGTGAGAGAGGAGACTTCGTAGAGGAATTGGGTTATAGTAAGCAGTAAGGTGGGTGGTATTGAGCATGATTGTGATTTGTAATAGAGACAGTTGGTGGATTGTAGTGAGCATGGAGGTGTGTGGTCGTAGGCAGACAGTTTGGTGTGAGTGGGTAGGCTGGTGCAAGCAAGTGAGCTGAGTGTTGTGAGCAAGTGGGCTGGCTGGTGCAAGGAAGTGGGCAGGCTGGAGCAAGGAAGTGAGCAGAGTGGTGGCAGTAAGTGGGCAGGCTGGTGTGAGCAAGTGGGCAGGCTGGTGCAAGCAAGTGAGCTGAGTGGTGGGTGTAAGTGGGCAGGCTGGTGCAAGGAAGTGAGTTGAGTGGTGGGTGCAAGTGGGCAGGCTGGTAGAAGGAAGTGAGATGAGTGGTGGGAGCAAGTGGGCAGGCTGGTGGGAGCAAGTGGGCAGGATAGTGCAATAAAGTTATCTGAGTGGTGGGAGCAACTGGGCAGGCTGGTGTGAGCAAGTGGGCGGGCTGGTGGAAGGAAGTGAGTAGAGTGCTGGGTGCAAGTTGGCAGGCTGGTGCAAGGAAGTGAGCAGAGTGGTGGGTGCAACTGGGCAGGCTGGTGCAAGGAAGTGAGCAGAGTGGTGGCAGTAAGTGGGCAGGCTGGTGTGAGCAAGTGGGCAGGATAGTGCAATAAAGTAATATGAGTGGTGGGAGCAAGTGGGCAGGCTGGTGGGAGCAAGTGGGCAGGATGGTGGAAGGAAGTGAGCAGGCTGGTGGAAGGAAGTGAGCAGAGTGGTGGGTGCAAGTGGGCAGGCTGGTGCAAGGAAGTGAGCAGAGTGGTGGGTGCAAGTGGGCAGGCTGGTGCAAGGAAGTGAGCAGAGTGGTGGGTGCAAGTGGGCAGGCTGGTGCAAGGAAGTGAGCAGAGTGGTGGCAGTAAGTGGGCAGGCTGGTGCAAGGAAGTGAGTTGAGTGGTGGGTGCAAGTTGGCAGGCTGGTGGAAGGAAGTGAGCTGAGTGGTGGGTGCAAGTGGGCAGGCTGGTGCAAGGAAGTGAGCAGAGTGGTGGCAGTAAGTGGGCAGGCGGGTGTGAGCAAGTGGGCAGGATAGTGCAATAAAGTAATATGAGTGGTGGGAGCAAGTGGGCAGGCTGGTGGGAGCAAGTGGGCAGGGCGGTGGAAGGAAGTGAGCTGGCTGGTGGAAGGAAGTGAGCAGAGTGGTGGGTGCAAGTGGGCAGGCTGGTGCAAGGAAGTGAGCAGAGTGGTGGGTGCAAGTGGGCAGGCTGGTGCAAGGAAGTGAGCAGAGTGGTGGCAGTAAGTGGGCAGGCTGGTGTGAGCAAGTGGGCAGGCTGGTGGGAGCAAGTGGGCAGGACGGTGGAAGGAAGTGAGCTGGCTGGTGGAAGGAAGTGAGCAGAGTGGTGGGTGCAAGTGGGCAGGCTGGTGCAAGGAAGTGAGCAGAGTGGTGGGTGCAAGTGGGCAGGCTGGTGCAAGGAAGTGAGCAGAGTGGTGGCAGTAAGTGGGCAGGCTGGTGTGAGCAAGTGGGCAGGCTGGTGCAAGCAAGTGAGCTGAGTGGTGGGTGTAAGTGGGCTGGCTGGTGCAAGGAAGTGAGTTGAGTGGTGGGTGCAAGTTGGCAGGCTGGTGGAAGGAAGTGATCTGAGTGGTGGGTGCAAGTGGGCAGGCTGGTGCAAGGAAGTGAGCAGAGTGGTGGGTGCAAGTGGGCAGGCTGATGCAAGGAAGTGAGCAGAGTGGTGGCAGTAAGTGGGCAGGCTGGTGTGAGCAAGTGGGCAGGCTGGTGCAAGCAAGTGAGCTGAGTGGTGGGTGTAAGTGGGCTGGCTGGTGCAAGGAAGTGAGTTGAGTGGTGGGTGCAAGTGGGCAGGCTGGTGCAAGGAAGTGAGCAGAGTGGTGTTAGCAAGTGGGCAGGATGGTGGAAGGAAGTGAGTAGAGTGGTGGTTGCAAGTTGGCAGGCTGGTGGAAGCAAGTGTGCAGGATGGTGCAAGGAAGTAAGCTGGCTGGTGCAAGGAAGTGAGTTGAGTGGTGGGTGCAAGTGGGCAGACTGGTGTGAGCAAGTGGATGGGCTGGTGGAAGGAAGTGAGTAGAGTGGTGGGTGCAAGTTGGCAGGCTGGTGGAAGCAAGTGTGCAGGATGGTGCAAGGAAGTGAGCTGGCTGGTGCAAGGAAGTGAGTTGAGTAGTGGGTGCAAGTGGGCAGACTGGTGTGAGCAAGTGGGCGGGCTGTTGGAAGGAAGTGAGCTGAGTGGTGGGTGCAAATGGGCAGGCTGGTGGAAGGAAGTGAGCAGAGTGGTGGGTGCAAGTTGGCAGGCTGGTGGAAGCAAGTGTGCAGGATTGTGCAAGGAAGTGAGCTGGCTGGTGCAAGGAAGTGAGTTGAGTGGTGGGTGCAAGTTGGCAGGCTGGTGTGAGCAAGTGTGCAGGATAGTTCAATAAAGTAATCTGAGTGGTGGGAGCAAGTGGGCAGGCTGGTGGGAGCAAGTGGGCAGGCTGGTGGAAGGAAGTGAGATGAGTGGTGGGAGCAAGTGGGCAGGGTGGTGTGAGCAAGTGGGCGGGCTGGTGGAAGGAAGTGAGATGCGTGGTGTGAGCAACTGGGCAGGCTGGTGTAAGGAAGTGAGCGCAGTGGTGGGAGCAAGTGGGCAGGCTGGTGGGAGCAAGTGGGCAGGATAGTGCAATAAAGTTATCTGAATGGTGGGAGCAACTGGGCAGGCTGGTGAGAGCAAGTGGGCGGGCTGGTGGAAGGAAGTGAGTAGAGTGGGGGGTGTAAGTTGGCAGGCTGGTGGAAGCAAGTGGGCAGGAAGGTGCAAGGAAGTGAGCTGGCTGGTGCAAGGAAGTGAGTTGAGTGGTGGATGCAAGTGGGCAGACTGGTGTGAGCAAGTGGGCGGGCTGTTGGAAGGAAGTGAGCTGAGTGGTGGGTGCAAGTGGCAGGCTGGTGCAAGGAAGTGAGCAGAGTGGTGTTAGCAAGTGGGCAGGATGGTGGAAGAAAGTGAGCTGGCTGGTGGGAGGAAGTGAGTAGAGTGGTGGTTGCAAGTTGGCAGGCTGGTGGAAGCAAGTGTGCAGGATGGTGCAAGGAAGTGAGCTGGCTGGTGCAAGGAAGTGAGTTGAGTGGTGGGTGCAAGTGGGCAGACTGGTGTGAGCAAGTGGGCGGGCTGTTGGAAGGAAGTGAGCTGAGTGGTGGGTGCAAGTGGGCAGGCTGGTGGAAGGAAGTGAGCAGAGTGGTGGGTGCAAGTGGGCAGGCTGGTGCAAGGAAGTGAGCAGAGTGGTGGGTGCAAGTGGGCAGGCTGGTGCAAGGAAGTGAGCAGAGTGGTGGCAGTAAGTGGGCAGGCTGGTGTGAGCAAGTGGGCAGGCTGGTGCAAGCAAGTGAGCTGAGTGGTGGGTGTAAGTGGGCAGGCTGGTGCAAGGAAGTGAGTTGAGTGGTGGGTGCAAGTTGGCAGGCTGGTGTGAGCAAGTGTGCAGGATAGTGCAATAAAGTAATCTGAGAGGATGGTGGAAGGAAGTGAGCTGGCTGGTGGGTAGAAGAGAACTGAGTGGTGGTTGGGAGTGAACAGGGAGGTGGGATGGAGTGAACAGGGAGGTGGGAGGGAGTGAACAGGGAGGTGGGAGGGAGTGAACAGGGAGGTGGGAGGGTTTGAGCAGGGAGGGAGTGAGCAAGGAGGTAGGAGTGAATGAGAAATGGAGGAATAGAGCAGAGTAGATCAAAACTATGTACTGTAACAACCCCAAAAATATATATATATATTATATAGTTTGAAAAATGCTTACCTGCCAATTGAAGCACTTTGTTATTTTTCTTGAAAAAAACCACTGTATTTAGTATCGGATATAAAATCAGTCTGGAATATAAAATGTAAAAGATATGCTTAATATAATAAAAAATAAAAATAAAAGAGAATGTAAAAAAAAATTTAAAACATATATATCAAGACAAAAATACATCGCTTAAAAAAATAAATAAATAAAAAAAAAAAAAAAAAAAACATTAAAGGGAATAGAAAATCACTTTTAAACACAAAGGCATACATATCACTGCGATGAAATGATTACTCATTAATATAAATTTGTGAATAAAATTAAAAAAATAATAATATTGTGAACGCTGTTAAAAAATAAAAAAATAAAAAATAAAATAATTGAAAACTTTTGACAAAAATATACTAAATAAATACACCAAGGTAAAAAAAAAATATTACTTACCTTTTGTTGGTTTATAAATGCTGCTAATGAAAAAGCAATAGATTTTACTGTTTGCTGGAGCTCCTCGGCACACGTCCTTCTCCTAAGCTGTTCGCTCCCTCTCTCTGCTAGCACATGTTCCCTTTTTGACACGAAAACAAAGGGATTCCCATTTCAAACATGGCGCCTGAATACACATAAAATCGCGTCACTTCCAGTTTTAAAATAACGCGATTTTAGCCCTCAGCGCTGCCTAGTGCCTCCTGGGAAATGGTGACACACATCTCCCAGGAGCACTAGCGAACGGTGGAGCAGAGGGAAGTGACGTCTTCAGCCCAGGCAAGAGAAGAGGCAATTTCGAGGGACCACATAGCAACAAGGAAAACAAGGTAAGTGAAAAATTTTTTTATCCAATTTGTTATTTGTGATGGATTTCCGGCACAGTAAAGCATTTTATGTTTTATGGGTGGAACACCACTTTAAGGCATGAGGACAGCACAGCAGAAAACTGGTATCGGGTCAAAGGGGACAAGTCCTGATGGATAAAAAAGGAACTATCAGAGGGGGGCCTGACTGACATATAACTGGCAGTATGGGACACCGGGCAAACCAATGGATTAGGAGTTTTACCCAGAGATATCCACTGACCAAAAGTTTTTGACCGGCAGATAAACAAATGTAGGCAATCCGATTCCATAGATACATGAGAAAACAGCAGGAAGGATGAAGATGATTTGTTTTGAGCTGTAAGTTCTCCAACTCTAAGGGCACCAAAAAAGGTAACAGAAAAGGCTGCCCTGAAAAGCAAGAGTTCAAATTCAGTAAAACAAATCTATTCTAATATCGAGAGCAGTTTGATTAATAAATTAACTGAAATGGGACGTCTGGAATCCTGAGTAGGGCGTGAATTCTTGAATCCCTTGAGGACCTGGCTAACCTGAAAGAAGGAGGACAAGGCTGGCATGCCTGCAAATTTTAGAAAAAATGGAACACCAGCCAACACCTTGCTAATTGAGGCAGGACTAAGGCCAGACTTAATTAGAAAAGACACAAAAGCTAAGGAGACATACGCGTTCACCTCCAAGACATCTATAAGCCTGCTAGAGCAAAAAGAACACCATTTTGACCAGGCCAGACTATATTCCAGCCACGTCTTATGTGTTACTGAGTTCTGAAGATGAGCAGAGATCAGTCCCAGATCAAGCCCCAGAGGAAATCCGGGCAAGGGTTGCACACTGATCCGCCGATGGCGTCAATTCCTGGAATCTCTGGAACTGTAAACGAGATAAAGCGTCAGCTATGTTATTATCAATCTCAGGTATATGTCGGGTTTTTAACCAGATATTGAATCTCATGCAGCGCAACACTAAAAAACGTAAAAGTTTGATAACTAGCTCTGATCTAGATGATAGCATATTGATAGCAAAGAATACACCTTTGTTATCCGTATTTACAATAATCCTACGATTCATAAACTGCTCTTTCCAGATCACAATCGAAACTATAACCGGAAACAACTCAAGGAGGACTATGTTGTGTAAAATGTCTTGTTGCAACCAACTAGAGTGCCATCTAGAGGCACACCAATGGCCATACAGAAAAGCTCCAAAACCGGATGAACCCACGGTGTCTGTAAAGAAATGTAACTGAAATCGTTTGTAAAGGATTGTTGCTAAACGGTGGACCCATTGAAGTTGCAAAGAAAAGAATCCCAAATTTCCAAGTCTTCTTTGACGCTTTTAGAGATGCAAACATGAGAACAAGGGTTCTTAAAACCCCTAATAGCCAAAGCAAAATGCCTTTAAAAATTCTAGCTATGGGAATAACCCTAGCTGCGAATGCAAACAGACCCAGTAGGGATTGGGCCTCTTTTAACAACACTTTGCGCTTGGACAAGAATAACAAGATCATTATTCTCATACGATGCAATTTATCCCCGGGCAATCTGAACTCCATCAAGGATGAGTCAATAGTGATCCCCAAAAATTCTATAGTGGATGCAGGACGGACCATCTTTTCATGTGCAATGGGAATACCAAAGGAATCACAAATATGAAAAAATGAGTTCAGCGACTCCAGACACAGGGGGGAGTCTGCTGGGCCCACAAGCAAAAAATTGTCTAAATAATGTAGAATACCCCCATTAGGAGAACATTCAGACAGAACCCTATGTAAAAATTTTGGGAAGGGCTCAAAATAAAAACACGATAACGAGAAACCCATGGGCATACATTTATCAAAATAAAATTGGTCCTGAAAATGGAAACCCAGGGAATTGAATCCTTGTGGATGCACAGGTAGCAGGCGAAAGGCAGATTTGATGTCTTCTTTTGCTAACAGTGCACCTTGCCCAAAACACCGTAAAAGCACAAGTGCTTTATCAAGGGAAGAATATGAAACAGGAGCTATAACCTCTGAAACCTCATCGTTAAGTGAAGCATCCTCTGGATATGACAAATGGTGAATGAGCCTAAAAACTACCCTGTTCTCTTTTGGGAACAATGCCCAAGGGGGAGAGTAGGAAGTTTTTAAAATGTGGCAAGGAAAAGGGGGTAGCTACTCTTCCTTCTGCAACTTCCTTAGAGATTTTTTCCTGTACAATTTCAGGGTGACACATAGCAGAGTGTAAATTTTTAACCAAAGTGCATCCCGTCCCGGCGAAGGAAGGAACCAAGAAACTGTCCTTGAAACCATCAGTTAGCAGCCGCGCCATCGTGCGATCTGGGTAATGATCTAACCATGGTAGCATTCTTGACAAGCTCACCGGCATCCTGGCCTTTTCCACCAGCATTGCGGGGAAAGGATGGGAGAGGAGCTGCTGATGACTTCTGAAAACATCTACTACTAGAATGGTTCCCATTGCAGTAAGAGCACTCATGCCTATACCTACAGTTTAATAATAATTTGCATTGCCCCTCATTAAAGGCAAAACAGAAGCCTTTACGAAAGGCATTCGGTGGGCTTGCCACTGCTCGAGGTGTGAATTGTGGCTTCTGTGGTAGCATGAGATTCAACCATAAACCCACATCCTTGCATCCCCATTGCAAGGCAGGGTGAACTGCTAATTTTTGCCTTAAATTCTCATCATAGGTGAACCAGGCTGTACCGCCAAAATGACGGAAGGCTTCAGAAACTATATCTATGTGCTGAAAAAGGCCTGAACATTTCTCAGGAAATTGTTCTCCCAACACAGCTGCATAAATGCAGAAAGCCTGCAGCCAATTCTGAAAGGTTTTGGGGACAGCCCTCCGTCTATCTTCTTCTGTGCGCTCTTCTGACTTCTTGTCAGATTTAGCTAGAAATTCTTTGGAAGCTGGCAATAATGAAAGCAGATCAATAAACTCACCCCCCCCCCAAATTTTTTCTTTGACAGAGGTGGCTAAGTGGAAACCTAGCGGTGATATTTCACATGGCATAGGCACCTTAAAAGAGGACTCTGCAACTATAGAATGAGCAGAGCGTGCAGAGGGGATAACAGATTTGCGAACCTGAACCAGCTTGCGAGCCATGATACCTGTACTATTTTTAAAATTCTCGCCCAGTGGGTTCTCTGTTAAATTATTCCAAATTGGACTTATATCATCTATTTCATTATGTTGAAAAGTGGTGTCATCCTGCTGTAAAAAAGCATCATGTAACTGTGCCCCTTTTAAATCATTACTGGTATTAGTATCATGCAAAGCACCAGAATACTGTGCTCCTTCAGCCTCCCCAACAAAAGCACCAACTGTGTGTGCCCCTTTAAGTGTATGTAACATACTAGATATGGATTTAACAAGAACATTAAATTCAGTGACGTTGACATCAGAGAGTGTCTCACCAACAGGCAGACTCCTTAGTTGCTCACTTCTGGCCGCAGCAGCGGCAGGCTGAGTAGCAGTATTCTGTTCCAATAGAGGTGCATTCCTGGGAAGAACGCTGCCAGCTCTCTCCTTTCCTTTGGGCTGTGGAGAAGCCTCCATTCTCTGTCTCTTCTTCCTTCTCTCTGGCTGCTGGGGGGGACTGAGCATGCCTGCTTTTGGCTCCTCCATCTTTTTCTGGGCTGTGACAGCCGACAGCCCAGGCGGAGTCTCGGAATGACCATCCTCCAGGCATTGCAGAAGCAACTCCTCACCTCCGGAACCTTTGGCCTTCTCAATGAGGCGGGGGAGCAGGCTCTCCCTCCTCTTAGGTGAGCGGCGCTTCATCCTTTCCGAGTCCCGGTCTGGTTCCACAGGGTCTGTTTGTAACGGCCAGACTGTCCCTTTTATCTCCTCCAGAAACGCAGGCTTTGCAAACCGCCAAATTCCTCCAAAAGTTTTTGACCGGCAGATAAACAAATGTAGGCAATCCGATTCCATAGATACATGAGAAAACAGCAGGAAGGATGAAGATGATTTGTTTTGAGCTGTAAGTTCTCCAACTCTAAGGGCACCAAAAAAGGTAACAGAAAAGGCTGCCCTGAAAAGCAAGAGTTCAAATTCAGTAAAACAAATCTATTCTAATATCGAGAGCAGTTTGATTAATAAATTAACTGAAATGGGACGTCTGGAATCCTGAGTAGGGCGTGAATTCTTGAATCCCTTGAGGACCTGGCTAACCTGAAAGAAGGAGGACAAGGCTGGCATGCCTGCAAATTTTAGAAAAAATGGAACACCAGCCAACACCTTGCTAATTGAGGCAGGACTAGGGCCAGACTTAATTAGAAAAGACACAAAAGCTAAGGAGACATACGCGTTCACCTCCAAGACATCTATAAGCCTGCTAGAGCAAAAAGAACACCATTTTGACCAGGCCAGACTATATTCCAGCCACGTCTTACGTGCTACTGAGTTCTGAAGATGAGCAGAGATCAGTCCCAGAGGAAATCCGGGCAAGGGTTGCACACTGATCCGCCGATGGCGTCAATTCCTGGAATCTCTGGAACTGTAAACAAGATAAAGCGTCAGCTATGTTATTATCAATCTCAGGTATATGTCGGGTTTTTAACCAGATATTGAATCTCATGCAGCGCAACACTAAAAAACGTAAAAGTTTGATAACTAGCTCTGATCTAGATGATAGCATATTGATAGCAAAGAATACACCTTTGTTATCCGTATTTACAATAATCCTACGATTCATAAACTGCTCTTTCCAGATCACAATCGAAACTATAACCGGAAACAACTCAAGGAGGACTATGTTGTGTAAAATGTCTTGTTGCAACCAACTAGAGTGCCATCTAGAGGCACACCAATGGCCATACAGAAAAGCTCCAAAACCGGATGAACCCACGGTGTCTGTAAAGAAATGTAACTGAAATCGTTTGTAAAGGATTGTTGCTAAACGGTGGACCCATTGAAGTTGCAAAGAAAAGAATCCCAAATTTCCAAGTCTTCTTTGACGCTTTTAGAGATGCAAACATGAGAACAAGGGTTCTTAAAACCCCTAATAGCCAAAGCAAAATGCCTTTAAAAATTCTAGCTATGGGAATAACCCTAGCTGCGAATGCAAACAGACCCAGTAGGGATTGGGCCTCTTTTAACAACACTTTGCGCTTGGACAAGAATAACAAGATCATTATTCTCATACGATGCAATTTATCCCCGGGCAATCTGAACTCCATCAAGGATGAGTCGATAGTGATCCCCAAAAATTCTATAGTGGATGCAGGACGGACCATCTTTTCATGTGCAATGGGAATACCAAAGGAATCACAAATATGAAAAAATGAGTTCAGCGACTCCAGACACAGGGGGGAGTCTGCTGGGCCCACAAGCAAAAAATTGTCTAAATAATGTAGAATACCCCCATTAGGAGAACATTCAGACAGAACCCTATGTAAAAATTTTGGGAAGGGCTCAAAATAAAAACACGATAACGAGAAACCCATGGGCATACATTTATCAAAATAAAATTGGTCCTGAAAATGGAAACCCAGGGAATTGAATCCTTGTGGATGCACAGGTAGCAGGCGAAAGGCAGATTTGATGTCTTCTTTTGCTAACAGTGCACCTTGCCCAAAACACCGTAAAAGCACAAGTGCTTTATCAAGGGAAGAATATGAAACAGGAGCTATAACCTCTGAAACCTCATCGTTAAGTGAAGCATCCTCTGGATATGACAAATGGTGAATGAGCCTAAAAACTACCCTGTTCTCTTTTGGGAACAATGCCCAAGGGGGAGAGTAGGAAGTTTTTAAAATGTGGCAAGGAAAAGGGGGTAGCTACTCTTCCTTCTGCAACTTCCTTAGAGATTTTTTCCTGTACAATTTCAGGGTGACACATAGCAGAGTGTAAATTTTTAACCAAAGTGCATCCCGTCCCGGCGAAGGAAGGAACCAAGAAACTGTCCTTGAAACCATCAGTTAGCAGCCGCGCCATCGTGCGATCTGGGTAATGATCTAACCATGGTAGCATTCTTGGCAAGCTCACCGGCATCCTGGCCTTTTCCACCAGCATTGCGGGGAAAGGATGGGAGAGGAGCTGCTGATGACTTCTGAAAACATCTACTACTAGAATGGTTCCCATTGCAGTAAGAGCACTCATGCCTATACCTACAGTTTAATAATAATTTGCATTGCCCCTCATTAAAGGCAAAACAGAAGCCTTTACGAAAGGCATTCGGTGGGCTTGCCACTGCTCGAGGTGTGAATTGTGGCTTCTGTGGTAGCATGAGATTCAACCATAAACCCACATCCTTGCATCCCCATTGCAAGGCAGGGTGAACTGCTAATTTTTGCCTTAAATTCTCATCATAGGTGAACCAGGCTGTACCGCCAAAATGACGGAAGGCTTCAGAAACTATATCTATGTGCTGAAAAAGGCCTGAACATTTCTCAGGAAATTGTTCTCCCAACACAGCTGCATAAATGCAGAAAGCCTGCAGCCAATTCTGAAAGGTTTTGGGGACAGCCCTCCGTCTATCTTCTTCTGTGCGCTCTTCTGACTTCTTGTCAGATTTAGCTAGAAATTCTTTGGAAGCTGGCAATAATGAAAGCAGATCAATAAACTCACCCCCCCCCAAATTTTTTCTTTGACAGAGGTGGCTAAGTGGAAACCTAGCGGTGATATTTCACATGGCATAGGCACCTTAAAAGAGGACTCTGCAACTATAGAATGAGCAGAGCGTGCAGAGGGGATAACAGATTTGCGAACCTGAACCAGCTTGCGAGCCATGATACCTGTACTATTTTTAAAATTCTCGCCCAGTGGGTTCTCTGTTAAATTATTCCAAATTGGACTTATATCATCTATTTCATTATGTTGAAAAGTGGTGTCATCCTGCTGTAAAAAAGCATCATGTAACTGTGCCCCTTTTAAATCATTACTGGTATTAGTATCATGCAAAGCACCAGAATACTGTGCTCCTTCAGCCTCCCCAACAAAAGCACCAACTGTGTGTGCCCCTTTAAGTGTATGTAACATACTAGATATGGATTTAACAAGAACATTAAATTCAGTGACGTTGACATCAGAGAGTGTCTCACCAACAGGCAGACTCCTTAGTTGCTCACTTCTGGCCGCAGCAGCGGCAGGCTGAGTAGCAGTATTCTGTTCCAATAGAGGTGCATTCCTGGGAAGAACGCTGCCAGCTCTCTCCTTTCCTTTGGGCTGTGGAGAAGCCTCCATTCTCTGTCTCTTCTTCCTTCTCTCTGGCTGCTGGGGGGGACTGAGCATGCCTGCTTTTGGCTCCTCCATCTTTTTCTGGGCTGTGACAGCCGACAGCCCAGGCGGAGTCTCGGAATGACCATCCTCCAGGCATTGCAGAAGCAACTCCTCACCTCCGGAACCTTTGGCCTTCTCAATGAGGCGGGGGAGCAGGCTCTCCCTCCTCTTAGGTGAGCGGCGCTTCATCCTTTCCGAGTCCCGGTCTGGTTCCACAGGGTCTGTTTGTAACGGCCAGACTGTCCCTTTTATCTCCTCCAGAAACGCAGGCTTTGCAAACCGCCAAATTCCTCCAATCAGCTGCTTTTTGCTACGCAGGAGAAGCTGTAGCTGTAACCAATAGCAATCCTGCAAAAAATCATAAGGAAACATGCATTCCCCTTTGAGCTCTCCCATGTGGGTCCTGCATATTGCATCTACCTGTCATTCTCTGCTCATAGTTATCTAAAAGGTAGTTCTAATAACATCTAATAACGTCTCTAATTTTTACTTTTTCTGCTATGTATATATTTTTTGCTGATTTTTATATTTTTATATTTTTTTATATTTTAAATCATTGGTCATGTTTTATGGGTATATTTTTTAGAGATATTAAACTCACGTGTGTTGATCATATGATTAACTATAATAATATTATTTACCAAGTTGTGTACTTGCTCATCGCTACTTTTATTAAAACATCACTGCAATAATAGGCTGTAAAAGGCGGTGTAGTGTGGAGATGGCGACACAGAAAGTGAGCAGGAGCTAGTTGCTTTGTCTCCACCTACTTGGGGAGTCTAAGAAAAATAAAGGGAGAAGCATTATGCCGTACTGCCAATCCCATGAATAAGTCGGTTGCGACGAAACATGTTGGGGCGTGGCTATACGACAAGCATCTGAAGCGTGACGCAAGACGTTGTGACGTGACACACTGCATCGAATAGTGGAGGCTTGAGACTAGGAGTGGGTGAGACTGCACAGCCGACACACTATCCTGGGTCCACTGTGACCACTATAGATCGCTTTACCAGTGCATGGAGTTTATGTTACAATTTCCTTTGGAGTGTTTTTTTGGCCTGCTTTGGTTTTCACACATGTGAGTGCAATGGTGTGTGATGGTTTGAATTTTTAATAAATTTGCTGTACTTTATCACACTATTTGGAGCATTTTTTCATTTTCATGTGGAGCAATCACATTTTGAGGAAAAGGATTTGTTGCATTTACGCTCGCTATTTGGAGATCACGTTTGGAATCTGGAGATCACATTTTAACCCCCAATAAGTGTGGGTTGATGCGAGTTATGCCAAACACGAGAGAGGGAGGCAATTGTAGCTGGTGAGTGCAAATCTTTAAGTGGGAGTGGAAGCACAAACACTGAGGTGTGGTGGAAGATCACAAAGAACAACCAAGAGTTTTCATTTATAGATTTTTTCAGACCATTCATCGGAATATTCATAATTTATGAACTTTATGTCAACACTTTATTCATTATTTTCACATCTGTCACAGGGTGTGTTGTTTTGATTATTATGTGATATGATGTGTTTGCTCACAGTGTTCACCAATAACTTTTTTTGTTAGAATATATTCACATGACATGAACTTTATGTTAAGACTTCATTTATCATTTTCACATCTGCCACAGGGTGTGTTGTTTTGATTATTATGTGATATGATGTGTTTGCTCACAGTGTTTACCAATAACTTTTTTTTTGTCAGATCACATTCATATTGTGACTGATTTTCAATGAGGGTATTATTGTCAATATTCACACATATATACTTTTACTGCTCATTTAGATTGATTATTGCTTTCATTAGCACATTTTTATTTTTATTTTTAATTTTTATTTTTTCATTTTTTATTTATTTGAGTGCTACTATTTATTCCACTTAGCTCGAGAGGTTTAAATTCAGTCACGTATTTGTTACATATTAAGTTTCACTTACTCAGAAGCGCAGTGGAGGTATCACAGGGTGTAGGGCGTCAGCTTGTGAACCATCAGGTGTGCAGGAAATGATGAATGTTGATAAGAAGGAAGCTAAACACCGGGGGGGAGGGATTTACTAAATCTGGAGCACAGAGAATCTGGCATAGCTGTGCCTTAAAAACCAATCAACCAGCTCTTGATCATATGATTGCTGTGATAGCCTGTGATTGGCTATCACCATTCACTCTGTAGCCTGTCTCTGTGTTTGTTCTCTGTGAGGTGGAAGAGATGCAATGGGGTTGATTTACTGCAGTTGCACTCTGAAAGAACAGTTGCTCCAGATCTTAGTAAATGAGTAGAGGCTCTGCTCACTTCCATCATCCAATCATGTGCAAGAAAAAAAGCTGTTTTTTACATTTTCCTTGCATGTGATTGGGTATTTTTTGCAAAGTGAAGCTTTACCTCATTCACTAAGCTCTGAAGCAACTGCACTTGCAGAGGGCACAGTCTATTTACCTTTAGTAAATCAACCCCATTGCATCTTGTCCTTCTCTCTAGAGGAGAAGTCTGTACAAAAAAAGGTCTGTGAGTACAGGCGGTCCCCGGGTTACAAACAAGATGGGGTCTGTAGGTTTGTTCTTAAGTTGAATCTGTTTGTAAGTCGGAACAGGTAAATTTTTTAAGTGTAGCTCCAGCCAAAAAAAAAAAAATTTTTAAGCTTTTTGGATAGCATAGGGAAGGGTTAACACCCCTGTAATGCTTGTTTTGCTGTCTGTGCCACTGTTCAGAAGATTTCACCTCACTTTCTGTCCTAATGACAATTGGATTTTGAAAATTTTGGGTTGTTGTGGAAACATAATAATTCCCCATAATAACCTTATGCCCTGTACATACAGTCGGACATTGATCGGACATTCCGACAACAAAATCCATCGGATTTTTTCCGACGGATGTTGGCTCAAACTTGTCTTGCATACACACGGTCGCACAAAGTTGTCGGAATTTCCTAACGTCAAGAACGCGGTGACATACAACACGTACGACGGGACTATAAATGGGGCAATAGCCAATAGCTTTCGTCTTTTAATTTATTCTGAGCATGCGTGGCACTTTGTGGCACTTTGTGCGTCGGAATTGTCCACACACAGTCAGAATTTATGCGAACGGATTTTGTTGTCGGAAAATTTTATAGCCAGCTCTCAAACTTTGTGTGTCGGAAATTCCGATGGAAGAAGTCCGATGGAGCCCACACACGGTCGAAATTTCCGACAACAAGCTCCGATCGCACATTTTCCGTCAAAGTCCGACCGTGTGTACAGGGCATTACAGGTGTGAATTTCCCTTCCTAGGGGTAGATTTCCTCTCACTTCCTGTTGTCTCCCTCCATTTGTAAGTAGGAGTTGTTTGTAAGTCGGATGTTTGTAACTAGGGGACAGTGCAAGGCAGTGGTCATCTTGGAGGTGTGTTTGGGGTGTTTGGGGTCGTTATGTTGGAATACTGCCCTGCAGCCCAGTCTCCGAAGGGAGGGGATCATGCTCTGCTTCAGTATGTCACAGTACATGTTGGCATTCATAGTTCCCTCAATGAACTGTAGCTCCCCAGTGCTGGCAGCACTCATGCAGCCGAGTATCATGACACTCCCACCACCATGCTTGACTGTAGGCAAGACATACTTAAGTTTATCTTGGTCTCATCAGACCACAGGACATGGTTCCAGGAATCCATGTCCTTAGTTTGCTTGCCTTCAGCAAACAGTTTGCAGGCTTTCTTGTGTATCATCTTTAGAAGAGGCTTCCTTCTGGGACAACAGCCATGCAGACCAATTTGATGCAGTGTGCGGCATATGGTCTGAGCACTGACCCCCCACCCCTTCATCCTCTGCACAATGCTGGCAGCACTCATACCTCTATTTCCCAAAGACAGCCTCTGGATATAATGCTGAGCACGTGCACTCAAATTCTTTGGTCGGCCATGGTGAGGCCTGTTCTGAGTGGAACCTGTCCTGTTAGATTGCTGTATGGTCTTGGCCACCATGCTGCAGCTCAGTTTTAGGGTCTTGGCAATCTTCTAGTAGCCTAGGCCATCTTTATGTAGAGCAACAATTCTTTTTTTTTCAGATCCTCATAGAGTTCTTTGCCATGAGGTGCCATGTCGAACTTCCAGTGACCAGTATGAGAGAGTGAGAGCGATAACACCAAATTTAACACACCTACTCCCCATTCACACCTGAGACCTTGTAGCACTAACAAGTTACATGATACCAGGGAGGGAAAATGGCTAATTGGGCTAATTTGGAAATTTTCACTTGGGGTGTACTCACTTTTGTTGCCAGTGGTTTAGACATTAATGACTGTGTGTTGAGTTATTTGAGGGGACAGCATATTTACACTGTTATACAAGCTGTACACTCACTACATTGTAGCAAAGTGTCATTTCTTCAGTGTTGTCACATTAAAAGATGTAATAAAATATTTACAAAAAATGTGAGGGGTGTACTCATTTTTGTGAGATACTGGACCTAAAGATGAGAATTTATACTGCAAGTGGGGTGGAGAAGTGGAGTGGCCTACTCTAAGAAAAATCAACACTGGTTATTAAGTGTATTTGCACACTCATGAATAGGGATGAGCTTCGTGTTCGAGTCGAACCCATGTTCGACTCGAACATCGGCTGTTCGACCGTCCGTCGAATTGCGAACGATATGGGCCGTTCGCGCCAAATTCGTGTGGCGCGTCACGGCCCATAATTCACTGCGGCATCGCAGTGCATTGCTGGCTGATGATTGGCCAAGCATGCACTATGACCCGCATGCTTGGCCAATCACAGCGCCGTCAGTAGAGAGAGCTGTAATTGGCCAAAGCCAGGGTGGCTTTGGCCAATTATGGCTCAGGGGATTTAGTACACACCCCACACTATATAAGGCCGCCTGCACGGCGGCCCTGTGTAGTGTGTGTTCCGGTGTGCTGAGCGATAGAGAGAGAGAGAGACAGTGTCATTTGATTTGAGTTAGATAGATTAGGCAGAACAGTCAGTCAGTTAGCTGCACTTACAGTGTATTGTGTATATATATGCATCCCAGGTGTTGCATATATATATATACACTGTATTCAGTTTAGCTAGATCCGTTCCTGTTATCTTCTATCTAGACTATTTACATTCAGTGCAGTGTGTCCTGCTCACAGTGTTCAGCTAGATCCGTTCCTGCTATTTACATTCAGTACAGTGCTTCCTGCTCACAGTGTTCAGCTAGATCCGTTCCTGCTATTTACATTCAGTGCAGTGCGTGCTGCTCACAGTGTTCAGCTAGATCCGTTCCTGCTATTTACATTCAGTGCAGTGCGTCCTGCTCACAGTGTTCAGCTAGATCCGTTCCTGCTATTTACATTCAGTGCAGTGCGTGCTGCTCACAGTGTTCAGCTAGATCCGTTCCTGCTATTTACATTCAGTGCAGTGCGTGCTGCTCACAGTGTTTAGCTACATCCGTTCCTGCTGTTTACATTCAGTGCAGTGCGTCCTGCTCACAGTGTTCAGCTAGATCCGTTCCTGCTATTTACATTCAGTGCAGTGCGTCCTGCTCACAGTGTTCAGCTAGATCCCTTCCTGCTATTTACATTCAGTGCAGTGCGTCCTGCTCACAGTGTTCAGCTAGATCCGTTCCTGCTATTTACATTCAGTGCAGTGCGTCCTGCTCACAGTGTTCAGCTAGATCCGTTCCTGCTATATACATTTAGTGCAGTACGTCCTGCTCACAGTGTTCAGCTAGATCCGTTCCTGTTATCTTCCTACTGACAGGCAGGCTTGTCTGGTTACAGTATATAAAGCTACCTGAAGAAAATTACAGGTGTTCTTTTTGATCCTATTAGTACCACGGTCAGGCAGCTAGACTATTTACATTTAGTACAGTGTGTCCTGCTCACAGTGTTCAGCTAGATCCGTTCCTGTTATTTACATTCAGTGCAGTGCGTCCTGCTCACAGTGTTCAGCTAGATCCGTTCCTGCTATTTACATTCAGTGCAGTGCGTCCTGCTCACAGTGTTCAGCTAGATCCGTTCCTGCTATTTACATTCAGTGCAGTGCGTCCTGCTCACAGTGTTCAGCTAGATCCGTTCCTGCTATTTACATTCAGTGCAGTGCGTGCTGCTCACAGTGTTCAGCTAGATCCGTTCCTGCTATTTACATTCAGTGCAGTGCGTCCTGCTCACAGTGTTCAGCTAGATCCGTTCCTGCTATTTACATTCAGTGCAGTGCGTCCTGCTCACAGTGTTCAGCTAGATCCGTTCCTGCTATTTACATTCAGTGCAGTGCGTGCTGCTCACAGTGTTCAGCTAGATCCGTTCCTGCTATTTACATTCAGTGCAGTGCGTCCTGCTCACAGTGTTCAGCTAGATCCGTTCCTGCTATTTACATTCAGTGCAGTGCGTCCTGCTCACAGTGTTTAGCTAGATCCGTTCCTGCTATTTACATTCAGTGCAGTGCGTCCTGCTCACAGTGTTCAGCTAGATCCGTTCCTGCTATTTACATTCAGTGCAGTGCGTCCTGCTCACAGTGTTCAGCTAGATCCGTTCCTGTTATCTTCCTACTGACAGGCAGGCTTGTCTGGTTACAGTATATAAAGCTACCTGAAGAAAATTACAGGTGTTCTTTTTGATCCTATTAGTACCACGGTCAGGCAGCTAGACTATTTACATTTAGTACAGTGTGTCCTGCTCACAGTGTTCAGCTAGATCCGTTCCTGCTATTTACATTCAGTGCAGTGCGTCCTGCTCACAGTGTTCAGCTAGATCCGTTCCTGCTATATACATTTAGTGCAGTACGTCCTGCTCACAGTGTTCAGCTAGATCCGTTCCTGTTATCTTCCTACTGACAGGCAGGCTTGTCTGGTTACAGTATATAAAGCTACCTGAAGAAAATTACAGGTGTTCTTTTTGATCCTATTAGTACCACGGTCAGGCAGCTAGACTATTTACATTTAGTACAGTGTGTCCTGCTCACAGTGTTCAGCTAGATCCGTTCCTGTTATTTACATTCAGTGCAGTGCGTCCTGCTCACAGTGTTCAGCTAGATCCGTTCCTGTTATTTACATTCAGTGCAGTGCGTCCTGCTCACAGTGTTCAGCTAGATCCGTTCCTGCTATTTACATTCAGTGCAGTGCGTGCTGCTCACAGTGTTCAGCTAGATCCGTTCCTGCTATTTACATTCAGTGCAGTGCGTCCTGCTCACAGTGTTCAGCTAGATCCGTTCCTGCTATTTACATTCAGTGCAGTGCGTCCTGCTCACAGTGTTCAGCTAGATCCGTTCCTGTTATCTTCCTACTGACAGGCAGGCTTGTCTGGTTACAGTATATAAAGCTACCTGAAGAAAATTACAGGTGTTCTTTTTGATCCTATTAGTACCACGGTCAGGCAGCTAGACTATTTACATTTAGTACAGTGTGTCCTGCTCACAGTGTTCAGCTAGATCCGTTCCTGCTATTTACATTCAGTGCAGTGCGTCCTGCTCACAGTGTTCAGCTAGATCCGTTCCTGCTATATACATTTAGTGCAGTACGTCCTGCTCACAGTGTTCAGCTAGATCCGTTCCTGTTATCTTCCTACTGACAGGCAGGCTTGTCTGGTTACAGTATATAAAGCTACCTGAAGAAAATTACAGGTGTTCTTTTTGATCCTATTAGTACCACGGTCAGGCAGCTAGACTATTTACATTTAGTACAGTGTGTCCTGCTCACAGTGTTCAGCTAGATCCGTTCCTGCTATTTACATTCAGTGCAGTGCGTCCTGCTCACAGTGTTCAGCTAGATCCGTTCCTGCTATATACATTTAGTGCAGTACGTCCTGCTCACAGTGTTCAGCTAGATCCGTTCCTGTTATCTTCCTACTGACAGGCAGGCTTGTCTGGTTACAGTATATAAAGCTACCTGAAGAAAATTACAGGTGTTCTTTTTGATCCTATTAGTACCACGGTCAGGCAGCTAGACTATTTACATTTAGTACAGTGTGTCCTGCTCACAGTGTTCAGCTAGATCAGTTCCTGTTATTTACATTCAGTGCAGTGCGTCCTGCTCACAGTGTTCAGCTAGATCCGTTCCTGCTATTTACATTCAGTGCAGTGCGTCCTGCTCACAGTGTTCAGCTAGATCCGTTCCTGCTATTTACATTCAGTGCAGTGCGTCCTGCTCACAGTGTTTAGCTAGATCCGTTCCTGCTATTTACATTCAGTGCAGTGCGTCCTGCTCACAGTGTTCAGCTAGATCCGTTCCTGTTATCTTCCTACTGACAGGCAGGCTTGTCTGGTTACAGTATATAAAGCTACCTGAAGAAAATTACAGGTGTTCTATCCCAGCTTAGTGCAGCTACAGGCCATTAGTATGTCTGGAAGGCCAAGAAGGAGAGGCAGACAGTCACAAGCCAATAAGAGAGGGCAAGCAGGCTCTGTGTCTAGTGCTGGTCGTGGAGACGGTGCATCCTCATCAGCACGTGGCCATGGGACACGCTTGGCCTTTTTTTCGGCAGCTGGCCGTGTTGAGCCGCAACATGCGGAAGACTTGGTCGAGTGGATGACCAAGCCGTCCTCATCCTCCTCATCCTCTCTCACCCATGCCCAGGGTGCTTTGTCTGGCAAAGCAGCGGCCTCTTCCCTCAGCTCAATGTCATCAGTGACTCCTTCCCTAGCCCCACCATGTCCTCCTGAGGATTCCCTCGAACTGTTTGACCACAGTGTTGGGTACATGCTCCAGGAGGATGCCCAGCGTTTGGAAGGCTCTGATGATGATACTGAGCTCAATGAAGGCAGTAACATGAGCACGGACAGAGGGGGTGCCCAAGAAGGACAGCAATCTGGCAGTCATGCTCCCCCTGCTGCAGCATACTGCCAGGTTTGCTCCAGTGATGAGGAGGGAGGGGATGATGAGGTCACTGACTCAACGTGGGTGCCTGATAGGAGAGAGGAGGAGGAGGAGGAGGAGGAGGAGGTGGCACATCACCAACTAGGCAGGATGCCCTCCAGGGGCCAGCCTAAGGGCAGCACATTGACTGCATCACACCCCAAAGCTCCACATGTGCAGGGCGCTGCAGTCTCTGCGCGTTATTCAAAAAGTTCTTTGGTGTGGGCCTTTTTTGAGACGAGTGCATCAGATCGCACCGCTGCTATTTGCAATATATGTCTCAAGCGTATCTCGCGTGGCCAAAACATCTCCCGCTTGGGTACCACATGCTTGACCAGACATATGTTGACCTGCCATGCAGTTCGTTGGCAAGCGTATCTAAAAGACACACACCAAAGAACAAAGACGATCTCTCCTTGCTCCTCATCAGCTGAGATTTCCAACCCCACTAGACCTTCAGTCCTCTCTGCGACCTGCAGTGAGAGGAATGAAGGTGTAGAATTAGGTGTGTCACAGCCAAGTACTTATGGGCAATCTGCTTTGGGTACACCGACGTCAGATTGTACCAGGCAAATTTCCCTGCCCCAGCTGCTGCACCGCCAAAAGAAGTTTGCTCCCAGCCATCCACATGCCCAGCGGTTGAATGCTAGCTTGGCAAAATTGCTAGCACTTCAACTGCTGCCTTTTCAGTTGGTAGACTCTGCCCCCTTCCGTGAGTTTGTGGAATGTGCGGTTCCTCAGTGGCAGGTACCCAAACGCCACTTTTTCTCACGGAAGGCGATTCCGGCTCTCTACCGGCATGTGGAAGGCAATGTCCATGCCTCGCTGGACAGGGCGGTCAGCGGTAAGGTGCATATTACCGCTGACTCATGGTCCAGCAGGCATGGACAGGGACGTTACTTAAGTTTCACGGCGCATTGGGTGACTCTGCTGGCAGCTGGGAAGGATGCAGGACAAGGTGCAGTAGTGTTGGAGGTTGTTCCGCCACCACGCCTCCAAAATGCTGATTGTGACACACCTCTCTCCTCCACCCCCTCCTCTTCTTCTTCCTCCATGGCCTCTTCCTCGGAACCAGCGGTGCTCCGTAGGCGTTCAAGGGGCTACGCAAGTACGCAGGCCAAAAGATGCCATGCGGTGCTTGAGCTGGTGTGCTTGGGGGACAGGAGCCACACTGGGGCAGAGGTTCTGTCAGCTCTGCAGGGGCAGGTTCAGAGGTGGTTGACGCCACGCCAACTTAAGGCAGGAATGGTGGTTTGCGACAATGGCACCAACCTCCTCTCTGCCCTCCGACAGGGACAACTGACCCATGTGCCCTGTTTGGCTCACGTCCTTAACTTGGTGGTGCAGCGGTTCTTGGGCAGGTACCCGGGCTTACAGGATGTCCTGAGGCAGGCCAGGAAAGTCTCTGTGCATTTCCGCCGGTCATATAATGCCAGTGCTCGGCTGACGGACCTCCAAAAGGAGTTTAACCTGCCCAAGAACCGCCTAATCTGTGACATGCCCACCAGGTGGAACTCGACGTTGGCCATGCTGCAGCGGCTGCACACGCAGCAGAGGGCCATCAATGAGTACCTGTGCGACTATGGCACCAGGACAGGGTCAGGGGACCTTGGTTTTTTTTCCCCACGCCAGTGGGCCATGATCAGGGATGCATGCACTGTCCTGTCACCATTCGAGGAGGCCACGAGGATGGTGAGCACTGACAGTGCATGCATCAGTGACACTGTCCCCCTTGTCCACCTGTTGGAGCACACGCTGCGTGGGATAATGGACAGGGCACTTGAGGCAGAACAGAGGCAGGAAGAGGAGGACTTCCTTAGCTCTCAAGGCCCCCTTTATCCAGACAGTGTTCCTGCGTGCCCGCCGATCACACAGGAAGAGGACGAGGAGGAGGAGGAGGAGGAGGAGGAGGAGGAAGATTGTGTCAGTATGGAGGTGGAGCCTGGCACTCAGCATCAGCAGTCTTTAAGGGATCAGTCCCAAGGAACACATGGACTTGTACGTGGCTGGGAGGAGGTGGCTGCGGACGTTGTTGTCCTTAGTGACCCAGAGGACTCCGGACCGAATGCCTCAGCAAACCTACGCTGCATGGCCTCCCTGATCCTGCAAAGCCTGCGTAAGGATCCTCGTATTCGTGGTATCAAGGAGAAGGACCAATACTGGCTGGCAACCCTCCTTGATCCACGTTACAAGGGTAAGGTTGCGGACCTTATCTTGCCATCGCAGAGGGAGCAGAGGATGAAACATCTTCGGGAGGCCTTGCAGAAAGGTCTGTGCAACGCGTTCCCAGAGACTGGGAGGTTACAAACTCCTGTTTCTGGACAACGTGTTGCTGAGGCTTCGGTCAGTCAAAGAAGGAGCGGTGGAGAAGGTGGCCGTCTGACCGATGCGTTCAGACAATTTTTTGGTCCGCAGCCCCAAGGTATGATCGGTTCCAGCAACCATCGCCAGCGTCTGTTTTACATGGTGCAGGAATACCTAGGGGCAAGATCAGACTTGGACACCTTTCCCACCGAAAATCCTCTGGGTTACTGGGTCTTGAGGATGGATCACTGGCCAGAGCTTGCACAGTATGCAATTGAGCTACTGGCCTGTCCTGCATCCAGCGTTCTTTCGGAACGCACATTCAGTGCTGCTGGAGGCGTGGTAACCGATCACAGGGTGCGTCTGTCCACCGACTCGGTCGATCGGCTGACCTTCATAAAAATGAATCAGTCTTGGATCACCACCAGCTACCAAGCACCTGATGCAGATGTAACCGAATAATTTTTTTTGAAATCTCAGATCCCTTCAAAGACTGCCTATGCTGATGCTGAGTGACTATCCCTGAGTAATTATCCTCTTCCTCCTCAATCATCACGCTGATAGCTTGTAAGAACATTTTTGGTTCTGGGCGCCACCACCAGTGCCTAAGGCACAATTTTTCAGCCCCTGTTTAACAGGGGCGTGTAATTACAATTTTTGATGTAATACTTTGCAGCAGGGCTCGTTCCTGCATTCCAACTAGAGTGTCTGTGAGGGGTTGCAGTGTTGTGGCACCAGCACCAGTGCCTAAGACCCAATTTTTCAGCCCCTGTCTAACAGGGGCGTGTAATTACAATTTTTGATGCAATACTTTGCAGCAGGGCTTGTTCCTGCATTCCAACTAGAGTGTCTGTGAGGGGTTGCAGTGTTGTGGCACCAGCACCAGTGCCTAAGACCCAATTTTTCTGCCCCTGTCTAACAGGGGCGTGTAATTACAATTTTTGATGCAATACTTTGCAGCAGGGCTTGTTCCTGCATTCCAACTAGAGTGTCTGTGAGGGGTTGCAGTGTTGTGGCACCAGCACCAGTGCCTAAGACCCAATTTTTCTGCCCCTGTCTAACAGGGGCGTGTAATTACAATTTTTGATGCAATACTTTGCAGCAGGGCTTGTTCCTGCGTTTCAACTAGAGTGTCTGTGAGGGGTTGCAGTGTTGTGGCACCAGCACCAGTGCCTAAGACCCAATTTTTCAGCCCCTGTCTAACAGGGGCGTGTAATTACAATTTTTGATGCAATACTTTGCAGCAGGGCTCGTTCCTGCGTTCCAACTAGAGTGTCTGTGAGGGGTTGCAGTGTTGTGGCACCAGCACCAGTGCCTAAGGCCTAATTTTTCAGCTCCTGTTCAACAGGAGCATGTAATTACAATTCTTGATCTAATATTTCACAGCAGGGCCCTGTGAGGGCTTACAGTGTTTTGGCCACAGCAACACCTAAGGCCCAAATTTCTGCTGAGTATATAGGGTAGGACCCTACTTTCAAACATCTAACTTACAAACGACTCCTACTTGCAAACGGAAGGAGACAACAGGAAGTGAGATGAAATCTACCCCTAAGGAAGGGAAATTCTCTCCTGTAAGAGTTAATATGGGAAAACAATTTTTCCTTTCCACTGATGCTTTCCAATCCTTGTTCCACAAAAAAACACAAATTTTCAAAAAACATTTTTCATTGGGACAAAAAAGTGAGGTGAAATCTTCTGAAGAGGAGGAAAGACGCAAAACAAATGTCACAGGGGTGATAACCCTTCCCTATGTTTTCCAAAAAGCTTAGAAAAGATTTTTTGGCTGGAGCTAAACACATTAAAAATGTTCAAAATTACAAACAGATTCTACTTAACAACAAACCTACAGTCCCTGTCTTGTTTGCACCGCCTGTATACTGCTGTTCAGAGTATATAGGGACCTTTCCTTATTTTAATTTGGGTGCGGGGTTCCCCTTAATATCCATACAAGACCCAAAGGGCCTGGTAATGGACTGGGGGGTACCCATGCCGTTTGTCTCACTGATTTTCATCCATATTGCCATGACCCGACATGACATTAAACCCGCAAGCAGTTTTAAATGAGATTTTTTCCTTTAAAAATGACATTTGGTGCAGGGACTGTTCTAAACATGGGAAACACGCGTCACTTTACAGGCATACTATAGACACCCCCCAGGTACGATATTTAAAGGAATATTTCACTTTTTTTTTTTTACTTTAAGCATCATTAAAATCACTGCTCCCGAAAAAACGGCCGTTTTTAAAAGTTTTTTTTGCATTGATACATGTCCCCTGGGGTAGGACCCGGGTCCCCAAACCCTTTTTAGGACAATACCATGCAAATTAGCCTTTAAAATGAGCACTTTTGATTTCGAACGTTCGAGTCCCATAGACGTCAATGGGGTTCTAACGTTCGTGCGAACTTGCGGTCCGTTCGCGGGTTCTGGTGCGAACCGAACCGGGGGGTGTTCGGCTCATCCCTACTCATGAACATGGGGGGCCATATGATCCGGTGAGTTGCTCTCTTATGGGTGTGGGTCAGATGTGGTACACAGCGGTGGTGGAACTTTTTGGTGATTTATTCCTAGTTGATTATCACAGTGTTCTATACACTAGCATGCACTTTCTTGGTGAAGATTTTATTGGACTTTACTTTCAACTTACATTTTTATTTATTTTCATTTTTTTTTTATTTTATTTATTTTTTGATTCTTTGATATATTGATTTTTTGAACACTGAAGATTGATTTCAAGATTTGCGCTACTGTGGACTTACATTTACATGCTATTTATGTTTTTTTTTATATTTTCACTCGTTTTATAGTGCCAGTATTAGTGTCAGTGTGTTTTAAGTAGAAAAAAGGTTTTCCTGACAGACTCCATGGCAGCCTACGTGTGGGTTAACCCCGCCTCCTCTCCAATGCTATAGGACCCCCTACCCTATAAGAATGAGCTCACCTGTACAGACTGTGTTCCGTTTTTGTCCTCCTCCATGGACCTACATCACGATTGTTCCTGTTGGGGAGAACCGCGGAGAACCGGGAGACAAACAACATAATAGTATATACAAAGAAACGACTGCCATGGAAGAAGTAAAAAATTTGCAGACCTTGCCAGCCGATGATGCGTCCACCTTCAAGCATAATGAGGCATCCACCCTCCACGAGTGGGGTGTTTTAGTGCCATGAAAGCTACTCGCCCGCTCATAGCTGGGCCCTGAGCCACACCGTACCATGAAATGCTAGATTCTGAAACACTCCCCTTATAAATGCAGCGTTGTTGCGTCTGACATTACAGGTTGCTCTACCTTAGAAGATGCCGTGTCCTGCAGGTCAGGCTCGAGAGAAGTCAGATCAAGATCTCAAGGAAGCTTACAGGTTTGCCAGTATAGCTTGTAACCCTGCCCTGGCAGCTATGTCCAAAGGTTATGGAAGCCTGGACAGAGATTGCAGTCTTCGTACTCAGGGGAGCTTCGGAAGAGTTCTCCAGAACTTTAGCAGTAAAGGAGCTGAAGCCGGCGACAATCTGCTTCACCTGTTGGCCTGGACTAAATGATCCTCGGTCATGGTTCAACGGGCCTTATAGTTATGCCTTCCCCAGGTTAAGCGTCTGCTCGGTCGGAAGAGTCCCCAGTACGGGAGGTGTTGAACGCTCGTGAGAAGCTTGTGTTTTTAAGTCCTGGCTGGGTCTTCATAAAGAACTGGAGCAGAGTACAAGCATCCTTCCATAAAACCCCCTAAGAGTAGGGCGTCTGTTGGTCGGGAACCAGCCGAAACTTTTGGGTTACACCCGCCCACGGGTGCCTGGGCGGGGAGGCTCGTCTGCTCCTCTTCCGGCATGTCTGGGTGGCTTCCATCACTGGTTACTGGACTGTCAAGATGGTTTTATCGAGCCACACATGGTCCTTCACTAATACCCCTTTCCCCAGATTTATTCCACTCTGCTAACTCAGTTGGAAGAGCAGGAGCAGGTGTTACTGTACACGCCCCGAGGGACGTAGAATTCCAGGGGTATACTTTCCCCTCTTCTCAAACACAAAAGTAACAGTTTTGGTGTCTAGTATTAGATCTATCTTACCTATACAAGTATATAAAATTTGTAGATACGTTGGAAGGCTCTGTCGACCTTCTATACGGCCAGGACATTGGCTAATCCCAATTGACTTAAAAGATGTTACCTCTAGTTCTAAATTGGGCGAGACCATCTACAGTTCTTTTTCTTCCTTATCGGGCTGATGACCTCACACGTGTCTTCATAAAAAAAAAAAATTTTTCCGGCCATAGTGGCCCTCATTTAAACGAGAGGGGTACGTCTTTATCACTATTTCGGTGACCTCGCCTTGTTATCCTAACACAAAGACCAGTTGCTGGTTCTCAGGGAACCGGCTATCTCCACCCTGACCAGCTTCAGGTGGCTCCTAAAAAAAAAAAAAAAAAAAAAGAACTACCGCCTCGACGGTCTTCACGACCCCTATGGTCAAGTGGTCCCTGCAGAGGTTATACCCGCTCCAGTCAGGTTTTCTGCAGCGAGGGAGTTCAAGGGGCAACAGTCAACCTATTTACATATCAACGGCGTGGAGCAGCCTCTTCTGGTGTCTTCAGCGCAAAATCTGCTCAATTGCCACTTCATTGCCCCATCTCATGGTCAAGGTCACGACTGATGCCAGCGGTTCCGGTTGGGGAGCCCTCTGCAGTTAGGATCTGGCTTAAGGCAAGCTGGGTACGCGTCTTCTCAACCCGGGCTAGAATGTCCCGGATCTTCGGACAGCCTAGTGTGCCCTTCAGTTCCTCTCCCATCTCTGGAAGGGAGAGTCAGTATTATAAAGAATGGAATGACACAATGGCGATCTTCTATGTGAAGAGTCATAGGGGCACTCGAAGCTCCACACTATGTCGGAAGATCAAGCCCATCATATCTTGGGCCCAGCCTGACCGGCATTTCAATGGCCTATATTCCTCGAATCTAGATCGTCTGATCGTATTTCTATGCGCAAACACTAAAGAATGGTCTTCTCGTGTGCAGACATTCAAGCGGATTCTGTTTCTGGGAGTCAATCCCGAAGTGGATCTTTTTCTTTTTCTTCACAGGCAACCTCAAGCTGGTGAGGTGTTACAACCCTGGGTCATTACAGCTAGGCCTCTGGAGTGGATGCCCTGACAGATCGTTTTCAGCTTCAAGAGGGCATACGCCTTTTCTATCAATCCCAATAATTCTCAGGTTCTTACAAAGATCTCATGAGGAAGCAGTCAAAGTGGTGGCAGTAGCCCCTTACTGGCCAATCGCCCTTGATTCCCCCTCCTGAGCCAGCTCAGCTTCCGGGATCCGGTGTCTCTCCCTCTCAGGCTGGTCCTTCTTTCTCAAGGGACAGTTCTGCACCCTTGTCCGGCTCGGATGCGCTTCAAGGGTGATTACCACTCTCATGAACTCTACTGGGACGAGCATGAATTAGGTCGACAGGAGAATTCAGGACAAGTCGGTTGAGTTCTCATTCTCTGAGCAGGTCATGCAGAAATCCAAAAGCTCAGGATATCTTCAGCTTTTTCGGCCTAGATTTATCTCTATCCATCAGCTCTCTTAGGGTCCAAGTCTCAGCCTTGTTGGCCTTCTCCAGAACTTCGTGGGCTGTTTACCCTTTAGTCCACCATCCATCCCATGGGCAGCTAAAGCTTAGCCCTCAAAAGGAGACCAAGATTTCCCAATTGAGACCTTCCCCTTGTCATTGGCTCACTGTCTAAACTCAGTAATACGGGGTCCTCCCCGCTTTCTATTGGAGGCCTTTTTATCTAAAATCAATATCATAGTAGCCATTACCTTGGCTAGAGAGTCTCGGAGGTCACGTCCCTAGGTTACGAAGAATCTTTTTTCTGTCCTTCTTCCCGGACCAGATGGTTCTTTTTTCCCATGCTCAGCTCAAATCCAAGAATTACCTCAAGGTTCCATAGGATCCAGGAAATCGTCCTATCCTCTGGTCATAGACGAAATTCTGAAGGTATACCTGCAAGCTACTTCCTTCCTTTTGGACATTCTGTCTACCTGTCCATCCTGCATTTCAGCAGTAGCAAACTGGATCAAGCCTCGTCCAGAACTGTACAGTTTGTTCATCAGCCTTATAGAGATAGGATCCTGACTCCTCCGGAGGCGGTGACGGCACGTTCCACCAAGGGTATAGCGGCTTCATGGGCAGCAGCCCGGTACGTGTGTTCAGGCGTTATCTGCAAGCGACCTCAAGGGCCCCTATTGAAACCTTAATGTCAGATTACTTTACTGAGCCTGCTTCGCTTTCTTCTGTGAGCTTTGGTTTATAAATCCTGTCGGTTGACGGGTCAAATTATATTATTGCTGTTCAGCATACCCACCCGTGTGGAATGGCTAGTTATTTCCCACACGTAGGCTGCCATGGAGTCTGTCAGGAAAAAGGAAAATTTATTATCAAATACTTACCGTAATTTTCCTTTCCTGATGGACTCCATGGCAGACGGAGTTCCCACCCATCGGTCAATGAGTAGGCTAGTTACGGAACACAGTCTGTACAGGTGAGCTCATTCTTATAGGGTAGGGGGTCCTATAGCATTGGAGAGGAGGCGGGGTTAACCCACACGTAGGCTGCCATGGAGTCCATCAGGAAAGGAAAATTACGGTAAGTATTTGATAATAAATTTTCCTTTTTATATTTAGTGTCAGTGTGAGTGTTAAGCCTCGTACACACGATCGGATTGTGTGATGTGAATGTGTGATGACAGGCTGTTGGCGGAAAATCCGACCATGTGTATGCTCCATCGGACAATTGTTGTCGGATTTTCCGCAGACAAACGTTGGATAGCAGGCTTTAAAATTTTCTGCGGACAATTGTCTGTTGTCAGATTTTCCGAGCGTGTGTACACAAGTCCGTTGGACAAAAGTTTAAAGTACAAACACGCATGCTCAGAAGCAAGGACGAGCCAGAAGCGGTCGGTCTTGTAAACTAGCGTTCCTAATGGAGAATTAACATTCATGATGTGACAAATTATGAAATGTCGAAATGCAGTGCTCATTCTCTTCTTCTTTAATGGGATAATAATGAAGCTGCTTTGCTGGTGATACTAATGGAGTTCTGCCAAACGTATTTAAAAAGGCTTTTTTTTTCTAGTGATATCAAGAATAATATTTTTATGTTTTTTTATTTTTTTGGTCAAGTTACCACAACACCATTATCCCGTAGTTATTTATAGGGATGAGCTTTATGTTCAGGTCAAACATGAGTTAGACTCGAACATTGGCTGTTCACCTGTTCGCCGAATAGCGAACAATTTGGGGTGTTCGCGGCAAATTCGAAAGTCACGGAACACCCTTTAAAAGTCTATGGGAGAAATCAAAAGTGCTAATTTTAAAGGTTAATATGCACGTTATTGTCATAAAAAGTGTTTGGGGACCTGGATCCTGCCCCAGGGCATATGTTTTAATGCAAAAAAAAGTTTTAAAAACATCTGGTTTTTTTTGGGAGCAGTGATTTTAATAATGCTTAAAGTGAAACAATAAAAGCGAAATATTCCTTTAAATTGCGTACCTGGGGGTGTCTATAGTATGCCTGTAAAGTGGCGCATGTTTCCCATGTTTACAACAGTCCCTGCACAAAATGACATTTCTAAAGGAAAAAAAAGTCATTTAAAAGTACTCGCGGCTATAATGAATTTTTGGTCCCGGCAATACATATAAAAGTCATTGAAAAAAAACGGCATGGGATTCCCCCACAGTCCATTACCAGGCCCTTTGGGTCTGGTATGAATATTAAGGGGAACCCAAACCAAAGATTAAAAAAAAATTGTGTGGGGGTCCCCCCAAATTCCATACCAGGCCCTTCAGGTCTGGTATGGATATTAAGGGGAATCCCGTGCCAAAATTAAAAAAAAATGGTGTGAGGGTACCCCTTAAAATCCATACTAGACCCTTCAGATATGGTATGGATTTTAAGGGGAACCCCGTGCCAAAATTTAAAAAAATGGCATGCAGGTCCCTCCAAAAATCCATACCAGACCCTTATCTGAGCACACAACCTGGCAGGCCGCAGGAAAAGAGGGAGGATGAGAGAGTGCCCCCCTCCTGAACCGTACCAGGCCACATGCACTCAACATGGGGAGGGTGCTTTGGGGTAGCCCCCCCAAAGCACCTTGTCCCCATGTTGATGGGGACAAGGGCCTCATCCCCACAACTCTTGCCCGGTGGTTGTGGGGGTCTGTGGGTGGGGGCTTATCAGAATCTGGAAGCCCCCTTTAACAAGGGGACCCCCAGATCCCCGCCTCCCCCCTGTGTGAAATGGTAACGGGGTACGAATGTACCCCTACCATTTCACAAAAGAAGTGTAAAAATGGTAAAAATGACAAGACACGGCTTGGGACAAGTCCTTTATTAAAAAATAAAAAAATAAAAATGTCCCATGAAGTCTTCTTCTTCTTCTCTTGCTCCGCTGACAGACCGAAAAAGAAAAAAAAAAGCAGCGTCCAACCCACCTCCATGGGAGGCACCCACCATAAGACGCATCCTCACAGGTGACAGTTCTTTTATAACTGAGGGCGGGTCCACGCGGTGATGTCCCCGGGTGACCCCGCCACCTCTGACGCATGGGGACATCCCTATCCCTTTTTTTTTGGTCTGTCCGCGGAGCAAGAGAAGAAGAAGAAGACTTCATGGGACATTTTTATTTTTTTAATAAAAGACTTTTCCCAAGCCGTGTCTTGTCATTTTTACCATTTTGACACTTTTTTGTGAAATGGTAGGGGTACATTTGTACCCCGTTACCATTTCACACAGGGGGAGGCTGGGATATGGAGGTCTTCTTATTAAAGGGGGCTTCCAGATTCCAATAACCCCCCCTCCCGCAGCCCCCCACAACCACCAGGCAAGGGTTGTGGGGATGAGGCCCTTGTCTCAATTAACATGGGGACAAGGTGCTTTGGGGGGCTACCCCAAAGCACCCTCCCCATGTTGAGGGCATGTGGCCTGGTACGGTTCAGGGGGGGGCGCTCTCTCATCCCCCCTCTTTTCCTGTGGCCTGCCAGGTTGCGTGCTCGGATAAGGGTCTGGTATGGATTTTTGGGGGGACCCCCACGCCATTTTTAAAAGAAAATTGGTGCAGGGTTCCCCCTTAAAATCCATACCAGACCTGTAGGGTCTGGTATGAATTTTGAGGGGGACCCCCATGCCATTTTTTTTAAATGTTGGCACGGGGTACCCCTTAATATCCATACCAGACCTGAAGGGCCTAGTATGGAATTTGGGGGACCCCACACAATTTTTTTTTTAATTTTGGTTTGGGGTTCCCCTTAATATTCATACCAGACCCAAAGGGCCTGGTAATGAACTGTGGGGGAATACCATGCCATTTTTTTCAATGACTTTTATGTGTATTGCTGGGACAGAAAATTTATTATAGCCGCGAATACTTTTCAATTACTTTTTTTCCTTTAGAAATGTCATTTTGTGCAGGGACTGTTGTAAACACGGGAAACATACGCCACTTTACAGGCATACTATTAACACCCCCCAGGTACGAAATTTAAAGGAATATTTCACTTTTATTGTTTCACTTTAAGCATTAGTAGCCTCCCTGGAGGTTTTCCCGAGTGTGGCTCGGGGTTAAAATTCAGCACCATTAGCGGTAACCCCGAGCCACACTCGGGAATACATTGCAGGATCCTGGTGCCTCCTTACTTACCTTGTCCCCGGGATCCTGTGATGTCCTCCTCCGAAGCCTCTCTGTGCCAGGCTCCGTTCCCTGCGAGCGTCGCGACGCACGGGGGCGGAGCCTGGCGGCAAATTAAAAAAAAAGTAAAAATCATAACACATACAGTACTGTAATCTTACAGATTACAGTACTGTATGAAATTATTTCACATCCCTTTTGTCCTCAGTGCTTTGGCCCATGCCCTGCATGCAGTTTTACATGATATACACAGTTCTTTCTGCCTGGAAACTGGAGATTGTCCATAGCAACCAAAAAGTGTCCCTTTACGTCAAAAGTGGCTGTAGACCAGCTAGAAAACAGCGATAGTAAATTAAAACACTTGCAGAATTGAGCGATAGTGAATCGTGGGGAAATTTATTTTATTACTTTTTATTTTTATTTTTTTTAATTATTTATTTTTATTTATTATATTATAACTTATGTTTTTGTGTTTCAAACTTTATCATACCCGGGATATCTGCTAGACTCTGGTTTGGACAGATTTAAGTGCGTTATTGTTAAGATTTACAGACCTACAATCAGGGCCGTTTTTAAGGCAGGGCAAAAGGGGCAGCTGCCCTGGGCCCTGTCATTGTTGTGGGGCCCAAAGCAGCTGCCTCATACTTGCCAACTATCCTAATTTAAACTCCCTCGTCCCTTGAGGTTTTAGTCCCGTGCTGTGTCCTGATATCTCACTGTGAAGTGCTGGTACTAATGCTGCCCAGCTCTGCCCTATTGTTGTGTACAGATGACTCACCTGCAGACTCTGTGTTTACATGTAAATTACTTGCATTCATATGTAAATAGCGGTGGCCAGCGGCATTGATATGTATATCATGCCCCCTGAGGTCATATCCACAGTAATCTCTAGCAACCAATCAACAAGCAGAAATCATGTGCTGTAACCTCTAGCAATTAATCAGTGAGCCGTAATGTGTGCTGTAACCTCTAGCAACCAGTCAATGAGCGGTAATGATACACTGTAACCTCTGGCAACCAATCGCAATAGCTACCTGATCTGATTCTGTAAACTGATTTTGAGTCTAGCTGCTATTTATTGTATGTCTCAGAGCAGGTGGAGAGCGAAACTGCATGGGGGGCCCCAAGAAAAGTTTTGCCCAGGGTCCAATCAATATTAAAGACGGCCCTGCCTACAATATAAAACGCCAAATTTCCATGCAAAATAATTGTACCGCTTTCAGCACCTAAAATCCGAAAGAATCATACCGCCGGGGAGGTTAAAATCACTGCACCCGAAAAAACGCCCATTTTTAAAACTTTTTTTTGCATTGATACATGTCCCCTAGGGCAGGACCCAGGTTAACAAACACTTTTTATGACAATAACTTGCATATTAACCTTTAAAATTAGCACTTTTGATTCCTCCCATAGACTTTTAAAGGGTGTTCCGTGTCTTTTGAATTTGCCGCGAACACCCCAAATTGTTCGCTATTCGGCGAACAGGCGAACAGCCAATGTTCGAGTCGAATTCATGTTCGACCCGAACATAAAGCTCATTCCTATTTGGGACTACATATAAATTGGGACAAGTCCCAAATTCTTCCCATTGACATCCCCCCCCCCAGAAACGATCCCATCTCTCCCATTGGCTAGAGTAGCTAGGTCACCAGGTCTCTGGCTGACTACAAACCCCTGAATGTTACACAACTATTTGAAATGATTAAGACTAAAACTCAGACATGGTCCAGACTGGCCTTGGGAGTAATGGGACGCATAAACATAATAAAAATGATTTTTCTACCTAAAATTCTCTACATGGTATGGCATGCCCCCTATACACCCCCCTAAAAATCTTTAAGCAAATGGAAGCCATTCTATACTCAATTTTCTGAGGGAATAGTAGACACAAAATGGTATGGTACATTCTAAAGAACCCTACTGACATAGGGGGCGTCTCCCTTCCCGACTATTATATAGCAGCTCACCTTTCCCACATGTACCATTTCAACACATCTGAAATGCAGCAATATAGATCCCTAATATGCAACATACCCGGACACCCGGCATATACCCCCCTACAAGCTATCATGCGAGGGAAGCAATGAATACAAACACATTGAGATACAACATGGGAATGTTACTTCATCATCAGAGGATATGGGAAATTGCTCTGAAAAAACAGAACACAGGGAAAATACACTCCCACACTCCGCTATGGATTAATATCCATTTACCCAAAGTATAATTAATTCCAGACCCAACAATGTGGGCTATACATGGGATACTATATCTAAACCAAATAATAGCTAACTCCAGACTGAAATAGTTTCAAACTCCTAAAGAGGAATTCAATCTTCCTAAACACTTATGCCGCGTACACACGGTCGGACTTTTCAGCTACAAAAGTCGGACAGCCTGTCCGACATACTTCCGGCGTACCTTCGGCGGACTTGCGGCAGACTTTCTTACGAACGGACTTGCCTACACACGACCACACAAAAGTACGACAGCTTAGTACGCGGTGACGTACACCAAGTCCGACGAGACTATAAAACGGAAGTTCAATAGCCCGTACGACACCCTTTGGGCTCCTTCTGCTAATCTCGTGTTTATCTCGTGTTAGTAGAAGTTTGGTGAGAGACGATTCGCGCTTGTGAGACTCGTATTTTTCAGTTCGTTTTAACTGTTGTTCAGTCTGTGCTTGTGAGGTTTGTATCTGCTTTTCAGTGCGTTTGGTCAGTTGGCATTGAGAAATCTTTGTTTTATTGGCCGCTCGTTCCTGATTTTCAGGTCGCTCTTCACAGGCCTTGCTGTTCTTCAGTGCGTTCTGTTTAGTGCGTTCTGACCAGCCGACCGTTTTGAAACCATGTTACCTGTACGTACTCGTCGTCGAGCTCGTGCATTGTATGTGTTTGGTGCTGTAGTTTATTCTTCAGCCCAAGACCAGTCCATGAACAGGGCGAGGAGGAGTTCATGGACCAAGAATTGGTTGCTCCAGCGTGACCAGTTCTGTCACATGCCATTGCTCCGTGAGATCCGTGAGAATAATCCTGAGGATTTCAGGAACTTTCTCCGGATGACGGACCCCGTTTTTGACCGTTTGTTGGCTTTGCTGACCCCCTATATCAGCAGGCAGGATACCTGCATGAGGCAAGCCATCACTCCGGAGCAGAGGCTGGTCGCTACCTTGCGGTATTTGGCCACAGGGAGAAGCCTGCAGGACCTTAAGTTCTCGACAGGCATCTCCCCCCAGGCTCTGGGGATCATTATCCCAGAGACCTGTTCTGCCATCATCCAGGTCCTGCAGAAGGACTATATTAAGGTAAGATATTTTTCTTTTATTAGCATCACATGTTCTTTTATGTAATCTTTGATAATGTAATGTATTTCTTGCTTCAAACACTACTTACCATCATTGCAATATAGTGTGAATGTCCCCTTTTTATCCTCACACATGCTGGATTTTTTTCCTGTTATTTTTTGTCATGCATGTATATTTTCCTTCAATAACCTCCCCAGCATGCAGTGATGGGAACATATCCACCTAGTCTACTCATTTTGAATGTATTTTGTTTGAGTGTATTTAGTGTGCTTATAATTAGCAATTAGCTAGATTTCCCAACCCCCCCCACCTAAACTCACTCCAAATAGTGTGCTGCTAATTAGCAATTAGCTAGATTTCCCAACCCCCCCCCCCCACCTAAACTCACTCCAAATAGTGTGCTGCTAATTAGCAATTAGCTAGATTTCCCAACCCCCCCCACCTAAACTCACTCCAAATAGTGTGCTGCTAATTAGCAATTAGCTAGATTTCCCAACCCCCCCCCCACCCTCGTAAAAATTTGCTTGAATGTTCTGTGGTGTTGATTTGTCTAAAGCAAATATATGTTGCACTTTGCAAAATGCATGTGCACTCTACAAGTGCATTTGTTCCAGTGCTTTAGTAAATGAGCAGAAGCTCTGCTGATTTCCATCATCAAATCATATGCAAGCCTCAAAGTGTTTTCATTAATTGCCCTTGCATGTGATTGTGTACTCCTTGCAACATGAATGCCTTTTTACATTACCTCATTTACTGTAAGCTGGTTCGCAACTGCACCTGCAGAGTGCGACAACTGCAGTCTTGTAGCCTTTTTAGTCCCTAAATTCCTGCGTGTCCTAAAAGTAATCTTTTTTAGGGATTTCACAACCCCCTAAAATGTAATCAATGTTCCATCAGAGGGGGTGAGCAATCTGATAAGTGTGCCTTTCCATATTAGTTATTCCAGAAGAATTAAATTATTTAATGTTATACTGATGCTGGGGAATAATGTTTTTAATTGTCTAATTTTATTGCAATGTTAGCTTCCAAATTAATTGATTTTGGTTTTCTTGTTTGATTCCCCAGTTTCCTTCAACGCCACAGGAATGGCAGACTGTGGCATCCCATTTTGCCAGCCGTTGGGACTTTCCCAATTGTGGAGGGGCTATAGATGGGAAACATGTCCACATTGTGCCACCACCCCATTCGGGGTCATACTATTTCAATTATAAAGGGTTCCACAGTATTGTTTTAATGGCGGTGGTGTCGGCACACTATGAATTTTTATATGTGGACGTGGGGAAGAATGGCCGGATGTCGGATGGAGGAGTATTTGCCCAGACGGAGTTCTGCCAGCGTCTCCAGAGTGGTGGCCTGGGATTGCCACCTGATGCGGATAATGTGGAAGGACTCTCCTTTGTCTTCATTGCCGATGAAGCCTTCGCTCTGAGCAAGCACCTCATGAGGCCATTCCCCCAAAGAACCCTCACCCCGGAGAGGAGGGTTTTTAATTTCCGGCTGGCCAGAGCTAGAAGAGTGGTTGAGAATGCGTTTGGAATTCTGGCCAGCCGGTTCCGCCTGTTTCAAACAGCCATTAATTTGGCGGAATACAAACTTAATTTTATCATTTTATCGTGCTGCATTCTGCACAACTTTTTAAACAAACATTCTCAGAATTATATAGGCACAGTTGGGCCTGAGGCCGGACTTATAGATGACAACCTTACGGGCCTGGATACTGTCCGTACTGGCTTGGCCCCCCAAAGTGCCCGTCAAGTTAGACAGCAATATGTTAATTATTTTATGGGTAGGGGGGCCATTGCAATGGGCCAGGATATTTAATTTTTTACAATAAAAAAAATATTGATGAAATCTTGAATTATATTTATTGCTTGCCTTTCTTTTAGGCTTTCTCCTAGGTTATGGTCGAGCAGTTGTAGTGCCAACTGTATTTTCATTTTAAATGTCTAAATAAAAGCTCCGTTGCCACTGTAAACAACTTTTTGACAATTATAACCAAACTGATACTGAGCATTGAAATAACAAACCACACATTTATTTAATTCCTATAAGGAGATGTTTTTATTAATGGTTGTTATGCATTCAGTTCTGCATTTAGTATAAAATGTTCATAGACAAAAATATAATGATATCTTAATAATTTTGAAAAATATAATTATATTTAAATATTTATACATAATCCACAAAAAAATATTTTTGGCTTTTTGATTTTCGCAAACAGGCTTTTTTTTAATTTTTTTTTTTTGTTTTTTTAAAATCAAGTTTTTTACTTTTTTTTTTTTTTAAAATCAAGTTTTTTATTTTGTTTTTTTTGTTTTTTCAAATAAAGTTTTTTTTTTATTTTGGTTTTTAAATCAATTTTTTGTGTTTTTTTTTGTTTTAAAATCAAATTTATTTTTTTTGTTTTAAAATCAATTTTTTTTTTTTTTAAATCAAGTTTTTAATTTTTTTGTTTTTTTTTAAATCAAGTTTTTTATTTTTTTTGTTTTTTTTAAATCAAGTTTTTTTTTTTTTTTGGTTTTAAAATCAATTTTTTTTGTTTTTTTTTTTTTGTTTTAAAATCAAATTTTTTTATTTTTTTTGTTTTAAAATCAATTTTTTTTTTTTAAATCAAGTTTTTAATTTTTTTGTTTTTTTTAAAATCAAGTTTTTTATTTTTTTTGTTTTTTTTAAATCAAGTTTTTTTTTTTTTGGTTTTTGAGAAAATCAATATTTTTTGTTTTTTTGTTTTAAAATCAATTTTTTTGTTTTATTTTTTTTTTTTTAAATCAAGTTTTATTTTTTTTTTTTTGTTTTTTTGGAAAATCAAGTTTTATTTTTTTTTGGGTTTTTAAATCAAGTTTTTTATTTTTTTGGGTTTTTGAGAAAATCAATTTTTTTTTTTTTTGTTTTAAAATCAATTTTTTTTGTTTTTTTTTGTTTTTTTTGAAAATCAAGTTTTATTTTTTTGTGGATTTTTTATGTATTTTCGAGAAACAGCCCTCCTTTTTTAAATTAGGTTAAACAGCCATTTATGTTCAGCCAAAAAAATAAAGAGAAGGCCCAGAATGGGGTCAGCAAAACAGGAAATGAAGGACATGATCGATGTTTTGGGGTTTCAAAAAGGGCATTTAGATTCGACCCAAAACATCAATCATGTCCTTCATTTCCTGCTGAATACGATCCAGCCGATTACGCATTTCATCCATGTCCTTATTCCAGGCCATTATTTGACCAATTAGCCGTTGGGCACTTTCTGAAGTGAAATAGTCACTTCGTGTACCTAAAGTGGAATGAAACCAAAAAATGTATTTAGAAATATGCACACATTTTTATATATATATATATTTTTATATTTATATATATATATATATATATATATATATATATATATATATATATATATATATATATATATATATATATATATATATATATATATTTTTAGACCCCCTATATCAGCAGGCAGGATACCTGCATGAGGCAAGCCATCACTCCGGAGCAGAGGCTGGTCGCTACCTTGCGGTATTTGGCCACAGGGAGAAGCCTGCAGGACCTTAAGTTCTCGACAGGCATCTCCCCCCAGGCTCTGGGGATCATTATCCCAGAGACCTGTTCTGCCATCATCCAGGTCCTGCAGAAGGACTATATTAAGGTAAGATATTTTTCTTTTATTAGCATCACATGTTCTTTTATGTAATCTTTGATAATGTAATGTATTTCTTGCTTCAAACACTACTTACCATCATTGCAATATAGTGTGAATGTCCCCTTTTTATCCTCACACATGCTGGATTTTTTTCCTGTTATTTTTTGTCATGCATGTATATTTTCCTTCAATAACCTCCCCAGCATGCAGTGATGGGAACATATCCACCTAGTCTACTCATTTTGAATGTATTTTGTTTGAGTGTATTTAGTGTGCTTATAATTAGCTATTAGCTAGATTTCCCAACCCCCCCCCACCTAAACTCACTCCAAATAGTGTGCTGCTAATTAGCAATTAGCTAGATTTCCCAACCCCCCCCCCCACCTAAACTCACTCCAAATAGTGTGCTGCTAATTAGCAATTAGCTAGATTTCCCAACCCCCCCCCCACCTAAACTCACTCCAAATAGTGTGCTGCTAATTAGCAATTAGCTAGATTTCCCAACCCCCCCCCCACCCTCGTAAAAATTTGCTTGAATGTTCTGTGGTGTTGATTTGTCTAAAGCAAATATATGTTGCACTTTGCAAAATGCATGTGCACTCTACAAGTGCATTTGTTCCAGTGCTTTAGTAAATGAGCAGAAGCTCTGCTGATTTCCATCATCAAATCATATGCAAGCCTCAAAGTGTTTTCATTAATTGCCCTTGCATGTGATTGTGTACTCCTTGCAACATGAATGCCTTTTTACATTACCTCATTTACTGTAAGCTGGTTCGCAACTGCACCTGCAGAGTGCGACAACTGCAGTCTTGTAGCCTTTTTAGTCCCTAAATTCCTGCGTGTCCTAAAAGTAATCTTTTTTAGGGATTTCACAACCCCCTAAAATGTAATCAATGTTCCATCAGAGGGGGTGAGCAATCTGATAAGTGTGCCTTTCCATATTAGTTATTCCAGAAGAATTAAATTATTTAATGTTATACTGATGCTGGGGAATAATTATTTTAATTGTCTAATTTTATTGCAATGTTAGCTTCCAAATTAATTGATTTTGGTTTTCTTGTTTGATTCCCCAGTTTCCTTCAACGCCACAGGAATGGCAGACTGTGGCATCCCATTTTGCCAGCCGTTGGGACTTTCCCAATTGTGGAGGGGCTATAGATGGGAAACATGTCCACATTGTGCCACCACCCCATTCGGGGTCATACTATTTCAATTATAAAGGGTTCCACAGTATTGTTTTAATGGCGGTGGTGTCGGCACACTATGAATTTTTATATGTGGACGTGGGGAAGAATGGCCGGATGTCGGATGGAGGAGTATTTGCCCAGACGGAGTTCTGCCAGCGTCTCCAGAGTGGTGGCCTGGGATTGCCACCTGATGCGGATAATGTGGAAGGACTCTCCTTTGTCTTCATTGCCGATGAAGCCTTCGCTCTGAGCAAGCACCTCATGAGGCCATTCCCCCAAAGAACCCTCACCCCGGAGAGGAGGGTTTTTAATTTCCGGCTGGCCAGAGCTAGAAGAGTGGTTGAGAATGCATTTGGAATTCTGGCCAGCCGGTTCCGCCTGTTTCAAACAGCCATTAATTTGGCGGAATACAAACTTAATTTTATCATTTTATCGTGCTGCATTCTGCACAACTTTTTAAACAAACATTCTCAGAATTATATAGGCACAGTTGGGCCTGAGGTCGGACTTATAGATGACAACCTTACGGGCCTGGATACTGTCCGTACTGGCTTGGCCCCCCAAAGTGCCCGTCAAGTTAGACAGCAATATGTTAATTATTTTATGGGTAGGGGGGCCATTGCAATGGGCCAGGATATTTAATTTTTTACAATAAAAAAAATATTGATGAAATCTTGAATTATATTTATTGCTTGCCTTTCTTTTGGGCTTTCTCCTAGGTTATGGTCGAGCAGTTGTAGTGCCAACTGTATTTTCATTTTAAATGTCTAAATAAAAGCTCCGTTGGCACTGTAAACAACTTTTTGACAATTATAACCAAACTGATACTGAGCATTGAAATAACAAACCACACATTTATTTAATTCCTATAAGGAGATGTTTTTATTAATGGTTGTTATGCATTCAGTTCTGCATTTAGTATAAAATGTTCATAGACAAAAATATAATGATATCTTAATAATTTTGAAAAATATAATTATATTTAAATATTTATACATAATCCACAAAAAAATATTTTTGGCTTTTTGATTTTCGCAAACAGGCTTTTTTTTAATTTTTTTTTTTTGTTTTTTTAAAATCAAGTTTTTTACTTTTTTTCTTTTTTTTAAAATCAAGTTTTTTATTTTGTTTTTTTTGTTTTTTCAAATAAAGTTTTTTTTTTATTTTGGTTTTTAAATCAATTTTTTGTGTTTTTTTTTGTTTTAAAATCAAATTTATTTTTTTTGTTTTAAAATCAATTTTTTTTTTTTTTTTAAATCAAGTTTTTAATTTTTTTGTTTTTTTTTAAATCAAGTTTTTTATTTTTTTTGTTTTTTTTAAATCAAGTTTTTTTTTTTTTTTGGTTTTAAAATCAATTTTTTTTGTTTTTTTTTTTTGTTTTAAAATCAAATTTTTTTATTTTTTTTGTTTTAAAATCAATTTTTTTTTTTTAAATCAAGTTTTTAATTTTTTTGTTTTTTTTAAAATCAAGTTTTTTATTTTTTTTGTTTTTTTTAAATCAAGTTTTTTTTTTTTGGTTTTTGAGAAAATCAATATTTTTTGTTTTTTTGTTTTAAAATCAATTTTTTTGCTTTATTTTTTTTTTTTTAAATCAAGTTTTATTTTTTTTTTTTTGTTTTTTTGGAAAATCAAGTTTTATTTTTTTTTGGGTTTTTAAATCAAGTTTTTTATTTTTTGGGGTTTTTGAGAAAATCAATTTTTTTTTTTTTTGTTTTAAAATCAATTTTTTTTGTTTTTTTTTGTTTTTTTTGAAAATCAAGTTTTATTTTTTTGTGGATTTTTTATGTATTTTCGAGAAACAGCCCTCCTTTTTTAAATTAGGTTAAACAGCCATTTATGTTCAGCCAAAAAAATAAAGAGAAGGCCCAGAATGGGGTCAGCAAAACAGGAAATGAAGGACATGATCGATGTTTTGGGGTTTCAAAAAGGGCATTTAGATTCGACCCAAAACATCAATCATGTCCTTCATTTCCTGCTGAATACGATCCAGCCGATTACGCATTTCATCCATGTCCTTATTCCAGGCCATTATTTGACCAATTAGCCGTTGGGCACTTTCTGAAGTGAAATAGTCACTTCGTGTACCTAAAGTGGAATGAAACCAAAAAATGTATTTAGAAATATGCACACATTTTTATATATATATATATTTTTATATTTATATATATATATATATATATATATATATATATATATATATATATATATATATATATTTTTTTAGATATATATATATATATATATATATATATATATATATATATATATATATATATATATATATATATATATATAGATAGATAGATAGATCTATCTATAGATATGTAACGAGGTTTTGTAAAAGATCGTTTGAAACGATGAACAAAAAAAATCGTATAGGAAGGAAAAGCACATGGAGCAGTATACAAGGTAATAAACACAAGAGAAAAACACGACAAGTACTTACTTTTTTTAAGCACTTTCCGGATCCGTCTATATTGATCCGGCTCCCTGAGTTTCAGGTCAGACCATCTTTTTCGAAGTTGATCTCGGGAGCGCTGTACCCCAAAAGAAGCCTGCAAAGTGTCCACGACCTTCGCCATTATTTTGGCCTTGCGCAAATTTGGCCGTGCGTACGGCCCATACTTCCCATCATAGTCGTCTTTGTGAAGAATGGCCACCATCTCCACCATCTCTTTAAAACTCATATTGGAGGCCTTAAATCTAGGCCTCACAGATTTGGTTGACGTTCCAGCCTCCGGGCTTTTTCCACTACCTGAGGACATGTCAGGTGTCTCCGCCATTATTTACCCCACTACGCGCCGTAACTAAAAATGGGCGGAGAACATGAGTTAAAATCGAACGTCAGGGGCAGGCGACGCAGGCGGAGTTTCACACATGCGTAGTGTATAAAGAGGGGCCTTGCGCACGTGTCGTACGTACGTTCTGTGCGTCGAATTAGGGGGCGGAGAACATGAGTTAATTTCGAACGTCAGGGGCGGGCGACGCAGGCGGAGTTTCACACATGCGTAGTGTATAAAGAGGGGCCTTGCGCACGTGTCGTACGTACGTTCTGTGCGTCGAATTAGGGGGCGGAGAACATGAGTTAATTTCGAACGTCAGGGGCGGGCGACGCAGGCGGAGTTTCACACATGCGTAGTGTATAAAGAGGGGCCTTGCGCACGTGTCGTATGTACGCTCTGTGCGTCGAATTAGGGGGCGGAGAACATGAGTTAATTTCGAACGTCAGGGGCGGGCGACGCAGGCGGAGTTTCACACATGCGTAGTGTATAAAGAGGGGCCTTGCGCACGTGTCGTACGTACGTTCTGTGCGTAGGTGATAGTGGACCAGGACGTTACAAAACGAAGGTAATTTTAAATATTTTTTTGGGGTTTTATGGTCATGACTTTGTAGCAAGCGGCCTATATGGCTTGATAGATTGATGAGGCCTACATAGGGAGAAGATGATGAGGGGTTAGCAGAAACCTATAATAAGTGTTTTTTGTCTTGTGACTTTATCTTTTCCAGATATAATGAATCCCCTATTTAAGGATCCAGAGTTCCTTACAGCTTTTATTTCGAAATATCGAGAGATGAGGAATTTGTGGGAGGTGAAACACCCTCAGTATTATGCAAAGCATGTGAGGAAGTCAACGCTGGAGAGACTTCTGTCCTTTGTCCAGGCGACCATCCCGGGAGCAACAATGGAGACAGTGCTCAAGAAAATTGGGGTCTTGAGGAACATGTATAAGAGGGAGCATAGGAAGATCCAGGAATCAAGGAGATCAGGAGCATCAGCAGATGATGTTTATGTACCCAGGCTGTGGTACTACAATCAACTCCGTTTTCTTGATGACCAGAATGAAGCCAGGGCATCACTTTCAACCCTTCCCTCCACCCTTCCCTCCACCCCAGCAGAGGCTGATGAGGAGCAAGCTGGGTCTTCCATCCTGGATGAACCGGATATGACCATCTGGAGTCAGGTAAATTATTTTAACAAATATTTACTGTACTAATATTAATGATGTTAACTGGATGTTATAATTGTCTAAAATAATTTTGCACTCAAAATTGTGTATACATATCAAATAACAGTAGTGGCTAAATATGTTTGGCACCTGCTTGAAATAATTAGGGTGTCTGATTAGACTCTTTTATTAAAGAGATGTATTCACATTGAATTTGCTATTCATGAGAAGCAAACTGTGTGTCATTGATGAACCCAAAAAAATATACTAAAACTATTGTCCTTTTTTTATACACAGGATGAGTCCATCCAGGAGGAATGTGGGGAAAGTGGCAGGCAGGAGGAGACCGGGCCCATGGACAGCCTGGAGGAGGCCGGATTCACCATCATCCTGGAGGAGGCTGGGCCCAGTGTCAGGCAGGAGGTGGCTGCTCCCAGTGAGGTGGCTGGGCCAAGTGAGGTGGCTGGGCCAAGTGAGGTGGCTGGGCCCAGTAGGAGCCTGACCCAATCCCAAGTGCCTCCCCTCCACCTTCCCAAAAAAAGGGCCAGGAAGGGGATGGTCACACAGGACGCATCCCTGCGCCTCATGCAAGAGGCCACCCGTTTTTTAACGAGCCCCCCCGAAGCGGAAGAATCCTATGGCTGCTACTTAGCCAGCAGGCTTCTTCAGATGGATTGGGAGCAGCGCCTCATTTGTGAGCGCCTATTTGGGGAAACAATCCATAAGGGGCTGCAGGGCACGCTAACACAAAACACCCAACTACATGAGGCAGCCCCCCCTCCTCCTCCTCCTCCTCCTCCTCCTCCTGCCACAACTGAAACACCAGAGCCACAGCCTCAAAAGAAGGCTACAGGGAAGGCTGCAGGGCAGCGTGGAGGAAAGGCTGCAGGGAAGAGAAGAAAGTGATGACCTGGGTTCAGTCTGGTCTGACAGAAGACGCAGGCTGTTGTAGGACCACAGCCTGGGGACATCTAGATCATCTGCTGGTGCTGTTGATCTCTGGGATTCTTGGACCAGATTGTGCTCCCTCTTATATGGACTCCGCAAGATCCCAATTTTCTTGTACACCGACTTTTTCCAGCGTTGACTTCCTCTTTATTTTATTTTGACCATGAATAAATGGATCTTTTTTGAGTTTAGCAAAAGACTTTATGTGTTTTCTTTTAAATCATTGATTTTACACACAATGTTAAATTAACAAGGGACAACAATCTCATTGAGTTTGAAAAAAACACACCAAAAATACATTACTAATGTTAATAATGTTCAAGTGGTAAGTCTTGAAAATAAAAAAATCTACATAACCAAAAACGGTGCTTTGGGTTAACTTTATCTAAAAACTAAAAAATAATCCTTAGAAAAAAAAATAGAATAATGGGTTCTTTGTGGTAACTTTACAAACCTAAAAAAAAAAAAAAATAAGGGAAAAAGTATTATTAGTAGGGAAACATTGTTTTTAAAAAGCATACTATATCATTCATGAGATCAAAGAGAAAAAGAATCCAGAAATCAGTTTGGGAGAACTCTGATTATGAACAGCAAAACACCTTCGTTCTTTAGAGCATTCGTAAAGAAGAAATAAAATGCGCTGCATTCAACGATCACAGATTTTGCAGCGTGATGAATGTGCTACCTACAATACGAACACTAGTTTTACTAGACCGAGTGCTTCCGTTTAGTTTTTGCTTATGAGCATGCGTCGTTTTTTTGTCCGTAGGACTAGCATACAGACGAGCGGACTTCGGGGTCCGTCGTAGTTACGACGTAAAGATTTGAAGCATGTTTCAAATCTAAAGTACGTCGGATTTGAGGCTAAAAAAGTACGTTGAAAGTCCGGAGAAGCCCACACACGATCGGATTACCAGCCAGCTTTAGTCCGTCAGCGTCCTTTGGACTTTTGTAGCTGAAAAGTCCGACCGTGTGTACGCGGCATTAGTGTTCCAATACCTACAGCTTAGCCATGCATTAAGAACCCAATTACCTAATTTTGCTGGGTATAATAATGGGTGAGGGTCCCTCTAAACTTATCTCAAACCTGTATTACGCTCTTAGACAGTAGAAAACGATAGCAATTGCACAGAAGATTAAAATGGCATGGGAGCAAGACACAGGACCAATAGCAGAGGAGGACTGGGATGAAATATTGGAAGGAACCAAGGCAGTATCCCCCAAAATATCAGATACACTGACACAACTATACATCCTACATAGTCTACCTTACACTGCTGAAAATGACAAAATTTCAACATACATTTAACCTGGTGTGCCTTCTGTGTAGGGCTGCCCCTGGCACGTTCTATCATCTAATCTGGAGCTGTCCAAATATACAGACATTCTGGACTCAGATAGTTCGCTTCTTACATGACAATATGGGATCCCCTGTAGAACTGGACCCCAAATTGTGTTTGTTGGGACTGTTACCTGACGTAGAAATAGACAAATATCAAACTACATTTATACATAAGACTCTGTTTACAGCCTGCAAAGTAATAGCCAAAGTTTGGATGCAGACTCAGCCCCCCACAATACAGCAATGGAAAAAGATGTCAATGATACACTGCCTTATAAAAAGCTGATATATACTCACAGGGGATGTGCCCACAAATATTCTAAAGTACGGGACAAATGGTTGGAAGACGGTGAAACTCGTGTTGAATAACCCCAAAAGATGCAGATAAATCACATTAAACCCCAGAATGGTAAAACTACCACCCCAATAATTAAGAAATATAGAAAAATGTACAATAACTCAATAGCATCAAGATCCTAAAAGCCTAAATGTAAATGACAAATGTTTCAAATGTTAAACTGTGGCATGGATTGTTGAATATTGGGAAAAATTACAGTGTATGATATGAGGACAAATACCTTTATTGACGAATGTAACTGAATGCATTGTAAATTGTGCTTTTTCTAAATCAAGTTGTTCTTTTCCAAGTAAAAAAGAAAAAAAACCCTAGTGTAATCCCCCCACTGAAAACCTCCCACTGTAATTTCCTCAGTGTAATCCCCCTAGTGTAATCCTCTCAATGTAATCCCCTCAGTGTACTCCCCGCAGTATAATCCCCCCAGTATACTCTCTGCATTGTAATCCCCCCTGTGTACTCCCCCCAGTGTAAATACCCCAATGTACTCCCCACAGTGTGATCCTCCCAGTGTAATCCCCCCAGTGTACCCCTATAGTCTACTGCCCCCAGGTTAATTTCTCCAGTGTACTCTCCACATTATAATCCCCCTCAGTGTACTTCCCGTAATGTAATCCCTCTAGTGTAAATCCCCCCAGTTTAAATCCCCCCAGTTTACTCCCCTTATGTACTCACCCCGTGTAAATCCTCCAAAGTACTCCCCATGGTGTAATCCCTCCAGTGTACTCCCTTCAGTGTAAATCCCCCCAGTGTACTCCTTTCAGTGTACGCCCCTTGTGTAAATCAGCCCAGTGTACTTCCGTAGTGAAATCTTCTCTAATGTAAATCCAACCAGTGTACTCCCTGCAGTGTACTGCCCACAGTGTATCCCCTAGTGTAAATCCGACTCAGCATACCCCCCATGCAAATCCCCCCAGTTTAAATTGACCTCCAGCATACATCCCCCCACTGTAATGCCTTCAATATAATCCCTCTAGTGTAAATCACCCAGATGTTAATCTGCTGAATGTAAACCTCCCATTACAGACCTCAGATCAGTGTGGCTCTTTGCGGACAGATGGTCCTCCATCTAGGCTCCTCCTCCTGTCCTGGATGTAACATCATAGTGGAGGAGGAGCCTAGGCTCTCTCGGAACACTGCATTTCTTTCCACCTGCCTGTCACAAGTCACTAAAGCTGACTATTATGGCGTCGCTCCCCGGAGAAAGGTGCACAGAGTTGTGAGCCTCTGGGAGGTCAATAGGTGGAGCGGAATTTGTTCCAGCACTCGGCTCTAGGACTCAAGCTTCGTTCTGCGTGTTGCCAGGAATGGGGCTCCCTACTGACCCCAAACCTTTGGGCACTGCCCAAAAGCCCGAATGGTCAGTCAGCCCCTGGACTTGATGGCAATTACCAGCTGCCAAAATGACAGTGAGGAGTTTCTGTGTAAATAGAGCAGCTATGTAAAGCTGTTGCTGTAAAAAAAGACACCGTTCAGGGGCAAGCATTTTACTTTTGTATCTTAGCACTGTATTTGAAAAAAAAAAGTACAAAATTAGAAAAAAAAAGTGTTTATTTAATTTGGAAGTAACCCTCAAATTCTTTATACCAGAATCATAGTTGTATAGTAAAAATATAGCTTAAAATGTATACTTTTACTTTCATGATAACAAGAAATATTTTCAACCAACATTGTTTAAACAAATGCGAGAAAATTTGTTATGTATTTTGGTTTATCGATTGAATAAAGATAAAAATTATTTTTTTTAAGACAATATGCCTGAAAGAAAGCATTGTTTGTGCTAATATATATAAAATAAAACCAAAGAATTTCCAAGCTCAACCTACCAACCAGCCTGCGTCCAACCAAATTAACCTGCCTAACAGTATGCGTTAAAAACAGGGGTTTAGTTGCACACATTTGCAAATACATGCATAAGCTGGCATCCTGCTTTTGAAAGGCACCCTGTATCCTACAGACCCTAACTCTAACTTTGAAGAGTCTCCACGGTGGGAGAACATGTATTCATTTTGGTTTTATTTTACATGCTTTTGCCCTTCCAGTGCTCCTTGCTGTGAAGACCAGTTATAGGTGGGGGCAGTGACCTTTATTTGTATTGTGCTAATATATATACTATATACACTGTATTTATATGTGTATGTATGTATGTATATATATATATATATATATATATATATATATATATATATATATATATAAAATCAGTATCTCTCAAAAGTTAGTACACCCCTCACATTTTTGTAAATATTTTATTATATCTTTTCATGTGACAACACTGAAGAAATGACATTTTGCTACAATGTAAAGTAGTGAGTGTACAGCTTGTATAACAGTGTAAATTTGCTGTCCCCTCAAAATAACTCAACACACAGCCATTAATGTCCCCTGTGTCATGTGACTATTTAGTGTTACAAGGTTTCAGGTGTGAATGGGTAGCAGGTGTGTTAAATTTGGTGTTATCACTCTCACTCTCTCATACTGGTCACTGGAAGTTCAACATGGCACCTCATGGCAAACAACTCTCTGAAGATCTGAAAAAAAGAATTGTTGCTCTACATAAAGATGGCCTAGGCTATAAGAAGATTGCCAAGAAACTGAGCTGCAGCATGGTGGCCAAGACTATACAGCAGTTTAACAGGACAGGTTCCACTCAGAACAGGCTTCACCATGGTCGACCAAAGAATTTGAGTACACGTGCTCACCGTCATACCCAGAGATTGTATTCGGGTAAAAGATGTATGAGTGCTGCCAGCATTGCTGCAGAGGTTGAAGGAGTGGGGTGGTCAGCCTGTTAGTGCTCAGACCATATGCTGCACGCTGCATCAAATTGGTCTGCATGGCTGTCTTCCCAGAAGGAAGCCTCTTCTAAAGATGATGCACAGGAAAGCCTGCAAACAGTTTGCTGAAGACAAGCAGACTAAGGACATAGATTACTGGAACCATGTCCTATGGTCTGATGAGATAAACTTATTTGGTTTAGATGGTGTCAAGCCTGTGTGGTGGCAACCAGGTGAGGAGTACAAAGACAAGTGTGTCTTGCCTACAGCCAAGCATGGTGGTGGGAGTGTCATGGTCTGGGGCTGCATGAGTGCTGCCAGCACTGGGGAGCTACAGATCATTGAAGGAACCATGAATGCCAACATGTACTGTGACATACTGAAGCAGAGCATGATCCCCTCCCTTCGGAGACTGGGCCGCAGTACAGTATTCCAACATAAAGACCCCAAATACACCTGGCCAAGCATGTCTCCAGACCTAAACCCTATTAAGCATCTGTGGGGCATCCTCAAACGGAAGGTGAAGGAGTGCAAGGTCTATAACATCCACCAGCTCCATGATGTCGTCATGGAGGAGTGGAAGAGGACTCCAGTGGCAACCTGTGAAGCTCTGGTGAACTCCATGCCCAAGAGGGTTAAGGCAGTGCTGGAAAAAACGGTGGCCACACAAAATATTGACACTTTGGGCCCAATTTGGACATTTTCACTTCGGGGTGTACTCACTTTTGTTGCCAGCGGTTTAGACATTAATGACTGTGTGTTGAGTTATTTTGAGGGGACAGCTGTACACTCACTACTTTACATTGTAGCAAAGTGTCATTTTTTCAGGGTTGTCACATGAAAAGATATAATAAAATATTTACAAAAATGTGCGGGGTGTACTCACTTTTGTGAGATACTGTGTATATATGTATATATATATATATATATATATATATATATATATATATATATATATTATTCTATGGATAAATTAATTTGTTATCTTATCTTAAGGCAAAGCATGATAAAGTTATTGCTGAACAAACATCTCCACAGCAGAAATGTAAGAACTGCTCTGGTCCATAGGGAGTGTAAAGATGTGAGAGCCAAAATTGTTAAGGATCATTGTGTGTTTATGCTAATAAATAATATTTTTTATATGTATTGCTAAAAAAAAAAAAGAATGAAATAAAATAAAACAGATTTAAAATGATGTATTTATGGAAAGTTCAGCAAGCAAAACAGCTCAAAGTAGAAGGAGAATAAAGAAACATATTCAATACAATGAGAAATTGAAATACATAAAAAGAGAGAGGAGAGAAGAGATGATTACATTGTCACTAACTTACTGTGGGAATGTCACTAATTAATGTTCAGCATCATGTCACAGAATTATGTACACAGTCTGACTGTGATATTCAGAATAGCAGAGATTGTTTTATTTTCTATGTATATGAAGATCCAAACCTTATCTTCCTCTAATTCCTATAAAAGCTGGCTCTTCTGGATTGTTCTGAGGATGACATTTTTTATATACAAGACTCAGAGCTCAGAACCGATCTTTAAGGTCCAGTTTGGAGTGAGAAAATTTGAGATGGATTTCTATCAGAAGGGTGATCTTATCATTGGAGGAGTTTTCACAATATCCACATTTACTATACATGACACACGTACAGAAAACTATACCAGGACACTTTTCTGTGAACCGTAAGTTGCATTTTACAGTACAGTTTACATTTTTCTTTGTCCTTCATTCCATTTTTTGTTTTGTTTAAATGTAATTGACGACATTCTCTGTAAAAATAGGAGTTGCCTTTAATGAGGTGTTTAGAAACCTGTATTGTGGAAGTATTGGACTGTCATTGGTGACCTCTCCTTCTACAAATATTAGTTTCCTGGTCTAAATGCTGATCCTCCATTTTCAGTTATTCCTTGATCACAAACCTGGGACAATATGAGGCTCAAGAATTTTGACTTTCCTAATTTAAATGCTTGTCTCTGTCTCCTTCCACAGAAAAAAGTTTTACCGGTTCAGCGACACAGAAATTTTTTTGATTTATTGCACACATATAAAAAGCTTCATTTTGGCAATAAAATCACTTAACCACTTGCCGACCGTCTCCTGTACATATACGTCGGATTTGAAGATGGATATCTCGGTAACGGCAGCAGCTGCTGCCATAACCGAAGTATCCATCTTTTCAGTGAGCGGTTCTGTTAATGATAATGGTGGTCTCTGCAGTGGATTTGCCACGAGGTCCCCGTTATCGGTGGCAGGAGAGGGGCCACCCCCCACCCGCCGCTCTCCCGCACCCTCTGCCGCTTACTGGAGTCGTCGTCAGTGGCGGAGGCGATCAGGACCTGTCCGTGGCTGGGTATGGAGATGAGTGAGGGGAATATGGCCCCCACCCGTCTCCATACCATAGCAGGGCGGAAGCGACGTCAAAACGTCACTTACACCCATACGTCTTAAAGGCACATTTTTTTGTTGTCATTTTTTCAAATGACATTTTTTTTTCTTTTATTGCATTTAAGTCCAAATATGAGATCTGAGGACTTTTTGACCCCAGATCTCATATTTAGGAGGTCCTGTCATGCTTTTTTATATTACAAGGGATGTTTACATTCCTTGTAATAGGAATAAAAATGACCCATTTTTTTTTTTTAAACAGTGTAAAAATAAATAAAATCAAGTAAAATAAATAAGAAAAAAAAAATTTAAAGTGCCCCGTCCCGACGAGCTAGCACGCAGAAGCGAACGCATACATTAGTGGTTCCTGCATATGAAAACGGTGGTCAAACCACACGTGTGAGGTATCGCCGCGATCATTAGAGCGAGAGCAATAATTCTAGCACTAGATCTCCTCTGTAACTCAAAACATGCAACCTGTAGAATTTTTTAAATGTCTCCTATGGAGATTTTTAAGGGTAAAAGTTCCACGAGCGTGCGCAATTTTGAAGCGTGACATGTTGGGTATCAATTTACTCGGCATAACATTATCTTTCACAATATAAAAAAATCGGGCTAACTTTACTGTTGTCTTATTTTTTTATTCAAAAAAGTGAATTTTTTCCAAAAAAACTTTCAACTCCCAGAACATTATATATTTTCTGAAAGAAGAGGCCATGTAAAATAAAAAGATGATAGTTGCACATTTTTAAGGAATAAATGTAATAAAACAAATTGTATTGCAAAAACACAATATAATACCCATTTTTTGTAAAATAGAAAAGATGAGGTTGCGGCTGCCTAGTTTGCCTAGTGGTAGCACCGGCCCTGCAGATAGGTCAGTGTAGGTCAGTGTATGTCAGGCAGGTCATTGTAGGTCAGTGTATGTCAGGTAGGTAAGAGTAGGTCAGTGTGTGTCAGGTAGGTCAGTGTGTCAGGCAGGTCATTGTAGGTCAGTGTATGTCAGGTAGATCAGTGTATGTCAGATAGGTCAGGTAGGTCAGTGTAGGTCAGTGTGTGTCAGGTAGGTCAGTGTAGGTCAGTGTATGTCAGGTAGGTAAGAGTAGATCAGTGTGTGTCAGGTAGGTCAGTGTATGTCAGGCAGGTCATTGTAGGTCAGTGTATGTCAGGTAGATCAGTGTATGTCAGATAGGTCAGGTAGGTCAGTGTAGGTCAGTGTGTGTCAGGTAGGTCAGTGTAGGTCAGTGTATGTCAGGTAGGTCAGTGTAGGTCAGTGTATGTCAGGTAGGTAAGAGTAGGTCAGTGTGTGAAAGGTAGGTCAGTGTGTGTCAGGCAGGTCATTGTAGGTCAGTGTATGTCAGGTAGATCAGTGTATGTCAGGTAGGTCAGTGCAGGTCAGTGTCCAGTAGGTGCGCGCGTCAGGTAGGTACTACCCCCCCCCCCCCCCGGTGCTGGGCTTGGACTTCGAGCTGAAGCCCCTGTTTTTTTTTGCCACCTAGCAACACCCCTGCATTTGACGTTCAATAAAGATTTATTGGGAGCTGCAAAAGATTTTTTAGAATATTTATGATTTATAAATATATATGTCGGTACTTTGTCGTAGAATACCGGGGTTATAGCAGCGGATAGCTGCCATAACCCTGGTATATTCTTAACTGGCGGACAGTCTTCTTTCTGATAAAAGTTTTCTCCCTGGTGGATTCACCACAAGATCACTTTTATCGGGGGGGTGGGACTGTCAGTAGAGGCGGAACTGATCGGGTCCTTTCCCCTCTGAGACAAGGATCTGAGTGAGGGAAAGATGGTTCCTACTCGGCTCCATATCATTGGATGATGCAAGCGACCTCAAACGTCACTTCTGCCCAATGGTCTTAAAGGGGGTTTTATTTTTTTTTGTTTTTTTTTTTAAAAGCCTTTTTTTTATTTTTTTTTTTTTATTGCATTTACATGTAATTATGAGATCTGAGGTCTTTTTGACCCCAGATCTCACATTTAGGAGGCCCTGTCATGCTTTTTTTCTATTACAAGGGATGTTTACATCCCTTGTAATAGAAATAAAAGTGTCCCAAAAATTATTTTTTTGAAGGACAGTGTAAAAATAAAAAGTAAAATAAATAATAATAAAACATTTTTTTTAATGCACCCTGTCCCACCAAGTTCGCGCGCAGAAGCCAACGCATACCTAAGTCGTGCCAGCATATGAAAACGGTGTTCAAACCACACATGTGAAGTATCGCCACGATTGTTATGCCCCGTACACACGGTCGGATTTTCCGATGGAAAATGTGTGATAGGACCTTGTTGTCAGAAATTCCTACCGTATGTAGGCTCCATCACACATTTTCCATCGGATTTTCCGACACACAAAGTTTGAGAGCAGGCTATAAAATTTTCCGACAACAAAATCCGTTGTCGGAAATTCGGATCGTGTGTACACAAATCCGACGGACAAAGTGCCACGCATGCTCAGAATAAATAAAGAGATGAAAGCTATTGGCCCCCGTTTATAGTCCTGACGTACGTGTTTTACGTCACCGCGTTCAGAATGATCCGACAACTTTGGGTGACCGTGTGTATGCAAGACAAGTTTGAGCCAACATCCGTCGGAAAAAATCCTAGGATTTTGTTGTCGGAATGTCCGAACAAAGTCCGATCGTGTGTACGGGGCATTAGAGTGAGAGCAATAATTCTAGCACTAGACCTCCTCTGTACATCAAAACTGGTAACCTGTAGAAATTTTTAAGCGTCCCCTATGGAGATTTTTAAGGGTCTAAGTTTGTCTCCATTCCATGAGCGGGTGCAGTTTTGAATCATGACATGTTGGGTATCAATTTACTCGGCATAACATTATCTTACACAAGATTATTTTTTGATTAAACATTTTTTATTTTTTCCAAAAATATTGCGCTTGTAAGACCGCTGCACAAATATGGTGTGACATAAAGTATTGCAATGACAGCCATTTTATTCTCTAGGGTGTCTGAAAAAATAATATATATATAATTTTTGGGAGTTCCAAGTAATTTTCTAGTAAAAAAAAAATATTTTAACTTGTAAACACCAAGTGCGAAAAATAGGCTTGGTCCTTAAGTGGTTAAACTTTTTTTTTCTAGTCATGTGACTGGCACAGCGCCAATCAGGGCTGCTCAGACACAGACTCATACTGTGGAGAACATACATCAGCAGAGTAATAGAAGCCTCTCCCAAGGATCTTTCCCTGCAGTTGCCAAAGAAAGATCATGTGACCATTACAAACAAACAAGGACAACGCACATCACAAACAAAAAATGTTTTGTTTGTTTGTGATGTGTGTTGCCCTTTCATGTGCACCTTGCTGCAAATTCTATGGATTGGGGTGATTGCCACTTGTCATGTGACCATATAACAGTGCTGCAGGAATAAGGTACTTCAAGTATTTAAAAAAAAATAAAAATACAGTGGCATAGTATAGATCAGTGGTCTCCAAACTGCGGCCCCGGGGCCAGATGCGGCCCTTTGCTTGATTTTATCTGGCCCTAGGGGCCACAGTGGAATAATTCCTGCCACTTGCACCAGCAATGGGACACTATGGTTCCTATTGATACCAAAGATGGGACACTATTCCTCCCACTGACATCAATGATGGGGAGCACTATTCCTCCCACTGACACCAATTATCGGGAACTATTCCTCCCATTGACACCAATGATGGGGTACTATTGCTCCCACTGACACCAACGATGGGGCACTATTGCTCCCACTGGCAACAATGATGGGGCACTATTCCTCCCACTGACACCAATGATGGGGGCAATGTTCCTCCCACTGACATCAACAATGGGGCACTATTCCCCCATTTACATCAATGATGGGGCACTATTGCTGCCACTGACACCAACGATGGGGCACTATTCCTCCCACTGGCGCCAATGACGGGGCACTATTCCTGCCAGTGACACGAGTGATGGGGACTATGCCTCCCATTAATACCAATGATGGTGCACCATTAATGCCACTGACACCAATGATGAGACACTATTCCTCCCACTGACACCAGTGAATAGACACTATTCCTTCCACTGACACCAATGATGGTACACTACATTTTGGCAGCAAATTTCTATTTAGTTTTAGTCTTATGTCTCGTACACACGATCGGACTTTCCGCCAACAAAACTGTGGATTTTTGTTCGAAGGTTGTTGGCTCGAACTTGTCTTGCATACACATGGTCACACAAATGTTGGCCAACAATTACAAGCGTGGGAACGAGGTGACATACAAGACGTACGATGAGCCGAGAAAAACGAAGTTCATTAGCCAGTGCTGCTCTTCTGCTTGATTCCGAGCATGCGTGAACTTTTGTGCGACGGACTTGTGTACACACAATCGGACTTTCCGACAACAAGCTTTGTTGGCGGAAAATTTGAGAACCTGTTTTCAAACATTTGTTGGCGGAAAGTCCGACAGCAAATGTTCGATGGAGCATACACACGGTCGGACTTTTCGACAACAAGCTCACATCCAACATTTCCCGTCGGAAAGTCCGACCGTGTGTACGTGGCATAAGTCTTAGGACTAAAATGGCATTTTAGTTTTAGTCCCATTTTAGTCTTATGCAATTGTTTTAGTTTTATGCCGCGTACACACGAGCGGTTTTGTCTATCGGTTGTGTCTATCGAACCTGCGGTTGAATGTGCCTAATATAACTCTTTTAGTCCAAGATTATTCGACATAGAGAGAAAAGATTTGACATTATAGAGACATGAAGATTCGACGAAGCAGCTAAAAACATACAATTGCCGCAAGCGGACATTTATGGTCAAATGCTCCGCCCATAGGCTATAGAAGAATTCTAATGTTGGTTGACTAGTAATAATAATTACTAGTCATACAACATTAGAATTCTACTATAGCTTGTGGGTGGAGCATTCGAACGGAAATGGAGGATTGGGGCGTCGTACAGTTTAGCTGCTTCGTCGAATCTTCTTAGAACTTTCGACAGACACCATAAGCCTTCAATGACAGATTCGACCTTAATTAATTCTGATTTTCAGACGAATGCATTTTTTAACGAAACAAAATAAATAAAAATGAATTTCGGAAGTAACTAAATAATTTCATTTTTCGGACGAAAACTAAATTCCGAAAAGAAATATTTCAGTGTGCACATGTCTACCCAGTACTGGAGGTTCTCCAGTACTTTACATGTTTACATATTAAGGTTTGTCAGAATAACATTGCTCAATTGACTTCAGAGGTGTATATTTCTTAAGAGGACTGGGGAAGGGGAGAGCAGTGAGAGTAATGTTTTCTGGCTAGTTCTTCTCTGCCTACGCTACTACTTTCACTTGCTAGGTGCCTTTCCACCTCTTGCCTCCCCCCTGCTCCCCCTCTACTGCTTCGCCTCTGTACTGGAATCCCTGGTACTACCTATTGTCATAGTCAACCGTCTATAGATTCACTTAATCTCCCTCCTATTCTAGTTTATTTATTTTACAAATCAGCTACTATTTTTTACCCAGTTGGTTGCATTAGCTGTACTATGTCTTACTCCAATTACTTTACCCCAATAGGAATGTCTCCATTATGTGGCAATCTTACTGTGGAATACAGTAGAAAGAGGATACTGGATGCGATTTTTGTTTTCCTTATGCCTAGTCTCCGCTTAGTTGAAGTGGTTGTTAACCCACTATAATATGATCTTGCCATCTTCTCTGTTATATAACACTATGTGCACCTGTGTCTGTGTTGTATAAAAAAGATGCAGATTATACTGTATATCAGAGCGGCTCCCGCCACTCACGTGACTCCTAGGCTTTCTCCGGGGAGGAGGGGATGAGAGGAGAGAGATCCAAGAAGTCATGTGAGCGCCGGGAGCCGCTGTGATATATGGTATAATCTGCATCTTTTTCATACAGCACAGGCACAGGAGCACATAGTGTTATATAACAGAGGGGATGGCATGATCATAGTATAGATTTGATTGCATCAGGAGGGGAGGTTCGTGGAGTGGACAGAGCAGACAGGCAGGGAGGGGAGTGGGGAGGAGGACAGAGGTGGATGAAGAAGGGGAGAGAGCAGGGCTTTGGATGACGGAGGCACGTAAATTAACCGCAGTGTCAGTGCTCAGCAGCCATGATATACCATGGTCAGTTTAAAGGGGGGAGGGTATAGCCAGGCAGGATCAGCCAGGTATGTTAGGTGATACAGGGGGGCAAGTTACACAGCACAAGCACTGTGCTGTATAACATGCTTTAACCACTTCCCGCCCGGCCTATAACAGAATGACGGCTGGGAAGTGGTTCTGTTATCCTGACATATGACGTCCAGCAGGATAACATGCCGGCGCGCGCTCGTGTCAGTCTGACACCCCGCATCTCTGATCGTGAAAAGAAGCCTCTGTCAGAGGCTTCTTACCACATGATCAGCTGTGACCAATCACAGTTGATCACTGCGTGAACCAGGAAGTGCCGGTAAACGGTATTCTTCGGTTTGCGCTGACAGGGAGAGCCGATCGACGGCTCTCCCTGTCAGAGGGGGGTCTGTGCTGATTATCAGCACAGCCCCCTCAGATGTGCCGATCAAATGCCAATAAGTTCTCAGCAGTGTCCCCATAATAAAAGACTGCCAGTGCCCACCACAGTGCCAATCAGAGTCCACCACAGTGCAAATCAGAGCCAACAACAGTGCCCATTACAGTGCCAATCGGTGCCCAGCAGTTACACCTGTCAGTAACACATCAGTACCTCGTCATCGGTGCTGCCCATCAGTGCCACCTGTCAGTGCCACCTGTCAGTGCCAATCAGTACCCCCTATCAGTGCCAATCAGTGCTGCCTGTCAGTGCCCATCACAGCTGCCTGTCAGTGCCCAACAGTACCCCCTGTCAGTGTCCATCAGCGCCGCCTGTCAGTGCCCATCAGTGCCCATCAGTGCCACCTATCAGTGCCCATCAGTGCTGCATATCAGTGCCGCCTATTGGTGCCCATAAGTGCTGCATATCTGTGCCTATACAAATCTACATATCAGTGCCTCCTCATCAGTGCCCATCAGTGCCACCTTATCGGTGCCAAATACTATGTGAAAAAAGCAGCGCTGGCGACAAATAGATCAAATAAATATTATCCCTGCTGTAAAAAAAAAAAAGTACTAATACTTGAAAAATAAAAAAACAAACGAATACAGCGCTGATAAAATAAACCACACCATAAATAGACTAAATAAAAAGTGCTGCGTGCAATGATAAACAATAAATGTGAATGATGATGATAGTAGATGCAATACACAAATCAACTGATAATTGCCAATATACTATGTATCTAGTGCAATTTACAAAGAATATTAATATACGCAATTGTTGCTAAAACACAAATACCATGAAAAGTAAATGATGGTATATAGTGGGTGCAATACACAAATTAGCTGCTAATTGCCAGAATGCCATATAAGTGAAGTGCAAATTGCAAAAAAATATATATGCCGTTGGTGCTACCCAATTGCTGAAAAAGTGAGAAAATAATATATATTACCACGATAGAAATGATATACACTTTCAAATAATCCCCAAAAAATACCACCAACTGGGCTAGCACAGTTGAAATAATAACTGCTTGCAAATAGTCCCAAAGTAAATACCACCAGCTGGGCTAGTCCCAAAGCTCTTTATTGACAGCTTTGCCGGAAAGCAGACAACGACTCTTTAGCCTGTGCTGTCAGTCAATCCCCATAGGTGTTTAAAAAGCGGTACCTCTGGCGTGGATATGTATGTGAAATGGCTGATGTTCAAATCGGACAGGCCACAAGCTTGCAGATGTCCACCCAAAAATAAAGAAAGAAGCAATATGGTGAAGTATTGCGGAGCTATAGGATCACTTGCGCTGCAAGGCGCTATTCACAAAATCCTTGGTTGCAATCAGGCATGTCAGAGAGCTTCCACGATCGCTGCTAATAGCGTGTGTTCCACGGAGCCAGAAGGAAAACGTCACTTGGTTAGGCGTAAGCCGGATGTTTTATCGACACGTTTCGCCCCTCCCCCAGGGCGTCATCAAAGGACTTAACATCCAACCCACGGCTATGAAATATATAGGATGTATGGGATAAGTGACAGCCAATCAAGGCTACTGGGAAACAAACGCCACCACATGTCCTGAATCATCATATCCTGTTGCAATCCAAAAAACTTTATTACAAAAAGGTAAACAGCATATGATTTAGTATACATAAAAACTAAAGAAATGCATGTGGACTCCTAAGTCTCACATGAATAAAATACATCTCGCATCAAATTTGTTTGATTAAAATAACAATATACATATTAGTTGGATAGGAGTATTTGGCAAAACTATAAACGGATAAATGGATTGATAGTGAAAAAATCAAATCGATAAAAATAAAAAAAAAAAGAAATAAAAAATTGAAAGTAAAATAAAAAATATAAATATAAAAATGAAAATAAAAAATATAGAAAAAAAAAAAAAAAGGAAAATGAAAAATAAATGAAAAAAAATGAAAAAAATTATTAAAAATAAAACAAAAATAAAAAAATCAAAAAAATTAAAAAATTTAAAAAAATATATAAATATGGAAATAAATACAAGAATCAAAACTCAAAAACAAAAAGTAAGAAATTAAAAAACACTTTCCTATCCATTTCTATTCAACTTAGAATGTAGTGATTAAAATTGATTACATAACAATGCAACAACATATTAGGGGGAAGGTATGACCACCTTCTTATTCCCCAATCTATAATATACTCCAATCAACAGTATAAAACAGATATCTAGGGGGCGTGGCTTGGCGCGCGGCTTAGATGGAAGCACTGTAGAGGAGCTCCGCTCAATCACACGGCCTTTCAGCCTGATACCCGTCCTCAGAGCCGTCAATGCCGGGCAGAAAGCTGTATAGCACTCCCCAGACCCGTCCCCGCCGTGGACAGCCGCCATCCGCTGCTCGAGATATCGCAGATTTGTTTAAATTACAGTCATCAGCAGGCAGCAGCAAGGCCGGTCTCAAGATGGCGCCGACCCAGCGCAGTACACAACACGAGGAGGATTTCAGTGGCGACTCGGAGTCAGCACAAGAGGACACAGGTAGGGGGAAAACTAGATCAAACAAACCCCTGACTTATGCGGACATGTCCTGCTTTACAGCGGATATAAAATCCGCATTCTCTGCAGCAATTACAGACCTAAAAACTAATCTAGTAGTCCTCACAGAAAAAATAGCAGCTACAGAGCATGCAGGGAGGCAAAGAGATAAAGAACTCCACAGACTGGACAAGGTTACAGTCTCCCATGCACAACATTTTATTGATATGAACAGGCATCTGGAGGACCTCGATAATCACGGAAGGAGGAACAACATTAGAGTCAGAGGGGTCCCAGAATCAGTTGAAAGCAATCAGATTACCCCTGCCCTCCAGAGAATGTTTAACAGTTTACTAGAGCGCCCAGAAGATGCAGTAATTGAATTCGTAAGGGCACACAGAGCTCTTAGACCTAAGGGTCCAGAAATGGCACCCCCGAGAGATATAATTTGCTGTCTGCAGAATTTCCAACTAAAAGAGGACATAATGCGTAAGGCTAGACGAAATGACAGAATTATTTTCAACGGTGAAACCATAATGCTGTTTCAAGATTTGTCACAAATCACGCTGAAAAATCGCAGGGCCCTGCGACCTCTACTTGAAAAACTCAGGGACAGAGATCTTAAATACACGTGGCGTTTTCCTTTTGCACTTATTGTTACCGCAAACGGACACCAACATATTCTACGCACTCCATCGGATCTTCCGGATTTTTGTGAAGGCCTGGGACTAGATCCAGTAGAACTACCTGACTGGTATGCTGACTTTACCCTACCCCCACATGATAGGAGCCCAATTCATTCTCCATTTTCCACGCCAGAAAAGAGACTTTCCAAGAAGATGAAGCATGGAAAGTCTGGAGGATCCAAAGCTGGCACACCAAATCAGAGATTTGTCCGGGATCGGGAGCAAGCAGAAGGATAAAATTCAGCGAACCCCACCGTATCACCAGTATGTTCTGGAACATTATTCTCCATGTGTGACCAAGAGAATCGTGGGTATTATGAACTCTCTCTCAAGCTATGATATGATCTAAGTCAGACTCTAGTTATTGAATAATGATAGCTATCTATTACAGAGGTCGAGGTCACTGATCGCAATTACATATCCTGATCTAGCTCGGAATGTAATTATATACCCTACATTGACTTTGTTAATAAATATACATCCTACTTGGAATAGTTAACTAAGGTAGAACCATGAGAGAGAATACTGGCGACCGCTGGATTCATATGTTTAGTTTGAGCTATGGGCCTACTGTCTATTAAGTTAAATTTTACTTTTCAATAATATTACGGTAGTTATGCTTATGCGATTAGATAGGAGACTCCGTCCCGATTGCGGAGGTCCCTAGTGTAATTGAAGTTCATTACTTATATATTTTTGTCGGGAGGGGGGACCAGCTGTACACATGGAGAGCTATGGGGGTCGGAGGGGATGTGGACAGAGAGGATGATTTAGAGTGACAGAGTTTTACACTTTTGAGGAGGTGGACGTCTGGGTTGCTCACAGATTAGGTGGGTGGCGGAGACGTCGATCAAACGGGTAGATTAATTTAAGAATATAGTATAAGCTTATATATAGGCTGTGTGAGTTGATATTTTTGGAGGTACAAATAGTCGTTGGTTCTTAGTACATTTAACTGATTACTCTCTGAGTAGCCGCCTCCTACTTTCCCCACAAAGTGAACAGAATCTCGGGAAGGTTTCCAGATTCTGGTTCCACTACCGAAGTCTAGATAGGGCTCTATCTAGAGATAAAACATATTTCTCCATATTTTTTTTTTCCTTTCTTCTCTCTTCCTTTACCTTTTAAGTTATACTTAACTACATTGTTAGTCTACGACAAGAAGTCTAATTAGCATTTCAGTTTTCATTTCAGACATTCTCGGACTGGATCACTCCTGAGTCTTCATCATGGCATACACTTCACTGGGATGTCGACCAACAGTGATATCTCACAACGTCAAAGGGTTAAATATACCAGAAAAGCGCACTACCCTACTCAGGGAAATTAAGCGAGGTAAGCCACATTTTGTGTTGTTGCAAGAAACACACTTTAAGACACACCAGATACCCAGACTCACCGACTCAACTTTCACAAGAGTATTTCATGCTACTAATGATTGTGCCAAATCAAAGGGAGTCTCTATATTAGTGAGCAAGGACGCTCCCTTTGAGTTGACGGAACAAATGATTGACCCAGAAGGCAGATTTCTGTTTCTAAAAGGGAAATATGAAGGTACTCCTATTACTATAGCAAATGTCTACTTCCCAAACAAGGCACATTTAACTTTTTGTAAAAAAGTGGTTCACCAGCTCCAGGGGTTCACTTCCGGCTGCTTAATATTGGGAGGAGACTTCAACATCCCTCTGAATCCATTGACAGACACCTCGAATGGTGTTACTAGCATCAGATATAGGATACTTAAAAGTATTAAAACACTCTTACATTCCCTTCAACTAGTGGACTCTTGGAGATTTCTCAACCCGGATGGGCGAGATTTCACCTTCTACTCGAATCCACACAAGAAATATTCCCGGCTGGATTATCTCTTTATCACACAATCTGATCTTCCTGTCCTTACAGAGGCCCATATAGGGGTACAATCCATTTCGGATCATGCCCCCATAGCTTTGTCCTTAGACCTAATTAATTCATCGCCAAAACCTCAGATGTGGAGACTAAACTCTTCCATACTGTCTGATCCAACTCTTCTGCCCAAATTGACTGATACTCTCAAAGACTATTTCATTCATAACAACACCCCAGAGACTGATCCTCTCATAATCTGGGAGGCCCACAAATGCACAGTAAGGGGCGAATTGATAAAAATGGGTTCTCAACGTAAAAAAAAAAGAGAAAAAGAAATTAAAACATTATATGAGCGTATACATAATCTTGAATCTTTACATAAACAATCCCTATCAGTCATTTCCGCCACGGAGTTGTTAGCCACTAGGAAAGAACTGCAGCTAATTCTTGATAACAGGACTAAACGCTTCCTGTTTTTCAAAAGAAGAATATATTATGAGTCAGGTATTAAGACAGGGAGAGCTTTAGCCAGAGCTCTACGAGATCATAAGTATGGCAACACCATTACGGGCATTAAACGAAAACAAGGCACATTAGTTGTTACCACAGAGGCAATAGCAAAACACTTTCACTCATTCTATACCGATCTCTACAACCTTCCACGACAACACAGACAACCAGACATGATAGGAGACAGAACTCAGATCATACAAGATTTCCTAAATAAAAGTGGACTACCCTCACTTAATGAAATAGACGCTAATGCTCTCGAACGCCCGATAGATTTAATAGAAACTAGAAACGCTATCAAACACCTGAAACTGGGCAAGAGCCCGGGACCAGATGGTTTCACAGCTATTTATTATAAAACTTTCATAGACTTATTGACAGACCCATTGGTGAGGGCATTGAACTCCTTGTCCAAACCCAGAGAAGTGACTCCAGACTTGCTCTCTGCCTTCATAACGGTAGTACCGAAACCTGGTAAGGATCCCTCGGAGTGTGCAAGCTATCGCCCCATCTCATTACTTAATCTGGATATAAAGATATTTGCAAAGATACTCGCCGACAGATTAAGACCCCACCTACAACAGCTGATCGGACCAGAACAGGTAGGCTTTATGCCAGGTCGCGAGGCTAAAGATAATGTAATCAAGTCATTGCTCCTAATTCACTCAGCTAGATCTCATGGCACGGAAGGCCTTCTCCTGTTAACAGACGCGGAGAAGGCCTTTGATCGTGTGGCATGGGACTATATGCTGGCAACGTGTGGACATGTCGGTCTGGGCTCTAAGATGTTGGCGTGGATCTCAGCTCTGTATCAAAATCCAACAGCAAAGCTAAAAATAAATGGCACACTTTCCGAGAAGGTCCATATTACTAATGGGACGAGGCAGGGTTGTCCTCTTTCACCCCTCCTATTTATATTGTCATTGGAGCCTTTTATCAGAACGATCAATGCTGACCCTTCTATAACTGGCTTCCGGGTATTGGACAGGGAGTTCAAGATAGCTGCCTATGCGGACGACTTATTATTCTTTCTAACCAATCCCCATGTCACCATTCCCAACCTATCTAGAATGTTCACACATTATGGATATATCTCCAACCTAAAGATAAATTACTCTAAATCGGAGGTCATGATTGTGACTCTACCGGAACACACGTTAAGGTCCACAGTAGAGAATTCTCCCTTTAAGTGGGACTCTAAGTCCTTAAATTGACACCTAAAATTGAGTCAATTTACGAATATAATTTTCCTCCATTAATTAAAAACATTGAAAGGGATTTAGCCAAATGGCATGCCGGAACCTTCTCCTGGTTTGGCCGAGCAGCCATTGTTAAAATGACTGTCCTCCCTAGGCTTTTATACTTCATGCGTACTTTACCAATTAAACTACCAAGTAGTATGTTTGCAAGTCTACGCTCTATGCTCCTGAGATTCATTTGGTCACATAAAAAACCAAGAATTAAATACACAACTCTAACAAGACTAAAAGAGCATAGAGGGATAGGTCTGCCCAACTTTAGAGACTATTACTTATCTTCCCATCTCGCGAGAATCATCGATTGGAATTGCCACCAAAAATCTAAAGATTGGGTTAATTTAGAAAGGGATCTTAACTCTATCCGGCTGCAATTTGCGCCTTGGATACCTTGGTCAGCATATCCGATTGACTTAAAACAACACCCCCTAACAGGAACCACTCTAAAATTGTTCCATGAGCTAAATAGAGAAAAAATGACCTCTTCTATACTGGGACCGCTTACCCCACTAATAGATAACCCTGATTTTATCCCAGGGATGAGGAACCCTCAACTCAGGTCACAAAGTCACAATAAACCACTTTTAGCCAGAGACTGCTACAAAAACGGTGGAATTAAAGACTTTTCCACCCTTAAAGACGATAACAACTTACCTCAGATGCCATTTTGGGCATATCTTCAAATCCGAAGTTATCTTTACAACAGAGGCAGACTAGGAAATTTCTCCAGGCCTCTGACGGAACTTGAGTCGGTGTGTCTCTCTAGAGAGAAGGTTGACAGAACAACCTCGCTAGCTTACGCCTGGTTACAAGAAGATAAAAGACCAACAGATGACAGACTCAGGAGGAGATGGTCCGAGATAATACAGGTAAATATCTCTTCCAAACAATGGAAGAATGCATGTATCTTATCACATAAGTGTTCAATTAGCACTAAAATGCAGGAAACAGCATACAAGTTAATGACTCATTGGTACTTAACTCCAGTGAAGCTGAGTAAGTGGAACCCTCAGATATCGAATTTGTGCTGGAGATGCATGTCAGACACGGGCTCCTTATTCCATATTTGGTGGCAGTGTCCCCTAATTACTCCTTTTTGGGACAAGGTAAAAGAGCTAATTTCAGTAATTACAGCAACCACCTTAACACTTGACGCGGCTTGTTGCCTGTTACACATCTCAACTTGGCCACTAAAGAAATACAAACATTCTCTTACAAAACATTTATTAAATGCTGCGAAATCGCTTATTCCGATTCACTGGAACTCCACTAAGATCCCTTCGATTGTAGAATGGATCCACAAAGTGGTAGAAATTTATGAAATGGAAGACACGTTAGCACAGTCCAATGAACAGGTAGAAAGATTTCATAAAACATGGCAACCATGGACGATTTTTAAATACTCGGCCTTTAATGAGTATACAGCTGGAAACAATACCGAGACTGATATTGTATGAATAATTAATTAACGGTTAGGAACCCTGATTGGTCAAGAAAGGAGTATATAAGTAGACGAGTACTATTCCCTATGCTTGAAATTTTTTTTTTTTTTTCTTTTCTCTCCTTCAGTTTTCCTTCTTCTCCTTATGATTATTTCTATACTGCTAAGAGAGTACAAAAGTCAGGTAACTATATTATCACACAACAGTTCAAGGAATCTAGAATAAACAGTTGGAGACATGCAAACTATAGAGAATTAAAAAGTAATGACCCAACAGAGATGTCTAGTATATGCAGACCCATCTTTGAGTGAATACAAAGTTGAATATTTACATGTTCCTTAGTTACAAGAAGCTTATTTAAATAAGAATAATTTGATGTGATTATTGAAAACCTGAATTGTAATGAAGCATTTTATTTTTCAATAAAAAACTTGTTATGCAAAAAAAAAAAAAAACAGATATCTAACAAGTAGAATTATGACAATATATTTTCAAATTACCAATTCGAGAGGAAGCAATTTAGGTCTAGCTCAACATTGAGCCCATAAGGATGTAAAGTACAAAGCCGGTGGATCCATTGGGTTTCATTCTGTGAAATGGCTCTCTTAAGATCAGAGCCTCGCAAATGCCCCTCAACTTTATCAATTCCACAGAAGGTCAGTAAGCTGGGGTCCCTATTGTGGAATAGCCTAAAATGGTTTGAAAGGCTTAGTATAGCCTTTCTTAATTCTATTGACGTGTTCTCCAAGTCTAACCCCTAGCTGTCTGGTGGTCCTCCCCACATATTGCAGATTACATGGGCAGGATAGTAGATAAGTCACATGCTTGGCTCATCAGTGCCGCCTCATCAGTGCCCATCAGTGCCGCCTCATTAGTGCCCATCAGTGAAGGGGAAAACAACATTTTATGACAGAAACTGAGAAAAACTTTTTATTTTCCTAGTTTGTTTAGCAAAAAATAAAAACCCCAGAGGTGATCAAATACCATCAAAAGAAAGCTCTATTTGTGGGAAGAAAATGATAAAAAATTAAATTTGGGTACAGTGTTGCATGACTGCGCAATTGTCATTCAAAGTGCGACAGCGCTGAAAGCTGAAAATTGTCCTGGGCAGGAAGAGGTGAAAGTGCATGGCATTGAAGTGGTTAAGGGAACAGGATCCGTTTTTATTCCTTTAGGTTAACAAACACTTTAATACTTGCTCTGTATATATTATTTTCATTGGAACTGTATGCTTTGTTTATCTGGTCCCCATGAGGGTTTTTTTCTATGGGTTGTTTTTAGTACATGAGAATGTAACTAAACTCCAATGGTTTTCAACATACCTTCTTGCTTTGTGTTAAGGGGTCTCCTGAATCACTCATTAATTTAGTCTTGAACCCACAGAGACATGGTAACTAATATCCGCGGACTGCGTTTGCCTCAAAAATTTTGTAAAGCGTGGCATTAACTCCGCCATCTTGCCCCACACATTGTGCTGGTTCATGAGAACCACTTCACGGGCAAATCTACACCTGAACTTCCACAGTCTGTATTTACAAAATGGTACCTTTGCCCATCCCCTATATCTAAAGGCAAGGGAGTAGCAATTTTTATTCATAGGACCTGTCACTTTGTTCAGTTATCACAACTCACCGAGTATGATGACTGGGCACTGTCCAAGGCAAGATTTTTTACCATAGTCAATATTTATGCCCCTAATACTCGTTCCATTAACTTTTTTGTCTAGTACCCTGAGGAGGTTGACTGAGTTCCAGGAAGGTCTCTTAATTTTTAGGGGGGATTTAATTTACTTCCAGACCCCCTATTGGATACATCCTCTGGGGAAACTTCCTTCTCTTTTAATGCTCTCAAATACTTTAAGAAAATGCTTGCTACCCTGTATCTGGTGGATTGCTGAGGAGCTAAACACTCCTTCAATAAGGACTACAGCTATTATTCTAGTGTACATGACTCCTACTCTAGACTAGACCTTATTGTTGTTGATCAGTATTACCTGCATTGCGTCCAGGACATGTCTATTGATCACATTACCATATATGACCATGCCCCGGTCTCTGTCACTTTTTCACTTACTGATATTGGCCGCAAAGACTGGACCTGGCTGCTCAATGAAAACCTTTTAGACAATAGTACTGACCTAGCAGATTTGGAATCCTCCCTTAAATCTTATTTAGAATTGAACATCATCAGCAAGGTCTCCATGCAGTTTGTATGGGAGGGACATATGGCAAGTATCCGAGGAGTACTGATAGCAGATGGTTCTAGAATTAAGAAGCTTAAACTACAGGAAATTCATGGTCTCCTAAAGGAAATAAAAAATAATTGAGCATAGACACTAAAGCATCCCAAGCTACAGGAGTTACGGTCTAGGCCCTCCAATTGTCTTGATCATAAAGCCAGAAATAAGCTAAGGTACTACGCTCATGAATGTTTTTGAGCATGGAAACAAATGTGGCCGCCTTTTAGCACACACTTTGCAGAAAAGTCTGCACCATATGCATAAGCTGATGATACACAACAACTCCATCACAGACACCACTCACGGGAGTTTTAGTCTTTTTATTAGTCTCTGTATAATCTTAAAGCCGAGTTCCACTCAAAAATGGAAATGTAGCTGCTGAATTTTATATGGGTGGAACTCCGCTTTAACTCCCCTCTGCATCCTCAAAGTGAACATCAAAAACATCAAGCACCCTCATATAACGTTATCTACAGGAAGTTGATTATCTTAGTCTGTCCCAAGAGATTTTTCAGGATATAGAATGCCCATTCACCTCTCTAGAACTGGCTTCCATGATTTCAGAACTTTCCAAAGGAAAAACCCTGGGCCCTGATGGTTTCCCTAACACCTATAATAAGAAACTGTCACACCTTCTGCTGGAACCCATCTGCAACAATATTAATACTATATTTGTTGACAGCTCCTTCCCCAGAGAAAGCTTTAGCCACTTGACCTCCGGAAGGTTTTACCCCTTCCTGACCAGAGCATTAATTGCTATTTGGCACTGTACTACGTTAACTGGTAATTGCGTGGTCATGTAACACTGTACCCAAACTTATTACAAAATGATGTCCTTTTTTCCCACAAATAGAGCTTTTTTTGGTCGTATTTGATCACCACTAGGATTTTTATTTTTTGTGATATAAATCAAAAAAGACCAAAAAAAACAAAACAATATTTTCTACTTTTTGTTATAAAAATATACAATAAACGCAAATGCTGTCATACATTTAGGCCAAAATGTATTCAGCAACATGTCTTACCTCCTCTTTTACTTTCTGACTGCCTATCACGTATTTTGAGGTGCTAAAATGCCAGGGCAGTACAACCCACCCCCCAAATTACACCTTTTTTGAAAGTAGACATCCCAAGGAATTTGCTGAGGCATGCTGAGCCCATGCAATATTTTATTTTTTGTCACAACTTTTTCAAAATGACAGCAGAATTTTTTTTATCTTTTACACAAAGTTGTCACCTAAATTATATATTGCTCACATATGCCATGGGTATGTGTGAAATTACACCCCACAATACATTCTTCTGCTTCTCTTGAGTATGGGAATACCACATGTGTAAGAGTTTCTTTAAACCATCTGTGTACAGGTGCCAAAAACCTAATCACTGCCTTTAGGATTTCAAAGGGCATAGTTTGCTTATTTCACTTCCTCACTACCTATCACAGATCTGGAGGTCCTGAAATGCCAAGATAGAGCAAACCCCCCCAAAATGACTGCTTTTTGTAAAGTAGACAACCCAAGCTATTTGCTGAGAGGCATGTTGAGCCCATGGAATAATTTATCTTTTGCCTCAAGTTTCTGGAAAATGACATAAAAAAATGTTTTCTTTTTTTTTCTACACAAAGTTGTCAGTTAAATGATATATTGATGAGACATGCCATGAGTTTATGTGGAATTACACCACATAATACATTCTTCTGCTTCTCCTGAGTACGGGGATACCACATGTGTGAGAGTTTTTTGGACCCTAGCTGTGTACAGGTGCCCAAAACCAATCACATCCTTCAGGATTTCAAAGGGTGTAAATTGCTCATTTCACTTCCTCACTACCTATCACAGTTTCAGAGGCCGATTTAACTGACAACTTTTTTCTGTAATTTTCCAGAAACTTGTGGCAAAAAATAAAATATTCCATGGGCACAACATGCCTCTCAGAAAATAGCTTGGGGTGTCTACTTTCCGAAAAAGGGGTCCGGGAGGGGGGGGGGGTTGTGCTATCTTGACCTCTAAAATTGTGATAGGTAGTCAGGAAGTGTAATGAAGCCTGAAGGTACTTATTGGATTTCAGGGTCCTGTATGCAGCTATACTGACAAAAAGTCTCTCACATGTGGTATCCCCATACTCAGGCGAAGTAACAGATTGCATGTTGGGGTGTAATTCCCCATATACTAATGGCAGGTGGGAGAGCTGAATCATTAAAGTGAAAACTTTGTGTAAAAAAAAAAGAATGTCATTTACCGGAAACTTGTGACAAAAGATAAACTATTCCATGGACTCCACATGCCTCTCAGCAAATACCTTGGAGTGTCTACTTTCCAAAAAAGGGTAATTTGGGGGGTGTTTGAACTGTCCTGGCATAAAACTACAAAATTACAAGCTTATGCCACACATCACTTCCACTTGAAGACAAAGCCTTTTCAATGCACAAAAACAGAATATATTGCCAATTGATTTTGTAAAATATAAAAAATGATCATATGCTGAGTAAATAGATACCAAACATGGCATGCTTTAAAATTGGGCACGTCCATGCAGCTGAGACAAACTACGTACATTTTTAAAAGCCTTTAAAAGCCTTTACAGGTTACCACTTTAGGTTTACAGAAGAGTTTTGTGCTAGAATTACTGCCCTCGATCTGAAGTTCATGGTGATACCTCATATGCATGGTGCTGTTTACATACAACAGGAGACCAATGCTTGAGTTTGTCTGCACAGCGGGACAGGGGGACAGGGATGCTTTAATTTTTTTTTTACTTTTTATTTAGCATTTTTATTGTTTTTGATCACTTTTATTGTGATAACAGGGAATGTAAATATACCCTGTGATACTCTTTTATGAAAAATGTCAGCGTCTATTAGACTGTAGATCTCTCATTTGCCCTTAAAGCATCTGACCACATCAAGATTGGTGTGCACAGATGCTTTTCCAATTCAAAAATGGTGCTGTTTATATCCGGTGACATTGAAGTGAAGAAATGGTCATAGCTTCCGGTTTCTTAGGCCATAAAGATGATTGGAGCCATTCCAGTCTTCGATCAGCTCTATGGTCAGCTGGCAAGACCACCGGCTGCATTCTTAGGTTCCCCAGTGAAACAGGAGAGCCCAAAAAAAATTGTGGAAGGCTGCGGGAGGAGGGGAGTACAGGTTCATATACTGAGCCTGATTCTGACAGCGAGGAATCCCCATCGCTCTCATCTGTTATGTTCAATATCCTGTAGGCCTACCTTTCATTGGACATTTTGACCACTAAATTTACAGGTACCTAGTGCGACTCACAGGTAAAAAAAGGACCTGGCTGTCAGGGACTGTTTGAACCTCTACAAATAAAATTTACCTGCTAGTGCTAGCAGAGATCAGGCCTGATCTGTGGTTGTGTGTATCAGAAGTGATAGTGATCTACTAACACTGCACTTGTTAGGGGGAGTGGAGGGGTAAACGCAGGTGCTAGCAGGTTTTGGGCTGATCCTGCTAATGCTGCGTTTTTGGGGACACTAAACTATTGGGGACACTGGTATCATTCTGATCTGATCAAAGATATTGATCCATTCAGACACTATACTAGTAATGGAGGCTTATAGTGTGTGTGTGTTACTGGCAATCAAAGGGTTAAAAGTTATAATGAATATGTGGCAGGCAATCTGATGCTATCGGGGATTGACTCTAACTGACACAAAAGCTATACACTGTACTAATGATACTCTGACAGGATAGGAAAAGGGTTAAATGCGGGGAGATCAGGGGGTTGAAATTTATTAGGGAATATGTGGCAGGCAAACTGATGCTATCTGGGATTGATGCTAACTAGTGGTGGCTGGTGATCCATTGTTTGGGGGAGGGGCGGCAAAACAACCCCCCTCGGCAGCCAGCCCCGCACTTACCCCATCCAGGTTGTGGGCAGCTTTGGCAGCTTCCCTGGCTTCTCCTCCTGGCCAATCCAGTTGCTTCTCCTCCCAGCCAACCCAGTCTTAAGACCCACTTCCTGATTGACTGGGAGGAGAAGCAGGAAGACAAGCAGGATGTTACAAGTGGGTGCACTGTGCCCTGAGCCCAATCTTTTCAAAGCCAATTAGAGCCTCTGGCTCTAATCATGTGCTTCTAAAAGAAATAAAATAAATAAATCCATGCATTCAGCGCCCAGCATGGAGATTAGGGGCCGGGCGCATGGAAATTAGGGGGGCAGCACCCCTGTGTCCCTTTGTGGAGCAGCCAATGCTGATGCTTTTTTGCACAGTAGCTGTTGTCTCTTTTTTATGTGGAACCGAAAAGGGCTCCACAAGGGAAGAGCTCATCATTTCCTGTGCATGTGTTTTGTAAAATTGTACAATTTGTCGTGGTTGGGATGATCTTGTGGAAGGCACTGCCAATTGTTGTTAAAATATAGGAAACACATAATTATGTCATAACGTGTCCTGGACATGACAGCAGAATATATTGGAATGTGGTGGATGTGGTGGGTGGACCAGTAGGCATGCAGTTTGTTCTTCTTTGTAAGCCCCATATTGAATATAAGGCCCAAAAACAATTTAACTCGTCTAGTGTGAGACATAGCCAATGGAACATACGGGCGTAAGATGAATTAGGGTTGGATGTAATAAATTTCTCTGCATAGAGATTTGTTTGGTCCACCATGTACTGCAACTAATCTTTGGGGAAAAGACATATAAAAATAAACTAATTGGGAAAAAATTTGTAGTGTTGGGCTGTACACCTGGCTGTGTGGTGAAAGGGGCGATTATAGGGGACCCTGAGCTGACAGGTAACCATAAGGGGTTTGCCAGGGCATTGGGAAGGTAGGACTGGGCCTTGATTCTTTGGGTTGGGTGTGTAATTCCACTACTGGTACTGGGCTCCTCTTCCTGTGGTCTGGTGCTGCTGGTGGAAGGCAGGGCTTCTGATCTTGGTCCTGACCTCCTTATTCTCTGATTTACTACCCTCTACTGGCTCGTATTCCGAACCAGAATCAGATGATGGGAGCTCCCCACTGCTCTCTCATCTGGCATAGTAAGGATGTTATATGCCTCCTCTTTGAGACATGATGGCGGTACTGATGGCGGGCCTGTGTGAGATTACTGCTGGGGGTATTGACAGGTCAGTGATGGCGGGCCTGTGTAACGGTACTGATGGCAGTACTGATGGCGGGCCTGTGTGTCAGTACTGATGGAAGTACTGATGGTGGGCCTGTGTGATGGTAGGAGGAGTTTTCAATCTCCTCTGACTGTCCTATGAGGCTGCTGGACCCCTGACCCTCTGTTTGGACAGTGCTGATTGGCTCTGTGCTAATCACCTGCACCCTCCCAGGAAAAGAAAAACTCTCTAGCAATACACACCAAACTGAGCATATGCAGAGTTACTCCAAAGGCTCTCTACTATCAGGAAATATATTGGGGACAGTGGAAAAAAGGAGGATCAGAGAAGACAGGATCAAACAGCCTTTTTAAACAATGCAGAGGATTAACCCCACAGTGACAACAAGCATGCATTACTGCATATACAGACTGATTTTACTGTTGTGGGTTTAGTAACACTTTAACTCCCATAAATCTACAATGGACTTATAGTGTGTGGAACTCATTACCTGCCAAAGCATTGGCCAGTGGTCATTGACAGCTATTTGTAATGTATTATGGGATGTTCGGCAGAGTGATTCTTACTGAATGTCCCAAAAGTTGTGATTTTGTCTGAACAACCAAAAGTTGGTCTGAACTTAGGTGTGGACTAAACTCTTGGCTCATCCCTTCTGGAAAGCGATGAATTCGATTTCCACTCCCTTTTCATGGAGGAAAGTTATATTAGTAGCTCTTTTCTCTCACTTTCGTGTTTTTTTTTGCTAAGCAGCTATCTGAATCAAGTGGCCTCTGAATTTCACCTTGTAAGCTTCCCATAGAAAAGCAATGATTAATCAAATGCAAATGATTAAAGAGGAAATTCTGTATGTGGTTTGGATGTGCAGGGATGTGCCCTAAGTGGCGACCAGGGATTTATTCAATCTCCATTTAAAAGAGAGAGGGCTTGTCATGCAGGGACAGCTTATAATGCAGAATAAGGGGGTTCTCATCTGGCCAGGGTCTGGAAAAGATGTCCACTTTAGAAACTAAGGCCCCTTTCACACGAGGCGGGCTCCGTTTCTACGGAGCCCGCCTCGGTCCGCCGGCTCAGCGGGAGATCAGTCCGTTGATCTCCGCTGAGCCGGCGGATGACAGGTCCCTCTCTGCTCACTGAGCGGGGAGGGGCTTGTCAGGCGCCGCTGCCGCCTATGGAGGGATCGGACGAAAACGGACAGCGTGTCCGTTTTCGTCAGATCTCACCCGATCCGATCCGCCAGCGACGGACCTGGACGTAGAGCCCATACGTCTGCTTTTAGCGGATCGGACGGGGTCGGATGTCAGCGGACATGTCTCCGCTGACATCCGACGGTCCATAGGCTAACATGGATCGCCCGTTCAGGTCCGCCATCAAAACTGACAGGCGGATCTGAATGGTCCGATCGTGTGAAAGGGGCCTAAAGATAATTGTTGAAATAGCACAAAGATGTGGTCTATCTGATAGAAGTTTGAATGAGGGCTAGAATAATTCATTACAAGACCCTAGTTTGGGGGGGGGGTGAACTTCCTGCCAGGTATCTGTTTTTATTATTATTTGTTTGTCTGTCTTCAAAATGTATTAATTAATTAATATAGGCTGACTTTGTTCTTCAAAGCAAAGTCAAACTGTCAAACTTGATTGAATTGATTTGCCCAATCTTCAAGTGTGAGTCGGAATTGATCTTTAAATGTTTGTCCATTCCTTATTGAACATGAATATTATTGCTGAATTTAAATTCAATCTCTAATATTTAAAAGTGTTAGACCACATTTAGATGAGTTCTCCTTTTCTGATGAAGACATTTTGCAACCTCTATTTCTTCCAGAGGAACGTTAGTATCTTGCTAATTTCAATGGCACAAGGACAGGTAAGTACCTGTCTTGTCAGGGGTGCAGAAAAGGGATGAGCCGAACACCCCCCTGTTCGGTTCACACCAGAACTTGCGAACAGGCAAAAAATTTGTTTGAACACGCAAACACCGTTAAAGTCTATGGGACACGAACATGAATAATCAAAAGTGCTAATTTTAAAGGCTTATATGCAAGTTATTGTCATAAAAAGTGTTTGGGGACCTGGGTCCTGCCCCAGGGGACAAGGATCAATGCAAAAAAAAGTTTTAAAAATGGCCTGAAGGGCCTGGTATGGAATTTAGGGGGACTCCCATGTCATTTTTTTTTTAAATTTGGTTCGGGGTTCCCCTGTGGGGAATTCCCATGCTGTTTTTATCAATTAACTTTTATGTGTATTGTCGGACCGGCAATTAATTAATAGCCGCAAGTAGTTTTAAATGACTTTTTTTCCTTTAAAATGTCATTTTGCTGTCAGACTGTCAGAAATGACTGAAACATGCGCCCCTTTACAGGCATACTATAGACACCCCCCAGGTACTAAATTTAAAGGGATATTACACTTTTATTGTTTCGCTTTAAGCATTAATAAAATCACTGCTCCCGAAAAATTGGCCGTTTTTAAAACTTTTTTTTGCATTGATACATGTCCCCTGGACCCAGGTCCCCAAACACTTTTTATGACAATACCATGCATATAAGCCTTTAAAATTAGCACTTTTGATTTCTCCCATAGACTTTTAAAGGGTGTTCCGCAGCATTCGAATTTGCTGCGAACACCCCAAATTGTTCGCTGTTCGGCAAACTGGCGAACAGCCGATGTTCGAGTCGAACATGAGTTCGACTCGAACTCGAAGCTCATCCCTAGTGCAGAAGAGGTCCATTGAAAGTTACTAAATGTAAGATCAAAATAATTGTAATGGTAATTTCTAAATGTGCCCTTCTCTGCCATAAATATTTTTGCCTTTACAGTTCAGAACAAACACCTATAAATGTTTTGGCTTTTATTTCTGCTATCCACAATGTTAACCAGAATCCAGAAATTTTGCCCAATATTACACTGGGATTTCAAGTGATAGATTCATGTTTACATCCATGTTTGGCTGTAAAGGATGTTCTAAGCATTTTATCTGGGCTACAGAAGGCAGTCCCCAATTACTCATGTTATGGAGAAGCTGAACTGGTGGGATTTATTGGAGATCAATACTCAGTTACAACAATTCCAATGGCACAAATATTGGGAATTTATGGATATACACAGGTAGGTCTTTCATCTTTGCCCTCAAGACCATCAAGTGCAAAATTCAAATAAAACGTAGCTACAATGAAACAAAAAGAAAAAGTTTTCAAATTCAACTGAAATTATTGTGAAGAATATTTTTTTTGTGCATGGAACTCCTCCCTGCTCCATATAAACTTTTATCTTATGTAGCGCACCCTCTAAGGAGCTACAGATGAACTGGATCCCTCACTCCTGCACACCCAGGCACACCAAACCCCCACAGGCACTCCAGAGTCAGAGAACAGTCCGTGATCCTGTTTTTGTTATTTATTGAGTGTTAACAAGTTTGATAGGGATAGGAGGTCATGGGATGTCCACTTGACTTCAGCAACAAATATTAGGCAGCAGCTTCAGGGACATCTTCCTACACACAGTCTATATACAGTCTCCTTAACTCTCCTCCTGCACACACTTCATTGCTGACTCCAGCTGAATCACTGTTGGAAGATATGACAGTCAGTTTTTTAGCAAAGGCCCACAAGGGTGGAGTGACAACTCATGGGGCCCCCGGGCAATAGGAGTTCATGGGGCCCCCTGTATCCACGCTGTTATGTATTAGTGTGTTATACTGCTCACCATCCAGTAGGAGGAAGCATTGTAAATATGTTCTTTTTATTGTTCTGGTAGACATGGACAGGCATTCACAGGACTCTTTTAGAGCATCTTTGGTTTCTGTATGTCTGTGTTGGATTAAGTAAAAGAGTCCTGTGAATGCCTGTCCATGTCGATGGTTCAAATACATTTTAAAATACACAAAACTGGTGAGGAGGATGGGATTTCAGTGAATGGACATTGCAGAAGCACAGGTAATCAGCTTGAGTGAAGAGTCAGAACTTGTGTTTTAGAGACACATCTATAAATATCTTCAGCGTGGCTTCTCTGGGACACATGGAGGAACTTGATGTGGCTAATCCATCCTCATGGGACTCGTATGCTGACAGGTTAGAGTTTTTCCTGGAAGCTGTGCAGAAAAGAGCTGTGTCACTGAGTTTTATTGGATCTAAGAATTTTTTTTTCAAATAACAGTTTTATTGGTTATCTCAGCAGGTAAAAGAACATAGACAAAACACAGTAAGTTCCAGACAGTGTTAGAACAGGGATATTTAAGGCCTCTTGAGCCCCCTCCCTAGGGAAAGAGAGCCTTGACTGATGGGGGCATGGCCAGGTGTAAAGATTGGTAATGATTGGTAGAAACATGGGGGTGGGATTGGCCTGAGCTCAGGGAATGTGTGCCCCAGGGAATTCTGGGTCTTTCAGAAGAATCGAATGGAAGAGCTTCCCACCCTCCCACCCTCCCACCCCTTTTTTCCTCTGTTACGGTATGTCACAGCTTGCTGTGGTTTCTTGACCTTGCCAGCATTTAAAGTTGCTGAATGGGCTATGCCCTTGATGGAAAATTGGAAGTAGGCTGTCTGTCCAGCACTTATTGTAAGGACAGGCCCCACTTCCCCCTTTTTGGATTTGAGTGCTCACAGTATGACTGTGACTGGCACTGGTTAAATGTGTTTACATGTTACATGTTGGTATTTTAATAAAGCTGTGGCCTTGCCCTTTCCAACCCAATGGTTGTAAGTGTTTTATTCAATGGGGTAAAAGGTCAAGGGTGAGGGGGATTTGATCCCATTGGAATACATTAATTGGGACCTAGGCCCATTTTTCCTTAGCAGTCAAGCCAGTACAGACATTGTGGCAGTAATTGGTGCAGGATCATTGCTAAATCATACCATGAGTTAGATAATAATTGAAATTTGCCATTGGCTAGGTGAGAGCCTATGGAATGTGAGAGAGAACATTAAAGAAAAGATTGAAAGGAAAGAAGGTGTAAGAGTCTACGGCTTACTACGCAACAATGATGTGTTTCCGCAAGAGGAAATCTGTGCCAACCAATGGCGACCCTAGGGGGGGCCAGAGGGGGCCCTGACCCCCCCAACATTATGCTGGGCCCCACCATGTGCCCCCCCCAAAAACAATTTTTTCTTTTTTTTTTTAATTTTTTTTTTTTTTTTTTTTACAAAAAGGCAATTACTTTTTGTTTGTATTCATATCGGATGTGCCGTATCTTACTCGGGCCACCGCTGGGGTAACACTATTGAGAGGGAGAATGTCCCCAGTCAGCTCCTGCAGGTGATTCCTCCCCCCTCCCTCTGCTCGCTGACACTGCATAATGCAAGCGCTCACACAACCACGGCCGCCCGATCTGCTCATTCCCCTGCATCCTAATTGGCAGGGAGAAGAGCGAGTTGCAGGAAGGACTCCACCAGGACTCTCAGTTACTGAAAAAACAGACTGATTTCTCCCATCCTTAGGACAGGAGAACGAGCCTGTAAATTCCAAGAAATGCCAGACCAGCGCTTTCAATAGCAGGGGCAGGACAGCAAGAGGAGGCTGGGGAACCCCACAGTGGCAGAACACCAGGGCCCGGTGGCAAGACAACCTTTGCAACCCTGATAGTTCTCCCACTGCTTTGGACCCTTATATTTTCTTGGTATGCTGGTGACATATATCTCTTGTTCTCTGTCAACCTGCGGGGCCCCAGTAGGAAGGGAGCTCACTGCAGAACACGTGAAAGGGCCATTGTGGGATCGTAGTAAAGGGGTAAAGGGCCCCAGGATAGATAAAATATATATAGATCTATCTATCTATCTATCTATCTATCTATCTATCTATCTATCTATCTATCTATCTATCTATCTATCTATCTATCTATCTATCTTTGCATTTTATATTGCTCCCCTATTTTTGTCCCTGTCCCCCCATGTGCCCCCCCTAAATATGAAAGCTGGAGACGCCACTGGTGCCAACTGAGCATGCGCCAAAGACGCCTCAGGCCGCCAACCTGCATTTGCGCAGAAGACTTGATGGAAGAGGGCAGGAAATTGCCCAGGAAGTGCACAGGAAGTGACCTCAACCCGATGGAAAAAGGTGAGAAATTACTCAGGAGGCGCACAGAAAATGACATCAACCTGATGGAAAAAGGTGGGAAAATCCCTAGGAGGTGCACAGGAAGTGACCTCAAACTTCCCTATATAAGCCCAGCCCAGACACTGCCAAATTGATGGATTATCTTCAGTCCCCCCTTGTTCCTGTGCTAGTGTGTGATTTGACTACTCTTGATTGCTGCTTGCCATTGGCCATACATTGGATCCATGTTTAAAAAGAATAGCTACACCGACCTTATCAGGGGTTAAACGCCTGATAGACCTGAGGGTAATGTCTGGAAGCTAACGTGAAGGAGTCCCCCTTGTTAAAGTGGGTCTCCTGAATCAGGATGATATCTGCCTGTGATTGCCTGAACTCCCTAAGCGCCAGATGTCTTTTCCTGTTGGAGTTTAGGCCATGAACATTTAATGACATAACCTTAGCCATGGTGCTGGATATATGCAAACATAAAATCACTTATCTGGTCCATCTGGTGGAATGCTGTGGTGTAGAGGCCGGGAGTGCGCCATCTCGAGGAGAGGATCTGGATGGTTGCTAGGAGCATAGGGTGAGCCAGTTGAGGAGAAACAGAGAGAAAAACAGAAACAGGGAAAAAAGAAAGGGGTAGATCAATACTACATACAGTAGGCAAAACACACATTGCTAATAAGCTCTGTGCAGCCTGTGGGATACAGGGCTAACTAAGTTCCTATATGTCCTCCTGGCCAACAGTAGGAAACAGGCCAGGGCTACACAGAGAACCGCAGTGAAAGTTATCAAAAGTCAACAATAAAGTATCAAAGGAACTCTAGGGGGTAAACCAAGGGGGGTCTAGTAATCGGAAGGGTAACCACTCTCAAATCTCTATCGAGATGTGCCCAGTAAACTAAACAAGGGTAAAACAGGGACCCAAGGGGGCCGTGTATAAGGCTGTAGGGTGGGCCAGGGATGTCAACTAGGAGGAAGTCATACGCTGTTGTGACAGATAGGGAGGCCCTGCTTTAGTCAGCCATTTTTTGGTTTGGCAGCTTTACAGGGACTGTCTGGACCATGTGAGCGTTTAGCTGGCGGGACCTTCTGCCATACTGTGGGCAGGGCAGTGGGGTAGGCATGAGGTCCTGTTTTTGGGGGACTGGAATCCCCAGAGTATCGCAGAAAGTTTCCAGGTCTTCCGGATAGTGTAGCACCGCAGATTGTCCCTGTCGTCTTGCTGTGAGGCTGAAAGGGAATCCCCAGCGGTAGACTATGTCTTCTTCCTGCAGCGAATGGAGAAGGGGTTGGAGGAGCCTGCGCTTTTGTAGGGTAATCCAAGAGAGGTCCAGGTATTGCTGTACCAGTATGTTGTCAAAGACTGCTTTGAGGATTGAGCGGGCCTTATGATATCTTCTTTCAGGGGGTAGGAGTAAACTTTGCAAATTACATCACAGGGTTTGGAGGCAGGACCTTTAGGGTGCAGGGCACGGTGTGCTCTATCCATTTCAATGTGTTTGTCCTGGTGTTCTCCCAGAAGGTTGTGAAATAGGGTTTGCAGGGTGATTTGCAGGTCTTCTGGGCCCTCCGATTCAGGCAGGCCCCTAACTCGGATATTGTTCCTGCGCCCACGGTTGTCCAGGTCCTCAACATGGCGCTGTATATCTCTCAGCAATATGTGATGGTCTGCTCCTTGCAGTTAAGTACGATGCACTGCCAGTTTGGTTTCTTGTATCTCCACCTCTGCTATCTCCACTCTATCTGTTAAGTGTTAGAACGTAGCATGCAGTGTTTGCATCTCTGCACGACAAGTAGATTTATCATCCTCAATAAGTTGTTTAAAGCCCTCTTTGGTCAGTATGGCTTGGAGATATGATTGCCTGGAGGGGTGCTGTCAGGAAAGGGTCTGTCCGCTGGTAAGATATATCATTTGGCGTGCAGTACTGGGGTCCACCAGCAGGTGTCTCCTGGCAGTTTGGAACTGTCAGGAGAATCTTTCCCTGCTGGTGTTATTTCATCTTTTGGCTGCAGTACTGACGTCCACCAGCGGATGGATCCTGGCAGTATGGAGCAGACAACACTCCGTGCGCTCAGGTGTTACATGAAGACAATTATTGTCAGTCCCATAAATACCCAGCAAGCCCTCACATGCTTGCCTTGGTATCTCTCTCCTTGGGCCCTGACCTTGTTTGCCTGTTTACCGATCCTGAGCCTGCATCCGACCTTGTTCCCAAGCTTATCCTGACCTGGTCCGTTCTGTGTTACTGTACCCTTCAGCCTGATCCATCCCCTCTCTGTCCTGTTGGTTCCCTGTCCCTCATTTACTGATCTTCCTGTGTATGACTTTGGCTTGGCTAACGTTTATGCTTCTGGTATATCCCTTGTCCTGCTGACCTGCCGTGTATGACCCTGGCCTGGCTGACATCTGTGTTTCCGGTACTGCCCCTTGCTGTATATATTGTTGTTGTTGGTGGGTTTGTTGGGTTGGTTGTGCACTGTTTGTATTTACTGATTTATCACCTATTTTAATAAATATTATTATTCACTTACATGCGTTTTGGGTTATCTCTGTGCAGTCCACACAGTCTGGTCTACTAAGTCTCCTGACAGTATACCAAGGCCATCCCTGACCAGACGTGGCTGCACTGAGAAACCATCCTGGTACGGTGGGCGTGCAAAAGATGGACTTTAATGAAATTGTCTATTATTCTCTGCTGGCGGCAGAGGATAACGAATATTGCCGCCAGACTCTTAAAGATTGGACCAGTGACCAACTGCTGGAAACTATCTGATCGGCCTATTTTCTAGTAGATCAGGGTCATATGTTATTTGAGGATGTTCAGCCTTTGATCCAATTATGTGCAAAGCCAGCCTTGTCATGCTTTCCCGAAGGTACTGATGATTTCTCCCCTCCTTTCAGTTGTGACCAGGTTGAATCCCTGGTATGGTTGTTAGAGGATGATCCGGCTTTTTTTGATGAACATTATTCTGCTTGTTCCCAGCAGGTGTTATCCGATTGTATTTGTTCAGTACAATCTCTGATTAGACAGGCTGTATGTGAACCAACTTTTGTTCAACCTGTGTTGCAAGCATGGTCAGATCTCCTGCATTTAGCTAAGCCACAGCAATCCAGCCCCGCCATTAGTCACCTACCTTCCCAAGAATCTTTCTCCCAGTCGCCCATGGCAACCTCAGTTACAGTCCAGTATACACAGATTCCCACTAAGTACTATTACCCAGTCTCTACTCACTGCACCTATCCTGCTTTCAATCCACCTGATTCTTCTCTTCCACCTGTAACAATCCCACAAACCCCTCCTCCAGCCACTGTTCCCTGGTCTTCCTTTTGCCCAGTTACATCCCTTCCTTACAGCCCTGCAATTACCTACAAGTCTGCGCTGGCTAAACCAAAGAAGAAACAAAAGTTCTTTCCTACCCACACGATCCTGCCAGTAACCCAACTTGCTTCCACACCAACCAACCCACTCCAGTCTGCTTGCGTGCCAGCTAAACCTGATAACCCACCTGATTCTGCCAAACCTCTGCCTGCTATCCAGCCAGTGTCTCCGCCTAAAGTCTCTGTGCCCCAATCTGATGTTCCTGTTTTCCAGTCTGATGTGCCTACCTTCCAGCCGGATGTCTCGATGCTTACCTTCTAGCAGGATGTCTCAGTGCCTGCCTTCCAGCTTGATATCTCTGCTACCCAGTCTGACGTTCCAGTGCCTTTTACCCAGTCTGATGTCCCAGTGCCTGCTACCCAGTGTGACGTCCCAGTGCTTGCTACCCAGTCTGACGTGCCAGTGCCTGCTACCCAGTCTGACGTCCCAGTGCCTGCTACCCAGTCTGACGTCCCAGTGCCTGCTACCCAGTCTCACGTCCCAGTGTCTGCTACCCAGTATGATGTCCCAGTGCCTGCTACCCAGTCTGACGTCCCAGTGCCTGCTACCCAGTCTGACGTCCCAGTGCCTGCTACCCAGTCTCACGTCCCAATGTCTACTACCCAGTCTGACGTCCCAGTGTCTGCTACCCAGTCTGATGTCCTAGTGCCTGCTACCCAGTCTGATGTCCCAGTGTCTGCTACCCAGTCTGACGTCCCAGTGCCTGCTACCCAGTCTGAAGTCCCAGTGCCTGCTACCCAGTCTGATGTCCCAGTGCCTGCTGACCAGTCTGATGACCTTGTGTCCATGTTCCAGCCTAAAGTTTTGCTGCCAGTGTTCCAGTCTGATGTGCCCGCTTCCCAGTCTGACGATCTTCTGTCTGCTGCCCAGCCTGATGTGTTCCTGTCCGCTGCCCAGCCTGATGTGCCAGTGTCTTCTACTCAGCCTGTTGTGCCAATGCCTGTGCCCGCTGCCCAGTTTGAGGTCCCTGTGCCTGCTGCTCAGCCTGACATCCCAGTGCCCATGTTCCAGTCTGACGCTTCAGTGACTACTGTCCAGTCCGATGTACCTATTGTTCAGCCTGTTATGCCAGCACCTGCTGTTCTGCCTGATGTGTCAGCGCCTGTGTCTGCTGCCCAGTCTGAAGTTCCAGTACCTGCTGCCTGGTCTGATGTCTCTGTGCCGGCTTTCCAGTGCGCTTTCCAGCCTGATGTGTCTACTTTCCGGTCTGATGTGCCACTGTCCGCTGCCCAGCCTGATGTGTTCCTGTCTGCTGCCCAGCCTGATGTGCCAGTGTCTGCTACACAGCCTGTTGTGCCAATGCCTGTGCCCGCTGCCCAGTTTGAGGTCCCAGTGCCTGCTGCTCAGCCTGAAATCCCAGTGTCCATGTTCCAGTCTGACGCTCCAGTGACTACTGTCCAGTCCAATGTACCTGTTGTTCAGCCTGTTGTGCCAGTATCTGCTGTTCTGCCCGATGTGCCAGCACCTGTCTCTGCTATCCAGCCTGAAGTTCCAGTACCTGCTGCCCGGTCTGATGTCTCGGTGCCCACTTTCCAGCCTGATGTGCCCACTTTCCAGCCTGATGTGCCCGCTGTTCAGCCTGATGAGCCTGCTTTCCGGTCTGACGTGCCCATCTTCCAGCCTGATATCCTGGTACCTGCCTTCCAGCCTGATGTGGTGATATTGGTATCTCAGCCTGAAGTTTCGGTGCCCATGTCTCAGCCTGAAGTTTCGGTGCCCGTGTCTCAGCCTGAAGTTTCGGTGCCCGTGTCTCAGCCTGCTGAACCGGTGCCCGTTACCCAGTCTGTTAAATCGGTGCCCGTTACCCAGTCTGCTGAACCAGTGCCCGTTACCCAGTCTGCTGAACCGGTGCCCGTTACCCAGTCTGCTAAACCAAAGTCCATCACTCTGCCTGTTAAGCCAGTACCCGTTATTTGGCTTGCCGAACCAGTGCCCGGTGTCCAGCTCTCTGAGCCGGGGCCCGTTACCCAGCCCACTGGGCCGGGGCCCATTACCCAGCTTGCTGAGCCAGTGCCTGTGATCCGGCCTGCCCTTACGGTGCTCGCTGTTCGGCCTAATGCTCCAGAGCCTGCTGCCCAGCTTGATGACCCGGAGCCTGCTGCCCAGCTCGATGACCCAGAGCCTGCTGCCCAGATTTCTCCCCTCCTTTCAGTTGTGACCAGGTTGAATCCCTGGTATGGTTGTTAGAGGATGATCCGGCTTTTTTTGATGAACATTATTCTGCTTGTTCCCAGCAGGTGTTATCCGATTGCATTTGTTCAGTACAATCTCTGATTAGACAGGCTGTATGTGAACCAACTTTTGTTCAACCTGTGTTGCAAGCATGGTCAGATCTCCTGCATTTAACTAAGCCACAGCAATCCAGCCCCGCCATTAGTCACCTACCTTCCCAAGAATCTTTCTCCCAGTCGCCCATGGCAACCTCAGCTACAGTCCAGTATACACAGATTCCCACTAAGTATTATTACCCAGTCTCTACTCACTGCACCTATCCTGCTTTCAATCCACCTGCTTCTTCTCTCCCACCTGTAACAATCCCACAAACCCCTCCTCCAGCCACTGTTCCCTGGTCTTCCTTTTGCCCAGTTACATCCCTTCCTTACAGCCCTGCAATTACCTACAAGTCTGCGCTGGCTAAACCAAAGAAGAAACAAAAGTTCTTTCCTACCCACACGATCCTGCCAGTAACCCAACTTGCTTCCACACCAACCAACCCACTCCAGTCTGCTTGCGTGCCAGCTAAACCTGATAACCCACCTGATTCTGCCAAACCTCTGCCTGCTATCCAGCCAGTGTCTCCGCCTAAAGTCTCTGTGCCCCAATCTGATGTTCCCGTTTTCCAGTCTGATGTGCCTACCTTCCAGCCGGATGTCTCGATGCTTACCTTCCAGCCGGATGTCTCGGTGCCTGCCTTCCAGCTTGATGTCTCTGCTACCCAGTCTGACGTTCCAGTGCCTGCTACCCAGTCTGATGTCCCAGTGCCTGCTACCCAGTCTGACGTCCCAGTGCTTGCTACCCAGTCTGACGTGCCAGTGCCTGCTACCCAGTCTGACGTCCCAGTGCCTGCTACCCAGTCTGACGTCCCAGTGCCTGCTACCCAGTCTGATGTCCCAGTGTCTGCTACCCAGTCTGACGTCCCAGTGCCTGCTACCCAGTCTGACGTCCCAGTGCCTGCTACCCAGTCTGATGTCCCAGTGCCTGCTACCCAGTCTGATGTCCCAGTGCCTGCTACCCAGTCTGATGTCCCAGTGCCTGCTACCCAGTCTGACATCCCAGTGTCTGCTACCCAGTCTGATGTCCCAGTGCCTGCTACCCAGTCTGATGTCCCAGTGTCTGCTACCCAGTCTGACGTCCCAGTGCCTGCTACCCAGTCTGAAGTCCCAGTGCCTGCTACCCAGTCTGATGTCCCAGTGCCTGCTGACCAGTCTGATGACCTTGATTCCATGTTCCAGCCTAAAGTTTTGCTGCCAGTGTTCCAGTCTGATGTGCTCGCTTCCCAGTCTGACGATCTTCTGTCTGCTTCCCAGCCTGATGTGTTACTGTCCGCTGCCCAGCCTGATGTGCCAGTGTCTTCTACTCAGCCTGTTTTGCCAATGCCTGTGCCCGCTGCCCAGTTTGAGGTCCCAGTGCCTGCTGCTCAGCCTGACATCCCAGTGCCCATGTTCCAGTCTGACGCTTCAGTGACTACTGTCCAGTCCGATGTACCTATTGTTCAGCCTGTTATGCCAGCACCTGCTGTTCTGCCTGATGTGTCAGCGCCTGTGTCTGCTGCCCAGTCTGAAGTTCCAGTACCTGCTGCCTGGTCTGATGCCTCTGTGCCGGCTTTCCAGTGCGCTTTCCAGCCTGATGTGTCCACTTTCCGGTCTGATGTGCCACTGTCCGCTGCCCAGCCTGATGTGTTCCTGTCTGCTGCCCAGCCTGATGTGCCAGTGTCTGCTACACAGCCTGTTGTGCCAATGCCTGTGCCCGCTGCCCAGTTTGAGGTCCCAGTGCCTGCTGCTCAGCCTGAAATCCCAGTGTCCATGTTCCAGTCTGACACTCCAGTGACTACTGTCCAGTCCAATGTACCTGTTGTTCAGCCTGTTGTGCCAGTATCTGCTGTTCTGCCCGATGTGCCAGCGCCTGTCTCTGCTATCCAGCCTGAAGTTCCAGTACCTGCTGCCCGGTCTGATGTCTCGGTGCCCACTTTCCAGCCTGATGTGCCCACTTTCTAGCCTGATGTGCCTGCTGTTCAGCCTGATGACCCTGCTTTCCGGTCTGACGTGCCCATCTTCCAGCCTGATATCTTGGTACCTGCCTTCCAGCCTGATGTGGTGATATTGGTATCTCAGCCTGAAGTTTTGGTGCCCATGTCTCAGCCTGAAGTTTTGGTGCCCGTGTCTCAGCCTGAAGTTTCGGTGCCCGTGTCTCAGCCTGCTGAACCGGTGCCCGTTACCCAGTCTGTTGAATCGGTGCCCGTTACCCAGTCTGTTGAACCGGTGCCCGTTACCAAGTCTGCTGAACCGGTGCCCGTTACCCAGTCTGCTAAACCAAAGTCCGTCACTCTGCCTGTTAAGCCAGTACTCGTTATTCGGCTTGCCGAACCAGTGCCCAGTGTCCAGCTCGCTGAGCCGGGGCCCGTTACCCAGCCCACTGGGCCGGGGCCCGTTACCCAGCTTGCTGAGCCAGTGCCTGTGATCCGGCCTGCCCTTACAGTGCTCGCTGTTCGGACTAATGCTCCAGAGCCTGCTGCCCAGCTTGATGACCCGGAGCCTGCTGCCCAGCTCGATGACCCAGAGCCTGCTGCCCAGATCGATGACCCGGAGCCTGCTGCCCAGCTCGATGACCCGGAGCTTGCTGCCCAGCTCGATGACCCGGAGCCTGCTGCCCAGCTCGATGACCCGGAGCCTGCTGCCCAGCTCGATGACCCGGAGCCTGCTGCCCAGCTCGATGACCCGGAGCCTGCTGCCTGCTGTGATGTGCCCGCTGCCTGCTGTGATGTGCCTGCTGTCTGCTGTGATGTGCCCGCTGTCCGGTTTGAAGTACCCGATGCCCAGTCTGACTTGCCCTCATCTGTTGTTCAGTGTGAGGCCATTAACTTTGGACAATCACTTCTAGTTGGAGCGTCCGGAGGCCGCTCCATTGAGGGGGGTACTGTCAGGAAAGGGTCCGTCCGCTGGTAAGTTATATCATTTGGCGTGCAGTACTGGGGTCCACCAGCAGGTGTCTCCTGGCAGTTTGGAACTGTCAGGGGAATCTTTCCCTGCTGGTGTTATTTCATCTTTTGGCCGCAGTACTGACGTCCACCAGCGGATGGATCCTGGCAGTATGGAGCAGACAACACTCCGTGCGCTCAGGGGTTACATGAAGACAATTATTGTCAGCCCCATAAATACCCAGCAAGCCCTCACATGCTTGCCTTGGTATCTCTCTCCTTGAGCCCTGACCTTGTTTGCCTGTTTACCAATCCTGAGCCTGCATCTGACCTTGTTTCCGAGCTTATCCTGACCCGGTCCCCTCTGTGTTCCTGTACCCATCAGCCTGATACATCCCCTCTCTGTCCTGTTGGTTCCCTGTCCCTCATTTACTGATCTTCCTGTGTATGACCTTGGCTTGGCTAACATTTATGCTTCTGGTATATCTCTTGTCCTGCTGACCTGCCGTGTATGACCCTGGCCTGGCTGACATCTGTGTTTCCGGTACTGCCCCTTGCTGTATATATTGTTGTTTTTGGTGGGTTTGTTGGGTTGGTTGTGCACTGTTTGTATTTTCTGATTTATCACCTATTTTAATAAATATTATTATTCACTTACATGCGTTTTGGGTTATCTCTGTGCAGTCCACACAGTCTGGTCTACTAAGTTTCCTGACAGGTGCATCTGATGGTGGAGGTCCACCACCGCCTGCGGCAGCAAGAAGTGAGGAGTAAAGGATGGCAATTGAGGTTACAGGGTAATGGTGTTCTGGGCCTGCATTTTAGGCCTCATTTGGGGGTCCCATGGGTCACTCCACACTGTGGTCTGGGACAAAGAGGGGGTCTGCAATATTGGGTCCCCTGTATAAGCGAGCTGACAAATTGACAAGGAGGCTTTAGCTATTGTGTCTGGGGTAAAATAGTTTCATGACTATTTGTATAGGCGGAAGTTTACCATTGTAACAGGCCATAAGCCTTTGCTGGGTCTGTTCACCAGAAGTACTCCCACTCATCAAATTCTTTTCCCACGAATGCTCAGATGGTCACTCATGCTGAATGCCTATGTCTGGGATTTGAATATCATCCTGGCAAGAATATCACTCATGCTGATGGGTTGAGCCGGTCACCTTTGTTTTCTCCCGATTTCCTTGTCCTTCCTGTGCCTAAGTTTCTCAGTTTGGAATCCATTCCAAACCCTCCATTACATGCTAGAGACATTGCTGGTATGATTGCTAAAGATACAGTGCTGGCCCATGTGCTCAAATAGGTGTGGAGGGGATGGCCCAAATCAAAAGTTGAAGAGTAGTTAAAACCATTTTTAGTGCGCCAACATAACCTGTCTGCCTAAAAAGGTTGCATATTATGGAGAAACAGAGTGGTAATTTCAAAGGCAGGACAAGCTCAAGTACTGCAAGCTCTCCAGGAAGGACATCCTGGAATAGTCCACTTGAAAGCATTGGCAAGAAGTTATGTTCGGTGGCCTAAAATGGTGAACGTTATTGAGAAGTGGTGTCAGGAGCACTTTTGCTCCTGCTCCTCATGCCAGCACCCAGGTGTTGGCTGTTGCATTCTCCCTGTTTGTGTCCACCTGCTAGGTGATTGATATGGTCAGTCACCTGTTATAAGGAAACCGAACACTCAGACCCTTGCTTGTGATAGAGACAGTTACCTGCATTGTTCCTGTTCAAGCCTCCCATTTGCCTCCCCTGCTTTGCTAGTCTGGATTTCCCTGTGTATGAACTGGATCGGATATTGGACTATTCCCTGAACTCAGCCTGCCTTTTACCTGGACTGCTAACTGCAAGTAGTCTGTCTGTCTGCTCTGTTCGCATCTGCCCTGGCATGGTGGCCAGGCACTATAGCATTGAGTATAAATCCTGGGGGCAACCAAGTATCGGTAGGCCTGTTTGCCTTAAGAGAAAGGGGGCTGCTATAGGTCAAGCACACAGTAGCTAGCTACAGTGTCTGACCACCTGCTTTGGGGTAGTTGTGACATTTGTGACAAGTGGGTACAGAACTATGCACCATGTCAATCCACCCGTCATGCTCCGCCCAAAGCCTCAGTACATCCCTGGGAAGTGACTAGATCACCTTGATCACAGTTGCATATAGATTTTGCAGATCCTTTTCAAGGACAGATGTTTTTTTAGTTGCCGATTCCTTCTCAAAATGGCTGGAAGTTGTATCAGTTACATTCCCCACCTCAGCCACTGTCATAAGAGTTTTAAGAAGGCTGTTTGCTACACATGGGTTTGCCAGATAAAATTGTGTCTGATAATGGAACGTAATTTACCTCCTCAGAATTTCATAAACTTTATTGCAAGCAATCTTATTTGACAAGTTACGATTGCACCATTTCACCCGTCATCAAATGGTCAAGCTGAACGAATGGTTCAGACCACCAAAGACTCATTGAAGAGAATTGTTCAAGTAGATTGGAATCAGAGACTTGCAAATTTCCTTCTGCAACAACATGTAACACCATGCTTAAGCACTGGTTGTAGCCCAGCAGAGCTCCTAATGAACCGTTGTCTAAAAACATGTTTGGATCGTTTACACCCTGATCTGACATCGAAGTTACAAAAAAATCAAGAACTGCATTTTAAAAAGTATACTTATGATTCTGTGATAGTGTTTGAGCCTGGCAGTGCTGTCTATGTCAGAAACTATGCTTCTGGGCCTCGTTGGATACCGGAAAAAGGTGCTTGTGGCTACAGGACCTTTGTCATACAAAGTACAAATTACTGATGGTAGAATATTACAAAAGCATGTTTACCAGATCTGAGAAAGAAATGGTGAAATTGAGACTGTTGCTGGTTCTAGTGGTACTGGAATTACAGTGATGCCAGATCATAGTGAACCATTGTTTGATACAGGTGCTATTCCTCCAGGAAATGTTGTTGCAGAGCCAGTTTCTCTCAGTCCCTCTGACACAGCACAAGGAGAAGAATTGCAACCGAGAGTCCCAGGGAACTGTCTCAAACAGTGGTCCTTAGGCGTCCCAGAAATATTCACCCTCCCAGTTATCTCAAAGACTTTGAGGTCTAGGGGGAAGGAGTGTTATGTATTATGCCCCGTACACACGGTCGGACTTTGTTCGGACATTCCGACAACAAAATCCTAGGATTTTTTCTGACAGATGTTGGCTCAAACTTGTTTTGCCTACACACGGTCGCACAAAGTTGTCAGAATTTCCGATCGACAACCACACGGTCACGTACACCACGTACGACGAGACTAGAAAAGGCTGGTTTAGAACCAAGCGCGGCACCCTTTGGGCTCCTTTTGCTAATCTCGTGTTAGTAAAAGTTTGGTGAGAGACGATTCGCGCTTTTTCAGACTTGTGGCTTTCAGATCGTTTTCTGCCGTTCAGTTTGTGCTTGTGGGTTTGTATCTGCTCTTCAGTGCGTGGAAGCAAGTTCCGCGTGACTTTTAGTCATTGTATTCTTGTTCGTTCGTTACTGGTTTTCAGGTCGCTCTTCACAGGCCTTGCTGTTGCGTTCTGTTACTTCGTTCTGAGCAGCCGACCGTTTTCCAGCCATGTTTCATATGCGTACTCCTCGTAGAGTTCGTGCTGTGCGGGGGCTTGGTGTTGGGGTCCTGACCTTGACACAAGTCAAGTCCATGAACAGGGTGAGGAGGAGTTCATGGACCAAGAATTGGTTGCTTCAGCGTGACCAGTTCTGTCATATGCCTTTGCTCCGTGAGATCCGTGAGAATAATCCTGATGATTTCAGGAACTTTCTCAGGACGACGAACCCCGTGTTTCACCGTTTGTTGGCTTCGCTGACCCCCTATATCAGCAGGCAGGATACCTGCATGAGGCAAGCCATCACTCCGGAGCAGAGGTTGGTCGCTACCTTGCGGTATTTGGCCACAGGGAGAAGCCTGCAGGACCTCAAGTTCTCGACAGGCATCTCCCCCCAGGCTCTGGGTATCATTATCCCAGAGACCTGTTCTGCCATCATCCAGGTCCTACAGAAGAAGTATATGAAGGTAAGATTTTTATCCTTTTATATCCCATTTTATTGTATTGAATGTTTGCTAATATATTGTATTTCTTTCCTCATTCCCTAATTACCATGATTGTAATATGCTGTGAATGTCCCCTTTGTCCTCATGCATGCTGGATTTTTATGTAATTATAATTTTATGTCCTTCATACATATTTGCCCTTCAATAACCTCTCCAGCATGGTGTCTCCTGCCCCTATATTCACCTCATGTAGTCACTTAACAATGTATTTTATCAGCTCAATAGTAGTGCTTTACCCCAAACACCCCCTAAAATGTTTGGAAATGTTATTTTTTATTTAAATTCAGGCAGAGTTTTTTTTGTGGTGTCCCCAAATTTTTTGTAACCCTCCCTCCCCCAACTGCTAAGTCAGCTGATCCCAATTCTCTATCCTCAATCATCTATCTGCTGACTTTGCCAAACCCATACACACTATACCCACCTCTTTACTGGTCAGATTTATGGATGAATTCCCCAAAGCATGTAGTGCAAGGGCCTGCCTGTATACTTTCCAATGGTACTGTTTAAAGTTTTTGTATCCTATTATTATCTTGATAGGTAATAGCAGAATGTTCAAATGTGCTCAAAAGTGTACAGTGTGTATTTATATCTTTGTATTATGACACTTCTTACCTGTCCAGTGGTCTGCCAATAGTGTAACTAAGGAGGGGCTGTTCCAAGTAATACCCTGTATTTAGGCATTCATCTCTCAATGAAGTGAAGAGGGTTACCTGTCCAAGGGTTCCCCCCCTATAATGTTAGAAATGGCCCATGAGGGGGGGAGGGGGAATATGATAGGTGTACTTTATTCTTTGTTGTTGTTAAATTCCCCTTAATAAATGCTATCTGGAGGTTGCCCCATAATGTTTGTGTATAATCTGCTTTCCATGTTTCTGTGAAAAAATAGTAATGTTTATTGTTTTTTCCTCAACAGTTTCCTTCAACGCCACAGGAATGGCAGACTGTGGCCTCCCACTTTGCCCAGCGGTGGGACTTTCCTAACTGCGGAGGGGCAATTGATGGAAAACACGTCCACATTGTCCCACCACCCAACTCGGGGTCGTACTATTATAATTACAAGGGGTTTAATAGTATAGTGATGTTGGCGGTGGTGTCGGCTAATTACGAGTTCTTGTATGTGGACGTGGGGAAGATTGGCCGGATGTCCGATGGTGGAGTCATCGCCCAGACGGAGTTCTACAGGCGTCTCCAGAATGGCAGCTTGGACTTGCCACCTCCAGAGGACAATGTTGAAGGTCTCCCATTTGTGTTCGTTGCTGATGAAGCATTTGCGCTGGGGGACCACCTGATGCGGCCATTCCCGATGAGGACCCTCACCCCGGAACAGAGGGTTTTTAATTACCGGCTGGCCAGAGCCCGAAGAGTGGTGGAGAACACATTTGGAATCCTGGCCAGCCGGTTCCGATTATTTCTGACACCCATCCATATGGCGGAGTATAAACTGAACCCTATAATACTTGCCTGCTGTGTTCTCCATAATTTTTAAAGAAAACATTCAGCCAACTATGCTGGCTCAGTTGGGCCTGAGGCCGGAATCCCAAATCCATCAACACTGACGGCGCTTGAAAGTGGCCGTCTTGGCTTGCCCTCCCTGAGTGCCCGTGATGTCCGGTTACGATACCTGGAGTTCTTTGCGGGTAGGGGGGCTATCAATATGCCAGACAATCTTTGAAACCTTTTTCAAATAAAAAACAACCAAAAGAAATTCTTTGTAGACATTTACTGCTTGTGTTTGTTTTAGCTGACCCTGACAGAAATGTGTTGAGTGAAGAAAATGTCGTGATTGGGTAACCTTATAAAAAACAGTGTTGGCTGGTACTTCCTAAATGCAAAAACACATTTCACTACAAGTGCACTTGCAACTGCACTGAACCTGCACTTGTAGTGCAAAGTGTATTTGCCCTTAGGAAATAACCCCCATTTTTGCATAAAACAGCAATTACATCACCCCAAAAGTGTTGTAGTGTTGAGACAATAATCCGCACATTCTTGAGTAAGCCACTTTTTTATACCTGCACAATCACATGTGCATTTATGAAAGGTTTTTAAAACAAACCAACATGTTTGTTGTATAACAATTTTTGCAGTAGCATTATCAAAAATTGAAATATCCATTTCAGATAAAACAGGCCTGTGTAAAACCAACAAGAAAGCCAAAAAACTTGAACTTACAAAGTTCACATATGGTAAAACGTGAAGGCTATATCAGACATCAGTATTTAGGAACTGGGTTTGATATAGCGTTCAGATGGGTGGAAATCACCCCTGGAAAAGCCAAATTTGGAAGATGCACACCAATTTACGAATGTCAACATGTGCTATCTGCCACATGTTTTGGGACGTGTTTTGGGGGAGCAAGCCCTTCCTCAACGCGACTTTATAATTGAGGAAGGGGTTGCACCCCCAAAACGCGTCCATTGATCTCCCGTGATGGCAGATAGCACATGTTGGCACACTGTGTGCATCCTCCAAATTTGGCTTTTCTAAACATAGAAAAAATTTTTGAAAGATTGGACCACAATAAAACAGGTGATTTTGTGGGGTTTTAAATTCGCCCCAAAACATCAATGATGTTATTTTTTTTTTTAATAACATCACTGATTTGTTGCTGTATGTTGTGCAATTCGAAATTACACCCCATGATCTCCCCGATCAGTATCTGGGCACTTTCAGATGTGAAACGTTCTCTCTCCCTCATATCACGATCACCTAAAAAGAGATAAAGAACAAAAAAAAGTCTCAAAAATCTGCCAATATCCATCTCTTTTACTTGAGCCTGTGGTCGCAGACACTCACCTGTTGTGGTGCCAATCTCCACCACATCTTCTTCTTCCTCCTGCTCAGCTTCTTGTGTTGGTGGTATTTCACCTTCTTCCATAGGTGGGGGTCTGTGTTCTCCTGGGATGAGGGGTGTCCTCCGAGTCTTTTCTCCCCTATGTAAAACAAAAATGGTATAATTAGCACACAGATATTTGATGGCAGAACTAGAAATAGAAAACATTGCTTGGAAGTGGGGTACAATTGTCTATTTTAGTCGAGTTCCAAGATTTATTTTTTTTATTGCCCTTTGTCAATCTGCAATACTTTACCTGTTTGGTACAAGTTTCACAGATGTAGCCCCCCCTATAGTATACACTGGAGCACCTGTGTGCCCCCCCTAATAAAAATGGTGTTCTTGTGTCCCACACTAGTGCTCCAGTGTCCAGATGTTAAAACAGCTGCTCAGTGTCCTCTCCTTACACACAATCTAGTTGGCATTTCATTCTAGTAACAAACCCATCTACACAAACAAATATTTGGCATCCAAGTAGGCCCCAAAAAATGTGTGAAAATGCATATGGCTTAAACAATGGTGTTCTAGAGGCCGAAAGAAAAATGTTTGATACGAACGAATAATGGGCCCATGAACATTAAAGTTGCCCTTTTAAACGTTACAATTAATCAAAGCATATGGAGCAGAACGAACGGAATAAAGACAGAAAGAATAGGAACACAGCACAACTACTTACTTTTTTGCAGCACTCTCCGGATCTTTCAGTACTGCTCTGGCTCTCTCAACTTCAGGTCCGACCACCGCTTCCTGAGCTGATCTTTAGATCTTCGTACCCCGAAATTCCTGTGAAGGCTTTGGATCACTTTAGCAATGATTTTTGCCTTTCGGATGTTGGGGTGGGGGTAAGGCCCATATTTTCCGTCATAGTCGGACTTCCTCATGATGTTGACCATCTCCAACATCTCCCCAAACGACATATTTGTGGCCTTAAAACGTCTCCTTCTGGATCGGGACGTGCATGGATCCGGGCTTTCCTCCTCCTCCTCGTTGCTAGAATTAGCATGCACCTGCTGTAACTCCGCCATCATGCTCTTCACTCACTGCGCCGAACGAAAAGGGGCGGGGAATAGACTAGAAAGAACGTCAGGGGCGGGCGGAGTTACACGCATGCGCAGTGTGTATAAAGCGTAACACACGTGCGTATTACGTACGATCTGTAAGAGGAGGAAGGAGCATTGGACGCGCCGATCGTAAGAACGAAGGTAAGAGACAAACTTGTGCCTTTACTGCTTCTAGATTGAGGCCTATATTGTAACAAGATTAGGAGAGTTTTGTCTGACATTAGGCTTTGTCTTGTGTTGTGTCTTGCAGTGAACATGGATATCTTAATGAAAGACAATGACTTCATGTCAGTATTCGTAGAGATGCTAAGTGAGCTGCCCTGTCTGTGGGAGATTACCCACCCCCATTTCAAGAACCAAGCAAAGAGGAAGGCAGCACTGGAGCAATTGTGTGAAATTGTGAAGCAGGTGATCCCCACGGCAGACATCACCTATTTAAAGATTTTCATTGGTGGCCTAAGGAGCACATATCTGAGGGAGCGCAAGAAAGTCCTGGATTCACAGAGATCCGGAGCAGCAGATGACATCTATGTCCCCAGGATGTTGTACTACGACAGGCTGCACTTTCTGGCAGGCCAGACTGAACCCAGGCCATCCCTCTCCAGTCTTCCTTTCACGCTTCCTTCCCCCCTGGCTGAGGCTTCTGATGCCCAACCTGGGCCTTCCAGGCGATATGTGGAGGAGCCCAGATTGAGTCAGGTATAGCATTCCTCTAAATATTTCTGCTTGTCCAATCAATGATGTTAACTAGATGTTAGTTGGGAGTACTAATTTAGGATTGTGATTGATGAAGCAAAAACTAAAACCATGTCCCTTTTTCATACACAGGGAAGTCTCAGCCAGGAGGTGGCCGGGCCGAGCCGGCTGGCTGATCTGCCGGTCCCTCCACCCCCCCTGAAAACAGAAAGTGGCAGTAGGAGGAGTACCCTAGAGGAGGCTGCTATAGCATTCTTTTGGAGGGCTACAGAGGTCCTGGGAGCACCCCACACCATGGAGGAGAACATTGCTGCCTTCATAGCCTATAAAATGCAGAGGATGGAGGAGGGCCAAAAAGTCTTGTGTGAGGCCCTCATATCGGAGGCTCTGGAGAAAGGTATGAGGGGCCAAATTACAACTCAGACACATCTTTGGGATGGTCCTCCTCCTCCTCCTGCAGGTCCTCCCAGTCCTCCTCCAGGTCCCCCCCAGTCCTCCTCCAGGTCCCCCCAGTCCTCCTCCTCCTCCAGGTCCTACTCCTCCTCCTGCCACATCTCCAACTGCACAGCAACAGCCCGGAAGGAAGCGTGGAAGGAAGACCAGACAGTGATTGCCCTGGATCCAGTCTGGTCGGCCAAAAGATGCAGCCTCTTGTGGTACCACAGCCTGGGGACACAGATGTCATCTGCTGCTATCCGGATCTCTGAGAATCCCGGACCAGACTGCCCTCCCTTACATATGGACTCCTCAGGCCACCAATTTTGATGTTGAAGAATTGTTGTCTGCTGTGGGGGTCCCAGGCTTCGCTAATTTCTGCTGTTGATCCAGTGTTGCCTTCCTCTTTGTTTGGTTCTGATCCCTTAATAAAGGATTTTTGTTTTGAATTATACTCTCCTATGTGTTTTACTTCAAAAATGACAGTTGGTTTGTGAGGATTCAGGTACATTGCATATATACAATGTGAAATGAACAAGGGTCACCAACACCAAACAATCTCCTGGAGATTAAATAATAAAAGATATCAATGGTGTTGGGGTAACTTGACACACAAAACACACCCAAAAATATTCTGGAGTAAAAATAAAAATAACATTGAACAAAGATCAGCCTTGGAAAAAATCCAAACATTAAAGAAAAAAAAAGGCTTAAAATCCAAAAAAAAAAAAAATAAAAAATATAAAACTGTCAGATGTGACAACTAATAACAATATATTCAGGGAATCCCACTAAAAAAACACAAATAAAAGTTTGTGAGAAGTGTGTGTGAATATGAGCAGCAAAACTACTTAATTCTTGTCACATTATAAAGAAGAAGAGAGTGCGCTGTATTAAACCATTTTTAACATTGCAGCGTGACGAAAGTGCTGTATCCATTGCGAACGCTAAGTTTACCAGAACGAGCTGTCCCGTGTCGGAATTTCTTCTGAGCATGCGTGGCACTTTGTGCGTCGGAACAGGCCACACACGGTCGGAATTGACGCGATCGGATTTTGTTGTCGGAAAATTTTATCTCCTGCTCTACAACTTTGTGTGTCGGAAAATCCGATGGAAAATGTCCGATGGCGCCCAAACACGGTCGGAATTTCCGACAACACGCTCCGATCGGACATTGTCCATCGGAAAATCCGACCGTGTGTACGGGGCATTAGTTTGCTATACTACTCTCCATCCAGTAGGGGGAAGCATTGTAAATATGTTGTGTGTATGTAAAAGTGTGCCCTGCGCTACTTTGAGTAACTAAAAATGTGTCTAATGACCTAAAACAAGTGATAATAAAAAGTGAAACTGCAGCAAAACATATTAGTGTTCACAAAACACAAAAAAATACATACAGTCAGGTCCATAAATATTGGGACATCAACACAATTCTAATCTTTTTGGCTCTATACACCACCACAATGGATTTGAAATGAAACAAACAAAATGTGCTTTAACTGCAGACTTTCAGCTTTAATTTGAGGGTATTTACATCCAAAATCAGGTGAACGGTGTAGGAATTACAACAGTTTGTATATGTGCCTCCCACTTTTTAAGGGACCAAAAGTAATGGGACAGATTAACAATCATCCATCAAATTTTCACTTTTTAATACTTGGTTGCAAGTCCTTTGCAGTCAATTACAGCCTGAAGTCTGGAATGCATAGACATCACCAGACGCTGGGTTTCATCCCTGGTGATGCTCTGCCAGGCCTCTACTGCAACTGTCTTCAGTTCCTGCTTGTTCTTGGGGCATTTTCCCTTCAGTTTTGTCTTTAGCAAGTGAAATGCATGCTCAATCAGATTCAGGTCAGGTGATTGACTTGGCCATTGCATAACATTGCACTTCTTTGCCTTAAAAAACTCTTTGGTTGCTTTTGCAGTATGCTTCGGATCATTTTCCATCTGCATTGTGAAGCGCCATCCAATGAGTTCTGAAGCATTTTGCTGAATATGAGCAGATAATATTGCCCGAAACACTTCAGAATTCATCCTGCTGCTTTTGTCAGCAGTCACATCATCAATAAATACAAGAGAACCAGTTCAACTGGCAGCCATACATGCCCACGCCATGGCACTACCACCACCATGCTTCACTGATGAGGCGGTATGCTTTGGGTCATGAGCAGTTCCTTTCCTTCGCCATACTCTTCTTATCCCATCACTCTGGTACAAGTTGATCTTGGTCTCATCTGTCCATAGGATGTTGTTCCAGAACTGTGAAGGCTTTTTTAGAGGTTGTTTGGCAAACTCTAATCTGGCCTTCCTGATTATGAGGCTCACCAATGGTTTACATCTTGTGGTGAACCCTCTGTATTCACTCTGGTGAAGTCTTCTCTTGACTGTTGACTTTGACACATATACACCTACCTCCTGGAGAGTGTTCTTGATCTGGCCAACTGTTGTGAAGGGTGTTTTCTTCACTAGGGAAAGAATTCTTCGGTCATCCACCACTGTTGTTTTCCGTGGTCTTCCGGGTCTTTTGGTGTTGCTGAGCTCACCGGTGCGTTCTTTCTTTTTAAGGATGTTCCAAACAGTTGATTTGGCCACACCTAATGTTTTTGCTATCTCTCTGATGGGTTTGTTTTGTTTTTTCAGCCTAATGATGGCTTGCTTCACTGATAGTGACAGCTCTTTGGATCTCATATTGAGAGTGGACAGCAATAGATTCCAAATGCAAATAGCACATTTGAAATGAACTTTGGACCTTTTATCTGCTCCTTGTAAATGGGATAATGAGGGAATAACACACACCTGGCCATGGAACAGCTGAGCAGCCAATTGTCCCATTACTTTTGGTCCCTTAAAAAGTGGGAGGCACATATACAAACTGTTGTAATTCCTACACCTGATTTTGATGTAAATACCCTCAAATTAAAGCCGAAAGTGTGCAGTTAAAGCACATCTTGTTTGTTTCACAAATCCCTTGTGGTGGTGTATAGAGCCAAAAAGATTAGAATTGTGTCGATGTCCCAATATTTATGGACCTGGCTGTATATGAATAAAGTCATCTCGCACAGAAACAATATAATCACTGTAAAAACACACAAAGTATTCCACTAGGAATAGATAAAGTGCAAAATGGAAGTGCACAAAAATAATATCTCCTCAAGGAAAAAAAAACAAAAATATATAAAAAATGTAATTGTTGCATAAGTGTTAAACACAAATATGTGTACAATATGTGTCCAAGTATGATCAAAGTCCCGAATCAGGTGAATAAATTGCATAAATGCAGAATAAAGGGGGAACATTCAGCTCTTATATAGGGCGTACACACGGTCGGACTTTGTTTGGACATTCCGACAACAAAATCCATGGATTTTTTCCGACGGATGTTGGCTCAAACTTGTCTTGCATACACACGGTCACACAAAGTTGTCGGAAAATCCGATCGTTCTGAACACGGTGACGTAAAACACGTACGTCGGGACTATAAACGGGGCAGTGGCCAATAGCTTTCATCTCTTTATTTATTCTGAGCATGCGTGGCACTTTGTCCGTCGGATTTGTGTACACACGATCCGAATTTCCGACAACGGACTTTGTTGTCGGAAAATTTTATCTCCTGCTCTCCAACTTTGTGTGTCGGAAAATCCGATGGAAAATGTCCGATGGAGCCCACACACGGTCGGAATTTCTGACAACACGCTCCGATCGGACATTTTCCATCAGAAAATCCGACCGTGTGTATGGGGCAATAGGAGAAAAAAGAGAGAACAAAGTTCATAGAGTGGTGTATCCGATATATAAATAAAGTGGTTGGCAAAAGAAAAAGTAAGTAAAACAAAGTGATGTCCATGAAAAATTCCATGAGTTGTCTCTTCAAATTCTAGTCTCACAGAACTCTCACCTTAATATGAAGAAAATCGCATCAACAAATGGATATGACTCTCCACCGCCTTCTATTGAAATCTTTTTCTGTTCACATATGTAAATATGTTCACTTTTTATTGTTCTGGTAGAGCTATGTATTGTAGAGCATCTTTGGTTTCTGTATATCTGTGTTGGGTTAAGTAAAAGAGTCCTGTGGATGGCTGTCCATGTCGATGGTTCAAATACATTTTAAAATACACAAAACACACCCACACTTAAGCCACACCCACATCTCTTTCTTCTCTTTCTCTCTAACTCCCTCTTTATCTCTCTCCCTCTTTCTCCCTTTATCTCCCTCTTTCTCTCTCTCTTCCTCTCTCTCTTCTTCTCTCTTTCTAGTGGCAACCTGTGAAGCTCTGGTGAACTCCATGCCCAAGAGGGTTAAGGCAGTGCTGGAAAATAATGGTGGCCACACAAAATATTGACACTTTGGGTCCAATTTGGACATTTTCACTTAGGGGTGTACTCACTTTTGTTGCCAGCAGTTTAGACATTAATTGGCTGTGTGTTGAGTTATTTTGAAGGGACAGCAAATTTACACTGTTATACAAGCTGTACACTCACTACTTTACATTGTAGCAAAGTGTAATTTCTTCAGTGTTGTCACATGAAAAGATATAATAAAATATTTTAAAAATGTGAGGGGCGTACTCACTATTGAGAGATACTGTGTATTTATGTGATCTGCACTTCCACATAGGGAGCACTTGCACATGCTGCTGGCGCACTGCTTCTGCTGTGATTAGTCACAGCAGATCCCAATCAGCGGGTGCCAGCCAATGGGTGTCCACCGACATCCGCTGATCAGCGAGGAGAGACACAGGACAGAGCTCTGCATATGTAAACAATGCAGAGCTCTGTTCTATCTGTAGGGATGTGGTGGATTTTGTTTCCCCGCAAAGCAGAGTAAAAAATCCTGCACATCTCTTAATTACACGTACACACTGGCTAGGTACACATTTAACCCTTTGATCGCCCTAGATATTTAACCCCTTCCCAGCCATTGTCGTTAGTACAGTGACAGTGTATATTTTTATCACTGCATTAGTGTCACTGGTTCAAGTGTTAAAAGTGTCAAATTGTCCACCACAATATCATAGTCCTGCTATAAGTCCCTGATCACCACCATTACAAGTATAAAAAAAAATAATTAATTAGAATTCCAGTATATACAACAGGTTGTAGAAGCTATAACTTTTTCCCAAACAAATCAATATACGCTTATTGGGATTTATTTTTACCAAAAATATGTAGCAGAAAACATATTGGCCTAAATTCATGAAGAAAATCAATTTTTTAAATTTTTTTATTGGATATGTTTTATAGGAGAAAGTAAAAAATATTGTTTTTTATTTATTTATTTTGTTTGCAAAAAATGTAGGCCTTTTTTGTTTATAGTGCAAAAAATAAAAAACCTAGTGGTGATCAAATATCACTAAAAGAAAGCTCTATTTGTGGGGAAAAAATGACATAAATTTAATTTATGGACAGCATTGTATGACCACGCAGTTAAAGTAACACAGTGCTGTATAGCAAAAGATGGACTGGTCATGAAGGGGGGTAAATCGTCCGGAGGTCAAATGGTTAATATAACTAATAAATATTTAATAAATATAAACAATTACATGTCCATACTTTAGTCAGATTTCCCAATTCATTTTACCTTTTAGAAATATTTCCGAATATTGTCCACAAACATTGAAAATAATGACTGTTTTTCTGTTTTGAAGATCAGTTATGGGGCTACGGACTATTCTCTAACAAATAGGCTTCTCTATCCTCGTGTATTCCGGACAGTTCAGAATGACCATGTTCATTATATGGCTGTTATTAAGTTGTTGAAACATTTTAGCTGGACGTGGGTTGGAATATTTGCATCACAAGATGATGCCGGAGAAAAAGATAAGGAGATATTAATAAAGTACATGAAAAATAATGGTATTTGTGTTGAATATTCAGTTTCATTTGTGTCTAGTTTTTATGATAACTTTAATGTAGAACAAATACTAAATAATTTAATTTTTGTTATTAAAAACTCCAGTGCTAAAGTAATTGTATTATGTGGATCTTTTATCAGTAACATTTTATTTCATAATTTTTTCTTTGATAATAATGCCATTGATGATAAAACATTTATTGTTCCTCCTCTGAGATCTCTCAGCTCTACAGGATATAATCCATTCGAATACTTTAATGGTAGCTTGGTTCTGGATTTATACCCTTTATTCATTCCAAATAAAGAACATTTTTTTGATAGAATTGACAAAACTTATACCTTAAATAATTCATCAGATTCCATGTATTATTTATCAATTGCAAAGTGTATGTCTGAAAACAAAGAAAATAGAAACAATACCATATTATGTCTACTTACCTATTATGGGTCTCTGGAAGAAATAACGTATCCAAATTTATTTAATATTCTGGATCAAGGAGTCTCTCCACGAATTTATTATGCGGTAGAAGCTATGGCCAAAGCACTGCATGATATCAATCTGTTCTATAAAGGAAAATTGTATAATAAGCATCCTCATTATTACAGACATAAGGTACAGTATACAGCCTTTTCAAGGACTTTCAGAAAATTAAAAAAATATATACTTTTCTGGTATTGGTGATCATTTGACATGTAGCCTAAAAAATAATACAGTAAAATACTAAATATCCAAACCCCCGCCCTTCTCTAAAAAAATATAGTTTGGCCTGATGGACAAACACAACCAATTAACCCTTTAATCAGGGGTGGTGTCAGGTTGGTGCACCCCCAAAATGTCCCCTATCACCCCCATAGCACCCCATTAGCAGCCATCTTGGGTGCCTTGGGAAGAGATTCACAGTTTAGAGTCCGGGTCTCCTGCTTGTCATGATGACTGCAGGGAGACCCGGCTGCTGATACTATCAGCACTGTCAGCCCCCCTATGTACACACAGCAGGGTTTCTCCTATCTTTCAGAACTTTAGTCAGATACAAGACGATGTAGTTCTAGTGCCTCGGCCAGCATAGGGAGGAATCTATGGAATCATTTACTAAGTCATAGCCAATCATCATCCATCCATCCTGCAACCTCTCCCTCTTTCCCTGCCACCAGATTTTGACTTCAGGGAGTTCCAGAGCGAGAGGAAGAAGCTACAGAGCAGCTACAGAGCTGCACCCATTTACTTGACTGGGTTGTGTTTGGTGGGCGCTAGCACCTGACAAAAGCATTGTGGTGTATAATTCCTGCTGTGAAGCAAAGCATCATGACTGCAGCCACCCCCAACCACTGCCTATACAAAGGGGTAGCAGGTGGGGCAGTAAAAACTCTGCTTAACTGCATGTTTTTACCACCCTCTAACCAGTAGTGTGAATGAGCCCTAACATTGTGGGTGTTTCACAATAAATCTCACTAACGTGAAAAGTGAGCTTTCCTTCTAACCATGCCCTCCCTTGTGTTATTGTAAAGTTTATTTTTCTAACCTTTTAAAAATATATGCCACCAATCAATGTAAGGGCTCATTTACATTTGCAATAAGGGAGCTACACAAACAGGGATTTTACTGCCACCCTCTGACCAACCCCACCCTGCAGCCATGTGTAATGCATACAGTGCAGTGCTGAAGGCTTTTAAGGGTTAAAAGAAAATTGTGGTTTAAAAAAAAAAAACATTTATACTTACCTATGTGGTGATGTGGTGGTCAGATCCTGCAGCTGTCCTCCACCACCTCTCACATGACTGCTGATCACTCAGTTCTTGGTCTTCAGTGAGCAGAGTGATGACTGTCAGTCACCAGCTCTCTGCTATTCCCTCCAGTGCTCACTGGAGTGTCGGGCTGTGGAGGGGGTGGAAGCGGCTGGCTCAGTCTGTCAGTGGCACAATGAAAGTCTGAACCAGCTGCTGATTAGGCATCTAGGCAGATTCTAACCATATTGTTGGGATCTGTCCAGAGCATGGACGGGCTCTGTGGTGTCAGCTGACATCAGCCTTTAGCCCGCTGTCTGCTGAATCTGAGTTACAGGAGTGCAGAACAAAGTGCTGTCCTCTGACCCACATGAGAAATATGGCTGACATAACTTTGGCCATACTTCTCCTTTAACCTCCCTAGCGGTAATTCCGAGTGTGGCTCGGGGTGAATTTTCATTATCAAAAGCGGTAACCCCGAGCCACACTCAGGATTGCATCGCAGGATCCAGGCAAAGTTACTTACCTTTTCCCCAGGATCCTGTGATGTCTCCCCCCCATTGTGTGTGCGGGCTGTGTCCTCCTCTGCGAGTGTCGCAACGCACGGGGCAGAGCCGGCGCCAGATTTAAAAAGTGCAAAAAGCATAATACATACAGTACACTGTAATCTTACAGATTACATTACTGTATTCACATTCCTTTTGTCCCTAATGCTTTGTCCAGTGCCCTGCATGCAGTTTTATATTATATATACTGTTAATTTCTGCCTGGAAACTTGAGAATGTCCATGGCATCCAAAAAAGTGTCCCTGTACATCAAAAGCAGTTTTAGACCAGCTAGAAAACAGCGATAGTAAATTAGAATCACTTGCAGAATTGAGCGATAGTGATTAGTAGGGAAATTTGTCATCAGACACTGAAAGTAACAACAGCAACAATTCTGCAACTGAGCAAATTTCAGTGTTTTTGATTTGATTACATTATTGAATACATTTTATTATTATTATATTATATTTGTTATAATTATTTCTAGGCTTTTATTATAATATAATTTATGATTTTGTGTTTCAAACGTTATCATACCCGGGATGTCTACTAGACTCTTGTTTGGACAGATTTAAGTGAGTTATTCCTAAGAATTACAGGCCTACAATATACAACGACAAATTTCCATGCAAAACAATGTACCGCTTTGAGACACAAAAATCTGACATAATCATACCGCCAGGGAGGTTAAAACAAGCAGTGAGGAGGAAGCATATCACCTCTCAGTCACCTGTCAAGTGTCTATGGAAAGCAATCCTCTGAGAATAGTTTTTCCCAGGAATGACATTGGCAGCTAAAAATGTAAACAAGTCCCAACAGAGCAATTTTCACTGATCGCCAATATAACTGGGGGCATTACACTAGCCAAAATGTCACTGGGGGCATTTTTGCTCAATGACATTACCTAGATCAGTGTTTCTCAACACCAGCCCTCAAGGCGCCCCAACAGGTCATGTTTTTAGGCTTTTCATTTTTTTGCACAGGTGATTTTATTAGTTTCACTGCCTTAGTAATTACCACAGCTGTTTCATCTGATTAAAATCCTGAAAACATGACCTGTTGGTGCACCTTGAGGACTGGAGTTGAAAAACACTGACCTAGATGATCAGTGGAAATTAGACACGTGCTATTCATTCCGGTCTGAATACTAATTCGGACAAATTTTGGGTTATTCGGAGATTGGGATGTATCCCAATCTCTGAATGAAATAGTAACAAATAGTAACAAATTTAATTGAAATAAGTTAAAATTTGTTCTGTTTATTTTTTTTCGAATGAATTGCACATTTTCAGAATGATTAGAATTCGGATTTGAAAAATGATTGACCGATTAGAATTCTGTGTGAAGAATAGCTGGTTGTTAAGCAGCGGGCCTGGTGTCCTTAACAACCATTGACTCATCAGCTGCATAGATGTGAACCTAGGGTAAAGGTTAGATTTACTGGTCAGGAAAGTGCATCTTGCAAGATGAGCAATTAATGACTGGACCCTCTGATCTAAAGGCCAATATCAGATTGGACGCAAACCACAAAATTCCATCCCTCAAAAAAAGCAGCTCCAGATGATATTCTTCCTGTCCTGCAAAGACTCACCTGGTCACTGGAAATTATATTTTTCTTCTGGCTTTAATGACTGGAAGCATCATTTAGTTAATTTACCGTGAGCCCAGGGTGGCAAGACATCCCTGCCCTTGACTGAAAGGAGAATGCAGATGAGTTCAGCACCAAGTCTTTACATGACACTCCTCTCTGCGGAATTGAGGTTCAACCCAAGTGGAGGGTGGGACCATTGGGGGGATATCAGGAGTGGGTTGGACTTTAAATATACATTTTTATTTGACAAATTTCTATTCCTTATTTAACACACTTTTCTCTTTCTATTTTTATGTTGAAGTTGTATCACTATTTAAAAGGAATTAAATATGCATTTGGCTTAAATGAGCCAGCACCTTTTTTTAATGAATACGGAGAGTTTGTTAATCACTACAAAATAACAAATTTGATACATAAGGATAATATCACTGTGATTTATAATGATGTGGGAAATTTTACATCCTGGGCTTCAGAAGATCAGCAATTTCAAATTAATACTGAAGCCATAACATGGAGGCTCAGCAGTGAGGTAGGCTGTATTTGGTCAATGATGTCACCACTATCGCTGCCCCTTCCCTTATATAACTGATGGCAGCTCAGCCAGGTCCTCGCATATCATTTGGTGGTGGGCATTGTCACTGATTTACAACAAGGTACATTTTTGGGTAGTTTTTTATTTTATTTTTATTAAGAACTTGTCAAATGTCTGGGTGTCTATTTCTAAGTTACATTTTTTTTGTAAATGAGTAGGGGTACTATGTACCCCATGCTCATTCACATGGGGGGCAGTATCCGGAGGCCCCCTAAATTTTAAATGGGGCTTCCAGATTCCAATAAACCTCCTACCCGCAGACTCCCACAACTACTAGGCAAGGGTTGAAGTGAAGAGGCCCTTGTCTTTATCAACATGGAGACAAGGTGCTTTGTCGGAGGGGTTCCTCCTAGCAAGGTACTTTCCTCATGTCCTCATGTCCCCCCCCCCACCTTTGTCCTAGCCAGCCAAGCTAAATGCTCAGATTAAACTCCCTGGCGATATGATTATGTCTGATTTTTGATGCTTTTAGTCTTTAGTATAATATAATCAAATTAAAAACACTGAAATGTGTCCAAACAAGGGTGCAATATTACTAGTCATACTGGTTCAGTAAACATCCTGTGTATGAAACATTTTAAAACATGGGATCACACATGTCCGATGTCACAATCAGGACAATGGAACCAGGTTTTCTTTCGGATTTTCGGATTTTCTTTCCACTTTCATCTCGCTTCAAGCAACAAACCATGCACATCCTTGTGGGTGCTGACTTTTTCTCGGTTGGCGGGATGTAGTCCATGAAATGATGACCAGTCAGGCGATTCAGGTTGACAACATCAGCAGCATGACGTCCAGCTCTATTCACAGACATTGGTGTTTGGTAGTTCAGAAAGATCACTTCAGCAACTTTCCAAATAAAGTCAGCATGAACCACAGGCTCATCACTCTTTTTCTTGAGCAGAATGTAGGCATTCCACAAGCATTGCTCAAGAAGAGGCCTGAAGTACTTTTTTGTTGTTTTCTCATTGCTGGATAGAATGTCATTGCTTGGTCGGCTCTGTCAACACCTCCCATGGTGTTATTGTAGTCTATCACTACTTGTGGCTTCATGATGTCTTTCCCACCTTTTGTGCATACCATGACAACAGAGGTATTATGGATTGTACTCATTAGGCACACATCTTTTTTGTCACGTCACCACAGTGCCATCATTTTGCCTTTCTGCTAAGCAACCATTTCTCCAGTCTTGAGCTTTATTGCCAAAGATTGGCGGAAGTCACGCCGGTTATCCCATAGGCAACCATTTTGTTCAGCAGAAGGAACTCATAAAGTTCAAGAGATGTGTTAAAGTTGTCTGTAGTTACGCAATAGGCCTGATTTAGCAATGGCTCAATACGTGAAAGAACGAAAGATGTTGCTATTTCATATTTGCTTTATTTTGGGTTGAATTTGGTTCCTTTGCCAGTGTATAGGACTGAATTACAAATGTAGCCAGTTGTCGATTCGCATAACATGATGGATTTTATGCTAAATCATGCCCTTCTTGATGCCATGTATTGTATCCAGCTGAGCCTTTCCTTGTAGGTCATTAGACTTTCATCTATGCTGATGTCTTTATGTGGCATATAGCTCAGTTGGAAATTCTTCAGAATCATTTGATATACTTCCCAAATTTTCTTGAGTTTTGGTGCTGGATGAGTAGTTTCATCAAATTCTTCATTGTTTTCAATGTGCAAATATGTCATTATCAGGGAAACTTTGTACTCTGACATGACCGCGCCAAAGAAGTGGGTGACGAGTAATTTATTGGTTGTCCAATACCACTTTTGCAGGGGTTTCCCCACCACTCCCTGAAGAGTTATTTGACCCAGAAATTTCCAAATGTCATATTTGGTCACTGGTTCCCACTTTCTACTTCTTAAAAATCTTCTGATGCAGCTTGTTTCTCTTGGTACCGGTTTGTCTCCATAACAATTTTTTAAATAACCTCATCGGTCAAAAATAGTTGTAGGTATGCCAAGGGGTTGTCATCTTCAACATTCACTTGCATACTTGGTGCTCCAGTATATGGGAATCTTGGGGGCACTGCATGATCCGTACCGCAGTCAATAGAGCACCAAATCCGCACATCACTGAGCTCAGTCGCAGGATCTTTGCTGAAATCATTTTCTGTGTCTGATGACAAATATATCCCCACAAATCGCTATAACTCAATTCTGCAAGTGATTCTGTGTCGCTATCGCTGTTTTCCAGCAGGTCACAAACTGCTTTTGATGTAGAGGCGCGCTTTTTGAATGCTATGGTCGTTCTCCAGTTTCCAGCAGAAAGAACAGTAAAACTGCAGGCAAGGGCACTGGACAAAGCACTGGGGGGCATAAGATTACAATGTATTGTGTGTGTTGTGATTTATACATTTTGAATTTTCCGCCGGTTCCACCCCCCTGTGTCGCGACGCTTGCAGGAAAGCGAAGCCGGAACACACAGAGAATTGGGCGGAAGATCCGGCCGCCGGACACAGCGGGAGTACATTGCGGGATCATGGGGACAAGGTAAGTCACCTCTTCCAGGATCCAGCGATGCAATCCCGAGTGTGGCTCAGGGTTACCGCTATTGGTACTGAAATTTCACCCCGAGCAACACCCGAGCAACACACATGGTATTTTTAAAACCTGTACCAGACTCAAAAGGTTTGATATGTATGGGGGAAGGCCGGGGTAATACACTTTTTTCATTCTTGCTGTAGAGAAAAAACAAAAAACAGTGTAAATTGGCAGCAAATTACATTCTTTGCCAGTTTCTATTTTTTTATATATAAAACAGCGCACAAAGTCCACCAAAGGTGTCCAAAATACATGGAAGACTCTTGGGAGGTTTTTTTTTTTCAATAACTGTTTATGACAGCCATCAATTTTAAAACATTTTTTCTTTATAAATATCAGTGCTGCTGTAGCACTTTCTGTACTTCAGAGATAAATCACTTTTTTTTTGCATTGGTAAATGTTCTTCAGGGCAGTGTACCCCCATGTTTTTTTTTAATTTTTACACCCCCCTGTATCTACTAGACAAGAAAATGGGTATTTTTAATTTGACAGATCTATCTCTCATTGTTTTGAATGGGGTTTGGGTTTGGAATCCAAACTCTTTTCGGCTGGGTTCACACTATTGCTGCATGCGGCTCACAGCAGGGGTCTGCTGCGTCCCCGTTCACCTTTCAGGTCTAATTTCAGCCTGAATTTTTGGGCTGAATTTGGACCTGAAATAGGCCAAAAGACGCACAGGACCCCTGTGCAAATGTGCATCGGAGCCGCAGCAAAGATATGTGAACCAGCTCCATAGAGAGCCGCTCACATTCTCCTACCATGCAAATTGTATGCAGAAAAATCCTCATCCAATTGGCATAGGTGTCAACCCAGCCTTAAGGATCACAGAACCCCTGCCTAACAGAACCCAGAGCAGTTCAGCTCATCACTACTTCTTATGAACCAAAGCAATGTCACTATTTTTTCTGTGGGCCTGTTTATTCAGTGATAACTTTGCATTATTTCAGAGAACAAAATAATACATGAATTGGGATGATTTACTAAAACTGGAGAAAGCAAAATCTGGTGCAGCTGTACATGGTAGCCAATCAGCTTCTAACTTCAGCTTGTTCAGTTAAGCTTTGACAAAAAAAACAAAAACAAACTGGAAGCTGATTGGTTTCTATGCACAGTTGCACCCGATTTTGCACTCTCCAGTTTTAACCAATTCTCGACCACTGCACGATGATGTACGTCGGCACAATGACATGGCTGGGCAAATGGGCGTACCCGTACATCCCTCCGTTGAAGCCAGGCAGTGGGCACGCGCATTCCTGTCGGTGGGCGTATCGCCACAGGAGCGCACCCGCGGATCCCACAGACTCAGTGTCTGCCGGTGGCCCGCATTCACGGTGAGGAGAGGCAGAACGGGGAAGTGCCTGTAAACAAGATATTTCCCTGTTCTGCCTAGTGACATGACAGAGATCTTGTCTTCCCAGTCATCGGGAACAATGATCTCTGTCATGTTCTACTGAGCCCATTCCTTCTACAGTTAGAACACACCTAGGGAACACACAGTTAACCCCTTGATCGCCCCCTAATGTTAACCTCTTCCCTGCCAGTGATATTTATACAGTAATCAGTGGCTATATTTAGCTCTGATCGCTATATACTGTAAATGTCAATGGTACCAAAATAGTGTAAAAAGTGTCCGATCTGTCTGCTGCAATGTCGCAGTCCCAAAAAAAAATCGCTGATCACTGCCATTAGTAGTAAAAAATAATAATAATAAAAATGCCATAAATCTATCCCCTATTTTGTAGACACTATAACTTTTGCGCCTATTGCATTTTTTTTTACCAAAAATATGTAAAAGAATAAATATCGTCCTAAACTGAGAAAGAAATTTTTTTTTTATATATCTTTTGGGGATATTTATTAAAGCAAAAAGTAAAAAATATTGTTTTTTTCCAAAATTGTCAGTCTTTTTTTGTTTATAGCGCAAAAAATAAAAACCACAGAGGTGATAAAATACCAACAAAAGAAAGGTCTATTTGTGGGAAAAAAAGGACATCAATTTTGTTTGGGTACAACGTCGCATGACTGTGCAATTGTCAGTTAAAGCTACGCAGTGCTGTATCGCAAAAAATGCTCTGGTCATTATTCTGGGGCTGGAGTGGTTAATAAATTAACTTCATTGTTTTTTAGGGATAAATGTTTAGTTAATTTATTGATATTCTACTGCTAAACACCCCTTTTTCCTTCTTTTATTATTGTTATTTATTTTTTATGTAGTACTAATGCTAATAAAAAGTATACCTTTTATTCTAACTTATTCCGTTTGTTAATATACTAAAATTACAATTCTGGTACAAAGAAAATGTAGGATTTTTCTCTTAATTTTACTAATTTTTAATGTAACACAAAAAAAGCTTAACAAAAAAAACAAGCAGACATTGAAAAAGTTTATTAGTGAATTAAAAAAAAGAAATTGAAAAACCATCAGAAAATAATAGAAGGATAATATGGGATGAAGGGTATGTAGTTTAGGGCTGGTAAGGGTTAACTATGGGTCAAAAAGTGTTAAAAAGGAACACTTTTTTTATTAAAAAAAGAAAAACACATAAAAATTAAACAAATTTAATACAAAGAAACAATAATATTGCATTGTATTTCTGAATTACACTTCTCCATTTTTGACAACAGACACTGCAGCAGCTGTTGCTGTATTTCTAAGCGAGTCTGGGCTGTCATTGTAATTGCTGGTTAGAGCAGCAGAAAGCTACTTAAGTGAAGTTATTTTTTTTCATGCATCATGCCAGATGGTTAATGCATACAGTGCACTCCTGGTTAGAGATAAAAAAAGTAAAAAAAGTATGAATGATACTACTTTTATGTTTCCTGTTCCAACACGGTGCACTTCACCACTATATCAAACTGTTACCAAGAATGCACTTTATGGCTTTTGAACTGTGGCCAGGCGGCAAAGAAAGGGCCAATATTGGGGGGGGGGTTCTTATGTGCCAGTTTCCCCTAAAAAGTCAGGGATCCCATCAGCCTTTTGTCAGTATATGTTTAAGACTTGCTGTAGAGATTGGGAAGTGGCTTCAAGAACAATATTGAACATACACAAATCCTCTAAATAAAATTCTTGGGGGATGCCATAATGCTGTATGTGGTGTTATGCCGTGTACACACGACCGGACTTTTCAACAGCAAAGGTCCGACGGAACAAATCCGCCAAAAAATGTGATTGTGTGTGGGCTTCATTGAACCTTTGCCATAGAAAAATCAGATGGACTTTAGAAACAGAACATGTTTCAAATCTTTCCGACGGACTCGAGTCTGGTCGAAAAATCTGTTCGCCTGTATGCTAGTCCGACGGAGGAAAACCGACGCTAGGGCATCTATTGGCTACTGGCTATGAACTTCCTTATTCTAGAGCGGTCATACGTCATCACGTTCAAATCAGTCGGACTTTGGTGTGATCGTGTGTAGGCAAGTCCATTTTGTTGGAACTCAGTCGAAAAGCCCTTCAGGGTTGAGTCCGTCAAAGTCCGGTCGTGTGTACACGGCATTACAGAACTGAGGAAAATTTTATACTTACCTAACGGTAAATTTCCTTTCCTGATGCAAGCATGGCAGCATATACGTATGGGTAGGCTCTGCCCCTGCCCTATCACAGGACCGGTTATACTATAAGATTAGGTCTCCTCCCTGGCTGCAGTATTTTCATAATTTAGTATCACTGCAAGGCCTTTCTTTTCTTTCTTTCATTTTTTTTTTTTTACAGGAGGGACCCCTATATGCTGTCATTCTTGCATCAGGAAAGGAAAATTACCGTTAGGTAAGTATAAAATTTTCCTCATTCCTGACACAGCATGACAGCATATACGTATGGGATGTACAAAATTACCAGACAGATGGGTGGGTAATGGTGTACTATTTATTCTATATACACATTTATATAGTTTTATTTTATGTCAATTGCTCCAACACCGAGCGGCCAAACTGTACTGTGGTTAAAGTCACAGGATCCACTTTATAGTGGTTTAGAAAGATATTGAAGGTTGCTCAAGTCACGGCCCTGCAGATTAGTTTGGGGGTAACCCCTCGGAAATTCGCCCATGAGGCGGCCATCCCCCTTCTGGAATGGGCCCTAAGCTTTGCTGGGGGATAAAGGTTTTTTGCGGTATAAGCTCTCCGTATGACCTGTACTAGCCACAAAGCCAGTGTCCTTGCAGACACTGCTAGCCCTTTTCTGCTCCCTTCTGTGATGATGAACAGATTTTCTGCCTTCCTGAATGATGCTGTCATTTCTGTGTAGGTCTTTAAGATGGACCTGACATCCAGATTGTGTGGTATGTCTGACGTCTCTGCCTGAAAGGTTAGTAGTACTACTTCTTGATTCCTCTGGAATGGGGTATTGATTTTAGGTCTGTAGTGCGGTAGTGTTCTTAATATTACCCTGTCTGTGAGGTGGCAACAGTATGGTGGCTTATAGCCTAAGGCTTGTATATCTGATACCCTCCTTCCTGAGGTGATTGCGGTAAGAAATACTGTTTTTAGAGATATGTTCCATAGAGATGTAGTCTGCCCTGACTTGAAGGGGCTTTGAGACAAAAAGTCCAAAACTATTTGGCGATCCCATGGAGGGACATATGATCGTTCTGCGGGACAAATTTTCGCACTTGCTTTTAAAAACTGATGGATTAGGCACCGTGATGCCCACCTCACTCCTGACAATGTTGTCAGGGCTGAGATTTGTACTCTGAGTGTACCGACACTGAAGCCTTTGTCCAGACCTGTTTGGAGGAAGCTCAGAATCTGGGGTTCTGATGATGCCCGAGGATCGAACTCTTGGTCTTCCACAAAGCATATGAATTTTTCCCATATTCCCGAGTAGGTCTGGTTAGTGGTGGTTGTTCTTGCCTTTAACAATGTTTTCACTACAGCTGCCGAACACCCTGCTTCTTCTAGCCTTGTTGTAGTAGGTTCGGAAGGGGTATTGGAGGTTCCACCATTAAAGACTGCAACAATGGGAACCACGGTCTGCATGACCACATTGGAATTATTGCTATCACCATGCCTGAGTGCATTTTTATTCTGTTGAGTAACCTGAAGATTAGTGCAATCGGAGGGAACACATAAGCTAGTCTGCAAACCCATCTGGTATTGAGGGCATCTGTTGCTTCTGCTTCTTGGAACCTTGCCCTGGACAAAAACTGCCAGCACTTTGTGTTGGCTGTGGTTGCCATCAGATCCAGGTCTGGGCAGCCCCAGTGTCTGCATATCCAATGGAAGATTGATTGGTTCAGGGACCATTCGTTGGGGTCTAGGGTTCTCCTGTTCAAGGTGACCGCAATAAAGTTTTGAGAGGCTGGGGTATAGACCGCTGAAAGATGGGCTAGATGTTGTTGTGCCCACTCCATTATTGGTGTTACTTCGGCGAGTAGCGACTAACTTTGTGTCCTGCCCGTCTTCTCACATACATGACTGCTGTTCTGTTGTCCATCTGGACGACCACGCTTGTTCCCTGAATCTGTGTGTGAAATGCCTTCAATGGGCAGAGGGCTGCCCTCAACTCTATCACAGTGGAGACCTCTCTCTGTCTGTGTCTCCACCTGCCTTGAGCTAATAGCCCCTTGTATTGTGCACCCCATCCCGCTGCTGAGGCATCTGATGTTATCTCTTGCGGGGGGGTCTGGTACTAGTTGATGGTGTTTGTGAAGATTTGCCAGATCTTTCCACCATTCTAGGGACTTTCTCACCTTTGAGGTTATTCGAACCCTTTGTTGGACTGAGTGTTTTTGCCATTGATCGAGGAAACCTTTCTTGAATATCCTCATTCTCCAATGAGCCCACCTGACCATTGGGATTATCGCAGCTAATGTTCCCAGGAGACTGAGACAACGTGATGCTGATAGATAGGTCAACTTCGATATCTCTTCTACTTTGGTCAGGAGTGCTGCCATCTTTTCCTTGGGCAGCTCCATAGTGTTTCTGTGGGTGTCAAGGACTGCACCCAAGAATAATAGCCTTTGTGACGGTTCCAATTGGCTCTTCCACCAATTGATAATCCACCCGATCTCCTGTAACTTATCTATCAGTATTTGATGATGGTTTAGCAGTATCTGCGGGCTCTCCGCTGTCAACAGGATATCGTCTAAGTAGTGAAAGGCTTGTAGGCCTTGTCTGCGTAGAATAGCTATTATTGGTAACAGAACTTTCAAGAAGGTTCTGGGCGAGGTAGACAGGCCAAACTGTAGGCACACAAATTGGTAATGCTGATTTGATACTGCGAACCGTAGATACTTGTGGCACTGCAGATTCACCGGAACATGCAAGTATGCATCTTTTAGGTCAAGGGACAATATCCAGTTGCCCTTTGAGAGGGTGCGCTATGGACTGCAATGACTCCATCTTGAACCTCTGGACTGAGATTAATTTGTTCAGGTCTCTTAGATCCAGGACTGGCCTTAAGTCGCCTGTCTTTTTCTGCACCAAGAAAGTGGTGGATAAAAACCTTGCATTTGCTCATGTATTGGTGGTTCTCTTGCGCCCTTCTGCAGTAGTGTCTGGATTTATTCGAATATTATCTGCGCTCTCTGTTGATTGTGTGGTAATCATGTGGGAGAGAAATGGGGGGGTTTTGGGTAGGGATAGAAATTTCCAATGGTGTCCTGCTTCTGAGTTGTTCTTCCAGCTTTTTTATACTGTTTAAGAGATATGGAAGGTCTGATTTCTCTCACCTTACTTGGATACTGCTTCCTCCCCTAGAAGCGTCTTCATTTTTGGTTTCATATCTTGCAGGGGCATACCTGACTTGCCTTCAGTGACTTTTGAAATCGCTGACTCCATTTTATTACCAAACAAGGCAGTTCCATCAAACGGAATGCGGCACCAGTTTATCTTTGATGATATATCTGCTGTCCACGGTTTAAGCGACAGCGCCCTCCTCACCATTATTGATGACTGCATGGCCCTGGCTGAGCAGCGCATGACATCAATTGCTGCTTCGCCGACAAAGTCACCTGAAAGTTTAATGTTGATCAATAATTTGAGGGCTGCGGTCATATCTGTTTCTGATTGCAGATCTGCTTCTACGCTCTCTGCCAAAGACGTAGTACCCTTGGCCAAAGAGGTAAGCGCCAGGACAGGTCTACATGCGTTGCCTACTGCTATGTAGGCTCTTTTCATATCCGCATCCATCCTTCTGTCTAAAGGCTCCTTAAAGAACACTGCATTGTCCATGGGAAGGGTTACTTGGTGAGCGAGTCTCATAACTGCCGCATCTAAAAAAGGTGGTGTTTCCAAGGAGTGCATATCCTCCATTTTGAACGGGTACATGCGATTAAATCTGTTGACTGGTGATGCTTTTTTGTCCATCTTCTCCCACTTTTCTTTAATAATGTCTTTCACCTCTTCAATAAGAGGGAACAAGAGACTTGTTTTTCTCAACTGGGGGTAATACAGGTACTTCCTAGTTTTAGTAGGTTGCGTTATTTCTTCTTCCCACTCTAGTGCTTCCCTAACTGCCTTTACTAAAGGCTGTACTGAGGAGTATCTGAAACTTATGGTGTCCTCTTGCTGGGATTCCTCTCCAGAACTGGACCCTGGGGAAGGATCTCTTGGCCTCTGGGCTGCTGTCAGGCTCATACCACTCTCCCCAGACTGACTAGTTGTGGTCGTTAGGTCTTGTAGAGACTCTTTGACCGTTTGTTTGTTTATTTGGACCATTTCGGCCTTTTTGACTTCTTTGTCCGTTGCCGCTTCTAATAGGCAAACTTTACATAACATTTTCCCTGTAAGAGCTTTTAATCCACATCCTACGCAGAGATCATCTCTAGACTCTTCTTCCTGATGTGCATATTCTACTCTGTGCTGGCTTTGTTCGCGGGCTTTAGAATGTGTAGTCAACCTCTCAGAGCTTGAGGCATGTTGCTGCTGTGTCTCTTTGCTCTTATAGGAGTGTTGTGGCTGATAAGGGCTGAAACAGATTACAGCCTGTCAGTATGTGCACTCTTTTTTAGGATGTCATACAGATACATATACCTACCTGCCCTCACCTTAAGATACGTGGCTGGTCCCTAGGAGAGCTCATCTTTGACTCAGAAATTCACATATAGTACTGTCTCAGTCACTAGTCCCAACATTGGCATGTAAACTTTGATTTGCATGTCTCCTACCTGAATCCTCGGATCAAATCCCGTGGCTCCTGGCAACTTCACGCTGATGCATTTGTGTCTTCACAGGTTGCGCACTGTCCCCCATACCTTGAAGCTATTTAAGTGCTGGGGTGGGTGAGCCCCTTCTGCGGCTTCCTGAGACGCTCCTCGTGCTGTTTCCGATACCGGAAGTACCTCTGCCACCATCTTGCTACACCCGGAAGTTATAGCTTGTATTCTGATGTACAGCTTACCGGAAGTTGTATTTCTGCCATCTTGCTTCACTCAAATGAGGCTGCTAATCTCGGAAGTAGTGATTCTGCCATTTTGAGAATGGGCAGCCCACTGCACATTTGTTTGTTGTTTTCTGATGGCTCTCCTAGACCAGATACCTGCACCCCTCTCCAGGATCCTTGTGGGGTGAGGTCTCCCCCATATAGGCGTTCATGTCAGCCTTTACAGCGGGGAGCTTTGACACAGGAGAGGCTCAAACCTGTGCGGCTTGGTCAGAAGTGTCTGACAAGTTGAGGGAAAAATTAAAAATCCTGCTCTTTCAGCAGCAGCATAACAGGCTGTTAGCAGTGAGGAAAAAGAAGAGAATTCCCGCAGCCAGGGAGGAGATCTAATCTTATCTTATAACCGGTCCTGTGATAGGGCAGGGGGCGGAGCCTACCCATACGTATATGTTGTCATGCTGTGTCAGGAAAGTATGATTTTCACAGACAAACTTAGCGACAGCATACGCTGACAAGCTTACACAGTTAATTTAAAAAAATAATAATAATCTATGGTAGTTTTAGCAGCAAGACATGGTTATTCATCAAGCTGTATTAGGCCCTGCTATTACTGGCAGATAGAAATTGGCCAGTAGTTCACTGAGGTTGTCCTTGTTCCTACTTATTAAAACTGTTAGCTTTATGCTGGGCAGGGGCAGACTGGGCCAGAAGACAATTGCCCCCCCAGGCCATCCTGATAACTCCATTAAATGTGCATGTGCAGTTCTGAGCTGGCTTAGTGCTACTGCCTGGATGGCGCCAGTGGGGGGGGTGGCGGCGTGCACCTGTGTATGATTTTGCTCCCTGCCCGCCATCAACACAGGAGAAGTCAGAGCCTGCAGTCTGGGAAAGCTGGTGGTAATGTCCGGGGAGACAGCGGGACTTGCGTGTTTAGGTTGTTGCCCTCTCTGTGACTCTCTGCTACTCTGCTTGCTTGACTTGCCCAGTGGCGTGGTGCTCACTCACCAGAGAAGGTCCAGACTTCACAGGTAGCGCTGTGTGTGGTGGCAGTGACAGCACAGTCTCTGCTCCTTGTCTTCCTGCAGTCTCTTTGGTCTGTTTACTGGATGTAGAGGAGGGGTAGGCTCTCTGTCATAGTTCCTCTGGGGGCAATCAAGTGGACCATTCTCAGAGACTCCTCCACATGATTGTCCCATCAGAGAGAGATTGCTCTATAATGATTGCCCCAACTGAGAGAGATTGTTCCTCTCTCAAAATATTGTTTTGATAAACATTTGCGCAAATATCATTGTGCCCTAAAAATCAGTAGCACCTTATTGTAATTCTACTGGACATGTGCATTCAGAAAAATATATGGTTTGGGGGATCGGTTACAAACTCTGAAAGCTGTAAGGGAAAATAAAAAAGCAATGGAAAAATTGCAAAAATGATCCGGCCAGCTGAGGTATTACGGTATTATTATTATTTTTATTATTACACAGGACTTATATAGCACCAGCAGTTTGTGCAGTGCTTTACAACATGAAGGCAGACAGTACAGTTACAATACAATTCGATGCAGGAGGATTCAGAGCTTACAATCTAGAAGGGCAAGTGATACAAAAGGTAATAACTATGGGGGATGAGCTGATGGAGAAAAGGAAAATACAGTTGTTAGGTGTGGGCAGGATAGACTTTTTTGAAGAGGAGGTGTGAAGGACCCCCTACTCCTGATGAGTATGTCTGCCGTATAAGCTTCCCTTGCCCAGTACCAGCACAATCCAAGATCCCTTAGCCCACCCAGTCACTTGTCGAGACACCAATGTAGGGTGAATAAAAGCATAAGACTTTTTTGAAGAACAGACACGAGTATATATCTCTGGAGACAATCCCCCCTCCTTGTTGGCAAAAAAGACAAAGGGTGGGGGTAAACTTTACATCCAATCACATGAGGCACAGGTACATTCAAACATTTCAACACATCTTATAACAAAAACTGGGCATGTAGCCAACAAGTGGTACTGAACAGTGGCAGGTGGTGCTCAAAATGTTTAGGGGGACGCAAACTGAAAAAAAAAACAAAAAAAACATCAATTGCAGCCTCACTGCGCCCATCAAACGCAGCTACTGATCCCATCAATTGCCACCACTGTGCCCATCAAATGCAGCCACTGTGTCCATCAAACGCAGCCACTGTGCCCATCAAACACAGCCACTGTGCCCATCAAACGCAGCCACTGTGCCCATCAAATGCAGCCACTGTGCCCATCAAACGCAGCCACTGTGCCCATCAAATGCAGCCACTTTGCCCATCAAACGCAGCCACTCTGCCCATCAAACGCAGCCACTGTGCTCATCAAACGCAGCCAGTGTGCTCATCAAACGCAGCCACTGTGCCCATCAAACGCAGCCACTGTGCCATCAAACGCAGCCACTGTGCCCATCAAACGCAGCCACTGTGCCCATCAAATGCAGCCACTGTGCCCATCAAATGCAGCCACTGTGCCATCAAACGCAGCCACTGTACCCATAAATTGCCACCACTGTACCCATTAAACGCAGCCACTGTGCCCATCAAATGCAGCCACTGTGCCATCAAACGCAGCCACTATTCCCATAAATTTCCATCACTGTGCCCATTAAACGCAGCCACTGTGCCCATCAAACGCAGCCACTGTGCCATCCAGCGCAGCCACTGTGCCATCAAATGAAGCCACTGTAACCATCAATTGCCGCCAATTTGCCCCATCAATTGCCACCAGTTAGCCCCATCAAATGCTGCCAGTGTCCCCCCCCCACCCGGCACTTACCTGTCTGGGGTCAGCGCATTCCTCCACACACCCTCCGAGTCCTCAATGTCTTCTCCCGTCCTCTTCTGCTATGATGGGATGCCCCATAGGCCAGGTCGCTTCAGCCAATCAGGTGACAGGTAACCAGACCCGGTGCACCCGACTGTCTGAGAGGCAGGTCAGTGTTAGGGCGCCCATTGTTTACCAATTTGTTTACCAATTTGGAAGCTTATAGAAGCCGACGGCTCTAATCAGGACGCCTATTAGAGCCGACGGCTCTAATCAGGCACTTCCAGTGATAAGTGCAAAATACAACAAAGTGGCAAGTGCCATACAATGAGTGTGAATATCAAATCCAAGATGTGGTACGTGATTATTAAAGTCCAATATATGAAAGAAATGCACATAAAGTCCATAAAAACAGTTGATAAAAAATCCAACGTGCGTGCATTAATTTTAGTAGTTAGTGCTCAGAATTCCATGCTCAAGTGCCATCTAGTGACCCCCCGGGGACAGCCGCTCACCTCAGAGCGTGAGACTCAGCTGTGAGACTGAATCTAAACACGCTTATAAGCCATCCCACGGCTCAGTGATGGAATCCAGATATACAGTTTACAGCAGCAACTCCACAGTTAGGAATAAAGGAAAAGAAAAACTGGATAGTGTGATATCGTTTATAAATTTTTATTAGAATAAAAGCTCCCTACATTAGGGTACTCACATTTGCAAGGTGCGCGAGTGCACCAATCTGATAACATTCTCCAAAGTTTGCCTCAAAGTTTACCTGTCAGGAGGGATAAGCTGTGCATCGCATCTCAGTGGAATGAAAGGCTCCATGCTCCATCCTGGCCCTTCCCCTACGCGTGTTCGACACAGGGTCACGTGTCCTCATCAGGGAGATTTGATTGGATGGACGCTCTGCAGCCTAAGTATAGTCATCGCGGCCATTTTGCCGTGGATTTGCAGACACTCTAGTGCCAGGCTCCATGTTTTACTGCTCAGTGTTTTGAACGGCGCCGCAGAAAGCAACAAGCAACTGCGAAACTAGGATTTACAGCTGTATATATGGGCAACGAGTTAATAAAGTCCAACTCATAGCCCAAAAGGAAATATCCCCATATATAGAAATATAAAATCAGCCAATGTCATGTTTGTGCAGGACGGAGACCGATGCTCAGCACATATTATCCCAAACATACAAAATATACCAGTGCTACTGTATGACCTATGACAAGGCAATCTAACAGTAAATATCCACAATCAAATCTCATGTGTAATGGATGACTTCTAAGTATATCCCTAATACCATGTTGATTATATATAGTGTCACTTAATAATAGTGTGTACTATGGATATATTTAAAATCAACATCCTAATGTGGTAGCAACAATCTGTTACAAAATGGGAACATCCCCAAGTTCAAAGACCTATATGCACCCCCGAAATACATTAGAGATGAATATGACATAAAATTGAAGATAACATTAGATCCAAAGTAGAAATTAAAATATGTATAAAACGAATGTATACATGCGTGTGTATAGGTACACACACATATATATAAAATTCTATAGAGGCACTAAATTTCAGAGATACCACTACAAGCATTTGAATGAAATATAAAATATATATATGTATGAAATGCAATGTTATTTTTTTTTATAAAAATAAAATTAAAACTTTAAAAAGATTTTTTTAATTAAAAAATATACAGTGGGGACGGAAAGTATTCAGACCCCCTTACATTTTTCACTCTTTGTTATATTGCAGCCATTTGCTAAAATCATTTAAGTTCATTTTTTTCCTCATTAATATACACACAGCACCCCATATTGACAGAAAAACACAGAATTGTTGACATTTTTGCAGATTTATTAAAAAAGAAAAACTGAAATATCACATGGTCCTAAGTATTCAGACCCTTTGCTCAGTATTTAGTAGAAGCACCCTTTTGATCTAATACAGCCATGATTCTTTTTGGGAAAGATGCAACAAATTTTTCACACCTGGATTTGGGGATCCTCTGCCATTCCTCCTTGCAGATCCTCTCCAGTTCTGTCAGGTTGGATGGTAAACGTTAGTGGACAGCCATTTTTAGGTTTCTCCAGACATGCTCAATTGGGTTAAAGTAAGGGCTCTGTCTGGGCCATTCAAGAACAGTCACAGAGTTGTTATGAAGCCACTTCTTCATTATTTTAGCTGTGTGCTTAGGGTCATTGTCTTGTTGGAAGGTAAACCTTCGGCCCAGTCTGAAGTCCTGAGCACTCTTGAGAAGGTTTTCGTCCAGGATATCCCTGTACTTGGCCGCATTCATCTTTCCCTCGATTGCAACCAGTCATCCTGTCCCAGCTGAAAAACACCCCCACAGCATGATGCTGCCATCACCATGTTTCACTGTTGGGACTGTATTGGACAGGTGATGAGCAGTGCCTGGTTTTCTCCACACATACCGCTTAGAATTAAGGCCAAAAAGTTCTATCTTGGTCTCATCAGACCAAAGAATCTTATTTATCACCATCTTGGAGTCCTTCAGGCGTTTTTTAGCGAACTCCATGCGGGCTTTCATGTGTCTTGCACTGAAGAGAGGCTTCCGTCGGGCCACTCTACCATAAAGCCCCGACTGGTGGAGGGCTGCAGTGATGGTTGACTTTCTACAACTTTCTCCCATCTCCCGACTGCATCTCTGGAGCTCAGTCACAGTGATCTTTGGGTTCTTCTTTACCTCTCTCACCAAGGCTCTTCTCTCCCGATAGCTCAGTTTGGCCAGATGGCCAGCTCTAGGAAGGGTTCTGGTCGTCCCAAACACCTTCCATTTAAGGATTATGGAGGCCACTGTGCTCTTAGGAACCTTAAGTGCAGCAGAAATTTTTTCGGAACCTTGGGCAGATCTGGGCCTTGCCACAATTCTGTCTCTGAGCTCTTCAGGCAGTTCCTTTGACCTCATGATTCTCATTTGCTCTGACATGCACTGTGAGCTGTAAGGTCTTATATAGACAGGTGTGTGGCTTTCCTAATCAAGTCCAATCAGTATAATCAAACACAACTGGACTCAAATGAAGGTGTAGAACTATTTCAAGGATGATCAGAAGAAATGGACAGCACCTGAGTTAAATATATGAGTGTCACAGCAAAGGGTCTGAATACTTAGGACCATGTGATATTTCAGTTTTTCTTTTTTACTTATTCTGCAAAAATGTCAACAGTTCTGTGTTTTTCTGTCAATATGGGGTGTTGTGTGTACATTAATGAGGAAAAAAATGAACTTAAATGATTTTAGCAAATGTCTGCAATATATCAAAGAGTGAAAAATGTAATATCAGAGCCGTAACACTAGGATACAGTGATAGGAGCTTGTGTATATATGTGTACTCTTCGATCTGTTTGATCTCATTGCAGAAAAAAGAGCGGAATGTGTGTTTTTTTTTTACAGTTAAATAAACGCAGGGTCAATTGTTGCTTAAAATACATTAATAATTGCTTAAAAAACATTTTAAATCCAAATCTTTATTCAATCCCCCAGGTGCTAGTGAACCCAATTGGTGTATGCACCAAGATTCACATTTGCTGATGTCCCTAACATAATTGGAGCCCTTACAATGGCGTTTAGGTGCCTCAATGCCCCAAAAACGCATACCAGCTGTACTTGGTTGTGCACATCCCTAAAGTGTACAGATAGGTGATGCCTATCAAAGCCTTTTCGGATGTTTCTAACGTGTTCCTCCATCCGATCTTTTAGGGCTCTGATGGTACGGCCAACATAGAAAAAATCGCACGGACACTTAATTACATAGACGACCCCTACAGGGTCGCACGAGATAAAATCCTTAATGGTGTGGAGTTGATTGGTACAAGGATTACAAAATTCTCTCACTCTCCTGATATTGCCCCGAACTCTAATGCAGCTGTAACTCCTCCCACACCTATGAAAACCTTTCATATCCCAAAACATTTTTGGTTTGGGGGGGTTTCCACCACATTACGTACTAGTAGGTCCCGTAAATTCGGCGCCCTCTTATATATAATCCTGGGCGTGTCTGACAGATGGTCTTTGAGTTGAATGTCTTGTTTCAACACATTCCAATATTTCTTTATAATTTTTTCCACATTGCGGTTCTGTAGATTGTAGTCGAGCACTATACTTGTGCCCATATCCTCATTAGTTACTTTTATTGTTGGTGCCCTCTGTTAGTAAACTATCCCTGTTCAAATCCCTAACTTTGATTTTTTCTTTCTCTAGAAAAGTATCTCGATACCCCTTATCCTTGAACATCCCACTCAGCATTTTGGATTGGGTTTCAAAATTCCATCCCTTGTGCAGTTCTTCTGCATTCTCATGTATTGCCCATGGGGAATATTATCCAGCCATGGTTTAAAATGACAACTTGTTGTGGGGATATACGAGTTGCGATCAGTCACCTTAACCACTTTAGCCCCGGCAGGATTTACCCCCTTCCTGACCAGAGCACTTTTTGCGATTGGGCACTGCGTAGCTTTAACTGACAATTGCGCGGTCGTGCGACGTGGCTCCCAAACAAAATTTACGTCCTTTTTTTCCCACAAATAGAGCTTTCTTTTGGTGGTATTTAATCACCTCTGCAATTTTTATTTTTTGCACTATAAACAAAATAAGAGCGACAATTTTGAAAAAAATGCATTATTTTTTACATTTTGCTACAATAAATATCCCCCCAAAATATATAAAAAATCATTTTTCTTTCATCAGTTTAGGCCGATACGTATTCTTCTACATATTTTTGGTAAAAAAAAATCACAATAAGCGTTTATTGATTGGTTTGCGCAAAAGTTATAGTGTTTACTAAATAAGGGATAGTTTTATGGCATTTTTATTAATAATTTTTTTTTACTAGTAATGGCGGCGATCAGCGGTTAATCAGTACTAGGGGAGTGTTTTCTAACTGTAGGGGGGAGGGGCTGTATGTGTCACTACGCTGATCACTGCTCCCGATGACAGGGAGCAGTGATCAGTGACACTTGTCACTAGGCAGAACGGGGAGATGCTGTTTACATCAGCATCTCCCCGTTCGTCCTCTCCGTGAGGCGATCGCGGGTATTCCCGCGGTGGTGCGCACGCAATGGCATGGCGGGGAATTCAAAAGGACGTACAGGTACGTCCTTTTGCCCAGGCGTGCCATTCTGCCGACGTATATCGTCGTGAGCCGGTCGGGAAGAGGTTAAAGAATGATTTGGTTAGAAAACCTCTTACAGTGTTGCTGATCTCCAAATCCAGAAAGTGTACTCTATCCCTACTGACATCCCAGGTCAGGGAAATATTGCGATTGTTATCATTCATAGATCGCAGCATTTCCATCAGAGATTCCATATCGCCCTTCCAGATGATCAAAACGTCATCTATAAACCTCTTTTATAACATGATGTTTTCATATCCCTCACCTAGGAACCCTTCGGCTTCCCATTTGGCCAAATACAAATTTGCCACACTAGGGGCGAATTTAGTGCCCATAGCCATGCCTCTTGCTTGTAAATAGAATGTGTTATTGTACCAGAAAAAATTCTATTGCAGGCAAAATTCCAAACATTTTAGGATAAAGTTGCGCATATTAACCTCCATAGTATCTTCACCATTGTCCAGGGCCAATCTTACAGCATCCATGGCTCCCTTATGATCGATAATGGTGTAAAGGGGAGCCACATCACCTGTGACCATAATCACATCCATGCCCCCTACACATTCTTTTAATAATTATAAGGTGTGTTTGGTGTCTTTGAGATAAGCCTGCGTATTCTTCACCAAAGGCTGCAGGTGGAGATCTATATATTCGCCCAGTCTTGATGTTAGTGACTCAATCCCACTTTTAATGTGTCTTCCAGGGGGATTTTTGCTGTCCTTGTGTATCTTCGGTAAATAATAAATTACCGGGATTCTACTGACTGTAGGGATTTTATCTATCTAGTCAATCCACTTGTTGGTAATATTTTTCCAGATTGGATGAGCAGGATCACCGCATGGATCAGTTTGCCATAGCATTACAAATGCTCCACGTCACACGGCCCACCTGGAATCTCCCACTGTGGCTGCTCCGGTACAACCTGTGTTGCAAGTCGTCCCTGCTGCTGCTCCAGTCTCTGTGCATGCACCCGCCTTGAGTATTACCTATAGAAGAGGTATGTCTGGTTCCGCTCCACTTCCCCAGTGATTTGGGGGTGATCCGGTCCAATGCAGAGGGTTTCTCAACCAGATTGAGATATAATTTGAGATGCTTTCCCAGGCGTTTCCCATGGACAGAAGCAAAGTAGGTTTTGTGATATCTTTGCTTTCTGAGAGAGCCTTGGCCTGGGCAAACCCTCTATGGGAGATGCAAAAACCTGTTGTTTTGAATTACCCTGAGTTTGTGGCTTCTTTTAAATGGGTATTTGACATTCCCGCACACTCCACTTCTGCTGCCAAGTGCCTCATGTATGCCAGGAAAAGCATTTCAGCAGACATCCCAGCAATCTGGGTGTCAGGAGAATAACTGTGCGCAGAAGGGCAGATAAGCGCATGCGCAATAGCGCAAATAGCGGAGCACGGGCACGCACGGGGACATGCACGCGCACAGAACTTGGCGCCAGATGCGCTATTTAAAGGGGGCTGAAGCCTTGCTGCCTTGCTGTCTGGTCTACAGCATTTCCTGAGACCCCTGCTATCTGTTACTCTATTTACCTGATCCGTATCTGACTTGGCTTGTTCCTGACCTCCCTGCTTGCTGCCCGCCTCTGATCCCGGGTGGACTTTGACTACTCTTTTGGATACCGTTCCTGTACCTTATCTGCCCACCTGTGTTTGACCCAGCCTGTCTTCACTATCCAGTCTGCTGTTGCTGGACTACCATACACCTCCCTGCTGTCTGCCGTATCCAGTCTGCTGTTGTATACTGTTGCTGGACTAAAATACACCTCCCTGCTGTCTGCCGCATCCAGTCTGCTGTTGTATCCTGTTGCTGGACTACAATACACCACCCTGCTGTCTGCCGCATCCACTCTGCTGTTGTATCCTGTTGCTGGACTACAATACACCACCCTACTGTCTGCCGCATCCAGTCTGCTGTTGTATCCTGTTGCTGGACTACAGTACACCTCCCTGCTGTCTGCCGCATCCAGCCTTCTGTTGTATCCCCTTTCTGGACTACAGTAAACCTCCCTGCTGTCTACAGTATCCAGCCCTCTACATCAGCTGACCAGTCAGGCACTTGTGTCCCATTGTACTTTCGAGCCCCTGTCTGCTCTACCATGGGTTTCTGAGTCAGAGGTATACAAGAGGCTGCTCCTTGCATTCCGGGCTCTACCACCAGGTACGTGACAGTACCAGACAGCCATGTCCGAGCCTGCACGGGGAGCCTCTCTTATGGAGGACTTATGCTGTCATCTAGCTGGGCTTACTCAGGCCGTCAAGGACTTGCAAGAGGGCTACACCCGACTGGAGGGATGAGTCCAAGCTTTATCTACCACGGCTCTTGTATCATCCGGAACATTAACTGCACCCTCGGTGGTTATGATTCCACCTGAGCGCAAGGTCCCCACACCAGAGAGGTTCTCTGCAGATCGCAGCAAGTACAAGGCCTTCCGTAATGCCTGTGAACTTTTTTTTGCTCTACAACCCAGAACTTTTTCCCTTAAATACACCAAGGTGGGCTTTGTCATCTCCTTTTTATCATGGGCCCATCGCCTCTTTGAGCAGAAGGATGCCTGTCTTAACCACCTGAATACCTTCTTCCAAGCCATGGCCCTTCTCTACGAGGATCCGCAACAAGCAGCTACTGCAGAAGCAGCATTGTTTTCACTTCAGCAGGTTCGTAGGGCGGCTGAGGACTATGCATCTGAGTTCAGGGGTTGGAGTTCCGACATGAACTGGAACGACACCGCCCTGCGATACCAGTTCTGCATGGGTCTTTCTGAACCATTAAAGGATGAGTTGGCCCGGGTTGGCATCCAGGCAACACTTGAAGCTCTCATTAATCTGTCTATCCAAATAGACAGGCGCTTGAGGGAACGAAGAGCAGAGCGAACAGCTGGTCCCTCTCGTCCAGTATGGATGTTACCACATGTACCCAATCCTCCTGTTCACTCCTCTACCGATACTTCTGAGCCGATGCATTTGGGCTTGCTCCGTCCTCTTACCCCTGAAGAACGTCAACACCGGCGGGCCAATAATATCTGCCTCTATTGCGGGGAACCTGGACATTATGTGAGAACCTGCCCCACAAAATCCTGTAAGCATACTACCCTCTCTTCTACTGTCTCACCTGTTGTGTTTGACAATGCAACTCATTTGGCTATTTCCATTTCTCTACAGCTTCCAGGAGGGAATAACCAAGCTACCTCCATAATTGACTCCGGAGCTTGCAGCGGGTTTATGGACTTGTCTTTTGCCCACAACCTCCAAGTCCCCCTACGAACTAAAGCGAAAGGACTGTCCGTACACCTAGCCTATGGATCGGCTATTAAATCGGGGCCTGTAACGCAAGAAACGGTTCCCTTGCACACCATCATTGCCAGAAACCATCAGAAACTACTCTGTTTAGATATTATTGAATCCCCTTTGTTCCCCATCATACTGGGCATGCCTTGGCTGAGGGCTCACAATCCACAAATTGACTGGACCACTGGAAGAATCAATTGCCGCCAGCATTGCCTACAGGGAGTTACCAATGTTCCATCCTCATTGCTGTGTCTGGAAACTGATGCTGAAACCCACCAGTCTGTCCCAGAAGTATACCACAGTTTTCTGGATGTGTTCAGCAAAAAGGGGGCAGACACGCTTCCTCCACACAGGCCCTATGATTGCCCCATCGAACTCCTTCCTGGGGCAGAAATCCCTTTTGGAAGAATCTGTCCCTTAACAGAACTGAAACTAGGAACTCTTAAAACCTACATTGATGACAACCTGGAGAAGGGGTTCATAAACCCTTCCACCTCCCCAGCGGGAGCAGGAATTTTCTTTGTGGAAAAAAAAGACAACTCACTACGCCCCTGAGTAGATTATCGGGATCTTAATAAGATCACAATTAAAAAACGGTACTATCTTCCTTTGGTACATGAACTATTTCAGAGACTCGGAGCCGCAGTTGTGTTCACCAAACTGGATCTTCGCAGAGCTTATAATTTAGTCCGTATCCGAAGCGGGGATGAATGGAAGACTGCCTTCCGCACCCGCTTTGGACACTTTGAATACCTGGTAATGCCTTTCGGTCTGTGCAATGCTCCTGCCACTTTTCAGCATTTTGTAAATGATATTTTTAGAGACTACCTTGACCTGTTCATCATAATCTCTCTGGATGACAACTTGATTTTCTCCTATTCTCTGCCTTCTCATCGAGAACACTTCAGAAGGGTACTAACTCAGCTTCGTCAACACGGCTTGTACGCAAAACCTGAAAAGTGTGAGTTTGAACGTCAAAGTATTCAGTTCCTGGGATTAATTATCTCTGTAGAGGGTGTCAAGATGGATCCTCAGAAGGTCTCCGCAATCTTGGACTGGCCAGCCCCCATGGACAAAAAAGGAATTCAGCGTTTTGTGGGATTGCAAATTTTAATCGCAAATTTATTAGGGGATTCTCTATCATTATTTCCCCCATCACAAAATTGATTAGGCAAGGCACCCCGTTCCATTGGTCCCCTGAGGCTCAAGCCCTCTTCGCCATCCTAAAAGACCAGTTCATTTCAGCCTCTGTCCTGAAGCACCCTGATCCAGCGTTACCTTACATCCTGGAGGTAGATGCCTTTGAGATGGCAGTTGGAGAGGTACTTTCGCAGATACAAGGACCCAAGGCTGTTGCATCTGGTTGCGTTCTTCTCTCACAAGCTATCTGAAGCTGAGAACTATGATGTCAGGGACAGGGAACTGCTCACAATTAAGGCTGCACTCGAGGAGTGGCACTGCCTCTTGGAGGGAGTGGCTCATCCTATTCTTGTCTACACAGACTACAAGAACCTCGAATACCTGAAAACCGCCAACCACGTCAGGCCAGATGGGCACTCTTCTTTACCAGGTTCTCATTCCACATTACCTACAGGCCAGGGTCAAAAAATAACAAACCGGATGCTCTTTCTCGGATGTTCAGCAAACCTGAGGCTTCTTCATCTTCAGATACCATCCTAGCTCCAGGAAACTTCCTCATGCTGCAAGATGACCTACTTTCCCAAATTAAGCAGGCTTCTTCAAGGGCTCCTTATCCGACAGACATCATTCTACAGTCCAGAGATGACTTATTATGGTATAAGGACAACATTTTTGTACCTCAGCAGTCACGGGTTGCTATCCTCAAGTCTTGCCATGACCACGAGCTGGCTGGTCACTTTGATGTACACAAAACTTCCGAACTTCTCCAGCACTCTTTCTGGTGGCCTCAGCTACTGAAGGATTGTAGAAGTTATGTGGACTCATGCATTACCTGCATTCAGAATAAGGGCAGCAAAACCAAAGCTTGGGGGTTGCTGAAACCTCTCCCCATTCCGGAAAGGCCATGGAGGATTATCTCCATGGATTTTATTGTTGAATTGCCACCATCAGAAGATTGCACTACCATCTTTATGGTAGTCTACAGATTTTCCAAGATGGCTCACTTTCTGCCTATGAAAAGTACTCCCTCTGCCTCCGAAACCACAAAGATCTTCATTAAAGATGTGTACCTGCAAACATTGTATCTGATCGAGGGGTACAATTTACTTCCAAATTCTGGAGAGCATTATGTGAATCCCTGAAAATTGACCTCTCCTTCTCCTCTGCTTACCATCCAGAGAGTAACGGTCAGACCGAACAAACGAATTAAACTCTTGAGCAGTATTTACGATGCTTTTCATGTTTCTCTCGGGACGATTGGGCACCCCTATTACCTCTTTCTGAGTTCGCTTATAATAACTCTGTCCACTCTGCCACCAAGCAGTCACCATTTTTTGCGAACTACAGTTTTTACCCCTTCATGTCCAACAACATTCCAGAATGCACTGTACCGGCTGCCCAAGAAACCTTGAATTTCTTCAGCACAAATAATAAATTACTCCAAGAGACAATGGCAAGAACTCAGGAACATAACAAGGAGGTGTTTGACAAAAAGAGGAGAGGGGAGCTTAATCTGGAACCCGGAGATCAAATCTGGCTGTCTACCTTGAATCTGAAACTAGCATGTCCATCTAAAAAACTGGGTCCTAAGTTTGTGGATCCCTTCCCAGTGACAAGAAAAATCAATAACGTGGCCTACGAATTTAAACTACCGGAATCATTTCGAATACACCCAGTTTTCCATGTGGCTCTACTCAAACCTGCAGTTCCTGACCCCTTCACTAACCATGGAATACCGGTCCTCCTGTACCTATGCTCATCAATGGTGATAAGGAATTTGAAGTCGAATCCATCCTGGACTGTAGGAAGAGACGTAATCAAGTCCAATACCTGGTAAAATGGAAGGGATATGGTCCAGAGGAAAACTCTTGGGAACCAGAGACTAATATCCACGCTAAAAGACTGATCCTGGCTTTTAAGAGATCTCACCCAAGTAGGAGGGCTGCCCATTGGGAGGGGGGCAATGTCAGGAAAAGCATTCCATCAGATATGCCAGCAATCTGGGTGTCAGGAGAATACCTGTGTGCAGAAGGTCCGATAGGCGCAAGCGCAAATAGCGGCGCATGGGCGCACAAGAGGACACACGCACAGCACTTGGCCCCAGATGCGCTATTTAAAGGGGGCTGAAGCCTTGCTGTCCTGTCAACAGCATTTCCCGAGATGACTGCTAACTGTTACTCTATTTACCTGGACTGTATCTGACTTGGTTTGTTCCTGACCTCCCTGCTTGCTGCCCGCCTCCGATCCCGAATTGGACTTTGACTACTCTTTTGGATACCGTTCCTGTACCTGATCTGCCTGCCTGTGTTTGACCCGGCCTGTCTTCACCATCCAGTCTGCTGTTGAATCCTGTTGCTAGACTACAATACACCTCCCTGCTGTCTGCAACATCCAGTCTGCTGTTTTATCCTGTTGCTGGACTACAGTACACCTCCCTGCTGTTTGCCGCATCCAGTCTGCTGTTGTATCCTGTTGCTGGACTACAATACACCTCCCTGCTGTCTGCCGCATCCGGTCTGCTGTTTTATCCTGTTGCTGGACTACAATACACCTTCCTGCTGTCTGCCGCATCCAGTCTGCTGTTGTATCCTGTTGCTGGACTACACTACACCTCCCTGCTGTCTACAGTATCCAGCCCTCTACATCGGCTAACCAGTCAGGCACTTGTGCCCCTTTATACTTTCAAGCCCCTGTCTGCTTTACCAGGGTTCCTGAGTCAGAGGTATACGAGAGGCCGCTCCATGCCTTCCGGGCTCTACCACCAGGTCCTTCAAACAGAGTGTGCAAACTGTTGCCAACTACGCCATTGAATTCCGTACTCTGGCAGCAGAGGTTGCTTGGAACAATGAGACCCTCGTGGCTGCTTTTTTTTCATGGTCTTTCGGATACCATCAAGGATGAGATAGCAGCCCGAGATATACCCACTGAGCTGGAGAAGTTGATCACATTTGCCATCCTTATTGACTCCAGACTCAGAGAAGGACTTCCTTTTAAGGAGTGCTTGCAGAAGCCTCCTGTACATTTGTCTGCGATCTTTGCAGTCCCACCCTTGCCTCTCTCCCCTCCCATGCCTCCTGGTACCGAGTCGGTCTGTGAAGATGAACGATGAACCCATGCACTTGGGCTTCATGTGTCTCTCTGCAGATGAGGGAACCCTTAGGAGAAGGGAGAGATTGTGCCTTTATTGTGGCCAGGCAGGTCACTATTTGAAGTCTTGTCCTACCCATCCAGGGAACGCCTGAACCTCGAGGTCCTGTCACGGACAGACCTTAGGTGGCGTTGTTTCATCCCCAGTTATCCAGAAGGATAAGCCCCTGGTTTCGGTTACCCTTTCTTGGGCTATCCTTGGTTACAGAGGCACAACCCCTCTTTTGATTGGCTCCATGCTAAGGTTCTCTCCTGGTCTCCACAATGCAGTAAGACATGCTTCCAGAAGGTAGCCAAGGTCCTGTGAACCTCTTCACTCTCCTCCCTGCCAGAGGAGTACTGCGATTTTAGCGATGTCTTTGACAAAGGTCAAGCTGGTAGTTTTCCTCCACACTGGTCATATGATTGCACAATTTACCTTCAACCTGGTTTACCCTTTGTCTTGGAGGATAAGGCCATGGAGAAGTACATTGCAGACATACTTTCTCGAGGTTTTATCTGCAAATCCTAATCTCCTGCTGTTGCTGGTGCTGGTTTCTTCTTTGTGAAGAAGAAGAGTGATGAACTGAGACCTTGTATTGATTATAGGGGTCTCAATCGTTTCACAATTAAGAATTCCTATCCGATTTCATTGATTATGGAGTTATTTGACTGCCTTAAGGGAGCAACGATTTTCACAAAGCTTGATTTGAGAGGGGCATAAAATCGTGTGAGGATTAAGGAGTAGGAAACTGTGTTTAATACCAGAACACGCCATTGTGAGTACCTTATAAGGCCTTTTGGCCTTTGTAACGCCCCGGCAGTTTTCCAGGAATTTATTAACGATGTCCTCCAAGATTTGTTGCAGTTATGTGTGGTGGTTTATCTCAACGATATCCTCATATTTTCCAAGTCCCTGGAGAGCCAGGACTTGGAAAATATGAGATGTCTGTAATGTGCTTCAGAAACTAAAAGAGAACAATATCTATTTTAAATTGGAGAAGTGCAAATTCCATCGTGAACAGGTTAAATTCCTGGGTTATGTAATTTCCACTGCTGGTTTTTCGATGGACCCAGAGAAACTTTCAGCAGTCCTACAGTGGCCCCTACCGTGGGTTTACGTCTTCTGCAGCATTTTCTTGGCTTTGCCAACTATTATCAGAAGCTTATTCGTAACTTCTCATCTCTGCTCAAGCCCCTGACTGATATGACCAGAAAGGACGGTAACCCATAGAGTTGGTCTCCGGAGCCCGTTAAGGCCTTTGAGAGTCTCAAGGCTGCCATTGTTTCTGCTCCTGTTTTGGCGCATCCTGATTCTACGTTACCTTTTATCCTTGAGGTTGATTCTTCTGACACTGGAGTTGTCACCCTTCTGTCTCAACGACCTACCTCTGAGAGCGCTAGGCATCCTTGTTGCGACTTTTTCATTGTCACCTGCAGAATGCAATTATGAGATCGGTGACAGAGAGCTATTAGCGATCATTTAAACCTGAAAGAATGGAGACATCTCCTCAAAGGTATACATTCTTACTGACCATAAGAATCTCACATTCTTGTCTGAGGTTAAATGCCTCTCTCCCAGAAGCGCACGATTTTATTGTCTAGTTTCAACTACATTGTCTCATTCTTACCCGGTACTAAGAATGTGAGGGCTGACGCTTTGTCACAACAGTTTTCCTCCACTTCCAAGATGGAGTCGGTTTCGGTTCCTGTGATTCCTCCTGATCGAATTCTGGCTATGGTTCGCACCAGTCTCACTTCTCCTTTGGGTGACAAAATTCTTGCTGCTTAGGTCCATGCTCCTCCTGAGAAAACTTGTGACCGATGCTTTGTCCCAGAGAGTCTCCGTACTGCCGTTCTCCAGACTTACCATTCTTCTGAGGCTGCTGGCCACCCTGGGAAGAATCAACTCTTTTGGGCCATTTTCTCAACAATTCTGATGGCCTAGTCTATGTGCTGATGTAACCGCCTTCGTAGTTGTCTGTTCCATGTTTGCTCAGAGTAAGACTCCAGAACACCTTCCAGTGGGCCCCCTACAACCCATACCCAATGGAGAAAGGCCCTGGACCCACCTGTCTATGGATTTCATTGTGAAGTTAACCAACTCCCAGGGCAACAAAGTTATCCTTATGGTGGTTGACCGCTTCTCGAAAATGTTCCATTGTATTCCACTTAAGAAGTTGGCCACTTCTAAGGAACTGGCTTCTATTTTTGCTCAGGAGATCTTTTGCTTACATGGGCTACCCAAGGTGATTGTCTCAGACAGGGGTAGTCAGTTTATGTCTAGGTTCTGGGGAGCCTTTTGTGCACAGTTGGGAATTCAGCTTGCTTTCTTCTCTGTGTATCATCATCCGCAGTCTAACAGGGCCAATCAGTCCTTGGAGCAATTCCTACGTTGCTATATTTCTGACATCATAACAACCCCCTATGTAAAGGTAAGATACTACAAGAATTAAGAGACAGCAGATGTCACAACAGTGTTAAATGGTCCAACAGCTGAAAAATTTTAAGTAGCATGGTCAGGCCTAAAATTACCAGAGACAAAGACCACAGCCTGGAACTTTACAACAACAATAAAGATACTGCAGAAGATACAGTAGTTAAAGAGTTAAAGTGACCAGCAGTCATATAGTTTTATTCAGGAATAAGGCCTAACTGGTGTATGCCTAACCTTTTTTAATCTATGTAAATAAGGGAGAGGGCCCTGTGAATTTGAGTGATATAACATGAGGTGGTTTAGGTGTACATTGTTCTTACACTTTTTTTTCTTTCAAAAGGTAGATCCAAGAACAGATGGTCAGTAAGCAGGGAATGCTGCACTTAAAGAACCCCAGAAAACGCCCTATTAACACAAAATAAAAAATAGAAAAAGCCCTTAACCCCCTTTCTTGCCCGGCTAATAGCCTGTATCCTCTGTGGACCCTTCGTAACTCACCCTTCCACTCCAATTTCTTCTCTACACTTCACCTGTTAAAGCAATTGTAAACCTTCATTTTTTTTCAATAAAATAACAAACATGTTATACTTACCTGCTCTGTGCAATGGTTTTGCATAGAGCAGCCCCAATCCTTATATTGTCAGGTCCTCTGCCGGAGCTTCTGTTTCCTCCTGCTGAGTGTCACTCATGTGGATTCACTCCCCATCCGGGCTGATTGCATCTATTCAGACACACAACAACCTAGCTCGGCCCCACCCCCTGCTCTCTGCTTACAGGTTTAGACTGACAGCAGCAGAAGCCAATGGTTCCTGCTGCTGTTAGCCAAGCCTGGGAGACCCAGGAGAGGACCTGCTCTAAACAGTAGTGGACCGAGATCGGGCTCAGGTGAGTATTTAGGGGAGGTTGTGGGGTGAGCTGAATTTAAAAGGTTTTTTACCTTAAAGCAGAGAATGCATTAAGATTAAAGACCTTTTAACTGTACAACCACTTTATGTGATTCCTCAGACATCCTGTGAGTGTGGACTCTCAATACCTAGCAGGCATTACTATTTAATGTATACCATTAGTCATTAACCCTGCACTACTGTTTTAATTTTGGCTCACAATTTAGTATACCAGCTAGCATGCCTTCCCATGCCATCTGACTATTGTAATTGACAACGTCTTGATATGTGATTGTCCTGTACTCTAAGACGTTATGTTATACTTCTTGTACTCTGAGAACAGTGTCTTACTTTGAATTAATAAAAATATTGAACAAGGCTCTAACAAAATACAAAATAAACCAATATGCCACACATTTACAGAAAACCCCATAATAGTACCCCCTTTAAAAAGAGTTCAAATATACCCCCAAAATGATCCCCAAAATACCAACTTCATGAAACAATTTCCCATTTATTTTTAGGGAAGCTTTACACCAAAACATGAAAAAGAAGGTTCACTATAGATAGCACAGCAGCTAAAAGTGACTTTGAAGCACCCACAAAATATAATTAACAACAAAAAACCCTATCATAAGGAAAATAAAACAAAAAGGAGTTGATGGCCCAAGAGCTAGCAATAAGAATTAAAGTACAACTTCCTAACTAACTCGAATCTCTCCCTTTGTATTTTAAATAAAAATAAATGGTAAAACATTTGTGTATAGAAATAGAAATCATTATAAATACCTATGCCCCCTTTTTCATTAATACTCACATATATTTCCAGCTGCATAGGGTGGTGAGGGTGGAGAAACATCAATGCACTGGTCTTCCCAGTGAGTGGCTGTGCAAGGAGAGGCATGCAAGGACAAGTCTGGTCATTGGAGGAGTTTCCAGCACAGCTAGAGAACTGACCACTGTGTGTTCTCCTCCTTAGTGTGGTCAGTTTTTAATAGGAAAGCAGAGGGACTAGCAGGGACACCAGGGATTTTACATAAAGGAAGCAATACAAAGACGAAGAGAACCGGGCACTTTCTTATACAAGAACATGGTATAGCCGGCACATATCAGGTATATGAAGTGTTGAATTTATATATGCTGTTGTTCTTAGTTTGTATAATGTAGCTTCATTGCACCTGATGGACCTCTACAAAATAATAAAAATATCTGATTTTTAGGTTCCGGTATCTCGATGCTCAGGTCCCTGTTTACCTGGCAGCAGAAAAATGTTTGGATCTTCAATTCATGAATGTTGCCATGAGTGTGTCCCATGTCCAGAAGGAGAGATCTCCAACATTTCTGGTAAAATTTGTACTTGGTAGTAAGCTGCTTTTGGACTATGTAGAAGTTGCCATTATAGTTAAAGTGTACAGTGTCTTGAAAAAGTATTCATACCCCTTGACATTTTCCACATTCTGTCATGTTACAACCAAAAACATGTAAAAAGTATAGTTGCGTAACCAAAATATAGTATAAATTATAAATGTGTAACAATCACATACGAATTGAGATAAAACATAGCTGATGCTACAAAATGAATAACAATACCCCCATGTGATTAATAACACAATGTGATTAAAAGTCCATGACAGGTCATAATCCACATAGTTCATATGGGGTAGGGTACTCTGGGTGGTGTAATAAATACTCTCTTCACTTTTCAATGGGGACAACCAAGAACAGCCAAGGAAGTAATTAAAGACCAGATGGCTGCTTACCAGATCTGTAGGATCTCAGGTTATAGAGATCATAAAGGCATATGCAGGAGGAAACCGTCAGCTCAGGGCGGTGTATTCATCCAATCACTTGATATGTAAACCTCTCCTCCAAAGACACTTCACCGGCTATTATGGTAATCCTGTTCCATGGAACCCTCAATAGGGTGAGATCACTCGTGGAGCGTGTTTATGCAAGGCAGAAGGAAAACTTCATGGTGCAGTACTTGGCACTCTTCCATAAAGGTCAGATTTGAGGAGTGCACGACTAATAGTTGTCCTATGGACAGATTCTCCCACCTGAGCTGTGGATCTCTGCAGCTCCTCCAGAGTTACCATGGGCCTCTTGGCTGCTTCTCTGATGAATGCCAGTTTAGGTGGATGGCCATGTCTTGGAAGGTTTGCAGTTGTTCAAAGCTTGGGATTTTTTTTATAACCTAACCCTGCTTTTAACTTCTCCACAACTTTATCCCGGACCTCTCTGGTGTGTTCCTTGGCCTTTATGATGCTGTTTGTTCATTAAGGTTCACTAAGGTTCTCTAACAAACCTCTGAGGGCTTAACAGAACAGCTGTATTTATACTGAGATTAAATTACACACAGGTGGACTCTATTTACTAATTAGGTCACTTCTGAAGGCAATTAGTTCCACTAGATTTAGTTAGGGGTATCAGAGTAAAGGGGGCTGAATACAAATGCATGCCATACTTTTCACATATTTATTTGTAAAACATTTTGAAAAACATTTATCATTTTCCTTCCACTTCACAATTATGTGCCACTTTGTGTTGGTCTAGCACATAAAATCCCAATAAAATACATTTACATTTTTGGTTGTAACAAAATGTGGACAATTTCAAGAGGCATGATAACTTTTTCAAGGCACTGTATATCTGGAAAAAAAATATGCATTAGATCTCTGCGATGTATGCACTTCCCTGTGTTTTATCTCCTTAACCACTAGCCAACCAGCCGCCGCTGTTATGCATCGGCAGGTTGGCTCTCCTGCACAAATTTCCATAGCTGTATGGCTCGAGCAGGTGTGATAGCGGGAGAGCGCGCACCACCGGTAGCACACGCTCACGCCCCCTGCACATTTCGGGAGCATGCCTGCAGGTTGGGCGGACTCGATATCCGCCAGCGACCCACGATCACCTAGTACAGAGGCAGAACTGGGATCTACCAGTGTAAACAAGCGGATCCCCGTTCTGACAGGGGACATGTCAGAGATCTACTGTTCATTTGGCATGTCATTTTTTTTTTGTGGGGGGGAGCGGGTACCATGTTTTGACAGGTACCCAGTTCCCTCTTCCACCTAGGCGACTCGAGAGGAAATTCTCCTCTCCCCCTCCTTCCCTGCAATCTTTTGGGACACGTCACAGGTCCCAGAAGATTGGTTGGCCATTGAGAAGGTGCAGTGCGCACCCGGCTGTGAAGCCATAAGCTATCACAGCCAGGTGCCCACACTTGTGATGCCGGCACCGGAGAGAACCAAGGGAGAGAACCAAGGGTTCGGGCGGCCACATTGCTGGATCGTGGGAGAGGTGAGAGTGTGTCTTTTTGTAGCTGCTGACTTTTAATAAACACAAATCTGAGTGGAACTCCGCTTTAAAGTACCTGCAAGTACAGAAAGAATTCCAAGTATGGATATTTTTACATACAGTAGTTAGGACCAGGTCAGTTCGGACCAATGTAACATTGCATATATCATACCTGGTTGGTCCCTGTGGAAGCTGGAAATCACTGTAGTAGACACCACTAATCCAATAATCTCCACTAGCTTCTAGGTCCCATGCTGAGCAGCTGCCTTACAACTTTCTGAACATAGGAGTTCACCTGCTCAGTAAAGGTGTCATTCAGAAATTGTATGGATGAGACAGAGATCGTGATGACGCTGTCCCACCACTCAACCTCACTCAGTCTGAGAACACATTGCATTCATTGAGAAGATGCAAAGCTATCTTTGCTTGGTGCCTGTGCTGAGTGGGAGATCTCCTGCACCGGGCCATCTTTAATATTGATTGGACCCATTAATAGACAGAAAACTCCTAGGGATCCTAGGACTTCTGTGATCAGTGGCAGTGCTGGGGGGAGGGTGTGATCAATGGCAATGCTGATTTTTTTTACCGACTGCCAATATAAAGATGAATTTCAACACTGGTCACCAAAGTAATAGGGGTTTACACTGACCACCAATGTAATAGAAGCATGAAATAGAAGCATTCACAGTAACCACCAATGTAAGGAGGGATTTACACTGACCACCAATGTAAGGGGGACATTCACTCTGGCCACTAGTGTGAATGAAAGGAGTCTACACCAAGCACCAATGTAATGAGAGGATTTACACTTACCACCAACGTAACTGAGACATTTAGCCTGCGTTCACATTTGTGTGTCTTGGGAATGCATGCAAAATTGCTTTCCTGACACCACAGAAATGTGCTGCCCTTTAACAGATACACAGCAGTGCCATTAATTGTTAATGACCCCTCACACATCTGCTGACATGTGCCTTGGCACTGCGTGATTTTGAAAAAGTGTTTGGGACCTTCTTCTGCATTTGTAGCACATAGAGCAGACCATTGAAATAATTGGGCTGCCCTACACGTGACCTACATCTTTATCCACCCTGTCATTACAACTTTGCATCCTAAAACCCCTGCTAACCTCTGCACTCCAAACCCCTCCAATCCCCCTCCCCTTTAACTCTACCTGCCTCCTCTGCTCATTTTTTCACCCACCTTCTTTACCTCTGTACATCCCCTCCTTTTCCTCCTTGCTCACCTGTGCACCCCAAACTGTAATTCCTTCTCACCTCTGCACACCCCACACTACCCCCCCCCCCACACTAATTTGCTTACCTTTACAGAACAGGCTGATGGTAGGCTTAATGACCACAGTTGTAGGCAGGACTTTCAAGCATGCCCCTTTATCTCCCCAGCGGGCATTATTCAGTATAGGTGATGGTGGATATGACCTCAGGGGGCATGATATACATATGAATACCGCCTCTATTTACATATGAATGAAGCCGCTATTTACATATGAATGCCGGTTTTTACATGTAAACACAGGTGAGTCATCTGTACACAACAATAGGGCAGAGCTGGGAAGCATTAGTAACAGAACTTCATACTGAGATATCAGGACACAGCATGGGACTGAAACCTCAAGGGATGAAGGAATTTAAACTGGAATAGTTGGCAAGTATGAGGCAGCTGGTTTGGGACCCACAACAATGACAGGGCCCAGGGCAGCTGCCCCTTTTGCCCTGCCTTAAAGATGGCCCTGCTCCTGCAGCAGGGCAGCTGCTCAGCACAGGACCCAGAAGCTAATGGAGATCACTGGAGTAGAAGTGTCTAGTCAGTATGCAGAACGAAAAAAAAAAAAATTTGTTTTGGTTCGTTATTTACAAAAACTTGTTAAATTTGTTGTATTTGTTTAATTCGTTTTTGGAATTTGTTTTGTTTATTTTAATTCAAATTGATTAGAATTTTCTGAATTTGATGGAATTGAACTCAATTCTACCAAATTTGGAAAATTCAAATTGATTCAAAGAAGATTTTTAATGTATATCCTTTCTATTCCATTATATTTTAATGTTTTTTCTATTCTATACTATTTGTTTTTCCATTCTATTATTTTCTTCTTGTTCAAATTCAAATTTATTCTATTTGAAATTCAAAATTTGGAAAACGGTTATGTTATATTTATTCTATTCTATTTTATTCCTTTTTAATCTAGTCTCCACTTTTTTATTCTATTATTTTATTTTCCTATCTACTCTTTTCTATTTTATACTATTCTATTCTTTTCTATTCTAATTAAAATGTATTCTATTTGAAATCCAAATATGGTTCATATTATGGGAAATGATAATATTATATTCTACTGTATTGTTTTTTCAATTATAGTCAATTTGTTTTGTTTTTTATTCTATTATTTTCTATTCTAGTCTTTTCTATTCTATTCAAATTTGAATGTATTCTATTCAAAATTAGTTTTTCGGAGGAAACAATTAATTTATTTTCTATTCTATTATTTTCTATTCTATTATTTTCTATTCTATTCAAACTTGAATTTCTTCTATCCAATGATTGTTTTTCGGAGGAACGTTGTATTGTTTCTATTTTATTCTTTTCTATTCTTTTTTTCTATTCTAATCTATTTTTTTCTATTCTATTCTTTCCTCTCAAATTTATTCTATTTGAAATTCAAAATTTGGAAAACGGTTATGTTATATTTATTCTATTCTATTTTATTCCTTTTTAATCTAGTCTCCACTTTTTTATTCTATTATTTTATTTTCCTATCTACTCTTTTCTATTTTATACTATTCTATTCTTTTCTATTCTAATTAAAATGTATTCTATTTGAAATCCAAATATGGTTCATATTATGGGAAATGATAATATTATATTCTACTGTATTGTTTTTTCAATTCTATTCAATTTGTTTTGTTTTTTATTCTATTATTTTCTATTCTAGTCTTTTCTATTCTATTCAAATTTGAATGTATTCTATTCAAAATTAGTTTTTCGGAGGAAACAATTAATTTATTTTCTATTCTATTATTTTCTATTCTATTATTTTCTATTCTATTCAAACTTGAATTTCTTCTATCCAATGATTGTTTTTCGGAGGAACGTTGAATTGTTTCTATTTTATTCTTTTCTATTCTTTTTTTCTATTCTAATCTATTTTTTTCTATTCTATTCTTTCCTCTCAAATTTATTCTATTTGAAATTCAAATTTTAGAAGATGGTTATCTTCTTTCTATTTTATTATTTTTATTTTATTTCTTTTTTATTCTATTATTTTATTTTCTATTCTATCCCTTTCTTGTATTTATTTCTTTTCTTTAATTGAATGCAAATTGATTTTAATTTTCCAAATTCGATGAAATTGAACTCAATTGGACCAAATTTGGACAATTCTAATTGATTTGAATTCCATTCAAATTGCATTCAAGTATGCATCAAATTCCATTCAAATTCCGTTGGAAATCAAATTTATTCTATTTGAAATTTGATTTTTGGAAGATGGTTACTATGTGCTGCAAAAGAGGAAAATTGGGACTTTAAATGAAGCAGTTGAACTGCGGAGGTAAGGGTACGTGTTTAATTCATAACAAATGTAGTAAAGGAGTAATTTCATATATATACATGTAGGCACAAGGCATAAACATGATAATACAAGGGTATATAAATAAACACATAAATCAGAATAAATACGTAATAATCAATAGATGGAGTGTATAACAGCAATATGACTTGCGACTGCCGGAAGCGGCATGCCCGGCATCTATATTGGTATTCGCATGGTATAAATACAAATGTACTAGATTCATATTGATAACATCATCAGAGCGTAATGAATATTTCTGTAGCATCAAGTATAGCTTGACGCGTTTCGTGGATGATTTCTCTCCACTCATCAGGAGCAGATGCGACAAATACCTGTAAAGTATACAAATGTAATAAATCACACTCTAAATAGAGAGGAATGGAAAAGTAATATTTGAAGTTGGCCAAGCACACTCACCAACCCCGGCAATGAATACGACACGAGGCAAACGGCACACGGCGGGCCAGAGACAAAGACCACACCACGGGAGGCGGCGTGGTATACATAGATAGCATCGGGTGATGATGGGGTGCTGGGGTGTGTTTTGTACAGATGGTTACTATGTATCCTTTCTACTCCATCATATTCTATTGTTTTTTCTATTCTATTCTATTCTTTTGTTTTCTATTCTATTTGTTTCTTCTTATTCAAATTCAAATGTATTATATTCAAAATTCAAAATTTGGAAACCTGTTATATTGTTATATTTATTCTATTCTATTTTAATCCTTTTTATTCTATGCTACTCTTTTATATTCTATTATTTTATTTTTCTATCTATTATTTTTTATTTTATTCTATTCTATTCTTTTCTATTCTATTCAAATTCAAATTTATTCGATTTGAAAGTTGAATTTTGGAGAATGGTTCAAATTGTGGGAAATGGTTCTATTCTATTCTATTGTTTTTTTAATTCTATTCAATTCTTTTATTTTACATAGTTACATTCCTATTCTATTCTTTTCAATTCTATTATTTTCTATTCTATTCAAATTTTTGTTATTGTTTCCATTTTTTTCTATTCTTTTTTTTTCTATTCTAATTTATTCTTTTTTTCTATTCTATTCTTTTCCCTCAAATGTATTCTATTTGAAATTCAAATTTCATAAAATGGTTATATTTTTTCTATTTTATTTTTTTTTCCTGTATGTTTTTTATTGTATTCTATTCCTTTATTTTCTATTCTATTCTAGTCTTTTATTTTCTGTTCTATCCGTTTTTTTTCTTTTATTTTCGATTCTGTTCTGATTTACTCTATTATATTCTATTCTTTAATTTGCTATTAAGTTTTTTTCTATTCTATCATATTATTTTATTTTATTTTGCTTTATTTTCTATGCTATTTTATTCTTTCCGGTAATTTGAATTTGAATTTGATTAGAAAACTATTCAAATTCGATTCAAAAACAATTCAAATTCAAATTTTGTCTGAAATCTTGTTTCATTATTTCGAATTCATTTAAATTCACTCCAATTTTAATTCAGCAATTCGGATACATCCAAAATTCCAAATAACAAAAAATGTGTTTGAATTTAAATTCAGAACAAAACAAACTACACATGTCTAGAGGTGTCTACTACCATGGTTTCCAGCTTCCAATGGGATCCCACAGGTATGGTCTGTACATAGTTATGTAGACCCCTTGTCTTAAACAGGGACTACAAGCAAATTTAGCTGCACTAGGTTGTAGTTAACCTGCCTGATTTGTAGTCTTTGTGATCCTTTGGGTTTTCTCCTAAGCCTGGTGTTGCTGTGATTCCTCCCTTTTGTAAGTAGGTGGCAATGTTACCTTTAGCATTAGTATGATGAACTACAGTAAATCTAGGTTATGAATGTGCATACTTCTCTCTGCCAATCAGACTCATCTAAAGAATCTATACATGGTGCTGTGGGTTTTTTTTTGGTTGCTATAAGAGACAGCTGTTACTATGTAGGTACAGAACATTGGATGCACCCCCAGGGCCCTTGTTCTGTATTGCTGTCTACCTGTCTGTTTCTGTCTTTGGAGTCTGTTAGTCTGTTTTCCTATTGTCCTAGGGTGTCCTGTGCCCTAATACTCTCTCCCTACATATTGCCATAGTGAGCAATAAACTCAATATTGTTCAGCCTAAAAGTGACCGGCACCTATTTTCTGCAACCGTCCATGCACACAATGCCTAGGAACCAGCACCCTGAGGTAAAATGTCAGCTAGAGTTGGGTGAACAGTTCGGGCCAAGCAAAAGTTTGCCTGTTCGGCAAACACCAGAATTTGCAGGGCGCTCGGCAGGATGTTTGCCTGCAAAGTGCCCCACAATGCACTGCACGCTGCATAGTGCATTCTAATCCCTGATGCCCAATCAGGGCACAATGAATAGCTGGTTGTTAAGGAGTGTCACCGCATCCTTAACAATGGATGAGTCATCAGCTGTCAACGGGCTGCCTCGCTGACAGCTGAATGGAATAAAAAACATTGCCGGCAATTGAAAAAAGTTAAAAAAACTGTGTGGGGGTTCCCTCAATCCATACCAGGCCCTTCAGGTTTAGTATGGATCTTAAGGGGAATCCCGTTCCAAATTTAAGAAAAAAAGGCGTGGGGTCTCCCCAAAATCTATACCAGACCCTTATCTGAGCATGCAGCCTGGCAGTCCAGGAAAGGGGGGAAGAGCAAACTCTCCATCTCCTGAACCATACCAAGCCACATGTCCTCAACATGAGGGGGTGCTTTGGGGCAGGGGGGGCTCTACTCCCAAAGCACCTTGTCCCCATGTTGATTGGGACATGGGCCTCTTCCCCAAAATCCTTGCTGGTGGTTGCAGGGGTGTGCTGCAGGGGTCTTATTGGAATCTGGAGGCCCCCTTATTGAGGGGGGCCCCAGATTCTGCCCCCCCACCAGGGGGATGAGTATGGGGGTACAAAAATGTAAAAAAATAAAAAAAAACAACATTCCCGATCTAGATCCATCATCAATCATGATGCCCACCGCACTGCCGGACCCAAAAAAAGAAAAAAAAAAGTTCTGACCCCCAAATGCCTGCTCCACCATTTGACAGTTCTTAAATAGGAAAGGGGTGGGGCCACCTGGTGATGTCACATGATGACCCCACCCCTTGTGACTTCACTGCCCTTGCATGGCCCCACCCCTTACCTATTTAAGAACTGTCAAGCGACGGAGCAGGCATCCAGTGGTCAGCTGTCCTTGCAGGTGGAACTTTTTTTATTTCCTTGTTCACACATTAAATTCATATATTAAATAAAATCCCAGTCTTTATCATTTTCTGTCCATTTTCTGCCCATACCAAATTTACTGTGCATTTTTTCCTATTTTTATTTTCCACATATCTATAGAGCATCAACATCCTTTTTAGTATTTTACCACTTGTCATGAGCGGTCTTTACATATAAGAGTCTAACTATATGCAGAAGAAAATGCTTTTGGCATCTTGCTATCTAACTTATCAGCAGTCTTTGAAGGAAAGCAGTCCATACAGACAAGTCAAACAGTCCTATTTTTATGCCACTTTGTAACTATAGAACAAAGAAACAAGTAAAAACTCAAAACGTATGCAATCTATCCAGGCATATACCAGCCATCGGGACTACTGGGAGTTTCCCGGTGGGCCGATGGTTCAGAGGACCAATTTCAGTGACAGCCTGTCAAAGTAATGGCTGTGTGGCTCGCGCGGCCTTTAATTTGAGCACCGCTGTACTGCCTATAAGACAGACGTCACTAAATGGCAGACCCTGGTCTGGCCCCAGTAGCCATTCTGCCTGAACAGCAACCCTCACCAAGTAGTTTCCTTTGTGTCCTCTCCCTGTCGCCGGCTCGGCCGCCTGCCTGCCTCTGCCAATCCCACTATGTTCACAGCATGGCAGGCGTGGCAGGTCCATCTCTTCCTTAATATTGCTGCACTGACTCCTCCCCACACTGCCTGTCTTAGTCACACAAAACATGAAGCCGCTCTGGACAATGGGCGGGACTTTTTAAAATAAGAAGTGGGGAATTGGTTGCTAGGCAGCAGAGCGGACACAGCAATCAATCGCCCACCTTTAACGTGAAAAGTCCTGCCCTTTGTCCAAAGCGGCCACACTTCATGTTTTGTGTGAATAGGATAGGGCTCTGTGGGGAGGGGGCAGTGTTGTGCTGTTATGAAAAGGACAGGGGGTTTGATATCAAGAGAGGACTGTGATGGGGGGGTCAGTCTGTGATGGGGGTCTGTGATTGGGGGGGTCAGTCTGTGATGAGGGTCTGTGATTGGGTGGGTCAGTCTGTGATGGGGTCTGTGATGGGGTCTGTCTGTGATGGGGGGTCTGTTTGTGATGAGGGGTCAGTCTGTGATTGGGGGGTCATTCTGTGATTTGGGGGTCTGTGATTGGGGGGGTCAGTGTGTGATGGGTCAGTCTGTAATGGGGGTCAGTCAGTAATGGGGGTCTGTGATTTGGGTGGTCAGTCTGTGATGGTGGGGGTCTGTGATTTGGGGGGCTGTGGTGGGTCAGGTCAGTCTGTGATGGGGGGTCTATGATGGGTCAGGTCAGTCTGTGTTGGGGGTCTGTGATGGGGGGGTTGTGATGAGGCAGCCTGTGATATAAAATGGGGGTGATGTGATGTGACGGGAGGGACTGAGGACACTGATGTAAAAGGGGGTCTGTGATTTCTGCACTAGCAAAACACAGGTCTCTGCAAGAGCAATATGTGTCCTGTTCACACTGCAACAGCACCCATGAGTGCTGAGCAGTGCAGTGTAAAATGCATACTGTTTCTATGCACCGCAGCTAAACTGTATTTTGACATTTCAATGAAGTTGAAAGAAAAAAAGTACAAAGTGTGATGTGTGTGAGCCCTAAAGGTATGTGCATAGGAGGGGGGTGCTGTGATGTGCATGGGAGGCTGCGATGTGGAGGATATCATGTGGAGTCATAGCACCAATATGACACTCGGACCTACATAGTTAGTAGTAAGGTTGAATAAAGACACCAGCCCATCCTGTTTAAGTTTGGGTGTGTGACTACAATTGTCCCTACACATTGTGTCTCATTAAGATGCTCATCTATTATATTAAATATTTAAGGTACCCAGATAGTGGTGTTAATTTACACAGTGCTCCACACATACATCGCACACTCATACCCTCAAGAAGCCCACAATCCAAGTTCCCCAACTCACATTCATACACTAGGGCCATTTTTTTGGACAGAAGTCAATGAACCTACCAGCATGTCTTTGGAGTGTGGGAGGGGAGAACATGGAAACTTCAGGCAGGTAGTGTCGTGGTTGGGATTTGAACCAGCGACCCTTTTAACTGCTAGGTGATAGTGCTACCCACTACACCACTGTGCCAGTGAACGACCTGTCACCACTGTGCCGGTGACCTCCGCTGGCAGAAAATGTTTCTGACCGGACCCCGTGATATAAAGTAGAACGGCTAATGGCCAGTGAAGAGGGGGGGTTGGGTGGCCATTGAGGTTGGCTGGCCGGGGAGGAGACCTGTCATCCACATTGCCCATCACTTCACTTCATAGCGCACGACCCGGCTCAGCCTCAGCTCCGCTGCATTGCTGAAAGGCAGTCAATGGCTGTGCAGCAATGCCGGTTCCTGAAATTCCAGCCAATGAGGCAGTACCAATGTTCCTGCATGACGTTAGCCCTCCCACTTCACTTGTTCACTTGTTTTTGTGCGTGTTTACAAAATCTATCTATCTGCTTACTGTATCTGTCTGTCTACCTATCTGTCTAGCTATCTAATTTGAAATACCGTGTTTATCGGCATATAACATGCACTTTTTTCCCCTGAAAATCAGGGAAAAATCGTGGGTGCGTGTTATAGGCCGATCCCCGCCGATTTTGTGTTATCGGAGCGATCGCGTCAATTGCTGCGGTCGCCGCCGACATACACAGCCGTGGGTAGATTCAAATATGGCGCCGAGACTGCAGGGATTCGTCGGAGCCGAGATACACATACCCGAATGTTCTCGGCTCTTTTCCGCGCCGCCGTCATGCCCAGTCCCGCCCCTGGATCTGTGTTATGTCCATCATAGGGCGGGACTGGGTGTGACTGTGAGCGGTGCCGAAAAGAGCCGAGAACACTCGGGTATGTGTATCTCGGCTCCGACTAATCCCTGCAGTCTCGGCGCCATATTTGAATCTAATCTATCACAAAGCTGCACTGACATGGCTGGACTGGGGCAAAGCTGCACGGGCAAACCTGCACTGCCAAAGCTGCACTGGGGCAAGGCTGCACTGGGGCAAAGCTGCACCGGGGCAAAGCTGCACTGACAAGGCTGCACTGACAAGGCTGCACTGGGGCAAGGCTGCACTGACACTGAAAAGGCTGCAGATGGACAGATAAGGCTGCATTGATGGGCATTTTAATGTAAGTTTATTTCCTTAAACTTCCCTCCTAAAAGTTTTTTTTCCTTAAAATTCCCTCTTAAACTTGGGGTGCGTGTTATACACCGGCGCGTGTTATACGCCGTTAAATACGGTACATTTCTACAATATAAGGGCATTAGTATATTTTATTTGACTCTCCCACAATGCACTGATGAAAATCCAGCTGCTAGCTGTAAGGCAAGGATCATTTTTATACTTAGAAACTTTGGCACAGATGCTCATTGTGTTTGTATTTTCCTTCCTGCAGACAGTGAAAACTGCATGAAATGTCCTGATGATGAATGGCCAAATGAGAAGAAGGATCGATGTGTTCCTAAATTGTTGGAATTTCTTTCCTACACTGATGATACAATTGTTGCAGTATTTTCATCTGTCTCCATCCTCTGTTGTCTTCTGACTGGTTTAATATTGGGGATATTTATACATTACCAGGACACCCCCATTGTTAAAGCTAACAACCGGAACCTGAGCTATCTTCTCCTGTTCTCCATCATGTTGAGCTTCCTCTGTGTCTTCTTGTTCCTTGGACGTCCAGTAGATGTAACCTGCATGCTGCGTGTGACCTCTTTTGGTGTCATCTTCTCAGTTGCTGTCTCTTCTCTACTTGCCAAAAGTATCATGGTGTGTATTGCTTTTAAAGCCACCAAACCTGGGAGTCCCTGGAGGAAATGGATGGGAGCCAAGCTGCCCAATTTTATCATTTGCATGTTTTCACTGATCCAAGTAATAATCTGTGTTTCTTGGTTATCCATTTCTCCTCCATTCCAGGATAAAGACACTCACTCTTATCAGGGAAAGATCATCATTCAGTGTAATGAGGGTTCAGTTATCGGCTTCTACTCTGTCCTGGGATATATGGGACTTCTGGCAGCTTTGAGTTTCATTATAGCTTTTTTAGCCAAAACTTTGCCAGATAGTTTTAATGAGGCCAAGTACATCACTTTCAGCATGCTGGTGTTCTGCAGTGTCTGGATTGCCATGATCCCGGCTTATCTGAGCAGTAAAGGGAAAGACATGGTGTCTGTGGAGATTTTTGCTATATTGGCATCAAGTGTTGTACTTCTTGGCTGTATATTTTTCCCAAAATGCTACATAATTCTGTTCAAGCCTGACCTGAATACAAAAACAGGTTTGCTTGAAAATAAAGAATAATATATATTTTTTTTTATGTATGATGACTATTGGAAATAAAATTATTATCTATAATATATAGAGCTAACATTATAGTTATATCTATATCATTGTAAATTGTAGTATTTTACTAATGTATTAGGAAGAGAATGAATACTGTTAAAGTTTAAAGTTTAATTATTAATACTTACTCTTCCAATGGGCAGTTAGTATAATATCTTGCTTTCTTGAAGAGCTTTGGACACCACTGGTATCCAACACTGTGGAATTGTTGCAGACCTTGTCTCCTGCTTGGTGTAATGGTTCCTACCACTGGTCTACTACAGAACAAAGTAATCATTTAGCAGGGAGGAACCACTGTGATCAGAGGGCAGCATAGTTACCAAATGATCCTAAAGTATGACACCAGCACCACCCATATGTTCAAGAGAGAAAAGATTTCACTAACTGCATTCCAGAACCTTCCATTAAACATATTCTTTTATAAACTGTTTGTAAAGTATTTTTGATAGGGTTGCTTCAAATATATTGCATGTAGATGGCTATATTAACAAGTACATTTTGTTTGGTGCATTCTAAAATATTTCTCTAATACTAATTAAACTTGATGAGAGCATGTTCACAGTAAGTTTGTTTACTTCATTTTAAATAATATTTTCTTTATGGGATAAAAACACATTTTCTCCTTATATAAATCTCCTTAAAAGCTGCTGCTATAAGGGAATATTCATTTTCTCCATACAATCCAAGAAGGAAGTTTGTATATAACAATCTGGTACCAACACAAAAAAAATATCTTCAAGACAGCATATAACAGCAACATTCCATTAACAAAGGACCTCAACATATTTTGAACTAAATGTATCCACTCATAAATAGAGATGAGCTTTGGGTTAAATACGAGTTTGACCCAAACCCAGCCTGTTGGCTGTTCAGCAAATGGATGAACAAAATGGGCAGATTTGGCCAGACTGCCCACCTGCCCAAATCTCCAACTGATCAAGTCAGTAAGCAATCACTTATGCCGCGTACACACGAGCGGACTTTCTATCCTACTTGGTCCGGCACACTTTCCGACGGACTTTGTCCGCCAGGTGCGCCGGACTTTAAAACGAACGGACTTGCCCACACACGCCGGGATTTTCCGGCGGGCTAAGTCCGCCCGTCTTTCCGACGGACTTTCGCCGGAGTTCCGGCGGACTTTCAGAATGAACGGACTTGCCCACACACGGACAAGTCCGTTCATTTTGAACGTGACTCAGGTGCGACGGGACTAGAAAAGGATGTCAATCTTGCCGCTTTTATCGGCTAGATTGACACCTTGCGAGCCCCGTCGCGGGGCATACCAGGCCCTTAGGTCTGGTATGGATTATAAAGGGGAACCCCTACGCCGAAAAAACGGCGTGGGGCCCCCCCTAAAATCCATACCAGACCCCGATCCGAGCACGCAGCCTGGCCGGTCAGGAAAGGGGGTGGGGACGAGCGAGCGCCCCCCCCTCCTGAACCGTACCAGGCCGCATGCCCTCAACATGGGGGGTGGGTGCTTTGGGGGAGGGGGTCGCCCTGCGGGCCCCCCCCCCAAAGCACCTTGTCCCCATGTTGATGAGGACAAGGGCCTCTTCCCGACAACCCTGGCCGTTGGTTGTCGGGGTCTGCGGGCGGGGGCTTATCGGAATCTGGGAGCCCCCTTTAATAAGGGGGCCCCCAGATCCCGGCCCCCCACCCTATGTAAATGAGTATGGGGTACATGGTACCCCTACCCATTTACCTAGGAAAAAAGTGTAAGTAATAAAACACACTACACAGGTTTTTAAAATATTTTATTAAACAGCTCCGGGGGGGGGATCTTCCTCCGGCTTCGGGGGGTCTTCTTCCGGCTTCGGGGGTCCCTCCGCTTCATCTTCTCCCGGCGTCCGGTTGGTTCTTCTCCGCTCTCCGGCCTCTTCTCCCGGTGTCGCAGGTCTTCGGCCGGCCCCTCCGCTGTCTTCATGTAGCTCTATTGCGAGCGGAGGTCCGGACTTCTGGGCTTCTTGGCTTCTGGGCTTCTGGGCTTCTTGGCTTCTCTTCTCTTCTCTTCTCTTCTCTTCTCTTCCCCCAGATGTTGACACGACGCTCTCTCCGGCTGGACTGGTCTCTGAGGGCTGCGTTGTGACTTATATAGGCGGAGACCCCGCCCCCATATGATGTCACAGTCCCTGGGCATGCTGGGACTGTGACGTTTTAGGGGGCGTGGTCGACCACGCCCCCTAAAACGTCACAGTCCCAGCATGCCCAGGGACTGTGACATCATATGGGGGCGGGGTCTCCGCCTATATAAGTCACAACGCAGCCCTCAGAGACCAGTCCAGCCGGAGAGAGCGTCGTGTCAACATCTGGGGGAAGAGAAGAGAAGAGAAGAGAAGAGAAGAGAAGCCAAGAAGCCCAGAAGCCCAGAAGCCAAGAAGCCCAGAAGTCCGGACCTCCGCTCGCAATAGAGCTACATGAAGACAGCGGAGGGGCCGGCCGAAGACCTGCGACACCGGGAGAAGAGGCCGGAGAGCGGAGAAGAACCAACCGGACGCCGGGAGAAGATGAAGCGGAGGGACCCCCGAAGCCGGAAGAAGACCCCCCGAAGCCGGAGGAAGATCCCCCCCCCCGGAGCTGTTTAATAAAATATTTTAAAAACCTGTGTAGTGTGTTTTATTACTTACACTTTTTTCCTAGGTAAATGGGTAGGGGTACCATGTACCCCATACTCATTTACATAGGGTGGGGGGCCGGGATCTGGGGGCCCCCCTTATTAAAGGGGGCTCCCAGATTCCGATAAGCCCCCGCCCGCAGACCCCGACAACCAACGGCCAGGGTTGTCGGGAAGAGGCCCTTGTCCTCATCAACATGGGGACAAGGTGCTTTGGGGGGGGGGCGCAGGGCGCCCCCCTCCCCAAAGCACCCACCCCCCCATGTTGAGGGCATGCGGCCTGGTACGGTTCAGGAGGGGGGGGGCGCTCGCTCGTCCCCACCCCCTTTCCTGACCGGCCAGGCTGCGTGCTCGGATCGGGGTCTGGTATGGATTTTAGGGGGACCCCACGCCGTTTTTTCGGCGTAGCGGGGTTCCCCTTTATAATCCATACCAGACCTAAGGGCCTGGTATGCCCCGCGCTCGCCGCAATAGGAAGATTTGTTTTTCCTATTGCAGCGAGCGCGAGATGCAATACTTTCCTCGTGTCGTATTTGGTCTGTCGGACCAGCCTACACACGAGCGGGCTTTCCGTCGGACCAGCACACACACGGGCGGACTTTCCGCCCGAAACTGAGTCCGACGGAAAGATTTGAAACTTTCTTTAAATCTAGGTCCGGCGGGCTTTTGGGAAGAAGTCCGCCGGAAAAGTCCGCCGCCGCCCACACACGGGCGGATTGTCCGGCACACTCTGGTCCGCCGGACCAAGTATGCCGGAAAGTCCGACCGTGTGTACGCGGCATTAGTGGCAGAATCACTACCGCCACTAAATGACAAATCCGAGCAAGCTTGTAAAAATCTGTCTGGGATCCCACATGTCTTCATTAACCATATATGGACATAACCATATTTGGTCAATGACATCATCCAGCTTCCCTGGCACTGAACTTACATTCCAGCTGCACAGAGGAGCTGTCATTTGCAATAGGAGAATCAGGGGGGGAGGGGTAGATCAATTCATTGTGAATGATGTAAATGTAGATCTACATCTCTGGACAACATGACTGTCATTGTGGGACATCATTTTTTAAAGGAAGGTTTTACATTAAAAGAAAAAACCTGACACCATCCCTATTACAATATGAGATCTAATCAGTCTGCACCTGTCTATGTATTGTATGATCATATCAGACATTTTTATGTCTTTATATTGTTTTTAATGCTCTTTAACCGCTTCCGGACCAGCCGCCGCAGTTTCACTGCGGCAGGTTGACTCACCTGGGCAAAACGACGTTACCTTACATCGCTTTGCCTTTTGGCCATTGGGGGGGGGGGCGCGCGTGTGCCTCTGGTGGCGCATGCCTCCCCTAGCCTCCCCTAGTGGCCAAAAGGCAAAGCGACGTAAGGTAACGTCGTTTTGCCCAAAGGAGCCAACCTGCCGCAGTAATACTGCAGGTGGGCAATCTGGTAAAATATGCCCATTTTGTTCATCCATTTGCTGAACAGCCAACAGGCTGTGTTGGGGTCAAACTCGTATTTAACCCAAAGCTCATTTATGAGTAAGCACATTTAATTCAAAATATGTTAAGGTCCTTTGTTAATAGAATGTTGCTGTTATATGCTGTCTTGATGCGGAGCCGATACGAGTGCCCGGCGGGCGTGATGACCTCCTGGCACCCGCGATCGCTCATAAACACAGAGAACCGGGTTCTCTTAGGGGAGAGGAGACTGATCGTGTGTTCATACTGATTATAAACACAGATCTGTCATCTCTCCTAGTCAGTCCCACCCCCCCACAGTTAGAAAACACCTAGGGAACACAGTTAACCCCTTGATCACCCCTTAGTGTTAACCCCTTCCCTCCCAGTGACATTTATACGGTAATCATTGCATTTTGCATTTTTATAGCATTGATTGCTGTATGATTGTCGCTGGTCCCAAAAATGTGTCAAAAGTGTCCGATGTGTCTGCCGCAATATTGCTGTCCCGATAAAAATCGCTGATCACCGCCATTACTAGTAAAAAAAATAATAATAATAATAAAAATGCTATAAATCTATCCCCTATTTTGTAGACGCAATAACTTTTGCGCAAACCAATCAATATACGCTTATTGCGATTTTTTTTTACCAAAAATATGTAGAAGAATACATATTGGCCTAAAGTGAGAAAAAAAATTGTTTAAAAAAAGTAATAAATTGGGATATTTATTATAGAAAAAAGTAAAAGATATTGTGTTTTTTTCAAAATTGTCGCTCTTCTTTTGTTTATAGCACAAAAAATAAAAACCACAGAGATGATAAAATACCACCAAAAGAAAGCTCTATTTGTGGGAAAAAAAGGATGTCAATTTTGTTTGGGTACATCGTCGCACGACCGCACAATTGTCAGTTAAAGCGACTCAGTGCTGAATCACAAAAAATGGCCTGGTCATTGAGCAGCCAAATTTTCCAGGGCTGAAGTTGTTAAAAAAAATTTGTATATATTTTTTTCTACCTTTGTCGTTGTATCTTTGCACCTTTATAATCCCAAACCCTTTGATCCCTATTACAGCGTTATAAACAAAGGGGAAAGAGAAAACCCAAGTCTCCAACAAGGAAGCCTGGAGTAGAAGATGTTTGATTGTCACACAATACCCAAAATAGAAATGATGGTTAAAAAAGAAACAATAAATGTTTATTATTATATATAAGAGAGAAGAGCCGGCAACTCCAAAGTCCTTGTTGCAAATATGTATTGGTTACATATAAGCATTAAATATCAAACCACTGACACGTTTCGGCGTGAGCCTTAGTGATAGCAAGTTTACAATGAAATAATAAAAACATTTATAGGGAAACAGATACAAAACTCCACCCTCTTCTGAGGCACAAAGAGAGCTAATTACCTCATTATCTCTTAGGAGTGTACCCTATGTATGAGAGTACTCCCAGGAGGGAGGGGAGAAGGGAAAGCACTGGGTCAGAAAGGAATAATGTTAATAGGTAGTGCAATCAGCATGGTTACTTAACAAAACAAAAAAAATATTATTACAAAAGTGTTTGATAAAGCATTCGATACATGCACATATATAAGGGTAAACAATATAACATGAATTAGATAAATTAGTACATGTATGGGGAAAATGTATGTGCATAGATGTTTGAGCACAGTGAAAAACATCTTTATTATTACTTAAAATACAATTGTTCTTATTAAAAATTGATCCGTATTATAAGTATATAGGTATCCAAAATATTGAGCCTAATGGACCAACACATTTAGCATAAGTCCAGTGCTTCTTCAGGATCCACAAGCTCTCAATATCAAATATATGGGTGCAATATCTACAATGAAAAAAACAATAATTACAAAATTGTACACTTTATTATATTATTTTATATTACAATTTTACCTGAAAATTACACTATGGGGAGGTCCAAAGCTACAATTAGAAAAAAAAAAAACCTTTCCTCCGCCATATTTACATATTACCTGAGGAGAAATAGAAATGGACAATACACTCTGAGGGGGACAACATAGACATAAACCAGACGTGTCATCTCACCTAAAAGCACCAAATGTACGTCAGCCAGCCAGTGTAACAAGCATTATCCAGGTTGTATATCAGCCAGAGAAACAAAGTATATTATTTTACAGATGTCTCACCCCTAGCCTCTTAAAGATGGATATCCCAGGAAATCTACCACATTCCTCAATATTAAATCAAACAGGGACCCAAGTTTCCATATAATAAGTTGTAAAGTGCTCCCTTAAGATCAAAGGTAGACACAAATGTCCACAAAGGACGTCATTCCATCAAGCAGAGACCCATCCACACTTGGTTCGATAAACTGAATCCCAAAGTATAATGTTCCACTCTACACAAAAATCAGGCCAACATAAGAAAAGCGAAATCAATTGTGGAACAGTATGCATGGTAATCAAAGCTCTTTATAAAGAAGGGAAATGGAATGCCCAGCTGGGTCATGTGTCCCCCACCCTCCACCCACCCGCCCTCACAGTAATCGGAGGCACTGAGTGAAATGCTCCTCCACACTCCATACGTCCCACCCACGAACTTCCAAGAACCGCTTTATGTGCGGAAACTGGAAGTCGCACATCCACCATAGATAGATGATGCACATGACGAAACAAACTGATTAAGGCGTTCGTGCATTAACTAAAAATAACCAAACCTCTCAACAAACAGCAGGTTGGCGCCGACCACCAACCCCAAGTGCCAAACATGATATATAATGTCCTACAAAGAGTCATGTAAGAGGTCTCAGAAGACAGAGGGATGTCCAAACCACGGCCCATGACAATCAGAAACATGGAGGGGGACAAGCAAAAAAAGAAATCCAACCAAAAAATGAGCATAAAGGACTAACAAAATAATAAAAAAAATAATAATATCCACCGGGCTTCTTGTTTATTAAGGCCTGGCCTCTTTCATGATTTTAAATAATAGCATTCTTTTTGTAAACTCATTTTGTCAAATTCCCCCTTCTAGAATGTGGGTGAATCCATTCCAATGCTACAAACTTTAGGACCTCATATTTATACTTATGAACAAAGGCAAAATGGTGGGCCGCAGAGTTTTCTAAATGACTACCTGTGTATCATTGACATGATCTTGGATGCTTTTCCAAAATGTACATTTTGTGCTCAAATAAACAGAGGTGAGGTGTCTGAAATACAATTCAATCTGTGTCCTCTTCGTGCATGAAACACACTAGTGTAAGTAGTGGCCCCTTACCTAGCGGTGCTAGGTAAACCGCAAAGAGGTAGCTGTAAGTAGCTATGATCCTTTACTTCAGGGTCCTGGGCCAGCGTAACTCCTATTTCTGTCTCCACGCTTAGCGGTGTTGGATAAACCTTATGGCAACTGAGTGCAGGAAGCTATGATCTTAGCTGGGGTCCTGGACCAGCGCGGTTCCTATCTCTGCCTCCACGTATCAAATGTATGTTAAACTGTAATTTTCCTTTTATTACCACGAATGTTAGAGTGAGAGCAATAATTCTAGCCCTAGACCTCCTCTGTAACTCAAAACTTGTATCCAGTAAAAATTTTAAAGCGTTGCCTATGGGGATTTTTAAGTACCGAAGTTTGGCGCCATTTCACGAGTGTGCGCAATCTTAAAGTGTGACATGTTAGTTATCTATTTACTCGCCCCCCTATTTGATTGAGTATAAGGTAAATAGTACCCCTACCCCTTCACCAAAAAAGTGTCAAAAAGTTAAAAACACAAGAGACAATTTTTGGACAATTATTTTATAAAAAAATTTTAAAAATGTGCCTCAGCGTAAATCCATAGTCAATCACTGCACCCGCCAATCTGAAAAAAAAACAAAAAAAACGCTCCTGCCTCCTGGGAGGCCTACCGCCGAATGCCTGCTTTGCACTTTTATATTTCTTATATTGGTAAGGGGCAGGGCCACCTGGCCATGTCACCCAGTGGCACTGCCCCTTCTGAAATCACATGCCAAGCATGCACCAGTCCGTGTCGTTTTTAATTTTTTTTTATTTTTCGGGTCGGTGGCTGGCATGATTGATGATGCACTTACATTGAGGAACACTATTTTTTATTTTTTTAATAAAGGAATTGTTCCCAATACTCATTTACATGTGGAGGGAGGTATCTGGGGGCCCCTTGTTAGAGGGGGCTTCCTGATTCTGATAAGCTTCCACCCATAGCCCCCACAACCACAGCCCAGGGTTGTGGGGAAGAGACCCTTGTCCCCAAAGCACCCACCCACCCCAAAGCACCCACCCCCCATGTGAGGCCATGTGGCCTGGTATGGTTCAGAAGGGGAGGCGCTCATTTGACCCCCCCTTTCCTGACATCCCAGGCTGCATGTCCAGATAAGGGTCTAGTATGGAATTTGGGGGGACCCCACGTCATTTTTTAAAACAATTTTGCCTTGGGGTTCCCCTCTAAATCTGTACCAGTCCCAAAGGGTCTGGTATGGACTGGGGGGACCACACACCATTTTTTTCTTTATTTTTTCAATAGCCGGCCGGCAATTTTAAATGGGATTCAACTCATTTTTTTTTTCTTAAGAAATGTAATTTTTTCTGCAGCATGTTTTATGCATGTTACAGATGTGCCACCTTATAGGCACATTAACATTCCATCATCCACTGTCAATTCATCCCTCATAGAGTAGAATGGTCGGATATCATGTGGTATTTCCTTAAAGGAGCCAGGCCACCCATTGAGAATGATGTCCAGGAGGCGCTGACAGGTGGCATCTGCCTGTGTTTCTTGCTTTAGTTCCTGAATCCTTCTGGGTGACAACACCCCATCCAGATGCAAACACATCATAACCCTCAATAGCTCCAGAGTTATCAGAAGTGGGGAGGTGTTCACGTGAAGGAGCATCCGCAACAAACAGTTCACAGCCTCGTTTATAGATCACATTCAGGTAGTAGCGTTGAAGCTTTAGCATCATTCCTTGTATTCGCACAGATGCTGTGTGCAGGAGTTTTCTCAGTATGCTTATGAGTGGCTGATGATCCGTCTCCACAGTCACAGGGCGCCATAGATCTAATCATGGAATTTTACACAGGCAAATACTAGTCCCAATAATTCCTTCTCTATTTGTGATTGTGATTGGGGGGTCATTCTGTGATTTGGGGGTCTGTGATTGGGGGGGTCAGTGTGTGATGGGTCAGTCTGTAATGGGGGGCAGTCAGTAATGGGGGTCTGTGATTTGGGTGGTCAATCTGTGATGGTGGGGGTCTGTGATTTGGGGGGCTGTGGTGGGTCAGGTCAGTCTGTGATGGGGGGTCTATGATGGGTCAGGTCAGTCTGTGTTGGGGGTCTGTGATGGGGGGGTTGTGATGAGGCAGCCTGTGATATAAAATGGGGGTGATGTGATGTGACGGGAGGGATTAAGAACACTGATGTAAAAGGGGGTCTGTGATTTCTGCACTAGCAAAACACAGGTCTCTGCAAGAGCAATATGTGTCCTGTTCACACTGCAACAGCACCCCTGAGTGCTGAGCAGTGCGGTGTAAAATGCATACTGTTTCTATGCACCGCAGCTAAACTGTATTTTGACATTTCAATGAAGTTGAAAGAAAAAAAGTACAAAGTGTGATGTGTGTGAGCCCTAAAGGTATGTGCATAGGGGGGGGGGGTGCTGTGATGTGCATGGGAGGCTGCGATGTGGAGGATATCATGTGGAGTCATAGCACCAATATGACACTCGGACCTACATAGTTAGTAGTAAAGTTGAATAAAGACACCAGTCCATTCTGTTTAAGTGTGGGTGTGTGACTACAATTGTCCCTACACATTGTGTCTCATTAAGATGCTCATCTATTATATTAAATATTTAAGGTACCCAGATAGTGGTGTCAATTTACACAGTGCTCCACACATACATTGCACACTCATACCCTCAAGAAGCCCACAATCCAAGTTCCCCAACTCACATTCATATACTAGGGCCATTTTTTTGGACAGAAGTCAATGAACCTACCAGCATGTCTTTGGAGTGTGGGAGGGGAGAACATGCAAACTTCAGGCAGGTAGTGTCGTGGTTGGGATTTGAACCAGCGACCCTTTTAACTACTACCAGTGAAGAGGGGGGGTTGGGCAGCCATTGGGGTTGGCTGGCCGGGGAGGAGACCTGTCATCCACATTGCCCATCACTTCACTTCATAGCGCACAACCCGGCTCAGCCTCAGCTCCGCTGCATTGCTGAAAGGCAGTCCATGGCTGTGCAGTAATGCCGGTTCCTGAAATTCCAGCCAATGAGGCAGTACCAATGTTCCTGCATGACGTTAGCCCTCCCACTTCACTTGTTCACTTGTTTTTGTGCGTGTTTACAAAATCTATCTATCTGCTTACTGTATCTGTCTGTCTACCTATCTGTCTAGCTATCTAATTTGAAATACCGTGTTTATCGGCATATAACACGCACTTTTTTCCCCTGAAAATCAGGGAAAAATCGTGGGTGCGTGTTATAGGCCGATCCACGCCGATTTTGTGTTATCGGAGCGATCGCGGCAATTGCTGTGGTCGCCGCCGACATACACAGCCGTGGGTAGATTCAAATATGGCGCCGAGACTGCAGGGATTCGTCGGAGCTGAGATACACATACCCGAGTGTTCTCGGCTCTTCTCGGCGCCGCCGTCACGCCCAGTCCCGCCCCTGGATCTGTGTTATGTCCATCATAGGGCGGGACTGGGCGTGACTGTGAGCGGTGCCGAAAAGAGCCGAGAATACTCGGGTATGTGTATCTCGGCTCCGACTAATCCCTGCAGTCTCGGCGCCATATTTGAATCTAATCTATCACAAAGCTGCACTGACATGGCTGGACTGGGGCAAAGCTGCACGGGCAAACCTGCACTGCCAAAGCTGCACTGGGGCAAAGCTGCACTGACAAGGCTGCACTGACAAGGCTGCACTGGGGCAAGGCTGCACTGACACTGAAAAGGCTGCAGATGGACAGATAAGGCTGCATTGATGGGCATTTTAATGTAAGTTTTTTTCCTTAAACTTCCCTCCTAAAAGTTTTTTTTCCTTAAAATTCCATCTTAAACTTGGGGTGCGTGTTATACGCCGGTGCATGTTATACGCCGATAAATACGGTACATTTCTACAATATAAGGGCATTAGTATATTTTATTTGACTCTCCCACAATGCACTGATGAAAATCCAGCTGCTAGCTGTAAGGCAAGGATCATTTTTTTACTCAGAAACTTTGGCACAGATGCTCATTGTGTTTGTATTTTCCTTCCTGCAGACAGTGAAAACTGCATGAAATGTCCTGATGATGAATGGCCAAATGAGAAGAAGGATCGATGGGTTCCTAAATTGTTGGAATTTCTTTCCTACACTGATGATACAATTGTTGCAGTATTTTCATCTGTCTCCATCCTCTGTTGTCTTCTGACTGGTTTAATATTGGGGATATTTATACATTACCAGGACACCCCCATTGTTAAAGCTAACAACCGGAACCTGAGCTATCTTCTCCTGGTCTCCATCATGTTGAGCTTCCTCTGTGTCTTCTTGTTCCTCGGACGTCCAGTAGATGTAACCTGCATGCTGCGTGTGACCTCTTTTGGTGTCATCTTCTCAGTTGCTGTCTCTTCTCTACTTGCCAAAAGTATCATGGTGTGTATTGCTTTTAAAGCCACCAAACCTGGAAGTCCCTTGAGGAAATGGATGGGAGCCAAGCTGACCAATTTTATCATTTGCATGTTTTCACTGGTTCAAGTAATAATCTGTGTTTCTTGGTTATCCATTTCTCCTCCATTCCAGGATAAAGACACTCACTCTTATCAGGGAAAGATCATCATTCAGTGTAATGAGGGTTCAGTTATCGGCTTCTACTCTGTCCTGGGATATATGGGGCTTCTGGCAGCTTTGAGTTTCATTATAGCTTTTTTAGCCAAAACTTTGCCGGATAGTTTTAATGAGGCCAAGTACATCACTTTCAGCATGCTGGTGTTCTGCAGTGTCTGGATTGCAATGATCCCGGCTTATCTGAGCACTAAAGGGAAAGACATGGTGTCTGTGGAGATTTTTGCTATATTGGCATCAAGTGTTGTACTTCTTGGCTGTATATTTTTCCCAAAATGCTACATAATTCTGTTCAAGCCTGACCTGAATACAAAAACAGGTTTGCTTGAAAATAAAGAATAATAATTTTTTTTTTTTTTATGTATGATGACCCTTGGAAATAAAAATATTATCTATAATATATAGAGCTAACATTATAGTTATATCTATATCATTGTAAATTCTAGTATTTTACTTATGTATTAGGAAGAGAATGAATACTGTTAAAGTTTAAAGTTTAATTATTAATACTTACTCTTCCAATGGGCAGTTAGTATAATATCTTGCTTTCTTGAAGAGCTTTGGACACCACTGGTATCCAACACTGTGGATTTGTTGCAGATCTTGTCCCCTGCTTGGTGTAATGGTTCCTACCACTGGCTTACTACAGAACAAAGTATTCACTTAGCAGGGAGGAACCACTGTGATCAGAGGGCAGCATAGTTTCCAAATGATCCTAAAGTAGGACACCAGCACCACCCATATGTTCAAGAGAGAAACGATTTCACTCACTGCATTCCAGAACCTTCCATTAAACATATTCTTTTATAAACTGTTTGTAAAGTATTTTTGACAGGGTTGCTTCAAATATATTGTATGTAGATGGCTATATTAACAAGTACATTTTGCTTGGTGCATTCTAAAATATTTCTCTAATACTAATTAAACTTGATGAGAGCATGTTCACAGTAAGTTTGTTTACTTCATTTTAAATAATATTTAAATAATATTTTCTTTATGGGATAAAAACACATTTTCTCCTTATATAAATTTCCTTAAAAGCTGCTGCTATAAGGGAATATTCAGTTTCTCCATACAATCCAAGAAGGAAGTTTGTATATAACAATCTGGTACCAGCACAAAAAAAAATAGGTTCCAGGTACTCACTGTCAATTATAGACTTATCTTCAAGACAGCATATAGCAGCAACATTCCATTAACAAAGGACCTCAACATATTTTGAACTAAATGTACCCACTCATGAATAGAGATGAGCTTTGGGTTAAATACGAGTTCGACCCAAACCCAGCCTGTTGGCTGTTCAGCAAATGGATGAACAAAATGGGCAGATTTGGCCAGATTGCCACCTGTCCAGATCTCCAACTGATCAAGTCAGTAAGCAATCAGTTAGTCGCAGAATCACTACCGCCACTAAATGACAAATCCGAGCAAGCTTGTAAAAATCTGTCTGGGATCCCACATCTCTTCATTAACCATATATGGACATATTTGGTCAATGACATCATCCAGGTTCCCTGGCACTGAACTTACATTCCAGCTGCACAGAGGAGCTGTCATTTGCAATAGGAGAATCAGGGGGGGAGGGGTAGATCAATTCATTGTGAATGATGTACATGTAGATCTACATCTCTGGACAACATGATTGTCATTGTGGGACATCATTTTTTAAAGGAAGGTTTTACATTCAAAGAAAAAACCTGACACCATCCCTATTACAACGTGAGATCTAAGAGGTCTATGAGATCTAATCAGTCTGCACCTGTCTATGTATTGTATGATCATATCAGACATTTTTATGTCTTTATATTGTTTTTAATGCTCTTTAACCGCTTCTGGACCAGCCGCCGCAGTTTCACTGCGGCAGGTTGACTCACCTGGGCAAAACGACGTTACCTTACATCGCTTTGCCTTTTGGCCATTGGGGGGGGGGCGCGCGTGTGCCTCTGGTGGCGCATGCCTCCCCTAGTGGCCAAAAGGCAAAGCGACGTAAGGTAACGTCGTTTAGCCCAAAGGAGCCAACCTGCCGCAGTAATACTGCAGGTGGGCAATCTGGTAAAATCTGCCCATTTTGTTCATCCATTTGCTGAACAGCCAACAGGCTGTGTTGGGGTCAAACTCGTATTTAACCCAAAGCTTATTTATGAGTAAGCACATTTAATTCAAAATATGTTAAGGTCCTTTGTTAATAGAATGTTGCCGTTATATGCTGTCTTGATGCGGAGCCGATACGAGTGCCCCCGGCGGGCGTGATGACCTCCTGGCACCCGCGATCGCTCATAAACACACAGAACCTGGTTCTCTCAGGGGAGAGGAGACTGATCATGTGTTCATACTGATTATAAACACTGATCTGTCATCTCTCCTAGTCAGTCCCACCCCCCTACAGTTAGAACACACCTAGGGAACACAGTTAACCCCTTTATCACCCCTTAGTGTTAACCCCTTCCCTCCCAGTGACATTTATACAGTAATCATTGCATTTTGCATTTTTATAGCATTGATTGCTGTATGATTGTCACTGGTCCCAAAAATGTGTCAAAAGTGTCCGATGTGTCTGCCGCAATATTGCTGTCCCGATAAAAATCGCTGATCACCGCCATTACTAGTAAAAAAAATAATAATAATAATAAAAATGCTATAAATCTATCCCCTATTTTGTAGACGCAATAACTTTTGCGCAAACCAATCAATATACGCTTATTGCGATTTTTTTTTACCAAAAATATGTAGAAGAATACATATTGGCCTAAAGTGAGAAAAAAAAATTGTTTAAAAAAAGTAATAAATTGGGATATTTATTATAGAAAAAAGTAAAAGATATTGTGTTTTTTTCAAAATTGTCGCTCTTCTTTTGTTTATAGCACAAAAAATAAAAACCACAGAGATGATAAAATACCACCAAAAGAAAGCTCTATTTGTGGGAAAAAAAGGATGTCAATTTTGTTTGGGTACATCGTCGCACGACCGCACAATTGTCAGTTAAAGTGACTCAGTGCTGAATCACAAAAAATGGCCTGGTCATTGAGCAGCCAAATTTTCCAGGGCTGAAGTTGTTAAAAAAAATTTGTATATATTTTTTTCTACCTTTGTCGTTGTATCTTTGCACCTTTATAATCCAAAACCCTTTGATCCCTATTACAGCGTTATAAACAAAGGGGAAAGAGAAAACCCAAGTCTCCAACAAGGGAGCCTGGAGTAGGGGATGTTTGATTGTCACACAATACCCAAAATAGAAATGATGGTTAAAAAAGAAACAATAAATGTCTATTATTATATATAAGAGAGAAGAGCCAGCAACTCCAAAGTCCTTGTTGCAAATATGTATTGGTTACATATAAGCATTAAAAAGCAAACCACTGACGCGTTTCGGCGTGAGCCTTAGTGATAGCAAGTTTACAATGAAATAATAAAAACATTTATAGGGAAACAGATAAAAAACTCCACCCTCTTCTGAAGCACAAAGAGGGCTAATTACCTCATTATCTCTTAGGAGTGTACCCTATGTATGAGAGTACTCCCAGGAGGGAGGGGAGAAGGGAAAGCACTGGGTCAGAAAGGAATAATGTTAATAGGTAGTGCAATCAGCATGGTTACTTAACAAAACAAAAAAAATATTATTACAAAAGTGTTTGATAAAGCATTCAATACATGCACATATATAAGGGTAAACAATATAACATGAATTAGATAAATTAGTACATGTATGGGGAAAATGTATGTGCATAGATGTTTGAGCACAGTGAAAAACATCTTTATTATTACTTAAAATACAATTGTTCTTATTAAAAATTGATCCGTATTATAAGTATATAGGTATCCAAAATATTGAGCCTAATGGACCAACACATTTAGCATAAGTCCAGTGCTTTTTCAGGATCCGCAAGTTCTCAATATCAAATATATGGGTGCAATATCTACAATGAAAAAAACAATAATTACAAAATTGTACACTTTATTATATTATTTTATATTACAATTTTACCTGAAAATTACACTATGGAGAGGTCCAAAGCTACAATTAGAAAAAAAAAAAAACCTTTCCTCCGCCATATTTACAAATTACCTGAGGAGAAATAGAAATGGACAATACACTCTGAGGGGGACAACATAGACATAAACCAGACGTGTCATCTCACCTAAAAGCACCAAATGTACGTCAGCCAGCCAGTGTAACAAGCATTATCCAGGTTGTATATCAGCCAGAGAAACAAAGTATATTATTTTACAGATGTCTCACCCCTAGCCTCTTAAAGATGGATATCCCAGGAAATCTACCACATGCCTCAATATTAAATCAAACAGGGACCCAAGTTTCCACATAATAAGTTGTAAAGTGCTCCCTTAAGATCAAAGGTAGACACAAATGTCCACAAAGGACGTCATTCCATCAAGCAGAGATCCATCCACACTTGGTTCGATAAACTGAATCCCAAAGTATAATGTCCCACTCTACACAAAAATCAGGCCAACATAAGAAAAGCGAAATCAATTGTGGAACAGTATGCATGGTAATCAAAGCTCTTTATAAAGAAGGGAAATGGAATGCCCAGCTGGGTCATGTGTCCCCCACCCTCCACCCACCCGCCCTCACAGTAATCGGAGGCACTGAGTGAAATGCTCCTCCACACTCCATACGTCCCATCCACGAACTTCCAAGAACCGCTTTATGCGCGGAAACTGGAAGTCGCACATCCACCATAGATAGATGATGCACATGACGAAACAAACTGATTAAGGCGATCGTGCATTAACTAAAAATAACCAAACCTCTCAACAAACAGCAGGTTGGCGCCGACCACCAACCCCAAGTGCCAAACATGATATATAATGTCCTACAAAGAGTCATGTAAGAGGTCTCAGAAGACAGAGGGATGTCCAAACCATGGCCTAGGACAATCAGAAACATGGAGGGGAACAAGCAAAAAAAGAAATCCAACCAAAAAATGAGCATAAAGGACTAACAAAATAATAAAAAAAATAATAATATCCACCGGGCTTCTTGTTTATTAAGGCCTGGCCTATTTCATGATTTTAAATAATAGCATTCTTTTTGTAAACTCATTTTGTCAAATTCCCCCTTCTAGAATGTGTGTGAATCCATTCCAATGCTACAAACTTTAGGACCTCATATTTATACTTATGAACAAAGGCAAAATGGTGGGCCGCAGAGTTTTCTAAATGACTACCTGTGTATCATTGACATGATCTTGGATGCTTTTCCAAAATGTACATTTTGTACTCAAATAAACAGAGGTGAGGTGTCTGAAATACAATTCAATCTGTGTCCTCTTCGTGCATGAAACACACTAGTGTAAGTAGTGGCCCCTTACCTAGCGGTGCTAGGTAAACCGCAAAGAGGTAGCTGTAAGTAGCTATGATCCTTTACTTCAGGGTCCTGGGCCAGCGTAACTCCTATTTCTGTCTCCACGCTTAGCGGTGTTGGATAAACCTTATGGCAACTGAGTGCAGGAAGCTATGATCTTAGCTGGGGTCCTGGACCAGCGCGGTTCCTATCTCTGCCTCCACGTATCAAATGTATGTTAAACTGTAATTTTCCTTTTATTACCACGAATGTTAGAGTGAGAGCAATAATTCTAGCCCTAGACCTCCTCTGTAACTCAAAACTTGTATCCAGTAAAAATTTTAAAGCGTTGCCTATGGGGATTTTTAAGTACCGAAGTTTGGCGCCATTTCACGAGTGTGCGCAATCTTAAAGTGTGACATGTTAGTTATCTATTTACTCGCCCCCCTATTTGATTGAGTATAGGGTAAATAGTACCCCTACCCCTTCACCAAAAAAGTGTCAAAAAGTTAAAAACACAAGAGACAATTTTTGGACAATTATTTTATGAAAAAAATTTTAAAAATGTGCCTCAGCGTAAATCCATAGTCAATCACTGCACCCGCCAATCTGAAAAAAAAAACAAAAAAAACGCTCCTGCCTCCTGGGAGGCCTACCGCCGAATGCCTGCTTTGCACTTTTATATTTCTTATATTGGTAAGGGGCAGGGCCACCTGGCCATGTCACCCAGTGGCACTGCCCCTTCTGAAATCACATGCCAAGCATGCACCAGTCCGTGTCGTTTTTAATTTTTTTTTATTTTTCGGGTCGGTGGCTGGCATGATTGATGATGCACTTACATTGAGGAACACTATTTTTTATTTTTTTAATAAAGGAATTGTTCCCAATACTCATTTACATGGGGAGGGAGGTATCTGGGGGCCCCTTGTTAGAGGGGGCTTCCAGATTCTGATAAGCTTCCACCCATAGCCCCCACAACCACAGCCCAGGGTTGTGGGGAAGAGACCCTTGTCCCCAAAGCACCCACCCACCCCAAAGCACCCACCCCCCATGTTGAGGCCATGTGGCCTGGTATGGTTCAGAATGGGAGGCGTTCATTTGACCCCCCCTTTCCTGACATCCCAGGCTGCATGTCCAGATAAGGGTCTAGTATGGAATTTGGGGGGACCCCACGTCATTTTTTAAAACAATTTTGCCTTGGGGTTCCCCTCTAAATCTGTACCAGTCCCAAAGGGTCTGGTATGGACTGGGGGGACCACACACCATTTTCTTCTTTATTTTTTCAATAGCCGGCCGGCAATTGTAAATGGGATTCAACTCATTTTTTTTTTCTTAAGAAATGTAATTTTTGCTGCAGCATGTTTTATGCATGTTACAGATGTGCCACCTTATAGGCACATTAACATTCCATCATCCACTGTCAATTCATCCCTCATAGAGTAGAATGGTCGGATATCATGTGGTATTTCCTTAAAGGAGCCAGGCCACCCGTTGAGAATGATGTCCAGGAGGCGCTGACAGGTGGCATCTGCCTGTGTTTCTTGCTTTAGTTCCTGAATCCTTCTGGGTGACAACACCCCATCCAGATGCAAACACATCATAACCCTCAATAGCTCCAGAGTTATCAGAAGTGGGGAGGTGTTCACGTGAAGGGGCATCCGCAACAAACAGTTCACAGCCTCGTTTATAGATCACATTCAGGTAGTAGCGTTGAAGCTTTAGCATCATTCCTTGTATTCGCACAGATGCTGTGTGCAGGAGTTTTCTCAGTATGCTTATGAGTGGCTGATGATCCGTCTCCACAGTCACAGGGCGCCATAGATCTAATCATGGAATTTTACACAGGCAAATACTAGTCCCAATAATTCCTTCTCTATTTGTGCTTAGTGTGCTTCAGTATCAGTGAGGGCTCTTGATTCGAAAGCCACAGGCCTCCCATCTTAAAGACAGACTGCACCAAGACCATGTTGGGGTGCACCAGCAGACAATGTGACCTGGGAAAAGTGTGTGGGCTGCTCAGGCTCGATAGGGAGGGGGTATGTAGATAGTGCACCTGCAGCTGCTGCTAGAGTGATGACAGGGGATGGAGCCCATCCTGGCTCCTGCAAAGGTTCAAGGAAGAAAGTGTATATATCTCGGGCTGCTATCTCATCCTTGATGGTATCCGAGAGACCATGAGAAAAAGCAGCCAAGAGGGCCTCATTGTTCCACGCAACCTCAGCTGCCAGAGTACGGAATTCAATGGCGTAATCGGCAACAGTTCTTGTACTCTGTTTTATGGACATGAGGCACTTGGCAGCTGAAGCGGAGCTTCAGAGGGTAGAGGGTTTGCACAGGCCAACGCTCTCTCAGAAAGCAAAGATATAACAAAACAGTGTTTCCAAAGACTTGAGGGTGTTAAAGTGCGGGTCTTAAAGGAGGAGGTGCAGATCTTCGGCTTAGAGAATCAATGCCTAAAAGGAAGGGTTAGTGTGCGGGTCAATAAAGAAGTCTGTGCAGGGAGTTGGGCCTTAAAGAATTAACACCCTGGAGAAATCCAATCAGTCAGCCTAAGAACTTTATTCAGAGTAACGTTCTTTGGACATAATTTGGAAGTGCTGTATGGTTGGGAAGTAGCAGTAAACAGGAGGGAGAAGACATGCAGAGTATAACCGGAAGCAAGTGCAGATTAAGAGTTATTCAGTGTGGCTCTATATAATCTGGACATGTGAAGCGGGAAGTGGCTGTCAAAAGGATGCAGTAGATCGGGGTATGCCTGGACTTTTCCTGAACTGGCATGGTGGGATTGCAGGAGTCAACATAGGCAGGTGAGGCCTGGTACTTCCAGCATCCATTACCAAGTGTTTTTCAGAGAGGCACTGTTCAGTTCGCTAAGGGAAAAGGTTATAACTACCATTATAGGAACCAAAGACGTAGAGGCAGCTCATACTTCTTGAAGATACAGACTGTAAATATTGCACATTCTATTCTGCCATGCATCAAGATAAAGCAATAAAGTTAATGTTTTACTGTTCTGGAGTCTTTGCTGTATGGTTCGTGCAGTGAAGGGGTAATGGAGCCATACTACAGAAAAGAACAAACTAACTAGCAGCTCCTACTGGGGTAGTACGCTACACCTATATATAATTTATTCACAGCGCAGTATATATCCAATATTTTTTCACTTAAAAACCATGAATAATAATAAAAAAAGGTAAACATAGTTAAAACATAGCCAGAGTTCAGGAACAGAAACGGATAGTCAGACAAGCCAAAACGTCAGGGAACCAGAGAACAGTGTAGTAGAACAGCAAGCAAGATCTGCGTTGCATCAGAGGGGGGTGGGGCCACCCATACATGTCACTGGGAAACCCCAGCATTTCCCCTTGTCAGAGGGGGATGGGGTCACGTGACGGGTGGCCCCACCCTCAGCTACATAACAGCTGTCAAGCTAGCACCACGTCAGCTACATAAGAGCTGTCAAGCTAGCACCACATCAAACCATCTCCTGTGGTTTTTAACATTTTGACACTTTCTTTTTTCAAAATGGTAGGGGTACATTTGTACCCCATTACCATTTCACACAGGGGGAGGCCGGGATCTGGGGGTCCCCTTGTTAAAGGGGGCTTCAGATCCTGATAAGCCCCCCGCCCACAGACCCCCACAACCACCAGGCAAGGGTTGTGGGGATGAGGCCCTTGTCCCCATCAAAATGGGGACATCCTCCCCATGTTGAGGGCATGTGGCCTGGTATGGTTCAGGAGGGTTGGTAAAATGAGTCTGAGTAATATTGCTAAGCGTTTGGACTGTTAGGCCTTGTACACACGGTACGAAAATCAGAAGTGAAACGTCCGAAGACGAGCTGTCTGCAGATTTTCGGATCGTTAGTACGGTGCTTTGGACAGCTGATTTGACTTTTTCATCAGACAAAAGCTGGATGTGCTGGCTATAAATTTTTTGTCGGATGTGAACTCAATGTCTGATTTTCAGATGGTCAGTACAGAAATCATCACATAAAAGTCAAAAGTACAAACACACATGATTGGAATCAAGGAACAAGCCGGAAGAGTTTGGCCTTGTAAACTACTGTTCGTAATCTAGAATTAACATTTGTGATGCGGCAATTGATGAAATGTCTAAATTCTCATCTTCTTAATAATGAAGCTGCTTTGCATGTAGTAATGCCAAACATATTTTAAAAGGCATTTGTATTGTGGGATCTGAAAATCACGAATCAATGCTCACCAAACTTCTACTAACATGAAATTAGCAGAAGGGGCCCAAAGGGTGGCGCTTGAGAAAATAATTTCTTCCTTATACTCTCATAGTACATCACTATGTTTGTGTTTGTCAAACGACAATTTGCGGATAGTTAGTATGCTAGACAAAATCCTGCACACGTTCTTTTTGACAAAAATCAGATGCTCGGTCGTTCAAAAATCAAACCATGCGTACAAGACTTGAGCCTACAGACCTAGAATAAAAGTATTTTCTCAAAGTGATGTCATCAGTGTGCAGCCATCTGTTACATTAATTGCTGGGCTATGGAGTGAAGACAGGCTACCACCCCAGACATAGGCCTCGTAGACACGATTTGATTGTTGGACGACCGAGCGTCTGATTTTTGTCAAAATCATGTGTGCAGGAATTTGTCTAGCATACTAACTATCCGCAAATTGTCGTTTGATAAACGCAAACGTAGTGATGTGCTATGAGATTATAAAGAGTAAGTTAATTTCTCAAGTGCCACCCTTTGGGCCCTTCCTGCCAAAGTCGTGTTAGTAGAAGTTTGGTGAGCATTGATTCGCGACTTTCAGATGGTACAAAACAAATACCTTTTAAAATACGTTTGGCATAACTACAGAAGTATAACCAGCAAAGCATAAACAAATATATATTGTGCTGTCTATAAAAGAAATCAAAAAAGGTTATATACAGCGGACATTGTGCCGTTTTAAGCCACATCTTCTCCTATATGTCCCCCAGAAGAGCGGTGCCATGTTTTTGTCTGTTTAAACCAGTCACTGTTCCACATGATGCCACATCCTCTTTCACATGTTAAAATGAGGCTTGGAACTCTTGTCCGGACGCCATTTTGGAGGAACCAGGAAGTAAAATCCATAATTTGCACTTTCAATCAGACGGAGCTGCCACTTGTTATGGGGGTAACCAGTATCTATAAATACTCAGCCAGTACCGTGGTCCAGCACCCCAGATGATGACTTCTAAGTCGAAATGCATCGGAAGGATATGCTGAGACCACTGTCTTCTTTTATACAAGCGCTTGATTTTACTGTTAAACACGTGAGTGTATTTCCTTTGCTTTTCATGTATTAAAATTTCCATACAGAGTTACGCTATATGCCTTCCTCTTTCTTTTAATGGTGGGGCTGACTGCCTATATCTACTGAGTCCATTCATATCTTACACCTGTTCAGAGGTCTATCTGGAGGTCATATCTGGATAGAGCATCTGATCCCCTTGGTATATTATACCACAAAGCTTGATTGACTCACTAGGTATACACCTATTTGAGTTCAATCCCTCTGGTAAGCAGCTTCTGGTGTCTTTGGTGGTGGATCTACTATCAACTGTTATTACATCATACATATTTGAAGTTAAAGACTGTCACTATATTATATCCACATGTGGTTGAGGATTATCATCACACATGATTGAAGCTTGTCACTGACTTTTTTCTTTTTTGGACATCACACGTCCAAGTTCCTCTGTTTATAGACATCACATGTCATAATAGAGGACTGCTTGGAGTATTTTTAAGCACATCATTTATTAGTCACGTTTTTTGCACTCATATAATTTGTTATGGTTTATATGATCACATAAGCTCTGCACATTTCACCCAATTTGTCATTTTTGCAACTTTATCCACTGGTGTACTGGCTGCTTTAGTTTTTTTTTGTATTTCTTTTATAGACAGAACAGTATAGATTTGTTTATAATTTACAGTACTGTTATTGAGATTGGTTTATACTGCTGCAGTCTTCTGTAAATTCATACACTTGCACATTTATTCACGTCTTTTTCAAATAAGATGGATGTATTTGAATATCGAGCAGCACGCATGGTTAATACTGAGGGCGTGTTCACTGTTGCAGGTAATGATACGGAGATAGGCAGTCTTTTTATGAGACTTAAAAATGCCATGGTCTCTGAGTTACACTTGCAATGGGATGTTGCCTTCTCGGAGCAATACATATCAGAACGTCTGGTCCCAAGAAGTCTGAGATGGGACATCCATCCACAGCAAGGAGATCCAGACTTGGACTCTTGGTACAAATATTTCAATGATGCGGGTACCGAATTTTTGGGGTTTTTGAATTCCAAGAAGAAAAATAGACTCCAAGTCCTGGATAGAGAGAGAAAAGAACTGAAAGATAAACTTTTACAGTTCAAAAATTCCCAAGAGTATCATTCTCTTTCCTCTAATCTTCAGTCTTTTCTTGAGAAGGAAGATAGAGAGCAAAATAATAAAAAACACAAAAAATACTCTCGAGATGCGCAGGATTATAAATCAGGGTTGGTTTTCGGTCGTCCAGAGGCAACCAACTCTACCATCAGACTCCTCATTATGTCAATTATAGAAATTATGGATACAACGGGTCCCCGTGAGAACCTATGATAATCCACCCCCCTATGACTCTCGTTATTATGACCATCCGTCAATCCCAGTGTACAACAGATTTTCTCCACTCCGTCATAGAGAGGATCAGTCATATTACAGGAACGAATATAATCGTTCTTCATTAAGTCAAAATCGATATGATTTAAATCCTAACGGAAACCAGGATTTTCGTCAGGACACACAGGGAAGAAAAAGGTCTTCGGACCCAAAAGAGGTTCTAGAGGGGGGCGGAGAATCCAGAGAAGAAAAAAGAAAAAGGACAAGATAGGCAATTGAGTTTTTAATTTAAGCACTAAGGTATTGACCACTCAGGAAATTATGATACTAGACAAGGGTTTAAAATTTGCCCCCCAAAAGAAATTAGACAAATTCCACACTTTTATAGACGTCCATACATTTATTAGGAAGATTAATATCCAACGTTATCTAGCTTCCAATACATCTTCTCAATTTCAAAGAGCTGTTTCTTCATGCATGGTACATTTGGGGCTGTCTAATCTGTCTTTATTCAGCCCCCCTGTACCTGCAGCTCCTGCGGTCATTTTTAGGGACCTAGTTTTGCAAGATTTACAAGATTTAGCCAAGCTTCCTCCCAAAAAGACATATAACCAGTCCTTTCCAATGCTTGGGTTCAAATCACTGTGCTAGAGGAAAGACATTGTAGTCCGTCCCACCGATAAGGGCGGAGGCATAGTCGTGCAGGACAGACTGGACTACATTCAAGAAATGTATAGGATATTAAGCGACCAGAACACATATAGGGAACTTACCAGAAACTGGACCAACTAGTTTTAAAAGGTTTTAATGAGCAGATTCTAAATAAAAAAGAAAGGGCTTACCTAGTACCTACTGCACCTAGAATCTGAATCATGTACCATTTGCCCAAGATCCACAAGGATCCTGTTCACCCTCTGGGTCGACCAATCATAGGTGGAATCAACTCTGTAACATCACGTATCGGTAAATATATTGATTTCTACCTTCAACCATTGGTCAAAGGTACTCCATCGTATCTTAAGGATACAACTGATACCATTAGGCTATTTGAAAGTGTGGAGATTGGGAGGAACATGCTGATGGCCACTGCAGACGTGGCATCATTGTACACCTGTATCCCCCATACCAGAGGTATAGAAGCGGTCACACATTTTCTGAACAGGGACAATTCCATTACCAATAAACAAAGTAAATATATTATTGAGCTATTACAATTCGCTACCAAACACAACTGCTTCTGGTTTGACCAAAAGTTTTTCTTGCAACAGAAGGGTGTGGCTATGGGGGCTAAATTTGCCCCTAGCCTTGCCAACCTTTTTATGGCAAAATGGGAGGAGGATGTTGTCTATTCTGAACACAGGTTCTCATTGGTACTGTGGGCCAGATATATAGATGACATCCTCCTCCTATGGGATGGCACCCCCGAATCCCTCAGGGATTTTTTTGTGTTTTAAATGACAACGAGCGGGGGATTTCGTTGACATATGAATTTAGCTCATCTAAAATTCACTTTTTGGATCTCGAAATCGAGATGGTCTCACGCTAATTTAAGTTTAAAACTACATTCAAAAATACTGACCGCAATAGCTTTATACCAGTTGACAGCTGTCACCACCAATCCTGGTTTCAGTCTGTGCCTCGTAGTCAGTTCCTGAGATTGCGTAGGAATTGCACAGATGTAAACAGCTATTTTACTCAAGCATCAACACTGAGGGACAGATTCATAGAAAAGGGGTACGACCTAACATCGTTAACCTCAGAAATAAATAGAGTGGCTGCAATTGATAGAAATTCTTTGCTGACACCAAAACCTCCTTTATGAACAAGATAGCTCCTTTAAGTGCTCTATGCTCACCACTTTTTCAGTCCAACACAGAGAAATCAAAAACATCATTTACCGACATTGGAATATACTTAGGAATGACCGTGTTTTAAAGGAAATACTCCCAGAACAACCTAAGGTCATCTTTAGAGGTGTGCCTTCTTTGCAGGGAAAAATTGCACCCAATATCATAAATCCCCCATACGACCTTCTTTTTTTCATAACTTAGTGGGTTATTTTCCCTGCAAAAAATGCACTGTATGTCAATACAATTCCTGTGGTAGACGTAAAAGCCTCGAGTTTAAATCGAACACTACAAACTGTACATATCCCATCAAAACATTCTGCACTTGTGCTACCACACATGTCGTTTATCTGATTACCTGCCCCTGCGGGAAGCAGTATGTGGGCCGTACAATTCGAGCTTTCTCTATTAGAGTCAGCGAGCATATCGGTAAAATAAAAAGTGGTGACATCAAACATAATATGCCTTGACATTATAGAGAGCATCACAGACGAGACCCTACTGGTTCTCAATTTTGTGTCATAGATACCTATCGTAAACAAAAAAGACTGACAATTTTGAAAAAAAAAATTTTTTTTTTACTTTTTGCTATAATAAAATATCCCCAAATTTTAATTTAAAATAACTAATTTCATCAGTTTAGGCCAATATGTATTCTTATAAATATTTTTGGTAAAAAAATTGCAATAAGCGTATATTGATTGGTGTGCGCAAAAGTTATAGCGTCTACAAAATAGGGGATAGATTTATGGCATTTTTATTATAAAATTTTTTTTTAGTAGTAATGGCATAGATCTGCTATTTTTAGCAGGACTGCGACATTGCAGCGGACAGATCAAGCACTTTTGACACTTTTTTGGGGTGACATTTACACAGCAATCACAGCTAAAAATAGCCACTGATTACAGTATAAATTTCACTGGCAGGGAAGGGGTTAACACTAGGGGGCGATTAAGGGGTTAACTGTTTTCCTTTGGGAGCTGTTTCTAATTGAAGGGAGATGGGCTACCTAGAACATGACAGAGATCGCTGTTCCCGATGACTGGGAACAAAAGATCTCTGACATGTCACTAGGCAGAATGGGGAATTGTCCTGTTTACATAGGCAGTTCCCTGTTCTGTCTCTGTACACCATGATCGCGGGTAGCTGGCTAGCCTCCCTGCACAGACTGACGTACACCTATGGCAGTTTGCGCAGGAGAGCCGATCTGCCGCAGTAAATAGCGGCGGCTGGTCAGCAAGAGGTTAAAAATGATTTTATTCTTTTTTATTTTTGCATTGATACATGTGCCCTAGGGCAGTGCCCAGGCCCCCATACCCTTTTTATGGCCAATAACTTGCATATACCGTATATACTCGAGTATAAGTCGAATTTTTCAGCACATTTTTTTGTGCTGAAAGTGCCCCCCTCGACTTATGCTCGCGTCAAGCACTTTTCTGCAGCAAAAAAATTCATTTTCCAAACTGACTTTGGGGCCCCGTATCTCAGGGCCACTTGGTGCTAGGAACCTCAAATTTGGTGTGCAAACCCAGTGGAACTAGTACCACAACATATCCAAAGCTGGAGTTCCTAGCACTAAGTGACCCCGAGATACAGGGCCCCAAAATCGGTTCGGAAAATGTCATTCTCTGCTGCAGAAAAGTGCTTGACATTTTCCAAACCGAATTTGGGGCCCCGTATCTCAGGGCCACTTGGTGCTAGGAACCCCAAATTTGGTGTGCAAACCCAGTGGAACTGGTACCACAACATATCCAAAGCTGGAGTTCCTAGCTCTAAGTCGCCCCGAGATACGGGGCCCCAAAATCAGTTCAGAAAATGTCATTATCTGCTGCAGAAAAGTGCTTGACATTTTCTGAACCGAATTTGGGGCCCTGTATCTCAGGGCCACTTGGTGCTAGAAACCCCAGGTTTGGATATTTTATGGTACTAGTTCCACTGGGTTTGCACACCAAATTTGATGTTCCTAGCACTAAGTGGCCCCGAGATACGGGGCCCCAAAATCAGTCAACTGTATCCATCTGCAGCAATGTCATTTCGGGACCCTTTGGGTTCAGAGACCCCAAATTTTGGCTGCAGCTAGGGGGCATCTAGGAACCCTTAACTACCGAGTTTGAAGTTCGGAGGACCTATGGCTGCAAATGGGCACAGTGAGGCTGCAAATGGGCATTGTTGACCCTCTTTTCCTCTTACAGTAGCTGCGCATTTCTCACCCTCGTCTTATACTCGGGTCAATAAGTTTTTTCCCATTTTTTTGTGGTAAATTTGGGGCCTCGACTTATACTCGGAACGACTTATACTCGAGTATATACGGTAAGCCTTCAAAATGGGGACTTGATTTTTCATGTTCGGGTCCCATGGACTTCCATTGAGTTTGTGGTTTGGGGCCAAACCTTTTCCTTGTTCGGGAGTTCTGGTGCGAACTAAACTGGGGATGTTCGGCCCATCTCTATTAGGAATGTGAATACATGGCAGAAGGTTTGGTATGATATCAAGGATGTTTGCTGCAGTAGACAAAGCATACAAAATGAAATGCATGTACAGTATATACAGAATTTACAAGTTCACACTGTTGTCTTACATACAAATTATATTCGTCTTTAAAGTAAAAACCTGAGTGATTTCCATAAAAACAACTTTTTGAAAATATATCAGCAAAATTGGACCTGTTTATTAAATGGGGAGAAATATCAAATTTGTAGGAGAATGCATAGTGGTAGGAATATACACTATGCAGCACTTTGTGGTAAAAATGGTCTTTGATTGCTGTATTGTTTTGTAATATGATTATTTACTATGATTTTCAGCTCCATCTAGTGCCCATAATGTTTTTTTTTTTCTTGATTGAGACAAATTTAGGAAAATATTGCATTATGGTCACTAGATGGAGCTGACAACCATAGAAGATACTCATATTACAAACAATACAGCAATCATTCGAGGTGCATGTGCAAATGTTTAAGGCATCCTACAACAATTTTTTTCTTCACAAACCCACATTGTGTTTCTATGTGTGCAGCAACAATTGCAGAAGTGGGCAAGGGTTCAGTGGAGCAGTTTTTGGGTGCAGTGATAGTATGTATAAGAGGAGCAGCATGGAAGTATTGAAGTTTGCCATGTGTACCAATACAAAGGCAGTCAGTAAAGAAGTATGTGGTGTTAATGCAGTCAGTGGAGGAGTGCATTGGTTCAGTGGTACAGAGGACCTCTGCAGCACCGAAATCCTGTACAGTTTTGTCATCCCTGTCAAATTTTTTTCTGAACTGCAACACAAGTCTATGGCAAATATACACTCTACCAGAAATGTTGGAGATCTCTCCTTCCGGACATGGGATGCACTCATAGCAACATTTATGAATCGAAGTTCCAAACTTTTTTTCTGTTACCAGGCAAGTAAGGTCCTGAGCATCGAGATACCGGAACCTAAAAGAAATGGAAATCTGATTGGCTGCCAGCTGGCTTGTCAACTCAAATGGAGGAAAAAGCAGCAAATCATCAATAGTAAGGTGAATATGTGGGGTTGGGGGCACTTTGCACAGACACTATTACTTTGTCCTGAAGAGGTAAGGTGATAGTGTTTTTTTTTAAGACAAATCTGATTGGATGCTTTAAAAGAACACATGGAAATCAGGAAAAATGAGCCTAAAACAACACTTCAAATAAACTATCCCTAAAATTCTGTTTCTTCTTTCTGAATTTATGTTATCTGTAGTTTACTCATTTGCAATGGATATCCTTTACAGTATAATAAAGTAGGCTTAGTCAAAAAAAAAAGTAGGGGACATGACTTACCAATAATCTATTGGGTCCTTTGTACTTCTGGCTCCTGGATTCCTTGAAATCTTCATCCTCTGACATCTCCTACTGGAAGATTACAGCGGTGGGAGGTTAATAGAACTGGGGGTGCTGTCACAGACTCTTGTCAGGAGTGCCCAACTATGCTTTACCTTTCTGTCCAGCATCTCCATTCATCAAAACTATAACTTCAGCTTTTTTGTGTAGCAGCCTTCTAATGCAGGATGCTAGGTAAATTTAGTTTTTGGCTCATTTGGTAATCAAGGGAGCAGTGATTGTTTTGGTCCAGTCTGTTCAGAGTTGTTCAGACTGGGAGTTTGATTGCTTTCCCCTGCCTTTAGAAGAAGTTTCTCGAGCTTAGGGAGGGAGAATTCAAATACCCAGCCTGAATACTAATCAGGGCCTAGCCAATCCCTGGTGTGGTGTGTCCAGATGTTGGCTGGGAAGCTGATAAATGGTCTGGAGCTGTGAATTGAGGTTCTTTCCTGAGCAAGGAGAGTTCCAAGCCTTGAAGGTTATTGCCCCTAAGGCAGCCTATGAACTATGTTGCTGTTCTTTGAGGTCTTAGTTGTGGCAGAGCTGGGGTCTGGAAGTGTTGTGTAACTGACTGCAAGATGTCATCAAAGGGATCTGGTTGAGAGAAGGACTGTCTCACTCACTGGGTTGCGTCCGGAGGAAGCTGGAAAGTGGCAGCTGTCCTGGGGACTTATGAGTAATGACACTGAATTGATTCCTGGTGACTGTGGGCTTTTGGGATATAAGTGCCAGAGGTAGCTTGAACTGAGGCAGTCCTCGTGGCATCTCAGAGTACAGGGCATTCTCCTGTCCTCAGCAGGATCCTAGACTGTGAACCTAGAGCAGAATGTTCCCCTGTTACTGTGTTCTGGGGATTGCACTGGGCAGTATTGTAGGGTAACCAGATGCCAAAGAAACATACCTCATGGTCTACAGCTGTGAGACCTTAGACTGTCCAACATTTTCCTCTCACAGTTAATTTCTAACCATTTTGGAATATCCCATGTCCTAATCCCCCTCTCCTGTTACTGTACAAGTTTTACAAACAATACATAACAAAAAGCCAACCCCTGACTGATTATTGGAGTTGGAATGAATGGACTGTTGCTTGGGCAGATGGTGGTCTCTATATGATATGGGGGAAAAACAGTAAAATCAGCAGCCCTTGCAGGCTAGCACTACATATCTATAAAATGTGATCTATGAATGGAGGACAGGTGGATGATTAAAAGGTCTACCCCCTACATCCATCATGATGTAGGGTGATCACATTTTATTCAGAGAAGCTGTAGTACACCTTCTATGAATGAAGGAGCAGGGCAGAAAGGGCAGGCATAGTCAGGCACTCTTGATGAGAAGATTATGGCAATGGAGTTAGGGCAGCATTGGTGGATGAAGATATCAAGGAATCCAGGAGTCAGCAGTACAAGGAGCACATTAGATTAATGGCAAGTCATGTCCTTTTTTTTTTTTTTACTTTTTTTTTAAACTTAGTCTTTAAACTATGAAATTGTGGGCATTGAATGAGACATCCAAGTTTATTTACCCTAAATATTAGGGATGGTCGATATTAGGGATGGTCGAACGGTTCGGCCCAAGCATGAGTTTAGGCCAAACATTGGCTGTTTGCCCATTCAAAGAACACCCAAACTATCAGGGTATTCGACCGTTTGTTCGGCCCGCTGTATGACAACAATGCACTGCGCCGCCGCACAGTGGATTGGAAGCCCTGATTAGCTGAAGCAATGAAAGCTTTGCTCAACCATGGCACAGAGCACTGTCAGAGCCATGATTGGAGAAAGTAATGATGACTCTATTCAATCATGGCTCATTGCTCTTAGTCCCCCCCCCACACTAAAAAATTATTATTTCAATAGCGGGCATTTGTTGTGTGATATCGGCGTGGAGAGAGATAGAACATAGCTCTGTTCAGTGCTACTAGGCAGTTACATAGTTACATAGTTACATAGTTAGCCAGGTTGAAAAAAGACACAAGTCCATCCAGTCCAACCATAAAAAAAAAAAAAAAAAATATACCCAATACTATACCCACAGTTGATCCAGAGGAAGGCAAAAAACCCCAGCAGAGCATGCTCCAATTTGCTACAGCAGGGGAAAAAATTCCTTCCTGATCCCAGAGAGGCAATCGGATTTTCCCTGGATCAACTTTACCTATAAATGTCAGTACCCAGTTATATTATGTACATTTAGGAAAGTATCCAGGCCTTTCTTAAAGCAATCTACTGAGCTGGCCAGAACCACCTCTGGAGGGAGTCTATTCCACATTTTCACAGCTCTTACTGTGAAGAAACCTTTCCGTATTTGGAGATGAAATCTCTTTTCCTCCAGTCGTAAAGAGTGCCCCCTTGTCCTCTGTGTTGACCGTAAAGTGAATAACTCAACACCAAGTTCACTATATGGACCCCTTATATATTTAAACATGTTGATCATATCCCCCCTTATTCTCCTCTTCTCAAGAGTGAACAAATTCAGTTCCTCTAATCTTTCCTCATAGCTTAGCTCCCCCATGCTTCTTATCAGTTTGGTTGCCCTTCTCTGCACTTTCTCCAGTTCCCCGATATCCTTTTTGAGAACTGGTGCCCAAAACTGAACGGCATATTCCAGATGAGGTCTTACTAATGATTTGAACAGGGGCAAAATGATATCTCTCTCTCTGGAGTCCATACCTCTCTTAATACAAGAAAGAACTTTGCTCGCTTTGGAAACCGCAGCTTGGCATTGCTTGCTATTATTGAGCTTAGGATCTACCAAAACCCCCAGATCCTTCTCCACTACAGATTCCTCCAGTTGTACTCCCCCTAGCATGTATGATGCATGCATATTCTTAGCCCCCAAGTGCATAACTTTACATTTCTCAACATTAAACCTCATCTGCCACATAGTCGCCCAATTAGACAGTGCATTGAGGTCGGCTTGTAAATTGGAGACATCCTGTAAGGACGTTATTCCACTGCATAGCTTGGTGTCATCTGCAAAGACAGAAATGTTACTTTTGATCCCAGACCCAATATCATTTATAAAGATATTAAAGAGTAAGGGTCCCAGCACTGAACCTTGGGGTACACCACTGATAACCTTAGACCATTCAGAGTAAGAATCATTAACCACTACTCTCTGAATTCCGTCTTTTAGCCAGTTTTCTATCCATTTACAAACTGATATTTCCAACCCTGTAGACTTTAGCTTACACATGAGCCGTGTGTGCGGAACTGTATCGAACGCTTTTGCAAAATCCAAGTAAACCACATCCACAGCCACCCCTCTGTCCAAGGTTTTACTTACCTCTTCATAAAAAGAAATCAGGTTTGTCTGACAACTTCTGTCTTTCATGAATCCATGCTGTCTGTTGCTTAAAATGTTTTTTTCCAGCAAGAACTCGTCTATGTGGTCTTTTATTAAACGCTCCAGTATCTTCCCGACTATAGAAGTTAAACTAACAGTCTATAGTTACTTGGTAAAGACTTTGATCCCTTTTTAAATATAGGCACCACGTTCGCCCTGCGCCAATCCAGTGGTACCATTCCTGTCATTAATGAGTCCCTAAAAATTAGATACAATGGCTTTGAAATTACAGAGCTCAATTCTTTTAGGATCCGTGGGTGGATGCCATCAGGTCCAGGTGCTTTATCCACTTTTATTCTGTCTAAATATTTCTGGACCATATCCCTTTTGAGCCATTGTGGATCATTGGGGGCTGTGTCAATACCACCCCCATTATGGACATGAGCTTCCCCATGCTCTTTTGTATACACAGAGCTGAAGAAAGTATTTAATAAATTAGCCTTCTCCCTGTCCCCAGTCACCCACTCTAGATTATATTGTAAAGGGCCTACATGCTCAGACCTGACTTTTTTACTATTAATATATTTGAAGAATTTTTTGGGGTTTGTCCTACTATTTTTTGCGATCTGTCGTTCATTTTGAATTTTTGCACCCTTGATTTCCTTTTTACATATTCTGTTAAATTCTTTGTAGCATTTAAACAACTCTAGTGTTCCTTCATTTTTATATTTTTTAAAAGCTCTTTTCTTATTGTTTATAGCTTTTCTAACTTTGACCGTGAGCCACATAGGTTTTCTTTTTAGCCTTTTAAACTTTTTGCCCATGGGAATAAGTTAGTGTGCTATAGTGTGCTATTCTGATTCTATTGTCAGTGTATAATATCAATTTAGTGTGAATCTAGTGATAGTTCAGTCAGTGTGAGTGTAGTGACCATTCATTTTTACATTAGTGTCAGTTTATTTTGTCAAGCAAGTTTACTGCAATATAGTTCAGTGCGTTGCTGCACGTTTAACTCAGTATATTTCAGTGCGTTACCGCATGTTTAACGCAATATATTTATGTACGTTACGTGCCGTTTAACGCAGTATATTTCAGTGTGTTAGTGCATGTTTAACGCAGTATACTTCTGTGCGTTACTGCACGTTTAACGCAATATATTTCAGTGCGATACGTGTCAATTAGCGCAGTATATTTCTGTGCGTTACTGCACGTTTAACGCAGTATATTTATGTGCATTATGTGCCGTTTAACGCAGTATATTTCATTGCATTATTGCACATTTAATGCAGTATATTTCTGTGCATTACTGCGCGTTTAACACAGTATATTTCAGTGCAGTACGTGCCGTTTAACGCAGTATATTTCAGTGCGCTACTGCACCTTTAACGCAATATATTTATGTGCATTATGTGCCGTTTAACGCAGTATATTTCATTGCATTATTGCACATTTAATGCAGTATATTTCTGTGCATTACTGCGCATTTAACACAGTATATTTCAGTGCAGTACGTGCCGTTTAACGCAGTATATTTCAGTGCGCTACTGCACCTTTAACGCAATATATTTATGTGCATTATGTGCCGTTTAACGCAGTATATTTCATTGCATTATTGCACATTTAATGCAGTATATTTCTGTGCATTACTGCGCGTTTAACACAGTATATTTCAGTGCAGTACGTGCCGTTTAATGCAGTATATTTCAGTGCATTAGTGCACATGTAACGCAGTATATTTCTGTATGTTAGTGCACATTTAATGCAGTATATTTCTGTGTGTTACTGCACATTTAACAAGGTATATTTCTGTGCATTAGTGCACGTTTAACACAGTACATTTCTGTGCGTTAGTGCATGTTTAACGCAGTATATATCAGTGCGTCAATGCAGTTTTACTGCAGTATATTGTTGTGTATCAATGAAGTGTGTCTGTGTAGTGTGTAATCAGGTTAAAGTCCACCAAACACCACTTTCCACTGATTAAAGTGCATTCACGTACACATTTCCACATCTTTGTTACATTTTATTAATAATCACCCCCCATCATGTCTGGAAGGACAACAAAGAGAGGCAAACGTTCCTATGGCACTCTGAGGGGGCCAGCAGCACATGTGTCCACAGGCAAAGTTGGACGTGGTCAGTCCTCAGGTAGGGCATAATTTCCTCTGTTTAGTGATGTTGCCCATGCTATCCAGCCACAGCATGCAGAAGAGGTGGTGGACTGAGTTGCTAAACCATCCCCAACCTCCTCATCCTCCATCACCCAAGCAGAGACTAGTATGCGTTCCACTACAGCTGCCAGAATGGCTAAATCTGCCTCCTTGTCCATGGCTATTTCCGCCATAGCCCCAGCATCAGGCATGGAGGAGTCAGCTGAGTTATTTGAACACAGGGTCAGCCACGTGCTTCTTGAAGATGCACAGCCATTATTGATTCAGGTGTTGGTTCTGAGGTTGAGGAATGTAGGAACATGGGCCCACAGAGAGGGAAGAACACTGGTACACAAATTGTCAGTCATGTTCCCCCAGCCACAGCGTATTGCCAAGTTGTCTCAAGTGGTAATGAGGATGGAGGAAATGATGATTATGAGGTCACTGACATGACTTGGGTTCTGGATAGAGCAGAGGAAGAAAGTGAGGGTGAGGCACAACCTCAATAATGCAGCCATCATGGAATAGTAGAGAGCAGTCACCCTATTCACATTATGGAGCTGTTATCTCCTGGCCTTTTTTAGCACATGTGCAGCCGATTGGACTGCAATTTGAAAACTTTGTCTCAAGCACATCAAGCATGGCAAAAACACCAGCCGTTTGGGTACCACATTCTTGACAAGGCATTTAACCTCCCACGACTCAGACCGTTGGCAAATGCAACTCGAATCCAAACAAAAGGGATGCAATTCTGTTCCTCCTCCTTACTCACCTCAGTCTGTCCCTGCTATACCTCATGACCTCTCAGCAGCCTCCACTGACAGGGATGATGGTATAGCGCAGGGAATCCCAGGTCCTTGCAGCACATCTGGCAGTAGCACACCACCAGCTGTAGACTATAGCCAGAATAGTCCCTCTCCACATGCATACAATAATTTATTACAAAGCAAATACTGTAGCCTCAACTACCCAGAGTCTGCCCACATACTGTATAGGGAGTAGGGATGTGCCCGCGGTTCGAGTTGAACGTACGAACATCAGGTGTGTTCGCCCGTTCGCAAATACTGAACATTATGGGGCGTTTGCGGATATTTGGAGCACCGCAGAATGCCCCATAATTCACTGCGAGATCTGTGTTTGGAGTCGTTATCATGTTGGAATATACCGAAGGGAGGGGATTATGCTCTGCTTCAGTATGTCACAGTATTTTTTGGCATTCATGGTTCCCTCAATGAACTGTAGCTCCCCAGTGCTGGCAGCACTCATGCAGCCCCAGACTATGACACTCCCACCACCATGGCTGACTGTAGGCAAGACACACTTGTCTTTGTACTCCTCACCTGGTTGCCGCCACTGGTTGCCACCACACACGCTTGACACCATTTGAAACACATAAGTTTATCTTGATCTCATCAGACCACAGGACATGGTTCCAGTAATCCATGTCCTTCGTCTGCTTATCTTCAGCAAACTGTTTGTGGGCTTTCTTGTGCATCATCAGAGGCTTCCTGCTGGGACCACAGCCATGCAGACCAATTTGATGCAGTGTGCGGCGAATGGTCTGAGCACTGACAGGCTGACTCCCCACCCCTTCAACCTCTGCAGTAATGCTCGTAGCACTCATACATCTATGTATGAGCAACAATTATTTTTTTCAGATCCTTTACCATGAGGTGCCATGTTGAACTTACAGTGACCAGTATGAGAGAGTGAGAGCAATAACACCAAATTTAACACACCTGCTCCCCATTCTCACCTAAGACTTTGTAACACTAACGAGTCACATGACACCGGGAATGGAGAACGGATAATTTGGCCCAATTTGTGGTGTACTTACTTGTTGCCAGCGGTTTAGACAATAATGGCTGTGTGTTGAGTTATTTTGAGGGGACAGCAAATATACACCGTTATACAAGCTGTACACTCACTACTTGTAGCAATGTGTAATTTCTTTAGTGTTGTCACATGAAAAGGTGGAAAAGATCTCACTTTTGTGAGATACTATATATATATATATATATATATATATATATATATATATATATATATATACTCTGCATTCAGTGTAGACTATGTATACATTGCAGTCATTGTACAGTATATAATACAGTGTTTCGAAGTGGTTAAGGAGAACCCTATGACAGAAATAAGAAAACAATTGGTGTGGGTCCCCCCCCAGTCCATACCAGACCCTTCGTCCCCCCTTCACCCCCCTCAACATGGGGACAAGGTGCTTTGGGGGGCTGTGGGGGTCTGCGGGTGGGGGGCTTATTGGAATCTGGAAGCCTCCTTTAACAAGAAGGCCCCCAGATCCCACCCACCCATGTAAATCAGTATCATGTACATTGTACCCCTACCCATTCACCAAAAAAAGTTTAAAAAAGTAAAAACCACAAAAGACAGTTTTTGACAATTCCTTTTATAAAAAAAAAATAAAAAATGTCCTGCGATGTCCATCCATCTTCAACCACGCCGCCCGACAAGCCCCCAAAAAAAAAAAATACTCTGCCTCCATGGGAGGCGTCACGCCGACTGCTGTCTTTTCGCTGTGACAGCTGTTATATAGGCAAGGGCGGACGTAACCCAGTGACTCCGACCCTTCTGGCGTCATGTGCCATCAGAGGGGATCGGGGTCATCTGGTTACGTCAGTGGGTGGCCCCGCCTTTGCCTATTTATTAACAGCTGTCATAGCCAAGAGACAGCAGTCACCAGGAGGCCTCCTGTTAGAAGAATACCTGTAATGAGTGGAGATCAATAACCGACAATGCCAGACAAGCTCAGTTCTCAGGTCTGCAAGAGATTGGAAAGGCTGAATAGCTAGACATTTGATCAGTGTTGGGGTCACAAGCCAAGGTCCATGCAGGAGAAGAGTTTCGTAGTCGGGGTCACAAGCCAAGGTTGATGTAGGAGGAGAGTTTCCTAGTTTCCAACAGCAATAGAAGTAGCTCCAGTAGTATGCAGGATCAGACCACAATAATCTGGCAACAAGAAGAGCTGAGACAAGGCATATATAGGAAGTTCATGGGAGGAGCAAGGATTTCAAGGTTCAACAGCAATCAAGACACGAAGCAGGGTTGTTCCAATGAATCAGGTAGGATTGTCCAATAGATCCAGTAGGGAGCTGTCCAGATAGCTCAGTGTGAAGACTCAATACCTGACACAGACGAGGTCCCAAGTTCGAGCCCAGGTCCTGACACCTTCCATGGGGGCGGAGTATTTTCATTTTTTTCTATTCTTTTTGACACTTTTTTGGGTGAATTCAAATGGGGGTGGGGTGGGATCTGGGGGCCCACTTTTTAAAGGGGACTTCCAGATTCTGATAAGCCCCCCACCAGCAGACCCCCACAACCACCGGGTAAGGGTTGTGGGAACGAGGACCTTGTCCCCATCAACATGGGGCCAAGGTGCTTTGGGGGGGACCCCAAAGCACCCTCCCCATGTTGAGGGCACAGTATGTACTGGGGGGGAACCCATGCCAATTTTTTCATTGATTTTTATCTATATTACCGGGAGCCGGCAATACATTACAGCCGCAAGCAATTTTAAATGAAATTTTTTCCTTTATGTCATTTTGCTGTGGCATTGTAAAACACATCAGACAGATGTGCCACTTTACAGGCAGAACAAAGGTACCTCCTAGGCACGATATTTGAAGGAATATTTCATTTTTTTAAGGTTCGTGTCCCAAAGACTTTAATAGGGTTCACATATTCGCACAATTCTTTTTGCCAGTTCACATGTTCTGGGGTGAACTGAACCGGGGAGTGTTCGGCCCATCCCTGTGTCTATGTCACTATGAACTGACCTCCCAGTAGCTGCCCCTGCAGGACACCTGCAATAAGCTGGGTGATGATATCACATGGAGTAATAAAACCAGGTTCTTCCTACAGTAAGAAAGTAAAAAGAACATATTGATGGTACAAAATCTAAAGGATGAGAGAGAGGTTTGGGGGCAAATATAGGCAATGCCTAGTTATACATTTTAACCAGATGTGGACTGCCCCACGCACATTTACTGTGACAGCAGGGCTGCTCTGTGCAGAATCATGTACAGGTACGTGATTCTGCACTTCTGGGTCTGCGGCGTGCACGCAATGTCCACCGGGACCTCTGATCGCTCAAGGCACAGGCAGAATGGCGATCTGTCTATGTAAATAAGGCAGATCACTGTTCTGTGACAAGGAGTGGCAATGATTTTGTGTTTCTGCTCCAGAAACATGGATCTCTGCCTTGCCACAGTACAACCATCCCCCACAGAGTTAGCAAGCACTCCCTAAGAACACATTTAACGCTTTGATCACCCCTGATGTTAACCCCTTCCCTGCCAGTGTCATTAGTACAGTGACAGCGCATTTTTTTTAGCACTGATCACTGTAATAATGTCACTGGTCTAAAAAAAGTGTCAAAAGTGTTTGTTAGGTGTCCAATTTGTCCCCCACAATATCACACTCCTGCTATTAATTGCTGATCATTGCCATAAAAAAATAAATAAATAAAAATTCCAAACAAATATCTCATAGTTTGTAGACGGTATAAATTTTGTGCAAACCAATCAATATATGTTTACTGGGATTTTTTTTATCAAAAAATATGTAGCCCACTACAAATTTACCTAAATTGAAATTAGATTTTTTACATTTTTTTATTGGGTATGTTTTATAGCAGGAAGTAAAACAATATTATTTTTTTTCCAAAACTTTCTTTTTTTGTTTATAAATAAATAAAAAACACAGAGGTGATCAAATACCACCAAAATAAAGCTCTATTTGTGAGAAAAAAGGACATACATTTTATTTGGGTACAGCGTCGCACGAGCATGCAATTGTCAGTTAAACTAATGCAGTGTCTTATCGCAAAAAATGGCCTGGTCATGAAAGGGGTAAACCTTCCGGAGCTGAAGTGGATGTGAATGTGAATTATGCTGGTGTAAATGGATGATGCCAATAAAACTTTATAAAACCAACATTAGATTAACCTGTTGCCACATAATGCTTACATTTTATTTTTAATGCATATACACCATACATATCCATGTCCATGGGCAATAAAGGCTTCCGTGCAGAGAGCACACTCACTACACACTCACAGCACAGTGACTGAGCTGAGAAAGACAGATCTGGGAAAATGGTGGCTATTTGCCATGTGGCATTTTTGAAATTCACATATTATGTAATTTTTTCACAAGTCAGCCCTGATGAAGCCTCGGTTTTTGAGGTAAAACATGGTGGATTTTTGGGTTGAGGAATTTTTTGAGCTCTTCTATGTTGTCATTCTTTGGTTGGAGCATTACATTTATTGGGGTACAACCTATGAAAGTAAGAGTGAGCTCAGTGTAGGATTAAATACTTCAATCAGAGACTGCATCTGTGTGAACTAAGTGAGCTCTCCCTGTTGATATTGAGACACTTTTCTATTTAACTTTTGGAAAATTTAAAACAAAAACATTTTAAATTAATTTTATAAGAAAAGTTATATTTTAGGCTCAAGTGGGTGAGATGTGAGGTGTTATAAACATAAACATGTTATACTTACCTGCTCTGTGCATTGGTTTAGCACAGAGCAGCCCAGATCCCCCTTCTTCTCAGGTCCTTTGACAGTGCTCCTGGCCCCTCTCTCCTGTTGAGTGCCCCCACAGCAAGCAGCTTCCTATGGGGGCACCCAAGCCGAACCAAAGCTCCCTGTGTCTATTTAGAGACGGAGCTGCAGCCTGGCCCTGCCAATGGCGCTTCAATGCTGTCTCAGCCAATGAGGAGGGAGAGTCCCAGACATTGTAGTCTCTTGTGCAATATTGCTGGATTGAGATGGGGCTTAGGAAAATATTGGGGGGGGGGGAGGGGTGCTGAGGGGGGCTGCTGCACAAAGAAGGCTTTTTATCCTAATGAATAGAATGCATTAAGATGAAAAACCTTCTGCCTTTACAACCACTTTAACCAGTTGCCGACCGCCGCACGACGATGTACGTCGACAGAGCGGCACGGGCAGGCAAAAGGGCTTACCTGTACGTCCTTGCCTGCCCCCGGTGCCTGCGGCGGTCGGCAAATCTCCCCCGGCGATCGGTGGTGAGGGGGAGGCCATCCATTCGTGGCCCCCCCCTCGCGATCGCTCCCAGCCAATGGGATCATTTCCCTGCCTCTGTATTGTACACAGAGGCAGAGGAAATGATGTCATCTCTCCTCGGCTCGACACAAAAACACACACACACACACACAGTAGAACATGCCAGGCACACAAAACACCCCGATCCCCCCCCCCGATCGCCCCCCGATCCCCCCCCAATCACCCCCCCCTGTCACAAACTGACACCAAGCAGGTTTTTTTTTTTTTCTGATTACTGTATTGGTGTCAGTTTGTGACAGTTACAGTGTTAGGTCAGTTACTGTTAGCCCCCTTTAGGTCTAGGGTACCCCCCTAACCCCCCTAATAAAGTTTTAACCCCTTGATCACCCCCCGTCACCAGTGTCACTAAGCGATCATTTTTCTGATCGCTGTATTAGTGTCGCTGGTGACGCTAGTTAGGGACGTAAATATTTAGGTTCGCCGTCAGCGTTTTATAGCGACAGGGACCCCCATATACTACCTAATAAATGTTTTAACCCCTTGATTGCCCCCTAGTTAACCCTTTCACCACTGATCACCGTATAACCGTTACGGGTGACGCTGGTTAGTTCGTTTATTTTTTATAGTGTCAGGGCACCCGCCGTTTATTACCGAATAAAGGTTTAGCCCCCTGATCGCCCGGCTTTGATATGCGTCGCCCCAGGCAGCATCAGATTAGCGCCAGTACCGCTAACACCCACGCACGCAGCATACGCCTCCCTTAGTGATATAGTATCTGAATGGATCAATATCTGATCCGATCAGATCTATACTAGCGTCCCCAGCAGTTTAGGGTTCCCAAAAACGCAGTGTTAGCGGAATCAGCCCAGATACCTGCTAGCACCTGCGTTTTGCCCCTCCGCCCGGCCCAGCCCAGCCCACCCAAGTGCAGTATCGATCGATCACTGTCACTTACAAAACACTAAACGCATAACTGCAGCGTTCGCAGAGTCAGGCCTGATCCCTGCGATCGCTAACAGTTTTTTTGGTAGCGTTTTGGTGAACTGGCAAGCACCAGCCCCAGGCAGCGTCAGGTTAGTGCCAGTACCGCTAACACCCACGCACGCAGCATACGCCTCCCTTAGTGGTATAGTATCTGAACTTATCAATATCTGATCCGATCAGATCTATACTGGCGTCCCCAGCAGTTTAGGGTTCCCAAAAACGCAGTGTTAGCGGGATCAGCCCAGATACCTGCTAGCACCTGCGTTTTGCCCCACCACCCGGCCCAGCCCAGCCCACCCAAGTGCAGTATCGATCGATCACTGTCACTTACAAAACACTAAACACATAACTACAGCGTTCGCAGAGTCAGGCCTGATCCCTGCGATCGCTAACATTTTTTTTGGTAGCGTTTTGGTGAACTGGCAAGCACCAGCGGCCTAGTACACCCCGGTTGTAGTCAAACCAGCACTGCAGTAACACTTGGTGACGTGGCGAGCCCCATAAGTGCAGTTCAAGCTGGTGAGGTGGCAAGCACAAGTAGTGTCCCGCTGCCACCAAGAAGACAAACACAGGCCCGTCATGCCCATAGTGCCCTTCCTGCTGCATTCACCAATCCTAATTGGGAACCCACCACTTCTGCAGTGCCCGTACTTCCCCCATTTACATCCCCAACCAAATGCAGTTGGCTGCATGAGAGGCATTTTTATGTCCTCCCGAGTACCCCTACCCAACGAACCCCCCCAAAAAAGATGTTGCGTCTGCAGCAAGCACGGATATAGGCGTGACACCCACATTATTGTCCCTCCTGTCCTGACAATCCTGGTCTTTGCATTGGTGAATGTTTTGAACTCTACCATGCACTAGTTGAGTATTAGCGTAGGGTACAGCATTCCACAGACTAGGCACACTTTCACAGGGTCTCCCAAGATGCCATCGCATTTTGAGAGACCCGAAACTGGAACCGGTTACCGTTATAAAAGTTACAGTTACAAAAAAAGTGTAAAAAAAAAAAAAAAAACACAAACAAAAATATAAAATAAAAAATAATAGTTGTCGTTTTATTGTTCTCTCTCTCTCTATTTTCTCTATTGTTCTGCTCTTTTTTACTGTATTCTATTCTGCAATGTTTTATTGTTATTATGTTTTATCATGTTTGCTTTTCAGGTATGCAATTTTTTATACTTTACCGTTTACTGTGCTTTATTGTTAACCATTTTTTTGTCTATAGGTACGCCATTCACGACTTTGAGTGGTTATACCAGAATGATGCTTGCAGGTTTAGGTATCATCTTGGTATCATTCTTTTCAGCCAGCGGTCGGCTTTCATGTAAAAGCAATCCTAGTGGCTAATTAGCCTCTAGACTGCTTTTACAAGCAGTGGGAGAGAATGCCCCACCCCCACCGTCTTCCGTGTTTTTCTCTGGCTCTCCTGTCTCAACAGGAAACCAGAGAATGCAGCCTGTGATTCAGCCAGCTGACCATAGAACTGATCAGAGACCAGAGTGGCTCCAAACATCTCTATGGCCTAAGAAACCGGAAGCTACGAGCATTTTATGACTTAGATTTCACCGGATGTAAATAGCGCCATTGGGAAATTGGGGAAGCATTTTATCACACCGATCTTGGTGTGGTCAGATGCTTTGAGGGCAGAGGAGAAATCTAGGGTCTAATAGACCCCAATTTTTTCAAAAAAGAGTACCTGTCACTGCCTATTGCTATCATAGGGGATATTTACATTCCCTGAGATAACAATAAAAATGATTTAACAAAAATGAAAGGAACAGTTTATAAATAAGATAAAAAAGCAAAAAAATAATAAAGAAAAAAAAAAAAAGCACCCCTGTCCCCCCTGCTCTCGCGCTAAGGTGAACGCAAGCGTCGGTCTGGCGTCAAATGTAAACAGCAATTGCACCATGCATGTGAGGTATCACCGCGATGGTCAGATCGAGGGCAGTAATTTTAGCAGTAGACCTCCTCTGTAAATCTAAAGTGGTAACCTGTAAAGGCTTTTAAAGGCTTTTAAAAATGTATTTATTTTGTTGCCACTGCACGTTTGTGCGCAATTTTAAAGCATGTCATGTTTGGTATCCATGTACTCGGCCTAAGATCATCTTTTTTATTTCATCAAACATTTGGACAATATAGTGTGTTTTAGTGCATTAAAATGTAAAAAAGTGTGTTTTTCCCCCAAAAAATGCGTTTGAAAAATCGCTGCGCAAATACTGTGTGAAAAAAAAAAATGAAACACCCACCATTTTAATCTGTAGGGCATTTGCTTTAAAAAAATATATAATGTTTGGGGGTTCAAAGTAATTTTCTTGCAAAAAGTTGTCACTAAATGATATATTGCTCAAACATGCCATGGGAATATGTGAAATTACACCCCAAAATACATTCTGTTGCTTCTCCTGAGTACGGGGATACCACATGTGTGGGACTTTTTGGGAACCTAGCCGCGTACGAGACCCCGAAAACCAAGCACCGCCTTCGGGATTTCTAAGGGCGTAAATTTTTGATTTCACTCTTCACTGCCTATCACAGTCTCGGAGGCCATGGAATGCCCAGGTGGCACAAAACCCCCCCAAATGACCCCATTTTGGAAAGTAGACACCCCAAGCTATTTGCTGAGCAGTATAGTAAGTATTTTGCAGACCTCACTTTTTGTCACAAAGTTTTGAAAATTAAAAAAAAAAAAAAAAACATTTTTTTTCTTGTCTTTCTTCATTTTCAAAAACAAATGAGAACTGCAAAATACTCACCATGCCTCTCAGCAAATAGCTTGGGGTGTCTACTTTACAAAATGGGGTCATTTGGGGGGGGGGGTTGTGCCACCTGGGTATTCCATGGCCTCCGAAACTGTGATAGGCAGTGAAGAGTAAAATCAAAAATGCACGCCCTTAGAAATCCTGAAGGCAGTGATTGGTTTTCGGGGCCCCGTACGCGGCTAGGCTCCCAAACAGTCCCACACATGTGGTATCCCCGTACTCAGGAGAAGCAGCAGAATGTATTTTGGGGTGCAATTCCACATATGCCCATGGCCTGTGTGAGCAATATATCATTTAGTGACAACTTTTTGTAATTTTTTTTTTTTTTGTCATTATTCAATGACTTGGGACAAAAAAAATGAATATTCAATGGGCTCAACATGTCTCTCAGCAATTTCCTTGGGGTGTCTACTTTCCAAAATGGGGTCATTTGTAGGGGTTTTGTACTGCCCTGCCATTTTAGCACCTCAAGAAACGACATAGGCAGTCATAAATTAAAGGCTGTGTAAATTCCAGAAAATGTACCCTAGTTTGTAGGCGCTATAACTTTTGCGCAAACCAATAAATATACACTTATTTACATTTTTTTTACCAAAGACATGTGGCCGAATACATTTTGGCCTAAATGTATGACTAAAATTGAGTTTATTGGATTTTTTTTAGAACAAAAAGTAGAAAATATCATTTTTTTTCAAAATTTTCGGTCTTTTTCCGTGTATAGCGCAAAAAATAAAAACGGCAGAGGTGATCAAATACCATCAAAAGAAAGCTCTATTTGTGGGAAGAAAAGGACGCAAATTTCGTTTGGGTACAGCATTGCATGACCGCTCAATTAGCAGTTAAAGCGACGCAGTGCCAAATTGTAAAAAGTGCTCTGGTCAGGAAGGGGGTAAATCCTTCCGGGGCTGAAGTGGTTAAAGTGGAGTTCCACCCAAAAGTGGAACTTCCACTCATCAGATTCCTCCCCCCCTCCGGTGACACAGTTGGCACCTTTCAGGGGGGAGGGGGGTACAGATACCTGTATATTACAGGTATCTGTACCCACTTCCGGCATAGATAGCCGCAGAATCTGCGGTTATTTACGCCACTTCCTGCTCCCTCCCCGCTGCCTGCTGGGAAACACACAGGTCCCAGAGGCAGCAGGGAGCATCCATATTGTGTGGCGCGACTCGCGCATGCGCAGTAGGGAGCCGTGCGGCTTCACTTCCTGATTCCCTTACCGAAGATGGAGGCAGCAGCACCCGAGGACGGAGAGACGCTTCGGCCTCGGGTGCCGACATCGCGGGCGCCCTGGACAGGTAAGTGTCCATGTTTTAAAAGTCAGCAGCTGCAGTATTTGTAGCTGCTGACTTTTAAAAAAAATTTTTTCGGCGGCGCTCCGCTTTAAGCTTTGCAGTTTACAGCCTATTGGCAAATAGAGTTTGATATACGTTATAAACTCTGAAAAGTCCTAAGAAAGTAAGGATTCTCTGGTCAGCTCTGCCTTTTTTGCATTCCTTCAATTCCCATCGACTTTATCTTTATTAATACTCGAATTTATAACATAGTCCCACCTTATTGTTTAATTTCCATGTTATGTCTTTATGGTTGACATGAAGCTTCTGACCTTCTGGAGCCCAGGGTGTAAAGTTTCCCACCTCCTTACAAGCTGCATTACCATCTTTTCCCAGTATCCAGTTAGTTATTCTGTAGCGATAAACAAATCCTCCATTTTCGTTAACCACTTGCCGACTGGGCCTTAGCCGAAAGACGGCTACTGCGCAGTCGGCTTATTCTGGGTGGGTGTCCTCTGCCAATACTGTGCAATACTCTGCCAATACTCTGCCATTTCCCGCAATACTCTGCCAATACTCTGCCAATACTCGCCAATACTCGGCCAGTACTTGGCCAATACTCTGCAATAAATTTTAACAGAAACAAAGATTTTTTTTTTTTTTTACCAAATTTTCAGTCTTTTTTTATTTATGCCGTGTACACATGAGTGGACTTTCCGGCATACTTGGTCCGGTGTACCGGAGTCCGTCGGACAATTCGATCGTGTGTGGGCTCCAGCGGACTTTGTTTTCTCAAAAGTTTGACGGACTTAGATTTGAAACATGTTTCAAATCTATCCGACAGACTCGAGTCCGGTCGAAAAGTCCGCTCGTCTGTTTTGTCCGACGGACAAAAACCGATGCTAGGGCAGCTATTGGCTACTGGCTATGAACTTCCTTGTTTTAGTCCGGTCGTACGTCATCACGTACGAATCCGTCGGACTTTGGTTGATCGTGTGTAGGCAAGTCCGTTCATTCGGAAAGTCCATCGTAAAGTCCGTCGAAAAGTCCCCCGGGCAAAGTATGCCGTAAAGTCCGGTCGTGTGTACGCGGCATCATAGCACAAAAAATAAAAAACCCAGCGGTGATTAAATACCACCAAAAGAAAGCTTTATTTGTATGAAAAAAAAAGGACAAAAATTTCATATGGGTACAGTGTTGCATGACTGAGTAATTGTCATTCAAAATGTGAGAGCACCGAAAGCTGAAAATTGGTCTGGTTAGGAAAGGGCCGAATCAAAGGAATATTTCATTTCTTTTAGGAGGCAATACAGTTTGAAAATAACAAATCATTTTCAGAGGATCCAGACATTTTTTGACTCCCTTCACAGGATATAAGCTATGTCAAATACATCCTTCTGTTTTGCTGCAAGTGACCCCACTCATAACCAGTTGCAGACTTTGGGCGAACTAGACAGGCTCAAAAAAAATCATCATTGTACACAGGGCATCCCTAGTACCTCCAGTGCTTCTGCCCTGCTGCAGGGATCCCCCTGTCCAGGTACATGGCAATTCAGCTCTGATTAATCACAGCTGCATTGTGAGTATACAGAGGGGGTCCCGGCAGATGGCACTGTAAAAAAAAAGCAAAATGTTTATCAACAACATTGCTCAGCCGCAAATACAGGAAGCTACAATGAAACATTGTTTCATTTTGTATCTTTCTGTTTATTCATCTACAAATAAAAGGAATGTACTTCAATCTACAGATGAAGTCAGTTAAAGAAACATGACAAGTAATAAAAAGTTTTGTTTTGTCTTTTTTATTAAATGCTCCTCTGTTGAACTCCTTATTAACCGTTTGTTTACTCTAATCAGCCCTAATTAACTCCTTATTCTCCTTCTCCATTCAATTATAATTTTCCTGGTGATTTTTTTTTATATCAACTAATATTTAAACGTTTTTTTCAGTTTTTTGTTTGCTTTGTTTATTAATATTTTTACAGCTTTTAAATATATTTATACGTATCACACTGAGAAAAAGTGCAAAATTGGAAAAACCCACATTTGTAAATAACTTGTAAATAACTTTGCAATGCCTTGTACCAAAATCATAATTTTAGTGTTGTTTTAACCACTTCAGCCCCAGAAGATTTTACCCCCTTCCTGACCAGAGCACTTTCTACAATTTGGCACTGCGTTACTTTAACTAGTAATTGCGCGGTCATGCGATGCTGTACCCAAACAAAATTTGCACCCTTTTTTTCCCACAAATTGAGCTTTCTTTTGGTGGGATTTGATCACCTCTGCATTTTTTATTTTTTGCGCTATAAACAAAAAAACAGCGACAATTTTGAAAAAAAAAAAAAAAACAATATTTTTTACTTTTTGCTATAATAAATACCCCAAAAATGTTTTTAAAAAACAAATTTCTTCATCAGTTTAGGGCAATATATATTTTTCTACATATTGTTGGTAAAAAACTTTCAATAAGCGTATGTTTATTGGTTTGCGCAAAAGTTATAGCGTCTGCAAACTGTGGAAAAGATTTATGGCATTTTTATGGCATTTTTATTATTATTATTTATTTTTACTAGTAATGGCAGCGATCTACAATTTTTATTGGGATTGCAACATTGCGGCGGACGGATCCAACACTTTTGACACATTTTTGAGACCATTGAGATTTATACATTGATCAGTGCTATAAAAATGCACTGGTTACTCTGTAATTGTCACTGGTAGGGGAGGGGTTAACACTAGGGGGCGATCAAGGGGTTAAATGTGTGTTTCCCCAGTGTGTTCTAACTGTATAGGGATAGGACTGAGCAAGAGAGGAGACATATCGTTGTTCCTATTTACTAGGTACAAACGACATGTCTCCTCTCCCCCAACAGCACAGGGATTTGTGTGTTTATACACACAAATCCCCGTGCTGGCGCTCGTGCATGCGATCGCGCGTGGCAGGCGGCGATTGCTCCCGCCGGCCACGCGCATTGGCTCTTAAAGGGCCGACGTACCCATACGGGATTTTGCGCACCTGTGCCACTTTGCCAATGTATATCGGCGTGAGCTAGTCGGCAAGTGGTTAAATGGGACAAATTACAGCATAAAATGCACACTTTTTATGTGCAGTAACACTATCTATTTTTAAACTAACACTGCTTAAAAAAGAATTTCAAAAAAAAAAAAATTGTTGCAGGACAGTATTCACAAAAAGAAAGTCTTGTTTGTCCTTAAAAAAATAATGTATATATATTATATTATTATGTAATGACAAAATCATTGCCAAAAAAACAGGCTCATAGCAGAAATGTGAAAATTGGTCGGGTCCATAAGGGGTGAACAGGTGTGAGAGCCAAAATGGATAAGAAATATGCAGAAAATAAAATTAGAACACACAAGCTATACACTTGTAAGTCAGAGAGTTCACCTCTTTCACTTAAAAAAAAAAAAAAAAAAAGGTTTTTTTTTTTTTTGCTTTTTTTATTTGTAGTATATGTTTCATGCTAAGCAACTAGAGGACTTGTGCCTAGATATGAGAGATTGGATCATTTTGTATTCCTTTTCTGCTTTCTGCCATTAGGGGACATAGGGTACAAGTTACTGAATGCAAATAGAATTTCACATCAGCAGGAGACCCCACCCCTCACCAACCAGGGCATGCTGGGTCGATGACTTTAAAAGAAGATGGGGTCACCCGCTGATGTCATTAGGTGACTCCTCCCCCTAGCTATTGAAGAAATGTCAGATGGAGGAGCAGGCAGTTGGCGGGGAGCCTTCAACGCCAGAGGTTTTTTCTATTTTTGGATCTGGCGTTGCGGCGTTCGGCATGATTGACAAAGGATCTACACCGAGGGATAATGTTTTTTATTTTTTTATAAAGGAATTGTCAAAAACTTGTGTCTTTAATCCTTTTTTACACTTTTTTGATGATTGGGTAGGGTACACCATACTCATTCACATGGGGGGGTTGGAATCTGGGGGCCCCCTTGTTAAAGGGGGCTTCCAGATTACGTTAAGCCCCCCCACCCATTGACAACCACAACCACTTCCCAAGGTTTTGGGGAAGAGGCCCTTGTCTCCATCAACATGGGACAAGGTGCTTTGGGGCGGGGGGCACCCCCATGTTTAGGGCATGTGGTCTGGTATGGTTTAAAAAGCCTGTTGTAGCTTTCTAGAGCATTGTGGAGATGGGCTGGGAGAATCTGATCCTGGTCTTCATATGTAATTCCCAATTGGTTTCCCAATATGGGTGAATTAGTGGCCAGTACCATATGTTGCAGGGGGCTGAAGTCATTTTATTTTATATTTTATTTGCAAAATGTTATACAGAAACTAAGAAAAACTTTTTTTCAAAATCAGTGGGAGATTAAATACCACCAAAAGAAAGCTCTATCTGTCTCAAAAAAATTATAAAAAATGAATATGCGTACAGTGTGCATGACCCTGCAATCATCAATTAAAGCGCGACAGCTCTGAAAGCTGAAATTTGGCAGGAAGGGGGTGAGAGTGCCCGGTATTGAAGTGGTTAAGTAAAATTGATGACTGGCACCTTATGGTAGCCACACCCCATGCAAAAAAAAAAAAATGTGAGCCCCCCCAAAGCTATACTAGACCTTTTGAAAAAAGCAAAGAGTGAGGCCCTCCCAAAAATCTACACTAGACCCTTTTCCGAGCATGCATCCTAGCAGACCAGGAAAGGAGGAGATTATTTTTTATTATCAGAGCATGCGTAGAAATACAGTATAGTAGAGAGTTGTCTTTTTAGAATAAACATTTTTTTTACATTTTTTTTCTTCTTGTTCAAATATTTTATTGGGTAACAAATATGCCACCACATGTGTATATAGGACAGAAAAAAACAAAAAAACTTGCACACAGGGAGAAGTCTCACTAGAATTCACAATTTACAGTGCATAATGTCATCAAAATCCCCTCTGAGGACTGTAGGCAGGTCAAGGTCAATTGGAGTCTGCAAAGTGATGGCCTATGTAAACAAGGCAGACCGCCGTTCTGTGAGAGAGGAATGTACTGACCCTGTGTTCCTGCTAAGCAGGAACACGGATCTTTACATTTCCCCAGTCAAAGCACCTCCCCCACAGTTAGCAAGCACTCCTAGGGAACACATTTAACCCTTTGATTTCCCCTGATGAACCCCTTCCCTGCCAGTGTCATTAGTACAGTGACAGTGTATATTTTTTAACACTGATCACTGTATTTGTGCCACTGGTCCCCAAAAAGTTTCAAAAGTATCAGTTACATCTTTAAAAATTCACCCTTTTTTAACAAATGAAACCACCAAGATCCTCATTCACTCCCTTGTTATCTCTCACCTTAATTATTGCAACTCCCTTCTCATTGGCCTGCCTCTCCATAGGCTATCCCCTCTTCAGTCCATCATGAATGCTGCTGCCAGACTTATACACTTTACTAACCGGTCAGTGTCTGCCAACCCTCTCCTCCAATCCCTACACTGGCTCCCAATCACCCAGCGAATTAAATTCAAAATACTAACCACAACATACAAAGCCATTCACAACTTTGCCCCGAGCTACCAACCTTGTCTCCAAATATCACCCAAATCAACCTCTCCGCTCTTCTCAAGACCTCCTACTCTCAAGCTCTCTTGTCTCCTCCTCCCATGCTCATCTCCAGGATTTCTCCAGAGCCTCTCCCATCTTCTGGAACTCGCTACCTCAACCTGTCCGGCTATCCCATACTCTTGCTACCTTCAGGCGATCCCTGAAAACTCATCTTTTCAGGAAAGCCTATCACGTTTCCAACTAATCTTTTACCACTTCTATTAGCTCATTCAGCCTAGGTACAACCTTTTGTACCACCTGCCCCACCCTATTAGATTGTAAGCTCTTCTGAGCAGGGCCCTCTTAATCCTGTTGTATTTTATTGTATTGTAACTGTATTTGTCTTCCTTTTATATTATAAAGCGCTGTGTAAACTGTTGGCGCAATATAAATCCTGTATAATGATAATAATAAGTCAGGTGTCTGATTTGTCCGCCTCAATATTGCAGTCCCGCTAATAGACGCTGATCGCCGCCATTACTAGTAAAAATAAAAATAAAAATAAAATAAATATATCCCATAGTTTGTAGCCACTATAACTTTTGTGCAAACCAATCAATATACACATATTGGGATTTTTCTTAACCAAAAATATGTAGCAGAATACATATTGACCTAAATTGATGAAGAAATTCGATTTTTTTCATTTTTTTATTGGGAATGTTTTCTAGCAGAAAGTAAAAAATATTGTTTTTTTTTTCAAAATTGTCGGTCTTTTTTTGTATATAGCGCAAAAAATATTAAACAGCAGAGGTGATCCAATACCACTAAAAGAAAGCTCTATTTGAGGGGAAAAAAAGGACATAAATGTTATTTGTGTACACACGACCGCGCAATTGTCAGTTAAAATAATGCAGTGCCGTATCAAAAGAAATGGCCTGGTCATGAAGGGGGGTAAACCTTCCGGAGCTGAAGTGGTTAAAGTGCAGTAGAGAAGGAAGAAGAAAAAGTCCCGACTCTCACTTGGGTGGACAGCCATATTATAAGGAACAAAACAATTTTAGGTGAGTATGTAGTGCATGTCAGAAAATGGAGGGAAGAGGAGAGGGGGGAGGGGGTGGTTCAGGGTTACAGCAATGACAATCCTGAAGAGGCAAGCTAGTGGAAAAAATGTAAGAGGACTTAGGGCTCCCAGAGAGAGGTTTGAAAAATAGGAAGTAATTATTTGTCAGTCCAAGGCTGCAAAATTTTTCAATAAAGATTTATTATAGAAATTGAAGCATAAAAAATGAGGCATAGAATGTATACAACAGTTTTCATCTTGAACAGAATTGTAAAGAAATAGTAAAGATAATATATTACAATACAATGTAGGTTATAAAGGAGGCAGAAAATCTTAAACTACATTATATCTGTACCAATAGAATTGTAGGTCTTATGGTAATCCACTCAGTAGATAAAGTTATTTGATTACCATAGTTCTGATAGATAGAATGTTTCTTATAAGTGGAAGGGGAAAAAGGGGGAATAGAATATGATAAGGTAGTGGTCATTAATCTAAAGGAGTAGTTATGAGCTCAATACTCTAAAACAGAGAATATTAATAGTACTTGATCTCAGATGTGTATTCTTATAGCTGTAGTCTTATCAGGACTCGGTTAGTGTTTTGTAGTCCTCAAATAGTTTAAAGAGGTACCAGAATCTCCACATTTTTGAAATTGTGTGGAAGTTTCTTTCTTATTAGCCATGGTTTCTTCCATTTCATAGATTGCATTCGTTTTTTAGAAGCCAATTTTTTATTGATGGCGTGTGTCTAGTTTTCCATTTTAGTGGTATGAGCACTTTTACAGAGTTTAGTAGGTGTCTTACCAGAGATTTCTTGTATTTCTTATACGAGAGATTGGTAACGTGGAGAAGGCAGCAAGCTGGGTCTAAGTCCATTTTTTGTTTCTGTAATGTGTTTTATTCATTTTATAATCATTTGCCAGTGGGTTTGAATTTTAGGGCAAGACCAACAGATATGGAGAAAGGTCCCTCTGCCTGTGTTGCATCTCCATCTGATTCTTGAGGTAACCAACTCTTGATTTTCACAGGAGTGGTATACCAAATGGTTGTGAATTTTAAAGGAGGTCTCTTGAGGATGTGTGCTTAACAAACATTTATGGGTGAAGACACAGGCTTTTTCCCATTGTTCTTCTGATATACGGAGGTTTAGATCCTCTTCCCAGATTTTTTTTATATTTGTCTGGTAAATCAGTAGTTGGTTGTGATATCCAACTGTATACAAGCGAGGTGACCTTTTGTAATGGAGTATGATCATAACATATTTGCTCAAAAAGGGGTCTTGCCATCAATTCTTTTTGTTTATTGTTTTGGATAAAGTTATGAATTTGAAAATATAACCAAAATTTAGGTGGAGAGTTTGTGAATTATTTTTTTATGTTCAGGTAGGACTTCAAGAGAGCCAACAGAAAACAGCTAGTCCAGAGCTTGCTGTGCTCCACGGACCCAAACTGGATTCAATGAAGCTTTGCCTTTAGGCAGAGCTAGAGCGTCATTATGTCACATCCGTGGGTTTGGGTCTGTGGAGTGCAGCGAGCTCTGGACTTCCTGTTTTCAATGCTTGATGTCTTTTACCTGCTGTAAGTGCAATATTTACCTTTATATCCAATAAACAGTTTACGTAATTCTGCTATGGAGGCTTTTTATTATCCCTACATGGTACCACAGTGGTAAAGCATGCTAAGGAGAGTGAGACAACCATGGAAAAATCAATATACAACTGTGAATGCTCACTACCCCTTGTGTGGGGAGATTTAGCTGGTAAGTGCAATCACATGGGGGGAGCATGAGTGATACACGGACATGGCACACCTGTGTGCATTTTGCAACACTTTTGTTCACCTATTACTTTTAAATACTCTTTGGTTTTTTATCATGTTTTTCAACAGCAGACTTCATATCAAATATATATATATATATATATATATATATATATATATATATATATATATATATATATATATACAGTATATATATATATATATATATATATATATATATATATATATATATATATATTTATTTTTTAGTTATGCATGTGGAACCTTTTTTTTTATCAGATAGATGTGGTCCTGAATTCTCTTTCAAAAGGGTCTATGAGTTTTACCTACATAAAATGGATCACATTCACATTTCATGAAACAAACAACTCCCACACTTTGTCAATTTATCCGATACTGTGGATGCCATGGCTGTCCATTGGGAAGTGCTATGATTCTCCCTATTTTAAACCAATTACAAAATTCACAGTCACCATATCTAAAAGTGCCACATATTGCAAATTCTCATGTGGACAAACTAGTCCTCTTTGGAAGATGACTTCTAGTGAGATGGTCCCTCAAGGATTTTGCTCTTTTAAAGATGACCGTGGGTTTGGAGCTCACATATTTGGAGATGATGGGATTTTCGGTCAATAGATGCCAATGACATGCTAAAATAGCACGTAGGTGAAGATGTTGTTGAGAAAACCGTGTTATGAACCTTGTTTGTTGTGCCTGAATGTTTTCTTTTCTGGAATGGATAAGGGAGTTCCTAGTTTTCTGGTTAGCCTTATTAAACGCCTTTTTAAGATTCCTTTTTACTGAAACCCCTTATGAGAAGTCGTATTTGTAATTCCCTAGCACTGTTTCGAACCGGAACCAAGGTTTGGTATGTTTCTATCTGCCCCTGGTCAAACTGAATACAGAGCGCGCACGCTGAAGTAACTCACGCTGAGTAAAATAATATGCAAATCACAAAACAACCACAAATATATATATATAAATATATAGTGACAAAGTATGTGACAAATTATAGGCTTTAGCTGGGTCATCCATATAAGGAAGTAGCAACCGGTCATAGCTATGTTCTTGCTTCTTCTAAAACGTTAGTTCCACAATATTCTATTGAATATATTTTAAGGCTGATAAGCTGAAGCTGATATTTGTCAGGCATATAAAGCATGTGCATATGTATATATATATATATATATATATATATATATATATATATATATATATATATATATATATATATATATATATATATATATATATATATATATATATATATATATAATATATATATATATATATATATATATATATATATATATATATATATATATATATATATATATATATATATATATATTAGAATGGACATTTTACCATGATACTCTTAATCACATCCATTACAGCACGCTTCAGAAAATCCTCATCTTTTGTGCAGGTCCTCCTCAGCCCCAAGTACTGTCAATGAGGTATACTCCGAACTAGCGGTCTGGGGCAGATGCATATGGTATTGACAGAGGAGGGTTTTCTATACAGATCAGAAAATAAATGACCCCTCCCCGTTCATCCATCCCAATTTGGACAGCCAGGAATGTGACCTTTTCTTGACAGCAATCCATAATGAATTTAAGGTTGAAGTTATGACCTAGATAATCCATAAAGGTATTTAGTTCTGATCTCGTACCATCCCAGAGCATAGCACACCATTGATATACCTATGCTAAGATATAATGTGGCACAGGTCCATGGACATATCTTGTACAAAAAATAAATGGCGCTCCCACCTCCCCTGGGCTACAGATTGGCGTATCATGGAGCACAATGTGTCCCCATCGCCACTCAATGCACCTGGAGGAAGTGGGAACCCCTAAAAACAAAAACACATTCAGGCAGTTGCAAAATAAAGGAATTGTATAGCCACAATTATTTTTGTTTCTCCTTTTGTTTATCTCCTGTGTAATTCCCCCCAGTGTTATCCCTACAGTGTAATCCTCATAGTGTAATCCCCCCAGTGTAATCCCCCAAAGTAATTCCCCTAGTGTACTCCCCCCAGTGTTATCCTTGCAGTGTAATCCTCATAGTGTAATCCCTCCAATGTAATACCCCTAGTATACTCACCGCAATGTAACCTCTAGTCTAATATCCCCAGAGTAATCCCCTCAGTGTACTCCCCAGAGTGTAATCCCGCTAGTGTATCCCCCCCCCACTGAAATCCCCCAGTGTAATCCCCCAGTGTAATCCCCCTAGTGTAATCCCCTCAGTGTACTCCCCCCCCCCCAGTGTAATCTTCTCAGTGTAATCCCCCTAGTGTACTCCCTGCAGTGTAACAGTGTAAACCCCTAGTGTAATCCCCCCACTGAAAACCTCCCAGTGTAATCCCCTCAGTGTAATCCCCCCAGTGTACTCCCCGCAGTGTACTCCCCGCAATATAATCCCCCCAGTATACTCCTTGCATTGTAATCCCCCCAGTGTAAATCCCCCAATGTACTCCCCGCAATGTGATAATCCAGGTGTAATCCCCCCAGTGTACCCCTACAGTCTACTCCCCCAGGTTAATTTCCTCAGTGTACTCTCTGCAGTGTACTCTCCACATTATAAATCCCCCAGTGTACTCCCCACAGTGTAATCCCTCTAGCGTAAATCCACCCCGTTTAAATCCCCCCAGTGTGCTCCCATTATGTATTCACCCCTGTGTAAATCCTCCAAAGTACTCCCCACGGTGTAATTCCCCAGTGTACCCCCCCCCCCCCCCAGTGTAAATGCTCCAGTGTACTCCCCTTGTGTACTCACCCCTGTGTAAATCCTCCAAAGTACTCCCCATGTTGTAATCCCCCCAGTGTACTTCCCCCCAGTGTAATCCCCCAAGTGTAAATGCTCCAGTGTACTCCCTCCAGTGTACTCCCCACAGTGTAAATGCTCCAGTGTACTCCCCACAGTGTAATCCCCCCGTGTAATCCCCCTGTGGACTCCCTGCAGTGTAAATCCCCCCTAGTGTACTCCTCTCAGTGTACTCCCCTAGTCAACTGCCTCCTGTGTAAATCCTCCCCAGTGTACTCCTTTCAGTGTATGCCCCCCTGTGTAAATCAGCCCAGTGTACCCTAGTAAAATCCTCGTTAGTGTAAATCCAACCAGTGTACTCCCTGCAGTGTACTGCCCACAGTGTATCCCCTAGTGTAAATCCCACCCAGCATTCCCCCCATGCAAATCCCCCCAGTTTAAATCTACCTCCAGCATACATCCCCACTCTAATGCCCTCAATATAATCCCTCCAGCGTAAATCCCCCAAATGTAAATCTGCCCAATGTAAACCTCCCATTACAGACCTCAGATCAGTGCGGCTCTTTCCGGACAGATGGTCCTCCATCTAGGCTCCTCCTCCTGTCCTGGATGTAACATCATAGTGGAGGAGGAGCCTAGGCTCTCTCGGCACACTGCATTTCTTTCCACCTGCCTGTCACAAGTCACTAAAGTGGGCGATTACGGCGTCGGTCCCCGGAGGAGATGCGGGAAGGTGCACAGAGTAGTGAGCCTCTGGGAGGTGAATAAGTGGAGCGGAATTTGTTCCAGCACTCGGCTCTAGGACTCAAGCTCCGTTCTGTGGGTTGCCAGGAATGGGGCCCCCTACTGACCCCGAACCCTCAGGCACTGCCCAAGAGCCCCAATGGTCACTCCGCCCCTGGACTTGATGGCAATTACCAGCTGCCAAAATGACAGTGAGGAGCAAGAATTTTACTTTTGTATCTTAGCACTGTGTTTGAAAAAAAAAAGTGCAAAATTAGAAAAAAAAGTGTTTATTTAATTTGGAAGTAACCCTCAAATTCTTTATACCAGAATCATAGTTGTATAGTAAAAATATAGCTTAAAATGTATACTTTTACTTTTATGACAACAATAAATATTTTCAACCAACATTGTTTAAAGTAGAAGAAATGCGAGTAGATTTGTTATGAATTTTGGTTTATGGATTGGATAAAGATGGATAAAGATGAAAATTATTTTTTTCAAAACAATATGCCTGACAGAAAGCCTTGTCCAAATTCCAAATTGGGCCCAAGGTGTCAATATTTTGTGTGGCCACCATTATTTATCAGCACTGTCTTAACCCTCTTGGGCATGGAGTTCACCAGAGTTTCACAGGTCACCACTGTAGTTCTCTTCCACTCCTCCATGACGACATCACGGAGCTGGTGGATGTTAAAGACCCTCCACCTTATGTTTGAGGATTCCCCACAGATGCTCAATAGGGTTTAGGTCTGGAGACATGCTTGGCCAGTCCATCACCTCTACCCTCAGCTTCTTTAGCAAGGCAGTGGTTGTCTTGGAGGTGTATTTGGGGTCATTTTCATGTTATAATACTGCCCCACGGCCCAGTCTCTGAAGGGAGGGGATCGTGCTCTGCTTCACTATGTCACAGTACATGTTGGCATTCATGGTTCCCTCAATGAACTGTAGCTCCCCAATGCCGGCAGCACTCATGCAGCCCCAAACCATGACACTCCCACCACCATGCTTGACTGTAGGCAAGACACACTTGTCTTTGTACTCCTCATCTGGTTGCCGCCACACACGCTTGACACCATCTGAACCGAATAAGTTTATCTTGGTCTCATCAGACCACAGGACATGGTTCCAGCAATCCATGTCCTTTGTTTGTCTTCAGCAAACTGTTTGCGGGCTTTCTTGTGCATTATCTTTAGAAGAGGCTTCCTTCTGGGACGACAGCCATGCAGACCAATTTAATGCAGTGTGCAGCGTATGGTCTGAGCACTGGCAGGCTGAACCCCCACCCCTTCAACCTCTGCAGCAATGCTGGCAGCACTCATATGTCTATTTCCCAAAGATAACCTCTGGATATGACGCTAAGCACCTTCACTCAACTTCTTTGGTCAACCATGGCAAGGCCTGTTCTGAGTGGAACCTGTCCTGTTAAAGAGCTGTATGGTCTTGGCCACGGTGCTGCAGCTCAGTATCAGGGTCTTGGTAATCTTCTTATAGCCTAGGCCATCTTTATGTAGAGCAACAATTCTTTTTTCAGATCCTCAGAGAGTTCTTTGCCATGAGGTGCCATGTTGAACTTCCAGTGATGACTATGAGAGAGTGAGAGTGATAACACCAAATTGAACACACCTGCTCCCCATTCACACCTGAGACCTTGTAACACTAACGAGTCACATGACACGGGGGGGTAAAATGGCTAATTGGGCCCAATTTGGACATTTTCACTTAGGGGTGTACTCACTTTTGTTGTCAGTGGTTTAGACATTAATGGCTGTGTGTTGAGTTATTTTGAGGGGACAGCAAATTTACACTGTTATACAAGCTGTACACTCACTACTTCACATCGCTTTTGTGAGATACTGTATGTATATATATATATATATATATATATATATATATATATATATATATATATATATATATATATTGTATGGATAAATGAATTTGTTATCTTATCTTAAGGCAAAGTATGATAAAGTTATTGCTGAACAAACAGCTCTGCAGCAGAAATGTAAGAACTGCTCTGGTCCATAGGGGGTATAAAGATGTGAGAGCCAAAATTGTTAAGGATCATTGTGTGTTTATGCTAATAAATAATATTTTTTATATGTATTGCAAAAAAAAAAGAGAATGAAATAAAATAAAGCAGATTTAAAATGATGCATTTATGGAGGGGTTAAGCAAGAAAAACAGCTCAGAGTAGAAGAAGAATAAAGAAACATATTCAGTACAATGAGAAATTGAAATACATAAAAAGAGAGAGGAGAGAAGAGATGATTACATTGTCACTAACTTACTGTGGGAATGTCACTAATTAATGTTCAGCATCATGTCACAGAATTATGTACATAGTCTGTGATATTCAGAATGGCAGAGATTGTTTTATTTTCTATGTATATGAAGATCAAAACCTTATCTTCCTCTAATTTCTATAAAAGCTGGCTCTTCTGGATTTTTCTGAGGATGACATTTTTTATATACAAGACTCAGAGCTCAGAACCGATCTTTAAGGTCCAGTTTGGAATGAAAGAATTTGAGATGGATTTCTATCAGGAGGGTGATCTTATCATTGGAGGAGTGTTCACAATAGCCACATTTACTATACATGAAACAGGTATAGAAAACAATACCAGGACACTTTTATGTCAAACGTAAGTTGCATTTTACAGTATAGTTTACATTTTTCTTTGTCCTCCATTCTATTTTTTTTTTTTTGTTGTTTTGTTTGAATGTAATTGATGACATTCTCATTTTCTAATCCAGTGATTAGAAATTAAAGGGATTCTGTGAAAATGTAAAAATAGGAGTTGCCTTTAATGACGTGTTTAGAAACCTGTATTGTGGAAGTATTGGACTGTCATTGGTGACCTCTCCTTCTACAAATATTAGTTTCCTGGCTTAAATGCTGATCCCCCATTTTCAGTTATTCATTGATCACAAACCTGGGACAATATGAGGCTCAAGAATTTTGACTTTCCTAATTTGAAGGCTTGTCTCTGTCTCCTTCCACAGAAAGGTTTTATCAATTCGGCACCACAGAAATTTTTTTCATTTTTTGCACACATGTAAAAAGTTTCATTTTGGCAATAAAATAAGTGATTATAAAGTCTTGTTTTTTTATAGTTATAAATAACAAACTTGTTTTACTTACCTTCCCTGTACAGTGGTTTTGCACAGAGCGGCCGGGTCCTCCTCTTCTGGGGTCCCTCTTCGGCGCTCCTGGCCCCTCCCTCCTGTTGGGTGCCCCCACAGCAAGCAGCTTGCTATTGGAGCACCTGAGCCGAATCACAGCTCCGTGTGTCCATTCAGACACGGAGCCACAGCCCGGCCCTGCCCCTTTCTCTTCTCATTGGCTGACTTTGATTGACAGCAGTGGGTGCCAATGGCGCTGCACTGCTGTCTCAGCCAATGAGGAGGGGAGTCCTGGGCAGCTGAGACACTGCTGCAACATCCCTGGATAGAGATGGGGCTCAGGTAAGTATTAGAGGGGTGAGGGGGGCTGCTGCAAACAGAACGCTTTTTATCTTGAGACATAGAATGCCTTAAGATAAAAAAAACTTCCGCCTTCACAAAAACTTTCAACCCCCAGAACATTATATATTTTCTGAAAGCAGAGGCCATGTAAAATAAAAAGATGATAGTTGCAAATTTTTAAGGAACACTTGTAATAAAACAAATTGTATTGCAAAAAAACAATATAATACCCATTTTCTGTAAAATAGAAAAGATGAGGTTGTGTTGCATAAATAGATACCAAACATGCCACATCTTAAAATTGTGTGTGTCTGTGATATTGCAAAAAACGATGGTACCCAAAAATGGTCATAGATGATGCTTTAAAAGCCTTTACAGCTCAGCAGTTTAGAATTAACTAGAAGCTCTTGTTCTAGAATTATTGTGCTCCCTCTGATGTTCACAGTAACACCTCACACATGTGGTGCAACCGTGGTTTATATACCCGTGCGCACCCTGGGTGTGCGTTTGCGCATGTATGCAGGCAACAGACGTTACAGCAGCTTTGTTTTATTTTTTAACACATTTTATTACATTTTTTTTAAAAACGTTTTTTCTTTTATTTATTTATGTTTTTTATTTATTTATGGTTGTATTTTTACTTGATTGCCATAACAAAGGGTTATTAATCCCCCATGTGAAAGCATTGGGCAGGTGACAGGTACTTTTTACTCTTTATGGAGACATTAGGGGTTTAATATCTCCCCTGTCCTTCACACCAGCTTGGTTAGATCACTAAGAAACTCAGAAAAAATCTTAGTTTTAATATACTGTAAATCAGTAATAAATATATCAAATGTAATGGCTATAACCTTTAAAGTAAAACAAAAAGAGCCTTGGATGTATCAATCATCTTTGACTCTGCCTACACCATATTAATGCACAAAAAACACACATTTGAGGATTAATAAGGATTTATTGGGAGCTGCAAAATATTTTTTAGGATACTTATGATTTATAAACATATAACAGTACTTCAAAGTAGAATACCGGGGTTATGGCAGCGAATAGCTGCCAAAACCCTGATATATTCTTAAATGACAGACGGTCCTCTTTCTGATAAAAGTTGTCTCCGTGGCACTTTTATCGGGGGTGGGAGAGGGCCCCCCTCCCGCTGCGCTCAGGTGGTCTCCGGAGCTGTCGGTAGAGACAGCACTGATCGGGTCCTCTCCCCTCTGAGACATGGACCCGAGTGAGGGGAAGATGGTCCCCCCTCGGCTCCATAACATTGGATGACGCAAGCGACGTCAAATGTCACTTCCGCCCAATGGTCTTAAGGGGGAATTTTTTTTTAAATGCCTTTTTTTTTTTAAATTGCATTTACATGTAAATATGAGATCTGAGGTCTTTTTGACCCCAGATCTCACATTTAACAGGCCCTGTCATGTTTTTTTTTCCATTACACAGGATTTTTACATTCCTTGTAATAGGAATAAAAGTGACCCAAAAGTAATTTTTTATAAGGACAGTGTCAAAATAAAAAGTAAAATAAATAATAATAAAACATTTTTTTTAGATGCGCATCTGGGTTCGATTCCCAAACATGCTGCTGCATATAGAGAAGTTGTCTCATCTCCCAGGTCCTAAAACTATGTCTAAATGTAATATTTATGTGATTGTAAATCTTGCCAGATACACTATCTAGTCAAAAGTATTGTGACACCTGCCTTTACACACACATGAACTTTAATGGCAGCCCAGTCTTATTCCATAGGGTTAAAATTTGATTTGGCCTACCCTTTGCAGCTAGAACAGCTCCTGGGAAGGCTGTCCACAAGATTTAGTGTGTCTATGGGAATGTTTGACCTTTGTTCCAGAAGTGCATTTGTGAGGCCAGGTACCGATGTTGGATGAGAAGGCCTGGCTTGCAGTCTGCTCTAATTCATCCAAAAGGCTGAGTGGAGACTGTAAGCCAGGCCTTCTCGTCCAACATCAGTGCTTGACCTCATAAATGCAATGCTTGAAAGAATGGTCAAACATTCCCATAGACACACTCCTAAACCTTGTGGGCAGCCTTCCCAGAAGAGTTTAAGCTGTTATAGCTGCAAAGGGTGGGCCAAATTAATTTTGAACCCTATGGACTAAGACTGGGATGCCATTACAGTTCATGTGCGTTTAAAGGCAGGCGTCCCAATACTTAGGCCAATATATTGTATATTGCTTGTTACACTGAGCATGGCTATGGACTTAGGGCTGGTTCACACCACAGAGAAGGAGATAACATGTGTGAGGCTGCCTGCTGGCTAAGTGGGTAGCAATTCTGTCTAGCAGCCCTTGGGTTGCTGGTTCAATTCCCCAACATGCTAATGCTTGTGTCAAAGTTTATATGTTTTACCTGTGTGGGTTTCTCACTACAATCCAAAGACATGCTGGCATCTTCTTTTTTTTTTTTTTTTTTTCTTTTCTTTTTTTTTTCCACATCAGCAAACAAAGCTGGAGGGCAGAATCAGCTTAACATTCATTACCTGTCGCCTTCGCCAATTCATATCATTGTGGTATATGCTTTTCCTCTTTTCCAATTACGAAAACACAATATAAAGCTTTATTAAGTTAACATGCTAAAAGCCCTAATTACTTCTTCTCAAATACCCATTTTTATAGAACAAGAGCAATGAGACAAGAAGCTCCTGACCCTTGCTAACTGGAATATCTAAGCTAGTATTGCAATAAAAATACCACGAACCACCCTACAAAAAAACAAAAAAAAACAAAACAAAACCAAAGAAGAGTAAGAAAAGAGAACTAAACTAGTGGGCCCCCCACGCCCACTCCCTAATGGTAAAGCCAATTTTGTACATACCAGTATAAGGACATAGTTACCCACCTTCCCTCCCTCCCCCCTATGCAACCCTCCCCCCCTTCTCCAAACACTACCTAGGATAATTACATACCCAAAAACAAGATTTACATACTTTCTACTTTTACCTACAATGATTTATTGATCCAACCACCCTAATCACACGGTACCGTGAAGAATTCATCATTTCTATTGGCCTAGCCATATCAAAGCTATGACCCGCTCAGCTGCACTCCAAACTCTCCAATGGAGCGGCCCACCTTTTCCCCCCACGGCTTCCACATTCTATCAAATTCCTGGAGATTACCTCTCCTAATATATTCCAATCTTTCCCTACACAAGGTCTCACTAAGTGTATCAATCCAGTCTTTCACAGTCGGGGGGTCCTTTGATTGCCATCTTAAAGCTATCATTTTCCTAGCTTGGAACAAGCCTCTTGAGATGGCCAGTGTGGTGCTCTTCCTCTCCCCCTCTACCTGTCTATAGCCCAAGATACATGCCACAGCCTCCCTTTTCACTACTGTGCCAAAAATATCCCCCAAGCTGTTAGTCACCCCCTCCCAGTACCGAAACAGCTTGGGGCACCTCCACATCATGTGGATGAGATCCCCAGTCTCCCGGCATCTGGGACAGCTATCATTGGGTCTTCTGCCAAACTTAAAGAGGCATTTAGGTGTGTAATAAGCTCTGTTTAGCAGCATCAAATGCGAGATCTTATGTGGAGGGGACACCGAAACCAATGGCCCCAGCTTCAGAATCCTCTTTCATTGTTCCTGGGTCAGTACTCCTATGTCCCCTTCCCATTTAGCTCTTACACTCTGGAGCAGCCCCCCCTGTTATCTGAGTTGCTTAGTTGACTGTAGATCTTAGAAATTAACCCCCTAGTGGGGACTACCTGAAGTATGTTTTGAAATAGGGGCATTACTCTCCATCTTAAAGGCTGATCCCTAAATTGAGCTTTGAGGGCATGTCCTATCTGGTGTACAGGACGCCGTGGCTGGGTCCTGGAAGGATGCTGTTTCCCCTCTGTTTGGACTGTGGTCCCTTTAAGGGAACAAAAAAGGGTTAACTCACCTGTAAGAGGAAGTGGGTTTAAAACAAGACAGGAGGTTAGAGAGGGTGTGGAGGAGTGTAGAGGAGAATGTGGATGGTGGATGGTGTTTTGGTGTGCAGCAACAGTGAATAGCAGTGGCCTGCCTGGAAACCTCCTGCTAGGGGAATCTACCTGCAACAGAAACTAAGGACTGTTTAACTGCAATAGCAGTTCTGGACTTTGCAAGTCGGTGAGACTGAAACCTTTTTCTTTTGTTTTTGCTGCTGTAAAGCTATTTAAGTTCAATAAATCTCCTTTTGAGTGAAAAGCCTGTGTCCTGCGATCTAGCTGGTTCCCCAAACGTTACACTGGCCATACAAAAAAAAAGCTCTGTGGTATCTTAAATTCCCTTACCAACTCTGGGAATTTCCTTAGAGTGTTACCTGTATAAAGTTGTCTTAACCTTTTAATGACAAAATTCTCCCACCCTCTAGCTTTTCCAATTTTAAGAATCTCCTGTAGGTTGCGATTATTCCAGATAGGGGTATAATCTGTAAACCCCTCATAACTCATCAGTTTCTTAACTGTTTTCCATAGCCTAGCTAACAATTTAATTGTTGGAGATTCATGATGAAACATGTCTGCCTCCAAGGCTTCAACTAACGTATTATGCAGGGCGCTTGTCAATAGTAGCCTTCCATTTGGGGTGCCACCCTCCGGAATCTCACACCCCATTAATTGCTGCAGCTGAGAGGCAAGAAAATAACGCTCTGGGTGTGGGAGGGCAAAGCCCCCCTCCCGAGTGGGAAGCTGAAGTACGGTTAATCGTATCCTGGCCTGTCTCCCTTTCCATATCAGTTCCCTAAAAAGAGCCACAATTCTTTTAAACCAACTCTTGCAAATCCACACTGGGGAATTATGCAAGACATACAGCAATTGAGGCATCCAAATCATTTTTTATTAAACTGCATCTTCCTGCAACTGACAAAGGGAGGCGTCTCCATATACCTATCTTTTGTTTAAATTTTTTCAAGAGTGGGACAAGGTTTTTAATAATATATTGGTTAGGATCCTTCGTCAAAATGACTCCCAGGTACTTCAATGCTTCCACATTTGCCACCTGGGGCAGTCCATGTACTGTTAGCGCACCTATGGGGTCTATTGGTGAAAATTCGGACTTCTCCCAATTTATTTCCAACCCAGAAAAGCTACCAAATTCCTCCAATATTCTCATTGCTCCCATCACTGAGTTCCTAGTATCTCCCAAAGAAAGTAAGATGTCATCCGCATAAAGCGCTATCCTTTCTTCGCTCAATCTTCTCTGGAAGCCAGTTATCTCATGGCTTTCTCTTATGGAGATAGCCAGGGGTTCCATCACCAGAGTGCAAAAAGCATCGGAGAGAGTGGGCACCCCTGTCTTGTCCCCCGCCCAAGCTCAAACCAGTCCGACAACTCATTATTGATTTTTACTCTTGCCTTAGGGCTGGTATAGGGCATTTTAATCCAGCCAACAAAGGAAGGACCAAATCCAAATTCCCCAGCACACGCCATATATATTCCCATTCCACACTATCAAAGGCCCTAGAAACGTCAAGGGTCATTAGGGCTCTTGGCCCCACATTCTCCGTGGGGGACTGTAAGTTTAAGAAAGCCCTTCTGATGTTCAAGCTTGTGGATCTGTTGGCCAAAAACCCTGCCTGGTCCTCATGGATTAATTTATGAATGACACCATTCAGTCTAGCAGCCAGGACCTTGGCCAGGATTTTAGCATCAGTGCATAAAAGGGAAATTGGCCTATAAGCAGCCATGTCTAGGGGGTCTTTCCCCTCTTTCTGTAACACTATAATTGTTGCCTCTAGCATTGATGCAGGCAACTGGCCCCCCTCAGATCCCCCCCCAAAGCTTTCAGCAATTCGGGGATTAATACCTCACCATAATGTTTATAGGCCTCGACTGGAAGACCGTCAGGGCCAGGCGACTTAAGGTTTGTCATACTCGCTATTGCTTGTTGTATTTCTGCAATTGTTATTGGGATTTCTAGTAAGTCCCTTTCCTATTGTGACATGGCCGGGATCGGCAATTTCCCCAAGAAGTCCTCCATCTCAGCTTCCTTTCCTTTTTTCTGAGAGGTATACAGGTTTTTATAGTAGTCCCTAAAGGTTTGTACTATTTTAGGGGTACTTGATAGTATGGGGGTCATTTACTATAACTCCAGGAAGTACAGGGCACTATGGCAAATAATAGAGCCAATTTTAGCCAAATGGAAACAAAACGACGAATTTGCGCATGAAAAATCAGCGATATAAGTGGAGAACAAACGTTTGAAAATTCTAAATTGCCGCTAATTAGCGCTTCCGCGTATATACAAATGCCAATTCTTATCAAGTTGTTATATAGCAGTGTACTGTAGCCATGATCCATATATGTGAAAGAAACATTTTTATGTGAGATGTGCTCTACCTCGTGTGCATCTATTGATGTATGTTGCAATTAGTATTCCTATTTCTTTCCTTCTTTTGCTAACTAATGCAGTTATGAATGATTATTACATAGTAATGTCTGCTATTCTGTAAAGTTACATGTATTAAACATTTAGGTTACCTATTTGTTGTATGTTGTTTTTTATTTTTTAATTTAGGTGACTATAAAGCGGTAATTTTTTAGTTTAGTGCATCCTCTGCACAGTGTGTACCTAAAGCTACCTGAAGACAATTGCTGGTGTTCTCATACTAATAATACTACAGGCAGGCAGTTGATTCTGCTAGCTGCAGTATCAGTATATACAGTCAGGTCCATAAATATTGGGACATCGACACAATTCTAATCTTTTTGGCTCTATACACCACCACAATGGATTTGAAATGAAACGAACAAGATGTGCTTTAACTGCAGATTTTCAGCTTTAATATGAGGGTATTTACATCCAAATCAGGTAAACGGTGTAGGAATTACAACAGTTTGTATATGTACCTCCCACTTTTTAAGGGACCAAAAGTAATGGGACAATTAGCTGCTCAGCTGTTCCATGGCCAGGTGTGTGTCATTCTCTCATTATCCCAAGGAGCAGATAAAAGGTCCAGAGTTCCTTTCAAGTGTGCTATTTGCATTTGGAATCTGTTGCTCTCAACTCTCAATATGAGATCCAAAGAGCTGTCACTATCAGTGAAGCAAGCCATCATTAGGCTGAAAAAATAAAACAAACTCATCAGAGAGATAGCAAAAACATTAGGTGTGGCCAAATCAACTGTTTGGAACATCCTTAAAAAGAAAGAACGCACCGATGAGCTCAGCAACACCAAAAGACCCAGAAGACCACAGAAAACAACTGTGATGGATGACTGAAGAATTCTTTCCCTGGTGAAGAAAACACCCTTCACAACAGTTGGCCAGATCAAGAACACTCTCCAGGAGGTAGGTGTATGTGTGTCAAAGTCAACAATCAAGAAAATACTTCAGCAGCGTGAATACAGAGGGTTCACCACAAGATGTAAACCATTGGTGAGATTCAAAAACAGGAAGGCCAGATTAGAGTTTGCCAAACAACATCTAAAAAAGCCTTCACAGTTCCGGAACAACATCCTATGGACAGATGAGACCAAGATCAACTTGTACCAGAGTGATGGGAAGAGAAGAGTATGGAGAAGGAAAGGAACTGCTCATAATCCAAAGCATTCCACCTCATCAGTGATGCATGGTGGTGGTAGTGTCATGGCGTGAGCATATATGGCTGCCAACGGAACTGGTTCTCTTGTATTTATTGATGATGTGACTGCTGACAAAAGCAGCAGGATGAATTCTGAAGTGTTTCGGGCAATATTATCTGCTCATATTCAGCAAAATGCTTCAGAATTAATTGGATGGCGCTTCACAGTGCAGATGGACAATGAGCCGAAGCATACTGCGATAGCAACCAAAGAGTTTTTTAACATAAAAACAAGATAAACTGGCGCTCAGAGGCAGTGAAGCAATTAAAATAAAAAAATATAATTAAAAAGTCATAAAAAAGTCATATGCTGAATCAATACCGGTGTAGCATGAGAGATGTTAATCGACACTGACAGGTGCTGGGAAGCAGTCTATAGTTCAGGGGAAAAAACCATAAGGAATAAACATTATGTGGAAGACACCGGATATGAAATTTATCTTGTGGGACAATGTGTCCAAAGTTCACGAAGGGCAGCTCTTCTCTGGAGTGAAGTCAGCTCAGATCCATCAAAGACAAAAAACAAAAGGAGAGGAGCGCCGCTAAGTAGGTTGATTTATTAACAATTGACAAATAAAAGTATCCACTTGCATGTAAATACGGTATGTGCAGCAAGAGGGTACATTCCAAAGTGGGAAGGTAAGAGGACAATCATTGATTCCCAGGGACGCCCCAAGCCTATGCCGCAAACTGACGGGAAGCCAGGACGGAACACAGTCTGTCTGCGCAGAGGAGCGGAGCAGCAACCCAGGAAGCGGCTGGTGATGTATAGTGGTGGGGAAGAACACAACGTGTTTCCGAGCTTGCGCAAGGTCCGTACGGCACATGCGTGCTCCTTTTTCAAGTGTAAGGTAGGGGAGAAGCAAGGAGCTATTTATAGCAGGCATCTGACGACTGAGAAACACTCACAGCTGATGGATTAACCAGCGGTGGGTGTAACCTAGACCATAATGTGTAATCAGGAAACTCTAAGTATATAAAAGATATATGTATGTGACATACAAAAATTGTATTAAAATCTATATGTATGTGTATATATGTTCTCTAAAAATACGTGTTATACTAAAAATTCAGATAATTCTATGAAGGAAACCATAAAGAGGCTACCAAAAACAAAAATTAAAATTATTTAAAATTAGTGACTAAAAACATAATTGTTACCATAAATTACACTATTATGATAGTATATTATAGAAAAGGAACGGTAAATGACCAACATAGCAAAATATAGCTACCTGAAGCCAGGTGCTTGTGTAGGCTCTTGACGTATTTCCAGTTACTGTACTGTGTACCCTGCACAGTTGCACCTACAATATAGCTACCTAAAGCCAGGTGCTTGTGTAGGCTTTTGAAGTATTTCCAGTTACTGTACTGTATACCCTGGACAGTTGCACCTACAGTATAGCTACCTGAAGCCAGGTGCTTGTGCAGGCTCTTTGAAGTATTTCCAGTTACTGTACTGTGTACCCTGCACAGTTGCACCTACAGTATAGCTACCTAAAGCCAGGTGCTTGGGTAGGCTCTTGACGTATTTCCAGTTACTGTACTGTGTACCCTGCACAGTTGCACCTACAGTATAGCTACCTGAAGCCAGGTGCTTGTGTAAGCTCTTGACGTATTTCCAGTTACTGTACTGTGTACCCTGCACAGTTGCACCTACAGTATAGCTACCTGAATCCAGGTGCTTGTGTAGGCTCTTGAAGTATATCCAGTTACTGTACTGTGTACCCTGCACAGTTGCACCTACAGTATAACTACCTGAAGCCAGGTGATTTTGTAGGCTCTTTGAAGTATTTCCAGTAACTGTACTGTGTACCATGCACAGTTGCACCTACAGTATAGCTACCTAAAGCCAGGTGCTTGTGTAGGCTCTTTGAAGTATTTCCAGTTGCTGTACTGTGTACCCTGCACAGTTGCACCTACAGTATAGCTACCTGAAGCCAGGTGCTTGTGTGGGCTCTTTGAAGTATTTCCAGTTACTGTACTGTGCACCCTGCACAGTTGCTCCTATGGTATAGCTGCCTGAAGCCAGGTGCTTGTGTAGGCTCTTTGAAGTATTTCCAGTTACTGTACTGTGTACCCTGCACAGTTGCACCTACAGTATATCTGCCTGAAGCCAGGTGCTTGTATAGGCTCTTGACGTATTTCCAGTTACTGTACTGTGTACCCTGCACAGTTGCACCTACAGTATAGCTACTTGAAGCCAGGTGCTTGTGTAGGCTCTTGACGTATTTCCAGTTACTGTACTGTATACCCTGCACAGTTGCACCTACATACAGTATAGCTACCTGAAGCCAGGTGCTTGTGCAGGCTCTTTGAAGTATTTCCAGTTACTGTACTGTGTACCCTGCACAGTTGCACCTACAGTATAGCTATCTGAAGCCAGGTGCTTGTGTAGGCTCTTGACGTATTTCCAGTTACTGTACTGTGTACCCTGCACAGTTGCACCTACAGTATAGCTACCTGAAGTCAGGTGCTTGTGTAGGCTCTTGACGTATTTCCATTTACTGTACTGTGTACCCTGCACAGTTGCACCTACAGTATAGCTACCTGAAGCCAGGTGCTTGTGTAGGCTCTTGACTTATTTCCAGTTACTGTACTGTGTACCCTGCACAGTTGCACCTACAGTATAGCTACCTGAAGCCAGGTGCTTGTGTAGGCTCTTTGAAGTATTTCCAGTTACTGTACTGTGTACCCTTCACAGTTGCACCTACAGTATAGCTACCTGAAGCCAGGTACTTGTGTAGGCTCTTTGAAGTATTTCCAGTTACTGTACTGTGTACCATGCACAGTTGCACCTACAGTATAGCTACCTGAAGCCAGGTGCTTGTGTAGGCTCTTTGAAGTATTTCCAGTTACTGTACTGTGTACCCTGCACAGTTGCACCTACAGTATAGCTACCTGAAGCCAGGTGCTTGTGTAGGCTCTTGACATATTTACATTTACTGTACTGTGTACCCTGCACAGTTGCACCTACAGTATAGCTACCTGAAGCCAGGTGCTTGTGTAGGCTCTTGACATATTTACAGTTACTGTACTGTGTACCCTGCACAGTTGCACCTACAGTATAGCTACCTGAAGACAGGTGCTTGTGTAGGCTTTTGATGTATTTCCAGTTCCTGTACTGTGTACCCTGTACAGTATAACTACCTGAAGACAAGTGCAGATGTTCTCATACTAATAATGCTACAGGCAGGCAGTTGATTCTGCTAGCTGCAGTATAATCCGTATATATATATACATCCCGGTTTTGTGCAGCTTCATCTCACTGCAGGCCAATAGTATGTCTGGAAGGCCAACAAGGAGAGGCAGACGGTCACAAGCCAATAAAAGAGGGCAAGCAGGCTCTGTGTCTAGATGCAACAGAGCTGGTCGTGGACACGGTGCATCCTCATCAGCACGTGGCCGTGGGACACGCTTGTCCTTTTTTTCGGCAGCTGGTCGTGTTGAGCCGCAACATGCGGAAGACTTGGTCGAGTGGATGACCAAGCCGTCCTCATCCTCCTCATCCTCTCTCACCCAGGCTCAGGGTACTTTGTCTGGCAAAGCAGCTGCCTCTTCCCTCGGCTCAATGGCATCAGTGACTCCTTCCCTAGCCCCACCATGTTCTCCTGAGCAGTCCCCCGAACTGTTTGACCACAGTGTTGGGTACATGCTCCAGGAGGATGCCCAGCGTTTTGAAGGCTCCGATGATGGTACTTAGCTAGAGGGAGGCAGAAACGTGAGCCCAGACAGAGGGGGTGCCCAAGAAGGACAGCAATCTGGCAGTCATGTTCCCCCTGCTGCAGCATACTGCCAGGTTTGCTCCAGTGATGAAGAGAGAGGGGATGATGAGTGCCTGATAGGAGAGATGAGGAGGAGGAGGAGACACATCATCAACGAGGCAGGATGTCCTCCAGGGGCCAGCCTAAGGACAGCACACTGACTGCATCACACTGCAGAGCTCCGCATGTGCAGGGTGCTGCTGTCTCTGCTTGTTATTCCAAAAGTTCTTTGGTGTGGGCCTTTTTTGAGATGAGTGCATCAGATTGCACCGCTGCTATTTGCAACATATGTCTCAAGCGTATCTCACGTGGCCAAAACATCTCCCACTTGGGCACCACATGCTTGACCAGACATATGTTGACCTGCCATGCAGTTCATTGGCAAGCGTACCTAAAAGACCCACACCAAAGAACAAAGAGGACCTCTCCTTGCTCCTCATCAGCTGGGATCTCTAACCCCACTATACCTTCAGTCCTCTCTGAGACCTGCACTGAGAGGAATGAAGGTGCAGAATTAGGTGTGTCACAGCCAAGTGCTTGTGGGCAAACTACTATCGGTGCACCGACGTCAGATTGTACCAGGCAAATTTTCCTGCCTCAGCTGCTGCACCGCAGAGAGAAGTTCGCTCCCAGTAATCCACATGCCCCGCGGTTGAATGCTAGCTTGGCAAAATTGCTAGCACTTCAATTGCTACCTTTTCAGTTGGTAGACTGTGCCCCCTTCCGTGAGTTTGTGGAATGTGCGGTTCCTAAGTGGCAGGTTCCCAGGCACCACTTTTTCCCACGGAAGGCGATTCTGGGTCTCTACCGGCATGTGGAAGGCAATGTCTTGGCCTCGCTGGACAGGGCAGTCAGCGGTAAGGTGCATATTACCGCTGACTCATGGTCCAGCAGGCATGGACAGAGACGTTACCTAAGTTCCACGGCACATTGGGTGACTCTGCTGGCAGCTGGGAAGGATGGAGGACAAGGTGCAGTATTGTTTGAAGTTGTTCCGCCACCATACCTCCAAAATGCCACTACTGGTGATTCTGACACACCTCTTTCCTCCACCCCCTCCTCTTCTTCTTCCTCCATGGCCTCTTCCTGTGCTTTGTCCTTTGAACCAGCGGTGTTCCGTAGGCATTCAAAGGGCTACGCAAGTACGCAGGCCAAAAGATGCCATGCGGTGCTTGAGCTGGTGTGCTTGGGGGACAGGAGCCACACTGGGGCAGAGATTCTGTCAGCTCTGCAGGGACAGGTTCAGAGGCATTTGACACCACGCCAACTTAAGCCAGGAATGGTGGTTTGCGATAATGGCACCAACCTCCTCTCTGCCCTCCGACAGGGACAACTGACCCATGTGCCCTGTTTGGCTCACGTCCTTACAGGATGTTCTGAGGCAGGCCAGGAAAGTCTGTGTGCATTTCCGCCGGTCATTTAATGCCAGTGCTCGGCTGGCAGACCTCCAAAAGGAATATAACCTGCCCAAGAACCGCCTAATCTGTGACATGCCCACCAGGTGGAACTCAACGTTGGCCATACTGCAGCATCTGCAGCAGAGGGCCATCAATGAGTACCTGTGTGACTATGGCACCAGGATAGGGTCAGGGGAGCTTGTTTTTTTTCACCACGCCAGTGGGCCATGATTAGGGATGCATGCACTGTCCTGTCACCATTGTCACCATGAGGAGGCCACGAGGATGGTGAGCAGTGACAGTGCATGCATCAGTGACACTGTCCCCCTTGTCCACCTGTTGGAGCACACTCTGCATGGAATAATGGACAGGGCACTTTAGGCAGATCACACAGGAGGAGGAGGAGGAGGATTGTGTCAGCATGGAGGTGGAGCCTGGCACTCAGCATCAACAGCAGTCTTTAAGGGATCATTTACAGTCCCTATAAACCCATGGACTTGTACGTTGCTGGGAGGAGGTGGCTGCAGATCATGTCATTCTTAGTGACCCAAAGGACTCCGGACCGAATGTCTCAGCAAACCTACACTGCATGGCCTCCCTGATCCTGCAAAGCCTGCGGAAGGATCCTCGTATTCGTGGTATCAAGGAGAGGGATTGTTACTGGCTGGAAACCCTCCTTGATCCACGTTACAAGAGTAAGGTTGCAGACCTTATCTTGGCGTCGCAGAGGGAGCAGAGGATGAAACATCTTCGGGAGGCCTTGCCGAATGGTCTGTGCAATGCGTTCCCAGAGACTGGGAGGTTACAAACTCCTGTTCCTGGACAACATGTTGCCGAGGCTTTGGTCAGTCAAAGAAGGAGCAGTGGAGAAGGTGGCCGTCTGACCGATGCGTTCAGACAATTTTTTAGTCCGCAGCCCCAAGGTATGATCAGTTCCAGCAACCATCGCCAGCGTCTGTTTTACATGGTGCAGGAATACCTAGGGGCAAGATCTGACTTGGACACCTTTCCCACCGAAAATCCTCTGGGTTACTGGGTCTTGACTCTTGGGGATGGATCACTGGCCAGAGCTTGCACAGTATGGAATTGAGCTACTGGCCTGTCCTGCATCCAGCGTTCTTTCGGAACGCACATTCAGTGCTGCTGGAGGCTTTGTAACCGATCACAGGCTGCGCCTGTCCACCGACTTGGTCGATCGACTGACCTTCATAAAAATGAATCAGTCTTGGATCATCACCAGATACCAAGCACCTGATGCTGATGTAACCGAATATTTTTTTTTGAAATGTCAGATCCCTTCAAGACTGCCTATGCTGATTCTGAGTGACTATCCTGTTATGCTGCGTGACTATCCTCTTCCTCCTCAATGATCATGCTGATAGCTTGTAAGAATATTTCTGGTTCTGGGCACCGCCACCAGTGGCTAAGGCCCAATTTTTCAGCCCCTGTTTAACAGGGGCGTGTAATTAAAATTTTTGATGCAATTCTTTGCAGCAGGGCTCATTCCTGCGCTCCAACTAGAGTATCTGTGAGGGGTTGCAGTGTTGTGGCACCAGCACCAGTGCCTAAGGCCCAATTTTTCTGTCCCTGTTCAACAGGGACATGTAATTACAATTCTTGAGCTAATATTTCACAGCAGGGCCCATTTCAGCGCCCACCAAGAGTAACTGTGAGGACTTACAGTGTTGTGGCACCAGCACCACCACCAAAGGAACAATTTTTCTGTCCCTGTTCAACAGGTGCATGTAATTACAATTCTTGATCTAATATTTCACAGCAGGACCCATTCCAGTGCCCACCAAGAGTAACTGTGAGGACTTACAGTGTTGTGGCACCAGCACCACCACCATCACCAAAGGCCCAATTTTTCTGCCGCTGTTTAACAGGGGCATGTAACTACAATTCTTGATCTAATATTTCACAGCAGAGCCCCGTGAGGGCTTACAGTGTTGTGGCAACACCAACACCTAAGGCCACAATTTCTGCAGAGTATATAGGGCAGGCTTCTACTTTCAAACATCCAACTTTCAAACGACTCCTACTTGCAAACGGAAGGAGACAACAGGAAGTGAGATGAAATCTACCCCTAGGAAGGGAAATTCTCTCCTGTAAGAGTTAATCTGGGAAAAACGTTTCTCCTTTCCACTGATGCTTTATCACCAATCCTTGCTTCACTAAAAACCCCAAATTTTCTAAAAAAATGTGTCATTGTGACAGAAAGTGAGGTGAAATCTTTTGAAGAGGAGCACAGACAGCAAAACAAATGTCACAGGGGTGATAACCCTTCCCTATGTTTTCAAAAAAGCTTAAAAATAGATTTTTTGGCTGAAGCTACACTTTAAAAATGTACCAGTTCAAAATTACAAACAGATTCTACTTAACAACAAACCTACAGTCCCTGTCTTGTTTGCACCACCTGTATACTACTGTTTAGAGTATATAGGGCCTGGGGGCCCCACGCCTTTCCTTTTTTTAATTTGGGTGCGGGGTTCCCCTTAATATCCATACAAGATCCAAAGGGCCTGGTAATGGACTGGGGGGTACCCAAGCCGTTTGTCTCACTGGTTTTCATCCACATTGTAGGGACCCGACATTACGTTAAAGCCGCAAGCAGTTTTAAATGACTTTTATTCCTTTAAAAACGTCATTTTGTGCAGGGACTGTTCTAAGCACAGGAAACACATGCCACTTTACAGGCATACTATAGACACCCCCAGGTACGATATTTAAAGGAATATTTCACTTTTTTTTCACTTTAAGCATCATTAAAATCACTGCTCCCGAAAAAACGGACGTTTTTAAAACTTTTTTTTGCATTGATACATGTCCCCTGGGGCAGGACCCGGGTCTCCAAACCCTTTTTAGGACAATACCATGCAAATTAGCCTTTAAAATTAGCACTTTTGATTTTGAATGTTCAAGTCCCATAGACTTCAATGGGGTTCTAACGTTCGTGCAAATTTTCGGTCCGTTCGCAGGTTCTGGTGCGAATTGAACTGGGGGGGGGGGGGTGTTCGGCTCATCCCTACACTTGAGTGGTTTAAGGAGAAACATGTAAATGTGTTGGAATGGCCTAATCAAATCCCAGACCTCAATCCAATAGAAAATCTGTGGTCAGACTTAAAGATTGCTGTTCACAAGCGCAAACCATCCAACTTGAAGGAGCTGGAGCAGTTTTGCAAGGAGGAATGGGCAAAAATCCCAGTGGTAAGATGTGGCAAGCTCATAGAGACTTATCCAAAGGGACTTGGAGCTGTGATAGCCACAAAAGGGGGCTCTACAAAGTATTGACTTTAGGGGGGTGAATAGTTTTGCACATTGACTTTTCCTGTTATTTTGTCTCATTTTTTGGTTGCTTCACAATAAAAAAATACATCTTTAAAGTTGTGGTCATGTTCTGTAAATTAAATGATGCAAATTCTCAAACAATCCATGTTAATTCCAGGTTGTGAGGCAACAAAACACAAAAAATGCCAAGGGGGTGAATACTTTTGCAAGGCACTGTATGCAGTCTTCAAGGGATCCCACATCCATAGAAAAATCAATCGGTTACATCGGCATCAGGTGCTTGGTAGCTGGTGATCCAAGACTGATTCATTTTTTATAAATGTGAGCCGATCAACAGAGTCTGTGGACATGCTCACTCTTGATCAGTTACAAAGCCTCCAGCAGCACTGAATGTGCATTCAGAAAGAATGCGGGATGCAGGACAGGCCAGTAGCTCAATTGCATATTGAGCAAGCTCTGGCCAGTGGTCCATCCTCAAGAGCCAGTAACCAAGTGGATGTTCTGGCGGAAAGGTCTTCAAGTCTGATCTTGTCCCTAGATATTACTGCACCATGTAATTCAGATTCTGGCGATGATTGCTGGAACCAATTAGACCTAGGCTCTGAGGACTGAAGAATTGTCTGAAGGCATCGGTCAGCCGGCCACCTTCTCCACCACTCTTTCTGTGACTGAACGAAGCCTCAGCAACACGTTGTCCAGCACCAGGAAATTGTATTCTCCCAGGCTCTGGAAACGCATTGCACAAACCTTTCTGCAAGGCCTCCCGAAGATGTTTCATCCTCTGCTCCCTCTGCGAAGGCTGGATAAGTTCTGCAACCTAACCCTTGTAATGTGGATCAAGAAGGGTTGCTAGCCAGTATCGATCCTTCTTCTTGATACCTTATCTTAGGGTCCTTTCGCAGGCTTTGCAGGATCAGGGAGGCCACGCAGTGTAAGTTTGCAGAAGCATTCGATCCTGAGTCCTCTTGGTCACTAAGGATCACATGATTCTCAGCCACCTCCTCCCAGCCACGTACAACTCCATGGGTTTCTGGGGACTGCAAACGATCCTTTGAAGACTGCTGCTGATGCTGAGTGTTATCCTTCACCCCCATGCTGACACAATCCTTCTCCTCTTCTTCTTCCTGGCGGGCCTGCAGGAATACTAGTATCTGGATAAAGGGGGCCTTAAGAGGTAAGGAAGTCCTCCTCTTCCTCCCTCTGTTCTGCCTCAAGTGCCCTGTCCATTATTCCCTGAAGTGTGTGCTCCAACAGGAAGACAAGAGGGACAGTATCACTGACGCATGCACTGTCACTGCTCACCATCCTCCTGCCTCCTGAAATGGTGACAGGACAGTGCATGCACCCTTGATCAGTAGCCACTGGCGTGGCAAAAAAAGCCAAAGCTCCCCTGACCCTGTCCTGGTGCCATACTCACACAGGTACTCATTGATGGCCCTCTGCTGTGTGTGCAGCCGCTGTAGCATTGCCAACGTTGAGTTCTACCTAGTGGGCATGTCACAAATGAGGCAATTCTTTGAATGTCAGTCAGCTGAGCCCTGGCATTATATGAGCGGCAGAAATAACCACAGACTTTCCTGGCCTGCCTCAGGAGATCCTGTAAGCCAGGGTACCTGCTCAAGAACCGCTGTACCACCAAATTCAGGATGTGAGCCCAACAGGGAACATGGAACAAGTGTCCCTGTCGGAGGGCGGATAGGAGGTTGGTGCCATTGTCGCATACAACCATTCCTGGCTAAAGCTGGCATGGCATCACCCTCCTTTGAGCCTGCCCATGCAGAGCTGATAGAATCTCTGTCCCAGTGTGGCTCCTGTCCCCTAAGCAGACCAACTCAAGCACCGAATGGCATCTTTGTGCCTGATTGCTTGCGTAGTCCCTTGAACAGCTACGGAGCACCGCTGGTTCAGAGGAGAAATCTGCAGAGGAAGAGACCATAGAGGAAAAAGATTCCAGACTGGCCACTTCATGCAGCCACCCCTGGCTTCAAGAATGCAGCAGGATGGCAGAAACTAACGAAGACAAACAAAAGATCCAAGTCAGACTTCTCCACTGCGACAGATGGCTGAACCCTGTATTATGATGTTGGACCTATTTCTCTAGTTCTCATACAGGTTCCAGACCAGTGCAGACGTCCCTGATTGCAGTTTTGTTGGGACATTATATTACTAACCCATTTTCTTTTTCCTTAAACACAGGATTTACATTAATGTTCCATCCCTTTGCTTCTTTTGAAGTGTGACTGTCTGTGATACAGACAAGCACACTTCTCTATTGCTCAATTATCCCTAACCTTGTCTCATCCCATCCAATCCCTCCCCCATCCCTCCTCCTATACATCCCCTATTAAACATGTTGATGACTTGTTGCTGGGTACGAAAGCCCTGCGGGCTGTTTACATATTGAGATATCTTATGAGATAGGCCCTCTTTAGATAAGATGTATACCTATTTATCATTTACACAGCAACGCAGAGTTTTGAGATGTTATGTTTATAGTTTCCATATTTTGCACCTTTGATAACAGTCGCCCGGCGTGTGCGGGCTCCTCTGTGCATGACCCGCTGTCCCCCCACTTAGGCTCTTCAGCGCCCACAGCGGTATTAGCTGAAATGTTGTTCACAACACTACTAGTGCGGTTGTTTTGGCCTCGATCTCCTCTTTTTACTTCTGCTTGTCTTTTCTTATTTCTTCACTTACTCTCCTTCTCTTGTTTTGCCACTAGAGGTCTCTCCTCTCACTCTTTCTCCCCCTTCTCCCACACCTTTGAGACAGCGAGCCTCCCTGGTCTTTATTATTGTACGCACAATAAACCTGTTTTTACATGGCAGTACAACCCTCACTAAAAATCTCCTCACTGAATTGCAGGGGTCTTAACGTCCCAGAGAAGAGACGGCAAATACTATATAATTTTCACAAAATGAAGACCCAAATCCTTCTCCTACAGGAAACTCACTTTAGAACAGACAAATGCCCACAATTTTTCCATAAACAATACCCTGTTTGGTTTCATAGCACCAATCTCTCTGCAAAATCTAAGGGGGTCTCTATAGCATTTCACGCTTCCTTCACTCCAGACGTCCTTGATACTTATATTGACCCCTTGGGAAGATATCTCTTTCTTAAATTGTCTTACCTGAATACCATTTACACTGTTATTAACATTTATTCTCCTAACCAGAATCAACAACAATTCCTCTCCTCTGTGATCTCCCGTCTGAAAAGATTCTGCACAATCAACATGATCCTGGGAGGGGACCTCAATGCCGCCTTGATACCTCGTCTTGATTCGTCCACCGGTAAGTCCTCGATCTCCCCGACCTCCCTGACAAAAATGAGAACACTCCTATCTGATTTATCCCTGGTAGTTACATGGAGGATGCTACATCCTAACACTAAGGACTACACTTTTTATTCTCCCGCACATAATTCTTACAGCAGACTGGACTACCTCCTCGTTTCCCAATCATTGTTAGATTACTCACCTTTCGCCTCTATCGGTCTCACCCTCTGGTCAGACCACGCCCCCATACACATGAGCTTAGGACATATCCCAACACGTAAACGGAGCTCCTCTTGGAGACTAAACGATAATTTATTATTTGACTCAGTATCCTCTCAGGACATTATACAGACCATTAGACACTTTGTCTCGGATCATGCCCAGGACACCACTAATCCACTTACTAAATGGGAGGCACTCAAATGTGTACTCAGGGGCAAACTAATTCAACACGGAGCTGAAACATGCCCGCACTGCGGATAACACTGCTTCTCTCCACTATTGCCAACCTGGAAGAATCACACAAAAAAAACCCAGCTAACTCGTCTCTCCTAGAACTCTCCAATGCGAGAAGAGACCTCGTGCTTATTTTTGCAGAAAGGTCTCTAATAGCCCGGGATAAGGGACGGTTCACTCACTACTCACAAGCCAACAAATGTGGCAGACACCTTACAAACACCCTCCAACCATGCCAAACCAGATGGCCTATCCCGTTAATAAACTCCCCTGTTAAAGGTAAACTCATGCAGAATTCAGCAATAGCTGAAGAATTACGCCGGTACTATTCTACCCTTTATAATCTCACCCCTCAGATCCCACTGACTATACCCACCCCGCAAGACCTGTCCTCATATATTCAGGAGACAGAACTTCCACCTCTTCCGCTATCGGATACAGAGGACCTAGAGACCTCTCTGTCCGAAGTGGAATTTCTAACCGCTATCAAAAATCTCAAGAATGGCAAAAGTCCGGGCCCAGATGGATTTTCCCCCAGCTTTTATAAAACGTTCGCACCACAATTATCCCCACTGCTAGCAAGAGCTTTTAATGCCATTGTTGAAAACATTGCCCTTTCCTCTTCTATACTCCAAGCCCAGATAGTTGTCATCCCTAAACCTGGCAAAGACCCCTCCATTTGCCCCAATTACAGACCGATATCCTTTCTAAATATAGACCTAAAGCTGTATGCTAAGATCCTTGCAAACCACCTTTCCCCTTTGTTACCACAAACCATACATAAAGATCAGGTGGGCTTTGTTCCAGGCCGCGAGACCAGAGACAATACCACCAAGACCATACACCTAATCACATATGCTCACCATCACCATATACCAGCCTGCCTTCTCTCCTGTGACGCAGAGAAGGCTTTTGATAGGGTCAGCTGGTCTTTTCTCCAAGCCACCCTCTCCCAACTAGGTCTTGGCCCGAAAATGTTTATGCGTATTATGTCTCTCTATACTGCACCCTCTGCCACAGTTCTGGTAAATGGCATTCAATCAGAAAAATTTATTATCACTAACGGCACCAGGCAGGGCTGTCCTCTTTCCCCTCTCCTTTTCGCACTAGTAATTGAACACCTGGCACAAGCCATAAGATCTAACCTCAACATACAGGGCATACAAACCCCCTCGTCCCACTGTAAACTCTCCTTATATGCAGACGATCTCCTTCTTTATGTAACACAACCTCATATTAGCATACCCTCCATATTGGCAGAGATAGACAGATTCGGTCGTCTTAGCAATTATAAACGAAATATCTCTAAAACGGAAGCCCTAAACCTTTCGTTATCACACGCTACTCTCTCCTCCCTTAAATCCAACTTTTCATTTCAATGGCGACCGAATTCTATCTCTTATCTAGGTACAGCTATACCTAAACAAACCTCTGACATATACTCCCTGAATTTTAGCCCCTTACTCCAAAAATTTAGAAAGTTGACGGAGGAACAGATGGACTTACCTTTGTCCTGGGTAGGACGTATCAATACATTAAAAATGGATATATATATATCCCCAAGTTGTTATATCTATTCCAAGCCCTACCCATCGCCCTCCCTTCTGTGTATTTCCGCACCCTCCACTCCATGGCTATCAGATTTGTCTGGAAGGGCAACCACCCGAGATTGAAACTTAAACTCTTATGCTCTCCTATCACAAAGGGGGGTTTAGGCCTACCTGACATTGTCCCTCCCCCACTAGAGATGCCCTGACAATCTGGTACCGTAGGAGAGATACCCACTCATTATCCTCGGAACCTAGCACCCTCACCCCCTTGTTTGACAATCCAAACCTTCCGGAAGGCCACTCAACCCACTCGATAGACATCCACAACAGAGACTCATGGCCCACCGCACGCCAATTTGTTAATAACACCTTAGGCACATTTATATCCACCCCAACAGACGTTATTTCCATTGTGACATGGCTCACTCGTGGACACCTAAATTCCTATTGCAAGACACTTCATGAATCCAGACAAATTCATAGACCCTTGACCAGGTTTGAACAACCGTGTACGCTTTCTGAGACTCCACGACACACCTTATCACTGATATATAAATCAATCTTAGACCATACCCACGAAGCCCTACCTAGCTATACTACTAAATGGTCAGTGGAGGTCGGGAAAGAAATAACTGAAACAGAGTGGAGTAAAGTCTTCCTTTTTACGAACAAAACCTCCATATCAAGCTATACACAAGAGAAAAACTATAAACTGTTGTCGAGGTGGTATCGGGTCCCAACTACTCTCAGGATCATGTTACCATCCAACTCAGACAGATGTAACTCGATGAAAGGTACATATAGGTACACATTCTTTCTGTCTTTCTTTCTTTCTTTCTTTCTTTCTTTCTTTCTTTCTTTCTTTCTTTCTCTTTCTTTCCTTCTATCCATCTTTATTTCTCTTTCTTTCTTTCCTTCCATCTTTCTTTCTCTTTCTTTCTTTCCTTTCATCCATCTTTCTTTCTTTCTTTCTTTCTTTCTTTCTTTCTTTCTTTCTTTCTTTCTTTCTTTCTTTCTTTCTTTCTTTCTTTCTTTCTTTCTTTCTTTCTTTCTTTCTTTCTTTCTTTCTTTCTTTCCTTCCATTCTCTTTCTTTCTTTCTTTCTTTCCTTCCATTCTCTTTCTTTCTTTCCTTCCTTCCATCTTTCTTTCTCTTTCTTTCTTTCCATCTTTCTTTCTTTCTTTCTTTCTTTCTTTCTTTCTTTCTTTCTTTCTTTCTTTCTTTCTTTCTTTCTTTCTTTCTTTCTTTCTTTCTTTCTTTCTTTCTTTCTTTCCTTCCATCCATCTTTCTTTCTCTTTCTTTCTTTCCTTCCATCTTTCTTTCTCTTTCTTTCTTTCCTTCCATCTTTCTTTCTCTTTCTTTCTTTCCTTCCATCTTTCTTTCTCTCTTTCTTTCTCTCTTTCTTTCTCTCTTTCTTTCTCTCTTTTTCTCTTTCCTTCCTGTACTGTCCACTCCCCTATACTGTACCCTCCTAATACAGTTCATTTTCATCCCTTGAATTATTTTTCCCATTATGGGAGTGAGTGGGGCCTCATGTCTAAGTTTTGCCTAAGGCTTCACAAAGTCTAGAGCCACCTCTGTGTGTTGTGCATGAGTGCATCTGCGTTCTCCAGCGTGCATAACTGCTTCTACATCAGGCACTTGCTCATTGTAATGCTGATCATGTTAATGAGCTTTTCCTTATCAAATGGAGAATATTGCTTCCAGTTTTATTCCATTCATTAATTTCTTTTTAAAACAGCTCAATGGGGCTGATTTACGAACCGTTTGTGCCATGAGTTGAGGCGCACGCCACTATGGACATGGTGCATGGCATCTTTAACTCAAAATTAAAAGAAGCTGGAAGTGCCAATATTATGGGGGTGATGTGGGGTGATGTGAGGAAGTATAGTAATAACTGCCCATGTAACAAATATGCCCAAAATAGAATGAGAAAGTAACTTTTTCTGAACAAGCTTGCTGTGCATGCAAGTAGGTTTAGAACTGCGTGAGTCAATTTATGGACTGCTCATGCGCAAGCGGCATTTGCACATGTTCAAATGCATTGGTTCACTGCGCCGGCAAAATCTTAGTAAATGTCAAGCAACGTAAATGCATTTGCATGGGTTGAACGGGTGCACCTCTAAACTTGACATTTTTTTTTTTTTTTTTTTTACGATGGTTCACTTTTATGTGTTTTTTTAAAGGATATTTGCACACAGGTCATGTTAGCGTGTTACGTTGCTAACATGTGACATGTACCTTGTTAAACTTATGTAAAAAGACTCTTGCTACTCTAGCTCCTCCTAAAAGGGCATTTAACCTTCCCCCTCTAATGCATATGATTTCCTTGGGCTAGTTTTTGCTTTTAAAGGGGAACTCTACACTCCAATGCTCTTGTCTCCCCTTCTAATGCATATGTTTTATTTGGGCTAGTTTTTGCTTTTAAAGGGGAACTCTACACCCCAATGCTCTTGTCTCCCCTTTCTAATGCATATAATTCTTTGGGGCTAGCTTTTGCTTTTAAAGGGGAACTCTACACTCCATTCTCCAATCTCCAAAGGCTGTGAGCTGCCTTCACCAATCCAAACCACATCCTTTTTCAGAGCAAACAACAGGGCCATCTAGGAAAGGGGCGAGAAGAGCAATCGCCCAACTCCCTCTCGAACCATTCAAGGTCATATCCACTCAACATAGCTGGTTGCCTTTGCGGCATGTTGGGCTCAGCCCAACACCAACCACAAAGTACCTTGTACCCACTAGTTTAAACTGGCTTCCTACATTCTGTAAACCCCCCCTGTCTGCAGCCCCCCACAACCCCAGCCTAGGGTTGTGTGGAAGAGGCCCTTGTCCCCCTGGATATGGGAACAAGGTGGTTGACTTTTGGGGTGCCCGAGCTCCTCCTGCCCACAAGCATACACCCCCCTTTCATGGGCTGGCTTGCTGTGTGTTTGACTAGGGGTTTGTACAATATTTTTAGATTTTGGGGTGGTATTTTTCATGCGGGGGTTTTTATTTTAAGCCTTTACAGCCCCAAACGGCCTTGTATGTATTGGGGGGCAGGCTATTTTTGGTTTTGTGTTAAAATCTGGCAGCTTCAATGTCGATTTGTACGTTTTCTCTAAAGCCATACATCTTTGAAGCAGCATTTTGGATACATGCTACAGATGCACCACTTTACAGGCAGAGTAACCCCCCCCCCCCCCAGTTAGTAGCTTTAGGGCTAGTTCACTCCATAGAAATGCAGTCCAGATGCATTACAGATGCTTTTCTGCATGTGCGTTTTTGATGTGATCCAGTGCGTCCAGTACTTTTTTTTTTCCACCCTTTTTTTAACCTTATTAAGGACATGCTGGATGATGTGTTTAATTTTGGACAGGGGGGTGGCTTATTTTGTGCTAGCTGCATTTGGGTTGGTCTGGGCATGCTCAGGGACTTTGCTTTCTTTCCTGTGCCTTTTGGTGTGTGAAATGCATTTGGGTTGGTCTGGGAATGCTCAGGGACTTTAGTTTTTTTTGTGCTTTTTGTGTGTAAACAGCACTTGGATGTTTCTGGGCATGCCCAGAGAATGTGTTTTTTGGGTTAGTAATTTAAGGACATCCTTAACAGGTGTACCCACTTTGAAGTTCTGTCTTTACACTGGGTGAACTTGCATTTTATGTTTTTTAAATTGCACACAAACCTATGTTATATAAAGCTTGCAGATAGCATTCTTTACCTTGCCCTGAAAAGAGCCAAGATTGTGTGATGGTCTGAATTTTTCTTTGCTGAGCTCAATGGAGCGAAAGGGGATTCAGAACACCCTGCGGTTTCAGGTTATGGTGTCCGTTTATGAAGCAGTGAAATCTATTCACTGGTTCGTTCTCCGGCATTCACAGTGAAGATTTTTCTCCTCTGTGTGCAGTTTATGAAGCGGTGTAGATCGCTTCACCTTTGGAGGAGTGAAGCGATCTACAAATGCTTCAAACAGTGGAGAACGGCCCCTGATACTGGAATCTCGTGAGACTTTACGAGATTACAGTACCAGATGTCAGTTTATCAAGCAGTGATAAATTATCACCGCTCAACGGCGTGGATTAATGTTAATAAAATAAGGAGTCCACCTACATTATACACATATGTATACACACACAAACATTATATATACATGTATATACACACACATGATATATATATATATACATATACATATTATATGTATATATGTATATATATGTATACACATAAATATCACAGGGGGACATGCTTACAGTGTTGGGGGGTCTGAACGAGGCATAAGGAAGGTAAAAATCTTCCTCCTTCCCCCTCAGATCCCCCCAGATTTCCTCTTCACTCTCTGATTCACCACCTCTGAGCTGGTGAACCTGGGAGTGTGAATTCTGACTCAGATCGCCAGTGAAGCGGTGAGATCACCGCTTCATAAACTGGCCGTTACTGTGTCATTCATGGGGATTCTCCGTGTGTAGAGATAATCGGCGGGAGAACAAGTTCAAACATGTTCTCCCCCGATTATCACTGTTTCATAAACTGTTTATGGACTGTGATCAGCGGCGATCCTCGGGATCACCGCTGATCACTGCTTCATAAATGAACACCTATGCCTGGTCATCTGCATAAAGTGAGTTTGGAGTTCCTTGTTCAGGATTTGCTGGAGAAAACAGTTGCAGTGGAACCACGTCACATCTATTGTATCCAGGACCATGCAGCACCAAGGTACTATGATGTTTCTTTGTGCATAGAAATTTTTGCATGGGAGTTATTGAGAAGTGTAAGGAATTGGAGAAAGCTAACCATGAGTCTATAAGGCCTTTCATAGTGGAACCCTTGTATGCGATGGGGGAGAAACCATTGGTTGTTCACCTGTTTAACCCCTTCACGGACATTGCATTGGTAGTGGCCTTTTTGAATAGATACTGCTCTGCAGTGAAGGGAGGCTTCAGGCTCACTAATCTTTTAGGGATCTTTAATGGCAAATTAAAGTTTTTTGTCAAGCTGAAGGTGGATTCTGAAGGGATTGGTGGAGTGCGGCATCCACCAGCTAATTTTTCAATAGCAGGAAATAGAGGGTTTCTCTACTACCCTGGTCAACCGACATACTGCAGAAGATGTCATAAGTTTGGGCATAGCAGAGATGACTGTAATGCGGAGATGCACTGCCGGGACTGTGGGGAGGAGGGACATGAGGCTGGGGCTTGCTTGATTAAGCGGGCCTGTGATATATGTGGACTAAGTGATCATACAGTGAAGAATTGTCCAAAAGTAAGAAGGGCCTATGTCTCTTAGGCCCCTTTCACACTGGGGCGTTGGGGGCGTCGGCGGTAAAACACGCTATTTTTAGCACTGTTTTACTGTCGTTTTTGCGGCTGTATTCGGCCGCTAGCGGTGCGGTTTTAACCCCCACTCGCGGCCGAAAAAGGGTTAAATCTGCTCGTACAGTGGTATTGCCGCGGTATAGCCGCGCTGTCCCATTGATTTCAATAGGCAGGAGCGGTTTAGGAACGGTGAATACACCGCTCCTTTAACGCTCCAAAGAAGCGGTTGGCACGACTTTTTTTACCGTCCTGCCAGCGCACCGCTTCAGTGTGAAAGCCCTCGGGCTTTCACACTGAACAAACAGCGGAGGCTGTTTAGGGGCGGTTTGCAGGCGGTATTTTTAGTGCAATAACGCCTGCAAACCGCCCCAGTGTGAAAGGGGCCTTAGGCTGCAGCTGTCAGGCGCACCGTTGAGAGTGGACGACCAGTGTCCACACAGGTGCTGTCTGACTCTCCTGAAAGACAGGAAGAGGAGGAGGAGGAGGTGGTGGTGGAAGAGGAAGAAAGTGGGCACCTGGGTGTGGAGGAGAGAGTGGAGGAAAGAGTAGAAGTGCCACCCACTAGTGTGGAGCCATTAACAGCGGGGAGTGGAGCAGAGGTGGAGAGGGCAGTGGAGGAGGTTATGGAGGAGTTGGCAGTAGCCTTATGCCCCGTACACACGACGGAAAATGTGTGATAGGACCTTGTTGTCGGAAATTCTGACCATGTGTAGGCTCCATCACACATTTTCCATCGGATTTTCCGACACACAAAGTTTGAGAGCAGGATATAAAATTTACCGACAACAAAATCCGTTCGTGTGTACACAAATCCGACGGACAAAGTGCCACGCATGCTCAGCATAAATAAAGAGATGAAAGCTTTTGGCCACTGCTCCGTTTATAGTCCCGACGTACATGTTTTACGTCACCGCGTTCAGAATGATCGGATTTTCCGACAACTTTGTGTGACTGTGTGTATGCAAGACAAGTTTGAGCCAACATCCGTCGGAAAAAATCCTAGGATTTTGTTGTCGCAATGTCTGAACAAAGTCCGACCGTGTGTACGGGGCATTACAGTGGGAGCCGGAAGTGCAGGAAGCCCAAGAAGAGGAGGTGGAAAAGATGGAGACACTGGGTGCCAAGACCAAGGTGGACGCTTTGGGGAGCCCTAAGGTGAGAAGGGCGAAGAAATTGAAAGTAGAGACAGCTAAGATTGAAACAACTAACCCCTTTGAGGTCCTATGGGATGTTGGAGTGGAGGTAGAATCCCCAGCACTAAGTCCAGGGACTCCAGAAATGTTTCAGCCGGCCACATTGTCGCCTAGTCAGGAGTTTTTGGATGATAAAAGCGTTATGGCCCTGAGGAATGTATGTCAGTTTTCTGGCTTAAGTGATAGGTCTGGGGGTGAATGATGAACATCTTCATGTGAATGAGCATCAAGCTGGTGTCCCTCAATGTGAGGGGTTTTGGGTCTCCTGCTAGACAATGTGCTGTTTTTGAGGACTTGAAGGTCAATGGAGGAGACATCATTTGTCTACAGGAGTGTTTTTTTAATCGACCGCCCAAGCCTCTGGAGTGGGTGGTGGATTATATATGGTCGGCAGTTGGGGACAATAGGAATGCTGGGGTAGGCATTATCATTACAAATAGGAATATTCGCATTATGTCTCATGTTGTGTTAGTGCCAGGAAGATTAATTATGGCAGATTTAATTTTGTTTAACCAGAAGTTTAGGCTTTTTAATTTATATGCTCCTGTGAATAGCCAGAAACGTCTTGAGTTTTTTAAAGTTTTGAAGTTACATGCAGTGGGAAGGAGACCTAGTGTGATCATGGGTGATTTTAATACGATCCGATTTGTGAAAGATCGGATAGGAGTAGCGGAGACTAAGTTAGATGTAGGTAGCACTATGCTGAATGGGGTAATTCAGGACTTGCATCTCAATGATGCTCATACTTTTCTGGGTTTGGTGGATCATATTTCACGTTTTTTTGGGAGTGTGGGCGCACCAAATCCAGAATTGATTTATGTTTGTTTTCTGATGCGTTCAAATGTGCTAATGTTAAACACAGGCCAGTAATTTTTTCAGACCATGTGGCAGTGTATGTTGATTTGAGTATGGGAGATAGTATTAAGTTTGGTTTAGGGGTATGGAGGTTAAATAGTTTATTGTTGCAGGACGAGCATGTCAAAGCCCATTTTAGTAAAGTATATAGTAGATGGGTTAATAGGAAAAAAGATTTTAGTAATATTTTGGGGTGGTGGGATTGGGTCAAAAGGAAAATTAAATTCTTTTTTCAAAAAAAGAGTAGGGATAAAAGTAGCAGTGAGAAAAGGAGATATTCTCGGTTACAAGTCAGGTTGGCTACATTATATTCATTTAGAAATATGGGCTATGACATGTCCGATGAAATAGACCATGTTAGGAAGAGGATTAAAGAGGTATTAACTGAAAGAGGAAAACAAATTATTTTTCAAGCGAGAGTTAAACACCTGAAGCAGGATGAAAAATGTTCTAGATTTTTTTTCAAGAAGGTTTGTAAGGAAAAAGGAGTGTTTGAGGGTGTGTATGATGAAGAAGGTAGGGAATGTAAGGGAGAGAATGTGCTGGAATGCGTGACAACATTTTATGAACGATTGTATGAGGGAGTGTGTGTTGATGAGTCAGATACTAGAATGTTTGATATGGTAGAGGATAATTTAGATGAGAATGATAAGGTTTTTTTGCAGAAAGCAGTGAATGAAGAGGAGGTGTGGGAAGCTGTGGCAAGCATGGGGGCGAATAAAACCCCGGGAGGGGATGGCTTACCAAGTGAGTTTTTTAAATTGTTTTGGGATATTATTAAGCGGAATGTGGTTGAGATATTTAGTTACATGATGAGGGAAGGCATTATATCAGAAACTATGAGAGAGAGGGTAGTGGTATTAATTTTATTAGAAGGGGGATAAGATGGATATTCGAAATTGGAGGCCTATCTCCTTACTAGATTCAGACTACGAGGTCTTTGCAAAGTTGGTGGCGAGGAGATTATCTAAGGTCATTAGTAGGATGGTTAGCGAGATGCAGGCCTGTGCAGTGCAGGGTCGAATGATCTCGGAGAATTTAATTTTAGTTAGGGATATAATTAATTTTTGTAAAGATAGGAATAGTTCGATTATCCTGACATCATTTGACCTTGAGAAGGCATACGATAAAGCAAATCATGGGTTTTTGTGGGAGGTTTTGAAGCGGATGGGTATACCACAGCTGCTCATTAATGTAATAAAAGGGTTGTATTGGGGGATCAGTAGTCGGGTTCTGGTTAATGGGAGTTTGGGGCGGGCTTTTTTGGTTAAATCTGGGGTGAGACAGGGGTGCCCCCTGTCCCCTATTCTCTTTATTTGTTTTATTGATCCACTGTTAAGGATGATACAGAGGGATAAGGTGGTGAGGGGCTTTTTGGTGCCTGGGAGTGGGGGGGGGGGGGGATTGTGAAATGTTTAGGTTATATGGATGACGTGGTGGCAGTGTGTCAGTCGGTGGTGGGCGTAAGAAGAGTGAAGTTACTTTTGTCAATTTTTTGTGTATGTGCGGGAATGAGTGTGAATTGGAATAAGTGTAGTTTGGGTGTGTATGGAAGACAAGTGGAATGTGTGGATGATCAGAAGGTTGAGGGTGGAGTGAGGATTTTGGGTATTGTGTTTGACTATGGAATGAAAGGGGAAGTGTGCTGGAATGAAGTGGGAGAAAAGATAGTCAAGAAGTTGAGGTTTTGGTGTCTAAGAAAATTGTCGATTTATGGGAAAGTTTTAGTAGTCAAGGCAGTAATCTTACCTTTAATTTTGTATGCAAGTAATATCTTCCCTCCTGGGGAGATAAGATTGAGGAAAATTAATAAGTTATTGTTTACCTTTTTATGGGGGTCGAAAATGGAAAGAGTTAAGAGAGAATATGTCTGTAGACATGAATGTAATGGTGGGTTGAGCTTTCCGAATGTGAGAGTGTTTTTGTTAATGCATTATTGGTTCTGTGTGGTGAAAGTTTTGAGGAATGGTGGAGTGTGTGCTAGGATGATAGCTTTTTCAGGTGGGTGGTTGTTTAGGAGATGGGGGTGGTTGGGAAGGGATTCAAGGATACCGATGGCTTACGCAGTGGCACGCGACTACTGGGTATTTGAAAAGTTTAGGGTAGAGTTTAAGTTGGCAGATTTAGGAGAAGGGGAGAGGGATAAAGTGAAGGTGAGAAAGTGGTTGATAGAGAAGGAGTATGTGTGTAACCTTAGGGGAGTTAATGCGTCAGTGGCTGGGGAAGTATGGAAGAAAATTAGTATATATGGGGTGACAAATGTGCAGAGACAGATAGCATGGATGAGTTTGCATGACTGTCTAGCTACGAGGTTATTTATGAAAAGGATGGATTCGCGTGTGTCTGATATTTGTCCGAGAATGAATTGTGGGGGTGTAGAAGACAGTGAGCATGTGTTCTGGGGGTGTGGTGTAGCGAAAGATGTGATCAATAAGAGTCAAGATCTGGTGAAAGAAATAACAAGAGTGAAGGTGAGTGAGTGGAAAATGATGATGTATGGCTTGGGGAAACTGGAAAAAGATAAATAGAGAGTATTGTGGTTAGTGCTATGTGCATTAAAGGAAGTGTTTTGGGATGCACGCAACTTGTATGTATATAAAAATGTTTCGTTAGACAGTAAACAATGTATAGGATTATGGCTAAGCAAGCTATACTTTTTTTTCATGTTGGATAAAAAGAAGGGTGTGGATGCCGAGGGCATCTGGAAATTTAAAAAATGGAGAATGTTGATTAAAAATTAAGTCTCTTCCACGATGATGCAAGACCTTGTTGGAGACAGTGAATGAGCGTCAAGCTGAATAGTCTCTCGAGAGTTTTCTGAAGTGGATTTGAAAAAAAGTACATTTGGGTGTCCTTATCAAGTTTGTAACGCATGTATTTTCTCTTTGTAATTTGTTTGTTATGTCTTTGCAAAACAGATGTATTTTCGAGCAAGTTATTTTTAACTTTGGTTTATTGTATTTTTTTGGGTGGGTGATATTTTCCCCTGAAATATGTTTGTTGTCAATGTGTGTTGTTTGCAGGTTGTTAACTTTGATTTGTCTGTGCTGCATTATTTTGCAAAAACATTCTCAAGATGTTGTGACTAATGTTTAAATCCTTAATAGATATCCATTTGTGGGTGCACTCCTTTTAACTCATGTTAAGCATATTCTGTAATGCCTTGTTTCCACTGAGCGGATCGGTTCGGTACTGTACGCTATTTTGGGTGTTTCCATTATGAAAGCGGCCCATACAACCGAACCGTACCGCTCCATTACATAGTTACATAGTTACATAGTAGGTGAGGTTGAAAAAAGTCCATCAAGTCCAACCTATGTGTGTGATTACCCATTCAGGGTCCTGCTTCAGATGTGGGGCCATAGAAAATGGAACGGTTCGGTTAGGGCGGAGCTACGATACATTGCACTGATTGGCTGACAGAAAACCCTCTGCTGTGCTATGCTGAGGCATTTTTTCTAAACCCTGTATGGCCCCTTGTGGTCCCACTTGTAGTGGAAACGCTCACCAGAATAGACCGGACTATTCTAGGCCATTCAAACTGTACCGACCCAAACCGATCCGCTCAGTGGAAACGAGGCATTAGTGTCTCAAATTAACATAAATGTGTTTTTTGCTTTCTTTGCTCTTTTCCAAGTCCTGTTTTGTTGACCAATAAAATTTGTAGCAAATTTTTATGTTTTATGTATTTTTTGTTACTCTTCATGCAACACATTTCCCAACTGCAGCTTAACTAGGCTGATTGGCATGGCAAATCCCAAAAATGTGTGATTTGTCTAAGTTACTTTCCTGGTGCCTTTATGGTAGCATATGCATGGATTGTGTGTATGCTGCCATGGATAGGTACCAGGAAAGAAATTACAGAGAGGTAAGTATATTCCATTTTAGCGCAGTGGTTCTCAGCCTCATTCCTCAAGTACCCCCGACAGGACATGTTTTGGGAATTTTATCTTGGCTAAAATAACTGTCCAAAATACCAAGCCATTGACTGATTTAAAGCACCTGTGCAAGATGAAGGAAAACCTGCAAACATGGCCTGTTGGGGGTACTTGAGGACGGGTTGAGAACTACTGATTTAGAGCACTGAGCTAAAATCGAGCTCAAGACAATCCTATTCTCAGGGCCGGTCCTAGGCGGGTGCGCGGGGTGCTCCACACCTGGGCGCCGCAGAGGTGGGGGCACCGAAGCTCCAGAGTGCTCTCCTCCTTCCCCCTCGTCTGTGTCCAGTCAGGCGGAGGCAGAGCGCATGTAGCGGGTGCTGCGGTTCCCCATCCCGCTTGCTCTCTCCGCCGGGACCTGAGAGGAGCTCATACCGCTCCCGCTGTCCCCGCAATCCGTGCTGCCTGGGTACCGCAGCGGAGCCTAGTACCGGAACACGTTCCGGTACTAGACTCCACTAATCTTTCTGTCTTGGTGCGCGTGGAGGCAGAGTAGTGTAGTCTCATGTCTGCCCCGCCCCCTCTGCGTGTGTTCTTTTCCCATAGGCGGTGTGATGAGCGGCTTCTGGGTTGGCCGGAGCTGCTGCCAATCATCCAGTGCATGCCCAGAAATGCACGTCCAATCATCCAGTGCCGCCCTCCTAGTAAAAAAAGATGCCACGTATGCCCCGCCCCCTGCAACGTGCATCTGTTCCCAGCACGCCCGAGCTACAGGGATGATGGATCATCTATTGGACAGGTACAGATCTATAGGGGCACCTGCTGTGGGGGGGGCTCCTCTGATGGGGCCGGGGGACAGCTGCTGTGGGGGGCTCTGATGGGGAACACCTGCTGTGGGGGGCTCTGATGGGGGCAGCTGCTCTGGGGGGCTCTGATGGAGGACAGCTGCTGTGGGGGGCTCTGATGGGGAACACCTGCTGTGAAGGGGGCTATGATGGGGGACAGCTGCTGTGGAGGGGGCTTTGATGGGGCACAGCTGCTGTGGAGGGGGCTCTGATGGGGGACAGCTGCTGTGGAGGGGGCTCTGATGGGGGACAGCTGCTGTGGAGGGGGCTCTGATGGGGGACAGCTGCTGTGGAGGGGGCTCTGATGGGGAACAGCTGCTGTGGAGGGGGCTCTGATGGGGGACACCTGCTGTGGGGGGGCTCTGATGGGGGACAGCTGCTGTGGAGGGGGCTCTGATGGGGGACACCTGCTGTGGGGGGTGGCTCCTCTGATGGGTCTGGGGGACAGCTGCTGTGGGGGGCTCTGATGGGGGACAGCTGCTGTGGGGTGCTCTGATGGGGAACACCTGCTGTGGGGGGCTCTGATGGGGGACAGCTGCTGTGGGGGGCTCTGATGGGGAACACCTGCTGTGGAGGGGGCTTTGATGGGGGACAGCTGCTGTGGAGGGGGCTCTGATGGGGGACAGCTGCTGTGGAGGGGGCTCTGATGGGGGACACCTGCTGTGGAGGGGGCTCTGATGGGGGACACCTGCTGTGGGGGGGCTCTGATGGGGGACAGCTGCTGTGGGGGGCTCTGATAGGGGACAGCTGCTGTGGGGGGGCTCTGATGGGGGACACCTGCTGTGGGGGGGCTCTGATGGGGGACACCTGCTGTGGGGGGCTCTGATGGGGACAGCTGCTGTGAGGGGCTCTGATGGGGACAGCTGCTGTGGGGGACTCTGATGGGAGACAGCTGCTATGGGGGACTCTGATGGGGGGACAGCTGCTGTGGGGGACTCTGATGGGGGACAGCTGCTGTGGGAGGCTTTGATGGGGGACAGCTGCTGTGGAGGGGGCTCTGATGGAGGACAGCTTCTGCGGGGGAACACCTGCTGTGGAGGGGGCTCTGATGGGGGGACACCTGCTGTGGGAGGGCTCTAATGGGGGGACACCTGCTGTGGGGGGTTGAGGGTGACACCTGCTGTGGGGGGGCTCTGATGGGGAACACCTGCTGTGGGGGGGGCTCTGATGGGGAACACCTGCTTTGGGGAGACTCTGATGGGAACCCTGATGTAAGGAGGGACTCTGATGGGGACTTTGATATAAAGCTGTGGGTGCCGCAGGTAACTCTCTCCCCAGAATGTCCTTCATTCTCAACTTTAAATGTTAGGAGGTATGCAGGAGCGGATCAGGGGAGGAGAGACTGTACCACTTCCGTCCCTGTTATCAACGGGAAGAGGGCTCTCTGCGTTTACTGCCCACCCCTCCCCTCTACCTGTCAGAGGAGGAGAGCGAAGCAGCCGGAGATTGGAGCGCCCGTGTCTGAGTGGAGAGAGAGCAGCTGCGGGCTCTTAGACCCCCCTCCCTCTCCTCCTCGCACTGCTGTACTAGTGAGCGGCGCTTGCCAGGTCAGCTGCCAGCTATGTTTCTTCTGCCTCCTTCATATTGGCCAGGGAAGAAATACAATAAAAAGGGAGCAGAGAAAAGGATTGTGGGACATGTAGTCCTGAGGACTGGCGGCCCCATTGTGGCCCGGAAACTGCAACTCACACAGCACGCTCAGCTGAATAAGAGAGGGGGGGAGAGAGAGAGAGCTCCAGGAGTCTAGGGAAAGCTTTCAGGGAAGTTTTCCCAGGACTCCAGGGAGAGGACAGTGCTGAGGGGATGCCATCAGAGAGAGAACCCTGCTGCCCTGCGCCCGCAGAGGGAAAGCCTCACAGCCTGGCGCCATCCCTGGTGAAGAAAGGAATGGAGTCATTGCCAGAATACAGATCTGAGCACTACCCAGCAGAGTCGCCACGTGCAACCCAGAGTGAGCTGACTCCTGATCAGAGGAACTGATGTTGCTTTGTCGCCAGGTCTGGTGATACGGCTGGTAGGCCATTATCTACTGCCATCCTTAGGAACTGCAGTCTCTGACCATCTCCTATACTATGTCCTCTCCTGTACTATATCTGTAGTCTCTGACCCTCTCCTGTAGTAAGTCTGCAGTCTCTGATCATCTCCTGTAGTATGTCTGCAGTCTCTGACCCTCTCCTGTACCATGTCTGCAGTTTCTGACCCTCTCCTGTACTATGTCTACAGTCTCTGATCATCTCCTGTACTATGTCTGCAGTCTCTGATCATCTTCTGTACTATGTCTGCAGTCTCTAACCCTCTCCTGTAGTATGTCTGCAGTCTCTGACCATCTCCTGTAGTATGTCTGCAGTCTCTGACCATCTCCTGTAGTATGTCTGCAGTCTCTGACCATCTCCTGTAGTATGTCTGCAGTCTCTGACCATCTCCTGTAGTATGTCTGCAGTCTCTGACCATCTCCTGTACTGTCTGGGGGCTCTTTCTAACAGATTCTCTAACAGAAGCCTTCTCTGTCTGCATTAGAGAGACCCCCCTCCAGGTCCCATTAGTGTACTCATTTTCTTTATTGTTAAAAGATCATGGGAGGATCCCAGGGTAATGAAGACTTCTTAGGGGAGCATCTCTGTGTTTCAGTCGTAGCCATAGAAACATTTGTAAAGGGGAGGAGTTAGTAAGGTGACCACGCCCATGTGGGGGCGCCAGAAATATTTCTGCACCCAGGCGCCGGTGACCCTAGGATTGGCCCTGCCTGTTCTAATTGTGGGCATTTGAGGGAAACCAAGTGAGTGTTAGAACCCCTGCTTGTCTTTTTTAGGTTGGGCTTGGTGTTCCCTTTCTTAAAATTGGCTTCACTTCCTGTCACATAGCCAAACGGGAAGTGAGGGTAAAACCCTACCAATGCCTTTCCTTGGGGACACACAGGTCAATCTAACTAGTGTGTCCATTAGGCAAATTGCACTCTAGCACTTTGTTGTGTACACCCCAAATTCTTAGGTATTTTGGGGTTTATTAAAGGCAAATCCACTCTGCAATACAAGTGTAGTCGCTGAAAATCTGAGGGGAAGCACTGGTGATTTTAACATCCAATCATGTAGAATCAAAGATGGTGTTTTTTATTTTCCTTGCATGTCCCCCCTCGGATCTCCATCAGCTTCACGTGTAGTGCGAAGTGGATTTGCCTTTAGTAAATAAACCCCAAAGACTTTTCCTGTTTTTTGTTATCTTGGGTTTACATTGAGGGGGAGTTTACATGCCACAGATTGAAAAATGACTGAGTGTGAAAGGGGTCTTCATGAACAGACGCTTTTGTGCTAAAAATAGCTTCTGTAAAGCGCCTGAAAAAAAGGCTCCCCTGCAGTCTCAGTCTCAGTGTGAGAGCCCGATTGCTTTCACACTGAGGCGCTAAAGTGCTAAAAATAGTGCCCGCAAAGTGCCCTGAAAGAGCCGCTCAATTCACTCCAATGTGAAAGCCCCAAGGGCTTTCACACTGGAGTGGTGCGTTTGCAGGACGGTCAAAAAAGTCCTGCAAGCCGCATCTTTGGAGAAGTGTATTCACTGCTCCTAAAGCGCCCCTTCCCATTGAAAACAATGGGGCAGCGCTGCAAATCCGCCAGCAAAGAGGCGCTTTGCGGGTGGTTTTAACCCTTTTTCAGCCGCTAGCGGGGGTTAAAACTTCTTCTAGTGGCCGAATAGTGCCGCTTTACCGCCAGCTCCCTCCCGCCTCAGTGTAAAAGCAGCCTGAGGCGATGCGCTTGCAGGACGTTAAACTCATGCAAGCAGCATATGCTTTCACATAAAAGTGGTCCCAGTGGCGTATTCGTCACAGGATCACTTTTATGGGCGGCAGGAGAGGTGCCACCCCTCCCGCCTGTTCCCGGTCATTTTACCCACTTACCAGAGAGATCATCAGCAGCAGAAACAATCTGATCCATTGTAATGATGGGCAGCAAGTCGAGTGAGGGCAAGATGGCCCCCACTCAACCCTAGGCCCTTGGAGGACTGGAACAACATCAAAGATTTTTTTTTTTAAATTGCTTTTAAGTGTAAATGTGAGATCTGAGTTCTTTTTGACATTAAAGAGGCCCTGTCCTGCTTATTTCTATTACAAGGAATGTTTAAAGTGCCCTGGCCCTCTGAGCTCATGCACAGAAGCGAACGTATATGCAAGTCACGCCCACATATGTAAAACCGTGTTCAAACCACACATGTGAGGTATCACCGCAAATGTTAGAGTGAGAGCAATAATTCTAGCCCAAGACCTCCGCTGTAAGGCTGCTTTCACGTAGGGCGCAGGGTGCAGTGTCGGCGGTAAAGCGCCGCTATTTTTTAGCGGCGCTTTACCGTCATTTTGGCAGAGGTATTCGGCCGCTAGCGGGGAGCTTTTAACCCCCGTTAGCGGCCGAAAAAGGGTTAAAACCACCCGCAAAGCGGCACTTTGCCGGCGGTTCAGCCGTGGTGCCCATTCATTTTAATGGGCAAGAGCAGTGGAGGAGTGGTGTACACTCCGCTCCTTCACCGCTCCAAAGATGCGGCTTGCAGGACATTTTTTAACGCCCTGCCAGCGCACTCGGGCTTTCACATTGGAGTGAATGGAGCCGCTGTTTCAGGGCGCTTTGCAGGCGCTATTTTTAGCGTTATAGCGCCTGCAAAGCATCTCAGTGTGAAAGGGGTCTAACTCTAAACAGACAACCTGTAAACATTTTTAAAGCGTCGCCTATGGAGATTTTTAAGTACCGTAGTTTGTCGCCATTCCACGAGCATGTGCAATTTTAAAGCATGACATGTTGGATATCAATTTACTAGGTGTAACATCATCTTTCACATTTTATAAAAAAAAATTGGGGTAACTTTACTGTTTTCTTATTTTTTTTAATAAAAAAAGTGATTTTTTTTAAAATAAAAATGCGTTTGTAAGAACATTCTGCAAATACATTGTGTCATAAATTATTGCAATCATATCCATTGTACTCTGCTAAAAATATATATAATGTTTGAGGGTTCTAATTAATTTTCAAGCACAAAAATACAGATTTTAACTTGTAAACAGAAATAGGCTTGGTCCTTAGAGCCGGTTCACACGGGGGCGACTTGTCAGGCGACCTAGCCGCCTGACAAGTCGCCTCCCGTTCTGTACAATGGAACCGTTCTAATCGGAGCGACGCAAGTCGCTCCGACTTAGAAGAAAGGTTCCTGTACTACTTTGGGGGCGACTTGCATAGACTTCTATACAGAAGTCGTCTTGCAAGTCGCCGAGGCAGTCGTGTGCAGGTCGCCTCGGTGAGGCAACCTGCAAGTCGTGCCGCTTCTAATGTGAACCGGCTCTAAGTGGCTAGACACATTACATATTTATGGTCAAAATCTGCATAAATGTATGCCGTGTGTGTTTTTTTCATATAGATTTATTATATGTATCATATTCATATGTAGATTTATAGAGATAGTTTGTTTTGAAGAAATATATGACATATGATGGCTAATTTTAATATAGATTGATCTTTTTTTTTTTTTGGGGGGGGGGGGGGGACTACCCATAGACACACACATGATCACACAGATAATACGATGGAAATACTCCCCTCTTTGTGAGCAATATATTTTTCACGCTTGTTCAAAAAAAGGGGTTACAACATTACTACCTTTGATTGCTTTAGGAACTAAAGTTCTGAGGGCCAGTTCACACCAGATGCAGTTCCAAGCGCTTTTTTTCTGCACCAAAACTGACTGCATGGTGTGAACTAGAGCCATTTGAATACATGGAAAACACTGCATGCATTTTTAGTGCTAGTTCACACCAGACGCAGTTCCGTGTGCTTTTTTTCTGCACTAAAAATGCATGCACACTGTTTTCCATGTATTCCAATGGCTCTAGTTCACACCATGCAGTCAGTTTTCAGTCAGTTTCTGGTGCAGAAACTGACCGGAACTGACTGTATTAGGCTGGATTCACACCTATGCATGTTGCTTTTGAGCGTTTTTGGAGGGTTTTTTCTTCATGCTTGCCACGTTTTTGAGCAGCGTATTTGCCGCGTTTTTGCCGCGATTTGCGTTTTGCGTTTTTTTTTTTTACATTTTTTTTACAGTCTTAAAAATAATTAAAAAAAAAAAAAAAAAAAACGGCAAAAACGCATCAAAAACGCACCAAAAACGCATCAAAAACGCTGCAAAAATGGTGCACTTGCGTTTTTGATGCTTGTCCATTGAATTCTATTACATGCAAAACGCTGCATTTTGCAGGAAAAAAGTCCCTGACCCTTTCCAAAAATGCACAGAAACAAAAAGGCATTGATGTGAACATGTTCCATAGGAACCCATGTTAAAAAATTCCCGTGCATTTCTGCAAAATGCAAAATGCATCAAAAAACGCGCTAGTGTGAATGGAGCCTTAGGCTCGATTCACATCTATGCATGTTGCTTTTGAGTGTTTTTGGAGTTTTTTTTGTGATGCTTGCCACGTTTTTGGGCAGCGTTTTTGTAGCATTTTTACAGCGTTTTTGCCGCGTTTTGCGGGTTTTTTTTACAGTTTTTTTTAGACTGTATACAGTTAAAAAAAAATTTTAAAAAACGCCAAAAATGCAAAACGCATCAAAAACGCTGTAAAAACGCTGCAAAAATGCTGCACTTGCGTTTTTGATGGTGGTCCATTGAATTCTATTACATGCAAAACACTGCAGAGGTAAAAAAGGGCATTGATGTGAACATGTTCCATAGGAACCCATGTTAAAATATTCCCATGCATTTCTGCCAAATGCAAAATGCATCAAAAAACGCGCTAGTGTGAATGGAGCCTAAGTGCAGAAAAAAAGTGCAGGGAACTGCATCTGGTTTTGTGCTGACACATTCTGAATAGGAGTTACAGTACTAATCAGCTACACCACCAGACACAAGCTGCTTTCTCTTTTTGGATATTAACCCTTTACATATTGCACGGTGTATGGGGAAAGAATTGCTCAGACAGATGAGTAGATTTAGACGTTATCCAATCAGATTGCACACTGTATGGGGAAAGAATTGCTCAGATAGATGAGTGGATTTAGACGTTATCCAATCACATTGCACAGTGTATGGGGAAATTAATTGTCCAGAATGCATAATACACAGACATGTATTAAGAAAATGTTTTCATGGAAGTTTCGGGTCCACCAATGATATAGATTATCACCATAAAATGCACACAATAACATCATGACAATTATGACATTTCACATCTAAGTTCAGGAAAGATCTGCACAGTTGTTGATAGGGGGAAGATCTCTACAATGATTATTGAGTTGTCTCAAAAAGAAATTAATGAATGGAATAAAACTGGAAGCAATACACTTCAAGTGATAAGGAAAAGCTCATTAACATGATCAGCATTACAATGAGCAAGTGCCGATGTCTGTTCTGTATTTAAGAATGTGTCTGCGCCCGTGTGCGCAATGATTCTGCGCATCCGGCGCAAGTCACCAGCTGGTTTCTATTTGTTTAAGTATGCGCCATGTCGCAATAACTATTCCTGCGCACGCAAATGCGCCAACATGTTCGTAAATCAGCCCCTGAGTGTGTGTGTATTGCTCCCTGGTCGGTCCTTTCATCTAGAGTCCAAGTCTGGTACACATACACCCGCTAGGCTTGATATTGAAACTCTTACATCTCCATTGCCAAGTGAGCATTTGCTGAATCTAAGGCTACTTATTATTATTATTATTATTTTTTTTATCACTTTTTATTGAGTTATTTAAGGTATAACAGTGACACACACACACACACACATTATATATATATATATATTCACTTGTAGAGGAGAACCGCACTCTGCTTACAATTTAGTGCCAGCAATCAGGTCTTCCCACCGACCTTGTATATAGAAAAAAAGTCCAAGAGGTTGCTGCACTTAAAAACTTCTTTGCTTTATTTCGCAATATCTTCAGGAGAGATTTACAAAGCAAGTATAATCCTTTCAAGCAGTATAACAGGCAAGAATTGCCTACACAATTTCAGACATGAGTAGATTCAGATAGATATGGATGGATGGATGGATGGATTACGTCTCGGCTTACGCCCTTCCTAAGATCCATTGAAGCACATCTGAGGGTTTCAGTCCAATCATTCATTTAAATACAGGTTTAGTGAAGTACTTCACATATGGAATCAATATGGCTAATTAGTTCAAATCGCATACCATTTAACATCTATATATGCATATATTTATCTATAACATGCCATTAAAGCAAGGATAAGCAACAGGTGTCAAATCTCTCATTCTCCTCACTCGCATTTTAATATATTCGGAATACCTATAAAAATGCAGGGAAATGGTACATTCATGAGTAAAAACAAAAAGATATCCCCACCATAAAGTTATTTTATCTGGCTACTTTTAAATGCTTATTCCAACAATTAAACAAATAAATAAAGATCCAAATCAACATTTAAGCCATATGGAGCAATCATATTCAAAAAATGTATCCAGTATACTTCTCTTTTTCTTAGAATCAATTCACGGTTGCCCCCTCTCCTATTTTTTTCAATACCTTCTAGGACCATATATTTTAATTGTGATACATTGTGGCCAAATTCCAAAAAGTGTCTCGCCAGCGGTAATTGGGTTAGTTTATCTCGTATTGAGTATTTGTGTCTCGCTATCCTATCTTTTATTTTTTGTGTAGTCTCCCCTACATAAACTAAACCGCACGGGCACTTTATGGCATAAATTACATATGAGGATTGGCATGTATAGTAACCCCGTATGGGGATACTGAAACCCCTATGTGGATATGTAAAGTATTTACATTTAATCATAGAGTTACATTGTATGCATGACAAGCAGGGATACGATCCCAGATTTTTTGGTCCCAGAAAGGTTAGTTTGGCTGCTGCAGCCACAGGTTGATCAGATTTAATCAATCGATCTCGTATCGTTCTACCTTTTCTATAGGAGGACATGGGTGGATTCCAGAATTCCTGTACCATGGGGTAACTGGATCTTAAAAGATTCCAATGTCTTTTGACAATTTGGTTGATTTTGTTGGAGAAGGGATGATACTGCATAATAAAGGGGATTCTCATGTTTTCCTTTCGGGGTGATCGATTATAATCTGTATTAGAATAATCAATATTAACTAAAGCTTGCGGGTATCTTCTACTAGTAAGTTTGTTTTTTTATTTTATTAAGTCTCTGATCACGGCACAGCGGGTCACTCACGATCCGCTTTACCCTCATCATCTGACTTTTTGGGATGGATGAAAAAACATTTGGGGGATGAAAGCTATTAAAATGTAGCAATTGGTTACGGTCCGTGGGTTTCACATATAAGTCGGTAGTAATCTGCCCATTGTTCAATTTAAGAAGAGTATCAAGAAAGGAGATCTCATTTTTACCAATTTCAATGTTAAACTTTAATCCAGGTACTAAATGGTTAAAGTATTTATCAAATAAGTATAGGCTTTTCATGTTACCATCCCATATAGCGAAAATATCGTCCACAAATCTATACCAACATTGGCAATGTTTTAAAAATAAATCATTGACATAAATAAAGGACGTCTCTATCATATTCATAAATGCGTTCGCATATGGGGGTGCAACATTTGAACCCATCGCTGCTCCGTTGCTGCTCCGTTCAATTGCAAGAAATGAGTATCCCTGAAAAGAAAATAGTTCTCTTCAAGAGTAATTTTCAAAAGGTCAAGCAGAAATGAAATCTGTTCGGTTTTATAGATGCCTGATTGAATTAACAATTGCTGACATGCCTCTATTCCTAAATCATGTGGAATGATAGTAAATAAACTAGAGACGTCCCATGATATCAGGATGGAATCTGATGACAAGTTTATATCTTGAATTTTTTGACAGAAAGTCAGTAGTACCTCTTATAAATGATTTAGTGTTTAATACCAATGGTGTCAAACACTTATCCAGGTATTGTGCTAGATGTGTTGTCACAGATTCCATCCCTGATACAATGGGACGTCCCGGGGGATTTTTGGTAACATATACAGTACCGGTGTAACCGGATATTCACATATCAAAAACTCCATAGTTTCATCATTAATGATTTTTTGTTTAACTGCATTAGTTAAGGTTGTTTTTATCCTTTTTTGCACTTTAAAAACAGGACAGCAATCAAGTCTTTTATAAGTAAGAGTATCACTAAGATGTTTCATTACTTCATTTTCATACATGGATGTGTCCATTACAACAATAGCTCCCCCCTTGTCAGCCGGCTTGATAGTGATATCATGCCGGACTGACAAGGAGTTTAACTCTGCAATCTCATCTTTGTTTAGATTGTGAGGTATATGGTCTCTCTTATCTCTATCACACAAAATTTTTTTTAAGTCATTTTCCACTTTCTCTATATATACCTCTACAGCAGCACATGAAGTGGGTGGTACTTTAGTGCTTTTTGGTTTTAAACCAATGTTTTTGATTGATAATATTGATAATTCCTTAGTTGTGGCAGTGGACACACCAGAGTAGTACGCTTTAAATCTTAATTGTCTAAAAAATCTATATAAATCCTGTTTAAGTACAAAATCATTCATTTTCTCTTTAGGGCAAAAGCCCAAACCCTTATTCAAAACACTTAGTTCAGTTTTAGACAAAACAATAGAAGAAATGTTATGTACCAGGTTTTCATCTAATGTCTCTGGCGGTTCTGGCGTCTGGTGGTTACACCCCCTGCTGTGTCTTTTCTTTGTTCGCCGACCACCCCTCCTGGTCCGGATTCGGTCAGGTTCCCTGGTAAAAAAGGAGTAGTTGATACACTGGTGGATGATCCAGTAGATGTCATAGAGGAGTTTGAGCTAGCCAGATTTTTTTAGTTGTATTTTTCTGTAGCCCTTTGAATGGTAATATGTAGGATCAGTCCAATTGTAGACACGATGGATTGAAACCCTCAGATGTGCTTCAATGGATCTTAGGAAGGGCATAAGCTGACTAGCCCGAGACGTAATCCATCCATATCCGAATCTACTCATGTCTGAAATTGTGTAGGCAATTCTTGCCTGTTATACTGCTTGAAAGGATTATATTTGCTTTGTAAATCTCTCCTGAAGATATTGTGAAATAAAGCAAAGAAGTTTTTAAGTGCAGCAACCTCTTGGACTTTTTTCTATATACAAGGTCGGTGGGAAGACCTGATTGCTGGCACTAAATTGTAAGCAGAGTGCGGTTCTCCTCTACAAGTGAATATATTTTTCCCCTGGGAACAAGCACCAGCTACTATCAAGGAATCATTGCAAGGATGGCAACAGGTGGCTCATACTCATTCTCTGAAACAGAGGCTTCAAGGATCTTCACTGACACCATGGGATCCAGGGATTTTCTGATCCAGTCCTCCTCTATACAACTTACCAGAAAAATGGAGAAACTAATGCAAAGAGCCATCACAATGGAACTTCACGAGGTAACGTTAGCCGAATACTATAAGTTACAAATGATACCTAGAGGGCTGAGGGTTCGTCTGACTCCAACCCTCTTTTCACAGAACAAGGATTTTAAAACCAAATTTGCCCAGATTCTCAATAAATGTTCCTTTGATATCATGACATTAACTGTGCAATTCTTGCAACAAGAGAGGACTCTCGTGCAGCAGGAGATTGCTGAACTTGAAAGACAGTTACAACAATGCTCTAATCAAGAGGAACTACAGGAATTCAAGAAAACTAATAATGATAAATTAGAAAGATTTCGCACCAATATTCAATTCCGTAAGCGTACAAAACTTGAACGAGATCGTGAAGATTATAAAAACGATCATGTCTACAATTGGATTGATCCTACATATTACCATTCAAAGGGCTACAGAAAAATACAACGAAAAAATCTGGCTAGCTCAAACTCCTCTATGACATCTACTGGATCATCCACCAGTGTATCAACTACTCCTTTTTTACCAGGGAACCTGACCGAATCCGGACCAGGAGGGGTGGTCGGCGAACAAAGAAAAGACACAGCAGGGGGTGTAACCACCAGACGCCAGAACCGCCAGAGACATTAGATGAAAACCTGGTACATAACATTTCTTCTATTGTTTTGTCTAAAACTGAACTAAGTGTTTTGAATAAGGGTTTGGGCTTTTGCCCTAAAGAGAAAATGAATGATTTTGTACTTAAACAGGATTTATATAGATTTTTTAGACAATTAAGATTTAAAGCGTACTACTCTGGTGTGTCCACTGCCACAACTAAGGAATTATCAATATTACCAATCAAAAACATGGGTTTAAAACCAAAAAGCACTAAAGTACCACCCACTTCATGTGCTGCTGTAGAGGTATATATAGAGAAAGTGGAAAATGACTTAAAAAAAATTTTGTGTGATAGAGATAAGAGAGACCATATACCTCACAATCTAAACAAAGATGAGATTGCAGAGTTAAACTCCTTGTCAGTCCGGCATGATATCACTATCAAGCCGGCTGACAAGGGGGGAGCTATTGTGGTAATGGACACATCCATGTATGAAAATGAAGTAATGAAACATCTTAGTGATACTCTTACTTATAAAAGACTTGATTGCTGTCCTGTTTTTAAAGTGCAAAAAAGGATAAAAACAACCTTAACTAATGCAGTTAAACAAAAAATCATTGATGATGAAACTATGGAGTTTTTGATATGTGAATATCCGGTTACACCGGTACTGTATATGTTACCAAAAATCCACAAAGACCCCAAAAATCCCCCGGGACGTCCCATTGTATCAGGGATAGAATCTGTGACAACACATCTAGCACAATACCTGGATAAGTGTTTGACACCATTGGTATTAAACACTAAATCATTTATAAGAGGTACTACTGACTTTCTGTCAAAAAATTCAAGATATAAACTTGTCATCAGATTCCATCCTGATATCATGGGACGTCTCTAGTTTATTTACTATCATTCCACATGATTTAGGAATAGAGGCATGTCAGCAATTGTTAATTCAATCAGGCATCTACAAAACCGAACAGATTTCATTTCTGCTTGACCTTTTGAAAATTACTCTTGAAGAGAACTATTTTCTTTTCAGGGATACTCATTTCTTGCAACTGAACGGAGCAGCGATGGGTTCAAATGTTGCACCCCCATATGCGAACGCATTTATGAATATGATAGAGACGTCCTTTATTTATGTCAATGATTTATTTTTAAAACATTGCCAATGTTGGTATAGATTTGTGGACAATATTTTCGCTATATGGGATGGTAACATGAAAAGCCTATACTTATTTGATAAATACTTTAACCATTTAGTACCTGGATTAAAGTTTAACATTGAAATTGGTAAAAATGAGATCTCCTTTCTTGATACTCTTCTTAAATTGAACAATGGGCAGATTACTACCGACTTATATGTGAAACCCACGGACCGTAACCAATTGCTACATTTTAATAGCTTTCATCCCCCAAATGTTTTTTCATCCATCCCAAAAAGTCAGATGATGAGGGTACAGCGGATCGTGAGTGACCCGCTGTGCCGTGATCAGAGACTTAATGAAATAAAAAAACAAACTTACTAGTAGAAGATACCCGCAAGCTTTAGTTAATATTGATTATTCTAATACAGATTATAATCGATCACCCCGAAAGGAAAACATGAGAATCCCCTTTATTATGCAGTATCATCCCTTCTCCAACAAAATCAACCAAATTGTCAAAAGACATTGGAATCTTTTAAGATCCAGTTACCCCATGGTACAGGAATTCTGGAATCCTCCCATGTCCTCCTATAGAAAAGGTAGAACGATACGAGATCGATTGATTAAATCTGATCAACCTGTGGCTGCAGCAGCCAAACTAACCTTTCTGGGACCAAAAAATCTGGGATCGTATCCCTGCTTGTCATGCATACAATGTAACTCTATGATTAAATGTAAATACTTTACATATCCACATAGGGGTTTCAGTATCCCCATACAGGGTTACTATACATGCCAATCCTCATATGTAATTTATGCCATAAAGTGCCCGTGCGGTTTAGTTTATGTAGGGGAGACTACACAAAAAATAAAAGATAGGATAGCGAGACACAAATACTCAATACGAGATAAACTAACCCAATTACCGCTGGCGAGACACTTTTTGGAATTTGGCCACAATGTATCACAATTAAAATATATGGTCCTAGAAGGTATTGAAAAAAATAGGAGAGGGGGCAACCGTGAATTGATTCTAAGAAAAAGAGAAGTATACTGGATACATTTTTTGAATACAATTGCTCCATATGGCTTAAATGTTGATTTGGATCTTTATTTATTTGTTTAATTGTTGGAATAAGCATTTAAAAGTAGCCAGATAAAATAACTTTATGATGGGGATATCTTTTTGTTTCTACTCATGAATGTACCATTTCCCTGCATTTTTATAGGTATTCCGAATATATTAAAATGCGAGTAAGGAGAATGAGAGATTTGACACCTGTTGCTTATCCTTGCTTTAATGGCATGTTATAGATAAATATATGCATATATAGATGTTAAATGGTATGCAATTTGAACTAATTAGCCATATTGATTCCATATGTGAAGTACTTCACTAAATCTGTATTTAAATGAATGATTGGATTGAAACCCTCAGATGTGCTTCAATGGATCTTAGGAAGGGCGTAAGCTGACTAGCCCGAGACCCAGGGGTTGGGTAAGGGTATTTGGAAGAATGTAGAGGACAGATAGTCTCTTGGTGATATCTACTAGGGGAAAATAAGGAGCAGGAGGGGGGAGTCATTGGGTTCTACATCCCCTCCTTGCTCACTCACCCGCCGCGTTTCTGTGTTGGTTTTAGTAATAAGTTGTTTATATTTGTCTGTCGTGGCGAAGTGTCACCAACATGACCAGGTTAGCTCAAATTTGGAGGGGTGTCCCTTGTTTGGTGGATGAGTTCCTCCATGTCTGCAGTTTTCTGTATCCGTTTAAACCAGTCTGCTACAGAAGGTGGCTTTGGGGAGCGCCAGTTGGCTGGGATGCACATCTTTGCTGCATTCACCATGTGCATGGCTAGTGAGCGTGCATATGCGTTTTTCCATGTCGAGGTGTGGTGTAGCAAAAACTGTGCTGGGGTAAATTCCAGATTGAAGGTGGTGATTTGGTTTGTGAGTCAATGTACTTCCTTCCAGAAGGATTGTATGTTAGAACAATGCCCCCAGATGTGGAGGAGCCTTAAGTGTTTCTGTCATATAGTTCCAAGCCACTCTATTGAATGCCTTCTCAAGTGAAAGGAGGAATCCCGGGTGTCGGTTAACAGTTAACCAATGGTGTATATTAATCGCCTTTAGCGTGTTGTCCCTCGCTTCTCTGCCCAGTACAAAGCCTACTTGATCAAGGGAGATGAGCTAAAGGAGCAAGGGAAGTATGCGATTTGCTAGGATTTTGGCATGCCACTTTAAATCTACGTTTAGTAGCGATATCCGCCTGTAATTGGCGACCTGGGAGGTGTTTTTCCCCGGTTTAGGGATGACTGTGATGTGGGCAGTTAATAGGTCACGAGGGGGTGTCATTGTGTCAGTGAAGGAGTTGTAGGTGGAGAGGAAAGACAGGATTAGGAGTTCTACCAAGGTTTTGTAATAGTCCACCGTTAGTCCGTCCGGTCCCGGGCTCTTGCCTGGCTTCATTTTTTTGAGTGCTAGTTTGACTTCTACATCAGTTAGTGGGTTATCCCGGTCATGAGCCATAGTATCTGAAATCGGGGTTGGACTATATTGTTTCAGAAACTCTGTCATTACTTGATTGTGTTGTTACCCAGTTAGGGGTGGGTAGTAGGGATGAGCTTCGTGTTCGAGTCGAACCCATGTTCGACTCGAATATCGGCTGTTCGGTCGTTCACCAGGGCCAATTTTTTTTTTTGGACAGAAGCCAATAAACCTACCAGCATGTCTTTGGAGTCTGGGAGGAAACCCATGCAGGCACAGGGAGAACTGCAAACTCTGGGCAGGTAGTGTCATGGTCGGGATTTGAGCCAGTGACCCTACTACTACAAGGTGAGAGTGCTAACCACTACACCACTGTGCTGCCCACTATAAATGGGAAGATGAAATTACTACGGGAATTAGAGGAAATAAGTGGGTGGATGATTAGCGAGTAGGATTTTTTTTCAACTAAATCATTTGGTAAACACACTACCTCAACCAATTAGAGGCGGAAAGAAATTAAATCCTTTGGAAAAACTCTGTGGGGTGCAAACCGCACTGAAAATGGAATATCTAAAATATGCAGAATACTGACAGATCTAGAAGAACAAGGAAAGACCTCTTACATAGGAAAATGGGAAAAAGAAATGGGTATAAAATTAGAAGACCAACAAGTCGAGAGGATGATAGGAGCAGTATATAATTACGCAGGGGATATGAATACGATTAAAATGATAAGATGGTATCTGACTCCAGAAAGAATCCATAAATACCAACCAGATAAATCCCACAGTGCTGGAAGGGAATGCAAACAGCGGGCTACAATGGTACACATCTGGTGGGAGTGCCCAAAAATTAAGGATTATTGACAGGAAATCCTGGAAGAGATAACTGGAAAAAAGATAGTTAATAGTCTGCAGACATGCCTATTTCATGATTCCAAACCTCCAAAGAAGCAATATAGGAAAACATTAACTCCAATACTTTTTAATGCTGCAAAGGGTCTAATCCCAAAAAAAATGGTTAAGCATAGATAAACCGGACATAAGAGAGTGGTTTGAGCCTATAGAACACTATAGCAAAATATAATACCTATGTTGTAGAGATAAAGGATACTCAGGAAAATATAACAGAATATGGGGAAGAAGAAGGGTCTGGTATGGATTTTAAAATCTCAGAGAAATATCTGGAAAAGATGATGGTGGGCAAAAGGGCCTGAGCAGATACCGACAGAAAGAGGGCCGAGAATAAAACAAACCGGGATGGGTTGGGGGGGTTAAGTAAGGTAGGAAAGAATAGAAGTTTATAAGACAATTAAAAAAAATAAAGAAAAAACTGGCAGTAACGCACACATAATTATATGGCATTAAACTGGCAGTAATGCACACAGAACTATATGGCATTAAACTGGCAGTAATGAACAAAATTATCCGCCTGTAATTGGCGACCTGGGAGGTGTTTTTCCCCGGTTTAGGGATGACTGTGATGTGGGCAGTTAATAGGTCACGAGGGGGTGTCATTGTGTCAGTGAAGGAGTTGTAGGTGGAGAGGAAAGACAGGATTGGGAGTTCTACCAAGGTTTTGTAATAGTCCACCGTTAGTCCGTCCGGTCCCGGGCTCTTGCCTGGCTTCATTTTTTTGAGTGCTAGTTTGACTTCTACATCAGTTAGTGGGTTATCCCGGTCATGAGCCATAGTATCTGAAATCGGGGTTGGACTATATTGTTTCAGAAACTCTGTCATTACTTGTTTTCTTGAAGGTTCTGTCATGGTGGGATCTGTTTTGGGAAGGTTGTAAAGTTTTGAGTGTTAATTAACAAATTGTTTGGCAATGTCAGGGTTGGAGGTGAGTTTGTGTCCTGCTTGATCTGTTATAGAGTGTATCGTCTGGACGGCTTTCTTAGATTATAAGGCCCTCGCTAGCATTTTCCTAGCTTTGTTGCTATATTCGTAGAAGTGTTTTTGGGATAAAATATATTTGCGTTTTATTTTTTTGCCTAGCAAATCTAACAGTTCATTTCTCGCTTGCATAAGGGTCTGGAGCGTATCAAAGGCTTGTGTCTGTCTGTGCACAATTTCTAGCTTCTGAATTTGGGTGGTCAAATCAGTAGGTTGTTTCTGTCTTTCTCTTTTACGTTTGGCCGCAACTACAATTAAAAATCCTCTAATTACACATTTGTGTGCTTCCCATGTGATTGCCTGAGAAGTGTCCCCGGGTTTGTTGTCTGTGAAGTATTTGCGTATATGCGACTCGACTTGTGCAGTGACTGAAAGATTCGTAAGTAATGAGGGGTCTAGTCTCCAGGTCAGGGGGTGAGGTTGTACCTCTGTCATCACTATTGACATGGATATCGGGTGATGGTCCGAGAGGAACTTGGGGTCAATAGACGTGTGGTGTAGGAGGGGTAGGTCTTTCTGAGATATAAAGAGGTAGTCAAGCCGCGAGTATCTTTGGTGGGGGTTGGAAAAAAAGTTGAAATCTCTACTGGTTGGGTGCAATGTACGCCAAGAATTGTGTAATAAGAGATCTTGCAATTGTGCCTTAATGGAGCGTAGGGCTTTGTAGGGTAGCGATGAAGTACCAATAGAGATATCCTGGATTCAGGAGGACATTAAAGTCGCCACCTAAAATAAGGGAGCCTTCCTGGAATGAAGTGAGCGTTCTTGTTAGTTCGCGGAAGAATGTGGCTTGGTGAACGTTCGGGGTTTATATGTTTGCTATTGTTATTAACTTTCCATAGCATGTACCTTTCAGAAAAAAAAACCTGCCTTCATCATCCGACAGCGCGTCAGTAACTAGGAAGGGGCATCGCTTTGCTATGAGTGTAGAGACTCCTTTGGTTTTTGGATGTGCTGTTTGTCGCGTGGAAAACTGTAGGGTATTGTTTATTTATCAGTTTCGGTATTGTGTCGGTACGAAAGTGCGTTTCCTGGAGAAGGATTATATCTGCTTTATTCTGTTGCATTGTGAGGAGTAGCTGGGAGTGCCTTTCTGGAGTGTTGAGTCCCCTGACATAGTTTTTTTTTTATTGGAAGGTGTCGCAGTCATGATTTGGGATTTAAATGATTGTGGTCCTTGGAATGTTGTGAAAGGAGGGTTCAGTCGTTTAGAGGGTTGTGTGCTTTTGTAAAGAAGCGGCGGGCGAGGGAGCAAGATCTGAGTCTAGAGTAGGATCTTGGCTGGTGCAGGGGCGGGGACAAAGGGTAGGGAAGGTGTTGGGTATGGAGGGAGGTGGGGAGTTGGCCAAGGGGAAGGGGGGTCTAGAGAGGAGAGAAGTCCGTGGCAGGTGAAGTATCTTTCGCTCAGCCGGGTGTAAGGTATACAGTGAGCCAGGTATGTCCGGAAGGAGTCAGTGGTACTAGAAACTGATGGTATGGTAGACTGCTTGTTATGTAGGTACCTTCTGTGTGGGGGTTGGTTTGTCTGTGGAAAAGGGATTTTTCTAAATACCCCGTCAGACAGCCTGTCTTGTTTGGTTCAGTTGTATACTAGTAAGGAGGGTGGCTTACGAGGTTCCTAATCATGATGTAGTTAGCGTGGGATCGACTAATGTGAAGATTTGGTGAGCAGTGCTAGTGGTAGATTGCGAAAGAGGAGGGTAGGTGTAGTAGGGGACACTAGTTGTGTTAAGACCCTCTGAATTCTTTGAAGTTTCATGTGTACTGCTAGAGTATTTAACTATAGGTAAATTTAGCCCTTTACCTCGCACCTCGGGTGTTTGCATTCGCATGTATATGGTCGAATGTTTGTGTACTGTGTAAATGGTGTGCAGTAACTGACATAGTTACAGGTAATCAATAGTAAACAGGATTAAGCAAACGAGACATGGTTTAACCCAACATTTAACAAACATTGCAAAAATAAATGATAGCAATTAAAGATAACATTATGAACTGAGGGATTATAAGGAATACCCTGATGCGATCAGTGTCACACCAGCAGAACCCTGTCCGTTGGGGCTATCAATCTTAAATTTTCTGCTTTTGGAATCCTGGAGAGCGTGTCCTCCTTAGTTGAGTGGTTTGTGCGGCTTATGCCTTTGGGGTTAATTGACATGGGGGGTTCCTTCGGCACGTAATCGGGGTGGTGATTTCATAGCAATTGTGTTGTTACCCAGTTAGGGGTGGGTAGTAGGGATGAGCTTCGTGTTCGAGTCGAACCCATGTTCGACTCGAATATCGGCTGTTCGGTCGTTCACCGAATTGCGAACGATATGGGCCGTTCGCGCCAAATTCATGTGGCGCGTCACGGCCCATAATTCACGGCATCGCAGTGCATTGCTGGCTGATGATTGGCCAAGCATGCACTATGACCCGCATGCTTGGCCAATCACAGCGCCGCCTGAACAGAGAGCCGTAATTGGCCAAAGCCAAGGAGGCTTTGGCCAATTATGGCTCAGGGGATTTAGTACACGCCCCACACTATATAAGGCCGCCTGCACAGTGGCCCTGTGTAGTGTGTGTTCCGGCGTTCATTGAGAGAGAGAGAGACAGACAGTGACATTTGATTTGAGTTAGATAGATTAGGCAGAACAGTCAGTCAGTTAGCTGCACTTACAGTGTATTGTGTATATATATGCATCCCAGATGTTGCATATATATATATATATATATATATATACACTGTATTCAGTTTAGCTAGATCCGTTCTTGTTATCTTCCTACTGACAGGCAGGCTTGTCTTGTTACAGTATTTACAGCTACCTGAAGAAAATTGCTGGTGTTCTTTTGATCCTATTAGTACCACAGTCAGGCAGCTAGACTATTTACAGTTAGTGCAGTGCGTCCTGCTCACAGTGTTCAGCTAGATCCATTCCTGTTATCTTCTAACTGACAGGCAGGCTTGTCTTGTTACAGTATATACAGCTACCTGAAGAAAATTGCTGGTGTTCTTTTGATCCTATTAGTACCACAGTCAAGCAGCTAGACTATTTACAGTTAGTGCAGTGCGTCCTGCTCACAGTGTTCAGCTAAAACTACAAGTTAGTGGGGTGCGTCCTGCTCACAGTGTTCGGCAAAACCTACAAGTTAGTGGGGTGCGTCCTGCTCACAGTCTTCAGCTAAACCTACAAGTTAGTGCGGTGCGTCCTGCTCACAGTGTTCAGCTAAACCTACAAGTTAGTGGGGTGCGTCCTGATCACAGTGTTCAGCTAAACCTACAAGTTAGTGGGGTGCGTCCTGATCACAGTGTTCAGCTAAACCTACCAGTTAGTGGGGTGCGTCCTGCTCACAGTGTTCAGCTAAACCTACAAGTTAGTGGGGTGCGTCCACCTCACAGTGTTTAGCTAAACCTACAAGTTAGTGGGGTGTGTTCTGCTCACAGTGTTCAGCTAAACCTACAAGTTAGTGGGGTGCGTCCTGCTTACAGTGTTCAGCTAAACCTACAAGTTTAGTGCAGTGCGTCCTGCTCACAGTGTTCAGCTAGATCTGTTCCTGTTATCTTCTTACTGACAGGCAGGCTTGTCTTGTTATAGTATATACAGCTACCTGAAGAAAATTACTGGTGTTCTTTTGATCCTATTAGTACCACAGTCAGGCAGCTAGACTATTTACAGTTAGTGCAGTGCGTCCTGCTCACAGTGTTCAGCTAAACCTACAAGTTAGTGGGGTGCGTCCTGTTCACAGTGTTCAGCTAAACCTACAAGTTAGTGGGGTGCGTCCACCTCACAATGTTCAGCTAAAGCTACCTGTAGAAGGTTGGTGGTGTTCTCATACTACAGGCAGGCAGTTGATTTTGCTAGCTGCAGTATCAGTACATATATATATATATATATATATATATATATATATATATATATATATCCCAGCTTAGTACAGCTACTGGCCATTAGTATGTCTGGAAGGCCAAGAAGGAGAGGCAGACAGTCACAAGCCAATAAGAGAGGGCAAGCAGGCTCTGTGTCTAGTGCTGGTCGTGGAGACGGTGCATCCTCATCAGCACGTGGCTGTGGGACACGCTTGGCCTTTTTTTCGGCAGCTGGCCGTGTTGAGCCGCAACATGCGGAAGACTTGGTCGAGTGGATGACCAAGCCGTCCTCATCCTCCTCATCCTCTCTCACCCATGCCCAGGGTACTTTGTCTGGCAAAGCAGCGGCCTCTTCCCTCGGCTCAATGTCATCAGTGACTCCTTCCCTAGCCCCACCATGTCCTCCTGAGGAGTCCCTCGAACTGTTTGACCACAGTGTTGGGTACATGCTCCAGGAGGATGCCCAGCATTTGGAAGGCTCTGATGATGATACTGAGCTCGATGAAGGTAGTAACATGAGCACGGGTAGAGGGGGTGCCCAAGAAGGACAGCAATCTGGCAGTCATACTCCCCCTGCTGCAGCATACTGCCAGGTTTTCTCCAGTGATGAGGAGGGAGGGGATGATGAGGTCACTGACTCAACGTGGGTGCCTGATAGGAGAGAGGAGGAGGAGGCGGCACATCACCAACGAGGCAGGATGCCCTCCAAGGGCCAGCCTAAGGGCAGCACATTGACTGCATAACACCCCAAAGCTCCACATGTGTAGGGCGCTGCAGTCTGTGCGCATTATTCAAAAAGTTCTTTGGTGTGGGCCTTTTTTGAGACGAGTGCATCAGATCGCACCGCTGCTATTTGCAACATATGTCTCAAGCGTATCTCACGTGGCCAAAACATCTCCCGCTTAGGTACCACATGCTTGACCAGACATATGTTGACCTGCCATGCATTTCGTTGGCAAGCGTATCTAAAAGACCCACACCAAAGAACAAAGAGGACCTCTCCTTGCTCCTCATCAGCTGAGATTTCCAACCCCACTATACCTTCAGTCCTCTCTGAGACCTGCACTGAGAGAAATGAAGGTGTAGAATTAGATGTGTCACAGCCAAGTACTTGTGGGCAATCTGCTTTTGGTACACCAATGTCAGATTGTACCAGGCAAATTTCCCTGCCCCAGCTGCTGCACCGCCAAAAGAAGTTTGCTCCCAGCCATCCACATGCCCAGCGGTTGAATGCTAGCTTGGCAAAATTGCTAGCACTTCAACTGCTGCCTTTTCAGTTGGTAGACTCTGCCCCCTTCTGTGAGTTTGTGGAATGTGCGGTTCCTCAGTGGCAGGTACCCAAACGCCACTTTTTCTCACGCTGGACAGGGCGGTCAGCGGTAAGGTGCATATTACCGCTGACTCATGGTCCAGCAGGCATGGACAGGGACGTTACCTAAGTTTCACGGTGCATTGGGTGACTCTGCTGGCAGCTGGGAAGGATGCAGGACAAGGTGCAGTAGTGTTGGAGGTTGTTCCACCACCACGCCTCCAAAATGCTAATGATTGTGACACACCTCTCTCCTCCACCCCCTCCTCTTCTTCTTCCTCCATGGCCTCTTCCTGTGCTTTGTCCTCGGAACCAGCGGGGCTCCGTAGCCGTTCAAGGGGCTACGCAAGTACGCAGGCCAAAAGATGCCATACGGTGCTTGAGCTGGTATGCTTGGGGGACAAGAGCCACACTGGGGCAGAGATTCTGTCAGCTCTGCAGGGGCAGGTTCAGAGGTGGTTCACGCCACACCAACTTAAGGCAGGAATGGTGGTTTGCGACAATGGCACCAACCTCCTCTCTGCCCTCCGACAGGGACAAATGACCCATGTGCCCTGTTTGGCTCATGTCCTTAACTTGGTGGTGCAGCGGTTCTTGGGCAGGTACCCGGGCTTACAGGATGTCCTGAGGCAGGCCAGGAAAGTCTGTGTGCATTTCCGCCGGTCATATAATGCCAGTGCTCGGCTGGCTGACCTCCAAAAGGAATTTGCTGACCAAGAACCTGCCCAAGAACCACCTAATCTGTGACATGCCCACCAGGTGGAACTCAACGTTGGCCATGCTGCAGCGGCTGCACACGCAGCAGAGGGCCATCAATGAGTACCTGTGCGACTATGGCACCAGGACAGGGTCAGGGGAGCTTGATTTTTTTTCCCCACGCCAGTGGGCCATGATCAGGGATGCATGCACTGTCCTGTCACCATTTGAGGAGGCCACGAGGATGGTGAGCAGTGACAGTGCATGCATCAGTGACACTATCCCCCTAGTCCACCTGTTGGAGCACACGCTGCGTGGAATAATGGACAGGGCACTTGAGGCAGAACAGAGGCAGGAAGAGGAGGACTTCCTTAGCTCTCAAGGACCCCTTTATCCAGACAGTGTTCCTGCGTGCCCGCCGATCACACAGGAAGAGGACGAGGAGGAGGAGGAGGAGGAGGAGGAGGAAGATTGTGTCAGTATGGAGGTGGAGCCTGGCACTCAGCATCAGCAGCAGTCTTTAAGGGATCAGTCCCAAGAAACACATGGACTTGTAAGTGGCTGGGAGGAGGTGGCTGCGGACCTTGTTGTCCTTAGTGACCCAGAGGACTCCGGACCGAATGCCTCAGCAAACCTACGCTGCATGGCCAACCTGATCCTGCAAAGCCTGCGTAAGGATCCTCGTATTCGTGGTATCAAGGAGAAGGACCAATACTGGCTGGCAACCCTCCTTAATCCACGTTACAAGGGTAAGGTTGCAGACCTTATCTTGCCATCGCAGAGGGAGCAGAGGATGAAACATCTTCGGGAGGCCTTGCAGAAAGGTCTGTGCAATGCATTCCCAGAGACTGGGAGGTTACAAACTCCTGTTTCTGGACAACGTGTTGCTGAGGCTTCGGTCAGTCAAAGAAGGAGCGGTGGAGAAGGTGACCGTCTGACCGATGCGTTCAGACAATTTTTTGGTCCGCAGCCCCAAGGTATGATCGGTTCCAGCAACCATCGCCAGCGTCTGTTTTACATGGTGCAGGAATACCTAGGGGCAAGATCAGACTTGGACACCTTTCCCACCGAAAATCCTCTGGGTTACTGGGTCTTGAGGATGGATCACTGGCCAGAGCTTGCACAGTATGCAATTGAGCTACTGGCCTGTCCTGCATCCAGCGTTCTTTCGGAACGCACATTCAGTGCTGCTGGAGGAGTGGTAAGCGATCACAGGGTGCGTCTCTCCACTGACTCGGTCGATCGACTGACCTTCAGAAAAATGAATCAGTCTTGGATCACCACCAGATACCAAGCACCTGATGCTGATGTAACCGAATAATTTTTTTTTGAAATCTCAGATCCCTTCAAAGACTGCCTATGCTGATGCTGAGTGACTATCCCTGAGTAATTATCCTCTTCCTCCTCAATCATCATGCTGATGGCTTGTAAGAACATTTTTGGTTCTGGGCGCCACCACCAGTGCCTAAGGCACAATTTTTCAGCCCCTGTTTAACAGGGGCGTGTAATTACAATTTTTGATGCAATACTTTGCAGCAGGGCTCGTTCCTGCATTCCAACTAGAGTGTCTGTGAGGGGTTGCAGTGTTGTGGCACCAGCACCGGTGCCTAAGGCCCAATTTTTCTGCCCCTGTGTAACAGGGGCGTGTAATTACAATTTTTGATGCAATACTTTGCAGCAGGGCTCGTTCCTGCGTTCCAACTAGAGTGTCTGTGAGGGTTTGCAGTGTTGTGGCACCAGCACCACCACCACCACCAAAGGCCCAATTTTTCTGCCCCTGTTCAACAGGGGCATGTAATTACAATTCTTGATCTAATATTTCACAGCAGGTCCCATTTCTGCACCCACCAAGAGCGAGTGAGGACTTACAGTGTTGTGGCACCAGCACCACCACCACCAAAGGCCCAGTTTTTCTGCCCCTGTTCAACAGGGGCATGTAATTACAATTCTTGATCTAATATTTCACAGCAGGGCCCTGTGAGGGCTTACAATGTTGTGGCCACAACAACACCTAAGGCCCAAATTTCTGCTGAGTATATAGGGCAGGCCCCTACTTTCAAACATCTAACTTACAAACGACTCCTACTTGCAAACAGAAGGAGACAACAGGAAGTGAGATGAAATCTACCCCTAGGAAGGGAAATTCTCTCCTGTAAGAGTTAATATGGGAAAAACATTTCTCCTTTCCACTGATGCTTTCCAATCCTTGTTCCACAAAAAACCCCAAATTCTCAAAAAGCATTTTTCATTGGGACAAAAAGTGAGGTGAAATCTTCTAAAGAGGAGGAAAGACAGCAAAACAAATGTCACAGGGGTGATAACCCTTCCCTATGTTTTCCAAAAAGCTTAAAAAAGATTTTTTGGCTGGAGCTAAACACGTTAAAAATGTACCCGTTCAAAATGACAAACAGATTCTACTTAACAACAAACCTACAGTCCCTGTCTTGTTTACACCGCCTGTATACTGCTGTTCAGAGTATATAGGGCCTGGTGGCCCCACACCTTTCCTTATTTTAATTTGGGTGCGGGGTTCCCCTTAATATCCATACAAGACCCAAAGGGCCTGGTAATGGACTGGGGGGTACCCATGCCATTTGTCTCACTGATTTTCATCCATATTGCCAGGACCCGACATTACATTAAACAAGCAGTTTTAAATGAGATTTCTTCCTTTAAAAATGACATTTGGTGCAGGGATTATTCTAAACACGGGAAACACGTGCCACTTTACAGGCATACTATAGACACCCCCAGGTACGATATTTAAAGGAATATTTCACTTTTTTTTTTTTTACTTTAAGCATCATTAAAATGACTGCTCCCGAAAAAACGGACGTTTTTAAAAGTTTTTTTTGCATTGATACATGTCCCCTGGGGTAGGACCCGGGTCCCCAAACCCTTTTTAGGACAATACCATGCAAATTAGCCTTTAAAATGAGCACTTTTGATTTCGAACGTTCGAGTCCCATAGACGTCAATGGGGTTCTAACGTTCGTGCGAACTTTCGGTCTGTTCTCAGGTTCTGGTGCGAACCGAACCGGGGGGGTTTCGGCTCATCCCTAGTGGGTAGTCAACAGTGGGTTGTGGTTAGTGTGATAAGTGTGGTAACTCCTTACCTCAGGTTTTCCGTCAAAGATGTGACTGCTGTGGCGCAAGTTTGATTGGGTGCAGGGATTATTCTAAACACGTGAAACACGCGCCACTTTACAGGCATGCTATAGACACCCCCCAGGTACGATATTTAAAGGAATATTTCACTTTTTTTTTTTTTACTTTAAGCATCATTAAAATCACTGCTCCCGAAAAAACGGACGTTTTTAAAAGTTTTTTTTGCATTGATACATGTCCCCTGGGGTAGGACCCGGGTCCCCAAACCCTTTTTAGGACAATACCATGCAAATTAGCCTTTAAAATGAGCACTTTTGATTTTGAACGTTCGAGTCCCATAGACGTCAATGGGGTTCTAACGTTCGTGCGAACTTTCGGTCTGTTCTCAGGTTCTGGAGCGAACCGAACCGGGGGGTGTTCGGCTCATCCCTAGTGGGTAGTTAACAGTGGGTTGTGGTTAGTGTGGTAAGTGTGGTAACTCCTTACCTCAGGTTTTCCGTCAAAGATGTGACTGCTGTGGCGCAAGTTTGATTGGGTCAAGTTCTGATGGTGTGACTCATGACAGCCAGTTGTATTTGAGGTTTTTGTAATCTTGTTCCGTCTATACATCTGGGGAAGAGATGCTTAACAGGTATATGATAATCAGGCATTATCTAGGTAAACAAGAACATATTTGGGGGCACACCATACAATGCGTTTAAATTCAAGATGGTGCTGCTATAAGACCTACAAACAGTACAAAATATTTTACAGCGCACACATACAAGAATGACATTTCCTGTAGGGCTAGTTAAAAACACCTGAACATATTCAAAAAATCTAATATATATATAAAAATCTAGTATATATATATATATATATATATACACAATTTATAAAGGACCTTATTCAAGGGGTGGGTAATATTAAAATAAAAATTCTTGGAGTCCTGTGTACTGTGGTCTATGTTTAGATGCTCCATACATTTCAGATAAAAGAGAGGGGGGCCAGATATTAGGAAACCTAAGAAACCTTTATTATATAACCGAGGAAAAATTACTGTGTGTATATATAATTTATGAAAGTCTGTGTGTATATATAATTTATGAAAGTCTAGTATTACATTCTTGGAGCCCTGTACTCTATAGTCTGTGTTTTGGTGTTCCGTTCGTTTCAAATAAAAAGGGGGGGGGGGGGTCAGATATTAAAAAACTGAAAAAACCTTTGTTATATGCATGGAAAAGAGAGAGTGTACATCCCAATATAATGGTGCTATAGACACGAACTAAAAATGGGCCAGTTTTTATAACAACACTAAAGATCTATGTTTTAAGTGTGTGGGAAAATGGGGAGTCTCTATCCTTTAGTTGGAAGCTGATACTTCTAAAACCAAGTGATATGCTTATTCTAGTAATTGGTGAGAAAACAGTTAAGGTCAACATCTATATTCATTCCTGATGGTTGGAGTGTATCCAGCTGGAAAATCCATCTGGTTTCGTTTTGCGACACTTTCACTTTTTTATTGTCACCCCTCCGGTGTCCCTTAATTTTATCGATAGCGTAAAAGGTCAAACCCTTGGGGTCTCTGTTGTAATGATCTCTAAAGTGTCTGGATACACTATGTTTCTTGAAACCATTCTTTATGTTGGTAATGTGTTCCCTAATTCTTATGTGTAGTTTTCTGGTTGTGCGTCCCACGTACTGCTTTCGGCATGGGCATTCTAATACATAGGTGCCATGCGTATTGTTGCACGTTATTAGATCCCTAATTGTGTATTCATTTCCATTCGATGTCGACTTGAACTTAGTTATCTTTTTGTTTGTTTTTTTGCTCACTCTGCATGGCAGACATTTCCCACATTTATAGAAGCCTTTTAGGTTGTTGCCTATTTTAATATGTTTCGGGGGTCAAGGACATTATGCAATAGTTTGTTTCTCAGAGTCGAGGCCTTCCTATAGATAAAAATAGGTTTCTTTGGTAATACAGATTTTAAAACTTGGTCCGATTGTAAAATCGGACCACAGTTTTAAAATCCCTGGAGCCTTACCGCAGTTTGGTAAGGCTCCAGGGATAGCAGAAATGCAACTAATGATCCAGAGTTCCGATATCCTGCTAAATCTGGATTGCATTTTCTTGTGGCATGAGGTAGGTGCGGGGTCGGTATCATGCCAAGTTTGGGAAGGAACGTGCCCCCAGGTAGGTGCATGTTTATTTTGCCGCGGGTACTGGTATGCCATGTCAGATCTAAATGACAGAGAACTGGAGCAGAGGTATCAAACATGTACCTTTTTTCGGTGTTATATGGAGGTCATGAAGCTGGGGTATGAGGGTGTTATTTGGTCAGTGGTCTCCTGTAAGGTCTCAGGTTAGTGTGTGGGCATGGTTGTTCTATATCAAAAACAAAAGGGAAAGAGGGGGGCGTGGCCAACTGCCGAGCAAGATGGACGTGTAGTTACACAGCTCCTGCACCGACCGGATTATACCTCGACATCCCCGCTATTCTGGTAACCCCCAGCGACTGCTCAGACCACCAGAGCATTGGATTTCTCCCCCACACCATCCGGGATGAACCGCAAAAGGAAAGAATACCGTCAGCCTAAGAAGCTGACAGATTATTACACAAAGCCGAAAATCCAAGATGGCGCCCGCGGCCCTGAATGCAGGAATTCAGATCTCCCTGATGAGGATGAACTGCAAATAGCTCCACATCTTCACTCTCCTGATGCCTCACCATTAGGGATGAGCTTCGTGTTCGAGTCGAACCCATGTTCGACTCGAACATCGGCTGTTCGGCCGTTCGCCGAATTGCGAAAGATATGGGCCGTTCGCGCCAAATTCGTGTGGCGCGTCACGGCCCATAATTCACTGCGGCATCGCAGTGCATTGTTTGCTGATGATTGGCCAAGCATGCACTATGACCTGCATGCTTGGCCAATCACAGCGCCGCCTGAACAGAGAGCCGTAATTGGCCAAAGCCAAGGAGGCTTTGGCCAATTATGGCTCAGGGGATTTAGTACACGCCCCACACTATATAAGGCCGCCTGCACGGCGGCCCTGTGTAGTGTGTGTTCCGGCGTTGAAAGAGATAGACAGAGAGACAGTGTTTGATTTGAGTTAGATAGATTAGGCAGAACAGTCAGTCAGTTAGCTGCACTTACAGTTTATTGTGTATATATATGCATCCCAGGTGTTGCATATATATATATATATATATATATATACACTGTACTCAGTTTAGCTAGATCCGTTCCTGTTATCTTCTAGACTATTTACATTTAGTGCAGTGCGTCCTGCTCACAGTGTTCAGCTAGATCCGTTCCTGTTATCTTCTAGACTATTTACATTTAGTGCAGTGCGTCCTGCTCACAGTGTTCAGCTAGATCCGTTCCTGTTATCTTCTAGACTATTTACATTTAGTGCAGTGCGTCCTGCTCACAGTGTTCAGCTAGATCCGTTCCTGTTATCTTCCTACTGACAGGCAGGCTTGTCTTGTTACAGTATTAACAGCTACCTAAAGAAAATTACTGGTGTTCTTTTGATCCTATTAGTACCATGGTCAGGCAGCTAGACTATTAACATTTAGTGCAGTGCGTCCTGCTCACAGTGTTCAGCTAGATCCGTTCCTGTTATCTTCCTACTGACAGGCAGGCTTGTCTTGTTACAGTATATAAAGCTACCTGAAGAAAATTACTGGTGTTATTTTGATCCTATTAGTACCACGGTCAGGCAGCTAGACTATTTACAGTTAGTGCAGTGCGTCCTGCTCACAGTGTTCAGCTAAACCTACAAGTTAGTGGGGTGCGTCCACCTCACAGTGTTCAGCTAAAGCTACCTGTAGAAGGTTGGTGGTGTTCTCATACTACAGGCAGGTAGTTGATTTTGCTAGCTGCAGTATATATATATATATATATATATATATATATATATATATATATCCCAGCTTAGTGCAGCTACAGGCCATTAGTATGTCTGGAAGGCCAAGAAGGAGAAGCAGACAGTCACAAGCCAATAAGAGAGGGCAAGCAGGCTCTGTGTCTAGTGCTGGTCGTGGAGACGGTGCATCCTCATCAGCACAAGGCCATGGGACACGCTTGGCCTTTTTTTCGGCAGCTGGCCGTGTTGAGCCGCAACATGCGGAAGACTTGGTCGAGTGGATGACCAAGCCGCCCTCATCCTCCTCATCCTCTCTCACCCATGCCCAGGGTACTTTGTCTGGCAAAGCAGCGGCCTCTTCCCTCGCCTCAATGTCATCAGTGACTCCTTCCCTAGCTCCACCATGTCCTCCTGAGGAGTCCCTCGAACTGTTTGACCACAGTGTTGGGTACATGCTCCAGGAGGATGCCCAGCGTTTGGAAGGCTCTGATGATGATACTGAGCTCGATGAAGGCAGTAACATGAGCATGGACAGAGGGGGTGCCCAAGAAGGACAGCAATCTGGCAGTCATGCTCCCCCTGCTGCAGCATACTGCCGGGTTTGCTCCAGTGATGAGGAGGGAGGGGATGATGAGGTCACTGACTCAACGTGGGTGCCTGATAGGAGAGAGGAGGAGGAGGCGGCACATCACCAACGAGGCAGGATGCCCTCCAGGGGCCAGCCTAAGGGCAGCACATTGACTGCATCACATGTGCAGGGCGCTGCAGTCTCTGCACGTTATTCAAAAAGTTCTTTGGTGTGGGCCTTTTTTGAGACGAGTGCATCAGATCGCACCGCTGCTATTTGCAACATATGTCTCAAGCGTATCTCACGTGGCCAAAACATCTCCCGCTTGGGTACCACATGCTTGACCAGACATATGTTGACCTGCCATGCAGTTCATTGGCAAGCGCATCTAAAAGACCCACACCAAAGAACAAAGAGGGCCTCTCCTTGCTCCTCATCAGCTGAGATTTCCAACCCCACTAGACCTTCAGTCCTCTCTGAGACCTGCACTGAGAGGAATGAAGGTGTAGAATTAGGTGTGTCACAGCCAAGTACTTGTGGGCAATCTGCTTTTGGTACACCGACGTCAGATTGTACCAGGCAAATTTCCCTGCCCCAGCTGCTGCACCGCCGAAAGAAGTTTGCTCCCAGCCATCCACATGCCCAGCGGTTGAATGCTAGCTTGGCAAAATTGCTGGCACTTCAACTGCTGCCTTTTCAGTTGGTAGACTCTGCCCCCTTCCGTGAGTTTGTGGAATGTGCGGTTCCTCAGTGGCAGGTACCCAAACGCCACTTTTTCTCACGGAAGGCGATTCCGGCTCTCTACCGGCATGTGGAAGGCAATGTCCATGCCTCGCTGGACAGGGCGGTCAGCGGTAAGGTGCATATTACCGCTGACTCATGGTCCAGCAGGCATGGACAGGGACGTTACCTAAGTTTCACGGCGCATTGGGTGACTCTGCTGGCAGCTGGGAAGGATGCAGGACAAGGTGCAGTAGTGTTGGAGGTTGTTCCGCCACCACGCCTCCAAAATGCTAATGATTGTGACACACCTCTCTCCTCCACCCCCTCCTCTTCTTCTTCCTCCATGGCCTCTTCCTCGGAACCAGCGGTGCTCCGTAGTCGTTCAAGGGGCTACGCAAGTACGCAGGCCAAAAGATGCCATGCGGTGCTTGAGCTGGTGTGCTTGGGGGACAGGAGCCACACTGGGGCAGAGGTTCTGTCAGCTCTGCAGGGGCAGGTTCAGAGGTGGTTGACGCCACGCCAACTTAAGGCAGGAATGGTGGTTTGCGACAATGGCACCAACCTCCTCTCTGCCCTCCGACAGGGACAAATGACCCATGTGCCCTGTTTGGCTCACGTCCTTAACTTGGTGGTGCAGCGGTTCTTGGGCAGGTACCCGGGCTTACAGGATGTCCTGAGGCAGGCCAGGAAAGTCTGTGTGCATTTCCGCCGGTCATATAATGCCAGTGCTCGGCTGACGGACCTCCAAAAGGAGTTTAACCTGCCCAAGAACCGCCTAATCTGTGACATGCCCACCAGGTGGAACTCAACGTTGGCCATGCTGCAGCAGCTGCACACGCAGCAGAGGGCCATCAATGAGTACCTGTGCGACTATGGCACCAGGACAGGATCAGGGGAGCTTGGTTTTTTTTACCCACGCCAGTGGGCCATGATCAGGGATGCATGCACTGTCCTGTCACCATTTGAGGAGGCCACCAGGATGGTGAGCAGTGACAGTGCATGCATCAGTGACACTGTCCCCCTTGTACACCTGTTGGAGCACACGCTGCATGGAATAATGGACAGGGCACTTGAGGCAGAACAGAGGCAGGAAGAGGAGGACTTCCTTAGCTCTCAAGGACCCCTTTATCCAGACAGTGTTCCTGCGTGCCTGCCGATCACACAGGAAGAGGAGGAGGAGGAGGAGGAGGAGGAGGAGGAGGAAGATTGTGTCAGTATGGAGGTGGAGCCTGGCACTCAGCATCAGCAGCAGTCTTTAAGGGATCAGTCCCAAGAAACACATGGACTTGTACGTGGCTGGGAGGAGGTGGCTGCGGACCATGTCGTCCTTAGTGACCCAGAGGACTCCGGACCGAATGCCTCAGCAAACCTACGCTGCATGGCCTCCCTGATCCTGCAAAGCCTGCGTAAGGATCCTCGTATTCGTGTTATCAAGGAGAAGGACCAATACTGGCTGGCAACCCTCCTTGATCCACGTTACAAGGGTAAGGTTGCGGACCTTATCTTGCCATCGCAGAGGGAGCAGAGGATGAAACATCTTCGGGAGGCCTTGCAGAAAGGTCTGTGCAACGCGTTCCCAGAGACTGGGAGGTTACAAACTCCTGTTTCTGGACGTGTTGCTGAGGCTTCGGTCAGTCAAAGAAGGAGCAGTGGAGAAGGTGGCCGTCTGACCGATGCATTCAGACAATTTTTTGGTCCGCAGCCCCAAGGTATGATCGGTTCCAGCAACCATCGCCAGCGTCTGTTTTACATGGTGCAGGAATACCTAGGGGCAAGATCAGACTTGGACACCTTTCCCACCAAAAATCCTCTGGGTTACTGGGTCTTGAGGATGGATCACTGGCCAGAGCTTGCACAGTATGCAATTGAGCTACTGGCCTGTCCTGCATCCAGCGTTCTTTCGGAACGCACATTCAGTGCTGCTGGAGGCGTGGTAACCGATCACAGGGTGCGTCTGTCCACCGATTCGGTCGATCGACTGACCTTCATAAAAATGAATCAGTCTTGGATCACCACCAGCTACCAAGCACCTGATGCTGATGTAACCGAATAATTTTTTTTGAAATCTCAGATCCCTTCAAAGACTGCCTATGCTGATGCTGAGTGACTATCCCTGAGTAATTATCCTCTTCCTCCTCAATCATCACGCTGATAGCTTGTAAGGACATTTTTGGTTCTGGGCGCCACCACCAGTGCCTAAGGCACAATTATTCAGCCCCTGTTTAACAGGGGCGTGTAATTACAATTTTTGATGTAATACTTTGCAGCAGGGCTCGTTCCTGCATTCCAACTAGAGTGTCTGTGAGGGGTTGCAGTGTTGTGGCACCAGCACCAGTGCCTAAGGCCTAATTTTTCAGCTCCTGTTCAACAGGGGCATGTAATTACAATTCTTGATCTAATATTTCACAGCAGGGCCCTGCGAGGGCTTACAGTGTTGTGGCCACAGCAACACCTAAGGCCCAAATTTCTGCTGAGTATATAGGGCAGGACCCTACTTTCAAACATCTAACTTACAAACGACTCCTACTTGCAAACGGAAGGAGACAACAGGAAGTGAGATGAAATCTACCCCTAGGAAGGGAAATTCTCTCCTGTAAGAGTTAATATGGGAAAAAAAATTCTCCTTTCCACTGATGCTTTCCAATCCTTGTTCCACAAAAAAACCCAAATTTTTAAAAAACATTTTTCATTGGGACAAAAAGTGAGGTGAAATCTTCTGAAGAGGAGGAAAGACAGCAAAACAAATGTCACAGGGGTGATAAACCTTCCCTATGTTTTCCAAAAAGCTTAAAAAAGATTTTTTGGCTGGAGCTAAACACGTTAAAAATGTACCCGTTCAAAATTACAAAGAAATTCTACTTAACAACAAACCTACAGTCCCTGTCTTGTTTGCACCGCCTGTATACTGCTGTTCAGAGTATATAGGGCCTGGTGGCCCCACACCTTTCCTTATTTTAATTTGGGTGCGGGGTTCCCCTTAATATCCATACAAGACCCAAAGGGCCTGGTAATGTACTGGGGGGTACCCATACCGTTTGTCTCACTGATTTTCATCCATATTGCCATGACCCGACATTACATTAAACCCACAAGCAGTTTTAAATGAGATTTTTTCCTTTAAAAATGACATTTGGTGCAGGGACTGTTCTAAACACGGGAAACACGCGTCACTTTACAGGCATACTATAGACACCCCCCAGGTACGATATTTAAAGGAATATTTCACTTTTTTTTTTTTACTTTAAGCATCATTAAAATCACTGCTCCCGAAAAAACGTCCGTTTTTAAAAGTTTTTTTTGCATTGATACATGTCCCCTGGGGTAGGACCCGGGTCCCCAAACCCTTTTTAGGACAATACCATGAAAATTAGCCTTTATAATGAGCACTTTTGATTTCGAACGTTTGAGTCCCATAGACGTCAATGGGGTTCTAACGTTCGTGCGAACTTTCGGTCCGTTCGCAGGTTCTGGTGCGAACCGAACCGGAGGGTGTTCGGCTCATCCCTACTCACCATCATTCCCTGCTTCCTCGGCCGGTAACAGCCCTGCAAAAGCGCGGATGCGCCTGGATGCAGAATCAGCAACATCTGAGGTGAGCCCTGAGCCTGATACAGCCCCAGCTCATCCATCCCCCATAGCAGCCTTCCCTACCACAAACCAGCCTGTATTAGACACCACAATGAAGGAGATGCTCATCTCCCTTCAGAGCTCCCTTCACAATGACATTTCCAATATGTTCTCCAGATTCTCCTCACAAATGAACCATATGGGACAGAAAATACACATTGTTGAGAAACAGATGGAAAAAATGACCGAAACGGTCAATGATCTGGTAGACGCACATGATCACACACGAGATGAAAAGCAATGGATGAGGGCCAAAATGGCGGACCTCGAGGACAGGTCCCGCCGTAATAATGTCAAGATCAGAGGGGTCCCTGAATCTATCCTACCGCATGATTTAAACGCATATGCCAGAAAATTGATTTCCACACTCCTGCCTGATCTCACCCCCATGGAAACCATAATCGATCGTATCCATTGCGTCCCTAAACCCCCACATCTCCCGGCCGAAGTCCCACGTGATACCCTGATGAGAATTCACTTTTTCATGCTAAAGACCAACTTCTGTTCAAATCAAGACACCTGGACCAGCTACCTGCCCCGTATACTAATCTACAACTGTACGCGGACCTCTCACAGCACACCCGCCAGTTAAGGAGACAACTAAACACTATTACCAAACCACTCAATAACCACAAGATCCCCTATCAATGGGGCTTTCCTACCAAGATCATAGTCACCAAGAATGGGACCAAGCATAACATCTCCACAGTGGAGGAAGACCTCAAATTACTCCACCTATGGAGAATTATTCCAAACCCACCTAACTCAGCTCAACTAAACCACAGAGAAAACTCTCCGCATTCCAATGATAACCGTCACTCCGGTAAGCACTAACCTATACCTGAATAGTGGGCTCGCACGTGACCCACTTTACCACATCTCCGGTCGGATGCCTTGCTCGTTGCAAATTGCTCCACGAACTTACACCCCACAACAACACAGCAGTACCAGTTTTACTTAACTGCTGTCAGTTCGTTTTTGTTTACCCTTTTTCCTAACTCACTTTATTTTCTCCTCACCCTAAAGTTTCCTTTACCCAACATCTCTTCTTTCCTGAGAGCGCGCGGAAGAAAAAGGACACGAGTACCTCGACCACCAGATCTTTCTACATAGAAGAACCTAACTACTAACTGTGAGTAAAAACTTACCACATATTCTATCCTACACCACCCACCAAGATGCCCAAATTCCTCTCACTAAATGCCAAAGGGCTAAACTATCCGGTAAAAAGAGCTTCCTTATGGAGAACAGCCCAAAAATCTTCACGTGACATCATCTGTGTGCAAGAAACACACTTTAAAAAATCTGCAATGCCGCACTGCAATAACAAATCCTTTCCCAACATCTACCATGCTCCAGGCCCTACTAAGAAAAACGGAGTTCTAATTGCAATCAAACACACAATCAACTTTACGCTCCATAACAGCATAGTTGATGAAGATGGCATATATCTGGCCCTAGATTGTACCTTGGACAATGCTAGACACACTATTGTAACGGTGTATGCGCCCAACACTAAACAAATTAGATTCCTCTCTAAGTTGATGCCCAAAATCGCCAAATTTCGCCAAGGAAACCTCATAATCTGCAGTGATTTCAACATTGTTCCGGACAATTCCCTAGATGCCTCCTCTCACAAAACTAGACTTACTTCACCTATGGGACATTTCCTACGAAACAATGACTTATATGATGTATGGAGATGCCACCACCCCACTGAGAGAGACTACTCCTTCTTTTCCCATCGACACAATTCATACACCAGAATCGACTACTTCCTTGTCGACAAGTGGACCCTGCCAAAAATTTCTGAATCATCTGTAGATACGATAACGTGGTCTGACCACGCACCAGTGTCTATAACCCTTGAATCTTTGCCTACTTCCTCACGTACAAAGTTATGGAGAGCCAACGCTTCAATTATTCAATCACCCAAACACTCAGCTACTATCCGTAAACATTTAGAAGAATTTTTTGATCTGAATCATGGATCGACATCGAGCAACACTATTTTATGGAACGCTCATAAAGCGGTCATCCGAGGGATTCTTATCCAAATAGGAGCTAGAGAGAAAAGGAGGAGATCACAGCGTCTTGACACCATCATCTCCCAAATTAAAACAGCAGAAGCCCAAAACCAAATAACTCCTGATCCTGCCCTTAGAGAAAAACTTGTACTTCTTAGACAAGAATTAAGAAACTTACTACTAGAAACATATGAAAAAGCCAAAAAAAGTTTTAAGGCTAACCACTACTCCACCGGGAATAAGGCAGGGAAAGCCATGGCAGTCAGAATCAAAGGTCATCATATTAAAAGCAAGATATCTCACCTCTACCATCCCTCCACGGGACAAAAATTGATAGACCCCCAAGCCATAGCAGAAGCGTTTAGTCATTATTACGAAACACTCTATAATCTAAAAAATGACTCCACTATTAGTCAACCTTGCTCAAAAGATATAGAAAACTTTTTGACAGAAATTAATCTCCCCAAAGTATCCTCTGAGCAACTAACAATACTAAATGCTCCATTCTCCCCAATGGAAGTGTTAGATACCTCACATCCCTGCCATCCAACAAATCCCCTGGACCAGACGGTCTCACAATTCTAGCCCCTTTTTTGGCTCAAATGTGCAATGACGCTGCCTCCTCCTCTTCTCTCCCACAGGAAATGTTAAATGCCTTAATCATTACATTGCCGAAGCCAGGCAAGGACCCCACCTCACCGCAAAACTTTAGACCCATATCGCTACTAAACATTGACACGAAAATTTATGCCAAACTCATAGCAACCAGGTTAGTAAATATTATGCCCTCACTAATTCATTCTGACCAATCCGGGTTCACAAAAGGTAGGCAAACGTTTGATGCAACCCGTAGAATCATTAATATAATCCATCATGCAGAATCTGAACGAACGCCTTCTCTGCTTCTATCACTGGATGCAGAGAAGGCGTTTGATAGAGTCAATTGGATCTATCTCCATGCTACACTCCTTAAATTCGGTCTCCGAGGTCACATTCTTTCCGCTATAATGGCTTTATATTCAAAACCTTCAGCCCAGGTCTATACCTCTGAGATGCTATCTAAACCATTTCCAATTTCTAATGGCACTCGTCAGGGGTGCCCCTTATCAACCATCATCTTCAACTTAATGATGGAACCCCTGGCCGAACATATTAGACTAAAAAAATCCATCACAGGATTCAAAATTGGTAAATTAGAACACAAGATCAATCTGTTTGCTGACAACGTCATCATGATGGTAACCAACCCTATATCCTCCCTGGCTTCGATATAATCTGTACTGCAAAAATTTAGTACCATTTCTTATTACAAGGTAAACGAAAATAAGTCATATATTCTGGACTTGGGTTTAGATGCCATAACCAGCAACCTTCTATGTAACTTCTATACATATCCATGGGCAGACAAAGGTATATCATATCTAGGAATCACACTCACCAAATGCACCAGAAATCTTTTTACCAGCAACTACATTGAAACGAAACAGATGCTTATTAAAGAAACCTCCAAACTTTCAAAATTTGAATTTTCTTGGACTGGTAGGCTAGCTGCCTTTAAAATGCTCATACTTCCTAGATTGCTTTACACATTCCGCACTCTTCCTATTCCACTTACTAACTGTCAGGAGACTAGTAGACCAGACTGTGTGGACTGCACAGAGGAGACCAGAAACACATGTAAGTGAAATGGTGTTTATTAACAAGTGATAAGTGAAAGGAACAAACAGTGCAAAAACCCACACAACAACCCACTACAAACAACAATATATATATATAAGTAAAGGGAGATACCGTAATCGTAAACAAGCCAAGCCAAGGTCATACACAGGGAAGTCAGCAGAAGGGTAAGGACGGGAACCTGAACAGGACAAGGAGAGGATGGATGGATGGGGTTCAGGGCAGGGATCCAAGGGAGCCAGGAACAGAAGGGACAGGACTAGGAAGGCCTCGGGATAGGGATTGGATCAGATCAGGACAAGGCAGATAGCAGGCACAAGGTCAAACAGGCAGCAAGGTCAGAACGCAGGGAGACAGAGAGATACCAAGGCGAGCAAGTGAGGGCTTGCCGGGTATATATGGCTGACTAATTGGCTTCACGTCACACCTGAGCGCAGGGAGTGTTGTCTGTTCCACACTGCCAGAGTGCACCCGCTGGTTGACGCCGGTACTACGGCCCGAGGATGCAACAGTGCCACCAGCAGGAAAGACCTCTTACTGCAGGTCCTAAGTGTTGGCAGACACCTGCTGATGGACACTGGTACTGCGATCCAAGAGACCGATAGCGCCACCAACGGGTAGATCTTCTCATGACAGTACCCCCCCCTAAAGGAGCGGCCTCTGGACGCTCCAACAAGGTGCATCTGTTCAAAGTTCATGGCCTCCAACTGAACAGATGAGGGCACATCAGGCCGGGCATCAGGTACATCAACCTGGACAGTGGGTACTGCTGGCATGTCAGAGTCATTAAGCTGGGCAGCAGACGACAGGAACCACTTGAGCTGGGCAGCAGACGGCAGGAACCACTTGAGCTGGGCAGCAGACGGCAGGAACCACTTGAGCTGGGCAGCAGACGACAGGAAACACTTGAGCTGGGCAGCAGACGACAGGAAACACTTGAGCTGGGCAGCAGACGACAGGAAACACTTGAGCTGGGCAGCAGACAGCAGGAACCACTTGAGCTGGGCAGCAGACGACAGGAACCACTTGAGCTGGGCAGCAGACGACAGGAAACACTTGAGCTGGGCAGCAGACGACAGGAAACACTTGAGCTGGGCAGCAGACGACAGGAACCACTTGAGCTGGGCAGCAGACGGCAGGAACCACTTGAGCTGGGCAGCAGACGGCAGGAACCACTTGAGCTGGGCAGCAAACGACAGGAACCACTTGAGCTGGGCAGCAGACGACAGGAACCACTTGAGCTGGGCAGCAGACGACAGGAACCACTTGAGCTGGGCAGCAGACGACAGGAACCACTTGAGCTGGGCAGCAGACGACAGGAACCACTTGAGCTGGGCAGCAGACGACAGGAACCACTTGAGCTGGGCAGCAGACGACAGGAACCACTTGAGCTGGGCAGCAGACGACAGGAACCACTTGAGCTGGGCAGCAGACGACAGGAAACACTTGAGCTGGGCAGCAGACGACAGGAAACACTTGAGCTGGGCAGCAGACGACAGGAAACACTTGAGCTGGGCAGCAGAAGACAGGAAACACTTGAGCTGGGCAGCAGAAGACAGGAAACACTTGAGCTGGAGGGCAGACACCCAGACATCAGGCTGGAGGGCTGGAACATCAGACTGGAAAGCTGAAACATCCGACTGGGAAGCTGGCACACCCGCCTGGGAAGCTGGCACATCCGCCTGGGAAGCTGGCACATCCGCCTGGGAAGCTGGCACATCCGCCTGGGAAGCTGGCACATCCGCCTGGGAAGCTGGCACATCCGCCTGGGAAGCTGGCACATCCGCCTGGGAAGCTGGCACATCCGACTGGGAGGCAATCTTCGAGACATCAGGCTGGAAGGCAAACTGCAAGACATCAGGCTGGGAAGCTGGTACAGCAAACTGGGAAGCTGGCACATCAATCTGGGAAGCTGGCACATCAATCTGGGAAGCTGGCACATCAATCCGGGAAGCTGGCACATCAGACTGGGAAGCTGGCACATCAGACTGGGAAGCTGGCACATCAGACTGGGAAGCTGGCACATCAGACTGGTAGGTAGGTATCAAGACATCAGGCTGGAAGACAAGCTGCAAGACATCAGGCTGGGAAGCTGGCACATCAATCTGGGAAGCTGGCACATCAATCTGGGAAGCTGGCACATCAATCTGGGAAGCTGGCACATCAATCTGGGAAGCTGGCACATCAATCTGGGAAGCTGGCACATCAGACTGGGAAGCTGGCACATTAGACTGGGAAGCTGGCACATCAGACTGGGAAGCTGGCACATCAGACTGGGAAGCTGGCACATCAGACTGGTAGGTAGGTATCAAGACATCAGGCTGGAAGACAAGCTGCAAGACATCAGGCTGGGAAGCTGGCACATCAATCTGGGAAGCTGGCACATCAATCTGGGAAGCTGGCACATCAATCTGGGAAGCTGGCACACCAATCTGGGAAGCTGGCACACCAATCTGGGAAGCTGGCACATCAATCTGGGAAGCTGGCACATCAGACTGGGAAGCTGGCACATCAGACTGGGAAGCTGGCACATCAGACTGGGAAGCTGGCACATCAGACTGGTAGGTAGGCATCAAGACATCAGGCTGGAAGGCAAGCTGCAAGACATCAGGCTGGAAGGCAGGGACATCGAGCTGGAAGGCAGGCATCGGAACGACAGACTGGGAGGCAGGCACATCAGACTGGAAGGCTGGAACAGCAGACTGGAAGGCTGGAACAGCAGACTGGAAGGCTGGAACAGCAGACTGCAAAGCTGGAACAGCAGACTGCAAAGCTGGAACAGCAGACTGCAAAGCTGGAACAGCAGACTGCAAAGCTGGAACAGCAGACTGCAAGGCTGGAACAGCAGACTGCAAGGCTGGAACAGCAGACTGCAAGGCTGGAACAGCAGACTGGAAGGCTGGAACAGCAGACTGGAAGGCTGGAACAGCAGACTGGAAGGCTGGAACAGCAGACTGAAAAGCTTGGACTTCAGACTGGAAGGCTGGAACAGCAGACTGCAAGGCTGGAACAGCAGACTGCAAGGCTGGAACAGCAGACTGCAAGGCTGGAACAGCAGACTGCAAGGCTGGAACAGCAGACTGCAAGGCTGGAACAGCAGACTGCAAGGCTGGAACAGCAGACTGCAAGGCTGGAACAGCAGACTGCAAGGCTGGAACAGCAGACTGCAAGGCTGGAACATCAGACTGCAAAGCTGGAACTTCAGACTGCAAAGCTGGAACTTCAGACTGCAAAGCTGGAACTTCAGACTGCAAAGCTGGAACTTCAGACTGCAAAGCTGGAACTTCAGACTGCAAAGCTGGAACTTCAGACTGGAAGGCTGGAACAGCAGACTGGAAGGCTGGAACATCAGACTGGCGAGCTGGAACGTCAGACTGCAAAGCTGGAACAGGTTGGGTTACTGGCAAGATGGTGTGGGTCGGGAAGAATTTTTGCTTCTTCTTTGGTTTAGCCCGTGCAGTTTTGTATGTAGGTGCAGGGCTGTAAGAAAAGAAAGTAGCTGGGCAGAAGGAAGACCAAGGAACTGTAACTAGAGAGGGGTTTTGTGGGACTGTTCCAGGTGGAGGAGAAGAGACAGGTGAATTGAAGCCAGGATGGGTGCGACACTTGGAGACTGGGTGGTAGTATTTGGTAGGGAGCTGATTAAACTGGGCAGTAGCTGAGGTTGCCATGGGTGACGGGGAAATAGATCTTTTGGAAAGCAGATGATTAATGGCAGAGCTGGAATAGTGTGGCTTAGCTAAAGACAGGAGGTCTGACCATGCCTGCAGCAAAGGTTGCACAAACGCTGATTCACATACAGCCTGACTAACCAAAGATTGTACTGAATAGATGCAATCGGATAACACCTGCTGGGAACAAGCGGAATAATGTTCATCAAAGGAAGCCGGATCATCCTCCAACAACCATACCAGGGATTCAACCTGGTCACAACTGAAAGGAGGGGAGAAATCGTCACTACCTTCGGGAATGCATGATGAGGCTGACTTAGTACATAATTGGATCAAAGGCTGAACATCCTCAAATGACACATGACCTTGATCTACAAGTAAATGGGCGGTTTGTATCGTTTCCAGCAGTTGGTCTCGGGTCCAATCTTTAAGAGTCTGACAACAATATTCATTATCCTCTGCCGCTAGCAGAGAATAATAGACAATCTCATCAAAGTCCATTTTGCGCGCCCACCGTAACAGGACGGTTTCTCAGTGCAGCCACGTCTGGTCAGGGATGGCCTTGGTATACTGTCAGGAGACTAGTAGACCAGACTGTGTGGACTGCACAGAGGAGACCAGAAACACATGTAAGTGAAATGGTGTTTATTAACAAGTGATAAGTGAAAGGAACAAACAGTGCAAAAACCCACACAACAACCCACTACAAACAACAATATATATATATAAGTAAAGGGAGATACCGTAATCGTAAACAAGCCAAGCCAATGTCATACACAGGGAAGTCAGCAGAAGGGTAAGGACGGGAACCTGAACAGGACAAGGAGAGGATGGATGGATGGGGTTCAGGCAGGGCTGGTGCAAGGATTTTTGACACCCTAGGCGAAACCTCATTTTGCCGCCCCCTTGGCTCCACCCCTGACTCCACCCCCTTTGCCCTGCCCTTGTAACATGTGACCTACCTGACACATACACTGACCCACCTACCTGACACATACACTGACCCACCTACCTGACACATACACTTACCTGCCTACCTGACACATACACTGACCCACCTACCTGACACATACACTGACCCACCTACCTGACACATACACTGACCCACCTACCTGACACATACACTGACCCACCTACCTGACACATACACTGACCCACCTACCTGACACATACACTGACCCACCTACCTGACACATACACTGACCCACCTACCTGACACATACACTGACCCACCTACCTGACACATACACTGACCCACCTACCTGACACATACACTGACCCACCTACCTGACACATACGCTGACCTACCTATCTGTCACATAGGCTGACCTACCTACCTGACACATACACTGAACCACCTACCTGACACATACACTGAACCACCTACCTGACACATACACTGACCCACCTACCTGACACATACACTGACCCACCTACCTGACACATACACTGACCTACCTACCTGACACATACACTGACCTACCCACCTGACATATACACTGACCACCTACCTGACACATACACTGACCCACCTACCTGACACATACACTGACCCACCTACCTGACACATACACTGACCCACCTACCTGACACATACACTGACCCACCTACCTGACACATACACTGACCCACCTACCTGACACATACACTGACCCACCTACCTGACACATACACTGACCCACCTACCTGACACATACACTGACCCACCTACCTGACACATACACTGACCACCTACCTGACACATACACTGACCCACCTACCTGACACATACACTGACCTACCTATCTGTCACATAGGCTGACCTACCTACCTGACACATACACTGAACCACCTACCTGACACATACACTGAACCACCTACCTGACACATACACTGACCCACCTACCTGACACATACACTGACCCACCTACCTGACACATACACTGACCACCTACCTGACACATACACTGACCCACCTACCTGACACATACAATGACCCACCTACCTGACCTACCTACCTGACACATACACTGACCTACCTACCTGACACATACACAGACCTGCCTACCTGACACATACACAGACCTGCCTATCTGACACATACACTGACCTACCTACCTGACACATACACTGACCTACCTACCTGACACATACACTGACCCACCTACCTGACACATACACAGACCTACCTACCTGACACATACACAGACCTACCTACCTGACACATACACTGACCTACCCACCTGACATATACACTGACCACCTACCTGACACATACACTGACCACCTACCTGACACATACACTGACCACCTACCTGACACATACACTGACCCACCTACCTGACACATACAATGACCCACCTACCTGACCTACCTACCTGACACATACACTGACCCACCTACCTGACACATACACAGACCTACCTACCTGACACATACACAGACCTGCCTATCTGACACATACACTGACCTACCTACCTGACACATACACTGACCTACCTACCTGACACATACACTGACCTACCTACCTGACACATACACTGACCCACCTACCTGACACATACACAGACCTACCTACCTGACACATACACAGACCTACCTATCTGACACATACACTGACCTACCTACCTGACACATACACTGACCTACCCATCTGACATATACACTGACCACCTACCTGACACATACACTGAACCACCTACCTGACACATACACTGACCTATCTACCTGACACATACACTGACCCACCTACCTGACACATACAATGACCCACCTACCTGACCTACCTATCTGACACATACACTGGCTCACCTGACTCCTATTTCCTGCATTACTTACCCTCCCACCCCCCACACACTTCTCGATGTAGATGAGGAGGATCCATCCTCCTCCTTACCTCTGCACTACAGCGACCATCACCCCAGGGATCTCCACAGTGCTGGGCGGGCAGTATTGATAAAGTGTTCCCTGCCAGCGCCGCCATCCAGCCGCTCCATGGTGTCCCCGCTGGCTGGGAGGTCAGCTAACAGATGCTGTACCTCTCGATGCTCTGATCTCCACCGAGCCCCGCCCCTCCGCTGCACACACAGACACACGGCGTCGCAGCCGAGGGACACGCTGGAGCAAAGGAGTCCCGGAGCGGCGCTGTGTGAGATGTGACAGCGGGCGCTCAGCGGGACATTGGCGGCAACACAGAGATGTTTTCCCGGGACAGCGGGCCGGCACTGAACAGGGGCCAGCTCACACACGCCTGGGGACAGACGCAGACAGAGGCCATGGCTGCGCCCTAGGCGGTAGTGCGCCCTAGGCGGCTGCCTACTTCGCCTAGTGGTAGCACCGGCCCTGGGTTCAGGGCAGGGATCCAAGGGAGCCAGGAACAGAAGGGACAGGACTAGGAAGGCCTCGGGATAGGAATTGGATCAGATCAGGACAAGGCAGATAGCAGGCACAAGGTCAAACAGGCAGCAAGGTCAGAACGCAGGGAGACAGAGAGATACCAAGGCGAGCAAGTGAGGGCTTGCCGGGTATATATGGCTGACTAATTGGCTTCACGTCACACCTGAGCGCAGGGAGTGTTGTCTGTTCCACACTGCCAGAGTGCACCCGCTGGTTGACGCCGGTACTACGGCCCGAGGATGCAACAGTGCCACCAGCAGGAAAGACCTCTTACTGCAGGTCCTAAGTGTTGGCAGACACCTGCTGATGGACACTGGTACTGCGATCCAAGAGACCGATAGCGCCACCAACGGGTAGATCTTCTCATGACACTAACACATACATCAAATCTATACAATCAATTATACATCATTACATTTGGCAAGGCAAGAAACCTAGATGTAGTCATCTCAAAACTACCAAACATAAACTAGCCGGTGGCCTGGGATACGTAGATATTAAAGATTACTATCTAGCTACCATACTATCTCAAATGAAGGAATGGGTAAACACGCACACTAATACACTATGGGGAAACATTGAAAACAACATGACTCCAGGGCCCAACCTTAAATACTGGTTATTCAGCACTACAACCAAATGCCCAAATCTTCGTTTATACTCACCAACCATACAAGCTTCGGTTAAAACTTGGACAATGTTACACTCCACGAAATGGTCCCAATTGCCAACCAAAAGCATTCCAATACCTATCCAAACCCTACAGCTACTGTCACCTGATTTGACTATTCCCAAATGGATAACAGACCAAAATGCCCACACCACAGACCTCAGGTCTATAATACTGCATAAACCCTTTACCCAACTACAATCACAATACCAAGCACCCTCCCACAGATTTCTTTAGTTGTGCCAGGATCCAACAATGTCTCTCAGCTCACCCACGATTAGAAGGAGAAATACCACTCAAAATGTGGAACTACTACTTCTCCAATAACACACCTACCAAAGGCACCTCACTAATATATTCTACCCGGCAAGAAAAAACAGTATTCTTAAAATCTAAACCATACACAGACTGGGAAAAAGAATTACAGATACAGTTCTCAGAACAACAATGGCAAAAGGCCCTACAATCCATTTATAAATCCACTAGCTGCACCTCTCTATGGGAATTAATGCATAAAATACACCTAAGATGGTACCTAACGCCACAGAGAATGGCCAAATTCCATCCACAATCCTCATCCAAATGTTGGAGAGAATGTGACCACATAGGTACCTTATCTCACATTCTATGGTCATGTCCAGTCTTAAAAACCCTCTGGCAAGAGGTGGAATACATTATACAAGATATCTGTCACCTTCCCATCAAACTCACCCCACAATTGGCCATACTGAACTTGAACACTGAATTACTGCCACCACCTTTCAGACTAGTAATCACACACATACTTCTAGCTACTAGATTACTCATAACTAGAAGATGGAAAACATACTTATCCCCAACATTGACAGAAGTCATAACACTGGTTCACTCCCACTTCGCATATGAATTAATTACTTCAAAGGGAAAACCCTCTTATTCCAAAATCCACGATCTATGGTACCCCTGGTCAATTTGATACGCACAAAACTTACCTGATAATTTTCTGATACTACTTACACATACTCGATCCGCACTGTTCTACTCACTCAATATATAACACTGCTCTCTACCTCCCTCCACTACTTTCCTACCCCCTACCCCCTTCACCGACCCCCCCTTTCTTCTTTTTATTATTTTTCCCAAACTACCTTACTTACTACTCTCTCTACTACACATTACATACAGTTCCTTACGAGTACGAATAGCTCTCATAATTATACTCAAGTTCAATGAGTACTCTAGTCATGATTCGTTCTAACCACATTCCTACACTTGAAAGTTTTATAATCTACACTTCTGTATTATTACCATCCTTTGGTACGAACTGTTAATGCTATTCTAAGTTGTTAAATGATTACTGTTTAAAACATCTTTACACCACGGGAATGAAGGATCCCATAATCACCCATGTTACAGTATGAGCCCATATTGGGTACATGGGGGTAATAATTCACACACTTTACCTTACCTTCAACACCTATTATAGTTCTATTATTTTCACCACGATTGACCAATGAATATTGCTATGTAATTCTCTCAATTGTATTCAATCAGTATGTGATTTTTGACAATGACTGTTCAATCTCTCACTTAAATCTTCAATAAAAATTATTGAAACAAAAAAACAAAAGGGAAAGACTCACCCTGCAAAAATTCTCCTATCTCAGCGCTGTGAAGTAATAGGTATATGACACAAAACGGAGATTGATATCTATTAAAATACCAGTTGTCAAATATTGAGATGTCTCTCAGCAGCCACTTAACATAGATAAAACATATACAAACAGATGTGAAAATAATGGCTCTAAAGAAGATATGAATATCACATCAAAGTGGCGCTTCACTGAGTCGAATAAACCGACTGACAGATATAAAATGTCACTGCTATAAGTGCAAAATGAAGAACTTGAGCAAAGTCAGGTGTGATGGGAATAAACGTAGGGTCTCTGACTGGATAGATAGAGTGTGTGTAGCCGGTTAGATAAGTGCACCATTCACCATACGCTATGTCACCTTGTGCTCCACACACCCCCCGCAAGGGGTTCCAACTCACCAGAACCCGGGGGTTAATAGGCCTTGGACAGCTTCCTAAAGTCTGGTTGCTCCAGGGGTCCTCATAGGTGAGTGATTAGAGCCGCCAGCAGTATTCACATATAGGAACGAGACTCCATATAGTCCAATATTGTTTTTGAAAATGTATTTATAAAACAAATAAAATAATCACTTGGCGCAGTGCGGATCCAATGTTATCTCTGAAGCTCTCCATCGGTTGGAAATATGAGCTGCCAATTGTAACTATACCTGAGGCCACAGGAGCGAAGTAAGGGGTGGAAAAATTGGTCTTACTAATCACAGCATCAGATACTTCCTCCTTCCAATTAGGTGGCTTCGGGCTTGGAGCACACAGCAGTGAGACGTAATTCCGGTTGCCGTGGGGTCACGCCCTGACTAGTTTCGTCATCACGACTTTTTTGAAGGGCGGGGTCTCACGGCGCAATGTTCAATATTTATCTATGGGGCAAGGGGTGGGAGTTATCCATTACTCCGCCCACGTCATTGTTTGTTAAGGGTGTATGAGTCTGATTGACAGGTAAATCCCTGTCAATGATGAAATAATGACCATAATCCAACCAACATTGAGCTGCAGACAAAATATACAACCACAAATGTCACAAAAATACTTATGGTAACAAACCATAATGTATAGGACTTCAACATGAAATCAACCGCTTTTAAAAAAGATAACATAAAGACTTATAAAACATATCACATATCTAATTCTCATAATTGGCCGCCTCACCCTTGTCTATCTAATGGTGCAAAATAGTAGAAGTTAGAGACCACCTGTCATTATAACAGCATTATCAAAATATGAAAATATAAAAATATGAAATAAAGGAAGAATTTAATAAAATTGAATAAAAAAACAAGAAAAAACTATGAAAAACAATAGTCGCAAATCTGATGTAATCAGGATGGTAGTCCTGATAAATTACAGTATGATTAAAATAGCATAAACAGAATAAAAAGAATGTGAAACAGCTCAAATCCAATAAGAGGAATGATAATAATTTTACAACAACGTTGGGTCAATAAAAAGAAATATATATATATGTATGTGTGTATGTGTATATATATATATATATATGTATATATGTGTAGACATTTAGAATGTATATAAAAAACGTGTCTGATTATAAAAACCAAAAGATAGAGGGCTGAATAGTCCTAATCCTATATAAATCTAAAAGTCACTTATAAAAACAGTTTATATTGAGTTCTATGTTTAACCCTTTCGGGCTAAGCGTGTCAGTTAAAAAAAATCCATTGGGTTTCCTTTTTAGATAATTCCCTTACAGTATTACCTCCTCTCCATGATGGTTTAATGTGATCGATCCCCCTAAAATGTAAGACCGGAAGGGATACATTGTGGTCCTTGAAACTGATAGAGATGTTATGCACATGTTCTGCAATTCTGATTTTTAGGAAACGCTTTGTGCGCCCTATGTGCATTAATCCACAAGGACAACGTAAGGTTAGAGGTTGAGGTGAACTTCTCTATTTTCCTCACAGGTCTAGTCACCTTTCTACAGGCTTTACATTTCCTACATACAAAAAATCCATTTTGATCTCAAAAGGTTGGATTTCTACTGGGGGGGATCAATCATTTTTTTAACTATAACATCTCCAAAATTTGGGGCCTTGCGATAAACTTTGGTTTGTCTGGTAGAATGCTTGATAGAGTTCTATCAAGACAAAGGACATGCCAGTGTTTGTGGAATATGTTCTCCACCTCCCTTAATTGTGAATAAAAGGAGGATATGAAACTCCATTCATAATCTAGATTCCTTTCCACAATATGTGCATCCCTTAGACAATGTTCGCGAGGAAGAGCTCTTATTTCCTCAACAATAGGGTCTAAGTGTTGGGATTTGTATCCTTTTTCCACAAACCTATTTTTTAGTACCATTACTTGTTGGTCAAAATCCTCGAGCAACGAGCAATTTCTCCTGACTCTCATTATTTGGCCCTTAGGCACATTTCTCAGCCACAGTGGGTGGTAGCCACTGTGTACTGAAAGAAAACTATTTCTATCGGTGGGTTTGAAAAACACCTTTGTTTGTATTGTGTCATCAACTCTAAAGATATTAACATCCAAAAAGTGTATTTGTTCAGTACTCCACTGACTCGTGAGTCTGATATTATACATGTTATCATTTAGATGGTCCATATAATCTTTGAGTGTAGATTCTGAACCCACCCATATTAGTAACAAGTCGTCTATGTAACGTCTGTAGTACAGGAGCTCTGGTCTCCTGTCCCTAAAAACTTCTTTGTCCTCCCATTCACCCATAAAGAGGTTGGCTATACTGGGCGCAAATTTCATGCCCATTTCAACCCCCCTCTTTTGGGTAAAGAAGTTGTGACCAAACCAGAAATAGTTATGCGAGAGACAAAAGTCTAACACATTTCTTAGAAAGATTTTCTGTCTAAACGGAAGATCTTCCCTTTTACTAAGTGCCCAGTTAAGAGCCAACAGGGCATCTTCATGTTGAATGATAGTGTATAGTCTAGTCACATAAGATGTGACCAGAAACACTTCATCTTTCCCAGTAAGATTGATTTCTTTTAATTCCTATAATAGACTCTTGGTATCCTTCAAATACGCTTTCGTTGTGACCACACTCTTTTGTAGGAACGTATCTAAATATTGGCCCAATCTTGCAGTGACTGAGTCTATCCCATTAACTATGGGTGGGGGTGGAGGGTTGTCTGGGTCCTTATGGATTTTCAGGAGGGTGTAGATGGTTGTTATGCGGCTGCTACTGGGACAAAGGAATCTTTTTTCTTTGATAGTAAGAACATGTGACCGATACCCAAAATCAATCAGAGTGTCTAGTTCTGCTCTATATTGAGATGTTGGATCCTTATCCAATTTCTCGTATGTGTCCTTATCGGCCAGCAGTTCTGTTAACTGAGTAATATAGCAGTCTTCAGACATAATGACCACTCCCCCTCCCTCATCAGCGGGTCTGGTAATTATGTCTTTCCTGGCCTCCAGTGACTCAATCCCTTCCTTAATATATCTAGGATTCACTTTCTTTTTGGGTTTTAACTGATCAAGATCTCGCAAGCCTAGGTTTTTGAAAACCTCCAAATGGTGGGAACCATTATTAGGAGGATTTTATAAGGACTTGTTTTTCAAGCCCCTGTCAATCGCCAGTGATGAACACCCACTCATACTGACTGGGTTTGAATTCTAATTTAACCACTTCCATACAGGGCATTTTCACCCCCTTCCTGCCCAAGCCAATTTTCAGCTTTCAGCGCTGTCGCATTTTGAATAACAATTGCGTGGTCATACTACACTGTACCCAAATGAAATTTTTATCATTTTTTTCCCACTAATAGAGCTTTCTTTTGGTGGTATTTGATCACCCCTGCGGTTTTTATTTCTTGTGCTATAAACAAAACAAGAGTGACAAGTTTGAAAAAAACACTATATTTTTTACTTTTTGCTATAATAAGTATCCAAATTTATTTTTTTTAAACAAATTTTTTCCTCAGTTTAGGCCGATACGTATTCTTCTACATATTTTTGGTAAAAAATATTGCAATAAGTGTTTATTTATTGGTTTGCGCAAAAGTTATAGCGTCTACAAAATAAGGGGATAGATTTATAGCATTTTTATTATTATTTTTTTTTACTAGTAATGGCAGCGATCTGTGATTTTTATCATGACTGTGATATTGCGGCGGACACATCGGACAATTTTGACACATTTTTGGGACCATTCACATTTATACAGCGATCCGTGCTATAAAAATGCATTGATTACTGTATAAATGTGACTGGCAATGAAGGGGTTAACCAGGAGGGGGCGCTGTAGGGGTCAATGTGTTGCTAGGGAGTGATTCTAACTGTGGGGGGAGGGGATTCACAAGGGGAGGAGACTGATCAGTGTTCCTCTGTACAAGGAACACACCTCCCCTCTGACAGGACTTCAGATTAAAAAAAAAACAAGAAAAAACTATGAAAAACAATAGTCGCAAATCTGATGTAATAAGGATGGCAGTCCTGATAAATTACAGTATGTTTAAAATAGCATAAATAGAATAAAAAGAATGTGAAACAGCCCAAATCCAATAAGGGGAATGATAATAATTCTACAACAACGTTGGGTCAATAAAAAAAAAATATATATACATATATATATATACATATTTATTTTTATATATAATGTGCAGACGTTTAGAATGTATATAAAAAACATGTGTCTTTTGTTTTTGATTGCTTGTATTTTTACTCTAGCTTGCTATGGACATTTTTAGGTATTTACAAAATAGACAGATTGACCTAGGCAGTGTTTTCTCGATTAATGAGCAATCGGCAATCAATGAGAATTATGATAATTTATTTACAGCTTTAGGTAGTGCTCTAGAAAAACATGTACGCACCTGGTGAGATATATGCACTATATAGCACTACCTAAAAGAGAGGATTATATTACGCAGCCTGAGGTGGGAAGTTGCACCCCAGGATGGATTAGACCATCCTGACTCCATGTTGGAATGGTTAGATTTCTTCAATGGAGTCAGATTGAAATTACAACAATTGGTGTTAGAAAGGAAAAGGAAGAAAATGGTGAAATTAGAAACTAAGATAAAACAACTACAACAACAGTTGGAACCAATAAAAGAGTCTCAACAATATATTAATTTTAATGATAAAATTACCAAAAAATTACAAAAAAGTGGATAAGGATACCCAGAAAAAGAAGTTAAAAAGTTTTTTAGGGATCTTAAGGATTTCCAGTCTAATGCTATATATTCATGGCAAAATTCCCCAAATCCCGGTAATATTGAGGGAGAACAGATGGAAAGTGAAGAAATACAGCTCAAAATCACATTAACTCAACAAATTCACCAGGCCTGGAATGTTAATGTACAGGGGAGAGGGTCACAACAACAGCAGCAAAATATGAAAAAAATTTCCACTCACCCATGGCCAGGTACCCCCGACAGGGGAGCTAGAGACCAGAATAGTGATAATAGAGGAAGGGGTGGGCCAATTAGGACACCCTACCCTCCAATATATGACCATACATATCAAGTGCCTATTGTGAATAGATCTGAACATTTGTGGCACCATATTATAGCCTATGGCTATTCCTCTCCATGTCCTTTTTTAGGGAGGGGCCGGGGGGGCCAGAGGAGAGGCAGGGGCTTCCCACCCCACAGGTTCAGACCCCCTATTCAACACTATCCTTCGATGACACCTACACACAGAGAAAACCAGTGGAAGGATCAATCCCACTGGGAAAGGCACCAGGTCCAACAACAAAACCCAAGGAAAAATGAACCAGGGGGTGCAGAGCAGGGCTTAGGACCCAAAAAAAGAAGGAGGGAAACCGAATAGGAGGCATTATTAATCTTAGCAATGCAATACTGACACATAAAGAAATTAACATCTTGCATCAGGGGTTTAAATGCGGTCTGAAAAGACCTCTCACCAAATTTGATGCTTATATAAATGTACATCAATACATTTGGAAGCTTAGCATTAAAAAACATTTTTTAAATAAGAATTCAAACCCAGTCAGTATGAACAGGTGTTCATCACTGGATATTGACAGCGGCTTGAAAAACAAGTCCTTATTCAATCTTCCTAATAATGGTTCCCACTAGGGATGAGCTTCGTGTTCAAGTCAAACCCATGTTCGACTCGAACATCGTCTGTTCGATTGTTCACCGAATTGCGAACGATATGGGCCGTTCGCGCCAAATTCGAGTGGCGCGTCATGGCCCATAATTCACTGCGGCATCGCAGTGCATTGCTGGCTGATGATTGGCCAAGCATGCACTATGACCCGCATGCTTGGCCAATCACAGCGCCGTCTGTACAGAGAGCTGTAATTGGCCAAAGCCAGGGTGGCTTTGGCCAATTATGGCTCAGGGGGTTTAGTACACGCCCCACACTATATAAGGCCACCTGCACGTCAGCCCTGTGCAGTGTGTTCCAGCCTTGAGAGACAGAGAGACAGTGTCATTTGATTTAAGTTAGATAGATTAGGTAGGACAGTCAGTCAGTTGGCTGCACTTACAGTGTATTGTGTATATATATATATATGCATCCCAGGTGTTGTATGTATGTATGTATATATATACATATATATATATATATACACACTGTATTATGTTTAGCTAGATCTGTTCCTGTTATTATCTTCCTACTGACAGGCAAGCAGGTGTTGTTACAGTATTTGAAGAAAATTGCTGGTGTTCTTCTGATCCTATTAGTCCTATTAGCTACAGTATTTACAGTTAGTGTAGTGCATCCTCTGCACAGTGTGCACCTAAAGCTACCTGTAGAAGATTGGTGGTGTTTTTCTGATCCTATCACTACCGCAGGCAGCTACATTATTTTTTTGTGTAGTGCGACCTCTGCACAGTGCTCAGCTAAAGCTACAAGTTAGTGTAGTGGGACCTCTGCACAGTATTCAGCTAAAGCTACCTGTAGAAGGTTGGTGTTGTTTTCCTGATCCTATCACTACCGCAGACAGCTACATTATTTATACGTTAGTGTAGTGTGACCGCTGCACAGTGTTCAGCTAAAGCTACCTGTAGAAGATTGGTGGTGTTCTCATACTAATAATACTACAGGAAGGCAGTTGATTTTGCTAAATGCAGTATCAGTATATATATATATATATATATACATCCCAGCTTAGTGCAGCTACATCTCACTGCAGGCCATTAGTATGTCTGGAAGACCAACAAGGAGAGACAGACAGTCGCAAGCCAATAAAAGAGGGCAAGCAGGCTCTGTGTCTAGAGGCAACAGTGCTGGTCGTGGACACGGTGCATCCTCATCAGCACGTTGACCTTTTTTTTGGCAGCTGGCCGCGTTGAGCCGCAACATGCGGAAGACTTGGTCGAGTAGATGACCAAGCCGTCATTATCCGCCTCATCCTCTCTCACCCATGCTCAGGGTACTTTGTCTGGCAAAGCAGCTGCCAACGCGGCCTCTTCCCTCGGCTCAATGGCATCAGTGACTCCTTCCCTAGCCCCTCCTGAGGAGTCCCTCGAACTGTTTGACTACAGTGTTGGGTACATGCTCCAGGAGGATGCCCAGCGTTTAGAAGGCTCTGATGATGATACTGAGCTAGATGAAGGCAGTAACATGAGCACGGACAGAGGGGGTGCCCAAGAAGGACAGCAATCTGGCAGTCATGTTCCACCTGCTGCAGCATACTGCCAGGTTTGCTCCAGTGATGAGGAGGGAGGGGATGATGAGGTCACTGCCTCAACATGGGTGCCTGATAGGAGAGAGGAGGAAGAGGAGGCACATCACCGACGAGGCAGGATGTCCTCCAGGGGCAGCACACTGACTGCATCACACCTCAGAGCTCCGCATGTGCAGGGCGCTGCTGTCTCTGCGCGTTATTCCAAAGGTTTTTTGGTGTGGGCCTTTTTTGAGACGAGTGCATCAGATCGCACCACTACTATTTGCAACATATGTATCAAGCGTATCTCGTGTGGACAAAACATCTCCCGCTTGGGCACCACATGCATGACCAGACATATGTTGACCTGCCATGCAGTTCGTTGGCAAACGTACCTAAAAGACCCACACCAAAGAACAAAGAGGACCTCTCCTTGCTCCTCATCAGCTGGGATCTCCAACCCCACTATACCTTCAGTCCTCTCTGAGACCTGCACTGAGAGGAATGAAGGTGTAGAATTAGGTGTGTCACAGCCAAGTACTTGCGGGCAATCTGCTATCGGTACACCAACGTCAGATTGTACCAGGCAAATTTCCCTGCCCCAGCTGCTGCACCGCAAAAAGAAGTTCGCTCCCAGCCATCCACATGCCCAGCAGTTGAATGCTAACTTGGCAAAATTGCTAGCACTTCAACTGCTACCTTTTCAGTTGGTAGACTCTGCCCCCTTCCGTGAGCTTGTGGAATGTGCGGTTCCTCAGTGGCAGGTTCCCAAATGCCACTTTTTCTCTCGGAAGGCGATTCCGGCTCTCTACCAGCATGTGGAAGGCAATGTCTTGGCCTTGCTGGACAGGGCGGTCAGAGGTAAGGTGCATATTACCGCTGACTCATGGTCCAGCAGGCATGGACAGGGACGTTACCTAAGTTTCACGGTGCATTGAGTGACTCTTCTGGCAGCTGGGAAGGATGCAGGACAAGGGGCAGTAGTGTTGGAGGTTGTTCTGCCACCACGCCTCCAAAATGCCACTACTAGTGATTCTGACACAACTCTCTCCTCCACCCCCACTTCTTCTTCCTCTATGGCCTCTTCCTGTGCTTTGTCCTTGGAACCAGCAGTGCTCCGTAGGCGTTCAATGGGCTACGCAAATATGCAGGCCAAAAGATGCCATGCGGTGCTTGAGCTGGTGAATTATCAATGAACTTCTGTGTGTATTGTCGACAATGCAATAGCCGCGGGTAGTTTTAAATGGGTATTTTCCTTCAAAATGTCATTTTGCTGTCAGACTGTTCTAAACACAGGAAACATGCGCCCCTTTACAGGCATACTGTAGACACCCCCCAGGTATGAAATTTAAAGGGATATTACATTTTTATTGTTTGACTTTAAGCATTATTAAAATCACTGCTCCAGAAAAAACGACCGTTTTTAAAACTTTTTTTTGCATTGATCCATGTCCCCTGGGGCAGGACCCAGGTCCCCAAACACTTTTTATGACAATAACTTGCATATTAGCCTTTAAAATTAGCACTTTTGATTTCTCCCATAGACTTTTAAAGGGTGTTCCGCGGCATTCGAATTTGCCGCGAACACCCCAAATTGTTCGCTGTTCGGCGAACTTGCGAACAGCCAATGTTTGAGTCGAACTCGAAGCTCATCCATAGAGGAGGCTTACCGGAAAAAATTGACCTGAAATGGCAGACAAGTCAAAAAAGCATAATAACCACTGGTTCTGGGAAATGTGTCTTGTCAGATGTCATCAGCAGATTGTGGAAAGAAAAGGGGGGTCCGCACGGCTTCCTCTCCCATAGGTAATCCAGCATAAGCCAAACGTGTAGTTTCATATGCCATGCAAGGAGCAAACAAAACTCACATAGCGTAATAACGTTTTAAAACACTAGTTTATTAAAATAATAAAAAACAGACTCACATTTTGGAAGAACGAAACAGAACTCAAATATCAAATAGCGGCGATCATGAGGGGTCCACCCATATATATATATTTAGCAGACACCCTAGGGAATAAAATGGTGGTCATTACAACTTATTGTGTTACACGGTATTTGCGCAGCAATTTTTCAAACGTGTCTTTATTGGAAAAAACTGTTTCATGAATAAAAAAAAAAACAAAGCACTAAAGTTAGCTCGATTTTTTTGTATAATGTGAAAGATGATGTTACGCCGAGTAAATCGATAACTAACATGTCACACCTTAAGATTGCGCACACTTGTGGAAACTTCAGTACTTAACCATTTCCCACCCGCCGTATGCAGAATGACGGCTGGGAAGTGGTTCTGTTATCCTGACTGGGCATCATATGACGTCCAGCAGGATAACATGCCTGCGTGCTCCCGTGGGTCAGTCTGACACCCCGCATCTCCTAACGTGATAAGAAGCCTCTCAAATGTACCAATCACCTGCCAACCAGTGCCCATCAATGTAAAAACAATAAATTCTGCCAGTGCCCACCACAGTGCCAATCACTGCCCACCACAGTGCCAATCACTGCCCAGCAGTAACACCTGTCAGTACCTCATCATCAGTGCTGCCCATCAGTGCCACCTGTCAGTGCCACCTGTCAGTGCCAATCAGTACTGCCTGTTAGTGCCCATCACAGCCGCCTGTCAGTGCCCATCACATCTGCCTGTCAGTGCCCATCAGTGCCACCTATCAGTGCCCATCAGTGCTTCATATCAGTGCCGCCTATTGGTGCCCATCAGTGCTTCATATCAGTGCCCATCAATTCTACATATCAGTGCCTCCTCATCAGTGCCATTCAAAGTGTGACAGCACTGAAAGATGAAAATTGTCCTGGGCAGCAAGGGTCATAAATGCCTGGTATTAAAGTGTTTAAAAATCTCCACAGGAGACGCTTTAAAAATGTTTACAGGTTACATGTTTAGAGTTACAGAGGAGGTCTAGTGCTAGAATTATTTTATTTCTCTCGCTCTAAAAATCGCGGTGTATGTAACCTGTGTGTATCTGGCTCTGATACTAGCCAGTGCCTCACCAGCCACTAACCTCACTGCACGTCCCTGGAAGAAAGTAACTCTGTGTCAGTGTGTGCTATGGCCGAGTTGTGGCCTGTGCTACAGGTGAGAGAGAGAGAGATAGAGAGAGAGTCATTGCGTGTGGGTGCAGGAGCATCTACTGCCAGCTACTTCTGACTGTCCAGCAACAGACTAGAGTCTTCTCTTCACACGTCCACACCAGATCCAGCCGAGCTGAAGCGCAGTGTTGTGCTGGCTTGCATTACCCCATGAGCAGAGCTCTACGGAGGCCTATCGTTGGGGTCCTACAACACTTTCCATTATCAAGAGTCATTGGGACTTGTGAGTGGGCACTTGCCCATTCTGATACCACAGGAGACACTGAATTCAGATACCATTGTCTTTTTCTTTTGCCTAAGTCTGTAAGACCTGGTGCTACACACTCAAACAAAAGCAAAGAAACAAACAAAAGTTCTGCCTGCTCACTGTATGCCTTCTCCGGCGGATGGATATTACTGTAATGCGGCTCCCTTCACTCAGTAAGTGCTGCAGCCTAAGGGAGAGACTTATCACTTAGGCGGCTGAGACAGACAGAGCAGCAGGAGTAATGTGGAGAGTGGCAGTGGTGCACAGGCAAGCAGTCCCCTGCACATACACACATTGACAGGTCACACAGGCTAATGTAGAATGTGCAGTGCCCAGGCTCTCATTGTGCATACCTCCCAACTGTCCCTGATTTCGAGGGACTGTCCCTGATTTGGAGCAATGTCCCTCTGTCCCTCTGTACCTCATTCCTCCTCATTTGTCCCTCGTTTTGGTTTGATCTATATAGATGTATATAAAATGCACTTTTTATCTATCAAAAAGTGTTTCCCAGTGCTAAACCTTTCATCTGATTTGTAAATTGCTGCATTTGTAAATGCTAAAAGCCAATATAAAGGAATAGTAGTGGTCAGAGGCGTCGCCAGGGGGTGGCTATTGGGGCTACAGCCCCGAGCCTGGGGCTAATAGCCCCGAGTCTCTAGTCCCTGTCCTAGAATGCCGGGGACAGGGGCGGAGTGCGCCGTGGTAGCGCTGGCTCCGGCTGCAGCTCCGCCTCCACACCCGCCTGACTCCACTCTTGGTCACTGGTTGCTATAGCCGCCTAGCGGCTAGCAACCAGTGACGTCACTGCCCACACTTCCCAGCATTGAAAGCGGAGGAGGATTGCACTTCCTCCTCCTCCGCGCTAGTGCTCAAGGGCAGGGCCGGCCCTACCATGGGACCTGGTGGGACCATGGATCCCGGGCGGAAGGTTCTGAGGGACAGCACATTGATGGCTAGGTGACGGCAGAGCACTCGCTGCTATAACCGCACAGCGGACCGCCGCCCATCCTTTCCACGGCTCCCCCCTACTGCTGCTGACATGTCGGGATGACAACAGAAAGTCAGCTGACGGGTAACAGTGTGAAGGGGAGGAGCTTCCTGCTGTACAAGAGGGATCGCTGGAGGCGCGGCTGACACTGAGAGAAAGTAAGTGTCAGCGCCACTGATCTCATCTCCTCCACCCCCGCCTGTGTCTAATCCTCCTTACCAGCCCTGCCTGTGTCTAACCCCCCCTCACCAGCCCTGCCTGTGTCTAACCCTCCTTACCAGCCCTGCCTGTGTCTAACCCCCCTCACCACCCCTTCCTGTGTCTAACCCTCCTTACCAGCCCTGCCTGTGTCTAACCCTCCTTACCAGCCCTGCCTGTGTCTAACCCCCCCTCACCAGCCCTGCCTGTGTCTAACCCTCCTTACCAGCCCTGCCTGTGTCTAACCCTCCTTACCAGCCCTGCCTGTGTCTAACCCTCCTTACCAGCCCTGCCTGTGTCTAACCCCCCCTCACCAGCCCTGCCTGTGTTTAACTCCCCCCCTTACCACCCCTGCCTGTGTCCAACCCCCCTCACCACCCCTGCCTGTGTCTAACCCCCCCTCACCACCACTTCCTGTGTCTAACCCCCCCTCACCACCACTTCCTGTGTCTAACCCCCCCCTCACCACCACTTCCTGTGTCTAACCCCCCCTCACCACCCCTGCCTGTGTCCAACCCCCCCTCACCACCCCTGCCTGTGTCTAACCCCCCCTCACCAGCCCTGCCTGTGTCTAACCCCCCCTCACCAGCCCTGCCTGTGTCTAACCACCCCCTCACCACCCCTGCCTGTGTCTAACCCCCCCTCACCAGCCCTGCCTGTGTCCAACCCCCCCTCACCACCCCTGCCTGTGTCCAACCCCCCCTCACCACCCCTGCCTGTGTCTAACCCCCCTCACCAGCCCTGCCTGTGTCTAACCCCCTCTCACCAGCCCTGCCTGTGTCTAACCCCCCCTCACCAGCCCTGCCTGTGTCTAACCCCCCCTCACTAGCCCTGCCTGTGTCTAACCCCCCCTCACCACCCCTGCCTGTGTCCAACCCCCCCTCACCACCCCTGCCTGTGTCTAACCCCCCCTCACCAGCCCTGCCTGTGTCTAACCCCCCCTCATCACCCCTGCCTGTGTCCAACCCCCCCTCACCACCCCTGCCTGTGTCCAACCCCCCCTCACCACCCCTGCCTGTGTCCAACCCCCCCTCACCACCCCTTCCTGTGTCTAACCCCCCCTCACCAGCCCTGCCTGTGTCTAAACCCCCTTACCAGCCCTGCCTGTGTCTAACCCCCCCTCACCACCCCTGCCTGTGTCTAACCCCCCTCACCACCCCTGCCTGTGTCTAACCCCCCCTCACCAGCCCTGCCTGTGTCTAACCCCCCCTCACCACCCCTGCCTGTGTCTAACCCCCCCTCACCACCCCTGCCTGTGTCTAACCCTCCTTACTAGCCCTGCCTGTGTCTAACCCTCCTTACCAGCCCTGCCTGTGTCTAACCCTCCTTACCAGCCCTGCCTGTGTCTAACCCCCCCTCACCAGCCCTGCCTGTGTCTAACTCCCCCCCTTACCACCCCTGCCTGTGTCCAACCCCCCTCACCACCCCTGCCTGTGTCTAACCCCCCCTCACCACCACTTCCTGTGTCTAACCCCCCCTCACCACCACTTCCTGTGTCTAACCCCCCCCTCACCACCACTTCCTGTGTCTAACCCCCCCTCACCACCCCTGCCTGTGTCTAACCCCCCCTCACCACCCCTGCCTGTGTTCAACCCCCCCTCACCACCCCTGCCTGTGTCCAACCCCCCCTCACCACCCCTGCCTGTGTCTAACCCCCCCTCACCAGCCCTGCCTGTGTCTAACCCCCCCTCACCAGCCCTGCCTGTGTCTAACCCCCCCCTCACCACCCCTGCCTGTGTCTAACCCCCCTCACCACCACTTCCTGTGTCTAACCCCCCTCACCACCACTTCCTGTGTCTAACCCCCCCTCACCACCTCTGCCTGTGTCTACCCCCCCTCACCACCCCTGCCTGTGTCTAACCCCCCCTCACCAGCCCTGCCTGTGTCTAACCCCCCCCTCACCACCCCTGCCTGTGTCCAACCCCCCCTCACCACCCCTGCCTGTGTCCAACCCCCCTCACCACCCCTGCCTGTGTCCAACCCCCCCTCACCACCACTTCCTGTGTCTAACCCCCCCTCACCACCCCTGCCTGTGTCTAACCCCCCCTCACCAGCCCTGCCTGTGTCTAACCCCCCCTCACCACCCCTGCCTGTGTCTAACCCCCCTCATCACCAATTCCTGTGTCTAACCCCCCCTCACCACCACTTCCTGTGTCTAACCCCCCTCACCACCACTTCCTGTGTCTAACCCCCCTCACCACCTCTGCCTGTGTCTACCCCCCCTCACCACCCCTGCCTGTGTCTAACCCCCCCTCACCAGCCATGCCTGTGTCTAACCCCCCCCCCCCTCACCACCCCTGCCTGTGTCCAACCCCCCCTCACCACCCCTGCCTGTGTCCAACCCCCCCTCACCACCACTTCCTGTGTCTAACCCCCCCTCACCAGCCCTGCCTGTGTCTAACCCCCCTCACCAGCCCTGCCTGTGTCTACCCCCCCCCTCACCACCCCTGCCTGTGTCTAACCCCCCTCACCACCCCTGCCTGTGTCTAACCCCCCCTCACCAGCCCTGCCTGTGTCTAACCCCCCCTCACCACCAATTCCTGTGTCTAACCCCCCCTCACCACCACTTCCTGTGTCTAACCCCCCTCACCACCACTTCCTGTGTCTAACCCCCCCTCACCACCTCTGCCTGTGTCTACCCCCCCTCACCACCCCTGCCTGTGTCTAACCCCCCCTCACCAGCCCTGCCTGTGTCTAACCCCCCCCTCACCACCCCTGCCTGTGTCCAACCCCCCCTCACCACCCCTGCCTGTGTCCAACCCCCCCTCACCACCACTTCCTGTGTCTAACCCCCCCTCACCAGCCCTGCCTGTGTCTAACCCCCCTCACCACCCCTGCCTGTGTCTAACCCCCCCTCACCAGCCCTGCCTGTGTCTAACCCCCCCTCACCACCCCTGCCTGTGTCTAACCCTCCTTACCAGCCCTGCCTGTGTCTAACCCTCCTTACCAGCCCTGCCTGTGTCTAACCCTCCTTACCAGCCCTGCCTGTGTCTAACCCCCCCCTCACCAGCCCTGCCTGTGTCTAACTCCCCCCCTTACCACCCCTGCCTGTGTCCAACCCCCCTCACCACCCCTGCCTGTGTCTAACCCCCCCTCACCACCACTTCCTGTGTCTAACCCCCCCTCACCACCACTTCCTGTGTCTAACCCCCCCCTCACCACCACTTCCTGTGTCTAACCCCCCCTCACCACCCCTGCCTGTGTCCAACCCCCCCTCACCACCCCTGCCTGTGTCCAACCCCCCCTCACCACCCCTGCCTGTGTCCAACCCCCCCTCACCACCCCTGCCTGTGTCTAACCCCCCCCTCACCAGCCCTGCCTGTGTCTAACCCCCCCCTCACCACCCCTGCCTGTGTCTAACCCCCCTCACCACCAATTCCTGTGTCTAACCCCCCTCACCACCACTTCCTGTGTCTAACCCCCCTCACCACCACTTCCTGTGTCTAACCCCCCCTCACCACCTCTGCCTGTGTCTACCCCCCCTCACCACCCCTGCCTGTGTCTAACCCCCCCTCACCAGCCCTGCCTGTGTCTAACCCCCCCCCTCACCACCCCTGCCTGTGTCCAACCCCCCCTCACCACCCCTGCCTGTGTCCAACCCCCCCTCACCACCACTTCCTGTGTCTAACCCCCCCTCACCAGCCCTGCCTGTGTCTAACCCCCCTCACCAGCCCTGCCTGTGTCTAACCCCCCTCACCACCCCTGCCTGTGTCTAACCCCCCCTCACCAGCCCTGCCTGTGTCCAACCCCCCCACCACCCCTGCCTGTTTATGTCTAACCCTCCTCCTCTACCCCTGTCTGTGTCTAAACCCCCTCACCACCCCTGCCTGTGTCTAACCCGGTCAGTGTGGGTCAGGTAGGTCAGTGTTGTTTAGGTAGGTCAGTGTATGTAGATCAGTGTGGGTCAGGTAGGTCAGTGTGGGTGGGTCAGTGTATGTAGGTCAGTGTAGGTCAGTGTGAGTCAGGTAGGTCAGTGTATGTAGGTCAGTGCATGTCAGATAGGTCAGTGTATGTGGGTCAGGTAGGTCATTGTGGGTCAGGTAGGTCAGTGTATGTAGGTCAGTGTATGTCAGTGACCGTGCACCTCATGGAGTTCATACCCCATCGGCATGTAAGTATCCATTTGGGGTAGTGGCGTTTCTGCCCCCCCATATGCACAGTTACCCTGTTTCTTTTTTACCATGCATATTGCACTCCATCTAGAACAGCCTTCCCTTTTTTCTTTTGTCTTTAGATATTGGTGCTTAATCGCCCCTGAAGAGTGTTATGATACACGAAACGCGTCGGGCTTACGACATGCACCCAACAATTACTTCCCCTCTTACTGGGTCTACCAATCCCAAAGTTCCATTTATTTATTTACTTTGTGATGTTATGCAATTTATGGACATTTCACCTTTTATACAATTCGCTCTGCACCCCCTTTTTTAGGGGCTTGTTACGAATGTTTACAATGTACCAAACAGGGTGTATCTGTATATGATGTGACAGTCAACCCATATTGGGGTAACCATTATGTCATTATTTTACTATGTATTAATAAAATGGCTTGTTTTTGATGGTGACTGACCCATTGGCCTCATTTGCCCACCTCATTTAAAGTCCCAAACTTCCTGTTTTTTGTGTATGTCAGGTAGGTCAGTGTATGTAGGTCAGTGTATGTCAGGTAGGTAGGTCAGTGTGTGTATGTCAGGTAGGTCAGTGTATGTGTCAGGTAGGTCAGTATATGCAGTGCTGTGTCTTGGCCTAGGCCGACAAGGCCTAGGCCTAGGGCGGCACTTTGCGGGGGGGCGGCGGCTTTTTGCCGCCCCCCCACGTGAAACCCCCCCCCCAACCCGTCCTCCCCACGTCCCGAATAGATTCAGCCTCCCGCGGCCAGCTCCCGCTCTGATACAGCCTCCCGCGGCCAGCTTGCCTTATAATGTATTGTGCACTCATCAGTACTGGCACCGTGGCACGTACTTTGGCCGAGGGAGGGAACGACTGCGGCCCCCACAAAACGGCCCATGACAGACTGTCAGCTTGACTGATGGAGGCGGAGCCTAATGCTCCGCCTACCCACCTCTGCAGTCCAGCTCGGGGAGTCGGGATGTGTCTCTTTGGTTACCAGAGGAGGAGAAGGAGCGAGAGAGAGGACGACGACGACGGCGGGAACCCTCAGGTAATTGATTTAAAAACTTGTATACTGTAACCCAGGCAGCCACTGTGCCCCCAAACGCATCCACTCTGCCCCAAACGCAGCCACTGTGCCCCCAAACGCAGCTACTGTACCCCCAAACGCAGCCACTGTGCCCCCAAACGCATCCACTCTGCCCCCAAACGCAGCCACTGTGCCCCCAAACGCAGCTACTGTGCCCCCAAACGCAGCCACTGTGCCCCCAAACGCAGCCACTGTGCCCCCAAACACAGCCACTGTGCCCATCAATAGCTGCCACTGTGCACATCAAACGCACCACTATGCCCATCAATTGTCACCACTGTGCCCCCAAATGCAGCCACTGTGCCCCCAAACGCAGCTACTGTGCCCCCAAACGCAGCCACTGTGCCCCCAAACGCATCCACTCTGCCCCCAAACGCAGCTACTGTGCCCCCAAATGCAGCCACTGTGCCCCCAAACACAGCCACTGTGCCCCCAAACGCAGCCACTCTGCCCCCAAACGCAGCTACTGTGCCCCCAAATGCAGCCACTGTGCCCCCAAACGCAGCTACTGTGCCCCCAAACGCAGCCACTGTGCCCCCAACGGCATCCACTGTGCCCCCAAACGCAGCCACTGTGCCCCCAAACGCAGCTACTGTGCCCCCAAACGCAGCCACTGTGCCCCCAAACACAGCCACTGTGCCCATCAATAGCTGCCACTGTGCACATCAAACGCACCACTATGCCCATCAATTGTCACCACTGTGCCCCCAAACGCAGCCACTGTGCCCCCAAACGCAGCTACTGTGCCCCCAAACACAGCTACTGTGCCCCCAAACACAGCCACTGTGCCCCCAAATGCAGCTACTGTGCCCATCAATAGCTGCCACTGTGCACATCAAACGCACCACTATGCCCATCAATTGTCACTACTGTGCTCCCAAACACAGCCACTGTGCCCATCAATAGTTGCCACTGTGCACATCAAACGCACCACTATGCCCATCAATTGTCACCACTGTGCCCCCAAAGGCAGCTACTGTGCCCCCAAAGGCAGCCACTGTGCCCCCAAACACAGCCACTGTGCCCCCAAACACAGCCACTGTGCCCCCAAACACAGCCACTGTGCCCATCAATAGCTGCCACTGTGCACATCAAACGCACCACTATGCCCATCAATTGTCACTAGGGATGAGCCGAACACCCCCCGGTTCGGTTCGCACCAGAACCCGCGAACGGACCGCAAGTTCGCACGAACGTTAGAACCCCATTGACGTCTATGGGACTCGAACGTTCGAAATCAAAAGTGCTCATTTTAAAGGCTAATTTGCATGGTATTGTCCTAAAAAGGGTTTGGGGACCCGGGTCCTACCCCAGGGGACATGTATCAATGCAAAAAAAACTTTTAAAAACGGCCGTTTTTTCGGGAGCAGTGATTTTAATGATGCTTAAAGTAAAAAAAAAAAAGTGAAATATTCCTTTAAATATCGTACCTGGGGGGTGTCTATAGTATGCCTGTAAAGTGACGCGTGTTTCCCATGTTTAGAACAGTCCCTGCACCAAATGTCATTTTTAAAGGAAAAAATCTCATTTAAAACTGCTTGCGGGTTTAATGTCATGTCGGGTCATGGCAATATGGATGAAAATCAGTGAGACAAACGGCATGGGTACCCCCCAGTCCATTACCAGGCCCTTTGGGTCTTGTATGGATATTAAGGGGAACCCCGCACCCAAATTAAAATAAGGAAAGGTCCCTATATACTCTGAACAGCAGTATTCAGGCGGTGCAAACAAGACAAGGACTGTAGGTTTGTTGTTAAGTAGAATCTGTTTGTAATTTTGAACATTTTTAATGTGTTTAGCTCCAGCCAAAAAATCTTTTCTAAGCTTTTTGGAAAACATAGGGAAGGGTTATCACCCCTGTGACATTTGTTTTGCGTCTTTCCTCCTCTTCAGAAGATTTCACCTCACTTTTTTGTCCCAATGAAAAATGTTTTTGGAAAATTTGGGTTTTTTTGTGGAACAAGGATTGGAAAGCATCAGTGGAAAGGAGAAATTGTTTTCCCATATTAACTCTTACAGGAGAGAATTTCCCTTCCTTAGGGGTAGATTTCATCTCACTTCCTGTTGTCTCCTTCCGTTTGCAAGTAGGAGTCGTTTGTAAGTTAGATGTTTGAAAGTAGGGTCCTGCCCTATATACTCAGCAGAAATTTGGGCCTTAGGTGTTGCTGTGGCCAAAACACTGTAAGCCCTCACAGGGCCCTGCTGTGAAATATTAGATCAAGAATTGTAATTACATGCCCCTGTTGAACAGGAGCTGAAAAATTAGGCCTTAGGCACTGGTGCTGGTGCCACAACACTGCAACCCCTCACAGACACTCTAGTTGGAACGCAGGAACGAGCCCTGCTGCAAAGTATTGCATCAAAAATTGTAATTACACGCCCCTGTTAGACAGGGGCAGAAAAATTGGGTCTTAGGCACTGGTGCTGGTGCCACAACACTGCAACCCCTCACAGACACTCTAGTTGAAACGCAGGAACAAGCCCTGCTGCAAAGTATTGCATCAAAAATTGTAATTACACGCCCCTGTTAGACAGGGGCTGAAAAATTGGGTCTTAGGCACTGGTGCTGGTGCCACAACACTGCAACCCCTCACAGACACTCTAGTTGGAATGCAGGAACGAGCCCTGCTGCAAAGTATTACATCAAAAATTGTAATTACACGCCCCTGTTAAACAGGGGCTGAAAAATTGTGCCTTAGGCACTGGTGGTGGCGCCCAGAACCAAAAATGTTCTTACAAGCTATCAGCGTGATGATTGAGGAGGAAGAGGATAATTACTCAGGGATAGTCACTCAGCATCAGCATAGGCAGTCTTTGAAGGGATCTGAGATTTCAAAAAAAATTATTCGGTTACATCTGCATCAGGTGCTTGGTAGCTGGTGGTGATCCAAGACTGATTCATTTTTATGAAGGTCAGCCGATCGACCGAGTCGGTGGACAGACGCACCCTGTGATCGGTTACCACGCCTCCAGCAGCACTGAATGTGCGTTCCGAAAGAACGCTGGATGCAGGACAGGCCAGTAGCTCAATTGCATACTGTGCAAGCTCTGGCCAGTGATCCATCCTCAAGACCCAGTAACCCAGAGGATTTTCGGTGGGAAAGGTGTCCAAGTCTGATCTTGCCCCTAGGTATTCCTGCACCATGTAAAACAGACGCTGGCGATGGTTGCTGGAACCGATCATACCTTGGGGCTGCGGACCAAAAAATTGTCTGAACGCATCGGTCAGACGGCCACCTTCTCCACCGCTCCTTCTTTGACTGACCGAAGCCTCAGCAACACGTTGTCCAGAAACAGGAGTTTGTAACCTCCCAGTCTCTGGGAACGCGTTGCACAGACCTTTCTGCAAGGCCTCCCGAAGATGTTTCATCCTCTGCTCCCTCTGCGATGGCAAGATAAGGTCCGCAACCTTACCCTTGTAACGTGGATCAAGGAGGGTTGCCAGCCAGTATTGGTCCTTCTCCTTGATACCACGAATACGAGGATCCTTACGCAGGCTTTGCAGGATCAGGGAGGCCATGCAGCGTAGGTTTGCTGAGGCATTCGGTCCGGAGTCCTCTGGGTCACTAAGGACAACAACGTCCGCAGCCACCTCCTCCCAGCCACGTACAAGTCCATGTGTTCCTTGGGACTGATCCCTTAAAGACTGCTGATGCTGAGTGCCAGGCTCCACCTCCATACTGACACAATCTTCCTCCTCCTCCTCCTCCTCCTCCTCGTCCTCTTCCTGTGTGATCGGCGGGCACGCAGGAACACTGTCTGGATAAAGGGGGCCTTGAGAGCTAAGGAAGTCCTCCTCTTCCTGCCTCTGTTCTGCCTCAAGTGCCCTGTCCATTATTCCACGCAGCGTGTGCTCCAACAGGTGGACAAGGGGGACAGTGTCACTGATGCATGCACTGTCAGTGCTCACCATCCTCGTGGCCTCCTCGAATGGTGACAGGACAGTGCATGCATCCCTGATCATGGCCCACTGGCGTGGGGAAAAAAAACCAAGGTCCCCTGACCCTGTCCTGGTGCCATAGTCGCACAGGTACTCATTGATGGCCCTCTGCTGCGTGTGCAGCCGCTGCAGCATGGCCAACGTCGAGTTCCACCTGGTGGGCATGTCACAGATTAGGCGGTTCTTGGGCAGGTTAAACTCCTTTTGGAGGTCCGTCAGCCGAGCACTGGCATTATATGACCGGCGGAAATGCACACAGACTTTCCTGGCCTGCCTCAGGACATCCTGTAAGCCCGGGTACCTGCCCAAGAACCGCTGCACCACCAAGTTAAGGACGTGAGCCAAACAGGGCACATGGGTCAGTTGTCCCTGTCGGAGGGCAGAGAGGAGGTTGGTGCCATTGTCGCAAACCACCATTCCTGCCTTAAGTTGGCGTGGCGTCAACCACCTCTGAACCTGCCCCTGCAGAGCTGACAGAACCTCTGCCCCAGTGTGGCTCCTGTCCCCCAAGCACACCAGCTCAAGCACCGCATGGCATCTTTTGGCCTGCGTACTTGCGTAGCCCCTTGAACGCCTACGGAGCACCGCTGGTTCCGAGGAAGAGGCCATGGAGGAAGAAGAAGAGGAGGGGGTGGAGGAGAGAGGTGTGTCACAATCAGCATTTTGGAGGCGTGGTGGCGGAACAACCTCCAACACTACTGCACCTTGTCCTGCATCCTTCCCAGCTGCCAGCAGAGTCACCCAATGCGCCGTGAAACTTAAGTAACGTCCCTGTCCATGCCTGCTGGACCATGAGTCAGCGGTAATATGCACCTTACCGCTGACCGCCCTGTCCAGCGAGGCATGGACATTGCCTTCCACATGCCGGTAGAGAGCCGGAATCGCCTTCCGTGAGAAAAAGTGGCATTTGGGTACCTGCCACTGAGGAACCGCACATTCCACAAACTCACGGAAGGGGGCAGAGTCTACCAACTGAAAAGGCAGCAGTTGAAGTGCTAGCAATTTTGCCAAGCTAGCATTCAACCGCTGGGCATGTGGATGGCTGGGAGCAAACTTCTTTCGGCGGTGCAGCAGCTGGGGCAGGGAAATTTGCCTGGTACAATCTGACGTCGGTGTACCAAAAGCAGATTGCCCATAAGTACTTGGCTGTGACACACCTAATTCTACACCTTCATTCCTCTCACTGCAGGTCGCAGAGAGGACTGAAGGTCTAGTGGGGTTGGAAATCTCAGCTGATGAGGAGCAAGGAGAGATCGTCTTTGTTCTTTGGTGTGGGTCTTTTAGATACGCTTGCCAACGAACTGCATGGCAGGTCAACATATGTCTGGTCAAGCATGTGGTACCCAAGCGGGAGATGTTTTGGCCACGCGAGATACGCTTGAGACATATGTTGCAAATAGCAGCGGTGCGATCTGATGCACTCGTCTCAAAAAAGGCCCACACCAAAGAACTTTTTGAATAACGCGCAGAGACTGCAGCGCCCTGCACATGTGGAGCTTTGGGGTGTGATGCAGTCAATGTGCTGCCCTTAGGCTGGCCCCTGGAGGGCATCCTGCCTAGTTGGTGATGTGCCACCTCCTCCTCCTCCTCCTCCTCCTCCTCCTCTCTCCTATCAGGCACCCACGTTGAGTCAGTGACCTCATCATCCCCTCCCTCCTCATCACTGGAGCAAACCTGGCAGTATGCTGCAGCAGGGGGAGCATGACTGCCAGATTGCTGTCCTTCTTGGGCACCCCCTCTGTCCGTGCTCATGTTACTGCCTTCATTGAGCTCAGTATCATCATCAGAGCCTTCCAAACGCTGGGCATCCTCCTGGAGCATGTACCCAACACTGTGGTCAAACAGTTCGAGGGAATCCTCATGAGGACATGGTGGAGCTAGGGAAGGAGTCACTGATGACATTGAGCTGAGGGAAGAGGCCGCTGCTTTGCCAGACAAAGCACCCTGGGCATGGGTGAGAGAGGATGAGGAGGATGAGGACGGCTTGGTCATCCACTCGACCAAGTCTTCCGCATGTTGCGGCTCAACACGGCCAGCTGCCGAAAAAAAGGCCAAGCGTGTCCCATGGCCACGTGCTGATGAGGATGCACCGTCTCCACGACCAGCACTAGACACAGAGCCTGCTTGCCCTCTCTTATTGGCTTGTGACTGTCTGCCTCTCCTTCTTGGCCTTCCAGACATACTAATGGCCTGTAGCTGCACTAAGCTGGGATAGAACACCTGTAATTTTCTTCAGGTAGCTTTATATACTGTAACCAGACAAGCCTGCCTGTCAGTAGGAAGATAACAGGAACGGATCTAGCTGAACACTGTGAGCAGGACGTACTGCACTAAATGTATATAGCAGGAACGGATCTAGCTGAACACTGTGAGCAGGACGCACTGCACTGAATGTAAATAGCAGGAACGGATCTAGCTGAACACTGTGAGCAGGACGCACTGCACTGAATGTAAATAGCAAGAACGGATCTAGCTGAACACTGTGAGCAGGACGCACTGCACTGAATGTAAATAGTCTAGCTGCCTGACCGTGGTACTAATAGGATCAAAAAGAACACCTGTAATTTTCTTAAGGTAGCTTTATATACTGTAACCAGACAAGCCTGCCTGTCAGTAGGAAGATAACAGGAACGGATCTAGCTGAACACTGTGAGCAGGACACACTGTACTAAATGTAAATAGTCTAGCTGCCTGACCGTGGTACTAATAGGATCAAAAAGAACACCTGTAATTTTCTTCAGGTAGCTTTATATACTGTAACCAGACAAGCCTGCCTGTCAGTAGGAAGATAACAGGAACGGATCTAGCTGAACACTGTGAGCAGGACGTACTGCACTAAATGTATATAGCAGGAACGGATCTAGCTGAACACTGTGAGCAGGACGCACTGCACTGAATGTAAATAGCAGGAACGGATCTAGCTGAACACTGTGAGCAGGACGCACTGCACTGAATGTAAATAGCAGGAACGGATCTAGCTGAACACTGTGAGCAGGACGCACTGCACTGAATGTAAACAGCAGGAACGGATGTAGCTAAACACTGTGAGCAGGACGCACTGCACTGAATGTAAATAGCAGGAACGGATCTAGCTGAACACTGTGAGCAGGACGCACTGCACTGAATGTAAATAGCAGGAACGGATGTAGCTGAACACTGTGAGCAGGACGCACTGCACTAAATGTAAATACCAGGAACGGATCTAGCTGAACACTGTGAGCAGGACGCACTGCACTGAATGTAAATAGCAGGAACGGATCTAGCTGAACACTGTGAGCAGGACGCACTGCACTGAATGTAAATAGTCTAGCTGCCTGACCGTGGTACTAATAGGATCAAAAAGAACACCTGTAATTTTCTTAAGGTAGCTTTATATACTGTAACCAGACAAGCCTGCCTGTCAGTAGGAAGATAACAGGAACGGATCTAGCTGAACACTGTGAGCAGGACACACTGTACTAAATGTAAATAGTCTAGCTGCCTGACCGTGGTACTAATAGGATCAAAAAGAACACCTGTAATTTTCTTAAGGTAGCTTTATATACTGTAACCAGACAAGCCTGCCTGTCAGTAGGAAGATAACAGGAACGGATCTAGCTGAACACTGTGAGCAGGACACACTGTACTAAATGTAAATAGTCTAGCTGCCTGACCGTGGTACTAATAGGATCAAAAAGAACACCTGTAATTTTCTTAAGGTAGCTTTATATACTGTAACCAGACAAGCCTGCCTGTCAGTAGGAAGATAACAGGAACGGATCTAGCTGAACACTGTGAGCAGGACACACTGTACTAAATGTAAATAGTCTAGCTGCCTGACCGTGGTACTAATAGGATCAAAAAGAACACCTGTAATTTTCTTAAGGTAGCTTTATATACTGTAACCAGACAAGCCTGCCTGTCAGTAGGAAGATAACAGGAACGGATCTAGCTGAACACTGTGAGCAGGACACACTGTACTAAATGTAAATAGTCTAGCTGCCTGACCGTGGTACTAATAGGATCAAAAAGAACACCTGTAATTTTCTTCAGGTAGCTTTATATACTGTAACCAGACAAGCCTGCCTGTCAGTAGGAAGATAACAGGAACGGATCTAGCTGAACACTGTGAGCAGGACGTACTGCACTAAATGTATATAGCAGGAACGGATCTAGCTGAACACTGTGAGCAGGACGCACTGCACTGAATGTAAATAGCAGGAACGGATCTAGCTGAACACTGTGAGCAGGACGCACTGCACTGAATGTAAATAGCAGGAACGGATCTAGCTGAACACTGTGAGCAGGACGCACTGCACTGAATGTAAATAGCAGGAACGGATCTAGCTGAACACTGTGAGCAGGACGCACTGCACTGAATGTAAATAGCAGGAACGGATCTAGCTGAACACTGTGAGCAGGACGCACTGCACTGAATGTAAATAGCAGGAACGGATCTAGCTGAACACTGTGAGCAGGACGCACTGCACTGAATGTAAATAGCAGGAACGGATCTAGCTGAACACTGTGAGCAGGACGCACTGCACTGAATGTAAACAGCAGGAACGGATGTAGCTAAACACTGTGAGCAGGACGCACTGCACTGAATGTAAATAGCAGGAACGGATCTAGCTGAACTCTGTGAGCAGGACGCACTGCACTGAATGTAAATAGCAGGAACGGATGTAGCTGAACACTGTGAGCAGGACGCACTGCACTAAATGTAAATACCAGGAACGGATCTAGCTGAACACTGTGAGCAGGACGCACTGCACTGAATGTAAATAGCAGGAACGGATCTAGCTGAACACTGTGAGCAGGACGCACTGCACTGAATGTAAATAGCAGGAACGGATCTAGCTGAACACTGTGAGCAGGACGCACTGCACTGAATGTAAATAGCAGGAACGGATCTAGCTGAACACTGTGAGCAGGACGCACTGCACTGAATGTAAATAGCAGGAACGGATCTAGCTGAACACTGTGAGCAGGACGCACTGCACTGAATGTAAATAGCAGGAACGGATCTAGCTGAACACTGTGAGCAGGACGCACTGCACTGAATGTAAATAGCAGGAACGGATCTAGCTGAACACTGTGAGCAGGACGCACTGCACTGAATGTAAATAGCAGGAACGGATCTAGCTGAACACTGTGAGCAGGACACACTGCACTAAATGTAAATAGTCTAGATAGAAGATAACAGGAACGGATCTAGCTAAACTGAATACAGTGTATATATATATATGCAACACCTGGGATGCATATATATACACAATACACTGTAAGTGCAGCTAACTGACTGACTGTTCTGCCTAATCTATCTAACTCAAATCAAATGACACTGTCTCTCTCTCTCTCTATCTCTCAGCACACCGGAACACACACTACACAGGGCCGCCGTGCAGGCGGCCTTATATAGTGTGGGGTGTGTACTAAATCCCCTGAGCCATAATTGGCCAAAGCCACCCTGGCTTTGGCCAATTACAGCTCTCTCTACTGACGGCGCTGTGATTGGCCAAGCATGCGGGTCATAGTGCATGCTTGGCCAATCATCAGCCAGCAATGCACTGCGATGCCGCAGTGAATTATGGGCCGTGACGCGCCACACGAATTTGGCGCGAACGGCCCATATCGTTCGCAATTCGACGGACGGTCGAACAGCCGATGTTCGAGTCGAACATGGGTTCGACTCGAACACGAAGCTCATCCCTAATTGTCACCACTGTGCCCCCAAAAGCAGCTACTGTGCCCCCAAAGGCAGCCACTGTGCCCCCAAACACAGCCACTGTGCCCCCAAACACAGCCACTGTGCCCATCAATAGCTGCCACTGTGCACATCAAACGCACCACTATGCCCATCAATTGTCACCACTGTACCCCCAAACGCAGCCACTGTGCCCCCAAACGCAGCTACTGTGCCCCCAAACACAGCCACTGTGCCCCCAAACACAGCTACTGTGCCCATCAATAGCTGCCACTGTGCACATCAAACCCACCACTATGCCCATCAATTGTCACCACTGTGCCCCCAAACGCAGCCACTGTGCCCCCAAACGCAGCCACTGTGCCCCCAAACACAGCCACTGTGCCCCCAAATGCAGCCACTGTGCCCCCAAACACAGCCACTGTGCCCATCAATAGCACCACTATGCCCATCAATTGTCACCACTGTGCCCCCAAACGCAGCCACTGTGCCCCCAAACACAGCCACTGTGCACATCAAACGCACCACTATGCCCATCAATTGTCACTATTGTGCCCCCAAACGCAGTCACTGTGCCCCCAAACGCATCTACTGTGCCCCCAAACACAGCCACTGTGCCCCCAAACGCAGCTACTGTGCCCATCAATAGCTGCCACTGTGCCCCCAAACACAGCCACTGTGCCCATCAATAGCTGCCACTGTGCACATCAAACGCACCACTATGCCCATCAATTGTCACCACTGTGCCCCCAAACGCAGCCACTGTGCCCCCAAACGCAGCTACTGTGCCCCCAAACACAACCACTGTGCCCCCAAACACAGCCACTGTGCCCATCAATAGCTGCCACTGTGCACATCAAACGCACCACTATGCCCATCAATTGTCACCACTGTGCCCCAAAACGCAGCCACTGTGCCCCCAAACGCAGCTACTGTGCCCCCAAACACAGCCACTGTGCCCATCAATAGCTGCCACTGTGCACATTAAATGCACCACTATGCCCATCAATTGCCACCACTGTGCCATCAAACGCAGCCACTGTGCCCATCAAACGCAGCCACTGTGCCCATCAAATGCACCACTGTGCACATCAAACGTAGCCATTGTGCCCATCAAACGCAGCCACTGTGCCCATCAATTGTCACCACTGTGCCCATCAATTGTCACCACTGTGCCTCCAAATGCAGCCACTGTGCCCCCAAACGCAGCCACTGTGCCCCCAAACGCAGCCACTGTGCCCCCAAACACAGCCACTGTGCCCCCAAACACAGCCACTGTGCCCCCAAACACAGCCACTGTGCCCCCAAACACAGCCACTGTGCCCATCAATAGCTGCCACTGTGCACATCAAACGCACCACTATGCCCATCAATTGTCACCACTGTGCACATCAAACATAGCCATTGTGCCCATCAAACGCAGCCACTGTGCCCATCAAACGCAGCCACTGTGCCCATCAAACGCAGCCACTGTGCCCATCAAACGAGGCCACTGTGACCATCAATTGCCACCACTGTGCCATCAAACGCAGCCACTGTGCCCATAAAACGCAGCCACTGTGCCCATCAATTGCCACCACTGTGCCATCAAACGCAGCCACTGTGCCCATTAATTGCTGCCACTGTGCCCATCAAACGCAGCCACTGTGCCCATCAATTGCCGCCACTTTTCTATCAAATGCCTCCACTGTTCCCATCAAATGCTGCCACTGTGCCCATCAAACACAACCACTGTGCCCATCAATTGAAAGAGGAAGGGGTGTGGCCTTGACAGGAAGGGGTGGGTCATATTTAAATGAGGGGGCGTGAGTTAAGTCAGGCCTAGGGCAGCACAAAACCTAAATACACCACTGAGTGTATGTCAGGTAGGTAGGTAAGTTTAGTGGTCAGCATTGATGGGCACTGGTAAGCCAGGCAGCAACCAGCAAGTCAGCGTACCCCCGCCACACAACCCCTTCGCCCAACCAAAAAAACCCAGCGCCACTAGAGGCCCCCCCCGTGCCGGCCTTGGACTTCGGGCTGAAGCCCCTGGTCTTTTTGCCACCTAGCAACGCCCCTGGTAGTGGTTAAAAAAAAGCACTTGTGGGTTTAACCAATCTTGTTTGTTTTTTTTGTACAATTCTCCTTTAATGGGGTGTGGCAAGGGGTGTGTCCTATGCCTGCATACTTTTGCTGATAGGTGTCCCTCATTCCCATCTCAAAAAGTTGGGAGGTATGATTGTGTGCTCATGGTCATTATCATTATGATGATGAGAGCACAGCAGGTGCTCTATGGCTCTGTCAGTGTAACATGACTGTTGGGTGCTGACTTTCCTGGTATATGGCTGTACTGTGTGTTACAGACTATAACACAGCACAGCCATAACAAAATCAGCACCACACAGTCATGTTACACTGACAGAGCCATAGAGCACCTGCTGTGCTCCCATCATCATAATAATAATGACCATGAGCACATAGTGAGATGCTACATTACATATGTGATGGGTAGGGACAGTAAACACACACAGCCACGATGCATTTTTACCACCCCCAAACCACTCCCCTTTGATAACCTTTCACCCAAGCTTTGCAATCAGGTCCACCTGTCAGTTTTTCATGCAGACCTGATTGAAAGCTCCATATAAGTTTACAGGTATGAATTGACTTGTGTGCATTTAGATCCGCCTACCTCCGTGTCCATTCAGGTTAAAAAAAAATGGAAAAGAACATCCTTTTCTATTTTTCCAGACCTAAATGTGACAGATCAGATGTAGCCTGATGTAAATGGACACAAGTCTGTGGTGTATGGGGACACAAACTGAATGGGCACAGATGTCAAAACACTGACATCTCTCCCATTCAGGTGCAGTTATGATTGCTGGGGCGCTGTAAATGTTACATGTTCCAGCTCCTGCCACCAGACATCCCCCCCTGACAGTGTGGGGGCAGTGGTGGAGCCAGAGGTGGGGTTGTGGGTGGGGTCAAGTGGGCCCTGTCAGGTAGGCTGTATGGGGCCCCATGATTTCTAACAGCGGCCCTGGCTACACCTATTCTTTGTGGAGCAGCAACAGCATTCTTCTTTACACAGGACACTACGAGTACACTTTTCTACTCACTGTTTGTTAAGACATCACCAGGCTACTTCACCTCCTCCTGTTTACCAGGATATCTCAACTACATCACTAGAGCTAGCTGAAGACAACAAGGTTTCTTTCTTCTGACTACAACATATCCCCCCCCCCCCACAATAAGGGATTAAAGCAGTTAGTGCCATAACGACAAGAATCTTCACCCAGGACTCTATATGCTAATTGAGTGGGTCCAAGTACCTAAGGGTTTAATAGTCTCATCAATTTAAGAACAGTGTTGTAACTTCCTGTCCTATCTGATCTGTGGTGTTGAGGCACAGGAGGGAGCGGTATAAGAAAGGTCATTGCTTTGCCTTCTTCCTGCCTGTTCACATAGGTATTCTGTTCTACTGTCTCATATTACTGTTATTGTTCTAGTGAAACTTTTTCTAGGGCTAAGCTTATGTTACTGGATTCTAATGTTTCTAACTTCTCAGTAAACAAGACTCAACTATTTCACTTAAATTTTGTATGTGTCTCTAATTATCCCGATTATCACCAAAAATGTCTGAATCCAGGGTGTCAGAGGACTTGCAAGGTCGGGGCAACCAGTGGGGTACAGATTCAGTAAGCATCCCTTACAGGGGTATCGCTACATAATATTTAGTCTGTAGGAAAGTTATAGAGTCTGCAAACTATGGTATATATATATATAACAACATTTGAAAATTGACCAATCCTGATGTACTGTTGTGGAAGTGATCAGGGGGACCAACGGGAGACAGTATATATACAGCCTATTTTTTTTTTAATTTTCCAACTTTTTTCTTTTTTTACACAATGTGACCAGAGCAGTGCAGTGTTACCATGGTGACACTGTACAACGCTGGGAGGTGATCAAGATTTTTTAACACAATAATTGCTTTAACCAGTGAACGTCATTGTTATAAGCAATATTTTTTTTTAAATGGCATCCATTCATTGCCTTTGTGTACTACTGTGATAGCTGTGATTTGCCACAGCTATTACATGGTACAGATGCACTGTGATTGGTCCTGCCTGTACCATATGGCCAATAAGATCAATCACAGAGATCATCACAATAGTACACAATGAATGGCTATAAATGAAATCCATTCATTGTGGGCAACTTACATGTGATTGGTCACAGCGATCACATGGTAGTGCAGCAGCTAGAGCATGCTGGAGGAGCACGCTTGGAAAACGTTATATGACATCCACCCAGAATAGCAGTGCTCTCGCTTGGCCATTTTTTTTTTTTTTTACAATAGGTTGGGTGGTATCATGTACCTGGGTGTATTCGAACCTGGATGTTCCTAGTCCCACAGCTGCAGTTTTGCTTGTTGTGCCACAGAAGAGCTCTGGAGTTATGGCTATGTTCTCTCAGTTTGGTGCATTACATTGGACTCACTAGCCCCATCTGATGCCAGCTGTGGACAATCTACAATCAAAGTAGCCCATAAATGGCAGCACTTCCTATCTCTCAGTGCCCGTTTGTGTGGACTAGCTCCCTGGAAGTTGTGACTCTGAATACTGTATATGAATTTCTACCTGAATTCCTGACTACTCTCTAGCCTGCTAATTTTGTACTTCACCACCGCTCGTGTATGACTTTTGCCTGCCTGACCACTTTTGGATTTCGATCGTGTACCGCTTTGCCTGATCTGTTGCCAACCTGATCTGCCTGACTAAGTTTTTGCCTGAATCCTCAGCACACAAGCTCCACTTCGGACACTACCTATCACAGGTACCTTACAGGTGGGAGGTAATTAATGTTTAGGATTCGTCTGAGTGTCCAAACAGCACATGTTCGATCTAAACTTAGGTTCTCAATTCATCCCCAGTGGAGGAAAAGTTTTTATTTGAGGCTGGTGGACTTTAATGGTACCATAACAATTAAAGTGGATGTAAACCCAATGTCATCCTTTCTAAACTACTGCCATAGGGGTTATTTATAAGGATATACATGCCTCCTGCATGCACCTTTACCTGTCAAATGTCTCCCTCTGTCTGTTATGTTACGGGTGGCACAGTGGTATAGTGGGTAGCACTCTCACCTAGCAGTAAAAAGGGTCACTAGTTCAAATCCCAACCACGGCACTATCTGCCTGGAGCTTGCGTGTTCTCCCTGTGCCTGCGTGGGTTTCCTCTGGGTACTCCGGTTTCCACCCACACTCCAAAGACGTGCTGGTAGGTTAATTGGCTTCTGTCCAAAATTGGCCCTAGTAAATGAATGTGAGTTGAGGACCTTGGATTGTGGGTTCCTTGAGAGTAGGGACCAATGTATGTGTGGAGCGCTGTGTACATTGACAGCACTACATGGGTAACTTAAATAAATAGGGATAATTGTAGCCATGCACCCACACTCACTGAGGTTGAACTGGATGCACTGGTGTCTTTATTCAACCTTACTAACTATGTAACTATGAGTGCTGAAAAACTGCAGATTCTGTGGGTGGGGCTGTTGTCTGGAGCTTGGTGGGTGGAGTTGTGATGTCAGTAGACTCCCCGCCCACCTCTACACTCCCCTTGTCAATATACATTTTCTTCTGTTTATTTCTTACACTGAACTTCTGCTATGATCTCTAACATCCAGTGAAAAGACAGGAAAATAACCACATGACTTCAGCATGCCAAATCATGCTGAGGTGTGTAACAGCCAATCCTTGCAGAGCTGCTGAAGAAAGAAGTGGGGGTGGGAATTAAAAAATAATGCATGTCTTAGGCTAGTGCACGAGATGTAAATCACCTGTCACTCACAGCAAGGGGGAAGATTTGATAAAGTTTTTCTCTGTCAAGTTTTATCTCACTGAACAATAAAAGGGGATTGCTCAGAGCTGGATTAACTCTTTGTGGCAAGACTGGGCTCAAATGATAGGAAATCTTATACTCTACATTATGACATAGAACATTTTTTTTTTACTGTATATAAAACAGAGTTTTATTGAATTGACATCAATAAATTTAAAACATACAAATTTAAGAGAGCAACTCTGTCTATCTAAACATAAGAGGTGCAACTGATGGTAATACCAGTTCAGCAAATTTTAATTATGCTGACATGCTCAACATGTTTTGCGTAAATTCACCGCTTCTTCAGGATCTTTTGTTTACATAATAATGTATTAAAGGAACAGAGATAGTGTATAGTACTATAGAGTAGAAAAAGAAAAATACATTAATCATCATAAACAGGATATAACATCACAAAAAATGACAACATAATCACAAAGTAATGGTGAGCACAATATCCCTCCCCAAAGGTGATCATGGCCCTAACACGGAGCAGCAACATGATTTGCAGTCCACATGTATATCCTCATTTCTCATTGACATGTGGAGACTACGCCATTGGACAGCATAGGATATAACAGATCCATCTACACAGAACCCAGAGTTGGTTCGCTGGCGTGTTTAGATCAAGCTTAATTGCAAGGTCACACACAATATCACTACAGCGGTGGAAGAATTGTGGATGAAATTTGGTTATTGATTTTCACAAGCACTACAACATTTTATCATCACAGCAAGATTTAAAGCATGTTATATGGACTTTAATGTAATTTTTGTTTATTGTACTAATTGATTATGTCACTTAGCACTTTGACACTCTATTTTATATTGATTTAATCGATTTATGTCTAGTTATTGATTTTTTTTGGGGACTATATTTAGCACAGTTAACTTATTTTTATTTGGTATTGCATATTGACACTAGCTTAGTACATGGGTGTGTGGGACGTGATAGAATAAAGGTAAAAGCCCCACTGAATCCACATCACCATATATTGAATTAACAAGCATTAACTGGTTCGTCTATCAGACGAGATACCTCCTGTTGTACCAGTAGTTAACTATGAAACTAAATGATGAGGAAAAAGAGATGTCACCCGAACTGTAGGAGGGTCAGCCACAGACTATATGCAAAAAATTGTAAGACTTTATTGATGAAACAAAATTGGATAAAAGGCATTAGTTTCACCCGAGGCGGTACAAAACACGCACCCCCTCTAGTGTACCACGCTCTCACATGTACCAATGAACAATTTACAGCTGTAACACAAAAAGACATAAAAAGTCAATAAAAACCACTAAGCTCAAATAGCCGCCTATAAACTCCACAATCCAGGTACCACTCTTAAAAGGGGGGAATTAATGGACACAAAGTTGGAAAATTATTCATATAAGACATCCCGTGGCTGTTTAGTAGAGTTGTCTGCCAATTAATAATTGGTAGCCGGGGGGCGTGACCGGAAGCCGACCTGAATGGACGTGTGAGCCTTTAGCTCCCTCTCAGCCCACCGCTACAAGGCCTAAATAGGGGACTTTTCTACGCCTGCATGTGGGTGGATCGCGGACAACCTCAGCCTCCGCCCGGCACTTCGGCGACACTCAGAGGCTACTTCTCACCTCCTTCCATGCCGGCCGGCGGGACGGACAAAATGGCGCCAGCGGACTTCTCCGCCTCCTCCACGAGGGCTCCGCTATCAGGATACCAGGCTCTGATCCATCCACAGGAATCCCCCACAATGGAATGGATGTCGCCCGGCCCGCAGGCCACAATGAAGGGCACAGTGAGTCTCTCTCCCCACCCTATGTCCCAGGAGACACCGCTCCAGGGGACACAGACCGCCACACTAGGCCTCACTGGAGCCTCCTGCACACAGTGCACAGACGCCTTCCCCCGGCTGCTGCGGACGGCTTCCGACCCGGGGGTCTCGGCAGTAGTGCCCAGCTCCCCTACCTCCTCAGAGGATTCGGAGGACTTTCCCCCCTGCCTGCCCCCCTTTACACGCAGGACTCGGAGATTACTCCCACCGGCAATGCATGCCACAACAGGCCTATGACCAGGCCCCAGCTTCTCCTAAGGAACAAAGACAATCTCGCTTGGGGGTCCAGGCTTAACAGGGGGGGTCGGGATCGTGTCACCACCTATGCTCAGATTGTTGGCCCCCCGAATTGCAAAGGCGATCCTCTATACAGCCCCAGCCCTCAGGGGAGAACACCATATGGGGCTTTCAGCCGAAGCGTGCAGCCCAGGCCCAGCCAGAGACTTTCCTGCAACATCAACAAACACCTGTCTCTCAATATGCCCCACGCCAGGTGACACCAGACTCTCATATCCAATCTCATCTTTCATGGCATGACTACCTCCAGGTCATTCCGACCAAAGAGGATTTTAAACAAATAATTGAGGATGTTAAGTCTACCTGCCGAGCCGAAATACAGGTACTTCAAGTTAACTTTAAACACCTAGCTGACAGGGTGGAGATGGCGGAGGAAGAAATTCAGGAAACCAAATTAGCAGTACATCGCACCCAACTGCAGGGTGCAGATCATCGCATGCTTTTGAGGGATATGCAATCGCATCTAGAGGATTTGGACAATAGGGGGCGCAAGAACAACATTCGAATCAGGGGTTTACCCCTATCAGAAGGACCAGAAGACTTACATGACACCCTGCAAACCCTATTTAATGGCCTCTTGGGAGATCCCCCAAACAAACCCATAGAAATGGACAGAGCCAAGGGACCGCTTTCTAAACCACGAGATGTTATCTGCAAGGTCAACTCATATCCGCTAAAAGAGGATATCATGCGAAAAGCCCGATCCACTAGGAAAGTGGTCTTCGCCAATACCCAAATCCAGCTTTACCCAGATCTATCATGGATCACGTTGCAGAAACACAGGCTCCTAAAACCTCTCCTCCTTCTGCTGCAGGAAAAAGACATTGCCTATCGATGGGGTTTCCCCTTTAGTCTGACAGCAAGGAAGGACGGACAATCTGCTGTACTGCGATACCCTGAAGACCTGGAGGTTTTTTGTGACACACTGGGGCTCTCTGTCCCCCGGCTCCAGGATTGGGACTTGCTGGCCACTCCACCCCCTCCTCTCTCGATCTGGCAGAGGGTCCCTCCGACTAAACGTTCCCGGGGTCAAAGTTCGCCTCAAAAATCTGCCAAGCCTAAAGACTGTAGAGATGAAGTTCCCTGTACTTGATTCTCACAAGAGCTTCCCCAAAGCTACTTACCTTGGTTCACCCATTACCAAATGTTTCAAATTCCCCTAGGCCTCCATACTGTTTTTTCTTTTTCCTGCAAAATTTATTGGGCGCTTCTAATCGAAGAACTGAGAGTGGTTGCTCTTCCGCTCACTGGACCCCCTGTGGTTTACTCCCTAGAATTCCTTAATAGTTTAACTTCCTTACGTCCCCCCAGCTTGTTGTTTTCACTTCGGACCGGTGGTACCTATTGGAACTCAGTTAACCCTGCATCTTGCAGGATATGCAGAAATTATATGCAATGTTTATTATGCACATTGTTAATCTGTCTTTATCTTTTCTCTCTATTCTCACTTCTCCTTTCCTTATCCCTCCTTCAGCTCATTTCAGGATCCTGACAACCTTCCAGACAGCCCCTCGGTTCTCGGCATCCTCCATATCTTGGCGATTTGGCACTCGGGCAGCTGGATCAGATAAGTATCTTTTTTCTTGCACATACCCAGCACTATGGCTAAAGTAATGTCATTGAATGTCCATGGATTAAACTCCAACAGGAAGAGACATCTGGCGTTTACTGAGTGTAGGCACTCAGGAGCAGATATTATTATGCTTCAGGAGACTCACTTTAACAAAGGGGACTCCTTTACGTTCACCTCCAGACGATACTCCCAAATTTATCAGGCGTTTAATCCTCGTAAACGCGCAGGAGTGGCCATCCTTTTCAAACGGGGTTCACCCTTTCAATGCTCAGAATCTTATATTGACCCACGAGGTCATTATATTATATTACGTGGTCAATAACAGTCTCAGGCGGTTACTATATGTAACCTCTGTGCCCCAAATACCCATCAGATCAACTTCCTTACTAAAGTATTTGCACGCCTGTTCCGAACGCCCCATGAATTTCTGATAGTTGGTGGAGACTTTAATTTGTCCCACTCATCGGTACATGACCGCCACATGGTAGACCCCCGGAACTCACAGAACAGGGCAGCCAGAGAATCAAAACTCTTTAGATAGATCACTAGACGGTATGCCCTGTTTGACTCTTGGCGAGCCTTTCACCCTGGGGACAGACAATACACGTTCTACTCTGCACCCCATCGCACGCACTCCCGATTTGACTATCTCTTTGTAAATAATGCTACCTTGCGGGTCGTTAACGATACACGGAACCACCCGATCTCCTGGTCAGATCATGCCCCCATTTTCATGACATTGAACTTGGGCGCCTTAAACCGTAGACCTTGCCACTGGCAACTCAACACTTTTCTCCTACAGCACCCTCCTTCCAAAATGGAGCTAGACTCGACATTGCAGTACTATTTTATCGAGAATACAACCACAGGGGTTTCTCCTTCCATCCTTTGGGAAGCCCATAAGGCAGTCCTCCGGAGCCGGTGTATTACACTAGCCTCGGCTATGAAGAAAGATCCTATGGCTGCTAAGGTGCGGACCGAGCGGGAGCTTAGGGTGTTGGAACGGAATCTGCAGATTTCTCTGTCGACACAGCTTCTTAAAAAAATCGTATGTCTACGCACAACTCTTAAAGATTTGGCTATTGGCAAAGTGGAAAAAGCGTTACGGGAAATGAAACAGCTCTATTATGACAAGGGTAATAAGGCTCACTCCCTCTTGGCTCTCAAATTGACTGAACGCTCAAACGCAAAAACTCCTCATCAAACAAATAACACGGAGGGTGACCTAATCTCCCATCTCCATGATATAACTCAAGTCTTCGCAGAATTTTATACCAAGTTATATAATAACTCTGAGATCCCTCATGACTCTACTCCCCCCGAACTTACTGACAGACTGACCCAGTATCTAGAACGAACTGGGATTCCCCGACTTAAGGCCTCGGACCTTCTTTCACTTAATGCAGACATATCTGAGAAGGAAATTACCTCTACTGTTAAGTCCCTGCCCACCCGTAAATCTCCAGGCCCTGACAGACTTATATATGAATACTATAAAACTTTTGTTTATTTAATGCTTTTCTCCAACAAACACCCATACCCTCTGACATGCAGAGGTCCTTCCTCACAATAATCCCAAAGCCAGATAAGGACCCTGCACTTTGCGCCAGTTACAGGCCGATAGCATTCCTGAATTCCGATCTAAAAATCTTTACAAAACTCCTTTCTATACGACTGAATGCAATATTGCCATCCCTGATACATAAGGATCAGGTAGGCTTTGTTCCCCTACGTCAAGCGGGATATAACACGAGACGGGTCATTAATTTGATAGATGTGGCGAACAGGGAGGGTCAAGAGTCCCTGGTCTTGGGACTAGACGCAGAAAAGGCATTTGATCGCCTTGGCTGGCCCTTCCTGTTCGCCACGTTAAAACGCATGGGCTTTCGGGGGGCCTTTCTAAGGGCTATCCAACACTTTTACACTAACCCTACATCCCAGGTTAAGACCCCTTTTGCTATGTCCTCCACCTTTTCGATAGCAAATGGTACACGCCAGGGATGTCCGCTCTCTCTGTTATTGTTTGCATTGTGTATAGAGCCCCTGGCGGCATCCATTCGCGGAAATCCGAACATAAGGGGGGTTTCGGTTTGAGGGAGGGAGTTTAAATTGGCCTTGTTCGTGGACGATATCATACTTACCCTTACTCAACCTCGGATATCACTGTCGAATCTAAATGCCAAACTGGACACCTGCAAATCCCTCTCCGGATACAAAATTAATGCATCCAAATCAGAAGCACTGCCAATTAACATTCCGGTTACAGAAGTGCAACATCTACAGTAATGTTTTCCTTATCACTGGAAGACTTCAGCCCTGAAATACTTAGGGGTCCAAATTACCCAGTCTTACGCATCCTTATATCAAGCCAACTTCCCACCCCTCTTCCGCCACAAAAGAGACCTTATACAAAAATGGAAAACCCATCATATTTCCCTTTTGGGCAGAGTGGCGTCTGTAAAGATGACCATTCTCCCCAAACTTTTGTGCCTCTTCCAGACACTGCCCATTCCAGTACCTTATGGACAACTGCAGAAGCTCCAGGCAGACCTAGTGCGATTTGTCTGGAATTACAAGAGACACAGAATACCCCTATCAGTACTAGTTGCATCCCGAACAGATGGGGGGTTGGCATTCCCTGACCTGGTGAAATATTACCAAGCATCTCAACTGCAGGCTATTACCTCCTGGTTTCCCCAATGGGCATATAATAAATGGGTGGAAATTGACAAGATATGGCTAGCTCCTATACATCCAAACAGTCTGCTATGGAGTGCGAGCGCGAAGGTGGACCCGGAGAGACTCCTGGGGTCAATGACCCTACTTAGGTCGCTCTGGAGAAGACTATCTCGTGTCCATGGGCTCAGCTCAGAGCAGTCACTTCTCACCTCCTTTCTCTATAACCCTGACCTGCCTGCCGGTTTAACACGCCAGATGTCTCTCCCCTGGGCAACACAGAACCTTTTTCATATGGGCCACTTGGTGGATCCCAGGACCCGTGAAATGTTATTGTTTGCCCAATTACAGACAAAACATGACTTACCTCGCCAGGTGTTTTATGGATATCTGCAGATACGCCACTATGCCCAGTCTATTGCCCCGAACCTCCAATTTTCAGCCCCATCCCCCTTTGAGAGCATAGTCTTGGAGGGTACAGGACGCCGAGGCTTGATATCTGATATCTATAGGTTGCTTAACTCCCATTCCATTACCACCCACGGCAAACATGCGTACATGCTTCGCTGGGAGAAAGTCCTGGGGGAAGTGATCCCAGAGGGGACGTGGCGGGCGATCTGGTCTCAGGCGGCAAAGAGCTCCTATTGTACCCTCTATAAAGAGAACTCATATAAAATTCTCTATTTTTGGTACCTGACAACGGACGTTCTTCATGTCATATATCCCTCATGCTCAGATCGGTGCTGGTGCTGTGAAAAAGGCACTCTCTACCATATATACTGGAGTTGCTCCAGGATTGTCCCTTTTTGGACGGAGACGCAACTATTGCTGTCCCGCTTACTGGGTGTGCAAGTCTCCATGACCCCAAAACTATTTTTGCTAGGGGTGTCTCCCTTACGGATTTCTAAGCCCTCTAAAAAACTGCTAAGACACATTTTGACGGCTGCTCGATGCCTGGTTGCCCTTCACTGGAAAAGACGTCCCCCCCCCCTCCCAGGAGGACCTTTATACCAGAATAAAAGATGTAGAACTAATGGAAAAGATGACAGCTAGACTACAAGACAGGCTAGAAGCACACAATAAGGTCTGGGAGGAATGACATAGTCATGAGGATCCGCCTTGAGCTGAGGGTCGAACCCCCTCCCCTATCCCTCATACCTTCCTTTCCTATCCTCTCTCTAGTCTTATTCTTCTCTGCAATCTCTACATCATCTTTCTTATCCTCTTTCACTCTTTTCTCTCTGCATTTTACTAGCTATATAATAGCATGTAATAGATGTTGTTTAAGAATTCATAATCTAAGCGTTAGATCAGATATGATGGCATGTCACTTACAATGCTATGCTTGGATACAATGTGTGCATAGGCTGAACTGTGACTGTTATGTTGACTTTTGTACATTCCAATGCGTAAGCTATGTCTATCTTATGCTTTATAATCAAAACAAAATAAAAATTTTATTTGAAAAAAAAAAAAAAATTGGTAGCCGTGTCATGCATTGCTATACATTTCTTGCTGTCCACAAGCCGACTACTGGTGCAGAAAGCCGGGATACTAATTGAATTTGTTTCACTCCCTAATCTTGTTGGATGATAGACGTAGACCAGACTTGCATTTAGAACCCATGTATTGCAGACCGTTCCATAAAATGAGGGCTGCAAAAGGATGTCACCCTGTGATTATGGATAACTGCATAGTCTAACAAAAAACAGGTCATATAGGGATAAATGATTCCAATCCCTTCCTTCCTCTGAAACAGAAAGATTTGAAGCTCAAAGTGCAAATGCCAATAGATCGCAGACAATGTAGCAGAAACATTCAGATGCATTGAAAAGTCTCTCAATTAAATAGCAACATCCCTCCGCGTGTGTCCATTCATTGACATAACAGGCGGGGTGTAACAGCTGAGACTATTGTGTGAAGGTAAGCAGAGCGGTATCCAATATAGTCTCTAAGATATCGCTTTGGTATATATAAAGTATGAAGAGTTCACCTTAGGTGCTTACCACTCCTTTAGCCGTTGTGTTTATGGCAGCAATTTCCAAAGGGCTCTATATCCCCTTCCCGCCGACCGTACCCACATATGCGTACTCGGCTTTCTGGGGTTATACCGGGATGATGCCTGCATCTGCAGGCATCATCCCAGTACCGTTGTTTACAGCGGGCGATCGGCTACCCGTGTATAACAACCGATGCGGCTAAAAGCCGCTCGGTTGTTATACCGGAGGAGCGGGATGGGACATCCCCCCCCTCCCGCCGCTGTTACCGGGCCTCCCGTGCAATCGGGAAGCCCGGTGTCCAATCGGGTCCTTTCGGCGGCTGGGGGTGGGCTGGAACAAAGCTGTGAGTGGCTTCGTTCCAGCCTTCTTGTTGTAAACGCGGAAGCGACGTCATGACGTCACTTCCCGTTTACTCGGCTGCCAATGGCGCCGAATTTTAAAAAGTACACCGTATTCAGAATCGCCATTTTCGGCGATCTGAATACTTTGAAGTGTAAAGGAGGGATGGGGGGTCTTTTAGACCCCCGATCTCTCCATAAAGAGTACCTGTCACCACCTATTACTGTCACAAGCGATGTTTACATTCCTTGTGACAGCAATAAAAAAAAAAAAATTTTAAAACACAATTTATAAAGTAAAAAAAAAATAAAGTAAAAAAAAAAAATAAACATTTTTTTAAAGTGCCCCTGTCCCCGCGAGCTCACGCAGCGAAGAAAAAGCATACGGAAGTCGCGCCTGCATATGTAAACGGTGTTCAAATCACACATGTGAGGTATCGCCACGATCGTCAGAGCAAGAGCAATAATTCTAGCCCTAGACCTCCTCTGTAACTCTAACCTGGTAACCGTAAAAAATTTTTAAAGCGTCGCCTATGGAAATTCATAGGTACCGTAGTTTGTCGCCATTCCACGAGTGCGTGCAATTATAAAGGGTGACATGTTTGGTATCTATTTACTCGGCGTAACATCAATTTCACATTATACAAAAAAATTGGGGTAACTTTACTGTTTGGATTTTTTAAAATTCATGAAAGTGTCCCTTTTCCAAAAATTTGCGTTTAAAACACCGCTGCACAAATACCGTGTGATAAAAAATATTGCAACAATCGCCATTCTATTCTCTAGATTCTCTGCTAAAAAAGTATATATAATGTTTGGGGGCTCTAAGTAATTTTCTAGCAAAAAATATGTATTTTAACTTGTAAACACCAAATTTCAAAAATAGGCTTAGTCATGAAAGGGATATATTCCCTCTGCACGTCTTCACTCACACCTGTTGTTTAATTGTCTGCTGGTAAAACAGGATTTGTTTCCTTTACATCAGTGAAATAGCCAACGATGAATGCCTCTTTATTTGTGGGCCCAGACCTGGAAAGTATCCCCGCACAGCAGCCAAAGCAGCCTGGGGGAGCTCCAGACATGGATGGGGCCCGGGCAGCTGGGTTGCTCGGGAAACCCAGGCCCCCTACATGTGTATGGGGTGTCCCTCCTCTGATGCCCTGGCTCCACTGTAAACAAAGGCAGCTTTTCAGATGTCACCAACAAATTCACACTGCTTTTACTTCTGTTGAGCCCATACAAAATACTAAATGCAAGGCCCTAACAAAATAAAAACAAATAAAATAAAGCTGAAGGATGAAAAAAATAACTAAAAAAAACAAAAACACAGAAACACTACAAGCAAAATGTTACTAAACCCAGGACCCTGAATTCACTATATCTGGTCTCCCACAGTACGCAGAACATGAAAATTGTATTATTTATAAATATATTAAATATAAACTGCTAAATACCCCTTAAGTTCCACAGTGACAACATGCATGATTTACTGCATATACAGATTGATTTTACTGTTGTGGGTTTAGTAACACTTTAACTCCCACACATCTACAAAGGACATATAGTGTGTGGAACTCATCACTTGCCAAAGCATTGGCCAGTGGCAAGGCTGTCTTTAAGGCAGGGCAAAAGGGGCAACTGCACTTGGCCCTGTCATTGTTGTGAGGCCCAAAGCAGCTGCCTCATACTTGCCAACTATCCCAGTTTAAATTCCTTCATCCCTTGAGGTTTGAGTCCCATGCTGTGTCCTGATATCTCAGTGTGAAGTTCTGTTACTAATGCTGCCCAGCTCTGCCCTATTGTGTACAGATGACTCACCTGCAGACCCTGTGTTTACATGTAAATAGTGGCTGCATTCATATGTAAATAGGGGCTGTATTCATATGTATATCATGCCCCCTGAGGTCATATACACCATCACCTATACTGAATGCTCCCCACTGGGGAGGTAAAGGGGTATGCTTGAAAGTCCTGCCTACAACTGTGGTTATCAAGCCTACCATCAGCCTGTTCTGCAAAGATAAGCAAATTAGTGTGTGGGGGTAGTGTGGGGTGTGCAGAGGTAGGCAGAGAAGGAATTACAGTTTGGGGTGCACAGGTGAGCAAGGAAGGGATGTATAGAGGTAAGGAAGGTGGGTGCAAAGATGAGCAGAGGAGGCAGGTGGAGTTAAAGGGGAGGGGGATTGGAGAGGTTTGGGGTAGAGAGGTTAGCAGGGGTTTTAGGATGCAAAGTTGTACTGACAGGGTGGATAAAGGTGTAGGCCACGTGTAGGGCAGCCCATGCATTTCAATGGGCTGCTCTATGCTACAAATATGGAAGAAGGTCCCAAACACTTTTTCTAAATCACACAGTGCCAAGGCACGTCAGCATATGCTTGAGGGTGTCATTAACAATTAGTTCCCAACACACACAAATGTGAACACAGGCTAAATGTCTGTTACATTGGTCAGTGTAAATCCTCTCATTACATTGGTGCTTGGTGTAGAATCCTTTCATTCACACTAGTGGCCAATGTGAATGTCCCCCTTACATTGGTGGTCAGTGTAAATCCCTCCTTACTTTGGTGGTTACTGTGAATGCCTCTATTACATTAGTGGTCAGTGTAAACCCCTATTACTTTGGTGGCCATTGTTGAAATTCCTCTTTATATTGGTAGTTGATATTGCCAATAATCACACCCTCCCCCAAGCACTGCCACTGATCCCAGGAGTCCTAGGATCCCTAAGAGTTTTCTGTCTATTAATGGGTCCTTCACCTCCCCAGTCCATGGTGTGCAGGCAGTGAGGAGATGATGTGCTGTAACTTCTCGCAACCAATCAGTAAGCAGTATTGATGTACAGTAATCCCTAGCAACCAATCAACAAGCAGAAAGCATGTGCTGTAACCTCTAGCAACTAATCAGTGAGCTGTAATGTGTGCTGTAACCTCTAGCAACCAGTCAGTGAGTGGTAATGATACACTGTAACCTCTGGCAACCAATTGCAATCACTGCCTGATCTGATTCAGTAAACGGATTTTGAGTCTATTGTATGTCTCAGAGCAGGCGGAGAGGGAAACTGCATGGAGGGGGGTGCCCATGAAAATTTTTACCCAGGGTCCAATCAATATTAAAGATGGCCCTGGCCAGTGGTCATTTACAGCTATTTGTAATGCATTATGGGATGTTCGGCAGAGTGATTCTTGCTGAATGTCCCAAAAGTTGTGATTTTTGTCTGGACAGCCAACAGTTGGTCTGAAGTTAGGTTTGAACTAAACTCTTGGCTCATCCCTTCTTTGAAGCGATGAATTAGATTTCCATTCCCTTTCATGGAGGAAAGTTATATTAGTAGCTCTTGTCTCTCGCTTTGGTGTTTTTTGCTAAGCAGCTATCTGGATCAAGTGGCCTCTGAGTTTCGCCTTGTAAACTTCCCATAGAAAAGCAATGATGAATCGAATGCAAATGATTAACCACTTCAGCCTTGGGAGGATTTACCCCCTTCCTGACTAGAGCATTTTTTGCGATTCGGCACTGCATCGCTTTGGCTGACAATTGCGCGGTCCTGCGACATTGTTCCCAAACAAAATTGGTCTTTTTTTTTTCCCCACAAATAGAGCTTTCTTTTAGTGGTATTTGATCACCTCTGCTGTTTTTATTTTTTGCGCTATAAACAAAAAAAGACTGACAATTTTGAAAAAAAAGCAATATTTATTACTTTTTGCTATAATAAATATTCCCAAAAAATATATAAAAAACAAATTTCTTCCATAGTTTAGGCTGATATGTATTCTATTACATAATTTTGGTAAAAAAAAAAAAAATCGCAATAAGTGTATATTGATTCATTTGCGCAAAAAAGTTAAAGTGTCTACAAAATAGATTTATGGCATTTTTATTATTATTTTTTTCTTTTACTAGTAATGGTGGCGATCTGTGATTTTTATCAGGACTGCGACATTATGGCAGACAGATTGGACACTTTTGACACTATTTTGGGTCCATTGACATTTAAACAGCAATTAGAGCAACAAATAGCCACTGATTACTGTATAAATGACACTAGCAGTTAAGTTGTTAAACACTAAGGGGCAATCAAGGGGTTAAGTGTGTTCCCTGGATGTGTTCTAACTGTAGGGGGGATGGGCTCACTACAGCATGACAGAGATCACTGCTCCCAATGACATTCCAGTCCACTATTCGAGAGAGTTGACAGGCCAAATAGTATTTTCGAAGATCCGGTAGGCCTAATCCACCTTTCATTTTGGGTACGGTCATTCTGTTGAAACTCATTCTAGGTCGCTTATCTTTCCAGATGAATTTCATACAGGATTTGCGGTACGCATTAAAAAAAGTTTGTGGTAGAGACACTGGGATTGTTTGGAGCAGGTATAGTAATTTTGGCATTATAGTCATTTTTATAATGGAGACTCTGCCAAACCATGAGAACAAACCCGTTGACCAAGTGTTGAGGTCTTTTTGAATATTTTGGATAATGGGAGTATAGTTTTTGCTGTATAAGTCCGATAGCGAGGTTGGAATGTAGACCCCAAGGTATTTAATGGCGCTCGGTTTCCATATGAAAGGGAAATTAGTTTGACATTGTTTCACTATATCTGGTGGTAGAGTGATATTTAGGGCCTCTGATTTAGGGAAGTTAATTTTAAGATATGTGAGATTTTCAAAGAGAGTAAGATCTTTGAGGAGATTGGGTAGCGTAATGTGTGGCTCTTTCAGGAATAGTAGGATGTCATCCGCAAATGCTGCTAATTTATAGGTAGATTTTGCGATGGTTATTCCTTTAACATTTGGATTGTTTTTTAGATGCGTTAGACATGGTTCCAGTGCCAAGACAAAAATAAGCGGAGAGAGTGGGCATCCTTGTCTTGTACCGTTAGATATGGAGAAGGCATTCGACAGGTGTCCATTTATCCGGACTTTGGCAGTTGGGGTGGAGTATAGAGCAAGAATAAATTGTAGCATGCGATCTCGTATGCCAATGTGTGTTAGGACCTCTTTTAGGTAGTCCCAGGCTACCCTGTCGAATGCCTTCTCCGCATCAAGGGAGAGAAGGAATCCCGGTTGTTTCTTTGAAGTCAGCCAATTGTGAATACTAATTGCCTTTAGGGTGTTGTCCCTTGCCTCTCTACCTGGGACAAAACCAACTTGGTCCAAGGAGATGAGGCCAGGGAGAAGGGGTAAAAGTCTATTAGCAAAATTTTTGCATATATTTTCAGGTCAACATTTAGTAGAGATATTGGTCTGTAGTTGTGAACTAAATTTGGATCTTTATCAGGTTTTGGAATAACCACTATGTGAGCTGTGAGAAGATCTCTGGGAGGGGGGTTCTCGGATGAAAGGGAGTTGAAAGCATTTAAGAAGTGAGGATAAAGCGTAGCTATGAATTCCTTATAGTATCCTGCTGTTAGGCCATCTGGACCTGGACTTTTGCCTGTTTTGAGTTGTTTGAGCACAGTCTCTAGTTCGTCCTTAGAGATGGGACGTTCTAGATGCGAAGCTTCTGCATCAGAAATGGGTTTGGGACCATGTTGGGCTAGGAACTCTTTAATCAAGTGTGTTCTACGATCATTGTTTATCGTGGGTTGATGAGGATTGATATTATAGAGCTGCGAGAAATAATTCACAAATTGGTCTGCTATCAGTGTATTAGACGTTACTTTAGAACCCGAAGGGTCATTAATGGAATGAAGTGTTGTAGATGATCGTTTTGCACGGAGGGCTCTGGCTAGAATTTTACCGGATTTGTTGCCATTTTCGTAGAATATTTTTTGTGATAATATGTATTTGCGTTTTATTTGTTTATGTAACACTTCTTTCAACTCTGTCCTCACCTGAGTAAGTTCCTCAAGCGTGGAGAGCGCTCGAGTTTTCTTATGTATTTTTTCTAAATTCTGTATGCGTTTGGAAAGGATAGAAATATGCGCTTGTCTTTCTCGTCTTCTCTTGGAAGCGATAGCTATTAATTTTCCCCGTATGGTGCATTTGTGGGCTTCCCATTTTATCATTGGGGATATGTCCAAGGAGTCGTTATCCTGGAAATAAAGTTTTAGATTGTCGTGTATAGTAGACACAATTGAAATGTCTGTCAGCAGTGAGGGATCAAGACGCCATATTTGTGAGCGAGTATGTTTGGATGGAAATTCCAAGGACATGGTTATCGGGTGGTGATCTGATATGTACATTGGTTCGATGGAGGTGTGCTTGAGCATGGGGAGATCGTTTTGTGAAATAAAGAAATAGTCAAGTCTGGAGTAGCTGCCATGTGGGTTGGAGAAAAAAGTGTAATCTTTAGTTGAGGGGTTTAAAGTACGCCATGCGTCATGTAATGTCAATTCTTGAAAACATTGTTTAATTGCTCGTAACGCTGAGAAGGGTAATTTGGATGCACCCGAAGATGTATCCTGTATTGGGTTTAAGGAAACATTAAAATCTCCTCCAGTTAATAGTATACCCTCTTGAAACGATGCGAGCAATTGCAGTGTGTGTCGGAAGAACGGGACTTGTTTAATGTTGGGGGCGTATATGTTTGCTAAGGTTAAAGGTTTACCGAAAAGTGAACCTTTGACAAAAAGAAATCTTCCATCTTCATCCGCTAGAGTGTCTTTGATTATGAGTGGACACTGTTTTGAGATAAGGATAGAAACTCCTTTTGTTTTTGATTGTTTGTTGGTAGCATGAAAAGCTGTTGGATAACGTAAGTCAGAGAATTTGGGGATAGAGTCCGTTTTGAAATGCGTTTCTTGGATGTATATAATGTCTGCCTTGAGTTTATGCATAGAAAGGAGAACTTGTGTACGTTTCTCAGGGACATTTAGTCCCCGTGCGTTGAGCGAGACTAGTTTAGTAGTGGCTTTGTGGTGAGATATTGGTGTAGAATTGTGTGAGACCGGTGTCATTCTGTAATTTGGGAGGTGTTGTGAGTTAGACTGGAGTGGTGTTTACTGAAGATAGTCCGCGGTGCAGGTGTATGTGTGGCAGAAAAAGAACAGTAGTTGGACTTGTGCCTTATGCTCTTATGTGTGGAAGGTGTGCTCTAGGAGAGTGATGAGATTCTATTCAGGATGAAAGTAGATTGTTCAGGAGTAGAGAGTGATGTGAGGGATATTGGGTATGCGGGGGAGAGGAAACTGTGAAGACCACTGTGTAGTGTTGTTAGGGGTTATAGGTAGTGGAAAGTAATCCGGGGACTAGCGATGCCTGCTCGCTAGGCTATGTACGAGTATACACTCGTGATATATGGTACCGGAATGGGTCAGTGGTGGTTTAAAGGAGGGTTGAGTGAAGAAATCAGATAATCAATTGAAACCACTGTTTGGGAAGGTGACCAAACGGTAACGTAGAGAAAAGTAAAACCTGTCAATAAGGGACAAGAGCCGCTGACATATGGGATAGATGTAGGCAGAAGGCATGGACTGAAGACGGTCCATGTGTGAAATGGTTGCATTTAGATTGCTGTGAATGCTGCCTATTAACTTTCTCAGTGGATTTGGAGAAACAGCATGGGTCAGATTTGCGAAAAGCAGATAAAGAATTAGGTGTATGAAACATGATAAAACAGATGAAACATTAAGTTAATGACATATTTTGTGAGATCGTTCCCCTGGTGATCGTTAAGTGAGAGGAAAGAATGAGAAAAAAAAACAAAAGGAAACAGAAAAATAAAAGAAATAAAAGAAATAAAAATCCCCATGAGTAGCACATAAAATAAACATCTGGTGAGGCGCAGATATTCATAACGCAAAAGTCTATGTAATAATTCAGTTAAACAGTCAGCCAGAAAACTTGAGCAGTTAGCAGATCAGAGTATTCAACATAGGTAGAAAGTATTATCTCTTAAGATAGATAAACCGTGCCTGAACTAATTAATAATTAACTACCCCTGAAGGCTATGAAGAAGCTTGTCAAAATAATTAATAAAACGAAGTATCCATGTAGATCGTTATGTTATTTAGGAGCATATCTCAGTGGATAGGAGGGGATGATTATATGAGAAAGATCAGTGTCTGTGAAACTCCCTTAGAGTGCCTTTGTCTGAGAAGCCTTTCAGTTCCGTTTTGGCATGTAGATAGCTTTCTAGTCAGGGAAAGGCAATCGCAAGGATAAGTTCTATATAATCATACAGGGTAGTGAGTGCCCTAATCTTTGCGTAATTCATGACAGATAAGGTGATGTTGGGACTACTAAGGAGATGAATCATGTGTCACAACCATCTCGGGCTGGGATGATACAGGCATCCTCCTATGGGAGGTGCGTGTGTGGAGGCAGGGGAGAGAGGTCTGCAGTGTGTCACCATGGTAACAAGTCAGGTCTCTAACCTTGTGAGAGCCAATGAGCGATTGCATGAGTCATGGTGGGGGAGAACTTTTTACCTCAGACCTTGGCTCCTCTCATGAATTCGCGCCAAAAGACAGCAACCAATAGAGCGATGAACAGCTGGTTGTCATGGCAATAAGATTGTGTGGTAGTTCTAGTAGTTACCTACTAATGTAGTTGCTATCTAAGAGGAACAGAGAGTTAATACAGGATCAAAATAGGGGTGTCAATGAGTATTACTAGCAGCCTGTAGTGTGTAAGAGAAGGGCACATTTGCAGTTAGAATTATCAATCCGTGTAATCGCGGCAGGATGAAACCCTGTCAAACTGTCAGTGTACCGATCAGCTAGAGGAGGGAGAGATAAAGTAGATTGGAGATCTCTGATGACACTATACCTCACTAGATTGGAAAATACAGTCACATAAGAATTTAATTATAATAAAGCTCTAATGAAGGGTGGAACTGTTAGTGTAGGGCTGTATTGGAGAGTAAGGTGTGACAGAATAAGCCATGCAGGCAAAGCGCTGCTTTGATAGTCAGCGTTAAGGGGGATATAGATATGCCTGTGTGTATGAACTATGATCTACATAAACTAAACTTATCAGTTTGAAATACTTTAGGAGCATATTACCAGCCGGGGTATGAACTTTCAATATTCTAAAAATGGCACATGAACAGTCAGAGGAAATCTTTCAGTCTATGTTGCAGATGCCATCTGTATTCACCGATCTCTTCTAGCTCTTCTGGAGCGTGGAGGTTTCGTCGGGCTGTAGATGGAAGGAGACTGCGGGTCGGGTTGATGAATTCTCGGTTCCGATGGCGAACGGTGTCTTCTGTAGCTTGTATGTTGGGTCTCCATTGCTTCACTCCTGGAAGGTGCTTTAGATGCTGTAGGGGTACGAAATTCCGTGTACCAATCTGGGACCTCCATGAGAGGGATTCCGAGCGTATCACAGAAGGAATGTAGATCCTCAGGGACTCTGAGGAGAGCTGAGCATCCTTGTACTGTTGCCGCCAAACCAAAAGGGAACTTCCAGCGGTAAATTATACCTTTAGCCCGGAGTACTGTCAGAAGGGGTTGCAGTTCCCTTCTGCGCTGCAAGGTTATGTTTGATAAATCCTGGAATAGACGAAGTTCTGTGCCGTTATGTAGTAAAGGGGTCAGGGAACGTGCAGCCCTCAAAATGTCTTCCTTCAAACGGTAGTCAATAATGCAGCATACCACATCCCTAGGTGGGTCAGAGTCTTTTCCCTTCGGTCGCAGGGCACGGTGGATTCTTTCCATCGCAATAGGAACCTCTCTGGGTCTGCCAAGTATGTTATTAAAGATATGGATAACTTCACTTTGAAGATGATCCGCATCCACGGTTTCAGGCAAACCTCTCAGCCTGAGGTTATGGCGTCTGCCGCGATTGTCTAAATCTTCCAAGTGGCGATTGACATCTCTTAATTGCCGTGTATGTGTGTCAATCGCCAGATGCTGGTGACGGATCTTGGATGAATGAAGGGCAGTCGTTTGTTCCACCGCCTGAACTCTGCCTGTAATAGCTTGGATTTCAATTTTTAAATCTGAGATTGCTGTTGTCAGGGTGTCCTTAATGTCCTCAGCTACGGATCTGAGATCGCTCAGGCTCGGATGCTGATGAGGAGTGAGGAGAATTCCCCTGTCATTGAGTTCAGTGTGAGATGGAGAGGCAGCAGCATTAGAGTGAGGAGGATGCTGATGCTGGCTCCGTGAGGTGGGAGCCGGCGCCGAAGTTCCCATCTGTGCCCGGAACATCTCCGGGATGTTCTGACTGGATCTTGCCGGTATTTCACGGGGAGAACGGGACCGGGAGGTCGACGAAGTTCTAGAGGATGTACCCATCGCTTTTCGGGCGTTTGGGAGGCCGTTGACCGTCTTTAAAATTCAGATTTCTATCCCTGTCAGCGGAGCTCTGAAGTTAAGCAGCCATTCTCTACGAGGTCAAGCCACGCCCTCTCCTTGTTCTTTTTTTTTTAAGCACATTTAGGGCACTAAATTTAAACACATTTAGGGCACTAGTTCTAGAAGATCACCTTTAAGTAGGTTATCTATTCTCTCACCGTGCCCCCTATCACCCTTTACACACATGTGCTCATTCCCTGTCCCTCTACCCCTTTTTTTTTCCTTCTCCCCTATGTTTATGGAAGGGAGACGTTAGGGGGACCACCTCCTATTGTCTATATAAGCTGTGTTGTTTTTGTGGACCTGGTATGTAAATGTTGTTTGTACAAAAAATAATTAATAAAAGATAAATTAATTAAAAAAAAGAGAATTGTTGGAGTAGCACAAAGATGTGGTCTATCTGATAGAAGCTTGAATGAGGGCTAGAATAATACATACAAGTCCCTAGTTTGGGGAGGGGGGGTTGAACTTCCTGCCAGGTATCTGTTTTTATTATTATTTGTTTGTCCGTCTTCATAACAAAAAGTATTAATTAATATAGGTTGACTTTGTTCTTCAAAGCAAAGCCAAACTGTCAAACTTGACTGAATTGATTTGCCCAATCTTCAAGTGTGAGTCGGTATTGATTTTTAAATGTTTGTTCATTCCTTATTGAACATGAATATTATTGCTGAATTTAAATTCAATCTCTAATATCTAAAAGTGTAAGACCAAATTTAGATGAGTTCTGCTTTTCCCATGAAGACATTTTGCAACCTCTATTTCTTCCAGAGGAAAGTTAGTATCTTGCTAATTTCAACGGCACAAGGACAGGTAAGTACCTGTCTTGTCAGGGGTGCAGAAGAGGCCAATTGAAGGTTACTAAATGTAAGATCAAGATAATTGTAATGGTAATTTCTAAATGTTCCCTCCTCTGCCATAAATATTTTTCCGCCTTTACAGTCCACAACAAACACCTATAAATGTTTTGGCTTTTATTTCTGCTATCCACAATGTTAACCAGAATCCAGAAATTTTGCCCAATATTACACTGGGATTTCATGTGATAGATTCATGTTTACATCCATGTTTGGCTGTAAAGGATGTTCTAAGCATTTTATCTGGGCTACAGAAGGCAGTCCCTAATTACTCATGTTCTGGAGAAGCTGAACTGGTGGGATTTATTGGAGATCAATACTCAGTTACAACAATTCCAATGGCACAAATACTGGGAATTTATGGATATACACAGGTAGGTCTTTCATCTTTGCCCTCAAGACCATCAAGTGCAAAATTCAAATAAAATGTAGCTACAATGAAACAAAAAAAAAGTTTTCGAATTCAACTGAAATTATTGTGAAGAATATTTTTTTTTTTTTGTGCATGGAACTCCTCCCTGCTCCCTATATACTTTTATCTTATGTAGCGCACCCTCTATGGAGCTACAGACGAACTGAATCACTCACTCCTGCACAGCCAGACACACCAAACCTCCACAGGCACTCCAGAGTCAGAGAACAGTCCGTGACCCTGTTTTTGTTGATTGTTTATTGAGTGTTCCCAAGTTGGATAGGGATGGGAGGTCATGGGATGTCCACTTGACATCAGCAACAAATATTAGGCAGCAGCTTCAGGGACATCTTCCTACACACAGTCTATATACAGCCTCCTTGACTCTCCTCCTGCACACAGTTCATTGCTGGCTCCAGCTGAATCACTATTGGAAGATATGACAAGGTCTCAGTCAGTTTTTAAGCAATGGCCCACAGGGGTGGAATGACAACTCATGGGGCCCCGGGCAATAGGAGTTGATGGGGCCCCCTGTATCCACGCTGTAATGTATTAGTGTGTTATATTGCTCTTCATCCAGTAGGGGGAAGCATTTTAAATATGTTATTTTTATTATTCTGGTAGAGCTACTGTATGTATTTTAGAGCATCTTTGGTTTCTGTATGTCTGTGTTGGATTAAGTAAAAGAGTCCTGTGAATGCCTGTGCATGTCGATGGTTCAAATACATTTTAAAATACTCAAAACTTGTGATGAGGATGGGATTTCAGTGAATGGACACTGCAGAAGCACAGGTAATCAGCTTGAGTGAAGAATTAGAACTTGTGTTTTTAGAGACACATATATAAATATCTTCAGCATGGCTTCTCTGGGACACATGGAGGAATTTGATGTGGCTAATCCATCCTCATGGGACTCGTATGCTGGCAGGTTAGAGTTTTTCCTGGAAGCTGTGCAGAAAAGAGCTGTGTTATTGAGTTTTATTGGATCTAAGACTTTTTTTTCAAATAACAGTTTTATTAGTTATCTCAGCAGGTAAAAGAACATAGACAGAACACAGCAAGTTCCAGGCAGTGCTAGAACAGGGATATTGAAGGCCTTTTGAGCCCCCTCCCTAGGGAAAGAGCCTTGACTGATGGGGGCATGGCCAGGTGCCAGACAAAGGTAATGATTGGAAGAAACATGGGGGGTTGGATGAGCCTGAGCTCAGGGAACGTGTGCCCAGGGAATTCAGGGTCTTTCGGAAGAATCGGATGGAAGAGCTGACCACCCTCCCGCCCCTTTTTTTTCTCTATTATAGTATGTCACAGCTTGCTGTGGTTTCTTGACCTTGCTATCATTTTGTTGTTGTAATGGGCTATGCACTTGATGGAAAATTGGAAGTAGACTGTCTGTCCAGCACTTATGGTAAGGACAGGCCCCACTTCCCCCTTTTGGATTTGAGTGCTCACAGCACGACTGTGACTGGCGCTGGTTAAATGTGTTTACATGTTACGTGTTGGTTAGGAATGAGACGAACATCCCCCGGTTTGGTTTGCAGCAGAACATGCGAACAGGCAAAAAATTTGTGCAAACACTGTTAAAGTCTATGAGACATGAACATGAATAATCAAAAGTGCTAATTTTAAAGGCTTATATGCAAGTTATTGTCATAAAAAGTGTTTGAGGACCGGGGTCCTGCCCCAGGGGACATTTATCAATGCAAAAAAAAGTTTTAAAAACGGACGTTTTTTCAGTAGCAGTGATTTTAATAATGCTTAACCACTTGAGGTCCGAGACATAGCCAAATGACGGCTACAGCGTTGACTTCATTCTCCGGGAGGCCGTCATGGGACATCCTTCCCTTTCCTCGTTCGGGAAAATTCTGTGCTGGCCGTGTCCCTTGGACACAGCCAGTCACAGATCGTGGTAAACGGCCAATCACGGAGGCCGTTTACAACGCGATTGCCGGTGCCAATGAGAGATGATCTTAAATGTAAACATGTGAGATCATCTCTCATTGCCGGCTCTCTCTCCTCACACAGAGGCCACGTGTGAGGAGAGAGAGAGGATCTGACAGCGATCTGTGCTTCAGTATGTGAAACAATATATTTTACAGTAAAAAAAATGTCCAAACTGTGCCCAAACAGTGCCCCACCAGTACAGTGGGATCTGTGCCAATCAGTGCCCACCTGTGCCAATCGGTGACCACCTGTGCCAACCGGTGCCCACCTGCACCCACCTGTGCCAATCTGTGCTCACCTGTGCCCACCTGTGCCCATCTGTGCCATTGGTGATCACCAATGGCACCATCTGTGCCATTGGTGATCAGTGTCCGGACATCTGTGCACATCTGCAATCAGTGCCCACCTGTGCCACCTAATTGGTGCCCACCTGTGCCACCTCATTGGTGCCCACCTGTGCCAATCAATGCCCATCTGTGCCGCCTCATTAGTGCACATCTGTGCAATCAGTGGCCATCTGTGCCGCCTCATCAGTGGCCATCTGTGCCACCTCATCAGTGCCCATCTGTGCCGCCTCATCAGTGCACATCTGTACTGCCACATCTGTGCCACCTCATCTGTGCCACCTCATCAGTGCAATCAATCAGTGCACAACTGTTCCTCCTCATCAGTGCCCATCTATGCCACCTCAGTGCACATCTGTGCATCTCATCAGTCCCACCTTATCAGTGCATATATGTGACATAAATCATTCCCTATCTGTGCCGCCTCAGTGCCCATCTGTGCAGCTTCATCAGTGCCCATCTGTGCCGCCTTATCAGTGCCCACCTGTGCCACCTCATCAGTGCATATTTGTGTAATCAGTGCACATCTGTGCTGCCTCATCAGTGCACATCTGTGCAGCCTCATCAATGCCGCCTCATCAGTGCACATCTGTTCCACCTCATCAGTGCACATCTGTTCCACCTCATCAGTGCACATCTGTTCCACCTCATCAGTGCACATCTGTGCCACCTCAGTGCCCATCTGTGCTCATCAGTACCGCCTCATCAGTGCCCATCAGTGCAGGCTTAGCACACACCTGTGTAGTCGCATCATCACCAGAAAGCATGTCCAAAAGAGGCTTCTCCGCCGAGGAGCCATACCAGATACTTTCCCAGGCCGACGAGAGCAACGGGGAGCTCTCTTGTTCGCATTCCATTTCAAACTCTGATTCTGAGTCGGACGTCAATTATGAGTCAGTCCTCAGTAGTGGAACACTGAGTGACTCAGAGGAGGAAGATATTCGGCCCACCAAATGAAGGCGTTACAGTGAGGTGGCAGTGGCATCCACCAGCACCGCAGTGCCTTCCACCAGCACCGCAGTGCCATCCACCAGCACCGCAGTACCTCGGCAAGAAAGGACAAGGACCCATGCCAGTCTTCCCTATGCCCTTCAAAACCCCTTGTGGCTTTCTTCTAATTCAAGAGAAGCCAAGCCAACATTCCCCTTTTCACTGCCCAGCCAGGAGTCCAGGTGGAAACGGAAAATTTTTCCCCACTCAATTTTTTTGATTTAATTTTTACAGAGGACATGCTGTCAACAATTGTGGCCCAGTGCAACCTTTATGCACAGCAATTTATTTTATTATGACCGTCCCTACGAGTGAAGAGACCTAACGGTGGAGGAGTTGAAGGTTTTTTTAGGCCTCACATTTTGTATGGGACTCAACAAGAAAAACCCTTGAATTCCTATTGGTCAACCCACCCCATCCACCACATGCCAATGTTCTCCAAGGTAATGCCAAGAACCAGATACCAAATGATAATGAGGTTCCTTCATTTCAATGATAACACCTAGTGCCCTCCCCGAAATTACCCAAATTATGACAGGCTTTTCAAAATTCGGCCAATATTAAATTATTTTTCTGAAGTATTCCCCCAGCTGTTTACCCCGGACCAACACCTATGTGTGGATGAGTCCCTTGGTAAATCTAGTGGCAGGCTTAAAATTAAGCAATTTATCCCCAGCAAAAGGGCCCACTATGGGTGAAGGTGTACAAATTAAGTAAACCGAGTCACAGGGTACATGTATGCCTTCAAAGTGTATGAAGGGAAGGACACCCAGCTGCAACCCCCTAATTGCCCAGACTACTTGGGATCAAGCAGGAAAATTGTTTGGGACCTGATATACCCCCTACTGGAGAAAGGCTACCACCTGTATGTAGACAACTTCTACACATCTCTGCCCCTGTTCCACAACCTTCACCGGAAGAAGACGCCTGCATGTGTCACCGTAAAAAGGAACCTGAAGGGCTTTCCTCAAAGTCTTGTCAATAAGAGGTTGAGGAAAGGAGAAACGGCAAGTCTGCGGAATAAGGAGATTTTGGCAGTGAAGTGGAGGGACAGAAGAGATGTCTATATGTTGTCTTCGATCCACAATGATACCTTCGTAGAAATCCCTAGAAGAAATGGCCCCATCCAAAAACCAAAATGCGTTTATGAATATAATTTGTTCATGGGGGGAGTCGACTTCAATGACCAAATGTTGGAACCATACCTTGCCACAAGACGGACATACCATTGGTATAAGAAATTTGCAATTTATTTTTTTCAATTGGCCATATACAACTCATAAAAACCACCAGTGATAAAATTGTGCTTGCTCTAGAGTGTGAGCCGCTAACACAGCAAATAGAATAATTGCTAAATAGACAAGTAAAAACAAAAGTGTAGCGCTAAATGAAAATACACCTTTATTTAAATTATAAAATTTAAATAAATAAGTATCGGGTCTCTTGAGTAAAGATTAAATGTCCATCAGTGGACTAATGATTAAAGTCCATAAATAGTGAGGACCTTAATGGTCACCAACTGTGAAAATGTGCAAAATGCCGTCACCAACATATAACTCTGTATAAACTATTTAAGAAACAGTACGCAGCTGGCTTCTATTTTGTCCACCATTTGTATAAACTGGATCTTGCTAGTTGGCAAATAAAAAAATTATTCGATAAATCACACCACAGTGTCTTCACGAAACCGTGCAATTCCCACAGCCAGTGAAGTTGGAAGCTTACCAGAGGATTTGAACCCAAATCAGCATATACTGTAAGGGTCAAACCAGCTTGTATTGCACACCGGCAATGGGGGGAAGACCTTGGCAACCTGGAGGTAAAGGGATCCCAGGAGACTTCATGGAAGTGTCTTCTCCACATATATCGTTAAGTATCCCAGCATATGGCCCATAAGGAATAAAAAAGGGGCCACATAGTGTGATTCCGTAAACACAATACTGTCTAGGGGGAAGAATATACAGAGCTCCCTGATATAACACAACGATCACGCACTATTTCTTCTAGTTGCCAGGTAACAAGTTCCAAAATCTCCTGCTTGTGGATTGGTGAGGCTGTGTGCACTCTCCAAAGCGGTCCCCAGTGTAATACGTCACTGAAAGAAAAGTTCCGGCACTTCCATTCACAGGATGCGTTAATGTGTTAACACAGCCATTCAAGGGGCTACGCAAGTACGCAGGCCAAAAGATGCCATGCGGTGCTTGAGCTGGTGTGCTTGGGGGACAGGAGCCACACTGGGGCAGAGGTTCTGTCAGCTCTGCAGGGGCAGGTTCAGAGGTGGTTGACGCCATGCCAACTTAAGGCAGGAATGGTGGTTTGCGACAATGGCACCAACCTCCTCTCTGCCCTCCGACAGGGACAAATGACCCATGTGCCCTGTTTGGCTCACGTCCTTAACTTGGTGGTCCAGCGGTTCTTGGGCAGGTACCTGGGGTTACAGGATGTCCTGAGGCAGGCCAGGAAAGTCTGTGTGCATTTCCGCCAGTCATATAATGCCAGTGCTCGGCTGACGGACCTCCAAAAGGAGTTTAACCTGCCCAAGAACCGCCTAATCTGTGACATGCCCACCAGGTGGAACTCAACGTTGGCCATGCTGCAGCGGCTGCACATGCAGCAGAGGGCCATCAATGAGTACCTATGCGACTATGGCACCAGGACAGGGTCAGGGGAGCTTGTTTTTTTTCCCCACGCCAGTGGGCCATGATCAGGGATGCATGCACTGTCCTGTCACCATTTGAGGAGGCCACGAGGATGGTGAGCATTGACAGTGCATGCATCAGTGACACTGTCCCCCTTGTCCACCTGTTGGAGCACACGCTGTGTGGAATAATGGAAAGGGCATTTGAGGCAGAACAGAGGCAGGAAGAGGAGGACTTCCTTAGCTCTTAAGGCCCCCTCTATCCAGACAGAGTTCCTGCATTCCTGCCGATCACACAGGAAGAGGACGAGGAGGAGGAGGAGGAGGAAGATTGTGTCAGTATGGAGGTGGAGCCTGGCACTCAGCATCAGCAGCAGTCTTTAAGGGATCAGTCCCAAGAAACACATGGACTTGTACGTGGCTGGGAGGAGGTGGCTGCGTACCATGTCGTCCTTAGTGACCCAGAGGACTCCGGACCGAATGTCTCAGCAAACCTACGCTGCATGGCCTCCCTGATCCTGCAAAGCCTGCGTAAGGATCCTCGTATTCGTAGTATCAAGGAGAAGGACCAATACTGGCTGGCAACCCTCCTTGATCCACGTTACAAGGGTAAGGTTGCGGACCTTATCTTGCCATCGCAGAGGGAGCAGAGGATGAAACATCTTCGGGAGGCCTTGCAGAAAGGTCTGTGCAATGCGTTCCCAGAGACTGGGAGGTTACAAACTCTTGTTTCTGGACAACGTGTTGCTGAGGCTTCAGTCAGTCAAAGAAGGAGCGGTGGAGAAGGTGGCCATCTGACCGATGCGTTCAGACAATTTTTTGGTCCGCAGCCCCAAGGTATGATCGGTTCCAGCAACCATCGCCAGCGTCTGTTTTACATGGTGCAGGAATACCTAGAGGCAAGATCAGACTTGGACACCTTTCCCACCGAAAATCCTCTGGGTTACTGGGTCTTGAGGATGGATCACTGGCCAGAGCTTGCACAGTATGCAATTGAGCTACTGGCCTGTCCTGCATCCAGTGTTCTTTCGGAACGCACATTCAGTGCTGCTGGAGGCATGGTAACCGATCACAGGGTACGTCTGTCCACTGACTCGGTCAATCGACTGACCTTCATAAAAATGAATCAGTCTTGGATCACCACCAGCTACCAAGCACCTGATGCTGATGTAACCAAATAATTTTTTTTGAAATCTCAGATCCCTTCAAAGACTTCCTATGCTGAGTGACTATCCCTGAGTAATTATCCTCTTCCTCCTCAATCATCACGCTGATAGCTTGTAAGAACATTTTTGGTTCTGGGCGCCACCACCAGTGCCTAAGGCACAATTTTTCAGCCCCTGTTTAACAGGGGCGTGTAATTACAATTTTTGATGCAATACTTTGCAGCAGGGCTTGTTCCTGCGTTCCAACTAGAGTGTCTGTGAGGGGTTGCAGTGTTGTGGCACCATCACCACCACCACCAAAGGCCCAATTTTCCTGCCCCTGTTCAACAGGGGCATGTAATTACAATTCTTGATCTAATATTTCACAGCAGGGCCCATTTCTGCACCCACCAAAAGTGAGTGAGGACTTACAGTGTTGTGGCACCAGCACCACCACCATCACCACCAAAGGCCCAGTTTTTCTGCCCCTGTTCAACAGGGGTATGTAATTACAATTCTTGATCTAATATTTCACAGCAGGGCCCTGTGAGGGCTTACGTTGTTGTGGCCACAACAACACCTAAGGCCCAAATTTCTGCTGAGTATATAGGGCAGGCCCCTACTTTCAAACTCTAACTTACAAACGACTCCTACTTGCAAACGGAAGGAGACAACAGGAAGTGAGATGAAATCTACCCCTAGGAAGGGAAATTCTCTCCTGTAAAAGTTAATATGGGAAAAACATGTCTCCTTTCCACTGATGCTTTCCAATCCTTGTTCCACAAAAAACCCCAAATTCTCAAAAAGCATTTGTCATTGGGACAAAAAGTGAGGTGACATCTTCTAAAGAGGAGGAAAGACAGCAAAACAAATGTCACAGGGGTGATAACCCTTCCCTATGTTTTCCAAAAAGCTTAAAAAAGATTTTTTTGGCTGGAGCTAAACACGTTAAAAATGTACCCGTTCAAAATGAATGACAAACAGATTCTACTTAACAACAAACCTACAGTCCCTGCCTTGTTTGCACCGCCTGTATACTGCTGTTCAGAGTATATAGGGCCTGGTGGCCCCACACCTTTCCTTATTTTAATTTGGGTGCGGGGTTCCCCTTAATATCCATACAAGACCCAAAGGGCCTGGTAATGGACTGGGGGGTACCCATGGTGTTTGTCTCGCTGATTTTCATCCATATTGCCAGGACCCGAAATTACATTAAACCCGCAAGCAGTTTTAAATGAGATTTTTTCCTTTAACAATGACATTTGGTGTAGGGACTGTTCTAAACACGGGAAACACGCGCCACTTTACAGGCATACTATAGACACCCCCCAGGTACGATATTTAAAGGAATATTTCACTTTTTTTTTTTTTTTTTACTTTAAGCATCATTAAAATCACTGCTCCCGAAAAAACGTTCGTTTTTAAAAGTTTTTGTTGCATTGATACATGTCCCCTGGGGTAGGACCCGGGTCCCAAAACCCTTTTTTGGACAATACCATGCAAATTAGCCTTTAAAATGAGCACTTTTGATTTTGAACGTTCGAGTCCCATAGACGTCAATGGGGTTCTAACGTTCGTGCGAACTTTCGGTCCATTCGCAGGTTCTGGTGCGAACCAAACCGGGGGGTGTTCGGCTAATCCCTAGTGACCATTAAGGTCCTCACTATTTATGGACTTTAATCATTAGTCCACTGATGGACATTTACATTTTTGATGGACATTTAATCTTTACTCAAGACACCCGATACTTATTTATTTCAATTTTATAATTTGTATATTTAAGGTGTATTTTCATTTAGCGCTACACTTTTGTATTTACTCATATACAACTCATATGTAATTTACCGCAACTCCACCCAAAACCCCAAACGCTTCCTTGGCTACCATGAGGAAATTTACACTGCCCTTATATTCCCGAACGCCCCCCCCCAGAAAACATCCGATCAGATGTTCTTAGTCGACTCTACGAATGCCACTTTCCAGATAGACTCCCTCCCAGACCAACAGGCTAACGACGTAAAAAAAAAAAAATGTAACGTGTGTACCAGAGCAAGAGTCAGAAGAGACACATCTTATTACTGTGCCCAATGTCCTTCCGAACCAGGCCTCTGCATAGGTGAATGTTGTCGCCGTTACCATACTTCAATAAATTATTAGTGAAGTATGGTAAACGTAATCCTCAGTTACTGCCTTCACACACCTTCACACCCCTTATGCCACTGCCTGCTCTGTAACTGACCCTGGCTTGTTATTCGACCACGCTTCTGCCTTCCGATTCTGTACATACCACTGCCTGATCTGGAACTGACCCTGGACTGTTATTCGACCATGCTTCTGCCTAACGATTCTGTACATACCTCTGCCTGATCTGGAACTGACCTTGAACTGTTTGACCATGATATTTGCCTGCCTCTTGGACTGATCTTGTACCCTGCAACGGGACTAGTGGGATTCAACACAGGGGTCTCACATATGTGAGGGGCTCCAGAATTATTTTTCTGGATGAAAAAAACAATTTTTTTGTTCTCTCATTCCTAGATTAGGGTCTGGAGACTCGGAGGCTTCAAAAAGATTTGGGTGGGAGAAGCCTCTACCCCTGTCCCCATTCTGTCCTGAACGAGGCCCTACTGCTGCCTGTAGGACTTACTGCCATTATGTCCCTGCCTGTTGCACTGACCACACCACATGTTCATGCCTACTACCAGGACCAATATTTATGGCACTTCTGACAATATCTCTGCCTGCACTAACCCTGGACTGTATATGGACAGTATCCCTGCCTGCTGCCTGGACAATTGTGTTTGCCGTTGCTGACCAAGTCCCTGCCTGCTGCCTGGACCAGTGCTATCCTCCTGTGTACAACTGTGCTACTACAACCACAGGTAATCTTTTGTTTACACTTTGCTCAGCATAATGTATTTTGGGGTGTAATTCTTGGTATGTGCATGCTATGTGTCCCTGGAACACCTGACGGTGTTCCTTGCATGTTGGATTTCTGTATGTGGTCAGGCTGTGTAGAAGTCTGACACATGTGGTATCGCCATACTCAGGAGGAGTAGCAGAATGTATTTTGGGGTTTTTATTTGCTATCTAAATGCTATGTGTTGGAGATATAAACTGACAACTTTGTGTAAAAAAAAAAAAAAAAATGCTTTTTCATTTTTTTCCACATTTTCCAAAAACTTCTGGAAAAAAATGAACCGTTCAAAAGTCTCATTATGCTTCATAGATAATACGTTGGGGTGTTAGCGTTTCAAAATGGGGTGATTTTGTGGGTGTTTCCACTGTCCTGGTGCTCCAGGGCCTTCAAAAGTGTAATAGGTAGTTGAGAAATGAGATGTGTAATTTTTGCTCCTAGAACACCTGATGGAGCTCCCTGCATGTTGGGCCTCTGTATGTGGCCAGGCAGTGAGAAAATCCCACACATGTGGTATCGTTATACTCAGGAGGAGTAGCAGAATGTATTTTGGGGTGTCATTTGTGGTATGCACATGCCATGTGAGAGAAATAAGCTATTACAATGACAATTTTGTGAAAAAAAAATCTTAATATTGCAAAGAATTGTGGGAAAAAATTACAACTTCAAATAACTCACCATGCCTCTTACTAAATACCTTGAAATATCTACTTTCCAAAAAGGGGTCATTTGGGGGGCATTTGTACTTTCCTGGCTTGTTAGGGTCTCAATAAATGATAGGCCACCAGTACATCAGATGTGATACATTTTTTATGATTTGCACCATAGCTTGTAGACTCTAAAACTTTCACACAGACCAAATCATTTCCACTAATTTAGGTTATTTTTACAAAAGATATGTAGCAGTATAAATTGTGGCCAAAATCTATTAAGAAAAATTAACAATTTGCAAAATTTTATCACAGAAATTAAGAAAAATTAGTTTTTTTTCAAAATTTGCGGTCTTTTTTCATTTATAGTGCAAAAAATAAAAAACCCAGAGGTGATCAAATACCACCAAAAGAAAGCTCTATTTGTATGGCAGAAAAGGACAAAAAATCATTTGGGTAGAGTGTTGCATGACTGAGTAATTGTCATTCAAAGTGTGAGAGCACTAAAAGCTGAAAATTGGCCTGGACAGGAGGGGGGTTTAAGTGCCCAGTAAGCAAGTGATTAAAGTGAAACAATAAAAGTGAAATATTCTTTTAAATTTCATACATGGGGGGTGTCTATAGTATTCCCTGTAAAGTGGCGCATGTTTCCCATGTTTAGAACAGTCCGAGAGCAAAATGACATTTCTAAAGGAAAAAAATTAATTCAAAAGTTCTCGCGGCTATAATGAATTGTCGGCCCCCGCAATACACAAAAGTCTTTGAAAAAAAAATGGCATGGGATTCCCCCACAGTCCATTACAAGGCCCTTTGGGTCTGGTATGAATATTAAAGGAAACCCCCGAACCTAAATATTTTTTTAAAAAATGGCGTGGGGGTCCCCCTCAAAATCCATACCATGCCAACATTTTTAAAAAATGGCATGGGGGTCCCCCCAAAAATCCATACCAGACCCTTATCTGAGCATGCAACCTGGCAGGCCGCAGGAAAAGAGGGGGAGACGGGAGAGCACCTCCCCTCCTGAACCGTACCAGGCCACATGTCCTCAACATGGGGAGGGTGCTTTGGGGTAGCCCCCAAAGCACAGTGTCCCCATGTTGATGGGGACAAGGGCCTCATCCCCACAATCCTTGCCCGGTGGTTGTGGGGGTCTGCGGGCGGGAGACTTATCAGAATCTGGAAGCCCGCTTTAACAAGGGGACCCCCAGATCCTGGCCTCCCCCCTGTGTGAAATGGTAACGGGTACAAATGTACAGCTACCATTTCACAAAAAAAGTGTGAATATGGTAAAAATGATATGACTTGGCTTCGAAAAAGTCCCACGTAGTCTTCTTCTCCTTCTCTTGCCCCACCGACGGACTGAAAAGAAAAAAAAAACCCGCACGCCGCCACCAATCCGCCTCCATGGGAGGCACCCACCGTAATGACCGTCCTCTCAGGTGACAGTTCATTTATAACTGAGGGCGGGGCCACACGGTGATGTCGCCGGGTGACCCCACCCCCCTCTGACGCACAGGGACATCCCTATGGCTTTCCCGTAGCGTCAGAGGGGGTGGGGCCACCTGGTGACGTAACCAAGTTTTTTTTTTTTGTTTTTTTTTACTTTTTTGGTCTGTTGGCAGAGCAAGAGAAGAAGACATTTGTGGGACATTTTTATTTTTTTATTTTTTAATAAAGGACTTGTTCCAAGCCGTGTCATGTCATTTTTTACCATTTTCACACTTTTTTTGTGAAATGGTAGGGGTACATTTGTACCCCAATATCATTTCACACAAGGGGGAGGCCGGGATCTGAGGGGGTTCCCTTGTTAAAGGGGACTTCCAGATTCCGATTAGCCCCCCGCCCGCAGACCCCCACAACCACCGGGCAAGGGTTGTGGGGATGAAGCCCTTGTCCCTATTAACATGGGGACAAGGTGCTTTGGAGGGCTACCCCAAAGCACCCTCCCCATCTTGAGGGCATGTGGCCTTGTATGGTTCAGGAGGGGGGGTTCTCTCTGGTCCCCCCTCTTTCCTTGCGGCCTGCCAGGTTGCATGCTTGGATAAGGGTCTGGTATTGATTTTTGGGGGGACCCCCACGCCATTTTTTTTTTAATTTTGGCGTGGGGTTCCCCTTAATATCCATATCAGACCTGAAGGGCCTGGTATGGAATTTGGGGGGACCCCTACACTTTTTTTTTTTTTTTAATTTTAGTTTGGGGTTTCCCTTAATATTCATACCAGACCCAAAGAGCCTGGTAATGGACTGTGGGGGAATCCCATGTCGTTTTTTTTAATGACTTTTGTGTGTATTGCCGGGACCGACATTTCATTATAGTCGCGAGTAATTTTAAATTTAAATGACTTTATTTCCTTTAGAAATGTCATTTTGCTCTCGGACTGTAGACTATAGACACCCTCCAGGTACAAAATTTAAAGGAATATTTCACTTTTATTGTTTCACTTTAAGCATTATTAAAATCACTGCTCCTGAAAAAAACGGCCCTTTTTTAAAACTTTTTTTTTTTTTTGCATCGATACATGTCTCCTGGGGCAGGACCCAGGTCCGCAAACACTTTTTATGACAATAACTTGCATATAAGCCTTTAAAATTGGCACTTTTGATTTCTCCCATAGACTTTTAAAGGGTGTTCCGTGGCTTTCGAATTTGCCACGAACAGCCGAAATTGTTCGCTATTTGGCGAACAGGCAAACACCCGATGTTCGAGTCGAACATTGGGCTCATCCCTAGTGTTGGTATTTAATAAAGCTATAGCCTTGCCCTTTCCAACCGAATGGTTGTAGGTGTTTTATTTAATGGGGTAAAAGGGCAAGGATGGTGGGGGATTCGATCACTTAGGGTTACATTAATTGAGACCTAGGCCCATTGTGCCTCAGCAGTCAAGCCAGTACAGACAATGTGTCAGTAATTGGTGCAGGATCATTGCTAAATCATACTATGAGTTAGATAATAATTGAAATTTGCCATTGGCTAGGTGTGAGCCTATGGAATGTGAGAGAGAACATAAAAGAAAAGATAGAAAGAGAAGGTGTAAGAGCCCAGACACTGCCAATTTGCTGGATTATCTTCAGTCCCCCCTTGTTCCTGTGCTAGTGTGTGATCTGTCTGAACCTGTTGTGGCCTGGAAACCTATTTGACTACTCTTGATTGCTGCTTGCCATGGACCTCAGATTTTTACCTTAACCCTTCTACTTCTTTGGCCCTTTTTATACTCAGCTGCCAGATTGGAACCAACCCCGGCTTGGATCTCAACCAATCTTCTTCGGATTAACTCTTTTATGCTTTGTTGCCCAACTGGACTTGACCTTGGCTCAGATCTCGGACTAAGGCTTGCACGGTGCTCCGCACCCCTGCCACTCGGTGTCCACCAAGTCTCTGTCTCCATCTCCAGAGGCTTTAAGGACCCGAGGTGCTATGGAGGCCTCACCGCTACTTCGGTCTCACATCAGGTATGTGGCCCTTGTGACAGAAGGGACAAAGAGTTAGAAAAGTAAGGTAAGAAAGAAGAGAAGGGAAAGTAAGGTAGTATCTCAACCATGGGCTCAGGGCAGGTCCTCTCGGTGATGCCACTCCTCCCAGACCTTATCGTGCAATTTCAACCTATCCTGTAATCTAGCTGTCATTTTTTACATTAGCTCCACATCTTTTATTCTGGCGTACAGACCTTTTTGGAAGGGTGGGGAGTGCCAGTGGAGGGCGACCAGACATTATGCAGCTGTCAGGACATGTCTAAGTAGCTTCTTGGATGGTTGGGAAATTTGTAATTGTGACACACCAAGTAGGAAAAATGTTGGCGTCATGGAGACCTGTGTCCCAAAGAGGCGGGACAGCAAGTGCTGTGTCTCCATCCAGAAGGGGGGCAACTCCAGTAAATATGGTAGAGGGTACCTTTGTCCCCTTGACAGCGCCAGCACTGATCAGAGCTAGAGGGGTAGATAACATGGAGTACATCCGGCGCCAGGTACCAAAACTAAAGAATTTTATAAGCGTTCTCTTTGTAGAGCGTACAGAAGGAGCTTTTAGCTGCCTGGGACCAGATCGTCTGTCACGTCATCTCAGGGATATCTTTTCCCAGCGGAGCATGTAGGCATGTTTACCCTGATTCAGTATAGAGTAGGAATTAATTAGCCGGTATATGTCAGAGATCAGACCTCGGCTTGCAGATCCCTCTAATATTAAGATCTCGAAGGGGATGGCACTGAGAATTGGAGATTTGGGGCAAAGGATTGAGCTTAGTGGCGTATTTGCAGATATCCATAAAACACCTGGCGAGGCATCTCATATTTTTCCTGGAGTTCAGTGAACGTTAGTGTTAGGGCTCGGCTCAGGCCTTCCTTCTCAAAGCTGGCCACTCAGCTGTCGGCTAATTGCCAGCTCCTATCTCTCCACAGTGACTCACCTGTTGATGATATCCTGCTCATCAATCCTGCCTACTTAAGCCATCCAGTCCAGATGATCTCTGCCTTCGCCTTGGTCACATCTCTAGAGACGCTCTCCTGTTTTCCTGTTAAAGACTTGCTTGGCTGACATTCCTTCTGGTTCCAGATCCTGCTTGCTGTTCTACTACGCTCATCTCTGGCTCCCTGACGTTTTGGCTTGTCTGACTATCCGTTCGTTTCCTGAACTCTGGCTATGTTTTGACTACGTTTACTCTGTTTACCTTTTTTATTATTATTAAACAAGTGTGATTTAAATGTAGTTTTCTCTCAGTTTGATTCATGGCTTCTGACAGTATTTTGCGTGATCTAGGGTCTACTAAGTGGCCAAAGTGGAATAAGTTCTGCGTTACCCGGGGTGTAGACATCTGGTGTGTGAGACCAGTAGGCATCTTGGGGTTGCAGAGGAAAGAGGTTAGCAGTGACTTTTCTGAACTGAGCTCATATGCGCGGGACATTTTGAGCCATATCAATCTGCGTTGAGACGTAGACCCCAAAAGCCTACCAGGGTCCACCTCCGCGTTCGCACTCCAGAATAAATTATTTGGGTCGGGTGTATAGTCGCGAGCCATATCTTTTCAATCTCTGTCCATTTATTATAGGATCGTTGAGGGAATCGAGGCGGGACACCATCAAGACCGAACGGGGTATCCTGTGCCTCCTGTAGTTCCAGACAAAGTATCAAATCTGCTTGAAGCTTTCTTAGTTGTACATAAAGGACAGGGATAGGCAGTGTCTGGAATAGATGCAGGAGTTTAGGGAGAATGGTCATCTTCACAGAGGCCACTCTCCCCAGGAGGAAAATGTGGTGGGTCTTCCATTTTTGCAACAAATCTCTTATGGAGGTCGGGGTAATATGAACCCCTAGATATTTCAGGGTTGAGGTCTTCCAGTTATAGGGGAAGCACTGCTGCATTTGGTGCACTTTGGCTGCCGGGATGTTAATTGGAAGTGCCTCTGATTTGGTCGCATTTATTTTATAGCCTGAGAGGGACCTATAGGTGTCGATTACAGCATGCAAGTTGGGTAGGGAGATCCTAGGTTGGACCAGGGTGAGTGACATCATCCACGAATAGTGATAGTTTAAACTCCTTCCCTCTGACTGGGATACCCCGAATGTCTGGGTTTCTGCGGATGGATGCCGCCAAGGGTTCAACACAGAGTGCAAACAATAGAGGTGAGAGTAGGCACCCCTGACGGGTCCCATTAGCAGTCAGGAACGAGGGAAACAGAGCAAAAGGAGTTTTCACTTGAGATGTAGGGTTGGGGTGGAGGTGTTGAATAGCCTGCAGAAAGGGTCAGTGGAATCCCATGTGGCAAACAGGTAAGGCCATCTCAGGCTGTTAAAGGACTTTTACGCATCCAGACCGAGGACTAAGGATTCCAGGCGTCCCTGTTTGCCACACCTATTAAGTCAATAACCCTTCTCGTGTTGTCCCCTGCCTGACGGAGAGGGACAAAGCCCACCTGATCTTTATGTATTAAAGAGGGTAATATCACATTCAGGCGTATTGAGAGAAGATTTTCAGGTCAGAGTTTAAGAGTGCTATAGGCCTATAGCTAGCACATAAAGAGGGGTCCTTGTTGGGTTTCTGTATTAAAGTGAGGAATAATCTTTGCATGTCTGAGGGAATGGGAGTTTGTTGAAGGAAGTCGTTAGAGTTTACATATGTGGCAGGAGTAGGGGGAATAAAGGAATCATAATACTCATAGGGGAGACCGTCTGGACCTGGGGATTAGGTAGAGTTGTGAAGGTTGACATAAGTTTCTCTTCCGTGATGGGTGCATTGAGGGAAAGGAGGTCCGAGACCTGAAGTCGGGAGATTCCACTCCGTTCTATATAATGGTTCATTCGATCAGTTCGTTTGGGGGCAGGGGAGTCATGAGGGATATTGCCGTTGTTATATAGAGCGGTGTAGAACTCCTCAAAGGAGTGGACAATGTCCTGGGGGTGAGATAGGAGGCTGCCCAATCTGTTTTTAACTTGATGTGGGTTAGTTGTATGAGAGCGTTCAGACAATTTCTGAGCTAGTAGAGAATGGTCTTTGTTACCCCTATCATAGTACAGTTGTTTTAGTCTAGTCAGGGCCTTTTCTACTTGGCCTAGTGCCAGGTCTTTAAGAGTCATACGGAGATGGATTTTTTTTTGGGGTAGTTATGGGGAGGTTTGTAGTCGAAGTTCTAGGACCCTAAGTTCCCTCTCAGCTTGCGATTTGGTGGCCCTCGCATCTTTTTTCATAGCCGAAGTGAGTGCAATGCAGCGACCATCAATGGCGTCCCTAGGGGGGGCAGAGGGGGCCTTGACCCCCCCAACATTATGCTGTGCCCCACCATGTGCCCCCCTAATTAAAAAAAAATGTTTTTATTTTTTTTTACAAAAAATCAATGTCTAAGAGGGAGAGTTCCCAGTCAGCTCCTGCTGGTGATTTCTCCCACCTCCCTCTGCTTGCTGACACTGCATAATGTGAGCACTCACACAACCACGGCCGCCCGATCTGCTCCTTCCCCTGCATCCTCATTGGCAGGGAGAAGAGCGAGTTGCAGGAAGGTCTCCACCAGGACTCTCAGTTACTGAAAAAACAGACTGATTTCTCCCATCCTTAGGACAGGAGAACCAGCCTGTAAATTCCAAGAGATGCCAGACCAGAGCAGTCAATAGCAGGGACAGGACAGCAAGAGGAGGCTGGGAAACCCCACAGTGGCAGAACACCAGGGCCCGGAGGCAAGACAACCTTTGCAACCCTGATAGTTCTCCCTCTGCTTTGGATCCTTATATTTTCTTGGTATGCTGGTGACATATATATCTTGTTTTCTGCCACCCTGGGGGACCCCAATACAGTAGGAAGGGAGCTCACTGCAGAACATGTGAAAGGGCCATTGTGGGGTCGTAGTAAAGGGCCCCAGTATATATAGAGATATAGAGATATAGAGATATAGAGATATAGAGATATAGAGATATAGAGATATAGAGATATAGAGATATAGAGATATAGAGATATAGAGATATAGAGATATAGAGATATAGAGATATAGAGATATAGAGATATAGAGATATAGAGATATAGAGATATAGAGATATAGAGATATAGAGATATAGAGATATAGATATATATATCTATCCGAAATCCGAAAGATCCAACATAAAAAATGGGGGGCGTGGTCTGGAGCCGTGTAGATCTGGAGCTTCCATTCCTGGTGGTCTAGCTACATCAGCTAAAGAGCCTAACAACTACTAAGACATGGTGAGAACCTCCCGCAGTGTCTCGGCTACACATTCCCGATCCCCGCGGGGACAAGTCACTCAGCTAAGTGGCCACATTCCCGCGATCTTCCGATAGCGGCCTAGAAGCAAGATGCAAGCCTTGCATTCACCCTCCTCACGTGAGCCCCACTCCCCAAACACCAGCCCACAATCCTCTGGAGCTTGGAGCCCAATTGGAGCGGAAGCAGGGAAGAGATATCCCCCTGCTGTAAATCTGGAAGACCTTTGCAGCGTCACGGCTGACATAAAAAACACACTCATGGCAGCCATCACGAACATAAGGTCCGCCATCCAAGCCATAGCCTTAAGGGTGGAAGAAGTAGAAATCACTCGAGCCCACCAAGACACTTCCCTGTGTCAAGTACAGCACCTGACTGAATCCCACGCCGTCCACCTCAGAGAGATTAATCGCCAAATGGAGGACCTGGACAATCGTGGGAGACGCCGAAACCTTATGGTAAGAGGAGTCCCGGAATCGATCAACCCCAGTCATCTCTCCCTAACGGTAACCAACATATTTAATGACCTCCCAGAGAGGCCCCTAGACACACCGATCGCCTTTGAATGGATCCACAGGGCATTGCGCCCAAAGGGAAGGGAGACAGTTCCCCCTAGAGATGCGGTCTGCTGCCTCATAGACTTCCCTCTGAAGGAGGAAATCCTACACAAAGCAAGGAGCCGTAACCAACTGTCCTTCCAAGGGGCGACAATAAAGATCTACCAAGAGCTTTCCACTATCGCCCTAAAATGCAGGCGGGAGCTGCAGCCTTTACTGGAAATCCTTAGAGCTAGATCCATCATTTACCGCTGGAAGTTCCTTTTCTGCTTATCAGTGATGCAGCAGGGCCGAACAGCAAATCTTAAGGTACCGGAAGATTTGGAACACTTTTGTTGTGCATTAAAAATCCTGTTGGTTGACCTACCAGACTGGTACAGTGACTTCTGTCTGCCAACACCTAGGAGGGCCACCTTCATTGAAGGCGTAGACAAAGCGGGCAACTACAGCATCAGTCGCCGCAGACCTCATCCTCTTCCTCCTCATACTCCACCACGGATCCCTGGAGCCTAGAAAGGTAACCATACCTTCCCCTCTTTACATGACACCGGGTTCCAATCCCCAAAACAATAAAAAAAACAAAACTTGTTTCCAGAATACCCGAGAGACCACATCCTGACCATCACCCTTACGGTCTGCTTGAAATCTTTGACTGAACTGTCATGGTTCCAAAGACACAGTATAACACTACTCTGACCCGCGCCATAAAATCTGTTCACGTGACATATCCCCCTCACTCGACTATTCAGACAGCCAAAGAAGCAACCAACATATCCTAAATCCATCTGCTCCGGAACACTGAAGACTACGGTCTCCACCAACATACCCGCTGACTACCTCTCCCTCTCTCACTGAACTATCACTTCCCAAACTTCAATACAAAAAGAGACCGACCTGAAGAGCTCAAGACAGGGTACTTAATCCTCGAGAAAAGAAGCGAATACCACACACAATGAATAAGAGTACAGCTTTTATCTTTGCCACCTGATGGAGATATTAAACTACACACTAGACCCCTGTCCTTTGGACTCTGTCCTCAACAACCACTCTGGACTCTATCATTGCACCAGGTTGAGTACTTTCTTTTCCCCTGCAGTTCCGTGTCAGAACATTCAGGTGAATTATGCTACACGACAACAAGGTATCATATGCCTCGAGGTAACCTCCGTTGTCTTCTGAGACCATGATAGTGAAGGCCTCAAACTCTCCCAGAAATGGACCGAGCTCTCACTGCCACCTCTTCACTACCTGCCTTCCACCTTCTTCCCCCCCCTACTACCACCTCTCTGTATCTACACCTGGTTCAACACCTCACCCTTGTCTTCTCCTCTATCCTCCTTCTCCTTCTACTCTTACCTTACCTCTTTTCTGATACTTGTTTTCAGGATAACATATGTATACTGATATGCATACTAAATGTCATGCATTCCCTGTGGTATCTCCTACCACAGGGAACCATGGCAGCTACTCCTCTTGTGGCTCAGCCACAAACATAGAACCAGGGCTCCAAGAGGGCCATGCTCAGGTAAGACTGTCAAAAATCCCAAGAACACTCCCATGCTCCTCTTCTTTACTGGAGTAGATGGGTGCTCCCCTAAAAAATTATCATACCTCATCCATACCTAATTGGCCATAAAGGGCCACTCATAAGGTTTTGCTTTCTACACCAGGGCTGAGCGTGGCCCCCTTGGAACGTAGAGTATTTCTCATGTCTCACACGGGTATAATTATAGTTTTAGTTATCATGGATACCTTTTCTAATGATGTTATTGTTGATATTGACGTTCTTGTTACAATATTAGTTTCTAACCCTACGTCATGTGAACTTTAAACTGCCAGTTTTAAGTTTCACGATTTTAAGTTTTAAGCTGTATAATAATACTAAATATTACATTCAAACTCAAGCCACTCCTCCTTGACACTACCCCCGCCCATGTCTTCCGACAAATTAGAACCCCATATGTACCTACATATAATCCTACAGACTTAGAACTCTTTCTCACCAGACAAACACCCCAAATTGGATCTGTCCTACCACACCAAATGTTGCTTTTCTCACCGTGGCAGCATATTCCTAACTGGCTGTCCAGAGAGACCAGGCGGGGTGCCTTTCCCTCACCTGTTCTCCGACAGCACTCACCATGAACGCCATACACAACCCTATAGACCTCCAAGGGAAACAGGGCTCATCCTCTTGTTGACCGTCACCTACTACCCCACCAATGGTGGACTCTGGTAGATACCGCTGACGTGAACCGGAATTCCCCGTGCTCTTGGGTGGGATTGCGACCCTCCCTTCTTAGCTTCTTATACATCTTAGTTCAGCACAGTTCACAACCCCTCCCTACCTCAACCCACTCTACCCCCCCTAGCCACACGCTAAGCCCCACTACTCCTCATCCCCCTCCAATGTCTCTGACTTCCCTGCACCAAGGTAAACGATTCGGACTCCTCACATCTGCACTTAATATGACACCACAAAAGCAAACTTTCAAGAAGGGATATTGATCCTTGGAGGGAACTTCAATGTTCCGCTAGACCCCCTATTAGACTCCTCATCTGGACATTCCCATCTGCCCTACAGGGCCCTCAAACAAATCAGAAGATGCTTCCAAGACCTACTATTTGAAGACACTTGGTGTACCCTTCACCCGAGTGATAAAGACTTCACCTTTTTCTCTACCCCCCACAATAAGTACTCATGCTTGACTATTTCTTCCTTACGCAACAAGACCTCCCCACTCTGACAGCGGCAACTATAGAACCGATGACACTATATTCCACCATCCTATTTCAATGACACTCACCTTCCCAGACAAACTCAACCACACATACATATGGAGACTGGACCTTACTATCTTAGCAGACAAAACAAAAAAACAAGAGATTCGCAAATGTTTAACCAACTACTTCACCGAAAATGATATCCCAGATACCTCTAGACTGACACAATGGGAGGTACACAAACGTGTTCTATGGGGTAGACTGATCTCCTTAACGGCTGCACTCAAAAAAGAAAAGAAAATCAAACTAGCTACACTCTACACCAAACTAAAACAACTAGAGGCACTACATAAGCACAATTTAGCTACACAAACTCACGAGAACTAATCGAAACGCACACTCGAATAAAAGAGGAACTAGACCAAAATCTAAGGGAAAAATTCACCTTATCCCAGAAACTCTTTTACGAGTTTGGAAACAAATGTGGCCACCTCCTCGCGCAAGCCTTGTGTAAGAAAAAGCCAGCACCACGGTTCACCCCTTGCATTCCCGCACGGGCAAGACACTTACAAATAACATAGAAATAGCAAAAGAATTTGAAAAATATTGCCTCCCTATACGATATCAACACATTCAACCCCACTACGACCTCGCCCTCCAAACGAATTAGCAAAATAAATTTGTTCCTAGCTCAATATGCCTCAGACAAGATTCCCGAAGACGTTGCTGCAAAACTCACTATAGCAGAATTGAAACAAGCGATAAAACAATTGAAACCAGGCAAGAGCCCAGGCCCTGATGGCCTAACAGTGGTATATTACAAAACGTTCTCTGACACCCTCAAAACACCATTTTTAAATGCCTTCAACTTCCGCTCTCCCTCAAACCCTCTAACAAGAGAGATGTTGGAAGCAACCACATTGTAGTCATCCCTAAAGACGACAAAGATCCCACATGTACAAGTAACTACAGTCCAATATCTCTATTAAATGCGGATATTAAGATATTTTCCAAGATACTAGCAAACCGACTCTTACAGCTACTCTCCTCTATCATTTCCCAAGATCAAGTAGGATTTGTCCCTGGCCGAGAAGCCAGGGATAATACCATTAAAGCAATTAACTTACACCATCTGATAACACGCACGAACCAAAAAGGCTTTTTCCTATCCCTAGATGCAGAGAAGGCATTCGACAGAGTGGCATGGGACTACATGAGAGCTGTCTTACAGGCAATAGGTCTGGGTCCACACATATCTGACCTAATCCTTTCACTCTACACGGGCCCATTGGCTAAAGTCCGAATAAACAACACTCTGTCGAATGCCTTCCCTACCCGAATCGGAACGAGACAAGGGTGCCCCTTATCCCCCATCCTCTTTGTGCTCACACTTGAAACATTCCTCCGTAAACTGAGATTCAACCCTGATATCCAGGGAATCCGAACGCCCAAAAAGGAATGTAAACTGTATTTTAACCCCTTATCAAAAAAAAGGTGTGACAATAGGCCAAAATAGTGGCGCTAAATATGTGCTGAACAAAAAGTGTTTGTTTACCCAAAGGTGACATGTATCTAAAAAATCACTGAATAAACATGTGAATATCTAAGTACTGGTTCCACCCTGTGACAAGTGAAATTGTTTTAAATAAACTAAGAATAATAAAAAAATTTTTATCACAAAAAATAGTCCATAAAGTGTTCAAGTGAAACAAAAATCAATGTGAAATCTTCCTGTTCCATCCACAACACCAGTGTGCCAGTGATTCTGCTCCCCTAAAGAAATGCACTCACCGAATTTCAATGCCTACAATCTCATGTCAGGCTAAGACGCTTTTAAACCACATGGACAGGGTTTCGAACGAGTATCCAAAATCCAACTGTGTGTATCAGATAGTTCTCCACATGTAAATAATAATAAAGGTGTACCAATAGTGTGATAACATAAAAAACAGTTTATTAAAATTCACTTCAAATCTTCAACCCTTACACTCACATTGTAGAACTTTAAAACCAGAAAAAAAGTGATCACAGCAAAACTTTAAGCATCAATAAAGCAACGGATCTTGCGGTCACGCGGACCCAAGCTGTGCTGGCCTGTAACAACTCTCACCCCTTCCTTGGTCTTAGATCTCAATTCACTCCTCCACTTCCTAGTCCAACGTTCAGCGTCCTACGTCAGTGATGATGATGATTGCCGTACAGCCACGCGGGGGCGTGGCTGTACGGCAATCATTATCACTGACGTAGGAGTGGTTTAAAAACGTCTTAGTTTAAAAGCGTCTTAGCCTGACACGAGAGTGTAGGCATTGAAATTCAGTGAGTGTCTTTCTTTAGGAGCGGAATCACTGGCACACTGATGTGGTCGATGGAACAGGAAGATTTCACATCGATTTTTGTTTCACTTGAACACTTTATGGACTATTTTTTGTGATAATATATTTTTTATTATTTTTATTTTATTTAAAACAATTTCACTTGTTACAGGGTGGAACCAGTACTTACATATTCACATGTTTATTCAGTGATTTTTGTAGATACATGTCACCTTGGGGTGAACAAACACTTTTTGTGCAGCACGTATTTAGCGCCACTATTTTGGTCTATTGTCGCACACTTTTTTTGATAAGGGGTTAAAATACAATTCACATTTCATTGCTCTTTAACCACTTCAGCCCCGGAAGGATTTACCCCCTTCCTGACCAGAGCACTTTTTACAATTTGGCACTGCGTCATTTTAACGGCTAATTACGCGATCATGCAATGCTGTACCCAAACGAAATTTGCGTCCTTTTCTTCCCACAAAGAGAGCTTTCTTTTGATGGCATTTGATCACCTCTGCCATTTTTAATTTTTGCGCTATACACGGAAAAAGACCGAAAATTTTGAAAAAAAATGATATTTTCTACTTTTTGTTATAAAAAAAATCCAATAAATTCAATTTTAGTCATACATTTAGGCCAAAATGTATTCGGCCACATGTCTTTAGTAAAAAAAATGTCAATAAGTGTATATTTATTGGTTTGCGCAAAAGTTATAACGCTTACAAACTAGGGTACATTTTCTGGAATTTACACAGCCTTTAATTTATGACTACCTATGTCATTTCTTGAGGTGCTAAAATGGCAGGGCAGTACAAAACCCCCACAAATGACCCCATTTTGGAAAGTAGACACCCCAAGGAAATTGCTGAGGCAAGTTAAGCCCATTGAATATTCATTTTTTTTGTCCCAAGTGATTGAATAATGACAAAAAAAAAAAAAAATTACAAAAAGTTGTCACTAAATGATATATTGCTCAAACAGGCCATGGGCATATGTGGAATTGCACCCCAAAATATATTTAACTGCTTTTCCTGAGTACGGGGATACCACATGTGTGGGACTTTTTGGGAGCCTAGCCGCGTACGGGGCCCCGAAACCAATCACTGCCTTCAGGATTTCTAAGGGCGTAAATATTTGATTTTACTCCTCACTACCTATCACAGTTTTGAAGGCCATAAAATGCCCAGATGGCATGAAACCCCCCCAAATGACCCCATTTTGGAAAGTAGACACCCCAAGCTATTTGCTTTGAGGCATGTTGAGTCCATAGAATATTTTATATTTTGACACAAGTTGCGTGAAAGTGACAATTTTTTTTTGCACAAAGTTGTCACTAAATGATATATTTCTCACACAGGCCATGGGCATATGTGGAATTGCACCCCAAAATACATTTGGCTGCTTCTCCTGAGTATGGAGATACCACATGTGTGGGACTTTTTAGGAGCCTAGCCGCGTACGGGGCCCGAAAACCAATCACCACCTTCAGGCTTTCTAAGGGTGTAAATTTTTGATTTCAATCTTCACTGCCTATCACAGTTTCGGAGGCCATGGAATGCCCAGGTGGCCCAACCCCCCCCCCCCCAAATGACCCCATTTTGGAAAGTAGACACCCCAAGATATTTGCTGAGAGGCATGGTGAGTATTTTGCAGCTCTCATTTGTTTTTGAAAATGAAGAAAGACAAGAAAAACATTTTTTTTTCTTTTTTCAATTTTCAAAACTTTGTGACAAAAAGTGAGGTCTGTAAAATACTCACTATACCTCTCAGCAAATAGCTTGGGGTGTCTACTTTCCAAAATGGGGTCATTTGGGGGGGGGGGGTTTGCCACCTGGGCATTCCATGGCCTCCGAAACTGTGATAGGCAGTAAAGAGTGAAATCAAAAATTTACGCCCTTAGAATGCCTGAAGGCGGTGCTTGTATTTTTCGGTCCCGTGCACGGCTAGGCTCCCAAAAAGTCCCACACATGTGGTATCCCCATACTCAGGAGAAGCAACAGAATGTATTTTGAGGTGTAATTTCACATATTCCCATGGCATGTTTGAGCAATATATCATTTAGTGACAACTTTGTGCAAAAACAAAAAAAATTGTCCCTTTCCCGCAACTTGTGTCACAATATAAAATATTCCATGGACTCGACATGCCTCTCAGCAAATAGCTTGGGGTGTCTACTTTCCAAAATGGGGTCATTTGGGGGGGTTTTGAACTGTCCTGGCATTTTATGCACAACATTTAGAAGCTTATGTCACACATCACCCACTCTTCTAACCTCTTGAAGACAAAGCCCTTTCTGACACTTTTTGATTACATGAAAAAATTATTTTTTTTGCAAGAAAATTACTTTGAACCCCAAACATTATATATTTTTTTTAAGCAAATGCCCTACAGATTAAAATGGTGGGTGTTTCAATTTTTTTTTCAAACAGTATTTGCACAGCGATTTTTCAAACGCATTTTTGGGGGAAAAACACACACTTTTTTAAAATTTTAATGCACTAAAACACACTATATTGCCCAAATGTTTGATGAAATAATAAAAAAATAAAAAAGATGATCTTAGGCCGAGTACATGGATACCAAACATTACATGCTTTAAATTTGCGCACAAACAAATGCAGTGGCAACAAAATTAATACATCTTTAAAAACCTTTACAGGTTACAACTTTAGATTTACAGAGGAGGTCTACTGCTAAAATTACTGCCCTCAATCTGACCTTCGCGATGATACCTCCCATGCATGGTGCAATTGCTGTTTACATTTGACGCCAGACTGACGCTTGCGTTCGCCTTAGTGCGAGAGCAGGGGGGGGCAGGGGTGCTTTTTTTTTTTTTTTCTTTATTATTTTTTTGCTTTTTTATCTTATTTTTAAACTGTTCATTTCAATTTTTTTTAAATCATTTTTATTGTTCTCAGGGAATGTAAATATCCCCTATCATAGCAATAGGTACTGTAGTGACAGATACTCTTTTTTGAAAAAATTGAGGTTTATTAGACCCTAGATTTCTCCTCTGCCCTCAAAGCATCTGACCACACCAAGATCGGTGTGATAAAATGCTTCCCCAATTTCCCAATGGCGCTGTTTACATCCGGCGAAATCTAAGTCATAAAATGCTCGTAGCTTCCGGTTTCCTAGTCCATAGAGATGTTTGGAGCCACTCTGGTCTCTGATCAGCTCTATGGTCAGCTGGCTGAATCACCGGCTGCATTCTCAGGTTCCCTGTTGAGACAGGAGAGCCAGAGAAAAACACGGAAGACTGTGGGGGGGCATTCCCTTCCACTGCTTGTAAAAGCAGTCTAGAGGCTAATTAGCCGCTAGATTTGTTTTTACATGAAAGCCAACCGCTGGCTGAAAAGAATGATACCAAGATGATACCTAAACCTGCAGGTATCATTCTGGTATAACCACTCAAAGTCGTGAATGGCGTACCTGAAGACAAAAAATGGTTAACAATAAAGCACAGTAAACGGTAAAGTATAAAAAATTGCATACCTGAAAAGCAAACATGATAAAACATAATAACAATAAAACATTGCAGAATAGAATACAGTAAAAAAAGAGCAGAACAATAGAGAGAGAATAGAGAGAGAACAATAAAACGACAACTATTTTTTTTATTTTATATTTTTGTTTGTGTTTTACTTTAATTTTTTTTTTTATAACTGCAACCGGTTCCAGGTTCGGGTCTCTCCAAATGCGATGGCATCTTGGGAGACCCTGTGAAAGTGTGCCTAGTCTGTGCAATGCTGTACCCTATGCTAATACTCAACTAGTGTATGGTAGCGTTCAAAACATTCACCAATGCAAAGACCAGGATTGTCAGGACAGGAGGGACAATAATAGCAGGTGTCACGCCTATATCCGCGCTTGCTGCAGACACATCTTTTTTGGGGGGGTTTGTTGGGTAGGGGTACTCGGGAGGACATAAAGAAAATGCCTCTCATGCAGCCGACTGCATTTGGTTGGGGATGTGAATGGGGGAAGTACGGGCGCTGCAGAAGCGGTGGGTTCCCAATTAGGATTGGCGAATGCAGCAGGAAGGGCATTATGGGCACGACGGGCCTGTGTTTGTCTTTTGGTGGCAGTGGGACACTACTTGTGCTTGCCACCTCACCAGCTTGAACTGCCCTTATGGGACTCGCCACATCACCAAGTGTTACTGCACTGCTGGTTTGATTACGACCGGGGTGTACTAGGCCACCGGCGCTTGCCAGTTGACCAAAACGCTACCAAAAAAAACGTTAGTGATCGCAGGGATCAGGCCTGACTCTGCGAGCACTGCAGTTATGCGTTTAGTGTTTTGTAAGTGACAGTGATCGATCGATACTGCACTTGGGTGGGCTGGGCCGGGCAGAGGGGCAAAACGCAGGTGATAGCAGGTATCTGGGCTGATCCCGCTAACACTGCAATTTTGGGAACCCTAAACTGCTGGGGACGCCAGTATAGATCTGATCGGATCAGATATTGATCCGTTCAGATACTATACAACTAAGGGAGGTGTACGGTGCGTGTGTGGGTGTTAGCGCTACTGGCATTAACCTGACGCTGCGTGGGGCTGGTGCTTGCCAGTTCACCAAAACGCTACAAAAAAAAACTGTTAGCGATCGCAGGGATCAGGCCTGACTCTGCGAACGCTGCAGTTATGCATTTAGTGTTTAGTAAGTGACAGTGATCGATCGATACTGCACTTGGGTGGGCTGGGCTGGGCTGGGCTGGGCCAGGTGGAGGGGCAAAACGCTGGTGCTAGCAGGTATCTGGGCTGATCCCGCTAACACTGCACCAATCTGAATCTGAACCAAGCATGGATATTTTTTACCTGAATGCAGCATCTTGCTGCTCAAGTGATCTCAGAGGGATGAGTTTGTGAGCCGAGAGAGGCTACTCTCCCAATAGAACTGAAGGTAACACTCGATTACTTTCCAGATGAACAGTGTTTTTAGCATTCTTTGCTGTGACATTTTGCCATTCAGGATCTGCATGAGGAATACTCCTAGGGGAGTTATGTCTGCTGTCAGGCTCTGGAAGTATCTGCCATTCCTTGAGCAGGGATAGGCCTAAGTAATTGTGATTTTTGTGGGAAAGCCCCATCTATAGTTGATCCTATGATTCCTGAGGGCTTTGGTGATTGTAGTGAGGCTCCATCTTTTCTGGAGCGTGTACTGCGATTAGGGATGGGCCAAACACCCCCCCCCATTCGATTCGCACCAGAACATGCAAACAGGCAAAATATTTGTTTGAACACCGTTAAAGTCTATGGGACACGAACATGAAAAATTAAAAAGTGCTAATTTTAAAGGCTTATATAAATGGTATTGTCTTAAAAAGTGTTTGGGGACCTGGGTCCTGCCCCAGGGGACATGTATCAATGCAAAAAAAAGTTTTAAAAAACACCATTTTTTCAGGAGCAGTGATTTTAATAATGCTTAAAGTGAAACAATAAAAGTGAAATATTCCTTTAAATTTCGTACCTGGGGGGTGTCTATAGTATGCCTGTAAAGGGACGCATGTTTCCTGTGTTTAGAACAGTCTGACAGCAAAATGACATTTCTAAAGGAAAAAAAGTCATTTAAAAGTACTCACAGCTATAATAAATTGTCAGTCCGACAATACACATAATAGTTCATTGATAAAAATGGCACACAGGGGAACCCCGAGCCAAAATTTTTAAAAAAATGTGTGGGGGTCCCCCTCAAAATCCATACCAGACCCTTATCCGACCACGCAACCTGGCAGGCCGCAGAAAAAGAGGGGTGGATGAGAGAGCGCCCCCCCCTGAACTGTACCAGGCCACATGCCCTCAACATGTTGATGGGGAGAAGGGCCTCATCCCCACAACCCTTGCTCAGTCGTTGTGGGGGTCTGTGGGTGGGGGGCTTATCGGAATCTGGAAGCCCCTTTAACAAGGGGAACCCCAGATCCCACCCTCCTGCATGAATTGGTAATGGAATACAAATGTACCCCATTCCTTTTCACAGGAAAAGGCTTTCCCCATATTGTCAGAGGGGGCGGGGTCACCCATTTACGTAAACCCCCGCTTCTTCCTCTATCCTCCGCTTCTTCTTCGCTTCATCCTCCGATCCACCTCAATGGGAGTCTGTGTGATGCTTCTGTTCGGATGACAGCTCTTATATAATGGAGGGCGGGGCCACCCGGTTTATGTGAACGGTTGACCCCGCCCCCTCTGACACCACGGGGAAAGCCATAGGGAAGTCCCCGGGCATCAGAGGGGGACGGGGTCACTGGGTGGCCCCGCCCTCCATTATATAAGAGCTGTCATCTGAACAGAAGTGTCACACAGCGGGAGACTCCCATTGAGGCAGATCAGAGGACGAAGAGAAGAAGAAGCGGAGGAAGATAGAGGAAGAAGCAAAGGAAGAACAAGATGGAGGAAGAAGAACAACACCAAAGGAAGACCAGAAAAAGATGGCAGAAGAAGCAGGGAAAGAAGAAGACATTGCTAAAAGGAATTGTCAAAAACCATCTATTGTGTTTTTTTTAACATTTTTGACACTTTTTTTGTGAAATAATAGGGGTACATTTGTACCTCATTACCAATTCACACAGGGGGGGCGGGATCTGGGGGTCCCCTTGTTAAAGCCCCCTACCTGCAGACCCCCACAACCACTGGGCAAGGGTTGTAGGGATGAGGCCCTTCTCCCCACCAACATGGGGAGAAGGTGCTTTGGGGGGGTACCCCAAAGCGCCCTCCCAATGTTGAGGGAAAGTGGCCTAAAATGGTTCAGGAGGGGGGGGCGCTCTCTCATCCCTCCCTCTTTTCCTGCAGCCTGCCAGGTTGCGTGCTCGGATAAGGGTCTGGTATGGATTTTGAGGGGGAATCCCACGCCATTTAAAAAAAAAAAAATTGGCGCAGGGTTCCCCTTAATACCCATATCAGACCTGAAGGTCTGGTATGGAATTTAGGGGAACCCCATGCCATTTTTCTTTTTTAAATTTTGGTTCGGGGTTCCCCTGTGTGGAAATCCCATGCCGTTTTTATCAATGAACTTTTATGTGTATTGTCGGACCGGCAATTCATTAATAGCCACGAGTGGTTTTAAATGACTTTTTTTCCTTTGAAATGTCATTTTGCTGTCAGACTGTTCTAAACACGGGAAACATGCGGCCCTTTACAGGCATACTATAGACACCCCCAGGTACGAAATTTAAAGGAATATTACACTTTTATTGTTTCACGTTAAGCATTATTAAAATCACTGCTCCCAAAAAAACGGCCATTTTTAAAAACTTTTTGTGCATTGATACATGTCCCCTGGGGCAGGACCCAGGTCCCCAAACACTTTTTATGACAATAACTTGCATATTAACCTTGAAAATTAGCACTTTTGATTTCTTCCATAGACTTTTAAAGGGTGTTCCGCGGCTTTCGAATTTGCCGCGAACACCCCAAATTGTTCGCTATTCGGCGAACAGCCAATATTCGAGTCAAACTCATGTTCGACCTGAACATAAAGCCCATCCCTAACTGCGATAGGTCTGCAAAAAATTGCAGATTTTAATATTGTGGGGGAATGTGCTCCTTGGTGCGCATTACAGACATTCATTTTTCTTTTGCATGATAATAATGTAAACGCAGTATGATATCCCTTGGAAACTGGTCAGGGACGTATGCAGGTTTGGGCAGGTGATAGATCCTATCTAAGATCACATCTAGATCTGTGAGCTCAGGGAGGATCTCTTTAAACAGAGTGGTAGTGTATTCTCGCAGGTCTTCTTACTGAATGGACTCTGGGATCCCTCTGATTTTTAGGTTGTTCCTCCTAGCTCTGTCCTCCATGTCTGCCATTTTGGATTTGACCCCTTCTATTACCTCCTCTTTTTCATCATGGACATCTACTAGATCGTTTACAGTAACTGAAAACTCCCCCATCTTGTTTTCAATGTGCCCCACTCTTGACTCTACAGCCTGTATTTCCTTATTAAACTTTTGCATGCATGACATGTCAGTTTGGATCAAACTCTTCAGGGACAGTAACATGTCCTTTAGTACTGTGTCCATAACTGGCTGATTAGTAGGGAATACCTCAATGCTGCCAGGCAGCACTCTAGTGTACTCTCCAGAATCAGTGCTGGTACTAGCTGTGGGGCTGCATCCAGAGCCATCCATCCGCAATTTAGCCTTAGCTGCACTTGCAGATTGGGGGCTGTTAGGGTAGGACTGCTGTCTGCAGGACAACCCACTATTTTTGCTGTTAGATATAGATTTAGCTGGGATGAAGTTTGAGCTATGGGCTGGGGTGGATGTATGGCCGGCGCAATCTTGCCTACCTCCATGTGTCTGCCATGTTAGGAAATCCGTTTCTGGGGTCTCCTGAGTTCTTTCATTTTCCTCGCCATGGTCACCGATGTTGTGGTGTGCAGATCGCTCCATTTTTGGGGTGAAAACCCTCTCTGGAAAGTCGCTGTGTGCCGCTGTCTGTCTGTGGGAAGAGGAGCTCAGCTCTCACACTGCCATCCTGTTCCGGGGCCAGCCACGCCCCTAACGCCGTATATTTCATTGTGTTACTGCAAGTTTAACGCCATATATTTTTGTGCATTGCTGCAAGTTTAACACCATATATTTCAGTACGTTACCTTCCATCTAACGCAGTATAGTTCATTGCGTTACTGCAAGTTTAACGCCATATAGTTCAGTATGTTACTCCAAGTTTAATGCCGTCTATTTTATTGCATCATGCATGTTTAATGCCATATATTTCAGTGTATTACCTTCCCTTTAACGCAGCATAGTTCAGTGCGTTACTGCATGTTTAACACCATATATTTCTGTGCCCTACTGCAAGTTTAACGCTTTACATCTCATTGTGTTACTGCTAGTTTAACGCTGTACAGTGGCGTAACTAGAACCTTCAGGGCCCCGGTGCAAGAAATCATGAAGGGCCCCCCTGACCCCTAGCTGGGGCCCTTCCCTCCGAGCCGATGGCATAAATGCCAAGGCCCGGTCGCAAGTGTGATGTTTGTGACCCTGGTAGTTCTGCCACTGGCGTCTGTTTTTTTTATTGTTATTGTATTTTTCTACCATTTATTTATTGTTTTACAATATTATTTTATAAAAAATATTAAATTTTTTTTTAAGAGTTGGGGGGCTTTGGTGAGATATCAGGGGTCTAAACAGACATCTGATGTTTCACCTTTAAGAACGAGAAAGGAGATTGAGAGCACAGCCTCAGCTGCACAGAATGAATGGACAGGAATAGCTCTGTATAGAGCTGCCCCTTTATTCGCAAACTGAAGCATAGTAAATACAGTTTACTATGTTTCAGTTATGAATGGATTGAGTCCGTGATCGGTATGGATCACTGACTCTCCATGCAGATACCCTACAGCAGCTGGCAGGAGAGGGGAGGGGGGAACTCTGCTGAGCTGTGGGGACAAGGGGAGGGGCCAGGAGAGAGCGGGGGGCAGGAAAAAGTACAGGGGGGCTGGAAAGCACACGGGGGGCAGCAGAAAGAAGCTGCATAGGAGGCATGGTGGGTGCGGCTGCATATAGAGGAACTGATCTTTCCATTTCCCCCACTTCTCATCTCCTTTCAGCAGCTGCAGGAGGAGAATGGAGAGATCAGTTTCTCTGTATCAGTGTTTCTCAACATTTCTTCTACATTTTAGTCAAGATGCAACATATTGCCTCTTCACTGCCTGTCAAATGCCTGTCAAATGCCTCTGAAAAGCGATCTGCATCGCTTTTCAGAGGAATGGTATTTTCTTGTTGGTATTATGAACCCACCCTAAAAAAATCTGTTCTGATCGTAAGAGTCCTTTCACACTAGGGCGGGGGCGGCATCGGCGGTAAAACGCCGCTATTATTAGCAGCGTTTTACCGTCGGTATGCGGCCGCTAGCGGGGCGGTTTTACCCCCGAGAAAGGGCCGGCCAAGAAAGGGTTAAATACCACCGCAAAGCGCCTCTGCAGAGGCGCTTTGCCGGCGGTATAGCCGCGCCGTCCCATTGATTTCAATAGGCAGGAGCGGTAAAGGAGCGGTATACACTCCGCTCCTTCACCACTCCGAAGATGCCGCTAGCAGGACTTTTTTTCCCGTCCTGCCAGCGCATCGCTCCAGTGTGAAAGCCCTCGGGGCTTTCACACTGCAATCAAAGCAGCGGCACTTTCGGGTCGGTTTGCAGGCGCTATTATTAGCGCAATAGCGCCTGCAAACCGCCCCAGTGTGAAAGGGCTCTAAAGAAAAAGGGGGCCAGAATTACAAGTAATGTGTATACATACACGCATGTAAACACACGTACGCAAATACACACATATACATATAAATACATGCACACACATAAACGCACACACATAAACGCACACACATACACATATAACTCTATACACATGCGCACACACATATAACTCTATACACATGCACACACATGTAAACATACACATGCACACAAATAAACGCACACACACATATAAAACACACACATACACACATGCACACACCCAAACATGCAGACACACACACATATAAGCACACACATGCATACAAACATATATAGATAGCCTTTTTAAAAATCTGCAGCTGCAGCTCTGTACCTTAAACTCTCCATGCTGGGTACTGCACTGTAGGGGGAGGCAGAGAGCACAGCACACAGTGTGACAGTCTCACTTACTTTCACTTTGTGACTGAGCTCCTGCACTGCCGAATGATTTACGCATCGGCTGAGGAAGAGGGAGCTCGGTCCCATATGCAGCCATCGCTCGGGGAGAGGGGGGCACACGGGCCCCTACGGGCCCCCTGCAGCATGGGGCCCAGTCGCAATGGCGACTTTTGCGACCCCTATACTTCCGCCCCTGACGCTGTATATTTTATTGTGTTACTACAAGTTTAATGCTGTATATTTCATTGCGTGACTGCAAGTTTAACTGGTTTCTGCCCGCCCACCTTCAAATGATGGCGGGGCGGTGCGGCTCTTGTTCTGGACTGACATCATATGACATGTCCCAGAATGGCCACTCTCGCACGCCCGAGGGGGCACGCAGCGTGGCAATCGTGGCCGTGCCACGTTGCTAGGACATGGTGCGACCCCAATCTGTGTAAAGAGCCGCGTCCGCGGCTCTTTAACCATGTGATCGGCTGAGTCCAATCATAGCCGGTCACATGTGAACACGGGGATGCCAGTAATCTGCTCTCCTTGCCTCAAACTGACAGAATGTGTGGCGAGGAGAGCCGATCAGCAGCATCTCCTCACAGGGGGACATCTATGGATCATCAGTGCCCTGATTACAATAAAGAAATATAGTGTCAAAATACAGTGCCCACCATTGCCCATCAATGCCAGCATACAGTGCCCACCACTGCCCACAAGTGCCACCAATCAGTGCCCATTAGCCATGCCAGTCAGTGCTGGCAATCAGTGCCGCCTATAAGTACTGCCCATCAATGCCCATCACTGCTGTCCATCAATGTCATCAGTGTCGCCCATCAGTGCCACCCATCAATGCCCATCTGTACCGCCTAGCCGTGCGGCCTATCCGTGCTCACCAGTGCCACTTAACAGTACCGCCTATCGGTGCTCATCAGTGCCACATATCAGTGCCACCTATCAGTACGCATATTAGTGCCTCCTCATCAGTGCCACCTCAACAATGCCCACCAGTTCAGACTATTAGTGCCCGTCAATGCCGCCTCATCATCGCACATTAGTGAAAGCGAAGAATTACTTGTTACAAAATTTACTGACAGGAAAAAAAGTAAAAAACATTTTTTTTTTTTAATTTGTGGTCTTTTTTTTTTGTAAAGAATAAAAAACCCAGCAGTGATTAAATACCACCAAAAGAAAGCTCTATTTGTGTGAAGAAAATCATAAAAAATTTCTTTGGGTACAGTGTGGCATGACCGCACAATTATCATTCAAAGTGTGACAGCGCTGAAAGCTGAAAAACGGCTTGGGCAGGAAGGGGGTGTTAGTGCCTGGTAGGCAAGTGGTTAACGCTGTATATTTCATTGCATTACTGCAAGTTTAACGCCGTATATTTCAGTAAGTTACCTTCTGTTTAACACCCTATAGTTCAGTGCATTACTGCAAGTTTAACACCATATATTTCAGTACGTTAGTGCATGTTTAGTGTAGTATATTTCTGTGTGTTACTGCACATTTGACTCAGTATATTGCAGTATGTTATAGTGTATCCATGGAGTGTGTGTGTATGTGTGTGTGTAGTGAGTGCTCAAATTAAAGTGCACCAAACACCACTTTCCATTGATTAAAGTGCATCCACATACACATTTCCACATCTTTATTAAATTTTGTTAATAACCACCCCCCACCCCCCACCCCCCATCATGTCTGGGAGGACAACAAGTAGAGCAACCGTTCCCATGTCACTGTAAGGGGGCCAGGAGTGTATGTGTCCAGAGGCTATGGTGGATGTGGTCAGTCCTCAGGCAAGGCATAATTTCCTCTGTTTAGTGATGTTGCCCATGCTATCCACAGAGGAGTTGGTGGACTGGCTTACTAAGCTGTCCTCATCCTCCTCATTCTCACCCAACCAGAGACTAGTGCGCAGTCCCCTGCAGCTGCAAGAGAGGCTAAACCTGCCTCCACAGCTATTCCTGCATAGCCCCAGCATCAGGCATGGAGGGTTCAGGAGGTGGGGGTACTCTCTTGTCCCCTCTTTTCCTGTGACCTGCCAGGTTGCGTGCTCGGATAAGGGTCTGGTATGGATTTTTGGGGGGACCCCACACCATTTTTTTTAAATTTTGGCACAGGGTTCCCCTGAAGGGTCTGGTATAGATTTTGAGGGGAACCCCACGCCATTTTTTAAAAAAAATTTGCAGCGGGGTTCCCCTTAATATCCATGCCAGACCTGAAGGGCCTGGTATGGAATTTAGGGAGATCCCCCACGTCATTTTTTAAAAATTTTGGTGGGGAATTCCCATGCCATTTTTATCAATGAACTTTTATGTGTATTGTCGGACCGGCAATTCATTAATAGCCGCGAGTAGTTTTAAATGACTTTTTTCCTTTGAAATGTCATTTTGCTGTCAGACCATTCTAAACACGGAAAACATGCGCCCCTTTACAGGCATACTATAGACACCCCCCAGGTATGAAATTTAAAGGAATATTACACTTTTATTGTTTCACTCAAAGCATTATTAAAATCACTGTTCCCAAAAAAAACATCCGTTTTAAAAAAATGTTGGCATTGATCCATGTCCCCTGGGGCAGGACCAGGGTCTCCAAACACTTTTTATGGCAAAGAACTTACATATAAGCCTTCAGTGAGAGCTTTGGATATTGTAGGTTCGAGCCCCATTGACTTCCACTATTCCAGTGGGGCCTCATCCCCACAACCCTTGCCCGGTGATTGTTGGGGTCTGTGGGCGGGGGGCTTATCGGAATCTGGAAGCCCCTTTTAACAAGAACAACCACCGGGCAAGGGTTGTGGGGGTCTGCGGGTGGGGGGCTTATCAGATTCTTGAAGCCCCCTTTAACAGGGGGACCCCCAGATCCCACCCCTCCCCCTGTGTGAAATGGTAAGGGGGTACTTACCCCTACCATTTCACAAAAAAACTGTCAAAAATGTTAAAAATGACAAGAGACAGTTTTTGACAATTCCTTTATTTAAATGCTTCTTCTTTCTTCTATCTTCTATCTTCTATCTTCCTTCGGTTTCTTCCATCATCTTCTTCTTCTTCTGGTTCTTCCTCCGGTGTTCTCGTCCGGCATCTTCCTCCATGGCGTCTTGTTCCCTTCTTCTCCTCGGGCCGCTCAGCATCCATGATGGCATGGAGGGAGGCTCCCGCTGTGTGACGCTTCTCCTCTTCTGATGGTTCTTAAATAACGGAGGGCGGGGCCACCCGGTGACCCCGCCACCCTCTGATGCACGGGGACTTCCCTGTGGCATTCCCCGTGACGTCAGACGTCATATGTTCAAGTCCCTGGGCATGATTAGTGCTAATAAACATTAACATCAGTCCCTGGCTGCAATGAGCTTCCAATCTAAAGTCCAAAATTGACTTTCTTACATTAGACAAATAAAATGCTAGCATGTCTTTGGATTGTTGTGAGAAACCCACACAGGGAGAACATATAAACTTCAACACAAGGATTAGCATGTTGGGGAATTGAACCAACATCCCAGGTGCTGCTAGGCAGAACTGCTACCCCCTTAGCCACCAGGCAGCCCCACACATGTTCTCTGCATCTCTGTGTTGTGAACCAGCCCTATTTCCATAGCCATGCTCAGTTTCACAAGCAATATACAATATATTGGCCTAAGTATTGGGACGCCTGCCTTTAAACGCACATGAACTATAATGGCATCCCAGTATTAGTATTGGGTTCAAAACTCATTTGGCCCACCCTTTGCAGCTAGCTTCAACTCTTCTTGTCCACAAGGTTTAGGAGTGTGTCTATGGGAATGTTTGACCATTCTTCCAAGTGCATTTGTGAGGTCAGGCACTGATGTTGGATGAGAAGGCCTGACCTACAGTCTCCTCTCTAATTCATCCCCAAGGTGTTCTGTTGTGTTGAGGTCAGGACTCTGTCCAGGCCAGTCAAGTTCCTCCACCCCAAACTCCCTCATCCATGTCTTTATGGACCTTGCTTTGTGCACTGGTCCAAATGAGTTGGTGGAGGGGATTATGATGTGGGGTTGTTTTTCAGAGGTTGGGCTTGGCCTCTTAGTTCCAGTTAAGGGAACTCTTAAGGCGTCAGCATACCAAGACATTTTGGACAATTTCATGCTCCCAACTTTGTGGGAACAGTTTGGGGAAAGCCCCTTCCTGTTCCAACATGACTGCACACCAGTGCAAAAAGCAAGGTCCATAAAGACATGGATGAGCAAGTTTGGGGTGGAGAAACTTGACTTGCCTGCACAGAGTCCTGGCCTCAACCCGATAGAACACCCTTTGTCTGAATTAGAGTAGAGACTGCGAGCCAGGCCTTCTCATCCAACATCAGTGCCTGGTCTCACAAATGCACTTCTGGAAGTTCATGTGTGTGTAAAGGCAGGTGTCCCAATACTTTTGGCTAAATAGTGTATCTGGAAAAGACTTACAATGGTGGTGGAACCCTCCTACACATAAATACTAGATTTAGACATAGTTATAGGACCTGGGAGATGAGATAACTTCTCTACATAAAGCAACATGGTTGGGATTTGAACCCATACACTCAGGGATGCTCAGCAGAAGTTCTAACCTCTAAGCCACAGAGCTGCCATGTGTGAGGACCTCCTACACATAACTACACATAAATACACATAAAAACACAAATACTGTATTTCTTTGGACATACAAGTGATGGAATTACATTACTCAAGAGTTATTCTTCTTGATTTATTCTGTGATATTTGGTGTTTTTTTGTGGGTGAGAGTAGAATATTACCCTCAAATTTTTGGGAATTACATTTTGATTTCTGATGTTGGTACACATATCACATTTTTTGGGCTCAAATTATGAATATTTGGAAATAATAAAAAGCACAAAAAATTGTGATTCATTTTAAATTTGCATCAGCAATGGTATTATTTGTGGATTGTAAGGACACCTGTGTGAGTTTGGGGTAAAGATTGTTGTGAGATTGAGAGTAACAAGTGAAAGTGACAGAGAAAAATATATTTTACCAAAACATCAAAACATTCCACATTGTAGCATTCTTAAAATCAAAATATTTTAAGTAGAAGCAACAATGTTGCAAAGGAAAATTTATTTCACAGAAAGATACATTTCATCTCAACATTAAAAGGTTTTTTGTGAAAGTTAGAATTGTTCTATTAGAATCAATGGCTGAAACTTCATTTGGACTAAATTAGAGCAGATTTTAACTCCCAAAAAATGCTCTCTAACTAGCTCTCATTTTGGTATTTACTATAGCTCCAGGTAAAAAAGACACTTGAGTTAAAATGAGAGTTATATTCAGGTCTGAGCATGCTCAGTTGTGTTGACACCTAGTTGTCCAAAACGGGGAATTTTTCACTTTTCAGACTTTTAAAGATATTTCAGTGTAGAAATCACTTTTTCACACAGTTTAAAAGCAGATAATCTTTCAATAATATACCGCATATTTCAGTACCATTTAGGCAATTATATCATGCTCTAAACATTATTTCCATGTGCAATTCTCTAGGTTTTAGCAGAGTAAGGGTTTGGGCGCTATTTAGTTTCAGGGAGCTATAGTAAATTCGATTTTGAGAGTATTTTCTCACCAGCGCTATAGTGAATACCATTTTTAGCACGAATTAACTCTATTAGCGCTAATTCGCGCTAAATTGCCGTGAATTAGCGCTAATTTGCGGCAATTTGCACGAATTAGCTCCATAGCGCTATAGTAAATTACCCCCACAGTGTCTTGAAAAAGTATTCACACCCCTTGAAATTTTCCACATTTTCTTATGTTACAATCAAATAAGTAAATGTATTTTATTGGGATTTTATGTGATAGACCAACACAAAGTGGCGCATGATTGTGAAGTGGAAGGAAAATGATAAATGGTTTTCATTTTTTTTTACAAATAAATATGTTAAAAGTGTGGTGTGCATTTATATTTAGCCTCCCTGAGTCAATACTTTGTAGAACCTCCTTTCACTGCAATTACAGCTGCAAGTCTTTTTGGGGATGTCTCTACCAGCTTTGGACATCTAGAGAGTGACATTTTTGTCTATTCTTCTTTGCAAATTAGCTCTATCTCTGTCAGATTTGATGGAGAGCGTCTGTGAATGGTAATTTTGAAGTCTTGCCACATATTCTCAATTGGATTTAGGTCTGGACTTTGACTGGGCCATTCTAACACATGAATATGCTTTGATCTAAACCATTCCATTGTAGCTCTGGCTGCATGTTTAGGGTCGTTGTCCTGCTGGAAGTTGAACCTCCTCCCCAGTCTCAAGTCTTTTGCAGACTCTAACAAGTTTTCTTCTAAGATTGCCCTGTATTTGGTTCCATACATCTTCCCATCAACTCTTACCATCTTTCCGGTCTCCACTAAAGAAAAGCATCCCCACAACAAGATGCTGCCACCACAATGTTTCACAGTGGGGATGGTGTGTTCAGGGTGATGTGCAGTGTTAGTTTTCCGCCACACATAGGGGGTCATTTACTATAACTCCAGGAAGTACTGGGCACTATGGCAAATAATAGAACCCATTTTAGCCAAATGGAAACAAAACGGCAAATTTGCACATGAAAATCAGCGATATAAGCGGAGAACAAACGTTTGTAAATTCTAAATTGCCGCTAATTAGAGCTTCCGCGTATATACAAATGCCAATTCTTATCAAGTTGTTATATAGCACTGTACTGTAGCCATGATCCATGTATGTGAAAAAAAACATTTTTTTATCAGAGATGTGCTCTAGTTCCCGTGCATCTATTGATTTATATTGCAATTAGTATCCCTAGTTTTTTTTTCCTTCTTTTGCTAAGAAATGCAGTTCTGAATGATTATTACATAGTAATGTCTGCTATTCTGTAAAGTTACATGTATTAATCATTTAGGTTACCTATTTGTTGTATGTTGTTTTTTTCATGTTTTTGATTTATTATTTATTAATTTAGTTGACTATAAAGCAGTAATTATTTATGTTATGTTCATTCTTTAATAATACTACACTATTATGCAGGTCTTGTACTTAGCACAATGGCTTAGTGGTCTGCTTGGATATCTCCACACCACTCATGGTATGAGTTCAAACAACAGCCAACCTACCATCCACCAGCTGTGTTTTGTTTTTTCAGTGCACAAGTGAATTAAAATAAACAAACAAAGAAATGTAAACTGCCCTTTAGCTAGTGTGTGGTGTTTGGAATGTCACATCATAACATAATTGAATACTTACATACCATTGCATGCATTTAAAGAGTTAATACAATAAAAACTTTCACATTAAACTGCACTGGCTACTTGGCAATCACCTATTTTCAATAAATATATAGCACAATGGCTTAGTAGTCTGCTCAGATGTCTCCACAGCACTCACGGTACAAGTTCAAATACCAGCCAACCTACCATCTCCCAGCTGTGTTTATTTTTTCAGTGCACAAGCAAATTAAAATGAACAAACAAAAAAATGTAATCTGCCCATTAGTTAGTGTGTGGTGTTTGGAATTTCACACCATAATAGTATTGAATACTTACATATCATTGCATGCATTTGAAGAGTTAATATAATAGAATCAGCCAAATTTAAAGTGCATTGGCTAATTGGCATTCACCTATTTTCAGCATATGCTGCTTTGGCTAATTGGCATTTGCTTTTTTTTCACCAATTCAATCTTTTAGTTTTTCTCTGTGGGATTTGAACCCATGAGTTCTTCAAGGTAGAAGTGCTGACCGCTAGTCTATTGGGTGTAGCAGTCATACATAGAAAATACATTCACTAGTGCTTGATGTTTCTTCTCCCTGAGCTGTCTCTCCTGCTGCCACCATCTTCTCCCGCTGATGTATTCTTCAGCGCAGCCGGTTACCCACTAATAAAAAAAAAGCTGCTCTTCTTGTGGCGGTCTTCTGTGGCCATCCGATAATGTCACCCGGAGAGTCCGCTCCATGGCTATGTAAGAGACGCCACACAGCGGGTGACAACACAGCAGAGGAAGACCACCATGGAAGAAGAGCAGCTGTTTTTTAATAGCGGGTAACCAGCGGTGCGGAAGAACACAGCAGATGGAGAAGATGGCGGCGGCAGGAGAGACGGCTCTGGGAGAGTACAGCTCAGGGAGAAGATGGAGGAGGGAGAGACAGCGTCTGGAGAAGATGGCTCAGGGAAGAAGACAGCTCGGAGCTATTTTACAATAAAGGACTTGTCAAAAACTTTTGATTTTTTTACATTTCACTGCTTTTTTTGGTGAATTGGTAGGGGTAAAATGTACCCCATACCTATTCACATAGGGGGCAGGATCTGGGAGCCCCCTTTTTAAAGGGGGCTTCCAGATTCTGATAACCCCCTGCCTGCAGACCGACAACCACCGACCAGGGTTGTCAGGAAGAGGCCCTTGTCCCCATCAACATGGGGAAAAGGTGCTTTGGGGCATGTGGCCTGGTAAGGTTCAGAAAGGGAGGGGGTTTACTCGTCCCCCCCATCCTGACCTCCAGGCTGCATGCTCGGATAAGGGTCTGGTATGGATTTTGGGGGCCCCACATCAAATTTATTTTACATTTTGGTGTGGGGTTCCCCTTAAAGTCCATACCGAAGGGCCTGGTATGTACTGGGGGGACCCTACGACATTTTTTTCCTTGAATTTTGGAATTCCATACCATATTATTGAATAAGTACATACCATTGCATGCATTTGAAGAGTTAAAATATGGAATAAATCAAGCTGATGTGCTTTGGCTAACAATGCACACTTCTAGGAGGTGATGCTGTCAGTGGGATTTGAATTCATGACTTGAACTTTTGGGGGCAGCAGGGTATACCGCTATGCTACAGAGCTGAGCACTTACCTACAGAGAAAATACATTTACTAATGTTTGATTCAGTACAATAATGTTTTGCATTTCAGGCATTAATATTATAGTAACAACCATGCTCGTGCCGATGTGGCATTGGTTAATAGGCATTTGCCTCTTTTCAGCATATGCTGCTGAGTACAATGCAAGCTTTCAGTAGGTGATACTATCTGTGTGATTTTCAGCCATTTGAGCACAATTATATTAAGAACATATGTTTACTAGTGTTTGATGGTGGGACTACTTTATATTCTAGGTATAAAATAGTACTCAGCACAGTGACTTAGGCACCTTTCACACTTGTGCGACCTGAAAGTTGCGAGATTTTAATGCGACTTTAAGCAATGCCTGTGTAATCTTGGAGGTCTATGGACGCAGGAGTCACAGGGAAAGACACGCAACTTTCCCATGATTTTGCATCAGCAATTTTGCCGCAATTCCAGGGAATGCCTGTGTAAACTTGAGGTCTATGGACCTCAACTCGCATCAAAGTCAGACCAAAGTAGTACAGGGACTACGCTGAAGTAAGTGTTACTTGAAGTCGCACAGATATGAATGGTACACATTAAAAATCATGGGGTATGACTTGTCATACGACTCTGATGTCCAAAGTCACACAAGTGTGACTCAGCCCGACTTTGTCAGCGATTTCAGACACATCAGTGCACTTTCCTGCACAGGTGTCTATTGAAATCACATAGGTCCCAACTGTTCTCCTTTAAGAAGGTGTCCTATGCCTACCTACTTTTGCTAATAGGTGTCCCTTATACCCATCTCAAAAAGTTGGCAGGTAAGAAATCGCCCCCTGAAGTCGCCCAAAGTAGTGCAGGAACTACTTTTGGGAATCGTTGTGGCATCGCACCAATTCGGACAGTTCCATTGCCATCAATAGGCACCGATTTGGCCTACAATTTGACATGTCAATTCAGACCTATGTGAACATGGGTGAAGTTGCATAGATATTAGAGCTGCACGGTTCTGGCCAAAATGAGAATAACAATTTTTTTGCTTGGAATAAAAAGATCACGATTCTCACGACGTAAAATCTTTCACATTATCCCACAAAAAATTGGGTTACTTTTCTTTTTTTTTTTTTTTTTTTTAATTCATTAAAGTACTTTTTTCCCAAAAAAATTGCATTTGAAAGGCGCAAATACAGTGTGACATAAAATATTGTAACAACCACCATTTTTTTCTCTAGGGTCTCTACTAAAAAAATATATATAATCTTGGGGGGTTTTAAGTAATTTTCTAGCAAAAAAAATGATTTTAACCTGAAACCAACAAATGTCAGAAAAATGTTTAGTGTTTAAGTGGTTAAACTTTCCTCACTTACACAGAATTCTATTTAATTGACAAATTGTTACAAGGTTTCTAGTTAAGTTCACTGATAAAGAATGTTCTAAAGCCGCGTACACAAGGTCGGACTTTTCGTCTACAAAAGTCCAACGGACGCTGACGGACTAAAGCTGGCTGGTAATCCGATCGTGTGTGGGCTTCTCCGGACTTTCAACTGACTTTTTTAGCCTCAAATCCGACGTACTTTAGATTTGAAACATGCTTCAAATCTTTCCGACGGACTCGAGTCTGGTCGAAAAATCCGCTCGTCTGTATGCTAGTCCGACGGACAAAAACCCACGCTAGGGCAGCTATTGGCTACTGGCTATGAACTTCCTTATTTTAGTCCGGTGTACGTCATCACGTAAGAATTCGACGGACTTTTGTGTGATCGTGTGTAGGCAAGTCTGTTCGTTAGAAAGTCCGCCGCAAGTCCGTCGAAAGTCCGCCAAAAGTCCGTCGAAAGTCTGTCGGACAGGCTGTCGGACTTTTGTAGCTGAAAAGTCCGACCGTGTGTACGCGGCATAATTCTTGGCAGACTTCCTGGTTTTTCGGCTGTGGCTTCAGAAGAGCAGAGAGAGTTCTTTGCATAGCAAGAATCGTGAAACGCTTTTTTCAAGATCGTAAAGGGGAAAAAAATCATGATGACGATTAATCGTGCAGCTCTAATAAATATGCATGGAAATCAAGGGGGACAACTTTTCATGTGACTCTGAGGTCCAAAGCTCCATGAAAAGTCACCCAAGTGTGAAAGTAACCTAATGCGATTCATTGATAACACCTTTGAATAAGGCCCCATTTGCACTTGTGCGACCTTAAAATTGCACAGCTGTCATGACTTGAAGCAATGTCTGTGTAATCTTGTGGTGCATGGACCTCAAATTGCATCAAAGTCAAACCAAGGTAGTGCAGGGACGAATTTGCTACACCTTCAGGATGCACAAGTGACAATAGGGCCAAATTCAAAGGTGTTATCCTTGAATCTCATTCACACTGCTGCGACCTGAAAGTCACACTATTTTGCTGCCACTTTGCCGCTGCAACTTGGCCCCAACTTCTGGGAATGCCGGTGTAATATTATACCTGATATACCTCAAGTCACATGAAAGTCACACCAAAGTAGTACAGGGACTACTTTGAAGTTGGTGCGACTTAAAGTAGCACAGATATGAATGGTTGTCATTGAGAATCATGGGGTACAACTTGTCATGCAACTCAGAGGTCCAAATGTGCTGGAACATTCACCCAGCTGTGAAACAAGTCATATATATTTTAATAAAAGGAGCTCTCATTTATACTTGCATAGTCCTTACTGATTTACATCAGCAGAACAAATGTAGGAAGGAATGTGTGCACATGGGACGGAAGCAAATGTGTGGTGATGCCAAACAAATCAATGAACCCCACCCACACCAAATCTAACTACGACATCCACCCCCGCATTGATTAAGTACAAGTACATATCCTACACTTACCCAGCCACTGAGCAGCACCTCCTCTCTACTAAAGAGACCTCGCCATGTCCACCTAGATAGAGATCCTGACCAGCACAGGAACTTCCGGGTGCATACAAGGACTAATTTCCATGTCAGAAGGTGAAACCACGCTTTTGATTGCAGCTGCGAATATTTGATCTCAACCATGATTAGTATTTTTTATTTTCAGATATGCAAATCTGTATTTCTACATATATTTGAAGGTAAACTTAAGGTAGCTTGATAAGAAATGGTGTCCCTACACCAGGCCCAATGACCCCTGTAGAAGACAATCCGGATTTTATGCCGGGTGTGTCTTTCCGCCACCCAATGAATGACCCCCATAGACCCCGTCTCAGAGTGCAACAATTGTTCCATCAAGGAAACCTTATGTCACACCAAGCCATGTCCGACAATTTCCCAGAATTGCACATTCCTTTCTACAAATACCTCCAGATCCGTCACTTCCTTCATAGTCTCCAACACGAAACAGACATACGCAGGGAACTCGCTCCTTTCGAACTCCTATGCATTAGTCCTGAACCTCAAAAGACACCTCATCTCAACCATTCATGCCCTTTTCTATCCACCTAACGACATCAAGGAAGACATTTTACTCAGACAATGGGAAACTGATTTGAATCTCTCCCTTACCCCTGATGAGTGGAAAAACATACATAACCACATTCACAAAGGCTCAATCAATGTAGCGACACAAGAATGCAGATACAAAATATTTACAAAATGGTACAGGACCCCCAAAAAAATTAATAAATTTACACCGACAATATCTCCTAAATGCTGGAGATGTAACGCAGCCAGAGGCACTCTCCTACACATCTGGTGGGAATGCCCCCTCATCCAAACATATTGGACTGAAATCCACCGCTTAATCACACATATAACGACTTTTACTCCAGACTATACTCCGGCTCAATTCCTACTCCACCACACCTCCATTCCTCAACGTGTATACAAGAATTCGTTAGTTCTACATCTCATCAATGCAGCAAATCTGTGCATCCCAGTCCATTGGAGAAGCACGTCCCCTCCCTCGATCCCAGAATGGATCCAAAGAGTGGACAGACTCGCCGAGATAGAAAATCTCATACACCAATCTGACACTCCATCTAAATACAGGGAAATTTGGGCTTGCTGGGCCCATTTTAAAGAATCGCAACAGACGCCTACCCCATCCAGTCGGTCACCCACTGACTCTGTAGGCAATAAAAGGCCATACACAAATGAGCATATAAATACATAAATTTATATATACCCAACCCTAACCCTCCGTCTCCCTCATGTCCCCCTCTCTCACACCGACAACTCCTAGTTGTACGTATACCAGTTGTCTCACCTTATCCTAGGAAATTCTCCGGTTAGACGGGAACCCCTTCTTTACAAGCACACCGAACCGACATTCCTAGCCAGAAGACGCCTGTATACACCCTCTCTGGGCACAGGCAGATCCCATTAGGGGTGCCCAGGACTGAGAGTGGAACTACCACAGTCGGCAAAGCTATACACGACTCTTTTTGATTATTGATCTCCTACTCGGACAAAGACCCACACCCCCAAAAAGCGGGCTTTTATTATAACATTCTCATAATCTATTTGGCTTAACTAGCAATTCCCGCTAATACATAAAGGATTTGTCATAGACTTACGTAACCATGGGCATGGACTGTTTATAACCTCCATGATTTTTGCCCTACAGGTTGCTTATTTCTGCCTCAACAACATCTCTTGTGTGATGTACTTTTGCTCACTCTTCAAGATGTATGCTGACTCTGTCTAACACACTTCCTTATATTACAACAGTTGATTTACTGAACTTTCTGTATATGTGAAAACTTAATAAAATACTTAAAAAAAAAAAAGAAATGGTGTCCCTGGGTTAGCAGCAGGTGAATTACAAAGGCAAAAGGCCCAGTTTGAGCCCTGGTTCACACTGACAGGAGGAAAGCGTTCAGCTGAACTCCCACAATTTCATTCCTGCATGTCAGTCCCGACTGTGGGGGCAACATCAGAGACATCAGCGCAGGTTTCTGCACCAATATCAATACAAATCGCACTAATTAGAACCGTGCAATTGCCACAGATTTGACATGTCAAATCACACCAATGTAAACCAGAGCTGACACATTCAAACACTGCCTATCCACCAGCTGAATTCATTACCTGCAATTCTCCACAGCTGTTAATGATAAAGGTTGAATCTTTATATATAACTTGCAGTTGTGCAGAAGCCTAGGTTTACATTGGAGCGATTGGTCATGCGATTTGAGAGATCAAATCGCATGACTATTGGCAATGGCACTGTTCCAATCAATGCAACTTTTTGTGGCACCGCATCAATTTGCTAAAGTAGTTCCTGCACTACTTTTGCCGATTTCAGGTGTGACTTCAATAGACATTTGTGTATGAAGCCACCTGAACTCACGCTGACCTTTCTACTTTGAAATCGTGCTACTTCAAGTGAAGTAGCGCAATTTCAAAGTAGCATGTGAACCAGGGCAAAGAGATTAGTTTTTTGGTGCACAAATACATATTGAAATAAAATATAAAAGAGATATTGCACTTTCCCAAAACCACCACCCACAAAAACGAAAGAAAGGTAGAAGGAAAGGAAAAAAAAAAAAAACACACAAACACACACACACACACCTCAATGTACTTTTATTTTACCAGCAGAAAAAAAATAAATCTACATTTACTAGCTTCAAAAAAATTTGGACAGGATATATGGTGCTACATTTAGCAATAAAATTTTAAGGGCCCTGCTCATAGGAGCTTACAATCTAAAATTAGACAAAACCTTGGAGTGGACACAGCTTTAATTTCACATTATCACATTATTATCTGCAAGATTATAGAAACATACTTAACAGTCATTCTCACAAAGCATTCCAATATAATATTGCAAAAGACTTATTCAAAACACCCACCACCAGCCCACAATCCACACATACATACATTGGTGACCATGTTCTGCTGGAAGCTGCATTTCGGTGTACACGATTAAACAAGATCAAAAATAGTAGGTCAGCAGATGCTTCCAAACGATGTTTGCATGATCAGACAGGAACAATACACACATAACATTGACAGCATTGCCACATAAACCCACTTTTGATGAAAAAATGCACAAGAATTTCATCAAGTCTCCCAATATCATTTCTTCTCCCTCACAACAAAAAACCTGACCTTCTCAGGCCAAACGAACCCCCCTACTGCAGGCCTTTATATAAGAGAGGTTGTATTGTTAGCACACTGACACACCCAATAGAAGTACACGCCCACCAGTATCTTTCAATCTGTCTCTTCATGTATGTCTAAAGTGATTGCACCTGATGAGCAGGAACACATAATAGTATTCACAACTGTGTTAGCCCTTGGCTATGTGCATCAAATCTCCAACTACAGGCCAAAGATCAAAGTCCATTTGCATCCACATAAACAAAGCAACAGTTTTCTAAGCATATGTACCTGTGCAGTGTAAACCCTAAAATTTGAAATGTCCAAGTCCCTGGGCATGATTAGTGCTAATAAACATTAACATCAGTCCCTGGCTGCAATGAGCTTCCAATATAAAGTCCAAGATTAACGTTCTTACATTAGAACCTATTTCGACAGGAGACAAATAAACTTCAACACAAGCATTAGCAAGTTGGGGAATTGAACCAACATCCCAGGTGCTGCTAGACAGAACTGCTACCCACTTAGCCACCAGGCAGCCCCACACATGTTTTCTGCATCTCTGTGGTGTGAACCAGCCCTAAGTCCATAGACATGCTCAGTGTCACAAGCAATATACAATATATTGGCCTAAGTATTGGGATGCCTGCCTTTAAACACACATGAACTGTAATGGCATCCCAGTATTAGTATTGGGTTCAAAACTCATTTGGCCCACCCTTTGCAGCTATAACAGCTTTAACTCTTCTTGTCCACAAGGTTTAGGAGTGTGTCTATGGGAATGTTTGACCATTCTTCCAAGTGCATTTGTGAGGTCAGGCACTGATGTTGGAGGAGAAGGCCTGACCTACAGTCTCCTCTCTAATTCATGTCCACCTAGATGGAGATCCTGACCAGCACAGGAACTTCCGGGTGCATACAAGGACTAATTTCCATGTCAGAAGGTGAAACCACGCTTTTGATTGCAGCTGCGAATATTTGATCTCAACCATGATTAGTATTTTTTATTTTCAGATATGCAAATCTGTATTTCTACATATATTTGAAGGTAAACTTAAGGTAGCTTGATAAGAAATGGTGTCCCTACACCAGGCCCAATGACCCCTGTAGAAGACAATCCGGGTTTTATGCCGGGTGTGTCTTTCCGCCACCCAATGAATGACCCCCATAGACCCCGTCTCAGAGTGCAACAATTGTTCCATCAAGGAAACCTTATGTCACACCAAGCCATGTCCGACAATTTCCCAGAATTGCACATTCCTTTCTACAAATACCTCCAGATCCGTCAAAACTTGACTGGCCTGCACAGAGTCCTGGCCTCAACCCGATAGAACACCCTTTGCCTGAATTAGAGTAGAGACTGCAAGCCAGGCCTTCTCATCCAACATCAGTGCCTGGCCTCACAAATGCACTTCTGGAAGAATGATCAAACATTCCCATAGGCAGACTAAACCTTGTGGACAGCCTTCCCAGAAGCTGTTCTAGCTGCAAAGGGGGGGCCAAATCAAATTTTAACCCTATGGACTAAGACTGGGCTGCCATTAAAGTTCATGTGTGTGTAAAGGTAGGCATCCCAATACTTTTGGCTATATAGTGTATCTGGAAAAGACTTATAATGGTGGTGGAACCCTCCTACACATAACTACTACAATTAGACATAGTTATAGGACCTGGGAGATGAGACAACTTCTCTACATGAAGTAACATGGTTGGGATTTGAACCCAGACCCTCAGAGATACTAAGCAGAAGTTCTAACCTCTAAGCCACGGAGCTGCCACATGTGAGACCCGCCTACACAAAACTACACATAAATACACATAAAAACACATAAATACTGCATTTCTATGGACATACAGGTGATGGAATTACATTACTCAAGAGTTATTCTTCTTGATTTATTCTGTGATATTTGGTGTTTTTTTGTAGGTGAGAGTAAAATATTACCCTCAAATTTTTGGGAATTACATTTTGATTTGTGATGTTGGTACACATATCACATTTTTTGGGCTCAAATTATGAATATTTGGAAATAATAAAAAGCACAAAAAATTGTGATTCATTTTAAATTTTCATCAGCAATGGTATTGTTTGTGGATTGTAAAGACACCTGTGTGAGTTTGGGGTAAAGATTGTTGTGAGATTGAGAGTAACAAGTGAAAGTGACAGAGAAAAATATATTTTACCAAAACACCAAAACATTCCACATTGTTGCATTCTTAAAATCAAAATATTTTAAGTAGAAGCAACAATGTTGCAAAGGAAAATTTATTTCACAGAAAGATACATTTCATCTCAACATTAAAAGGTTTTTTTGTGAAAGTTAGAATTGTTCCATTAGAATCAATGACTGAAACTTCATTTGGACTAAATTAGAGCAGATTTTAACTCCCAAAAAGTGTTCTCTAATTAGCTCTCATTTTGGTATTTACTATAGCGCCGGGTTAAAAAGACACTGGAGATAAAATGAGAGTTATTTTCAGGTATGAGCACGCTCAGTTGTACTGGCACCTAGTTGTCCAAAACGGGGAATTTTTAACTTTTCAGACTTTTAAAGATATTTCAGTGTAGAAATCACTTTTTCACACAGTTTAAAAGCAGATTATCTTTAAATAATATACCGCATATTTCAGTACCATTTAGGTAATTATATCATGCTCTAAACATTATTTCCATGTGCAATTCTCCAGGTTTTAGCAGAGTAAGGGTTTGGGCGCTATTTAGTTTCAGGGAGCTATAGTAAATTCGATTTTGGGAGTATTTTCTCACCAGCGCTATGGCGCGAATTAGCGCCATAGCGCTATAGTAAATGACCCCCATAGCGTTTTGCTTTTAGGTCAAATAGTTCAATTTTGGTCTCATCTGACCAGAGCACCTTCTTCCACATGTTTGCTGTGTTCCCCACATGGCTTCTCACTAACTGCAAATGGGACTTCTTATGGCTTTCTATCAACAATGGCTTTCTTCTTGCCACTCTTCCATAAAGGCCAGATTTGTGGAGTGCGCGAGTAATAGATGTCCTGTGGACAGATTCTCCCACCTGAGCTCTAGAGTTGCCATGGGCCTCCTGACTGCTTCTCTGATTAATGCTCTCTCTGCACAGGCTGTCAGTTTAGGTGGACAGCCATGTCTTGGTAGGTTTGTTGTGTCAAACTCTTTCCATTTTTGAATGATGGATTGAACATTGCTCTGTGAGATGTTCAAAGCTTGGGATATTTTTTTATAACTTAACCCTGCTTTAAACGTCTCCACAACTTTATCCCTGACCTGTCTGGTGTGTTCCTTGGCCTTCATCATGCTGTTTGTTCACTAAGGTTCTCTAACACACCTCTGAGGGCTTCATAGAATAACTGTATTTATACTTAGATTAAAATACACACAGGTGGACTCTATTTACAAATTAGATGACTTCTGAAGGCAATTGGTTCCACTAAATTTTAGTTAGGAGATCAGAGTTAAGGAGGCTGAATACAAATGCACGCCACATTTTTCACATATTTATTTGTAAAACATTTTGAAAATATTCATCATTTTCCTTCCACTTCACAATTTTATGCCGCTTTGTGTTGGTCTATTACATAAAATCCCAATAAAATACATTTACGTTTTTGGTTGTAACATGACAAAATGTGGAAAATTTCAAGGGGTATGAATACTTTTTCAAGGCACTCTACATGTCTCCCAGGGCACTACCGAGACCCCCATAACCATTGCATACTTAATTACTTGCAGATAAGCCTTCAAAATGGTCACCTTTAATTTTTCACTTTCGGAATCCCATAGACTTCAATGGGGTTCGTTATTCAGTTCCGAACTTTCGCAATGTTCGAAAGCTCTAGTGCGAACCAAATAGGGGGTCGTTCGGCTCATCCCTACTATTTACTACAACTGGTGCACCTCTGCAAAGAAACCAATCAGCTTCCAGGTTTTATTGCCAAAGCTTAATTGAACAAGCTGAAGTTAGATGCTGATTGGATACCAGATTCTGAGTGTACTCGTTTTAATAGATCTACCCCTATGGCTTCTCTCAGTCCACCCTTTTAGAGTAAAGGGCTATCCAGTCCCTTCTATCTCATTATTGGCTGATGTGAGTCTGCTGGCCAAGGTTAAACGGCGCACGGGGATTTATGAGTGGGAGACAAAATACACTTATTGTGAATTTGCCAAAAATACACATGACTGTGTGGAATTTGTTGAAAATTCATAGAAAATTCATCATCAGGCAAATTCTAATTTCATGTCTACCGTGGGGTTTTTAAAAGCAATATATGTAAATGATAGAAATAAATATAGTTTTTAACCAGTTCACTACCGCCCTATAGCAGAATTTCAGAATCACATACAGTATCTCACAAAAGTGAGTACACCCCTCATATTTTTATAAATATTTTATTCTATCTTTTCATGTGACAACACTGAAGAAATGACACTTTGCTACAATGTAAAGTAGTGAGTGTACAGCTTTTATAACAGTGTAAATTTGCTGTCCCCTCAAAATAACTCAACACACAGCCATTAATGTCTAAACCGCTGGCAACAAGTGAATACACCCCTAAGTTAAAATGTCCAAATTGGGCCCATTTAGCCATTTTCCCTCCTGTCATGTGACTCGTTATTGTTACAAGGTCTCAGGTGTGAATGGGGAGCAGGTGTGTTAAATTTGTTGTTATTGTTCTAATGCCACGTACACGATTGCACATTCCGACAACAAAATCCATGTTTTTTTTCCGACGAATGGTTGCCAAAACTTGTCTTGCATACATATCTCTCATACACACGGTCACACAATGTTGTTGGAAATTCCGAAAGTCAAGAACGCGGTGACGTACAACACGTACGACGGCACTATAAAAGGGAAGTTCAATACCAAGTTCGTCACCCTTTGGGCTCCTTCTGCTAATCTCGTGTTTATCTCGTGTTGGTAGAAGTTTGGTGAGAGACGATTCGCGCATTTCAGCCTCTTGCTTTTCAGATCGTTACTGCTCTTCAGTTTGTGCTCATGGATTCGTATCTGGTTTTCAGTGCGTGTAGTCAGTATCTGTATTTTCAGTGCGTTCTTGTCCGCTCGTTTCGGATTTTCAGCTCGCTCTTCTCAGGCCTTTCTGTTATTCAGTGCTTTCTGTTAATTCGTTCTGACCAGCCGACCGTTTTGAAGCCATGTTGCAGTTACATACTCGTCGTAGAGTTCGTGCTGTGCAGGGGCATGGTGTTGGGGTTCTTATTTTGACCCAAGCCCAGTCCATGAATAGGGCGGGGAGGAGCTAATGGATGAAGAATTGGTTGCTCCAGCATGACCAATTCTCTCATATGCCTTTGTTGCAGGAGATCTGTGAGAATAATCCTGATGATTTCAGGAATTATCTCCGGATGACGGACCCCATTTTTTACCGTTTGTTTGCTTTGCTGTCACCTTATATTAGCAGGCAGGACACCTGCATGAGGCAAGCCATCACTCCTGAGCAGAGGCTAATTGCCACATTGCGGTACTTGGCAACAGGGAGAAGTCTGCAGGACATCAAGTTCTCGAAAGGCATCTCCCCCCAGGCTCTGGGGATCATTATTCCAGAGACCTGTTCCGCCATCATTCAGGTCCTGCAGAAGGACTATATTAAGGTAAGATTTCTCCTTTAACATCACATTCTATGTATTTAATGCTTGCTAATGTATTGTATTTCTTTTCTCATTCCCTAATTATCATGATTGTAATATGCTGTGAATGTCCCCTTTGTCCTCATGCATGCTGGAAGTTTGCTCCTTTTTTGTCCTTCATGCATATTTGCCTTCACTAACCTCCCCAGCATGCTGTCCTGGGCCCATACACACCTAGCCTAGTCACTTAACAATGTATTTTGTCAGCTCCATATTAGTGCTTTACCCTAAACACCTCCTAAAACAACGGTTCTCAACTCCTGTTCTCAGGGCCCACTAACAGGCCAGGTTTGCAAGGTAACTGAACTACATCACAGGTGATATCTTTTGCTGCTCAGTGATTGCAGTATTCTAGTCTGCATCTCCCCAAGGTAATACTTAAAATCTGGCCTGTTAGTGGGTCCTGAAGACAGGAGCTGAGAACCACTGCCCTATAATGTGTTTAAATTTTGTTTGTGTCTTTAAATTCATGCAGAGTGCAGGGGGTGTGGCTTGCAGGTGCTGGTGATGGCAGCTTAAGCCGAGAGATCTCCACGGCCGACCGGAGAATGCCAGCATTCTGACAGGAATCCCGTGACTGCCAACTCACAAACTGCCCCAAAAGCATTCTTCCTTCAACCAGCGCCGAGAACGGGGCTCTCCCAAGATGGCACCGCAGCCTGGGCCTCACGCTCTCCATCCTCCTACACAGACCTCCCTGCCGCACAACCAGAATGGCGGATTAGCAGCTGCATCCCCCTGTCACTCACCTCCGGCCAGCCTGGCCTCCCAAAGCCCAGCTAAAGCCAGGATGAGGATGGATCCTAACCACCAGGCCACAGTGAGAATCCCTCACAGAGACTGCTATATCACATCTGCAGTCACCCATAGCGGCCTTTCCCACCACAGGCCTGCCTGTACTGGATACGACCATGAAAGACATGTTATTGTCACTGCAATCCTCCCTCATGGCTAACTTTTCCTCACTCAGCAATAAATTTACATCTGTTATGCAACAGATGGATCACAGGGTACAGTACATAGAAAACAAAATGGAGGAGTGTACTGACACAGTAAATGATCTAGTTGATGCGTATGCAGAACAGAAAGATGACACGCTATGGATCAAAGCGAAACTCGCTGATCTCGAAGATCACTCGAGACGCAATAATATAAAAATGTGCGGGGTCCGCTGAGCTCCAAGCATACGCCACCAGCCTTTTCTCTGCTCTAAAAACCTGAACTGATACCAATAGAGCTTACTATAGACCGCATATACAGGATCCCTAAACCACGCCACCTAGAGAACTTGATTCCCTCGATTTATGAGAATTAATTTTTACCAAGCCAAAGAGCTAATTCTCTCAAAAGCCAGAGAAATCGCTACCCTACCTGTGCCATATAATGACATCCAAATTTATGCGGATCTCTCACAACATACCCTCCAAATGAGGAGACAGTTGAAAACGGTTACCAAAGCCCTCAACAACCACAAAATGACCAAAAAATGGCGTCACCCAGTCACTTTACTGATTACCAGGAAGGGCGCAGTCCACACCATCTCCAACATCGCGAGTGGCATGAAACTCTCCCACTCCTGGGGAGTCATTCCAGAGCCTCCAATGGATGGCCCAGGAGCCTCCACCTCCACCAAACCACCCCGCTACAGGCAATACCGTCAGGAAAATTTCAAGACCAACCATAAATGACTGTTCCTGTCTACCACGTTCCTAGACAACTTAATCTCCGGTTCGGCCAAATGCTTGAATCTACACAGTTACTGAACTTTTCGACCAGCTAAGTCAGCGAGTCTCAGAGTTTTCCACTGCTGACCATTTCTTTCACTCCTCCACGTTTGTTTTCTTTTGTTTCTTCCCTTTTCCATACAGGACGAAAAGCACATCAGGATCCAGCCTCCAACATATATCAGCACTGCACGCTACTACTCTCCTTAGTGCTAACTCAACGCAATCTCCATCCTCCATACCACGGTCTGCCGCATGATCATCCCCTCTACATCTCTTCTGGAACTCCTCCAACAAGGATTGTCCCGCGACCATCTCTCTGCCACCTGGACGCCTGCCCTCCATAAGCTCTACAACCGTAAATCCTTCCTCAGCTATACATTGCCCTCCAACACCAGATCATGACTTTCACTGTTCTCTCACTCAACGCAAAGGGTCTCAACCACCCAGCCAAACGAGCTTTAATGTGGAAAACAGCCTTATCGCTTAAATGCGATGTCCTTTGCATACAAGAAACTCACTTTGACCAAGCAATGACACCTTCTTGCACCCACAAAAACTTTCCCCACATATTCAAATCTTCCTACATGAAGAGACAAAGAGAAGTACTTATCGCTATTCGAGACTCTGTTTTATTCCAACTACACAAATATATTGCAGACCAAGAAGGTCGATTTATTATCTTAATATGCTCTATTGACAATACTCAATACACGTTGGTATCCCTATATGCTCCTAACCATCTCCAAATGCCATTTTTAAGACAGACCATTAGGAAGGCAAAAAACCTCCAACAAGGCCATCTCCTACTCTGTGGAGATTTCAATCTAGTACCAAATAACAAAATGAAAACAACCTCAGGCCCTAAGAGACACGAATTACCCTTGAGCAACTATATGGCTATCAACGATCTATAGGACGCGTGGAGATGTTGTCATGCTGACGAACGAGATTACACATATCTCTCCCCGCGTCACAACACCTATTCATGAATAGATCTTTTTGTAACAGATAAATGGTTATTGCAAAAAAAATCGGCCTCCACCATCCACACTGTCACTTGGTCAGACCACGCCCCTATCAGCATTACCCTATCAAGCAAACCCTCCCATCCTAACACATACCTATGGCGAGCCAATAACTTCTTTTTACAAGATCCCATGCACGCCTCTACGCTCCTCAAAGGCTTGGAAGATTTTCTTTCCCTTAATGCTGACTCTGTAGCAGACCCAGCAACAGTGTGGAATGCACACAAGGCAGCAATTAGAGGTACCTTTATCCAATTAGCTCCCGAGCAAAGAAAGAGGACGCAGCGCTTAGACAAACTGATGGCTGATCTAGCAGTCTCAGAATCCCTTAACAAAACAAACCCTTCATTGCCTCTCCAAAATAAAATCTTCTCCCTGCACCAGGAACTCAGATCCCCACGAAAAAATCCTCAAACCCCAAGCTATGGCTGACGTGTTTAGCCTATACTACAGTAGTCTATACAACATCCAAGATGACCATGATACCCATCAACCCTCCCAAGAGGACATCCAAGCTTTCCTCAATCATATCAAACTCCCATCCCTATCCCAGCAACAACTCTCTACTCTCAATGAACCATTCACTATCCAAGAAATCCTACAAGTTATTCACAAATAACCAAACTCCAAATCACCAGGCCCAGATGGGTTTACTGGTGAATACTACAAAAAATTCCAGCACCTTCAAGCGCCACTCTGATGTAAAGTTTATAATAACGCTGCTTCCTCTTTCCCTTCTGAAATGCTAAGTTCACTTATAGTGACAATACCTAAGCCAGGCAAAGATCCTACAACACCAAAAAACTTTCGACCAATATCCCTACTTAACATTGATTTAAAAATCTATGCAAAACTCATAGCAGAAAGATTGATAGATATCCTCCCAACCCTAATCCACCCCGACCAATCAGGATTCATTAAGGGGCTACAAACCTCTGATGCAACAAGTCGCATAATCAATATCATCCACCATGCTGAGTCTTCTGGAACGCCTTTTCTGCTCCTTTCTTTGGATGCGGAGATGGCGTTCGACAGGGTTCACTGGAACTACCTAGCCTCAGTACTCGCCAAATTTGGTTTTGATGGCCAAATTCTCAAAGCAATCATGGCCCTATACACAACACCATCAGCACGCTTATACACGTCTAATATCCTCTCCTCTCCCTTCCAAATAACTAATGGAACTAGGCAAGGGTGCCCCCTGTCACCCCTAATCTTTAACCTACTAATGGAACCCTTAGCGGAACATATTAGAGCGAACGCCCAAATATCCCCATTAACACACACGATCACACGATCAGCCTATTCGCTGATGATGTAATTTTAATGCTTACAAATCCCATGACACAACTACCCGCAGTACAAGAAATGATTTCCTGGTTCAGCAAGGTCTCTTACTATAAGGTTAATGACATGAAATCTTCTATACTTAATCTAGGAATAGGCGCAAATTCTAGCAACCAATTCTCCAATTCCTTTACCCCTACGTATGGGCGGACAATATTATACCCTATCTAGGAATACAGCTGACCAAATCCACTAAAACACTATTCCAAACAAACTATATTCCATATCGCACCAAGCTACAGCAAGACCTTACTAACTTAGCGAAATTTGAATTTTCATGGATAGGAAGGCTAGCGACATTCAAAATGCTTCACCTACCCCAACTTCTCTATCTATTCAGAACCCTAGCAATTCCACTCCCAACTACCTACTTCAAATTGCTTCAATCTATACTAACCAAATTTATATGGCAAGGTAAAAAATCTTGCTGCCCCCATGCAAAGCTCATCAAGCATCAATCAGTAGGAGAAGCAGGTTATATTGATTTTGCTAACTACTACCTGGCCTCTATACTCACACACCTTAAGGAATGGCTCCTACCTTCTCCTACCACAATCTGGGGAACCAAAGAAGCGTCCTATGTACCAGGTCACTCCCTTTACCCCTGGCTTGCTAGTACAGTGCTGAGAGCTAGAACACCTATGCATATTCCTCCTACCATAAAAGCCTTGATTAAAGCTTGGAATATACTAATTAAATCAGCCCACTCCCACCCCCATTCCACCACCCTAAAGATCCATATCTCAGCGCTACACCACGTCATGGATTCAATATCCTTCACAGCATGGCAATCAAAAGGGATAAACTACATTAATGACCTCTTTAGCATTGACAACATCAAACCGTTTCCTACAATCCAACATGAATTTCATCACCCAAACTTGGTCCTCTACAAATACATTCGTACAAAACACTGCATATCAACATTCCCTCTATGGCCATACAAAATCCCCTCCTCAGCTTGGATATACTACACCACCAGTACATTGCATACTAAAGGGATATCGCTCTTTTATAACATTCTACAGCAAAAACGCGCCTTTACTAAAACTTCTCCCCTACTCAAATGGGAAGACGACCTAAAACGCACTTATACCAACATTCAATGGACTACAGCTTGTAATGCCACATTTAAAGCCACCAGTTGTTCTACCCTATGGGAACTTACTATCAAACTACTGCTCAGGTGGTATCTGACTCCTGACAGAATCTCTCAATTCCATCATACCACTTCTGCTTTATGCTGGAGACACTGTGGTCACAAAGGCAACCTCCTCCATACCTTCTGGGGATGCCCTAAACTGACAGCATTCTGGACATCCACATTCAGACTCATATACCAAATCGCTCAACTCCACATCACTCCCTCTCCTACCCTTGCACTTCTATTTCTGGAAATCGAAACGCTCCCTTACCACATACAACACATAACGACCCATAACCTCCTAGAAGCCAAACTTACCATCACGAAAAGATGGAAAAATCCTGACCCTCCCACCATACGAGATGTGATAGATTTAACCCAAATACACTACGCCCATGAACAAATCACAGAAATTCACTCAGACAAACTAAAACAATTCACTCACAAGTGGCAACTGTGGACTAAATGGAAAACGTTAAACCTATGACTCATGTACACCACAATATTGAACTCCTGTAATATTACTACAATTGCTGATACTGTCCTGTTCTCCCTCCTTTCCTCTCAGTATCCTGTCCTTTGAAAAAATCAATAGAGGTTGAGGGGGTGGTCTCCGCTGCAGGACGCAGTGTGTTCCCAATATGGGGTGCTTGCAGTGGGAAACGACAACCTTCACCTCTTTCTAAACAAGTAATTGAATGCACCTATCGAGCTCCAACATAACTCTGATTTTGACATCTGTACTCAATTGCTGTATACCTTTTCTCAGTTTTGTTATGTGACAGATACTGTTTCCTCTGTTATTTCTGTGAAAATCAATAAAAACTATTGAACGGAAATTCATGCAGAGTGCCAGAGGCTTTTTTTTGGGGTCCCAAACTCATTTGGAACCCTCCCTCCCCCCAACTGCTAAGTCAACTGATACCAATCCTCTGCTGACTTTGCCAAACTCATACACACTTTACCTACCTCTTTTGTGGTCATATTTATGGATGAATTCCCCAAAGCATGTAGTGCAAGGGCCTGCCTGAATACTTTCAAATGGTACTGTTTAAAGTTTTGTTCTCCTATTATCTTGATAGGTAATTGCAGAATGTAAAAAAGTGCCTCAATTCATACAGTGTGCATTTATATTTTTGTATTATGACACTTCTTACCTGTCCAGTGGGCTGCCAATAGTGTAAGTAAGAAGGGTTTGGCCAAAGAAACACACATTATTTATGCATTCAGCTCTCAATGAAGTGGAGAGGAATACCTGTCCAAAACCCACCCCCCCTAAAATTTTTACAATGGGCCATCAGAGGGGGTGAGGAATCTGATAAGTTGACCTTATATATTTGTCTTTAAATATTCCTTAAAATAAATGTTATACTGATGTTGGCCAAGAATGTTTGTGCCTAATCTGCTTGCAATGTTATGTGCAAAAGTACAAATTTTTTTTATTCTTTTTTGACTCCACAGTTTCCTTCAACACCACAGGATTGGCAGACTTTGTCTTCCCAGTTTGCCCAGCGGTGGGACTTTCCCAACTGTGGAGGGGTAATACATGGGAAACACGTCCACATCGTCCCACCCCCCAACTCAGGGTCATACTATTATAATTACAAGGGGTTTAATAGTATTGTGATGTTGGCGGTGGTGTCGGTGACTTACGAGTTCCTGTATGTGGACGTGGGGAAAAATGGCTGCATGTCGGATGGTGGGGTCATTGACCAGACAGAGTTTTACAGATGGCTCCAGAATGGCAGCTTGGGCTTCCCACCTCTGGAAGACAATGTGGCAGGACTCCCGGTTGTCTTCGTCGTGGATGAAGCATTTGCGTTGGGGGACCATCTTATGCGGCCATTGCCTATGAGGACCCGAACCCCGGACCAGGGGTTTTTTAATTACCGGCTGGCCAGAGCCAGAAGAGTGGTGGAGAATACATTTGGAATAATGGCCAGCCAGTTCCGCCTATTTCTCACAGCTATTAATATGGCAGAATATAAACTCAATCACATAATTCTTGCATGCTGCATTTTACATAACTATATGCATCCATCTATTACCTGAAGCTGTGGTCTCAGACACTCACCTGTTGTGGTCACTATTTCGCCCACTTCATAAACCTCTCCTTCCTCCACATCCTCAGATTGTGGTGTGGGGATTTCCTTTTCTTTAGGAGGTTGGGGGTCCCTGGTGTCCTCAGATGTCCCGAGTCTTTTCTCCCCTATGTGAATAAAAAAAGGTATACTTAACACACAGATATTTGAGAGCAGAAATAGTAATATAAAACATTGCTTGTAAGTGTCTTACAATTGTCTTTTTTGGGCAGAGTTCCAAGCTGAAGCCATTTTTTTTCCTTTATTTATATATTTTTTATATTTTTCTAAAGCTGAAATACTTACCTTTTTTGTACAATTTTCACACATGGAGACACCCCTAGTATCCACTGGAGCACCTGTGTGGGACACCCTAAAAAGTTTGTTCTGGTGTCCCACACTAGTGCTCCTGCATCCAGATGTGTAAACAGTAGGGATGAGCTTCGTGTTCAAGTCGAACCCATGTTGGACTCGAACATTGTGTGTTCCGTCGTTCGCCGAATTACGAACAATATGGGCCGTTCGCACCAAATTCGAGTGGCGCGTCGCGGCCCATAATTCACTGCGGCATCGCAGTGCATTGCTGGCTGATGATTGGCCAAGCATGCACTATGACCCACATGCTTGGCCAATCACAGCGCAGCCTGTACTGAGAGCCGTAATTGGCCAAAGCCATGGTGGCTTTGGCCAATTATGGCTCAGGGGTTTAGTACACGCTCCACACTATATAAGGCCGCCTGCACGTTGGCCCTGTGTAGTGTGTTCCGGTGTAGAGAGATAGATAGACAGAGAGACAGTGTCATTTGATTTAAGTTAGATAGAGTAGGCAGGCGAGTCAGTTAGCTGCACTTACAGTGTATTGTGTATATATATATATATATATATATATATATACATCCTAGGTGTTGTGTGTGTGTGTGTATATATATATATATATACATATATATACACTGTATTCAGTTTAGCTAGATCCGTTCCTGTTATTCTCTTCCTACTGACAGGCAGGCAGGTGTTTTTACAGTATTTACAGCTACCTGAAGAAAATTGCTGGTGTTCTTCTGATCTTATTAGTCCTATTAGCTACAGTATTTACAGTTAGTGTAGTGCATCCTCTGCACAGTGTGCACCTAAAGCTACCTGAAATTGGTGGTGTTCTTCTGATCCTATTAGTATCGCAGGCAGCTGCAGTATTTACAAGTTAGTGTAGTGCATCCTCTGCACAGTGTGCACCTAAAGTTACCTGAAGAAAATTAGTGGTGTTCTTCTGATCCTATCAGTACAGTACCGCAGGCAGCTGCAGTATTTACAAGTTAGTGTAGTGCGTCCTCTGCACAGTGTGCACCTAAAGCTACCTGAAGAAAATTTGTGGCGTTCTTCTGATCCTATTAGTACAGTACCACAGGCAGCTGCAATATTTACAAATTAGTGTAGTGCGTCCTCTGCACAGTGTGTACCTAAAGCTACCTGAAGAAAATTGGTGGTGTTCTTCTGATCCTATTAGTACCGCAGGCAGCTGTAGTATTTACAAGTTAGTTTAGTGTGTCCTCTGCACAGTGTGCACCTAAAGCTACCTGAAGAAAATTAGTGGTCTTCTTCTGATCCTATTAGTACAGTACCGCAGGCAGCTGCAGTATTTACAAATTAGTGTAGTGCGTCCTCTGCACAGTGTGCACCTAAAGCTACCTGAAGAAAATTGGTGGTGTTCTTCTGAACCTATTAGTACCACAGGCAGCTGTATTATTTACAAGTTAATGTAGTGCGTCCTCTGCACAGTGTGCACCTAAAGCTACCTAAAGAAAATTGGTGGTGTTCTTCTGATCCTATTAGTACAGTACCGCAGGCAGCTGCAGTATTTACAAATTAGTGTTGTGCGTCCTCTGCATAGTGCGCACCTAAAGCTACCAGAAGAAAATTTGCTGTTGTTCTGCTCCTATTCATACCATGGGCAGGCAGCTACAGTATTTACAGTTAGTGTACTGTGTTCTCTGCACAGTGTGCACCTAAAGCTACCTAAAGACAACTGCTGTTGTTCTTCTCCTATTAATACCACAGGCAGGCAGCTACAGTATTTACAGTTAGTGTACTGCGTCCTCTGCACAGTGTGCATCTAAAGCTACCTGAAGACAATTGCTGGTGTTCTCATACTAATAATACTACAGGCAGGCAGTTGATTCTGCTAGCTGCAGTTTCAGTATATATATACATCCCAGCTTTGTGCAGCTACATCTCACTGCAGTCCATTAGTATGTCTGGAAGGCCAACAAGGAGAGGCAGACAGTCACAAGCCAATAAAAGAGGGCAAGCAGGCTCTGTGTCTAGAGTCAACAGTGCTGGTCATGGAGATGGTGCATCCTCATCAGCACGTGGCTGTGGGACACACTTGTCCCTATTTTTGGCAGCTGGCCGCGTTGAGCCGCAACATGCGAAAGACTTGGTAGAGTGGATGACCAAGCCATCCTCATCCTCCTCATTCTCTCTCATCCAGGCTCAGGGTACTTTGTCTGTCTGGCAAAGCAGCTGCCAATGAGGCCTCTTCCCTTGGCTCAATGGCATCAGTCACTCCTTCCCAAGCCCTACCATGTCTTCCTGAGGAGTCCCCCAAAATGTTTGACCACAGTGTTGGGTATATGCTCCAAGAGGATGCCCAGCGTTTTGAAGGCTCCGATGATGGTACCCAGCTAGAGGAAGGCAGTAACATGAGCTCAGAGAGAGGGGGTGCCCAAAAAGGACAGCAATCTGGCAATCATGTTCCCCTAGCTGCAGCATACTGCCAGGTTTGCGCCAGTGATGAGAATGGAGGGGATGATGAGGTCACTGACTCCACGTGGGTGCCTGATAGGAGAGAGGAGGAGGAGGAGGCACATCATCAATGAGGCAGGATGCCCTCCAGGGGTCAGCTTAAGGGAAGCACACCGACTGCATCACACCGCAGAGCTCCGCATGTGCAGGGCGCTGCTGTCTCTGCGCATTATTCCAAAAGTTCTTTGGTGTGGGCCTTTTTTGAGACGAGTGCATCAGATGGCACCGCTGCTATTTGCAACATATGTCTCAAGCGTATCTCGTGTGGCCAAAACATCTCCCGCTTGGTCACCACATGCTTGACCAGACATATGTTGACCTGCCATGCAGTTCGTTGGCAAGCGTACCTAAAAGTCCCACACCAAAGAACAAAGAGGACCTCTCCTTGCTCCTCATCAGCTGGGATCTCCAGCCCCACTATACCTTCAGTCCTCTCTGAGACCTGCACTGAGAGGCATAAAAGTGTAGAATTAGGTGTGTCACAGCCAAGTACTTGTGGGCAATCTGCTTTTGGTACACCGACGTCAGATTGTACCAGGCAAATTTCCCTGCCGCAGCTGCTGCACCGCCGAAAGAAGTTCGCTCCCAGCCATCCACATGCCCAGCGGTTGAATGCTAGCTTAGCTAAATTGCTAGCACTTCAACTGCTGCCTTTTCAGTTGGTAGACTCTCCCCCCTTCCGTGAGTTTTTGGAATGTGCGGTTCCTCAGTGGCAGTTTCCCAAATGCCACTTTTTCTCACGGAAGGCGATTCCGGCTCTCTACCAGTATGTGGAAGGCAATGTCTTGGCATCACTGGACAGGGCGGTCAGTGGTAAGGTGCATATTACCGCTGACTTATGGTCCACCAGGCATTGGCAAGGACGTTACCTATCTTTCACCGCGCACTGGGTGACTCTTCTCGCAGCTAGGAGGGATGCAGGACAGGGTGCAGTAGTGTTGGAGGTTGTTCCGCCACCACGCCTCCAAAATACTATTAGTGGTGATTCTGCCACACCTCTCTCCTCCACCCCCTCCTCTTCTTCTTCCTCCCTGGCATCTTCCTGTGCTGATTTGTCTTCAGAACCAGCGGTGCTCCGTAGGCATTCAAAAGGCTACGCAAGTACGCAGGCCAAAAGATGCCATGCGGTGCTTGAGCTGGTGTGCTTGGGGGACAGGAGCCACACTGGGGCAGAGATTCTGTCAGCTCTGCAGGGGCAGGTTCAGAGGTGGTTGATGCCACGCCAGCTTAAGGCAGGTATGGTGGTTTGCGACAATGGCACCAACCTCCTCTCTGCCCTCCGACAGGGACAACTGACCCATGTGCCCTGTTTGGCTCACGTCCTTAACTTGGTGGTGCAGTGGTTCTTGGGCAGGTACCTGGGCTCACAGGATGTCCTGAGGCAGGCCAGGAAAGTCTGTGTGCATTTCCGCAGGTCATATAATGCCAGTGCTCGGCTGGCTGACCTCCAAAAGGAATTTAACCTGCCCAAAAACCGCCTAATCTGTGACACCAGGTGGAACTCAACATTGGCCATGCTGCAGCGGCTGCACACACAATGAGTACATTGTGTGACTATGGCACCAGGACAAGGTCAGGGGAACTTGTTTTTTTTCCCCACGCCAGTGGGCCATGATCAGGGATGCAGGCACTGTCCTGTCACCATTTGAGGAGGCCACGAGGATGGTGAGCAGTGACAGTGCATGCATCAGTGACACTGTCCTCCTTGTCCACACGTTAGAGCACACGCTACATGGACTAATGGACAGGGCACTTGAGGCAGAACAGAGGCAGGAAGAAGAGGACTTCCTTCAAGGCCCCCTTTATCCAGACAGTATTCCTGCATGCCTGCCGATCACACAGGAAGAGGATGAGGAGGAGGGGGAAGAGGAGGATTGTGTCAGCATAGAGGTGGAGCCTGGCACTCAGCATCAGCAGCAGTCTTTAAGGGATCATTTACAGTCCCAAGAAACCCATGGACTTGTACGTGGCTGGGAGGAGGTGGCTGCGGATCACGTCGTCCTTAATGACCCAGAGGATTCCAAACCGAATGACTCAGCAAAGCTACGCTGCATGGCCTCCCTGATCCTGCAAAGCCTGCGGAAGGATCCTCGTATTTGTGGTATCAAGGAGAGGGATCGTTACTGGCTGGCAGCCCTCCTTGATCCACATTACAAGGGTAAGGTTGCGGACCTTATCTTGCAATCGCAAAGGGAGCAGAGGATGAATCATCTTCGGGAGTAGGGATGAACACCCCCCTGTTCGGTTCGCACCAGAACTTGCGAACAGGCAAAAAATTTGTTCAAACACGTGAACACCGTTAAAGTCTATGGGACACGAACAGGAATAATCAAAAGTGCTAATTTTAAAGGCTTATATGCAAGTTATTGTCATAAAAAGTGTTTGGGGACCTGGGTCCTGCCCCAGGGGACTTGGATCAATGCAAAAAAAGTTTTAAAAACTGCAGTTTTTTCAGGAGCAGTGATTTTAATAATGCTTAAAGTGAAACAATAAAAGCACAATATTCCTTTAAATTTCGTTCCTGGGTGGTGTCTATAGTATGCCTGTAAAGGGACGCATGTTTCCCGTGTTTAGAACAGTCTGACAGCAAAATGACATTTCAAAGGAAAAAAAGTAATTTAAAACTACTCGTGGCTATTAATAAATTGCCGGTCCGACAATACACATAAAAGTTCATTGATAAAAAAGGCATGGGAATTCCCCACAGGGGAACCCCGAACCAAAATTAAAAAAATAAAATGACGTGGGGGTCTCCCTAAATTCCATACCAGGCCCTTTAGGTCTGGTATGGATATTAAGGGGAACCCCGGACAAATTTTTTAAAAAAATGGCGTGGGGTCCCCCTCAAAATCTATAGCAGACCCTTCAGGTCTGGTATGGATTTTAAGGGGGAACCCCGCACCAAAATTTAAAAAAAAATGGCGTGGGGTCCCCCCAAAAATCCATACCAGACCCTTATCCGAGCACGCCACCTGGCAAGCCGCAGGAAAAGAGGGGGGACAAGAGAGCAGTCCCCCTCCTGAACCGTACCAGGCCCCATGCCCTCAACATTGGGAGGGTGCTTTGGGGTAGCCCCCCAAAACACCTTGTCCCCATGTTGATGGGGACAAGGGCCTCATCCCCACAACCCTTGCCCGGTGGTTGTGGGGGTCTGCGGGCGAGGGGCTTATCGGAATATGGAAGCCCCCTTTAACAAGGGGACCCCTAGATCCTGGCCCTCCCCCCTGTGTGAAATGGTAAGGGGGTACAAAAGTACCCCTACCATTTCACTAAAAAAGTGTCAAAAATGTTAAAAATGACAAGAGACAGTTTTTGACAATTCCCTTATTTAAATGCTTCTTCTTTCTTCTATCTTCTATCTTCTATCTTCTTTCTTCTGTCTTCTGTCTTCTATCTTCTATCTTCCTTCGGTTTCTTCCTCCAACTTCTTCTTCTTCTTGTTCTTCTGGTTCTTCCTCCGGTGTTCTCATCCGGCATCTTCCGCAGCGTCTTCTTCCCTTCTTTTCCTCGGGCCGCTCCGCATCCATGATGGCATGGAGGGAGGATCCCGCTGTGTGACGCTTCTCCTTTTCTGACGGTTCTTAAATAACGGGGTGCAGGGCCACTCGATGACCCCGCCCCCTCTGATGCACGGGGACTTGACGGGGACTTCCCTGTGGCATTCACTGTGACGTCAGAGGGGGTGGGGTCACCCGTTACGTAACCCCGCCCCTTCTGACGTCACAGGGAATGCCACAGGGAAATCCCCGTCAAGTCCCCATGTGTCAGAGGGGGGCAGGGTCACTGGGTGGCTCCGCCCCCGTTATTTAAAAATTGTCAGAAGAGGAGAAGCGTCACACAGCGGGAGCCTCCCTCCATGCCATCATGGATGCGGAGCAGCCTGAGGAGAAGAAGGGAAGAAGACACCGCGGAGGAAGATGCCGGACGAGAACACCGGAGGCAGAACTAGAAGAACCAGAAGAAGAAGATGGAGGAAGAAACCAAAGGAAGATAAAAGATAGAAGAAGCACTTAAATAAAGGAATTGTCAAAAACTGTCTCTTGTCATTTTTAACATTTTTGACAGTTTTTTTGTGAAATGGTAGGGGTACTTTTGTACCCCCTTACCATTTCACACAGGGGGTAGGGCCGGGATCTGGGGGTCCCCTTGTTAAAGGGGGCTTCCAGATTCCGATAAGCCCCCAGCCCACAGACCCCCACAACCACCGGGCAAGGATTGTGGGAATGAGGCCTTTGTCCCCATCAACATGGGGACAAGGTGTTTTGGGGGGCTACCCCAAAGCACCCTCCCAATTTTGAGGGCATGTGGCCTGGTACAGTTCAGGAGGGGGGCACTCTCTCGTCCCCCCCTCTTTTCCTGCAGCCTGCCAGGTTGCGTGATCAGATAAGGGTCTGGTATAGATTTTGAGGGGGACCCCACGCCATTTTTTTTTAAATTTTGGCCGGGGTTCCCCTTAATATCCATACCAGACCTGAAGGGCCTGGTATGGAATTTAGGGGGACCCCCCCACGTCATTTAAAAAAAAAATTTTGTCCAGGGTTCCCCTGTGGGGAATTCCCATGCCGTTTTTATCAATGAACTTTTATGTGTATTGTCGGACCGGCAATTCATTAATAGCCGCGAGTAGTTTTAAATGACTTTTTTTTCTTTGAAATGTCATTTTGCTGTCAGACTGTTCTAAACATGGGAAACATGCGCCCCTTTACAAGCATACTATAAACACCCCCCAGGTACAAAATTTAAAGGAATATTGCACTTTTATTGTTTGACTTTAAGCATTATTAAAATCACTGCTCCCGAAAAAATGGCATTTTTTAAAACTTTTTTTGCATCGATCGATGTCCCCTGGGGCAGGACCCAGGTCCCCAAACACTTTTTATGACAATACCATGCATATAAGAATTTAAAATTATCACTTTGGTTTCTCCGATAGATTTTTAAAGGGTGTTCCGCGGCTTTCAAATTTGCTGCGAACACCCCAAATTGTTGGCTGTTCAGCGAACTGGCGAACAGCCGATGTTCATGTCGAACATGAGTTCTACTCGAACTCGAAGCTCATCCCTATTCGGGAGGCCTTGCAGAAAGGTCGGTGCAATGCATTCCCAGAGACTGGGAGGTTACAAACTCCTGTTCCTGGACAACGTTTTGCTGAGGCTTCAGTCAGTCAAAGAAGCAGTGGTGGAAAAGGTGGCCGTCTGACCGATGCGTTCAGACAATTTTTTAGTCCGCAGCCCCAAGGTACGATCGATTCCAGCAACGATCGCCAGCGTCTGTTTTACATGGTACCGGAATACCTAGGGGCAAGATCTGACTTGGACACCTTTCCCACTGAAAATCCTCTGGGTTACTGGGTCTTGAGGATGGATCACTGGACAGAGCTTGCACAGTATGTAATTGAGCTACTGGCCTGTCCTGCATCCAGCGTTCTTTTGGAACGCACTTTCAGTGCTACTGGAGGCTTTTTAACTGATCACAGGGTGCGCCTGTCCACCGACTCGGTCGATCGACTGACCTTCATAAAAATGAATCAGTCTTGGATCACCACCAGCTACCAAGCACCTGATGCTGATGTAACCGATTAATTTTTTTTGAAATGTCAGATCTCTTCAAGACTGCCTATGCTGATGCTAAGTGACTATCCTGCTATGCTGAGTGACTGTCCTCTTCCTGCTCAATGATCATGCTGATAGCTTGTAAGAATATTTTTGGTTCTGGGCGCCGCCACCAGTGGCTAAGGCCCAATTTTTCAGCCCCTGTTTAACAGAGGCGTGTAATTACAATTTTGGATGCAATACTTTGCAGCAGGGCTCATTCCTGCGCTCCAACTAGAGTATCTGTGAGGGTTTGCAGTATTGTGGCATCAGCACCAGTGCCTAAGGCCCAATTTTTTAGCCCCTGTTTAACAGGGTCGTGTAATTACAATTTTTGATCTAATATTTCACAGCAGGGCCCTTTTCTGCGCCCTCCAAGAGTAACTAAGAAGACTTACAGTGTTGCGGCACCAGCACCACCACCACCAAAGGCTCAATTTTTCTGCCCCTGTTCAACAGGTGCATGTAATTACAATTCTTGATCAAATATTTCACAGCAGAGCCCGTTCCTGCGCCCACCAAGAGTTATGCCCCGTTTACACGGTCGGACATTGATCAGACATTCCGACAACAAAATCCTAGGATTTTTTCCGACGGATGTTGGCTCAAACTTGCCTTGCATACACACGGTCACACAAAGTTGTCGGAAAATCCGATCATTCTGAACGCGGTGGCTTAAAACACGTACGTCGGGACTATAAATGGGGCAGTGGCCAATAGCTTTCATCTATTTTTTCTGAGCATGCATGGCACTTTGTGCGTCGGATTTGTGTACACACGATCGGAAATTCGGACAACGGATTTTGTTGTCGGAAAATTTTATAGCAAGCTCTCAAACTTTGTGTGTCGGAAAATCCGATGGAAAATGTGTGATGGAGCCTACACACGGTCGGAATTTCCGACAACAAGGTCCTATCACACATTTTCTGTCGGGAAAATCCGACCGTGTGTACGGGGCATAACTGTGAGGGCTTACAGTGTTGTGGCAACACCAACACTTAAGGCCACAATTTCTGCAGAGTATATAGGGCAGGCCCCTACTTTGCAACATCCAACTTATAAACGACTCCTACTTGCAAACGGAAGGAGACAACAGGAAGTGAGATAAAATCTACCCCTAGGAAGGAAAATTCTCTCCTGTAAGAGTTAATATGGGAAAAACGTGTCTCTGATGCTTTATCACCAATCCTTGTTTCACTAAAAAAAGTGTGATAACACTTCCCTATATTTTCCAAAAAGCTTTAAAATAGATTTTTTGGCTGGAGCTATACTTTAAAAATGAACCAGTTCAAAATTACAAACAGAGTCTACTTAACAACAAACCTACAGTCCCTGTCTTGTTTGCACCACCTGTATACTGCTGTTCAGAGTATGTAGGGCCTGGGGGCCCCACGCCTTTCCTTTTTTAATTTGGGTGCGGGGTTCCCCTTAATATCCATACAAGACCCAAAGGGCCTGGTAATGAACTGGGGGTTGGGGGGTACCCATGCCATTTGTCTCACTGATTTTCATCCATATTGTCGGGACCCGACATTACATTAAAGCCGCAAGCAGTTTTAAATGACTTTTATTCCTTTAAAAATGTCATTTTGTGCAGGGACTGTTCTAAGCACCGGGAAACACGTGCCACTTTACAGGCATAATATAGACACCCACCAGGTACGATATTTAAAGGAATATTTAACTTTTTTTTCACTTTAAGCATCATTAAAATCACTGCTCCCGAAAAAACAGCCGTTTTTAAAACTTTTTTTTGCATTGATACATGTCCCCTGGGGCAGGACCCGGGTCCCCAAACCCTTTTTAGGACAATACCATGCAAGTTAGCCTTTAAATTTAGCACTTTTGATTTTGAACGTTCGAGTCCCATAGACTTCAATGGGGTTCTAAAGTTTGCGCAAATTTTTGGTCCGTTCGCAGGTTCTGTTGCGAACCGAACGGGGGGGTGTTCGGCTCATCCCTAGTAAACAGCTGCTGAGTGTCCTCTCCTTACACTGAATCAAGTTTGCATTTCATTCTAGTTACAAACCCATCTAGACAACAATGTACTAAACTTCTTTTAATACAAATAGGCATGAACAAATGTAGTTAACCTGGATCTGCCCCAAACATCGTATTAGTGGGCAAACGAACGATGTTTACTACGAATCATTACTGTGCCCACGAACCTGAAGGTAGCAAGTAACCTGAGCAGCATGCAAGTAATAATAATAATAGGAACACACAACAACTACTTACTTTTTTGAAGAACTCTCTTGATCTTTCTGTACTGATCGTGCTAGTGTGTCAAAGTGGAGCGCTAATGAGTTAGATAAGAATAGTGATTAAGAAAGTCTCTGATATTTTCTGAATGTCCATCATGTGAAATAGTGAATCACAGTCCATCTTGACGTGGAGCCATCATAATCACCATGTGCATAGAAATGGAAAAATGTGAAAATACCGCCACCGGAGTGAATGGAGGCCTACCGGAAAGTTTGAACCCAAAACAGCGTACGCTCAATGGGTCAAACCAGCTTGTATTGCCCACCGGCAACAGGGGGAAAGCTTTGATAACCAGCAGGGGATAGGGTCCTAGGAGCCTTCACGAAAGTGTCATATGCATAAGAATGAAGAAATATGAAGATACCACCACCGGAGTGAATGGAGGCTTACCGGAAAGTTTGAACCCAAAACAGCATACACTTTATGGGTCAAACCAGCTTGTATTGCCCACCAGCAATAGAGGGAAAGCCTCGGTAACCAGCAAGGGATGAGCTCCTAGGAGCCTTGATAGAAGTGTCTTCTCCATAAGGGTGGTTATACATCCAGGGAGATGGCCCATAAAGGATAAAAAAGGGGCCACATAGTGTAATTCCATAAACAAGGAAATTTTTTAAATAAAAGAGAAACACTTACATTTGAGTAGTAAAAAAGCACTTGTGTATAAAATAATGGTGGCAGTGGAGTCCTCCCGACGTGTTTCGTCTTACAAGACTTCATCTGGGGTGTCCATCCACTGCAGCCAAACTCCTTAATAAAGGCACTGTGACTCCTATGATGAGAATCCAACTCCTTCAATTTCCGTCACTTCCAGGTCCTCCAAAATGGCGGACCCGCCTGCGTTCCAGGCCTCTCTATCAAAACGCAACTTGCATTCCAGCACTACAAAACCTATCGTATTGATCCCCATATACAAAATAATTACATCTCCCATATATTGTCTTGCACAAATATAGATTTCTCCCAACTGAAAAGGTATACAATCGTAACCACACCGGACGTCTTCCCGTTTGCGAGGTGGCGTGCTTCTCACACCAAACCTCGTGACCTTACGTCACAGCGTCGGCCTAAGGATGTGTTCCAAATGACGTTGTTCTGAGTTAACTAAGATGGCGTGTGTTCCACGCCTCTGAGTGTTACACCAACATGCGTCATGACGTCAGGCATGGGCTTGTATTCTGATGTCCTTACGGAATCGCTGGGTTATTGATGCCTACGTAAGGGGAAAAGGGGACAGGCAGCTGGAAAGGTCCATCTCATACACTGAAGGTGGAAACAGAGTGTACGCAGTGTGTGGATACTCATCCACGTAATGCACTCCTATAACCCCTGTGTAAATTAGAGTAAGTGTAATAGTTCCAATGACACCTTAACATGTCACATCACACATGCAACATACCCCGATTTATCTCAATTGAATGTGGACATACACAAACTATTGAAAAGGAAATGTATATGGAAAATTATCTAAATAAATATTAATAGGAAGTTTTCATCATGAAAACTATTATGAGATGGATTCTCAAAAGGTCACTGTGACTTACAACCGAAAATATATCCATAAATGAATACAGGGTATGGGTTATTCACCGTAATTTACAGATTAAGAGTCATCAATATAGGCATTGATATCCAATTCTACATTCATGCCCCGTGGAAAAAATGTCTGTAATTCATGTATCCAGAAAATTTCTAGGCGGGAGACCCCTCTAGTTCTAGCCCCCCCAAGGTGAAGTGTATTTGTCTATGATAATGAATTGAGACCCTTCACGGTTGCTATTGTGAAATTCCTTATAGTGCCTAGGGACCGTGTGTTTTGAGTCTCTACCTTTTAATTAGAGCGATGTGTTTGCCTACTCTTATGGAGAATGTCCTAATAGTACGACCTATGTATTGCTTGCCACACGGGCAAGTAATAAGGTACACTATATATCTTGTGCTACATGTGCAGAAGATTTTATAGTGTATCTCCTTCCAGTGACGGTAGATGTAAATTCCGTCACTCTGCATCTTTCTAGTGTGTTATGGTGACACACAACGCACTTTCTACATGGGGAAAAAAACGGTAAAATCATGAAAAAACAAAGGGCGGGCAGGTGGATTAATAACATTGGAAGCTACACGACCTTGTAAAGATGGTGCTCCTCTAAAGATAACTTTGGCCTCTTCTGGCACTACCGTGCCCAGAATGTTATCTTGTTTGAGGACATCCCAATGTTTCCTCAAGATATTTTTAATTTGTTTGTGCTGTATTGAAAAAAATGTCAACATAGCCCACTTGAACTTCTCATCAGGTTCTTTTTCTGGCTTTATTGCAAGCAGAAACTTTCTGTCTGTGTTAATAGCCCTTTGGAACTCCAGATCTAAACTGGTGCTGTAATATCCCTTATCAATACATTTTTGTTTGAGAATGCCTGCCTGTATAGTGAATACATCCGTGTCCGTGCAGTTCCTACGGAGCCTTAAAAATTGGCTTAGTGGGACTGCACCAAGCCAACGCCTGTGGTGACAGCTATCCACAGGAATGAAACCATTACGGTCTGTCGGTTTAAAATATGTATTAAATCTAAACTATTTATCCACTATTTCTATTTGTAAATCTAGAAAGTGAATTTTAGTTTCGCTGGCCTCGTATGATAAGGAAATACCCCTGTCATTGGAGTTCAGATGTTTAAAAAATTGTTTAAGTGTGTCCAAAGTTCCACTCCATAGGAGGAGGATGTCGTCTAGCCCACAGGACCAATGACGTGGTCCCATGGGTATAGACGACATCCTCCTCCCATTTGGTCATGAACAAGTTTGCAAGGCTAGGTGCAAACTTCGCTCCCATGGCTACTCCACGCTGTTGAAGGTAGTAGCATTGGTTAAACCAAAAATAATTGTGTTTGGTTGCGAAGTCAAGTAATTCTATCAAATAATCACATTGAAATGATGCTAAAGATTGTTCACGGTCAAGAAAATGTCTAACCGCATCTATACCCTTCTCATGTGGTATGCAGGTATATAATGATGCAAAATGTAAAAGAATACAGCGCTGTCAGGAAAATCATAGCATGACATACATAAATTGATTCAATATGTAGACTCTAAATTGAGTAATAAGCTGCGGTTACAAAAAATGCGAGATACCCACACTAGAAATGTAAAATTATAAAAGAAACCGCGCTATACCAACTAAAAATTAAAAAAATTAATTAAAATATGCACATCAAAATGCTGAGTCCATTTGTGATAATGTCAATAGATGTCCGGCAAAGAAATCAATCACCAAGGGATATAACTCTTCATCCACATAATTAGTGACATCACACTCAGTTCACCATTGGAAGTAGTGTTAGAGATAGGACAGTCCTCCACCTACAAAACAACTGCCTCTTACCAGCTCCCTTGGTCTCTGGTCAGGAGATCAAATAGCGCCTTTTGGCTTATAACCCAGCCACAGTCTCAGATACAGATGGATATAGGTCAGATCGACTCCTCCTGTTATCCCATACAGCCCATACACAAACTTGTCCAATGGCCAATCATAAAAGGAGAAAAGAAGCCTCCATAGTGTAAAATTGTATATAATGTTTGTTAAGTAAAACAGTATTGCACTCACATGTAAGCGAAATCGTTCAGGCAAAAACAGATGAACGAGCCGGCCGGCTCTCTCTACAAAGCACCCGTAGCTTCCGGGACTGCGTGTGTGTGTTGTGGTGGCGTCAGCACGCCGCTCTCCCTACGCCGTTTCGTCAAACCTGACGTCGTCCAGGGGCACGGGCGGCGTGCTGAACGCCACCTATTATATGCCAGTTAATTTCTAGAAGCACCGCCCAGTCCTGAGGTCCGAGCAGTGAGTGAAACTGATGCCGCCATATTGCAATGGGGCAAACGCCAGTACAGTCTCAGGGAAGAAAACAGACACCGATGGCAATCAGTATCCCCCGTCAGTTTTAACTTTGTATTAAGTTTATATATACACAATCAATAATATGAAGGGGTGTGTATAAATAATGTATATTTAATCAATTGTATTAGGATTAGACATACCACACGGACCACAGTGGCGGCATCTAGTGGCCAATATTTATATAGCCTGGCCTAAATCATATGGTCAATTTGTGGAGTGTCCTAAATACATCAATTAGATTTCTAATAGGCAAAAAATTGTTAAAAACACTTATTTCCCAATTAATGAGTCCTTCATTCAATTCCCTTATAAAGGGGAAGGGCAAAAAGACAAAAGGAAAAAAGAAAAAGAAAAAAGAATAATGTTCAAATTAAAAGTATTCATATTGAACCAGATTGTATAAAAACCCCCGATTATCAATAACAGTTGTACCGTAATTCATCTAAAGGATAGATGAATCACAAGTATGTACAAACATGTCAAGTCACTATATCATGTTACTAGATAATCTCCATTAATTGGTACTTTGAGGGGCAACTCAAAAATCCAGTATTCAAAATTAGCTGAAAAAATAGTGGGTGTGTATGCGCACCATCCCCATCCTTCCCCCCAAGTAAACTGCTGGGGACTCAGGACTGGTTTACAAATAATCACCCTAACTGTTATCAATAAATTAATTGACATCTGTGTCTATATTGAGGCCATAGGGGCTATAACAACGTACCCTATGGATCCACGCCATTTCCATCTTGGATAGTTCTCTAACCAGAGATCCACCTCTCCAATGGGCATTATATTTGTCAATGGCTAAAAAAACAGTATTGGCTGGGTTCCGATTATGGACCTTATCATAGTGTTTGGAGACAGAATGGAACTTAAAACCCGTTTTGATATTCGTGATGTGTTCCCCTAAACGTACCTGCATGGCCCGCTTGGTCCGACCAATGTATTGGAGGCCGCACGGGCATTGAAGCAGGTATACAACCCCCGTGGAACTACATGTGATAAAAGGTTCTATTCTGTGCTCTACAGAGGTATTAGTTGAAACAAATGACAATGTTTTCCTCGTTTTGATGTAATTTAAAGTGCAAATTTGACATCTGCGGCATTGGTGATAACCCGAAAGGCCCTGAAAAAAGGACAATCTTTTGCCAGGAGGGTCTACTACATTGGGAGCAATGATATTTCTTAGTGAAGGAGCCCCTCTAAATATCACCTGGGGTTTCTTGGGCAGAAAGGTTTTAATCAGTGTGTCATTGCTCAACAAATGCCAATGTTTGGCAATGATTTTCTTAATCTGGTAATGTTGGGTTGAGTAACCTGTGATGAAAGGAATAACTGGACTATCCCTCTTTTTAATAGGTGCCATATCAAGAAGTTCAGATCTATTGCGCTTTTCAACTTCATTTATGATGGTATCTAGCGGATCACCGTCATACCCTTTCTCCAAAAACCTCTTTTTTAGAATGTCTGCCTGAAGTCTGTAATCTTCAACATTTGAGCAATTGCGTCTCATTCGAACAAACTGACTCCTAGGCACCGACTGGAGCCAGCTGTCTTTATGGCAACTGTCAAGAGGTATAAACGCATTTCTATCTGTTTGTTTAAAGAAGGTAATTGTTTTAAAGGAGTCTGTTTCTTTATAGATGGTTAAATCTAAGAAATTGATCCTTTCCTGACTGGCTTCATGAACAAATCTAATGCCCCTCTCATTGTTATTGATTTGAGAAAAGAAGATTTCCAGTTCAGGAAATCTTCCTGAACTGGAAATCTTCTTTTCTCAAATCAATAACTGATTTTACGTATGTACTTATGGATGTCGATAAACATATGGAATTTGTCCAACTTTTTTGGAGGGGCATATTTAAGGCCCTTATCCAACACAGATAACTCTGCTTCAGTGAGTGTCTGTGAAATCAAGTTAAAGACACCCTGACCAACCATATTCTTTTTCTCTTTTCTCCTTTGTACTCTCCTCCCCCCTCTGCAACCTCTCTTGGGTCTGGACCTCGCTTTCTTGCGTGTCGGTCCTCGTGAAAACCCTGATTGTCATGAATGTTAGAATTATGTACATATGGAGACTGGTCAGAACTTTCTCTCCTATGTTCAGAGCTATATGTCTCCCTAAGAGGTGAGTATCTATTGTAGATGGGAACTGGGGAGGGGTAACGATAATGTGAATTATCATTATAATATGAGTCTGAACGTGACTCATGTCTTCTTGGGGAAGGATAGTGAGACTGATTATTATAATCCCGATAAGGATAGACCTCGGGATGATGTACATTTCCCCTGAAGTTACCTCTACCTCCTCTTTTACCCCTATAATTACCTCTCCCTCTGGAGGAATTTTTGGGGGTCTGGGGGCTATAATGGCGTATCTGCTGCTGAGATAAATGGGGTACATCATCATATTTCTCTCTCCCTCTTTGGGTACCATGACCACAAGTGGACCCAGGTTTAGGATTAGGTTGCATAACAGCAATTGTTGTTGAGGGTAGAGCACCTGATGGTGTTATTTCCTCTGCACTACTAGAGCTAACTTCCATAGACGGGGTGACTGTAAAGAGTTTTTGCCAACCAAAGACTGTATTGGTTCTATAGTCACCTACATCTCTGGAGTACTTCTTCTGTTTTTTTGTATTTTTGATCTCGATCCTCCTTCTCAAGGTGACCCTGGAGATTGGAGGAAAGAGAATTGTACTCCAGGGAATTTTTATGAACTGAAAGTTTGTCTTTTAATTCTTTAATTTCTCTATCAATACAAAGGAGTCTATTTTTTTTCTTAGAAATAAGTACATTTAAAAAACTGATACCTGCATCATTAAAATACTTAAACCATGAGTCTAAATCAGTTTCCTCTTGTTGTGGTTGTACCTCCCACCAGAGGCTTCTAGGGACCATCTGTTCTGAAATATATTGTTGTAAAAATGCCAAGTCCCACCGTAAATGAAGATCGGTTGTCATGACATTTTTGAGTCTGAGGAATAGTCCTCTAATTTCCGTATCACTTCCCGTTACAATAAATACTCCCTCGGTGTTAACCTTATGGGAGGCCCGGTAATAAAATACGTCCATGTTAGGGACAAATGGTGAGCAGCAGCAATAGTGTAAATTCTAGAAACCGTGTGAAAAAAACAACAAAAACTTTGCGCTTACTCAGTAATATAAGCGGCTAACACAACAAATAGAAATTTTGATAAAAACAAGTGTGCCAAAGTGTAGCGCTAATGAGTTAGATAAAAAATAGTGATTAAGAAAGTCTCTGATATTTTCTAAATGTCCTTCATGTGAAATAGTGAATCACAGTCCATCTTGACATGGAGCCTTGATAATCACCATGTGCATAGAAATGGAAAAATGTGAAATCTGAAATTTTGTGCGTCGGAATTTCCGATGGAAAATGTCCGATGGAGCCTACACACGGTTGGAATTTCCGACAAAAAGCTCCCATCGAACATTTTCCGTCGGAAAATTTGACCATGTGTATGGGGCATTACTCTCTCATACTGGTCACTGGAAGTTCAACATGGCACCTCATGGCAAATAACTCTCTGAGGATCTTGAAAAAAAAGAATTGTTGCTCTACATAAAGATGGCCTAGGCTTTAAGAAGATTGCCAAGACCCTGAAATACAGCTTCAGCACGGTGGCCAAGACCGCAGTTTAACTAGAGAGGTTATATTCAGAACAGGCCTCGCCATGGTCAACCAAAGAAGTTGAGTGCACGTGCTCAGCGTCATATCCAGAGGTTGTCTTTGGGAAATAGACGTATGAGTGCTGCCAGCATTGCTGCAGAAGTTGAAGGGGCGGGGGGTCAGCCAGTCGGTGCTTAGACCATACGCCGCACACTGCATCAAATTGGTCTGCATGGCTGTTGTCCCAGAAGGAAACCTCTTCTAAAGATGATGCACAAGAAAGCCCACAAACAGTTTGCTGAAGACAAGCAGACAAAGGATGTGGATTACTGGAACCATGTCCTGTGGTCTGATGAGACCAAGATAAACGTATTTGGTTCAGATGGTGTCAAGTGTGTGTGGCAGCAACCAGGTGAGGAGTACAAAGACAAGTGTGTCTTGCCTACAGTCAAGCATGGTGGTGGGAGTGTCATGGTCTGGGGCTGCATGAGTGCTGCCGGAACTAGTGAGCTACAGTTCATTGAGGGAACCATAAATGCCAACATGTTCTGTGACATACTGAAGCAGAGCATGATCTCCTCCCTTCGGAGACTGGACCGCAGGGCAGTAATCCATGATACATGATAACGACCCCAAACACACCTCCAAGACGTCCACTGCCTTGCTAAAGAAGATGAGGGTAAAGGTAATGGACTGGCCAAGCATGCCTCCAGACCTAAACCCTATTGAGCATCTCTGGGGCATCCTCAAACAGAAGGTGGAGGAGTGCAAGCTCTCTAATGCCGTGTACACATGACCGGACTTTTCGACAGCAAAGGTCCGACGGAACATATCCGTCGGACAATTCGATCGTGTGTGGGCTTCATCAGACCTTTGCTGTCGAAAAATCAGACAGACTTTAGATTTGGAACGTGTTTCAAATCTTTCCGACGGACTCGTGTCCGGTCGAAAAAATCCATTCGTCTGTATGCTAGTCCAACGGACGAAAACTGACGCTAGGGCAGCTATTGGCTACTGGCTATGAACTTCCTTATTCTAGTCTGGTCGTACGTCATCACGTTCGAAACAATAGGACTTTGGTGTGATCGTGTTTAAGCAAGTCCGATTCGTTGGAACTCTGTCGGAACTCTGTCGAAAAGTCCTTCGGAGTTCAGGCGGACGAGAAGTCCGCTCGGGTGTACACGGCATAAGATCCACTAGCAACGTGATGTCATCATGGAGGTGTGGAAAAGGACTCCAGTGGCAAGCTGTGAAGCTCTGGTGAACTCCATGTCCAAGAGGGTTAAGGCAGTGCTGGAAAATAATGGAGGCCACACAAAATATTGACACTTTGGGCCCAATTTGGACATTTTCACTTAGGGGTGTAGTCACTTTTGTTGCAAGCGGTTTAGACATTAGCAAGCTGCACACTGACTACTTTACATTGTAGCAAAGTGTAATTTCTTCAGTGTTGTCACATGAAAAGATATAATAAAATATTTACAAAAATGTGATGGGTGTACTCACTTTTGTGAGATACTGTATATTTATGTGATCTGCACTTCCACATAGGGAGCACTTGCACATGCTGCTGGCGCACTGCTTCTGCTGTAATTAGTCACAGCAGATCCCAATCAGCGGGTGCCAGCTAGGGATGAGCTTTCTGTTCGGGTCAAACATGAGTTCGACTCGAACATTGGCTGTTCGCCCATTCGAAAACGGAACATTATGGGCCATTCGCGCCAAATTCGAGCAGCGCGCAACGGCCCATAACGCACTGCGGGAGCGCAGTGCATTGCTGTATGATGATTGGCCAGAGCATGCACCATGACCTGCATGCTTTGGTCAATCACAGCGCCCTCAGCTAAGAGAGCCATAATTGGCCAAAGGCAGGGTGCCTTTCGCTAATCATGGCTCAGGGGGACTAAGTCCACACCCACACTTTATAAGGCTGATTGCACGTCGGCCTCGTGTAGTGTGTCATTTAGATTGAGCAGGCAGGCAGATTATTCAGTTAGCTGCAGTGTATTACATATATATATATATATATATATATATATATATATATATATATATATATATATATCCAACGCATACAGCTTAGCTAGATCTCATGGCAGTCCGTTCCTGGTGTACTGTTTCTACTATACTTCTGGCAGGCAGGAGATTCAGTGAGCTCCAGTGCATAAAATATATATACAGTCTCATATATATATATATATATATATATATATATATATATATATATATATATATATATATATATATATACACAGTCAGTCTAGTATATATACAGTGGGGATGGAAAATATTCAGACCCTCTTAAATTTTTCACTCTTTGTTATATATAGATAGATAGATAGATAGATAGATAGATAGATAGATAGATAGATAGATAGATAGATAGATAGATAGATAGATAGATAGATAGATAGATAGATAGATAGATAGATAAATAGATAATATATATCTATATAGAAATGTATCAACAAATCCGCGCTCATAGACTGATTCACACCTGCAGCCCCCCTAGGTAGGAAGGGAACACCTAAGTGGTCCCCCAAAAGTATGAATCAAAGTGTAGGGAGTGGCGCTGGGTTGGGAGTATAAATAAAAAATTCAAGTGTATCAACAAAAGTGTAAAGATAAAAAATGTGAAAAAATATTTTTGGTATATTCCAAAAAATCACTTGCAAAAGACTTATTTATAATATATCCTTGTGTTAGTGAAAAGCACCTTGATCAGGTGAAAATTAATATTATATGTGCAAAGAATCGCAAATTTCAAGCAGCATCACTAAATGACATAAATACATCTTCACATGAATAAATATAAAGTGATGAAGTGCCAAACCCAATAACTGTCCAAAAAACAATAATTGTCCACCAATAATGTGTGGATGTGCAATAATAAATAGAAAATCATTCATAAAGTCTCCAAATCGCAGCTAAAAAATAACAAAAACATATGTTGTTTGGTGCAAAAAAAGTTTGTAACAATTGTTTTCTGGCTTTCGCTCTCCTGTGCACATCGGATATCCAGTGGGGATTTTTTTACACCAAGGGACAGGAAGTCCCCACCTCTCTGTGTATATAGCTGTGTTTTGGAAATGGGATGCGTGGAAGGAATCTGACACCTATAGGATTGGAGTGACAGGACCAACTTTACACGCTCGTACCCCTGCAGGGGTGGAGCGCTCCGGTGAGTGCAACCACATTGGGGGGATCACCAGTTGTTATAGCACAACACTTTATCACCTAAGAAGATTTTTCTGCACAATTGTTACGAACTTTTTTTGCACCAAACAACATATGTTTTTGTGATTTTTTAGCTGAGATTTGGAGACTTTATGAATGATTTTCTATTTATTATTGCACATTAACACATTATTGGTGGACAATTATTGTTTTTGGACAGTTATTGGGTTTGGCACTTCATCACTTTATATTTATTCATGTGAAGATGTATTTATGTCATTTAGTGATGCTGCTTGAAATTTGCGATTCTTCGCATATATAATATTAATTTTCACCTGATCAAGGTGCTTTTCACTAACACAAGGATATATTATAAATAAGTCTTTTGCAAGTGATTTTTTGGAATATACCAAAAATATTTTTTCACATTTTTTATCTTTACACTTTTGTTGATACACTTGAATTTTTTATTTATACTCCCAACCCAGCGCCACTCCTTACACTTTGATTCATATATCTATATAGGTATACATATATCTATATAGATATATCTATATAGATATATATAGATATATATCCACTGCATTCCAGTCTAGCCAAGCGTATATCTGAATGCAGGCCATTCCTGGTGTACGTTTTCAAATATACTTTCAGGCAGGCAGGTGATTCAGTTAGCTGCAGTGCATTTATATATATACAGTCAGTCTAGTATATATACAGTGGGGACGGAATGTATTCAGACCCTCTTAAATTTTTCACTCTTTGTTATATTGCAGCCATTTGCTAAAATCATTTAAGTTCATTTTTTTCTTGATTAATGTACACACAGCACCGTTATATTGACAGAAAAACACAGAATTGTTGACATTTTTGCAGATTTATTAAAAAAGAAAAACTGAAATATCACATGGTCCTAAGTATTCAGACCCTTTGCTCAGTATTTAGTAGAAGCACCCTTTTGATCTAATACAGCCATGAATCTTTTTGGGAAAGATGCAACAAGTTTTTCACACCTGGATTTGGGGATCCTCTGCCATTCCTCCTTGCAGATCATCTCCAGTTCTGTCAGGTTGGATGGTAAACATTGGTGGACAGCCATTTTTTGGTCTCTCCAGAGATGCTCAATTGGGTTTAAGTCAGGACTCTGGCTGGGCCTTTCAAGAACAGACACGGAGTTGTTGTGAAGCCACTCCTTCGTTATTTTAGCTGTGTGCTTAGGGCCATTGTCTTGTTGGAAGGTAAACCTTCGGCCCAGTCTGAGGTCCTGAGCACTCTGGAGAAGGTTTTCATCCAGGATATCCCTGTACTTGGCAGCATTCATCTTTCCCTCAATTGCAACCAGTCGTCCTGTCCCTGCAGCTGAAAAACACCCCCACAGCATGATGCTGCCACCACCATGCTTCACTGTTGGGACTATATTGGACAGGTGATGAGCAGTACCTGGTTTTCTCCACACATACCGCTTAGAATTAAGGTCAAAAAGTTCTATCTTGGTCTCATCAGACCAGAGAATCTTATTTCTCATCATCTTGGAGTCCTTCAGGTGTTTTTTTAGCAAACTCTATGCGGGCTTTTATGTGTCTTGCACTGAGGAGAGGCTTCCGTTGGGCCACTCTGCCATAAAGCCCTGACTGGTGGAGGGCTGCAGTGATGGTTGACTTTCTACAACTTTCTCCCATCTCCTGACTGCATCCCTGGAGCTCAGCCACAGTGATCTTTGGGTTCTTCTTTACCTCTCTCACCAAGGCTCTACTCCCTCGATAGCTCAGTTTGGCCGGACGGTCAGCTCTAGGAAGGGTTCTGGTCGTCCCAAACATCTTCCATTCAAGGATTATGGAGGCCATTGTGCTCTTAGGAACCTTAAGTGCAGCAGAATTCTTTTGTAACCTTGGCCAGATCTGTGCCTTGCAACAATTCTGTCTCTGAGCTCTTCAGTTCCTTTGACCTCATGATTCTCATTTGCTCTGACATGCACTGTGAGCTGTAAGGTCTTATATAGACAGGCGTTTGGCTTTCCTAATCAAGTCCAATCAGTATAATCAAACACAGCTGGACTCAAATGAAGGTGTAGAACATTTTAAAGAAGCACTGCTATATGTTCACTCTATTTGGACATTTTGAACTTTTAGTCACAAGGATTTTTTGCCTTTTTGCACGAGTCACTTTGTTTAGTGTTTGCTTGCTGTGTGCATGGCATGCACAGTATGATATTATTTACTTTGTACATTTGCACTTTATCTAAGCTATTCTTATAGATACTTGCACTGTTTGGATTTACACAGGCACATTTGTTAATAAGCATATCCATTGGTATTATTTTTACAGAATGGGTTTGTAAGGTGCACCCTTAAACACATTTATTATTTTTCTCATGTTTTAGGTCACATGTGTGTAGATCTATTCGTTATGTTACAGTCACTGATTGCTATCTACCATGAGTGTAATATCTTAAGCACTGTCACTTTATTTCTACGGTATACTTACATTATTTTGTGTTCTTGGATTAGTGTGTATACCACTAGCACTGTCACTTTGTTTTATTATCATTTCCTTGCTGGATTAGCGCAGCACCACGTTTTATTGCTGTTCCATTGGATTATTAGGGGCAGGGTGTACCCTATCCGGTGCAGGCAGCTTTTCCAATAGCTCCATTATAACACACATGATAGCGCAGGAATAACCTACATTTTTACAGCTCTAGGAAGGGTTCTGGTCGTCCCAAACATTCAAGGATTATGGAGACCACTGTGCTCTTAGGAACCTTAAGTGCAGCAGAATTCTTTTTGTAACCTTGGCCAGATCTGTGCTTTGCAACAATTCTGTCTCTGAGCTCTTCAGGCAGTTCCTTTGACCTCATGATTCTCATTTGCTCTGACATGCACTGTGAGCTGTAAGGTCTTATATAGACAGGTGTGTGGCTTTCCTAATCAAGTCCAATCAGTATAATCAAACACAGCTGGACTCAAATGAAGGTGTAGAACCATCTCAAGGATGATCAGAAGAAATGGACAGCACCTGAGTTAAATATATGAGTGTCACAGCAAAGGGTCTGAATACTTAGGACCATGTGATATTTCAGTTTTTCTTTTTTAATAAATTTGAAAAAATTCTGTGTTTCTCTGTCAAAATGGGGTGCTGTGTGTACATTAATGAGGAAAAAAATGAACTTAAATGATTTTAGCAAATGACTGCAATATAACAAAGAGTGAAAAATTTAAGGGGGTCTGAATACTTTCCGTCCCCACTGTGTGTGTGTATATATATATACAGCCAGTCTAGTATATATATATATATATATATATATATATATATATATATATATATATACAGTCAGTCTAGTATATATATATATAATTTGAGGGTATTTACATCCAAATCATGTGAACAGTGTAGGAATTACAACAGTTTGTATATGTGCCTTCCACTTTTTAAGGGACCAAAAGTAATGGGACAGATTAACAATCATCCATCAAACTTTCACTTTTTAATACTTGCAAATCCTTTGCAGTCAATTACAGCCTGAAGTCTGGAATGGATAGACATCACCAGACGCTGGGTTTCATCCCTGGTGATGCTCTGCCAGGCCTCTACTGCAACTGTCTTTATTTTCGGCTTGTTCTTGGGGCATTTTCCCTTCAGTTTTTTCTTCAGCAAGTGAAATTCATGCTCAATCGGATTCAGGTCAGGTGATTGACTTGGCCATTGCATAACATTCCACTTCTTTCCCTTAAAAAAAACTCTTTGGTTGCTTTTGCAGTATGCTTCAGGTCATTGTCCATCTGCACTGTGAAGCGCCGTCCAATGAGTTCTGAAGCATTTTGCTGAATATGAGCAGATAATTTTGCCAGAAACACTTCAGAATTCATCCTGCTACTTTTGTCAGCAGTCACATCATCAATAAATGCAAGAGAACCTGTTCCACTGGCAGCCATACATGCCCACACCATGACACTACCATCACCATGCTTCACTGATGAGGTGGTATGCTTTGGATCATGAGCAGTTCCTTTCCTTCTCCATACTCTTCTCTTCCCATCACTCTGGTACAAGTTAATCTTGGTCTCATATGTCCATAGGATGTTGTTCCAGAACTGTGAAGGCTTTGTTAGATGTTGTTTGGCAAACTCTAATCTGGCCTTCCTGTTTTTGAGGCTCACCAATGGTTTACATCTTGTGGTGAACCCTCTGTATTCACTGTGGTGAAGTCTTCTCTTGATTGTTGACTTTGATACACATACACCTACCTCCTGGAGAGTGTTCTTGATCTGGTCAACTGTTGTGAAGGGTGTTTTCTTCACCAGGGAAAGAATTATTCGGTCATCCACCACAGTTGTTTTCCGTAGTCTTCTGGGTGTTTTGGTGTTGCTGAGCTCACCAGTGCATTCTTTCTTTTTAAGGATTTTCCAAACAGTTGATTTGGCCACATCTAATGTTTTTGCTATCTCCCTGATGGGTTTGTTTTGTTTTTTTAGCCTAATGATGGCTTGCTTCACAGCTCTTTCGATCTGATATTGAGAGTTGACAGCAACAGATTCCAAATGCAAATACCACACTTGAAATTAACTCTGGACCTTTTATCTGCTTCTTGTAAATGGGATAATGAGGGAATAACACACACCTGGCCATGGAACAGCTGAGCAGCCAATTGTCCCATTACTTTTGGTCCCTTAAAAAGTGGGAGGCACATATACAAATTGTTGTAATTCCTGCACCATTCACCTGATTTGGATGTAAATACCCTCAAATTAAAGCTGAACATCTGCAGTTAAATCACATCTTGTTTGTTTCATTTAAAATCCATTGTGGTGGTGTATAGAGCCAAAAAGATTAGAATTGTTTTGCTGTCCCTCTATTTATGGACCTGGCTGTTTATCCACTGCATACAGTTTAGCTAGATCTCACTGCTGTCCGTTCCTGGTGTACTGTTTCTACTATACTTCTGGCAGGCAGGTGATTCAGTTAGCTGCAGTGCATAAAATATATCTAAAGTTTCCTACAAATATATATATCCACTGCATTCCAGTCTAGCCAAGCCTATATCTGACTGCAGGTCATTCCTGGTGTTCGTTTTCAAATATACTTTCAGACAGGCAGGTGATTCAGTTAGCTGCAGTGTATTTCATATATATATATATACATATATATATATATATATACATATATATATATATATATATATATATATATATATATATATATATACCGTATTTATCGGCGTATAACACGCGCCGGCGTATAACACGCACCCAAGTTAAGGAGGGAATTTTAAGGAAAAAAACTTTTAGGAGTAAAGTTTAAGGAGGAAAAACTTACATTAAAATGCCCATCAATTATAACTGGTCTACCTGGCTTACACATCCAAAATACTCCGTATCATTATAATGTACTCACTATTTCCCAACTTCCCCTTAGCTTGCTTTGTCTTCTTTATTCTCTTATCCACACTCATACTATACATTAATAACTCATTAAACTGGTTGGTGCTCCTCCCCACCCTTCACCTCCCCTCCCCACCCCCCCACCCCGTCTGGAGCTACTCTGTTTCTTTGTTTGCATTAATAAGCATGATCCACCACTGTTTAGTCTCATTTGTATAACTACCTATGCTATACTTACAACTTCTTTCTCCGTTATGGACTCATTTACTCCAGTCGGAACATCTGACGTGCTGTAACAACTGCATTTTCCTCTTTGTTCATGTTTTTTTTTTTGAAGAATTTTAATAAAATGCCCATCAATGCAGCGTTATCGGTGTCCATCTGCATCCTTGTCACTGTCAGTGCAGCCTTGCCCCAGAGTCCATTGCAGCCTTGTCAGTGCAGCTTTGCCCCAGTGCAGCCTTGTCAGTGCAGCCATGTCAGTGCAGCCTTGTCAGTGCAGCCTTGTCAGTGCAGCCTTGTCAGTGCAGCCTTGTCAGTGCAGCCATGTCAGTGCAGCTTTTCTCCAGTGCAGCTTTTCTCCAGTGCAGCCTTGCCCCCATGCAGTCTTGCCCCCATGCAGCCTTGTCCCCAGTGCAGCTTTGCCCCCATGCAGCCTTGCCCCAGTGCAGCCTTGCCCCCCCGTGCAGCCTTGCCCCCCCGTGCAGCTTTGTGGGATCACCGCGATCCCTGCTGTCATACACAGCCCTGTGTAAATTTAAATATGGCGCCGAGACTGCAGGGACTCGGCGGAGCGCTGATACACATAGCCGAGAGTCCTCGGGTTTCCTCGGCGCCGCTTACAGTCCCGCCCAGTTCCGCCCTATGGGCGGGACTGTAAGCGGCGCCGAGAAAACCCGAGGACTCTCGGCTATGTGTAGCTCCGCTCCGCCAAGTCCCTGCAGTCTCGGCGCCGTATTTGAATTTCCACACGGCTGTGTATGTCGGCGGCGATCGCGGCAATTGTCGCGATCGCTCCGATCACACACAATTGGGGGGGGATCGGCCTATAACACGCACCCACGATTTTCCCCTGATTTTTAGGGGAAAAAAGTGCGTGTTATATGCCGATAAATACGGTATATATATATATATATATATATATATATATATATACAGTCAGTCTAATGTATATATAGATATATTTATCCACTGCATACAGTTTAGCTAGATCTCACTACAGTCTGTTCCTGGTGTACTCACTGTTTCTACTATACTTCTGGCAGGCAGGTGATTCAGTTAGCTGCAATGTATTTCATATATATATATATAGATATATATATATATATATCTATATATATTTATATATATATAGATATATATATATATATAGTCAGTCTAGTATGTATGTATATATATATATATCCACTGCATACAGTTTAACTAGATCTCACTGCCGTCCGTTCCTGGTGTACTCACTGTTTCTACTATACTTCTGACAGGCAGGTGATTCAGTTAGCTGCAGTGTATTTCATATATACCGCGTTTCCCCGAAACTAAGCCCTACCCCGAATATAAGACCTAGCGTGATTATTGGGTAGGGCTGCAATAGAAGTCCTACCCCAAAAATAAGCCCTAGTAAAGTACATGAAAAAACTGTGGTCCGTTTTGTAGGATGATCGTACTGGTATGGAGTGCAGTGTATCTCCCCTTGTGACTATATTAGAGAATACTTTATTAGCAGCCGCCGCTGACCTGTCAGAGGTCTTCTCTCCTCCTCGCTGACATCTGCGGCCTTTCCCTCTTCAGTGCACGGAGCGGGCTGACGTCAGCAGGGATCTCGGGTTTTCCCCCTTCTCTTCTCATCCCGGCTGACATCTGCGGCCCCTCTCTCTTCAGTGCATGGAGCGGGCTGACGTCAGCAGGGATCCCAGAACAGAGAAGAGCAGATCAAGTGAGCAACCAGGGGAGCTGTGAAAAGGTATTCTCCGTGAATCATTTGCAATGGGAGACACTCTGCACCTTATACCAGTGTGATCCTTTTATAAAACGGATTACATAAATTTTAAAAGGACTTTAACCAAGATGTTTTTAAAATGATGTTGAAAATTGACTCCTGACCAGACAGGGGGAGGTGGGGGGGGAGAGAGAACACAGGGGACACATGAACTTTAAAAAAAAATATTTTATTGTTTTATTCCAGGATTTTTAGAACATACTGTAGAGAGGGGTAAATGACACAGCAGAAGCACTGTGCTTTAAAGGAACAGGATTTTTTTTAAGGGTTACAACTACTTTAAGATTGTCATTGTACCATATATAAATAAGACATCCCCTGAAAATAAGCCCTAGTGTGTTTTTTGTAGACAAAATTAATATAAGACCCGGTCTTATTTTCAGGGAAACACGGTATATACAGTCAGTCTAGTATATATACTGTATATGTATTCACTGCATACAGTTTAGCTAGATCTCACTGCAGTCCATTCCTGGTGTACTGTTTCTACTATACTTCTGGCAGGCGGGTGAATCAGTGAACTCCAGTGCATAAAATATATATACAGTCTCCTACATATATATCCACCTCATTCTAGTCTAGCCAAGCCTATATCTGACTGCAGGCCATTCCTGGTGTACGTTTTCAAATATACTTTCAGGCAGGCAGGTGATTCAGTTAGCTGCAGTGCATTTCATATATTTATACAGTCGGTGTAGTATATATATATATATATATATATATTTATATATATATATATCCACTGCATAAAGTTTAGCTATATGTTATTGCAGGCCATTCCTGCTGTACTTTTTCTAATATACTTCAGGCGCTGTACACAGAACCATGCACCCCAAGTGCAGTTGCTACTACTTTTCTGGTGGTGTACACAGTACACAATACACACAGTGCACCCATATTTGCTATTAGACTTCTGGTGGTGTACACAATACCGTGCACCCATAGTGCAGTTGCTACTACGTTTCTGGTGGTGTACACAGTACACAATACAGTGTAGTGTGGTGTTGCAAAACAAAATCCCCATCATGTCCGGAAGGCCACCAAGGAGACGCAGACGCTCACAGGCCACTAAAAGAGGGCAAGCAGGCTCTGTGTCTACTGTCCACAGTGCTGGTCATGAACATGGTGCATCTTCTGCAGGTGGCCGTGGGGCACGGTTGTCCTTTTTTTCTGCTGCTGGGACAGGGGCAGAAAAATTGGGCCTTTGGTGGTGGTGGTGCCACAAAACTGTAAGCCCTCACAGTTACTCTTGGTGGGTTCAAGAATGGGCCCTGCAGTGAAATATTAGATCAAGAATTGTAATTACATGCCCCTGTTAAACAGGGACAGAAACATTGGACCTTAGGCAGTGGTGGTGGTGCCCTAAACTAAAAATATTGTGGGAAGCTAGCATCATCAAGATTGAGGAGGAATAGGATAGTCACTCAGCATAGGCAGTCTTCAAGGGATCCCACATCCATAGAAAAATCAAGCAGTTACATCAGCATCAGGTGCTTGATAGCTGCTGCTGATCCAAGACTGATTCATTTTTATGAATGTGAGCCTATCAAGGGAGTCTGTGGACAGGCTCACTCTATGATCCATTACAAACCCTCCAGCAGCACTGAATGTGCATTCAGAAAGAACGCTGGATACAGGACAGGCCAGTAAATCAATTGCATATTGAGCTAGTTCTGGCCAGTGGTCCATCCTCAAGACCCAGTGACCCAGTGGATGCTCTGTTGGAAAGGTCTCCAAGTCTGCTCTTGCCCCTAGATTTTCCTAAACCATGTAATGCAGACGCTGGCGATGGTTGCTTGAACCGATTAGACCTTGGCTCAGAGGACTGAAAAATTGTCTAAAGGCATCGGTCAGCCGGCCACCTTCTCCACTGCTCTTCCTCTGACTGAATGAAGCTGTCATGGTTATGCAGTAATCTTTGTCTGTCAGCTTCCTCTCCTCCATGTGTTCACCTTTAGAGGCCAGCCACTGTCACCTGGCTACTTAAATAATCTCTCCTCAAAGCATGGCTCCACCCCAGCCCCTATCAGGGAACTCTATATTAACCTGTGCACTGCAAGCCTGCCTTGCTGATCAACCTTTGCGTGTTTAGCTTCCATGTGCATCTTGCTGTGTCTTCTACGTCTGACTCCAGTTACCGATCTTGGCTTGTTCTCGACTATCCCTGCCTGCTTGTGACGATGACCTTTGGCGTGTTCTATGTTTATCCTTGTCTGCTGCTGCTAGTCGCCCTGACCTTTGGCTTGTTCCCTTTTTATCTCTGTCCTCCTGTAGCCTACAGTGGGCACGAGCTGGGAGACCCTGAGGGTCGCAACTTGGAGCCAGTTGCAGCCCAGTCCATCCTCACCACTAGAGGTTCTGGTGAACACCTGCTGGCTCTTAGACTCCGCGCCCTGGGGAATCTTACACTCTAGCCCCTGTGGGATCCATGTTGGTGTTCCAGCAGACCTGTCGTCCTTAACCACCTAGACTCCAATCTACAGCAGTCAACCGTAGGGTCCACTACCTTTGCAGTGCTCTCCTGATGTTTATCTGTCACCTGGCCTCAGGTGACCTGACAGAAGCCTCACCAACAAGTTGTCCAGCACCAGGAAATTGTAACCTCACAGGGTCTGGAAATGCATTGCACAAACCTTTCTTCAAGGCCTCCTGAAGATGTTTCATCCAATGCTCCCTCTGCAAAGGCAGGATAATTTCTGCAACCTTAACCTTGTAATGTGGATCAAGAAGGGTTGCCAACCAATAATGATTCCTTCTCTTTGATACTACGAACCCTAGGGTCCTTACGCTGCATGGCCTCCCTGATTCTGCAAAGCCTGCGAAAGGATCACATGATCAGTAACAACCTCCTCCCAGCCACGTACAACTCCTTGGGTTTCTGGGGACTGAAAACTATCCCTTTAAGACTGCTGCTGAGTGTTATCCTCCACGTCCATGCTGACCCAATCCTCCTCCCCCTCCTCCTCTTCTTCCTGTGTGTTTGGCGGGCCTGCAGCAATAATATCTGGATAAAGGGGGCTTTGAGAGGTAAGAAAGTCCTCCTCTTCCTCACACTGATCTGCCTCAAGTGCCCTGTCCATTATTCCATGAAGCGTGTGCTCCAACAGGAAGACAAAAGGGACAGTATCACTGATGCATGCATTGTTGCTGCTCAGTGTGCTCACCATCCTCGTGGCCTCATCAAATGGTGACAGGACAGTGCATGCATCCTTGATCAGTAGCCACTGGTGTGGTGAAAAGAAGCCAAGCTCCCCTGACCCTATCCTGGTTCCATACTCACACAGGTACTCATTGATGGCCCTCTGCAGCAATGCCAATGTTGACTTCCACCTGATGGACATGTCATTCCACCTGGTGGACATATGACAAATGAGGCAGTTAGTGGGCAGGTTGCATTCCCTTTCAATGTCAGCCAGCCGAGCGTTGGCATTGTATGACCGTTAGAAATGACCACAGACTTTTCTGGCCTGCCTCAGGAGATCTTGTAAGCCGGGTACCTGCTCAGGAAAAGCTGCACCACCAAATTCAGGATGTGTGCCAAACATGGAACATGGGTCAAGTGTCCCTGTCAGAGGGCAGAGAGAAGGTTGGTGCCATTGTTGCATACAACCATTCCTGGCTGAAGCTGGCGTGGCGTCAAACACCTCTGAGCCTGCCCCTGCAGAGCTGACAGAATCTCTGCCCCAGTGTGGCTCCTGTCCCCTAAGCAGTGGTTTAACCTTAAACTACGTAGAGGGTTCTTTACTGTAAGAGCGGCAAGGATGTGGAATTCCCTTACACAGGCGGTGGTCACTCTCAGCGGGGGGCATCGATAGTTTCAAGAAAATATTAGATAAGCACCTGAATGACTACAATGTAATACTGACATATAATCTCACACATAGGTTGGACTTGATGGACTTGTGTTTTTTTTCAACCTCACCTACTATGTAACTATGTAACTCATGTACTGCGTGGCATCTTTATGCCTGAGTGCTTGAGTAGCCCCTTGAACGCTTACAGAGCACTGCTGGTTCAGAGAACAAATCTGCAGAAGAGACCATAGAGGAAGAAGAAGAGGAGGTGCTGGAGGAGAGAACTGTGGCAGAATCACCGCTAGCATTTTGGAGGCGTGGTGGTGTAACAAGCTCCAATAATAGTGGACCCTATCCTACATCCTTCCCAGCTGCCAGCAGAGTTACCCAGTGCGCCGTGAAGGAAAGGTAACATCCCTGCCCATGCCTGCTAGACCATGAGTCTGCAGTAATATACACCTTACTGCTGACCGCCCTGTCCAACAAGACAAAAACATTGCCTTCCACATGCCGGTAAAGAGCTGGAATGGCCTTCCGTGAAAAGAAAGTGCGTTTTGGTACCTGCAACTGAGGTACAGCACATTCCACAAATTCACAAAAGGGGGTAGAGTCTACCAGCTGCAGTAGTTGCAGTGCTAGCAATTTGGCCAAACTGGCATTCAAGCTAGCATTCAGAAGGTGAGCATGTGGAAGGCTGGGACCGAATTTCTTTTTAATGTTTAGCGACTGTGGTAGGGAAATTTCCCTGCTAAAATCAGATGGTGGTGTACTGCTAGCAGATTGGCTGCAAGTACTTGGGACACCTATTGCTAGGCCTTCATTCCTCTCAATGAAGGTTTTCCAGAGGACTGGAGTAGGGTGGAGATCCCAGATGAGGAGCAAGGAGAAGTTTGCATTTTTCTTTGATGTGTGTCTTTTGAAGTGCTGTTGCCATAGGATATTGTAATTATGAATATATTTAATTTATATTTAAAACGGGATTCCGGCCAGCGAAAAAAATGTTTTAAAGTCAGCAGCTACAAACACCATAGCTGCTGACTTTAAATAAGTAGACTTACCTGCTTGCGATGTTGGCCGCCCGAGGCTGACCCGTCCCTCGGCTCTCGGGTCACGGCACCGCCATCCTAAGTAAGGGAAACAGCCAGTGGAGCCTTGCGGCTTCACTGCCAGATTCCTGCTGTCCACGTGCGAGCGGCGTGGTGCTCTGTGAATGGCCCCATGGTTTTCTGGGAACACACACAGTTCCCAAAAGGCAACGGGGCCGCTCACCGAGGAGCAGGACATGGCGCGGAAGAGGAAGAGGCAGATTAGGAAGACTGCCTAGCAACAAGGGTTTAGGTAAGTTTAATTTAGTTAATATATGCAAAAAAATCCTGCGCTGCTCGTAGGGGAGAAAAAGCAGCTAACACAACCAACAAAGTGTATAGGCAAAAAAACAACAAAAAGTGTAGCGCTAAACCATATCTTAAATAACCCTAAATGGGTAAATATACAATGAAGGGGATCACCAATATAAAGACCTATTCATGGATAGAGAGTCCTGATAAAGGTGTTTATGGCTAAAAATGACAATGTTTAGTCCTTAGGTGAACATATCCCAGGCCTGGGATACTCAGACAACTTCTGTGTAGGAGAGCAAAAAGAATCATCCATATCCTTGAGATTCCGCACACCTTCCAGGACCCGGGCACCGGTTGGAGGAATCCAGCAATCTGCGATACCACAGCCATCTACAGCCTCTTACCACCCAAGCCTTATCTGACCCAATTATCGGCCAATTCGGCGTATGCCCTGTCGGGTCCATCACATCTGGTAAGCCTTCTTTTCTCTCGGTGGTAGTGAGCTGATCTGCCGTTTTGGAACACTGGATTCACCCATTTACAATATGTTCACCTAAGGACTAAACATTGTCATTTTTAGCCATAAACACCTTTATCAGGACTCTCTATCCATGAATAGGTCTTTATATTGGTGATCCCCTTCATTGTATATTTACCCATTTAGGGTTATTTAAGATATGGTTTAGCGCTACAAGTTTAATTTAGTTAATTTATATTTACACAGATTTTTACATACTGTCCCTGGTTTTACTGAGACTGGCAACCCTGATGGGACCCCTAGTGGCCCTGGGCCCTCGGGCAGTGCCCGAGTGGCTCAATGGTCAGTCCGCCCCTGAGTAATAGGGAAGCTCACCAATCAGAGCCATGCTATGCCAACCAATAAGGCATCAGCATGTAATGATATACACAGACTAGATGGGAGGGAAACACACATTTTTATGGGAGAGCAACCATCAGAATGGATGGAACCTTGGTGCAAAGGGTAATTATGGGACAGGTCTGCATTTTACTTGTAAGTAACTAAATATGTTTGCAGATTAATGTATTCAGTAATATACTCTGTATTCCTTCATGTAATTCTCTTATTTTAACCTAATATTTTCTTCCTTGCTGTAGACTATAGATAGATGGTTGTGTATTAGATAGACTTTCAACTACTCACCAATAGGGATGAGCCGAACACCCCCCGGTTCGGTTCACACCAGAACTTGCGAATGGACTGAAACTTCGCACGAACGTTAGAACCCCATTGAAGTCTATGGAACTCGAATGTTTGAAATCAAAAGTGCTAATTTTAAAGGCTAATTTGCATTGTATTGTCCTAAAAAAGGTTTGGGGACCTGGGTCCTGCCCCAGGGGACATGTATCAATGCAAAAAAAGTTTTAAAAGCGTCCGTTTTTTCAGGAGCAGTGATTTTAATGATGCTTAAAGTGAAAAAAAAGTGAAATATTCCTTTAAATATCACATCTGGGGGGTGTCTATAGTATGCCTGTAAAGTGGCGCGTGTTTCCCGTGCTTAGAACAGTCCCTGCACATTTTTAAAGGAATAAAAGTCATGTAAAACTGCTTACGGCTTTAATGTAATGTCGGGTCCTGGTAATATGGATAAAAATCAGTGAGATAAACGGCATAGGTACCCCCCCAGTCTATTACCAGGCCCTTTGGGTCTTGTATGGATATTAAGGGGAACCCCGCACCCAAATTTAAAAAAGGAAAGGAGTGGGGCCCCCAGGCCCTATATACTTTGAACAGCAGTATACAGGCAGTGCAAACAAGACAGGTACAGTAGGTTTGTTGTTAAGTAAAATCTGTTTGTAATTTTGAACTGGTACATTTTTAAAGTGTTTAGCTCCAGCCAAAAAAATCTATTTTAAGCTTTTTGGAAAACATAGGCAAGGGTTATCACTCCTGTGACATTTGTTTTGCTGTCTGTGCTCCTCTTCAGAAGATTTCACCTCACTTTCTGTCCCAATGACAAATGTTTTTTGAAAATTTGGGGTTTTTAGTGAAACAAGGATTGGTGATAAAGCATCAGTGGAAAGGAGAAACATTTTTTCCCATATTAACTCTTACAAAAGAGAATTTCCCTTCCTAGGGGTAGATTTCATTTCACTGTTGTCTCCTTCCATTTGCAAGTAGGAGTCATTTGTAAGTTGGATGTTTGAAAGTAGGGGCCTGCCCTATATACTCTACAGAAATTGGGGCCTTAGGTGTTGGTGTTGCCACAACACTGTAAGCCCTCACAGGGCCCTGCTGTGAAATATTAGATCAAGAATTGTAATTACATGCCCCTGTTGAACAGGGTGAGAAAAATTGGGCCTTTGGTGATGGTGGTGGTGCTGGTGCCACAACACTGTAAGTCCTCACAGTTACTCCTGGTGGGCGCTGGAATGGGCCCTGCTGTGAAATATTAGATCAAGAATTGTAATTACATGCCCCTGTTTAACGGGGTCAGAAAAATTGGGCCTTTGGTGATGATGGTGGTGGTGCTGGTGCCACAAAACTGTAAGTCTTCACAGTTACTCTTGGTGGGCGCTGGAACAGGCCCCGCTGTGAAATATTAGATCAAGAATCGTAATTACATGCACCTGTTGAACAGGGGCAGAACAATTGGGCCTTTGGTGCTGGTGCCACAACACTGTAATGCCCCGTACACACGGTCGGACTTTGTTTGGACATTCCGACAACAAAATCCTAGGATTTTTTCAGACGGATGTTGGCTCAAACTTGTCTTGCATATACACGGTCACACAAAGTTGTCGGAAAATCAGATCGTTCTAAACGCGGTGACGTAAAACACGTAGGTTGGGACTATAAATGGGGCAGTGGCCAATAGCTTTCATCTCTTTATTTATTCTGAGCATGCGTGGCACTTTGTCCGTCGGATTTGTGTACACACGATCGGAATTTCGTTGTGTACACACAACGGATTTTGTTGTCGGAAAATTTTATATCCTGCTCTCAAATTTTGTGTGTCGGAAAATCCGATGGAAAATGTGTGATGGAGCCTACACACGGTCGGAATTTCCGACAACAGGGTCCTATCACACATTTTCCTTCGGAAAATCCGACCGTGTGTACGGGGCATTAGTCCTCACAGTTACTCTTAGTGGGCGCAGAAACGGGCCCTGCTGTGAAATATTAGATCAAGAATTGTAATTACATGTCCCTGTTGAACAGGGGCTGAAAAATTGGGCCTTAGGCACTGGTGCTGGTTCCACAACACTGCAAACCCTCACATATACTCTAGTTGGAGCGCAGGAACGAGCCCTGCTGCAAAGTATTGCATCACAAATTGCAATTACACGCCCCTGTTTAACAGGGGCTGAAAAATTGGGCCTTAGCCACTGGTGGCGGTGCCCAGAACCAAAAATATTCTTACAAGCTATCAGCATGATCATTGAGGAGGAAGAGGATAGTCACTCATCATAACATGATCATTGAGGAGGAAGAGGATAGTCACTCATCATAACAGAATAGTCACTCAGCATCAGCATAGGGAGTCTTGCAGAAATCTGAGATTTCAAAAAAATTATTCGGTTACATCAGCATCAGGTGCTTGGTATCTGGTGGTGATCCAAGACTGATTCATTTTTATGAAGGTCAGTTGATCAACCGAGTCAGTGGACAGGCAAACCCTGTGATTGGTTACAAAGCATCCAGCAACACTGAATGTACATTTCGAAAGAACGCTGGATGTAGGATAGGCCAGTAGCTCAATTGCATACTGTGCCATCTCTGGCCAGTGATCCATCCTCAAGACCCAGTAACCCAGAGGATTTTTGGTGGGAAAGGTGTCCAAGTCAGATCTTGCCCCTAGGTAATCCTGCACCATGTAAAACAGACGCTAGCGATGGTTGCTGGAACCGATCATACCTTGGGGGGACTAAAAAATTGTCTGAACGCATCGGTCAGACAGCCAGATTCTCCACCGCTCCTTCTTTGACTGACCGAAGCCTCAGCAACACGTTGTCTAGGAACAGGTGTTTGTAACCCCCCAGTCTCTGGGAACGCGTTGCAGAGACCTTTCTTCAAGGCCTCCCGAAGATGTTTCATCCTCTGCTCCCTCAGCGATGGCAAGATAAGGTCCACAACCTTACCCTTGTAACGTGGATCAAGGAGGGTTGCCAGACAGTAACGATCTCTCTCCTTGATACCACCAATACGAGGATCCTTCTGCAGGCTTTGCAGGATCAGGGAGGCCATGCTGCGTAGGTTTGCTGAGGCATTCGGTCCGAAGTCCTCTGGGTCACTAAGGACAACATAATACGCAGCCACCTCCTCCCAGCCACGTACAAGTCCATGGGTTTCTTGGGACTGTAAATGATCCCTTAAAGACTGCTGCTGATGCTGAGTGCCAGGCTGCACCTCCATGCTGACACAATCCTCCTCCTCCTCCTTCTCCTCCTCCTCGTCCTCTTCCTGTGTGATCGGCGGGCACGCAGGAACACTGTCTGGATAAAGGGGGCCTTGAGAGCTAAGGAAGTCCTCCTCTTCCTGCCTCTATTCTGCCTCAAGTGCCCTGTCCATTATTCCACGCAGCATGTGCTCCAACAGGTGGACAAGGGGGACAGTGTCACTGATGCATGCACTGTCACTGCTCACCATCCTCGTGGCCTCCCCAAATGGTGACAGGACAGTGCATGCATCCCTGATCATGGCCCACTGGCGTGGGGAAAAAAAACAAGCTCCCCTGACCCTGTCCTGGTGCCATAGTCGCACAGGTACTCATTGATGGCCCTCTGCTGCGTGTGCAGCCGCTGCAGCATGGCCAACGTTGAGTTCCACCTGGTGGGCATGTCACAGATTAGGCTGTTCTTGGGCAGGTTAAATTCCTTTTGGAGGTCAGCCAGACGAGCACTGGCATTATATGACCGGCGGAAATGCACAAAGACTTTCCTGGCCTGCATCAGGACATCCTGTAACCTGCCCAAGAACCGCTGCACCACCAAGTCAAGGACATGAGCCAAACAGGGCACATGGGTCAGTTGTCCCTGTCGGAGGGTGGAGACGAGGTTGGTGCCATTGTCGCAAACCACCATTCCTGGCTTAAGCTGGCGTGGCACCAACCACCTCTGAACCTGCCCCTGCAGAGCTGACAGAATCTCTGCCCCAATGTGGCTCCTGTCCCCCAAGCACACCAGCTCAAACACCGCATGGCATCTTTTGGCCTGCGTACTTGCGTAGCCCCTTGAACGCCTACGGAGCACCGCTGGTTCCGAGGACAAAGCACAGGAAGAGGCCATGGAGGAAGATGAAGACGAGGGGGTGGAGGAGAGATGTGTGTCAGAATCACCAGTAGTAGTAGTATTTTGGAGGCGTGGTGGTGGAACAACCTCCAACACTACTGCACCTTCTTCTGCATCCTTCCCAGCTGCCAGCAGAGTCACCCAATGCGCCGTGAAATTTAGGTAACGTCCCTGTCCATGCCTGCTGGACCATGAGTCAGCAGTAATATGCACCTTACCGCTGACCGCCCTGTCCAGTGAGGCCAAGACATTGCCTTCCACATGCCAGTAGAGAGCCGGAGGGGGGCAGAGTCTACCAACTGAAAAGGTAGCAGTTAAAGTGCTAGCAATTTTGCCAAGCTAGCATTCAACCGCTGGGCAAGTGGATGGCTGGGAGCAAACTTTCTTTTCTGTGGTGCAGCACTTGGCTTTGACACACCTAATTCTACATCTTTATTCCTCTCAGTGCAGGTTTTAGAGAGGACTGAAGGTATAGTGGGGTTGGAGATCTCAGCTGATGAGGAGCAAGTAGAGGTCCTCTTTGTTCTTTGGTGTGGGTCTTTTAGGTACACTTGCCAACGAACTGCATGGCAGGTCAACATATGTCTGGCCAAGCATGTGGTGCCCAAGAGGGATATGTTTTTGACCACACGAGATACGCTTCAGACATGTTGCAAATAGCAGCGTTGGGATCTGATGCACTCGTCTCAAAAAAGGCCCACACCAAAGAACTTTTGGAGTAATGCTCAGGGACAGCAGCGCCCTCCACATGCGGAGCTCTGCGGTGGGATGCACTCAGTGTGCTGCCCTTAAGCTGGCCCCTGGAGGGCTTCCTGCCTCATTGGTGATGTGCCTCCTCCTCCTCTCTTCTATCAGGCATCCACGTGGAGACAGTGACCTCATCATCCCCTCCTTCCTCATCACTGGAGCAAACCTTGCAGTATGCTGCAGCAGGGGAACATGACTGCCAGATTGCTGTCCTTCTTGGGCACCCCCTCTGTCTGGGCTCACTTTACTGCCTTCCTCTAGCTGGGTGTCATCATCGGAGCCTTCAAAATGCTGGGCATCCTCCTGGAGCATGTACCCAACACCAGTGGCGTAGCGTGAGTTGTCAGCACCCGGGGCAAGTCAAGTAATTTGCGCCCCCCTAACTCATGGTCTTTTAGTACTCCCTTCCACTAGTACAGTATTAAACCCCTTACCCCATAAGCACATGTATGTAATTAAAAAAATGCATCTGTGTCACTGCCCCCTCATCACCCCATGTATTATATATACATTGACCCCTCATCCCCCCATGAGTTACACACTGCCCCTCCATGTATTATGTATACACTGATCCCCCCCCATCACCCCATGTATTACACACTGCCCTCCCTCACATGTTTTATATATACACTACCTTCCATATATTATATATTCACTGACCCAATATATATTATATTTACACTAACCCCCATACATTATATATACACACTAACCCCCATACATTATATATACACACACTAACCCCCATATATTATATATAGACACACTAACCCCCATATATTATATATACACACACACTAACCCCCATATATTATACATACATACACTAACCCCCATATATTATATATACACACACACTAACCCCCATATATTATACATACACACACTAACCCCCATATATTATATATACACACACTAACCCCCATATATTATATATACACATACTAACCCCCATATATTATATATACACATACTAACCCCCATATATTATATATACACTAACCCCCATATATTATACATACACACACTAACCCCCATATATTATATATACACACACTAACCCCCATATATTATATATACCCAACTAACCCCCATATATTATATATACACACACTAACCCCCATATATTAAATATACACTAACCCCCATATATTATATATACACTAACCCCCATATATTATGTATACACACACTAACCCCCATATATTATATATACACACACTAACCCCCATATATTATATATACACTAACCCCCATATATTATATATACACTAACCCCCATATATTATACATACACACACTAACTCCCATATATTATATATATACACACTAACCCCCATATATAATATATATACACACACTTACCCCCATATATTATATATACACATACTAACCCCCATATATTATATATACACACACTAACCCCCATATATTATATATACACACACTAACCCCCATATATTATATATAGACACACTAACCCCCATACATTATATACACACTAACCCCCATATATTATATATACACACACTAACCCCCATATATTATATATACACTAACCCCCATAAATTATATACACTAACCCCACCCATTACCCCATATATTTTATATACACTGAATTTTATATATGTACACTGACTCCCCATACATTATATATACACTGGTCCCCATGTATCATATATACTGACCCCCCCATGTGTTAAACATACACTGACCCCCCTATGTATGATATGTAAACTGCCCCCCACCCTCATGTATTTTACATATATATATATATATATATATATATATATATATACACACTGCCCCCCTCCATGTGTTATATATATACTGCCCCCCCATCATTCCATGCACTATATATACACAGAACCCCATGTATGAAGCACAGAGCAGAAAGCTATGGGTACATCTTGGCAATTCTGGTTTCCCAGTCTGTGGGAATGTGCCCCCTTCCCAGGATGTGAAGTGTCCTAGAAGTGGTAGAAGAGCGGCACTTCAGATAAACTTCCTCCCTCCATCTCATTTCAGCCTGGCAGAGAAGGTGTCACCCCGGCCATCCCCATCCTACCTGATCTGTTTCCTATTCACTGCTGAGTAGGGATGAGCTTCGAGTTCGAGTCGAACTCATGTTCTACTCGAACATTGGCTGTTCGCAAGTTCGCCGAACAGCGAACAATTTGGGGTGTTCGCTGCAAATTCGAATGCCGCGGAACACCCTTTAAAAGTCTATGGGAGAAATCAAAAGTGCTAATTTTAAAGGCTTATATGCAAGTTATTGTCATAAAAAGTGTTTGGGGACCCGGGTCCTGCCCCAGGGGACATGGATCAATGCAAAAAAAAGTTTTAAAAACGGACGTTTTTTCAGGAGCAGTGATTTTATTAATGCTTAAAGTCAAACAATAAAAGTGTAATATCCCTTTAAATTTCGTACCTGGGGGGTGTCTATAGTATGCCTGTAAAGGGGCGCATGTTTCCTGTGTTTAGAACAGTCTGACAGCAAAATGACATTTGGAAGGAAAAAACTCATTTAAAACTAGCCGCGGCTATTGCATTGCCGACAATACACATAGAAGTTCATTGATAAAAACGGCATGGGAATTCCCCACAGGGCAACCCCGAACCAAAATAAAAAAAAAAAAATGATGTGGGGGTCCCCCTAAATTCCATACAAGGCCCTTCAGGTCTGGTATGGATATTAAGGGGAACCCCAGCCAAAATTGAAAAAAAAAATTGACGTGGGGTTCCCCCTAAATTCCATACCAGACCCTTCAGGTCTGGTATGGATTTTAAGGGGAACCCCGCGCCAAAAAAAAAAAAAAAAACCGGCGTGGGGTCCCCCTAAAAATCCATACCAGACCCTTATCCGAGCACGCAACCTGGCAGGCCGCAGGAAAAGAGGGGGGGACGAGAGTGCGGCCCCCCCCCCCTCCTGAACCGTACCAGGCCACATGCCCTCAACATTGGGAGGGTGCTTTGGGGTAGCCCCCCAAAACACCTTGTCCCCATGTTGATGAGGACAAGGGCCTCATCCTCACAACCCTGGCCGGTGGTTGTGAGGGTCTGCGGGCGGGGGGCTTATCGGAATCTGGAAGCCCCCTTTAACAAGGGGACCCCCAGATCCCGGCCCCCCCCCTGTGTGAAATGGTAAGGGGGTACTTACCCCTACCATTTCACTAAAAAACTGTCAAAAATGTTAAAAATGACAAGAGACAGTTTTTGACAATTCCTTTATTTAAATGATTCTTCTTTCTTCTTTCTTCCTTCATCTTCTTCTGGTTCTTCTGGCTCTTTCTCGTCCAGCATCTTCTCCGCGGCGTCTTCTATCTTCTTCTCCTCGGGCCGCTCCGCACCCACGGCATGGGGGGGAGGCTCCCGCTCTTCTCTTCATCTTCTTCTCTTCTTCATCTTCTTCTTCATCTTCTTCTTCTTCTTCTTCTTCCTTCTTCTCTTCTTCCTGTCTTCTCCGGGCCGCTCCGCAGCCATGCTGGCATGGTGGGAGGCTCCCGCTGTGTGACGGCGTCTCTTCGTCTGACGGTTCTTAAATAACGGGGGGCGGGGCCATCCGGTGACCCCGCCCCCCTCTGACGCACGGTGACTTGAGGGACTTCCCTGTGACGTCACGGGGAATGCCACAGGGAAGTCCCGTCATGTCACCGTGCGTCAGAGGGGGGCGGGGCCACCGGGTGGCCCCGCCCCCCGTTATTTAAGAACCGTCAGACGAAGAGACGCCGTCACACAGCGGGAGCCTCCCACCATGCCACAGCATGGCTGCGGAGCGGCCCGCAGAAGACAGGAAGAAGAGAAGAAGAGAAGAAGAGAAGAAGGAAGAAGAAGAAGAAGATGAAGAAGAAGATGAAGAAGAGAAGAAGATGAAGAGAAGAGCGGGAGCCTCCCCTCATGCCATGGGTGCGGAGCGGCCCGAGGAGAAGAAGATAGAAGACGCCGCGGAGAAGATGCTGGACGAGAACGCCGGAGGAAGAACCAGAAGAGCCAGAAGAACCAGAAGAAGAAGAAGATGAAGGAAGAAAGAAGAAAGAAGAAGCATTTAAATAAAGGAATTGTCAAAAACTGTCTCTTGTCATTTTTAACATTTTTGACAGTTTTTTAGTGAAATGGTAGGGGTAAGTACCCCCTTACCATTTCACACAGGGGGGGGGCCGGGATCTGGGGGTCCCCTTGTTAAAGGGGGCTTCCAGATTCCGATAAGCCCCCCGCCCGCAGACCCTCACAACCACCGGCCAGGGTTGTGAGGATGAGGCCCTTGTCCTCATCAACATGGGGACAAGGTGTTTTGGGGGGCTACCCCAAAGCACCCTCCCAATGTTGAGGGCATGTGGCCTGGTACGGTTCAGGAGGGGGGGGGGGCCGCACTCTCGTCCCCCCCTCTTTTCCTGCGGCCTGCCAGGTTGCGTGCTCGGATAAGGGTCTGGTATGGATTTTTAGGGGGACCCCACGCCGTTTTTTTTTGTTTTTTTTTGGCGCGGGGTTCCCCTTAAAATCCATACCAGACCTGAAGGGTCTGGTATGGAATTTAGGGGGAACCCCACGTCAATTTTTTTTTTCAATTTTGGCTGGGGTTCCCCTTAATATCCATACCAGACCTGAAGGGCCTTGTATGGAATTTAGGGGGACCCCCACATCATTTTTTTTTTTTTATTTTGGTTCGGGGTTCCCCTGTGGGGAATTCCCATGCCGTTTTTATCAATGAACTTCTATGTGTATTGTCGGCAATGCAATAGCATTAGTAGTTTTAAATGAGTTTTTTCCTTCCAAATGTCATTTTGCTGTCAGACTGTTCTAAACACAGGAAACATGCGCCCCTTTACAGGCATACTATAGACACCCCCCAGGTACGAAATTTAAAGGGATATTACACTTTTATTGTTTGACTTTAAGCATTAATAAAATCACTGCTCCTGAAAAAACGTCCGTTTTTAAAACTTTTTTTTGCATTGATCCATGTCCCCTGGGGCAGGACCCGGGTCCCCAAACACTTTTTATGACAATAACTTGCATATTAGCCTTTAAAATTAGCACTTTTGATTATTCATGTTCGTGTCCCATAGACTTTAACGGCGTTCGCGTGTTCGAACGAATTTTTTTCCTGTTCGCATGTTCTGGTGCGAACCGAACAGGGGGGTGTTCGGCTCATCCCTACTGCTGAGCCTGCTAGTCTCCAGCCAGCCTGGCCCTAGCACAGCAGTACACAGCCACCACTCACCTGGGCTCTTCTTGTCTCTCATATGTGGACTGCGGAGTGTGGTGGAAGCATAGCCAGCGATGAGACCTGGACAGTGACCCGCGATCAACCGCCGAAGCCAGCTCTGCTTGCCGCTGTGCCTACACATGACTGGAGCAGCCAATTGCAGAGAGTGTCCATCGCTGAGGCCGTACAGCTGGGGAACCTCCGGCAGCACTAGCACCAGAAACATGGAGAGCGGCAGAGGCGGGGCGCAGACAGTGGCACACTCGGCACTCCCAGGTGTGGAGTGCCGAGTCAGAAGTCAGAATGACAGTAGTCGGTAATCGGGATAGCGGGAGTCGGGACTTCTGCGCCCCTCTAGATATTGCGCCCGGGGCCATGGCCCCTCCTGCACCCCCCACGCTATGCCACTTCCCAACACTGTGGTCAAACAGTTCGGGGGACTCCTCAGAAGGACATGGGGGGCTAGGGAAGGAGTCACTGATGCTATTGAGCCGAGGGAGGAGGCCGCGTTGGCAGCTGTTTTGCCAGACAAAGTACCCTGAGCCTGGGTGAGAGAGGATGAGGAGGATGAGCAGGGCTTGGTCATCCACTCGACCAAGTCTTCCGCATGTTGCGGCTCAACATGGCCAGCTGACGAAAAAAAGGACAAATGTGTCCCACGGCCACGTGCTGATGAGGATGCACCGTCTCCACGACCAGCACTGTTGCCTCCAGACACAGAGCCTGCTTGCCCTCTTTTACTGGCTTGTGACTGTCTGCCTCTCCTTGTTGGCCTTCTAGACATACTATTGGCCTGCAGTGAGATGTAGCTGCACAAAACTGGGATGTATATATATATATATACCGATTATACTGCAGCTAGCAGAATCAACTGCCTGCCTGTAGTATTATTAGTATGAGAACACCTGCACTTGTCTTCAGGTAGCTATACTGTAGGTGCAACTGTGCAGGGTACACAGTACACTAACTTGAAATACTTCAAGAGCCTGCCTGTGCTATTAATAGGATCAGAAGAAGCACACAAGCACTTGGCTTCAGGTAGCTATACTGTAGGTGCAACTGTGCAGGGTTACACAGTACACTAATTGTAAATACTTCAAGAGCCTGCCTGTGCTTTTAAGAGGATCAGAAGAATCACACAAGCACCTGGCTTCAGGTAGCTTAACTGTAGGTGCAACTGTGCAGGGTACACAGTACACTAACTGGAAACGGGATGTATATATATATATATATACCGATTATACTGCAGCTAGCATAATCAAATGCCTGCCTGTAGTATTATTAGTATGAGAACACCTGCACTTGTCTTCAGGTAGCTATACTGTAGGTGCAACTGTGCAGGGTACACAGTACACTAACTGGAAATACTTCAAGAGCCTACCTGTGCTATTAATAGGATCAGAAGAAGCACACAAGCACTTGGCTTCAGGTAGCTATACTGTAGGTGAAACTGTGCAGGGTACACAGTACACTAACTGGAAATACTTCAAGAGCCTGCCTGTGCTATTAATAAGATCAGAAGAAGCACACAAACTCTTGGCTTCAGGTAGCTATACTGTAGGTGCAACTGTGCAGGGTTACACAGTACACCAACTGGAAATACTGTACACTGCCTGTCAGTATATTAGGAAGAGAATAACAAGAACGGATCTAGCTAAACTGAATACAGTGTATATATATATATATATATATATATATATATATATATATATATATATACACACAACACCTGGGATGCATATATATATATACACAATACACTGTAAGTGCAGCCAACTGACTCGACCTGCCTACTCTATCTAACTTAAATGAAATTACATTGTCTCTCTCTCTGTCTAATTCTCTCTGCCGCCGCAACACACTGTTCTGTCCACCAGATGTTTTATACTGGCTATTTGTACCTGTGTTGTTAAATTTACATGCAAAATGTGTAATTTACTTAAGACAATAATATGTGGTGTGCAGGCTCCATCTAGCGTTCCTTTTTGGTATTGCTGCAGTTCTGTTTATTTGTTTTATGTATGTGTAATTAAGTAAGTTGTCAGCAAGCAGGGAAGTGAGACAGTCACCATTCTTTTCAACACATTGCAGGAAACAAGACATGTCTTTCTCAATCCATCATCATCACCCCTTAGAGAACTTAAAAAGTAAGTTTTTATTATCTCATCTTGTACTGTATATCGTTGTTTCTGCAATCTATGCTGTATTGTATGTGATATTGTACTTATTGAAGTCTATTTCTGTTATTTTGTAGTTTCACCTGGCTTGTTCTAATAAAACTGAGATCAAAGAAATATGGTATCTACAGTTATTGGGATAAGAAGGTTTAGCTAGCTGTCCCAGAGACAGAACACACACTATACAAGGCAGCCACGCAGGCGGCCTTATATAGTGTGGAGCGTGTACTAAACCTCCTGAGCCATAATTGGCCAAAGATTCCCTGGCTTTGGCCAATTACGACTCTCTGTATACACGGCGCTGTGATTGGCCAAGCTTGCGGGTCATAGTGCATGCTTGGCCAATCATCAGCCAGCAATGCACTACGATGCCGCAGTGAATTATGGGCCATGATGCGCCACTCGAATTTGGCGCGAACGGCCCATAATGTTCGTAATTTGGTGAATGACCGAACACGCGATATTTGAGTCGAACATGTGTTCGACTCAAACACGAAGCTCATCCCTACTCACCAATAATTGTTGTTGTTGTGTTAAAGCTTTCACTCATGGTCAAAGAACTCTCATTTAACCAAAATTCTATCTGGGAGATATTAAATCTCAAATATAGTATAAGGGAAAAAGACTGCATGGGAGGTCATCATATGTCTGGTCTAGCATGTGGTGCCCAAGCGGCTGCTGTTGTGGCTACACTTGATCCGCTTCAGACATAGGTTGCAAACAGCAACGGTGCGATCTGCTGCACACGTGTCCAAAAGGCCCACACCAAGGAACTTTTCAAAATCAGCGGGGAGTCAGCAGCACCCTTCACCTGCGGAGCTCTGCGGTGTGATGCAGTAGAGTGACTGCCCTTAAGCTGCCCCCTAGAGGACATCTTGCCTCACTGGAGTTGTGCCTCCTCCTCTATTCTATCAGGCATCCAAGTAGAGTCAGTGACCTCATCATCCCCTCCCTCCTCGTCACTGGAGCAAACTTGGCACTATGCTGCAGCTGGGGGATCATGACTGCCAGTTTCTTGTCCTTCTTGAGCACCCCCTCTCTCTAGGCTCACGTTACTCCCTTCCTCAACCTTGTGAACCAACATCAGAGCCTTCAAATCACTGCACATCCTCCAGCAGCATGTACCCAACACTGTGGTCGAATAGTTCGGGGGACTCCTCCGTGCATGATGGTTGGGCTACGGAAGGAGTGACTGTGGATAAGGGGCCGGTGGAATAGGCCGCTTTGGCAGCTGCATAGAAAGGAAAACTACTCTGAGCCTGGGTGACAGAGGATAAGGAGGATGAGGACGGCTTTGTTATCCACTCCACCAACTCTTCTGCATGTTCTCGCTCAATAACATGGCCAGCAGCGGAAAAAAAGGACAAGTGTGCCCCATGGCCACCGGCAGAGGATGCACCATGTCCATGACCAGCACTGTTGACTGTAGACACAGAGCCTGCTTGCCCTCTTTTAGTGGCCTGCTGTGAGCATCTGCCTCTCCTTGGTGGTCTTCTGGACATGATGTATATTTTGTTTTGCAACACCGCACTACACTGTATTGTGTACTGTGTACACCACCAGAAAAGTAGTAGCAACTGCACTACGGTTGCACTGTATTGTAATTACAATTTTTGATCTAATATTTCACAGCAGGGCCCGTTCCTGCGCCCAACAGGAGCATCTGTGAGGGGCTACAGTGTTGTGCCACCACCACGACCACCCCTGCCTAAGACCCAATTTTTCTGCCCCTGTTTAACAGGGGTGTGTAATTACAATTCTTGATATAATATTTTGCAGCAGGGCCCGTTCCAGCGCCCACCAAGAGTAACTGTGAGGGCTTACAGTGTTTTGGTACCACCAACACCTAAGGTCCAATTTTGCGCAGAGTGTATAGGGCAGGCTGTATAGTATATACAGGCGGTCCTCTATTTTCAAACATCCGACTTACAAATGACTCCTACTTACAAACGGATGGAGACAACAGGAAGTGAGAGGAAATCTACCCCTAGGAAGGGAAATTCTCTCCTGTTAGAGTTAATATGGGCAAAAGGTGTCTCCACTGATGCTTTATCATCAATCCTTGTTTCCCTAATAACCCCAAATTTTCAAAATCCAATTGGCATTGGGACAGAAAGTGAGGTGAAATCTTCTGAACAAGGGCACAGACAGCAACAAAAAAAGTTACAGGGGTGATAACCCTTCCCTATATTATCCAAAAAGCTTAAACATAGATTTTGAGGCTGGGGCTACACTTAAAAAAATGTACCTGTTCCAATTTACAAACAGATTCAACCTCACAACAAACCTACAGTCCCTATCTTGTTTGTAATCCGGGGACTGCCTGTATACTGCTTTTCAGAGTATATAGAGCCTGGGGGCCCCAAGCCTTTTTTTTTTTTTTTGGGTGCGGGGTTCCCTTTAATACCCATACCCGAACCAAAGGACCCATTAATGGGCTGGGGGGGGGGGTCAACATTACATTACAGCCATAAGTAGTTTTAAGTGACTTTTTTTCATTTAGAAATGTCATTCTGTGCAAGGACTGTTCTAAACATGGGAAACATGTGCCACTTTACAGGCATACTATAGACACCCCCAGGTACGATATTTAAAGGAATATTTCACTTTTATATTTTCACTTTAAGCATTTAAAATCACTGCTCCCGAAAAAAAAAACTGACGTTTTTAATACTTTTTTTTGCATTGATACATATCCCCTGGGGCAGGACCCGGGTCCCCAAACATTTTTTAGGACAATAACTTGCATATTAGCCTTTAAAATATGCACTTTTGATTTTTCAAGCTCGAGTCCCATAGACTTTAACAGGGTTTGAGTGTTCGCACTAAATTTTGGTCTGTTCGCATGTTCTGCCGCGAACTGAACCGGGGGGGTGTTCGGCTCATCCCTAGTGCCAGCCAATGGATGATCAGCGAGGAGAGACATAGGACGGAGCTCTGCATATGTAAACAATGCAGAGCTCTGTTCTTTCTGCAGAGATGTGGTGGATTTTGTTTCCCTGCAAAGCAGAAAATAAAATCCAGCACATCCCTTAATAAAAACACCACACTGTGTACACATACACACTGGCTAGGTACACATTTAGCCCTTTGATCGCCTTATATATTTAACCCCTTCCCAGCCATTGTCGTTAGTACAGTGACAGTGTATATTTTTTATCATTGCATTAGTGTAACTGATTCCTACAAAGTGTCAAAAGTGTCATATTGTCCACCACAATATTGCAGTCCTGCTATAAGTCACCGATCACCACCATTACAAGTATAAAAAAATTAATTTATTAGAATTCCAGTATATACAACAGTTTGTAGAAGATATTTATAGGAGAAAGTAAAAAATATTGTTATTTATTTATTTTTTTTGCAAAAATTGTAGGTCTTTTTTGTTTATAGTGCAAAAAATAAAAAACCTAGTGGTGATCAAATACCACCAAAAGAAAGCTCTATTTGTGGGGAAAAAATACATAAATTTAATCTATTGACAGCATTGTATGACCACGCAGTTAAAGTAACACAGTGCTGTATAGCAAAAAATTGACTGGCCACGAAGGGGGGTAAATCTTCCGGAGGTCAAATGGTTAATATAACTAATAAATATTAAATAAGTATAAACAATTATATGTCTAGACTTTAGTCAGATTTCCCAATTCATTTTACCTTTTAGAAATATTTCCGAATTTTGTCCACAAACATTGAAAATAATGACTGTTTTTCTGTTTTGAAGATCAGTTATGGAGCTACGGACTATTCTCTAACAAATAGGCTTCTCTATCCTTGTGTATTCCGGACAGTTCAGAATGACCATGTTCATTATATGGCTGTTATTAAGTTGTTGAAACATTTTAGCTGGACATGGGTTGGAATATTTGCATCGCAAGATGATGCAGGAGAAAAAGATAAGGAGATATTAATAAAGTACATGAAAAGTAATGGTATTTGTGTTGAATATTCAGTTTCATTTGTGTCTAGTTCGTTTGATTACTTTAAGGTAGAACAAATTAAAAATAATGTAATTTTTGTTTTTAAAAACTCCAGTGCTAAAGTAATTGTATTATGTGGATCTTTTATCAGTAACGATGTAATTCTTGATTTTTTATATGATAATAATGCCATTTATGATAAAACATTTATTGTTCCTCCTCTGAGATCTCTCAGCTCTACAGGATATGATCCATACGAATTCTTTAATGGTAGCTTGGCTCTGGATTTATACCCTTTATTCATTCCAAATAAAGAATTTTTTTTTGATAGAATTGACAAGACTTATACCTTTAATAATTCATCAGCTTCCATCTATTTTTTATCAATTGCAAAGTGTATGTCTGAAAACAAAGAAAATAGAAACAATACCATATTATGTCTACTTACCTATTATGGGTCTCTGGAAGAAAGAATGTATGCAAATTTATTTAATATTCTGCATCAAGGACTCTCTCCACGAATTTATTATGCGGTACAAGCTATGGCCAAAGCACTGCATGATATCAATCTGTTCTATAAAGGAAAATTGTATAATAAGCATCCTCATTATTACAGACATAAGGTACAGTATACAGCCTTTTCAAGGACTTTTAGAAAATTTAAAAAATATATACTTTTCTGGTATTGGTGATTATTTGAAATGTAGCCTAAAAATTGATACAGTAAAATACTAAATATCCAAACCCCCGCCCTTCTCTAAAAAAATATAGTTTGGCCTGATGGACAAACACAACCAATTGACCCTTTAATCAGGGGTGGTGTCAGGTTGGTGCACCCCCAAAATTTCCCCTATCACCCCCATAGCACCCTATTAGCAGCCATCTTGGGTGCTTTGGGAAGAGATTCACAGTTTAGAGTCCGGGTCTCCTGCTTGTCATGATGACTGCAGGGAGACCCGGCTGCTGATACTATCAGCACTGTCAGCCCCCCTATGTACACACAGCAGGGTTTCTCCTATCTTTTAGAACATTAGTCACATGCAAGACGACGTAATTCTAGTGCCTCGGCCAGCATAGGGAGGAATCTATGGAATCATTTACTAAGTCATAGCCAATCATCATCCGTCCATCCTGCAACCTCTCCCTCTTCCCCTGCCACCAGATTTTGACTTCAGGCAGTTCCAGAGCGAGAGGAAGAAGCTACAGAGCAGCTACAGAGCCGCACCCATTTACTTGACTGGGTTGTGTTTGGTGGGCGCTAGCACCTGGCAAAAGCAACGGGGTGTATAATACCTACTGTGAAGCAAAGCATTATGACTGCAGCCACCCCCCAGCCACTCCCTATACAAAGGGGTAGCAGGTGGGGCGGTAAAAACTCTGCTTAACTGCTTGGTTTTACCACCCTCTAACCAGTAGTGTGAATGAGCCCTAACATTGTGGGTGTTTCACAATAAATCTCACTAAAGCGAAAAGTGAACTTTCCTTCTAACCGTGCCTTCCCTCATGTTACTGTAAAGTTTATTTTTCTAACCTGATAAAATATATGCCACCAATCAATGTAAGGGCTCATTTACATTTGCAATAAGGGAGCTACACAAACAGGGATTTTACTGCCACCCTCCAACCAACACCACCCTGCAACCATGTGTAATGCATACCATGCAGTGCTGAAGGCTTTTAAGGGTTAAAAGATAATTGTGGTTTAAAAAAAAAAAACATTTATACTTACCTATGTGGTGATGTTTTGGTCAGATCCTGCAGCTGTCCTCCACCATCTCTCACATGACTGTTGATCGCTCAGTTCTTGGTCTATAGTGAGCAGAGTGACTGTCAGTCACCGGCTCTCTGCTATTCCCTCCAGTGCTCACTGGAGTGTCGGACTGTGGAGGGGGTGGGAGTGGGGGGCTCAGTCTGTCAGTGGCACAATGAAAGTCTGAACCAGCTGCTGATTAGGCATCTAGGCGGATCCTAACCATATTGTTGGGATCTGTCCAGAGCCTGGACGGGCTCTGTGGTGTCAGCCGACATCAGCCTTTAGCCCGCTGTCTGCTGAATCTGAGTCACAGGAGTGCAGAACAAAGTGCAGTCCTCTGACCCACATGAGAAATATGGCCGAAATAACTTTGGCCATACTTCTCCTTTAACCTCCCTAGTGTGGCTCGGGGTGAATTTTCATTACCAAAAGCGGTAACCCCGAGCCACACTCCGGATTGCATCGCAGGATCCAGGAAAAGTTACATACTTTTCCCCAGGACCCTGCAATGTCTCCCCCACTGTGTGCGGGCTGTGTCCTCCGCTCAATCTATCACTGTGCCAGGCTCCGTTCCCTGCGAGTGTCAGAGCCCGGCACCAGATTCAAAAAGTGCAAAAAGAATAATACATACAGTACACTGTAATCTTACAGATTAATTACATTACCGTATCAAATCATTTCACATGTCCCTAATGCTTTGTCCAGTGCCCTGCCTGCAATTTTATATTATATATACTGTTAATTTCTGCCTGGAAACTTGAGAATGTCCATGGCATCTAAAAAGTGTCCCTTTACATTAAAAGCAGTTTTAGACCAGCTAGAAAACAGCGATAATAAATTAGAATCACTTGCAGAATTGCAGAATTGAGCGATAGTGATTTGTGGGGAAATTCGTCATCAGACACTGAAAGTAACGACAGCAACAATTCTGCAACTGAGCAAATTTCAGTGTTTATAATTATTTATTATAATATAATTTTGTGTTTCAAACTGCTAGACTCCGATTCTTCCGATGGAATTCCGCTCAAGCTTGGCTTGCATACACACGGTCACACAAAAGTTCTCTGAACTTTTGACCGTCAAGAACGCGGTGACGTACAACACTACGACGTGCCAAGAAAATGAAGTTCAATGCTGTCGAGCATGTGTCGAATTGTTTCTGAGCATGCGTCGTTTTTTGCGCGTCCGAATTGCATACAGATGATCGCATTTTCGGATAGGAACTTTTCCTGTCCGAAAAATAGAGAACATGCTCCCAATCTTTTGCTGGCTGGAATTCCACCAGCAAAAGACCAATGAAGCATACACATGGTCGCATTTTCTGACAAAAAGCTCTCATCGGATTTTTGCTGGCGGCATTTCCGATCGCGTGTACGCGGCATTAGAATTACAGGCCTACAGTATAAAATGCCAAATTTCCATGCAAAACAATTGTACAGCTTTGAGACGCTAAAAATCTGACATAATCATACCGCCAGGGAGGTTAGAACAGGCAGTGAGGAGGCAGCATATCACCTCTCAGTCACCTGTCAAGTGTCTATGAAAAGCAATCCTCCGAGAATATTTTTTCCCAGGAATGATATTGGCAGCTAAAAATGTAAACAAGTCCCAACAGAGCAATTTTCACTGACCGCATTACACTAGCCAAAATGTCACTGGGGCATTGTTGCTCAATGACATTACTTAGATCAGTGTTTCTCAACACGAGTCCTCAAGGTGCCCCAACAGGTCATGTTTTCAGAAAACAAAAGACAATCAGCGCAAGCACAATGTGAGAATGTAAAAAATGCAAGCTGAACACTTATAGGCAATCACATACACCCACAAAATAATAAAATAATGGCAAGTGCAGCGCAAACTGTAAATGAAATAAAAGAAAGGAAAAGAAATTCCAATCTGGAAAAATAAACTTCAATAGTCGGACAGATGAAATAATAGGATCCCTCGTGAGGAAAGTGGAAAAGTCCTTCCAATATTACATGACAATTCCTTCACCATATAAGCCCAGATACGCTTACCATAGTTGGTGGACCTCCCTATCTCAGGAGGTCAAAAACGCATGTATGCACACAGGGATGTTGTAAACCTCACATATGGCTTTGAGTGGTCCTCGATCACACACATAGGGCACCTATGCAACAGTGCAATCCGACAGCATAAAGGAAGACCTCAAACCAACATGGCATCAGCAAGCCCTGTGCTCACATCTGTAGGCCAAAAAACAAAAAAAACCTACAGATGTGAGCACAGGGCTTGCTGATGCCATGTTGGTTTGAGGTCTTCCTTTATGCTGTTGGATTGCACTGCTGGACAGGCGCCCTATCTGTTTGGATTGAGGACTGCTCAAAGCCATATGTGAGGTTCACAATATCCCTGTGTGGATACAAGCGTTTTTCACCTCCTGTGATAGGGAAGTCCACCAACTCTGGTAAGCGTATCTGGGCTTATGTGGTGGAGGAATTGTCATGTAATATTGGAAGGACTTTTCCACTTTCCTCACAAGGGATCCTATTATGTCATCTGTCCGACTATTGAAGTTTATTTTTCTGGATTGGACTTTCTTTTCCTTTCTTTAATTTCATTTACAGTTCATGTGTTCAGGCTTTCCATTTGTTTGCACAGGTGATTTTATTAGTTTCACTGCCTTAGTAATTAAAACAGATGTTTCATCTGAGGAAAATCCTGAAAACATGACCTGTTGGTGCGCCTTGAGGACTGGAGTTGAGAAACACTGACCTAGATGATCAGTGGAAATTAGACACGTGCTATTCGTTCCCATCCGAATACAAATTCGGACAAATTTTGGGTTATTCAGAGACTGGGATGTATCCCAAACTCTGAATGAAATAGTAATAAATAGTAACAAATTTAATTGAAATAATTTACAATTTTTGTTCTGTTTATTCTTTTTTGAATAAATTGCACATTTTCAGAATGATTAGAATTCAGGTTGGTCGAAAAATAATCGACCGATTAGAATTCGGTGTGAAGAATAGCTGGTTGTTAAGCAGCGGGCCGGGAAGCCGGCAGTTGCATCCTTAACAACCAACGACTCATCAGCTGCATAGATGTGAACATAGGATGTAGGTTAGATTCACCGGTCAGGAAAGTGTATCTTGCAAGATGAGCAATTAATGACTGGATCCTCTGACCTAAAGGCCGATATCAGATTGGACGCAAACCACAAAATTCCATCACTCAAAAAAAGCAGCTCCAGATGATATCCTTCCTGTCCTGCAAAAACTCACCTGGTCACTGGAAACTAAATTTTTCTTCTGGCTTTAATGACTCGAAGCATGATTTAGCTCATTTACCATGAGCCCAGGGTGGCAAGGCATCCCTGCCCTTGACTGAAAGGAGAATGCAGATGAGTTCAGCACCAAGTCTTCACATGACACTCCTCTCTGCGGAATTAAGGTTCAACCCAAGTGGAGGGTGGGACCAGAGGGGGGATATCAGGAGTGAGTTGGACTTTAAATATAAATTTTTATTTGACAAATTTCTATTCCTTATTTAACACACTTTTATCTTTCTATTTTCATGTTGAAGTTGTATCACTATTTAAAAGAAATTAAATATGCATTTGGCTTAAATGAGCCAGAAACCTTTTTTAATGAATACAGAGAATTTGTTAATCACTACAAAATAACAAATTTGATATATAAGGATAATATCACTGTGATTTATAATGATGTGGGAAATTTTACATCCTGGTCTCCAGAAGATCAGCAATTTCAAATTAATACTGAAGCCATAACATGGAGGCTCGGCAATGAGGTAGGCTGTATTTGGTCAATGATGTCACCACTATCGCTGCCTCTTCCTTAGTAGACATACCGATGATAAAGTTTGAAACACAAAATCCTAAATTATAATATAATAAATAATTTTTATATATTTTTTGGGGATATTTATTATAGCAAAAAGTCAAAAATATTGCTTTTTTCCAAAATTGAAAGACTTTTTTTATTTATAGCGCAAAATATAAAAACCGCAGAGGTGATAAAATACAACCAAAAGAAAGCTCTATTTGTGGGGAAAAAGGACATCAATTTTGTTTGGGTATAACGTCGCATGACCACTCAATTGTCAGTTAAAGCGACGCAGTGCCGTATCGCAAAAAATGCTCAGGTCATTATTCTGGGGCTGAAGTGGTTAATAAATTAACTCCATTGTTTTTTAGGGATAAACATTTAGTTAATTTATTGATGTTTTTCTGCTAAACACACTTTTTTCTTTTTTTTATTATTGTTATTTATTTAATTAGTACTACTGTGAATAAAAAGTATACATTTTATTCTAACTTATTCCTTTTGTTAAGATACTAAAATTACAATTCTGGTACAAAGGAAATATAGGTTTTTTTTTAAAATTTTACTAGTTTTTAATGTAACACAAAAAAAAGCTTAACAAAAAAAAAACAAGCAGACATTGAAAAAGTTTATTAGTGAATTAAAATATAGGAATTGAAAAACCATCATAAAATAATAGGATAATAGGGGATGAAGGGTATGTAGCTTAGGGCTTATAAGGGTTAACCAAGGGTCAAAAAGTGTTTAAAGGGAAAACTTTTTTATTAAAAAAAAGAAAAACACATAAAAATTAAACAAATTTAATACAAAGAAACAATAATATTGCATTGTATTTCTGCATTACACTTCTCCATTTTTGACAACAGACACTGCAGAAGCTGTTGTTGTATTACTAAGCGAGTCTGGGCTGTCATTGTAATTGCTGGTTAGAGCAGCAGAAAGCTACGTAAGTGAAGTTATTTTTTTGTCATGTATCCTGCCTAAAGTTACCAGATGGTTAATGCATACAGTGCACTCCTAGTTAGAGATCTAAAAAAAGTATGAATGATACTACTTTTATGTCTCCTGTTCCAACATGGTGCACTTCACCACTATATCAACCTGTTACCAAGAATGCACTTTATGGCTTTTGAACTGGGGCAGGCGGCAAAGAAAGGGCCAATATTTGGGGGGTTTCTTATGTGCCAGTTTCCCCTAAAAAGTCAGGGATCCCAGCAGCCTTTTGTCAGTATATGTTTAAGACTTGCTGTAGAGAGGGGGGAGCAGATTCAAGAACAATATTGAACATACACAAATCCTCTAAATAAAATTCTTGGGGAATGCCATAATGCTGTATGTGGTGTTACAGAACAGTATGATTTTCACAGACAAACTTAGCGACAGCATACACTGGCAGTGCTGACAAGCTTACATAGTTAAGTTAAAAAAAATTATAATCTATGGTAGTTTTAGCAGCAAGACATGGTTTTTCATCAAGCTGTAATAGGCCCTGCTATTACTGGCAGATAGAAATTAGCCAGTAGTTTACTGAGGTTGTCCTTGTTCCTACTGATTAAAACTGTTATCTTTATGCTGGGCAGGGGCAGACTGGGCCAGGAGGCAATTGCCCCCCAGGCCATTCTGAAAAACTCCAGGAAATAGCCGCTGTGCCACTGGCTCAGAACTGTGCATGTGCAGTTCTGAGCTGAGTTGGCTTAGCGCTACTGCCTGGATGGCGCCAGTTGGGGGGGTGGCGGTGGCATGCACCCGTGTATGATTTTGCTCCCTGCCCTCCATCAAAACAGGAGAAGTCAGAGCCTGCAGTCTGGGAAAGTTGATGGTAATGCCCAGGGAGACAGTGGGACTTGTGTGTTTAGGTTGGTGCTTACTCACCAGAGAAGGTCCAGACTCCTTGGGTAGCACTGTGTGTGATGGCAGTGACAGCACAGTCTCTGTTCCTTGTCTTCCTGCAGTCTCTTCGGTCTTTTTACTGGACATAGAGGAGGGGCGGGCTCTCTGTCACAATTCCTCTGAGGGCAATCAAGTGGAGCATTCTCAGAGACTCCTCCACATTAATGTCCCAACAGAGAGAGATTCCTCTATAATGATTACCCCAACTCAGAGAGATCGTTCCTCTCTCAAAATATTGTTTTGATAAACATTTGCACAAATATCATTGTGCCCTAAAAATCAGTAGCACCTTATTGGTATTCTACTGGTCATGTGCATTCAGAAAAATATATGGGGGGGCATGACCGGTGCGTGAGCAGGATGGCTGCTTAGAACAGGAGCTCGTCACACCAGCCGCTAGTGCAACCGTCAGCCATCTTCCAGCTATCTCTCACCGCATCCCCCAGCCTGTGTATGTCACTTGCAGCACCCGGGAGGTCATGTTGCTAAAGAGGAAGGAGGATCTGCTCCACCACAAACTGACGGCCTACATGTAGCAGTCCTCTGCATGAATCATCCATGGCTCTCCTCCCCACGCAATCCATGCAGTCTGCACCCTCCGTTGTGAACCAGGAAGCCTCCCTGAGTACTAGAATGGAGCCTCAATCTTCTCCCCCAGGCACCCCAGTATATATCAGCCCTGCTAAGGCAAAAATGTGCTTGGATGTCACTGCAGCCATCTATGAGGTAAGCCAAATCACCTCATTAACTCCTACATTGCCAGTGCAAAATTCTATGCCTGACTCCATAGCTGCCTTCCATACTATGGGACAACCAGTGATGGACACTACATTAAAGGATATGCTAATGTCCTTAAGATTCTCACTACATAGATGTACTGGAGACTAGGGTCACCCATATTGCAGCTAACATAGGAGACATTATTAACACTGTGAACGACATCATTGACACTCAAGGAGACCTTGCTCAGGACACTAAATGGTTAAAAGATAAAATTGCGGATATCCAGGATAGGTTCAGTTGCAATAACATCAAAATCGGTGCAAAACTCTGACCTATCCTCATACGCACGTGGTCTAATCAAAACCATACTACCTGAAACAAAAAATATTGAGCTGGTCATTGACCGCATCCACAGGCTGCCAAAACCTACATTTCTCTCTGCCACAGTGCCTAGAGATGTGATCCTTCGGATTCACTTCTTTCATGTCAAAGAGCAATTCATGCAAAAAATTAGAGCACTAAGCACCCTATCTTACCCATATGGCCAACTGCAAATATTTGCGAACTTATCCCAGCATACCCCGAGCCGCCGCAGACAGCTCAACAACATCACCAAGATGCTGCGTAACAACCAGATCCAATACCAGTGGATAGCACCAGCCAAAATCTCCATTACCTATAATGGATCAAAGCACACAGTGTCCTTGGTTCAAAATGGAATGATCCTGCAGGAATGGGGCATTATTTCTGATACATCTGATACAACCACATGGACCAGAGTACCATCAGGAACCTGCAAGCTCATCCGTTACCGCAAAGAGCCAACAAATCCCGCTAAATAACTAGCAAAAGCAGGATCACCCGCACAAATGCTCGCCCACAATAGGTCTTGCAAACTTTTTCCCCCCACTCTTACATTCCTTGGCACCAGTTGTGCCTACCCACAGGAAGTAATTTCTAGGTAGTGCCCTAGAGTTGTGTTATCTTTTTCTTTTCATTCATTTTCTCAGCTCGTCGTAGTGTTGTACGTCACAGCATTCTTGACGGTCGTAAGTTCAGCAAACTTTTGCGTGATTGTGTGTATGCAAGGTAAACTTGAGCAGAATCCCATCGGAAAAGCCGTCATATCTTTTTCCAATGAGAAGTCCGATCGTGTGTACATGGCATAAGAGAAGACCCACTGCTCAAATGTCAACTCCACCTCTTGGCATACGATTGATCTGAGATATGCCCTCTGACCAAGGAACAAGAACAGCAAACCACAAACCTTCCTCTTCAGATACGTTATCACTACTACTGCTACATGACCATCAAGATTCTATCAATTAATGTAAACGGTCTTAATCACCCGGCAAAGAGATTGTCTGGAAGCTAGCATCATAAACCACATGTGATATCATCTGTGTTCAAGAAATGCACTTCTGCGTGTCCAATCCTCCCTCATGTAGGAACAGAGAATTTGATTCCATCATTACAGCCAATGCCCCACATAAAAAGAAAGGCACTTTGATAGCCATCAAGAAATCTACACCCTTTCAACTGCACAAATGCGTTAAGGATCTGGATGGACGCTACCTTTATAGTAGTAGAAACCATCAACAACTCACCATACTCTATCATCTCAGTTTACACTCCCAATGTCCACCAGCTGAGATTTATCTGCAAATTACACAAGAATGTTCTTGCTGTTCAACAAGGTGCTGTTGTATGTCACCCAATATCACCCCAGAGCCTCACATTGACACTAAATCTATTCCTAAATGAGGCAAACCAGCTTTAAATCCACTGCCTATACGATGCCTAACCTGTGCCTATACGATGTATGGAGATGCCAGCATGTTGAAGAAAGGGATTATATGTTTCTTTCACCTCGCCACAACACATATTCCCACATTGATCTCTTTATTTGGACCAATGGACTTTGCAAAAAGTTTCATCCTCATCTATACTTCCTGTTACTTGGTCAGGCCATTCCCCAATATTTATTACTATAGAGGATAACCCTAAAACGTTGCCAACCTTCCTTTGGCGGATGAACACGCGCATTTTTCAGTCTAAGCTATTCTCAGACTCCCTACACAGTCAAGTGAAAGACTTTTTTTGCACAAAACTCGGCATCAGTGAGAAGCCCTCACACTGGGCTGTGCACAAAGCATTTGTGCGTGGTCTCTTCATACAAATGGGGGCTCGGGATAAGAGGAGGAGAAGCCATGTGGACGAAATCTGAAAAAACAAAATTTAATAACTGACCTGCAAGCTGTAGCAAATGCATTCAGTGAGTTTACAAAAATATTTACAATCTGAAAGAAGACAAATTAGCAATTTACGCCTCTATTCAGGCATTTCTAGACTCTGTTCAACTTCCTAAACTAACCAAGGCTCAACTAACTATTCTCAACGCTCCATTCACAACAGCAGAAATAGGGAAAGCCATTGATTCCTTACCCAACAACAAAGCTCCTGGACCTGACGGCTTTGTTGGAGAATACTACAAGCAGTTTAAAAATCTACTAACTGAGCATATAGTCCCTGTGTTCATTGTTGCTGCCTCCTAAGCCTCATTCCCCCAGGAGATGTTAAAAGCATTTATGGTTATCACCCTACCGAAGCCAGGCAAAGAACCTTATACTCCCCAAAACTTCTGCCCAATGTATCTCCTTAACCACAACACTAAATTGTATGCCAAGGGAATAACCTATAGACTATTAGATCTACTTCCAAACCTGATACATCCTAAACAATCTGGATTCACAAAAGGACGTCAAACTTCTGACGCTACCAGCAGAATGATCCATATTATCCACCACACAGAATCCTGTGGAGTGCCTTCTCTGCTTCTTTCTTTGGAGAAGGCATTTGATAGAGTCCATTGGGGTTACCTAGAACAGGCATTAAAGAAATTTGGATTTCAGGGCCACATCCTAACAGCAATTTTAGCACTCTATTCATGTCCCTCAACCCAGGTATATTGTTCCTCTGTCTTATCTACACACTTTAGCATCTCGAATGGAACAAGACAGGGGTACCCCCTGACAGCGAAATTTGGCTGCACACAGAGCACACAGCCAAATCTCCTGTTTCTAATAATAACAACAATTTCATCTAATGATATAAATGCATCTTACCTTTTGATCTTATGTCTCCCCTCTGGTTCCCCATTCCCCAGACATCAGCTCCTTCTTACATTCTCAGCTCAGCATGACTGGCTTTCTCCAGCTTGCATGCTCTTTTATTACATCAAAGCTTTCACAAACAGGAAGTGATGATTCCAACAGCCAATCACTTCTTACATTGCAAGTGACATCACAGGAAATGACAAACAGTAAAGGGGAGGGCACTCACAGGAGGAAAAGGGGGAGGAAGTGCACACACCCCGTCTTAGTCAGCATGGAGCCCACCCAATACTGTTCGAAGTAAGCAGTATCTAGCAAGCTCATTCTACTGGTTCTTACAGGCTTGAGACAATCTGCGGAGACATTGCTACTGCTGTTGCAGTAGCAATGCCATCGAAAAGGCAGATATCAATGCCCTCTTATAAAAACAGAAAAATGGATAGCATAGTCCGCAAGAGAGAGAGATGTAATAGGCTTCTCTCGTTATGCGGACTTCGCTTCTCTAATGTGCATAGTCATTTGAAGGCAAGAAGCCCAGCTCGTTGCGCTTGGTACCTACAAACCAACAAACATCCACAGACACAGAGAACATGTCTCAAATCCCATGAGAAGGTTTTCATACTGACCGTTTTTACCACTGATCTTGATTCAACCCAAGTGTGCTCTGCTAGAGCGCTCCTCGATTAAATCAAACACTGGGAGACTTATAACAATACATTAAAATACATACAATTTTCCACAACAGTCCCTCCTCTTGTAATATGATCCCATGTGTCCCTCGATGAATCCTGATCTTCTTCTTAGTCCATAACTCTGTTCTTCAGGAGGGTTGACATGGTGAGCTGTAGTAATCGCCGGTCGGTCTGGGATCCTCTGTGTCTTGTACGTCGGTTGGGCTTCGAGGCATCTCATCAGGGAAGATGTGGTCATCTGCTCAGGCTCTGGTCACGCATCCATTCCGGCAACAGGAGCACCTCATCACAGCATATAGAAGGAATATAAACAAAAACAACATGAGTATTGATACCCCTACTTCCTTCAACTATGATCCGCTGCAGAATAAAAAAAAATTAAATCCCCAAAGATTCCCAAACCCTTAAAAAGGATTCCAACCTTCACTAGCTATAGCTCTGGCTTTGCCTTGTAGGGATCTAAACCTTATCCATATGGGCCTGAACTTTGTCACTACTATCCCCGATCCAGATATAACAATCTTTACTTATGAATTCCCAGAAACCCCCTTGGACTGTGGAAACTTCCTTGTAGCTTCAACAGTTACATGAAAACATCCCATCCTCAATGGATGAGAAATTGTTCAAGCGTTTCATAAGCTCAAGCCCCCACGGTGTACAAGCAATTCCCTTCCAGCTGTCCCTGCCATTCTTACCTTCTCTCGCGCCATCAGATCCTCGCGATCGGGCCCGACATAAGATGCTGGGATGAGTTTCACCAGCACACATAAACCTCTTGCCTTAGGGGAATTACCTTATAAGCTGTAGATCCACATTAATACCAAACCACAGTTGAAGCACACTTGTGGGCTACCTAGTTATCCCGATACCAAAGCTGGCAAGAACCAGAGCTATTGTTAAAATTATAACTAATTTTACCCTCTAGAAATGTTTTGTTAAGTTCTATTGACAAGTGTCTGTTTGAATTTTACTAGTTTGTTAAAACTCCTCACACCAATATGAACATCCTATATATCATGTACCGCCTTCATCGCTGGGGCACTAGTAGACCTGACCATGTGTCCTGTTCGCTTTCTTAGCTAGTTAGAAAATACACTTTAAAAATATAAATAAACAAAGATACTCCTCATCCTTTTGGTTGAGCCGCTTCTTACAGTGGATTCCATTGATTACGAAGTTATTTGACCACCTTAAGGGAGCAACGGTTTTCACGAAGCTTGATTTCAGAGGGGCATATAATCTCGTGAGGGTTAAGGAGGGCGACGAGTGGAAAACTGCGTTTAATACCAAAACAGGCCATTATGAGTACCTCCTAAGGCCTTTTGGCCTTTGTAATGCCTCGGCAGTTTTCCAGGAATTTATTAATGATGTCCTCCAAGATTTGTTGCAGTTATGTGTGGTGGTTTATCTCGACAATGTCCTCATATTTTCCAAGTCCCTGGAGAGCCACCACACAGATGTCTGTCATGTGCTTCAGAAACTAAGAGAGAATCTCTGTTGGTCAATCTCTATTGTAAATTGGACAAGTGCGAATTCCATCAGGAACAGGTTAAATTTCTGGGTTATGTCATTTACAATGCTTGTTTTTCGATGGACCCAGAGAAACTTTCAGCAGTTCTACAGTGGCCCCAACCCATGGGTTTACGTACTTTGCAGCGTTTTCTTGGCTTTGCCAACTATTACGTTTTTTTGTAACTTCTCGTCTCTGGTCAAGCCCCTGACTGATATGACCAGAAAGGATGGTAACCCACAGAGTTGGTCTCCGGAGTCCATTAAGGCCTTTGAGAGTCTCAAGGCTGCCTATGTTTCTGTTTCTGTGTTGGCACATCCTGATCCTACATTACCTTTTATCCTTGTGGTTGATGCTTCTGAGACTGGAGTTGGCGCCCTTCTGTCTCAACGTTCTACCTCTGAGAGCGCTATGTATCCTTGTGGCTACTTTTCCAAGAATAAGGTGACCTGCTAAATGCAATTATGAGATTGGTGACAGAGAGCTGTTAGCGATCATTTTAGCCCTGAAAGAATGGAGACATCTCCTCGAAGGTACCACTGTGCCGGTTCTCATTCTTACTGACCATAAGAATCTCACATTCTTGTCTGAGGCGCCTCTCTCCCAGAAGGGCACGATGGGCTCTTTTCTTGTCTAATTTCAACTACATTGTCTCATTCTTACTCGGTACTAAGAATGTAAGGGCTGACGCTTTGTCACAACAATTTTTCTCCACTTCCAAGATGGAGTCGGTTCCGGTTCCTGTCATTCCTCCTGATCGTATTCTGGCTACGGTTCGCACCAGTCTCACTTTTCCTTTGGGTGACAAAATTCTTGCTGCTCAGGTCCATGCTCCTCCTGAGAAACCTTGTGACTGCTGTTTTGTCCCAGAGAGTCTCCGCGCTGCCATGCTCCAGACTTACCATTCCTCCAAGGCTGCTGGCCACCCTGGGAAGAATCAACTCTTTTTGGCCATTTCCCAACAATTCTGGTGGCCTAGTCTATGTGCTAATGTAACCGCCTTCGTAGCTGCCTGTTCCATGTGTGTGCTCAGAATAAGACTTCACGACACCTTCCAGTGGGCCTCCTACAACCCATACCCAATGGAGAAAGGCCCTGGACAAACCTGTCTATGAATTTCATTGTGGAATTACCCAACTCCAGCAACACAGTTATCCTTATGGTGGCTGACCACTTCTTGAAAATGTCCCATTGTATTCCACTTAAGAAGTTGCCCACTTGTAAGGAACTGGCTTACATTTTTGCTCGGGAGATCTTTCGCTTACATGGGTTATCCAAGGTGATTGTCTCAGACAGGGGTAGTCAGTTTGTGTCACTGTTCTGGCTAGCCTTTTGTGCATAGTTGGGAATTCAGCTTGTTTTCTCCTCTGTGTATTATCCGCAGTCTAATGGGGCTGCAGAATGACCCAATCAGTCCTTGGAGCAATTCCTACATTGCTATATTTCTGACCATCATAAAAACTGGTCAGACCTGTTACCATGGGTGGAGTTTGCTCACAATAGTGCCTTGAATTCTGCTTCCCAATTGTCCCTATTTATGGCGAACTATGGTTTCCAATCTTCCATGTTGCCTGACTCATTCGTTCCACAGAGTATTCCTGCGTTAGAGGAGCATCTCCGTGGTCCTCGCTCCACTTGGGCACAAGTCCAGGAGGCTTTGTGACATGCTAATGAAAGGTACAGACTCACCACAGAAGCCTGCCTGCGCCTTCCTACCATGTTGCTGACAGGGTCTGGCTGTCATCTTGCAACCTCCGACTTTGTGTTCCCTCTCTGAAGTTCGTACCTCGGTTTATTGGGCCTTTCCGTATTCTTCACAGGATTAACCCAGTGGCTTACACATTAGACCTTCCTTCTAATATGTATATCTTGAATGTATTTCATGTCTCCTTATTAAAACCTTTGGTCTGCAACCGCTTTACCACCTCGGTGCCTCAGCCTTTCCCTGTACTGGTTGAGAACTATGAGGAGTATGAAGTACAGTCCATTGTTGACTCCCGTAGGTTCCGTGGGTGCATACAGTACCTGGTGCATTGGAAAGGGTATGGTCCGGAGGAATGCTCTTGCGTCTCATCCTTGGACGCACATGCCCCTGTCCTCCTCCGTGATTCCATAGATGGTTTCCCCCCAAGCCTGGTGGTCCTCTGAGGGGAAGGGGTCATTGAGGAGGGGGTACTGTCAGGGCTGGGCTCAGCCCTTCCTTCTCTAAGCTGGCCGCTCAGCTGTCGGCTAATTGCCAGCTCTTGTCTCTCCACAGTGACTCACCTGTTGATGATATCCTGCTCGTCATTCCTGCCTACTTAAGCCATCAAGCCCAGATGATCTCTGCCTTCACCTTGGTCACATCTCTAGAGACGCTCTCCTGTGTTCCTGTTAAAGACTTGCTTAGCTGACATTCCTTCTGGCTCCAGATCCTGCTTGCTGTTCTACTACGCTCATCTCTGACTCCCTGACGTTTTGACTTGTCTGACTATATGTTCTGGTTCCTGAACTATGGCTATGTTTTTAATACATTTACTCTGTTTACCCTTTTTTATTATTATTAAACAAGTGTGATTTAACTGTACTTCTGTCTCAGTCTGATTCATGGTTTCTGACACATGGGAGGAGGTGACAAGGGAGCTAGCAAGCAGGAGGTCTTGGGAGGAATAAAGAGAATGATTAGGTTGGTATTTTGAAACTGGACTGGTGATGTAGCTGGGGGCCGAGTTGTGCCCGAAACAGTACCCTCTGTTTCCAGCTGCATAGGGAGGTGAGGATGGAGAAACATCAGTCCATTGGTCTTCCCAGTGAATGACTGTGCAAGGGGAGGCATGCGAGGACAAGTTTGGTCATTGGAGGAGTTCCCAGCACAGCTAGAGATCTGACCACTGTGTGTTCTCCTCCTTAGTGTGGTAGTTTTTTAGAAAGAACGCAGAGAGACTAGCAGGAACACCAGGGATTGCTCATAAAGGAAGCAATACAAAGAAAAAGAGAACCGGGCACTTTCTCATACAAGTACATGGTACAACAGGCACATATCAGGTATATGAAGTGTTGAATTTATATATGCTGCTGTTCTTAGTTTGTATAATGTAGCTTCATTGCACCTGATGGACCTCTACAAAATAATAATAATATCTGATTTTTAGGTTCCGGTATCTCGATGCTCAGATCCCTGTTTACCTGGCAGCAGAAAAATGTTTGGATCTTCAATTCATGAATGTTGCTATGAGTGTGTCCCATGTCCAGAAGGAGAGATCTCCAACATTTCTGGTAAAATTTGCACTTGTTAGTAAGCTGTTTTTGGACTATGTCAAAGTTACCATTATAGTTAATCCACTTCAGCCCCGGAAGATTTTACCCCCTTCCTGACCAGAGCACTTTTTGTGATTCGGCACTGTGTCGCTTTAACTGACAATTGCGTGGTCGTGCGACGTTGCACCCAAACAAAATTGATCTCACCTGATGTACTGATGACCTATCTCATTTCTTGAGACACTAACAAGCCAGGAAAGTACAAATACCCCCCAAATGACCCTTTTTTGGAAAGTAGACAATCCGAGGTATTTAGGAAGAGGCATTGTGAGTTTTTTGAAGCTGTAATTTTTTCCCACAATTCTTTGCAACGTGAAGATTTTTTTTCTTTTTTTTTCCCACAGAATTGTCATATTAACAGGTTATTTCTCTCACACAGCATATGCTTTCCACAAATTCTACCCCAAAACACATTCTACTACTCCTCCTGAGTATGGCGATACCACACGTGTGGGACTTTTACACAGCCTGGCCACATACAGAGGCCCAACATGCAGGGAGCACCGTCAGGGGTTCTAGGAACATAAATTACACATTTTATTTTTTGACTGTTTCTTACACTTTTGAAGTGGAGCACCAGGACAATGGTAACGTCCACAAAATTACCTCATTTTGGAAAGTAAACACCCCAACGTATATTCTATAAGGCATAATGAGTCTTTCGAACATGTCAATTTTTTCCACAAGTTTTTGGAAAACATGGAAAGAAAACGCTTTTTTTTTTTTTTTACAGAAAGTTGTCCATTTATAAGATATTTCTAACACATAGTATGTACATAGCAAAAATGACACCCCAAAATATATTATATATATATAAGATGAGCCAGGGATGGATGGAGCATGGATGAGCATGGATGGATGGAGCATGGATGAGCCAGGGATGGATGGAGCATGGATGAGCATGGATGGCACACAGATGAGCCAGGGATAGATGGAGCATGGATGAGCATGGATGAATGGAGCACAGATGAGCCAGGGATGGATGTAGCATGGATGAGCACATATGGAGCATGGATGAGCAAGGGATGGATGGAGCACAGATGAGCCAGGGATGGATGGAGCATGGATGAGCCAGGTATGGAGCACGGATTGAGCATGGATAAGCACGGATGAGCCAGGGATGGATGGAGCACAAATGAGCCTGGATGGAGCACGGATTGAGCATGGATTGAGCATGGATGAGCACGGATGAGCCAGGGATGCATGGAGCATAGATGGGCACATATGGAACATGGATGGGCACATGTGGGGCATGTATGGGCACATGTGGGGCATGTATGGGCACATGTGAGGCATGCATGAGCATGGATGGGCACATGTGAGGCATGCATAATCCAAGAATGCATAGGCACAGATCAGCACTGTGGGCACTCCAGAGACAGCCCACAGTGCTGCTGCACCCGGCTCCCTCAACTCCTCGCACACTGTACTGATTGGTGCGAGGAGAGGGGAGGAGCTGCACCGGACAAGCTCCGGTTTGTTGACAAGTGATCGCTCCATCATTGGACGGAGTGATCACATGGTAAAGGGCCGCTGTAATTGGCCCTTTAACCTGTTCTGTGATGTGGTGGGTACAGAGGACCAGGCGGTCACGGACATTCCCAGGGGCGCGTGGGAGCGCGATTCTGTGAGGACGTCCATGGACGCCCTCCCAGAATAAGCTGACTTTCAGCTATGGCCGGTTGGCATGTGGTTAAGGGGGCAAATCCTTCTGGGGCTGAAGTGGTTAAAGCGGAGTTCCACCCAAAACTGGTACTTCCGCTTTAAGGACTCATAACCCCTGACATACGACATTTGGCATGTCATTTTTTTCTGGGGGGGGAGCGGGTACCTAGTTTTGACAGGTACCCAGCTCCCTCTTCTGCCTAGGTGACTCGAGAGGAAATTCTCCTCTCCCCCTCCTTCCCTGCAATCTTCTGGGACACGTCACAGGTCCCAGAAGATTGGCCGGTCATGGAGAAGGCGCAGTGTGCACCCGGCTGTGAAGCCATAAGTTGTCACAGCTGGGTGCCCACACTTGTGATGCCGGTGTTCTGATGAGAAAGTACCCCTCGGTGGATAAGGACCCCCTCTACTGCGCAGGCGCAGCACTTGCGCAGTAGGAACAACAAGGGAGCTGCCGAAAAGAGCCGAAGCTGAACACCTGAGTCAGCTGTACACAGCGCCTGCGTGCCAAGACTATTTTAATAAAAAAAAGTTTGTAGCGGGTCCCTCGCGGGCTCAATACGCTCGCCACGCTTCGGGCACTGCCTCGCTGTGCTCGGCATATTATTATTCAAACTCTATGTCCACTTGGATGGTGGGGCTTTAACGTGGACATAGGGTAAAATGTAGTGCGCAGGCGCCGTGTACAGCTGACTCAGGTGTTCAGCTTCGGCTCTTTTCGGCGGCTCCCTTGTTGTTCTTACTGTGCAAGCGCTGCGCCTGCGAAATAGAGGGGGATCCTTTTCCGCTGGGGGAACATTCTCGGCAAGATTCGGCGCTGGAGAGATCCAAGGGAGAGAACCAAGTGTGTTTATTAAAAGTCAGCAGCCACACTTTTTGTAGCTGCTGACTTTTAATAAACACAAAACTGAGTGGAACTCTGCTTTAAAGAACCTGCAAATACAGAAAGAATTCCAAGTGTGGATATTGTTACATACAGTAGTTAGGACCAGGTCAGTTCAGACCAATGTAACATTTCATATATCATACCCGATTGGTCCCTGTGGAAGCTGGAAATTACTGTAGTAGACACCACTAATCCAATAATCTCCACTAGCTTCTAAGTCTAGGTCCCATGCTGAGCAGCTGCCCTGCAATTTACTGAACATAGGCGTTCACCTGCTCAGCAAAGGTGTCATTCAGAAATTGTATGGATGAGACAGAGAACGTGACGTTACTGCCCCACTGCTCAACCTCACTCAGTCATAGAACACATTGCATTAATTGAGAAGATGCAAAGCTATCTTTGAATGGTGCCTGTGCTGAGTGGGAGACCTCTTGCACAGGACCATCTTTAATACTGATTGGACCCCAGACAAAAATTTTCTTGGGCCCCCTCTCCATGCAGTTTCCCTCTCCGCCTGCTCTGAGACATACAATAAATAGCACCTAGACTCAAAATCCATTTACTGAATCCAATCAAGCAGCGATTGCAATTGGTTGTCAGAGGTTGTAGTGTATCATTGTCACTCACTGACTGGTTGCTAGAGGTTACAGCACACATTACGGCTCACTGATTAGCTGCTAGAGGTTACAGCACATGGTTTCTGCTTGTTGATTGGTTGCTAGAGATTACTGTACATCAGTACTGCTCACTGATTGGTTACTAGAGGTTACTGAACATCATTACTGCTTACAGATTGGTTGCTAGAGGTTACAGCACATCATCTCCTCACTGCCCGTACATCATTTAAATAAAGGAATTGTCAAAAACTGTCTCTTGTAATTTTTAACATTTTTGACACTTTTTTTGTGAAATGGTAGGGGTACTTTTGTACCCCCTTACCATTTCACACGGGGGGGGGCAGGATCTGGGGGTCCCCTTGTTAAAAGGGGCTTCCAGATTCTGATAAGCCCCCCACCCACAGACCCCCACAACCACTGGCCAGGGTTGTGGGGATGAGGCCCTTGTCCTCATTAACATGGGGACAAGGTGCTTTAGGGTGGACCCCAATGCACCCTCCCAATGTTGAGGGCATGTGGCCTGGTATGGTTCAGGAGGGGGGGCGCTCTCTCGTCCCCCCTCTTTTCCTGCAGCCTGCCAGGTTGCGTGCTTGGATAAGGGTCTGGTATGGATTTTGAGGGGGACCCCACACTTTTTTTTTTCTTTTGGCACAGGGTTCCCTTTAATATCCATACCAGACCTGAAGGGCCTGGTATGGAATTTAGGGGGACCCCCACGCCATTTTTTTTTAAATTTTGGTTCGGGGTTCCCCTATGGGGAAATCCCATGCCATTTTTATTAATGTGTATTGTCGGACCGGCAATTCATTAATAGCCGCGAGTAGTTTTAAATGACTTTTTTTCCTTTGAAATGTAATTTTGCTGTCAGGTTCTAAACACGGGAAACATGTGCCCCTTTACATCCATACTATAGACACGCCACAGGTACGAAATTTAAAGGAATATCACACTTTTATTGTTTGACTTTAAGCATTATTAAAATCACTGCGCCCAAAAAAACAGCCGTTTTTAAAACTTTTTTTGCATTGATCCATGTCCCCTGGGGCAGAACCCAGGTCCCCAAACACTTTTTTTTTCTATTTGAAATTCAAATTTCAGAAGATGGTTATCTTCTTTCTATTTTATTGTTTTTATTTTATTTATTCTTTATTCTATTCTATTCTTTTATTTCCTATCCTATCCCTTTATTTTATTTATTTCTTTTGTTTAATTGAATTCAAATTGATTTGAATTTTCCGAATTTGATGGAATTGAACTCAATTTGACCAAATTTGGACAATTCTAATTGATTTGAATTCCATTCAAATTGCATTCAAGTTCGAATTTAAATTCCATTAAAATGCCATTGGAAATCAATTTTATTGAAATTCGAATTTTGGAAGATGGTTACTGTGTATCCTTTCTATTCCATTATATTCTATTGTTTTTTCTACTCTATTCTATTATTTTATTTTCTATTCTATTCTTTTCTTCTTATTCAAATTTATTCTATTCAAAATTCAAAATTTGGAAACCTGTTATATTGTTATATCTATTCTATTCCTTTTTATTCTATGCTACTATTTTATATTCTATTATTTTATTTTCCTATCTATTATTTTCTATTTTATTCTATTCTATTCTTTTCTATTCTATTCAAATTCAAATTTATTCTATTTGAAAGTTGGATTTTGGAAAATGGTTAAATTGTGGGAAATGGTTCTATTCTATTGTTATTGTAATTATATTAATTTATTTTATTTTACATATTTACATTTTCTATTCTATTCTATTCAAATTTTATTTTATTCATCTTTTGGAGGATTGTTATTGTTTCTATTTTTTTCTATTTTTTTCTATTCTAATCTATTCTTTTTTTCTATTCTATTCTTTTCTCTCAAATGTATTCTATTTAAAATTCAAATTTCAGAAGATGGTTATATTTTTTCTATTTTATTATTTTTTTATTGTATTCTATTCCTTTATTTTCTATTCTATTCTATTCTATTCTATTATATTCTTTTATTTCCTATTCTATCCCTTTCTATTATGTTATTTTTGATTCTGTTCTGTTTTACTCTATTAAATTCTATTCTTTCATTTTCTACTAATTTTCTTTCTATTCTATCAGATTATTTTCTTTTCTATTCCTTTATTTTCTTTGCTATTTTTTTCTCTTCACTAAATTGAATTTGAATTTGATTTGAAAACTATTCAAATTTGATTAAAAAACAATGCAAATTCAAATTTCGTCCGAAACCATGTTTCATTATTTGGGATTCATTTAAATTCACTACTATTTTAAGTCAGAAATTCGGATACAACCAAAATTCCAAATAACAAAAAAAGTGTCCGAATTTCAATTCGAAACAAAACAAACCACACATGTCTATAGGTACTACTACCATGATTTCCAGCTTCCAAGACCACAGGTATGGTCTATGCATAGTTATGGAGACCCCTTGTCTTAAACAGGGACTACAAGCAAATTTAGCTGCACTAGGTTGTAGTTAACCTGCCTGATTTGTAGTCTTCGTGATCCTTTGGGTTTTCTCCTTAGCCTGGTGTTGCTGTGGTTCCTCCCTTTTGTCAGTAGGTGGCAATGTTACCTTTAGCCTTAGTATGATGAACTACAGTAAATCTAGTTTATGAATATGCATACTTCTCTCTACCAATCAGTAGGAGTTTCATGGCCACTGACGCATGCTGGGAAAGTGTATATATACAGTTAATGGAGGTCAAGTCATCAGGGTCCTCCCATCCAGACCTTGGTCTGGTGTGGATGGTGTGGATGTGTGAGAACCAGCTGCATTGGGTAGGCCTGAAGCCTAAGGCCTGGCCATCTGGTTGTTGCCTGGAGGCATGAGGAAAGGGATGGAGTTCTAAGAAGTAGTACCAGAGGTTACTTTTCCATGAGCTGGGGGCTGTGTAGAGCCTGGAAAATTGTCAAGACAAACTCATCTAAAGAATCTATGCACGGTGCTGTGGTTTTTTTTGGTTGCTATAGGAGACAGCTGTTGCTACATAGGTACAGAACATTGAATGCACCCCCAAGGCCCTTGTTCTGTGTTGCTGTCTACCTGTCTGTTTCTGTCTTTGGAGTCTGCTGGTCTGTTTTCCTATTGTCCTAGGGTGTCCTGTGCCCTAATACTCTCTCCCTACATATTGCCATAGTGAGCAGTAAACTCAATATTGTTCAGCCTAAAAGTGACCGGCAACTATTTTCTGCAACCATCCATGCACACAATGCCTAGGAACCAGCACCCTGAGGTGAAATATGGGCTAGAGTTGTGTGAACAGTTCAGGCCGAGCAAAAGTTTGGCTGTTTGGCAAACACCCAAATTTGCAGGGCGCTCGGCAGGATGTTCGCCTGCAGAGTTCCCCACAATGCACTGCACGCTGCATAGTGCATTCTAATCCCTGATGCCCAATAAGGGCACAGTGAATAGCTGGTTGTTAAGGAGTGGGCTTCCATATCCTTAACAATGGATGAGTCATCAGCTGTCAACCAGCTTCGTCGCTGATAACTGAATGGAACAAAAAAAATTACTGGCAATTGAAAAAAGTCTGTAATGGGGGGGGTCTGTGGTAAGGGGTTGTGATGAGGCAGCCTGTGATAGAAAATGGGGGGGAGATGTGATGTGAAGGGAGGGACAGAGGACACTGATGTAAAAGGAGTCTGTGATTTCTGCACTAGCAAAACACAGGTCTCTGCAAGGGCAGTAGAAACATATCTATGTGTCCTGTTCACACTGCAACAGCGCCCCTGAGTGCTGAGCAGTGCAATGTAAAATGCATACTGCTTCTATGCACCGCAACTGAGCTGCGGTGCATAAAAAGGAATGAACTGTATTTTGACATTTCAATAAAGTTGAAAAAAATAAGTACGAAGTGTGATGTGTGTGAGCCCTAAAGGTGTGTGTGTGGGGGGTCACAGCACCAATATGACACTCGGACCTCCGCTGGAAGAAAAGTTTTCCGACCGGACCCCCATGAATTTTAATTCAATATCCCTGATATAAAGTAGAATGGCTAATGGCCAGTGAAGAGGAGGGTTTGAGTGGCCATCGGGGTTGGCCGGCCGGGGGGAGAGACCTGTCATCCACACTGCCCATCACCTCACTTCATAGTGATCATTTTTTAACTCTGAAACTTTAACTTTGAAACTTTGGCACAGATGCTCATTGTGTTTGTATTCTCCTTCCTGCAGACAGTGAAAACTGCATGAAATGTCCTGATGATGAATGGCCAAATGAGAAGAAGGATCGATGTGTTCCCAAATTTTTGGAATTTCTTTCCTACACTGATGATACAATTGTTGCAGTATTTTCATCTGTCTCCATCCTCTGTTGTCTTCTGACTGGTTTAATATTGGGGATATTTATACATTACCAGGACACCCCCATTGTTAAAGCTAAAAACCAGAACCTGAGCTATCTTCTCCTGGTCTCCATCATGTTGAGCTTCCTCTGTGTTTTCTTGTTCCTCGGACGTCCAGTAGATGTAACCTGCATGCTGCGTGTGACCTCTTTCGGTGTCATCTTCTCAGTTGCTGTCTCTTCTCTACTTGCCAAAAATATCATGGTGTGTATTGCTTTTAAAGCCACCAAACCTGGGAGTCCCTGGAGGAAATGGATGGGAGCCAAGCTGCCCAATTTTATCATTTGCATGTTATCACTACTTCAAGTAATAATTTGTGTTTCTTGGTTATCCATTTCTCCTCCATTCCAGGATAAAGACACTCACTCTCATCAGGGAAAGATCATCATTCAGTGTAATGAGGGTTCAGTTATCGGCTTCTACTCTGTTCTGGGATATATGGGGCTTCTGGCAGCTGTGAGTTTCATTATAGCTTTTTTAGCCAAAACATTACCAGACAGTTTTAATGAGGCCAAGTACATCACCTTCAGCATGCTGGTGTTCTGCAGTGTTTGGATTGCCATGATCCCGGCTTATCTGAGCACTAAAGGGAAAGACATGGTGTCTGTGGAGATTTTTGCTATATTGTCATCAAGTGTTGTACTTCTTGGCTGTATTTTTTTCCCAAAATGCTACATAATTCTGTTCAAGCCTGACCTGAATACAAAAACAGGTTTGCTTGAAAATAAAGAATAATTATTATTTTTTTTTTTTTATGTATAATGACCCTTGGAAATAAAAATATTATCTATAATATATAGAGCTAACATTATAGTTATATCTATATCATTGTAAATTGTAGTATTTTACTAATGTATTAGGAAGAGAATGAATACTGTTAAAGTTTAATTATTAATACTTACTTACTTATCCAATGGGCAGTTAGTATCATTTTTTGCTTTCTTGAAGAGCTTTGGACACCACTGGTATCCCACACTGTGGATTTGTTGCAGACCTTGTTCCCTGCTTGGTGTAATGGTTCCTACCACTGGTCTACTACAGAACAAAGTAATCACTTAGCAGGTAGGAACCACTGTGAACAGAGGGCAGCATAGTTTCCAAATGATCCTAAAGTAAGACACCAGCACCACCCATATCTTCAAGAGAGAGAAGATTTCACTCACTGCATTCCAGAACCTTCCATTAAACATATTCTTTTATAAACTGTTTGTAAAGTATTTTTGACAGTGTTTCTTCAAATGTATTGAATGTAGATGGCTATATTAACAAGTACATTTTGCTTGGTGCATTCTAAAATATTTCTCTAATACTAATTAAATTTGAGGAGAGCATGTTTACAGTAAGTTTACATTTTAATTGATATGTTTACTTCATTTTAAAATAATATTTTCTTTATGGGATAAAAACACATTTCTCCTTATATAAATTTCCTTAAAAACTGCTGCTATAAGGGAATATTCAGTTTCTCCATACGATCCAAGAAGGAAGTTTGTATATAACAATCTGGTACCAACACAAAAAAAAATATGTTCCACCTTAGTGGCCAAGAGGTAAAGCGACGTAAGGTAACGTTTTGCCCAGAGGAGCCAACCTGCCGCAGTAAAACTGCAGGTGGGCAATCTGGCCAAATCTACCCATTTTTTCATCCATTTGCTGAACAGCCAACAGGCCGGGTTTGGGTCAAACTCATATTTACCCAAAGCTCATCTCTATTTATGAGTTCAAAATATGTTAAGGTCCTTTGTTAATGGAATGTTGCTGTTATATGCTGTCTTGATGCGTAGCAGATACGAGTGCCCGGCGGGCACAATGACCGCCTGGCACCAGCGATCCCTCATGACAGAGTGAGAACCGGGATCTGTGTGTGTATACACACAAAACGTGGTTCTCTCAGGGGAGAGGAGACTGATCATGTGTTCATACTGATTATGAACACCGATCTGTCATCTCTCCTAGTCAGTCCCATCCCCCCACAATTAGAACACACCTAGGGAACACAGTTACCCTTTGATCACCCCCTAGTGTTAACCCCTTCCCTGCCAGTGACATTTATACAGTAATCAGTTCATTTTTTATAGAACTGAGTGTCCGAAGTGTGCGCCGCAATGTCGCAGTCTCGATAAAAATCGCGAATCACCGGCATTACTAGTTAAAAAAAATTGCGCAAACCAATCAATATACACTTATTGAGATTTTTTAAACAAAAATATGTAGCAGAATACAGTACATATTGGCCTAAACTGAGGAAAAAATTTGTCTTTGTTTTTTTTTTTAATTGGGATATTTATTATAGCAAAAATTAAAGGTGTGTGTTTTTTTTTTTAAATTGTCGCTCTTCTTTTGTTTATAGTGCAAAAAATAAAAAACGCAGAGATGATCAAATACCACCAAAAGAAAGCTCTATTTGTAGGAAAAAAAGGATGTCAATTTTGTTTGGGTACAGCATCGCACCACCACGCAATTGTCAGTTAAAATGACGCAGTGCTGAATCAGAAAAAATGCATTTCTTTATATTCAGCGATAACGAATAGTTGAAAAAAACGAAAATAAAAAATGAATTAATCATCCAAATGTAATCAATTTGTTAAACTCGTAGGTTGAATCGTTTTTTGTTCCTTCAGATTTTCTTTGTTCTTTCTGACAATTTATTTTCGTATGCATTTGTCAAAGAGTCTTTCGTTCATTTGGATGTTTCAGAATGAACGAATATGACGAATTTAGTCCGAAAATGCATTTGTAACGAAACAAATTTCACATTTCTATACTGTATATGAAGAAAAATTAAGTCATTATAGTGTGTTAACATCTAATACTTTCACTGCTTCTATTTTTTTTATAACACCAATGCTCGATTATATTAGTTTGGAGCTTAGAATACTTTATTGGGAAGAAGAGAAACAACAACAAAAAAAAAACTAAAACAAAATGGAAATGATTATGATGTACCTGTGTTTCACCTCAACTCCTTTAGATCCGCACTATAGCCGAATGACGGCTACAGCATGGGTCTGCTTTGCCGGGAGGGCGTCAATAGACGTCCTCCCCTTTGCAAACTGGTTGCGCCCACCTGCAGGGTGCGCGCAGCGCCGATCACCGGCTCCTGTTGAAGGGACATCGGTCCTGAGCAGGGAGAGGTGAAGCCTCCTCATATGTGCCCATAGTGCCCACAAATCAGTGCCCACAGTGCCCACCAGTGTCCACAGTGCCCACCAATCAGTGCCCACAAGTACTTTAGTGCCACCTATCAAAATGAGTGCCACCTATCAATGTCCACCAGTGCCACCTATCAATGCTCACCAGTGGTGCCTCATAAGTGCCACCTAGCAGTGATGCCTATCAATGTCGCCTACCAGTGCCGATCAGTGCCTATCACTGCCACTCATCAGTGCCAATTACTGCCACCCATCAGTGCCCATCAGTGCCAGCTATCAGTGCCACCTATTAGTGCCCTTCAGTGCCACCTATCAATGCCCTTCAGTGCCACCCATCAGTGCCACCTATTAATGCCCACCAGTGCCACCTATTAGTGCCCATTAGTGCCGCCTTATCAGTGCCCATCAGTGTCGCCTTATCGGTGCCCATCAATGCAGCCTATCGGTGCCCATTAGTGCAGCCTATCGGTGCCCATCAGTTCAGCCTATCAGTGCCCATCAGTACAGCCTATTAGTGCCTATCAGTGTAGCCTCAACAGCGTATATCAACGAAGGAGAAAAATTACCTGTTTAGTAACAAAATGTAAAACTGATTTGTATTTTTTCTTTTTAAATTCTGTCTTTTTTAATTTAAAAATAAAACCCCAGAGGTGATCAAATATCACCAAAAGAAAGCTTTATTTGTGGGGAAAAATGATAAAAATCATTAATTTGGATACAGTGTTTATGACCGCGCAATTGTCATTCTAAAGCCCCATACACATGATAGGACTTTGTACAAACTTTCCCTTGGATTTTTGAACAAACGGCGTTGGCCAAAGGTTGGATTGCATACAGACGGCAGAACTTTTCCAGCCAACTTTCACCAAATCACGTGGTTTTTCAGCTCTTTACCACCACCCTTTGATCAACTTCTGTATTGTTGTCTGATATTGTGTCAATCTCACCGCTTTTATCGGTGAGATTGACACCTTGCGACCTGGGTTCACACTGGTGCGGGGATCCAAATTGGATCCCCGCCAATGCCAGGCACTGTGTTTGGTATGAATCTTGAGGGGGAACTCCACGCCAAATTTTAAATAAAAAAACGGCATGGGTTCCCCTCCAGGGGCATACCAGGCCCTTAGATCTGGTATGGATTTTAAGGGGAACCCCTACACCAAAAAAACAGCGTGGGGTCCCCCCAAAATCCATACCAGACCCTTATCCGAGCATGCAGCCTGGCCAGTCAGGAAAGGGGTGGGGATGAGCGAGCGCCCCCCTCCTGAACCGTACCAGGCCACTTGCCCTCAACATGGGGGGTGGGTGCTTTGGGGGAGGGGGGAGCACTGTGGCCCCCCACCCCAAAGCACCTTGTCCCCATGTTGATGAGGACAAGGGCCTCTTCCCGACAACTCTGGCTATTGGTTGTCAGGGTCTGCGGGAGAGGCGCTTATAGGAATCTGGGAGACCCCTTTAATAAAGAGGCCCCCAGATTCCGGTCCCCCACCCTATGTGAATGAGTATGGGGTACATCGTACCCCTACCCATTCACCTAGGGAAAAAAGTGTCAATAAAAAAACACAATACACAGGTTTTTAAAGTAATTTATTAGGCAGCTCCGGGGGTCTTCTTCCAACTCCGGGGGTCTTCTTCCAACTTCTGGGTCTTCTTCCAACTTCTGGGTCTTCTTCCGACTTTGGGGATCTTCTTCCAACTCCGGGGGTCTTCTTCCGACTTTGGGTTCTTCTTCCAACTTCGGGGTTCTTCTTCCAACTTCAGGGGTTCTCTCCGGCATCTTCTCCTGGTGTCCGGATCTTCTGCCAGCTCCTCCACTATCTTCTGCTGCTCTTTTACTAGCGGTGGCCTGGTCTCTTCTTTTCTTCCGATGTTGATTTGATGCTCTCTACCGCTGGAATGCTGTGTGAGCACTCCGTAATGACTTATATAGGCGGCGACCCCGCCCCTTATGAGGTCACAGTACCAGGACATGCTGGGACTGTGACCTCATAAGGGGGCATGGTCATTGGGTGACATGACCACACCTCCTTATGAGGTCCCAGTCCCAACATGCCCAGGGGTGTGACCTCATAAGGTAGCAGGGTCACCGCCTATATAAGTCATTACGAAGCGCTCACACAGCATTCCAGCGGGAGAGTAGGGAAGAAGACCCCCGAAGTCAGAAGAAGACCCCGAAGTCGGAAGACGACCCCTGGAGTGGGAAGACGACCCCCGAAGTCAGAAGAAGAACCCCGGAGTCGGAAGAAGACACCCGGAGTCGGAAGAAGACCCCTGGAGCTGCCTAATAAATTACTTTAAAAACCTGTGTACTGTGTTTTTTTATTGACACTTTTTTCCCTAGGTGAATGGGTAGGGGTACGATGAACCCCATACTCATTCACAAAGGATGGGGGCCGGGATCTGGGGGCCCCCTTATTAAAGGGGGCTCCCGGATTCCGATAAGCCCCCCACCCACAGACCCTGGCAACCAACAGCCAGGGTTGTCGGGAAGAGGCCCTTGTCCTCATCAACATGGGGACAAGGTGCTTTGGGGGAGGGGGCACAAGGCGCTCCCCCTTCCCCAAAGCACCCACCCCCCATGTTGAGGGCATGCAGCCTGGTACGGCTCAGGAGGGGGGTGCTCGCTCATCCCCACCCCTGTCCTCACCGGCTGATCTGTGTGCTCGGATAAGGGTCTGGTATGGATTTTGGGGGAACCCCCATGCCGTTTTTCAGGGTAGGGGGTTCCCCGTAAAATCCATACCAGACCGAAGGGCCTGGTATTCCCCCAGAGGGGAATTCCCTCTTGTGCCTGCCGCTGTAGGAAAATATGTTTTTCCTATTGCAGCCAGCGCGAGATGTACAGTACCCTGTCGCCAAAAAAACTGTGAGATCGGATCACGCTGGAAACATTCTCACGGCTGCGTACTGTAGTTTGTACAAAAGTCTGATGCTTTTGTGTACACACGATTGGACTTTGCTCCATCAGACTTTTGTTGCCGGAAATTTGTGCATTCTCACAGCCAACAAAAGTCCGATGGAAACAGAAAAAGTTTGTCCGAAGGAGTGTACACACGGTCGGATGTTGCTCCAAAACAGCTAATTTGCATGTTTGTTGTCACAAAGTCCGATCGTGTGTACGGGCCTAAAGAGTGACAGCGCTAAAAGCTGAAAATTGGTCTGGGCAGGGGGGGGGGGTTAAGGCACTAGTAAGCAACGTGGTTAAAAATCATCTCCTGTGTATGATACAATATGGATTTACAGTTTATATGGCATCATATTGGAAATAGGAGTAAAAATGTTATTGAGATATATAATATTTTATAGCAAAATGAAAAACCAGAATGTTTAGGTATGATCGCATATCATCACTGTAGATGCAAAGATATGTATTTATACAAAAAAGGCAAAATCACCATGGTATTCATCAACACTTCATGAACAAAAATGTCATTGGTTCTTCTGTAGGCTTCAAACCACTAATGTATACAACAGAAAAGAAGGTTACTGTTAATAAAAAAAGTTATGAGAAAACTCCTCATTATTAGGTATACTATTTGATTAGGGATTGTATGAACAATCAGCAAATTCAAATGGGGGCGAATTACTAAAACCGGAGTGTGCTAAATCAGGTCAGAGGCGTAACCAGAATCTTCAGGGCCCCGATGCAAGAAACCATGAAGGGCCCCCCTGACTCCCGGACAGGGCTCTTTTCTCCGAGCCCGATGGCGGAACACCAGGGCCCGGTCGCAAGTGGGTGGCTGCATGTAAAGGAATCGATTCTCCCCCCCCCTTCTCCTACTCTCCACCCCACAGCATTTTTTTTTTTTGCTGGTACTATGAACAAGCAAAAAAAAAAAATCGGTTCTAATGGGACACATATAGGGGGTCAGGATTAAAAGCGCATACATAAAATGTGCATATATACATGTAAACACACATACATACACACATATATATATATATATATATATATATATATATATATATATATATATATATATATATATATATATATATATATATATAAATGCACAAATAAAATAAACCAGTGGCAGATGGTGCTTAAAATTTTTTGGGGGGTGCAAGCAAACTGAAAAATTCTTTAAAAAAAAACGCATCAATTGCAGCCTCACTGTGCTCATCAAACACAGCCACTGTGCACATCAATCGCCACCACTGTGCCCTCAAATGCAGCCACTGTGCCCATCAATTGCCACCACTGTGCCCTCAAAGGCAGCCACTGTGCACATCAATCACCACCACTGTGCCCTCAAACGCAGCCACTGTGCCCATCAATCGCCACCACTGTGCCCTCAAACGCAGCCACTGTGCCCATCAATCGCCACCACTGTGCCCTCAAACGCAGCCACTGTGCCCATCAATCGCCACCACTGTGCCCTCAAACGCAGCCACTGTGCCCATCAATTGCCACCACTGTGCCCTCAAAAGCAGTCACTGTGCCTATCAAACGCAGCCACTGTGCCCATCAATTGCCACCACTGTGCCCTCAAAAGCAGTCACTGTGCCTATCAATTGTAGCCACTGTGCCCATCAATTGCCACCACTGTGCCCTCAAATGCAGCTACTGTGCCCATCAAACGCAGCCACTGTGCCCATCAATTGCCATCCCTGTGCCCTCAAACGCAGTCACTGCTCATCAAACGCAGCCACTGTGCCCATCAATTGTCACCCCTGTGCCCTCAAACGCAGTCACTCTGCCCATCAAACGCAGCCACTGTGCCCATCAATTGCCACCACTGTGCCCTCAAACGCAGCCACTGTGCCCATCAATCGCCACCACTGTGCCCTCAAACGCAGCCACTGTGCCCATCAATCGCCACCACTGTGCGCTCAAACGCAGCCACTGTGCCCATCAATTGCCTCCACTGTGCCCTCAAAAGCAGTCACTGTGCCTATCAAACGCAGCCACTGTGCCCATCAATTGCCACCACTGTGCCCTCAAAAGCAGTCACTGTGCCTATCAAACACAGCCACTGTGCCCATCAATTGCCACCACTGTGCCCTCAAACGCAGCCACTGTGCCCATCAAACGCAGCCACTGTGCCCATCAATTGCCATCCCTATGCCCTCAAACGCAGTCACTGTGCCCATCAAATGCAGCCACTGTGCCCATCAATTGTCACCCCTGTGCCCTCAAACGCAGTCACTCTGCCCCTCAAACGCAGCCACTGTGCCCATCAATTGCCACCACTGTGCCTATAAAACGCAGCCACTGTGCCCTGAAATGCAGCCACTGTGCCCATCAAATGCAGCCACTGTGCCCTGAAACGCAGCCACTGTGCCCATCAAACGCAGCCACTGTGCCCTGAAACGCAGCCACTGTGCCATCAAATGCTGCCACTGTGACCCCCCTGCCCTTTCGCAGTCTGCCTGGCACTTACCCTGTCTCGGTGGGGCAGCGGGTGACGTCGACGAGCGGGGTCCTCCATGCATCTCCTCCCATCCTCTCCTCCTGATAGGCATCCAATAGCGGCGCCTGTCGTTTTAGCCAATCAGGTGACGGGTAACAGACCCGAGCACCTGATTGGTGGAGAGGTGGTTCAGTGTTAGGAAAGCGAATATTTATTCGCTTTTCTAACACACCTGGGTGGACTGTGAGCGCCAAGCATGGCACTCGCAGTTCACCTATTTTGAAGCCTATTAGTGCTTTAAAAACACCCCCACCGGTGTAATTCAGGCGCCCGGCGTCCAAAAAGGGGCCAGGCGTCTGAATAGGGGGGACAGTGACGGCCATAGATAGATTCACGCTATGCATGAATCTATCTATTTGTTATAGAGGGGTGCCTGGAGAGATACATGCACACACACATGCACATATACATACATGCTCACACACACACACACACACACATATACATACATGCTCACACACACACACACATATACATACATGCTCACACACACACATATACATACATGCTCACACACACACACACACATATACATACATGCTCACACACACACATATACATACATGCTCACACACATATACATACATGCTCACACACACACATATACATACATGCTCACACACATACATACATGCACATACATATAAACACACATACAGTAGATAAAAAACGGCAGACCTTTACCTTAGCTCTTCCTGCCGGGTACTGCACTGTAGGGGGAGACAAAGAGCACAGCACTGTGCTTTCACTTAAAGTGGTTGTATACCTATATTTGTAACTTTTACCTACAGGTAAGCCTATAATAAGGCTTACCTGTAGGTAAAAAAAATATCTCCTAAACCTGTAAGGTTTAGGAGATATTCCCCTCGCAATGAGCCGCTAACTGCAGCGGCGCATGCGCACAGGGGACTCTCGACTGACAGCCCGGCATGCCGGGCAGAAGTCTCCCGCGCGCATGCGCGGGAGTGACGACATCGCGGCTCCGGCCACTCACAGCGCCGGAGCCGCGATACCCGGAAGACACGCCGAGGGGAGATGTCGGCTCCCTCGGCGTGGACCAGGTGAGATGCCGGCGCCTCGTTCTAAGGTAAGTATCTCATAATGAGCTAGTATGCGGTGCATACTAGCTCATTATGCCTTTTCCCTTGCAGGTGTAAAAAAAAAAAAAAAATGACAGCGGGTATACAACCGCTTTAATGTCACCAGCTCCCTGCACAGTGCCGAATACAGTTCGGCTTAGGATCGGGGAGCTATCAAAGTACTGTATACAGGGGGCCCTCAAGGGCCCCCTGCAGCAAGGGGCCCGGTCGCCATGGCAACCTCAGCGACCCCTATAATTCCGCCACTGAATCAGGTGCAGCTTTGCATAGAAACCAACTCAGGTTTTATTGTGAAAGCTTAATTGAACAAGCTGAAGTTAGAAGCTGATTGGCTACCATGTACAGCTGCACCAGATTCTGAGTGCATGCATAGTAAGTTCACGGCCAACGCCCTTTGGACAGAAGTCCTCGAAAAAGTTAGTTTGAAGTCCGATCGTGTGTACAAGGCTTTAAATTTCCTTATTGGAAACACAGCACAAACTCAGCACTTTGAACTTCAACTCTATAGAAATGAACTTAGGGTACTTCTTGCTACTAACTATGAATAATGTATCAAAGGACTTAAAGCTACCCATTACTCACAGGGAAATAAGGCAGGTAAACTCCTTGCATCACAGTTGCAAAAAAACACAAGCCAAATCTAGACCTGCTTACTTACCAGACCCGAAAACCCAGATAAAAAAAAAAAACTTCATCCAAAAGCCATAGCCAATGAGTTTATGCAATATTATCAATCCTTGTACAGTATAACTTAAAGGATGGTACTACTATCTCTCAACCCCCAGCCCACTGCAGAGGTGTTTGTTTACCTCTTTTTTCGGATCTTTGAACCTGGAGGGATCCTTATCATTTCAGGTATTAGAACAACTGAATCCGCCTATCACTGAAACTGAAATCCGAAAAGTCATATCTTCCCTTCTGAACAAATCCCCCAGGGCAGATGGCTTCTCCTCTGACTACTATAAATCCTTTCAGGACATATTATTGCCTTATTTACAAACCCTATTTAACCTCCCTGGCGGTATGATTATGTCAGATTTTTGATGCTCAAAGCAGTACATTGTTTTGCATGGAAATTTGGCGTTTTTTATTGTAGGCCTGTAATTCTTAGGAATAACTCACTTAAATCTGTCCAAACAAGAGTCTAGTAGACATCACGGGTATGATAAAGTTTGAAACACAAAATCATAAATTATAATGTAATAAATAACTATAAATAATTATAACAAATAATAAAAATGTATTCAATACTGTAATCAAATCAAAAGCACTGAAATTTGCTAGTTGCAGAATTATAGCTGTCATTTCTTTCAGTGTTTGATGACGAATTTCCCCACGAATCACTATCGCTCAATTCTGCAAGTGGTTCTAATTTATTATCGCTGTTTTCTAGCTGGTGTAAAAGCGCTTTTGACGTAAAGGGACACTTTTTGGTTGCTATGGACATTCGAGTTTACAAGCAGAAAGAACAGTATAAATAATATAAAACTGCAGGCAGAGCACTGGACAAAGCACTAGGGACAAAAGGGATGTGAAATTATTTGATCCAGTAATGTAATCTGTAAAATTACAGTTTACTGTATGTGTTTTTCACTTTTTGAATTTGGTGCCAGGCTCCATCACCGTGCGTCATGAAGCTGGCAGGGAAGGGAACCTGGCACTGTGATAGATCGAGCGGAGTTCACAGCCCGTGGACGTATCGGGTAGACATTGCAGGATCCTTGGGACAAGGTAAGATACTTTCCTTGGATCCTGTGAGTGTGGCTCGGGGTTACCGCTTTTGGTAATGAAAATTCACCCCGAGCCACACTTGGGATTACTGCTAGGGAGGTTACTGAGGCTGTACTCTCTAGCTCGTTTCCTGAGGAAATGTTACAAGCAGTTATTATAACTTTGACTAAACCAGGGAAGGAGCCCACAGTACTGTAACATTTCACACCCATTTCCCCCTTATTAAATACAGATCTTAAACAATATGCAAAAATGTTGGCCCATCGTTTGCCTGAGGTTAATCCATCAAATAGGATTTGTTAAAGGCCGACAGGCCCCAGTTGGCACTAGAAGGATGTCGAATTTTTTTAAAGCAGCTGAATTTTGCAATTCGCCTACAGCTTTCCTTACTCTAGATTAAGAGAAATCATTTGATAGAGCCCACTGGTAGGGATGGGCTAATGGGGGGGCATGAGTTCAGGCCGAACATTGGCTGTTTGCCCGTTCGACAAACACCCGAATTATCGGGGCATTTGATCGTTTGTTTGGCCCACCGAATGACCACAATGCACTGTGCCACCACACAGTGCATTGGAAGTCCTGATTGGCTGAAGCAATGAAAGCTTTGCCCAATTAGAGCACAGAGCATTGTCAGAGCCATTACTGGAGAAAGTAATGATTACCCTATCCAATTATGGTTCATTGCTCTTCATCCTGCCCCACACTCTAAATGTATTATTTTATTAGTGGCCATTTGTAGTGTGATATTGGCATGGAGAGATATAGAATAAGGCTCAGAGTTAGGGGTTGATTTACCAAAGGCAAATAGACTGTTAACTTTGCAAGTGCAGCTGCTCCAGATCTTAGTAAATGAGCAGAAGCTCTGCTGACTTCCATCATCTAATTATGTGCAAGCAAAAATGTTGTTGAAACAACATGTAGAAACATTGAGAGTATGTGATAAACTTTTTAAAAATACATTTTGGCAGTATAATAGTCCCCTGATGCCATTGACAGGTAATAATTATTTCCCTCCAGGTAAGGATAATAAATTGTTTTTAAAATGGACTTCCTCTGATTATTTGAGGCTAAAGGATGTCCTGAGCGGAAATGCCCTCTGTTCATTATTGGAACTGCAAGGAAAATATGGGGTAACATAATGGGATACATGGAGGTATAGAGAACTTCAACATTTTGTAGAATCTCTTCCGAAACCCCTTTGGTCAGTTAAATTCATGGGAAAGACTAGCTGATCAAGGATTAATGAATAGAAGGGGGATTTCAAATGTATATAGGATGTTGATAATGCCCCAAGATGAAGAACCCCTGTGTCCCTTGGAGGGGTGGGAACTGGAACTAAATCAGTCATTGCCTGAAACAATGAAAAGTAAAGTCTTTGACTATGTTCACTCATCTTCAATGGACACAAGGATGAAGGAAATGAATTATAAATTATTAATTAAGTGGTATTACGCTCCAATAAAATTGTATAAAACCAGTCCAGACCTGTCCCCTTTATGTTGGAGGGAATGTGGGGAGGAGGGAACGCATGCACATATATGGTGGCAGTGTCCCTTAATTCAACCCTATTGGAGGGAAGTACTGGATTGGATAAAGAAAATCAGCTAATGAAATTGGATTGGATCCCTGGGAATGCCTGTTCCATGTAACGGGGATGCCAAGGAAGAAATATAGAGCAGCAATTACATTTCTGCTGAATGCAGCAAAGGCATTAATTTTGAAACAATGGAAATGAAAGGTAATCCCGACAATAAAGGATTGGTTTAGGGAAGTAGATAAAATTAGGTTAATGGAAGAAGTAATACATATGCAAAATAACTGAAATAAAATTTGTTAGTACTTGGAGGAGTTGGTTGGAATTTAGACAAACCCAGGTTTATGTAAACTATATGGGAAGTAATTAGATGTTCCACCGTTCCCCGCCTTTTTTTTTTCACAGAAATGGCACTTTTAAAGAGGAATTTGTATTAGGTGGTAAAAGTGGGATAAGTTATGTTTTATTTAGATAAGGAATGCCACTAGGAGAATTTTATGTTATAATTAAGGGATTAGAGTAGGGCACTGTTGATATACAGTAACTAAGTACATTTTTATTGGAGTAGTTCTTGATGGAAGTAAAAATCGAGAATTTCTCCTCTTTATAAAGTTATAAATTAATAAAAAGGGTTTGGGTAAATCACACCTTTTTTGTATATATTTATATGGGATTGAATTGTAATTGAAATGGAATGTTTTATATGTATAAAAATTTAATAAAAATATTTGAAATAAAAATGTTGTTGTTTTTTATTTTCCTTGCACATGATTGGGTATTCTTTGCAAAGTGAAGCTTTAGCTCATTTACTAAGTTTTGGAGCAACCGCACTTGCAGAGTGCAACTGCACTTTGCAAAATGCACAGTCTATTTGCCTTTAGTAAATCAACCCCTTAGTGTGCTATAGTATGCTATTCTTATTTTATTGTCAGCCCAAACCCTAATGCCCTGTACACACGGTCAGACTTTGTTCGGACATTCTGACAACAAAATCCTAGGATTTTTTCCGACGGATGTTGGCTCAAACTTGTCTTGTATACACACGGTCACACAAAGTTGTCGGAAAATCCGATCATTCTGAACGCGGTGACGTAAAACACGTACGTCGGGACTATAAACGGGGCAGTGGCCAATAGCTTTCATCATTTTATTTATTCTGAGCATGCGTGGCACTTTGTCCATCGGATTTGTGTACACACGATCGGAATTTCTGACAACGGATTTTGTTGTCGGAAAATTTTATATTCTGCTCTCAAACTTTGTTTGTCGGAAAATCCGATGGAAAATGTCCAATGGAGCCCACACACGGTTGGAATTTCCGACAACACGCTCCGATCGGACATTTTCCATCGGAAAATCCGACCGTGTGTACGGGGCATTACTCTGCTAAAACCTGGAGCAGTGCACATGGAAATAATGTCTAGAGCATGATATAATTGCCTAAATGGTACTGAAATATGCGGTATATTATTTTAAGATAATCTGCTATTAAACTGTGTGAAAAAGTGATTTCTACACTGAAATATCTTTAAAAGTCTGAGAAGTGAAAAATTCCCCGTTTTGGACAACTAGGTGCCAACACAACTGAGCATGCTCAGACCTGAAAATAGCTCTCATTTTAACTCAAGTGTCTTTTTTACCCAGCGCTATAGTAAATACCAAAATGAGAGCTAATTAGAGAGCATTTTTTGGAAGTGAAAATCTGCTCTATTCTAGACCAAATCAAGTTTTAGCCATTGATTCTAATGGAATAATTGTAACTTTCACAAAAAAAACTTTTAATGTTGAGATGAAATGTATCTTTCTCTGAAATAAAGTTTCCTTTGCAACATTGTTGCTTCTACTTAAAATATTTTGTTTTTAAGAATGCTAGAATGTGGAATGTTTTGATGTTTTGGTAAAATATATGTTTCTCTGTCACTTTCACTTGTTACTCTCCATCTCACAACAATCTTTACCCAAACTCACACAGGTGTCTTTACAAACCACAAACAATACCATTTCTGATGCAAATTTAAAATTAATCACAATTGTTTGTGCTTTTTATTATTTCCAAATAGTCATAATTTGAACTCAAAATATGTGATATGTGTACCAACATCAAAATGTAATTCCCAAAAATGTGAGGGTAATATTCTACTCTCACCCACAAAAAAAACACCAAATATCACAGAATAAATCAAGAAGAATAACGAAGAAAGAAATGCAGTATTTATGTGTTTTTATGTGTATTAATGTGTAGGAAGTTCTCACATGTGGCAGCTCTGTGGCTTCGAGGTTAGCACTTCTGCTTAGTATTCCTGGGTGTCTGGGTTCAAATCCCAAACATGCTGCTTCATGTAGACAAGTTGCCTCATCTCCCAGATCCTATAGCTATGTCTAAATGTAGTATTTATGTGTAGGAGGGTTTCCCCACCATTGTAAATCTTTTCCAGATACACTATTTAGCCAAAAGTATTGGGACACCTGCCTTTACACACACATGAAATTTAATAGCAGCCCAGTCTTAGTCTGTAGGGTTAAAATTTGATTTGGCCCACCCTTTGCAGCTAGAACAGCTTCCAGGAAGGCTGTCCACAAGGTTTAGTGTGTCTATGAGAATGTTTGACCATTCTTCCAGAAGTGCATTTGTGAGGCCAGGCACTGATGTTGGATGAGAAGGCCTGGCTCACAGTCTCTGCTCTAATTAAGTCAAAGGGTGTTCTTTCGGGTTGAGGCCAGGACTCTGTGCAGGCCAGTCAAGTTTCTGCACCGCAAACTTGCTCATCCATGTCTTTATGGACCTTGCTTTGTGCACTGATGTGCAGTCATGTTGGAACAGGAAGGGGCTTTCCCCAAACTGTTCCCACAAAGTTGGGAGCATGAAATTGTCCAAAATGTCTTGGTATACTGACACCTTAAGAGTTCCCTTAACTGGAACTAAGAGGCCAAGCCCAACCCCTGAAAAACAACCCCACATCATAATCCCCTTCCGCCAAATCATTTGGACCAGTACACAAAGCAAGGTCCATAAAGACATGGATGAGTGATTTTGGGGTGGAGGAACTTGACTGGCCTGGACAGAGTCCTGACCTCAACACAACAGAACACCTTGGGGATGAATTAGAGAGGAGACTCTAGGTCAGGCCTTCACATCCAACATCAGTGCCTGACCTCACAAATGCACTTGGAAGAATAGTCAAACATTCCCATAGACACACTCCTAAACCTTGTGGACAGCCTTCCTAGAAGAGTTGAAGCTGTTATAGCTGCAAAGGGTGGGCCAAATGAGTTTTGAACCGAATACTAATACTGGGATGCCATTACGGTTCATGTATGTTTAAAGGCAGGCGTCCCAATACTTAGGCCAATATATTGTATTTTGCTTGTGACACTGAGCATGGCTATGGACTTAGGGCTGGTTCACACCACAGAGATGCAGAGAACATGTGTGAGGCTTCCTGGTGGCTAAGTTGGTAGCAGTTCTGTCTAGCAGCACATGGGATGTTGGTTCAATTCCCCAACATGCTAAAGCTTGTGTTGAAGTTTATATGTTCTCCTTGTGTGGATTTTTCACCACAATCCAAAGACATGCTGGCATCTTATTTGTCTCCTGTCGAAATAGGTTCTAATGTAAGAAAGTTACTTTTGGACTTTAGATTGGAAGCTCATTGCAGCCAGGGACTGATGTTAATGTTTGTTAGCACTAATCATGCCCAGGAACATGGACATTTAACATTTTAGGGTTTACACTGCACAGGTACATATGCTTAGAAAACTGTTTTGTTTATGTGGATGCAAATGGACTTTGATCTTTGGCCTGTATTTGGAGATTTGATGCACATAGCCAAGAGCTAACACAGTTGCAAATAGTATTATATGTTCCTGGTCATCAGGTGCAATCACTGTAGACATACATGAAGAGATAGATTGAAAGATACTGGTGGGCGTGTACTTCTATTGGGTGTGTGTCAGTATGCTAACAATTAGGGATGAGCTTCGAGTTCGAGTTGAACTCATGTTCAACTCGATCATCGGCTGTTTGCCAGTTTACCAAACAGCAAACAATTTGGGGTGTTTGCGGCAAATTCGAAAGCTGCAAAACACCCTTTAAAAGTCTATGGGTGAAATCAAAAGTGCTAATTTTAAAGGCTTATATGCATGTTATTGTCATAAAAAGTGTTTGGGGACCTGGGTCCTGCTCCAGGGGACATGGATCTATGCAAAAAAAAGTTTTAAAAACTGCTGTTTTTTCAGGAGCAGGGATTTTAATAATGCTTAAAGTGAAACAATAAAAGTGTAATATTCCTTTAAATTTCGTACCTGGGGGGTGTCTATAGTATGCCTGTAAATGGGGCGCATGTTTCCCGTGTTTAGAACAGTCTGACAGCAAAATGACATTTCTAAAGGAAGAGAAAAGTCATTTAAAAGTGCTAGCACTAGTGCTGGTGTTCTGCCAAGAAAATTCCCCCGGCGGACAAGGACTCCCCTGTACTGCACAGGCACAGCGCTTGAGCAGTATGAGCCACCGAAAATAGCCGAAGCTGAACACCTGTGAGTCAGCTGTACACGGCGCCTGTAACAGGGCCCATCGTGGGCTCGCTACGCTCACCACGCTTTGGGCATGGCCTCGTTTCGCTCGGCATATTTTTATTCTAACTCTATGTCCACTTGGATGGTGGGGCTTGAACCTGGACTCAGGGCAGAATGTAGTGCGCAGGCACTGTGTAGAGCTGACGATCAGCTGTTCAACTTTGGAGACTTTTGGCAGCTCCGTAGTCATTTGTACTGTGCAAGTGTAGCGCATGCGCAGTACGGGGGGGTAATGAATTGTCAGTTCCGACAATACACATAAAGTTCATTGCTAAAAATGGCCTGGGATTCCCCCACAGTCCATTACCAGGCCCTTCAGGTCTGGTATGGCTATTAAGGGGAATCCGGTGCCAAAATTTAAAAAAGAAAATGGCGTGGGGGGTCCCCCTCAAAATCCATACCAGACCTGAAAGGGGAACCCCACGTCAAAATTAAAATAAAATGGCGTGGGGGTCCCCCTCAAAGTCCATACGAGACCCTTATCCGAGCCCACAACCTGGCAGGATGCAGGAAAAGAGGGGGGGTGAGAGAGCGCCCCCCTCCTGAACCATACCAGCCCACATGCCCTCACCATGGGGAGGATGTCCCCATGTTGATGGGGACAAGGGCCTCATCCCCACTAGGGATGAGCTTCGAGTTCGAGTCGAACTCATGTTCTACTCGAACATTGGCTGTTCGCAAGTTCGCCGAACAGCGAACAATTTGGGGTGTTCGCGGCAAATTCGAATGCCGCGGAACACCCTTTAAAAGTCTATGGGAGAAATCAAAAGTGCTAATTTTAAAGGCTTATATGCAAGTTATTGTCATAAAAAGTGTTTGGGGACCCGGGTCCTGCCCCAGGGGACATGGATCAATGCAAAAAAAAGTTTTAAAAACGGCCGTTTTTTCAGGAGCAGTGATTTTATTAATGCTTAAAGTCAAACAATAAAAGTGTAATATCCCTTTAAATTTCGTACCTGGGGGGTGTCTATAGTATGCCTGTAAAGGGGCGCATGTTTCCTGTGTTTAGAACAGTCTGACAGCAAAATGACATTTGGAAGGAAAAAACTCATTTAAAACTACCCGCGGCTATTGCATTGCCGACAATACACATAGAAGTTCATTGATAAAAACGGCATGGGAATTCCCCACAGGGGAACCCCGAACCAAAAAAAAAAAAAAAAAAATGATGTGGGGGTCCCCCTAAATTCCATACAAGGCCCTTCAGGTCTGGTATGGATATTAAGGGGAACCCCAGCCAAAATTAAAAAAAAAAATTGACGTGGGGTTCCCCCTAAATTCCATACCAGACCCTTCAGGTCTGGTATGGATTTTAAGGGGAACCCCGCGCCAAAAAAAAAAAAAAAAAAAGGCGTGGGGTCCCCCTAAAAATCCATACCAGACCCTTATCCGAGCACGCAACCTGGCAGGCCGCAGGAAAAGAGGGGGGGACGAGAGTGCGGCCCCCCCCCCTCCTGAACCGTACCAGGCCACATGCCCTCAACATTGGGAGGGTGCTTTGGGGTAGCCCCCCAAAACACCTTGTCCCCATGTTGATGAGGACAAGGGCCTCATCCTCACAACCGTGGCCGGTGGTTGTGAGGGTCTGCGGGCGGGGGGCTTATCGGAATCTGGAAGCCCCCTTTAACAAGGGGACCCCCAGATCCCGGCCCCCCCCCCGTGTGAAATGGTAAGGGGGTACTTACCCCTACCATTTCACTAAAAAACTGTCAAAAATGTTAAAAATGACAAGAGACAGTTTTTGACAATTCCTTTATTTAAATGCTTCTTCTTTCTTCTTTCTTCCTTCATCTTCTTCTTCTTCTGGTTCTTCTGGCTCTTCTGGTTCTTCCTCCGGCGTTCTCGTCCAGCATCTTCTCCGCGGCGTCTTCTATCTTCTTCTCCTCGGGCCGCTCCGCACCCATGGCATGAGGGGAGGCTCCCGCTCTTCTCTTCATCTTCTTCTCTTCTTCATCTTCTTCTTCATCTTCTTCTTCTTCTTCTTCTTCCTTCTTCTCTTCTTCCTGTCTTCTCCGGGCCGCTCCGCAGCCATGCTGGCATGGAGGGAGGCTCCCGCTGTGTGACGGCGTCTCTTCGTCTGACGGTTCTTAAATAACGGGGGGCGGGGCCATCCGGTGACCCCGCCCCCCTCTGACGCACGGTGACTTGAGGGACTTCCCTGTGACGTCACGGGGAATGCCACAGGAAAGTCCCGTCATGTCACCGTGCGTCAGAGGGGGGCGGGGTCACCGGGTGGCCCCGCCCCCCGTTATTTAAGAACCGTCAGACGAAGAGACGCCGTCACACAGCGGGAGCCTCCCACCATGCCACAGCATGGATTGCGGAGCGGCCCGGAGAAGACAGGAAGAAGAGAAGAAGAGAAGAAGGAAGAAGAAGAAAAAGAAGAAGAAGAAGATGAAGAAGAAGATGAAGAAGAGAAGAAGATGAAGAGAAGAGCGGGAGCCTCCCCCCTCATGCCATGGGTGCGGAGCGGCCCGAGGAGAAGAAGATAGAAGACGCCGCGGAGAAGATGCTGGACGAGAACGCCGGAGGAAGAACCAGAAGAGCCAGAAGAACCAGAAGAAGAAGAAGATGAAGGAAGAAAGAAGAAAGAAGAAGCATTTAAATAAAGGAATTGTCAAAAACTGTCTCTTGTCATTTTTAACATTTTTGACAGTTTTTTAGTGAAATGGTAGGGGTAAGTACCCCCTTACCATTTCACACAGGGGGGGGGCCGGGATCTGGGGGTCCCCTTGTTAAAGGGGGCTTCCAGATTCCGATAAGCCCCCCGCCCGCAGACCCTCACAACCACCGGCCACGGTTGTGAGGATGAGGCCCTTGTCCTCATCAACATGGGGACAAGGTGTTTTGGGGGGCTACCCCAAAGCACCCTCCCAATGTTGAGGGCATGTGGCCTGGTACGGTTCAGGAGGGGGGGGGGCCGCACTCTCGTCCCCCCCTCTTTTCCTGCGGCCTGCCAGGTTGCGTGCTCGGATAAGGGTCTGGTATGGATTTTTAGGGGGACCCCACGCCTTTTTTTTTTTTTTTTTTTGGCGCGGGGTTCCCCTTAAAATCCATACCAGACCTGAAGGGTCTGGTATGGAATTTAGGGGGAACCCCACGTCAATTTTTTTTTAAAATTTTGGCTGGGGTTCCCCTTAATATCCATACCAGACCTGAAGGGCCTTGTATGGAATTTAGGGGGACCCCCACATCATTTTTTTTTTTTTTTTTTGGTTCGGGGTTCCCCTGTGGGGAATTCCCATGCCGTTTTTATCAATGAACTTCTATGTGTATTGTCGGCAATGCAATAGCCGCGGTAGTTTTAAATGTGTTTTTTCCTTCCAAATGTCACTTTGCTGTCAGACTGTTCTAAACACGGGAAACATGCGCCCCTTTACAGGCATACTATAGACACCCCCCAGGTATGAAATTTAAAGGGATATTACACTTTTATTGTTTGACTTTAAGCATTATAAAAATCACTGCTCCTGAAAAAACGGCCGTTTTTAAAACTTTTTTTTGCATTGATTCATGTCCCCTGGGGGAGGACCCGGGTCCCCAAACACTTTTTATGACAATAACTTGCATATTAGCCTTTAAAATTAGCACTTTTGATTATTCATGTTCGTGTCCCATAGACTTTAACGGCGTTCGCGTGTTCGAACGAATTTTTTTCCTGTTCGCATGTTCTGGTGCGAACCGAACAGGGGGGTGTTCGGCTCATCCCTAATCCCCACAACCCTTTGCCCGGTGGTTGTGGGGGTCTGCGGTCGGGGGGCTTATCAGAACCTGGAAGCCCCCTTTAACAAGGGGAACCCCAGATCCCGCCCCCGTGTGAAATGGTAACGGGTACATTGTACTCCTACCATTTCACAAAAAAAGTGTCAAAAATTGTAAAAAACACACAGACACAGCATTGGACAAGTCCTTTATTAAAAAAGAAAAAGAAATTCCAGCGATGTAATCCTTCCTCATCCCGGGATACTGAGAAAGACGCCGCCACGACATGATCCGCCTCCATGGGAGGAGCCCGCTGAATGACGCTAGACCAGCCATGACAGTTCTTAAATAGCTGAGGGCGGGGCCACCTGTGTCATGCACGGGAGACCCCGCCCCCCTCTGATGCAACCGGGAAACGATGCAGGTTACCAGTGACATGTAGGGGTGACCCTGCCCCCTCTGAAGCCACGGAAACCCCTGTAGCATCAGAGGGGGGCGGGGTCACTTGTACATGTCACTTGGTAACCCCGCTGTGTTTCCCTGTTGCGTCAGAGGGGGCGTGGTCATCCGCACACATCACGGGTGGCCCCGCCCTTAGCTTTTTAAGAACTGTCACGGCAGGTCTAGCGTCATTCAGCGGGTTCCTCCCATGGAGGCGGATCGTGACGTGCCAGCGTCTTTCTCCATATCCCGGGATGAGGAAGGATTACATCGCTGGATTTTTTTTCTTTTTTAATAAAGGACTTGCTGTGTCTGTGTGTTTTTTACAATTTTTGACACTTTTTTGTGAAATGGTTATAGTACAATGTACTCGTTACCATTTCACACAGGGGGGGCCGGGATCTGGGGGTCCCCTTGTTAAAGGGGGCTTCCAGATTCCGATAAGCCCCCTGACCGCAGACCCCCACAGCCACCAAGCAAGGGTTGTGGGGATGAGACCCTTGTCCCCATCAACATGGGGACATCCTCCCCATGTTGAGGGCATGTGGCCTAGTACGGTTCAGGAGGGGGGCTGCTCTCTCGTCCCACCTCTTTTCCTGCGGCCTGCCAGGTTGCGTGCTCAGATAAGAGCCTGGTATGGAATTTGGGTGGACCCCACACCATTTTTTTTAAAATTTTGGTTCAGGGTTCCCCTTAATATTCATACCAGACCCAAAGTGCCTGGTAATGCACTGTGGGGGATCCTAGGCCATTTTTATCAATGAACTTTTATGTGTATTGTCGGGACCGACAATTCATTAATAGCCGGCACTAGCGCTAGCACTTTTAAATGACTTTTTTTCCTTTGAAATGTCATTTTGCTTTCAGATTTTTCTAAACATGGGAAACATGCGCCAATTTACAGGCATACTGTAAACACCCCCCAGGTACGAAATTTAAAGGAATATTACATTTTTATTGTTTCACTCTAAGCATTATTAAAATCACTGCTCCCGAAAAAACAAACGTTTTTAAAACTTTTTTTTGCATTGATACATGTCCCCTGGGGCAGGACCCGGGTCTCCAAACACTTTTTATGGCAAAGAACTTGCATATAAGCCTTCAGTGAGAACTTTGGATTTTGCAGGTTCGAGCCCCATGGACTTCCACTATTCCAGCATATGTGATCTGGCAATAGCGCTGCTTTCCATTTGCATTAGCACTGAGTTTCTGAGAGTTGAAGTCTTTCTGGCCTTTTTTGAGAGCTATTTTTTGGCACTGCAGGATAATTTTTTGGCGCTATAGTAAATGACCCCCTATACATTTTACTCGGCTGTCCATGGAATGTACGGTAGGTTGGATTATATTCTGGTGGAACATAGAACCTTGGAGGTAGTAATAGAAATTACAATAGGAATAACAACAGTGTCAGATCATGCTCCAGTGATGATGAAGATGAATCTCCACAAGGAACCCCTTGGGAAAGGCCCATGGAGATTAAACGAAGATTTAATAGAAGATAAGGAAACTGAAGAAGTTATAATAGAAGAAATTGACCAATATTTCTTGGAGAATGAGGCGTCAGAACTATCAAAAGCAACCATATGGGAGGCACATAAGTGATAAGGGGAAAATTGATATCTATTGAGGCAGGAAAAAAGAAAGAGGGAGGAAAAAGAGACACAACAAGAGGAAGAAATATGAAAAATTAATATACAAGTGTACCTAAAAAAGGCTAAGTTGCCAAAAATTCAACCTGAACAATTGACAGAGTTGGAAAAAATGATAACGCAAGACAAAATTAAAATGGCTTTGAAAGAAACCCCTTCAGGTAAAAGTCCAGGGCCAGATGGGTTTAAGTTCAAATACTATAAAAAAATTCAAGATCAATTGATCCCAAAGTTGTGTGTGAATAAGATAGGAGAAGATGAAGAGGTAAGACGAGAGTCATTATTAGCCCACATCACAAAAATACCTAAAGAGGGAAAAGATAAAACCATTTGTTCTACTTATAGGCCTATAGCATTACTAAATGTCGACACAAAGATTCATGCAAACATTTTGGCATTAAGATTAAAAAAACTAATACCATTGTGGATAGACCCTGACCAGACAGGATTTGTTCCGGGCAGAGAAGGAAGGGACAATAGTATAGAAACATTGTTGATGTTACGAAAGATGAAAAACAGCGAATCCCCAGTTCTACTCCTGTTGATTGATGCAGAAAAAGCCTTTGACAGGGTAGACTGGGGATTCGTGATGGATACGCTTCAATACCTGGGATTGGGATCAAAGATTATGCGGTGGATTAAAAATTTATATAACAGGCCCACAGCAATGGTAAAAGTCAATGGGAAATTAGTGTGTTTGAGATGTTCAATGGAACACGACAGGGCTCTTCACTCTCGCAAATCCTATATGTGTTGTCAATGGAACCCTTCTTGGAGACACTGCGAAATAACCCGGATATTAGAGGGGCGAGAATGGTAGAAGTACACAAAATTGCAGCATATGCAGACAACATTGTAATGTATGTGACTAATCCAAGGGTGACCTTGCCAAATATAATTAAAGAAATAAAAGAGTATGGGAAACTCTCAAACTTTAAAATACATCCTATAAAAACAGAAATAATAAATATAGGACTGGGAAAAAATGAAGTACTTGCTCTTTAAAGAGAATTCCCATTTACTTGGGTACGAGGAGAACTAACATGTCTGGGAATTAAATTGACATCAACGAAAAACTATACTTGGCAAATTATATCCCATTACTAAATAAGATTAAAGTGGAATTAAAGAAGAGTGCAATGCAACCAATATCATGGATGGGAAGTAGGGATGAGCCGAACACCCCCCTGTTCGGTTCGCACCAGAACATGCGAACAGGAAAAAAGTTCGCTCGAACACGCGAACACCGTTAAAGTCTATGGGACACGAACATGAATAATCAAAAGTGCTAATTTTAAAGGCTAATATGCAAGTTATTGTCATAAAAAGTGTTTGGGGACCCGGGTCCTGCCCCAGGGGACATGGATCAATGCAAAAAAAAGTTTTAAAAACGGCCGTTTTTTCAGGAGCAGTGATTTTAATAATGCTTAGTGTCAAACAATAAAAGTTTAATATCCCTTTAAATGTAGTACCTGGGGGGTGTCTATAGTATGCCTGTAAAGGGGCGCATGTTTCCTGTGTTTAGAACAGTCTGACAGCAAAATGACATTTCGAAGGAAAAAACATTTAAAACTACCCGCGGCTATTGCATTGCCGACAATACACATAGAAGTTCATTGATAAAAACGGCATGGGAATTCCCCACAGGGAAACCCCGAACCAAAATTAAAAAAACAAAATGATGTGGGAGTCCCCCTAAATTCCATACAAGGCCCTTTAGGTCTGGTATGGATATTAAGGGGAACCCCGGCCAAAAAAAAAAAAAAAAAATGACGTGGGGTTCCCCCTAAATTTCATACCAGACCCTTCAGGTCTGGTATGGATTTTAAGGGGAACCCCGCGCCAAAAAAAAAAAAAAAACGGCGTGGGGCTCCCCAAAAATCCATACCAGACCCTTATCCGAGCACGCAACCTGGCAGGCCGCAGGAAAAGAGGGGGGGACGAGAGTGCGCCCCCCCCTCCTGAACTGTACCAGGCCACATGCCCTCAACATTGGGAGGGTGCTTTGGGGTAGCCCCCCAAAACACCTTGTCCCCATGTTGATGAGGACAAGGGCCTCATCCCCACAACCCTGGCCGGTGGTTGTGGGGGTCTGCGGGCAGGGGGCTTATCGGAATCTGGAAGCCCCCTTTAACAAGGGGACCCCCGGATCCCGCCCCCCCCCCCTGTGTGAAATGGTAAGGGGGTACTTACCCCTACCATTTCACTAAAAAAACTGTCAAAAATGTTAAAAATGACAAGAGACAGTTTTTGACAATTCCTTTATTTAAATGCTTCTTCTTTCTTCTTTCTTCCTTCATCTTCTTCTGGTTCTTCTGGCTCTTCTGGTTCTTCCTCCGGCGTTCTCGTCCAGCATCTCCTCCGCGGCGTCTTCTATCTTCTTCTCCTCGGGCCGCTCCGCACCCATGGCATGAGGGGAGGCTCCCGCTCTTCTCTTCATCTTCTTCTTCATCCTCTTCTCTTCTTCCTTCTTCCTTCTTCTCTTCTTTTTCCTCTTCATTTTCTTCTCCGGGCCGCTCCGCATTCATGCTGTCATGGAGCGAGGCTCCCGCTGTGTGACGGCGTCTCTTCGTCTGACAGCTCTTAAATAAAGGGGGCGGGGCCACCCAGTGACCCCGCCCCCCTCTGACGCACGGTGACTTGACGGGACTTCCCTGTGACGTCACGGGGAATGCCACATTGAAGGCCCGTCATGTCCCGTGCGTCAGAGGGGGGCGGGGTCACCGGGTGGCCCCGCCCCCCGTTATTTAAGAGCCGTCAGAAGAAGAGACGCCGTCACACAGCGGGAGCCTCCCTTCATGACAGCATGAATGCGGAGCGGCCCGGAATAGAAAATGAAGAGGAAAAAGAAGAGAAGAAGGAAGAAGAGAAGAGGATGAAGAAGAAGATGAAGAGAAGAGCGGGAGCCTCCCCTCATGCCATGGGTGCGGAGCGGCCCGAGGAGAAGAAGATAGAAGACGCCGCGGAGGAGATGCTGGACGAGAACGCCGGAGGAAGAACCAGAAGAGCCAGAAGAACCGGAAGAAGATGAAGGAAGAAAGAAGAAAGAAGAAGCATTTAAATAAAGGAATTGTCAAAAACTGTCTCTTGTCATTTTTAACATTTTTGACAGTTTTTTTAGTGAAATGGTAGGGGTAAGTACCCCCTTACCATTTCACACAGGGGGGGGGCCGGGATCTGGGGGTCCCCTTGTTAAAGGGGGCTTCCAGATTCCGATAAGCCCCCCGCCCGCAGACCCCCACAACCACCGGCCACGGTTGTGGGGATGAGGCCCTTGTCCTCATCAACATGGGGACAAGGTGTTTTGGGGGGCTACCCCAAAGCACCCTCCCAATGTTGAGGGCATGTGGCCTGGTACGGTTCAGGAGGGGGGGGGCCGCACTCTCGTCCCCCCCTCTTTTCCTGCGGCCTGCCAGGTTGCGTGCTCGGATAAGGGTCTGGTATGGATTTTTGGGGGGACCCCACGCCGTTTTTTTTTTTTTTGGCGCGGGGTTCCCCTTAAAATCCATACCAGACCTGAAGGGTCTGGTATGGAATTTAGGGGGAACCCCACGTCATTTTTTTTTAAAATTTTGGCCGGGGTTCCCCTTAATATCCATACCAGACCTGAAGGGCCTGGTATGGAATTTAGGGGGACCCCCACATCTTTTTTTTTTTCAATTTTGGTTCGGGGTTTCCCTGTGGGGAATTCCCATGCCGTTTTTTATCAATGAACTTCTATGTGTATTGTTGGCAATGCAATAGCCGCGGGTAGTTTTAAATGGCTTTTTTTCCTTCGAAATGTCATTTTGCTGTCAGACTGTTCTAAACACAGGAAACATGCGCCCCTTTACAGGCATACTATAGACACCCCCAGGTACTAAATTTAAAGGGATATTACACTTTTATTGTTTGACTTTAAGCATTATTAAAATCACTGCTCCTGAAAAAACGGCCGTTTTTAAAACTTTTTTTTGCATTGATCCATGTTCCCTGGGGAAGGACCCAGGTCCCCAAACACTTTTTATGACAATAACTTGCATATTAGCCTTTAAAATTAGCACTTTTGATTTCTCCCATAGACTTTTAAAGGGTGTTCCGTGGCATTCGAATTTGCCGCGAACACCCCAAATTGTTCGGTGTTCGGCGAACTTGCGAACAGCCAATGTTCGAGTCGAACATGAGTTCGACTAGAACTCGAAGCTCATCCCTAATGGGAAGAATAAATATGTTCAAGATGGTGATCCTACCAAAAATAATGTATACATTTCAGATGCTGTCAATAGGTATACCACAGAGTTTTTTTTTTTAAATGATAAAAACAATGATGATAAAATATATTGGGAAAAATAAAAAGCCGAGAATAAAATATGCATTAATTACTAGGAAAAAAAACATGGAGGTTTGTCAGTACCAGATATAAATAGATACTATGGGGGTCATTTACTATAAAGCTGCGGTGCTAATTAGCGATAATTGCCGCTGATTAGTGCTAATTCACTGCAATTTAGCGGTAATTAGCGCTAATTAGCGCTAAAATGGTATTCACTATAGTGCTGGTGAGAAAATACTCCCAAAATCGAATTTACTATATTTCCCTGAAACCAAATAGTGCCCAAACCCTAATGCCCTGTACACACTGTCAGACATTGATCGGACATTCCGACAACAAAATCCATGGATTTTTTCCAACGGATGTTGGCTCAAACTTGTCTTGCATACACACGGTCACACAAAGTTGTTGGAAAATTCGATCGTTCTAAACGCGGTGACGTAAAACACGTACATTGGGACTATAAACAGGGCAGTATCCAATAGCTTTCGTCTCTTAATTTATTCTGAGCATTCGTGGCACTTTGTGCATCGGATTTGTGTACAACGGATTTTGTTGTCGGAAAATTTTATAGCAATCTCTTAAACTTTGTGTGTTGGAAATTCCAATGGAAAATGTGTGATGGAGCCCACACACGGTCGAAATTTCCGACAACAAGGTCCTATCACACATTTTCCGTCTGAAAATCCGACCGTGTGTACAGGGCATTACTCTGCTAAACCCTGGAGTAGTGCACATGGAAATAATGTTTAGAGCATGATATAATTGCCTAAATGGTACTGAAAAATGCGGTATATTATTTAAAGATAATCTGCTTTTAAACTGTGTGAAAAAGTGATTTCTACACTGAAATATCTTTAAAAGTCTGAGAAGTGAAAAAAATCCCATTTTGAAAAACTAGGTGCCAACACAACTGAGCATGCTCAGACCTGAAAATAGTTCTCATTTTAACTCAAGTGTCTTTTTTACCCGGCGCTATAGTAAATACCAAAATGAGAGCTAATTAGAGAGCATTTTTTGGAAGTGAAAATCTGCTCTATTCTAGTCCAATGCAAGTTTCAGCCATTGATTATAATGGAACAATTGTAACTTTCACAAAAAAAACCTTTTAATGTTGAGATGAAATGTATCTTTCTCTGAAATAAATTTTCCTTTGCAACATTGTTGCTATTACATAAATATTTTGTTTTTAAGAATACTAGAATGTGGAATGTTTTGATGTTTTGGTAAAATATATGTTTCTCTGTCACTTTCACTTGTTACTCTCGATCTCACAACAATCTTTACCCCAAACTCACACAGGTGTCTTTACAAACCACAAACAATACCATTTCTGATGCAAATTTAAACTGAATTACAATTTTTTGTGCTTTTTATTATTTCCAAATATTCATAATTTGAGCCCAAAAAATGTGATATGTGTACCAACACCAGAAATCAAAATGTAATTCCCAAAAATTTGAGGGTAATATTCTACTCTCACCCACAAAAAAACACCAAATATCACAGAATAAATCAAGAAGAATAACTCTTGAGTAATGTAATTCCATTACCTGTATGTCCAAAGAAATACAGTATTCATGTGTTTGTATGTGTTTGTATGTGTATTTATGTGTAGTTATGTGTAGGATGTTCTCACATGTGGCAGCTCTGTGGCTTAGAGGTTAGAACTTCTGCTTTGTACCCCTGGATGTCTGGGTTCAAATCCCAAACATGCTGCTTCATGCAAAGAAGTTGTCTTATCACCCAGGTCCTATAACTATGTCTGAATGTAGTATTTATGTGTAGGAGGGTTCCACCACTATTGTAAATCTTTTCCAGATACACTATTTAGCCAAAAGTATTGGGACACCTGCCTTTACACACACATGAAATTTAATGGCAGCCCAGTCTTAGTCCGTATGGTTAAAATTTGATTTGGCCCACCCTTTGCAGCTAGAACAGCTTTTGGGAAGGCTGTCCACAAGGTTTAATGTGTCTATGGGAATGTTTGATCATTCTTCCAGAAGTGCATTTGTGAGGCCAGGCACTGATGTTGGATGAGAAGGCCTGGCTCGCAGTCTCTGCTCTAATTCAGCCAAAGGGTGTTCTATCAGGTTTAGGTCAAGACTCTGTGTAGGCCAGTCAAGTTTCTCCACCCCAAACTCCCTCATCCATGTCTTTATGGACCTTGCTTTGTGCACTGGTGTGCAGTCATGTTGGAACAGGAAGGGGCTTTCCCCAAACTGTTCCCACAAAGTTGGGAGCATGAAATTGTCCAAAATGTCTTGGTATGCTGATGCCTTAAGATTTCCCTTAACTGAAACTAAGAGGCCAAGCCCAACCCCTGAAAAACAACCCCACATCATAATCCCCCCTCCACCAAATCATATGGACCAGTGCACAAAGCAAGGTCCATAAAGACATGGATGAGTGATTTTGGGGTGGAGGAACTTGACTGGCCTGGACAGAGTCCTGACCTCAACAGAACACCTTGGGGATGAATTAGAGAGGAGACTCTAGGTCAGGCCTTCTCGTCCAACATCAGTGCCTGATCTCACAAATGCACTTGGAAGAATGGTCAAACATTCCCATAAACACACTCCTAAACCTTGTGGACAGCCTTCCCAGAAGAGTTGAAGCTGTTATAGCTGCAAAGGGTGGGCCAAATGAGTTTTGAACCTAATACTAATTCTGGGATGCCATTACAGTTCATGTGCATTTAAAGGCAGGCATCCCAATATTTAGGCCAATATATTGTATATTGCTTGTGACACTGAGCATGGCTAAGGACTTAGGGCTGGTTCACACCACAGAGATGCAGAGAACATGTGTGAGGCTGCCTGGTGGCTAAATGGGTAGCAGTTCTGTCTAGCAGCACCTGGGATGTTGGTTCAACTCCCCAACATGCTAATGCTTTTGTTGAAGTTTATATGTTCTCCCTGTGTGGGTTTCTCACTACAATCCAAAGACATGCTGGCGTTTCATTTGACTCCTGTCGAAATAGGTTTTAATGTAAAAAAATTAATTTTGGACTTTATATTGGAAGCCCATTGCAGCCAGGGACTGATGTTAATATTTATTAGCACTAATCATGCCCAGGCCCGGATTTACTCCCTTTGCCGCCCCAAGGCCGGGTCCTTCAATGCCGCCCCCTCCCCCACCCACACACGCACACACACACATACACACATACACACACACCACGTCCTTTATCGATGACTTCTACAATAGATCAATTAAAAACATATCTCCATACATGAAAACACTGAAAATAACTGGCTTTAATTGTACAGACTAAAAATACTTCAGGGTAAGCGCGCGAGGGGTAAGGATTTTTCGCAGGCAATTTTTCAAGGCAATGGGTGGTGTTAGTGCTTCAATCATCCCCGGCACCATGGTTGGTATGGTGTCAGGATGATTGAAACACATTACTTCTATCATTACATTGTAATATAAAATGAAATAGTTCAACTCACCATAATGCAGAATCATTGGGAGCCCTGAGTGTGTCACTTGCCACCATCTCTTGTCACTTGCCACTATGCCTGCCACCAGATGAAGATGTCACTTGCCACGCTGCCTGCCACCAGATGGGGATGTCACTTGTCACGCTGCCTGCCACCAGATGGGGATGTCACTTGCCACCATGCCTGCCACCAGATGGGGATGTCACTTGCCACCATGCCTGCCACCAGATGGGGATGTCACTTGCCACACTGCCTGCCACCAGATGGAGATGTCACTTGCCACCATGCCTGCCACCAGATAGAGATGTCACTTGCCACGCTGCCTGCCACCAGATGGGGATGTCACTTGCCACGCTGCCTGCCACCAGATGGGGATGTCACTTGCCACGCTGCCTGCCACCAGATGGGGATGTCATTTGCCACACTGCCTGCCACCAGATAGAGATGTCACTTGCTACACTGCCTGCCACCAGATGGGGATGTCACTTGCCACGCTGCCTGCCACCAGATGGAGATGTCACTTGCCACGCTGCCTGCCACCAGATGGGGATGTCACTTGCCACCATGCCTGCCACCAGATGGAGATGTCACTTGCCACGCTGCCTGCCACCAGATGGGGATGTCACTTGCCACGCTGCCTGCCACCAGATGGGGATGACACTTGCCACACTGCCTGCCACCAGATAGAGATGTCACTTGCTACACTGCCTGCCACCAGATGGGGATGTCACTTGCCACGCTGCCTGCCACCAGATGGGGATGTCACTTGCCACCATGCCTGCCACCAGATAGAGATGTCACTTGCCACGCTGCCTGCCACCAGATGGGGATGTCACTTGCCACCATGCCTGCCACCAGATAGAGATGTCACTTGCCACACTGCCTGCCACCAGATGGGGATGTCACTTGCCACCATGCCTGTGACATGGACATTCATTGTACTGTTCATTTAAGCACAAGAGAATCCATTTTGTTCTCTCTGTTCAAATGTGTTCTGTAACCTTCACCTAACACACAGACACTTCTCCTACTAAACGCTCTCTACTCCCCCCTCCCTTTCCAAGGTTTTACTTTTGCAATTGTTCTATTCGCTAGTTTTTAATAATATATTTCTATTTGTTAGTTTTTAATAACATATTGCTATTTGTTAGTTTTTAATAACATCTCACACCACCCCTTTCTTATCTATGTATAAAATAACATGTAATAAACTTTTTCACCGAACGGACATTTTAAACACAGTGATTGAGTCCTGTGAATCTGTTCCTGCAGCTGCAGTATTAACTTTGTTTTAGAGTCCCAATCAGAAATCAGTCCTATCAGTCTTGGCGAGTCATAACAGGAGTTTGGCAGAGTCTCCAGAAGGAACCGCGCTTCGATCGGGATCATCGGGAAATGCAGACCTCAAATGCCGGCTAGGTAAGCTGCCCTTAAGCTTGCTATATTTCTGCCTTTTCCTATGTATCCTATCTGTCGGTTCTCAAGGAAACCAGACCACTCTCGGACCTTTCTGGTTGGGTAACGTGTGTGTGTGAATGTGTTTGTGTCCCCCTTCACGGGTTGGACTGTGTGTGGATAGGGAAAATCCTCTGCAGTTCCCTGCGTTGACTCCTTGTGGGCGACCTGGGTCAGAGGCGCATGGTAGGGTCAGATAAAACTCACAGAGAAGAGAAGAGACGAGGAGGGTCTCTTAATGAGTGTTTTGTCTATTGTCATAAACCCCTTCTATCCATGTAGATAAGTGGAGACTATTCTTGTAAATCTGCAGATTTGCTGTACTATTTGTTTTAGAGGCAAGAGGGTATAGGCACAAGTAGAGAAGAGAGAAGACTGGCCAGTCATTATGGGCATTAAATTAATTAAGGGAATGAAGGGAGAGAGGCCTTCAGAAAATGCCCAGCGCAAGATGAGCGCTAGAGAATATATGAACCGAAGGTACGGTTCTGCCTATACTGAGCCCCTAGATAAATGGGTAGACTGGACAAAGGGAACAGCTAAACCTTTAAAATCTGAAGGGACTTTTGATTTAAAAGTATGGCAAACTTTTCTGCACGATTATGGCCCACTACTGTGCAGTGAAGGAACGTGGAGAATAGCTTGCACATGGGAGACAGAAGCTAAAGTAGCAAATCAAACTGGCTTGACGGAGATATTTAATAAAAGTACTGCCCAAATTTACTACGTTTGGCCAGAAGACTCTGTAGAGGAGGACCCCCCACCTTATGTGGCTGCCAGTTTGGCTTTAAGGGGTCCACGCACAAAAGCAAAAGAATTAGATTACATGGAACACACAAAAGATGAGCTATGCAATATAGTGGAGAGCAGAGGTTTAACAGCCCCATATCAACCTACAAAGAGGATTTTGGCTCATATCCTAGAAACAGATGATTGGCATAAATCAAAAGGCACATATGCAAACCTAGATCTCTCTGAACTTAAGGCTTTGGCCAGAGAAAGAGAGATAGAGTCTGAACTTCCAGAGCAAACCATAATTTCCAAATTGTGGCAGCAAGATGAAGAGAGAAGGAAGGGAGATGCCAGCCCTTCTGCCCCTGGCATAGAGAAATCTGTTGCAGTTTATCCTGTCAGAACCCAATTAGTTTTTGAAGGTGATGCTGTTGACAGTAAGTCTCAAATTAAATGGCATGTACCTTTTAGTCCCCAAGATATGAGAGCCATATTAGAGGGATTGGGAGATCCTAGAAAGAATCCAATTGGGTTTGCAAACAAACTTAGTGCTGCACAGGAAGCATATGAGGCTTCTGCTACTGACATTCATCAGCTTCTTATTAAAGCAGTGGGAAGCAACATGTCTGGCTATATACTTAAAGAATGTGGTGTAGACGTCAAAAATCTAGGTAAGATGGTTAGTGGACGGGAGGTTTGTGAGAAATTGAAGGAAAAATTGCCCCAAATATATGGACAAACCAGACATGCTGAATTTATGAATGCTAAGCAAGGGAAAGAGGAAGCAGCAGGGGCTTATTGGAGGCGGTTAAGTGATATGGCTGAGGAAGCAGGCATTAAAATAGAGGAAGAGAAGGCGGGAGAAACTGCAAGTCCATCTACACAACTGGTGAAACAAAGGTTTCTTGATGGTTTAATACCCCAGTTGAAAGAAAAGTTGTTCACAGCAAGGCCTGAGGCAGGCAATATGTCTATTCGAGACGTCCTGCCTATCCTGTTATCCATAGAAAACAGGATTAACCAAAAAGACAGCAAACCCAAGGTAATGTACATGGGGAAGCAGAGAGGAAAAGGAAGAGGAAGAGGCAAAGGCAATTTCAGAAATCATGGCAATCGGGGACCAATTATATGCTACAATTGTGATGGGGAAGGACACATAGCCAAATTCTGCCATCTTCCTGACCGTAGACTAGAAAAGAGCTTAGGGGCCCCTCATGCTGATCCCAGTTCTCTGCCAAAAGCAGTGGATCAGGCATAGGAAAATGGCATGCCAGTATCAATCATGTTAAATAGGGGAGACAATGGTCCCGAGGCCAGAGTAAAAGTATTTTTACAAGAACTCCCTTATCCTGGAGGAGAAACAGAATTAACCTGTTTAATTGATACTGGTGCAAGCCGAAGTGTTTATAATATAGAGGACTTACCTCCAGGATTATTATCTACAAATGTTATCTCTGGTGTTGGCCTAACCGGGACCTCTACTGATTTGGTTGAGTCCAAGCCACTTAAACTCAGGCTAGGACAGCAAACAGAAATTGTCACTAAAGTGTTAGTTTCAGACACAGTTCCTACCAATCTTTTGGGAGCTGACATTTTGAACCAAATTTTAGCAAACATAGACTACACTCCTACAGGAGTCCAAGTGGTCAGTAGTCTATCAGGAGAAGTTTTAAATTCTGCCTGTGGAGTATTTTTAATCCAAGACTCCACTCTGCCATTTTCACCAGAATTGAAAGTGATTCCCGCTGAATTATGGGCCACCAGCAAATATGATGTAGGTCTGCTGGATTGCACCCCAGTCATGATAAAAATTAAACCAGGAGCCCATCTCCCACAGATTAAACAGTACCCACTGAGTATTGCTCAGACTGAGGGGATAAAGGATCAAATCACTCAACTGAAAGCAGCAGGGGTTGTTGTACCAATTAAGTCCCAGGTCAATACACCCCTGTTCCCAATTGCAAAGAAGCCAGACAAGAAGGGTGGGCAGGTGACATATCGCATCGTGCATGATTTGAGAGCCATTAACAATATAATAGAGGCAGATACCCCGATCGTGCCCAACCACCGCACTTTACTAAGTGGAATACCTGCCTCCAGCACCTGCTTTACAGTGATTGATCTTGCAAATGCTTTCTTTTCGGTGCCCCTGCACCCAGATTGCTGGCACCTTTTTTCATTTACCCATGATGCCCAAAAGCTAGCATGGACAAGATTGCCCCAAGGCTGTGTGAGAAGCCCCTCTGAATATAATACTGCGTTAAAGCAAGTATTGGACCAATGGTCCCCCTTACACCCAAACACAGTTTTGCTTCAGTACATAGACGATTTGCTTATTTGTTCTGATACAAAGGACATTTGTAGCAGAGAAACAGTAAGCCTTCTCCTGTTTCTCTATAACAGTAACAACAAAGTTAGCAAAGATAAGCTACAATACTGCCAAGAGAAAGTGATCTTCCTGGGTCACTGCATTTCACATGGAATCCGTCACCTAACCCCAGATCGAGTTAAAACTCTACAAAACTTTGAAAAACCAAGAAATGTCCGGCAACTACGTGCCTTCCTGGGGTTAGTGGGATATTGTAGGGACTGGATTCCAAATGCATCAGAACTTATGGCTCCTCTATATGAGGCTACCACTAGAAACCCTTTCAAACTCACATGGGACAATGAATTGCAGATGAAGGAGCTTATTAAAATTTTGTCTGAAGCTCCCGCCATTGGACTTCCTGACTATACTAAGACTTTCTCGTTGTTCTGTCATGAAGTCAATGGATTTGCTGCAGGTGTACTCACCCAGCTACATGGAGACAAACAGAGGCCTGTGATGTATGTATCAGCCTCATTAGACCCTGTCATCAAAGGCTCCCCCAGTTGTATGCGAGCCATAGCAGCCTGCATTTTGCTGCTAGACAAAGTAACTGAGCTTGTACTAGATTCTGCTCTGATCCTGTATGTGCCACATGCAGTACAGGAAATCATGAATCAAGTAAATACTAGACATGTGTCTGCCAATAGATTTGACAAGTACCAGTCTGCTCTTTTTGCTCCATCGAATTTAACAATCAAACGATGTGTTACTTTAAATCCGGCTACTCTTCTTCCTATAATTGATGAGGAAGATGCAACAAATGGTACTGATGTAGAACCTGAGAGTTTTTCTCATGATTGTATGGCTCTTATGGAGGTAGAAAGGGCCTCTGTCACACCAGCAAAAGATGAGCCCTAATCAGATTGTGACACACACTTATTCGTAGATGGTTCCAGATTTTACACTGATGATGGTCAGCCACACACAGGGTTTGCTGTAACCACTACAGACACCATTTTACATCAGGAAGCATTGAAACCCCAGATGTCAGCACAGGAAGCTGAGTTGTATGCTGTAGTCAAAGCATGTCATCTCCTAGAAAATCACAGGGGAAATGTTTACACTGACAGCAGATATGCATTTGGAATAGCCCACGATTTTGGGCCTATCTGGAAAGCACGGCACTTTCTGACTAGTGCAGGGAAGCCAGTGAGACATGCAAAACTCATAGAGCGGCTATTTGAGGCCTTTCAGAAACCAGCAGAAGTTGCCATCTTGAAGGTAAAAGGGCATGCAAGGGGAAGTGACATGACAGCCAGAGGAAATGCTTTAGCGGACCAAGCGGCAAAGGATGCTGCCCTTATGGCATTTGGAGTCACACCCACTGTAGGGGTCGCCCAGGTAGCGGGGACAGATTCCCCTCATCAAGAGCAGTGGGATGTAGAAACTCTAATTCAGTTGCAGAACCAGGCCCCTGATGAAGAGAAGGATACGTGGATCAAATGTAATGCTACCCAAAATCAGCAGGGCCTGTGGAGCGCTGACAACAGGTGGTGTCTACCCAGGAGTTTGTACCCAGTTTTAGCACAGCTGGCACATGGCGTCAGTCATCTTGCTAAGGGCGCGATGGTGGCACTTACTGACTGCTATTGGATAGCACCTGGATTTAGTGCATTTGCAGCCAGGTTTTGTGCTTCATGTCTCACTTGTGCTCTGTACAATGCAGGGAGGCCTGTTCATGTTCCCCAAAGGCATTCTCCAAAGCCAGATTTCCCTTTCCAAAGAATTCAAATAGACTACATTCAGATGCCCAGAATAGGCACCTATGAGTTTGCTTTAGTGTGTGTTGACATGTTTTCAGGTTGGCCCGAGAGCTGGCCAGTAGCCAAAGCAAATGCAAAAACAACAGCAAAGAAAATTTTGAATGAAATAGTTTGTAGATATGGAGTTCCTGAAACTATTGAGAGTGACAGAGGAACCCATTTTACTGGGGAAGTAATGAAAGAGGTAATGGAAGCACTTCACATACAGCAAGCTTTCCATACACCTTATCATCCACAAAGTAGTGGTAAAGTTGAGAGACTTAATGGAATTTTGAAAAACAGATGTGCAAAAATTAAAGCAGATACAGGAAAAGGATGGGTGGAAGCTTTGCCATTAGCCCTATATTCTGTACGAACTACCCCTAAACAACCACATGGGCTGTCCCCCTATGAGATTTTATTTGGAGGGCCACCCAAAACAGGGCTATATTTTCCCCAACAGTTGCAGGCTTCTCACTCTAATCTGTTAGAATATGTTCAGATTTTGCAAAGAACATTGAATAAAATACATGAAGGTGTTTATAAATCTATCCCCGACCCAGATTCTGTTTCAGGTATTCACAGAATCCAACCAGGTGACTGGGTGGTTGACGGACCACATTTGGTGCTTTTGACAACCAGTTCTGCTGTCAAGTTGGAAGGAAAGCCCACCTGGATTCACACCAGTCACTGCAAGAAAATCCTGAAGTGATGATATCCTTTGAAAAAAAGATGATAATGTTTCTTTTCTTTTTGTTGTTTGTGAGAACTGAGACATGGAAAAATAACCCTTTCATCCAAATATTAAAATTGTATGCAACCCATAGCAACGCTAGTAACTGCTGGGTGTGTTCTCACTTACATCCCCATACAGGAACAATACCCATGATAGCAATGCCTCTCAATTTCACTGATTTAAACAGGACCAGAATAAATGGCTCATACATAGTCTCCACAGCTAATGAGCACAGATCAGTAACTTTGATGGTTTCGAAACAGATAAACACTCCACAGATTTGTTTAAACATTACATGCCCGTTTAACACTAAATGTAGACGGTTGGGCAATTCAGATTGCACTGGAGCAAAAATTACAGTTTATGGAGGAAACTATGGTCAATATTATTATATCCCAGATCCAGAACTAAATAGAACCCTTTATAGTACAAATTGCTCACAGTTCCCAATATGTGAAAATATTGGTTTCCTGAGATTCCATGTTATTGCTTCCAGTTTTTTAGGAGCAGGCATACCGTCCATACGTAGAGGGTTATATTATATATGTGGAAATAAAGCTTACGCCTGGATTCCTACTAATGTTACAGGTACATGTTACATTGGGAAGTTAGTACCTGCTTTGGCTGTTCGCAAAGATACAGTGCGACCAGATCAAAGTCCAGAATACCCTTTAGTGTTCAAAAGAGAGCTGTTCACTGAAGGTGACATGGCATGGTCATGGTTCCCTTCCTGGACAGGATGGGGAATTGAAGCAATGAAAAGACTAAATAATTACACTAGAATTGTAGATGAGATTATTAACCTTACTACCACTGATATAGGTTTATTAAATGAAGAAATGGCTCAGCTTAAAAAAGTAGTATTAGAGCACAGATTAATGCTAAATTATCTCACTGCAGCTCAAGGTGGGATGTGTAAGATATTTCGCACTGACTGTTGTATATACATTTCTGATAATGAGGACATTATTAAAGGGCATCTTGCTAAGATAAGAGAACTACAGAATAAGGCCAGAGATATTGCTAAAGATGGATGGAACCCCTTTCAGGGTTTAGGAGGTTTTGGTGATTTTTTATATAGCATAGCAACATGGTTACAGAAACTAGGCGCTTACATTGTGATGTTCCTATTTCTCATGTTTGTTATTTACTTCCTCATCAGGCTATGCCTCTGTGTGACTACCCGCTGTACCAACAAATGTACCACCAGCCCTGATGAACCCATTATTGTGAGAAAGCTAGGAGAGAGCTGAACAGGACGCCGTCTCTCTGCGCCAATGTAACAGGAGTTACCAGCAATCGGCTGAACGTAACGCGGAGAAGAATGGTGTCAAATAAACAAAAGGGGGGAAATGACATGGACATTCATTGTACTGTTCATTTAAGCACAAGAGAATCCATTTTGTTCTCTCTGTTCAAATGTGTTCTGTAACCTTCACCTAACACACAGACACTTCTCCTACTAAACGCTCTCTACTCCCCCCTCCCTTTCCAAGGTTTTACTTTTGCAATTGTTCTATTCGCTAGTTTTTAATAATATATTTCTATTTGTTAGTTTTTAATAACATATTGCTATTTGTTAGTTTTTAATAACATCTCACACCACCCCTTTCTTATCTATGTATAAAATAACATGTAATAAACTTTTTCACCGAACGGACATTTTAAACACAGTGATTGAGTCCTGTGAATCTGTTCCTGCAGCTGCAGTATTAACTTTGTTTTAGAGTCCCAATCAGAAATCAGTCATATCACCTGCCACCAGATAGAGATGTCACTTGCCACACTGCCTGCCACCAGATAGAGATGTCACTTGCTACATTGCCTGCCACCAGATGGGGATGTCACTTGCCACGCTGCCTGCCACCAGATGGGGATGTCACTTGCCACGCTGCCTGCCACCAGATGGGGATGTCACTTGCCACGCTGCCTGCCACCAGATGGAGATGTCACTTGCTACACTGCCTGCCACCAGATGGAGATGTCACTTGCCACCAGATGGAGATGTCACTTGCCACCAGATGGGGATGTCACTTGCCACCAGATGGAGATGTCACTTGCCACCAGATGGGGATGTCACTTGCCACCAGATGGAGATGTCACTTGCCAACAGATGGGGATGTCACTTGCCACCAGGTGGGGATGTCACTTGCCACCAGATGGGGATGTCCCTTGCCAATGTTGCCATGCTGCCTGCCATCAGGAGGAGGGCGGAACAGCGGTGCGGGCAATAGGAGATGTCATCTTTCTCCCTCGCCGCCGCACCGCTGACACTTCTAGCTAATCTCAATTTTTTTTAAAATGGCGCCGAGCGGCGCAATCACGCTACCGTGCATGCGCCGCCCGGCCGAGCGCTTACGAGCTTTCCCGAGCCGGGCCGGCTTCGGAACGGCGCATGCGCAGTTGCGTGGTTGGCTCGCGGCCATTTTTTCTATGGGCACTGGTGCCCATAATAGACTTTGATGGCAGCACGAAAGGGGGGGCGGCCGCGAAGTCGCTGCAGGAGCGGCGCCGCCCCTACACCACTGCCGCCCAGAGGCCTGGCCTCGGTGGCCTTGTGGCTAATCCGGCCCTGATCATGCCCAGGGACTTGGACTTTTAAAATTTTAGGGCTTACACTGCACAGGTACATATGCTTAGAAAACTGTTGCTTTGTTTATGTGGAAGTGCAAACGGATTTCGATCTTTGGCCTGTAGTTGGAGAATTGATGCACATAGCCAAGGGCTAACACAGTTGCGAATAGTATTATGTGTTATATAGAAGGCACAAAGCGCTGTGATGATTAATACCTAATAAAAATCATATCAAAAAAGTGAGGCTGCTATCAAAAAATGTGTTCAGGGTCACTAAAACAATACATGTATAAAATGTGTTTGAAGCGCTTCACCAAGTGATAAAATTCATCTAAAATCAGCTTATAGTTACTGGTAAACTAAGATCATTCCAGCAGCGATAAAAAAGTCTATAAACTAGTGACACCATGTGCATAAATAAATACAAATAAATAAATAATTATTAGTGTGTTAAATGTGAAATCGCTCCTAATCTTTTACCAAAGAAGCATGAAATAAATAAATCAAATACCAAATTCACATAAAGAATTAGCAAAGATATTTCACTTTTAGTCCCAATATCAAAGTTTTTGTGTAACGATAAAGGCTTGGATCTAGTACATTTTGCTTTAAAAAGGAAACAAAGGAAATTAAGCATGATTAACCAGCAAATTGCTGAATGCAAGATCACATTAGATCCGTTTAAAGAGACAGCACCTTTTTCGTCATTAACTAAACAACTCAATAAAGTTTTAGAACAGAAAGATATTGAATTGAAACAAAGGAAGAAGAGAAAATATCTAAGAGATGCCAATGACCACCAGTTAGAACAGGTTTTTAATTGGCAAATCAATGCTAAACAATAGGGATGAGCTGAACACCCCCCGGTTCGGTTCGCACCAGAACCCGCGAACGGACCGAAAGTTTGCACGAACGTTAGAACCCCATTGACGTCTATGGGACTCGAACGTTCGAAATCAAAAGTGCTCATTTTAAAGGCTAATTTGCATGGTATTGTCCTAAAAAGGGTTTGGGGACCCGGGTCCTACCCCAGGGGACATGTATCAATGCAAAAAAAACTTTTAAAAACGGCCGTTTTTTCGGGAGCAGTGATTTTAATGATGCTTAACCACTTCAGCCCCGGAAGGATTTACCCCCTTCCTGACCAGAGCACTTTTTACAATTCGGCACTGCGTCGCTTTAACTGCTAATTGCGCGGTCATGCAATGCTCTACCCAAACGAAATTTGCGTCCTTTTCTTCCCACAAATAGAGCTTTCTTTTGATGATATTTGATCACCTCTGCCGTTTTTATTTTTTGCGCTATAAACGGAAAAAGACTGAAAATTTTGAAAAAAAATGATATTTTCTACTTTTTGTTATAAAAAAAATCCAATAAACTAAATTTTAGTCATACATTTAGGCCAAAATGTATTCGGCCACATGTCTTTGGTAAAAAAAATGTCAATAAGCGTATATTTATTGGTTTGCGCAAAAGTTATAGCGTCTACAAACTAGGGTACATTTTCTGGAATTTACACAGCTTTTAGTTTCTGACTGCCTATGTCATTTCTTGAGGTGCTAAAATGGCAGGGCAGTACAAAACCCCCCCAAATGACCCCATTTTGGAAAGTAGACACCCCAAGGAAATTGCTGAGAGGCATGTTGAGCCCATTGAATATTTATTTTTTTTGTCCCAAGTGATTGAATAATGACAAAAAAAAGAAAAAAAAAAAATTACAAAAAGTTGTCACTAAATGATATATTGCTCACACAGGCCATGGGCATATGTGGAATTGCACCCCAAAATACATTCAGCTGCTTCTCCTGAGTACGGGGATACCACATGTGTGGCACTTTTTGGGAGCCTAGCCGCGTACGGGGCCCCGAAAACCCAGCACCACCTTCAGGATTTCTAAGGGCATACATTTTTGATTTTACTCCTCACTACCTATCACAGTTTTGAAGGCCATAAAATGCCAAGATGGCACAAAACCCCCCCAAATGACCCCATTTTAGAAAGTAGACACCCCAAGCTATTTGCTGAGAGGCATGGTGAGTATTTTGCAGCTGTCATTTGTTTTTGAAAATGAAGAAAGACCAGAAAAAAAAATTTTTTTTTTCTTTTTTCAATTTTCAAAACTTTGTGACAAAAAGTGAGGTCTGCAAAATACTCACTATACCTCTCAGCAAATAGCTTGGGGTGTCTACTTTCCAAAATGGGGTAATTTGGGGGGGGGGTTTGTGCCACCTGGGCATTCCATGGCCTCCGAAACTGTGATAGGTAGTGAGGAGTGAAATCAAAAATTTACGGCCTTAGAAAGCCTGAAGGCGGTGCTTGGTTTTCGGGGTCCCGTGCGCGGCTAGGCTCCCAAAAAGTCCCACACATGTGGTATCCCCGTACTCAGGAGAAGCAACAGAATTTATTTTGGGGTGTAATTTCACATATTCCCATGGCATGTTTGAGCAATATAACATTTAGTGACAACTTTGTGCAAAAAAAAAAAAAAATTGTCTCTTTCCCGCAACTTGTGTCACAATATAAAATATTCCATGGACTCGACATGCCTCTCAGCAAATAGCTTGGGGTGTCTACTTTCCAAAATGGGGTCATTTGGGGGGGGTTTGAACTGTCCTGGCATTTTATGCACAACATTTAGAAGCTTATGTCACACATCACCCACTCTTCTAACCACTTGAAGACAAAGCCCTTTCTGACACTTTTTGATTACATGAAAAAATTATTTTTTTTTGCAAGAAAATTACTTTGAACCCCCAAACATTATATATTATTTTAAAGCAATTGCCCTACAGATTAAAATGGTGGGTGTTTCATTTTTTTTTTCACACAGTATTTGCGCATCGATTTTCAAACGCATTTTTTGGGGAAAAAACACACTTTTTTAAATTTTAATGCACTAAAACACACTATATTGCCCAAATGTTTGATGAAATAAAAAAGATGATCTTAGGCCGAGTACATGGATACCAAACATGACATGCTTTAAAATTGCGCACAAACGTGCAGTGGCAACAAAATTACTACATTTTTAAAAGCCTTTAAAAGCCTTTACAGGTTACCACTTTAGATTTACAGAGGAGGTCTACTGCTAAAATTACTGCCCTCGATCTGACCTTCGCGGTGATACCTCACATGCATGGTGCAATTGCTGTTTACGTTTGACGCCAGACCGCCGCTTGCGTTCGCCTTAGCGCGAGAGCAGGGGGCGACAGGGGTGCTTTTTTTTCTTTATTTTTTTTCTTTATTTTTTTTTGCTTTTTTATCTTATTTTTAAACTGTTCCTTTCATTTTTTTTTTTTAAATCATTTTTATTGTTATCTCAGGGAATGTAAATATCCCCTATGATAGCAATAGGTAGTGACAGGTACTCTTTTTTGAAAAAATTGGGGTCTATTAGACCCTAGATCTCTCCTCTGCCCTCAAAGCATCTGACCACACCAAGATCAAGATGATAAAATGCTTCCCCAATTTCCCAATGGCGCTATTTACATCCGGCGAAATCTAAGTCATAAAATGCTCGTAGCTTCCGGTTTCTTAGGCCATAGAGATGTTTGGAGCCACTCTGGTCTCTGATCAGCTCTATGGTCAGCTGGCTGAATCACCGGCTGCATTCTCAGGTTCCCTGTTGAGACAGGAGAGCCAGAGAAAAACACGGAAGACGGTGGGGGGGGGGGCATTCCCTCCCACTGCTTGTAAAAGCAGTCTAGAGGCTAATTAGCCGCTAGGATTGCTTTTACATGAAAGCCGACTGCTGGCTAAAAAGAATGATACCAAGATGATACCTAAACCTGCAGGCATCATTCTGGTATAACCACTCAAAGTCGTGAATGGCGTACCTGAAGACAAAAAAATGGTTAACAATAAAGCACAGTAAACGGTAAAGTATAAATAATTACATACCTGAAAAACAAACATGATAAAACATAATAACAATAACAATAACAATAAAACATTGCAGAATAGAATACAGTAAAAAAGAGCAGAACAATAGAGAGAGAATAGAGAGAGAGAGAACAATAAAACGACAACTATTTTTTTTAATTTTTGTTTGTGTTTTTTTTTTTTTTTACACTTTTTTTTTGTAACTGTAACTTTTATAACTGTAACCGGTTCCAGGTTCGAGTCTCTCAAAATGCGGTGGCATCTTGGGAGACCCTGTGAAAGTGTGCCTAGTCTGTGCAATGCTGTACGCTACGCTAATACTCAACTAGTGCATGGTAGCGTTCAAAACATTCACCAAGTGTTACTGCAGTGCTGGTTTGACTACGACCGGGGTGTACTACGCCGCTGGTGCTTGCCAGTTCACCAAAACGCTACAAAGAAAAGTGTCGGTGATCGATCGATACTGCACTTGGGTGGGCTGGACTGGGCTGGGCCGGGCGGAGGGGCAAAACGCAGGTGCTAGCAGGTATCTGGGCTGATCCCGCTAACACTGCGTTTTTGGGAACCCTAAACTGCTGGGGACGCTAGTATAGATCTGATCGGATCAGATATTGATGCGTTCAGATACTATACCACTAAGGGAGGTGTACGGTGCGTGTACGGTGCGTGCGTGGGTGTTCGCGGTACTGGCGCTAATCTGACGCTGCCTAGGGCGACGCATATCACCGCCGGGCGATCAGGGGGCTAAACCTTTATTCGGTAATAAACGGCGGGTGCCCTGACACTATAAAAAATAAACGAACTAACCAGCGTCACCCGTAACGGTTATACGGTGATCAGTGGTGAAAGGGTTAACTAGGGGGCCATCAAGGGGTTAAAACATTTATTAGATAGTATATGGGGGTCCCTGTCGCTATAAAACGCTGACGGCGAACCTAAATATTTACGTCCCTAACTAGCGTCACCAGCGACACTAATACAGCGATCAGAAAAATGATCGCTTAGCGACACTGGCGACAGGGGGTGATCAAGGGGTTAAAACTTTATTAGGGGGGTAAGGGGGGTACCCTAAACCTACAGGGGGCTAAACCTTTATTCGGTAATAAACGGCGGTTGCCCTGACACTATAAAAAATAAACGAACTAACCAGCGTCACCCGTAACAGTTATACGGTGATCAGTGGTGAAAGGGTTAACTAGGGGGCCATCAAGGGGTTAAAACATTTATTAGGTAGTATATGGGGGTCCCTGTCGCTAAAAAACACTGACGGCGAACCTAAATATTTACGTCCCTAACTACCGTCACCAGCGACACTAATACAGCGATCAGAAAAATGATCGCTTAGCGACACTGGTGAGGAGGGGTGATCAAGGGGTTAAAACTTTATTAGGGGGGGTAAGGGGGGTACCCTAGACCTACAGGGGGGTAATACTAACTGTCCCACCACTGCTAACTGTCACAAACTGACACTATGCAGTAATCAGGAAAAAAAAAAAAAAAACCTGCTTGGTGTCAGTTTGTGACAGGGGGGGGGGTGATTGGGGGGGGATCGGGGGGCGATCGGGGGTGTAATATATGCCTGGCATGTTCTACTGTGTTGTGTGTGAGTGTTGTGCACTTACATGTCATCTCTCCTCGGCGCTGGAACGGAAACTGCCAGACCGAGGAGAGATGACATCACATCCTCTGCCTCTGTGTACTATACAGAGGCAGGGGATGTTTGTCATTGGCTGGGAGCGATCGCGAGGGGGGGGCCACGATCGGATGGCCTCCCCCTCGTCTGTCATCGCTCCCAACCAAATGCCGACCGCAGCTGGCACCAGGGGGGGGGGTCCGATCGGACCCCCCACCCGCGGGAAGGCAATCACGTTTCAGGTACGTGATTTTGCCTGCCCGTGCCGCTCTGCTCACGTATATAGGCGTGAGGCGGTCGGCAAGTGGTTAAAGTAAAAAAAAAAAAGTGAAATATTCCTTTAAATATCGTACCTGGGGGGTGTCTATAGTATGCCTGTAAAGTGACGCGTGTTTCCCATGTTTAGAACAGTCCCTGCACCAAATGTCATTTTTAAAGGAAAAAATCTCATTTAAAACTGCTTGCGGGTTTAATGTCATGTCGGGTCATGGCAATATGGATGAAAATCAGTGAGACAAACAGCATGGGTACCCCCCAGTCCATTACCAGGCCCTTTGGGTCTTGTATGGATATTAAGGGGAACCCCGCACCCAAATTAAAATAAGGAAAGGTGTGGGGCCACCAGGCCCTATATACTCTGAACAGCAGTATACAGGCGGTGCAAACAAGACAGGGACTGTAGGTTTGTTCTTAAGTAGAATCTCTTTGTAATTTTGAACATTTTTAACGTGTTTAGCTCCAGCCAAAAAATCTTTTCTAAGCTTTTTGGAAAACATAGGGAAGGGTTATCACCCCTGTGACATTTGTTTTGCTGTCTTTCCTCCTCTTCAGAAGATTTCACCTCACTTTTTTGTCCCAATGAAAAATGTTTTTTGAAAATTTGGGTTTTTTTGTGGAACAAGGATTGGAAAGCATCAGTGGAAAGGAGAAATTGTTTTCCCATATTAACTCTTACAGGAGAGAATTTCCCTTCCTAGGGGTAGATTTCATCTCACTTCCTGTTGTCTCCTTCCGTTTGTAAGTAGGAGTCGTTTGTAAGTTAGATGTTTGAAAGTAGGGTCCTGCCCTATATACTCAGCAGAAATTTGGGCCTTAGGTGTTGCTGTGGCCACAACACTGTAAGCCCTCACAGAGCCCTGCTGTGAAATATTAGATCAAGAATTGTAATTACATGCCCCTGTTGAACAGGAGCTGAAAAATTAGGCCTTAGGCACTGGTGCTGGTGCCACAACACTGCAACCCCTCACAGACACTCTAGTTGGAATGCAGGAACGAGCCCTGCTGCAAAGTATTGCTTCAAAAATTGTAATTACACGCCCCTGTTAGACAGGGGCAGAAAAATTGGGCCTTAGGCACTGGTGCTGGTGCCACAACATTGCAACCCCTCACAGACACTCTAGTTGGAACGCAGGAACGAGCCCTGCTGCAAAGTATTGCATCAAAAATTGTAATTACACGCCCCTGTTAGACAGGGGCAGAAAAATTGGGCCTTAGGCACTGGTGCTGGTGCCACAACACTGCAACCCCTCACAGACACTCTAGTTGGAATGCAGAAACGAGCCCTGCGGCAAAGTATTGCATCAAAAATTGTAATTACACGCCCCTGTTAGACAGGGGCAGAAAAAATGGGCCTTAGGCACTGGTGCTGGTGCCACAACACTGCAACCCCTCACAGACACTCTAGTTGGAATGCAGGAACGAGCCCTGCTGCAAAGTATTACATCAAAAATTGTAATTACACGCCCCTGTTAAACAGGGGCTGAAAAATTGTGCCTTAGGCACTGGTGGTGGCGCCCAGAACCAAAAATGTTCTTACAAGCTATCAGCGTGATGATTGAGGAGGAAGAGGATAATTACTCAGGGATAGTCACTCAGCATCAGCATAGGCAGTCTTTGAAGGGATCTGAGATTTCAAAAAAAATTATTCGGTTACATCAGCATCAGGTGCTTGGTAGCTGGTGGTGATCCAAGACTGATTCATTTTTATGAAGGTCAGCCGATCGACCGAGTCGGTGGACAGACGCACCCTGTGATCGGTTACCACGCCTCCATCAGCACTGAATGTGCGTTCCGAAAGAACGCTGGATGCAGGACAGGCCAGTAGCTCAATTGCATACTGTGCAAGCTCTGGCCAGTGATCCATCCTCAAGACCCAGTAACCCAGAGGATTTTCGGTGGGAAAGGTGTCCAAGTCTGATCTTGCCCCTAGGTATTCCTGCACCATGTAAAACAGACGCTGGCGATGGTTGCTGGAACCGATCATACCTTGGGGCTGCGGACCAAAAAATTGTCTGAACGCATCGGTCAGACGGCCACCTTCTCCACCGCTCCTTCTTTGACTGACCGAAGCCTCAGCAACACGTTGTCCAGAAACAGGAGTTTGTAACCTCCCAGTCTCTGGGAACGCGTTGCACAGACCTTTCTGGAAGGCCTCCCGAAGATGTTTCATCCTCTGCTCCCTCTGCGATGGCAAGATAAGGTCCGCAACCTTACCCTTGTAACGTGGATTAAGGAGGGTTGACAGCCAGTATTGGTCCTTCTCTTTGATACCACGAATACGAGGATCCTTACGCAGGCTTTGCAGGATCAGGGAGGCCATGCAGCGTAGGTTTGCTGAGGCATTCGGTCCGGAGTCCTCTGGGTCACTAAGGACAACAACGTCCGCAGCCACCTCCTCCCAGCCACGTACAAGTCCATGTGTTCCTTGGGACTGATCCCTTAAAGACTGCTGCTGATGCTGAGTGCCAGGCTCCACCTCCATACTGACACAATCTTCCTCCTCCTCCTCCTCCTCCTCCTCCTCTTCCTGTGTGATCGGCGGGCACGCAGGAACACTGTCTGGATAAAGGGGGCCTTGAGAGCTAAGGAAGTCCTCCTCTTCCTGCCTCTGTTCTGCCTCAAGTGCCCTGTCCATTATTCCACGCAGCGTGTGCTCCAACAGGTGGACAAGGGGGAGAGTGTCACTGATGCATGCACTGTCAGTGCTCACCATCCTCGTGGCCTCCTCGAATGGTGACAGGACAGTGCATGCATCCCTGATCCGGGCCCACTGGCGTGGGGAAAAAAAAACAAGCTCCCCTGACCCTGTCCTGGTGCCATAGTCGCACAGGTACTCATTGATGGCCCTCTGCTGCGTGTGCAGCCGCTGCAGCATGGCCAACATTAAGTTCCACCTGGTGGGCATGTCACAGATTAGGTGGTTCTTGGGCAGGTTAAACTCCTTTTGGAGGTCCGTCAGCCGAGCACTGGCATTATATGACTGGCGGAAATGCACACAGACTTTCCTGGCCTGCCTCAGGACATCCTGTAAGCCCGGGTACCTGCCCAAGAACCGCTGCACCATCAAGTTAAGGACGTGAGCCAAACAGGGCACATGGGTCATTTGTCCCTGTCGGAGGGCAGAGAGGAGGTTGGTGCCATTGTCGCAAACCACCATTCCTGCCTTAAGTTGGCGTGGTGTCAACCACCTCTGAACCTGCCCCTGCAGAGCTGACAGAACCTCTGCCCCAGTGTGGCTCCTGTCCCCCAAGCACACCAGCTCAAGCACCGCATGGCATCTTTTGGCCTGCGTACTTGCGTAGCCCCTTGAACGCCTACGGAGCACCGCTGGTTCCGAGGAAGAGGCCATGGAGGAAGAAGAAGAGGAGGGGGTGGAGGAGAGAGGTGTGTTACAATCAGCATTTTAGAGGCGTGGTGGCGGAACAACCTCCAACACTACTGCACCTTGTCCTGCATCCTTCCCAGCTGCCAGCAGAGTCACCCAATGCGCCGTGAAACTTAGGTAATGTCCCTGTCCATGCCTGCTGGACCATGAGTCAGCGGTAATATGCACCTTACCGCTGACCGCCCTGTCCAGCGAGGCATGGACATTGCCTTCCACATGCCGGTAGAGAGCCGGAATCGCCTTCCGTGAGAAAAAGTGGCGTTTGGGTACCTGCCACTGAGGAACCGCACATTCCACAAACTCACAGAAGGGGGCAGCCGATCGACCGAGTCGGTGGACAGACGCACCCTGTGATCGGTTACCACGCCTCCATCAGCACTGAATGTGCGTTCCGAAAGAACGCTGGATGCAGGACAGGCCAGTAGCTCAATTGCATACTGTGCAAGCTCTGGCCAGTGATCCATCCTCAAGACCCAGTAACCCAGAGGATTTTCGGTGGGAAAGGTGTCCAAGTCTGATCTTGCCCCTAGGTATTCCTGCACCATGTAAAACAGACGCTGGCGATGGTTGCTGGAACCGATCATACCTTGGGGCTGCGGACCAAAAAATTGTCTGAACGCATCGGTCAGACGGCCACCTTCTCCACCGCTCCTTCTTTGACTGACCGAAGCCTCAGCAACACGTTGTCCAGAAACAGGAGTTTGTAACCTCCCAGTCTCTGGGAACGCGTTGCACAGACCTTTCTGGAAGGCCTCCCGAAGATGTTTCATCCTCTGCTCCCTCTGCGATGGCAAGATAAGGTCCGCAACCTTACCCTTGTAACGTGGATTAAGGAGGGTTGACAGCCAGTATTGGTCCTTCTCCTTGATACCACGAATACGAGGATCCTTACGCAGGCTTTGCAGGATCAGGGAGGCCATGCAGCGTAGGTTTGCTGAGGCATTCGGTCCGGAGTCCTCTGGGTCACTAAGGACAACAACGTCCGCAGCCACCTCCTCCCAGCCACGTACAAGTCCATGTGTTCCTTGGGACTGATCCCTTAAAGACTGCTGCTGATGCTGAGTGCCAGGCTCCACCTCCATACTGACACAATCTTCCTCCTCCTCCTCCTCCTCCTCCTCCTCTTCCTGTGTGATCGGCGGGCACGCAGGAACACTGTCTGGATAAAGGGGGCCTTGAGAGCTAAGGAAGTCCTCCTCTTCCTGCCTCTGTTCTGCCTCAAGTGCCCTGTCCATTATTCCACGCAGCGTGTGCTCCAACAGGTGGACAAGGGGGAGAGTGTCACTGATGCATGCACTGTCAGTGCTCACCATCCTCGTGGCCTCCTCGAATGGTGACAGGACAGTGCATGCATCCCTGATCCGGGCCCACTGGCGTGGGGAAAAAAAAACAAGCTCCCCTGACCCTGTCCTGGTGCCATAGTCGCACAGGTACTCATTGATGGCCCTCTGCTGCGTGTGCAGCCGCTGCAGCATGGCCAACATTAAGTTCCACCTGGTGGGCATGTCACAGATTAGGTGGTTCTTGGGCAGGTTAAACTCCTTTTGGAGGTCCGTCAGCCGAGCACTGGCATTATATGACTGGCGGAAATGCACACAGACTTTCCTGGCCTGCCTCAGGACATCCTGTAAGCCCGGGTACCTGCCCAAGAACCGCTGCACCATCAAGTTAAGGACGTGAGCCAAACAGGGCACATGGGTCATTTGTCCCTGTCGGAGGGCAGAGAGGAGGTTGGTGCCATTGTCGCAAACCACCATTCCTGCCTTAAGTTGGCGTGGTGTCAACCACCTCTGAACCTGCCCCTGCAGAGCTGACAGAACCTCTGCCCCAGTGTGGCTCCTGTCCCCCAAGCACACCAGCTCAAGCACCGCATGGCATCTTTTGGCCTGCGTACTTGCGTAGCCCCTTGAACGCCTACGGAGCACCGCTGGTTCCGAGGAAGAGGCCATGGAGGAAGAAGAAGAGGAGGGGGTGGAGGAGAGAGGTGTGTTACAATCAGCATTTTGGAGGCGTGGTGGCGGAACAACCTCCAACACTACTGCACCTTGTCCTGCATCCTTCCCAGCTGCCAGCAGAGTCACCCAATGCGCCGTGAAACTTAGGTAATGTCCCTGTCCATGCCTGCTGGACCATGAGTCAGCGGTAATATGCACCTTACCGCTGACCGCCCTGTCCAGCGAGGCATGGACATTGCCTTCCACATGCCGGTAGAGAGCCGGAATCGCCTTCCGTGAGAAAAAGTGGCGTTTGGGTACCTGCCACTGAGGAACCGCACATTCCACAAACTCACGGAAGGGGGCAGAGTCTACCAACTGAAAAGGCAGCAGTTGAAGTGCTAGCAATTTTGCCAAGCTAGCATTCAACCGCTGGGCATGTGGATGGCTGGGAGCAAACTTCTTTCGGTGGTGCAGCAGCTGGGGCAGGGAAATTTGCCTGGTACAATCTGACGTCGGTGTACCAAAAGCAGATTGCCCACAAGTACTTGGCTGTGACACACCTAATTCTACACCTTCATTCCTCTCACTGCAGGTCTCAGAGAGGACTGAAGGTCTAGTGGGGTTGGAAATCCCAGCTGATGAGGAGCAAGGAGAGATCCTCTTTGTTCTTTGGTGTGGGTCTTTTAGATACGCTTGCCAACGAACTGCATGGCAGGTCAACATATGTCTGGTCAAGCATGTGGTACCCAAGCGGGAGATGTTTTGGCCACGCGAGATACGCTTGAGACATATGTTGCAAATAGCAGCGGTGCGATCTGATGCACTCGTCTCAAAAAAGGCCCACACCAAAGAACTTTTTGAATAACGCGCAGAGACTGCAGCGCCCTGCACATGTGGAGCTTTGGGGTGTGATGCAGTCAATGTGCTGCCCTTAGGCTGGCCCCTGGAGGGCATCCTGCCTCGTTGGTGATGTGCCGCCTCCTCCTCCTCCTCCTCCTCTCTCCTATCAGGCACCCGCGTTGAGTCAGTGACCTCATCATCCCCTCCCTCCTCATCACTGGAGCAAACCTGGCAGTATGCTACAGCAGGGGGAGCATGACTGCCAGATTGCTGTCCTTCTTGGGCACCCCCTCTGTCCGTGCTCATGTTACTGCCTTCATCGAGCTCAGTATCATTATCAGAGCCTTCCAAACGCTGGGCATCCTCCTGGAGCATGTACCCAACACTGTGGTCAAACAGTTCGAGAGAATCCTCAGGAGGACATGGTGGAGCTAGGGAAGGAGTCACTGATGACATTGAGCTGAGGGAAGAGGCCGCTGCTTTGCCAGACAAAGCACCCTGGGCATGGGTGAGAGAGGATGAGGAGGATGAGGACGGCTTGGTCATCCACTCGACCAAGTCTTCCGCATGTTGCGGCTCAACACGGCCAGCTGCCGAAAAAAAGGCCAAGCGTGTCCCATGGCCACGTGCTGATGAGGATGCACCATCTCCACGACCAGCACTAGACACAGAGCCTGCTTGCCCTCTCTTATTGGCTTGTGACTGTCTGCCTCTCCTTCTTGGCCTTCCAGACATACTAATGGCCTGTAGCTGCACTAAGCTGGGATAGAACACCTGTAATTTTCTTCAGGTAGCTTTATATACTGTAACCAGACAAGCCTGCCTGTCAGTAGGAAGATAACAGGAACGGATCTAGCTGAACACTGTGAGCAGGACGCACTGCACTAAATGTAAATAGTCTAGAAGATAACAGGAACGGATCTAGCTGAACACTGTGAGCAGGACGCACTGCACTAAATGTAAATAGTCTAGAAGATAACAGGAACGGATCTAGCTGAACACTGTGAGCAGGACGCACTGCACTAAATGTAAATAGCAGGAACGGATCTAGCTGAACACTGTGAGCAGGACGCACTGCACTAAATGTAAATAGCAGGAACGGATCTAGCTGAACACTGTGAGCAGGACGCACTGCACTAAATGTAAATAGCAGGAACGGATCTAGCTGAACACTGTGAGCAGGACGCACTGCACTAAATGTAAATAGCAGGAACGGATCTAGCTGAACACTGTGAGCAGGACGCACTGCACTAAATGTAAATAGCAGGAACGGATCTAGCTGAACACTGTGAGCAGGACGCACTGCACTAAATGTAAATAGCAGGGACGGATCTAGCTGAACACTGTGAGCAGGACGCACTGCACTAAATGTAAAAAGCAGGAACGGATCTAGCTGAACACTGTGAGCAGGACGCACTGCACTAAATGTAAATAGCAGGAACGGATCTAGCTGAACACTGTGAGCAAGACGCACTGCACTAAATGTAAATAGCAGGAACGGATCTAGCTGAACACTGTGAGCAGGACGCACTGCACTAAATGTAAATAGCAGGAACGGATCTAGCTGAACACTGTGAGCAGGACGCACTGCACTAAATGTAAATAGCAGGAACGGATCTAGCTGAACACTGTGAGCAGGACGCACTGCACTAAATGTAAAAAGCAGGAACGGATCTAGCTGAACACTGTGAGCAGGACGCACTGCACTAAATGTAAATAGCAGGAACGGATCTAGCTGAACACTGTGAGCAAGACGCACTGCACTAAATGTAAATAGCAGGAACGGATCTAGCTGAACACTGTGAGCAGGACGCACTGCACTAAATGTAAATAGCAGGAACGGATCTAGCTGAACACTGTGAGCAGGACGCACTGCACTAAATGTAAATAGCAGGAACGGATCTAGCTGAACACTGTGAGCAGGACGCACTGCACTAAATGTAAATAGCAGGAACGGATCTAGCTGAACACTGTGAGCAGGACGCACTGCACTAAATGTAAATAGCAGGAACGGATCTAGCTGAACACTGTGAGCAGGACGCACTGCACTAAATGTAAATAGTCTAGATAGAAGATAACAGGAACGGATCTAGCTAAACTGAATACAGTGTATATATATATATATATATATATGCAACACCTGGGATGCATATATATATACACAATACACTGTAAGTGCAGCTAACTGACTGACTGTTCTGCCTAATATATCTAACTCAAATCAAATGACACTGTCTCTCTCTCTCTCTATCTCTCAGCACACCGGAACACACACTACACAGGGCCGCCGTGCAGGCGGCCTTATATAGTGTGGGGCGTGTACTAAATCCCCTGAGCCATAATTGGCCAAAGCCACCCTGGCTTTGGCCAATTACAGCTCTCTCTACTGACGGCGCTGTGATTGGCCAAGCATGCGGGTCATAGTGCATGCTTGGCCAATCATCAGCCAGCAATGCACTGCGATGCCGCAGTGAATTATGGGCCATGACGCGCCACACGAATTTGGCGCGAACGGCCCATATCGTTCGCAATTCGACGGACGGTCGAACAGCCGATGTTCGAGTCGAACTTGGGTTTGACTCGAACACGAAGCTCATCCCTACTAAACAAGGTAAAACTGGCTCTATAGCCTCATCACCAGACAGAGAGGTGAGGATAGTTAGTCCTAGAAGGGATTTAGGCTATAGAACACCAGAAAGGCGATCCAGGACACCAGAAACCCCAAGGTATAATAAACAGCAACAATGGGAACAAAGTAACACATATAGAGATGACAATGGACCAAGAACTCCAAGACCCTGGTGGAGGAACAAAACTAAGAATAAATCACTGAGGAGACCTTATTGGAAAAATAATGGTAATAGAAAATCAAACAAACCACACCATCCACCCTACAACCAACCAAGACCGTACCAACCACCGAATAATGGATCTCAATATGCGCAAGGGGAAAATGGAAGAAACCTGAGGTATGGGGAACAAGGATATTATCAACAACCAATCAGAACTGAACCAAGAGATCACCAACATAACTCTAGAAATAACCCCAGAAACTCCTATCAACAACCCCACAGAGATCAATCAATGGACCATCGTTATGATCAGGATAGGAGAGATCCAAGAGAGTATCAATACAATACAGGTGAATCTCGAGATTACCAGTCCAATTTGAACAGGAATGGGGCCAGGGAGTATGAGCAATACAGGTATGATGACAGGAGGAGCCCATTACCTATTACTAATAGATATGAACCCCTAAGAAACTACATTGAGGAAGAACAATCAAGATATTTTTTAGAATTCCGCAGAAACGAAGATCCCCCACCCAAACAAGAATATTCCAACAGAGAAAGAAGTCCAAACACCGCAAAAGGGGATGCAGAGCAGGATGGAAAGCCAAAAAGAAAAAGAGAACATTAGAGGAAGGTATCTACAACCTGAGTGGAAAAGATCTTACACAAGCAGAACTAATCACACTAGACAAAGGCCTCAAGTACGCACCAAGAAGAAATATGGATAAATTCCAAATGTATATTGATATACAAAAGTATACAAGGAAATTAAATATAAAGAAATATTTGCTATCCAAGCCACCAGCTACATTGAACAATGGAATGGATCCTATCAGAGGAGTTCAGCATAGCAATCTAAGGAACAAGTCATTATTCAATCCACCTTCCACAAATAATGAACACATTGAGGTGTTTAACAAAATGGAGATAAAAGATTTGGAACAATTCAAGTTTAGCAGAATCTCGGAATCCCAGCATATTCAACAAGGTATTACGCAATTGGAAGAAAATAGAGACATTATAGTTAGACCAGCCGATAAAGGGGGCGCGATTGTAATATTATCAAAAGAATATTACCACCAGGAACTAATGGGACAACTTAATGACAACAATACGTATTTGAAACTTAGAAGTAATCCCACCAGAGAATATAAACGGGATTTGACCTATTTGATTCAAAAAGGAACCAATAAAAATATCTTAACAAAAAAAGAATCCAAGTACCTAATACCTGACACATGCAGAGTCCCTATTATCTACACGATCCCAAAGATCCATAAGAATGCTGAGAAACCACCAGGAAGGCCCATTATAAATGAGATTCAATCGATCAACGCAAGACTAGGGGAGTATGTAGATAAATTTCTGCAACCCCTAGTACCTAACACTAAAGCATATATGCGTGACACTAAGCATTTGTTGCAAATACTAGAGACCTTGACCCTGGACCCTAATGAGAAATATTTGTTAGCAACTGCTAATGTTGCTTCGTTGTACACAATAATTGAGCATAGTGACGCAATAGAAGCAGCTAAGTGGGCTATGGATTCATTTAGCCATCTCATTTCTAAACAGAAAAGATTCCTTCTTAGAAGTTTGGCCTTCGGAATTCAAACATAACTACTTTTGGTATAATGATGATTATTTTCGACAACTAACGGGTATTGGAATGGGAGCCAAATTTGCTCCGAGCGTAGCCAATGTATTCATGGCAAAGTGGGAGAAGGAAGCTATCTTTTTAGACACTCCAGAGGAACTGGTATTATATAAAAGATTCATAGACGATTGCATTCTCATCTGGAAGGGAGATGAACCAAGCTTAAAATCATTTTTTCAACGTCTAAATGTGAATCAAAAAAACATTAAACTTGAACATCAAATCAGTGAGAAAAAAATCCAGTTCCTAGATTTAGAAATAGAACTAAAAGCTAATGCCATCAGTACAAAAACATTCTTCAAACCGGTGGAAAGGAACAGCTATATACCAGTAACCAGCTGCCATTATGAGCCATGGTTAATTAATATACCTAAAGGCCAGTTTATTCGTTTGCGCAGAAATTGTTTGGATAATAATGACTATCTCAAACAAGCTCAATGGATGGGGAAGAGGTTTGAAGAAAAAGGATATAGTAAAGATTTTATAAAAGGAAAAATCGCAGAAGTTAACCAAACCCCAAGAGACGTGCTGATCCAAGATAAAATTAAGGCAAATGATGCAACAGATGATATACCTTTGATTATGAACTTTAGTGTACAACATAAAAGGATGGAGAGAATCATTAAAAAACATTGGTCTATTCTAAAAACTGATACTACTTTGGCAAATGTCCTTCCGGAGAAACCGAGATTCATATATAGACGAGTTCCAACTTTAAGGGACATTATAGCTAAAAATGTCCTGGACCCTCCCAGATGAACAACTGATCTATCCTTCTTTCAGGGTAAGGGGTTCTATCCCTGTAAGAGGTGTTATGCCTGCAGAAACACCAACCAAAATGGCTACAAATGTCAGAAATTCACTTCAACCAGTACTGGACAAGAATTTGAAATAAGGGACTTTGTATCATGCAGGACAGAAGGGGTGGTATATGTTCTTCAATGCTCTTGCTCTCTCCAATACATTGGCAGAACAAAATGGCCGATGTGGAAGCGATTAAGAGAACATATTCAAAATATCAAAAAAGGTTACCCAGAGCACAGTGTCTCAAAACATTTTGACACATGTCACAATAGAGACCCCAGGGGTCTAAAGTTTTGGGCAATTCAAAAGTATAAACCTCACTGGAGGGGTTCTAATAAAATTAGGGAACTTAGTAAGAGCGAATCCAAATGGGTATTCCAGATCCGTACGCTGGAACCAAATGGCTTGAATATTGAATTCGATCTTAATTGTTTTATATCAGATTTTTAGTGCAATTTTTATATTTTATTATTAATATTCTCATTTAGCACTTCCTCCCATTGAGACTTCTTTCCCTATACTAGTTGATTCAGTTCTGAATTTTAAGGAAGATGATTAATATTTACCTATATTAGAATTTTACCAACAATTCCTCAATCAATGATTTTATATATTTTTTTATTTATTCTTTTTTATTCTTTATTTTTTAATCACAATTTTTTATCATTATTATATATATTTTTTATAAATATATATTCTCATTATATATATTTTTTACTAATATTTCTGCTCCCACTACATCTATTTTTAACCACCATGCCGTAGTATTATCTCCAAGGGACCTGATTTGATATAATAATGTGTATTTGTCATGTGGAAAAACGTCAACACCTTGGGAGAGATTGGTGTGTGTTTTTGTAGTTAGGGATGCTATACCATATTTACACCACTGGAGGGAGCCTGCATATGTTGTCATATAATGGATGTTTAATTTGTATGCATGTGCAGCGGTTTTATTAACAAATTTGTTATTTTTATGTTATGTGTATGTTTAATAAAATGGAATTTTAATAAGTCATTAAGGATATGCATTAAGCAGGATGATGACTAAATCATGCTGTAGCTATGGCAACCGCTATGCCACTTTGCTATAAAAGAGAGATCTTGATAGCTTGAGTGTATCCTTGAAAAAGTCACGTGAACATGACGCAACGCGTGGGAGGAGCCAAGGATGCACTGTGCAGATTGTCAGTACCTAGCTGTGTACTGCAGCGATTCTGTTTGTGTCCAAGGCGGCTGACTGCTCTATATACCTGCATATGCCTTTATACATACCGGGCGCACGTGAGTGGATCTAACACATGTTTGCTTGGGTACCCAATATGAAGAGCATTGCGCAATGATATATTTCTTTTATCTGCTTTACATATGATGCCTGACGAGGATCGCAACATTTGAATGTTTAAAGCAAAGGAACATTGTCGTTTCATCTGTCAATGAGCACCCTAATTAAGCAAGTGTGTGCTACACAAAAACTTTGATATTGGGACTAAAAGTGAAATATTTTTGCTAATTCTTTATGTGAATTTGGTATTTGATTTATTTATTTCATGCTTCTTTGGTATAAGATTAGGAGTAATTTCACATTTAACACACTAATAATTATTTATTTATTTGTATTTATTTATGCACATGGTGTCACTAGTTTATAGACTTTTTTATCACTGCTGGAATGATCTTAGTTTACCAGTATCTATAAGCTGATTTTAGATGAATTTTATCACTTGGTGAAGTGCTTCAAACACATTTTATACAGTATTATGTGTTTCTGTTCAGGTGCAATCACTTAGACATACATGAAGAGACAGATTGAAAGATACTGGTGGGCGTGTACTTCTATTGGGTGTGTCAGTGTGCTAACAATACAACCTCTCTTATATAAAGGCCTGCAGTAGGGGGGTTTGTTTTGCCTCAGAAGGTCAGGTTTTTTGCTGTGATTTGTGGGGGAGAAGGAATGATATTGTGCATATTGACAAATGCCCAAGTGGGATATTTGCTGAAATTCTTGTGCATTTTTTCATACAAAAGTGGGTTTATGTGGCCATGCTGTCTATGTTGTGTGTGTATTGTTCCTGTCTAATCATGTAAACATCGTTTGGAAGCATCTACTGACCTTCTACCCTTTTTGATCTCTTTGTTTAATCGTGTACACCGAAATGCAGCTTCCAGCACAACATGGTCACCAATGTATGTATGTGTAGATTGTGGGCTGGTGGTGGGTGTTTTGAATAAGTCTTTTTTAATATTATGTTGGAATGCTTTGTAAGAATGACTGTTAAGTATGCTTCTATAATCTTTCAGATAAAAATGTGATGTGTTGCCCGTTATACACTGAAATTAAAGCTCTAAGGTTTTGTCAAATTTTAGATTGTAAGCTCCTATGAGCAGGGCCCTTAAAATCCCATTGCTAAATGTAGCACCATATATCCTGTCCAAATTTTTTTAAGCTAGTAAATGAATGTACTTTTTTTTCTGCTGGTAAAATAAAAGTACATTATTGAGCTTTGTTGTGGTGTTTTTTTCTTCTACTTTTCTTTCTCTTTAGTTTTTGTGGATGGTGGTTTTCGGAAAGTGCAATATCTCCTATATCAATATGTATTTGTGCACCAAAAAAACGAATCTCTTCACCCTGGTTCACATTGATGCTACTTTGAAATCGCGCTACTTCACTTGACCCTTCAGGTCTGGTATGGATTTTAAGGGGAACCCCACACCAAAAAAAAAAAAAAATGGTGTGGGGGGTCCCCATAAAAATCCATACCAGACCCTTATCCGAGCATGCAACCTGGCAGGCCACAGGAAAAGAGGGGGGCATGAGAGAGCGCCCCCCCTCCTGAACCATACCAGGCCACATGCCCTCAACATGAGGAGGATGTCCCCATGTTGATGGGGACAAGGGCCTCATCCCCACAACCCTTGCCCGGTGGTTGTAGGGGTCTGCAGGTGGGGGGCTTATCGGAATATGGAAGCTCTCTTTAACAAGGGGACCCCCAGATCCCACCCCCCCTGTGTGAAATGGTAACGGGTACATGGTACTCCTACCATTTCACAAAAAAAGTGTAAAAAAATTGTAAAAAAACACAGACACAGCATTGGACAAGTCCTTTATTAAAAAAGAAAAAAAATTCCAGCGATGTAATCCTTCCTCGTCCCAGGATACGGAGAAAGACGTCGCCACAACATGAGCTGCCTCCATGGGAGGAGCTCGCTGAATGATGCTAGAACTGCCATGACAGTTCTTAAAAAAGCTGAGGGCGGGGTCACTCGTGACATGCGTGGGTGGCCGCACCCCCTCTGATGCAACGGGGAAACGCAGCAGGGTTACCCAGTGACATGTACAGGTGACCCTACCCCCCTCTGACGCCTGCCAGGTTGTGTGCTCAGATAAGGGTCTGGTATGGATTTTGAGGGGGACCCCCAAGCCATTTTTTTAAATTTTGGCATGGGGTTCCCCTTATTATCCATACCAGACCTGAAGGGCCTGGTATGGAATTTGGGGGGACCCCCACAGCATTTTTTTTAAATTTTGGTTCGGGGTTCCCCCACAGCATTTTTTTTAAATTTTGGTTCGGGGTTCCCCTTAATATTCTTACCAGACCCAAAGGGCCTGGCAAAGTACTGTGGGGGATCCCAGGCCATTTTTATCAATGAACTTTTATGTGTATTGTCGGGACCGACAATTCATTAATAGATGGCACTAGTACTTTTAAATGACTTTTTTTCCTTTGAAATGTCATTTTGCTGTCAGACTGTTCTAAACACGGGAAACATGCGCCACTTTACAGGCATAGACACCCCCAGGTACGAAATTTAAAGTAATATTAAATTTTTATTGTTTCACTCTAAGCATTATTAAAATCACTGCTCCCGAAAAAATGGCTTTTTTTAAAACTTTTTTTGCATTGATACATGTCCCCTGGGGCAGTACCCGGGTCTCCAAACACTTTTTATGGCACAGAACTTGCATATAAGCCTTCAGTGAGAACTTTGGATTTTGCAGGTTCGAGCCCCATTGACTTCCACAATTCCAGCATATGTGATCTGACAGGCATTATTGCCGGCAATAGCGCTGCTTTCCATTTGCATTAGCGCTGAGTTTCTGAGAGTTGAAGTCTTTCTGGCCTTTTTTGACAGCTATTTTTTGGTACTGCAGGAGAATTTTTTGGCGCTATAATAAATGACCCTCTAAGTCAGTAATAAGTCAGTAATTATCTCACAAATGGTCTAATGAGTGAATGAAAATAGTGAAAAAAAGTGGATGAGGATGGAAAACACGATGAGTAGAAGAACATTGCACAAGAATATATGGATACCACGGAAGTTTAGAACATTAGATTTGGATTCACATGAATTAACTATAAATGTATTTAAAACTTAGGATGTAGTACACCGACAAAAATATTGGGTATATAACTCACCATTAATTGCACGTTTTTTTATCCCAGGGAAAGCGACACTTTTTGGTTTTAGAATGGGGAATGCACAAGTAAAACATAGTACATAGTAAGGTTGAATAAAGACACCACTCCATCCAGTTCAACCTGAGTGAGCACCCACAATTGTCCCAATCCACTATATTATTTTTTTTTTTTATATTTAAGGTACCCATGTAGTGCCATCAATCTATGCAGTGCTCCACACACACCCACACCAGTCCCCACCCCAAGGGGTCTGCAATCCAAGGCCCCCAACTCACACCCATACACCAGGGCCAATTTTTTTTTTTGGACAGAAGCCAATAAACCTACCAGCATGTCTTTGGAGTCTGGGAGGAAACCCATGCAGGCACAGGGAGAACTGCAAACTCTGGGCAGGTAGTGTCATGGTCGGGATTTGAGCCAGTGACCCTACTACTACAAGGTGAGAGTGCTAACCACTACACCACTGTGCTGCCCACTATAAATGGGAAGATGAAATTACTACGGGAATTAGAGGAAATAAGTGGGTGGATGATTAGCGAGTAGGATTTTTTTTCAACTAAATCATTTGGTAAACACACTACCTCAACCAATTAGAGGCGGAAAGAAATTAAATCCTTTGGAAAAACTCTGTGGGGTGCAAACCGCACTGAAAATGGAATATCTAAAATATGCAGAATACTGACAGATCTAGAAGAACAAGGAAAGACCTCTTACATAGGAAAATGGGAAAAAGAAATGGGTATAAAATTAGAAGACCAACAAGTCGAGAGGATGATAGGAGCAGTATATAATTACGCAGGGGATATGAATACGATTGAAATGACAAGATGGTATCTGACTCCAGAAAGAATCCATAAATACCAACCAGATAAATCCCACAGTGCTGGAAGGGAATGCAAACAGCGGGCTACAATGGTACACATCTGGTGGGAGTGCCCAAAAATTAAGGATTATTGACAGGAAATCCTGGAAGAGATAACTGGAAAAAAGATAGTTAATAGTCTGCAGACATGCCTATTTCATGATTCCAAACCTCCAAAGAAGCAATATAGGAAAACATTAACTCCAATACTTTTTAATGCTGCAAAGGGTCTAATCCCAAAAAAAATGGTTAAGCATAGATAAACCGGACATAAGAGAGTGGTTTGAGCCTATAGAACACTATAGCAAAATATAATACCTATGTTGTAGAGATAAAGGATACTCAGGAAAATATAACAGAATATGGGGAAGAAGAAGGGTCTGGTATGGATTTTAAAATCTCAGAGAAATATCTGGAAAAGATGATGGTGGGCAAAAGGGCCTGAGCAGATACCGACAGAAAGAGGGCCGAGAATAAAACAAACCGGGATGGGTTGGGGGGGTTAAGTAAGGTAGGGAAGAATAGAAGTTTATAAGACAATTAAAAAAAATAAAGAAAAAACTGGCAGTAACGCACACATAATTATATGGCATTAAACTGGCAGTAATGCACACAGAACTATATGGCATTAAACTGGCAGTAATGAACAAAATTATATGGCGTTAAACTTGCAGTAACGCACACAGAAGTAAATGATGTTAAATGGGCAGTAACGCACACAAAACTATATGGCGTTAAACTGGCAGTAACACACACAGAAGTAAATGGCGGTAAACTTGCAGTGACGCACAAAACTATATGGCGTTAAACTGGCAGTAATGCACACAAAACGATATGATGTTAAACTGGCAGTAACGCACACAGAAGTATATGGCGGTAAACTGTCAGTAACGCACACAAAACTATATGGCATTAAACTGGCAGTAACGTACACAGGGGGGGAGGGTCCAGAGACAGAGATAGCCAGCGTGGAATATATTCCAGAGGGTAGTATTGGGGGCATTATTGGTAGGTTAACCAAAGCACAAAAACACAAGGTGAGTATAGTAGCAAGTCCTAGTTGCAATCTTGAAACACCCAATACGAGGACAGACCGGTCTAAACTATGTGGCATGTTCACCAATGCCAGGAGCATGGCGGACAAGATGGGTGAACTAGAGATACTGTTGTACAAGGAGGATTTGGATTTTGTGGGAATTTCAGAGACCTGGTTCAACAGCTCTCATGATTGGCTGGCAAACATTCAAGGGTATACCCTATACCGCAAGGATAGAGTGGGTAAAAAAAGGGGGAGGGGTATGCCTATATATCAAGAATAATGTACAAGCGAATGTGAGAGATGACATCACTGAGGGAGCTAGAGAGGAGGTGGAATCCTTATGGGTAGAGCTCCAAAGGGATGAAGCTAAGGGGAAAATAATACTGGGAGTATGCTATAAGCCCCCTAACCTGAGGGAGGAAGTGGAGACGGATCTCCTATCACAAATTGGATTAGCAGCAAGGATGGGAAGTGTTATCATAATGGGGGATTTTAATTATCCAGACATAGACTGGGCGGAGGGAACCACGCATTCATTTAAGGCTCGCCAGTTCCTTAATGTCTTGCAGGACATTTTATGGGTCAGATGGTAGACGCACCGACTAGAAATAAAACATTACTGGATCTACTGATTACCAACAATACAGACCTGATCACGGAAGTGGAAATACGGGGCAATTTAGGTAACAGCGATCACAGGTCAATTAGTTTCAGTATAAATCACACAAATAGGAAACATGAAGGGAACACAAAGACACTGAATTTCAAAAGAGCCAACTTCCCTAAACTACAAACCTTGCTAAAAGGCATAAATTGGGATAAAATATTAGGAACAAAGAATACGGAGGAGAGATGGGTTTGCTTTAAGAGCATATTAAATAAGGGCATTAGCCAATGTATCCCATTGGGTAATAAATTTAAAAGAGCGAACAAAAATCCTGGATTGCTTAACTCCAATGTAAAAATGCATTAAAGAAGCAAAGGAGAAGGACTTCAAAAAATACAAGGTTGAAGGATCATTCTCAGCATTCAGGCTTTATAAAGAATGCAACAAGAAATGTAAGGGTGCAATTAGGACGGCTAAGATAGAACATGAACGAAACATAGCGGAGGAGAGCATAAAAAATCCCAAGAAATTCTTTAAGTATGTAAACAGTAAAAAAGGGAGGACAGACCATATTGGCCCCATGAAGAATGAGGAAGGACATCTGGTTAAAAAGGATGGGGAGATGGCGAAGGTATTGAATTTATTCTTCTCCTCAGTCTTCACGAGTGAATCGGGGGGCTTCAGTAACCAAAACTGCAGTGTTTATCCTCATGACACAACACAGGAAGCACCTCCATGGTTAACAGAGGACAGAATTAAAATTAGACTTGAGAAACTTAACATTAATAAATCACCGGGACCAGATGGCTTGCATCCGAGGGTACTTAGGGAACTCAGTCAAGTGATTGCCAGACCGTTGTTCCTAATTTTTACAGACAGTCTATTCACTGGAATGGTACCAGCTGATTGGAGAAAAGCCAATGTAGCACCAATATTTAAAAAGGGCCCAAAATACATCCCTGGGAATTACAGACCAGTTAGCCTAACATCAATAGTATGTAAACTCTTGGAGGGGATGATAAGGGACTATATACAAGATTTTAGTAATAAGAACAATATCATTAGCAGTAATCAGCATGGATTTATGAAGAATCGTTCTTGCCAAACCAATCTATTAACCTTCTATGAGGAGGTGAGTTGCCATCTAGATAAAGGAAGGCCCGTAGACGTGGTGTATCTGGATTTTGCAAAAGCATTTGACACAGTTCCCCATAAACGTTTACTGTACAAAATAAGGTCTGTTGGCATGGACCATAGGGTGAGTACATGGATTGAAAACTGGCTACAAGGGCGAGTTCAGAGGGTGGTGATAAATGGGGAGTATTCGGAATGGTCAGGGGTGGGTAGTGGGGTTCCCCAGGGTTCTGTGCTGGGACTAGGGATGAGCTTCGTGTTCGAGTCGAACCCATGTTCAACTCGAACATCGTCTGTTCGCCCGTTCGCCGAATTGCGAACGATATGGGCCGTTCGTGCCAAATTCGTGTGGCGCGTCACGGCCCATAATTCACTGCGGCATCGCAGTGCATTGCTGGCTGATAATTGGCCAAGCATGCACTATGACCCGCATGCTTGGCCAATCACAGGGCCGTCTGAACAGAGAGCCGTAATTGGCCAAAGCCAAGGAGGCTTTGGCCAATTATGGCTCAGGGGATTTAGTACACGCCCCACACTATATAAGGCTGCCTGCACGGCGGCCCTGTGTAGTGTGTGTTCCGGCGTTCATTGAGAGAGAGAGAGAGAGAGAGAGAGGAGACACAGACAGTGACATTTGATTTGAGTAAGATAGATTAGGCAGAACAGTCAGTCAGTTAGCTGCACTTACAGTGTATTGTGTATATATATATGCATCCTAGGTGTTGCATATATATATGTATATATATATATATATATATATATATATATATATATATATATATATATACACACACTGTATTCAGTTTAGCTAGATCCGTTCCTGTTATCTTCCTACTGACAGGCAGGCTTGTCTTGTTACAGTTTTTACAGCTACCTGAAGAAAATTACTGGTGTTCGTTTGATCCTATTAGTACCACAGTCAGGCAGCTAGACTATTTACAGTTAGTGGAGGGCGTCCTACTCACAGTGTTCAGCTAGATCTGTTCCTGTTATCTTCTTACTGACAGGCAGGCTTGTCTTGTTACAGTATATACAGCTACCTGAAGAAAATTACTGGTGTTCTTTTGATCCTATTAGTACCACAGTCAGGCAGCTAGACTATTTACAGTTAGTGCAGTGCGTCCTGCTCACAGTGTTCAGCTAAACCTACACGTTAGTGGGGTGCGTCCTGCTCACAGTGTTCAGCTAAACCTACAAGTTAGTGGGGTGCGTCCTGCTCACAGTGTTCAGCTAGATCCGTTCCTGTTATCTTCTTACTGACAGGTAGGCTTGTCTTGTTACAGTATTTAAAGCTACCTGAAGAAAATTGCTGGTGTTCTTTTGATCCTATTAGTACCACAGTCAGGCAGTTAGACTATTTACAGTTAGTGGGGTGCGTCCTGCTCACAGTGTTCAGCTAAACCTACAAGTTAGTGGGGTGCATCCTGCTCACAGTGTTCAGCTAAACCTACAAGTTAGTGTGGTGTGTCCAACTCACAGTGTTCAGCTAAACCTACAAGTTAGTGGGGTGCGTCCACCTCACAGTGTTCAGTTAAACCTACAAGTTAGTGGGGTGCGTCCTGCTCACAGTGTTCAGCTAAACCTACAAGTTAGTGCAGTGTGTCCTGCTCACAGTGTTCAGCTAGATCCATTCCTGTTATCTTCTTACTGACAGGCAGGCTTGTCTTGTTATAGTATTTACAGCTACCTGAAGAAAATTGCTGGTGTTCTTTTGATCCTATTAGTACCATAGTCAGGCAGCTAGACTATTTACAGTTAGTGGGGTGGGTCCTGCTCACAGTGTTCAGCTAAACCTACAAGTTAGTGGGGTACGTCCTGCTCAGTGTTCAGCTAAACCTACAAGTTAGTGTGGTGCGTCCACCTCACAGTGTTCAGCTAAACCTACAAGTTAGTGGGGTGCGTCCACCTCACAGTGTTCAGCTAAACCTACAAGTTAGTGGGGTGCGTCCTGCTCACAGTGTTCAGCTAAACCTACAAGTTAGTGGGGTGCGTCCTGCTCACAGTGTTCAGCTAAACCTACAAGTTAGTGGGGTGCGTCCTGCTCACAGTGTTCAGCTAAACCTACAAGTTAGTGGGGTGCGTCCTGCTCACAGTGTTCAGCTAAACCTACTTGTTGAAGGTTGGTGGTGTTCTCATACTACAGGCAGGCAGTTGATTTTGCTAGCTGCAGTATCAGTACATATATATATATATATATATATATATATATATATATATATATATATATCCCAGTTTAGTGCAGCTACAGGCCATTAGTATGTCTGGAAGGCCAAGAAGGAGAGGCAGACAGTCACAAGCCAATAAGAGAGGGCAAGCAGGCTCTGTGTCTAGTGCTGGTCGTGGAGACGGTGCATCCTCATCAGCACGTGGCCGTGGGACACGCTTGGCCTTTTTTTCGGCAGCTGGCCGTGTTGAGCCGCAACATGCAGAAGACTTGGTCGAGTGGATGACCAAGCCGTCCTCATCCTCCTCATCCTCTCTCACCCATGCCCAGGGTACTTTGTCTGGCAAAGCAGCGGCCTCTTCCCTCGGCTCAATGTCATCAGTGACTCCTTCCCTAGCCCCACCATGTCCTCCTGAGGAGTCCCTCGAACTGTTTGACCACAGTGTTGGGTACATGCTCCAGGAGGATGCACAGCGTTTGGAAGGCTCTGATGATGATACTGAGCTCGATGAAGGCAGTAACATGAGCACGGACAGAGGGGGTGCCCAAGAAGGACAGCAATCTGGCAGTCATGCTCCCCCTGCTGCAGCATACTGCCAGGTTTGCTCCAGTGATGAGGAGGGAGGGGATGATGAGGTCACTGACTCAACGTGGGTGCCTGATAGGAGAGAGGAAGAGGAGGAGGGGTTGGAGGAGGAGGCGACACATCACCAACGAGGCAGGATGCCCTCCAGGGGCCAGCCTAAGGGCAGCACATTGACTGCATCACACCCCAAAGCTCCACATGTGCAGGGCGCTGCAGTCTCTGCTCGTTATTCAAAAAGTTCTTTGGTGTGGGCCTTTTTTGAGACGAGTGCATCAGATCGCACTGCTGCTATTTGCAACATATGTCTCAAGCGTATCTCGCGTGGCCAAAACATCTCTCGCTGGGTACCACTTGCTTGACCAGACATATGTTGACCTGCCATGCAGTTCGTTGGCAAGCGTATCTAAAAGACCCACACCAAAGAACAAAGAGGATCTCTCCTTGCTCCTCATCAGCTGTGATCTCCAACCCCACTATACCTTCAGTCCTCTCTGAGACCTGCACTGAGAGGAATGAAGGTGTAGAATTAGGTGTGTCACAGCCAAGTACTTGTGGGCAATCTGCTTTTGGTACACCGACGTCAGATTGTACCAGGCAAATTTCCCTGCCCCAGCTGCTGCACCGCCGAAAGAAGTTTGCTCCCAGCCATCCACATGCCCAGCGGTTGAATGCTAGCTTGGCAAAATTGCTAGCACTTCAACTGCTGCCTTTTCAGTTGGTAGACTCTGCCCCCTTCCGTGAGTTTGTGAAATGTGCGGTTCCTCAGTGGCAGGTACCCAAACGCCACTTTTTCTCATGGAAGGCGATTCTGGCTCTCTACCGGCATGTGGAAGGCAATGTCCATGCCTCGCTGGACAGGGCGGTCAGCGGTAAGGTGCATATTACCGCTGACTCATGGTCCAGCAGACATGGACAGGGACGTTACCCAAGTTTCACGGCGCATTGGGTGACTCTGCTGGCAGCTGGGAAGGATGCAGGACAAGGTGCAGTATTGTTGGAGGTTGTTCCGCCACCACGCCTCCAAAATGCTAATGATTGTGACACACCTCTCCCCTCCACCCCCTCCTCTTCTTCTTCCTCAATGGCCTCTTCCTGTGCTTTGTCCTCGGAACCAGCGGTGCTCCGTAGCCGTTCAAGGGGCTACGCAAGTACGCAGGCCAAAAGATGCCATGCGGTGCTTGAGCTGGTGTGCTTGGGGGACAGGAGTCACACTGGGGCAGAGGTTCTGTCAGCTCTGCAGGGGCAGGTTCAGAGGTGGTTGACGCCACGCCAACTTAAGGCAGGAATGGTGGTTTGCGACAATGGCACCAACCTCCTCTCTGCCCTCCGACAGGGACAAATGACCCATGTGCCCTGTTTGGCTCACGTCCCTAACTTGGTGGTGCAGCGGTTCTTGGGCAGGTACCCGGGCTTACAGGATGTCCTGAGGCAGGCTAGGAAAGTCTGTGTGCATTTCCGCCGGTCATATAATGCCATTGCTCGGCTGACGGACCTCCAGAAGGAGTTTAACCTGCCCAAGAACCGCATAATCTGTGACATGCCCATCAGGTGGAACTCAACGTTGGCCATGCTGCAGTGGCTGCACACGCAGCAGAGGGCCATCAATGAGTACCTGTGTGACTATGGCACCAGGACAGGGTCAGGGGAGCTTGTTTTTTTTTCCCCACGCCAGTGGGCCCGGATCAGGGATGCATGCACTGTCCTGTCACCATTTGAGGAGGCCACGAGGATGGTGAGCAGTGACAGTGCATGCATCAGTGACACTGTCCCCCTTGTCCACCTGTTGGAGCACACGCTGCGTGGAATAATGGACAGGGCACTTGAGGCAAAACAGAGGCAGGAAGAGGAGGACTTCCTTAGCTCTCAAGGCCCCCTTTATCCAGACAGTGTTCCTGCGTGCCCACCGATCACACAGGAAGAGGACGAGGAGGAGGAGGAGGAAGATTGTGTCAGTATGGAGGTGGAGCCTGGCACTTAGCATCAGCAGCAGTCTTTAAGGGATCAGTCCCAAGAAACAAATGGACTTGTACGTGGCTGGGAGGAGGTGGCTGCGGACCATGTCGTCCTTAGTGACCCAGAGGACTCCGGACCGAATGCCTCAGAAAACCTACGCTGCATGGCCTCCCTGATCCTGCAAAGCCTGCGTAAGGATCCTCGTATTCGTGGTATCAAGGAGAAGGACCAATACTGGCTGGCAACCCTCCTTGATCCACGTTACAAGGGTAAGGTTGCGGACCTTATCTTGCATCGCAGAGGGAGCAGAGGATGAAACATCTTCGGGAGGCCTTGCAGAAAGGTCTGTGCAACGCGTTCCCAGAGACTGGGAGGTTACAAACATCTGTTTCTGGACAATGTGTTGCTGAGGCTTCGGTCAGTCAAAGAAGGAGCGGTGGAGAAGGTGGACGTCTGACCGATGCGTTCAGTCAACTTTTTGGTCCGCAGCCCCAAGGTATGATCGGTTCCAGCAACCATTGCCAGCATCTGTTTTACATGGTGCAGGAATACCTAGGGGCAAGATCTGACTTGGACACCTTTCCCACCGAAAATCCTCTGGATTACTGGGTCTTGAGGATGGATCACTGGCCAGAGCTTGCACAGTATGCAATTGAGCTACTGGCCTGTCCTGCATCCAGCGTTCTTTCGGAACGCACATTCAGTGCTGCTGAAGGCTTCGTAACTGATCACAGGGTGCGTCTGTCCACCGGCTCAGTCGATCGACTGACCTTCATAAAAATGAATCAGTCTTGGATCACCACCAGCTACCAAGCACCTGATGCTGATGTAACCGAATAATTTTTTTTGAAATCTCAGATCCCTTCAAAGACTGCCTATGCTAATGCTGAGGGACTATCCCTGAGTAATTATCCTCTTCCTCCTCAATGATCACGCTGATAGCTTGTAAGAACATTTTTGGTTCTGGGCGCCACCACCAGTGCCTAAGGCACAATTTTTCAGCCCCTGTTCAACAGGGGCGTGTAATTACAATTTTTGATGCAATACTTTGCAGCAAGGCTCATTTCAGCATTCCAACTAGAGTATCTGTGAGGGGCTGCAGTGTTGTGGCACCAGCACCAGTGCCTAAGGCCTAATTTTTCAGCCCCTGTTCAACAGGGGCATTTAATACAATTCTTGATCTAATATTTCAGCAGGGCCCATTTCTGCACCCACCAAGAGCGAGTGAGGACTTACAGTGTTGTTGCACCAGTACCACCACCAAAGGCCCAATTTTTCTGCCCTTGTTCAACAGGGGCATGTAATTACAATTCTTGATCTAATATTTCACAGCAGAGCCCTGTGAGGGCTTACTTTGTTGCGGCCACAACAACACCTAAGGCCCAAATTTCTGCTGAGTATATAGGGCAGGCCCCTACTTTCAAACATCTAACTTACAAACGACTCCTACTTGCAAACGGAAGGAGACAACAGGAAGTGAGATGAAATCACCCCTAGGAAGGGAAATTCTCTCCTCTAATAGGGCGTACACACGGTTGGACTTTGTTCGGACATTCCGACAACAAAATCCTAGGATTTTTTCCGACGGATGTTGGCTCAAACTTGTCTTGCATACACACGGTCACACAAAGTTGTCGGAAAATCCGATTGTTTTAAACGCGGTGACGTAAAACACGTACGTCGGGACTATAAACGGGGCAGTGGATAATAGCTTTCATCTCTTTATTTATTCTGAGCATGCGTGGCACTTTGTCCGTCGGATTTGTGTACACACGATCGGAATTTCCGACAACGGATTTTGTTGTCGGAAAATTTTATCTCCTGCTCTCCAACTTTGTGTGTCGGAAAATCCGATGGAAAATGTCCGATGGAGCCCACACACGGTCAGAATTTCCGACAACACGCTCCGATCGGACATTTTCCATCGGAAAATTCGACCGTGTGTACGGGCATAAGAGTTAATATGGGAAAAACATTTCTCCTTTCCACTGATGCTTTCCAATCCTTGTTCCACAAAAAAAAACAAATTTTCAAAAAACATTTGTCATTGGGACAAAAAGTGAGGTGAAATCTTCTGAAGAGGAGGAAAGACAGCAAAACAAATGTCACAGGGGGGATAACCCTTCCCTATGTTTTCCAAAAAGCTTAAAAAAGATTTTTTGGCTGGAGCTAAACACGATAAAATTACATCTAATTACATCTAAATTACAAACAGATTCTACTTAACAACAAACCTACAGTCCCTGTCTTGTTTGCACCGCCTGTATACTGCTGTTCAGAGTTTATAGGGCCTGGTGGCCCCACACCTTTCCTTATTTTAATTTGGGTGCGGGGTTCCCCTTAATATCCATACAAGACCCAAAGGGCCTGGTAATGGACTGGGGGGTACCCATGCCATTTGTCTCACTGATTTTCATCCATATTGCCAGGACCCGACATTACATTAAACCCGCAAGCAGTTTTAAATGAGATTTTTTCCTTTAAAAATGACATTTGGTGCAGGGACTGTTCTAAACACGGGAAACACGCGCCACTTTACAGGCATAATATAGACACCCCCCAGGTACGATATTTAAAGGAATATTTCACTTTTTTTTTTTTTTTTTACTTTAAGCATCATTAAAATCACTGCTCCCGAAAAAACGGACGTTTCTAAAAGTTTTTTTTGCATTGATACATGTCCCCTGGAGTAGGACCCGGGTCCCCAAACCCTTTTTAGGACAATACCATGCAAATTAGCCTTCAAAATGAGCACTTTTGATTTTGAACGTTCAAGTCCCATAGACGTCAATGGGGTTATAACGTTCGTGCGAATTTTCGGTCCGTTCGCAGGTTCTGGTGCGAACCGAACCGGGGGGTGTTCAGCTCATCCCTAGCTGGGACCAATCCTATTTAATTTGTTTATAAACAACCTGGAGGATGGGATGAACAGTTCAATCTCTGTATTTGCAGACGATACTAAGCTAAGCAGGGCAATAACTTCTCCGCAGGATGTGGAAACCTTGCAAAAAGACCTGAACAAATTAATGGGGTGGGCGACTACATGGCAAATGAGGTTTAATGTAGAAAAATGTAAAATCATGCATTTGGGTGGCAAAAATATGAATGCAATCTATAGACTGGGGGGAGAACCTCTGGGGGAATCTAGGATGGAAATGGACCTGGGGGTCCTAGTAGATGATAGGCTCAGCAATGGCATGCAATGCCAAGCTACTGCTAATAAAGCAAACAGAATATTGGCATGCATTAAAAGGGGGATCAACACAAGAGATAAAACGATAATTCTCCCACTCTACAAGGCTCTGGTCCGGCCGCACCTGGAGTATGCTGTCCAGTCCTGGGCACCAGTCCTCAGGAAGGATGTACTGGAAATGGAGCGAGCACAAAGAAGGGCAACAAAGCTAATAAAGGGTCTGGAGGATCTTAGTTATGAGGAAAGGTTGCAAGCACTGAACTTATTCTCTCTGAAGAAGATACGCTTGAGAGGGGATATGATTTCAATTTACAAATACTGTACTGGTGACCCCACAATAGGGATAAAACTTTTTCGCAGAAGAGAGTTTAATAAGACTCGTGGCCACTCATTACAATTAGAAGAAAAGAGGTTTAACCTTAAACTACGTAGAGGGTTCTTTACTGTAAGAGCGGCAAGGATGTGGAATTCCCTTCCACAGGTGGTGGTCTCAGCGGGGAGCATTGATAGCTTCAAGAAACTATTAGATAATCACCTGAATGACCGCAACATACAGGGATATATAATGTAATACTGACACATAATCACACACATAGGTTGGACTTGATGGACTTGTGTCTTTTTTCAACCACAGTTTATATATGTTCCTCCCACTTTTTAAGAGACCAAAAGTAATGGGACAATTGGCTGCTCAGCTGTTCCATGGCCAGGTGTGTGTTATTCCCTCATTATACCCATTTACAACTAGCAGATAAAAGGTCTAGAGTTCATTTCAAGTGTGCTATTTGCATTTGGAATCTGTTGCTGTCAACTCTCGAAATGAGATCCAAAGAGCTGTCACTATCAGTGAAGCAAGACATCATTAGGCTGCAAAAACAAAACAAACCCATCAGAGAACGCACCAGTGAGCTCAGCAACACCAAAAGACCCGGAAGACCACGGAAAGCAACTGTGGTGGATGACCGAAGAATTCTTTCCCTGGTGAAGAAATCCCCTTCACAACAGTTGGCCAGATCAAGAACACTCTCCAAGAGGTAGGTGTATGTGTGTCAAAGTCAACAATCAAGAGAAGACTTCACCACAGTGAATACAGAGGGTTCACCACAAGATGTAAACCATTGGTGAGCCTCAAAAACAGGAAGGCCAGATTAGAGTTTGCCAAACAACATCTAAAAAAGCCTTCACAGTTGTGGAACAACATTCTATGGACAGATGAGACCAAGATCAACTTGTACCAGAGTGATGGGAAGCGAAGAGTATGGAGAAGGAAAGGAATTGCTCATGATCCAAAGCATACCACCTCATCAGTGAAGCATGGTGGTGGTAGTGTCATGGTGTGGACATGTATGGCTGCCAATGGAACTGGTTCTCTTGTATTTATTGATGATGTGACTGCTGACAAGAGCAGCAGGATGAATTCTGAAGTGTTTCGGGCAATATTATCTGCTCATATTCAGCAAAATGCTTCAGAACTCATTGGATGGCACTTCACAGTGCAGATGGACAATGACCCAAAGCATACTGCGAAAGCAACCAAAGCGTTTTTTTAAGGGAAAGAAGTGGAATGTTATGCAAACCCAACGTCTGGTGATGTCTATCCATTCCAGACTTCAGGCTGTAATTGACTGCAAAGGATTTGCAAGTATTAAAAAGTGAAAGTTTGATGGATGATTATTAATCTGTCCCATTACTTTTGGTCCCTTAAAAAGTGGAGGGCACATATACAAATACATCTTTTTCTTTTCATTTCAAATCCATTGTGGTGGTGTATAGAGCCAAAAAGATTAGAATTGTGTCGATGTTCCAATATTTATGGACCTGACTGTATATATATCTATATATCTATATATCTATCTATGTATGTATGTATCTATCTATCTATCTATCTATCTATCTATCTATCTATCTATCTATCTATCTATCTATCTATCTATCTATCTATCTATCTATCTATATATATATTTATATCTATATATCTATATCTATCTCTATATAGATATCTATAGATATATATATTTCTTGTACCAGTCTGACTGGTTTAGTTATTACTTGTTTTCCCTTTCTCTATGTGCTATTATTTTACCATGCTTTGATACACAGGTTATGTCCTTTTCCATTGTCAATCACTCGCAGTCACTGCTTTTGATTGTATTACATTGTGCCTTATGGTATAAATATCCCCTTCCCTAACCAGCCTTATCACTTTGGTTAAGCGCAATCAGAGTAAAATGAGCCTGAGTAATATGGCTAAGTATTGGGACTGTAAGGACTTGTTCACACAGTACGAAAATCAGGGAAAAGGGAAAAGTCTGAAGACGAGCTGTCTGCGGATTTTCGGATCGTTAGTACGGTGCGTTCAACAACCGATTTGACTTTTTCATCAGACAAAAGCTGGATGTGCAGGCTATAAATTTTTTGTCGAATATGAACTCAGCATCTGATTTTCGGATGGGCAGTACAGAAATCATCACACAAAAGTCGAAAGTACAAACACGCATGCTCGGAATTTAAGGAACGAGCCGGAAGAGTTTGGTCTTGTAAACTACTGTTCGTAATCTAGAATTAACATTTGTGATGCGGCAATTGATGAAATGTCAAAATTCTCATCTTCTTTAAGGGGATAATAATGAAGCTGCTTTGCATGTAGTTATACCAAACATTTAAAAAAAAATAATTTTTTTTTTAGTAGGATCTGAAAATCACGAATCAACGCTCACCAAACTTCTACTAACATGAAATTAGCAGAAGGGGCCCAAAGGGTGGAGCTTGAGAAATTAACTTCCTCTTTATACTCTCATAGTACGTCACTATGTTCGTGTTTGTCAAACAACAATTTGCGGATAATTAGTATGCTAGACAAAATCCAGCACACTTTCACAAAAATCAGACGCTCGGTCGTCCAACAATCAAACCATGTGTACAAGGCTTGAGCCTACAAACCTAGAATAAAAGTATTTTCTCAAAGTGATGTCATCAGTGTGCAGCCATCTGTTACATTGATTGCTGGGCTATGGAGTGAAGACAGGCTACCACCCCAGACATAGGCCTCGTACACACGGTTTGATTGTCGGACGACCGAGCGTCTGATTTTTGTCAAAAGCGCGTGTGCAGGATTTTGTCAAGTATACTAACTATCCGCAAATTGTCGTTTGACAAACACAAACGTAGTGAAGCACTATGAGTGTATACAGAGGAAGTTTATTTCTCAAGAGCCATCTTTTGGGCCCCTTCTGCTAATTTAGTGTTAGTAGAAGTTAGTAGAATTTTGGTGAATGTTGATTTGCGATTTTCAGATCGTACAAAACAAATACCTTTTAAAATATGTTTGGCATAACTACATCAGTATCACCAGCAAAGCAGCTTCATTATTATCCTATTAAAGAAGATGTGAATGTGCGCTGCATTTACACATTTCATCAATTGTCGCGTCACGAATAATAATTTTAGATTACGAACAGTAGTTTACAAGACCGACCGCTTCCGACTCGTTCCGAGCATGTGTGTTTGTACTTTCGACTTTCGTTTGACGATTTCTGTACTGACCATCTGAAAATCAGATGTTGACTTCACATCCAACAAAAATTTTATAGCCTGCACATCCAGCTTTTGTCTGATGTAAAAGTCAAATCGTCTATCGAATGCACCGTATTAACGATCCGAAAATCCGCAGGCAGTACGTCTTCAGACTTTTCCCTTCTGATTTTCGTATGAATGAATGAATAAATAACTTGTATAGTGCTACATATTCAAACTAAATTGCCGTGTGTACGAGACCTTAGACCCCATACACACTATTAGATTTTCTGCAGATTTTTGTCTTTAGATTTACCAAAACCATATAATATGACGTCAAACCTTAAAAGTTTAAATTTGTATGCAATCAGGCAGACTCTTGCACTGCATGGTTTTGGTAAATCTGAAGACAAAAATCTGCAGAAAATCTAATAGAAGAAAACAAAGGAGATTGGAGTGGTGCTCCACAGAGTAAATACATGAAAATTTTGCTGCATAATACAGTATATGAGACTATATTTTCTAAAATGTTAATAATATTCTTATACATATTTATCGACAAATTGAGTTTGTTTAATTTATTTTCAGTAAGTAATAAATTCATTTGGTTCTATTTCCAAGCAAACCCGTTTTTGTGTTCAGGTCAGGTCTAAATAGAATTTTGTAACATTTTGGCAAAAATATACAGCCAAGAAGTCCAGCACTTGATGCCATTATAGCAAAAATCTCAACAGCCACCATATATTTCCCTTTAGTGCTCAGATAGGCTGGGATCATGGCAATCCAGACACTGCAGAACACCAGCATGCTGAAGGTGATGTACTTGGCCTCATTAAAACTGTCTGGTAATGTCCTGGCTAAAAATGCTATAATGAAGCTCACAGCTGCCAGAAGTCCCATATATCCCAGGACAGAGTAGAAGCCGATAACTGAACCCTCATTACACTGAATGATGATCTTTCCTAGATAAGAGTAAAAGTCTTGGTCCTGGAAGGGGGGAGAAATAGATAACCAAATCACACATATTATTACTTGAACCAGGGGACACACAGACATTATAGAGTTGGGCAATCTGGCTCCCATCCATTTTTTCCAGGGACTCCCAGGTTTGGTGGCTTTAAAAGCAATACACACCATGATACTTTTGGCAAGTAGGGAGGAGACAGCAACTGAGAAGATGACACCAAAAGACATTACACGCAGCATGCAGGTTACATCTACTGGACGGCCGAGGAACAAGAAGACACAGAGGAAGCTCAGCATGATGGAAACCAGGAGAAGATAGCTCAGGTTCAGGTTATTTGCTTTAACAATGGGGGAGTCCTGGTAATGAACAAATATCCCCAATATTAAACAAGCCAGAAGACAAAAAAGTAAGGAAACAGATGAAAATACTGCAGAAATAGTATCATCAGTGTAGGAGAGAAATTCCACCAGTTTTGGAAGACACCGATCCTTCTTCTCATTTGGCCATTCATCATCAAGACATTTCATGCAGTTTTCACTGTCTGCAGGTATTGAAAAAAACACATGTGATGGACATATGTATTAAAGTATCTCAGGAATAAACAGTATATTTTATAACTAGGCAACTCATATATTAACATTGATCTGTGGCTTTACATTAATAATAACTAATGCAGTAGGGAAAAGACAAAAAAAATACACCCAGCACCTTTCCAAATAACTGTTCTGTATATTCAGCACTTTGAGTTTTTTTTTTATAACCATGCTTATGTAGGTATCACATTATTTTTACAATTATAAACCGTAAGTAGGTATGGTTTTTTCTTATCAAGGAATTTGTTTTGGGCAAATGGTTTGGGCTAGACATGTTCTCTGCTTACAACTTGTACTGACCCTGTGGGAGAGTTCAGCTCTGTCTTCCCCGTTCACACATTCCACTATGTTAACTCCTAGTGTGCTGGAATGTGCAGCAGGGAAGAGCTGAAATCTCAGCACTGAGAGATCTGAGACGTTCACTGTATTCTGTTTGTCAGCAGCAGATTCCATCACTTCTGTCCTCCCGGCAGCAGTGTGTTTTTCTACTGGGGGAATACCTGTACCCTGAGTGCCAGTATCACTGATCCCACTATCCTTCTGCCGGATCCCACTATCCTTCTGCCTGATCCCACCATCCCTCTGTCTATGATCCCATCCATCCATCCCTCTACCTCTGATCCCATCCATCCATCCCTCTGCCTCTGATCCCATCCATCCATCCCTCTGCCTCCGATCCCATCCATCCCTCTGCCTCCGATCCCACCATCTCTCTGCCTCTGATCCCATCCATCCATCTGCCTCTGATCCCACCATCCCTCTGTCTCCGATCCCACCATCCATCTGCCTCCAATCCCACCATCCATCCGCCTGATCCCATCATCCGTCTGCCTCTGATCCCACTACCCCTCTGCCTGATCCCCTCTATCCCTCTGCCTCTGATGCCACATCCATCTGCCTGACCCCATCTATCCCTCTGCCTCTGATCTCATCTATCCCTCTGCCTCTGATCCCACCATCCCTCTGCCTCTGATCTCACCATCTGCCTCTGATCCTACCATCTGTCTTCCTCTGATCCCACCATCTGTCTGCCTCTGATCCTACCATCCCTCTGCCATTGCTCCCACCATCCCTCTGCCTCTGATCCCAACATCCCTCTGCCTCTGATCCCAACATTCCTCTGCCATTGGAGAAAAATGTAGTTTTTCTGACTGCTTGAATATTCGGATAAAAAGTTTTTAACCATACACTGTAATCATGATGCATCGTGATGCATCGTGGAATCTAATCGAATCGTGGACAGGATAATCATAATCAAATCGAATCGTGAGACCAGTGAAGATATGTACCCCTAGTCACCGACTAGCCTCCTTGCACAGACCGACGTACACCTATGGCGGTTTGCGTAGGAGAGCCGACCTGCCGCATCATTATGACGGCGGCTGGTCAGCAAGAGGTTAAAAATGATTGTTTTTTTTTATTTGCATTGATACATGTGCCCTAGGGCAGTTCTCAAGCCCCCATACTCTTTTTATGGCCAATAACTTGCATATACGCCTTCAAAATGGGGTCTTTTGATTTTTCATGTTTGGGTCCCATAGACTTCCATGCGGTTTGCGGTTTGGGGCCAAACTTTTTCCCTGTTCGGGAGTTCTGGTGCGAACCAAACTAGGGTATTTTCGGCCCATCTCTATTAGGCATGTGAATACATGGCAGAAGGTTTGGTATGATATCAAGGATGTTTGCTGCAGTAGATAAAGCATACAAAATGAAATGCATGTACAGTATATACAGAGTTTACAAGTTCACACTGTTGTCTTACATTCAAATGATGTTTGTCTTTAAAGTAAAAACCTGAGTGATTTCCATAAAAACAACTTTTTGAAAATATATCAGCAAAATTGGACCTGTATTAAATGGGGAGAAATACCAAATTTGTAAGAAAATTCATAGTGGTTTGAATATACACTATGCAGCAGTTTGTGGTAAAAATGGTCTTTGATTGCTGTATTGTTTGTAATATGATTATTTCCTATGATTTTCAGCTCCATCTAGTGCCTACAATGTTTTTCTTCCTTGATTAAGACAAATTTAGGAAAATATTGCATTATGATCACTAGATAGAGCTGACAACCATAGAAGATACTCATATTACAAACAATACAGCAATCATTCGAGGTGCATGTGCAAATGTTTACGTCATCCCACAACAATTTTTTTCTACACAGACCCATAGTGTGTTGCTATGTGTGCAGCAACAATTGCAAAAGCGGTCAAGGGTTCAGTGGAGCAGTTTTTGGGTGCAGTAATGGTATGTATAAGAGGAGCAGCATGGAAGTGTTGAAGTTTTCCATGTCCACCAATACAAAGGCAGTCAGTAAAGAAGTATGTGGTATTAATGCAGTCAGTGGAGGAGTGTATTGGTGCAGTGGTACAGTGGACCTCTGAAGCACCAAAATCCTGTGCAGTTTTGTCATCCCTGTCAAATTCTCTTTCTGAACTACAACACAAGTCTATGACAAATGTACACTCTACCAGAAATGTTGGAGATCTCCCCTTCTGGACATGGGATGCACTCATAGCAACATTTATGAACTGAAGTTCCAAACTTTTTTCTGTTACCAGGCAAGCAAGGTCCTGAGCATCGAGATACCGGAACCTAGAAGAAATGGAAATCTGATTGGCTGCCAGCTGGCTTGTCAACTGAAATGGAGGAAAAAGCAGCAAATGATCAATAGTAAGGTGAATATGTGGGGTTGGGGGCACTTTCCAGAGACACTATTACTTTGTCCTGAAGGGTCAAAGTGATAGTGTTTCTTTAACACAAATCTGATTGGATGCTTAAAAGGAACACATGGAAATCAGGAAAAATTAGTCTAAAACAACACTTCAACTAAACTATCCCTAAAATTCTATATCTTCTTTCTGAATGTATAGTATCTGTAGTTTATTCATTTGCAATGGATGTCCTTTACAATATAATAAAGTAGGCTTAGTCAATAAAAAAAAAGTAGGGGACATGACTTACCAATAATCTGATGTGTCCTTTGTACTTCTGGCTCCTGGATTCCTTGAAATCTTCATCCTCTGACACCTCCTACTAGAAGATTACAGCGGTGGGAGGTTAATAGAACTGTGGGGCTGTCACAGACTCTTGTCAGGAGTGCCCAACTATGCCTTCCCTTTCTGCCCATCATCTCCATTCATAGAAACTATAACTACAGCTTCTTTGTGTATGACCCTTCTAATGCAGGATGCTAGGTAAATTTAGTTTTTGGCTCATTTTGTAATCAAGGGAGCAGTGATTGTTTGGTCCGGTCTGTTCAGAGTTGTTAAGACTGGGAGTTTGATTGCTTTCCCCTGCCTTTAGAAGAAATTTCTCAAGCTTAGGGAGGGAGAATTCAAATACCCAGGCTGAATACTGATCAGGGCCTAGCCAATCTATGGGGAGGTGTGTCCAGATGTTGGCTGGGAAGCTGATAAATAGTCTGAAGCTGTAAAGTGAGGTTCTTTCCTGAGCAAAGAGAGTTCCAAGCCTCGGGGGGCTATTGCCCCTAAGGCAGCCTATGGACTATGTTGCTGTTCTGTGAGGTTTTAGTTGTGGTAGAGCTGGGGCCTGGAAGTGTTGTGTAACTGACTGCAGGATGTCACCAAAGGGATCTGGTTGAGAGAAGCACCGTCTCACTCACTGGGTTTCGTCTGGAGGAAGCTGGAAAGTGGCAGCTGTCCTGGGGACTTATAAATAATGACCCTGAATTGATTCCTGGTGACTGTGCACTTTTGGGATATAAGTGCCAGAGGTAGGTTGGACTGAGGCAGTCCTCATAGCATCTCAGAGTAAAGGGCATTCTCCTGTCCTCAGCAGGATTCTAGACTGTGAACCTAGAGCAGAATGTTCCCCTGTTACTGTGTTCTGGAGATTGCACTGGTTACGTATAGCTGTGCAGTGTTGTAGGGTAACCAGATGCCAAAGAAACATACCTCATGGTCTACAGCTGTGAGGCCTTAGACCAGGGGTAGGGAACCTTGGCTTTCCAGCTGTGGTGAAACTACGAATCCCATCATGCCTCTGCATCTAGGAGTCATGCCTGTGATTGTCAGGTTCTTGCAATGTCTCATGGGATTTGTAGTTTCAAAACAGCTGGAGAGCCAAGGTTCCCTACCCCTGCCTTAGACTGTCCAACATTTTCCTTTCACAGCTAATTGCTAACCATTTTGGAATATCCCATGTCCTGATCCTCCTCTCCTGTTACTGTACAAGTTTTACAAACAATACATCACAAAAAGACAACCCCTGGACTGTTTATTGGAGCCAGAATGAATGGATGGTTGCTTGGGGAGATGGTGGTCTCTATATGGTTTTGGGGGGAAAAAAACTGTTAAAATCAGCAGCCCCTGCAGGCTAGCACTACATATCTATAACTGAGATCTATGAATGGAGGACAGGTGGATGATTGAAAGGTCTACCCCCTACATCCATCATGATCACGTTTCATTCACAGAAGCTGTAGTACACCTTCTATGAGTGAAGAAAGAAGGCGGAAAGGGCAGGCATAGTCAGGCACTCTTGATGAGAAGATTATGGCAATGGAGTTAGGGCAGCATCGGTGGATGAAGATATCACAGAATGCAGGAGTCAGCAGTACAAGGAGCACATCAGATTAATGGCAAGTCATGTCCCTTTCTTTTACTTAGTCTTTACCCGCTTCCTGCCCGCTGAGCATCAAATGACGGTTGGGCAGCACGGCTCTCACTCTGGGTGGACGTCATATGACGGCCTCTCAGAACGGCCGCTCTTGCGTGCCTGTGGGGGCACGCATTGCGGCGATCGGTGGTGCGGTGTGTCAGTCCGACACATTGCTACACCAATCTCGGTAAAGAGCCTCCCATGAAGGCTCTTTACCACGTGATCAGCCATGTCCAATCATGGCTGATCATGATGTAAACAAGAAAAGCCATTGATTGGCTTTTCCTCACTCATGTCTGACAGACAGAGTAGCTAATCGGCTGCTCTCCTGACGGGGGGGTCTCTGCTGATTGTTTATCAGCGCAGCTCCCCCTCGGATGCCCGCCCAGGACCACCAGGGATGCCACCACACTGGACCACCAGCTGTGCCACCCTAGACCACCGGGGAAAAGCCAATCAGTGCCCAGGCAGCTGCCAATCAGTGCCCACCCCCAATGCCTGCCAGTGGCAGCGCTATCAGTGATGCCTATCAATGCCATCTATCAGTGCCGCATATCAGTGCCCATCAGTGTCACGTATCAGTGCCCAGCAGTGCTGCCTATCAGTGCCCAGCAGTGCCGCCTATCAATGCCACCCATAAGTACCCATCAGTGCAGCCCTTCAGCGCCCATCAGTGTCACCTATCAGTGCCCATCAGTGCCCACCATTTTTTTTCAAAATTTTAGGTCTTTTTTTAATTGTTTAGCAAAAAAGAAAAAACGCAGAGGTGATCAAATACCACCAAAAGAAAGCTCTATTTGTGGGTAAAAAATGATAAAAATTCTGTTTGGGTACAGTGTAGCATGACCGCGCAATTGTCATTTAAACAACGACAGTGCTGAAAAGCTGAAAATTGGCCTGGGCAGGAAGGGGGTGTAAGTGCCCTGTATTGAAGTAGTTAAACTATGAGATTGTGGGCATTGAATGAGACATATGAAAACAAGATCAACCAGCGCAAACCAAAATCCCTAATCAAGCAGCAGCTGTAATACTGAGGGTAAAATTTATCAAATCCCAAAATGTGCATCAAAGAAAAAAGCAGTACAGCGCATAAATTAAACTAAATATATAAACTAAAAGTCCAGTATAAACAGAATGCAGGCAAAATCAAGTGATTCTTCCAGTGATACTAGTGACATGAGGTAAATGTTGCAGGGTGACTGTGGTGACAAACGTGGACCTCCACCTTCAGTGATACTAGCCGCTCACCTCAATAGATGGACCCCTGAGTAAATCAGTCAGGTCAAACACAGCAGTTCCCTCACCAGGGAATTAATCAGGAGGAGATGAGTACACCGTAAAGCCTCAGCAGCAGCAGCAGCTTTCAGTAACCAGCAGGCAGGCAGTAATCACATGTAAAAGATAAGGAAGGAATCTAGTGCTCTCTGAATGATATTCAAATCAATTTAATAAAAAAGCGAAAGAACTCACAATAAAATGCACTGTACCCCAGTGTGGAGGATAAAAGCATGGAAGGAATGGATGTCCTATAGAGGATGGACGAGCGGAGCGCGGGTGACGTCACGATCAGGGCACGTTCTCCTTGCCATACGCGTTACGTCCCTCAAAGTGGGCGGAACTTCCTCAGCGGCGACTGAGGCTTTTATCCTCTGCACTGGGGTACAGTGCATTTTATTGTGAGTTCTTTCGCTTTTTTATTAAATTGATTTGAATATCATTCAGAGAGCACTAGATTCCTTCCTTATCTTTTACATGTGATTACTGCCTGCCTGTTGGTTACTGAAAGCTGCTGCTGCTGCTGAGGCTTTACTGTGTACTCATCTCCTCCTGATTAATTCCCTGGTGAGGGAACTGCTGTGTTTGACCTGACTGATTTACTCAGGGGTCCATCTATTGAGGTGAGCGGCTAGTATCACTGAAGGTGGAGGTCCACGTTTGTCACCACAGTCACCCTGCAACATTTACTGCATGTCACTAGTATCACTGGAAGAATCACTGGATTTTGCCTGCATTTTGTTTATACTGGACTTTTAGTTTATATATTTAGTTTAATTTATGCGCTGTACTGCTTTTTTCTTTGATTGAATGAGACATCCAAGTTTATTTACCTTAAATATTAGGGATGGGCGAATGGTTCGGCCCGAGCACGAGTTTGGGCCGAACATTGGCTGTTTGCCCATTCAACGAACACCCAAATTATCTGGGTGTTCGACCATTTGTTCAGCCCGCTATATGATGGCAATGCACTGCGCCGCCGCACAGTGCATTGGAAGCCCTGATTGAATGAAGCAATTAAAGCTTTGCCCAATCATGTCAGAGCCTAGATTGGAGAAAGTAATGATGACATTATTCAATCATGGTTCATTGATCTTAGTCCCACCCCACACTATAAAAGTATTCTTTCAATAGTGGCCATTTGTTGTGTGATATTGGCGTGGAGAGAGATAGAACATGGTTCTGTTCAGTGCTACTAGGCAGTTAGTGTGCTACAGTGTGCTATTCTGATTCTATTGTCAGTGTAGAATATCAGTTCAGTGTGAATCTAGTGATAGTTCAGTCAGTGTGAGTGTAGTGACCATTCATTTTTACATTAGTGTCAGTTTATTTTGTCAGGCGAGTTTACTGCAATATAATTCAGTGTGTTAGTGCACAATTAACGTAGTATATTTCAGTACGTTAGTGCACGTTTAATGTAGTATATTTCTTTGCATTACGTGCTGTTTAACGCAATACATTTCAGTGCATTATTGCACGTTTAATGCAGTATACTTCTGTGTGTTACTGCAAGTTTACCACAGTATATTTCAGTGCAGTACGTGCCGTTTAATGCAGTATATTTCTGTGCATTAGTGCACGTTTAACGCAGCACATTTCTGTGCATTAGTGCAGGTTTAATGCAGTATATATCAGTGTGTCAGTGCAGTTTTACTGCAGTATATTGTAGTTTATCAGTGGACTGTGTCTATGTAGTGAGTACTCAGATTAAAGTCCACCAAACACCAAACAAGTGCATTCACGTACACATTTCCACATCTTTTGTTAGATTTTATTAATAAACACCCCCCATCATGTCTGGGAGGACAACAAGGAGAGGCAAATGTTCCCATGGCACTGTGAGCAGCATATGTGTCCACAGTCAAAGGTGGACATGGTCAGTCCTTAGGCAGGGCATAATTTTCTCTTTTTAGTGATGTTGCCCATGCTATCCAGCCACAGCATGCAGAAGAGGTGGTGGACTGACTTACTAAACCATCCTCAACCTCCTCATCCTCCGCCACCCAAGCAGAGACTAGTGTGCAGTCCACTGCAGCTGCAGAGTGGCTAAATCTGCCTCCTTGTTCATAGCTATTTCTGCCATAGCACCAGCATCAGGCATGGAGGAGTCAGCTGAGTTATTTGAACACAGCGTCAGCCACTTGTTTCTTGAAGATGCACAGCCATTATTTGATTCAGATGTTGGTTCTGAGGTTGAGGAATGTAGGAACATGAGCCTAGAGAGAGGGGAGAACACTGGTACACAAATTAGCAGTCATGTTCCCCCAGCCACAGCATATTGCCAAGTTGTCTCCAGTGGTTATGAGGATGGAGGAAATGATGATGATGATGAGGCCACTGACGTGACTTGGGTGCTGGATAGAGCACAATAAGAAAGTTAGGGTGAGGCACAACCTCAAAGAGACAGCCATCATGGAATAGTAGAGAGCAGCCACCCTATTCACTTTATGGAGCTGTTATCTCCCTTTTTCAGCACATGTGCAGCCGATCGGACTGTTGCAATTTGCAAACTTTGTCTCAAGCACATCAAGCATGGCAAAAACACCAGCCATTTGGGTACCACATGCTTGACAAGGCATTTAACCTCCCACCACACAGCCCACTGATAAATGCAACTGAAAGCCAAACAAAGGGGATGCAATTCTGTTCCTCCTCCTTACTCACCTCAGTCTGTCCCTGCTATACCTCATGACCTCTCAGCAGCCTCCACTGAAAGGTATAGTGGAGGGTGTCCCAGGTCCTTGCAGCACATCTGCCAATAGCACACCACCAGCTGTAGGCTATAGCCAGCAAATTTATCTGCCCCATCTGCAATGAAAAATACAGTCACTGCCACCCACACGCCCAGCATCTAAATGCAAGCTTGTCAAAGCTGCTGGTTCTACAACTTCTGCCTTTCCATCTGGTAGATTCTGCCCCCTTCCCTGAATTTGCAGAATGTGCTATACCACAATGGCAGGTTTCCAGTCACTGTTTCTTTTCACGTAAGGCCATTCAAGCTCTGTACCATCACGTAGAAGGCAATGTTGTGGCATCGTTGGGCAAGGTTGTCAGCTGCAAAGTCCACATTACTGCTGACACGTGGTCCAGCAAGCATGGTCAGGGATGATATATTTTGTTCACAGCACACTGGGTAACTCTGCTTGCAATTCAGAAGGATGCAGGACAGGGCTCAGTGCTGCAGCTTGTGCTGCCACATCTCCATACAGCTAGTGGTTATGATGCAAGATTTGTCAGCTCTACGCCGTCCTCCTCCTCTTCCAGGCCTTCTCTGCTGAATTGTCCGAAGAACCACAATTACCCCCTACGTGTTCAAGGGGCTATTCAATGAGTCAGGCTACAAGGTGACATGCAGTGCTTCAGCTGGTCTGTCTAGGAGACAGGAACCACAATGGAACAAAGATTCTTGCAGCTCTCCAGGGGCATGCCCAGAGGTGGTTCACACCATACCAGCTGGAGCCAGGAAAGGCGGGGCACGATAAGGGCACAAACCTCCTCTCTGCCCTTAGACAGGGAAATTTGACACATGTGCCATGCCTGGCACATGTCCTCAATTTGGTGGTGCAGTGTTTCTTAAATAGGTACCCAGGGTTGGAATATCTGCTAAAGCAGGCCAGAAGAGTCTGTAGTCATACACAGCCAGTGCTCAGTTGGCTGAAATTCAGTGGACATTTCACCTGCTTGTAAACTGCCTGATTTGTGACATGCCCACCGGGTTGCACTCGACTTTGGCAATGCTGCAGCAGCTGCACATGTAGCAGAGGGTCATCAATAGAGATGAGCTTCGAGTTCTATTCGAACTTAATGTTCGACTCGAACATCGGCTGTTTGCAAGTTCGCCGAGCAGCGAACAATTTGGGGTGTTCACGGCAAATTCGAATGCCACGGAACACCCTTTAAAAGTCTATGGGAGAAATCAAAAGTGCTAATTTTAAAGGCTTATATTCATGGTATTGTCATAAAAAGTGTTTGGGTTATGCCCGTACTCGCTTTCTATCAACTGTTCTTGTATTTCCTGTATTTATCTATTGATGCCCATTGAACACTTGCGATTTACTTCACTGAGCTGTATGTCAAATTCTACTTGATATTCTGTAAAATTTCAATAAAATCTTTTGAAAAAAAAGTGTTTGGGGACCTGGGTCCTGCCCCAGGGACAAGGATCAATGCAAAAAAAAGTTTTAAAAACGGCCGTTTTTTTGGGAGCAGTGATTTTAATAATTCTTAAAGTGAAACAATAAAAGTGTAATATTCCTTTAAATTTCGTCCCTGGGGGGTGTCTATAGTATGCCTGTAAAGGGGCGCATGTTTCCCGTGTTTAGAACAGTCTGACAGAAAAATGACATTTCAAAGGAAAAAAGTCATTTAAAACTACTCGCGGCTATTAATGCATTGCCGGTCTGACAATACACATAGAAGTTCATTGATAAAAAACAGCATGGGAATTCCCCACAGGGGGAACCCAGAACCAAAATTTAAAAAAAAAATGACGTGGGGGATCCCCCTAAATTCCATACCAGGCCCTTCAGGTTTGGTATGGATATTAAGGGGAACCTCGACCAAAATTTAAAAAAAAATGACGTGGGGGTCCCCCTAAATTCCATACCAGGCCCTTCAGGTCTGGTATGGATTTTAAGGGGAACCCCGGCCAAATTTTTTTAAAAAAATGGCGTGGGGTCCCCCTCAAAATCTATACTAGACCCTTCAGGTCTGGTATGGATTTTAAGGAAAACCAGATGCCAAAATAAAAAAAAACGGCGTGGGGTCCCCCCAAAAATCCATACCAGACCCTTATTCGAACAGGCAACCTGGCAGGCCGCAGGAAAAGAGGAGGACGAGAGAGCGCCCCCCCCTCCTGAACTGTACCAGGCCACATGCCCTCAACATTGGGAGGGTGCTTTGGGGTAGTCCCCCAAAACACCTTGTCCCCATGTTGATGAGGACAAGGGCCTCATCCCCACAACCCTGGCCGGTGGTTGTCAGAATCTGGAAGCCCCCTTTAACAAGGGGACCCCCAGATCCCGGCCCTCCCCCCCTGTGTGAAATGGTATGGGGGTACTTTCCTACCATTTCACTAAAAAACTGTCAAAAATGTTAAAAATGACAAGAGACAGTTTTTGACAATTCCTTTATTTAAATGCTTCTTCTTTCTTCTTTCTTCTTTCTTCTTTCTTCTATATTCTATCTTCCTTCGGTTTCTTCCTCCATCTTCTTCTTCTTCTGGTTCTTCTGGTTCTTCCTCCGGTGTTCTCCTCTGACATCTCCTCCGCGGCGTCGGTGTCTTCTTCCCATCTTCTCCGGGCCGCTCCGCATCCATGGTGGCAAGGAGGGAGGCTCCCGCTGTATGACTCTTCTCCTCTTCTGACGGTTCTTAAATAACGGGGGGGCGGGGCCACCCGGTGACCCCGCTCCCCTCTGACGCAAGTTGACTTGACGGGACTTCCCTGTGGCGTCACGGGGAATGCCACAGGGAAGTCCCGTCAAGTCACTGTGCGTCAGAGGGGGGAGGAGTCACTGGGTGGCCTTGCCCCCCCGTTATTTAAGAACTGTCAGAAGAGGAGAAGAGTCATACAGCGGGAGCCTCCCTCCATGCCACCATGGATGCGGAGCGGCCTGAGGAGAAGAAGGGAAGAAGACACCACGGAGGAGATGCCGGACGAGAACACCGGAGGAAGAACCAGAAGAACCAGAAGAAGAAGAAGATGGAGGAAGAAACCGAAGGAAAATAGAAGATAGAAGAAAGAAGAAAGAAGAAAGAAGAAAGAACAAGCATTTAAATAAAACTGTCTCTTGTCATTTCGAACATTTTTGACAGTTTTTTTGTGAAATGGTAGGGGTACTTTTGTACCCCCTTACCATTTCACACAGGGGGGAGGGCTGGGATCTGGGGGTCCCCTTGTTAAAGGTGGCTTCCAGATTCCGATAAGCCCCCCACCCGCAGGCCCCCACAACCACCGGCCAGGGTTGTGGGGATGAGGCCCTTGTCCTCATCAACATGGGGACAAGGTGTTTTGGGGGGCTACCCCAAAGCACCCTCCCAATATTGAGGGCATGTGGCCTGGTACAGTTCAGGAGGGGGGGGCGCTCTCTCGTCCCCCCTCTTTTTCTGCTGCCTGCCAGGTTGCGTGCTTGGATAAGGGTCTGGTATGGATTTTTGGGGGGACCTCATGCCATTTTTTTTTTAATTTTGGCACAGGGTTCCCCTTAAAATCCATACCAGACCTGAAGGGTCTGGTACAGATTTTGAGGGGGACCTCACGCCATTTTTTTTTAAAATTTTGCCCGGGGTTCCCCTTAATATCCATACCAGACCTGAAGGGCCTGGTATGGAATTTAGGGGGACCCCCCGCGTCATTTTTTTAAAATTTTGTTTCAGGGTTCCTCTGTGGGGAATTCCCATGCCGTTTTTATCAATGAACTTCTATGTGTATTGTTGGACTGGCAATGCATTAAAAGCCGCGAGTAGGGATGAGCCGAACACCCCCCTGTTCGGTTCGCACCAAAACATGCGAACAGGAAAAAAGTTCGCTCGAACACGCGAACACCGTTAAAGCCTATGGGACACGAACATGAATAATCAAAAGTGCTAATTTTAAAGGCTAATATGCAAGTTATTGTCATAAAAAGTGTTTGGGGACCCGGGTCCTGCCCCAGGGGACATGGATCAATGCAAAAAAAAGTTTTAAAAACGGCCGTTTTTTCAGGAGCAGTGATTTTAATAATGCTTAAAGTCAAACAATAAAAGTGTAATATCCCTTTAAATTTAGTACCTGGGGGGTGTCTATAGTATGCCTGTAAAGGGGCGCATGTTTCCTGTGTTTAGAACAGTCTGACAGCAAAATGACATTTCGAAGGAAAAAAAGCCATTTAAAACTACCCGCGGCTATTGCACTGCCGACAATACACATAGAAGTTCATTGATAAAAACGGCATGGGAATTCCCCACAGGGCAACCCCGAACCAAAATTGAAAAAAAAAAGATGTGGGGGTCCCCCTAAATTCCATACCAGGCCCTTCAGGTCTGGTATGGATATTAAGGGGAACCCCGGCCAAAATTTAAAAAAAAAAATGACGTGGGGTTCCCCCTAAATTCCATACCAGACCCTTTAGGTCTGGTATGGATTTTAAGGGGAACCCCGCGCCAAAAAAAAAAAAAACGGCGTGGGGTCCCCCCAAAAATCCATACCAGACCCTTATCCGAGCACGCAACCTGGCAGGCCGCAGGAAAAGAGGGGGGGACGAGAGTGCGCCCCCCCCTCCTGAACCGTACCAGGCCACATGCCCTCAACATTGGGAGGGTGCTTTGGGGTAGCCCCCCAAAACACCTTGTCCCCATGTTGATGAGGACAAGGGCCTCATCCCCACAACCGTGGCCGGTGGTTGTGGGGGTCTGCGGGCAGGGGGCTTATCGGAATCTGGAAGCCCCCTTTAACAAGGGGACCCCCAGATCCCGCCCCCCCCCCTGTGTGAAATGGTAAGGGGGTACTTACCCCTACCATTTCACTAAAAAAACTGTCGGCTCTTAAATAACGGGGGGCGGGGCCACCCGGTGACCCCGCCCCCCTCTGACGCACGGGACATGACGGGACTTCAATGTGGCATTCCCCGTGACGTCACAGGGAAGTCCCGTCAAGTCACCGTGCGCCAGAGGGGGGGCGGGGTCACTGGGTGGCCCCGCCCCCCGTTATTTAAGAGCCGTCAGACGAAGAGACGCCGTCACACAGCGGGAGCCTCTCTTCATGACAGCATGAATGCGGAGCGGCCCGGAGAAGAAGAGAAGAAGGAAGAAGGAAGAAGAGAAGAGGATGAAGAAGAAGATGAAGAGAAGAGCGGGAGCCTCCCCTCATGCCATGGGTGCGGAGCGGCCCGAGGAGAAGAAGATAGAAGACACCGTGGAGGAGATGCTGGACGAGAACGCCGGAGGAAGAACCAGAAGAGCCAGAAGAACCAGAAGAAGATGAAGGAAGAAAGAAGAAGCATTTAAATAAAGGAATTGTCAAAAACTGTCTCTTGTCATTTTTAACATTTTTGACAGTTTTTTTAGTGAAATGGTAGGGGTAAGTACCCCCTTACCATTTCACACAGGGGGGGGCCGGGATCTGGGGGTCCCCTTGTTAAAGGGGGCTTCCAGATTCCGATAAGCCCCCCGCCCGCAGACCCCCACAACCACCGGCCAGGGTTGTGGGGATGAGGCCCTTGTCCTCATCAACATGGGGACAAGGTTTTTTGGGGGGCTACCCCAAAGCACCCTCCCAATGTTGAGGGCATGTGGCCTGGTACGGTTCAGGAGGGGGGGGGGCGCACTCTCGTCCCCCCTCTTTTTCTGCGGCCTGCCAGGTTGCGTGCTCGGATAAGGGTCTGGTATGGATTTTCGGGGGGACCCCACGCCGTGTTTTTTTTTTTTTTTTTGGCGCGGGGTTCCCCTTAAAATCCATACCAGACCTGAAGGGTCTGGTATGGAATTTAGGGGGAACCCCACGTCTTTTTTTTTTTTTAATTTTGGCTGGGGTTCCCCTTAATATCCATACCAGACCTGAAGGGCCTGGTATGGAATTTAGGGGGACCCCCACATCTTTTTTTTTTTCAATTTTGGTTCGGGGTTGCCCTGTGGGGAATTCCCATGCCGTTTTTTATCAATGAACTTCTATGTGTATTGTCGGCAATGCAATAGCCGCGGGTAGTTTTAAATGGCTTTTTTTCCTTCGAAATGTCATTTTGCTGTCAGGCTGTTCTAAACACAGGAAACATGCGCCCCTTTACAGGCATACTATAGACACCCCCCAGGTACTAAATTTAAAGGGATATTACACTTTTATTGTTTGACTTTAAGCATTATTAAAATCACTGCTCCTGAAAAAACGGCCGTTTTTAAAACTTTTTTTTGCATTGATCCATGTCCCCTGGGGCAGGACCCAGGTCCCCAAACACTTTTTATGACAATAACTTGCATATTAGCCTTTAAAATTAGCACTTTTGATTTCTCCCATAGACTTTTAAAGGGTGTTCCGCGGCATTCGAATTTTCCGCGAACACCCCAAATTGTTCGCTGTTCGGCGAACTTGCGAACAGCCAATGTTCGAGTCGAACATGAGTTCGACTCGAACTCGAAGCTCATCCCTAGCCGCGAGTAGTTTTAAATGACTTTTTTCCTTTGAAATGTCATTTTGCTGTCAGACTGTTCTAAACACGGGAAACATGCGCCCCTTTACAGGCATACTATAGACACCACCCAGGTATGAAATTTAAAGGCATATTACACTTTTATTGTTTCATTTTAAGCATTATTAAAATCACTGCTCCCGAAAAAAACGGCCATTTTTAAAACTTTTTTTGCATTGATCCATGTCACCTGGGGCAGGACCCACGTCCCCAAACACTTTTTATGACAATAACTTGCATATAAGCCTTTAAAATTAGCACTTTTGATTATTCGTGTTCGTGTCCCATAGACTTTAACGGTGTTCACGTGTTCGAACTAATTTTTTGCCTGTTCGCATGTTCTGGTGTGAACCGAACCTGGGGGTATTCGGCTCATCCCTAGTCGTCAACGAGTATCTGTGTGAGTATGGCACAACGGCAGGCTCTGGCGGGCTCAACTTTTTTTCCCCACACCAATGGCTGCTCATAAAGGATGCATGCACTGTACTGTCACCATTTGAGGAGACCACAAGGATGATGAGCCGTGACAATGCATGCATCAGTGACACAATCCCTGTTGTGTTCCTGCTGGAGCAGACTCTGCGTGGCATTATGGACAGGGCACTCGAGGCAGAGCAGTGGGAGGAAGAGGAGGACTTCCTTTCCTCTTAAGGCTCACTTTATGTAGACAGTGACACCATTCTTCCTACACCATAGAACGCACAAGTAGAGGGAGGATTAATAGGATTTCGGCAGTTTTGGAGGCATTGAAGCAGAGGAAATCTTATGTCAAATATTAAAAGATGGGTTTCCATCCTCAGAACCCTTGGGAGTAGTACATGGCTGGGAGGAGGCAGTTCCAGATACTGTAATCCTTAGTGACCCCAAGGAGTCTGCTTCTCATGCCTCCACAAACTTGCGGTGCATAGGCTCCCTCATGCTTAAAAGCCTGCAATAGGACCCAACAATACGTGGCATAAAGGAGAAGGATTGTTGGCAACCCTCCTTGACCACCGTTACAAGGGGAAAGTCTCAGAACTCATCCCATCCCCACAGGGAGTGCAGAAGATGAGATCTCTTGAGGACACCTTAACCGCTTCAGCCCCGGAAAATTTAGTTGCTGAATGACCAGGCCATTTTTTTCGATTTGGCACTGAGTCGCTTTAACTGACAAGTGCGCAGTCGTGTGGCATGCACCCAAACAAAATTGATGTCCTTTTTTCCCCACAAATATAGCTTTCTTTTGGTGGCATTTGATCATCGCTGCGGACACTTCAGACACTTTTTACACATTTTTGGGACCATTGGCATTTATACAGCAATCAGAGCTATAAAAATGCACTGATTACTGTAAAAATGTCACTAGCAGGGAAGGGGTTAACACTAGGGGGCGATCAAGGGGTTAACTGTGTTCCCTCTCTGTGTTCTAACTGAAGGGGGTGAGCAGAGGGTGTGCGCGCCCCTAGTGGCCACAGACCGAAGTGACATAAAATAACGTCCTTTCGCCCAGCTGTGTAATTCTGCTGCAATAAAACTGCGGCGGCTGGTCGGCAAGTGGTTAAAGAGGTGTTTATCTAACACTTTTCCTTACTCTGGTAGGTTACAGTGTCATGGAAAATGTAGTCTTAAGGCTTCTGTTGGTCAGGAGAGGAGCGGTGGAGAAGGCGGCTGTCTAAATGACCACCATGCTTGACTGTAGGCAAGACACACTTGTCTTTGTACTCCTCACCTGGTTGCCACCACACACGCTTGACACCATCTGAACCAAATAAGTTTATCTTGATCTCATCAGAACACAGGACATGGTTCCAGTAATCCATGTACTTAGTCTGCTTTTTTTTTGCCTATTTGCATGTTCTGGGGCGAACCGAACCGGGGGGGTGTTCGGCCCATACCTAATAGGGAAAGGGATCTTGGGAGATTTAGTTCTGGAGGTGTGACTATGTCACTATGAACTGACCTCCCAGTAGCTGCCCCTGCAGGACACCTAAAATAAGCTGGGTGATAATATCACATGGACTAATAAAACCAGGTTCTTCCTACAATAAGAAAGTAAAAAGAACATATTGATGGTACAAAATCTAAAAGATATGAGGGAGGTTTGGGGGCAAATGTGGGCAATTCCTGGTTACATTTTAACCAGATGCGGACTGCCCCACGCACATTTACTGTGACAGGACGGCCACTCTGTGCAAAATCACATGATTCTGAACTACTGGATCTGAATGTCCACCGGGACCACTGATTGTTCAAGGCACTGGCAGAATGGCGATCTGTCTATGTAAACAAGGCAGATCACTGTTCTGTGACAAGGAGTGGCAGTTGTTTTGTGTTTCTGCTAAGCAGAAACATGGATCTCTGCCTTCCCACAGTACAACCATCCCCCACAGAGTTAGTAAGCACTCCCTAAGAACACATTTAATGCTTTGATCAACCCTGATGTTAACCCCTTGCCTGCCAGTGTCATTAGTACAGTGAAAGCACAAATTTTTTTAGCACTGATCACTGTAATGCCCTGTACACACGGTCGGATTTTCCGACGAAGAAAGTGCGATCGGATTGTGTTGTCGGAAATTCCGATCGTGTGTGGGCTCCATCGGACTTCTTCCGTCGGAATTTCCGACACACAAAGTTTGAGAGCAGGATATAAAATTTTCCAACAACAACATCCGATCCTTTAAATTCCGATCGTGTGTAGACAAATCCGATGCACAAAGTGCCACGCATGCTCAAAATAAATTAAGAGACAAAAGCTATTGGCTATTGCCCCATTTATAGTCCCGATGTACGTGTTTTACGTCACCGCGTTCAGAACGATCGGATTTTCTGACAACTTTGTGCGTCCGTGTGTATGCAAGACAAGTTTGAGCCAACATCCGTCAAAAAAATTCTGATGGATTTTGTTATCGGAAAGTCTGTTCAAGATCCGATCGTGTGTACAGGGCATAATAATGTCACTGGTCCCCAAAAAGTGTCAAAAGTTTTCGTTAGGTGTCCGATTTGTCCGCCGCAATATCACAGTCCTGCTATTAGTCGCTGATCGCTGCCATTAAAAAATAAATAAAAATTCCAAAAATATATCACATAGTTTGTAGACACTATACATTTTGTGCAAACCAATCAATACATGTTTACTGGGATTTATTTTCCAAAAAATATGTAGCCCAAATTAACCTAAATTAATGAAGAAATTAGATTTTTTACATTTTTTTATTGGGTATGTTTTATAGCAGAAAGTAAAAAATATTTTTTTTTTTCCAAAACTGTCTGTCTTTTTTTGTTTATAACTAAATAAAAAAACACAGAAGTGATCAAATACCACCAAAAGAAAGCTCTATTTATGGGAAAAAAGGACATACATTTTATTTGGGTACATCGTCGCACGAGCATGCAATTGTAAGTTAAATTAACGCAGTGCCTTATCGCAAAAAATGGCCTAGTCATGAAACTTCCGGAGCTGAAGTGGATAAACCCATGTGAATTATGTTGGTGTAAATGGATGATGCCAAGAAAACTTTATAAAACCAACATTAGATTAACCTGTTGCAAAGTAATGCTTATATTTTATTTTTAATGCCCATACACCACACATATCCATGTCCATGGGCAATAAAGGCTTCCGTGCAGAGAGCGCACTCACTGCACACTCACAGCACAGTGACTGAGCTGAGAAAGACAGATATGAGAAAATGGTGGCTAATGACATGTTATGTAATTTTGTTTCACATGTCAGCCCTGATGAAGCCTCGGTTTTTGAGGTAAAACATGGTGGATTTTTGGATTGAGGAATTTTTTGAACACTTCTACGTTGTCATTCTTTGGTTGGAGCATTATATTTATTGGGGTACAACCTATGAAAGTAAGAGTGAGCTCAGTGTAGGATTAAATACTTCTATCAGAGACTGCATCTGTGTGAACTAAGTGAGCTCTCCCTGTTGATATTGAGACACTTTTCTAATTAAGTTTTGGAAGATTTAAAACAAAAACATTTTAAATTAATCTTATAAGAAAAGTTATATTTTAGGCTCAAGTGGGTGAGATGTGAGGTGTTATAAACATAAACATGTTATACTTACATGCTCTGTGCATTGGTTTAGCACAGAGCAGCACAGATCCTCCTACTTATCAGGTCCTTCGACAATCCTTCGACAGTGCTCCTGGCCCCTCCCTTCCGTTGAGTGCCCCCATAGCAAGCAGCTTTCTATGGGAGCACCCAAGCAGAGCCAAAGCTCCCTGTGTCCATTCAGACATGGAGCTGCAGCCTGGTCCCGCCTCCTTGCTCTCCTCATTGGTTCAATGACTTTGACTTTGTTCAATGACAGCAGTGGGAGCCAATGGCGCTTCACTGCTGTCTCAGCCAATGAGGAGGGAGAGTCCCAGACAGCGTAGTCTCTTTTCAACATTGCTGGATTGAGATGGGGCTCAGGAAAATATTGGGGGGTGGGGAGGCTGAGGCGTGTTAAGGGGGGCTGCTGCACACAGAAGGCTTTTTATCCTAATGAATAGAATGCATTAAAAAAAACCTTCTGCCTTTACAACCACTTTAAGCTTTGCAGTTTACAGCCTGTTGACAATAAGATTTTAATGTCCGTTATAAACTCTGAAAAGTCTTAAGAAAGTAAGTATACTCTGGTAAGCTTTGCCTTGTTTTGCATTCTTTCAATTTGCATTGACTTTATCTTTATTAATACTCAAATTTATAACACAGTCCCACCTTATTGGTTAATTTCCATGTTATGGCTTTATGGTTGACATGAAGCTTCTGACCTTCTGGAGCCCAGGGTGTAAAGTTTCCCACCTCCTTAAAAGCTGCAGTACCATCTTTTCCCAGTATCCAGTTAGTTATTCTGTAGTGATAAACAAATTCTCCATATTCATTAAAGAATGGCACTGGCTCAGCTGAATCAAAGGAATATTTCATTTCTTTTAGGAGGCAATACAGCTTGAAAATAAATATAGAAAGGTAAAAAAGTGCATGATGGTATAATAGAATCTGTGAGAAGGAACAAATCATTTTCAGAGGATCCAGACATTTTTTGACCCCGCTCACAGGAAATAAGCTATGTCAAATACATCCTTCTGTTTTACTGCAAGTCACCCGACTCATAACCAGTTGCGGACTCTGGGTGTACTAGACACGCCCAAAAAAAGTCATCATTGTACACAGGGCATCCCTAGTACCTCCAGTCCTTCTGCCCTGCTGCAGGGATCCCCCCTGTCCCAGTACACGGCAATTCAGCTCTGATTAATCACAGCTGCGTTGCAAGTATACAGAGAGGGAATGTTTATCAACAACATTGTTCAGCCACAAATACAGGAAGCTACAGTGATGTTCAAGTTTGTATCTTTCTGTTTATTCATCTACAAATCAAAGGAATGTACTTCAATCTGCAGATGAAGTCAGTTAAAGAAACATGACAAGTAATAAAAAGTTTTGTTTTCTCTTTTTTATTAAATGCTCCTCTTTTGAACTCCTCCTTCGTTTACTCTAATCTGCCCTAATTAACTCCTTATTCTCCTCTTCCATTCAATTATAATTTTCCTGCTGATCTTTTTTTATATCAACTAATATTTAAACTTTTTTTCAGTTTTTTGTTTGCTTTGTTTATTATTATTTTTACACCTTTTAAATATATTTATGCGTATCACAAAAAAAGTGCAAAACTGAAAAAACCCACATTTGTAAATAACTTTTAAATAACTTTGCAATGCCTTACAATCATAATTTTAGTGTTGTTTTAACCACTTCAGCCCCGGAAGATTTTACCCCCTTCCTTGACCATAGCACTTTTTTACAATTTGGCACCGCGTTGCTATAACTGTTAATTGTGCGGTCATGCGATGTTGTACCCAAACTAAATTTGCATTGGTGGTATTTGATCACCTCTGCGGTTTTTATTTTTTGTGCTATAAACAAAAAACAGCGACATTTTTGAAAAAAAAAAAAACAATATTTTTTACTTTTTGCTACAATAAATATCCTCATAACTATCCCCAAAAATGTATTTTTTTTTAATTCTTCATCAGTTTAGGCCAATATATATTCTTCTATATATATTGATTGGTTTGCACAAAAGTTATAGCGTCTGCAAACTATGGGAAAGATTTATGGTATTTTTATGGCATTTATTTATTTTTTTACTAGTAATGGCGGCGATCTGCGATCTTTATCCTGATTGCAACAATGCAGCAGACAAATCTGACACTTTTTTTAATTGTCACTGGTAGGGGAGGGGTTAACACTAGGGGGCAATCAAGGGGTTAAATGTATGTTTCCCCCAGTGTGTTCTATCTGTATGGGCATAGGACTGAGTAAGAGAGGAGACATATTGTTGTTCCTATTTACTAGGTACAAATGACATGTCTCCTCTCCCCTGACAGCACAGGGATTTGTGTGTTTACACACACAAATCCCCGTGCTGGTGCTCATGCACGCAACAGCACGTGGCTGGCGGTGATCATGCCCGCCAGCCACGCAAATCAGTACCCCTCTGGCGGCTTTTAAAGGGTCAACGTAACCATACGGGATTTTGCGTACCCATGCCACTTTGCCAATGTATATCGGCGTGAGCAGGTCGGCAAGTGGTTAAAAAAATAATATATGTATTACATTGTTATGTAATGACAAAATCATTGCTAAATAAACAGGCTCCTAGCAGAAATGCGAAAATTGGTCGGGTCCATAAGGGGTGAACAGATGTAAGAGCCGAAGTGGATAAGAAACATGCAGAAAATAAAATTAGAACACAAAAGCTATACACTTGTAAATCAGAGGATTCACCTTTCACTTTAAAAAAAAAATTTTTTTTTGCTTTTTTTATTTATAATATATGTTTCATACAATATAAAAAGTGCAGCGCTGGACATGTGAAGTAAATCGTGAAATTAATGATCCAATTATTTAAAATGGTGAGAAGGCTCTCAGAGTCAATATATCAAAAATAATGACACAATCACAATCATACGTGATAATTATATAAAGTGCTTCATAATACATGAACACATAAACTATAAATGAGTGAAAAAAATTGAAAACTTATAAAAAAACATAAAAGTCCATAACAGTGTATTTGATGCAAAATATTCTATGCAGATTTCAGGGATAAATCTTCACTGTTCAGTGTTAGCCCACCACCGAATAAATAGATTGAAGGCTTACCGGAAAGCCTGTGACCGCCCTTATTCAGGGGGGTCAAAACAAAATTAGCAGATGTGGGTGAACCACCACAGGGATACTCCAAGGGACACCCATGGACCGATGCGTCAGGACTCCTTGCCGGGCAGCCAACCAACCGACAGTGGCTATGGATGATCTCCAAAATCCTATCCTCTCATGGGGCAAACTTAATAGCTTCCACGGATGCAGTGCAAAAAAAAGTGACGTCAGTTGTGACGAAATGGCCGTAGGGTCACAACATTGAACGCACCGCGCATGCACGATTTTAAATTAAATGGCGGTAGTGTCGTTTTTTTATTCCCTTTGTTTTTATTAATGTTATACACTGTATTTTGCTAAATAAACAAGCCAAAAGTTATCTGCACCAGCGGAGCATCTTCCCCTGTTTCTTTTTTTGGCACTACAACCATATTTTTTTGCATTGGATCCGTGGAAGCTATTAAGTTTGCCCCATGAGAGGATAGGATTTTGGAGAACATCCATAGCCGCTGTCGGTTGGTTGGCTGCCCGCAAGGAGTCCTGACGCATCGGTCCATCGGTGTCCCTTGGAGTATCCCTGTGGTGGTTCACCCACATTTGCTAAGCTTGTTTTGACCCCCCTGAATAAGGGCGGTCACAGGCTTTCCGGTAAGCCTTCAATCTATTTATTCGGTGGTGGGCTAACACTGAACAGTGAAGATTTATCCCTGAAATCTGCATAGAATATTTTGCATCAAATACACTGTTATGGACTTTTATGTTTTTTTTATAAGTTTTCAATTTTTTTCACTCATTTATAGTTTATGTGTTCATGTATTATGAAGCACTTTATATAATTATCATGTATGATTGTGATTTTGTCACTATTTTTGATGTATTGACTCTGAGAGCCTTCTCACCATTTTAAATAATTGGTTCATGAATTTCACGATTTACTTCACATGTCCAGCGCTGCACTTTTTATATTGTATTTTGTTTTTTGTGCCCTCATATCGGGGTTATAGTGCACAGCAGCAGGACTTTCTTTCAGTCACATTCATTCACAGTTTTTATGCACCTAGCGCAATTCTTTTTCTTTTTAACTTTTAATATATGTTTCATGCAAAGCAGCTAGAAGACTTGTGCATAGATATGAGAGATTGGATCATTTTTTATTCCTTTTCTGCTTTCTGCCATTAGGGGACATAGGGTACAAGTTAGTAAATGCAAATAGAATTTCATGTCAGCGGGAGACCCCACCCCTTTGTGACCCCACCCCTCACTGACCAGGGCATGCTGGGTCGATGACTTTAAAAGGGGGTGGGATCACCCGCTGATGTCATTGGGTGACCCCTCCCCTTATCTATTGAAGAAATGTCAGATTGAGGAGCAGGCAGTTGGCAGGGAGCCTTCGACGCCAGAGGTTTTTTCTTTTTTTGGGTTTGGCGTTGCGACGTTCGGCATGATTGACAAAGGATCTACACCGAGGGACATTGTTTTTTATTTTTAAAAAAAGAAATTGTCAAAAACTTGTGTAGTGTCTTTAATCCCTTTTAACAATTTTTTGATGATTGGGTAGGGTACCCCATACTCATTCACGTAGGGGGGGGGTCAGAATCTGGGGGCCCCCTTGTTAAAGGTGGTTTCCAGATTCTGATAAGCCCCCACCCATAGACAACCACAACCACCGCCAAAGGTTTTGGGGAAGAGGTCCTTGTCTCCATCAACATGGGACAAGGTGCTTTTGGGTGGGAGGCACCCACCATGTTAAGGGCATGTGGTCTGGTATGGTTCCAAAAGCCTGTTGTAGTTTTCTAGAGCATTGTGGAGATGGGCTGGGAGAATCTGATCCTGGTCTTCATATGTAATTCCCAATTGTTTTCCCAACATGGCTGAATTAGTGGCCAGTACCATATGTTGCAGGAGGCTGAAGTCATTCTTGCAATGCATGTATCCATGGTTGTTGAGTAGGTTTTGCTTAGTGTTTCTGGGGTTTGGCACCAATGGAAAACTGTTTTATATTGATATTTTATATTTGCAAAATGTTATACACAAACTAGAAAAACTTTTTTTCATAATTTTCGGTCTATTTTTGTTTGTTTAGCAAAAAGTAAAAAAAAAAAAACAGTGGGGGATTAAATACCACCAAAAGAAAGCTCTATCTGTTTCAAAAAATGATAAAAAATTAATATGGGTACAGTGTGCATGAAACTGCAATTGTCAATTAAAGTGCGACAGCGCTGAAAGCTGAAAATTAGCCTGGGCAGGAAGGGGGTGAAAGTGCCCGGTATTGAAGTCGTTAAATAAAATTGATGACTGGCACCTTAATAAGAACTTTTAATTTTGAACTGAATATACTGGGTATTTATTAAAAGTGCTGTCTAAGTGAACATTCCGTACATTACTGTTATGTAAAATATTTCTTTAAATTGAAGATATGATGTAACTTCTACCTGATGCTTATAATAATGATGTCGCTTATCATCAGATTTTCCTTTACGGAGTAGTTGCATATTGTGAAGAGCTTTAGCCAAGTTTTCTACTGCGTAATATATTCGTGGCGTGACACCTTGATTCACAAAACCGTCCATGTTTGGATATTTTTCTGCTTGGTTGGTGGCTGTTTCACATACTATTTTGCTCTTTCCTCTGTTTGCAGACAAGCACTTTGCTATAGTTAAAAAATATTGGGAACCTGGTGAATTGTTTGTACTATTCATCTTGTCAATGCCATCAAAGAAATGTTCTTTATCTGGAAGGGATAAGGGGTAGAGTTCCACCGCTAAACTCCCGTTAATTGCAGGTATTGGTATTAGATGTACTGAAGATCTGGAAACCCAAATAGGAGGAAAAATAAATGTTTTATCAAAGACAAAACTGTTATAGATAGAGAAAACTGCATTGATGTAGACATAAGATCCACATACTACGATGACCTTAGAAGTGGAGTTTTTCAAAATAGTGGCAGTGGCTTCAAGAGCTTTGAATGACATATCATCAGTTAATGTTTCTATTCCAAGTTTATATGTAAACTCAACACAAATCCCATGACTGATCATGTACTTTGTTAAAATTTCTCTTTCCTTATCTCCAGCATCATCATCTGTTGTGAATATTCCAACCCAAGTCCAGCCAAAGTGTTTCAACAGCTCAATTACAGCCAAATAGTGGACATGATCATTCTGAACTGTTCGGAAAACATGAGGATAAAGACGTCTGTCAGTAAGAGAAGGGTCTGTAGCTCCGTAACTGATCTGTGAAAGAGAATCATTATCTTATGTCTTTTAGGCATTAATTCATCAATTAAATAATAAGCATTATATTAAAGTGTTTCTAAAGGCTGAAGGCGCTTTATCTTCATGCATTCTATGAAACAAGATAAAAATCCTTCTGTGTGCAGCTCCCCCCAACCCCCTTCAATACTTACCTGAGACTACTTTAACTGGCAATCACAAGGTCATGTACCCAAACAAAATTTCTATAAATTTCTATAAATTACTATTACTGTGACTATTACTGTGGCTGACTGAAAACAGCTGATCTGTGCTGAAACAGCTGATTGGAGGAGCAGCTGATCTGTGTGTTCAAACCGCAATCTTTCTCCTGCACTGTGGAGATAGAGTAGCCGGCCGGCTTGGTTCCGTATGTATAAGAGGGGATTAGAAGAAAAAAGCCTCCATGGTGCAGTAACTTAAAACTGCTATGCTATGCTATGCTAAAGCTATGAAGTCTGACGTCACCACACAATAGCAGTCTAGCCTCAATAGAAAACACTGCTCCAGCATTCGTTCGGTTTTGATTTTCTGTCAAAAACTTTGATGCCGACCATGGTTTTAAAATAAAAGAAATTTTAATTTACTGCACCATGGAGGCTTTTTTCTTCTAATCCCCTCTTATACATGCGGAACCAAGCCAGCCGGCTACTCTGATTCCACAGTGCAGGAGAAAGATTGCGGTTTGAACACACAGATCAGCTGCTCCTCCGATCGGCTGTTTCAGCCCAGATCAGCTGTTTTCAGTCAGCGGGATATCGCCTATGCCAGTGGAAGTTCAGAGGCAGATGGATATCTGAGTTTGTGGGAATCCCTTCAGCCGTCCCCGCCTGCAAGATTTACCTTATCTGAGCCTGTTAGACCCCCGTAATAGGGGTCCCACGCATCTGGTAAGCGGCCGCCCTTTTTATTTCATCCTAGGATCATAGCACCTTCTAAAAGAAAGTTTTCCTATGAAAAGCACCTATTTGAAATTATAGGACTGTTTGAATTGTTTTTTCACCACCCGTTCCTCAAGGGGACTTTGTCACATGAATCACTCATTTGTGTTTAATTGTTTTTACACATGTATTCATTTTTTGGCCACCAGTTCATTTTCATATTTGGGTGGGATACACACTAGTAGCACACCTGAGTCCCGTTATTATATTAACTCGGTCAGTTGGCAGACTGGTTGGTGAGTTCAGCTATGGAATGTTCTGTTTTTGTCTTACACTGCTTTAAGAGCCATCCGCCGGCCATCACCTCAGACACGGCTGACTAAAGCCTCGTACACACGGTACGATTGTTGGCAGGGGATTGTCTGTTGACAGACTGTTGTCCTAAAATCTTACCATTACAATTTGACAATTGTTGTCCAATTTTCCGCCAACAAATGTTGGATGACAGGCTAGTAAATTTTCGGCGGACGACGGTGTGAGGTCAGATTTTCATATGGTCTGTACACAAATCCATCACACAAAAGTCAAAAGTACAAACACGCATGCTCGGAATCAATGTTCACCAAACACGAAATTAGCAGAAGGTGCCCAAAGGGTGGCGCTCAAGAGCCGAAATTCCTCGTAGTACTTTACTACGTTTGTGTTTGTGGCACGACAATTTATGTACCGTTAGACAACACAATTTGTGTTATCTTTTGACAAAAATCAGATGCTCGGTAGGCCAACAATCGCACCGTGTGTACGAGGCTTAAGAGTAATCATTCCCACTACACTGATTGACACCCGATTGGAAATACTGTAATACGAGGTTCAGTGCCCCACACTTTTAGTCTCATCTCATCAGTACAAACTTGACAGGGCTTCTACCTTTCCCTACTCTATCCAAAACTAAATAAAAAATGTTACCTTTACTCACACTTTAGGAGTGATACATTTTGCTCTCATTAGGGAGGCTTGTATACACCATGATGGTTTCAAATTCTTCACTTTGTTATTAAGATACTTTCAAACCCTTTCAGTTAAATGTATTCCAGGCAAGGTAGAGAATATGGGAGGACTGCATATAATTTTAAGTGTATGATGAAAAAAGATGATATCAGAATCTGACACCTTGTAATACTTTCACAACTTCTTCTTTATTAAATCACTTAATTACTTAAAGTGATTGTAAAGTCTATAAGGAAAGTAGGCAATGGATATAGGTTGTTGAACGGTCATCTCCAGACAAGTATAATATAACACAAAATTGAAAAATACATAAATATACAGGTATAATTTATTATTGAAAAAAAAAGTTTAGAAAGGCATACACATATATAAACAAGGGACCAAATGTAGTCCCTATAAAAACAGTAACGTATATACAGTAAGTACACTATATACAAGCAGTCAAAGCCGTCATGTTTCGCAGTTATATTGGTACATCCACTTCTTCAAGGCTGAATTGCTTCATACTTTAGTCAAAATCTATTTACAAACAAAAAAGTATACATACATACATAGGTCTGTACATAATACATGAAAGAAGGGGAAAAAAAGGGGGGGGGAAGGGGGGGGGGGCGAGAAAAAAGGGTCGAGGGAAAATGTACCTCAAGGCCATTTGGGGTGTCTGAACAGAGGGGAGACCAAGAAGGAACGCGCCAAACATGAACTCCACACATCAAAGGACAGCAATCCTGATGTTTACGAATATTGTAGTCATCACTTAAGGAGAACTTTGCATACAAAGTGAATAATGAATCCGTGAATTGTAAAGTCTATTTTTTTCTCTAAAAATAACAAACATGGTATACTTACCTGCCCTGTGTAGTGGTTTTGCACAGAGCAGCCCAGATCCTCCTCTTCTCAGGTCCCTCTTCAGCTCTCCTGGCCTCTCCCTCCTGTCCAGTGCCCCCACAGCAAGCAGCTTGCTATGAGGGCACCCAAGCCAAGTCACAGCTCCCTGTGTCCATTGAGACATAGAGCCCTGGTTCGGCCTCGTCCCCACTCTCTCCTGATTGGCTAACTGTTTTTGATTGACAGCAGTGGGAGCCAATAGCAACAATTCTGTGTCTCTGCCATTCTGGAGGAGAGTCCCAGATGGCCGAGGAACTCGTGGGCATCGCTGGATCATGATGGGGCTCAGGTAAGTATTAGGGGGGGCTGCTGCTGCCTTTACAACCACTTTAAAGGGGAACTTTACTCATAATAACTTGCTTCTTGCTGGAGGCAGCCATTTTGGTGAAGCCCCGAGCCCCCAAACAGCAGTAAATCATAAAGCAGAGCTAAACCCATCGATTTAACAGTTTTAAAAAACAGTTACATTCCTTGAATGCTGGGATTGCTAACTGTCACATTTGCTTGTGTCCTCAACCAAACTGTCAAACTATCAAATGGCTGGTGTCATAAATAATCACATCTGCAGCACCATGCCAGTTGCAATTTGAACAGAAGCAGGTTCCCCTGGCTGTAAAGGATAGGAGGGTTTAATTCTACTTTAAGGCTGTCAGCAGATCGGCCTCTGCAAACTCAGCAGTGCCTAAAAATGCCTAAAATGGAGAGCAACTGAGCATGTGCAGAGCAGGGTGAAACAGTGTATTACTGGATTTTAAAGGGGTTGTAAATCCTCGTGTTTGGATGCATTCAGGTGAAAAAACTTCAGACTTTGTCAGGCCCCCCCACCCCCACCCGTGCGCCGCTAGGCCCCTAAAAGACGATGATCTGTGCAAAAACGAACTGCACGGTGGAGGTAAGTATGACATGTTTGTTGTTTAAAAAAAATTTAAAAATAAATAAAAAAGAGGGTTTACATGGCCGCAAGACGGCTACACTACGGTCGGCTTATTCTGGGTGGGCGTCCATGGACGTCCTCCCAGAATATGGCCGAAAGACGGCTACACTACGGTCGGCTTATTCTGGGTGGGCGTCCATGGATGTCCTCCCAGAATGTTGCTCTCGTGCGCCCCCCTGGGGCATGTTCCCGCAGACATCCGTGACTGCCGGGTCCGGAAGACCCAGCGCATCATGGATCGCAGTAAATTGCCGCTTGTAGCAGCCGTTTACCACGTGATCGCTCCGTCAAATGACAGAGTGATCACTTGTAAACAAACCGGAGTCATGTCATAACGCCTGTTCCTCCCTCCCCTCTCTGTACTGATCTGTACAGTGCGAGGGGAGAGGGGGAGAGGGGGAGAGATCATTTTTAGCAGTGCTGTGTACTGGATCTGTAGTGCCTACAGTGCTGCTCTGTGCCCATACTATGCAATACTCTGCAATAATGTGTAATACTCTGCAATAATGTGCAATACTCTGCCAATACTCTGCAATAATGTGCAATACTCTGCAATAATGTACAATACTGTGCAATACTCTGCCAATACTCTGCCAATAGGTACAGACACTTGTTTTTAATAAAGTGAAACAATCAGCGCTACCTGGTACCCTAAAACACAAACACACTAAATCAGTGATCTGTATACTAAAACATACATAAATCTAAATATTATTAATGAATAATTATTAATTATAATAAATATGAAATCTAAAGATATGAAATAGCTGCTGTACACCTATCAGTGATTCACTACACCAAACAAATAGAAAATTGCATATATAAATGGTGCAGCGCTATTCTCATACAATCCGCTCCACTGTGCATACAATGTATCACACTAAATGAATCTGTAACTTGATAAAACAAACATTGAAAAATAAAATAAAAGAAACATATAATCAAAGTCTTTATAATGTGTATTAACCTGGCTGCTCAATGACCAGGCCATTTTGTTGCGATTCAGCACTGCGTCGCTTTAACTGACAATTGAGCGGTCATGCAAAGCTGTACCCAAACTTAATTGACATCCTTTTTTCCCCACGAATAGAGCTTTCTTTTGGTGGTATTTGATCGCCTCTGCATTTTTTTTTGTCCTTTAAACAAAAGAAGAGCGACAATTTTGAAAAAAAAGGGGGGTTATTTACGAAAGGCAAATCCACTTTGCACTACAAGTGTAAACTACAAGTGCAAAGTGCACTTGAAATTGCACTGAAAGTGCACTTGGAAGTGCAGGCGCTTTAAATCTGAGGGGAAGATCTGAAACGAGGAGAAGATCTGCTGATTTTATCATCCAATCATGTGCAAGCTAAAATGCTTTTTTTTAAATTTTCCTTCCATGTCCCCCTCAGATCTACAGCGACTGCACTTCCAAGTGCACTTTCAGTGCAATTTCAAATGCACTTTGCACTTGTAGTTTGCACTTGTAGTGCAAAGTGGATTTGCCTTTCATAAATAACCCCCAATATCTTTTGCTTTTTGCTATAATAAATATCCCACCTTTTTTATCAAAAACACTAATGATTTCCTCAGTTTAGGCCAATTTTATATTCGTTTACATATTTTTGGTAAAAAAAAAAATCGCAATAAGCGTATATTGATTGGTTTGCGCTAAAGTTAAAGCGTCTACAAAATAGGGGATAGATTTATGGCATTTTTATTATTATTTATTTTTTATACTAGTAATGGCGGTGATCTGCGATTTTTATTGGGACTGCGACATTATGGCAGACACATCGGACACTTTTGACACATTTTTTAAACCTTTGACAATTACACAGCGATCAGTGCAATAAAATGCACTGATTACTGTATACATGTCACTGGCAGGGAAGGGGTTAACACTAGGGGGCGATCAAGGGGTTAACTGTGTTCCCTATGTGTGTTTCTTATTGTGGGGGGATGGGACTGTCTAGGAGGAGAGAGAGAGAGAGATCGGTGTTCATACTTAGTATGAACACACGATCTGTCTCCTCTCCCCTGAAAGAACACACACAGATCCCGGTTCTCACTCTGTCACAAGCGATCGCGGGAGCCCGGCAGTCATCGCGCCCGCCAGACACTCGCATTAGCTCTGGGCACACACCGCAGGTGCACACGCCATGGGCACACCAGTGCCCCTAGTGGCCAAAAGGCTGGGTGAAATGTCATTTCGCCCAGCCGTGCCATACTGCCGCAGTAAAACTGCAGCGGCTGGTCGGCAAGCGGTTAACCTGCAAAATGGGCCAGCCTGAAGTGATATAGCAGAACTTAATTTTCTGACTAAAGTTCCACTTTTTTTTTTTTTGGAAAAAATTTTTATTGAGGTTTACAAAGTATAAACAGGTACAGTGCAGTAATATCAGTGCAGGTTAGCTCGAATACATACAAATAGATGCATATGTCTGAGCATAGATAAGGCGGGAACAAAGCAAAACTATCTTGTAATAATGGGAGGGGGGGGGAAGGGGATCTGCCAAGCGGATTACTTTTCCTAAAGACTATGAGCTGACCAACATAACACCCATTATGATAGGTGTATTACAGTATATTGGAATACAACCTCAGGAGTGGAAGCATAGTGTAGACAACAATGTCTTATAAAGATGCATTATGTTCAGATAATAACAATGTAGGTTGTGGGAGTAACCAATGTCAGAGATATGGGGAACATGGAAGTCAAGGGGTTGTGATGACTTTTTGAAGAATTATGGTGTATGGAAACTGGGGGGGGTCCATCTGATTAGGATACTTAAGTTTAAGGTTGCCCAGAGAATTGGAGATATCTCTTTTCAGGTACCACTCAGTGTATCGGAATGGGCGCATGACATCTTGTAGAGCTGTCTTAGTGAACGTGGCTTCTATATATTTACGCCATCTCATGAAGAATCGCGAAGTAGAGCGAAAGTTCAGTGAAATGGTGTCGAGCCGTTCCATGTAGAAAAGTGACATCATAGCTTTTTTAACTTCAGATAATGCAGGTGGCGTTGTTGAAATCCAGTGTTTCATTATCGTTCTGCGGGCTACTAGAAGGAGTAGATGTGCCCATTGGGGAATATTCGTAGGTCCTCTGGTTGTTGGAGGAGCTGTTTGGGGTGTGTATCCAAATAGGCACAATAGTTGATCTCTTGGGATTTGTGCTTTATTGATCCTGTCAATGTGATCTAAGACAGAGTTCCAAAATGTAGTTATGGCTGTGCAGTCCCAAAGACGGTGCAATAGGGTGGGGCGTGGTTTTCGAACACCAGGGGCATTTCATTTGACTTGGATTGTCCTTGGTGAAGTAAAAAGGGTAGTATGCTCTGTGTATAATTTTGAATTGGGTTTCCCGCCATGTTTCAGATATTGTTAGTTTGCGGACTTGTCTGTATCCTTCAAGTATTTTTTCTGACAGTTCATCATCCCCTAAGATAACAGACCATTTATGAAACAGTTTGAGGTGGTATTTTGCAGATTGATGTTGGATGAGGTAGGAGTAGAGATTGGTGATGGAGTAGTCATTTTGCTGTAATACTGTGTCTATGAAGGATTTCTGGAAGGGATCAGATTTGGGCCCATAGCAAGACTTCAAATAGTTGATTAATTGAAAATAGAAGAACATGTGTTTTGATGGTATGGAGAATTCGCTAGCCAGTGACTGGAAAGGTTTGAAGCGCCCCGAGGTGCCTTGGTATATGGAGACTACTTTCGTGAGGCCATTGGATCCCCATTGGTCAAACGCTTTGTGCATCATGGATGGGAGAAACATAGGGTTTCCTTGGATGATTAAATGCCTGGAAATATTTGAGGGAAGCCCCAGTAATTTTCGTACTTCTCTCCAGGCAATTATAGTGTCTCTGATAAGTGTATTTGACTTGAGGTGAGGTGGGAGAGTGTTGAGGTTAGAATGGAGGATAGCTGATAACGTGTGAGGTGAGGTCATGGCACCTTCAAGAGAGGTATTGCAATATTTCGACTTTCCGTTCAGCCAATCCAAACCTTGCCTAAGCAAACATGACAGATTATAAAAACGTAAATTGGGCAGACCCGCCCCACCCTCGGACTTCGGGAGACATAATTTTTGTAGCGCAATACGTGGTTTTTTGCGAGACCAAATAAAAGTAATTAATGCTTTATGTATTTTCTGTACATCTGAGTGTTTTAGTAATAATGGTATGGTCTGCATTGGGTAGAGCAAGCGCGCAAACGACACCATTTTGAATAGGTGACATCTCCCAAAGAGCGAGAGGGGGAGGGCCGCCCAAGCTTCCAACTCCTGCACAAGTTATTAGAGGTGGGTAGTTAAGTACATAGAGAGAGGAGGGTTCACGTCCTATGTGTATGCCTAGATATGTGATATATCGGGTTGCCACTGTGAATGGTGATAGATGTTTCCACTTAGTTGACAATCGTGGGTGTAGTGGTAAGATCTCGCTTTTATCGAGGTTAATTCTAAAGCCTGAGCTCAGTTGAAAAGCCGCAAATAGTTCTCGCAGTTTTTCAAAGTCTGAAAGAGGATTAGTGGAGAACAACAGTATGTCGTCTGCGAATAACACGGATCTGAGAACTTGGTCTCCTATTGCAATTCCGCTGACCCCATCCTGTGCGTTGAGTAGTCTGGAAAGTGGTTCTATGGCCAAGTTAAAAAGTAAGGGGGAGAGTGGGCAGCCCTGTCTCGTTCCCTTAGTCAGAGGGATCGAGGGCGACACGAAATCAGGAGTGACAAGTCGAGCTGTCAGGGATGCATACATTTGTTGAAGGAAACTCAAGATAGGACCCATGAAGCCGAATTGTTGTAGTACTCGAAACAGCCAAGACAAACTAACGTTGTCGAAAGCTTTCTCGGCATCTAGTGATATAATAGCGACATCTTGGTCTGGGTGAGTTGTAGCGTAGTGTAACGCCATTAGTACTTTTCGTATATTTAAAGTGGCTGATCGACCCAAAACAAATCCCGATTGAGCTGGGTGTAGCAATGAAGGGAGAAGATGTGCTAATCGCGACGCAACAATTTTAGAGAGGATTTTGACATCTACGTTTATGAGGGATATTGGGCGATAAGAACCTGGCAGTTGGGGGTCTTTTCCTTTTTTAGCTATCAGTTTGATGTGGGCTTGTGTCCCTGTAGGGAGATATGGTCCCCCATCCCACATGGCTGCATATACGTGTTTTAGGGTGTCTGGGATGAAGTCTTTGGTCAATTTATAAAATTCAGCCGTGTATCCGTCAGGACCTGGGGCTTTATTAGATGACATATTTTTGATCATTCGTCGGATATCGTCAGTCGTGATAGGTGCATTAAGTGCCTCTAGTTGTGCAGTTTGAAGTCTGGGTAGATGAATTTTGGATAGGAGGGCTTCCGTAGTGGCTGGATCCATTTGGTCAGCAGCATATAAATCTGTGTAATATTTTGTGATTATGTTACTGATTTCATCAGTAGATGTAATTAGGGATCCATCCGCATTTCTCAAGGTAGAGATGCGGGTGGGTCGTCTCGTTCCTGCACTTAGTTTAGCCAGTAGCTTGCCAGCTTTGTTGCCATACCTGTGGAAATGTAATTTAGAGTATGCCATCTTAGCCGCCTCCTGTTGTTCCGCCCAAAGATCAAACACTTAGCTTGTCTCCACGTTCGGATATTATCGGGTGTACGATTTAAAGTCAAGCAGTCATGGGCTGTACGGAGCGCTTCACTAGCTTGCCGGTATTGTTGTTTAGAGTGTTTTTTGAATTGTGTGGTATATGAAATGATCGTCCCCCTGAGGAAGGCTTTGCCAGCTTCCCAGAAGAGATTAGGTTCGGTAATATGAGCTCCATTGGTGGAGACATAGTCGTTCCATGCTGTGTTTAGCGTGTGTTGAAAATCTTGGTTGTCCATCAAGTAGGATGGAAAGCGCCATATGGGCGAAGGAGATGCAGTTGCCATCTGTGTCATGTGTATAGATATAGGGCTATGATCTGATATCCTAGCGTCTAGAATCTCTGATTCGCATAGGGTGTTGATTAGTGCAGGGGAGGCAAAGAAGTAATCGATGCGTGAAAAGGAGTTGTGTGGGGGTGAGAAGAAAGTGTATTCCCTATCTGCCGGGTGGTACAAACGCCAAGTATCAACATATTGCATGGAAGCAATAGCTTGTGCCAGTAGGGTACAGTCAGGCGCTCGTGATGTGGGATTATGTGTTCGGTAGGTTGAATCCCTTGTGCGGTCTGCTAGTGTGGACATGACCGAGTTAAAATCTCCACCTACCAAGTGTAATGTTTCAGGAGCGGAGAGTATCCATTGCACCATGTCTTGGAAGAAGGAGGTGTCTGGTGGGTTAGGAGCATAAATGTTAGTGATAGCCACTTGTTTGTTGTCTATTGTCAGGTGTAGGGTCATTTTGCGGCCTGATGAGTCAATCCTAACGTCTCTTAATGTGTGTTTTAGGTTTTTACGTATTAATATGGCCACACCCGCTTTGCGGCCTAGTGCAGGCGATCCATATACTGTACCCACCCATAATTTACGTAAGCGGGTTAGATCGTCTGCAGACAGGTGCGTTTCCTGTAGCAGGGCCACATCCGTCTGAAGACGTTTCAGATGTCTAAGGATAGCCATCCGCTTACATGGAGAGCGGAGTCCCTTGACATTCCATGAAGTAAACTTTAAGTGGTTCTCACCGGTTGAAGAGGCCATGTCTGATGTTGAGGAGTATATTGGGTTCAGGATATGAAATAAGGTCCCCAATCAGACAATGCATCTGCAATCTGAAGGTCACCCAAGTTTCCTGAGGTTATAAGTATTGAGCATTTGACTACATTCGATAAGTAAACATAGCTACGGATAATAGAAAAGAACAGCTTGGCAGAAGTTAAATGGGAAAAACCTTTAACATTTATTATGGGCTTCACTTTTTTCCACATGAGGTTCGTTTACTTTTCATGGCTCCCATCAATCTCCCATTCCACTCTCGGCTGCAGGTGTTGAGCCAGAGGGAGGGGGGTATAAGGGCATGGGGGAGGAGATGTGAGTAAATTGGAAGTCCTAGGGACTGAGGTTTTACATGGGGCATATCAAGTCCTCACCTAGGAGGGTGGCGTCCTTGAAGGACTAATTTTGTAAAGTAGCACTAGAAATAAGGGGAATCAGAGGAGCGGATCTGCAATTGAAGCCTCAGTGGTGGTTAAACAGCTTAGCCCATAAACAACGCAAGTTTTTTAAAGCAATACCACTATGGTTAATCAAACAAATATTGAACAAACAAAACCGTGTCCAAGTATAGCAGCATGTTGCAATATTAACTGCGGCTATTCATTTAGGCATATAGGGTATAAAAGGTATAGAAACAACATAAGGAAAGATGAAAGGGAGCATGTGAGGGGAGTAATACTACCCGTCTCCCAGATAGGTGGAGTAACATCTGGTCCTTGTAGGTCATCAGCGGTGTCCTGAACGATCCTCTTTCTGTGCAGCATGAAGACGCTTGTATGGGGGTTTGGTTGGGCTGCGTTTGGGTTTAGCAGACGAGGATGGGGGGGTCCCCGATGTTATAGCGTAGTCCTCTGTTGAGTTGTTATGTTCCATTTCCATGTCCAGAGTAGAGACAAATTTTTCCGCTTCGTCAAGCGTGGTGAAAGTGAGTTGTTCTCCATCATGAGTTTGAACTCGAAGGGTTGCCGGATAGACCAAGGAGAATCTGAGCTGATGGTTGTATAAAATGGTGCATATTGGAGAAAAAGCCTTGCGTTTATTCATGACCTCAACAGAATAGTCCGCGAACAGTAGCAGTTTCGCGCCATCTACCGTTAGTGAGCGGGAGCGACGGAACTTTTGCATAATGGCATTCTTATCTGCTTAGTTCAAATATTTGACAATAACATGTCGGGGTTTCATGCGGGTTTCCGTGTATTGCCCAATGCGATGCGCTCTTTCTATTATGCACGGTATGCGGAGGCCCAGTTGTTCGGGGATGATCTTTGCACATATATTTGTTAGTTGTTGAGTAGTGATTGATTCAGGGAGTCCTATTATCCTTAGATTGTTTCGTCTTGAACGATTTTCGAGATCGTCGAGTTTTTCCCAGATCTCTCTGTGTGTAATGCTCATACGTGCTACTGCAGCAGATGTAGCAGTAGCTTCATCTTCCAGTGAGGAGATCCGTTCCTCTGTGTGTGAAATCCTCTGTGCTTGTGCCTGCACTTCTACATGCAGCAGCTCTAGCCCTCTGCTTACTGCTGTGTCTACTGTGGCAGCCAGAGTAGGTCCCAGCAGCGCTACAACTGCCTGGGCTATGCCTTCAGGTGAGGCAGGGTCAGCAGCTATTGATACTGAGGCTGAGGGATGTAAGGCAGGCGGTTGTGGAGGCTGAGGAGGCGGCTGCAGCTGTTCAGCTGAAGAGATCACGGCCGCCATTTTAGCTGCGCCTGTCTCTGTCCCCTCTGCCTGTGTCAGTGAGGCGGATGCCGCTCGGGCGTATGATCGCTCCACAAAGCGATCCATATGTGTCCCCTCTGAGTGACAGTGTAGGGGGGGGTCTCCCCGAGGCTTTCGCTGGGCTTTTATGCCGGTTCAATAGAGAGTGTAGCGGGAGCTGAGGGTTCCTACCTCCTCCTCATGTGGCGCCGGAACCGGAAGTTAAAGTTCCACTTTAAGGCCCATTAAGAGTTGAAAATGCCTAGCTGGGAAAAGAGTTAAAACAAACAAACGTAAAAAGTATTCCTTACAGTGGGGCTGCATCTGCACTACAAGAGATAAATACTCATCTAAGTCTAGGAGACAGAAAAAGGAAGACCCAATCCCCTTCTCCTCAATACTACTGGACCGGTCCCCACAACTTCTTTGCCTCCATGCTCCAGCCATTGATGTAATCAAGGCTGATTTAGGTTCCATAGACCTACATTGGTCATGATGAAGGCAAGGGACAGTCTGCCAAGGGAGTGGAGGATCAGTTAAGTTAAAGAAGTTGTAAAGTCATAAGGTTTTTATCTTAATGCATTTGATGCATTAGGATAAAAAGCCTTCTGTGTGCAGCAGCCCCCTAATACTTACCTGAACCCCATCTCTGTCTAGTGATGTCCACGAGTGTCTCGGCCATCTGAAGCTCTCCCTCCTGATTGGTTGAGACACAGCAGTGGTGCCATTGGCTCCCGCTGCTATTATTCAAAGTCAGTCAGCCAATCAGGAGAGAGAGGAGGTGGGGCCGGGCTGCAGCTCTGTGCCTGAATGGATACACGGAGCTGTGACTTGGCTCAGGTGCTCCAATAGCAAGCTGCTTGCTGTGGGGGCACTCGACAGGAGGGAGGGGCCAGGATCACAGAAGAGGGACCCGAGAAGAGGAGGATCTGGGCTGCTCTGTACAAATCCACTGCAACAGAGCAGGTAAGTATAACATGTTTGTTATTTTTATTAAAAAAAATACATAAATGAGACTTTACAATTACTTTAAAGTGCTTCTCCTTTTCCCTAGACTGAACACACTAGAAGGAATAATTTTTAACTTTTCCAAAGTTAGACTTTAAGTTAGACCTTAAGTCCTATTGTCTGTGTTGTGGCATTACAACCTGTAACAAGCCCCTCCTCGCTCGGTTCCACTCTCCCGACACTTCTCTGCGGCTATAGATTTAGATTGCAGATCGCAACATCTGATGGTTCGGCCATCCAATGCTCCGGGATTCGAACTACAGCTATGTGCCAATCAAATCCAGTTGTGATAGCTCAGAACAAACACCAGGCAGGCTGTATGTAATTTCAAACAGGAATCTCTTTTATTGAAAGGAATACAGGCTCTTTTATACAGTAAAAGAGGAGGTGCATACCTCCTGCTCATATTACTCTGAACATACACCTGTGACCAGAAACCTAATTAACATGGGCTAATTAACTAATCCATTTAGACAGCCTAGATGGCTCAGTCATGACCTTTAGGCCAGACTGGCCGTCTTGTAGCTCATAAAACACAATCAACATTATCACAAATCAACACAGAACTCTTCTTCACACAATAGCAGAGTTAATTAAAACAAACAACAATGGGGATCTAATGACTCTTAGATCCCATACTAGACTTATTTACAATAAACACATTCTAGCAGGCAACAGACAGACAGGTGGCTGGAATTGACATCAGCATCTCCTAACAGTATTTGTCCCAGCATTATGAATCAGTCTTATCAGCAGGGGGGATGCTGGAGGAATCCCCCCTCCCTCTACAGGGACACACATCCCAAATGACCACAGCAAAGAGTCCACAACAGAATGAGACAACATACAATATATACACGATTGAGTCTGATTAGTACAGATCAGACTGGGTTTATAATTCACCTTGCAGAGTATTGTTCCCTTAAAATCCAGGGCCCATAATCTGTTGGCAAGAGGCTCACATTCAATCCCCTCCAATAGCCTCTGTCCCGGGGGAGTCTGTCACACAACCCTTTTTTCTTCATTGTATAGGAACATATTTTCTGTCTATTGAGGCATCCCAAAATAATGTAAAAAATGTTATAGACATTCATGTACAAAACACCTACCTGTGTATATCCATAGAGCCCCAGTATTTGTCCCATTGGAATAGTTGTCACCGAGTAATGGTCTCCAATAAAACCCACTAGTTTGCCTTCTCCAGAGCATAAATAATTAGGGACTGTCTTCTGTGGTCCGGATAAAATTTGTAGAACATTTCTTACAGCCACACCGGTATATAATGATGAATCAGTCATATGATATCCCAGTGTAATATTGGGTAAAATTTCTGTGTTCTGGTTAACTTTGTGAATAGCAAAACGAAAAACCAAAACATTTAGTATTGCTCGAAAATCATCGCTGTAGAAATAAAGATATTTATTTTGTGTTAGAGTGAATCTTCAAGATTTTAATAATTCTGCTTACAGCCAATATAATATTGATGCTGAAATGCAGACATTGGTTTGACTTAAGTCAACTCAAAGCAGTCACTACAGCAGTGTTTTGGAATCCAACATGGAGAGGTGATCCTCTGTAGGCTGGTAAGTGATCTTCCTATGCTAGTAGACCGCACAGTAGATAAGTGACAGCACCCGTCACTCCTGCGCCTGTTATGTAGTCTCATCTCCAACTAAAACTAAAGCAGTGGCAGCCACAATAAACACCAAGGTAAAATTTCATTATGTGTAACACAACAGCAATCAAACAAGACCTGTACATGCTAAAAGAAGAGGCACACTGACCACCAAAGAGAAACACTGTGTGTCACTATAAATCAAAAAGGTGTGCGTCAGTGCTAAATTGGTCAGTGTAAAGCAGCGTGCAATCACTGTAGATATACAAAACACTGTATGATAAATGTGGAGAAAAAAATATTTTTCTCTGCACTGTGAGTCACTAGGTTGCCATGACAATGTGTTTCGGGGGCATGTCCCCCTTTTTAAAGTCTCTCTTGCAGTACAACATCTCCACCTCTAGGAGCTCCTGTAAAGACCAGGGGGTACCTTAAACTCTGAACCTTGTCCCTTTTTAGGGCTCTCACCATCATTTAATGAGGATACACATCATACTCCCTGTGCCTACTCTGGCTTTTTCTGCTGTCTGCCAGCTGCAACAACCAAGTTCTGGTCAGCCATTATTCTTCTAATGGAAGCTGATTCCAAATCCATGATAATGGTGTGGTGTGTCAATATCCAGATCAGCAAATGGTAAGTTTAGAAACAATCTGTGGATTTATGTTCCTAGGCTCCATGATTAAGCCCCAGGGTGGGGCAAAATGCAATGGAAGGTATGGCTTGGATGGAAAATAATAGAAACCTTCGCACCAGTGGTGTTGATAGCAGATAATATATATGAATTACATATACTGGTGGTACATCTAGTAAGAAAACATTCCCAACAATAAAGAAAATTTGTGGAAATATATAAACAAACAGTGTAAGCTGCTCCCCAATTTTTGAATAATCAAAAAAAATATAGATAATCAAAAAAAGAAATGTAAGAAAGATAGGGGGCGCTAGATACCATAATAGTCAAGTGCTCCAAATAAATATATCTCCTGCATTACCAAAATGGAAATGTAAGAAAGATAGGGGGCGCTAGATACCATACTATTCAAGTGCTCTAAATAAATATATCTCCTGCATTACCAAAAAAATGAAAGTCATAATATTGACAAATCATAATCAGATTACACATTGAAGTGCCCACAATAGTAAAAACATATATAGTGATTGATTGTCCACATAAAAAAGTGATTGAAGTAGTTGAAGTGATATCTTGCAATATTATCCCAATCTTGTTGCTGTAAACAAAAGGTTTTCCATCACCAAAGGAAAATAAGAAAAGGAAAACACCTCGAAGTAGTGGCTTGGATGGAGTCTGCTAAGGCTGATCCTTTTGACATATGGCTTTGCACAGTGTATGGTCCGATATATTTTCAGTGCTCTCACATTATGTATGGAGTAAAAAGGACTCCTATCCAGCCTGCACCCAAAGCAGGATCCACTGACCAGGGCTGTGGAAGCCTAAGTGGAGACCCAAAGCTTTTTTCCAAATTTACCTATATTGAGGAAAGGATACATTGTAGAGTGTGAACCTTTGTGCTAGATTGCATTGTCACTGACAGAACCAGTGTTTTATATCCACCTGGAATCAATCAATGTGTTCCAATCGTTTAATTACTATAACAGCCAATCAGGGTATAACCTAAATTTGTATGCCCAATTAAGAAACTTTTTTCTGGATAATAATTTGGTGGTGTGGCGCTTCAATCTCCGGATCAGAGTTTTGTCAATAGGAACCTGGCAGGTTCTAATCCTTCCTCGCCCTATTCAAAACAAAAAGTAATAGTAATATGGGCCCCAGAGCTCTGCCAATAATGTACATGTATACACAGGATGTTTGCACCGGAGATGTCTGCCATCTTCTCCCAGTCTTCTTCTGGGTCCAGGGTCTTCAGATGTCTCAAGGCTAGTTTATGCTATCATTGCTATTGCTACCCCAGTATACCCCTCGCTTAACTACACAAGAGGTCTATTTATTAAAAAAGAATGCTCAGCAATGAGACAAAGAATAATAACATTTTTATTAGGCTATTTCCTTTTTCTGATGTTTTTCATTGATTTTAAAAGGAAAAAAACTGAATTTGGCCAATAGATGATGCTAGATATCATAAGAAATCCTTACAATGTTTAGCACCATCTAGTGGCCAAATGTGGTATTTTCTGTTTTAAATCAATGAAAAACATTCATCCATGACAGGAAATAGCCTATTCACATTAAGTTTTTGCCCATTTTGCACAGAACAAATGTAAATGAACTTACACTGGGTCATTTACTATTTACAATTTTTTTTTAATATACACCCCAAAGCACCTGGCTGTCAGGGCATTCTTCGATATGCAATGAAATTGTGCTTGAGAGCCATGGGTTTAGGCAGGCTTATGTAGTGGAGCTACAAGTCCCAGCATGCCATGACACGCTGTGATACACATAGAGCGAATGCTTGGGATTTCTCTCCTGAAGTAACTCTGAAGCCACAGGCTAGAAATGAGTGGGACAATTTGCCTTGTCTATGCTTTGGGACTGCAAGGGGTAAGGCTGTTCAGCAGCACAACCCAATGCCTATGGTGTGAATGAACCTTTAGTATCAGAATGGTCATCACCCCATCTACATATAAAGCACTTGACTGGAATGACAAATTGGATTGTAGTTTCACAGGCACAGCATGATGGACTTATCATATTACAAAGAGTCACCAGCTGAGGATGGAACCCTTCCCCATATACATGCAGAATCTGGCTGGCTGGGAATGCTGGGGCTTATATTCAAAAGGGAAAACAAGTTTATCTATGTAACAGTGAGACTGCTGAGAAATACTGTAGATAGATAGATAGATAGATAGATAGATAGATAGATAGATAGATAGATAGATAGATAGATAGATAGATAGATAGATAGATAGATAGATAGATAGATAGATAGATAGATAGATAGATAGATAGATAGATAGATAGATAGATAGATAGATAGATAGATAGATAGATAGATAGATCAGACTGATAGACAAGCAGACAGATGCGAGAGAGGGGAATAGATAGATAAGAGAGAGAGAGAGAGAGAGAGAGAGAGAGAGAGAGAGAGAGAGAAACAGATAAATAGATAGACTATATTGTCAAAAGTATTGAGACGCCTGCCTTTACACACACATGAACTTTAATGGCATCCCAGTCTAATACCCCGTACACACGGTCGGACTTTGTTCGGACATTCCGACAACAAAATCCTAGGATTTTTTCCGTCGGATGTTGGCTCAAACTTGTCTTGCATACACACGGTCACACAAAGTTGTCGGAAAATCCGATCGTTCTAAACGCGGTGACGTAAAACACGTACGTTGGGACTATAAATGGGGAAGTGGCCAATAGCTTTCATCTCTTTATTTATTCTGAGCATGCGTGGCACTTTGTCCGTCGGATTTGTGTACACACGATCGGAATTTCCGACAACGGATTTTGTTGTCGGAAAATTTTATCTCCTGCTGTCCAACTTTGTGTGTCGGAAAATCCGATGGAAAATGTCCGATGGAGCCCACACACGGTCGGAATTTCCGACAACACGCTCCGATCGGACATTTTCCATCGGGAAATCCGACCGTGTGTACGGGGCATTAGTCCGTAGCATTCAATATCGAGTTGGCCCACCCTTTGCAGCTATAACAGCTTCAATTCTTCTGGGAAGGCTGTCCACAAGGTTTAGGAGTGTGTCTATGGGAATGTCTGACCATTCTTCCAGAAGTGTATTTGTGAGGTCAGGCACTGATGTTGGACAAGAAGGCCTGGCTTCACTCTAATTCATCTCAAAGGTGTTCTATCAAGTTGAGGTCAAGACTCTGCGTAGGCCAGTCAAGTTCCTCCTCCCCAAACTCGCTCATCCATGTCTTTATGGACCTTGCTTTGTGCACTGCTGCGCACAAAGTTGGGAGCATGAAATTGCCTGAAATGTCTTGGTATGCTGACGCCTTACGAGTTCCCTTCACTAGAACTAAGGGGCCAACCCCAACCCCTGAAAAACAACCCCACACCATAATCTCCCCTCCACCAAATGATTTGGACCAGTGCACAAAGCAAGGTCTATAAAAACAAGGATGAGTGAGTTTGGGGTGGAGGAACTTGACTGGCCTGCACAGAGTCCTGACCTCAATCTGATAGAACATCTTTGAGACACCAGGCCTTCTCATCTCTTCTCATCCAACATCAGTGCCTGACCTCACAAATGCACTTCTGGAAGAATGGTCAAATATTCCCATAGACACACTCCTAAACCTTGTGGACAGCCTTCCCAGAAGAGTTGAAGCTGTTATAGCTGCAAAGGGTGGGCCAACTCAATACTGAACCCTACAGACTAAGACTGGGATGCCATTAAATTTCATGTGCGTGTAAAGGCAGGCGCCCCAATACTTTTGACAATATAGTGTAGATAGATAGATGAGAGAGAGAGAGAGAGACATATCAGTAGAACAGATAGATAGACAGGTGAGAGGGAGGTAGATTGGGGTGAGGGAAGGTCAGAGGATATGGCCCCATGTACTTTTTGGGCAGAACAATGACCCCCGGTTGGTGTTTCAGTAACGTCTGACTCATCTGACCGGTCAGTATAATGTCTGTACCTGTGTCAGATATTGAAGATCACAGATCCTGCACATGGTATGAATTACTTTCTCTGCCTATAGTGGTGGCCAGACACAGCTACATCTCAGAAATCGACATGTGTGCAGCAGCGAGTGCAGATATCCAAATGTGGTTGTGTCCTGCTGTGTCCATGCAGCTGCTGTATTCACCTCTATATATGTTGCCCGGGGTGGATGCATGCGCAATAATAAACACAGCCTGCATTCAGAACGGGCAGCAACACCAGTGTGAACAAAGCCTTACATGTATCTAAACGCAAGCATTTTACTTATTATTATTATTATTCAGGATTTATATAGCTCCAACAGTTTACGCAGTGCTTTACAATATAAAAGGGAGGCAATACAGTTATAATACAATAAGATACAAGAGGATTAAGAGGGCCCTGCTCAGAAGAGCTTACAATCTAATAGGGTGGGGCAGGTGGTACAAAAGGTTGTAACTGTGGGAAATGAGCTGTTGGAAGTGGTAAAAGATTAGTTAGAGACGTGATAGGCTTTCCTGAAGAGATGAGTTTTCAGGGATCGCCTGAAGGTAGCAAGAGTAGAGGATAGCCGGACAGGTGGAGGTAGTGAGTTCCAGAGGATGGGAGAGGCTCTGGAGAAATCCTGGAGACGAGCATGGGAGGAGGAGACGAGAGAGCTTGAGAGTAGGGGGTCTTGGGAAGAGGGGAGAGGACAGTTTGGGTGATATTTGGAGACAAGATTGGTGATGTAGCTCGGGGCAGAGTTGTGAATGGCTTTGTATGTTGTGGTTAGTATTTTGAATTTAATTTGCTGGGTGATTGGGAGCCAGTGTAGGGATTGGAGGAGAGGGTTGGCAGACACTGAGTGGTTGGTATAGTGGATAAGTCTGGCAGCAGCATTCATGATAGACTGAAGAGGGGATAGCCTATGGAGAGGCAGGCCAATGAGAAGGGAGTTGCAATAGTCAAGGCGAGAGATAACAAGGGAGTGAAGGGAGCTTGGTGAGTTCATTTGTAAAAAAGGAGGGCATTTCAGAGATGCTACGGAGGTGAATTCTATCATTTACACAGGAACTTTTCTGTAAGAAAATCATCCTATATAATCAGTAAAGCTCTTATGGCTGTGTGCATACAGCCTAAAAAACACAAGTTATGTTCCGGTAAGACCTTGTGTACGCAGTGCCTTGAAAAAGTATTCATACCCCTTGAAAAAGTCCACATTTTGTCATGTTACAACCAAAAATGTATATATATATTATTGGGATTTTATGCGATAGACCAACAAAAAGTAGCATATAATTGTGAAGTGGAAGGAAAATGATAAATGGTTTTCAGATATTTATTTGTAAAAAAAATTGAAAAGTGTGGAGGGCGTTTGTATTCAGCCCCCTTTACTCTGATACCCCTAACTAAAAACTAGTGGAACCAATTGCCTTCAAAAGTCACCTAATTAGTAAATAGAGTCCACCTGTGTGTAATTTAATCTCAGTATAAATACAGCTGTTCTGCAAAGCCCTCAGAGGTTTGTTAGAGAACCTTAGTGAACAAACAGCATCACGAAGGCCAAGGAACACACTAGACAGGTCAGGGATAAAGTTGTGGAGAAGTTTAAAGCAGGGTTAGGTTATAAACAAATATCCCAAGCTTTGAACATCTCACTGAGCTCTGTTCAATCCATAATCCGAAAATGAAAAGAGTATGGCACAACTGCAAACCTACCAAGACATGGCCGTCCACCTAAACTGACAGGCCGGGCAAGGAGAGCATTCATCAGAGAAGCAGCCAAGAGGCCCATGGTAACTCTGGAGGAGCTGCAGAGATCCACAGCTCAGGTGGGAGAATCTGTCCACAGGACAACTATTAGTTGTGCACTCCACAAATCTGACCTTTATGGAAGAGTGGCAAGAAGAAAGACATTGATGAAAGAAGGCCATAAGAAGTCCCATTTGCAGTTTGCAAGAAGTCATGTTGGGGACACAGCAAACATGTAGAAGAAGGTACTCTGGTCAGATGAGACTAAAATTGAACTTTTTGGCCTAAAAGCAAAACTCTATGTGTGGCGGAAAACAAACACTGCACATCACCCTGAACACACCATCCCCACTGTAAAACATGGTGGTGATAGCATCATGTTGTGGGGATACTTTTCCTCAGCAGGGACAGGGAAGTTGGTCAGAGTGGATGGGAAGATGAATGGAGCCAAATACAGGGCAATCTTAGAAGAAAACCTGTTAGAGTCTGCAAAACACTTGAGACTGGGGCAGAAGTTCACCATTTAGCAGGACAACGACCCTAAACATACAGCCAGAGCTACAATGGAATGGTTTAGATCAAAGCATATTCATGTGTTAGAATGGCCCAGTCAAAGTCCAGACCTAAATCCAATTAAGAATCTGTGGCAAGACTTGAAAATTTCTGTTCACAGACGCTCTCTATCCAATCTGACAGAGCTTGAGCTATTTTGCAAAGAAAAATGGGCAAAAATGTCACTCTCTAGATGTGCAAAGCTGGTAGAGACATCACCAAATAGACTTGCAGCTGTAATTGCAGTGAAAGGTGGTTCTACAAAGTATTGACTCAGGGGGGGCTGAATACAAATGCACGACAAACTTTTCACAGATTTATTTGTAAAAAAATTTGAAAACCATTTATCATTTTCCTTCCACTCCAGAATTGTGTGCAACTTTGTGTTGTTCTATCAAATAAAATCCCAATAAAATACATTTACATTTTTGGTTGTAACATGACAAAATGTGGAAAATTCTAAGAGGTATGAATACTTTTTCAATGCATTGTATGTGTGCGCAGGAATGCAGATTTCAAATTTTTCTTCTTGTGGCTGCCAGTGTTATAATTCGTACTTACCTGCTCGTATGAAATCATGTATACATGTGTGTGCACGGAATGTGAGGCATGTTCTGACAGATTTCCTTTTAACCTAATCTCTGACAATGACGCAGTTCCCAAACATTGAACAATGCGCTTACATAGGAAAATGACATTGTGTGGTGTGATAGTGTAATAAAATGTTACTTACTCCACAGAGAAAAATTCCTTTATATATGATTTTGCTCCCTTAAAATTTGTAGTCCCTGCACGTATAGTGAACACTCCTCCGATGATGAAGTCACCCTCTTGGTAAAATCCAAATTCCTCATCTATATCCTTTATCTTGAGATTACAGGGTGATAATGAACTCTGAGTGCTGTATATACAAAGAACCATCCACAGAACAATCCAAGAGATCCGGAATGTCTGCACGGTACATACAACTATAGCTTTAATCTTCATAACTATAGACAATAATACACACTCTGTTAAGGAGAATATACCATAGTGTCTACAGGGTTCTGTGCTATGATGACACATACGGGTCAGTGACATCTCCACAGTATGTGAAGGTGTCAATTTCTCTTCTCTACTTACTCATTTTATACTGTTCAGTGTGATAGATTTCTCTTTGTTCTGAATATAGATAGCCATGTCACCATCATGAATTTACTTTCAGCCGTGCTTAAAAATAACTTTTCTATTAAAAAAAAAAAAAAAAAAAAGGAAAGAAATAAACTGAACTTTACTTTTAAAAAATACTGAAAGAAATAACTTTAACTTTACTAAAAAAAAATGAAAAAATAATAAATCAACTAAACTTTCTTTAAAATAGGTCTGTACTTTTAATGAGATGGCTTGACAGATTTTAAAGAAATTAATAGTGAAACGTTTAATTAAAATGAGACTCCCTGTTAATAAAATTGCATTTAGGCGCCTCAATACCAGACACTATCACCCTATTCCTGCCCAGGCCAATTTTCAGATTTCATGGTTCTCACACTATGAATGACAAAGTTATGTGAAGGTTACGCAGCCATGCAACACTGTACCAAAATTACATTTTTATCATTTTTTTTTAGATAAATACTTTTAGCGGTATTTACCTAATTTTTTGGGGGAAAAAACACACTTTTCTTATTTTCTGTTATATAAATTTGAAAAACAAATAATCCTTCCTCATAACTTTAGGCTAAAATGTATTCTGCTACATTTCTATGGTAAAAAATAACATAACCCAAATAAGATGGATGACTTCACAGATGCAGGTTTCTGGTACCTCCATCTGGATCTAGAAGCTTATAGAAGCTTCTGGAAGTTAGTGGGCATAGGCCAGGAGGTCCTGATCTGCATACTTGAGGGCAGAATGTCCTGGCAGGGTGGCTAAGTCAGCCCTTAAATATGCTGGAGCCATGCCGGCAGGGAAGTCAGGTGGAAGATGGAGTTCTGAGGAGGCTGTCAGTGGCCTAGGAGGGGTCCTTTAGGTCCAAGGGGGCTATGCCTCCAGGCTCGGCTCGGGCTAGCTGGGAAGAATCCTTTTAGCATCTGGTTTCAGAAGGGATCTTGCCTATAAACATTAGGGAGCAATGAGAACAGCATGAGTACATCAGCACACCCAGGGATTCATAAGGGGAGAGACTGCCACATGTAGCAACCTTTTTAAAAGACAGCGCTGTGCTTAACCCTTTTTATCCCTTGTCCTGGGAGACCTTCAGAGCAGCCAAGTGGGTTGGTAGAGAAGCAGCCAGGAGGGCCGGTAGTACCTGCAGGCAGTGGAGCTAAAAGCAGTTCCACAGAGGAGAGGAGATACTCCTGCATGCAGTTTTGCAACTTTTTGTGCTGTTTTCCAAAGTGGACAAAGAGCTCCTGGTCCATAAGGAACCTTTGCTACTGATCCTTAATGACTGATTGTGTTCAGGAAGGAGAAAAGTCCAGGATCTTTTCTCTGTACATAGGAAGGAAGTTGTCCTCTTCTGTTTTTTCAGTCAAGTTGGACATCCCATAACCCCTCTACCCCATCCAAGGTGTTATCCCTAAGCCCAGGGCCTGTTTTATTGTGTCCGAATGCAAGTGGAAAATGAGTGTTGCCTTGCTGTGCAGGAATAGAAGAGCCAGTTACCAGCAGCCCTTGTGGGTGTAGTGCTACATATATATTTGAAAATTGATCAGTCCTGATGTACTGATCGCCTATATAATTTCTTGAGGCCCTAAAATGTCAGGACATTTCAAATACCCCCCAATAGTGTTAGGTGAATGGTTCCGCCCAAGCATGAATTCGGGCCGAACATTGGTTGTTAGCCCCGTTCAGGAAACACCCAAATTTGCAGGGTGTGCAGCGGGTGCTTGCTCTACCGAACGCCCTGCAATGCACTCTGTGCTGCACAATGCATTCTTTGCCCTGATTGGGCCCGGAAAGCTGCCTGCGGCCTCCTTAACAACCGATGAGTCATCAGCTGTCAATGGTCTTCCCTGCTGACAGTTGAATAAAAATAAAAAATACAAAATACAAATGCCGCGCTTAAAATATGATAAATAAATAGATTCTGTGAGAGAAATAAACTCTTGGTGATGTGAAACTAATTAAAGTCCAAAAAAGAAGAAAAAAACAGATTAATTCAACTGTCCAATTAATAACACTCTGTGATTGGATGAAGCAAAGGGTATTCCCAACTGATGAATGGCATGCTTACCAGATAGCAAGCCAAATCGAGCAGGTGGCTTAAACCCAGCCTGGGCCTTTTAGAACCGGTCACAGTGGGGTATAGCAATTTTCACTCAAGTTGAATTAGCGTTGAATCCAAGGAAAATTAATTTAAAAAATAAAGTGATAACTTAGCGTAATACTGACTTATAAATTAATGGATAAAAATAGTGACACTCACATAGTGAGAGAGATATAAATTTCATGTATTAAACACCCAGTGTTTGAAAAATATATATCTTTGATAGCAGCAGATGCTGCATGAAATGCCTCCTTACCAGATATCAAATATTTAGTGCAAATCATGCGGGTATGTGAATCCTCTACCAGTGAAGAAAACAATAAGTACACCAACACCACACGGGGAGCCTGCTTACCAGATGGTAAATGACAAATAGTGAATCCTGTAATCGTGAGAAATATCCACCGAATATCTACCAGTGAAGGGGTTAATAAGTGCACCTACACCGCATGAAAAGCCTGCTTACCAGATGCCAGACTTCAGTAGGCAGATATCTTATCAACTGGATGAATGGCCAACTAAGTAGAAAAAGCGTTGTGGATGATCCATCCCCGCAATCATAACAAAGGCTCCATGATTCACATGGTGTAATTGGAGAATCCCAGAAAAGATGGAATAATGGCAAAATAGTGTGATACCATATATATTAGTTTATTAAAAAAGGAATAGCACTTACAAACAATTTTGATTAGAGAGCAAAAAGATAAAAACGATGCCAGCCGGCAACAAACAAACTCCCATCCTCCTCAATAGGGCGATGTGGTAACGTCAGCATGTACCTTCCAGACGCGTTTCGTAATAAGGTGACGTTTTCAATGGGGAACGGGCAGCGTGCTGAACAACCACCTTATATGTGTACACCAAGCCTTGCTTTGAGTTCCGCAAAAAGAATTTCAAAGCGCCATCTTAGGTGTGGGCGCAGCCAATGACTATCATTAAAAAAAGGGAAATAGAGGAACTACTTCTCCATTCTAGTATTATAAAATTAATAAATATATAACAGGCCATAAATATAAGAAAAACAAATTCCCTTATTCAAAGATTAATACAAATTTAAAATAAAATAATGAAAACGTAATTAAACCAGTAACACAAGATAATGCATGGCTGTTAGCACTGAATGTTAAACCAGTGCAAAAAAATAAATAAAATAAAATAAATAAAATAAAAATATAAAAAAAAATATCGAATACATATCTCTATAAAAATTCAAAATGTATTAATTTTATTGTATATACCGTATTTATCGGCATATAACACGCGCTTTTTTCCTCTTAAAATCAGGGGAAAATCGTGGGTGCGTGTTATACGCCGATCCCCGCTAATTGTGATCTATCGGAGCGATCGCCGCGGTCGCCGCCGACATTCACATAGTTACATAGTTAGTAAGGTTGAATAAAGACACCAGTCCATCCAGTTCAACCTGAGTGAGTGTGGGTCTACAACCCTGACCCTTGTCCCTAACCCTGTACATCGCACACTCACATCAGTCCCTACCCTCAATCCAAGGTCCCCATTCATATACTAGGGCCAATTTTGGACAGAAGCCAATTAACCTACCAGCATGTCTTTGGAGTTCACATAGCTTGTAGTTTTAAATATGCCGCCGCGGAGTTCGGAGGGACTCGGCGGAGCTGAACTAGCGCCGCCGAGATCACAGTGACTGGGCGGAGCCGAGATACACATAGCCGAGTGTTCTCGGCTCTTCTCGGCGCCGCTCACAGTCCCGCCCAGTCCCGCCATTGGACCTGTGTTATGTCCATCATAGGGCGGGACTGGGTGTGACTGTGAGCGGCAACAAGAAGAGCCAAGTACACTGGGCTATGTGTATCTCGGCTCCACCCAGTCACTGTGATCTCGGCGGCGCTCGTTCAGCTCCGCTGAGTCCCTCCGAACTCCGCAGCGCCATATTTAAAACTACACGCTATGTGTATGTCAGCGGCGATCTGTCCAAGCATGTAATGGACACTGGGGGCAGGGCTGCACTGACCACTGGGGCAAGGCTGCACTGGGGCAAAGATGCACTGACAAGGCTGCACTGGGGCAAAGCTGCACTGACAATTCTGCACTGGGGCAAAGCTGCACTGACAAGGCTGCACTGACAAGGCTGCACTGACAAGGCTGCACTGGGGCAAAGCTGCACTGACAAAGCTGCACTGACAAGGCTGCACTGACAAAGCTGCACTGACAAAGCTGCACTGGGGCAAAGCTGCACTGACAAGGCTGCACTGACACTGAAAAGGCTGCAATGACACTGACAAGGCTGCAGATGGACACGATAAGGCTGCATTGATGGACATTTAAATGTAAGGGTTTTTTCTTTAAACTTCCCTCCTAAAAGTTTTTTTCTTTAAAATTCCCTCCTAAACTTGGGGTGCATGTTATACGCCGATAAATACGGTATCTCCATGAAATGGAGAGAAAATTTATCTATTCTCGAATGGATATAATAAGATATTAAATAAGCAAAAAGGGGCCAATAGAAACCTCTGTTGGGACTCACAGCGACCTGGATGTTAAGAATTATCAATAAAGGCATTAACATCTACATCGACATTCAATCCATAAGGCATATAAGTTCTGATCCTATGGATCCAAGACATCTCAAGTTTGGAAATTTCACGCACCATAGAGCTCCCACACCAGTGAGGTTTAAATCTATCAATCCCTAAAAAAAGGGTATTGGAGGGGTCTCTATTGTGCACTAGACGGTAATGTTTAGAAACCGAATGGTTCCTGAACCAAGATAAGATATTGGTAATATGCTCATTGAGCCTGACTTAAAGGGGGCGTTTGGTCCGCCCAATAAATTGCAAGCCACAGGGGCATTGCAACAAATATACCCCACCAAAGGTGGAACAAGTAATAAATAGGGTGATAGTGTGCATTTTACCAGTACTTGTAGAAACAAAAGTCTGGGTTCTCCTATATGTACAACTGTTTAAAGAACAGACCCGACATTTCTTACATTGGTAAAAACCTGCCAACTGATCAAAAAAGTAGTCTTATTCACTGGGGGGTCCAATATATTAGGGGCCACTCTATTTCTGAGTGAGGGAGCCCCTCTAAATACTATTTTTGGTTTAGGTGGCAAAACTTTACTCAAAATGTTATCCTTGTTGACAAAATGCCAATGTTTAGAAACTAACTGCTTCACTTTTTTTATGCTGGAGGGAATATGTAGTAATGAAGGGTACTCCAAAATTATGACCTGAGTTACTCATCCACGGTTTGTCCTGGAGCAATAGTTCCCTGTCCATCTCCTGCACTTCATTAAACACAGGTAACAATTTGTCCATGGTATTGAATAAAAATAAAACATTTAAAAAACTAAACTAAAAATAGTAAAGAAAAAACGCTGTGGGGGTCCCTTCCAAAATACTTACCAGACCCTTATCCGAGCATGCAGCCTGGCAGGCCAGGAAAGGGGGGGATGAGTGAGCACCTCTCTCCTGAACCATACCAGGCCTCATAACCTCAACAAGGTGGGGTGCTTTTGGACAGGGGGCTCTGCCCACCTCAAAGCACATTGTCCCTATGTTGATGGTGACAAGGGTCTCTTCCACACAACCCTGAGATGTGGTTTTGAGGGTCTGGGGGCAGGATGCTTATCGGAATCGGGAAGCTCCCTTTAACAAGGGGGCCCCCAGATCCCAGCCACCTGACGATGTCACCTGGTGGCACCGCCCCTCTTGTGAAGTCACCAAATGGGTATGCTGAGTCAGTGATGTCACAAGGGGCGGTGTCACCTGGTAACATTGCCATGTGGCCCCGCCCTTACCTTTATAAGAACTGCCAAACGACAAGACAGCCATTTTGGAGTTTGCCTTCAAGGTGGGCGGAGTGAACAGATGCCAACTTCAGGTGCCCACAGCTGAAATGGCCGCCACCAGAGTTTGCATAGGAGGTATTTTACTACTTATTTGGCAAGTAAAGATTTCATTTTGATATAAAAGGATTTCCTTATTAGTTAAAGTACTAACTGACAATACTGAGCATGTATTTATTGATTTTTTTTTTAGGAAACTGTAGGTCCTTTTTTTAAGGGCTCATTTGCACTTGCTTCAACTTTAACACACATTAAAGTGCCTACCGCTTCAACATGCTTTTTTGATGTGTTTTTGATGCTTCTGTATGTGAATCTTTAATGAAACTTGTCCACTGGTTGATTTTCTATTTGTAGTAGAGTCTGTAGTACCCCACTCAGCAGATCTCCAGCTCACTAGTACCTCTGTTCAGCAGATCCCCAGCTTAATACCCCTGTTCAGCAGATCTCCAGCTAATTAGTACCCACATTCAGCAGATCCCCAGATCAGTAATACCCCCAACTCTGCAGATGCCCCTCTTAGTAGTACCCACTCAGTAGTACCCCCAGCTTTGCTAATCCCCCACTTAGTGGTAACCTCCAGCTCTGCTGAACCCCCACTCAGTAGTAACCTCTAGCTCTGCTGATCCTGTGGCTTGCTGATCCTCCTCTCTCTTTTCTCACCTCCCGCTATATTGCTCCCACGCTGCTCACCACGTGTGACATCTGCTAGTTACTCCTGTTCCAGTCTCTCGGCTCTGCTGATCTATTGCCATTCAGTCATTTCTCTCTGGTCCCTGCTCACCATCTGCTATAGCATTCCTATGTTGCACACCACATGTGCCGTCTTCTAGTTGCTCCGCTCCAGTCCGGGCCCTGCTAACTTTCCTGCTACTCCACATTGCACACCCATAGGTGTGCGCACGGGGTGTGCTGGGTGTTCCTGGGCACACCCTAATCACCCTGTGCTGTCTCCAGAGAAACACAGTCAAAACTCAGCGGTGATGTTGGGGGTGGGCGAGACCAAACAGCTATCAAACACCAACCAATGGGATGGGGTCTGGACAGGCCACTACATGTATGCGGCTTCACCTTCTTTCTTAATTAGTCCAATCATTGGCTGGTGTTTGATAGCTGCTTGGTCCTGCCCATCCCCAACATCGAGGGTGAGTTGGGACAGCTGGTCTCTCTCCCTGCAAGCAGTGACATTATTTGACAGTTTCATACATTGAGTGGCTCTGGCAAGCTTCAGGATCTGCTGAATGTGAAACTCCCCCTCTCCCCTATCAGTGCCAATCAATGCTGCCAATCAATGCAATCAACGCTGCCTACCAGTGCCAATCAATGCTGCCTATCAGTGCCAATCATCGCTGCCAATCAGTTCCAATCATTGCTGCCAATCAGTGCCAATCATTGCTGCCAATCAGTACCAAACAATGCTGCCAATCAGTGCTGCCTATCAGTGTCAATCAATGCTTCCTGTCAGTGCCAACCAATGCTTCTTATCAGTGCCAATCGGTGCTGCCTATCAGTGCCAATCAGTGCTGCCAATCAGTGCCAATTAGTGATGCCTGTGCTAGTGTCCATCAGTGCTGCCTATCAGTGCCAATCAGTGCCCATATGTGCTGTCAATCAGTGCCACCTACCAGTGCTACCAATTAGTGCCCCCGTCAGTGCTCTTAATCAGTGCCCATCATTTCCCTGAGTGCAGGGATGGGGAGATGAACTCAGCAGCCAGGCACATTGCCCATGGGGGGAGGGGGGAGGGGGGTGGTGGCCTGGTGGGGCACAACTGAAATCCCTTGATGTTTATTAATGCCACATGGCAATCTTTAGTCTAATAGGTAATCACCACACTACTATTTACAATTAACTACTGGAGGTAAAATAAAAAAGTGTCATTAAAAGGCTTGCCGCTAATTACTGTTACGTGCTCCCACACCACAAAAAAAAAAAGTGCAGCGCTAACTTACTAATCAATAACCTAAAAATAATGGTGAAACCCTCTAATGTATGGAAATCTCAATAAACTTCAATATTACCACAATACCGGTCTCTGTGATAAGCAACTTCACATATAATACACGTCAAACTGAAAACAAGACATAACAAATGAAACTTAACAGGGATGGTGGAAATCCCTCTACAGATAATTGCAATACAATTTAACTTCAAGTGCAACAACTTTTTAGTTGGGAGGTTCACATTATTATAGCACTTTGGAATTTTTATTTTTTAGATTGTTACACTTAATTGTATATGTTTTATTTACTATTATAATGTGAATTATTGCACTTGAAGTTACATTTCCACCATCCCTGCTAAGTTCATGTCTTTATGGACCTTGCTTTGTGCACTGGTGTGCAGTCATGTTGGAACAGGAAGGGGCCGTTCCCAAACTGTTCCCACAAAGTTGGGAGTATGAAATCGTACAAAATGTGTCATATACTAGATAAGACCAGAACTGTGTGGACTGCAACAGAGTGAACCAGACATAAATAGGTGAAAGTAATTTTATTAAGGTAAATGCATATACATGTGAACACACCACAAATACAGAGTGAACAAACCAAACAACCAAACAGTGATAATACACAACCAGCATATGTAGCAAAAGGGAGTACCAGGATCGGTAGTCAAGCCAGGCCAGGGTCATAAACAGGAGATCAGAAGCTGGGAAGGGAAACAAACAGGACAAGAGAGGATGGATGGATCACAGGAGGGACGGGTCAGGTACAAGGCTCAGGGTCCAGGGTTCAGGTAACAGACAGGAAACAAGATCAACAGGTTCCAGGAATCAGGCTTCAGGTTAAGGAATCAGGTTTCAGGATCAGAGTAACAGGCTGCAGGTCAGGGCTCAAGGACAATATCAGGGCAAGATGAGTGTGTACTTGCCGGGTATTTATACTGCATCTGCTAATTAAGGTCAGGTGACACCTGTCTGCAGAGGGGAATACCTGCTCCATACTGCCAGGATTCCTCCGCTGGTGGACGCCAGTACTGCGGCCCAAAGGTGACAGAATACCAGCAGGAAAAAGCTCTGACAGCTCCAAACTGCCAGGAGACACCTGCTGGTGGACCTCAGTACTGCACGCCAAATGATCGATATTACCAGTGGAGGAGACCTTTCCTGACAAAATGTCTTGATATGTTGAAGCCTTAAGAGTTCCTTTCACTGGAACTAAGGGGCCAAGCCCAACCCCTGAAAAACAACCCCACACCATAATTTCCCCTCCACCAAATGATTTGGACCAGTGCACAAAGCAAGTTCCATAAAGACATGGATGAGTGAGTTTGGGGTGGAGGAACTTGACTGGCCTGCAAAGAGTTGTGACCTCAACCTGATAGAATACCTTTGGGATGAATTAGAGTGGAGACTGCGAGCCAGGCCTTCTCATCCAACATCAGTGCCTGACCTCACATGCACTTCTGGAAGAATGATCAAACATTTCCATAAACACACTCATAAACAGCACAGTGGTGTAGTGGTTAGCAGATTCACCTAGCAGCAATAGGGTCGCTGGTTCAAATCCCGATCACGACACCATCTGCCTGGAGTTTGCATGTTCTCCCTGTGCTTGCGTGGGTTTCCTCCGGGTACTCCGGTTTCCTCCCACACTCCAAAGACATGCTGGTAGGTTAATTAGATCCTGTCAAAAAAATTGGCCAAATATGTGTATGGTGTATGTTATATGTTGTATGTGTATGTGTTTGTAAGCGTGTCAGGACCCCATGGGGCGAAGGACCGTACTATACTGCAGATGGACGCTGGCAGCATAAAAGCGCCCTGAGGCGATTCAGTTCGCATAGGTAGCACTATACAAGTCACTCATTCATTCATAAACCTTGTGGACAGCCTTCCCAGAAGAGTTGATGCTGTTATAGCTGCAAAGGGTGTGGCTGCACTACTGCTGCTCTCCTGAGCTCCAGTGAGGCCTACTGATCCAAGGAGCTTGATTACTTCCTGTACCCAGAAGTGGATGCAGGAATCTGGGGTGGACCCAACGGAGGATCCCCCGGATGGTCAGAGTACCGATCCTCCCATACCAGTGTTTGAGGACCTGGGAAATGGCCCAGCTAAAGGGGAAAGCCTGGCAACCTACAGAAAGAAGGTTTGTGCGAGGATTGCAAGAATCGCCAAGGAGGGAGAAGTACTGGCAAAGTTAAGGTTTGACTTCAAGCATAAATAAAATTGCAAGTTACCGGCTTCACAGTTCCAAGAGAAGACAGATGCAGCCTGAGTTAATGGCTTTGGTGGCCAAAGTGGAAAAGCAGAGTCTGCTGGTGGCCACATTGAAAGAAACCAGCGGAGATTTCAAGGAAAAGTATGGCAATGGTGATTGCTTCGCAGAGGGGTCATAGAGTAGGGTTGCCACCTCATCCCTTTAAACCCGAACACATATGAATTACACAGGTTCTGAGACTAATTTAGTGCAGATAAAGCACCAAGTGAGTTTAATTACCACCTTAATCAGCCACAGAACCTGTGTAATCAATATGTGTTCAGGTTTAAAGGGATGAGGTGGCAACTCTACTATAGAGGCCAGTGGAGGGCAGGCAGCACCAGAGTGTGAGAAGCCAAAGTCAGTGCAATGCAAAAAAGTTTCTGTGGGCTTGGACTGTGTTTCCGGTCAGCACGCTTGAAAATCTTTGCATCCCATGCCAAGTATCAGTATGCCTGCAGAAAGTGGAGAAAGCTCTGGCAGACAGGCTGCAGGTGATCAGCAGCCAGGTGTTTTGACTGGCAGTATGTCATCGGGCCAAGGAAATTCTGTGCCCTTGTCACTGCAGCAGGAGGCTATGGAGCAAGGTAATCCATCTGAGCCTGTGATGGGAGCAGGTATGCTAAAGTTAATTACATAAATGGAATCGCCTTTGCATGGTCGCAATTTTGCCATGTCTGGATCATCTGAGGATGAAGAAGAGGATAATGATGTCCCCCCCAAAACCATTGAAACATCAGGTGACAGAAAAAGCTGTCTTTGTTCAAGACTTGCCTATACAACATAATGGAGGTGTAGTTCCTATGGATGGTGCAGTAGAGGGCGGCGGAGAGCAAGCTCATCTCCTGGCTGAGACTCCCACCTGTGTACAGAACATCAGTGTGCAGACTGCTGTGAAGAGTGCTGATAAGGACATCTCCACTGTTGGTAACCCTTTAGTTACTGGTAATGAAATAAGAATTAGCAAGGGTGATGTAATTGATATTTCTGTGTCAGAAGTCTCTGCTCCATCTGTTTCTGACAATAATGTTGTTTCTACCTTATCTAAAGAAGGGTCTGTAACTAAAAGTGATGTGCAGGATATTGCAAGGAGTGTGATTATTTCCTATGCTGCAGCGGTGGCTGCACCTGTCCCGAGGGTAAGTAGGGCCAGTTATTCTGTGGTCACTAGGAGTGATGTGAGTGGAGGTCAGGTCAATCAGCCCCCTTGAGGAAAGTTGTAGATGACAGGGGGATATGGACAGGAGGATGGTCAGTGTTAGCAAAACTGCATGTCACGGGTAATGTTGTTAAGCACATCCCTTCGTCTGCCTTTATAGGTCGTGTCAGGATTATTACTTTTTATGCAGGGCAACCAAAGCTGTGTCATCGCTGTGGTGAAAAGGGGCAATTTTCAAGCTCATGTTCTGTGCAGATATGTTCCCTCTGTCAGGGCTCAGGGCATGTTGCAAAGGACTGTAATAGTATTCGTTGTAATCTCTGTAACAAGTTAGGTCACCCCAATAGCCTTTGCCCTGAAGCCCTCCATATTCAAGGTGGTGGAAGAACTGCTGAGGATGGAGGAGGAGAAATGTGGGGGGCAGCAAGGGGTTGCTGGAGCTGTTTCAGCTAGTCCTGAGGGGCTCCCCAGGTGTCAATTTCCCAATCTGAAGGTGTGACCCCTCTTGTGTCTGCTCCCCAGTCTGTGCTCCCTACCCTTCCTATATTATAGATTGAAGTAAACCTTTATTATTATTAAGTTTAGTCATGTATACAATATGTTATGCTACATAAATATTTAATTTTTTTTTGTAAAAAAAAAAAGTTGGAATGTGCTTTTTGTTTGCAAGATTCTCAAAATTAAACATTGCCAACCCAATAATGAACCCTACAGACTAAGACTGGGATGCCATTAAAGTTTATGTGTGTGTGTGTGTAAAGGTAGGCGTCCCAATAGTTTTGACAATATAATGTGTGTCTATAGAGATTATTGAAGTGGTGTTAGTAAGAACTATTGAAATTTGCCGCTGTTACCTGTAGTGTTACCAACACTGGCCCTAATGCTTGCCTGAATTAGGCACAGGTCGTTCTTAAGAGAACTATGACTAAAAACGTGATGTTAGGGACCTCCAGAATAACTACCATTATAACAAATGGCATTTCTAAAATTTTTGTGTTGTATGCATATTTGTAGTCTATTAGTAAAGATGTGATTGGCTTAAGCAGGGAAAAACAAGGTAGGGAGGTGATAGTTAGCAAAATTTGTTTTGTCAGCTTTGTCTAAGAATGACATCACCTGTCATTCCATTCTTTAGAATCTTGTGACTGGGGTGGATACAGATGGGGAAATTCATAAAGAGTGTTGTAGACACTCGTGCTGATTTACGTCGGCAAAGTGGTGGCATGGGTGCGCAAAACCACGTCCCCGTACGTCACTCCTTCATTGGCGGCTAGCGGACGCACGCCGGCAGCAGCGCGCACGCCTGCCGCGTGCCGCGGGGGTGTGTGTGCGGATCCCGCTGACTCAATGCCAGCTGGTGGCCCGCAATTGTGGCACGAAGAGGCAGAACGGGGAGATGCCTATGTAAACAAGCCATTTCCCTGTTATGCCTAGCAACATGACAGGGATCTACTGCTCCCAGTGATCGGGAGCAGTGATCTCTGTCATGTTCTAGTGAGCCCACCCCCCCTACAGTTAGAACACGCTGAGGGAACACAGTTAACCCCTTGATCGCTCCCTAGTGTTAAACCCCTTCCCTGCCAGTGACATTTACACAATAATCAGTGCATTTTTATAGCACTGATCGCAGTATAAATGTCAGTGGTCCCAAAATTGTGTCAAAAGTGTATGATCTGTCCACCAAAATGTCGCAGTCATTATAAAAGTCACAGATTACATTACTACTAAAAAAAAAAAAGAATAAAAAAATGCCATAAATCTATCTCCTATTTTGTAGACGCAATAACTTTTGCGCAAACCACTCAATATAGGCGTATTGCGATTTTTTTTTTTTACCAAAAATATGTAGAAGAATACATATCAGCCTAAACTGAGGAAGAAATTAGTATTTTTATATATTTTTGGGGGATACTTATTATAGCAAAAAGTAAAAAATATTGCTTTTTTTTTCAAAATTTTTCAAAATTGACGCTCTTTTTTTGTTTATAGCGCAAAAAAACTGCAGAGGTGATCAAATACCACCAAAAGAAAGCTCTATTTGTGGGAAAAAAAGGACGTCAATTTTGTTTGGGTACAACATCACACGACCGCGCAATTGTCAGTTAAAACAACGTTGTCAGGGCCGTCTTTAATATTTAATATTGACTGGACCCTGGGCAAACATTTTTTCTTGGGCCCTCACTTGCTCTGAGTCTTCAAGAAATAGCAGCTAGACTTAGAATCAGTTTACTGAATCAGATCAGGCAGCGATTGGTTGCCAGAGGTTACAGTGTACCATTATCACTCACTGAATGTCTGCTAGAGGTTACAGCACACATTATGGCTCACTTATTATTTGCTAGAGGTTACAGCACATGACCTCTGCTTGTTGATTGGTTTCTAGAGATTACTGCATATCAATACTGCTCACTGATTGGTTGCTAGAGGTTACTGCACATTATTAATGCTTACTGATTGATTGCTAGAGGTTACTGCATATCCTTACCGCTCAGTGATTGGTTGCAAGAGGTTAGTGCACATCATTACTTCTCACTGGTTGGTTGCTAAATGTTACAGCACACCATCTCCTCACTGCCTGCACACCATGGACTGAGGAGGTGAGGGGACCCATCAATAGACCCATCAATAGACAGAAAACTCTTATGCCGCATACACACGAGTGGAATGTCTGACAGAAAAAGTCAGACGGAAGCTTTTCATCATCTATTCCAATCGTGTGTATGCCTCATCTGACTTTTTTTTTCGAAAATTCTGACAGACCTAGAAATGGAACATGTTCTAAATATTTCCGACGGAACCAATTCCTATCAGGAAAACCGCTCGTTTGTATGCTGTTCCGACGGACCAAAAATGAAGCATGCTCTGAAGCAAGTATGAGACCGAAGCTATACTGGCTATTGAGCTTCCTTTTTCTAGTCCCGTCGTACGTGTTGTACGTCACCTCTTTCTGAACGGTCAGGCTTTGGTGTGACCATGTGTATGCAAGACCGCTTCAGCGGAATTCCGTCGGAGAAACCTTCGGTGTTTATTCCGATGGCAAAACCGGTCGTGTGTACGCGACATCAGGTATTCTAGGAATTCTGAGATCAGTGGCAATGCCGGGGGAGGGGGGTGTGATCAGTGGCAATGCTGGGGGGTTGATGGGATCAGTGGCAGTGGTGGGGGGATAGGATTAGTTAGGAGGCAGTACACTGTGGCAAATTCTGAATTATGTAGAGCAAAGCTGGAAAACTTTGGCAAGTATATAGTGGGGGATTCTACACTGACCACCAATGTGAGGGGGAATTTGCACTGACCACCATGTAACGGGGGATTTTACGTTACCCACCAATATAAAGAGGGGTTTTTACGCTATACACCAATATAATAGGAGCATTTACACCAACCACCAGTGTAAGGGGGGCGGTATACAAAGATCTCCATGTAAGGGGGGATTTACACTGACAACCATAGTCGAGGAGATTTGTACTGACCACCAATGTAAAGGGGGATTTATACTGACTACCAGTGTAAGGGCAATTCTGCGTTTACCACCAATGTAAAGGGAAATGTACACAATGTCTCGAAGAATTTACACTGACAACCAATGTAATGGGGGATTTTACATCAACAATCAATAGGGGGATTTCTACACTGACCGCCAATGTAAGGGGGATTTACACTCACCACCAATTTAAAGAGAGCTTCTTCATAGACTACCAATGTAAGGGAGATTTTGAAACTGACCAAAAATGAAAGTTTGGATTTTTTTACCGATTACTAATATAAAGAGGAGTTTCTATACTGGCCACCAATATAATGTGGATGTACACTGACCACTAATGTAATAGGAGCATTCCCAGGAACCACTAATGTAAGGAGGGATTTACACTGACCACCAATGTAAGGGGGACATTTACACTGGCCACTAGTGTAAATCAAAGAATTCTACACCAAGCACCAATGTAATGAGAAGATTTACACTGACCACCAATATAACTGAGACATTTAGCCTGCATTCATATTAGTGTGTGTTGGGAGTGCATGCAAAATTGCTTTCCTAACACCACAGAAACGTGCTGCCCTTGTTAATGACACCCTCATGCATCTGCTGAGATGTGCATATTCACATGCACCACAATTCACGATGCTGTGGCCCCATGTTGTTTTGAAAAAGGGTTCCACCTCCAATTTGCTTTCCTTTGCAGGCTGATGTTAGGCTTAATGACTACAGTTGGCAGGACTATCAAGCGTGCCCCTTTACCTCCCCAGTGGGCAGAATTCAGCCGAAGCGATGGGATATGACCTCAGGGGGGCATGATATACATATGAATGCCTCCTCTATTTACATATCAATGCCAGTCCGCAGCTATTTACATATTAATGCCGCCACTATTTACATATCAGTGTAGGTTATTTACATGTAAACACAGGGTCTGCAGGTGAGTCATCTGTACATGGTAATAGGCAGAGCTGCACAGCATTAGTAACAGAACTTCACACTGAGATATTAGGACACAGTACAGGACTAAAACTTCAAGGTCAAGGGAATTTGAACTGGGATAGTTGGCAAGTATGAGGCGCTGCTTTGGGCCCCACAACAATGATGGGGCCCAGGGCAAATGCCCCTTTTGCCCTGCCTTAAAGACGGCCCTGAATGTAGTGCCGTATCGCAAAAAAGGGCTTGGTCAGGAAAGGGGTAAATTCTTCCAGGGCTGAAGTGGTTAAAATTCCATTAGGATTGGTCTTGCCCCATAGTGCATTGCTTCTGGGCTGACATACAAGATTATCTTGACCTTAATGGAAACTGAAATAGCCCCAGATCCTCTCTTGACCCTACTAAATTTAGGACTTCCTAGCTTAACATGGGTTGAACACAAATATTCCACCAAGTAACGACCAAGTAACAAACCATTGCAAAAGCCTGGAAGACTAATTCTCTTAGTGGTGTGGAAACCAATAATAGGGTCACTAAGGCCATGATCCATGCTAAATTGGGTGCAATCCTACTAGATAAGGTTGAAAATCACACTATATTGTGGCAACCTAAAGTATACCCCCCCCCCCCCCCCCAATTTTAAAGGTGATCTTTTCATCAATGTGTTTAGTTTTTAGTAATTAGTTTTAGATCCTTCTAAACTTTGAGGATCTGGAATTGGGGAGAAAACACATAAATGAGTTTGTCAAAACCTTAAAAGATCAGTAGACAGGGGCGTGGCTTGGCGCGCAATGGGAATGGTCGCTTTCTGAAGGAGCTTCAGCGCACACACGGCCTTCACAGCCCTATCTCCTGACTCCCTGACTGCAGGCGCCGCACAAAAAGCTTTACAGCACCCCGCACAACTGTCAGAGATGAAGCTCAGTGTCTGGCGCTGCCAGAAACATTGCGGACATCTTCAAAAGGGAGCCCGAGGCCCACATCAGTGTGAGAAGCGCCAAGATGGTGCTGTCGCAGCATGAGGAGGAAGCAAGTGAGGACTCGCAGTCTGCACCAGAGGATTATGGTAGGGGGGCTTCCAGCTCCAATCATCCCCTCACTTACGCCGACACGTCTGTGTTTGCTGCAGACATCATATCCACATTCTTGGTGGTCATAACAGACCTTAAAACAAACTTCCTGGCCATGACAGAGAAGATGGCGGCGGCAGAAACTGCAGGCAAACACAGAGACAAAGCCATACTTAGATTAGACAGAGTGACCTCATCACATTCACATCATTTTATTGAACTAAACAGGCATATCGAGGATCTTGATAACAGGGGCAGGAGGAACAACATAAGGGTCAGAGGGATCCCTGAATCGGTTGAAACTGACCAGATTGTCCCTGCATTACAGCGGGTCTTCAATAGCCTCCTAGAAAGACAGGACGATGCTGGGTTAGAATTTGTGAGGGCGCACAGGGCCCTCAGACCTCGGGGACCTGACAACACCCCTGCCTAGAGATGTGATATGTTGCCTGCAGAACTTTGCCCTTGAAGAGGAAATAATGCGCAAGGCTAGATGAAACAAGCATATAATATTTAATGGCGTGAATATTAAGTTATTCCAAGACTTATCACAGATAACACTGAGAAACCGCAGAGCCCTGCGCCCTCTGCTGGACAAGCTGAGAGAAAGGCAAATGAGATATACTTGGAGGTTCCCTTTCCCTCTAAATGTCTCTTGGAATGGCCAACAACATAACCTACGCACGCCTGACGATCTGGAGGACTTCTGTGCAGCACTCGACTTGGGTGACATAGCTTTGCCGGATTAGTATGAAGAATTCACCCTGACCCCATTGGAACGAAGCCCCATGAGATCTCCAATGTCCTCTCCACCTCACGAGAAATTAACTCGCATTGACTACCTATTTATCTCCCAACGTGACCTGCCGCTAGTGACGGCCGCGAACATAGGTATTCAAACTATTTCCGACCACTCACCAATTTCCCTGATGGTAGACATGATCACAAATCGGCAGAAACAACAAACTTGGATACTTAATGGCTCCTTGCTTACCGATACATCTTTGCTACCAACGCTCACAACTTCCCTTATGGAATTCTTCCGACACAATAACTCCCCGGAGTCAGATCCACTAGTTGTCTGGGAAGCACATAAGTGTACCATGAGGGGGGAGATTATAAGATTGGGGGCCCAGCGTAAGAGAAAAAAGAGACAAACACATCATGACGTTGACTGACCGCATCAAGCACCTAGAAACGCTTTATAAACAATCTCTTACATTCCAAACGGCACAAACACTCCTAGACACCAAAAAGGCCCTCCAGCACATATTCAACCAAAGATCAAAAAGATTCCTGTTCTTTAAGAAAAAACTGTATTATGAATCAGGTAACAAGTCGGGTAGATTACTGGCTAGAGCCCTGAGAGAGCAGACGACTGGCAATCTCATTCCGGGTATTAGACGGATTGACGGGAAGCTAGATGTCTCCAAAGAGACAATTGCCCAGCACTTTCATAGATTTTATACAAAATTGCATAACCTCCCACCGCAACATAGACAGGGAGCCGTACCGGAAGATAGGAAACAAGTCATAAGGGACAGACGAGAACAAAGCACTCCTGGACAGTCCGATTGAAGTCCGTCTGAAATCACACATGTTATTAAAAGTCTGAAAACAGGAAAAAGCCCTGGTCCGGATGGGTATACAGCCATCTACTACAAAACCTTTACCAACATATTCACCAAACCACTCCGGGCTGCACTGAGTTCATTGTCCGAGCCCAGAAAACTAACACTGGACTTCCTTTTGGCATATATTACCGTTATACCGAAACAGGGTAAGGACAATACAGATTGTGCAAGCTACCGCCCCATCTCTTTATTAAATTTAGATGTAAAAATCTTTGCAAAAATCCTGGTGACAAGGATGAATCCTCTTGTGAAGGACCTAATTGGTCCTGAACAAGTAGGCTTCATGCCAGTCCGAGAGGCCAAAGATAATGTAATCAAGGCTCCCTTGCTAACCCATGCAGCACACATCGGGGGAATCGAGGGCCTTCTCCTGTCCATGGATGCGGAGAAGGCCTTTGACAGGGTTGCCTGGGATTTTATGATAGCCATCTGTGAGAAGATTGGATTGGGTCCCCAAATGATAGCAAGAATAGCAGCTCTATACCAAAAACCATCAGCAAAATTAAAAATTAACGGCCCACTTTTCAACAGAGTAATGATAACTAACGGTACCAGACAGGGATGCCCACTCCCCCCCCTGTTCATACTCTCCCTTGAACCGTTCATCCGAATGGTTAAAGCCAATTCAGACATCTCTGGCTTTTGGATCAAAGATAGGGTATTTAAAGTAGCTGCCTATGCAGATGACTTACTCTTTTTTCTGACAAAACCGGTGATCTCTATACCCAATTTAATGCATGAATTCACGTAGTATGGATATGTGTTCAATCTGCGGATACATTTCTCAAAATCTGAGGCTTTGAACATAACCCTCCCGGATCAGGCACTTACACAGGCTAAGGCAAATTCCCCTTTTAAGTGGGACCTCAAATCATTGAAATATTTGGGAGTTTGGCTCATGCCTTCACTGTACTCCACTTATGAACTGAATTTTCCTCCTCTTCTCAAAATTATCGAAAAGTATCTGAATCGATGGCAATCCAGTTACTTTTCATGGTTCGGCCGGGCTGCCATAATTAAAATGATCATATTACCCAGACTACTTTACCTCCTCCATACTTTACCAGTTAAAATACCCACAACATTTTTTAATCTCCTGAGGTCGTCTCTTATACGGTTCCTTTGGAACAATCAGAAACCAAGAATTCTGAGAAGGCGTTTAACCGAGTGGACTGGGAGTTCCTAATGGCGACCCTGGCTCATCTGGGACTTGGCCCCTCCCTCCTGAGCCAAATAGCTGCCCTCTATAAATATCCTACAGCCCAACTTAGAATTAATGGCACCCTTAGTGACTCTTTCCTACTACATAACGGCACACGTCAGGGATGCCCCCTTTCACCGATTTTATTTGCCCTTTCGTTAGAACCCTTTTTATCAACTATAAGACACAACCCGAACATACACGGCATTACTGTGGGCTCTTTTGAGCATAAGTATGCCGCGTATGCGGACGATATTTTGTTTTACGTTCAACAGCCCAGAATTACCCTTCCTAATTTAATGCTGGCCTTTTCAACCTTTAACCAAATTTCAAACTTTAAAATTAACATGACAAAATCCGAAATCTTGAACATCTCAGTCCCCAAAGAAACCGTGACCCACCTACAGGAATCTTTCCCTTTTAGTTGGCAAAAAAAAGCCATGAAATATCTAGGTATATTCCTTACTCCCTCACTGTCCTCTTTATTCCGAACCAACTTTATGCCTCTTTTAAACTCGATCAAATCCGATCTTCAAACATGGTCTCAAATTGCGCACTCATGGTTGGGGAAGATTGGAGTGGTGAAAATGAACATACTGCCCAGGCTGCTCTTCTTGTTTCAAATGATACCATTTCAAATTCCTGCTGAGTACTTTAAACGTATAACAACTATGATTTGCAGATATGTCTGGGGTAGACGTAGTCCCAGGTTGTCCAGATCGCTTCTTACTAGATCAAAGGCGGAGGGAGGTCTGGCCCTTCCAGACATTAAACAATACTTTTTGGCAGTCATTTTATCCAGAATCTCAGATTGGAAATATCATAAAGATTCAAAACTCTGGGTGTCACTTGAGGTAGCATTGGGGGGCTCTGACCTTTACCCTTTAATTTGGATACCAAAGAAAACCAGGCATTTATCAGTAGAAGCATCTCCTCTCACGTGTTATACCCTAAGGGTCTGGGACCTACTATGTAAAAAGCACGCTTGGCAATGCAATTCCCCCCTCATGCCAATAACTGGTCACATGTATTTCCCTCCGGGGAACATTGACCCCAGATTACACTCCTGGAATCTTGGGAACTCAGTCTTATTACATCAAGTCACAAAAGACTCTGACATCTTACCTCTATCCGCGCTCTCATTGGTTCCGAACCCACCCCTTATGGATCTATGGAGATATCTACAATTATCTGACTTCATTAAATCCCTCCCTAAGCCATTGCGCGATGTATCTAGCCTGACGGTGATTGAGGCAGCCTTTGTAGATGACCGCCCAATGGAGAAACCCCTTTCCTACTTTTATAAATCTCTAAGATCATTGGGCACCGTAGGATACCCGAGCTTCCTCCGCAACTGGGAGAAAGATCTCCTTAAGACCCTAACGGAAAACCCAGAAGTCTTCTATCCTCCTACTCTCTCACACATCTTCTATATCCTCGAAAACAGCTGAAGTTAATTATAAACTCTTAACTAGGTGGCACTACACTCCTGCTGTGCTACACAAGTTATTTCCTCAGGATTCACCTCTCTGCTGGAGGGGTTGTGGAGAGAGAGGGACGCATGCGCATATCTGGTGGTCCTGCCCTCTTATTAGGCCCTTCTGGCTCACCATCCTCCATTGGATAAAAGAAATCCAGGGTTCGGAGATTCCTAATGACCCCTGGCAAGTATTATTGCATTGTACAGACGAACCAGCGGGACCATATAAAAAATCCATCACACTACATTTGTTAAACGCTGCTAAAGCCCTTATTCCTAGGTGCTGGAAAACTTCCAAAATACCCTCCCTGCGCCAATGGTTATGCGAGGTAGACCAAACATACTATATGGAGGATTTAACCTTTTCCCTCAGAAATAAATCAGACTTGGGGAGGAAAATATGGTCCCAGTGGTTCGCCTTCAAGTATTCCGCGGCGTACGCGGAAATTATGGCTCTAGACAAGTAATGTGCTCGTATATTAAAATACAACGCTCTGACTGAGGTGGACACCCTTCCTATCCCTCCCCCCCTCCCCCCCCTTCCCATCTTGCTTCATCTCTCTGCTCTTCTTTTTCTTTTCTCTATTTTATTTCTCTCTCTTTCTTTTAATAAGTTTCTATAAGCGAAAAATTTGTCAGGATCAGGTCCTGTTTCAATTGATATATTTTAAGTTTATTGTTTGTTTTGGTTACCCATGTCCTGCATACATATTTCTCTATTGTACCTCAGTATAATCTGGAATTTGTACCATTTTATGTATGTTTATTATGCCCAAGCATGTGATGGGTATCTCTTTATGTACATGGGACTTTCCTGTCATTAATAAAAATATATTAAACAAAAAAGAAACCAAGAATTCTCCCTACTGACTAAACCCAAGGAACAAGGAGGTATGGGCTTGCCTGACTTCAGAAACTATCACAGAGCAACACACTTGACAAGATTAATAGATTGGCATTGCCATGAGGCGATGAAAGACTGGGTTTCCCTAGAGATGGCGCTTTCCCCAATACCACTGAAATACTCACCGTGGATTCCATTGAAATATCCCCCTAGCATGCGACAACACCCTCTGACGGAAACTGCTCTAGCGATCTTTCACAAGGTGGCCGCCAAGTCAGTGGTTACCTCTTCCTACGGCCCCCTGACCCACATAAAATACAACCCTGACTTCATCCCGAGGGTGGGCAACAGTGTATTCAAACCCACCCAGCAAGCAGACATTCTACTGGCTGGAGCCTGCTTTGCGGAAGGCAAGCTGAAAACATGGACCTCATTCAAAGAGGTGGGGGGATTACCACACATGCCGCTCTGGGCATACCTTCAATTGGGCAGCTTCTTGGCGAAGGAGTCAGGCAGAAGGGACTTTACCATAACCCTTATAGACTTAGAGTCAGTATGCTGTGAAGGTTCTCCATTCCTTAGAGCCACCTCTAACACATATTCATGGCTACAAAACTCAAGCTCTACTGGCACAGAGGGACACAGGAGGAGATGGTTGGAGGAATTATGCCTGGAACTCTCTGCAAAGCAATGGAGGTATGCTTGTATTTTTGCTCATAAATGCCCTATCAGCACAAAAATGCAAGAGACTGCTTACAAACTCCTCACTCACTGGTATAATACACCGGACAAGCTACATGGCTGGGACCCACAGATACCAGAGACATGCTGGAGGTGCCACAGAGAGAGAGGCACTCTGCCCCATATATGGTGGCACTGTCATCATATCACACCTTACTGGGACAAAGTAATTTCTCTAATCAAACAAATCACTAACACCAAACTTAACTTGAACATGGCTTGCTGCCTACCACATGTGTCTAACTTCTCATTCCAAAAATATAAGCGCTCTCTCTCCAGACACATGCTTAATGCAGCTAAATCCTTGCTGCCAATATGTTGGTGATCTGAACGGGTTCCCTTCATTGTTGACTGGCTAAACAGGGTCTCAGACATTTATGAAATGGAAGAGACCCTAGCCGAAGCTAATAAGAAGAGTTATTCCACAAAACACGGCAGCCATGGCTCATATTTAAGTATTCTCAAGCATATGAAAACATTATGTGCCATAGGAATCAATTAATTAGCAGTATGATAATACCTGATTTATTCACCAGTAACAGCTAGGTCGTTTATACCGCTTAGGATATATCTGATGTTGAATACTTATCCTTTCCCTTTATCTACACTCTCTCTTTCCTTTCTCCTCTCTTTACCCCCCCCCAATATAAAGTCACTGCCAGAAAGCAGAGCCTGTTTGATTAAAATATCGAGAGTTCGCTCATATCTGATCCCACTGAGAATTAGAACTATTCATATTCCTGCTAAGTGGATAGGCTAGGGATCTACGCCAAGCTGACAACTCGGCGACGATACTCATTTTTTTATAACTTGTCCCATTTTGATTTATAACAGATTGATTGATTTATTGTTTTTGTCTATGCCGCAAACACAGGTAGTTATAGCTGCGGTACTTGTAAAATGCCTGCAAATACTTCATCTTTTCAATAAACTTTGAATGTTAAAAAAAAAAAAAGATCAGCAACATTCTCTGTGCGATCCAAATGGACTTCAGTTGCTGAGACAAAATATAAATAAGTGAGTAACACACTTCCAAAAAAATCTCATAGGGAGAGAGTCCAACATCCCCTTAGGGTCTTGATAAAATTTAAGAAAACATTCAGTCAAAAGTTTTCTAGTTTCTTATGCTACTTTTTCCTCTACATTGTAGACAGTAGGGGATGTAAAAATAAAACCTCAAAACTTCTAGTAAGGACTCTCCTATAAAAATTATTTCCTCTGTTACTCTCTGTAGATTCTGGCACTCTGTACTTACAAACTACTTCTGATAACACTTTTTACTGTGGCCTTTGCAGTAGCATTTGCCACTGGACATCCAAAAAACATGTCCATGCAGACAAAATGCATATTCGTAAGATTCTGATTGGGGCATCTGGATATATCTTATTGTAATCTCTGAAAGGCAAGTTCAGCTTTTGGTAACACCTTTTGGTAACAGGTAAAACAAGAAGTTGTATGTTATAAAAACAACTGTGCTGAACTCTGGCTATATCCCACGCTTATTTACTAAGGCAGCCATAACTGCTTGTGACTAATGACACGGCCCATGTGTCAAGCTGGAGGGAAAAGAGTAACAGAGTATTGGTAACTGTAAGCAAAAATCACACTAGTCCACATATAACAGGAGATATAAAGGGCTGAGCAACTTAGTCCATAGGGGACAGGCTGGAAGTTCAAATGTTAAGTGGTAACTGGTAATGTAATGTTTAAAGTAGGCTGGTAGATTAGGCAGCTGCTGTCCTAAGAGAGCTGGCTCTGTGATGGATGAGAGAGGGGTAGAGAAGGAAGCGCCACCTGAGTGTAGTATTAAAAAATAAAGTGTAATGACACCAGGTAAAAACACACTTACAGGATGAAAACATATAAAAGGCTCATCTGTATAGGTATGTGGTCCTTGGTGTTCCCTCGGATCCTGTGGTGGTGATACTGCAGGGATGCTGGGCTGCAGAAGGTGGATTACCAGCTGGGAGCTCCTTCTGTGGCCATCAGGAAGAGACTAGGGGCCGGCATGGAGCGCACGTGGAAGCGCGTGACGTCACAGGTCGTCCGTCCGCTTCCGGGTTCAGTATCCAGGGGAGAGATCGTCCAGGGAGGAGGGCTTGCAGGGAGGTTGAGAGAAGGCTACGCGCTCGGAGCCACTGCTCCTTCAATAGGCCTAATAGGGAGGTGTCTGCAATGTGCTTTTATATGGCAGTGCTGTGGGACAACAGGTCCCAGCGTCTGTCAAAGAAAGCACAGCGCCAACTGTGGGTGGGAGGGGAACTACAAGTTAACATAATATACACAGAGAAAAAAAAGGTTATATAATAATGAGTGGCATGGAAACATATATATGAATGGGGAGAAGTGCATGGTAGTAAACATGGAGACAATAATATTAACAATAGTAAAAATAGGAGTAACAATGGGGGCAAAATATGGAGGTAAGTATAAAAAAATATATAAGTATAAAAGCGAAACATAATAATATTTCCCATAGTGATGATACAAAAGAACCAGAAAATGCAAGGATAAAGATAAAAATATAAAGAAATAAAAATAAAAATAAATATTACAAATAAATAAATAAATAAATAAATAAAAAAATAAAAATAAATATGAAAGTGAGAATAAAAATAAAAATATTAATAATAAAAGAAGAAATAGAATTAAGAATAAAAATAAAATTAAGAATAGATATAGAAATAAGAATAAATATAAAAATAAAAATAAATAGGTAAAAGAAAGGCAAAAAAATAGTGAAAAAATTATGGTATAAGAAGTGGACAAAGAAAAAGGAATAAGCATGCGTATTGGAGGGAAAAGAGTGGCTAGCAGACATAAATTTTCACCTTTTCCAAAGCCCTGTTTCAGCCCTTTTTCATTGTTAGATTTGTACATAAACAAATAAAACAAATTGATATTTTGAGCCTTTCATAAGACAAACATTTAGTTAGCTGTATATTTGCTACGCAGAATGTGGGACCATTAAAAATTAAATATTTGACCACAATAATGTCTGTAGGCCAGTTATAGGTGAGGGCAATGGCAGGTTTTTTGTTACTGTTCGTATATATGGGCCGGGGACACACTGGGCACCTTCGCTACCATTGTGCTCTTGCTGGGTGTCCAGTGTGCTCCTGTTCCTTTAAGGGGGCTTGGGCTGCCTCCAGGCTCATCTGCCCCACATCTATCCATTCCATGCATGTGCTTCCACTGTGGAGACACTTATAAATTTGTAGTGTTAGGACTGGAAGCAACACAGGGTGCCGTGATGAGGCCTTGCGGCTTTCACATGCGTTTGTAAATGTGTGCTAACTAAACCCCTGCATTTAACAGACGGTTAGACAGGTAATTTGGTTGGACAGCAGAATGGTTGGTGAGTTGAGCTATGGAATTGTTTTTGTCTTACAAAAATAATGTCTGTAGGGGGCGTGTCCTGACCATGGAGGAGTGAGGTTGTGTCTTGCCTCAGCTCCGCTCCACCGCCGCACTAATCAGCAAAAAACGGGGGGTAAATCGCCGCTACAGACTCCCCACATGTCACAGAGGCTCAGGCAACCTACACAGCCGGCAAGGACTGATAGTTCCAGACAGGGACAGCTGGATTTCTACTTCACGGGGACCCGAGGACAAGGCCACGAACCATCCAAGATGGCGCCGCCCGGGAAGGCCCAGAAGGCGAGCAAATCCTCCCAGCCAGCTGCAGCCACAACACGGGCACTGAAGGGAACAAACTCCCCAGCATCTCCGGTTCCATCTCCAGGGTCGGTGAGTGATTCTGCCCCCTGTGCTTCCCCAGCTTCTCTAGGAGGCCGCTCTGAGATCTCTGATTATCTCAGTGATGAGGACATTCGGCGCCATATTATGTCCCTGCCTACCAAAGAGGACTTAGAGCGCTTCACAAACAGAGTGGAGAAAGCCTTCACTGAAGACATAGCCCAATTGAAAACTGACACCACTCACCTGGGTAACAGAATAGAATCTATTGAAGAAAAACTGGAGGAGGCTCTCCCCACTATTGCTCTACTGTAATCACAATGCCAAATGCAAAGCCAACAGATTGAAAGCTTGCTTTGCCAGCTGGATGACGCTGAAAATCGCAGCAGGAGAGCCAACATAAGGATCAGAGGCCTGCCTGAAGCCACAGCTTCAAGGGATATTATCCCCACACTGACAGACATCTTCAGGGATATACTAGGCCTACCTGCAACTACACCGATAGAAATTGACAGAGCACATAGAGCCCTGAGACCTCCATCCCAAGACATGGACAATCCTAGGGACATAATTTGCAAACTTCACAAGTATAATCTGAAAGACCGCATTATGCAAAAAATGCGTGGTAAACCATTCTATGATTTTGACGGCGCGCACTTATTTTTCTACCAAGATATCTCTAGACGCACCCTCATGCAACGCAGGGCCCTGCGTCCACTCCTGAATGCCGTTCAAGAGGCGGGTCTGCCGTACCGCTGGGGCTTCCCTTTCTTCTTACAAGTGACAAAAAATGGACGCCAAGCCACACTGCGCAATAAGGATGACCTACCGAACTTCCTTTCCACTCTTGACCTGGCTCCAGTGGACTTTCCAGATTGGAGAAGCACATTTAATGCTCCCGGGACTCAAACCCCATCTCAATGGTCAACAGTCTCCCGCAAGAACCGCAGAAGAGACAGACAGCACCAGAATCAAGACACTGAAATAGGACCCTCCACCACAAGAGATTAACACCGCAGTCCTCATGTGACACCTTGATAGATATGGATGGCTTATACAATTCATACGCAGCCCATAGGTGATACCCTGAGGACTATGGGTGAACTACTAAAAAGGTCCACACTCACACTCCGGGACTTTGCCCCCCTTTTTTCTTTTTCCCCAATTGGACATGCAAAGCAAGATACCCGCGAGCAAATCCTCAGATTATCTACGATCACTAGCTACAATCAATAAATGAGGGACACTCGCTTACAAAGCCCAAGAACCAGATGACCTCATGCGAAAACCACCTTCCTGACCTTATTGTCTCACCCATTTTTACTTAGGCCTCATACAATGCCAGGCTGCATACGCCCCCCTAGAATGACTCCCCCCTGTTTAATACTATGTTCTACTGATGCGGTGGACGGAGACGGCACCCCATGTCTCCCCCCGTGTTTAGGTTCATGTTTCCCCACGTAGGCCACCCCTTGTTGGGTATTGTCCCTAATTGGGACATTAGTCTAAGGTCTGAGGCCTCCCCTGCTATTAGGGCAGACCTCACACCTCACAAGCAGAACCTCTGCTCATTATCACTGTTACTCATAAGTTGTACTGTTTTGTATGTTTTAACAATACTCTCTTTGTGCTTTTTTTTCCTCTACCTTTCTGACCTCTCCCACCCCCTCCCTACCCCACCCCTTTTTTCACAGGAGCGATGCTTCACTAGGGGCTCCGTGCCGGATGGGCTCGACCGCGCGACATGCGTCCAATCACCTGACCCATCATGTCTACATTAAAGGTAATATCCTATAACATAAGAGGCATATGCTCCCCTGGGAAGAGAAGCAAATTATGGTGGGAACTCAAAAAACTGAAGGCACAAATAGTTTTTCTACAAGAAACCCATTTTACCCATCTCTCCTTACCTAGACTTCCGACCCATTTATATAACCAATGGTTTCACAGCACTTCCCCAACCGCCAAATCTAAGGGAACTTCAATAGCGATCCACAAAACATGCCCCTTTCAACTTTCAAACAGCAAAATAGACCCATTAGGTCGATACGTTTTCCTGAAAGGCACCATAGGAGAACGTACATACACGTTCGCCTCGATATACGCCCCCAACTCAAATCAAATTTCCTTCATAGACAAGGCTCTTGAACTCCTGACAGAGTTTAAGGAGGGATTTGTAGTCCTTGGAGGAGACTTTAACGTCAGCCCAGACCCAGACCCAGACAGCATGGGAAGGTCATAAGGCTGTAATAAGAGGAGAGTTAATATCTTTAGGGGCCAAACTCAAAAAGATGCTCCAAGCTGACTTCACAAGAGTACTGACTGCCCTTCAAGAAGCAGAACTAAAACATAAACAAAATGAGAGCCCTGAGGCATTACAGAGGTTGACTGAACTACGAAACTTGTTGTCACGTCTACTAGATAGACAGACTCGAAAACAAGCCAGACGCCTATCACACAAATATTATGAACATGGCAATAAATGTGGGCGCATGCTCGCTAGAGCTCTTCGTAAGAAACAAGCCCAGACTTGTGTCCACAGGTTGCGCTCCCCAAATGGAGATGTTTCAGTCCAATCCTCTGGAATTGCCGCAGGGTTCCAAGAATACTATACTCAACTTTACAATTTGACCACTGATCACCCTTTAGATGCTCAGGCAAATAGGATTACAGCCATACGAGACTACCTGGCTTCAGCCGGTGTTCCACCCCTAAACGAAAATCAATGTACTGAACTAGAACTACCAATATCACCAGAAGAGATAGAGTTAACAGTGAAATCCCTACCCAAAGGCAAAAGCCCAGGCCCAGACGGCTTTACAGGGACATATTATAAAATGTTCCTACATCTTTTAAGCCCCCACATGTGCAGATATTTCAATTCCATTGCAAATGGGAATCCTATCCCCACGGAGGCACTTCTAGCACACATAACAGTGCTACCCAAAGAGGGCAAAGACCCGATGCTACCCCAAAGCTACCGACCCATATCCCTCCTTAATGTTGACATTAAGATTATGGCGAAGGTATTAGCAAACAGACTTGGAAATCTTATACCTAACATAGTCCACCCAGATCAAACAGGGTTCATCAAAGGGAGAGAGGCAAGAGATAACTCAATTAGAGCCATCCAACTCATACATTGGGCGCGCACCCGCCCAAACTTAAAACCTTACGTAATTCTTTCTACTGACGCCGAGAAGGCTTTCGACCGGGTCGATTGGACATTTCTTAAAATGGTATTGGAGACACTAGGACTCAAACCACGCATGCTAGCCTCGATCCTAGCTCTTTATTCCACTCCTTGTGCACAAAGTGAACGGAGTACTATCCCCACAGTTCCCGATTCGGAATGGCACCAGACAGGGGTGCCCACTTTCCCCTCTCCTTTTCGCCCTAGTTCTTGAACAGTTGTTATGCACTGTCAGAGCGAACATAAATATAAAGGGCTTGAAGATTGGAACGACTGAACACAAACTGTCTGCCTACGCGGATGATGTTCTATTTCATCTATCGGAGCCCCTGATCTCGTTGCCAAGTTTGATGAAGGAACTGAACGAATTCGGATCATTATCAAACTTTAAAATTAATTTCTCTAAATCAGAAATTTTACCTGTTCACTTGCCTCCCTCCCTGAAGAGTAACTTGCAAAATGCATTCCCCTTTGCTTGGGCCAAATCTTCAATTAAATATCTAGGAATACAACTGACAGACAGATATGATACCCTGTACACCACAAATTTCCCCCCACTTCTTAATATAATTAAAAAAGATCTCTCACTAAGGACTAAGACTGCTTTCACATGGATAGGACGTGTCAACATAATCAAAATGAATATTTTACCCCGCATCCTTTTTTACTTACAAATGATCCCCATACCCATACCGAACAAGTTTTTTTCCCAGATTAATAGTATACTATCGGGTTTTGTATGGAACTCGCAGAAACCTAGAATAGCCTTGAGAGTGCTGAAACGATCCAAATTGGCGGGAGGGCTAGGAATTCCTGACATTTTGCAATACCATAGAGCTATAGTCCTTCAAAGAATCCTCAGTTGGCGCTTCCACACCCAGTCCAAGCTATGGGTCTCCTTGGAAAAATGGCTAGCGGGTAGGAATCTGGCTTATGCGCCATGGCTACCTAGAGAGTACAGGGGATTGTCGGAAGATACTTCCCCGCTGACACTCCATGCACTCTCCACTTGGGACAAATTAAACTCAAATTTAAATTTGTCTCCTCCCATGTCACCACTAGCTCCACTAGGGGGATTTCTCTGGTTCCCACCAGGAGAACGGATGGGCTTTTTCGGCCCTTGGTTGGATGATGGAAATGCCAGCTGTGGGAAACTAATGCATAAAGGCAAATTAATGGACTTTGAATCTTTACAAAAGAGACACGAAGGCTCCAGAATGAACTACTGGAGATACAGACAGCTCCACCACTTCTTTCAGACAAATGGGAATTCAATTAGAGACCTTTCCACTCTCACAAGCTTTGAAAAAATTTTCATAGAAGAAGACCCAATCCCCCACATGGTCTCCGAAATGTATCGCCTATTAAGTAATACTACTGACAATCTTAGGCCAACTTATATAAGGGCATGGGAAAGGGACTTAAAGATGGATCTTCCCCCAACTCAGCTAACACACCTCTACCATCTAACCCACTCGAGCTCCATAGAATCCAAATCTCAAGAAACTAATTATAAAATTTTATCGCGTTGGTACCGGGTCCCGGCTGACTTAGCTCGCATCTACCCCATGGCATTGGACCTGTGTTGGAGAGGGTGTGGACAAAAGGGTACACTCCTCCACATTTGGTGGGAGTGCCCATTGATACAGCCATACTGGAGTGAAATTAAAAACCTAATAAAAGAGATTTTAGATTTTAGATCTCGACATCCCTATGTCACCTGCACACTTCCTCCTACACATTCCACAAATGCCAATCAGTAAATACAGAAAATGTATATTGCCACATCTCCTAAACGCAGCCAGACGCCTCATCCCGATATACTGGAAACAAACCAAGACCCCATCAAAAACAGACTGGATAAAGAAAGTGAATGACATTAGGGAAGCTGAACACTGGGTAGCGACCTGTAAGGGGAAAGTAGAAAGATTTGAAATTATATGGACCCCCTGGAATGAATACATGACAGAACCTGACCATGAAAACTCCAGCTTAGACATAGCCCTACTAGAGTTAGCAGAACCTTCCCTAAGATCTCGCCTAAATGTCAACAATACCTCATGAAGAATAAGACCCACATTAAATGTTGAGAAGACGTGCGGTGGTCGGGGCCCGTTCGGCACGGATTCCTGTGACTTCTTCAAACACAAGGTATGCTCCTCTCCTACCTTCCCCACTCTACCCACCTACCTATACCCTTCCCTTACCCCAACTCCTTATCCATACTTTCTCCCCCTTTTTCACCTATTTTCTATCACTAACTAGGATTTATAGAATATGCAATTTTTCTATACCCATGGACGGGATACTAACTGTGTAAACACTCTGCAACAGCGAGCAACAAAGCAATAGTGGCCAATCACGGGGGTGTGGGCCCGGCCCCTCTAGGCCCTGTTGGGACGGGGGGGCCGTATCTCGCACCCCAGAAGATAGAAGTTGGGGGGGTGCTCGCGCCGAGGTGGCGGCCCGGGGGAGGTTGTCGGAGGCAGAAGGCCCCCCTCTCCCCGGGCTGTCGTCGGGGTGGGCGCTCCATATACCCACTTGAACAACTTGCACCCTGGGTGGGGGAGGACCGTCACCGGATGGGGCTCGCGCCCCGGGGATGTAAGGAATCAATAAGATATCTAAAAGCCACAAAAATTGTGATTTAATATTACTTATGACAGGGTTAGTTGCAAAAGCTTGTATCGCTGTAAACCTTCCTTGGGCCACACTATTAAGGCTTACTCTATGCAATGTATCTGTTTTCACTGAAATGTTCTCAAAATAAAGATTATACAAAATAATGTCTGTAACCTTGTCCGATAGCACCTTTGCCTAAAGCTACAGCTCTGATATATCGAAGTGTACCCTTCATTACCAGGTCCAGCTTGCATAAATATATTACAATGGCTTGTTTTCTATCATGCTGTTTGTGTAAGAACTTCAGTTTTATGTTTCAAAAAGACAACTTTTTCCTGGCAATATTATACTTTCTCATTGCATGCTCTGTTGTTAGTTTTAGCCAAATAACACAAGTCCTTAGTTTCCAACTGACATGATTTTCCTGATGTCATAACATAATAAATGATAACAACACGCTGCAGTCATGCAGAGATGTATACCACTACACTTACAAGGAAAAGGGGCACATTATTTCACAATCCACACATGCTGCTTTGGATTTCAAAAATAAAAATAAATAAAAACAAAAGGACCAACAATCTGTATATGATGGACCAGAAAGCTCTCAGCCAGATCAAAAACTATAAAACAAATGGCTGCAGGAGGCATCTATCCTAACAGAGTGTGTGGACTTGATGTGATGGGTCTGTTATATTTAAATGTATTATTACTCTCACATCATGGACTGCACACCAAGTTATTATCAGACCTTTAGATTTCATTTTTGTAGAAAAACTTCTTAGGTATCTCATCCATCTTAGCTTTGTTAAATATTATGACAGCTGTATTCCAATTAACAACCTCATCTTAATCTTTTTTTCCCTCAATAGGGGTTTGTTGTATAAATGTAAAAATTAAAAAATTGTGATCTTAATCTAAACTAATCCCATTTTACAAATTTCCCCAATAACCTGGATTTCATTTCCAACCAAAGGTTGTCTTAACCAGTTACAATATATCTATATTATTAATAAAATTAAACTCACATCAGAAATTAATACTCAAGTGATAATCTGAATATCACACCCTAATTCTAATATATATCCAGAGATATATTTCCTTAAATTAGGACATTTTATTTAATTTCACTTTTTTAAATGCACTTTCCGCTATCAACTTTCCGCTATCAAAGGATATTCAATTTAATTAACCCGGCACATTTTGTTATTAATATTTTATCTAAAAAACAGAAATTGGCATGGTTTCCTTCCAGCTTATCACTGATCTCTCAGCCCAGCTACATTCTTTCATGAGAGCGCAAAGGAGGGGGTCACATCTGCATACATGACACACACAAAAAATTAAACTAAAGGTTCCAGCATTCACACACATACACAAATATCTCTCTAAAATCCCTGACATTTTTCCCATTTGTACACAACACATGCATATCATTCTCTCACTTTCTTTTAACTCTTTAATATTTCCCTGCTTAAATTCTGCTGTCCTTATTTTGTTCTGATGTTTTTTTCACCCCATGTATTGTAATCCCATACTTCACATACTCTAGCTTCTATAATTCTATTATCAGACGGGCAGCCATAGTGCTCATCCAATCTGCTGTCTCTGACAACATATAACGTATTCTGTTTTGACTCTCATTTCTCTGTTTTGACTTTACAAGTTGTAGTGCCTGACCCCAAATTCATCCCACAACTTAACATCAAAATGTCCCTTTCTGTCTAGTGTTATTTTGTCACCCTTGATCCATCCACCTCACATAGATATCTGTTTCTCCAGCTGTTTATTCTGCATGATTATTAGTCCCTGTCGACTTTGGTAACCCAGTTACTCATTGTGGATTCCTGTCCACTCTAACCATTTATTTAGGGGCTCAATATAGGCGGAACCGCACCTTCGGTTTATATATTTTATAGCGCTCCTCTTGCGCTGGGCATTTTTTGAGGGTCTCTTACCCTTCATTCCCTTACTCAATTTAAAGCCCATAATGACTGGCCAGTCTTCTCTACGTGTGCCTATACCCTCTTGCCTCTAAACTACTTTATCTAGCAGATGTACTACATATACCTGTGAACAGCACTATACTTCCCTTTTTTATCTTTAACACTCCGATAGACAGTAGACAGTGACAACATAACTTATAACCACCAATTAAAACAGTTTGATTCAGGGGAGTAAAATAGGCACCCTTTGTCCCGAAAATGCCTTACCGATCAAGGAAGTCTGATAACTCAAATGTAAAAAAAGGCTTACCTCAGCCGGCTGATTATCAGAAATTCCCGGATCGTCTCAAGCTCCTCATTTTGAATTCTCATTGTCACCTGTAAATCCCCTCCTGGCTGGCTCGCCATCTGACATGGAAATTTATAGATAGGCAACTCCTATCCTCATATTGATTAATGGTTCCAAATTAGTAATAACTACTGCAGTAGGGAACAGACACAAAAGATACACTCCGCATCTTTCCAAATAACTGTTCTGCTTTATTATGACGCAATTGAAGGTTTTTGTATACATATGACTACGTAGGTATCACATTAATATTACAATTGTACTTTTATTGTAACAAGGGGAGTAACATAGGCAGGCTAATTCTAATGAGGACTCGAAAGAATGCAAACATGTAATGAAAACATTATCACTGCCGGGTGCACAGTGAGGGCAGTGTGCAATACAAATAAAATAGAATACAATTATATACAGAACTTACAAATTTCCTTTACGCATGCCATTTGCGTGAATCGATACACCCTCAGAATTGTATTGTTTATATACCCAATGTTCAATGCACGCAGCACAACTTTATATCCCTCTGTGTCTTATATTGATCCAACTTTATGATTGTTAACTTTGACTCTATAATTTCAATAAATCATTTGAAGAAGAAAATTCCATCAAGACGCTGCATCGAAAGTGTCGGTGCTTGTGCCCAATTCATGTACCTAGCCCATATTTCCATCACACACATTCCTGGAATGGCTCTAAAAGTACCGGAGCTGTAGCTGCCACCAGCTGGATAATGACATGTGATCATTGTACTACACTATTTTGTGATGTGATCTTTCTTGGATTAAAAACCATTTGGTCGAAATTGAAGATCCTTGGTGGGTTAGTGAATATTTTCATTACAATTCATGTGCCTGTCATGGAAAGATACATGAAAGCTACATGAATATGTTAGTGGCAGAACCCCACCCTCCCCGGTCATTGCATTCATCACTGATGGGTGCATGGCCAAGGAGTTCTATACTGAGCTGGGCAGAGCCCGATGGAGAACTGAGAGACAAGTGCCTGATCAGGTCCACTTCAATTTTGGTTGACAGAGCAGGGGAGTGAGTAAATCCATAGCCTCTATTTAGTCTAATAGTGGCTTTCAAATCTGCCCTGTCAACTAAAAATGAAGCAGACCTGCTAGTCTCTTAGTTCCCCATCAAGCTCTGCCAACTCAGTGACAAGTCATTTCCCAAATATGAGGCTCCGTTCACACTGGTGCGATGCGGAAACCCTGCAAATCTAGTGCGGGTTCCCACATCACACCTAAATTGGCAGCGGTTCACACTGCCCTATGCTATGCAAACTGCTGGGGTGGTCAATACAAAGTTAATGACACTCCCAGATCAGTTTGCAGGTCGCAGTGTAAACAGTGAATTCGGACAGAAATAGGATGTGTTAACACCCATGTGTTCCAATTCTGGTGCGGACAAAAAAAAGGGTCCTGCACGAGTTTGGTCCAAATGCAATTCAAATTCAGCCATACAGATTGTATGGCTAAATTTGCATCGCACTGACATAGCATGTGATCTGCACAGCAATGCGGAGCGAATCACATGTGATGTCTGGCATCAGTATGGCACAAGGGAACCTCCAGATCCCGCCCCCCCATGTGAATTGGTAAGGGGTATATTGTACCTCTACCATTTCACAAAAAAAGTGTCACAAATAGTAAAAAAGACAGGAGACACTTAGGGACCTTTATTAAAAACTAAAAAAAATGTAAATCTCCCGCAATGTCCATTCATCTTCTATCACGCCGCTGACGTGTCGAAAAAAGAAAAAAAGCAACAGCTCCACCTCCATGGGAGGCTCCCGCCGAGTGACGCTTCTTCTTGGTGACAGCTCTTATATAGCTGAAGATGGGGCCACTCTGTGACGTAAATGGGTGACTCCGCCTTCCTCTGACATCACGAGGCATTAGAGGGGGGCGGGATCACCCATGCCATTTTTTTCAATGAGTTTTATCTATATTGCCAGGACTCGACAATACATTACAGCCGGGATCAGTTTTAAATGACTTTTTTCTTTAGAAATGTAATTTTGCTGTGGTACTGTTCTAAACAGGGAAAAACTGAGCCACTTTACAGGCATACTATAGACACCCCCCAGGCACAATATTTAAAAGAATATTTCATTTTTATTGTTTCACTTTAAGCATTATTAAAATCACTGCTCCCAAATAACTGCCATTTTTAACTGCCATTTTTAAAACTTTTTTTTGCATTGATACATGTCCCCTGGGGCAGGACCCAGGTCCCCAAACACTTTTTATGACAATAACTTGCATATAAGCCTTTAAAATGAGCACTTTTGATTTTTCATGTTAGTTTCCCATAGACTTTAAAGGTGTTCCGTGGCTTTCGAATTTGCCCCAAACACGGCATATTTTTCGATGTTTGCCGAATATCCGAACAACCAAAGTTCGGCCCAAACTTATGCTCGGGCCAAACCGTTCGCCCATCCCTAGTCCTCATCAGTGCCACCTAATCAGTACCCATCAGTGCCGCCTCATCAGCGCACATCAGTGAAGGATAAAAATTACTTATTTACTAAATTTACTGAGAGAAACTGTCAGAAAAAAGAAGAAAAAACTTTTTTTTTTCAAAATTTTCGTTTTTTCTATTTTATTTTTTGTAAAAAATAAAAAAAAAAGCAGTGATTGAATACCACCAAAAGAAAGCTCTATTTGTGTGAAGAAAATAATAGAAATTTCACAGGGTTACAGTGTAGCATGACCACGTAATTATCATTCAAAGTGTGACAGTGCTGAAAGCTGAAAATTGGCCTGAGCAAGAAGGGGATGAAAGTGCCCTGTAGGCAAATGTTTAATAAAAGACTTGTCAAATGTGTCTTTATTTCTCAGTTATAGTCCTTTTTTGTGAGTGAGTAGGGTTACTATGAACTCCATACTCATTCATATAGATAAGCAGTCTGGGTCCCCATTGTTTTCAAAGAGGGCTTTCAAATTGTGATAAGCCCTCCACCCACAGACTCCCACAACCATCGAGCAAGAGTTGCAGAGAGGAGACCCTTGTCCTCATCAACATAGATATACGTAAGTCGCTTTGTTAGGGAGCCCCCCTGGCAAGGCACCCCCCTCCTTGTTGAGAGCATGTAGGCTGGTATGGTTCAGGAGGGGTCCATGCCCCCCCCATTCCTAGCCAACCAGGTTGTATGCTCAGATTAAGAGTCTGTTATTGATTTTTAGGGGGCCCTATTTTTGTTCTGCTTGGAGGCCCCCTTTGAAATCTTGAAATATAACCAGATTTCAAGGTTCTGATATGGATCTCCTGGTGGACCTCATATAGTTTGTTTGTTTTTTTTTTTTGAAGTACCCTTTTAAAATCCAAGCCAGACTCATAGGGTCTGGTATGCATTTTGGGAGGGACTCCTATTAGGGGGGACATTTGCAAAGAAAAAAAATGAAAATGAATCACTTTAAATTGCAAGTGAATGACATACATTTCCAGTTTTGTTCTTACAATAAAACCAGCACACAAACCCCTCCAAAGGTCCCCCAAAATACATAGCAGACCCTTAAGGGGGTTTATGTGCTGTCACAGGCAGGATTAGGACACCCTGTAGACACTGTTTTTGAAGAAATTTGACATATTGACAGAGGTGGGTAGTGGGGTCCCCCAGGGTTCTGTGCTGGGACCAAACCTATTTATTTTGTTCATAAATTACCTGAGGGATGGGGTAAACAGTTCAATCTCTGTATTTGCGGACGATACTAAGCCAAGCAGGGCAATAACTTCTCCACAGGGTATGGAAACCTTGCAAAAAGATCTGAACAAATTAATGGGGTGGGCAACTACATGGCAAATGAGGTTCAATATAGAAAAATGTAAAATAATGCATTTGGGTGACAACAATATGAATGCAATCTATAAACTGGGGGAATCTAGGATGGAAAAGGACCTGGGGGTCCTAGTAGATGATGGGCTCAGCAATGGCATGAAATGCCAAGCTGCTGCTAACAAAGCAAACAGAATATTGGCATGCATTAAAAAGAGGATCAACTCCAGAGATAAAGCGATAATTCTCCCGCTCTACAAGACTCTGGTCCGGCGTATGCTGTCCAGTTCTGGGCACCAGTCCTCAGGAAGGATGTACTGGAAATGGAGCGAGTACAAAGAAGGGCAACTAAAGGTTCTGTAAGATATTAGTTATGAGGAAAGGTTGCGAGCACTGAACTTATTCTCTCTGGAGAAGAGATGTTTGAGAGGGGATATGATTTAAATTATTAAATACCATACTCTCTCGTCCCCCCTCTTTTCCTGCGGCCTGCCAGGTTGCATGCTCGGAAAAGGGTCTGGTATGGATTTTGGGGGGCCCCTACGCCATTTTTTTAAAATTTGGCGCAGGGTTCCCCTTAATATCCATACCAGACCTGAAGGGCCTGGTATGGATTTTGGGGTGGACCCCAACGCCATTTTTTTTTAAATTTGGCGCAGGGTTCCCCTTAATATCCATACCAAACCTAAAGGGCCTGGTATGGATTTTGGGGGGACCCCCACACATTATTTTTTTACATTTTTGGTTCGGGGTTCCCCTCAATATTCATACCAGAGTCAAAGGGTCTGGTAATGAACTGTGAGGGAACCCATGTCATTTTTTTCAATGAGTTTTATCTATATTGCCAAGACCCGACAATTCATTACAGCCACGATCAGTTTTGAATGACTTTTTTTCTTTAGAAATGTCATTTTGCTGTGGTACTGTTCTAAACCCGGGAAAACTGTGCCACTTTACAGGCATACTATAGACACCCCCCAGGCATGATATTTAAAGGAATATTCAATTTTTATTGTTTCACTTTAATCATTAATAAAATCACTGCTCCCGAAAAAACTTTCATTTTTAAAACGTTTTTTTTTTTGCTTTGATACATGTCCCCTGGGGCAGGACCTGGGTCCCCAAACACTTTTTATGACAATAACTTGCATATAAGCCTTTAAAATGAGCAGTTTTGATTTTTTATGTTCGTGTCCCATAGACTTTAATGGTGTTCGCGTGTTTGTCCGAATTTTTGGCCTGTCCGCAAGTCCTAGTGCAAACCGAACCGGGGGGTGTTCGGCTCATTCTTAGTTTTAAGCCACATGTAATAAGATGGATGTCACAATTAGTATACGTGTGGGTTGGACATGGGTTCAATTACATACAGTATACATGTCCACCTGATAGTTTAACTAATTAGGAGAGTCAGGGTCAGTATTGGTAGACAGGTCCTCTACCCAAATGTCCCAGACCTTTTGGAATTTGTTAGGGCATCCTCTCACTAAATAGGTGGCTTTGTACAGTGGTAAGTTGACATTAACCACTTAAGCCCCAGAAGATTTGGTTGCTGAATGATCGGGCCATTTTTTGCAATTCGGCACTGCGTTGTTTTAACTGACAGTTGTGTGGCCGTACAATGCTGCACCCAAACAAAATTGATGTCCTTTTTATCCCAAAAATAGAGACTTCTTTTGGTGGTATTTGATCGCCTCTGCGGTTTTTATTTTTTGCGCTATGAACAACAAAAGAGCAACCATTTTGAAAAAAAACACAATATTTTGTACTTTTTGCTATAATAAATGACCCCATTTTTTTTTAAAAAGCTATTTTTTTCTTAGTTTAGGCAGATATGTATTCTTCTATATATGGTTTGCACAAAAGTTATAGCGTCTACAAAATAGAGGATAGATTTATAGAATTTTTGTTATCATTTTTTTTTTTACCAGTAATGGTGGCAATCTGCGATTTTTATCGGGACTGCGACATTATGGTGGACACATCGGACACTTTTGACACCACTTTGGGATCATTGGCATTTATACAGCGATCAGCGCTATTAAAAAGGAACCGATTACTGTAAAAATGTCACTTGCAGGGAAGGGGTTAACACTGGGGGGCAATCAAGGGGTTAATTATGTTCCCTGTTATGTGTTTCTAACTGAAGGGGGAGGGGACTGACTAGAGGAAGAGATGGATCGTGGTTCCTAGCTAATAGGAACACACGATCTGTCACTCCTCTCAGAACAGAACAAGGATTTGTGTGTTTACACACACACTTCCGTGCTCTGTCCCTCATGCACGCGATCGCTTGTGGCCAGTGGTCATCGCAACCATCGGCCACGAACATCGGCACCCCTGCAGTGCACCGGGCGCATGCGCGCCTCTGGCGGCACGTCTGCTATCCCGATCCCGCGAGCCGACGTATAGCTACGACGGTTTGCGGGATCGTGCCGACCTGCCACAGTAAAATGACAGCGGCTGGTCGGCAACCGGGTAATAATTTTTTTCCACAAGGTTAGGGTTGGAGCTGATGGGGATTTCCATTTAAGAAGAATAATTTTCCTTGCATAGAACAATAATAATCCTATCAGCGTCCTGTAAGACCGAAGATGAGCCAGGGTGTCCCCCAAACCCAGCAAACAAACCCCCACTGTTTGGGGCACATTAATATTGGTCACAGAGTTTATGACCAAGACCACCGCTTCCCAGAAAATTTGAATATTAGGACATTGCCAAAATATGTGAAGAAAGTCTGCTGAGTCCCCCCGCACACCGCCAACACTCTGCAGGAACAGAGGGATATATTCTGTATAAGCGCGCAGGTGTGAGGTAGATCCTATGTATGAGTTTGTACTGAATAAACCTGTCCCTTGCGGAAACCAGCTGTAAAAATGCATTGTCCCATGTTTCTTCCCACCCTTCATCATCCAGGTCAGAGACGTCCAGCGTCCATTTAGATTTAAGAGCTTCCAACCCCGAGTGGACAGAGGGAGACATGGTCTTATAAATAGTTGAGAGAGGTTTGGTAAGGGTGTCATCTCTAAGTACTTCCTCTAGGGTCGAGGTATAAAAAGCTACTGGTTGTTGTTTAAATTGTACTTGAAAGACGTAAATATCTAAAAAAGGTATACATTAGGCAGGTCAAAATGCAATTTCAACCGCTTGCCGATCGATATACGTCGGCAGAAGGGCACGTACAGGCATATTAACGTACCTGTATGTTGCACATGTGGGCACACGCCTGCCGCGACCTCCGTGAGTGTGACTTGATGTCCGCGGGGATACCCATGATCATCTCAAGGAGAGGAAGAATGGGGAAATGCTGATGTAAACAAACATTTCCACATTCTGCCCAGTGACAGGACACTGATCACCGCTCCCTATAATCGGGAGCGGTGATCAGTGTCATGTCACACATAGCCACCCCCCCCCCACAGTCAGAATCACTCCCTAGGACACACTTAACCCCTTCACTGCCCCCTAGTGGTTAACCCCTTCACTGCCAGTGTCATTTACACAGGAATCAATGCATTTGTATAGCACTGATTGCTGTATAAATGACAATGATCCCAAAAATGTGTCAAAAATGTTTGATGTGTCTGCCATAATGTTGCAGTTCTTGTAAAAATCGCAGATCACTGCCATTACTAGTAAAAAAAAAAAAAAAAATGCCATAAAACCATCCTCTATTTTGTAGACGCTATAACTTTTGCACAAACCAATCAATAAACGCTTATTGTGATTTTTTTTTTTACCAAAAATATGTGGAAGAATACGTATTGGCCTAAACTGAGGGGAAAAAAAAATGATATATTATTTGGGGATATTTATTATAGCAAAAAGTAAAAAATAATGTGTTTTTTTCAAAATTGTCATTTTTTTGTTTATAGCGCAAAAAATAAAAACCGCAGAGGTGATCAAATACCACCAAAAGAAAGCTCTACTTGTGGGGAAAAAAAGACGCCAATTTTGTTTAGGAGACACGTCGCACGACCATGCAATTGTCAGTTAAAACGACACAGTGCCGAATCGCAAAAAGTGCTCTGGTCTTTGGCCAGCCAAATGGTCCGGGGCTTAAGTGGTTAAGGTGTCAAAGGCTTTAAGTTCTCCAGCAATACACATCTGCTCTAAATATTGTATGCCCTTCACTGCCCAAACCTGTGAATCAGGTATAGAGGCAGATTCTATTAATAATAGATTGAGCCATGGGGGGGTATGTTGTGGAAAATGGGCATTTTTAAGGTTTGGAGAACACCTATCAAACTGAACCCAAGGAACTTTGTCTTATCACTAATCCTGTCCCCCAAAAAAAGGGGATTTGGGAGCCTGTACTGGAAGAATTTATTAGAATATGGAAGCCCACTTTCATATTAAATAAGAGGGACCCCTGGCATCCACTCTCCCAGGTGAATACAAACAGGGTACACAGTACGGCTTGTTATTAATTCACAAAAAATGTACTCAGTAAATAAACATTACATTGTGAGAAAAGTCCTTTATTAGAGAGAAAAAAATGACCCTGATCTAGACCCAACATCAATTACGTTATCCAGTTATATATTATATACTATAATCATATTGAGCAAAGTCCACTTATGCTTCCCCACTGATATTCCCATCACAAACCACATTCCCACTGTTTTTTGTATGTAAACAAGCTGTCTGGGATCCAGTGGTGTATTTAGGTTTTGTGCTACCCTAGGCCTGACTAAACGCATGCACCCCCCTAATTTAAATACGACCCACCCTATCCTGCCGAGGCCACACCCCTTCCTGTTTAAGACCCACCCTATCATCTGTAAACAACACCCCTTCCTCTTTAGGCTAATTTGGCACCTTTCAGGGGGGAACGGGTACCTGTTTCTGACAGGTACCCTTCCCCACTTCCGGGAGACTGCGCTGTCCCCTCTAAAGTTTGCCCCCCTCCTCCTTCCTCCACTGGGCCATTCAGAAAGTGCAACGCACTTCGCACATGTGCAGTAGGGAACCGGTCGGTTTCCCTTACCATGAATGATAGTGGCAAAACCCGAGAGCCAATCCTAAAAACTGGCTGAGGTGTCGACATCGCTGAATCCCTGGACAGGTAAGTGTCCTAATATTAAAAGTCAGCAGCTACAGTATTTTTAGCTGCTGAGTTTTAATGCTATCACGGGGGGGGGGGTTGCTCACTGTGCCCATCAATTGCAGCCTCACTGTGCCCCATCAAACGCAGTCACTGTGCCCATCAAATGCAGCCACTGTGCCCATCAATTGCAGCCACTGTGCCCATCAATTGCAGCCACTGTGCCCATCAAACGCAGCCACTGTGCCCCATCAAACGCAGCCACTGTGCCCCATCAAACACAGCCATTGTGCCATCAAACGTAGCCATTGTGCCATCAAACGTAGCCATTGTGCCCTCAAACGCAGCCACTGTGCCCATCAAATGCTGCCACTGTGCTATCAAACGCAGCCACTGTGCCCATCAATTGCAGCCATTGTGCCCATCAATTGCAGCCACTGTGCCCATCAATTGCAGCCACTGTGCCCATCAAATGCAGCCACTGTGCCCCATCAAACGCAGCCACTGTGCCATCAAACGTAGCCATTGTGCCATAAAACGTAGCCACTGTGCCCTCAAACGCAGCCACTGTGCCCATCAAAGGCAGCCACTGTGCCCATCAAATGCAGCCACCGTGCCCATCAAATGCAGCCACCGTGCCATCAAACGCAGCCATTGTGCCCATCATATGCAGCCACTGTGCCCCATCAAACGCGGCCACTGTGCCATCAAACGTAGCCACTGTGCCCTCAAACGCAGCCACTGTGCCCATCAAACGCAGCCACTGTGCCCATCAAATGCAGCCACCATGCCCATCAAATGCAGCCACTGTGCCATCAAACGCAGCCACTGTGGCCATCAAATTCTGCTAGTGCCCATCAAATGCTGCCAGTGCCCATAACACTGATATAATTAATTAATTTTTATTTTTTATTTATTATCATTATACCTGCTGTCCTGGGGGTTTCCCTCGTGCTCCTCTCTCTCCTGACGTCACAGCCCCAGGGCCGAGGAGAAGATTCACTGCAGGAAAGCAGTGCAGGGGAGGGTAGGTGGAGCTTAAGGCTCCACCTGTCACCTGTTGCTTATGGGGGCGCGAGTGACATACGCCGCCCCCCCCTGCATGAGAGAAAGCCCCCTACCCGTCTTGCTGATTCCCGGCTCCCGCTGCCGCCTCCCGCACACTTGCAGCCCACGGCGGCCGGCTTTCTGTAGCGGCGCCGTGGTGTATGGGCGTGCTTGTCATAGAGTAGGGAGCGTGAGATACACGCCCCCATCCTCTGCCAAGCACGCCCATACACAGTGGCGCCGCTACAGAAAGCCGGCCGCCATGGACTTCAAGTGTGCGGGAGGCGGCAGTGGGAGCCGGGAATCAGCAAGACGGGTGGGGGGGCTTTCTCTCATGCGGGGGGGCGGCCCTTTTTGCCGCCCCCCGCAAAGTGCCGCTCTAGGCCTAGGCCTTGTCGGCCTAGGCCAAAACACAGCCCTGCTGGGATCCCAGGTGACATAATTGATCAAATGCAGTCCATATTTGGTCAATAAAATCCTACAGGACCTCTGATGGCCTTTTTTTACCAACAGAAGCCAGCAGGGATCTATCATTTAGAGACAGTAGTAAAATCACTTCTAAATGATAGATTCCCTAATTTTTTGACAATTAAAAGCTGGTAGAGATCTGTCATTTAGTGACTTTAGTGCTCCCACAGTGAAATGACCACTGTTTGTAACCATGTGATGTCTCTTTTAAAGAAGCCCATCCTACTGCATCTTCAACTTCATATAGTTACATAGTTACATAGTTAGTAAGGTTGAATAAAGACACCAGTCCATCCAGTTCAACCTGAGTGAGTGTGGGTCTACAACCCTGACCCTTGTCCCTAACCCTGAACATCGCACACTCACATCAATCCCTACCCTCAATCCAAGGTCCCCATTCATATACTAGGGCCAATTTTGGACAGAAGCCAATTAACCTACCAGCATGTCTTTGGAGTGTGGGAGGAAACCGGAGTACCCGGAGGAAACCCACGCAGGCACAGGGAGAACATGCAAACTCCAGGCAGGTAGTGTCGTGTTTGGGATTCGAACCAGCGACCCTTTTTTACTGCTAGGCGAGAGTGCTAACCACTGCACCACTGTGCATCCCCCAAAAAATGATATTTAAAAGATTTGTGTTTGCCCCTTAAGCTGCATTAAATCCCTGTTAATTATTTAAACACATATACTCTACTGTACTGTACAGTAGAGCATCACATATAATGGCTGCAAGGTAGTGGGTCATCTCACATACCCCTTCCTCCCTAAACACTGTTATACTTTGGATTATACGTGTGTGGTCCTTTCCTCATGAGAATTGTGTATAACATAATTTCTCATGAACTATTGGACTGCATAAAGTGGGTCCAAGTTTCTTCTCTTCCCTGTTTAGTTGTGTAGCATCCTCTAGTGTGGTACTAGTGTGAATGCAAGAAAATGTACATGCTGACTCATGTTTAAAACCGGTGAGTTTTAATATGGGTCAGGGTTAAAGCAGAGCTCCACCAAAATTTTTTTTTTTTAAAAGTCAGCAGCTACAAATACTGCAGCTGCTGACTTTTAAAACATGGACACTTACCTATCCAGGGCGCCCGCAATGTCGGCACCCGAGGGCGAACCGTCTCTCGGTCCTCGGGTGCTGCCGCCTCCATCTTCGGTAAGGGAATCAGGAAGTGAAGGCTTGCGGCTTCCCTTCCCGCTTCCCTACTGCGCACGCGCTAGTCGCGCAGCGCAATACGGATGGTCCCTGCTGTCTCTGGGACCTGTGTGTTTACCAGCAGACAGCGGGGTGAACATGAAGTGGCGTAAATACCCGCAGATTCTGCGGATATCTATGCCGGAAGTGGGTGCAAATACCTGTATTATACAGGTATCTGCACCCCCCTCCCCCCTGAAAGGTGCCAATTGTGACACCGGAGGGGGGGAGGAATCCGATGAGCGGAAGTTCCACTTTTGGGTGGAGCTTTGCTTTAATAAAGTTCAGAGCTGGATGTCTCTGAAAAGAGACCTGAAATATATCAATTGCCACCAAGAAACATTTCGTAAGAGGGACTCTTGTTTTATGAAAATGGTCAACTCTTTCATAATTTTAGGGATATTTGCTTTCAATTCCTAATGTGACTTTAGGACAGGAAACAAGGGGAAATATCCCCAGTGAAGATACAGAAAATGAATGCTTGATACTATTTGATACTATTTGTACTAAAAACTAGATAAATTGTTGAGTCCTACTTTAATAACTACAAAAAATACATTGTTTAGTACTTACGGTATTCTTATAACATATAATGTAGTATGTCACCTTAATTCTACTAATTCGTATCACTCATGTCACCATTAGTACGAAAACAAAACACACTGTATGAATTAATTCTTACTTTTATTTGTGTGTATGTTCTTATTCTTTCTATTCTTACAGAATAGAAAATAATAATACTAATAATAACAATAAATGAATAATGAATACAAATGAATAATAACAGTAATAATAACACTAATAATAATGCTGTAATTATTATTATTATTATTATTATCATCTGACTTTGGAAAAAAAAGACCCTTTATAAAGTAAATTAATATTTGTGTAATATGCTATATATATATATATATATATATATATATATACAGTATCTCACAAAAGTGAGTACACCCCTCACGTTTTTGTAAATATTTTATTATATCTTTTCATGTAACAACACTGAAGAAATGACACTTTGCTACAATGTAAAGTAGTGAGTGTACAGCTTGTATAACAGTGTAAATTTGCTATCCCCTCAAAATAACTCAACACACAGCCATTAATGTCTAAAGTTGAAAGTGTGAAAGTGAAAATGTGAAAAGTGAAAATGTCCAAATTGGGCCCAATTAGACATTTTCCCTCCCCGGTGTCATGTGACTCTTTAGTGTTACAAGATCTCAGGTGTGACTGGGGAGCAGGTGTGGTAAATTTGGTGTTATCCCTCTCACTCTCTCATACTGGTCACTGGAAGTTCAACATGGCACCTCATGGCAAAGAACGCTCTGAGGATCTGAAAAAAAGAACTGTTACTATACATAAAGATGGCCTAGGCTATAAGAAGATTGCCAAGACCCTGAAACTGAGCTGCAGCACAGTGGCCAAGACCATACTGTGGTTTAACAGGACAGGTTCCACTCAGAACAGGCCTCGCCATGGTCGACCAAAGAAGTTGAGTGCACGTGATCACCATCATATCCAGAGATTCTCTTTGGGAATCAGATGTATGAGTGCTGCCAGCATTGCTGCAGAGGTTGAAGGGGTGGGGGGTCAGCCTGTCAGTGCTCAGACCATACGCCGAACACTGCATAAAATTGGTCTGCATGGCTGTCCTCCAGAGGGAAGCCTCTTCTAAAGGTGATGCACAAGAAAGCCTGCAAACAGTTTGCTGAAAACAAGCAGACTAAGGACATGGATTACTGGAACCATGTCCTGTGGTCTGATAAATTTATTTGGTTCAGATGGTGTAAAGAATGTGTGGCGGCAACCAGGTGAGGAGTACAAAGACAAGTGTGTCTTGCCTACAGTCAAGCATGGTGGTGGGAGTGTCATGGTCTGGGGCTGCATGAGAGCTGCTGGCACTGGGGGGCTACGGTTCCCCTCCCTTCAGAGACTGAGCCACAGGGCAGTATTCCAACATGATAACGACCCCAAACACACTTCAAAGATGACCACTGCCTTGCTAAAGAAGCTGAGGGTAAAGGTGATGGACTGGCCAAGCATGTCTCCAGACCTAAACCCTATTAAGCATCTGTGGGCATCCTCAAATGGAAGGTGAAGGAGCGAAAGGTCTCTAACATCCACCAGCTCCGAGATGTCATCATGGAGGAGTAGAAGAGGACACCAGTGGCAACCTGTGAAGCTCTAGTTAACTCTATGCCCAAGAGGGTTAAGGCAGTGCTGGAAAATAATGGTGGCCACACAAAATATTGACACATTGGGCCCAGTTTGGACATTTTCACTTAGGGGTGTACTCACTTTTGTTGTCAGCGGTTTAGACATTAATGTGTGTTGAGTTATTTTGAGGGGACAGCAAATTTACACTGTTATACAAGCTGTACACTCACTACTTTACATTGTAGAAAAGTGTAATTTCTGCAGTGTTGTCACATGAAAAGATATAATAAAATATTTCCAAAAATGAGAGGGTGTACTCATTTTTGTGAGATACTGTATATACACAGTATATTATATAGTATATACATTACAGAACACATTGTATTGTATAACACATTACTAAGTAGAAGTTTCTTTCAGAGCAGATGGTTTAGTACAAAGTTCACTATCTTCCCTCAGGGACGTACATGAACTTCTGATGAAAGAAACTTTTACTTTACAAACAACTATTATTAAAATGATATTGTCTCTACATTACAATTACGTGTATGGCGGGTGTTACCAAAGGGAAACCTGAAAAGGGATAGTTACGGACTAACAATAAAACAAATTACACTGCTTTGAACTGAAATCACAAGAGAGCTTCGTTCAGAGCAGGTGGTGTAGGACAAAGCTGACTTTCTCCCTCAGGGACGTACATGAACTTCTCATGAAAGAAACTTTTACTTTACAAACAGCAAATGAAAAAGATGTTAAAATGATACATGAATCCAAAGTACAAACAATGACTTATCAGTGTAAATGTAATGGTCGTGAATCAGAAATTCAACATCCATTTTAGTGTATTGTTATTGTGCTTTAAGTGTTTTATATACTGTATGCTTAAAATCCAAAGAATATTAAATGTATACTCCAGAAAAAAAAAAGCCCAATCACTTTTTTGGGGAATAACATGCCCCCCAACAGACATCTTCACTCAGTGGCCTCCGGGAGCTCAGACCACAATAATTGATGTCAGGAGAGAGAACAGAAGGATCTCAGCAACCATTCATTCCCTGATCTCTAACACTGAGCTGTGAACATTTCCATGCTGCCAAAATCTCAACTGAAAAGCTGGGTGTGCAGCAGATCAAGCACAATCTGTGACTAATAGATGACTCATAAAAAATGCCTCTCACCTGTCTATGCTATCACATTGCTCACCTGTCTATGCTATCAATTGTTAGACCCTTGTAATAGCAATAAAGTGAAATGCAGGGCAATGTGTGATGGGGTGTGATTGAGGATCTATTGCTTGCTGCTGGGGGATTTATTGTCCTGGGGGGGGGGTCTCTTATTGCTGGGGAGGTTGATCCAACTATCCTTCATTGTTGTTTTATGTTTCTAATGCCGCGTACACACGGTCAGACTTTTCAGCTACAAAAGTCCGACGGACGTCAACGGACCAAGTCCGGCGGACAATCCGATCGTGTGTGGGCTTCCCCGGACTTTCAGCGGACTTTTCCAGCTGCAAATCTGATGGACTTTAGATTTGGAACATGCTTCAAATCTTTACGTCGTAACTCCGCCGGACCCAGAAATCCACTTGTCTGTATTCTAGTCCGACGAACAAAAACCCACGCTAGGGCAGCTATTGGCTACTGGCTATCAACTTCCTTATTTTAGCCTGGTGTACGTCATCACGTACAAATCCGTCGGACTTTTGTGTGAACGTATGTAGGCAAGTCCGTTCATTAGAAAGTCCGCTGCAAGTCCGCCAAAAGTCCGTCGAAAATTTGTCATATGGGCTGTCGGACTTTTGTAGCCGAAAAGTCAGACCGTGTGTACGCCCCATTGGATGTGCTTATAGAGCTGACTATATGTTTTTAGACAAAAACTTTTTTATTGTGTAAAATAAAATGTTACACTTATTGTGATTTTTTTTTACCAAAAATTTGTAGAAGAATACATATTGCCCTAAAGTGATGAAGACATTTGTTAATTTTTTAATTTTTGTTGGGGATATTTATTATAGCAAAAAGTAAGAAATATTGTTTTTTTTTTCAAAATTGTCCTTTTTTTCTTTATAGCGCAAAAAATAAAAACTGCAGAGGTGATCAAATACCACCAAAAGAAAGCTCTATTTGTAGGAAAAAAGGACATCAATTTTGTTTGGGTACAGCATCGCTCATCCGCGCAATTGTCAGTTAAAGCGACGCAGTGCCATGTCGAAAAAAATGGCCTGGTCATTGAGGGGGAAAGTCTTCCGGTCCTTAAGTGTTTTGGGTATTTTCAGTATTGCCCTTTAACTCACATGAAAAGACCCTCTCACCTTTGAGCATTTTTTTTCTTCTTTTTTGTATTGGTATATGTTCCCTATGGCAGTGCACTGCCCAGTAACACATGTCCCTTTATAACAATAACTTACATTAGTATTGCAAATAACCAGAACAAAGTAACTACGGTAGTTTCCCCTCCTGTAGTCTTCAGTGGGGTTGATAACTATGTTTGGGGTTCACAGACTTCCCTCTGGATTTGTTAAACCTGGCTCTAGCCAATACCAAACCTATGCATAGTCACTCATCTCTACCGAAAAGCTCCATTGTAAGGGCAGGAATCAGGACAAATAGCAAATCAGTTATGTGCTGATAAGAAGCATGCTAACTGGAGGGAAGAGCAGAGTGATAGAGAGCTAATCAATGTGCTGCTTCTCCTTTCACTGTGCAGGTCCATGACAGTCTCAGGCTCAGAGGAAGTTTGTCTCATGATGCTGGACATCAGAGTAAGTGCATCTAGTGGTGTAATATTAACACTGCTGTGGATAGCTCTGGATTTAAGTTGAATTTTGCAGAAAAAGCTGCCTTTTTATTTTAGCTTTTAATTGTCTGTTACATATCTATTTTTGGCTAGAACTAATAGTTACATAGCAACAGGGGCATAGATAAGGGGGGGGGGGGTGTCAGGGGTGTTTAAACCCCCCAGGGCCAAAATGAAATGCATGGTGTCCCTGCTCTGCAGTCACACATGGCACCAGCGACAGACAACACTGCAGTCAATGGCACATAGAGTGTAATAATGCCGCTGCAGCAAGTGTAATAGATCAATAGGCATACCCGCATGCACGTTGTGGCCAAGCCGGTCTATCAGGCTCGGGCTGAGGGCTGACAGATCTATCACCAGGCAGCACACTGCGTACAGTGGGAGCCAGCGGTGTGTGTAGTCCTGCTCACTGCTCTCTACACCTTGTATTCCCGTTGGCTTGCAGTGGCACTCCCACCTTGGGCTTGGGTGAGGAGCTTTGCCTGGGCCCTGGAGCGCAGAGTGCTTGTACAGTGCTGTGTAGCCGCCAGCCCCTCACATGGATGCTGCTGTCCTGTCCAGGTATGTCACTCTGGCCCGGTATCAGAGAGTCTCAGAGAATGTCCTCAGACTTACCACTGCTCAGACTGCTGTGCTGCTGCTGGCATTCTGATGTTCATACTAGGTAATCGTGAGTCAGTGAGAGACTGTCTGTGATTCTGTGTGGCAACTGGCAAAGTTAGTGATTGAGGCTGGCTGGGCTAAATTTTGCATTGCTTGTGTTACTGACAGTTGACTGAGGCTAGGCTGAGTTTTCTATTGCTTGTTTTACTGACAGTCCAGCCTGGCACTGGCAAGCTTACTGTGGTGCTCACCGGCTTACTGATTCAGCAGTTGGCACCACAATATGTCTGCCAATGCCAGAGCCAGGCTGGACTTTCTGCTGCCTTCAGTGGCATGCCTTGGCCCTGTTTCATCACTGGTTCATACATATGGGGTGCAGGAAATGCATTGCAATCACACTGTGTTTTTTATCTGCTGAAGGTGTCAACTCAAAGTTACTCAACTCCCCAAAAGAAGGTTGCAAACGCAGTGTTTATCTGAACCAGATCGCATGGTTGGTAAAAAAAAGGTGCCTGCACTTCTTTGGTTCTTTCAGCCCATTCAAAATTAATGGGCACAGATCACACCACACAGAATCGCATGTGAATTGCACAGGAATGCGGTGCAGTTCCTGAGCGATTTTCATGCAAACTAGGCTAACTGTGTTGATTGAGGTGCAATCAAGGCCCATTCATTTTGAATGGGCTCAAATCGCACCAAAGTCATGCATGCACCAATTTAGGAACCGCACTGAAACTGGTTCATCTGGTCGTTTTGTGAATGGGATCTGGTGCAGGCAAACACACTGTGTTTTGCAACCTTTGTTTGGGGTGTGGTTAAGATAGCACTGACACCCATTACAGATTGCAAGGAGGTGCAATTGGAATGAGGTGCATGAAACGTGTGTGGATTGAGGGTTTCCTGCATCTCCTAAGCAGAAGTGTGTTTGTCCTCTGCCAGTGCAGGAAGGTGTGCCATTATACATCTTCTTGCACCGCTCAGATGTGAACCTAGCCGAAAGAAAAGTCAATGTATTCCTGGCTGGTAATTTTTCAGTTGGTTGTTTTTTTTTATTCTGTGTGTAGCGCTGGTAGATTTACAATCTAGCGCAGATTAGGTAAATTTAGTAAATTGTGTGTTAGGATGGTTAAAAGTTTGCCTCTGTTCCAGCTTGGCTGATGTTGTGTGTACTTCCGTGCTGACCGGTGGATGTTGCTGTTACCATTAGTCAGTGTTAGAAGGGCAACGTGTCGAAGTGTATAGATGCTCCTCTGTCTCGGAGACAAGCTCGGTGGAGGTGGTCCTCTGAGTTGCATTTTGGGAAGGGGGTATTTATGGGACAGACGTCATGTTCTAAGGTCGTTTTGCACCCTCCTGGCCGACAGGTATGCATTAAGGAGCTACCTCGTGGTCCTCCGATCGGGAGGCCTACGATGCTGTGGCGCAGGGGTGGGTCCAGAGGCTTGTCTGGGGCCTACCACCGCGGCCGAGGAATGGTCCTGAGCTGTCGGTCCTGTGTGACGAAGCTGGACAGCCGAGGAAATCCCAGGGGAGGACCCGTCTTGGAGAGATCATGCAGCGTGCTGGTCTATAGATGGGCCTGGTGACTCGGTTGCAGGATGTATCCAAAAGAAGTAATTATACAGCATAGTATCGGCGGTTCGGCTTAAAGGTTTAGGCACTGTGACTGACTGTTCACTGCAGAAGATCTGATACATCCTGTGGCAGAGGATCCTGCAGATTTACCCCCCCCCAATAAGTCTGTGGCAGAGACTTTAGATTAGTGCTGCGTACTGGCTGCTAGACCGGTGAGAGAGGCCTATCCGGACGAGCAAAAAGTGTGTCCCTTGAGGGGAACGCATTCCACATAATTATCTGAATTCTACCGGTTCATTTGTCGCTAAGATCTTATAAGAAGATATTTGAGTTTATCCTGAAGGTTTCCTTTTCCGTCTCTTTCCTGCTACTTCCTAAAGTTTGACTGTTTAATAAAGCATTGAAAACGTACTTCAGTGTTGGTGCATGTGTCGTCCAGCAGTAAACTCAACGGAACCCCTAGACTCGGTGCCGGTGAAACAGAGGGATACAAAGTGAAGGTAACAGACAGTGAGTGTGCTGCCTTCCACAAGAGGGTGCCCTTTGTACCTACCCAGTAAGATTGGCTTTTTAGTGAACCATCCTGTGGTAGGCAGTGCACTCCCCCTTTTTTTTTTTTTTATAATCTGTAAGGCTACTTTCACACAGAGGTGCTTTACAGGCATTTTAGCGCTAAAAATAGCGCCTGCAAAGCGCCTGTAAAGCACCTCTCCTGTCACTCCAGCGTGAAAGCCCGAGTGCTTTCACACTGGAGTGGTGCGCTTGTGGGATGTTAAAAAAAATCCTGCAAGCAGCATCTTTGGGGCGGTTTAGGAGTAGTGTATACACCGCTCCTCCACTGTCCCTGCCCATTGGAATGCATGGGCAGTGCTGCCGAAGCGCCTGCAAAGCGCCGGCACTTTGCGGGTGTTTTTAACTCCTTTGGGGGGTTAAAAGCGCACCTCTAGCGGGGGCAAAGCACCGCTTAAACAACGGCTGAAACTAGCAGCACTTTACTGTTAGCGCCCCCACCTTTTAGCTTAAAAGTGCCCTAAAAGTTAAAAAAGTCAGTGAGTGCTCTGTCTGATACAACATGGTGCACTTTGCACCAAAATAGCCAACCTTACTGAGGAGGTGCAAAGGGCACCATCTCCTTATACGGTAGGTAGGCAGTAGGGATGAGCTTCGTGTTCGAGTCGAACCCATGTTCGACTCGAACATCGCCTGTTTGCCCATTCGCCGAATTGCGAACGATATGGGCCGTTAGCGCCAAATTCGTTTGGTGCGTCACAGCCCATAATTCACTGCGGCATCGCAGTGCATTGCTGGCTGATGATTGGCCAAGCATGCACTATGACCCGCATGCTTGGCCAATCACAGCGCCGTCAGTAGAGAGAGCTGTAATTGGTCAAAGCCAGGGTGGCTTTGGCCAATTATGGCTCAGGGGGTTTAGAACACGCCCCACACTATATAAGGACACCTGCACAGCAGCCCTGTGTAGGGTGTTCCGGCGTGCTTCGAGAGAGAGAGAGAGACAGTGTCATTTCATTTGAGTTAGCTAGATTAGGCAGGACAGTCAGTGAGTTACACTTACAGTGTATTGTGTATATATATGCATCCCAGGTGTTGTATATATATATATGTATATGTATATATATATATATACACTGTATTCAGTTTAGCTAGATCCGTTCCTGTTATCTTCCTACTGACAGGCAGACTTGTCTTGTTACAGTATTTACAGCTGCCTGAAGAAAATTGTTGGTGTTGCTTTTGATCCTATTAGTACCACAGTCAGGCAGCTAGACTATTTACAGTTAGTGTAATGCTGTTCAGCTAAAGCTACAAGTTAGGGAAGTGCGTCCTCATCACAGTGTTCAGTTAAAGCTACAAGTTAGTTTAGTGTGACCTCTGCACAGTGTTCAGCTAAAACTACAAGTTAGTGTGGTGCGTCCTCTTCACAGTGTTCAGCTAAAGCTACAAGTTAGTTTAGTGTGACCTCTGCTCAGTGTTCAGCTAAAGCTACAAGTTAGGGTAGTGCGTCCTCCTCACAGTGTTCAGCTAAAGCTACAAGTTAGTTTAGTGTGACCTCTGCACAGTGTTCAGCTAAAGCTACAAGTTAGGGTAGTGCATCCTCCTCACAGTGTTCAGCTAAAGCTACAAGTTAGTGTAGTGCATCCTCCTCACAGTGTTCAGTTAAAACTATAAGTTAGTGTAGTGCGACCTCTGCACAGTGTTCAGCTAAAGCTACAAGTTAGTGTAGTGCGTCCTGCTCACAGTGTTCAGCTAAAAATACAAGTTAGTGTAGTGCGACCTCTGCACAGTGTTCAGCTAAAGCTACAAGTTAGTGTAGTGCATCCTCTGAACAGTGTTCAGCTGAAGCTACAAGTTAGTGTAGTGCGTCCTCCTCACAGTGTTCAGCTAAAACTACAAGTTAGTGTAGTGCGAGCTCTGCACAGTGTTCAGCTAAAGCTACCTGTAGAAGGTTGGTGGTGTTTTCCTGATCCTATCACTACCGCAGGCAGCTAAATAAGCTACAAGTTAGTTTTTTGCGAGCTCTGCACAGTGTTCACCTAAAGCTACCTGTAGAAGGTTGGTGGTGTTTTCTTGATCCTATCACTACCGCAGGCAGCTAAATAAGCTACAAGTTAGTGTAGTGCGTCCTCCTCACAGTGTTCAGCTAAAGCTACAAGTTAGTGTAGTGCGTCCTCCTCACAGTGTTCAGCTAAAACTACAAGTTAGTGTAGTGCGACCTCTGCACAGTGTTCAGCTAAAGCTACAAGTTAGTGTAGTGCATCCTCTGAACAGTGTTCAGCTAAAACTACAAGTTAGTGTAGTGCGACCTCTGCAGTGTTCAGCTAAAGCTACAAGTTAGGGTAGTGCGTCCTCCTCACAGTGTTCAGCTAAAACTACAAGTTAGTGTAATGCACAGTGTTTAGCTAAAGCTACAAGTTAGGGAAGTGCGTCCTCCTCACAGTGTTCAGCTAAAGCTACAAGTTAGTTTAGTGTGACCTCTGCACAGTGTTCAGCTAAAGCTACAAGTTAGGGTAGTGTGACCTCTGCATAGTGTTCAGCTAAAGCTACAAGTTAATGTAGTGCGTCCTCTGAACAGTGTTCAGCTAAAGCTACAAGTTAGTGTAGTGCATCCTCCTCACAGTGTTCAGCTAAAACTACAAGTTAGTGTAGTGCGAGCTCTGCACAGTGTTCAGCTAAAGCTACCTGTAGAAGGTTGGTGGTGTTTTCCTGATCCTATCACTACCACAGGCAGCTAAATAAGCTACAAGTTAGTGTAGTTGCATCCTCTGAACAGTGTTCAGCTAAAACTGCAAGTTAGTGTAGTGCGACCTCTGCACAGTGTTCAGCTAAAGCTACAAGTTAGGGTAGTGCATCCTCCTCACAGTGTTCAGCTAAAACTACAAGTTAGTGTAATGCACAGTGTTCAGCTAAAGCTACAAGTTAGGGAAGTGCGTCCTCCTCACAGTGTTCAGCTAAAGCTACAAGTTAGTTTAGTGTGACCTCTGCACAGTGTTCAGCTAAAGCTACAAGTTAGGGTAGTGCATCCTCCTCACAGTGTTCAGCTAAAGCTACAAGTTAATGTAGTGCGTCCTCCTCACAGTGTTCAGCTAACATTACAAGTTAGTGTAGTGCATCCTCTGAACAGTGTTCAGCTAAAGCTACAAGTTAGTGTAGTGCATCCTCCTCACAGTGTTCAGCTAAAGCTACCTGTAGAAGGTTGGTGGTGTTTTCCTGATCCTATCACTACCACAGGCAGCTAAATAAGCTACAAGTTAGTGTAGTTGCATCCTCTGAACAGTGTTCAGCTAAAACTGCAAGTTAGTGTAGTGCGACCTCTGCACAGTGTTCAGCTAAAGCTACAAGTTAGGGTAGTGCATCCTCCTCACAGTGTTCAGCTAAAACTACAAGTTAGTGTAATGCACAGTGTTCAGCTAAAGCTACAAGTTAGGGAAGTGCGTCCTTCTCACAGTGTTCAGCTAAAGCTACAAGTTAGTTTAGTGTGACCTCTGCACAGTGTTCAGCTAAAGCTACAAGTTAGGGTAGTGCATCCTCCTCACAGTGTTCAGCTAAAGCTACAAGTTAATGTAGTGCGTCCTCCTCACAGTGTTCAGCTAACATTACAAGTTAGTGTAGTGCATCCTCTGAACAGTGTTCAGCTAAAGCTACAAGTTAGTGTAGTGCATCCTCCTCACAGTGTTCAGGTAAAACTACAAGTTAGTGTAGTGCGAGCTCTGCACAGTGTTCAGCTAAAGCTACCTGTAGAAGGTTGGTGGTGTTTTCCTGATCCTATCACTACCACAGGCAGCTAAATAAGCTACAAGTTAGTTTTTTGCGAGCTCTGCACAGTGTTCACCTAAAGCTACCTGTAGAAGGTTGGTGGTGTTTTCCTGATCCTATCACTACCACAGGCAGCTAAATAAGCTACAAGTTAGTGTAGTGCGTCCTGCTCACAGTGTTCAGCTAAAACTACAAGTTAGTGTAATGCACAGCGTTCAGCTAAAGCTACAAGTTACAGCTAAGTGTTCAGCTAAAGCTACAAGTTAGGGTAGTGCGTCCTCCTCACAGTGTTCAGCTAAAACTACAAGTTAGTGTAATGCACAGTGTTCAGCTAAAGCTACAAGTTAGGGTAGTGCGTCCTCCTCACAGTGTTCAGCTAAAGCTACAAGTTAGTGTAGTGCGTCCTCCTCACAGTGTTCAGCTAAAACTACAAGTTAGTGTAGTGCGACCTCTGCACAGTGTTCAGCTAAAGCTACACGTTAGGGAAGTGTGTCCTCCTCACAGTGTTCAGCTAAAGCTACAAGATAATGTAGTGCGTCCTCTGCACAGTGTTCAGCTAAATTTACAAGTTAGTGTAGTGCATCCTCTGAACAGTGTTCAGCTAAAGCTACAAGTTAGTGGAGTGCATCCTCCTCACAGTGTTCAGCTAAAACTACAAGTTAGTGTAGTGCGAGCTCTGCACAGTGTTCAGCTAAAGCTACCTGTAGAAGGTTGGTGGTGTTTTCCTGATCCTATCACTACCGCAGGCAGCTAAATAAGCTACAAGTTAGTTTTTTGCGAGCTCTGCAAAGTGTTCACCTAAAGCTACCTGTAGAAGGTTGGTGGTGTTTTCCTGATCCTATCACTACCACAGGCAGCTAAATAAGCTACAAGTTAGTTTAGTGCGTCCTGCTCACAGTGTTCAGCTAAAACTACAAGTTAGTGTAATGCACAGCGTTCAGCTAAAGCTACAAGTTAGGGTAGTGCATCCTCCTCACAGTATTCAGCTAAAGCTACAAGTTAGTGTAGTGTGTCCTCCTCACAGTGTTCAGCTAAAACTACAAGTTAGTGTAGTGTGACCTCTGTACAGTGTTCAACTAAAGCTACAAGTTAGTGTTGTGCGTCCTCTGAACAGTGTTCAGCTAAAACTACAAGTTAGTGTAGTGAGACCTCTGCACAGTGTTCAGCTAAAGCTACAAGTTAGTGTAGTGTGTCCTCTGAACAGTGTTCAGCTAAAACTACAAGTTAGTGTAGTGCAACCTCTGCACAGTGTTCAGCTAAAGCTACAAGTTAGGGTAGTGCATCCTCCTCACAGTGTTCAGCTAAAGCTACAAGTTAGTGTAGTGCGTCCTCCTCACAGTGTTCAGCTAAAACTACAAGTTAGTGTAGTGCGACCTCTGCACAGTGTTCAGCTAAAGCTACAAGTTAGGGTAGTGCGTCCTCCTCACAGTGTTCAGCTAAAACTACAAGTTAGTGTAATGCACAGTGTTCAGCTAAAGCTACAATTTAGGGAAGTGCGTCCTCCTCACAGTGTTCAGCTAAAGCTACAAGTTAGTTTAGTGTGACCTCTGCACAGTGTTCAGCTAAAGCTACAAGTTAGGGTAGTGCGTCCTCCTCACAGTGTTCAGCTAAAGCTACAAGTTAATGTAGTGCGTCCTCCTCACAGTGTTCAGCTAAAGTTACAAGTTAGTGTAGTGCATGCTCTGAACAGTGTTCAGCTAAAGCTACAAGTTAGTGTAGTGCATCCTCCTCACAGTGTTCAGCTAAAACTACAAGTTAGTGTAGTGCGAGCTCTGCACAGTGTTCAGCTAAAGCTACCTGTAGAAGGTTGGTGGTGTTTTTCTGATCCTATCACTACCGCAGGCTGCTAAATAAGCTACAAGTTAGTTTTTTGCGAGCTCTGCACAGTGTTCACCTAAAGCTACCTGTAGAAGGTTGGTGGTGTTTTCCTGATCCTATCACTACCACAGGCAGCTAAATAAGCTACCAGTTAGTGTAGTGCATCCTCTGAACAGTGTTCAGCTAAAACTACAAGTTAGTGTAGTGCGACCTCTGAACAGTTCTCAGCTAAAGCTACAAGTTAGGGTAGTGCATCCTCCTCACAGTGTTCAGCTAAAACTACAAGTTAGTGTAATGCACAGTGTTCAGCTAAAGCTACAAGTTAGGGAAGTGCGTCCTCCTCACAGTGTTCAGCTAAAGCTACAAGTTAGTTTAGTGTGACCTCTGCACAGTGTTCAGCTAAAGCTACAAGTTAGGGTAGTGCGTCCTCCTCACAGTGTTCAGCTAAAGCTACAAGTTAATGTAGTGCGTCCTCCTCACAGTGTTCAGCTAAAGTTACAAGTTAGTGTAGTGCATCCTCTGAACAGTGTTCAGCTAAAGCTACAAGTTAGTGTAGTGCATCCTCCTCACAGTGTTCAGCTAAAACTACAAGTTAGTGTAGTGCGAGCTCTGCACAGTGTTCAGCTAAAGCTACCTGTAGAAGGTTGGTGGTGTTTTCCTGATCCTATCACTACCGCAGGCAGCTAAATAAGCTACAAGTTAGTTTTTTGCGAGCTCTGCACAGTGTTCACCTAAAGCTACCTGTAGAAGGTTGGTGGTGTTTTCCTGATCCTATCACTACCACAGGCAGCTAAATAAGCTACAAGTTAGTGTAGTGCGTCCTGCTCACAGTGTTCAGCTAAAACTACAAGTTAGTGTAATGCACAGCATTCAGCTAAAGCTACAAGTTAGGGTAGTGCGTCCTCCTCACAGTGTTCAGCTAAAGCTACAAGTTAGTGTAGTGAGTCCTCCTCACAGTGTTCAGCTAAAACTGCAAGTTAGTGTAGTGTGACCTCTGTACAGTGTTCAGCTAAAGCTACAAGTTAGTGTAGTGCATCCTCTGGACAGTGTTCAGCTAAAACTACAAGTTAGTGTAGTGCGACCTCTGCACAGTGTTCAGCTAAAGCTACAAGTTAGTGTAGTGCGTCCTCTGAACAGTGTTCAGCTAAAACTACAAGTTAGTTTAGTGTGACCTCTGCACAGTGTTCAGCTAAAGCTACAAGTTAGGGAAGTGTGTCCTCCTCACAGTGTTCAGCTAAAGCTACAAGTTAATGTAGTGCGTCCTTTGCACAGTGTTCAGCTAAAGTTACAAGTTAGTGTAGTGCATCCTCTGCACAGTGTTCAGCTAAAGCTACAAGTTAGTGTAGTGCATCCTCCTCACAGTGTTCAGCTAAAACTACAAGTTAGTGTAGTGCGAGCTCTGCACAGTGTTCAGCTAAAGCTACCTGTCAGGGAAATGGCCGCGTTGTGGGCAATTCCGCCAGTAACCGTCATGGTGGCAGGCGAGTCTAGTGAGCATGCCCTGATCTTGTAGGCACACCCCTCTGGCCTATTTAAACCTGCCACTGACACTTGCAGTTTGCTGGATTATCAAACAGCTCCTGTGTTCCTGTGCCTTGTATACTCTGAAGACCCCTGCCCGGCTTGACCTGTGTTCCTGTTTATCTCCTCGCTCTGACCCCGGCTTGGCTGACTACTCTCCGATCTTCTGCCCTCTGTGTATGACCCGGCTTGTTCCTGTACCTCTCTCGGACTGTCTTTTGGTATCTGACCCCTGGCCTGGCTGCGGACCCTGTTCCTGGTTTACCCTGCTGTTACCGTTCAAGACTTCTCTCCGCACGGCTGCCACAACGCACTCTAGCTACTTACAGCCAACCAGCCAGCTTGCAGTATTCCTGGCAACCCGTGCACCTCTGTGCATCGCATTCCCTGTACCCAAATCCAGGGACGTGCTGCACTCAGCCGAAAGGGGCGCCCTCTCAGCAACCCGGCCTCACACTACAGACTTGACAGTATAATCCAGCCATGACTGAGGCCGGCGGATGTGCGTCCCTATTAGAGACTTTGTGCCAACAAGCCATCACTCTGACCCAAGCAGTTCAGAAACTACAGGAAGGTTATCTGCAACTAACGGATAAGTTGCAACACCTGTCAGAGTCACCTGCTCACGAACAATCCTCTGCGGCTCCCTTGATGATATTCCCGCCTCCAGAACCCCGAGTTCCCGTTCCGGAGCGATTCTTTGGAGACCGGAAAAAGTTCAGATCATTCAAGACTGCCTGTCTATTGTACCTAGCCCTGCAACCCCGGACTTTTGCTTTAGAGACTGTTAAAGTCGGGTTCCTCATCTCTTTGCTGTCCGATGAACCTCAGGCCTAGGCCCATAACTTATGGGAACAAAAGAGTCCAGTCATTTGCACGGTGGATGCATTCCTGGCAGCTATGGCACAGCTTTACGAGGATCCCCAGCGTACTGCCACCGCTGAAGCCGCTCTGCACTCTCTGCAGCAGGGTAGGCAACCAGTAGAGGACTATACCCTGGACTTCCGGCGGTGGTCCACAGACACAGCCTGGAATGAGGCAGCTTTACTACACCAGTTCCGTCTAGGACTCTCCGAATCCCTCAAGGACGAGTTGGCCAGGATCGAGATTCCCACTACACTCGAGGGTCTCATCCAATTATCCATCCAACTGGATCGACGTTTGCGGGAGAGACATTCCGAACGATCACGAACCTGCAGACCCACCAGTACACCCACCTTTGGATCAGTTCCCAAGCAGATTGGCCTGTTACGTTCCGCACTAACTCCTGATGAAAGACGTCGTCGTAACCTAGCCAATCTTTGCCTCTATTGTGGAGGAAATGGACATTTTCTATGCGACTGTCCCAGGAAGTTCAAGAAGCCACCTACCTACTCTCCAGCATATTTCCAGGTTTCTGGGACTTCTCCCTCACAACTCATTCTTCCCATTTCACTGCAGTTGGGAGAAGAAGAGATCCGGCTCCAGGCTATAATCGACCCTGGAGCATGCAGTTGCTTCATGGACTTGAACCTGGCAAGGAACCTTAGGTTGCCCCTCCTCCACAAGAAACGGGGTCTGGAAGTCCGTTTAGCAGATGGCACCCTACCTAACTCCGGCCTTGTTACTCAAGAGACTTCTCCTCTCCTTATTACCTCTCCAGATGGCCATCGGGAATTCATACCTTTTGACGTTTTGAGTTCACCTATGTCTCCAATTATCTTGGGTATCCCTTGGCTCCAAGCCCATAACCCCCAGATTGATTGGATCAAGAAGGAGGTCCTGTTCACTTCCCCCTATTGCCAACAACATTGCCTCATCCCTGATTTCAGAGATACCACCAGTTGTCTGACAGTTCAGTCGGTATCCTCTACCAACCAGGATGTACCCCAGGCGTACCATGAATTCCTGGACGTTTTTGATAAGAAAAAGGCAGAGGTTCTACCACCACATCGGCCATATGATTGTCCTATCGAGCTGCTTCCAGGGGCCGAAGTTCCATTTGGACGTATATTCCCCCTCTCTGAAGTGGAATTGGGGACACTACGACAGTACATAGATGAAAATTTGGCAAAGGGCTTCATTCGTCCTTCTTCTTCTCCTGCCGGTGCCGGCATTTTCTTTGTCGAAAAAAAAGATACGATTCTAAGACCATGTGTGGACTATAGGGAATTAAATAAAATCACCATAAAGAACCGATATCCACTCCCACTGGTCCCCGAACTCTTCCAGAGACTTCGTTCAGCTCAAGTGTTCACCAAACTCAACCTCCGGGGTGCCTACAACCTCGTTCGCATCCGTTAGGGCGATGAGTGGAAGACGGCATTCAGAACGAGGTTCGGGCACTTTGAGTATTTGGTGATGCCATTTGGGCTCTGTAATGCCCCGGCTACTTTCCAGCACTTCATTAACAATATCTTCCGGGAATATCTTGACTACTTCGTCATCATCTATCTGGATGACATCCTTATCTTCTCAACCACCTTGGAGCTCCATCGGACTCACGTAAAGACAGTATTACTCACACTAAGAAAACACAGACTTTACGCGAAAGCAGAAAAGTGTGACTTTGAAAAGAAATCCATACAATTCCTAGGGCTCATCATCTCTACCGGTGGTGTAGCTATGGATCCACAGAAAGTGCAGGCGATCCTAGACTGGCCAACTCCATCAGACAAGAAGGGTGTACAAAGGTTTGTAGGGTTTGCAAACTTCTATAGAAGGTTTATAAGGAACTTTTCTTCCATCATCTCGCCCATAACCCAAGTAACCCGCCTACATGTTCGCTTCCAGTGGTCCTCCGAAGCCCAATCTGCCTTTGAGAAACTGAAGTCTTTGTTTACTTCTGCACCAATTCTTCGACACCCCGATCCTGCCCTGCCCTATATTTTAGAGGTCGATGCCTCAGAGGTAGCTACAGGAGCAGTACTTTCACAGCGCCTGGGACCCAAGTCGCTGCTTCACCCTGTGGCCTTCTCCTCCCGGAAAATGAGCCAGCCCGAGAGGAATTACGACGTAGGTGATCGTGAGCTTCTGGCCATTAAGACAGCCTTAGAAGAGTGGAGATACCTTCTTGAGGGAGCCACGCACCCAATAATGATATTCACCGATCACAGAAACCTCGAGTACCTCCGCACTGCCAAACGCCTGAGACCCGTCAAGCTCGCTGGGCTCTGTTCTTTTCACGATTCAACTTTCACATCACCTACCGCCCTGGCTCCAAGAACGGCAAGGCCGATGCTTTATCCTGAATGTTTCCTGATACCCCAGAAGAAACAACATCCAGTACAATCTTGTCTCCACAGAACTTTCTTTTGATTCAACCTGATCTAAGGTCTTCTCTTGAACAGGCCTCCCGCCAATGCCAGGAACCAGAGACTTCCTCTTTAAGAAGCCAGGGGGGGTATCTCTGGTATCAGGACAAGATCTTTGTCCCACAACAAGCCAGAATCCAGGTCTTACAAACTTTACATGATCATCAACTTGCTGGCCACTTCGGTGTACGGAAAACTATAGATCTTATTCAGCTATCCTTTTGGTGGCCTACCTTGAAAACTGATTGCAAGAAGTATGTAAGCTCCTGCACTACCTGCCAGCGAAACAAGGGGTCCAACATTAAGTCTTGGGGTCTGCTATGTTCTTTGCCGGTACCAGAACAACCATGGAGGAATATATCTATGGACTTCATAGTAGAGCTGCCACCCTCTGAAAGATTCACAACGATTCTAGTTGTTGTAGACCATCTGTCCAAGATGTCACACTTCGTGCCTATGATAGGTACTCCTTCCGCTGCAGACACAGCAAAGGCCTTCATAAGAGAGATAGTCAGACTTCACGGCCTTCCTGACAGCATTGTGTCTGATAGAGGGGTCCAATTTACTTCCCGATTTTGGAAAGAGCTCTGCAAAGTTTTGTCTATTGAAGTTTGCCTATCCTCTGCCTATCACCCCCAGAGCAACGGTCAGACTGAAAGGACTAATCAGACCTTAGAACAATATTTACGTTGTTTTTGCTCCACTTCCCAGGATGACTGGTACTTGATACTCCCCTGTGCGGAGTTCGCATACAATAACTCAGTACACTCAACCACCGATCAATCACCGTTTTGGGCCAACTATGGGTTCCATCCTTCATTTCTACCTAATGTCATTCCAGAGACCTCAGTTCCAGCAGTTCAAGACAGGATAAAATCCATTCAGACTAACTTTCAAACTCTCCGGTTAACCATGCAAAAGGCCCAAGAGGACTACAAGGAACAATATGACAAAAAGAGGGGGGAGAGCCCTAGCTTTAAGGTTGGAGATGAGGTTTGGCTCTCCTCGGCAAATCTTAAACTTCCTTGTCCCTCCCGGAAATTGGGACCAAGATTTATTGGCCCATTCAAGATTAGATGGGAGATCAATCCAGTAGCCTTTGAACTGTCACTCCCGAGTTCTTATAAAGTGCACCCTGTGTTTCATGTCTCCTTACTTAAAGCTGTTATTTCTAGTCCTTTTTCAGGAAGGAAAGAAGATCCTCTGCCTCCAGTTTCTGTGGGAGATGAAACAGAGTATGAAGTTGAGGCCATCCTGGACTGCCGCCGGAGAGGTAGGATCATTCAATTTCTTATAAAGTGGAAGGGTTACCCAGCAGAAGAAAGTTCTTGGGAACCTGCAGCCAATATACATGCTCCTAGACTTTTGCAGAGATTCCGAGTTCGTTATCCCGAAAGATGGGCCCGGTTGGGCATCCGGAGGTTGCCCCTTGGGGGGGGCAATGTCAGGGAAATGGCCGTGTTGTGGGCAATTCCGCCAGTAACCGTCATGGTGGCAGGCGAGCCTAGTGAGCACGCCCTGATCTTGTAGGCACACCCCTCTGGCCTATTTAAACCTTCCACTGACACTTGCAGTTTGCTGGATTATCAAACAGCTCCTGTGTTCCTGTGCCTTGTATACTCTGAAGACCCCTGCTTGACCTCTGCCCGGCTTGACCTGTGTTCCTGTTTATCTCCTCGCTCTGACCCCGGCTTGGCTGACTACTCTCCGATCTTCTGCCCTCTGTGTATGACCCGGCTTGTTCCTGTACCTCTCTCGGACTGTCTTTTGGTATCTGACCCCTGGCCTGGCTGCGGACCCTGTTCCTGGTTTACCCTGCTGTTACCATTCAAGACTTCTCTCCGCACGGCTGCCACAATGCACTCTAGCTACTTACAGCCAACCAGCCAGCTTGCAGTATTCCTGGCAACCCGTGCACCTCTGTGCATCGCATTCTCTGTACCCAAATCCAGGGACGTGCTGCACTCAGCCGCAAGGGGCGCCCTCTCAGCAACCCGGCCTCACACTACAGACTTGACACTACCTGTAGAAGGTTGGTGGTGTTTTCCTCATCCTATCACTACCGCAGGCAGCTAAATAAGCTACAAGTTAGTTTTTTGCGAGCTCTGCAAAGTGTTCACCTAAAGCTACCTGTAGAAGGTTGGTGGTGTTTTCCTGATCCTATCACTACCACAGGCAGCTAAATAAGCTACAAGTTAGTGTAGTGCGTCCTGCTCACAGTGTTCAGCTAAAACTACAAGTTAGTGTAATGCACAGCGTTCAGCTAAAGCTACAAGTTAGGGTAGTGCGTCCTCCTCCCAGTGTTCAGCTAAAGCTACAAGTTAGTGTAGTGTGTCCTCCTCACAGTGTTCAGCTAAAACTACAAGTTAGTGTAGTGTGACCTCTGTACAGTGCTCAGCTAAAGCTACAAGTTAGTGTAGTGCATCCTCTGGACAGTGTTCAGCTAAAACTACAAGTTAGTGTAGTGCGACCTCTGCACAGTGTTCAGCTAAAGCTACAAGTTAGTGTAGTGCGTCCTCTGAACAGTGTTCAGCTAAAACTACAAGTTAGTGTAATGCACAGTGTTCAGCTAAAGCTACAAGTTAGGGTAGTGCGTCCTCCTCACAGTGTTCAGCTAAAGCTACAAATTAGTGTAGTGCGTCCTCCTCACAGTGTTCAGCTAAAACTACAAGTTAGTGTAGTGCAACCTCTGCACAGTGTTCAGCTAAAGCTACAAGTTAGTGTAGTGCGTCCTCTGAACAGTGTTCAGCTAAAACTACAAGTTAGTGTAGTGCGACCTCTATCCCGTGCTTGTGATAGAGACACTTACCTGCATTATTTGTGATCAAGCCTCCTGTTTGTCTGCCTTGCTTTGCTGTTGGATTTCCCTGTGTATGACCCGAATCGGATATTAGTTAGTTAGTGCCCCAAAAAAATGTAAACCCTAAATATGTCAAAGAAGGGATCGAACAATTAGAAAACTGGAAAAATGTCATTGTCAGACCAGCAGATAAGGGAGGGGGGGTGGTGATAATGGATAAACAGACCTATCATATCCAATTAGCCACCATGCTAGCAGATACTGACAGGTATAAAAAAATTAGACAGAGATCCTACAAATTATTATAAAACTGAATTAACATCATTAGTGGAATTTGGATTCCAACACAGAGAAAAGAGAATTGAATAAGAAGGAGAAGAAATATCTTACCCCGTGTGTATGCAGGATTCCAACAATATACACATAGCCCAAAATACACAAGGATTCTATTAATCCACCTGCCGGACCAATTGTAAATAGTATTGATTAAGTTATGGCTAGATTGGGCCAATATCTGGACCAATTTCTTCAGGCCAGTGTCCTTCAGACTAGGGCTTATTTAAAGGACACACAGAATCTCCTACAGTTTTTAGGCAAATTGGATTTGACAGGAAAAACAGGAATTTTTCTTGGTGACAGTGGTGACACTATTATACAGCACGATGATGCACTTTTAGCCCTTAATTGGGCTTTAAGTCAGCGGGAAGTTATTTATTTTGAACAGAAAAACTTCTTACACAACGTATTGGATTTTTGTCTATCCCACAATTACTTTTTGTACAATAGCGAATCTTACTCACAAATTAAAGGGGTAGCTATGGGCACCAAATTCACACCGAGCCTAGCAAATCTTTTTATGGCCTAATGGGAGGACAAAAATGTGTACGTTAAGAAATTTGAAGGGCTTTTAGTTCACAAAAGATTTATTGATGATCTGTTTTTAATCTGGGAGGGCACCCTATCATCTTTAGAAAAATTTCTAGAGGCATTAAATATTAATAACAATAATATCAGATTGGACTTGGAGTAAGGATCAAATTCATTACTTAGATGTCAATGTTTTTAGAAAGGGAGACAGGTTAGGTACTAATGTATATTTTAAACCTATGGACCGTAACAGTTACTTGCTACTATACAGCGGTCACCACCATCTTTGTTTAAAAAATATACCAAAAGGACAAATAACTAGAGTAAGAAGAAATTGTACGGAAGAGGAAGACTTTTTAGCACAGTCTAATATATTGAAAGAACGATTCATCCAGAAGGGATATGATATCAAAAATTTTGAAAATTTGATTCAGGAAATGAAAGAGGTACCCTGCCAGTCTATATTTATAGATAAAGAAAAGAACATTAACACTAGCATTTTGTGTTTTATCTCTAATTTTCATTCCCAGTTTAAAGAGGTGGAGACCATTTTTAAAAAACACTGGCACATTCTATGCTTGGATAAGGTGTTAAATAAAGCATTACTGGTAAAACACACTTGCATATATCGTAAAGACCCCAATTTGAGTGATAAATTAGTGAAGAAAGTACTTGACCCCCCAAAAAAGCTGAAATCTTTCTGGGATAAGGCAGGTTTCTTCACCTGTAGACGGTGTAAAGCCTGCCGACAAATCAGTAACCTTGTTAGGGGACTTGATAGATTTACATCTACGGCCAATAGCAAATATTATCTAATTTTATATAATTCAAATATAATATATCTCAAATAATACCTTCTAAATATGTGTATATATACAAATGATGTAAAATATACCTAGAGTTGACATTTCAATAATAACTAAAACATGTCCTTACACAAAATCATCATTAGCAATGTGGCGAGAATAAACTACATGCATTTAGTTTTTTAGAGCTTGTACTTAACTGCTATAAATAATATAATAGGTGTTCTTTTTTTTTTTTTTTCAAAAAGTTTTTATTTCGCTTTTCAACATACAATAAAAGTATAAAATAAAGTATTGTATACAGTCATTTTCATATTCTAGGACATTCACAGAGGTGAGAGATACTTTGGTATAAACTTAAGTCTAGATAAGGGATATTTTCAGGTGTATTTGCCCAGATGGGGTGGCTGGATAGACAAATTTCAACAGATCATGACAGTGCAGATAGTTTACTAACATAGTGGATGCCTGGATGGATCTGTTTAGAAAATCTCTGTGAATACTAGGTTGTTCAATAACAATGAAATACAGAAAAGTGAGAAGAGAACACAAACGGGGGGGGGGGGGGGGGATGTAATGTATAAGAAGAAGACAGTTGGTAGGGTACATTATCTGATTGACCATAAACATTTTACCATATTAAGAAAATGGAATAGCTGGTAATAGTAGTTTACATAGAGATCTGCTAGCACTCTTGGAATAGTGCGTTTAGCGGCCTGTGCCGTGCTCATGACGGTGTAGGAAGGCCTTTCTCAAGAGGAGATTTTCTTCTTTGGCATTGGCTGATTGGAATCATAGTAGGAGAAAGAGGATTGGCTCAAATTTGCTATTTCCTCTTGGGAGAGAGATGAGAGCATGAAGGTGTGCCATTTGGAGTGAAAGCGGTCTGAGGAGTTTTTCTGTTTGAAGTCCGTATTTAGGTGGTCTTTGATAAGTAAATGCAAAAGCTCTTGTTTGACTTGGGTGATGTTGGGGCACAAAGGGGAGGTTCTTCTTGCAATTAGAAGGCAGATCAGAGACCTCCCTTTGTGTGAGGCGTTATCTTTAGAGTTTCCTGTGCGTCTTGTATTGCTGTTGGCATTTCGTGACCAGGGTAGGAGTTTTGGGTCCCAGTGGCCGAAGATAAGGGGTAACGGGTCCTTGGGTAGTTTTAGTAGGGTCACTTCGAATATGTAGGCAAGAACTTGGTCCCAAAATGTAGAGATATAGGAGCAGTCCCAGAAGCGATGAGTCAGGGAGGGTTTCTGGATGTGGCATAGTGGACAGAAGGCTTTGCTCTTGTCTGTTTTTGACGATAAGAAAGGCATATATGCTCTGTGGGCTATTTTCAACTGTGTTTCTCTCCATATTTCATTGGGTGTTAGCTTTTGTACGGAGTTGAGGCCTTGCAGGATTTTTTCCACTAAGTTTGGATCAGGGAAGTTTTTATTCCAGTTTTTAATCGATGATGATGAACGAGGTAGAGATGACTTGTGTAGGAGAGGTTTGTATATGTCCGAGATTTTGTATGAGTTGTTTGATATCATTTGGTCTGTGGCGTTTGTTTGGAACCTTTTGTCAGCTTGTTTACATGCCTCCTTTAAGAAACTGATGCATTGACCATAATAGAAGGTATGTGTCGTGGGTAATGAGAAGGTTTCCGCAATGCTGGCAAAGGGTAATGGTCGTCCCGTCTGTACGTTGCAGAGGGAGGAGAATTTTGTTAGGCCTTTCCGTTCCCATATTTTGAAAGGTTTATGTTCTAAACCCTGTGGGAAGACCGGATTTCCTTGGATCGGGAGGTGTATCGATACAAAGGGGGATATCTTAAGTATTTTCCTTGCTTCTCTCCATGCCACTGCTGTGTCTCTTAGTAGGAGGTTGTGTTGATAAAGGGGTGGGACTGACTTCCATCTGCAGTGGAGGAGGGCTACTAATGAGTAAGGGTGAGTCATGTCTGATTCCAGGGAGAAATTTGAGTAGCGGGAGGACTGCGTTATCCAGTCTAAGCTGGTTCTAAGCAAGCATGCTACATTATACATCCTAATATGAGGGATACTGATGCCCCCTTCGCGCCTGGGAAGATATAGTTTTTTTAGAGCTATACGTGGTCGTTTGTTTTGCCATAGGAATTTAGATAAGGAAGAATTGAGTGAAGTCACGTCTTTATGATGAAGAAGTAGCGGGATAGTTTGCAATGGGTATAGTAGTCTTGCAAAACTGACCATCTTTATTAAGTGACATCTTCCCAAGAGCGAGAGGGGCAGATCCATCCAGGCATTTAATTCTTGAGTTATTTTTGACAGCAGAGGAGGGTAATTAAGGTGATATAGTGATGAGGGGAGTTTTCCTATTTTTATTCCCAGATAAGTGATATGAGATTTCGCGACAGGAAAAATTGATTGCTGGGTCCATTTTGGTGTAGAGTGGGTGCCGATGGGGAGAATTTCGCTTTTGCTGTAGTTGATGCGGAGACCAGAGCACAAGCGGAAATCATCAAATAAATTTTTAATGGTTAGCATATCTGAAGGGGGGTTGGCCGAGAATATGAGGACATCATCAGCAAATAAGGATGTGCGTAAATCATGCGTGCCTATTTCTATGCCATGTAGGGGGGCTATTAGTGTTAGATATCTGGACAGCGGTTCTAGGGCGATATTAAAAAGGAGCGGGGATAGGGGGCAACCTTGGCGTGTACCCTTGTGAAGGCGAAATTCTTCTGATATAAGGCCTGCTACCACTAATCTTGCTGACGGGGCTGTGTACATGGCGGTGATAAGATGGTGGAAGGGGCCAGTGAAACCCATCGCTGACATTGTCATAGATAGCCAGTCGAAACTAACGTTATCGAAGGCCTTTTCTGCATCTAACGTGATAATGGCGTGATCAGTGTTTGGGTGATGAAGTGCATGTTCTAGAGCCATCATGACTTTACGGATGTTGAGGGTGGCGGTTCTACCTTTTATGAAGCCTGATTGGGCGGGATGAATTAGAGAGGGCATAATATCCGCTAGCCTGGTGGCTACAATTTTAGAGAGGATTTTCACATCTAGGTTGAGAAGTGATATGGGCCTCTATGAGCCTGGTTCCGGGGGGTCTTTGCCCTTCTTAGATAATAATTTTATAAGGGCCTGGTTCCCCAACTGTATGTATGCACCCCCTGACCAAATATCTTGGTATACTTGGAGAAGAGTGGGTTGTAGGAGGGGTTGTAGGGTCTTGTAAAACTCACTAGTGAAGCCGTCTGGGCCTGGGAGAGAGCCAAGTGGCGGATGGTTGTCGATATTTCGGTAAGAGTTATAGGTGCGTTAAGGGTTTCTAGTTGTGATGGGGAAATTTTTGGGCAGGTTTATTTTTTCTAGAAAAGCGCGTGCTTTTTGTGCATCTATGGGGTCTGGAGCGTAAAGTGTAGAGTAAAATTTTTGCATGACTTTATTTATTGATTGTGGAGTGGAATGAAGGATGCCTGTACTGTCCCGAAGTGATGTGATGTGGGTTGGGTGGAATGGGCCTTTGCATAGTCTGGATAAGAGTTTACCCGCTTTGTTCCCAAATTTATGAAAGGTGGCCTCTAGATAGGCCTGTTTGGTGTGCTCAAGGGTGTTTACCCAAGTGTCAAATTCTCTTTTTGCTGCCTGCCATTCTGTTCGAGCAGCTGGGGAATCTGTAGTGTATAATGCTCGTTGTGCCTGATGTAGGTGTGAGCTGGCTTCTTTATATTTAGTCAGGGTGTTACGTTTAAAGGAGGTTGCATAGGAAATGATATGGCCTCTTAGAAATGCTTTACCGGCGTCCCAGAATAGGTTGGGATCGTGTATGTGGGGGGCGTTGTTTAAGGAGTATTCAGTCCATGCATCGGATATGTATTGTTGGAAGTCAGTGTTATTATGAAGGTAGGAGGGAAACCGCCAGATATTGGGATGGGGGGGTAAGTTTAGCTTGTCGAGGATTACCTCTATAGGGGCATGGTCGGAGATGGTTATGTCATGTATTGTGGTGTTCTGGAGGAAAGGGAGTAGGTTATCAGAGCCAAAGAAATAGTCTATCCTTGTAAATATTTTGTGTGGGTTGGAGTAGAATGTAAATTCCCTGTCTGCTGGGTGGGAGAAGCGCCATAAATCCTGAAGATGGATAGATTCCATGGTGTTTGCAAAGAGGGAAGGGGCAGGGGGGTTGGTGCTTAGATTTGGACTTTTTGGGGAGGATCTGTCATCTGTCTGATGGAGAGTATCATTGAAATCTCCTTCGATCAGATGGGGGAGATGAGTGTTTTCTAGAAGCCAACTGGACAGCTCAGTATAGAATTGTCTGCCTGGGCTGTTGGGAGCATAGACGTTTGTTATTACGAGCTCTTTGGATCCTATTTTAACATGTGCTGTGAGCAGACGGCCCTGATTGTCAGTTTTCGTCGACAAGACTGAGCATGGGAGATTTTTGTGTATGAGTAGGAGAACGCCAGCTTAGTGTCCTGCTGCCTCAGAGCCTAGAATAGTGCCTACCCAGAGCTTCTTCATACGATGGAAGTCTGGGGCTGATAAATGTGATTCCTGAAGTAAGGCTATATCGGTTTTGAGCCGTTTGAGATGCCTAAGAATTTTCATTCTTTTTTGGGGGGATAGAAGACCCTTCACGTTCTAGGAGATTATTTTCATATTAGGGGGGGCTTGAGAGGGGTATGAGCCGATAAGATCAATTTAACATTGTATAGATGGTGAGTTAAAGTACCAACTTTGTCAGGGAGCATGATATTTTCATGCTGGACGTGTGGTATATTAGAGGTGTAGGTGAGATGGTATGGGCCCTGGATAAAGGGATAGAAGGAGGGGGAGGTTATGTCATAGAGGGGAAACAACATAAAGGAGAGCATAACAATTAAACCTGGAAACTTCACTTTTTTCCGCATGGATTCACTGTGTAGGTCAACTCCCATAACAGGACAGTAGTGGTTTGGGCCCAAATAGCCCGGGGAGAGGTATCAGGCATCTATATAGGCGCTTGGGGGCTGTAGTTCGGGGGGGGATGCAGTTAGCCATACACAGTGAGGCCAGGAGGAGACAGAACAATAAAAGAAAACCATATTCAGAAAAGTACTGTCTAAGAGATAACTCTGAAAACTGAGAACAGTCAAACAAAATAGCATTATACTTTACGTGGTGTCGTATGAAGGAAGGTAGAAACCTGAGAAGGGACAGATTGATCTACTGTGCATAAATTGGGTAGCCAGAGATGTCAGTTGCAAGTTTCAGTTCAGTGGGGAGTGAAGCGCTGTTGGTCTGAGACCGAGGATCTGAAGCGCTTGGGAGAGTCTTTGCGTGGGCTCCGTTGATCCAGGGAGCGGTTGATTGGGGTGCCTTTGGAAGGGGTGTGCTGTTGAGTGTTGGAGAGCAACGACCGCACGTAGGATTCTGCTTCTGATGGATCCTGAAAGGATAGCTGGTCGCCGATGGGTGTCCTGAGGCGTAGGGTAGCCGGGAAAGCTAAAGTGAATTTAATATGTTGTTTGAAGAGTTCTGAGCATATCTGTTGGAAGGCTTTGCGTTTCTTTGAGACCTCAATGGAGTAGTCGTAAAAAATCAGAACCTTCACTCCATCAATTTGGAGCGTGCGGGTTTGTCTAAATTTTTGGAGGAGCTTTGTCAGAATAGTTCAGGTATTTAGCAATGATGGGTCGAGGGTTCTTGCGTTCTTCGCTATAGGGTCCCATCCTGTGGGCGCGTTCCACCGTGCAAGAGCCTGTTAGGCCTAGCGCCTCAGGGATGCGTTGGGAGCAAAGTCTGATAAAGCAGATGCTTGTAGAGATTCGGGTATCCCCACGAATCGCAGGTTGCTCCTTCTGGACCTATTTTCCAAATAGTCGAGTTTTTGGATTATGTACTGGTTTGTCTTGTCTTGTGCTTGTTCTGTGGCTTGGGCCTGGTACATCTCTTCTTCCATACTTGATAGGCGATGTTCTAGCTCATTTAGCCTGGTGTTATGTTCTCCTAGCTGGGCCTTTATTTGTTTCATCCCCGCATTTACAGCTTTTTCCACAAAAGTTGAAATCATAGGGGACAGGAGGGCTGCCACTGCCTGGGCTATGTGCTCTGTTGTATGGTCCCCGGCATGCTGTGGAGAGGGGACTGACATTTGGAAGGCCTGAGAGAGGGAGGCTTGAGGAGAGGAGGCTTGAGAGTGTGGCTGAGCTTGGGAAGCTTGGGGGGATGTGTGTGGAGCTGTGCTGCCACTTACTTCCATCTCTGCTGACTGAGCACCTGTGTGAGATTCCGTGTAGGCCGAAGCCGAGGCCTCGATTTGCGGCTGGGCCGGCGGCGCCGTCTGGGTTGTATTGGTGCGGGAGCCGAGGACTTCCACAAATCAGTCCATGTAGTGGGTACTAGTGCCCAAGGTAGCCGAGGGTGGATTCAGGCTTCTGGGCCGGTTTTATAGGCAGATATCTTGTCCTTATTGCGGGAGCTGTAAGGAGAGACAGCTACTCCATGCGGCGCCGGAACCGGAAGTTTCATAATGGGTGTTCTAATGCAATATAAATAGGACCATATTGCCTAAAAAAGGAATATTTATGCGGCTTCCCCCAAGTCAGAAGCCCCTTCCATTCCCTGCCTTAGCCATTTCAGTCATCCCCTACAGCAAGGGGTGTGGCCTTGATAGTAAGGGTGGGTCATATTTAAATTAGGGGGTGCACGAGTTTAGTCAGGCCTAGGGCAGCACAAAACCTAAATACACCACTGCCTATGGCTCATATTGCTATACCCAGCTCATATCTAAGGCTTTGTTTTAGGTCTTTGTTTAAGAAGCCTGTTCTGTACATTTGGTTACTAACCTAATTTACTTGCTTCCACTCCTCAGAGTTCACTGATAGAGTCCATTTCCATATAATTCTCATGGTTTGTAATACTCATTTTCTGTTCCTTATTGCTGTGTAATATTTTGTAATTTTCTGACAAATGTTGTACTTCATCATGTTGCTGTGAAGGTGATGTTGTCTGCCTTTGAAGCCTTCGCTGTACTTTTCTGTTGCTACCTTTTGAAAAAAAAATAAACATACCTAATAGGAAAAAAAACACTGGGTATCATAAGTTACACCAGATTTAAACCATTATAGTCAAACACTCCCTGAAGTTGGCCTGTCTTACCCAACTCTTCTACTCAGTGCCCTGGAACACTTTCGGAACTTTTGGAATACTAGATAATAATGAAATAAATGTGTTGCTGACACGAATATGTTATGAACTTAATTGAGTAGTAAGGGAAGGAGAGAGGAAGCGAGAGAGGAGAAGGAAAGGGAAATGTTGTTTTGCTTTTTTTGTTATTTGTTTTGTTCTTTTTTTATATGTTTGATATGGAAAAAAAATCATAAACATAAATCATAAAGACCATTTAGTATGCTTGTAATGCTACAATTGCTCAAAAGTGATATGGTCCAGAAATATTTAGACAGAATAAAGGTGGATAAAGCACCTGGTACACAGCATACAAATATTCTCCTGTGCTCACTGTGGTGACCCAGAGTTATAGTCAGTGTAAAGACTTCCTAATGCTGGTGGTCTTGCTGCCTTCTCAGGATATTGGGCATCCTCAAACTGGAAACTAGCAAATAAGATAGAAAAAGGTGCACCGACCTAGTGCATTACCACAATAAAAAGTGTATAAAAAGATTAACTGCTTCCCGCCCGCCCAACATTATATGACGTAGTCGAGTTTGAGCGGTGATATCTGAATGATGCCTGCAGTTACAGGCATCATTCAAACATCTTCTTTTTACAGCCAGTGATTTCCTTCAGCCGCTTAATCGTTCTTATAGGTGGTGGGAGGGGACGTCCCCCCCTCCCGCTGCCCTCCGGTGCTTCTACCGACTCACCCATGTGATCAGTGAGCCGGAGAAGGAACCGACCGGCGCTGGAGGTTGACCATAGAGATTTCAGGCAGGTCAGATGGTCCTCGAAGATCGTTCGGAGGCCGAGCGCGATGTTATGACGTCACGCCCAGCCCCTGCATTTGAAAAAATGCCGCCACCTCAGCTGGGAAGCCAGGGTCTTTTTTTTTATTATTTCAGGCTTCCCAGCCTAGAGGTGAGATCTGGGACTTATTGACCCCATATCTCATTGTAAAGAGGACCTGTCACACACTATTCCTTTTACAAGAGATGTTTACATTCATTGTAATAGGAATAAAAGTGATTAAAAAAAATGTAAAAAGAAAGCATCAAACTAGAAAAATAAAAGTAAAATTAACAATAAAACATTTTTTATAGCGCCCCTGTGCGTGCTCGCACAAGCAAATGCATATGTAAGTAGCGACCACTTTAAACAACGTTCAAACCACACATGTGAGGTATCGCCACAAACATTAGCACGAGAGCAATAATTCTGGCACTAGACCTCCTCTGTTTGGTGCCATTCCACGAGCGTGTTCAATTTTGAAGCATGACATATTAGGTATCTATTTACTCAGCATAACAATCTTTCACATCATGCAAAAAAATTGGGCTAAGTTTACTGTTTTTTTTTTTTTTTAATGCATGAAACTTTTTTTTGCCAAAAAAATGCATTTGAAAAATTGCTGCACAAATACCGTGTGAGATAAAAAGTTGCAATGACCGCCATTTTATTCTCTAGGGTCTCTGATAAAAAAAAAAAAAATATATATATATATATATATATATATATATATATATATATATATAATGTTTGGGTGTTCTGTGTAATTTTCTAGCAAAGAAAATTATGATTTTTACATGTAGGAGAGAAATGTCAGAATTGGCCTGGTAGGCAAGTGGTTAAAAGAGCAATATATACTCACAAACGTAATTGATACATTGCATGTCATGGCAAGTGTCCTCCAAGGTCTATTAATATCCAATGGTTCTGCCAGAAGACCAGGAGGTATCCAAACAGCTGACGTGTTTCAAGGGTGACCCCCCTTCATCAGAGCCAGGAAAGTAGTAGCTGATTGCAAGCACCTGGACCAGATGGCATCCACCGACAGATCCTAAAAGAATTGAGGTCTGTCATTTCAAATTAATTGTTTCAAATTTTTAGGGACTCGTTAATGACTGGAATGGTGCCATTGGATTGGCGTAGGGTTAATGTGGTGCCCATATTTAAAAAGGGATCAAAGTCTTAACCAAGTAGCTATAGACCTGTTAGTTTAACTTCTAAAGTAGGGAAGGTATTGGAGAGCTTAATAAAAGACCACATAGATGAGTTCTTGCTGGAAAAAAAATACAAACCGACCTTAATGCACTGTTTAATTGGGCAACTGTGTGACAAATGAGGTTTAATGTTGATAAATGTAAAGTTATGCATTTGGGGGCATTTGGGGGCTAAGAATATGCATGCATCATACATACTGGGGGTTGTACAACTGGGAGAATCCATAGTGGAGAAGGATCTGGGGCTTCTGGTAGATCATAAGCTTAATAATAGCATGCTATCCAACTCACACCAAATACTACAATATTGTGCAAGATCTCCTCTCGCCCATCAACCTTCTATCTTCCCCCCATACTGGAAGGGGGTGACCGTAAATGTTATTGTTATTACTATTAAAATCATAGTTTTATTTTCACTGTCTACCTACAGGCTACAGTGTTTATCCAAAACATGAACTTGGTGCTCAATCCCCCCCCCTTCTGTATATTTTGTTTTTTCTTGCTTTTCTCTACTCACTTCCCTCCCCACCCCATACCGAATTTTGGATACATCCATCAACATCCTTCTGGTAATCTTAGGGATCCCCCCCACCTAGATCCATCCAGTTATTTCTTCTTTCTTCAAATAGAAATTTACCATACTACCCCGTCCCCAGGCTACTTATCTTTGTCATTGTTCTGTATCTCTACTGCATATCAGGTTTATGCTTTGTTTTGTTGTACAAAATGCACTGATACTTTTGATGTTATACCCTGTATGTTGCATCTTTCAATAAAATCTATTTAAAAAAAAAATAATAGCATGCAATGGCAAGCTGCAGTTTCCAAAGTGAGCAAAGTCCTTTCTTGCATAAGGCTTGTCACACAACTATGCATTTTTTAGTGCATTTTCAGTTTTGCAGAAACACACTACAGTCCATTTAACATGGTTTCTTATGAATTTAGTTCACGTGTGCATTTTATTGAAAGAGCCAGGTTTTTTTTTACTGGTTTAACCACTTGACCACTGGGCACTTAAACCCCCTTCCTAACCAGACTAATTTTCAGCTTTCGGTGCTCTCACAATTTGAATGACAATTACTCAGTAATGCAACACTGTACCCATATGAAATTTTCGTCCTTTTTTCACACAAATAGAGCTTTCTTTTGGTGGTATTTGATCACCTCTGGGTTTTTTATTTTTTGTGCTATAAATGAAAAAAGACCGAAATTTTTGTAAAAAAATGAATTTTTCTTCATTTTTATTATAACATTTTGCAAATAAGTAATTTTTCTTCATAAATTTGGGCCAAAATTTATACTGCTACATATCTTTGGTAAAAATAACCTAAACTAGTGGATATTATTTAGTCTGTGTGAAAGTTATAGAGTCTACAAGCTATGGTGCCAATCACTGAAAATTGATCACATCTGATCACACCTGATGTACTAAGGCCTATCTCATTTCTTGAGACCCTAACAAGCCAGGCAAGTACAAATACCCCCCAAATGACCCCTTTTTGGAAAGTAGACATTCCAAGGTATTTAGTAAGAGGCATGGTGAGTTTTTTGAAGTTGTTATTTTTCCCACAATTCTTTGCAAAATTAAGTTTTTTTTATTTTTATTTTTTTTCACACCAATTTGCCATTATAACAGGTTATTTCTCTCACATGGCATGTACATTACACAAATGACACCCCAAAATATATTCTACTACTCCTCCTGAGTATGGCGATACCACATGTGTGAGACTTTTACACAGCCTGGCCACATACAGAGGCGCAACATTGAAGTAGCACATTCAGGCATTCTAGGAGCATAAATTACACATCTAATCTCTCAACTACCTATTACACTTTTGAAGGCCCTGGAGCACCAGGACAATGGAAACGCCCACAAAGTGGCCCCATTTTGGAAAGCTAACACCCCAACGTATAATCTATGAGGCATAATGAGTCTTTTGAATGGTTCATTTTTTTCCAGAAGTTTTTGGAAAATAAAGAAAAAAAATGAAAACACATTTTTTTTTACACAAAGTTGTCCATTTCTAAGATATTTCCAACACATAGCATGTACATAGCAAAAATGACACCCCAAAATATATTCTGCTACTCCTCTTGAGTATGGCGATACCACATGTGTGAGACTTTTACACAGCCTGGCTACATACAGAGGCGCAACATTGAAGTAGCACATTCAGGCGTTCTAGGAGCATAAATTACACATCTAATCTCTCAACCACCTATTACACTTTTGAAGGCCCTGGAGCACCAGAACAATGGAAATGCCCACAAAGTGACCCCATTTAGGAAAGCAAACACCCCAACGTATAATCTATGAGATATAATGAGTCTTTTGAATGGTTCATTTTTTTCCAGAAGTTTTTGGAAAATGTGGAAAAAAATGAAAACGCATTTTTTTTTACACAAAGTTGTCCATTTCTAAGATATTTCCAACACATAGCATGTATATAGCAAAAATGACACCCCAAAATATATTCTGCTACTCCTCCTGAGTATGGCGATACCACATATGTGAGACTTTTACACAGCCTGGCTACATACAGAGGCGCAACATTGAAGTAGCACATTCAGGCGTTCTAGGAGCATAAATTACACATCTAATCTCTCAACCACCTATTACACTTTTGAAGGCCCTGGAGCACCAGGACAATGGAAACGCCCACAAAGTGACCCCATTTAGGAAAGCAAACACCCCAGCATATAATCTATGAGGCATAATGAGTCTTTTGAATGGTTCATTTTTTTCCAGAAGTTTTTGGAATATGTGGAAAAGTGTGGAGTGGAGAGAGCTTACCATAGCGGAATTTAAAATTTTCTTAGGCCTAACTTTTACAATGGGTCTCACAAAAAAACTCTTCTCTTCAATAATGCCAAGATCAAGAAACCTTATGATTTTGCGCTTCCTTCACTACAATGACAACACCCAGTGCCCTCCCCGAAATGACCCAGCCTTTGACAAATTATTCAAATTTCGGCCGCTCCTGAATTATTCTCTGAAAAATTTCCCCAGCTATATACCCCCGACCAGAATATTTCTGTTGATGAGTCCCTTGTAAAATTTACAGGCAGGCTTGGCATCAAACAGTTTATCCCCAGCAAAAGGGCCTGATATGGGGTTAAAATGTATAAACTTTGCAACCGAGCCACGGGGTACATCTACGCCTTCCAGGTGTACGAAGAGAAGGATACCCAACTGCATCCCCTTGAATGTCCAGAATATATTGGAACCAGCAGCAAAGTTGTCTGGGAGCTCGTTTATCCACTCTTTGGAAAGGGATACCACCTTTATGAGGATCATTTTTATACTAGCTTGCCCCTCTTCAGCAATCTTCACCAGAGGGACACCCCAGCATGTGGTACCGTAAGAACCAATAGAAAAGGCTTCCCGCAAAAACTGGTCAATAAAAGGCTACACCGAGGGGATACGGTGGCTTTGCGGAACCAGGAGCTATTGGCTGTCAAGTGGAGGGACACACGAAACGTCCACATGCTCACGACAATCCATAATGACACCTACGTGGAAGTCCCAAGAAGAAACGGCCCAGTCCAGAAACCTGCTTGTATTTATGATTACAATTTGTTTATGGGGGGAGTGGACTTCAACGATCAGATGATTGAACCCTACCTCCCCACGAGAAAATCCCGTCATTGGTATAAAAAAGTGTGCATTTATTTTTTCAGTTTGGCCATGTATAACACTTATGTTATTTACCAAAAATCTACTGAGACCCCCGTATCCTATCTGCAATACCAGGAACAAGTAATCTCCTCCCTTTTGTACCCTTAAAGCCCACCAGAAAATATTCGCTCTGATTCCGTGAGCAGACTCTGCGAACGCCACTTTCCTGACAAAATACCCCCCGTGAAACAGGCCACAGACGTCAGAAGAAATGTCGGGTGTGCTCCAGAAGAGGAATTAGAAGAGACACCACGCATTATTGTCCCGATTGTCCATCCCAACCAGGCCTCTGTATAGGTGAATGTTTCCGCCGTTACCATACTTCTCTACATTATTAGGGAAGTATGGTAAACGTAATTCTCATTTCCTGTAATTTTCCTCCACACCCCTTATGCCACTGCACTGAACCTGACTTACCTCAGCCTTGTCGGGAAATGACTCTGGCCTGTTATACGACCAAGCTTCTGCCTAACACTAAAACAGTACCTACCTCTGCCTTCTCCGGAACTGACCCTGGCCTGTTATACGACCAAGCTTATGCCTAACGATAAACATACCTCTGCCTTCTCCGGAACTGACCCTGGCCTGTTATACGACCAAGCTTATGCCTAATGCTGAATTGTACCTACCTCTGCCTGCTCTGGAAATGACCCTGGACTGTTTGACCACGTTTTTTGCCTGCCTCTTGGACTGATTATTTACCCTGCTATGCTAGTGGGAACACAGGGGTCTCACATATGTGAGGGGCTCCAGAAATGTTTTTATGGATGAAGAAAACTAATTTTTTAGTTTTCTCATTCCCAGATTTAGATTCTGGAGACTCGGAGGCTTCAAAGAGATTTGGGTGGGAGAAGCCTCTACCCCTGTCCCCATTCTTTCCTGGCCTGCTACTTGGACCATGTTCCTGCTTACTACCAGGACCAATATTTTGGCACTGCTGGCAATGTCTCTACTTGCACTGACCCTGGACTGTATAAGGACATTATCCCTGCCTGTACTATGGACAATATTCTTGCCTGCTGCCTGGACTATTCCATTCACTGTGGCTGACCACGTCCCTGCCTGCTGCCTGGATCAGGGCTCTCCTCCTGTGGACAACTGCACTACTAAAAGCACAGGAAATCTTTTGTTTACCCTTTGCCCAGCAGAATGTATTTTAGGGTGTAATTGTTGGTATGTTCATGCTATGTGTTAGAAATATGAAGGGTCTTCAAAAATGTGATAGATTGTAAGGAAATTAGATGTGTAATTTATGCTCCTAGAACGCCTGAATGTGCTACTTCAATGTTGGGCCTCTGTATGTGGCCAGGCTGTGTAAAAGTCTCACACATGTGGTATTGCCATACTCAGGAGGAGTAGCACAATATATTTTGGGGTGTCATTTTTGTTATGTACATGCTACGTGTTGGAAATATCTTAGAAATGGACAACTTTGTGTAAAAAAATATACATTTTCATTTTTTTCCACATTTTCCAAAAACTTCTGGAAAAAAATGATCCATTCAAAAGACTCATTATGCCTCATAGATTATACGTTGGGATGTTTGCTTTCCAAAATGGGGTCACTTTGTGGGCATTTCCATTGTCCTGGTGCTCCAGGGCCTTCAAAGGTGTAATAGGTGGTTGAGAGATTAGATGTGTAATTTATGCTCCTAGAACGCCTGAATGTGCTACTTCAATGTTGCGCCTCTGTATGTGGCCAGGTTGTGTAAAAGTCTCACACATGTGATATTGCCATACTCGGGAGGAGTAGCAGAATATATTCTGGGGTGTCATTTTTGCTATGTACATGCTATGTGTTGGAAATATCTTAGAAATGGACAACTTTGTGTAAAAAAATAATGCGTTTTCATTTTTTTTCCACATTTTCCAAAAACTTCTGGAAAAAATGAACCTTTCAAAAGACTCATTATGCCTCATAGATTATACGTTGGGGTGTTTACTTTCCAAAATGGGGTCACTTTGTGGGCATTTCCATTGTCCTGGTGCTCCAGGGCCTTCAAAAGTATAATAGGTGGTTGAGAGATTAGATGTGTAATTTATGCTCCTAGAACGCCTGAATGTGCTACTTCAATGTTGCGCCTCTGTATGTGGCCAGGTTGTGTAAAAGTCTCACACATGTGGTATCCCCATACTCCCCATAGGAGTAGTAGAATATATTTTGGGGTGTCATTTGTGTAATGTACATGCCATGTGAGAGAAATAACCTGTTATGATGACAATTTGGTGTGAAAAAAAATATAAAAAAAAAAAAATCTTCATTTTGCAAGAATTGTGGGAAAAAATAACAACTTCAAAAAACTCACCATGCCTCTTACTAAATACCTTGGAATGTCTACTTTCCAAAAAGCGGTCATTTTGTGGGTATTTGTACTTTCCTGGCTTGTTAGGGTCTCAAGAAATGAGATAGGCCTCAGTACATCAGGTGTGATCAGATGTGATCAATTTTCAGTGATTGGCACCATAGCTTGTAGACTCTATAACTTTCACACAGACTAAATAGTATCCACTAATTTGGGTTATTTTTTACCAAAGATATGTAGCAGTATAAATTTTGGCCCAAATTTATGAAGAAAAATTACTTATTTGCAAAATTTTATAATACAAATGAAGAAAAATTCATTTTTTTACAAAATTTTCGGTCATTTTTCATTTATAGCACAGAAAATAAAAAACCCAGAGGTGATCAAATACCACCAAAAGAAAGCTCTATTTGTGTGAAAAAAAGGACGAAAATTTCATATGGGTACAGTGTTGCATGACTGAGTAATTGTCATTCAAAATGTGAGAGCACCGAAAGCTGAAAATTGGTCTGGTTAGGAAGGGGGTTTAAGTGCCCAGTTGTCAAGTGGTTAAATAAAGGAGTTGTCAAAAACTGTCTGTTGTAATTTTTAACATTTTTGACAGTTTTTTAGTGAAATGGTAGGGGTACTTGTACCCCCTTACCATTTCACACAGGGGGGGGCTGGGATCTGGGGGTCCCCTTGTTAAAGGGGGCTTCCAGATTCCAATAAGCCCCCCGCCCGCAGACCCCCACAACCACCGGCCAGGGTTGTGGGGATGAGGCCCTTGTCCTTATCAACATGGGGACAAGGAGTTTTGGGGGCTACCCCAAAGCACCCTCCCAATGTTGAGGGCATGTGGCCTGGTACGGTTCAGGAGGGGGGGCGCTCTCTCGTCCCCCCCTCTTTTCCTGCGGCCTGCCAGGTTGCGTGCTCGGATAAGGGTCTGGTATGGATTTTTTGGGGGACCCCACGCCGTTTTTTGTTTTTTTTGGCGCGGGGTTCCCCTAAAATCCATACCAGACCTGAAGGGCCTGGTATTGAATTTAGGGGGACCCCCACATCATTTTTTTTTTAAATTTTGGTTCGGAGTTCCCCTGTGGGGAATTCCCATGCCGTTTTTATCAATTAACTTCTATGTGTATTGTCAGACCGGCAATGCAATAGCCGCGAGTAGTTTTAAATGGCTTTTTTCCTTTCAAATGTCATTTTGCTGTCAGACTGTTCTAAACACGGTAAACATGCGCCCCTTTACAGGCATACTATAGACACCCCCCTGCTATGAAATGTAAAGGGATATTACAATTTTATTGTTTGACTTTAAGCATTATTAAAATAACTGCTCCTGAAAAAACTGCAGTTTTTAAAACTTTTTTTTGCATTGATCCATGTCCCCTGGGGCAGGACCCAGGTCCCCAAACACTTTTTATGACAATAACTTGCATATAAGCCTTTAAAATTAGCACTTTTGATTATTCATGTTCGTGTCCCATAGACTTTAACGGTGTTCGCGTGTTCGAACAAACTTTTTTCCTGTTCGCATGTTCTGGTGCGAACCGAACAGGGGGGTGTTTGGCTCATCCCTACTCCAGAGGTGGTTCTGGCCAGCTCAGTAGATTGCTTTAAAAAAGGCCTGGATTATTTTCTAAATGTACATAATATAACTCGGTACTGACATTTATAGGTAAAGTTGATCCAGGGAAAATCCGATTGCCTCTTGGGGGATCCGGAAGGGATTATTTCCCCTGCTGGAGCAAATTGGATCATGCTTTGCTGGAGTTTTTTCGCCTTCCTTTGGATCAATTGTTGTATAGGATTGTGTATATAGGATTGTTTATTTTTTTTGTTATTGGTTGAACTAGATGGACTTGTGTCTTTTTTCAACCTGACTAACTATGTAACTATGTAAATGTGTACCTTGCCTTAACCATTACCAACTTCCTCCACCAAAGTTCAAATTTAGCACATGTCAAGATTGCAATTTTATTGAAGCAGCATATATTTTTATGGTTAAGACAGATTTCAGCATTTCAGTAAAAAAAAAAAAAAATAAAAATCACAAGCTGCTGCTTCTTATATTTGAAAAGCTCAATTTAGAATTAAAAATGCATGTTTCTTTATGTCATTTTATAAAATGGTGATGCTCCTCTTATAACTGTATGTTTCATATAAGGAAAGCTCAGTTTAAGAACAACTGAAAGTAGATCTAGGATGACACGACTATATTAAGGTCAGTGATAAATCTATCACACAGAAACATATAAAACAGAGAGAGATACAAGAAGAAAATGACACTCTCACATACTATAGAGATGTCACTGATCCATGTGCAGCATCACAACACAGAATCCTGTAGACATTATGGGATTTTCTCTTTTATAGAGGTTTTCCTTCTGATTTTTGTTCTAAAGATCCAAACTCTGGCTGTTTTAACTGTATATAAAGTTCAAATCTTGTGGGCTTTTCTGTGGATGTCGTTTTGCATATATAATACTCAGAGCTCATCATCGGTCTGTAATCTCAGGATAAAGGACATAGATGAAGAATTTGGATTTTACCAAGAGGGTGACTTCATCATCGGAGGAGTGTTCACTATACGTGCCGGTACATCAAATATACAAATAACAAATTCCTACATGAAACAATTCTACTCTGAAGAGTAAGTAATGTTTTGAACTATTATACTATGTTATCATTTTCCAATGCTTTGCAGGAGCAGTTTAAGAAATGGTAGGCAACATTATCAGTGATTACAAATGACAATTTATTTTTTTAGCTGCTGCTTGGGGATACCTTTGTCTACTACAGGGATTGTATGTCTGTTCATTGCTTAAAGTATAACTCCACTTTTGTTGAAAACATTTTGGGTGGCCAATGTACATAATTTAACAAACTTTGTTGCAGATTCCTACCTGTTTCTGTTCTTAAGAAAAAGTTGTAAGTTTGATTGTGCCATTGTGCAATGTGAATCTGAATGGGAGTGACTTTTTCATTATTAATCAACTGATTCATTTGCAATGTTCTAATAATAAATGGTGCAGTGTCTGTCAGAATCCCTTTAGAAGTGAATAAAACCTTTGTGAATATCTCACCAAAAATTACATTTTTTTTTGCAGAGTATGCATACAATCTGACTTGTGTTTTAGTGTAGGCTTCTGGGAAAATCAGTGAGCCAATGAGTGAGCAGGAGCAGGAAATTAAATTTCTTGGTATGTACAGCAGACCAACTCTGTACAGAACATCCTTAGATTGCATTTTACAGAAAAATACAGTGCTGTTGTTGTAAAAGGAAAGGGAATTTTAACATTAAATTACATTATGGCTTGTGTACCAAGTGTATATGATATATATATATATATATATATATATATATATATATATATATATATATATATATATATATATATATTTTTTTTACCCTTTAAAAGCACTGATAACTTTATGATCTGAATGACATGACAATCAGTTCAAATTAAAAATATAACATCTGATCTGGCTGACTGAAGTGGAAATTGTACAATTGTAATACTGTATGCTTAGAAAAAGAAATGGCCACACAGCTCTTACTCGGCAAACCCTTCAGATTTGGGACCACCTGACTTTAACTGGTAAACTATCTAAACCTCAGGGCCCAATGACCCTTCTCTTTGGAACTCCGGCCTTCCCCCCGGCAATACACAGAAACAGACTTGGACCATGGAATAGGGATAGTCATAGACGCTTAGCGCAGGTTTTACGAGCTGACCCATCTCTGAGAACAGACAGACATACCCCCCCAGACGAACAGTGGGCCCCCAACAATGTGGATACAGAGGGGTCAAATAATGTCATATGTACGTACTTTATCCTCCATCTCTGAGATCTCTGAGATCTTAGCTGACCCATCAGACTTTGACGAGCTACTTTTACAATCAGATGCGCCTGCCCACGTAGTATCATTGTTATATTCCATACTACTAAACATCTCTGCCCCAGACCTACCAACATACACGCAGAAATGGGAAATAGATCTACAACACTCCATCTCCCTTACTGATTGGCAAAAAAGTTTTATCCTGACGCATAGGATTTCCTTAGCGACTAAGTCCCAAGAAAAAGGATTTAAGCTACTAACGAGGTGGTACAGATGCCCAGCGACTATCCAACGGTTTAATCCATCCTTGTCAGATACCTGCTGGCGGTGCATGTCCTCTAGAGGGACAATGCTCCACATTTGGTGGGAATGTCCCCCAATCAGGAAACTTTGGCAAAAGGTCTTTGATCTATACAGCAGGCTGATGGCGACCTCAATTAAACCTACTCCAGAGATAGCCCTACTATCTCTGCTCCCAGGCCCCCTCAAAACGATTAAAAAAGATATATTGCGCCATTTTTTAGCCGCAGTCAGGACAGTGATTCCCCGCCACTGGAGAACAACAGAGGTACCCTCTTTGGGTGACTGGGCTGTGGAGATGGATCAGATTAGAGATCTGGAGCGTCTGTTGGCGCAGGAAATGGGGAAGGAGGAACAATTTTCCATCACCTGGACCGCGTGGGCAATGTTTCATTATTCCGACAACTTTTCTTTATGGGTCAGGGATGCCCCACTACCATCTACTGGCTAGCCATGCTGGGGTGCTCCCCACTTTCTTCATCATTCTTTACCTTTTTTCACAGTGTTTTTCTCGTCCCTCTCTTCACCTATTCCTCTCTCTGTTTTGAACTAGTTTTCTCAGCATATGAACAAAGGCCATATACCCAGATTAGGTTAACGACATCAATACTTTGTATAAGTGAGTAAAAAAGATCCCGAAAGCTTATCATGTAGGGGGAGATCCCTCCAATAATACCAATACGCAAAACCATATGAGTAAATATATGTTGGATCCCACACATACAACATACTTCCCATATGTCTAAAGACCTTTGTTATGTGATATTTTGTTGTTTAACCAGAGACTTTATGTCAAACTATATACAGCTGTTCATATATGATATAGTTTTATAACATTGTTTTCCTTTTTTTGCACAATACATGTAATCACGTGTTGTAAGAGTACAATGTAGCAAACTTTTTCTCTCTGTTATATTTCCTTTTGTATTATGTTTTTCTTTTTTTACTGAAATAAACTAAGATTGACAAGAAATGGCCACACAAAGAAAAAAAAAATAAAACGTAACTAGGGGCAAAAATTGTCAAAAACTTTAACACACACACTTGATTTTCTGAGTCTTCCTTGTAAGATTTTTTTTTTTTTACTTGATCCTCAGCTCAGCCAAAACCAGGATGCTGGAATGAGACCAGCAGCTGCCAAGGAACAGGAGCGTTACACACTCCTTACAAAAAGTTTGTCACATGAATTATATGAATGGCAGAATCAACAGGTAATTAAATAAAGCAGCAATTTGCTGCTTTAACACTTTTCACCGATTTCATCATGTATGCCATCATTGATTTTCCCATCATTACACTTCAAATATTACTTTTGTCTGTGGCCAGATCTCCTCCCTAGTATGTCTCAGCTGTACGTTGTCCATCCCAGATGGCCAATTCAGAAAAAAAAGAGTAAATAGGACTGAAAAGAAACTAAGATGGTTAAAATAATGTCACAATTTATTATACAATACATACGTTAAAAAAATATTGCTGCCATTCCCCTTGACGCTCGTAAGCTTTAACAATGACTGCTGGATCTTGGGTATTATAGAAGCTTCTGCAGTCAAAAACTGAGCTTTTAAAGTGACCCTGCCCTGTAGTGATGTGCAAGCCGGCTGGGCGAGACATAGCGACCGGCAGGGGAGCAAAAATTCTACCAACATATCCAGAAGCAGAAAAGTGAAGATGAGTTGGCTTTTTAATACATGAACTACAGAAAAAAGTAAGTATATAAACATTTATTTTTCAGGTGACCTCTTGGCTAAAAGTGACCTTTTGGTGACACCTTAAAAAGTGTTTTTAAACACTGTTTAGAAATGTCATATAGAAATACAAGGTAACGTTATTGTTGCTTTGTATTTACTCTGCTTAAATCTTCCAAGGATCAAAGGGGTGACCTTTGATCTGCACATGAGGTCAGTTAAGGCAACCTTACAAGATAAAAAAAAAATGTATTTACCACCTCAGCCCCAGAAGGTTTTACCCCCTTCCAGACCAGAGCACTTTTTACAATTTGGCACTGCGTTGATTTAACTGGTAATTGTGCAGTCATGCAATGCTGTATCCAAACTAAATTTGCGTCCTTTTTTTCCCACAAATAGAGCTTTCTTTTGGTGCTATTTGATCACCTTTTGCAGTTGCGCTATACACAAAAAAGAGCGACAATTTAAAAAAAAAAAAAAAACAAAGAAAACAATATTTTTTACTTTTTGCTATAATAATATCCCAAAAATGTTTTTAAAAAAAACAATTTCTTCATCAGTTTAGGCCAATATATATTCTTCTACATATTTTTGGTAAAAAAAAAAAAAAAAAAATCACAATAAGTGTATATTGATTGATTTGCGCAAAAGTTATAGCGTCTACAAATTATGGGAAAGATTTATGGCATTTTCATGGCATTTTTATTATTATTATTTTTTTACTTGTAATGGTGGTGATCTGCGTTTTTTAGAGGTATTGCGACATTGCGGAGGAAAGATCGGACACTTTTGACACATTTTTTCAGGACCATTGACTATTATACAGCGATCAGTGCTATAAAAATGCACTGATTACTGTGTAAATGACACTGTTAGGGAAGGGGTTAATACTAGGGGGCGATCAAGGGGTTAAATGTGTGTTCCCTCAGTGTGTTCTAACTGTATGGGGATAGGACTAAGTAGGAGAGGAGACATTTTGCTGTTCCTACTTACTAGGAACAAACGACATGTTTCCTCTCCTCTGACAGCACAGGGATTTGTGTGTTTACACTCATAAATCCCCATTGTGCCGCTCGTGCACGTGATCGCGCATGGCCGGTGGCGATCACGACTGCAGGACACACGCATCATGTTCACCGCCATGCAGCGGGCACGCGCGCACCCTCTGGCGGCTTTTAAAGGAACCCCGTAAATACAGTGTCTCACAAAAGTGAGTACACCCCTCACATTTTTGTAAATATTTTATTATATCTTTTCATGTGACAACACTGAAGAAATTACACTTTGCTACAATGTAAAGTAGTGAGGGTACAGCTTGTATAACAGTGTCCCCTCAAAATAACTCAACACACAGCCATTAATGTCTAAACCGCTGGTAACAAAAGTGAGTATACCCCAAAGTGAAAATGTCCAAATTGGGCCCAATTAGCCATTTTTCCTCCTCGGTGTCATGTGATTCATTAGTGTTATAAGGTCTCAGGTGTGAATGGGGAGAAGGTGTGTTAGATTTGGTGTTATCGCTCTCACTCTCTCATACTGGTCACTGGAAGTTCAACATGGCACCTCATGACAAAAAGCTCTCTGAGTATCTGAAAAAAAGAATTGTTGCTTTACATAAAAAAGGCCTAGGCCAGTAATGGTGAACCTTGGCACCCCAGATGTTTTGGAACTACATTTCCCATGATGCTCTGCACTGCACTACACTGCAGAGTGCATGAGCATCATGGGAATTGTAGTTCCAAAACATCTGGGGTGTAAAATCACTGGCCTAGGCTATAAGAAGATTGGCAAGACCTGGAAACTGAGCTGTAGCCCAATGGCCAAGACCATACAGCGGTTTACCAGGACAGGTTTCACTCAGAACAGGCCTCACCATGGTTGACCAAAGAAGTTGAATGCACATGCTTAGCGTCATATTCAGAGGTTGTCTTTGGGAAATAGATGTATGAGTGCTGCCAGCATTGCTACAGAGGTTAAAGGGGTGTGGGGTCAGCCTGTCGGTGCTCAGACCATACGCCACACACTGCATTAATTGGTCTGCATGACTGTTGTCCCAGAAGGAAGCCTCTTCTAAAGATGATGAACAAGAAAGCCCGCAAACAGTTTGCTTAGGACAAGGAGACTAAGGACATGGATTACTGGAACCATGCCCTGTGGTCTGATGAAACCAAGATAAACGTATTTGGTTCAGATGGTATCAAGCGTGTGTGGTGGCAACCAGGTGAGGAGTGCAAAGACAAGTATGTCTTGCCTACAGTCAAGCATGGTGGTGGGAGTGTCATGGTCTGGGACTGCATGAGTGCTGCCGGCACTGGGGAGCTACAGTTTGAGGGAAATAATGAATGACAACATGTACTGTGACATACTGAAGCAGAACATCATCCCCTCCCTTCAGAGACCGGGCCACAGGGCAGTATTCCAACATAATAACGACCCCAAACACACCCCTACCTTGCTAAAGCCCTGTGGGACATTCTCAAACAGAAGGTGGAGGAGCGCAAGGTCTCTAACATCCACCAGATCTGTGATGTCATCATGGAAGAGGACTCCAGTGCCAACCTGTAAAGCTCTGGTGAACTCCATGCAAAAGAGGGTTAAGGCAGTGCTGGAAGATAATGATGGCAACACAAAATATTGACATTTTGGGCCCAATTTGGACATTTTCACTTAGGGGTATACTCACTTTTGTTGCCAGCGATTTAAACATTAATGGCTAGACCTTTTTTTGGTGGTATTTAATCACCACTGGGTTTTTTATTTTTTGCTATATAAGCAGAAAAAAATGTAAATGTTGGAAAAAAAATATTTTTCTTAGTTTTCATTTCTTTGGTAAAACATATAACACAAATTGTTGTATATTATTGCGTCTGTGTGAAAGTTATATAGTCTACAAACTATGGTATATATTTGAAAATTTCCTATTTGGAAAGTAGACAGTCCTAGGTATTTAGTAAGAGGCATGGTGAGTTTTTGGAAGTTGAAAATTATTGTCATAATTTTTTGGAAAATTAAGATTATTAATATTTTTTTTCACTAAGTTGTAATTTTAACAATATATGTCTTACATGCAACATAGGCATTGTAAGAGAAGCATAAAAACAAACAAAGGCGCCTCTAAGTGCAGAAGATAAACAATTTTAATACCCCAACTGGGTTAAAAACACTTACAAAATAGAAGTAAAAAACAAGCACATCGTGGGTAAGGCTGCATTGGAAGGGGTCACGATCAGAAGAAGCCTTCAGGAGGATGGATGTAGTCATTGTCAGCAGCGGTGTAAGACACAGGGAACAGCTGTGAAGCCGGCATCGTCAGCGTGTGAGGGCTGCAAACCCGGAAGTGATGTCATCCGCTGGGTGGCTCTGTGACCAGCCTGAACCGCAAACGAAAGGCCAGAGAGGGGATGTGATGTCATCAGTGAGGGACGCGTTTCAGAACCGTCATTCGTTCCTTTCTCAACCTCGGATTGCACTGATGGCTGGGGAGGATATATACAAGCACACTGGCAGTGGATTGGCCGGGGGGCGGGGACAACTAGATTAAATAAGCACACTGGCAGTGGATTGGCCGGGGGGCGGGGACAACAAGGTTAAATAACAATAGGTCTAGTAAATACATGTGAATATAGACACACACCTGCAATAACATGCTGAAAAACGAAAGAACAACAATAGAAGAAAATAAAATCAAGGATGGTGATGTTAAAGATTAAAAACGATCTGTATAACAATCCAGGTGCCCAATGTGTGGGTCTGACAGATCGTAGGAAATGTTGCACATAATAAATTGTCCGCAAATGGGTAACAAGAAAAGAGGAGGGGGGGGGAGAAAAGGAAAAAAGGGGGACCATGCATAACATTAGTCACATTAAAATAAACATGTATAAAAATATATATAAATACCATAGATTCGAATGAAGGAAAGTATGTGAAAATAAAAAATCTATGTAAAAAAAATATATATAAAAAAAATATATATATATATAAATTGGTGATAGTAAACCATCTTATTATTATTATTAAAAGTGGGGGGGGGGGGGGGAGATTGGATAAGTGTGGTAAAAAGATGTAATATCAAGGTATGGCATTAACTTCGGTAAAAAATGTATTGTCAAAGTATGGCACTAACTTCGAAGTCCTCATTTAACCCTCCAGGGGCTAAAACATTTAATAAAAATATCCAATACATTTCTCTATGGCATAGTCGTCGGTAGCGTTCAGCTGGGGGGAGATCTTTTGACATTGCCTCAATAACCCATACTCTGAGGCCGCTGGTGGACTTATCATGGACGTGTAGATAATGTTTGGGGACACTGTGATTATCTAGTCCGCCTTTAATAAAGCGACGGTGTTCACCAAACCGTTTCCGTAGTGGCCGGATGGTGCGCCCTACATAAAATAAACCACAGGGACAAGTAAGGCAATATATGACATGGTCAGAAGAACATGTGTGGAAGCCCTTTATTGGATATGTTTTGCCTTTGACGTGAAAATCTTTCTGGCCATGTGTCACAAACCGACAGGTCTTGCAGAGGGGTTTGCGGCACTGATACATCCCAGAAATAGCCAGAAAGGTGGGCATATGGTGACCAGGAGGTGGAGGTCTAGCCCTGAGTTTGCTGGTTGCTACCTTGCTGCCACTGCCAGTGTGCTTATTTAATCTAGTTATCCCCGCCCCCCGGCCAATCCACTGCCAGTGTGCTTGTATATATCCTCCCCAGCCATCAGTGCAATCCGAGGTTGAGAAAGGAACGAATGACGGTTCTGAAACGCGTCCCTCACTGATGACATCACATCCCCTCTCTGGCCTTTCGTTTGCGGTTCAGGCTGGTCACAGAGCCACCCAGCGGATGACATCACTTCCGGGTTCGCAGCCCTCACACGCTGACGACGCCGGCTTCACAGCTGTTCCCTGTGTCTTACACCGCTGCTGACAGTGACTACATCCATCCTCCTGAAGGCTTCTTCTGATCGTGACCCCTTCCAATGCAGCCTTACCCACGATGTGCCTGTTTTTTACTTCTATTTTGTAAGTGTTTTTAACCCAGTTGGGGTATTAAAATTGTTTATCTTCTGCACTTAGAGGCGCCTTTGTTTGTTTTTATGTCATTTTAGACCCTGCTTCAAGTCTTTTAAAGTTGCAGCCCTTTTTGCTGAAGATCACCATCCCTTCATCCCTTCCTACCTACATTTCTCCCGTTCATTTTTGGACTGCCGATCCTTAATAGAGACATCATTTGGACTACGCTAGTCCTGTGCGCCCTATACCACCTTTTATTTCCATTGTAAGAGAAGCTCAGTATGTATTGGAACTAGAAAGCTATTACATGCACATGCGCATGTGCATGCTCATAATTCTGAGCAAAGGCTCACTGCAGAATGGCATTAGCTCCCTTGAGCACATGACACCCATGCCCATTCCTGGTACTGGCACCAAATGGTATATTTCAATGTTTCTCAACTCCAGTCCTCATGTACCCCAACAGGTCATGTTTTCGGGCTCTCCATTATTTTGCACAGGTGACTTGATCAGTCTCACTGTTTTAGCATTTGCCACAGCTGTTTCATCAGAGTAGAATCCTGAAAACATGACTTGTTGGGGTTACTTGAGGACTGGAGTTTAGAAACATTGGTCTATTTAAGCTGGACTATGGCATGAACAGATTGTTGAGTGGTCTTCAGTTCCTGTTTAACCTGCATCTTGACCTGCTATTTCTGCCTACCCATGCACGGCCAGTGTCTGAATTCTGCCTGCCTGCTGTGACTTTGGCTTGTACTCTGACTCTGTTCCTGTCTTGTGCTCCTGTACCTCACTGCCCAACTGTGTACTGACTAGGGATGAGCCGAACACCCCCCCCGGTTCGGTTCGCACCAGAACCTGCGAACGGACCGAAAATTCACACGAACGTTAGAACCCCATTGACGTCTATGGGACTCGAACATTCAAAATCAAAAGTGCTAATTTTAAAGCCTAATTTGCATGGTATTGTCCTAAAAAGGGTTTGGGGACCTGGGTCCTACCCCAGGGGACATGTATCAATGCAAAAAAAACTTTTAAAAACGGACGTTTTTTCGGGAGCAGTGATTTTAATGATGCTTAAAGTTAACAAAAAAGTGAAATATTGCTTTAAATATCGTACCTGGGGGGTGTCTATAGTATGCCTCTAAAGTAGCGCGTGTTTCCCATGCTTAGAACAGTCCCTGTACAAAATGTCATTTTTAAAGGAAAAAAGTCATTTACTGCTTGCGGCTTTAATGTAATGTCGGGTCCTGGCAATATGGATAAAAATCAGTGAGACAAACGGCATGGGTACCCCCCAGTCCATTACCAGGCCCTTTGGGTTTTGTATGGATATTAAGGGGAACCCCGCACCCAAATTAAAAAAAGGAAAAGTGTGGGGCCACCAGGCCCTATATACTCTGAACAGCAGTATACAGGCGGTGCAAACAAGATAGGGACTGTAGGTTTGTTGTTAAGTAGAATCTGTTTGTAATTTTGAACAGGTACATTTTTAACGTGTTTAACTCCAGCCAAAAAATCTTTTTTACGTTTTTTGGAAAACATAGGAAATGGTTATCACCCCTGTGACATTTGTTTTGCTGTCTGTGCTCCTCTTCAGAAGATTTCACCTCACTTTTTGTCTCAATGACAAACGTTTTTTAAAAATTTGGGTTTTTTTGTGAAACAAGGATTGGTAAAACCATCAGTGGAAAGGAGAAATGTTTTTCCCATATTAACTCTTACAGGAGAGAATTTCCCTTCCTATGGGGTAGATTTCATCTCACATCCTGTTGTCTCCTTCCGTTTGCAAGTAGGAGTCGTTTGTAAGTTGGATGTTTGAAACTAGGGGCCTGCCCTATATACTCAGCAGAAATTTGGGCCTTAGGTGTTGTTGTGGCCACAACACTGTAAGCCCTCACAGGGCCCTGCTGTGAAATATTAGATCAAGAATTGTAACTACATGCCCCTGTTGAACAGGGGCAGAAAAATTGGGCCTTTGGTGGTGGTGGTGCTAGTGCCACAACACTGTAAGTCCTCACTCGCTCTTGGTGGGCACAGAAACGGGTCCTGCTGTGAAATATTAGATCAAGAATTGTAATTACATGCCCCTGTTGAACAGGGGTTGAAAAATTGGGCCTTGGGCACTGGTGCTGGTGCCACAACACTGCAACCCCTCACAGATACTCTAGTTGGAACGCAGAAACGAGCCCTGCTGCAAAGTATTGCATCAAAAATTGTAATTACACGCCCCTGTTAAACAGGGACTGAAAAATTGGGCCTTAGGCACTGGTGGTGGCGCCCAGAACCAAAAATGTTCTTACAAGCTATCAGCGTGATCATTGAGGAGGAAGAGGATAATTACCCAGGATAGTCACTCAGCATCAGCATAGGCAGTCTTTGAAGGGATCTGAGATTTCAAAAAAAATTATTCGGTTACATCAGCATCAGGTGCTTGGTAACTGGTGGTGATCCAAGATTGATTCATTTTTATGATAGGTCAGTCGATCGACCGAGTCGGTGGACAGACGCACCCTGTGATCAGTTACAAAGCCTCCAACAGCACTGAATGTGCGTTCCGAAAGAACAGGACAGGCCAGTAGCTCAATTGCATACTGTGCAAGCTCTGACCAGTGATCCATCCTCATGACCCAGTAACCCAGAGGATTTTAGGTGGGAAAGGTGTCCAAGTCAGATCTTGCCCCTAGGTATTCCTGCGCCATGTAAAACAGATGCTGACGGGGGGGGCGTGGCCAGCAGCCGAGGAGAATGGCCGCAGTGTGAGAGAGCTCCATCATCCACGGACATACCGGAGCACATAGCACAACTCCTGAGCCTCAGAGAGCGGCGATTCTTACCTACAACAGGTTGGGCACATCCTGGGAACATGTCCAGGAAAAGAAAGGAGACCGGGGAAGCTCAGCAGAATGACAGACTTCTACACGCTTCCCCGCAGCACACAGGTCCAAGATGGCGCCGGTAAGCATAACGGCGGAGAGCGTGACAGGCTCTCTGGTCACAGCAGCAACACACAGCGCTCCATGTCTCACCCACACAAGGGTCACAAGGGAAACTATACTCATTCCCAGTCATCTTCCTCCTCATCCAGCCCTGTCAAGGCGAAACAACAACACATGCAAGGAGGAATTATGACAGAGGAGGAAATAGACACTTCTCTTAATGACACCAGGGAGCTCCAGGACTCCATCTTGGAATTCCCTACTAAAAATCAACCAGTAATTGACACGACATTGAAGGACATGTTGGTGTCCCTCCGTAGCACTTTACATGCGGATATATTAACCCTTACAAGTCATTTCAAGACAGAAATTAAAGCTGTCAATAACAGGGTTACCCATATAGAACATAAGATGGGAGAATTTGCTGGTGCCATCAATGAAGTGATTGACGCCCACAATGAAAAGGAAGACGAACTACATCAATTAAAGACCAAAATGGCCGATCTCGAAGATCGTTCGAGAAGAAATAACATTAAAATCTGGGAGATACCTGAGTCGGTGAAACCACCAGAATTAAACGCCTACTTTCAAAATATCCTCCAAGAAATACTTCCCGAAGCTTCGTTAATAGACCTATCTATTGATAGGATTCATAGACTGCCAAAACCTAAGCATTTACCTAAACATTTGCCAAAGATACGATTACACGGATTAACTTTTACCAAACTAAAGAGAAATTTTTTCAGTGCATGAGAAATCCTGACAATGCATTGCCCTGCATCCAAGGCCTTTCCTTCTATCCTGATCTGTCGGCATACACAATGCAAAGAAGGAAGAATATGGCCACCATTACCAAACCACTGAGGAACCACCACATTGCCTACTGATGGGCCTATCCAACAAAACTACTAATAACAAAGGATGGTAAAACGTTCCCTATCCAGTCAGTGGAAGATGGTATATGGCTACTGAAAGAATGGGACATTCTAGACAAAACAGAGGATCCACCCTCCATTTCTTCCTCACCCCGACCGCATTCACCCACCTGGCCACAAGATACAATTGATTGAGATTGATTAGTTTCCTTTTTTCTCTGCTTTCCATTGGAGATTTCTCGTTTTTTTTTGTATTAATCTCTGATGTAATATTTTGACTGCTTCACAACATCTGGACTCTGGCTCACTATTAGAGTAATATCTCTACACAATGTCTTACTTCAGTCTATATACCAACAAGGACTGAAGATCCAAGGAACACTTTAACACCTACCCTTTGCAAAAGACAACATGGGGTTTAAAATCTCTTCATTCAATGTTCGCGGACTGAACAGCCCACAGAAAAGATCAATGCTATGGAAAGAAACTCGTCTCCTACAAAGTGACATCCTATGTCTACAAGAGACTCATTTTCCTGCATCAAAACCTCCAAAATTTTCTCATCAAAACTCTCCAACAATTATTTGCTCCAATGCCCCAAAAAAGAGGGGGGGGGGCTATTCTCATCAAAGATACTATTTCCTTTCAACATATCTACACAGAAGCAGATGAACTGGGTAGATATATTATACTGGTTGGTGAGGTAAACAACACAGTATATACTATAGTGAATGTCTATTTACCTAATGTGAAAAAAATCTCTTTTCTAAACAAAGTTTGGAAACAAGTACGTGCAGTACGAAAGTGGTACACCATAATTTGTGGTGATTTCAATGCTGATTTCAATACCAAACAAATCTTTAGATGTCTCGGCCGAGACCCCGAAATTTCGGGAAAGAGTGACCCTTTCGCACTTCATGGCCTCAGAAAGTTTACACGACGTGTGGTGCTGTCAACACTCGACTGAGCGGTATTATTCCTACTTCTCGAGTGTGCATCGCACATAATCAAGAATTGATTTCTTTTTGGTTGATAAATTTCTTTTACAGAGTATTAGTTCATCCCCTGTGCACAACATTACGTGGTCTGACCATGCCCCGGTCTCCATAGTGGTGGAGGGATCCCACACTGAAACACGGGCAAATAGATGGAAAAACCATACCTTACTTTTCACACATCCAGATTATAAACATAAAATTACTAAAGAACTCTGCGAGTTCTTCACTACTAATGCCCTGTCTGTGTCGGATCCCTTCACGGTCTGGAACTGTCACAAAGCTTACATAAGAGGAATTCTCATGAAAATGAGCAGTGTGGCCAAGAAGCGACGAAACAAGCAGGTAAACGATCTACTCCTTCAAATAGAAAAGTTAGAATCGGTAAATAAGAAATCTCCTGATCCTACCATTAGTTCCCAACTGGATAAATTCAGACATGATCTTAGACTGCTACTTATTTCCCAACACAAGTACACGGTTCAGAAATGGAAGGCACATTACTACAGTCAAGGTAACAAAGCAGGTAAATTATTAGCGAATCGAGTAAAGGAAAAAACAATCAAACAAAAAATACCATACATCTCACACCCAACTACAGGCATTAGACTATCCAATCCAAAAGACATTGCTAACGCATTTAGGGATTACTATAACAATCTCTATAATCTAAAAGAAGACACATCTACCAAACAACCATCCCCTGAGATCATCCAGACCTTTCTGGATTCAATTTCCATGCCCAAGTTGAATCCTGACCAACTAAAAATTTTAAATGAACCAATTTCCATGGATGAACTTCACAAAACAATATTATCTCTCCTCAATAACAAATCTCCAGGCCCAGATGGATTTTCATCCAAATATTACCGTACATTTTACTCCATATTGGGCCCACACTTGTTAAAAGTATACGCAACGGCTACATCCACATCCTCATTCCCCTCAGAAATGTTAACAGCCACAATTGTGACATTACCCAAGCCTGGGAAATCACTCGATACTCCACAAAACTTCAGGGCTATATCTTTGTTAAATGTAGACTTGAAGATTTATGCTAAGATCCTAGCCAATAGACTGGCCCAATTTCTGCCCACTTTAGTAAACCATGACCAAGTTGGGTTTGTCCCAGGTCGACAGGCGCCAGACGCAACACGCAGAATTATTAATCTACTCCACGCTGCAGAGTCTTCAGGGATTCCTTCTCTGCTTCTATCAATAGATGCAGAGAAGGCCTTTGATAGGATCCATTGGGGATATTTGAAACTCATACTAGATAAATTTGGTATTTCAGGAACAATTAATTCAGCCATCTTAGCACTATATACTAACCCCTCTGCAATGGTGTACACAGAGGAAATGTTCTCTGACAGCTTCAATATCACCAACGGGACGAGGCAGGGATGCCCCCTGTCTCCCCTGATTTTTGCTCTTTTAATGGAACCCTTGGCCAAAAAAATTAGATCTCATCCAGACATTTCGGGTATCTCAATTTCCAAACAGGCACATACTATCTCCCTTTTCGCAGATGATGTGATTCTATCCCTTTCTGATCCCAACACCTCCCTACAAGCAGTACATAACATATTAAATCACTTCAACCAAATCTCATACTACAAAGTAAAATGCAACAAAATCTAATTTACTTGCCATAAATATAGAAGAAAAACTTTGTAATTCCCTTTCTTCACGATTCCCATACCCGTGGGCTGATAAGCCTATTCAATACCTGGGTATTCAGCTGACGACTCCAAGCCGTAATCTATTCAAAGCGAATCTCGTTCCCTTCATCTCTTCTATCCAACCAGAATTAACCAGGTTAAAATCCTTTTGCTTGTCTTGGATGGGAAGACTGGCGGCATACAAAATGCTTATCTTACCAAAAATACTTTATTACTTCAGAGCTCTCCCAATTTTCATACCAGCAAAATTTTTCAAAACAGCTCAAACTCAGCTACACAAGTTTGTATGGGCAGATAAAAAACCAAGATGCTCTCAGTCTTTCCTATCAAAACATAGAAAAGCTGGAGGGATGGGACTCCCAATTTTAAGAGATTACTTCGCTGCTAGTATACTAGATCAAACAAACTATTGGTTCCAAAATCATTCTTCTAAACACTGGGCTACCATAGAGCAAACCTGGTTAAATCCTAATTCCTTGAGATCCACATTACTAGCAAACTCATTCTCAAATACTCACCTCAAATCCACTTATCCCATTATACAACTGGTACTAGACACATGGAAAAAATTCTGCTCCGAATCAAGACAAAATACAGAACTTACAGAAATACCTACCCCTCTGACTTCGATTTGCACACACATTAGCGATCTAAAGACAACACATTGGAAAAAACAAAGGAATTACTTTAATCTCAGATCTGTTAGATCGAGGAAAAATCATTGCCTTCAATATACTAGCCCAAAAGTATTCTCTCCCCACTTCTGATTATTACATGTACATAAGAATTACAACATTCTTAAAAACACACCCTCTACAACCTACTAAAATTCCACATAAGGCATGGACCTACTGGAACGACACATCTAACACAAAAAAAGGAATTTCCTTATTCTACACTCTAATGCCCCGTACACACGGTCGGACTTTGTTCGGACATTCCGACAACAAAATCCTAGGATTTTTTCCGACGGATGTTGGCTCAAACTTGTCTTGCATACACATGGTCACACAAAGTTGTCGGAAAATCCGATCATTCTGAATGCGGTTATTCTGAGCATGCGTGGCACTTTGTCCGTCGGATTTGTGTACACACGATCGGAATTTCCGACAACGGATTTTGTTGTCGGAAAATTTTATATCCTGCTCTCAAACTTTGTGTGTCGGAAAATCCGATGGAAAATGTGTGATGGAGCCTACACACGGTCGGAATTTCCGACAACAAGGTCCTATCACACATTTTCTACCGGAAAATCCGACCGTGTGTACGGGGCATAATACAACAAAAAAACTCTTTCAATAAACTACCATCACACCAAAAATGGGAATCAGAACTCTCTACGACTTTTTCAGAAAAGCAATGGCTGGACGCCATTAAATCTAACAACTGTTTCACAAGATCCACAGCACACTGGGAAACAGCTCAAAAACTTTTACTCAGATGGTATTATACCCCCTATATAACGGCAACATTTTCTAAAAACAGCTCCAATGAGTGTTGGCGAGGTTGTGGCAAAGTAGGCACACTTCTTCACATGCTATGGGAGTGCCCCAACCTTTGGAGTTTTTGGAAAGCCGTATTCCGATTAATATAAAAAATCACAGGCTTTATTAGGAAAGGCGAAGAAGAATTGGCCATACTAAGTATACATATAGACCATTACCCACCTTCTCTTAGACCAATGGTGTTACAAATTTTGATGGCAGCCAGATTAACAATCACTAGCAAATGGAAGTCTACCAACTCCCCAAATATCAGTGATGTCGTTAGAAAAGTAGATGAAGCGTATAAATATGAACAGATTATGGCAAATATGCATGGAAATACACCCCGTTTGTATAAACAATGGGATCCTTGGATTAGATATAGGCAAATTACATAAAAAAACTTGATTGCCTCCTCTCTTCTGTGTACTTTCCTTTTTTTATGATAGGGAGCCAGAGTCCGACTCTTTCTATTAAAAATGTTTCCTTTACTCTTTGATATTTTATTATTCTTAGATACATATTCTCCAGTTCAAACTATTGCTTGGCAACATATCAATATGTTGAATATAAACAATCAACGCATGTCTAAGCACAAGACGTTGTTATCACTTTAAGATCTTATGAGGATATGTTAAAAGATCTTGTTCAATTGTTATATTATTTCTGAAATATCTTGCATGGTATAATATTGTGAATTGTATTTTGAAAATCTTTAATATAAAATTTTTGCAAAAAAAAACAAAAAACAGACGCTGGCGATGGTTGCTGGAAACGATCATATCTTGGGGCTGCGGACCAAAAAATTGTCTGAACGCATCGGTCAGGCGGCCACCTTCTCCACCGCTCCTTCTTTGACTAACCGAAGCCTCAGCAACACGTTGTCCAGAAACAGGAGTTTGTAACCTCCCAGTCTCTGGGAACGCGTTGCACAAACCTTTCTGCAAGGCCTCCCAAAGATGTTTCATCCTCTGCTCCCTCTGCGATGGCAAGATAAGGTCCGCAACCTTACCCTTGTAACGTGGATCAAGGAGGGTTGCCACCTAGTATTGGTCCTTCTCCTTGATACCACGAATACGAGGATCCTTACGCAGGCTTTGCAGGATCAGGGAGGCCATGCAGCGTAGGTTTGCTGAGGCATTCGGTCCGGAGTCCTCTGGGTCACTGAGGACGACATGGTCAGCAGCCACCTCCTCCCAGCCATGTACAAGTCCATGTGTTTCTAGGGACTGATCCCTTAAAGACTGCTGCTGATGCTGAGTGCCGGGCTTCACCTCCATACTGTCACGGACTAATACTCACCGAGGCCGAGATGCCGAGAGCGGCTCGCCCTTACGACCACACGCACCCAGACCCCTGAAGTGGGTACAGAGAGCTGGGGGAACGCGGAGGCACGGGCTTCCGGGAGGTAGGAGGTCCGGAGATTGGAAGCGGGTGCTCTGGGATCTGTAGGAGGGACCAGAGATAAGGACTGAGTATAGGCAGAGGCAAGACTGTAATAATAGGCAGGGGTCCGATGTGTAGCAGGCAGATTAAACAGTGGGAAGTCCATTAATGCAGGCAGAGATCAGGGTATCAAGCAATCAGGTAGAGACAAGTCCGTTACACAGGCAGAGGTCGGGGTATCAGGCAATCCAGTAGAGTAATGGTTAACAAGCCAAGGTTCAGTACACAGAGCAGGCAGATAGTGGGGCAATTCAGCAGAGTAGTGGTTAACAAGCCAAGGTTCAGTACACAGAGCAGGCAGATAGTGGGGCAATCCAGCAGAGTAGTGGTTTAACAATCCAAGGTTCAGTACACAGAGCAGGCAGATAGTGGGGCAATCCAGCAGAGTAGCGATTTAACAAGCCAAGGTTCAGTACACAGAGACAGGCAGAGATCAGGGTATTACAGGCACAGGGAATCAGGGAGAGCTGATGACGAACCAGCAACCCGACTGGGCGCTGGAGCCGTCAGAAATAGTCTCCCTGCCCGGCGAGCGCGTCGGTGTGACGCGCTACCGGGCACCCGCACGGGCGACGGCACGCACACGGGGACCGCCGGGCACCCGTGCGTGCCGCACCATCAGGCCGCGGACGGGTGTGCGGCGAAGCGCCAGTCCACCGCGCATGCGCACCGGAGCCCGGCGAGCGGAGATGCTCCCTGACTCCTGACAGTGCCCCCCTCCTAAGGGCGGACACTGGACGCCTAGGCTAGCCATCAATTCTGGATGATCTTGGTGGAAAGTTTGGATTAACTGTGGAGCATGCAGGTTCCTGGCGGGTTCCCAAAAATTATCTTCAGGTGGGTAACCCTTCCACTGAATCAGATACTGTAGCTGCCTGCCCTTCTTCCTACAGCTCACAATGGACTCCACTTCGAACTCATTCTCGACATTGATTCTGACTGGCGGAGGAGGAGGCTCTCTTCTTCCCGGAAAAGGGCTAGGCACCACAGGCTTCAACAATGACACGTGGAAAACAGGATGAATCCGATATGTCTTGGGAAGTACTAGCTCAACAGCCAGAGGGTTAATGATCCTCTTGACTTGGAAAGGACCGATGAACTTGGGTCCAAGTTTTCGAGATGGCAATGGTAATCTAAGGTTAATGGTGGACAACCAGACCTCTTCTCCTAAGTCAAACTTTGGGTTCGCCTTTCTGCCCCGATCGTACTGTTTCTTGTAGTCTTCCTGCGCCTTGTGTAACATACTTTGGACCTTCTGGAAGTTAAATTGCAACGAGGTTATCCTGTCCTGAACTGCGGGGACTGTCATTTCGGGAATGTCGTTAGCAAAGGACGTGGGATGGAACCCACAATTTGCCCAGAAGGGTGTCTGGTTGGTAGAGGCATGAATTGAATTACTGTATGCAAATTCAGCGTAGGGAAGAAGACTCGCCCAATCATCCTGAGAACCTGAGCAAAAGCAATGGAGGAATTGCTCTAACGTTTGGTTTGTCCTCTCCGTTTGGCCGTTGCTTTGGGGGTGATAAGCTGAAGAGAGACGAACGTTGATGCCCAGGGACTTGCAGAGTTCCCTCCAGAATTTGGACGTAAATTGTACACCCCTATCCGACACAATGCTTCTTGGTATACCATGGAGCCTAACAACCTCTTTTAGGAAGACATTGGCTGTGTCTACGGCAGATGGAGTGTCCCTCATGGGCAAGAAATGGGCCATCTTGGAGAGGCGGTCGACAATGACAAGGATGGTAGAAAAATTTTCTAAGGTAGGTAGGTCGACAATAAAATCCATGGACACATCAGCCCATGGCCGTTCCGGGATGGGCAAAGGTTTGAGCAGGCCCCAGGACCTAGTGTTTTGGCCCTTGTTCCGCTGGCACAGAGAACAGGACACCACATACTCTTTACAGTCCCGTCTCCATCCCGGCCACCAGAAAGAACGAGAAAGTAGTTCAGATGTTTTCTTATTCCCGAAGTGTCCTGCCATCTTATGGTCGTGACACATCTTAAGGGCTAAGGGCCGAGTCCCTTGTGGAACGAATATTTTTCCTTTAATCCAAAAAAGGTCCTCATATTTCCTCCAGGAGTGCACTACTGGTTCTGTGCACGAGCTAGATGAAGATCTAATAGATGACATTAAATGCGCCTGAGTTAGTCCAAGAAAGTTTTGTGGAGAGAGGATCGTGCTTGGCGTTGACGTTTGAGAGTCTGCGGAGAACATCCGAGAGAGAGCATCAGCCTTCCCGTTCTTTGCTCCAGGTCTGTAGGCTATATGAAAGTTGAAACGGGAAAAGAAGAGGGCCCAACGGGCTTGGCGGGGTTTTGGTCGTCTTGCTGTTTGGAGGTACTCTAGATTCTTGTGATCCGTAAAGATCATGACCGGATGTATTGCACCCTCCAGCAAATAGCTCCACTCCTCTAAAGCGAACTTTATAGCCAGCAGCTCCCTGTCACCCACATCATAGTTGAGTTCTGGTGGACTGAGTTTCCTAGAGGCGAAAGCTACCGGATGCAGAATGGCCTTAGGTCCCTGTCTCTCCCTGGAGAGAATTGCTCCAGTTGCGATCTCAGATGCGTCTACCTCTAATACGAAGGGTTGAGTCGAGTCAGGATGACAGAGAATCGGGGCGGAACTGAACAACTTCTTCAATGTTAGAAAAGCCTCTTGAGCGGCTGAGGACCCCTGAAAAGAACTGTGCTGACGAGTTAATTGGGTAATAGGTGCCACGATGGCTGAGAATCCAGCAATACATTTTCGATAGAAGTTGGTGAACCCTATAAACCTCTGTACCCCTTTCTTGTTAGATGGAGCCGGGCACTCTTGGATTGCCTGAATCTTCTGTGGGTCCATTGCGCCCCCTTTGGTTGAAAGGATGAATCCCAGAAACTGTATGGTTGATTTTTCAAATTCGCACTTTTCAGCTTTCAAGTATAGCTTGTGCTGTTGAAGTATGGTAAGAACCTTCTTTACGTGTCTCTTGTGTATCTCTAGAGTGGGGGAGAAGATAAGAATATCGTCCAGGTATACAACAAGGAAGTCATCCAGGTATTCTTGGAATATGTCATTCACCAGGTGTTGAAAGGTGGCCGGGGCATTACAGAGTCCGAATGGCATCACGAAGTACTCAAAATGCCCGAATCTGGACCTAAAAGCCGTCTTCCATTCGTCCCCAGCCCTGATCCTGACAAGATTGTAGGCCCCCCGGAGATCAAGTTTAGAGAACACCTTAGCTGATCGGAACCTCTGAAATAACTCAGGAATGAGTGGTAGCGGGTACCGGTTCTTAATCGTGATGTTATTGAGCTGTCGATAATCTACACAGGGTCTTAAGGTACCGTCTTTTTTTCCAACGAAAAAGATACCCGCTCCGGCGGGTGAAGATGAAGGACGGATGAAGCCCTTCTTGAGATTTTCGTCTATATATTGTTTAAGAGCTTCTAGCTCGGTTTCTGAGAGAGGGAATATCCGGCCGAATGGAATCTCGGATCCGGGAAGGAGGTCGATCGGACAGTCGTAGGACCGATGAGGTGGTAGGCGGTCAGCCATCTGTTTACTGAAGACCTCTTGAAACTCAAGGTACTCGGAGGGAACATGTTGAAGGTTGCCTAATGGCGCAGCCATTGTGGCACAGACTTTGGGAGCCGGGAGCAAACAATGCTGAGAGTAATACTGAGAGGAGAAGGATACTGCCTTAGTGCTCCATTTAATCTGTGGATCGTGAGCCTGTAACCAGGGCAAGCCTAGTATGACGGGAAAGATAGATGAATGAATCAGGTCGAGCCGTAAGAACTCCCGGTGGCCGGAATCAGTAGTTACCGGAATAGGTTGGGTTTCCTGGGTGATGGGACCTGAGCGAGGAAGGGATCCGTCGGCCAGATGAACCCGTAAATTTTGATCTTTAGTTTGTATGGGAATATTCAAACTGTGCGCCAAGGCAGAGTCTATGAAGCAACTGCACGCTCCGGAATCAATGATGGCCTGCAAGCGGGTCTCCCCTTCCGGAAGCTGTAGGGATATAAACAACATCACATAAGTCTTGGGAATATTATTGTTTGGAAAGTTCAACACATCTGGCTGAGGAGACTTACTGGGCCTGATCGGACAGCTGCGCAGGAAATGTCCGGTTCCTCCGCAGTAGAGACATAGGTTGGACTGTCGCCTGCGTTGCTTCTCTTCGGAGGTTAGTGGGCCCCGAACCAGGCCGAGCTGCATTGGTTCGACCTCAGGGACCGGTGCAGCAGCAGCCGAAGTTGAGGTCGGGGTCTGTGCGAGTGGGGTCTTAGTAACGCCCAGGTGGGGCGTGGACCTTGGAAACACTCTGAGCTAGTTTCGTGGCTGCTTGAATGAGTTCTTCCAAGGAAGCAGGGGTTTCCATCCTAGCTAATTCGTCCTTAAGTAACTCGGACAAGCCTTGGCAGTACTGATAGCATAGGGCCGGCTCGTTCCAATTTGTATCGGCCGCCCACTTACGGAATTCTACAGTATAGTCCTCAATAGGTCTTCTTCCTTGGGACAGATGGTGCAGGATGGCCTCAGCTGTAGCCATACGCTGCGGGTCATCGTAGGGCTGGGACATATTCTCAAAGAAGGCCTCGATGGTGTTTAGAACAGGACTGCTCTGTTCCATCTGTGGGCCCAAGCTTGGGGTTCTTCAGATAGTAGGGAAATCGCAAATCCCACCTTAACGATTTCTGAAGAAAAGGTTCTCGGCTGGAGAGCGAAGTAGAGGGAGCATGCATTTTTGAAGGCCCCAAACTTCTTACGGTCCCCCGAGAACCGTTCAGGTGTAGGAACCCTGGGTTCCGGAAGTGCCATGATGACAGTGGGGTTGGCGGAAGCCTGAGGGAGCGGACCCCCACTGCTGGGTGCGGGAGCTGCGGCTGCAGGGGGTAGTGACCCTGTGATCTGCTGAAGACGGTTATCAATTTGGGTATAACCTTCCTGCAATTTCTGTACTGAGTCAGCAAGTATAGATACCTGTTGGCACAGGATCTCCAGAGGAGAGCGCGCTCTGTCGGCCTCGGACATCTGGCTGGTTCGTACTGTCACGGACTAATACTCACCGAGTCAGAGATGCCGAGAGCGGCTCGCCCTTACGACCACGCGCACCCAGACCCCTGAAGTGGGTACAGAGAGCTGGGGGCACGCAGAGGCACGGGCTTCCGGGAGGTAGGAGGTCCGGAGATTGGAAGCGGGTGCTCTGGGATCTGTAGGAGGGACCAGAGATAAGGACTGAGTATAGGCAGAGGCAAGACTGTAATAATAGGCAGGGGTCCGATGTGTAGCAGGCAGATTAAACAGTGGGAAGTCCGTTAATGCAGGCAGAGATCAGGGTATTAAGCAATCAGGTAGAGACAAGTCCGTTACACAGGCAGAGGTCGGGGTATCAGGCAATCCAGTAGAGTAATGGTTAACAAGCCAAGGTTCAGTACACAGAGCAGGCAGATAGTGGGGCAATCCAGCAGAGTAGTGGTTAACAAGCCAAGGTTCAGTACACAGAGCAGGCAGATAGTGGGGCAATCCAGCAGAGTAGTGGTTTAACAAGTCAAGGTTCAGTACACAGAGCAGGCAGATAGTGGGGCAATCCAGCAGAGTAGTGATTTAACAAGCCAAGGTTCAGTACACAGAGACAGGCAGAGATCAGGGTATTACAGGCACAGGGAATCAGGGAGAGCTGACGACGAACCAGCAACCCGACTGGGCGCTGGAGCCATCAGAAATAGTCTCCCTGCCCGGCGAGCGCGTCAGTGTGACACGCTACCGGGCACCCGCACGGGCGACGGCGCGCACACGGGGACCGCCGTGCACCCGCGCGCTCCACACCATCAGGCCGCGGATGGGTGTGCGGCGAAGCGCCAGTCCACCACGCATGCGCACCAAAGCCCGGCGAGCGGAGACGCTCCCTGACTCCTGACACATACTGACACAATCCTCCTCCTCCTCCTCCTCCTCCTGCTCCTCGTCCTCTTCCAGTGTGATCAGCGGGCATGCAGGAACACTGTCTGGATAAAGGGGGCCTTGAGAGCTAAGGAAGTCCTCCTCTTCCTGCCTCTGTTCTGCCTCAAGTGCCCTGTCCATTATTACACGCAGCGTGTGCTCCAACAGGTGAACAAGGGGGAGAGTGTCACTGATGCATGCACTGTCACTGCTCACCATCCTTGTGGCCTCCTCAAATGGTGACAGGACAGTGCATGCATCCCTGATCATGGCCCACTGGCATGGGGAAAAAAAACAAGCTCCCCTGACCCTGTCCTGGTGCCATAGTCACACAGGTACTCATTGATGGCCCTCTGCTGCATGTGCAGCCGTTGCAGCATGGCCAACGTTGAGTTCCACCTGGTGGGCATGTCACAGATTAGGCGGTTCTTGGGCAGGTTAAACTCTTTTTGGAGGTCTGCCAGCCGAGCACTGTCATTATATGACCGGCGGAAATGCACACAGACTTTCCTGGCCTGCCTCAGGACTTCCTGTAAGCCCAGGTAACTGCCCAAGAACCGCTGCACCACCAAGTTAAGGATGTGAGCAAAACAGGGCACATGGGTCATTTGTCCCTGTCGGAGGGCAGAGAGGAGGTTGGTGCCATTGTCGCAAACCACCATTCCTGCTTTAAGTTGGCGTGGCGTCAACCACCTCTGAACCTGCCCCTGCAGAGCTGACAGAACCTCTGCCCCAGTGTGGCTCCTGTCCCCCAAGCACACCAGCTCAAGCATCGCATGGCATCTTTTGGCCTGCATACTTGCTTAGCCCCTTGAACGGCTAGGGAGCACCGCTGGTTCTGAGGACAAAGCACAGAAAGAGGGCATGGAGGAAGAAGAAGAGGAGGGGGTGGAGGAGAGAGGTGTGTCACAATCATTAGTAGTGGCATTTTGGAGGCGTGGTGGTGGAACAACCTCCAACACTACTGCACCTTGTCCTGCATCCTTCCCAGCTGCCAGCAGAGTCACCCAATGCGCGGTGAAACTTAGGTAACGTCCCTGTCCATGCCTGCTGGACCATGAGTCAGCGGTAATATGCACCTTACCGCTGACCGCCCTGTCCAGCGAGGCCAAGACATTGCCTTCCGGTAGAGAGCCGGAATCGCCTTCCGTGAGAAAAAGTGGCGTTTGGGTACCTGCCACTGAGGAACCGCACATTCCACAAACTCACGGAAGGGGACAGAGTCTACCAACTGAAAAGGCAGCAGTTGAAGTGCTAGCAATTTTGCCAAGCTAGCATTCAACCGCTGGGCATGTGGGTGGCTGGGAGCAAACTACTTTCGGCGGTGCCGCAGCTGGGGCAGGGAAATTTGCCTGGTACAATCTGACGTCAGTGTACTGAAAGCAGATTGCCCACAAGTACTTGGCTGTGACACACCTAATTCTACACCTTCATTCCTCTCAGTGCAGGTCTCAGAGAGGACTGAAGGTATAGTGGGGTTGGAGATCTCAGCTGATGAGGAGCAAGGAGAGGCCCTCGTTGTTCTTTGGTGTGGATCTTTTAAATACGCTTGCCAACAAACTGCATGGCAGGTCAACATATGTCTGGTCAAGGATGTGGTGCCCAAGCGGGAGATGTTTTGGCCACGCGAGATACGCTAGAGACATATGTTGCAAATAGCAGCGGTGCGATCTGATGCACTCGGCTCAAAAAAGGCCCACACCAAAGAACTTTTTGAATAACGCGTAGAGACTGCAGCACCCTGCACATGTGGAGCTTTGGGGTGTGATGCAGTCAGTGTGCTGCCCTTAGGCTGACCCCTGGAGGGCATCCTGCCTCGTTAGTGATGTGCCACCTCCTCCTCCTCCTCTCTGCTATTAGGCACCCACGTTGAGTCAGTGACCTCATCATCCCCTCCCTCCTCATCACTGGAGCAAACCTGGCAGTATGCTGCAGCAGGGGGAGCATGACTGCCAGATTGCTGTCCTTCTTGGGCACCCCCTCTGTCCATGCTCACGTTACTGCCTTCATGTAGCTCAGTATCATCATCAGAGCCTTCCAAACGCTGGGCATCCTCCTGGAGCATGTACCCAACACTGTGGTCAAACAGTTTGAGGGACTCCTCAGAAGGACATGGTGGGGCTAGGGAAGGAGTCACTGATGACTAGGGATGAGCTTCGAGTTCGAGTCGAACTCATGTTCTACTCGAACATTGGCTGTTCGCAAGTTCGCCGAACAGCGAACAATTTGGGGTGTTCGCGGCAAATTCGAATGCCGCGGAACACCCTTTAAAAGTCTATGGGAGAAATCAAAAGTGCTAATTTTAAAGGCTTATATGCAAGTTATTGTCATAAAAAGTGTTTGGGGACCCGGGTCCTGCCCCAGGGGACATGGATCAATGCAAAAAAAAGTTTTAAAAACGGACGTTTTTTCAGGAGCAGTGATTTTATTAATGCTTAAAGTCAAACAATAAAAGTGTAATATCCCTTTAAATTTCGTACCTGGGGGGTGTCTATAGTATGCCTGTAAAGGGGCGCATGTTTCCTGTGTTTAGAACAGTCTGACAGCAAAATGACATTTGGAAGGAAAAAACTCATTTAAAACTACCCGCGGCTATTGCATTGCCGACAATACACATAGAAGTTCATTGATAAAAACGGCATGGGAATTCCCCACAGGGGAACCCCGAACCAAAATAAAAAAAAAAAAATGATGTGGGGGTCCCCCTAAATTCCATACAAGGCCCTTCAGGTCTGGTATGGATATTAAGGGGAACCCCAGCCAAAATTGAAAAAAAAAATTGACGTGGGGTTCCCCCTAAATTCCATACCAGACCCTTCAGGTCTGGTATGGATTTTAAGGGGAACCCCGCGCCAAAAAAAAAAAAAAAACGGCGTGGGGTCCCCCTAAAAATCCATACCAGACCCTTATCCGAGCACGCAACCTGGCAGGCCGCAGGAAAAGAGGGGGGGACGAGAGTGCGGCCCCCCCCCTCCTGAACCGTACCAGGCCACATGCCCTCAACATTGGGAGGGTGCTTTGGGGTAGCCCCCCAAAACACCTTGTCCCCATGTTGATGAGGACAAGGGCCTCATCCTCACAACCCTGGCCGGTGGTTGTGAGGGTCTGCGGGCGGGGGGCTTATCGGAATCTGGAAGCCCCCTTTAACAAGGGGACCCCCAGATCCCGGCCCCCCCCCTGTGTGAAATGGTAAGGGGGTACTTACCCCTACCATTTCACTAAAAAACTGTCAAAAATGTTAAAAATGACAAGAGACAGTTTTTGACAATTCCTTTATTTAAATGCTTCTTCTTTCTTCTTTCTTCCTTCATCTTCTTCTGGTTCTTCTGGCTCTTCTGGTTCTTCCTCCGGCGTTCTCGTCCAGCATCTTCTCCGCGGCGTCTTCTATCTTCTTCTCCTCGGGCCGCTCCGCACCCATGGCATGAGGGGGGAGGCTCCCGCTCTTCTCTTCATCTTCTTCTCTTCTTCATCTTCTTCTTCATCTTCTTCTTCTTCTTCCTTCTTCTCTTCTTCTCTTCTTCTCTTCTTCCTGTCTTCTGCGGGCCGCTCCGCAGCCATGCTGTGGCATGGAGGGAGGCTCCCGCTGTGTGACGGCGTCTCTTCGTCTGACGGTTCTTAAATAACGGGGGGCGGGGCCACCCGGTGGCCCCGCCCCCCTCTGACGCACGGTGACATGACGGGACTTCCCTGTGGCATTCCCCGTGACGTCACAGGGAAGTCCCTCAAGTCACCGTGCATCAGAGGGGGGCGGGGTCACCGGATGGCCCCGCCCCCCGTTATTTAAGAACCGTCAGACGAAGAGACGCCGTCACACAGCGGGAGCCTCCCACCATGCCAGCATGGCTGCGGAGCGGCCCGGAGAAGACAGGAAGAAGAGAAGAAGGAAGAAGAAGAAGAAGAAGAAGATGAAGAAGAAGATGAAGAAGAGAAGAAGATGAAGAGAAGAGCGGGAGCCTCCCCTCATGCCATGGGTGCGGAGCGGCCCGAGGAGAAGAAGATAGAAGACGCCGCGGAGAAGATGCTGGACGAGAACGCCGGAGGAAGAACCAGAAGAGCCAGAAGAACCAGAAGAAGATGAAGGAAGAAAGAAGAAAGAAGAAGCATTTAAATAAAGGAATTGTCAAAAACTGTCTCTTGTCATTTTTAACATTTTTGACAGTTTTTTAGTGAAATGGTAGGGGTAAGTACCCCCTTACCATTTCACACAGGGGGGGGGCCGGGATCTGGGGGTCCCCTTGTTAAAGGGGGCTTCCAGATTCCGATAAGCCCCCCGCCCGCAGACCCTCACAACCACCGGCCAGGGTTGTGAGGATGAGGCCCTTGTCCTCATCAACATGGGGACAAGGTGTTTTGGGGGGCTACCCCAAAGCACCCTCCCAATGTTGAGGGCATGTGGCCTGGTACGGTTCAGGAGGGGGGGGGGGCCGCACTCTCGTCCCCCCCTCTTTTCCTGCGGCCTGCCAGGTTGCGTGCTCGGATAAGGGTCTGGTATGGATTTTTAGGGGGACCCCACGCCGTTTTTTTTTTTTTTTTTTGGCGCGGGGTTCCCCTTAAAATCCATACCAGACCTGAAGGGTCTGGTATGGAATTTAGGGGGAACCCCACGTCAATTTTTTTTTTTAATTTTGGCTGGGGTTCCCCTTAATATCCATACCAGACCTGAAGGGCCTTGTATGGAATTTAGGGGGACTCCCACATCATTTTTTTTTTTTAATTTTGGTTCGGGGTTGCCCTGTGGGGAATTCCCATGCCGTTTTTATCAATGAACTTCTATGTGTATTGTCGGCAATGCAATAGCCGCGGTAGTTTTAAATGTGTTTTTTCCTTCAAAATGTCACTTTGCTGTCAGACTGTTCTAAACACGGGAAACATGCGCCCCTTTACAGGCATACTATAGACACCCCCCAGGTATGAAATTTAAAGGGATATTACACTTTTATTGTTTGACTTTAAGCATTATTAAAATCACTGCTCCTGAAAAAACGGCCGTTTTTAAAACTTTTTTTTGCATTGATTCATGTCCCCTGGGGGAGGACCCGGGTCCCCAAACACTTTTTATGACAATAACTTGCATATTAGCCTTTAAAATTAGCACTTTTGATTATTCATGTTCGTGTCCCATAGACTTTAACGGCGTTCGCGTGTTCGAACGAATTTTTTTCCTGTTCGCATGTTCTGGTGCGAACCGAACAGGGGGGTGTTCGGCTCATCCCTACTGATGACATTGAGCCGAGGGAAGAGGCCGCTGCTTTGCCAGACAAAGTACCCTGAGCATGGGTGAGAGAGGATGAGGAGGATGAGGACGGCTTGGTCATCCACTCGACCAAGTCTCCTGCATGTTGCGGCTCAAGACGGCCAGCTGCCAAAAAAAAGGCCAAGCGTGTCCCACAGCCACGGGCTGATAAGGATGCACCGTCTCCACGACCAGCACTGTTGCCTCTAGACACAGAGCCTGCTTGCCCTCTTTTATTGGCTTGTGACTGTCTGCCTCTCCTTGTTGGCCTTCCAGACATACTAATGGCCTGTAGCTGCACTAAGCTGGGATATATATATATATATATATATATATATATATATATATATATATATATATATATATGTACTGATACTGCAGCTAGCAAAATCAACTGCCTGCCTGTAGTATGAGAACACCACCAATCTTCTACAGGTAACTTTAGCTGAACACTGTGCAGAGCTCATAAAAAACTAACTTGTAGCTTATTTAGCTGCCTGCGGTAGTGATAGGATCAGGAAAACACCACCAATCTTCTACAGGTAGCTTTAGGTGAACACTGTGCAGAGCTCGCCAAAAATAACTTGTAGCTTATTTAGCTGCCTGCGGTAGTGATAGGATCAGGAAAACACCACCAACCTTCTACAGGTAGCTTTAGCTGAACACTGTGCAGAGCTTGCAAAAAAATAACTTGTAGGTTTAGCTGAACACTGTAAGCAGGACGCACTACACTAACTTGTAGCTTTAGCTGAACACCGTGCAGAGGTTGCACTACACTAACTTGTAGTTTTAGCTGAACACTGTGAGGAGGACGCACTACACTAACTTGTAGCTTTAGCTGAACACTGTGCAGAGGTCTCACTACACTAACTTGTAGCTTTAGCTGAACACTGTGCAGAGGTCGCACTACACTAACTTGTAGTTTTAGCTGAACACTGTGAGGAGGACGCACTACCCTAACTTGTAGCTTTAGCTGAACACTGTGCAGATGTCACACTAAACTAACTTGTAGCTTTAGCTGAACACTGTGAGGAGGACGCACTACACTAACTTGTAGCTTTAGCTGAACACTGTGCAGAGGTCCCACTACACTAACTTGTAGTTTTAGCTGAACACTGTGCAGAGGTCTCACTACACTAACTTGTAGCTTTAGCTGAACACTGTGCAGAGGTCGCACTACACTAACTTGTAGTTTTAGCTGAACACTGTGAGGAGGACGCACTACCCTAACTTGTAGCTTTAGCTGAACACTGTGCAGAGGTCACACTAAACTAACTTGTAGCTTTAGCTGAACACTGTGAGGAGGACGCACTACACTAACTTGTAGCTTTAGCTGAACACTGTGCAGAGGTCCCACTACACTAACTTGTAGTTTTAGCTGAACACTGTGAGGAGGACGCACTACACTAACTTGTAGTTTTAGCTGAACACTGTGAGGAGGACGCACTACCCTAACTTGTAGCTTTAGCTGAACACTGTGCAGAGGTCACACTAAACTAACTTGTAGCTTTAGCTGAACATTGTGAGGAGGACACACTACACCAACTTGTAGCTTTAGCCGAACACTTTGAGGAGGATGCACTACACTAACTTGTAGCTTTAGCTCAACACTGTGCAGAGGTCTCACTACACTAACTTGTAGTTTTATCTGAACACTGTGAGCAGGACGCACTACACTAACTTATAGCTTTAGCTCAACACTGTGCAGAGGTCTCACTACACTAACTTGTAGTTTTAGCTGAACACTGTGAGGAGGACGCACTACACTAACTTGTAGCTTTAGCTGAACACTGTGCAGAGGTCGCACTACACTAACTTGTAGTTTTAGCTGAACACTGTGAGCAGGACGCACTACACTAACTTGTAGCTTTAGCTGAACACTGTGCAGAGGTCTCACTACACTAACTTGTAGTTTTAGATGAACACTGTGAGGAGGACGCACTACACTAACTTGTAGCTTTAGCTGAACACTGTGCAGAGGTCTCACTACACTAACTTGTAGTTTTAGCTGAACACTGTGAGGAGGACGCACTACCCTAACTTGTAGCTTTAGCTGAACACTGTGCAGAGGTCACACTAAACTAACTTGTAGCTTTAACGGAACACTGTTAGGAGGACGCACTACACTAACTTATAGCTTTAGCTGAACACTGTGCAGAGGTCTCACTACACTAACTTGTAGTTTTAGCTGAACACTGTGAGGAGGATGCACTACACTAACTTGTAGCTTTAGTTGAACACTGTGCAGAGGTCGCACTACACTAACTTGTAGTTTTAGCTGAACACTGTGAGCAGGACGCACTACACTAACTTGTAGCTTTAGCTGAACACTGTGAGCAGGACACACTACACTAACTTGTAGCTTTAGCTGAACACTGTGCAGAGGTCTCACTACACTAACTTGTAGCTTTAGCTGAACACTGTGCAGAGGTCGCACTACACTAACTTGTAGTTTTAGCTGAACACTGTGAGCAGAACGCACTACACTAACTTGTAGCTTTAGCTGAACACTGTGCAGAGGTCTCACTACACCAACTTGTAGCTTTAGCTGAACACTGTGAGGAGGACGTACTACCCTAACTTGTAGCTTTAGCTGAACACTGTGCAGAGGTCACACTAAACTAACTTGTAGCTTTAGCTGAACACTGTGAGGAGGACGCACTACCCTAACTTGTAGCTTTAGCTGAACATTGTGCACTACACTAACATGTAGTTTTAGCTGAACACTGTGCATAGGCCACACTAAACTAACTTGTAGCTTTAACTGAACACTGTGAGGAGGATGCACTACACTAACTGTAAATAGTCTAGCTGCCTGACTGTGGTACTACTAGGATAAAAAAAAAAGAGGGGGGAAGGTTGGAACTTTGAATGAGGTGCGCATGATGCAGCCCAATCACACTCACAGAGGTGCAAACATATGTTTGTTTATTAAGGACCAAGGATCAACTTGGCATAAAAACGCATTGCATACATTAAACATAAAAAAATCGCATATAGACAATAAATCTATGTATATACAATCATAGGACATGGGTAGGTACAATTATGCATCCTAATCCCCCAAGCAAGATAAAAGTCAAGTGAAGTAAAAAAACATCTGAAAATTGGTCAATGTGTGTTTGATGCATCAAAGGTAGGCCCGACGCTGCGTTTCATGGACTTCAATCCACTTTTCAGGAGCCAGATGCTTCTAAATTCTATAAAAAATGTATGAAAAGCAATATAGTTTCAGGGTCTAACAAGATCAGCAGAAAAGGGGGAAATTTGGGCATAATGGGCCATGCCAAATAGGTTACTCACATGATAGCCAAAACTGGGACCGTGCGACAAAACAAAGCCAGGGGTGAGCCATGGAGCCTGGCCCGGGAGCTGAGAGGGGGACCTCAACGAGGAACACTGGACTGCGCACACCAACACCCTGCAGTGGAGGGGACTTCTATAATGTAGGAAAGATATAAATTGTATCTATGATGATACAAGTAACAAAAAATGAGATGATATAAGCTGCGGATATCACCAAGGTGATTGAATGTTTTTTGCACTGACAGTTCACATACTTTGATTTTTTACTACTTTATATATTTTTTACTCCCTGTGGCCAGACTGGGTCTGTGTGACTCATTCTCAGTGGGTGGGCAGATGTTCTGTCTCCCGGGAGCTGCAATGCATGCTGGTGTCCGCCCTCCTACCTCCCCTCCACAGGGTTGGGGGTGAGTGGCTGGGCGGATCTTTCACCTTGCATCGGCGCCACGCCCCTGGCACTGTGCATGTGACCTCTTTGGTTGGGCGTCGCACACACAGACGTTCGGTATATCAGCTGGACTGACATGTGGTGAGCTTCTCTGGCTTTCGCCGAGGTTTTGCTCCACTGTGTCGTGCCTGTGTGACGAGAGGGGGAGCTGACGTTTAATGCTGGGGCTGCATTTCACTTCCTGCTTCATGGTATTCAGAGATGATACTAATACAACCTATGCAACCCTGATCCTCTCCCATCTATGTAGCTTCAAACATCACATGTATCTTTCAAGGTAATCTTCCAGGTGCTTTTTTCAATCACCTTGGTGATATCTGCAGCTTATATCAGTGTTTCTCACCTCCAGTCCTCAAGGCGCACCAACAGGTCATGTTTTCAGGCTCTCCACTATTTTGCACAGGTGATTTGATCAGTTTCACTGCCTTAGTAATTACCAAAGCCGTTTCATGTGAGGGAAATCCTGAAAACATGACCTGTTGGTGCACCTTGAGGACTGGAGTTGAGAAACACTGGCTTATATTATCTCATTTTTTGTTACTTGTATCATCATAGATACATTTTATATATTTCCTACATTATAGAAGTCCCCTCCACTGCAGGATGTTGCTGTGTGCAGTCCGGTGTTCCTCGTTGAGGTCCCCCTCTCAGCTCCCGGGCCAGGCTCCATGGCTCACCCCTGGCTTTGTTTTGTCACACGGTCCCAGTTTTGGCTATCATGTGAGTAACCTTTTTGGCATGGCCCATTATGCCCAAATTTCCCCCTTTTCTGCTGATCTTGTTGGACCCTGAAACTATTTTGCTTTTCATAAATTTTTTATAGAACTTAGATGCATCTGGCTCCTGAAGAGTGGATTGAAGTCCATGAAACACAGCGTCGGGCCTACCTTTGATGCATCAAACACACATTGACCAATTTTCAGATGTTTTTTACTTCACATGACTTTTATCTTGCTTGGGGGATTAAGATGCATAATTGTACCTACCCATGTCCTATGATTGTATATACATAGATTTATTGTCTATATGCGATTTTTTATGTTTAATGTGTGCAATGCGTTTTTATGCCATGTTGATCATTGGTCCTCAATAAACATACATATGTTTGCACCTCTGTGAGTGTGATTGGGCTGCATCATGCGCACCTCATTCAAAGTCCCAACCTTCCCCCCTCTTTTTCATGATATTAAGGATGGGGGCGCAAACTTTCCCTTGCGTCCCATTTAAAGTCCTATGTTCGCTCCCCCCCCCCCCCCCCATTGCTTTAATAGGATCAAAAGAACACCAGAAATTTTCTTCAGGTAGCTGTAAATACTGTAACAAGACAAGCCTGCCTGTCAGTAGGAAGATAACAGGAACGGATCTAGCTAAACTGAATACAGTGTATATATATATATATGCAACACCTGGGATGCATATATATGCACAATACACTGTAAGTGCAGCTAACTCACTGACTGTCCTGCCTAATCTAGCTAACTCAAATGAAATGACACTGTCTCTCTCTCTATCTCTCACATGCCGGAACACACTACACAGGGCCGCCGTGCAGGCGGCCTCATATAGTGTGGGGTGTGTTCTAAACCCCCTGAGCCATAATTGGCCAAAGCCACCCTGGCTTTAGCCAATTACAGCTCTCTCTACCGACGGCGCTGTGATTGGCTAAGCATGCGGGTTGTAGTGCATGCTTGGCCAATCATCAGCCAACAATGCACTGCGATGCTGCAGTGAATTATGGGCCATGACGCGCCACATGAATTTGGCGCAAACGGCACATAACGTTCGCAATTCGGCGAATGATCGAACAGCCGATGTTCGAGTCGAACATGGGTTCGACTCGAACGCGAAGCTCATCCCTAGTACTGACCAAGGCCTGTATCCTGACTCTGCCTCTACCTGATGTTCCCATACCTCACTGCCCAGCTGATGATGATCTTTTGGCTTGTGTCCTGGTTACACTCCTGCCTTTGGATCAAGTGTCACCATGTTCCAGTTCCCTGCCTGGTGACCCATGATTATCTGCTAGCTGCAAACCTCAGCTGGCTCTGCCTACTACAACGGCCCTCATGCCACACCACATCCTCATACCTCCTGTCACCACTATTAGCGGAGTTGGACAAGGGATACAAGAGAAGCCCTCTCTACAGCTCGATCTCTAACTGGTACATTACTTATAAGTAGCCCCATAAACACATTCTTCTATATCTCCCAAGAATTGGGATACTAAATGAGTGAGACTTTTCCATAGCCTAGATGCACAGAGGAGCCCAAAATCCAAGGAGCACCTTAAGGCTTTCTGTGTTTTACATTTTTGGAGGCCCTGGAGCACCAGGACAGTAGAAACACCCACAAAATGACCACATTTTGGAAAAAAAACAACCTAAAATATTTTCGTAGATGCATGGGGAGTTTTTTGAAGACTTAATTTTTATTGCCACAAGTTTTTGGAATATGTGGAATTAATATTAAAATAAAATTAAAATTAAATTAAATTAAAATGTCAATTTAATAAGATATTTCTCACATAGAGCATTGGCATACTCGGAATTACAAAACCCATTTTGCTACTCTTAGTATAGTGATACAACATGTGTGAGAGTTTTAAAATGTTTCTGATTATATACCAGACAGTTGTATCAAAGTAAATGTACTGCAAAGGTTGCTTCTATACGATTGGTCAGGGAATATAGCTTAATGTAGCGTCACCTTCCTATAACAGTCCCAGTTCCTATAAGCCAAGCAAGCCTAGCCTACTGGAACATGGCTGCCTCCAGAAGTGCCAAGTTCAATGACCAGGAAGTACAAGAGGCTAAAGAAAGGAAGAATAAAAGAGTTAATGTGGTTCCAGGAGTGCAGTTGTCCTCAAGGCATGGCTGGAACTGGAGTCTCACAGGAACATAGTTAGTGGGATGTGTAGATGGGTCAGTTCAGGTGCAGACAGAGACATGGTCAGCAAACAGGCAAAGGGTTGGTCCAGGCAATAAGGAGAAATGTGGTCAATGAACAGGCCAGGGTTAGTACAGGCGGCAGACAGAGGCAACACTTCACTGGTATGGTGGTGATCAGGAACACTGTTGCTGGCTGCACTGTTCTGATGATAGTGGGACTTACTGTATGTAGCAGTGTTCAGGAACACAGTTGCTGGCTTACACTGGACTGGTGACACTAAAGGCTAGCATGGCAGCAATCAGGAACACATCTGCTGACTTACACTGGTCTCGTGACACTGGGACTGGTGTGGTGACAATCAAAGACACCATTCCTGGCTTACATTGGTCTTGTGACACTGAGCCTGGGGTGGTGACAATCAAAGACACCATTCCTGGCTACCATTCCTGGCTTACATTGGTGTGGTGACACTGTGACTGGTGTGGCAGTGATAAAGAACACTGTTGCTTGTATACACTGGTCTGGTGACACTGGAACTGGTGTGGTGGTGGTCAAGAAAACTGTTGCTTGCTGCACTGGTCTGCTGTGGTGGCAATCAGGAACACTGATTCTAGCTACACTGGTCTGGTGACACTGTGGCTGGTCTGGTGGTGATTGGAGAACTGACTGCACTATTAGGGCTCATTCATATGTGAGGTTGGGAGGTGGTAAAACCTTAATGGCTGAACCACAGTTTTACCACCCCTCAACTACTACCCTCTTTAGCTGCAGAGGCAGTGGCCAGGAATGTACACATCCTGTGGCTGTGATACTTTGCAGCTTTGGAAACAATTATACCACCTGTACGCCTGCAGATCATGACCCATTCAATGAATGGGGGTGCTTGTGCGGGGTCCTAGGGGTTAAAGCATGTGGTGAGCAGGTGATTCAATGCCTCCTCACTGCCTGTCAAATGTTCTCTGAAGAGAGATACAAATATGGATGACTCTTCAGAGAGTATCACATGTGAACAGGTCCTTAGGCTAACACTATAACTGCTCTGATGGTGATCAGAGACACTGTAACTGGAGTGGTGGTAATCAGGGACACTGTACCTGGTGTGGCGGTGATTAGGCACAATATGACTGGTGTGGTGGTGGTGATCAGGGACTGTGTAACTGGTGTTGCAGTGATTAGGGACAATATGACTGGTGTGGTGGTGATCAGGGACTCTGTAACTGTTGTGGCAGTGATTAGGGACAATATGACTGATGTGGCAGTGATCATGGACTCTGGGGCTGGTGTGGCAGTGATCAGGGAAACTGTAACTGGTGTGGTGGTGATTAGGGACACTGTGAGTGGGTGGGGGTGATTAGGCCCACTGACTGGTGATGGCATGTAAAAAGATTTTTTTTTTTTCACAATTTTGTTATTTTACTATTCTGGTCGGTGCTTTTTTTTTACACTATAATTGCTTCTTACAGTGATGCTCGCTATAAAAGCAATCATTTTAACTGTCATGAATGTCCGAATGCATTTTCGTCTGAATTTCGGGGATTATCATGTTCATTTTAACAAACGATAACAAACGTACAGAATCCGAAATCCAAAAGATCCAATATAAAAAAATGCTTTCGTTTTCGTATCCATTATATTTTTGTAATGTTGCAACAAAAGTTCGATATAGATAGATAGAACATGATGGTGACAATAGCGATCTGTGTCTATCGAACCTGCGGTTGAATGTGCCTAACCTACCCTGCTTCCCCGAAAATAAGACCTAGCGTGATTGTCGGTGATGGCTACAATATAAGCCCTACCCCCCAAATAAGCTCTAGCCTGTTTCCCCGAAAATAAGCCCTACCCTGAAAATAACACCTACAAGGACTTTAACTAGGGCTTATTTGGGGGGGGGGTAGGGCTTATATTGCAGCCATCACCGACACTCACGCTAGGTCTTATTTTTGGGGAAACTCTATTAGTCCAAGATTATTCGACATAGAGAGAAACGATTCAACATTATAGAGACATGAGATTTGACAAAGCAGCTAAAAACATACGATCGCCAAAAGCGGACCTTTACGGTCAAATGCTCCACCCATAGGCTATAGAAGAATTCTAATGCTGTTTGAATAGTAATAATAATTAATAATTATAATTATTACTAGTCAAACAACATTAGAATTTTACTATAGCTTGTGGGCGGAGCATTTGACCAGAAATGTACGATCACGGCGTCGTACAGTTTAGGTGCTTTGTCGAATCTTCTTAGAACATCCGACAGACACCATAAGCCTTCAACTGACAGATTCAGCCTTAATTAATTCGGATTTTCGCACGAATGCATTTTTTAATAAAACAAAATAAATAAAAACTAATTTTGGGAGTAACTAAATAAAACAAAATATTTCACTATGCACATGTCTATTCTTTACTATTGTGATGGCTGTGACTGGCAACAGCTAGTACATAGTACAGTGCTGCTGTGGAGATTACAAAAGTAAATAATGCTATCATTAATGGATTCCATTCATGACTAATGTTTACTACTAAACATGTCATTGCTGGGATTGTTCGCTGAAGTCGCAGGGTACCTGGGCCCATCACAGAGGCCTGGTACTGAGAACTGTAATCCACTGTGTCCGCTGGACACAGTGGTCACAAATTGCGCTCCTGCAAATTGTGACAAATGTGCATAGGGCATCCTCTCATTTAAGTGAATGGGCTGCCCTTTGAGTGATGCGCAGAAACATGTGATTTGCTCTATAATTTGGCAGCGGGAACATGCATTCCCACTATGTGAGATGTGGCTGGGGCCTGAGGGACTCATTTTTAGGTTTTGATGTTAACGCATCTTTTTTTTTTTCTTTAACAGATTAAGCTTTTGCTTTAATCATCTTAAAGTGTATCTAAGCCTTCATTTTTCCCCCCACTTTCCCTGGAGGCACCCATGCAGGCTCGCTCCCGAGCCGGCCATTCGTCACAGCATTTGATTGACAGAAGCGGAAACCAATGGCTGCCGCTAATATCAATCTGTCCAATGACGAGGGAGACAGTGGCAAGAGCCGCTGCTCTCGTGCATGTCACTGGATTGGAGAATCCAATAAGGTGGGGCTGGGGTGGCTCCTGTAGCACAGAAGGTTTTTTACCCTAATGCATAGAATGTATTAGGGTAAAAAAAAACTTGAGACTTTAGAACCACTTGCTATAAAAAACAAATAAATAAATAAACAAATGCATACATTGGTAGCCATAGAAGCTGCTGATTGTGACCACTTGTGGGTAGACAACCTTCTGTGTCTCTCTTCTAGAGGTAGACTAACTTTATGAAACCCTATTACACCTAAGTCTCTCAAAATATATAATGCAATAAAATATTTAGGGGGCCTCTTACACCGCAACCTCCCACTTCTTTTCTTTCTCAACAACCTCATTTGCCCCCTGGGGCTAGATTCTTCAGCCATTTTTAAGCACTGGATCATTTTAAGCATTACATTTTTCAACTGGCTTTTCACAATGGATGGCATAAAATCACTCCCACCAAGGCTGGTAACCAATAATTTATCAAATTCTGAACCATTTTGGTACACTATGCTGCCTCCACTATCTGAAATTCAACATCAGGACCAATGTTCACACCCTTAAAAAAAAAAAATACGACAACCGCTACTTCCCAGACTTGATCTCTTTGTTACATTACCTATTACTCCACAAATCCTCATTGACTACCCAAAATTACATGCTGAAATGGGCAGCCAATTTAAGCATAACCATAGAACCAGAAATGTGGTCTTGAATATGGAGCACCACCAAAGAATGTTCCCAGAATGTAAATGCTTTGAAAACAATAGTATTGTGGGCCTACTCATTTGGCACATGTTGTGCCAGAATGCTCATCTAACTGCTTCAGAATTGCTTGAAACCAAGCACATTTTTGCATTTATGGTGGACCTATCCCATAGCCCAGGAATTTTGGAGAAAGGTTCATGCAGTGATTTAGAAGCTTCAAAAGTTCCCTTTCCACATGAATCCCTGTAAGCATTCCAAAATTTTAAACCGCAGGGACTCACAAAATTCCAACTTACCCCAATTACACATTTTATGGATGCTAAACAAAACAATTGCAAGAGTATGGCTATTCAACACACCCACACTGGCTGAAGTCAAATCTAGGAACCACCAGATTTTCTTCAATGGCATTAACAACAAAACTCTTGGACACCATGCCCAAATTTAGGAGTGTATGATACCCATAGATTGCCCATTTCTTACCCAGTGATTTTGATCACTGCCTATTTAGGTGCTAAGCATTAAAACCCAATAAAGTTCCTTCCTACCGTTATTTTCTTTTGTCAACTATCCTCATTTGATAGAGAAAATCAACACAGGAAGGAAGAAGCAGCAGGTCAGGTCACAGGTGAGTCAGGAACTAGCTGAGGAGCACTCAGCAATATCTCCATGTAACAATCCAGCTTAAATAGGTCGTTTGACATCAATACCACTGCTAAACATGTGCTTGTGTGCACGCTGCCTCACGTCCATGCTAATACATTTGCGTGTGCATGCCACTACATGTCTTGTAGTAAGTTAATGCTCAGAAACATGCATATTTGCATGCAATCTTACATAGAACCTCAGGCAGATATTTTCTACAAGATATTGTGATTGACTATGGTTATACAGTACATTCTCAGTTTTGCTTTCTTTCTCTTTCTTCTTTTCCCTTTATCTGCTGTGTTCTTTCTTGTTAGGCAGTCATAGGTTTCTACTACTTGAAATGTCATTTGGTCAAGCCATGTCTCCAATATGTAATACTCACCAATACACCACTGTTCTTGCTCGCCTCCAACTGCTCTTGTGTTACCCTTTCCGCTAACATCATTTACAGTATAGCATTACAACAAATCTAACCAGTGGTGGCTGGTGCTCAAATTTTTTTCTTTGGGGGGGGGGGGGCACTAACAAACTGAAAAAATCTGAAAAAAAAAAACAGGAAAAAACACATCAATTGCAGCCTCACTGTGCCATCAATTGCAGCCACTATGCCCCATAAAATGTAGCCACTGTACCCATAAAATGCAGCCACTGTGCCCATCATATACAGCCACTGTGTCCATCAAATGCAGCCACTGTGCTCAAAAATGCAGCCACTGTGCCCATCAAATGCAGTCACTGTGCCCATAATATGCAGCTACTGTGCCCATCAAATGCAGCCACTGTGCCCATAAAATGCAGCCTCTGTGCCCATAAAATGCAGCCTCTGTGCCCATAAAATGCAGCCTCTGTGCCCATAAAATGCAGCCTCTGTGCCCATCATATGCAGCCTTTGTGCCTATAATATGCAGCCTCTATGCCCATCATATGCAGTCTCTGTGCCCATCATATGCAGCCTCTGTGCCCATCATATGCAGCCTTTGCCCATCATATGCAGCCTCTGTGCTCATCATATGCAGCCTCTGTACCCATCATATGCAGCCTGTGCCCATCATATGCAGCCTTGTGCCCGTCATATGTAGCTTCTGTGCCCATCATATGCAGCCAATGTGACCCGCCTCGCCTGCTCACTGTCTGACCGCACTTGAAAGAATGAATTAATGATTTGTATAGTGCTGCAAATGCGAACTGAATCACCTCAAGGTGCTTGATCTGTCCTGTGTTGTCCGGCTTCTTAGAAGAGGTAGGTCTTGAGTTTTTTTCTGAAGGCCTGATGGTTTTCTTCCATGTGGATTTTAGTTGGTAGAGCGTTCCATAGCCATGGTCCTTGGACTGCAAATCTTCGTTCTCCCTTTGATTTGTAGCGGGACTTGGGAATGAGGAGGAGGTTTTGGTTAGTTGATCGAAGACTGCGATTGGGTGTGTAGTGTTTTATTTTCTCGCGTAGGTATTGAGGAGAGTTTCCTTGTATGCATTTGTGGATGAGGCAGCTGGTCTTGAATGTGATCCAATTATTTACGGTTAGCCAATGTAGGCTCCTCAGGGAAGGGGAGATGGATTCCCAGGGTTTTTTTCCTGTTACCAGTCTTGCTGCGTGTTTTGGATGAGTTGAAGGCGTGCAATCTGATATAGAGGTAGTCCTATGTAGAGGGAGTTTGCATGCTTGAGTCGGGAATCAATGATGGTTCCAACTACTGCTGCTTTGTCCTCTTCTGGAATGAAGGAGATGAGTCTACGTAGCAGGCGGAGGAGATGGTGAGATCCGCTGACTACTGATCCTATTTGTGCATCCATTGACATTTCTGAGTCAAAGATGACTCCGAGACTATTGGCATTGGTGCTTGGAGAGATGGTCTGTCCAAAGATGGTGGGAGGTGTCAATGGGGTCTTAGTTTTAGAATTTCGGTTTGTGTGTAGGAGAAGAAGCTCTGTGTTTGATCCGTTGAGTTTGAGGGAGCTAGTGGTCATCCAGTCGTCTATCAATGTGAGGCATTTTTCTAGTTGCTGATTATGGTCTTTTTGTCCGGTGATGCGAAAGTAGAGTTGAGTGTCATCAGCGTATGAGTGGAAGCAGAGGTCCAATTTTCTGATGATTTTGAGGAGTGGGCGAATGTAGCACTGGTGACAGGGGTGAACCTTGAGGGACTCCACAAGAGATTGTGCAGGTTTCAGAGGTGAATGCTACTAGTTTCACTCTCTGTGAATGATTTCCTAAGAAGGATGCGAACCATTGTAGATCTGAATCTGTGACTCCTACTACTTCTGTGAGGCAGATGAGTAGAGTATTGCGGTCCACTGTATCGAACGCTGCACTGAGGTCCAACAGTACCAGGAGACATGATTCTCCGTCATCTGCTGCTTCGAAGGCGTCCTCCCATATTTTGAGAAGTGCCGTTTCTGTGCCATGGCCTGGGCAGAAGCCTGATTGCAGAGGGTCCAAGAGTTTGTGTGTGTCCAGGTGGCATTGTAGCTGTTGTACTACTGCTTTCTCCATAATCGTGGAGATGGTGTTAAAGCTTGTTATCGGTCTGCGGTAGTTAGGGTCCTTAGGGTCGAGGTTGGGTTTCTTTAAGAGGGGTTTGACGATGCCTTGCTTGAGGGGATCGGAACAATCCCTTCATTGAACGACTGATTTATGAGGTGTGTTATAGTAGGAGCCAAGATGTCAGAATATTCTTTCAGGAGTTTTGTGGGAATTATGTTGTTTGGTGATGTGCTGTCTCGGAGGCTTCTGATGATGTTTTTGGTGGTGTCAGTGGTGATTGGGGTCAGAGAAAAATTCGGTGATTGTGTGATGTTCATGTCAATTTCCTCTTTTTGCTTTAGTTGAATGAAGTTGGTTGTTTTATTCTGTTAAATTGTTTTCCGAATGTTGTCGATTTTGGCAATGAAAAAATCTGATAACTCATTGCAAAATTCTTGAGTTTTGTTTGCTGGGGGCTCTAAGCAGGTAGGGTTGATCATCTGAGCGACTATTTAAAAAATTTCCTGATCCTTGAAGTTACCCCATCCTGGTGGCGAATCAGGCAGCGCATGACAGCTGCAAGCTGTGGGACATGCAGTAGGTCAGACGATGGCTCCTGCATCCTCCATGCTTCTCTGTCCTTCCGTGCATCTCTTCTTCTATGCATCCAATCGGAGCGCCTGTGCCTTCAGCCAATCAGGTGACGGGTATTAGACCGGCGCCCACTGATTGTCTGAGAGGCGGTTCAGTGTTAGAAAAGCAAATATTCATTTGCTTTTCTAACACACCTTGGTGGACTTGCGAGCACAATGCTCTGTGCTCCAAATCCACCTTTTTCGAAGCCTATTAGAGCCTATCAGGTGCTTAAAAAAACACCCCCTTCACTGTAATTCAGGCGCCCGGTGTCCGAAAAGGGGCCAGGCGCCTGAATAGAGGGTGGCTATAGCGGCCATGGATGGATTCATGCTATGCATGAATCTATCCATTTTACATAGAGAGGGTAGCCTGACAGAGGGGGTGGTGCCTGTGCGCCCTTAATAGATGCACCACCACTGCATCTGACGATGTGGCCCCTGGACCTGCATTGTACATGACACGGGGCAGTGGATAGAGGAGGACTAAATAACTGACTGTCATGCTAATGTTAATTATTACTCTGTGTTTGATCAACCCCTTGAATTGAGCAATGTATTCTTCAATCTTCATAAGCTAGCGGAGGGGGAAGCCATTTTTATTTTTTAAATCGCTGCCTGTACCTCCACTTCAAGAAACTGACTGCCTAGCACTTGATAAAAAAAAATGATGTTTTGGAAATTGTTTTCGCAAAATGATTTCAGTCTAACACATTAGCTATAACATCCATGTGGTTGAAATAAACTGCCAACATTAAAATAATCCAATGAAGAAGAAAACATCCAAGAGGCACTGGAACATTGATGTGAGTTCATACAAAGTAATGAGAAAACCAAAACCTTCAGAGAGCTCACTGGCTCAGGAAAGGCTGCTCACTACAGGGCAGTGGGTACCTAACAGGTTATCAGAAAAACACAGAAAAAAAATGCACCAATGGAAAGAGCACCAGAACAAAGGATAAAAAATACTCCTCGTTTAACGACTTACCTGTTTACCGACCACTCGAACTTACGATCAGCTCTCCCCACCCGAACAACGTGCCATACAGCCTTGTATTGTACAGTATAGTACAGAATTTTGTTTGTGTTCTGTACTTATGCTAAATAAAACAACTTTATTGAGCTGGAGTTTTGTGTTTTTACCTTTTTTTCACAGTACAGTACAGTAGTTAAGAATGCTTAAAATAATGATTACTTGTGGCTCCTCCTTTAATCACCAATTTGTTTAACGACCTGGTTGTTGGAATGGAACCTGGTCGTTAAGTGAGGACTACCTGTATTTATAAGATTACACTAAAACACAGCCAACATATTTTGGAGGTCAGAAAAAATGCCCCCTTCACCGAGGCTTCAGTTAAAATAAAAACTTAGAATTGACTCAGAATAGGACATTAATATGTGAATCTATGTAGGAAGCTAATTGTTGGATGAGGAGAGTTCCTGGCCAGCAGTGTCTGCATGAGCAATCAATGTTTGAGTCAGTTTTGAGTCCATTCAAAGTTATTATGTTAACTGAAGTTCTGATGAAGAGGAAGATTTTTTATTTTTTTTACACCCAGAATTCAATTGCTGTGTTTTAGTGTAAACAATTAACTAACCCAGACTCATTTATCTATTGGCCTGGTGCTCTTTCCATTGGTGTATGCTTTTTTTTAATTTTTCTGCTAACATTAATATAATGTACATGCAACTTTCAGTTTCTCAAGCAAAAAAATCTGTACTATACAATATATATTAGCCACCTACTTGTCAAACCCAAAAAATACCTTCTCCCACCGTATCTCTTCCCCTGTTTTTGTTCTGGTGTTTAGGTGATCGAGGCCTCATGCATTTTATCTCTACTGATTGGTAGCTCCTAGTTCAGAAACATGACTGCTAATTGCATGCCACATGCCCATGTGTTTCAAAAAGGACATGAATACTGTGATTAAGTCACAGATTGACTTGTGAAGTCTTCTGTATGGGTTGTTTTAAGTAGGATAATGTCCCAGTATCATGTGCCACCATTAATATCCTGTACTTCTTTACCTTTACAGTGACGATCTGCGATCAATCCTAAATGTTTTGGTTTTTCGTTTTGCTATACACCAAATTAACCAGAATGCAGAACTTTTACCCAATATTACACTGGGATATCATATCACTGATTCTTCTTTACATCCCAGTGTGGCTATAAGAAATGTTCTACAAATTTTATCTGGACCACAGAAGACGGTCCCTAATTACTCATGTTCTGGAGAAGCCTCATTGTTGGGTTTTATTGGAGATCATTATTCAGTGACAACAATTCCAATGGCACAAATACTGGGGATCTATAGATATACGCAGGTATATGTCTTATGCATATATCTCTATAACATTTGTTCCAATATTGAATTTACAATGAATACCATGTTGAAGAAATCCATGCTGTACCATACAATGGAGTAAACACTTGTTTTGTTACATTTCGCTTGATTTGTTTTTTGTTTTTTTTAAATTAGTTTGTTAAATTTGTTACATTTGTTTCATTTGTTTTCAGAATTAGTTTTGTTAGTTTCGTATTTGTATTAAAAAATGTAACCGATTTTAAAAAAAATCTGACATTCGAAAACAATTTGAAAGAAATTATTGAATTGGAGTTACTTTCCATTTAAACGCAGCTGTTGCATTAGGATATTGATACTGACTGTCTGACAATTCGAAAATTAGAACAAAATAGAGTAAAATGGAAAAAATAAATACCCATCTTCCAAAATTTTTATTTCAAATAGAATGAATTTGAATAGAAAAGACTGGAATAGAATAGAAAATAACAGAAAAGAATAGAATAAAACATAAGAGAATCGAATAGAAAAACAATGGAATAGAATAAAATAAAATAGAAAGAATATTACGGTTATATTATTTCTGTTTTATTCTATTCTATAATAATTGTTTTTCAATTCTTTTCTATTTAGTTTGTTGTTTTCTATTCTACTTTTTCTATTATTTTCTATTCCAATCTTTTTTATTAAAATTCATTCTATTCAAAATTTGAATTTCTGAAGTGGGTTATATTCATTATATTTTATTCTATTCTATTGTTTTCTATTCTATTCTATTCTCTTATTTTCCATTATATTATTTTCTATTATTTTGGATTCCATTGTTTTGAATCCTGTGCTAATTTATTCTATTTGAATTTAGGAAGACAATTATATTCTATTTTATTCTATTCTATTCTATTCTATTCTATTAACCACTTGAGCCCCGGACCATTATGCTGCCTAAGGACCAGAGGTCTTTTTCCAATTTGGCACTGCGTCGCTTTAACTGCTAATTGCGCGGTCATGCAATGCTGTACCCAAACGAAATTTGCGTCCTTTTCTTCCCACAAATAGAGCTTTCTTTTGATGGTATTTGATCACCTCTGCGGTTTTTATTTTTTGCGCTATAAACGGAAAAAGACCGAAAATTTTGAAAAAAAATGATATTTTCTACTTTTTGTTATAAAAAAAATCCAATAAACTAAATTTTAGTCATACATTTAGGCCAAAATGTATTCGGCCACATGTCTTTGGTAAAAAAAATGTCAATAAGTGTATATTTATTGGTTTGCGCAAAAGTTATAGCGTCTACAAACTAGGGTACATTTTCTGGAATTTACACAGCTTTTAGTTTATGACTGCCTATGTCATTTCTTGAGGTGCTAAAATGGCAGGGCAGTACAAAACCCCCCCAAATGACCCCATTTTGGAAAGTAGACACCCCAAGGAAATTGCTGAGAGGCATGTTGAACCCATTGAATATTTATTTTTTTTGTCCCAAGTGATTGAAAAATGACAAAAAAAAAAAAAAAAAAAAATATTTACAAAAAGTCGTCACTAAATGATATATTGCTCACACAGGCCATGGGCCTATGTGGAATTGCACCCCAAAATACATTTAGCTGCTTCTCCTGAGTATGGGGATACCACATGTGTGGGACTTTTTGGGAGCCTAGCCGCGTACGGGGCCCCGAAAACCAATCACCGCCTTCAGGATTTCTAAGGGTGTAAATTTTTGCTTTCACTCTTCACTGCCTATCACAGTTTCGGAGGCCATGGAATGCCCAGGTGGCACAAAACCCCCCAAAATGACCCCATTTTGGAAAGTAGACACCCCAAGCTATTTGCTGAGAGGCATATTGAGTCCATGGAATATTTTATATTTTGACACAAGTTGCGGGAAAGTGACACTTTTTTTTTTTTTTTTTTTTTTTTTTCATAAAGTTGTCACTAAATGATATATTGCTTACACAGGCCATGGGCATATGTGGAATTGCACCCCAAAATACATTTAGCTGCTTCTCCTGAGTATGGGGATACCACATGTGTGGGACTTTTTGGGAGCCTAGCCGCGTACTGGACCCCAAAAACCAATCACTGCCTTCAGGATTTCTAAGGGTGAAAATTTTTGATTTCACTCTTTACTGCCTATCACAGTTTCGGAGGCCATGGAATGCCCAGGTGGCACAAAACCCCCCCAAATGACCCCATTTTGGAAAGTAGACACCCCAAGCTATTTGCTGAAAGGCATGGTGAGTATTTTGCAGCTCTCATTTGTTTTTGAAAATGAAGAAAGACAAGAAAAAACATTTTTTTTTTCTTTTTTCAATTTTCAAAACTTTGTGACAAAAAGTGAGGTCTGCAAAATACTCACTATACCTCTCAGCAAATAGCTTGGGGTGTCTACTTTCCAAAATGGGGTCATTTGGGGGGGTTTTGTGCCACCTGGGCATTCCATGGCCTCCGAAACTGTGATAGGCAGTGAAGAGTGAAATCAAAAATTCACGCCCTTAGAAAGCCTGAAGGCGGTGCTTGGTTTTCGGGGTCCCGTACGCGGCTAGGCTCCCAAAAAGTCTCACACATGTGGTATCCCCGTACTCAGGAGAAGCAGCAGAATGTATTTTGGGGTGTAATTTCATATATTTCCATGGCATGTTTGAGCAATATATCATTTAGTGACAACTTTGTGCAAAAAAAAAAAAAAAAAAAAAAAATTTGTCTCTTTCCCGCAACTTGTGTCGCAATATAAAATATTCCATGGACTCGACATGCCTCTCAGCAAATAGCTTGGGGTGTCTACTTTCCAAAATGGGGTCATTTGGGGGGGTTTTGAACTGTCCTGGCATTTTATGCACAACATTTAGAAGCTTATGTCACACATCACCCACTCTTCTAACCACTTGAAGACAAAGCCCTTTCTGACACTTATTGTTTACATGAAAAAGTTTTTTTTTTTTGCAAAAAAATTACTTTGAACCCCCAAACATTATATATTTTTTTAAAGCAAATGCCCTACAGATTAAAATGGTGGGTGTTTCATTTTTTTTTTTCACACAGTAATTGCGCAGCGATTTTTCAAACGCATTTTTTGGGGAAAAAACACACTTTTTTTAATTTTAATGCACTAAAACACGCTATATTGCCCAAATGTTTGATGAAATAAAAAAGATGATCTCAGGCCGAGTACATGGATACCAAACATGACATGCTTTAAAATTGCGCACAAACGTGCAGTGGCAACAAAATAAATACATGTTTAAAAGCCTTAAAAAGCCTTTACAGGTTACCACTTTAGATTTACAGAGGAGGTCTACTGGAAAAATTACTGCACTCGATCTGGCCTTCGCGGTGATACCTCACATGCATGGTGCAATTGCTGTTTACGTTTGACGACAGACCGCCGCTTGCGTTCGCCTTAGCGCGAGAGCAGGGGGCGACAGGGGTGTTTTTTTTTTTGTTTTTTTTTTTCTTTATTATTTTTTTGCTTTTTTAATCTTACTTTTAAACTGTTCCTTTCATATTTTTTTTTTTAATCATTTTTATTGTTATCTCGGGGAATGTAAATATCCCCTATGATAGCAATAGGTAGTGACAGGTACTCTTTTTTGAAAAAATTGTGGTCTATTAGACCCTAGATCTCTCCTCTGCCCTCAAAGCAAATGACCACACCAAGATCGGTGTGATAAAATGCTTCCCCAATTTCCCAATGGCGCTATTTACATCCGGCGAAATCTAAGTCATGAAATACTCGTAGCTTCCGGTTTCTTAGGCCATAGAGATGTTTGGAGCCACTCTGGTCTCTGATCAGCTCTATGGTCAGCTGGCTGAATCACCGGCTGCATTCTCAGGTTCCCTGTTGAGACAGGAGAGCCAGAGAAAAACACGGAAGACGGTGGGGGGGGGGGGCACTCCCTCCCACGGCTTGTAAAAGCAGTCTAGAGGCTAATTAGCCACTAGGATTGCTTTTACATGAAAGCCGACCGCTGGCTGAAAAGAATGATACCAAGATGATACCTAAACCTGCAGGCATCATTCTGGTATAACCACTCAAAGTCGTGAATGGCGTACCTGAAGACAAAAAAATGGTTAACAATGGTTAACAATAAAGCACAGTAAAGTGTAAATAATTACACACCTGAAAAACAAACATGATAAAACATAATAACAATAACAATAACAATAACAATCAATAACAATAACAATAACAATAAAACATTGCAGAATAGAATACAGTAAAAAAGAGCAGAACAATAGAGAGAGAGAATAGAGAGAGAGAGAACAATAAAACAACAACTATTTTTTTTTATTTCATATTTTTTTTTTTTTTTACACTTTTTTTGTAACTAACTTTTATAACGGTAACCGGTTCCAGGTTCGGGTCTCTCAAAATGCGATGGCATCTTGGGAGACCCTGTGAAAGTGTGCCTAGTCTGTGGAATGCTGTACCCTACGCTAATACTCAACTAGTGAATGGTAGCGTTCAAAACATTCACCAATGCAAAGACCAGGATTGTCAGGACAGGAGGGACAATAATAGCGGGTGTCACGGCTATATCCGCGCTTGCTGCAGACACGACATCTTTTTTGGGGGGGTTCGTTGGGTAGGGGTACTCGGGAGGACATAAAAAATGCCTCTCATGCAGCCGACTGCATTTGGTTGGGGATGTGAATGGGGGAAGTACGGGCGCTGCAGAAGCGGTGGGTTCCCAATTAGGATTGGCGAATGCAGCAGGAAGGGCACTATGGGCACGACGGGCCTGTGTTTGTCTTTTTGGTGGCAGCGGGACACTACTTGTGCTTGCCACCTCACCAGCTTGAACTGCACTTATGGGACTCGCCACGTCACCACGTGTTACTGCAGTGCTGGTTTGACTACGACCGGGGTGTACTAGGCCGCTGGCGCTTGCCAGTTCACCAAAACACTACCAAAAAACTGTTAGCGATCGCAGGGATCAGGCCTGACTCTGCGAACGCTGCAGTTATGCGTTTAGAGTTTTGTAAGTGACAGTGATCGATCGATACTGCACTTGGGTGGGCTGGGCTGGGCCGGGCGGAGGGGCAAAACGCAGGTGCTAGCAGGTATCTGGGCTGATCCCGCTAACACTGCGTTTTTGGGAACCCTAAACTGCTGGTGACGCTAGTATAGATCTGATCGGATCAGATATTGATGCGATCAGATACTATACCACTAAGGGAGGTGTACAGTGCGTGCGTGGGTGTTAGCGGTACTGGCGCTAATCTGACGCTGCCTGGGGCTGGTGCTTGCCAGTTCACCAAAACGCTACCAAAAAAACTGTTAGCGATCGCAGGGATCAGGCCTGACTCTGCGAACGCTGCAGTTATGCGTTTAGTGTTTTGTAAGTGTCAGTGATCGATCGATACTGCACTTGGGTGGGCTGGGCTGGGCCGGGTGGAGGGGCAAAACGCAGGTGCTAGCGGGTATCTGGGCTGATCCCGCTAACACTGCGTTTTTGGGAACCCTAAACTGCTGGGGACGCTAGTATAGATCTGATCGGATCAGATATTGATGCGATCAGATACTATACCACTAAGGGAGGTGTACAGTGCGTGCGTGGGTGTTAGCGGTACTGGCGCTAACCTGACGCTGCCTGGGGCTGGTGCTTGCCAGTTCACCAAAATGCTACCAAAAAAACTGTTAGCGATCGCAGGGATCAGGCCTGACTCTGCGAACGCTGCAGTTATGCGTTTAGTGCCTTGTAAGTGACAGTGATCGATCGATACTGCACTTGGGTGGGCCGGGCGGAGGGACAAAACGCAGGTGCTAGCAGGTATCTGGGCTGATCCCGCTAACACTGCGTTTTTGGGAACCCTAAACTGCTGGGGACGCTAGTATAGATCTGATCGGATCAGATATTGATCCGTTCAGATACTATACCACTAAGGGAGGCGCATGCTGCGTGCGTGGGTGTTAGCGGTACTGGCGCTAATTTGACGCTGCCTGGGGCGACGCATATCACCGCCGGGCGATCGGGGGGCTAAACCTTTATTCGGTAATAAACGGCGGGTGCCCTGACACTATAAAAAATAAACGAACTAACCAGCGTCAACCGTAACGGTTATACGGTGATCAGTGGTGAAAGGGTTAACTAGGGGGCAATCAAGGGGTTAAAACATTTATTAGGTAGTATATGGGGGTCCCTGACGCTATAAAACGCTGACGGCGAACCTAAATATTTACCTCACTAACTAGCGTCACCAGCGACACTAATACAGCGATCAGAAAAATGATCGCTTAGCACTGGTGACTGGGGGTGATCAAGGGGTTAAAACTTTATTAGGGGGGGTTAGGGGGGTATCCTAGACCTAAAGGGGGGTAATATACACTGTCCCAACACTGTCACTGTCACAAACTGACACTATGCAGTAATCAGAAAAAAAAAAAAAAAAAACTGCTGGTGTCAGTTTGTGACAGGGGGGGGGGGTGATTGGGGGGGGATCGGGGGGCGATCGGGGGGGGGATCGGGGTGATTTGTGTGCCTGGCATGTTCTACTGTGTGTGTAGTGTTTGGTGCACTCACATACTTGTCGTCTCTCCTCGGGCCGGAACGGAAAATACCGACCCGAGGGGAGATGACATCACTTCCTTTGCTGCTGTTTAGCATACAGCAGCAAAGGTGTGTTCTCATTGGCCGGCGGCGATCGCGAGGGGGGGGCCACGAACGGATGGTCTCCCCCTCATCACCGATCGCCGCTGGACAAACGACGACCGCCTCGGGCACCGGGGGGGGGTCCGATCGGACCCCCCACCCGCGGAAGGCAAATCACGTACCCTGTACGTGATTTTGCCTGTCCGTGCCACTTTGCCGACGTACATCGGCGTGAGGCGGTCGTCAAGTGGTTAAATTATATTATATTCTTTGCAATTCTTTCATTTTAATTATATTGCTCTATATTTTATATTCTAATTTATTGTATTATTTTTTTAGAAAATCAATTTCTAATATTTTCAAATTTCATTTAAATTTAAATTTGTTTTCAAACTGAAATTCAAATCAAATTTCGTTCGAATTTCGGTTTGTTATTTCGGATTAGTTTAAATTTGTTACTATTGTAAATCGCTAACTTGGATTCATCCAAATTTCCGAATAATGAAAAATGTATCCGAATTTTGATTCATAACTAAATGGACTGCCCATGTCTATGATGGAGAAAAACATTTTGTAAAAGTAGACCTTGAACTAAAAATCAAGTTTCATTTATCACCATAGACTTCGCCCCAATCTCATAACGCTGCATTACAGTGGAAAATAAAACGCTTAGGTGAGGATAATGTCATAATCCTGCCAGCGAGATCCTGGACATCCCCAAGATCCTAAATCTTTTGTGTATAGTGTATGCTTTAACCACTTCAGCCCAGGAAGGATTTGCCCCCTTATGACCAGGTTGGCAAGTGGTTAAGCACTGTGCCACAAGAAAGAGTCTAACAGACATATACAAACCTCTGTACAATAGTTTAGGGGATGCTAAAAATCAGTTTTGTATCTTAGTGCCGACTTCTGGGAAAATCAGTAAGCCAATCACACAAGCAGGAAATTATATTTCTGAGGGTAGCCATATTGAAAATTACAGCATTGCACATCGAAAAGTAAAGTTCATTTTTATTAACATTCAATCACAATATGACTTGCTTTGCAATTGTATAGGCTACTGTATATATATATATATATATATATATATATATATATATATATATACATACATACATACACACAGTGCCTTGAAAAAGTATTCATATGCCTTGAAATTTTCCAAATTTTGTCATGTTACAATGTTACAATCAAAAATGTAAATGTATTTTATTGGGATTTTATGTGATAGACCAACACAAAGTGGCACATAATTGTGAAGTGGAAGGAAAATGATAAATGGTTTTTAATTTTTTTTTACAAATAATTCCTGAAAAGGCTTGTATTCAGCCCCCTTTAGTCTGATACCCCTAACTAAAATCTAGTGGAACCAATTGCCTTCAGAAGTCCCCTAATTTGTAAACAGAGCCCACCTATGTGCAATTTAGTCTCAGTATAAATACAGCTGTTCTGTGAAGCCCTCAGAGATTTGTTAGAGTACCTTAGTGAACAAACAGCCCCGTGAAGTCCAAGGAATACACCAGACAGGTCAGGGATAAAGTTGTGGTTGTCTGGCAGAGTGCTATACAGGTTCAAGGGAGAGGAACGCCTGTTTCAAGAGCCCCAGTCCTTGAAGGTCTGCCATGACACACTCGCCGTGATGAGTGAAGATTGGGTCTGTCTGTATTTCAGCAGTATCCTGCAGCGAGGTCTGTAAAGTTAGAAAATCCAACGTATTATACTCATGGACGTCTCTAATTTGAGTAGATTGTGCTATACTCCACTAGAGGGTATGATAGAACATGTTAAGTTTGCATTACCATGCTTCAGCTCCTGTCAGCATTGAAGTACCAGATTGTAAGTTACTCTGGACCATCAGCTAAAGTGGGGATCTCCTACCTTCGGGTGTTGAGCCCCCCTGGAGAGCATCTTCCCCCCGACCCCCGTTTAGATCGGACCATGATCCGATTGTACCGCGCTATCCGATCGGCTCACACCATTCGATAGGACCACACATATCGCGCGTGCGCAGGAAGTTTGCTTTTTTTGTAAAACAGGAGGGGGCGATCCTAGGAAATTCTGGGGGCATGGCCTAAGCGGCCAACGTGCACGAGGAACACTATGCACTGGGCACAGCACAGGTGCAGGGCTCCTTTCCTATAAAGTTTGTTTGATCTGCAACAAACAGGTTGGCTGATGGAATAGAGACACAGAGCGTATCTGGGCACGTAAGCTGTATGGTTGGTGAAAACAGGCATATTTAAAAGGCAAAATCTACTCAGCATCAGGCTGAGGAAATTATTAGCGGCATAATACTAATTGCTGGACTAGTGCTCAGCAGTAGATGCATGTGTTAGTACCTCTGCTTTGTGCTTAGGACTATGTCTTCCCATAATACAAGGGGAAATGCTTCAGGGAGAAGTGCAAGGGCGTTGAGGTCAGGATCTGAGGATCCTAGTCACGCCTCCACAGTACTTTCTTCCCTGCAAGACCTGAAGTGACAAACCAAGCTGAGCCATCTAGGCCTTCTGGTGTCACAACTGCTTCCAACCTTTCAGTCTCTGCATACGTCACTAAGGACGATTTGGAAGAGAAGATAGCTAATATTATCGCATCTTCCTCCCAGTCTGGGAGAAAACGCGGTAGATCCCACTCTCCTGCCACTGACCCTTCAGCTTTGGAGCAAGATTGGGCAGGAGATAGTGTGTTACCTTTGGGGGATCAGGAAGAAAGGCAGACAGATGTCTTCTCCTCTGAGGGCTCAGATTCAGAAGAGCCTGTCCCGGCCTCACAATCCCAAAGGTTACTGCGTAGAATTCTGTGGCTAAAATACTGGTCAGCTGAATCACCATGTAAGAAGCTGGTTTTCTCTTGGGGAATTTGAAAAAGAGAAACCTAACTAAGTGGGACTTTATATGAGGACATTTGAAAAAATGTACCTCCATCCCCAATTTGTATACAACAAAAAGGAAAAAAAAAAAAAAAGAGGGTTTTTTTGGGACTTTATGAGGCATGCAGCTGGGAAGGTAACACAACATAATAATGGTGAGAGAATAGGTACACCATGTATGCGACCACATCGTATTGCATAATAACAAGTTGTAAACAGTAAAATATCGTAAATCAGGGAGACTTTGTTTTATAGTAATATACATAGTAAAAACGTCATAAAACAGCATGATGGTATAGCAGCATATTGTAGTCATAGTGTTGCCATAGTAAAAAATCATCAGACAGTTTCTTGCATGTGACTGCATCATAGTATTAATAATGTCTGGTGATTGGATCACATCAGTGACCAAATAGACTGCATGTAATCAAATATAAACAGAATAGTATAATAAAGCATATAAGTACAAGTTCCATAAACCTGATCCACAATGACATAGTGGCCTAGCAAAATAGCAGCACGATGTGAATCGCAATGGTGAGGTAAAAAACTCAAACTTATAGTTGTGTGTCTTCACTGTAGCATAATAGCAGTGGGTGGGGTCCAAACGGCATAATTGGTAGAAGTATACAAAGGTTATTGGTGTGAATAGCATCTAAAAGCTCGACGCGTTTCATGGATCTTTCTAATCTTCAGGAGCAGATGCAATGTAGCTATCTATAAAAATATATAAGGAGATTTTTAGGGACTGGCCACGGGACAGGCAAGAAAAATTATTATAATTAGATCGTAAAGTAGCAATAGTAACTAAGGACCATAATAAATTACTTACAATGAACCTATGTGGATTGGTGGAGGGCACCGAGGGTGTAAACCTGCCAGGCATAATAGGTCAACAATCCCGGGAGCTGAGGCGGCACCTAGAGGGGCAGTTGATGGAAACCCCGAAGGGGGACTGGTGCTTGTGAGGAGCTTAAAGCATGGTAACCACATATTCATGACCTATAAAAATAAAAGTACTGGAAGTGACTATCAAATAATACGTAGATAAAATAGTTGTCATTGTGAATAATTACCAATCAAGGGAAGTGTAGTAGAAAAGAATGAAGCCCTAGTGTATATGCCTATACCAACAAAAGAGGGATTGTAACAACAATAGTGGGGGCAAAGAAAATTTCCATAATGTTACCTGTAATTCCCAAGAACCCAGATGCCACCTGAATGGCCACCGGTAGGAAGTGTTGGCGGAGAATGTAATCAAATATACACAGAATAGTATAATAAAGCATATAAGTACAAGTTCCATAAACCTGATCCACAATGACATAGTGGCCTAGCAAAATAGCAGCACGATGTGAATCGCAATGGTGAGGTAAAAAAATCAAACTTATAGTTGTGTGTCTTCACTGTAGCATAATAGCAGTGGGTGGGGTCCAAACGGCATAATTGGTAGAAGTATACAAAGGTTATTGGTGTGAACCTATTATCCCTGGCAGGTTGATGTGGTCGCATACATGGTGTACCCATTCTCTCACCATTATTATGTTGTGTTACCTTCCCAGCTGCATGCCTCATATAGAGTCCCAAAAAAACCCACTTTTTTTTTTTTTTTTTCTTTGGGGATGATCTGGATAAGTATATCCAAAAAAATTCAAGTGGTAAAAGTACCCTTCTACCAATTAAAAGGAAGAGTAAGCACTCTTCATATAAAAGAGCCTCCTCTCCAGTATCAGGGCCATCAGCCTCCAGGCAATCGCGATGGCCTCCATCGTCAGGGTCAAAAAGTAGGCCTCAAGGCCAAGCACAGGCCCCAAAAAAGTCCTGGGGGCAAAAGCCTGTGAAGCAGAAAGCCTCCTTGTGAGGCTCGCTTGATCGAGTGGGGGGAAGACTTCTGAAGTTTTCAGGGGCTTGGCAGGAAGAAATCCAAAACAGATGGGTCACCTCTGCAGTAGCCCTAGGCTACAAACTAGAGTTTCAGAAGCTCCCTCCAGATCACTTTATGAGTTCCAATGTACAGCATCCTGTCTGTTTGGAACAAGGATACACAGACCTTGGATCATCCAATGTGTCTGATACTGAAAGTATTCCAGAGTCTCAATTGGTGGTTGGTAACCAAGAATTTGCTGAAGGGAAAGTCCTTCATACCTGTTACCTGGAAGGTGGTGACAATGGATGCCAGCCTCTTGGGTTGGGGTGTAGTCCTGAAAGAGACCACCGTCCAAGGGAAATGGTCAGTGTCCAAAAGGACCTTGCCTATCAATGTCCTAGAGATTCAGGCAGTACATCTAGTTCTGGCCTGGACATACAGGTTTCAGGGCTGTCCCGTCAGGATACAGCCAAACAACGCCACGGCAGTGGCCTATATCAATCACCAAGAGGGCCTCAGAAGTCATGCAGCCCAGAAAGAGGTGAATCATGTTCTGACTTGGGCAGAGGAGCATGTGCCTTGCCTGTCAGCACTCTTCATTCCAGGGGTAGAGAATTGGCAGGTGGATTTCTTGAGCCGTCAACAAATTCTCCCGGGAGAATGGTCTCTCCACCGAGACATCTTTCTGGCTATATGCCAAAGATGGGGCACACCGGACATAGATCTATTGGCATCCAAGTTCAACAAGAAATTGGACAGCTTTCTGTCAAGAGCAAGAGATCCTCTTACACTCGGGACAGATGTATTAGTGACCCCTTGGGATCAGTTTGCTCCGATTTATGCATTCCCCCCAGTTCAGCTGCTACCTCAGCTCCTTCGTAGAGTCAGGCAGGAATGAAAGCCAGTGATTCTGGTAGGCCCAGCCTGGCCCAGAAGATCCCAGTATGCAGAAATCATCAGGATGTCAGAGGGGAAGCCTTAGACCTTACCAGTTCATCCAGACCTCTTGTCACAGGGGCCAGTATTCCACCCTACCTTACAGTCACTAAATTTGATGGTCTGGCTGTTGAAACCCACATTCTGAAGAAACTTGGGCTCTCAGGTTCTGTGGTAACCACCCTGATTAAAGCAAAAAAAACGGTTTCCAGGACCATTTATTATAGGGTCTGGAAGGCCTATATTTCTTGGTGTCAGGCTAGAAGATAGCATCCTCGAAAATATGTCATAGGTAGAATTCTCCCCTTCCTTCATTTGGGGATAGAAATGAAATTGGCCTTGAGCACAATAAGGGGTCAAATTTCGGCCTTATCAGTGTTTTTTCAAAGGCCGCTCACTTTACATTCCTTGGTTCAGGCGTTTATTCAAGGGGTAATGCATATGGTCCCGCTGATCAAGAAGCCCGTGTGTCCATGGGATCTGAATATCGTCCTGTTGGTTTTACAAAATAAATATTTTTTTCTGATTGCGGTAACCTCCGCAAGAAGGGCATCAGAGTTGGCAGCTTTTTCTTGTAAAGAGCCATACCTAGTTGTCCATGATGACAAGGTGGTGCTGCGTCCCCACTCAACCTTTTTACCTAAGGTAGTGTCAGATTTTCATCTGAATCAGGACGTGGTGCTACCTTCCTTTTTTCCGCAGCCTCGTTCTGCAGAAGAAAGACTTTTTCACTCTCTCAATGTGGTGAGAGCAATAAAGATCTATCTAAAAGTGACAGCTTAGATAAGGAAAACTGATATTTGGTGCCATATACCTCCAGTAAGGAGCAGGCAGCAGCAAAATTGACCATTTCAAAATGGATTTTTCAAGTTATTATTCAGGCCTACAGTCTAAAAAGGAAAGTTCCACCTTTCCAAGTAAAAGCACACTCTACCAGGGCAGTAACTACTTCTAGGGCAGTGCATCACCAGGCCTCTATGACTCAGATTTGCAAAGCCGCAACTTGGTCATCAGTGCATACATTCACAAAATTCTATGAGGTGGATGTAAGATGGCATGAGGATTCTGCCTTTGGGTGCAGTGTACTGCAGACAGCAGTCTAGATCCTCACGTCTTATAGCGACCTGCCTTATTTGTGTCTCCCTCCCCTCAGATGGCATTGCTTTGGGACATCCCACATGTCAATTAATATTAGGATTTTTATGCAGCTTACCTGTAAAATCCTTTTCTTGGAGTACATCACGGGACACGGCTGCTATGTGTCCCGTGATGTACTCCAAGAAAAGGATTTTACAGATAAGCTGTATAAAAATCCTAATATTAATTGTGCAGTCCACAAATCTGGCCTTTATGGAAGAGTGGCAAGAAGAAAGCAATTGTTGAAAGAAAGCCATAAGAAGCCCCCTTTGTAGTTTGAAAGAAGCCATGTGGGGGACACAGCAAACATGTGGAAGTATATGCTCTGGTCAGATGAGACCAAAATTGAACTTTTTGGCATAAAAGCAAAACTCTATTGCCCTGTACACACGATCGGACATTGATTGGACATTCCGACAACAAAATCCATGGATTTTTTCCGACGGATGTTGGCTCAAACTTGTTTTGCATACACACGGTCGCACAAAGTTGTCGGACTTTCCGATCACCAAGAACGCGGTCACGTACACCATGTACGACGAGTAGGGATGAGCCGAACACCCCCCGGTTCGGTTCGCACCAGAACCCGCGAACGGACCGCAAGTTCGCACGAACGTTAGAACCCCATTGACGTCTATGGGACTCGAACGTTCGAAATCAAAAGTGCTCATTTTAAAGGCTAATTTGCATGGTATTGTCCTAAAAAGGGTTTGGGGACCCGGGTCCTACCCCAGGGGACATGTATCAATGCAAAAAAAACTTTTAAAAACGGCCGTTTTTTCGGGAGCAGTGATTTTAATGATGCTTAAAGTAAAAAAAAAAAAGTGAAATATTCCTTTAAATATCGTACCTGGGGGGTGTCTATAGTATGCCTGTAAAGTGACGCGTGTTTCCCATGTTTAGAACAGTCCCTGCACCAAATGTCATTTTTAAAGGAAAAAATCTCATTTAAAACTGCTTGCGGGTTTAATGTCATGTCGGGTCATGGCAATATGGATGAAAATCAGTGAGACAAACGGCATGGGTACCCCCCAGTCCATTACCAGGCCCTTTGGGTCTTGTATGGATATTAAGGGGAACCCCGCACCCAAATTAAAATAAGGAAAGGTCCCTATATACTCTGAACAGCAGTATACAGGCGGTGCAAACAAGACAGGGACTGTAGGTTTGTTGTTAAGTAGAATCTGTTTGTAATTTTGAACATTTTTAATGTGTTTAGCTCCAGCCAAAAAATCTTTTCTAAGCTTTTTGGAAAACATAGGGAAGGGTTATCACCCCTGTGACATTTGTTTTGCGTCTTTCCTCCTCTTCAGAAGATTTCACCTCACTTTTTTGTCCCAATGAAAAATGTTTTTTGAAAATTTGTGTTTTTTTGTGGAACAAGGATTGGAAAGCATCAGTGGAAAGGAAAAATTGTTTTCCCATATTAACTCTTACAGGAGAGAATTTCCCTTCCTTAGGGGTAGATTTCATCTCACTTCCTGTTGTCTCCTTCCGTTTGCAAGTAGGAGTCGTTTGTAAGTTAGATGTTTGAAAGTAGGGTCCTACCCTATATACTCAGCAGAAATTTGGGCCTTAGGTGTTGCTGTGGCCAAAACACTGTAAGCCCTCACAGGGCCCTGCTGTGAAATATTAGATCAAGAATTGTAATTACATGCCCCTGTTGAACAGGAGCTGAAAAATTAGGCCTTAGGCACTGGTGCTGGTGCCACAACACTGCAACCCCTCACAGACACTCTAGTTGGAACGCAGGAACGAGCCCTGCTGCAAAGTATTGCATCAAAAATTGTAATTACACGCCCCTGTTAGACAGGGGCAGAAAAATTGGGTCTTAGGCACTGGTGCTGGTGCCACAACACTGCAACCCCTCACAGACACTCTAGTTGAAACGCAGGAACAAGCCCTGCTGCAAAGTATTGCATCAAAAATTGTAATTACACGCCCCTGTTAGACAGGGGCTGAAAAATTGGGTCTTAGGCACTGGTGCTGGTGCCACAACACTGCAACCCCTCACAGACACTCTAGTTGAAACGCAGGAACAAGCCCTGCTGCAAAGTATTGCATCAAAAATTGTAATTACACGCCCCTGTTAGACAGGGGCAGAAAAATTGGGTCTTAGGCACTGGTGCTGGTGCCACAACACTGCAACCCCTCACAGACACTCTAGTTGGAATGCAGGAACAAGCCCTGCTGCAAAGTATTGCATCAAAAATTGTAATTACACGCCCCTGTTAGACAGGGGCAGAAAAATTGGGTCTTAGGCACTGGTGCTGGTGCCACAACACTGCAACCCCTCACAGACACTCTAGTTGGAATGCAGGAACAAGCCCTGCTGCAAAGTATTGCATCAAAAATTGTAATTACACGCCCCTGTTAGACAGGGGCTGAAAAATTGGGTCTTAGGCACTGGTGCTGGTGCCACAACACTGCAACCCCTCACAGACACTCTAGTTGGAATGCAGGAACGAGCCCTGCTGCAAAGTATTACATCAAAAATTGTAATTACACGCCCCTGTTAAACAGGGGCTGAAAAATTGTGCCTTAGGCACTGGTGGTGGCGCCCAGAACCAAAAATGTTCTTACAAGCTATCAGCGTGATGATTGAGGAGGAAGAGGATAATTACTCAGGGATAGTCACTCAGCATCAGCATAGGCAGTCTTTGAAGGGATCTGAGATTTCAAAAAAAATTATTCGGTTACATCTGCATCAGGTGCTTGGTAGCTGGTGGTGATCCAAGACTGATTCATTTTTATGAAGGTCAGCCGATCGACCGAGTCGGTGGACAGACGCACCCTGTGATCGGTTACCACGCCTCCAGCAGCACTGAATGTGCGTTCCGAAAGAACGCTGGATGCAGGACAGGCCAGTAGCTCAATTGCATACTGTGCAAGCTCTGGCCAGTGATCCATCCTCAAGACCCAGTAACCCAGAGGATTTTCGGTGGGAAAGGTGTCCAAGTCTGATCTTGCCCCTAGGTATTCCTGCACCATGTAAAACAGACGCTGGCGATGGTTGCTGGAACCGATCATACCTTGGGGCTGCGGACCAAAAAATTGTCTGAACGCATCGGTCAGACGGCCACCTTCTCCACCGCTCCTTCTTTGACTGACCGAAGCCTCAGCAACACGTTGTCCAGAAACAGGAGTTTGTAACCTCCCAGTCTCTGGGAACGCGTTGCACAGACCTTTCTGCAAGGCCTCCCGAAGATGTTTCATCCTCTGCTCCCTCTGCGATGGCAAGATAAGGTCCGCAACCTTACCCTTGTAACGTGGATCAAGGAGGGTTGCCAGCCAGTATTGGTCCTTCTCCTTGATACCACGAATACGAGGATCCTTACGCAGGCTTTGCAGGATCAGGGAGGCCATGCAGCGTAGGTTTGCTGAGGCATTCGGTCCGGAGTCCTCTGGGTCACTAAGGACAACAACGTCCGCAGCCACCTCCTCCCAGCCACGTACAAGTCCATGTGTTCCTTGGGACTGATCCCTTAAAGACTGCTGATGCTGAGTGCCAGGCTCCACCTCCATACTGACACAATCTTCCTCCTCCTCCTCCTCCTCCTCCTCCTCGTCCTCTTCCTGTGTGATCGGCGGGCACGCAGGAACACTGTCTGGATAAAGGGGGCCTTGAGAGCTAAGGAAGTCCTCCTCTTCCTGCCTCTGTTCTGCCTCAAGTGCCCTGTCCATTATCCCACGCAGCGTGTGCTCCAACAGGTGGACAAGGGGGACAGTGTCACTGATGCATGCACTGTCAGTGCTCACCATCCTCGTGGCCTCCTCGAATGGTGACAGGACAGTGCATGCATCCCTGATCATGGCCCACTGGCGTGGGGAAAAAAAACCAAGGTCCCCTGACCCTGTCCTGGTGCCATAGTCGCACAGGTACTCATTGATGGCCCTCTGCTGCGTGTGCAGCCGCTGCAGCATGGCCAACGTCGAGTTCCACCTGGTGGGCATGTCACAGATTAGGCGGTTCTTGGGCAGGTTAAACTCCTTTTGGAGGTCCGTCAGCCGAGCACTGGCATTATATGACCGGCGGAAATGCACAGAGACTTTCCTGGCCTGCCTCAGGACATCCTGTAAGCCCGGGTACCTGCCCAAGAACCGCTGCACCACCAAGTTAAGGACGTGAGCCAAACAGGGCACATGGGTCAGTTGTCCCTGTCGGAGGGCAGAGAGGAGGTTGGTGCCATTGTCGCAAACCACCATTCCTGCCTTAAGTTGGCGTGGCGTCAACCACCTCTGAACCTGCCCCTGCAGAGCTGACAGAACCTCTGCCCCAGTGTGGCTCCTGTCCCCCAAGCACACCAGCTCAAGCACCGCATGGCATCTTTTGGCCTGCGTACTTGCGTAGCCCCTTGAACGCCTACGGAGCACCGCTGGTTCCGAGGAAGAGGCCATGGAGGAAGAAGAAGAGGAGGGGGTGGAGGAGAGAGGTGTGTCACAATCAGCATTTTGGAGGCGTGGTGGCGGAACAACCTCCAACACTACTGCACCTTGTCCTGCATCCTTCCCAGCTGCCAGCAGAGTCACCCAATGCGCCGTGAAACTTAAGTAACGTCCCTGTCCATGCCTGCTGGACCATGAGTCAGCGGTAATATGCACCTTACCGCTGACCGCCCTGTCCAGCGAGGCATGGACATTGCCTTCCACATGCCGGTAGAGAGCCGGAATCGCCTTCCGTGAGAAAAAGTGGCGTTTGGGTACCTGCCACTGAGGAACCGCACATTCCACAAACTCACGGAAGGGGGCAGAGTCTACCAACTGAAAAGGCAGCAGTTGAAGTGCTAGCAATTTTGCCAAGCTAGCATTCAACCGCTGGGCATGTGGATGGCTGGGAGCAAACTTCTTTCGGCGGTGCAGCAGCTGGGGCAGGGAAATTTGCCTGGTACAATCTGACGTCGGTGTACCCAAAGCAGATTGCCCATAAGTACTTGGCTGTGACACACCTAATTCTACACCTTCATTCCTCTCACTGCAGGTCGCAGAGAGGACTGAAGGTCTAGTGGGGTTGGAAATCTCAGCTGATGAGGAGCAAGGAGAGATCGTCTTTGTTCTTTGGTGTGGGTCTTTTAGATACGCTTGCCAACGAACTGCATGGCAGGTCAACATATGTCTGGTCAAGCATGTGGTACCCAAGCGGGAGATGTTTTGGCCACGCGAGATACGCTTGAGACATATATTGCAAATAGCAGCGGTGCGATCTGATGCACTCGTCTCAAAAAAGGCCCACACCAAAGAACTTTTTGAATAACGCGCAGAGACTGCAGCGCCCTGCACATGTGGAGCTTTGGGGTGTGATGCAGTCAATGTGCTGCCCTTAGGCTGGCCCCTGGAGGGCATCCTGCCTAGTTGGTGATGTGCCACCTCCTCCTCCTCCTCCTCCTCCTCCTCTCTCCTATCAGGCACCCACGTTGAGTCAGTGACCTCATCATCCCCTCCCTCCTCATCACTGGAGCAAACCTGGCAGTATGCTGCAGCAGGGGGAGCATGACTGCCAGATTGCTGTCCTTCTTGGGCACCCCCTCTGTCCGTGCTCATGTTACTGCCTTCATTGAGCTCAGTATCATCATCAGAGCCTTCCAAACGCTGGGCATCCTCCTGGAGCATGTACCCAACACTGTGGTCAAACAGTTCGAGGGAATCCTCAGGAGGACATGGTGGGGCTAGGGAAGGAGTCACTGATGACATTGAGCTGAGGGAAGAGGCCGCTGCTTTGCCAGACAAAGCACCCTGGGCATGGGTGAGAGAGGATGAGGAGGATGAGGACGGCTTGGTCATCCACTCGACCAAGTCTTCCGCATGTTGCGGCTCAACACGGCCAGCTGCCGAAAAAAAGGCCAAGCGTGTCCCATGGCCACGTGCTGATGAGGATGCACCGTCTCCACGACCAGCACTAGACACAGAGCCTGCTTGCCCTCTCTTATTGGCTTGTGACTGTCTGCCTCTCCTTCTTGGCCTTCCAGACATACTAATGGCCTGTAGCTGCACTAAGCTGGGATAGAACACCTGTAATTTTCTTCAGGTAGCTTTATATACTGTAACCAGACAAGCCTGCCTGTCAGTAGGAAGATAACAGGAACGGATCTAGCTGAACACTGTGAGCAGGACGCACTGCACTGAATGTAAATAGCAGGAACGGATCTAGCTAAACACTGTGAGCAGGACGCACTGCACTGAATGTAAATAGCAGGAACGGATCTAGCTGAACACTGTGAGCAGGACGCACTGCACTGAATGTAAATAGCAGGAACGGATCTAGCTGAACACTGTGAGCAGGACGCACTGCACTGAATGTAAATAGCAGGAACGGATCTAGCTGAACACTGTGAGCAGGACGCACTGCACTGAATGTAAATAACAGGAACGGATCTAGCTGAACACTGTGAGCAGGACACACTGTACTAAATGTAAATAGTCTAGCTGCCTGACCGTGGTACTAATAGGATCAAAAAGAACACCTGTAATTTTCTTCAGGTAGCTTTATATACTGTAACCAGACAAGCCTGCCTGTCAGTAGGAAGATAACAGGAACGGATCTAGCTGAACACTGTGAGCAGGACGTACTGCACTAAATGTATATAGCAGGAACGGATCTAGCTGAACACTGTGAGCAGGACGCACTGCACTGAATGTAAATAGCAGGAACGGATCTAGCTGAACACTGTGAGCAGGACGCACTGCACTGAATGTAAATAGCAGGAACGGATCTAGCTAAACACTGTGAGCAGGACGCACTGCACTGAATGTAAATAGCAGGAACGGATCTAGCTGAACACTGTGAGCAGGACGCACTGCACTGAATGTAAATAGCAGGAACGGATCTAGCTGAACACTGTGAGCAGGACGCACTGCACTGAATGTAAATAACAGGAACGGATCTAGCTGAACACTGTGAGCAGGACACACTGTACTAAATGTAAATAGTCTAGCTGCCTGACCGTGGTACTAATAGGATCAAAAAGAACACCTGTAATTTTCTTCAGGTAGCTTTATATACTGTAACCAGACAAGCCTGCCTGTCAGTAGGAAGATAACAGGAACGGATCTAGCTGAACACTGTGAGCAGGACGTACTGCACTAAATGTATATAGCAGGAACGGATCTAGCTGAACACTGTGAGCAGGACGCACTGCACTGAATGTAAATAGCAGGAACGGATCTAGCTGAACACTGTGAGCAGGACGCACTGCACTGAATGTAAATAGCAGGAACGGATCTAGCTAAACACTGTGAGCAGGACGCACTGCACTGAATGTAAATAGCAGGAACGGATCTAGCTGAACACTGTGAGCAGGACGCACTGCACTGAATGTAAATAGCAGGAACGGATCTAGCTGAACACTGTGAGCAGGACGCACTGCACTGAATGTAAATAGCAGGAACGGATCTAGCTGAACACTGTGAGCAGGACGCACTGCACTGAATGTAAATAACAGGAACGGATCTAGCTGAACACTGTGAGCAGGACACACTGTACTAAATGTAAATAGTCTAGCTGCCTGACCGTGGTACTAATAGGATCAAAAAGAACACCTGTAATTTTCTTCAGGTAGCTTTATATACTGTAACCAGACAAGCCTGCCTGTCAGTAGGAAGATAACAGGAACGGATCTAGCTGAACACTGTGAGCAGGACGTACTGCACTAAATGTATATAGCAGGAACGGATCTAGCTGAACACTGTGAGCAGGACGCACTGCACTGAATGTAAATAGCAGGAACGGATCTAGCTGAACACTGTGAGCAGGACGCACTGCACTGAATGTAAATAGCAGGAACGGATCTAGCTGAACACTGTGAGCAGGACGCACTGCACTGAATGTAAATAACAGGAACGGATCTAGCTGAACACTGTGAGCAGGACACACTGTACTAAATGTAAATAGTCTAGCTGCCTGACCGTGGTACTAATAGGATCAAAAAGAACACCTGTAATTTTCTTCAGGTAGCTTTATATACTGTAACCAGACAAGCCTGCCTGTCAGTAGGAAGATAACAGGAACGGATCTAGCTGAACACTGTGAGCAGGACGTACTGCACTAAATGTATATAGCAGGAACGGATCTAGCTGAACACTGTGAGCAGGACGCACTGCACTGAATGTAAATAGCAGGAACGGATCTAGCTGAACACTGTGAGCAGGACGCACTGCACTGAATGTAAATAGCAGGAACGGATCTAGCTGAACACTGTGAGCAGGACGCACTGCACTGAATGTAAACAGCAGGAACGGATGTAGCTAAACACTGTGAGCAGCACGCACTGCACTGAATGTAAATAGCAGGAACGGATCTAGCTGAACACTGTGAGCAGCACGCACTGCACTGAATGTAAATAGCAGGAACGGATCTAGCTGAACACTGTGAGCAGGACGCACTGCACTGAATGTAAATAGCAGGAACGGATCTAGCTGAACACTGTGAGCAGCACGCACTGCACTGAATGTAAATAGCAGGAACGGATCTAGCTGAACACTGTGAGCAGCACGCACTGCACTGAATGTAAATAGCAGGAACGGATCTAGCTGAACACTGTGAGCAGGAAGCACTGTACTGAATGTAAATAGCAGGAACGGATCTAGCTGAACACTGTGAGCAGGACACACTGCACTGAATGTAAATAGTCTAGATAGAAGATAACAGGAACGGATCTAGCTAAACTGAATACAGTGTATATATATATATGCAACACCTGGGATGCATATATATACACAATACACTGTAAGTGCAGCTAACTGACTGACTGTTCTGCCTAATCTATCTAACTCAAATCAAATGACACTGTCTCTCTCTCTCTCTATCGCTCAGCACACCGGAACACACACTACACAGGGCCGCCGTGCAGGCGGCCTTATATAGTGTGGGGTGTGTACTAAATCCCCTGAGCCATAATTGGCCAAAGCCACCCTGGCTTTGGCCAATTACAGCTCTCTCTACTGACGGCGCTGTGATTGGCCAAGCATGCGGGTCATAGTGCATGCTTGGCCAATCATCAGCCAGCAATGCACTGCGATGCCGCAGTGAATTATGGGCCGTGACGCGCCACACGAATTTGGCGCGAACGGCCCATATCGTTCGCAATTCGACGGACGGTCGAACAGCCGATGTTCGAGTCGAACATGGGTTCGACTCGAACACGAAGCTCATCCCTAACGACGAGACTATAAAAGGGCAGTTCAGAACCAAGCGCGGCACCCTTTGGGTTCCTTTTGCTAATCTCGTGTTAGTAAAAGTTTGGTGAGAGACGATTCGCGCTTTTTCAGACTCGTGGTTTTCAGATCGTTTTCTGCTGTTCAGTTTGTGCTTGTAGGTTTGTATCTGGTCTTCAGCATGTGCAGCGAGTAAAATTGACTTGTCATTGTGTTAGTGTTCGTTCCTTACTGATTTTCAGGTCGCTTTTCACAGGCCTTGCTATTCTTCAGTGCATCTGTTATTTCGTTCTGAGCAGCCGACTGTTTTCTAGCCATGTTGCGTATACGTACTCCTTGTAGAGTTCGTGATGTGCGGGGGCTTGGAGTTGGGGTCCTTACCTTAACACAAGCCCAGTCCATGAACAGGGTGGGGAGGAGTTCATGGACCAAGAATTGGTTGCTTCAGCGTGACCAGTTCTGTCACATGCCTTTGCTCCATGAGATCTGTGAGAATAATCCTGATGATTTCAGGAACTTTCTCAGGATGACGGACCCCGTATTTCACCGTTTGTTGGCTTTGCTGACCCCTTATATTAGCAGGCAGGATACCTGCATGAGGCAAGCCATCACTCCGGAGCAGAGGCTAGTCGCCACCCTGCGGTACCTGGCGATGGGGAGAAGCCTGCAGGACCTCACGTTCTCGACTGGCATCTCCCCCCAGTCTCTGGGGATCATTATCCCAGAGAACTGTTCTGCCATCATCCAGGTCCTGCAGAAGGAGTATATGAAGGTAAGATTTTTATCCTTTAACATCACATTTTAATGTATTTAATGTTTGATAATGTATTATATTTCTTTCCTCATTCCCTAATTACCATGATTGTAATATGCTGTGAATGTCCCCTTTGTCCTCATGCATGCTGGATTTTTATGTAATTTTTTTTGTCCTTCATACATATTTGCCTTCACTTACCTCCCCAGCATGCTCTCCTGCGCCTATATTCACCTCATGTAGTCACTGAACAATGTATTTTGTCAGCTCCATAGTAGTGCTTTACCCTACATACCCCCTAAAATGTTGAAAATTGTGATTTGTGCTTTAAATTCAGGCAGAGTGCCAGAGGCTTTTTTTTGGTGTCCCAAAATTTTTTGGATCCCTCCCTCCCCCCAACTGCTAACTCAGCTGATAACAATCCTCTATCTGCTGACTTTGCCAAACCCATACACACTATACCCACCTCTTTTGTGGTCATAATAATGGATGAATTCCCCAAAGCATGTAGTGCAAGGGCCTGCCTGACTACTTTTAAATGGTACTGTTTAAAGTTTTTGTATCCTATTATTATCTTGATAGGTAATATCAGAATTAGGGATGAGCTTCGAGTTCGAGTCAAACTCGAACATTGGCTGTTCGCAAGTTCGCCGAACAGCGAACAATTTGGGGTGTTCACGGCAAATTCGAATGCCGCGGAACACCCTTTACAAGTCTATGGGAGAAATCAAAAGTGCTAATTTTAAAGGCTTATATGCAAGTTATTGTCATAAAAAGTGTTTGGGGACCCGGGTCCTGCCCCAGGGGACATGGATCAATGCAAAAAAAAGTTTTAAAAACGGCCGTTTTTTCAGGAGCAGTGATTTTAATAATGCTTAAAGTCAAACAATAAAAGTGTAATATCCCTTTAAATTTCATAGCTCGGGGGTGTCAATAGTATGTCTGTAAAGGGGCGCATGTTTCCCGTGTTTAGAACAGTCTGACAGCAAAATGACATTTCGAAGGAAAAAAAACTCATTTAAAACTACTCGCGGCTATTGCATTGCCGACAATACACATAGAAGTTCATTGATAAAAACGGCATGGGAATTCCCCACAGGGGAACCCCGAACCAAAATTTAAAAAAAAAAATGACGTTGGAGTCCCCCTAAATTCCATACCAGGCCCTTCAACACGGGAAACATGCACCCCTTTACAGCCATACTATAGACACCCCCCAGCTACGAAATTTAAAGGGATATTACACTTTTATTGTTTGACTTTAAGCATTATTAAAATCACTGCTCCTGAAAAAATGGCCATTTTTAAAACTTTTTTTGCATTGATCCATGTCCCCTGGGGTAGGACCCGGGTCCCCAAACACTTTTTATGACAATAACTCGCCTATAAGCCTTTAAAATTAGCACTTTTGATTATTCATGTTTGTGTCCCATAGACTTTAACGGTGTTCGCGTGTTCGAACAAACTTTTTTCCTGTTCGCATGCTCTGGTGCGAACCGAACAGGTGGGTGTTCGGCTCATCCCTAATCAGAATGTAAAAATTTGCTAAAATGTGTACAGTGTGTATTTATCTCTTTGTATTATGACACTTCTTACCTGTCCAGTGGGCTGCCAATAGTGTAAAGTAAGGAGGAGCTGGCCAAAGTAATCCACATTATTTAGGCATTCATCTCTCAATGAAGTGGAGAGGGTTACCTGTCCAAAACATCTCCCCCCTATAAAATTTTACAAATGGCCCATGAGAGGGGGGGAGGAGGAATCTGATAGGTGGACCTTATACCTTGGTCTTTAAATACTCGCTAAAATAAATGTTATACTGATGTTGGCCAAGAATGTTTGTGTCTAATCTGCTTTCCATGTTTATGTGCAAAATGATTAATTTATTTTTCTTGTTTGACTCCACAGTTTCCTTCCAACCCACAGGAATGGCAGACTGTGGCCTCCCACTTTGCCCAGTGGGACTTTCCTAACTGCAGAGGGGCAATTGATGGGAAACACGTCCACATCGTCCCACCACCCAACTCGGGGTTATACTATTACAACTATAAGGGGTTCAATAGTATGGTGATGTTAGCAGTGGTGTCGGCTACTTACAAATTCCTGTATGTGGACGTGGGGAAGAATGGCCGGATGTCCGATGGTGGAGTCATCGCCCAGACGGAGTTCTACAAGCGTCTCCAGAATGGCAGCTTGGACTTGCCACCTCCAGAAGACAATGTGGAAGGACTCCCATTCGTCTTTGTTGCGGATGAAGCGTTTGCGCTGGGGGACCATCTTATGCATCCATTCCCTATGAGGACCCTCACCCCGGACCAGACGGTTTTTAATTACCGGCTGGCCAGAGCCAGAAGAGTGGTGGAGAACACGTTTGGAATCATGGCCAGCCGGTTCCGCCTATTTCTTACACCCATACACATGGCTGAGTATAAGCTGAATCATATCATCCTGGCGTGCTGTGTTCTCCACAACTTTTTAAGGCGAAATTCTGCCATCTATGCTGCCTCAGTTGGGCCTGAGGCCGGAATTCAAGTAAATGAACCAAATCTTACGGCGCTTGAAAGTGGCCTGGCTTGCCCCCCCTGAGTGCACGTGAGGTCCGTCTTAGATACCTTGATTCCTTTGCGGGTAGGGGGGCCATCAATATGCCAGACAATGTCTGATACATTTTTAAAACAAAGAAATCATTTTAACTACTAAAATCTTGGGTGACATTTACTGCTTGTGTTTCCTTTAGCTGACCCTGACAGAAATGTGGGGAGTCCTGAAAATGTTGTGATTGTGTAACATTAAAAAGCACTGTTGGGTGTTATTTACTAAAGGAAAATACACTTTGCACTACAAGTGCATTTGAGCCTGCACTGAAACTGCACTTGTAGTGCAAAGTGGATTTGCTGTTTGGAAATAACCCCCATTGTCACTGAAAACACCAATTTTACCACAACAAAATTTTATGAGCATTGAAACAATAATCCACGAGGCAGGAGGCGGAGCCTAGCGGAGCAGACATGCATTAATAGAGCTCCACACCGCTGAGGAGAGAAGAGAAGGACAAAGCGGAGCCTGCAGGCTCAAAAGGTATCCATTTGAACCTTTTTGCCCCAGGGAACAAACTGTGAAAGTTTGGGCAGGAAATATGGTACTGGGAGGAAACCGTGGCAGAAATAAAAATCACCTCACAAAGAGCTCACAGGCACTCACTGCAGCTGAAGCAGCTCCAGTCACCTCACAATATACAGCATCAGGGCGCTCTCACAGACAGAAAATGTCACAGCAAGACTCTCCATTTGAGTCAGATACAGAACAAATCCTCTCACAAACTTCTCCACAAGCCTCCTCAGTATCCCCAGTAATATTATTACAATTTGAAAAGATGCTTCATAAGGCTTTGAAACAAACCTCAGACCAAATAACAAAAAGCCTAACCAAAGAAATAAGAGAGCTGGGAAACCGCACCGCAGCCTTAGAAATAAAAATGGATGAAATTGAAATTACAACCCAAGAAAATATAACAGAATTGGAACAATTAAAAAAAGAGAATTTAATACTTCAAACTAAGCTCGAAGATTACGAAAATAGAGCCAGACGTTCAAACTTGCGCATAAGGGGAATACCTGAAACTGTGACAGACCTGCAATCTACTATTACAAGAACTAAAGCCAGATATCCCTATTGAACGTTTAGAACTGGACAGAGTACACAGAGCCCTCACAGCCAAAAAGAAAGATGGACCCCTACGTGATATAATCACAAAATTTCATTATTACAGAAGGAAGGAACAAATACTAATTGCTGCAAGAGAAAAAAAGGAACTTAATTTTCAAGGACACAATTATCAAATTTTTGCTGACCTATCCCAACTTACTATTACTAAAAGACGATCCATGAAACCCCAACTAATGGAACTGCAACGCCACAACATTATGTATCAATGGGGCTTCCCCTTTTCAGTCAGATTTAACTACCAAGGTACAATTTACAGAAGCAGATCAGCAGATGAACTACAACAAACCCTTTTAAAATTAAATCTGACAGAACCCACAAGCAGCAACTCTCCCACACGCAGAAGAATGGCATCATCTTTACCTTGAGGCAGCACCCAGAAAATTTCAGAACAAAATGGGAATCATCATTCTCATAAAAGAGGCCGTTATGCCACATCATCCATGGACCAAGAAGATTCAATGGACTGACATCCTAATTCCTGATATCTCTTCATTTATTATACTAAGAGATGGTTCTCTATAAAAAACCTGTATTTATAACTTAATGTAACTGCATTCTGATAGTCACACATTGTGTGGGATCATGTTACATTCCAGTTATATTTCTTATTACTTCTGATTCACATAGCCTTAGAATATATAAGTGAAATAAGGAAATTCTTGTTCAGTGATATATTATCAGGTAATAACAATAGATTTATTACTTTTAGGACAAATATGTTCAATAATCCAGAAGTAATGACAGCTTTTTCTTTCTTTTCTTAAAACAAATATATTATTACCTATCTAGTTCCTAGAATTATGTTTTTGTTTATTCTAATCTGAAGCAATACAACCTAAATTTTATGAGTTAACATATCTAAACAGTTACATATGAATAAAATTTGTAATTGTTTACTCTAAAAGGGTTAAAATCCCAAAATAATTCAAACTATCTTCATCAATACCAAAGTTATTAACAGTACCTTTCTAACTGAATTATTTAGCCTAGGGCAAGACTAACCATATACAACCACCCTGGAATAAATAATTTCAACAAAAACTATATTCTGCACTCCAATTAATGAAACATCATTTTGATGTCTTTTGACATAGCACTTCTCTCCTGTAAGCGGAAGATCCGTGTACCCCCATTAGCCCTCCTCATTCTCCCAACCATATTATGTGGGAGTGTGACGAAGGCACTTATTCCCCTGAGAGAGATATTTATTCTCTTTCACGGGTAAATTGTGATTACTTGCAAAAAATAATTTATACAATGTATCATCTAATCTCATATGTTTTTTGTTTACTCTTTACTCCAGAATTCACTGGTTTCTTTTCTATCTATTCATCTCTTCAGTCCACACAGGTTGATCTGCGCAGTCAGCTCTGCATAACAAAAAGTAAGTCAAAACTATTTGATCTATTGCCATGGCACCACTGAATATACTTTCCCTGAATGTTCAGGGAATAAATGTCCCTCAAAAAAGGACCAAAGCCTTCCGTACTTTCCATAACAAGAAGGCTCACATAGTATGCCTCCAAGAAACACACTTCACCAAAGATTCTACTCCAAAATATATTTCTCCTTTTTATCAACAAATTTACACGGCTTCTGACTGTACCAAGCAAAGGGGAACTCTAATTGCATTTCACCGATCCACACCATTCACCTTATCATCAGAAATTAAAGACCCAGAAGGTAGATACCTGATACTCATGGGTTATATAATGGATACAGCAATCACGGTGATTTCCTACTACGCTCCTAACAAACAACCTACACCATTCCTCTCACATATATTACAAGTGATTAATACACACAAAATAGGAACAGTGATAATGTGTGGGGATTCGAACCAGGTCCTCCTCCCATTTCTAGATAAATCACCTTTTACACCATCCAAAATAACCTCTAGATTACCTTTTTCTCAACTTCTTTCCAAATACAATCTGGTAGATTCATGGAGAGAAAGTAACCCAATGAAAAAGAAATTCACTTATTTCTCGCACCCTCATCAAACCTTTACCAGAATAGATCATATTTTTCTAACAATAGGGATGATACCAGAAATTATTGCATCAGATATAATTCCGATTCCGTGGTCTGACCATAATGCAGTATACACTACTATAGCCTCAGCCATACCAAAAGCGCATGACCCAACGTGGTACTTACCGGACATAATGCTCAAACACCCACTACATCAGATGGCCATTGAACAAGCTTTAAAGGAATACATATCAATTAATAATACAACAGACATCTCCCCAATAACACTGTGGGAAGCTCATAAGCCTGTCTTGCGTGGTACAATACAAAGACAAATGGCACTATTTAAACAGGAACGCAAAAATCTAGCAAAAAAACTAGAACTCAATTTTAATGCAGCCTACATATCATTTCAAGATAATCCATCCCAGAGTACAAAATCTCATCTGGAAAAATCTAGATTGGAATACGATCTATTTCTCACTGAGTCAGTTGATAAATCCCTCAAACGCTCCAAACACAATTTCTACATGAATACAAACAAACCAGGTACATATTTGGCTCGGGCATTAAATTCAACTAACAAATCTTTCAAACCAATACGTTTGAAATTATCAAAAAATGTTTACACTTGTAATCCAGTTAAAATAGTCCATAAATTTCACTCACATCTCGCAACTTTATACAAGACAAACAATGAAATTAATCCTACAGAGGCTGAATCCTTCTTCTCAAAAATAACCTTACCCGAGTTATCTCAGAATCAAAAAAGCAGTTTGGATGAGCCTATAACTATAGATGAAGTTGCTAACGCCATAAAAGACCTAAAACTTAACAAAAGACCAGGCCCAGACGGCTACTCGGCTTTATACTATAAAACATTCTCAGAAATACTCTCTCCCATTCTCACTGAAACTTTTAACAAACTTCTAGATGCTAAGTATAAAATTGATGCGCTTTAAATAAATAGTGCACAATATGCTGCTGCGACTAAGCTTAAATCCAGGAATAAAAAATGCATACATGTGAATAAAATAAATTAATAATTATGGTGCTAATACATGTGTTAAAATTGCCAAAATAAATCTTCAAATTGGTGATGTGACGGTGAATAGGGATGAGCTTCGTGTTCGAGTCGAACCCATGTTCGACTCGAACATCGGCTGTTCGACCGTCCGTCGAATTGCGAACGATATGGGCCGTTCGCGCCAAATTCGTGTGGCGCGTCACGGCCCATAATTCACTGCGGCATCGCAGTGCATTGCTGGCTGATGATTGGCCAAGCATGCACTATGACCCGCATGCTTGGCCAATCACAGCGCCGTCAGTAGAGAGAGCTGTAATTGGCCAAAGCCAGGGTGGCTTTGGCCAATTATGGCTCAGGGGATTTAGTACACACCCCACACTATATAAGGCCGCCTGCACGGCGGCCCTGTGTAGTGTGTGTTCCGGTGTGCTGAGCGATAGAGAGAGAGAGAGACAGTGTCATTTGATTTGAGTTAGATAGATTAGGCAGAACAGTCAGTCAGTTAGCTGCACTTACAGTGTATTGTGTATATATATGCATCCCAGGTGTTGCATATATATATATACACTGTATTCAGTTTAGCTAGATCCGTTCCTGTTATCTTCTATCTAGACTATTTACATTCAGTGCAGTGTGTCCTGCTCACAGTGTTCAGCTAGATCCGTTCCTGCTATTTACATTCAGTACAGTGCTTCCTGCTCACAGTGTTCAGCTAGATCCGTTCCTGCTATTTACATTCAGTGCAGTGCGTGCTGCTCACAGTGTTCAGCTAGATCCGTTCCTGCTATTTACATTCAGTGCAGTGCGTGCTGCTCACAGTGTTCAGCTAGATCCGTTCCTGCTATTTACATTCAGTGCAGTGCGTCCTGCTCACAGTGTTCAGCTAGATCCGTTCCTGCTATTTACATTCAGTGCAGTGCGTGCTGCTCACAGTGTTCAGCTAGATCCGTTCCTGCTATTTACATTCAGTGCAGTGCGTGCTGCTCACAGTGTTTAGCTACATCCGTTCCTGCTGTTTACATTCAGTGCAGTGCGTCCTGCTCACAGTGTTCAGCTAGATCCGTTCCTGCTATTTACATTCAGTGCAGTGCGTCCTGCTCACAGTGTTCAGCTAGATCCGTTCCTGCTATTTACATTCAGTGCAGTGCGTCCTGCTCACAGTGTTCAGCTAGATCCGTTCCTGCTATATACATTTAGTGCAGTACGTCCTGCTCACAGTGTTCAGCTAGATCCGTTCCTGTTATCTTCCTACTGACAGGCAGGCTTGTCTGGTTACAGTATATAAAGCTACCTGAAGAAAATTACAGGTGTTCTTTTTGATCCTATTAGTACCACGGTCAGGCAGCTAGACTATTTACATTTAGTACAGTGTGTCCTGCTCACAGTGTTCAGCTAGATCCGTTCCTGTTATTTACATTCAGTGCAGTGCGTCCTGCTCACAGTGTTCAGCTAGATCCGTTCCTGCTATTTACATTCAGTGCAGTGCGTCCTGCTCACAGTGTTCAGCTAGATCCGTTCCTGCTATTTACATTCAGTGCAGTGCGTCCTGCTCACAGTGTTCAGCTAGATCCGTTCCTGCTATATACATTTAGTGCAGTACGTCCTGCTCACAGTGTTCAGCTAGATCCGTTCCTGTTATCTTCCTACTGACAGGCAGGCTTGTCTGGTTACAGTATATAAAGCTACCTGAAGAAAATTACAGGTGTTCTTTTTGATCCTATTAGTACCACGGTCAGGCAGCTAGACTATTTACATTTAGTACAGTGTGTCCTGCTCACAGTGTTCAGCTAGATCCGTTCCTGTTATTTACATTCAGTGCAGTGCGTCCTGCTCACAGTGTTCAGCTAGATCCGTTCCTGCTATTTACATTCAGTGCAGTGCGTCCTGCTCACAGTGTTCAGCTAGATCCGTTCCTGCTATTTACATTCAGTGCAGTGCGTCCTGCTCACAGTGTTCAGCTAGATCCGTTCCTGCTATTTACATTCAGTGCAGTGCGTCCTGCTCACAGTGTTTAGCTAGATCCGTTCCTGCTATTTACATTCAGTGCAGTGCGTCCTGCTCACAGTGTTCAGCTAGATCCGTTCCTGCTATTTACATTCAGTGCAGTGCGTCCTGCTCACAGTGTTCAGCTAGATCCGTTCCTGCTATATACATTTAGTGCAGTACGTCCTGCTCACAGTGTTCAGCTAGATCCGTTCCTGTTATCTTCCTACTGACAGGCAGGCTTGTCTGGTTACAGTATATAAAGCTACCTGAAGAAAATTACAGGTGTTCTTTTTGATCCTATTAGTACCACGGTCAGGCAGCTAGACTATTTACATTTAGTACAGTGTGTCCTGCTCACAGTGTTCAGCTAGATCCGTTCCTGTTATTTACATTCAGTGCAGTGCGTCCTGCTCACAGTGTTCAGCTAGATCCGTTCCTGCTATTTACATTCAGTGCAGTGCGTCCTGCTCACAGTGTTCAGCTAGATCCGTTCCTGCTATTTACATTCAGTGCAGTGCGTCCTGCTCACAGTGTTTAGCTAGATCCGTTCCTGCTATTTACATTCAGTGCAGTGCGTCCTGCTCACAGTGTTCAGCTAGATCCGTTCCTGCTATTTACATTCAGTGCAGTGCGTCCTGCTCACAGTGTTCAGCTAGATCCGTTCCTGCTATATACATTTAGTGCAGTACGTCCTGCTCACAGTGTTCAGCTAGATCCGTTCCTGTTATCTTCCTACTGACAGGCAGGCTTGTCTGGTTACAGTATATAAAGCTACCTGAAGAAAATTACAGGTGTTCTTTTTGATCCTATTAGTACCACGGTCAGGCAGCTAGACTATTTACATTTAGTACAGTGTGTCCTGCTCACAGTGTTCAGCTAGATCCGTTCCTGTTATTTACATTCAGTGCAGTGCGTCCTGCTCACAGTGTTCAGCTAGATCCGTTCCTGCTATTTACATTCAGTGCAGTGCGTCCTGCTCACAGTGTTCAGCTAGATCCGTTCCTGCTATTTACATTCAGTGCAGTGCGTCCTGCTCACAGTGTTCAGCTAGATCCGTTCCTGCTATTTACATTCAGTGCAGTGCGTCCTGCTCACAGTGTTTAGCTAGATCCGTTCCTGCTATTTACATTCAGTGCAGTGCGTCCTGCTCACAGTGTTCAGCTAGATCCGTTCCTGTTATCTTCCTACTGACAGGCAGGCTTGTCTGGTTACAGTATATAAAGCTACCTGAAGAAAATTACAGGTGTTCTATCCCAGCTTAGTGCAGCTACAGGCCATTAGTATGTCTGGAAGGCCAAGAAGGAGAGGCAGACAGTCACAAGCCAATAAGAGAGGGCAAGCAGGCTCTGTGTCTAGTGCTGGTCGTGGAGACGGTGCATCCTCATCAGCACGTGGCCATGGGACACGCTTGGCCTTTTTTTCGGCAGCTGGCCGTGTTGAGCCGCAACATGCGGAAGACTTGGTCGAGTGGATGACCAAGCCGTCCTCATCCTCCTCATCCTCTCTCACCCATGCCCAGGGTGCTTTGTCTGGCAAAGCAGCGGCCTCTTCCCTCAGCTCAATGTCATCAGTGACTCCTTCCCTAGCCCCACCATGTCCTCCTGAGGATTCCCTCGAACTGTTTGACCACAGTGTTGGGTACATGCTCCAGGAGGATGCCCAGCGTTTGGAAGGCTCTGATGATGATACTGAGCTCAATGAAGGCAGTAACATGAGCACGGACAGAGGGGGTGCCCAAGAAGGACAGCAATCTGGCAGTCATGCTCCCCCTGCTGCAGCATACTGCCAGGTTTGCTCCAGTGATGAGGAGGGAGGGGATGATGAGGTCACTGACTCAACGTGGGTGCCTGATAGGAGAGAGGAGGAGGAGGAGGAGGAGGAGGAGGTGGCACATCACCAACTAGGCAGGATGCCCTCCAGGGGCCAGCCTAAGGGCAGCACATTGACTGCATCACACCCCAAAGCTCCACATGTGCAGGGCGCTGCAGTCTCTGCGCGTTATTCAAAAAGTTCTTTGGTGTGGGCTTTTTTGAGACGAGTGCATCAGATCGCACCGCTGCTATTTGCAATATATGTCTCAAGCGTATCTCGCGTGGCCAAAACATCTCCCGCTTGGGTACCACATGCTTGACCAGACATATGTTGACCTGCCATGCAGTTCGTTGGCAAGCGTATCTAAAAGACCCACACCAAAGAACAAAGACGATCTCTCCTTGCTCCTCATCAGCTGAGATTTCCAACCCCACTAGACCTTCAGTCCTCTCTGCGACCTGCAGTGAGAGGAATGAAGGTGTAGAATTAGGTGTGTCACAGCCAAGTACTTATGGGCAATCTGCTTTGGGTACACCGACGTCAGATTGTACCAGGCAAATTTCCCTGCCCCAGCTGCTGCACCGCCGAAAGAAGTTTGCTCCCAGCCATCCACATGCCCAGCGGTTGAATGCTAGCTTGGCAAAATTGCTAGCACTTCAACTGCTGCCTTTTCAGTTGGTAGACTCTGCCCCCTTCCGTGAGTTTGTGGAATGTGCGGTTCCTCAGTGGCAGGTACCCAAACGCCACTTTTTCTCACGGAAGGCGATTCCGGCTCTCTACCGGCATGTGGAAGGCAATGTCCATGCCTCGCTGGACAGGGCGGTCAGCGGTAAGGTGCATATTACCGCTGACTCATGGTCCAGCAGGCATGGACAGGGACGTTACTTAAGTTTCACGGCGCATTGGGTGACTCTGCTGGCAGCTGGGAAGGATGCAGGACAAGGTGCAGTAGTGTTGGAGGTTGTTCCGCCACCACGCCTCCAAAATGCTGATTGTGACACACCTCTCTCCTCCACCCCCTCCTCTTCTTCTTCCTCCATGGCCTCTTCCTCGGAACCAGCGGTGCTCCGTAGGCGTTCAAGGGGCTACGCAAGTACGCAGGCCAAAAGATGCCATGCGGTGCTTGAGCTGGTGTGCTTGGGGGACAGGAGCCACACTGGGGCAGAGGTTCTGTCAGCTCTGCAGGGGCAGGTTCAGAGGTGGTTGACGCCACGCCAACTTAAGGCAGGAATGGTGGTTTGCGACAATGGCACCAACCTCCTCTCTGCCCTCCGACAGGGACAACTGACCCATGTGCCCTGTTTGGCTCACGTCCTTAACTTGGTGGTGCAGCGGTTCTTGGGCAGGTACCCGGGCTTACAGGATGTCCTGAGGCAGGCCAGGAAAGTCTCTGTGCATTTCCGCCGGTCATATAATGCCAGTGCTCGGCTGACGGACCTCCAAAAGGAGTTTAACCTGCCCAAGAACCGCCTAATCTGTGACATGCCCACCAGGTGGAACTCGACGTTGGCCATGCTGCAGCGGCTGCACACGCAGCAGAGGGCCATCAATGAGTACCTGTGCGACTATGGCACCAGGACAGGGTCAGGGGACCTTGGTTTTTTTTCCCCACGCCAGTGGGCCATGATCAGGGATGCATGCACTGTCCTGTCACCATTCGAGGAGGCCACGAGGATGGTGAGCACTGACAGTGCATGCATCAGTGACACTGTCCCCCTTGTCCACCTGTTGGAGCACACGCTGCGTGGGATAATGGACAGGGCACTTGAGGCAGAACAGAGGCAGGAAGAGGAGGACTTCCTTAGCTCTCAAGGCCCCCTTTATCCAGACAGTGTTCCTGCGTGCCCGCCGATCACACAGGAAGAGGACGAGGAGGAGGAGGAGGAGGAGGAGGAGGAAGATTGTGTCAGTATGGAGGTGGAGCCTGGCACTCAGCATCAGCAGTCTTTAAGGGATCAGTCCCAAGGAACACATGGACTTGTACGTGGCTGGGAGGAGGTGGCTGCGGACGTTGTTGTCCTTAGTGACCCAGAGGACTCCGGACCGAATGCCTCAGCAAACCTACGCTGCATGGCCTCCCTGATCCTGCAAAGCCTGCGTAAGGATCCTCGTATTCGTGGTATCAAGGAGAAGGACCAATACTGGCTGGCAACCCTCCTTGATCCACGTTACAAGGGTAAGGTTGCGGACCTTATCTTGCCATCGCAGAGGGAGCAGAGGATGAAACATCTTCGGGAGGCCTTGCAGAAAGGTCTGTGCAACGCGTTCCCAGAGACTGGGAGGTTACAAACTCCTGTTTCTGGACAACGTGTTGCTGAGGCTTCGGTCAGTCAAAGAAGGAGCGGTGGAGAAGGTGGCCGTCTGACCGATGCGTTCAGACAATTTTTTGGTCCGCAGCCCCAAGGTATGATCGGTTCCAGCAACCATCGCCAGCGTCTGTTTTACATGGTGCAGGAATACCTAGGGGCAAGATCAGACTTGGACACCTTTCCCACCGAAAATCCTCTGGGTTACTGGGTCTTGAGGATGGATCACTGGCCAGAGCTTGCACAGTATGCAATTGAGCTACTGGCCTGTCCTGCATCCAGCGTTCTTTCGGAACGCACATTCAGTGCTGCTGGAGGCGTGGTAACCGATCACAGGGTGCGTCTGTCCACCGACTCGGTCGATCGGCTGACCTTCATAAAAATGAATCAGTCTTGGATCACCACCAGCTACCAAGCACCTGATGCAGATGTAACCGAATAATTTTTTTTGAAATCTCAGATCCCTTCAAAGACTGCCTATGCTGATGCTGAGTGACTATCCCTGAGTAATTATCCTCTTCCTCCTCAATCATCACGCTGATAGCTTGTAAGAACATTTTTGGTTCTGGGCGCCACCACCAGTGCCTAAGGCACAATTTTTCAGCCCCTGTTTAACAGGGGCGTGTAATTACAATTTTTGATGTAATACTTTGCAGCAGGGCTCGTTCCTGCATTCCAACTAGAGTGTCTGTGAGGGGTTGCAGTGTTGTGGCACCAGCACCAGTGCCTAAGACCCAATTTTTCAGCCCCTGTCTAACAGGGGCGTGTAATTACAATTTTTGATGCAATACTTTGCAGCAGGGCTTGTTCCTGCATTCCAACTAGAGTGTCTGTGAGGGGTTGCAGTGTTGTGGCACCAGCACCAGTGCCTAAGACCCAATTTTTCTGCCCCTGTCTAACAGGGGCGTGTAATTACAATTTTTGATGCAATACTTTGCAGCAGGGCTTGTTCCTGCATTCCAACTAGAGTGTCTGTGAGGGGTTGCAGTGTTGTGGCACCAGCACCAGTGCCTAAGACCCAATTTTTCTGCCCCTGTCTAACAGGGGCGTGTAATTACAATTTTTGATGCAATACTTTGCAGCAGGGCTTGTTCCTGCGTTTCAACTAGAGTGTCTGTGAGGGGTTGCAGTGTTGTGGCACCAGCACCAGTGCCTAAGACCCAATTTTTCAGCCCCTGTCTAACAGGGGCGTGTAATTACAATTTTTGATGCAATACTTTGCAGCAGGGCTTGTTCCTGCGTTTCAACTAGAGTGTCTGTGAGGGGTTGCAGTGTTGTGGCACCAGCACCAGTGCCTAAGACCCAATTTTTCTGCCCCTGTCTAACAGGGGCGTGTAATTACAATTTTTGATGCAATACTTTGCAGCAGGGCTCGTTCCTGCGTTCCAACTAGAGTGTCTGTGAGGGGTTGCAGTGTTGTGGCACCAGCACCAGTGCCTAAGGCCTAATTTTTCAGCTCCTGTTCAACAGGGGCATGTAATTACAATTCTTGATCTAATATTTCACAGCAGGGCCCTGTGAGGGCTTACAGTGTTTTGGCCACAGCAACACCTAAGGCCCAAATTTCTGCTGAGTATATAGGGTAGGACCCTACTTTCAAACATCTAACTTACAAACGACTCCTACTTGCAAACGGAAGGAGACAACAGGAAGTGAGATGAAATCTACCCCTAAGGAAGGGAAATTCTCTCCTGTAAGAGTTAATATGGGAAAACAATTTTTCCTTTCCACTGATGCTTTCCAATCCTTGTTCCACAAAAAAAAACAAATTTTCAAAAAACATTTTTCATTGGGACAAAAAAGTGAGGTGAAATCTTCTGAAGAGGAGGAAAGACGCAAAACAAATGTCACAGGGGTGATAACCCTTCCCTATGTTTTCCAAAAAGCTTAGAAAAGATTTTTTGGCTGGAGCTAAACACATTAAAAATGTTCAAAATTACAAACAGATTCTACTTAACAACAAACCTACAGTCCCTGTCTTGTTTGCACCGCCTGTATACTGCTGTTCAGAGTATATAGGGACCTTTCCTTATTTTAATTTGGGTGCGGGGTTCCCCTTAATATCCATACAAGACCCAAAGGGCCTGGTAATGGACTGGGGGGTACCCATGCCGTTTGTCTCACTGATTTTCATCCATATTGCCATGACCCGACATGACATTAAACCCGCAAGCAGTTTTAAATGAGATTTTTTCCTTTAAAAATGACATTTGGTGCAGGGACTGTTCTAAACATGGGAAACACGCGTCACTTTACAGGCATACTATAGACACCCCCCAGGTACGATATTTAAAGGAATATTTCACTTTTTTTTTTTTACTTTAAGCATCATTAAAATCACTGCTCCCGAAAAAACGGCCGTTTTTAAAAGTTTTTTTTGCATTGATACATGTCCCCTGGGGTAGGACCCGGGTCCCCAAACCCTTTTTAGGACAATACCATGCAAATTAGCCTTTAAAATGAGCACTTTTGATTTCGAACGTTCGAGTCCCATAGACGTCAATGGGGTTCTAACGTTCGTGCGAACTTGCGGTCCGTTCGCGGGTTCTGGTGCGAACCGAACCGGGGGGTGTTCGGCTCATCCCTAACGGTGAATATAAATAAAATAATAATGACACTCTGAGTACAACGTCCAGGCAGAGATAAATAGTGGGAGAAAGTAAAAATAATTAAACAGTTCCTTCCCTTAATCCAGATTGATTGACTCACTGGGTTAGATCGTTTGTACCAGGATATTTAGTTTTTCTTGTATCCCACTTCAGCATTTACACTGCTGGTGATTCGGCTCTCAGGATAAAGGTTTTATGCAAAGCAAGCAAAGAAAAAATAGATCATTGTGCAGTGAACTTACTAGATAGTACACAAACAAAACAGGGACAAGAGATACACTCACAAACTCCCGGTCTATTAGAAGCATTCAAATAAGCAGATTGCAGTCAGCCGCTGTGGACGAGGTTTCCCATAGAGAAACAGCTGCTGTTAACCTTCAGGTGTATTGCAGCACTGAACGTCCTAAGCTCCTCCCACCTGGGTGGGAGGAGCTTAGGACGTTCAGTGCTGCAATACACCTGAAGGTTAACAGCAGCTGTTTCTCTATGGGAAACCTCGTCCACAGCGGCTGACTGCAATCTGCTTATTCGAATGCTTCTAATAGACCGGGAGTTTGTGAGTGTATCTCTTGTCCCTGTTTTGTTTGTGTACTATCTAGTAAGTTCACTGCACAATGATCTATTTTTTCTTTGCTTGCTTTGCATAAAACCTTTATCCTGAGAGCCGAATCACCAGCAGTGTAAATGCTGAAGTGGGATACAAGAAAAACTAAATATCCTGGTACAAACGATCTAACCCAGTGAGTCAATCAATCTGGATTAAGGGAAGGAACTGTTTAATTATTTTTACTTTCTCCCACTATTTATCTCTGCCTGGACGTTGTACTCAGAGTGTCATTATTATTTTATTTATATTCACCGTCACATCACCAATTTGAAGATTTATTTTGGCAATTTTAACACATGTATTAGCACCATAATTATTAATTTATTTTATTCACATGTATGCATTTTTTATTCCTGGATTTAAGCTTAGTCGCAGCAGCATATTGTGCACTATTTATTTAAAGCGCATCAATTTTATACTTAGTACTATTTGTTTGGTTATCTGATCACCCTATATTGATAGCAGCTTTAATTTACTGATTTCTTCATAGCACTAACTATATTGGTATATATATATTTTTAAGCACAATTTATTTATATCACACATATCTTTCCACATCAGCGCTTGGTTTTTATTCATTTTTTTTAAAACTTCTAGATGGACATTCTTTTCGGCAAGAAACACTAATGGCAATTGTTTGTATGATCCCAAAACCCCTTTCTGATGATACTTCCTGTGTGAATTATCGGCCTATCTCTCTGTTAAACCTCGATATTAAATTATTAGCAAAAATAATAGCAAAACGCCTCAATAGCATTATAGGAAAATTAATACATAGAGATCAAGTAGGCTTCATGCCAAATAGACAGGCAGGCGATAATATACGTAGGGCAGTGTTATTGGCACATATTGCTAAAAAACGGAAAATCCCTTTATGTTTTCTATCTCTCGATATTAAGAGGGCATTTGGCACAGTATCCTGGCAATATATGCAATATTCATTACAAAAATGGGGTTTTGGACCCCACTTTTTAACATGGATCAAAGCATTATATAATAAACCCAAAGCCTATATAAAATATGCTGGATACAAATCTGAAGCCTTTAATATCGAAATAGGTACCCGACAGGGTTGCCCATTATCTCCCTTATTATTTGCCCTTATACTCGAACCCATGGCCCAATACATCAGAACAAACCAAACTATAACTGGCATTGAAGTAGGAGGTATTACACACAATATATGTATATTTGCAGACGATATATTACTTTTTCTATCATCACCACAGGTCTCTGGTCCTAACTTAATACCAGCTCTTGATGGATTTGCAGCCCTATCCGGCCTTATGATTAACCCTAAGAAATGCCTAGTGCTTAATATTTCACTCACAAACATGGAATTGATCCCGGCTAGGGCTGCACTCCCATTCACATGGGCAGAAAAATCAATCCCATATCTTGAAATTCATTTAACAGCATTTCATTCTGACTTATTCTCAACCAATTATCCTCCTGTATTAAGACAGATCACAAATCTAATAAAACAATGGTCGCAACTTCCTTTATCCTGGATAGGGAAGATTAATGCAATCAAAATGACTATTCTACCCAAATTGCTTTATCTATTCAGAGTCCTCCCTATTCCAATTCCTTCCTATTTTTTGAGAATAGTACAAAAAAGAGCAACTTCATTTATATGGGGCTCTTCTAAACCACGTATACCTATACACACACTACATCTTCCCAAAAATAAAGGAGGCCTGGGATACCCTAATTTTACTAACTACTACAGAGCAGCACATTTGGCCAGACTGTCCAAATACCATGCAAAACAGGAAATCCCATTATGGGTATTTATAGAGGCTTCAGAAAATTACCCTCTATTAATATCAAATTTATTATGGCTTGATCCTAAAGACCGCTTTAAAATTCATAATCCCATAACTAAACACTTCTTATCTCTCTGGGATAAACTAAAAACCAAATATCAGTTACAATCTCCACACAATCCTCTCCTTTCTTTTATCAGAAATCCGGCCTTTTATCCGGCATGGATCTACCCAAATTCTTTTAAAGCTTGGACAACATCAGGCATTCAGACACTAGAGGACTTCATAGCATCTAAATTATTCCTTTCATTCCCATCGCTTAGAGAAAAATATGATCTACCAAACTCTGAGATATTTAGATATCTCCAAATCAAAAATTTCTATACACCATTCCTAAAGGGGGATACACCATTATCCCAATTATCCATTTTTGAATCAATCTGTACAAAAGATCCATTTGCTAAAGGTACAATTTCATCACTTTATAATCAATTATATGGAGTAGCAAATCTTAATAGACCCTCTTACGTTCAGAGGTGGGAGGAGGACCTGGGACGAACTTTAGAAGACACGGACTGGTCTAACATATGGCTCACATCTAAGTCATCTTCACCCAACATCTTAGCACTGGAGACAAATTATAAAGTCCTAACTCGCAAAATATTCACCTAATACCTCAGCTCTTTGTTTTCGAGGATGCCCAGAAATAGGCACATATTTACACATATGGTGGACGTGCCCAGTAATCCAAACCTTCTGGAAGGAAGTCTTCGTGATTGCATCTAAAATATTTAAAAAAATAATACAACCAGATCCATATTTAACTTTACTTAATCTAAAACCGGAATGGTTAACACTCTCTCAATTCAAACTTATGATCCAACTAATAATGGCTGCAAAACAAACAGTGGCCAAGGCATGGAAATCTCCTACATTGGTACTAGCAGAAACAATTCACAGAATGAATAATACAATGTCCCATGCTAAGATGGTAGCCATCGATCAAAATCAAATTCCAAAATTTGAAAAACTTTGGCATCCTTGGATAAAACAACAGTTCCTGTCAAACTTCAATGACTCTGTCTTGTTGCCATGGTAACAGATTAAATGAGTTACAGAGACACCCATTCTAAGGCTTCAAAGAGAACTAAAAAGAATAATAAACTGACGAGCGGGACAACCTTGTGGACCATACCTCTACCTTTCAACCCTTTTTCTTCTTTCTCTTTCCTTTTCTCCACCTTACGATTAAAGCTCATTATCGGAATTTATTTGACCTATATACACTCTACTTGTAAAAAATATGTGTAGTAGGTATAAATCATTTAAATACCTACAAAAGTAACTAAGGAAATGATATATATCTTTAATTTAGGTTTACGTGAACCCAATGTTTAATAATTGAAATTTCATGATATTTACCTATATAAACCCTACTGTAAAACAATGAGCTTACTTTGTAGATCCTTGTAAACTTACTTTATGTATCTTTATAACATTGTATACTCAATAAACTTCTTTTGACAAGGAAACAATAATCCACACATTCTTGAGTATCAATCTTTTTAATACCAGCACAATCACATGTGCATTTCTAAAAGGTTTTTAAAACAAACCAACATGTTTGTTGTATAACAATTTTTTCGGTCACATTAATAAAAAATGAAATGTCCATTTAAAGTAAAACAGCCATGTTTCAAACAAACAAGAAAGACACAAATCTGGAACTTACAAAGTTCAACTTTTGTAGAAATTGAAGGCAATATCAGACATGAGTATTTATAAACTGTGTTTGATATTGCATTCAGATGGGGTGAAGTCACCTCTGGAAAAGCCAAATTTTGAAGATGCACACAAATTGCCGAATGTCAACATGTGCTAGCTGCCATCACAGGGGGATCAAGGGATGTGTTTTGGGGGTGCAACCCCTTCCTCTCAGTTACTTTATTATTGAGGAAGGGGTTGCACCCCCAAAACGCCTACATTGATCTCCCGTGATGGCAGATAGCACATGTTGACACAGTGTGTGCATCTTCAAAATTTGGCTTTTCTATAAAATTGCAAAAAATGTTAATAATTTTTACATTCCAAATACCACAAAAAAGGAAGGGATTTGGAGGTGTTGTAAACTCTCCCTAAAACATCAATGATGTTCTTCATTTTGTTTTTAACATCATTGATGTTTTTCTGGATGTTTTCCAAGTCCCTATTACACCCCATGATCTCCCCGATCAGGATCTGTGCACTTTCACTGGTGAAATGACCTGGATCCACAACATCATGATCACCTAAAAATAGAGAAACAAAAACACACCATGTATTATAAATCTGCCGGCCTCCATCTCTTACCTGAGCCTGTGGTCGCAGACACTCACCTGTTGTGGTGACTATTTCCACCACATCTTCCTTCTCCTCCTCCTGTTGGCTTTGGGGGATTTCACCTTCTTCATTAGGTGGGGGGTCTGTTGTCTCTTCTGATGAGTGGTGTCCTCCGAGTCTTTTCTCCCCTAAGTAAAAAAATATGTATACTTAGCACACAGATATTTGATGGCAGAAATAGGAATATGAAATATTGGTTGGAAGTGGGGTACAATTGTCTGTTTTGGCAGAGTTCCAAGATGAAGAAATATTTTTTTACTTTGTCAAGCTTGAATACTTACCTGTTTTGTACAAGCTTCACAGATGGAGACACCCCTATAGTATACACTGGAGCACCTGTGTGGGCCCCCTAATAAAAAGGGTGTTCTTTTGTCCCACACTAGTGCTCCAGCGTCCAGATGTGTAACAGCTGCTGAGTGTCCTCTAGTTTGCATTACATTCTAGTTACAAACCCATCTAGACTCCAAAATTATTTTAAGAGAAGTAGTCTAGCAAAAATGTATTCAAATGCATATGGCCAAAACAATGGTGTTTTCTATGCCGAACGAACAATGTTTCATACGAACGAATAATGTGCCCATGAACATGAAAGTTGCCATTTTAAACTGTACAACAGTAAAGAAAAGCACATGGAGCAGCACAATCATAATAAAAATAAAGAATAGGAACACAGGACAACTACTTACTTTTTTGCAGCACTCTCCTGATCCTTCTGTACTGCTCCTGCTCCCTTAATTTGAGGTCCGACCACTGCTTCCTGAGCTGATCCTTGGATCATCACACCCCGGAATTCTTCTGCAGACTTTTGACCACTTTCGCCATGATCTTGGCCTTTCTGACATTGGGGTTGGGGTTAGGTCCATACTTCCCATCATAGTCGGCCCTCTTCAGGATGTCCACCATCTCCAACATCTCCCCAAAGGACATATTTGAGGCTTTAAATAGTCTCTTCCGGGATCGGGACGTTTCTGGCTCCGGGCTTCCCTCCTCCTCGTTGCTGTAATTAGCATGCAGCTGCTGTGTCTCCGCCATGTGCTCTTCCCCACTGCGCCAAACGAGAAGGGGTGGGAAATAGACTAGAAAGAACGCCAGGGGCGGGCGGAGTTTCACGCATGCGCAGTGTATATAAAGCGTAACACGCGTGCATAGTACGTACGTTCTGTGAGCGGAGGAAGGAGTATCGGAGGCGCCGATCATAATAAGGAAGGTAAGATTTAAATTTGGGCCTATACTGCTTCTAGATTGAGGCCTGTACTTAGACAAGTTTATAAGACTTTAGGCTGACATTAGGGTTTGTCTGGTGTTGTGTCTTGCAGTGAAAATGGATCTAGTCAATGATCAGGACTTTATGCCAATCTTCATAGATATGTTCAGGGAGCTGCCCTGTCTGTGGCAGGTAAACCACCCCGAATATAAGAACCAAACAAAGAGGAAGGCAGCGCTGGATAATTTGCTGCAATTTGTGAAGCCGGTGATCCCCACAGCAGACATCATCATATGAAGATCCTATTTGGTGGCATGAGGAGCACTTATCTAAGGGAGCACAAGAAGGTCCAGGATTCCCAGAGATCAGGAGCTGCAGATGACATTTATGTCCCCAGGCTGTGGTACTACGACAGGCTGCATTTTCTGGCAGGCCAGACTGAACCCAGGCCAGCACTCTCCATGCTTCCTTCCACGCTTCTTTCCCCCCCAGCTGAGGCTTCTGACGTCCAACCTGGGCCTTCCAGGCAGCAACATGTGGAGGAGCCCAGCTTGAGCCAGGTATAGCATTCTTCTAAATATTTCTGGCTGTCCAATCAATGATGTTAAATAGATGTTAGTTTGGAGTAACTGCCTGCAAAATGATGCAGATGGAGGAGGGCCAATGACTCTTATGTGAGTTTTGTCATTTTGGAAGCTCTAAATAAGGGGTTGAGGGGGCAACTCACATGTGAAACTCACAATTGTCAGCTCACCCATGGTCCTCCTCCTCCCCCTCCTCCAGGTCCTCCTCCTCCTCTAGGTCCTCCTCCTCCTCCTGCTCCAGGTCCTACTCCTCCTCCTGCCACACCTACAACACCAGAGCCACAGCGTGGAAGAAAGCGTCTAAGGAAGACTAGAGAGTGATGACCTGGGTTCAGTCTGGTCTGACAAAAGATGCAGGCTCTTGTATGACCACAGCCTGGGGACATACATGTCATCTGCAGCTTTCATGATCTCTTGGACTTCTGGAGCAGACTGCACTCCCTTAGATATGGACTCCTCAGGCCACCAATTTTGCAGTAAAATAATTGATGTGTGCCCTGGGGTCAAAGGCTTCGCCAATTTCTGCTGTTTCTCCAGTGTTGCCTTCCTCTTTGTTTGGTTGCCCTTAATAAAGGATTTTTTGCTTCAATTATACTCGCCTATGTGTGTTTTCCTTCAAAAAGGACAGTTTGTTTGTGAGGAGGCAGGTACATTTCAAATATACAATGTGAAATTAACAAGAGACACCAACACCAAGCAACCTCCTTGAGATTAAATAATACAAGATAATAATGGTGTTGTGGTAACTTGACACACAAAACACACCCAAAAATATTCTGGAGTAAAATAAAAAAAATAAAAAATTAAAAACATGATCAGGCTTGAAAAAAATACAAACCAAAAAAAAAAAAACCACATATCTTTTTTGTCAGATGTGATAAATCAAAATATATTGATGAAATCATGATAAATAATAAAGAAGGAAGTTTGTGAGAATATCAGCAGCAAAACTACTTCATTCTTCTTGCATTATAAAGAAGAAGAGAGTGCGCTGCATTAACCACTTGCTGCCCTCCCACCGTTATATGACGGCGGGACGGTGCAGCTGTTATTTTGGGCCGCTGTCATATGACGGCGCTGCCTTCCAGGATCCCTAGGGGGCGCGCGCCCGCCGCCTCACTCGGGTCCCGGTGCGTGTGCCCGGCGGCCGCGATGTCCACCGGGCACCCGCGATTGCCCGGTAACCGAGCAGGACCGTGGATCTGTGTATGTAAACACACAGATCCATGTCCTGTCAGATGGGAGGAGACCGATGGTGTGTTCCTTGTACAGAGGAACACCGATCAATCTCCTCCCCTTGTGAATCCCCTCCCCCCACAGTTAGAATCACTCCTTAGGAACACATTTAACCCTACAGTGCCCCCTCCTGGTTAACCCCTTCATTGCCAGTCACATTTATGCAGTAATCAATGCATTTTTATAGCACGGATCGCTGTATAAATGTGAATGGTCCCAAAAATGTGTCAAAATTGTCTGACGTGTCTGCCGCAATATCGCAGTCATGATAAAAATCGCAGATTGCCGCCATAACTAGTAAAAAAAAAAAAAAATTATAAAAATGTTATAAATCTATCCCCTATTTTGTAGACGCTATAATTTTTGCGCAAACCAATAAATATACACTTATTGTGATATTTTTTACCAAAAATATGTAGAAGAATATCTATCGGCCTAAACTGAGGAAAAAATTTGTTTAAAAAAAAAAAAAATTGGATAATTATTATAGCAAAAAGTAAAAAAATATAGTGTTTTTTTCAAACTTGACACTCTTGTTTTGTTTATAGCGTAAGAAATAAAAATCTCAGAGGTGATCAAATACCACCAAAAGAAAGCTCTATTAGTGGGGAAAAAATTATAAAAATTTCATTTGGGTACAGTGTTGTATGACCGCGCTGTTATACAAAGTGTGACAGCGCTGAAAGCTGAAAATTGGCTTGGGCAGGAAGGGGGTGAAAATGCCCAGTATGGAAGTGGTTAAACAATTTTAAACATTGCAGCGTGACGAAAGTGCTATATCCATTCCGAACGCTAATTTTACCAGACCCAGCTGTTCCATCTCGGAATTTCTTCTGAGCATGCGTGGCACTTTGTGCGTCGGAATTGTCCACAAACAGTCGGAATTGACGCAATCGGATTTTGTTGTCGGAAAATTTTATAGCCTGCTCTCAAACTTTGTGTGTCGAAAAATCCAATGGAAAAAGTCAGATGGAGCCCACACACGGTCAGAATTTCCGACAACACGCTCCGATCGCACATTTTCCATTGGAAAATCCGACCGTGTGTACAGGGCATTAGTGTGGCGGAAAAATAACACTGAACATCACCCTGAACACATCATGGTGGTGGCAGCATCAAGTTATGGGGATGCTTTTCTTCAGCAGGAACACGGAAACTGGTCAGAGTTAATGGGAAGATGGATGGAGCCAAATACAGGGCAATCTTAGGAGAAAACCTGTTAGAGTCTGCAAAAGACTTGAGACTGGGGTGGAGGTTCAGCTTCCAGTAGGACAACGACCCTAAACATACAGCCAGAGCTACAATGAAATGGTTTAGATCAAAGCATATTCATGTATGAAGAAAGAAGAATGGCAAAAATGTCACTCTCTAGATGTGCAAAGTTGATAGACACATACCCAAAAAGACTTGCAGCTTTAAGTGCAAGAAAAGGTAGTTTTACAAAGTATTGACTCAGGGGGGATGAATACAAATGCACACCACATTTTTTAGATATTTATTTGTAAAAAAAAAAAAAATTGAAAACCATTTATCATTTTCCTTTCACTTCATAGTTATGTGCCACTTTGTGTTGGTCTATCACATAAAATCCCAATAAAATACATTTACATTTTTGGATGTAACATGACAAAATGTGGAACATTTCAAGGGGTATGAGTACTTTTTCAAGGCACTGTATGTATATAACCTTGCCTGTCTTGTGCCTGGACTGTCATTGAATCACACTGCCTGTATACCAACCGCAAGTACTTATTTGCTGTGTTCAGTTTGCGCCTGCCCAGGCACAGTAGCCAGTAGGGATAGGCCGAAGACCCCCTGTTCAGTTCGCCGCAGAACTCCCAACCAGGGGAAATGTTCTAACCTGAATAGCGAACCCCATTGAAGTTTATGGGAGCAGAACAGGAAAAATTAAAAAGTGCCCACTTTAAAAGGTATATATGCAAGTAATTGGCCATAAAAGGGGTATGAGGGTTTGGGTACTGCCCTGGGGGACATGTATCAATAAAAAAAAAGTTTTTTTTTTTCCAGGAGCAGTGATTTTAATTATGCTTAAAGTGCAACAATAAAAATGAAAAATTCCTTCAAATTTACTGCCTGAGGGGTCCCCTTAATGTGTGTGTAACGTGGCACATCTGTAGCATGCATACAATTTCTAGCAATCACCCAGCTATTGAAAAAAATAAATAAAAAAATGCCCCCCCCCAGGGCCTGGGTCTGGTATGGATTTTAAGGGGATGCCTACTCCGAAATTAGAAAAAAAAAAACATTGTGGCCCCCCCACAAAATCCATGCCAGACCCTTACCTGAGCATGCAGCCAGGCAGGTCAGGAAAGGGGAGGGGACAAACAAGTGCCCCCCCAAACCATACCAATTCCCATGCCCTTAACATGGGGGGGTGGGTGCTTTGGGGGAGGGGGCATGACTTTAAAATAGGGCGGTGCCTCCGGGTGACATAGCCAGGTGGCCCCACCCCCTGCCTATATAAGAACTGTCAAAGCGCAAAGCGGGCATATGGCAGGAGGCCTCCCAGGAGGCGGAGCTTTTTTTTACTGGTCCGGCGACCATCGTGATTGACGACGGATTTACATGGAGGGACACTATTTTTTTTATTTTTTAATAAAGAACTTGTCAAAAAGTTTCTTGTGGTTAACACTTTTTAAAACTTTTTGGGTGAATGGGTAGGAGTACGATGTACCCGATACCCATTCATTGGGGGGGTTGGGATCTGGGGCCCCCTTGTGAAAGGGGGCTTCCAGATTACAATAAGCCCCTGCCGCAGACCCTGACAACCACAGCCCAGGGCTGTTGAGAAGAGGCCCTTGTCCCTATCAATATGGGGACAAGGTGCATTGGGGTGGGGGGAGCAGAGCCTCCCCTGCCCCAAAACACCCACTCTTCATGTTAAGGGCATGTGGCCTGGTATGGTTCAGGAAGGGGGGGCACTTGCTCGCCCCCCCTTTCCTGACCTGCTGGGTTGCATGCTCAGATGAGGGTCTGGTATGGATTTTGCTAGGCCCTATGCCTTTTTTTTACATTTTGGCTTGGGGTTCACCCTAAAATCCTTACCAGACCCGAATGGCCTTTTTTTGAATTAGCTGTCAGTGGGGAAATCCATTGACAGCTGATGACTTATTGGTTGTTAAGGATGCCCCGGCCGGCTTCCCGACCCTGCTCCTTAACAATCAGCGTACACTGCACCCTGATTGGGCAAAGCTTTGCCTAATCAGTGCGTAGAATGCACTGTGCAGCGCTCGGTGCACTGCGGGGTGTTCGTTGGGGTGAATACCTGGCGAGCACCCTGCAAATTTGGGTGTTTGGTGAATGGCCGAACAGGCAAATGTTCTGCCCAAACTCACGCTTGGGCTGAACCACTTGCCCATCCCTAGCAGCCAGGCACTATATCATTGTGTCCTAGGAGCAACTGAGTACCGGTAGGCCTGCTTGCCTTATGGGAAAGGAGGCTGCTATGGATAAGCACACAGAAGCTAGCTATAGTGCCTGACCACCTGCATTAGAGGTAAGCGTGATATCAGGAAACTCTGATAACTCAAAGCATCTTCTTAGTCAGTATGCCACCAGGTGAAAACAGTGCTCTCTACAACATGATAATTAAAATATGCTCTACTTCAATTCTGACCTTCTATGACATATGAGGCCATATAGTGTTTTTAGCCCCCAGCAGGGATGATAAGCATGCCTGGGTTCACTCCCTCAGATTTTTCTTATAAACTTTCAAATGCTGCTCAAAGTTGGCAGAACATACATAAAAGAAAAAGGGACTAATAGTGCTCACTGTGTTTATTTAAAAAAAAATCATGTTTATGGTTTTGTTTGTGTGATTGGCTTATTGATTTTCACAGCAGTCTGCACTAAGATACAAGTCAGATTTTAGGCATCTTTTGCTATAGGAATTTTATTTTGGTGAGAAATTCCCTAATGCTGCGTACACACGACCGGACTTTCGACGGACTGAATCACGTTGGACTTTTCAACGGACTTTCGACTGACTTTTTGATGGACTTCCGTCGAATCGGACTTGTCTACACACAATCACACCAAAGTCCTAACCTTCCTAACCAATGAAACCACAAAGCTCCTGATTCACTCCCTGGTTATCTCTCGCCTTGACTACTGCAACTCACTCCTCATTGGCTTACCTTTAAATAGACTATCCCCCCTTCAGTCCATCATGAATGCTGCTGCCAGACTCATCCACCTTACAAACCGCTCAGTGTCTGCTACCCCTCTCTGCCAATCCCTCCATTGGCTACAGTAGGTGACCGCGATATTGTGTCAATCTCGCCGCACTTCTCGGCGAGATTTGACACCTACGAGCCCCGTCGCAGGAGCCAGCGCCGAGATGGCTCTCATCGGGAAAGGAAAACTTTGTCTTCCTCCCGCGATGAGTGACAGGCAGCGCTGACAGCTGTCTGGTATGAATCCTGAGGCGGGAACACCGCGCCACATTTTCAATGAGAAAACCGGCGTGGGTTCCCCCCTCGGAGGCATACCAGGCCCTTGGGTCTGGCATGGATTGTAAGGGGAACCCCCTATGCCGAAAAAATCGGTGTGGGGGTCCCCCCCAAATCCATACCAGACCCTTATCCGAGCACGCAGCCCAGCCGGCCAGGAAAGGGGGTGGGGACGAGCGAGCGCCCCCCCCCCTCCTGAGCCGTACCAGGCCGCATGCCCTCAACATGGGGGGGTGGGTGCCTTGGGGGAGGGGGGCGCCCTGCGGCCCCCCCACCCCAAAGCACCTTGTCCCCATGTTGATGAGGACAAGGGCCTCTTCCCGACAACCCTGGCCGTTGGTTGTCGGGGTCTGCGGGCGGGGGGCTTATCGGAATCCGGGAGCCCCCCTTAATAAGGGGGCCCCCAGATGCCGGCCCCCCACCCTGTGTGAATGAGTTTGGGGTACATGGTACCCCTACCCATTCACCTAGGGGAAAGTGTCAATAGAAAAAAAAACACACTACACAGGTTTTAAGAGTCATTTATTAGTCAGCTCCGGGGGTCTTCTTCCGACTTCGGGGGTCTCCTTCCGACTTCTCCCGCTGTCCGGCCTCTTCTCCCGGGCCCCGCCGCTATCTTCTTCCAGCTCTATTGCCAGCGAGGGGCCCGGTGTGCTGCCGCTGTCTCGCCGCCGCTGTCCGGCCTCTTCTCCCGGTGTTCGGCCTCTTCTCCCGGGCCCCGCCGCTATCTTCTTCCAGCTCTATTGCTAGCGAGGGGCCCGGTCTGCTGCCGCTGTCTTGTCGCCGCTGTCTTGTCGCCGCTGTCTCGCCGCCGCTGTCTCGCCGCCGCTGTCTCGCCGCCGCTGTCTCTTCTTTTCTTCTTCCCCGATGTTGACACGACGCTCTCTCCGGCTCGAATGCTGTGTGCGAGCTGCGGAGCCATTTATATAGGCGGTAACCCCACCCCCTTACGACGTCATGGTCCCAGCATGCGCAGGGACTCTGGGGCCAGGCCCCAGAGTCCCTGCGCATGCTGGGACCATGACGTCGTAAGGGGGTGGGGTTACCGCCTATATAAATGGCTCCGCAGCTCGCACACAGCATTCGAGCCGGAGAGAGCGTCGTGTCAACATCGGGGAAGAAGAAAAGAAGAGACAGCGGCGGCGAGACAGCGGCGGCGAGACAGCGGCGGCGAGACAGCGGCGACAAGACAGCGGCGACAAGACAGCGGCAGCAGACCGGGCCCCTCGCTAGCAATAGAGCTGGAAGAAGATAGCGGCGGGGCCCGGGAGAAGAGGCCGAACACCGGGAGAAGAGGCCGGACAGCGGCGGCGAGACAGCGGCAGCACACCGGGCCCCTCGCTGGCAATAGAGCTGGAAGAAGATAGCGGCGGGGCCCGGGAGAAGAGGCCGGACAGCGGGAGAAGTCGGAAGGAGACCCCCGAAGTCGGAAGAAGACCCCCGGAGCTGACTAATAAATGACTCTTAAAACCTGTGTAGTGTGTTTTTTTTTCTATTGACACTTTCCTCTAGGTGAATGGGTAGGGGTACCATGTACCCCAAACTCATTCACACAGGGTGGGGGGCCGGCATCTGGGGGCCCCCTTATTAAGGGGGGCTCCCGGATTCCGATAAGCCCCCCGCCCGCAGACCCCGACAACCAACGGCCAGGGTTGTCGGGAAGAGGCCCTTGTCCTCATCAACATGGGGACAAGGTGCTTTGGGGTGGGGGGGCCGCAGGGCGCCCCCCTCCCCCAAGGCACCCACCCCCCCATGTTGAGGGCATGCGGCCTGGTACGGCTCAGGAGGGGGGGGGGCACTCGCTCGTCCCCACCCCCTTTCCTGGCCGGCCGGGCTGCGTGCTCGGATAAGGGTCTGGTATGGATTTGGGGGGGACCCCCACGCCGATTTTTTCGGCATAGGGGGTTCCCCTTACAATCCATGCCAGACCCAAGGGCCTGGTATGCCTCCGAGGGGGGAACCCACGCCGGTTTTCTCATTGAAAATGTGGCGCGGTGTTCCCGCCTCAGGATTCATACCAGACAGCTGTCAGCGCTGCCTGTCACTCATCGCGGGAGGAAGACAAAGTTTTCCTTTCCCGATGAGCGAGCCAGCGCGACATTCACAGTACCCTGTCGCCGAGAACCAGCGCGATGCTATCGCGCTGGAAACACAATCTCGCGGTCAGGTACTGTACCACTTGCCCAACGAATTAAATTCAAAATACTAACAATAAGTTACAAAGCCATCCACAACTCTGCCCCCAGCTACATCACTAACCTAGCCTCAAAATACCAACCTAATCGCCCTCTCCGTTCCTCCCAAGATCTCCTGCTCTCTAGCTCCCTCATCACCTCCTCCCATATCCGCCTCCAGGACTTCTCCCGAGCCTCGCCCATCCTCTGGAATTCCCTACCCCAATCTGTCAGACTGTCTCCAACTTTATCCACTTTTAGGCGATCCCTGAAAACTTTCCTCTTCAGAGAAGCCTATCCTGCCTCCATCTAACAACTGCACTATTTTTTCCATTAGCTTATCCCCCACAGCTATTACCCTTTGTATAACTTGACCCTCCCTCCTAGATTGTAAGCTCTAACGAGCAGGGCCCTCTGATTCCTCCTGTATTGAATTGAATTGTATTGTACTTGTACTGTCTGCTCTAATTTTGTAAAGTGCTGCGTAAACTGTCGGCGCTATATAAATCCTGTATAATAATAATAATAATAAGTCCGATGGATTCGACCGTGATGACGTACGACCGGACTAGAATAAGGAAGTTCATCGCCAGTAACCAATAGCTGCCATAGCATCGGTTTTCGTCCGTCGGACTAGCATACAGACGAACGGATTTTTCGACCGGACTCAAGTCCATCGTAAAGATTTGAAACATATTCTAAATCTAAAATCCGTCACATTTTCGACAGAAAAGGTCTGCTGCAGGTCCGATGAAGCCCACACAGTCGAATTGTCTGACGGATTTGTTCTGCCGGACAAGTTTGGTTGAAAAGTCCGGCCGCGTGTACACGGCCTAAGTGTTATTCGCTCTTAAAGGAATGCAGACATTGCAGCTTTTCTGATCAGAGCACAAAGAGTGCGCCAAGTGATTATAATGAATCAAACCCATCCTTGCAGAATCAGTATCCAAAGGACATAGTGGAACAAACAGATTTTTTCTTTAAAGCAGAAACAGGTAGGAATCTGCAACAAAGTTTTATAAAATCCTAGCAATGTTAATTGATCACCAAGAGTGGGTTGTTTTTTCTCAGCAGTGGGATTACGCTTTAAAAATTCATAGGCATCCAGTGTGGAAGATAAAATTACAAAGCTACACGGTTTTCCACCAAGCACCAGAGGTAGCAGATAAAATAGAAGCAGTTTGTATTTGTTTTCTTTTTGATAACATTATTCTTTTTCATATTATATTGAAAATGTTGCCTGTAAAGAATATAGAGTATAGCACCATTCTTCTGTGTTGCAGATAAGTTATGGAGCTACAGACTCCACTCTTATGGACAGACAACTTTATCCTCATGTTTTCCGAACAGTTCAGAATGACCATGTTCATTGTTTGGCAATAACAAAGTTGTTGAAACATTTTGGCTGGACTTGGGTCGGGATATTCAGAACAAAAGATGACGCTGGAGAGAAAGAAACTGAAATATTAACAAACTACATGAATAGTGAAGGGATTTGTGTTGAGTTTACAGTTTCACTTGGACTTGACTTATTTAATGGTGATGGGTTAGAAAGAGATATTGAAGCTAATGCTCATATTATAAAAAAATCCACTTCTAAGGTGATTGTTGTATGTGGATCTTATGTTTATATCAACTTAGTTTTCCTTCTCTATGAAGCTGTTTTGCGTGATAAAACATTTATTTTTCCTCCAGTTTGGGTTTCCAGCTCTTCGGTAAATATATTGCCAGTGGTTGGAATTAATGGGAGCTTTGCCGTGGAACTTTACCCTTTAACACTTCCAGATAAAGAAAATCTTTTTGATGGCATTGACAAGATGAATAGCACAAATAATTCTTCAGGTTCCCAGTATTTTTTAACAATTGCAAAGTGTTTGTCTGCAAACAGAGAAAAGAAGAAGATATTTTGCAAAATGATTGAAGTTGGTTCTCAACTTACAGAAATATTTCCAAACATAAACAGTTTTCTGAATAAAGGTGTCTCACCGCGAATTTTTTACGCAGTAGAAGCCCTGGCTAAAGCACTTCACAATAGGCATCTATTCTTTAAAGATAATTCTGATTATAAGAGCCATCAGTTTTATAAACATCAGGTAGAGTACACTGTGTGTCTGGGATTTAGGGAAATGTATAACATTATACTTGAAATGAGCAAGCTTGGGGTGAAGGAACTTGACTGGCCTGCACAGAGTCCTGACCTCAACCCGACAGAACACCTTTGGGAAGAATTAGAGCGGAGACTGTGAGCCAGGCTTTCTTGTCCAACATCAGTGGCTGGCCCCACAAATGCGCTTCTGCAAGAATGGTCAAATATTCCCATAGACACACTCCTAAATCTTGTGGGCAGCCTTCCTAGAAGAGCTGAAGCTGTTATAGCTGCAAAGGGTGGGCCAGTTCAATATTGAATCCTACTGACTAAGTCTGGGATGCCATTAAAGCTCGTGTGTGTGAGAAGGAAGGCGTCCCAATACTTTTGATTATATATATATATATATATATATATATATATATATATATATATATATATATATATATATATATATATATATATATATATATATATATATATATATATATATATAGTATCTCACAATAGTGAGTGCACCCCTCATTATTTTGTAAATATTTTGGTATATCTTTTCATGTGACAACACTGAAGAAATTACACTTTGCTACAATGTAAAGTAGCGAGTGTACAGCTTGTATAACAGTGTACTGTACATTTGCTGTCCCCTTAAAATAACTCAACAAACACAGCTCATTCATGTTATAAGGTCTCAGGTGTGAATGGGCAGAAGGTGTGTTAAATTTGGTGTTATCACTCTCACTCTCTCATACTGGTCACTGGAGGTTTAACATGGCACCTCATGGCAAAGAAATCTCTGGGGATCTGAAAAAAAGTATTGTTGATCTTCATAAAGATGTCCTAGGCTGGGGGGCGTGGCCGGATGGTGAAGAGAGCAGTCACATAGACACACAGCTCCGGCTCTCAACGACCATCCTGCACTTATCCTTGGTCCTAAATCCTCGTGGAAGGTATCATTCTGTTCCCCATGGCTGTGGGCACCCACCAGACTGGCAGACATGGTGAAATACCGGCCGCCGCGGCCCTCACACATGGCGGAACAACTGCCGCGGTTCCGGAGGCAAAATGGCGCCGAGACACATGCAGGGTACTCAGACACGCTGCCGCCCTCCTCAGGGCCGTTTTTAAGGCAGGGCAAAAGGGGCAGCTGCCCTGGGCCCTGTCATTGTTCTGGGGCCCAAAGCAGCTGTCTCATACTTGCCAACTATCCTGGTTTAATTTCCCTCGTCCCTTGAGGTTTTAATCCTGTGCTGTGTCCCAATATCTCAGTGTGAAGTGCTGCTACTAATCCTGCCCAGCTCTGCCCTATTGTTGTGTACAGATGACTCACCTGCAGACCCTGTGTTTACATGTAAATTACCGGCATTCATATGTAAATAGGGGTGGCCAGCGGCATTGATATGTATATCATGCCACCCTTGAGGTCATATTCACAGTAATCTCTAGCAACCAATCAACAAGCAGAAATCATGTACTGTAACCTCTAGCAACTAATCAGTGAGCCATAATGTATGCTGTAAACTCTTGCAACCAGTCGGTGAGCGGTAATGAAAAAGAAAGAAGGACGGCGCCCTCTAAGTGCAGCATGTATGTTAAAAATATTTATTACAATAGATAAAAACACTCACATTTGAGTTGCTAAAAACCAGCATGTAAAGTAGTTTCATCCGCGTGCTCTCGGGGGATGTGGGTGTCACGGGCCAGTGGAGGGGTTCCTGGGATGTGAGTCCTGTAACCTGGGTCCTGGTAGCTGTTCCGGTGGTGCCGAGGGTCCTCAGAGCCTCCGGGCGGCCAGGATATCGGTCATGGATCCTCCGTGGAGCGCCGTGCTGACCTGCGTCTTCACTTCCGGGAGCGGGGTGAGGCGGGCGGTGCTTCGCGTTCGGAGCATGCGTGCTCCTTCATCAGGCTATGCTGGTGGCCATATTCAGTGTGGGAATTTATACCATAGGCAATGGGAGGGGTGGAGAGGTAAATGAGAGGAGGGCGGGACTATGGATAATGATTGGGCACGTAGGTAACCATGGAGATGGGGTGTACACAATGTGTAAGGGGAGTGAAGGGAGACGGGGAGTGGGCGGGGCGGGGAGTGAGGAGGGGGGGGGGGAAGGAGATATGCAAATGAGTGTGTTGTGGTAAGAACATATATGTGTGTATATGGAATGTGGGGTAAGGAGAAGGCGCTCTATAGGAAGAGGAATGTTGTATTGATCATAGTGGACGGGAACAAAATATATATACATATATACATATATACATACATATACATACACATACATACACACATATCTACATATATATACATACACGTCAACATATATGGGAAGGGAATACAAAAATGCAGAAAATGGTATATAATTAAATAGGTATATAATTATAGGGAGAGATTGGTGGTATATATGAGAAGAAATGACGCAATGATGGAAAAGGGATAAAACATTTACAATGTATATACGTGTGTAAACACAAAGAACCGTATAAAAAGGATCCCTTCACACACACATACACATATATACACATTTAAATGATGCGTAAGATTGGGACAAAAGAAGGGGTCAGAGGCTGCGCATATATGTGAACTTCTTAAGAGGAAATAAAAAAAAAACGATCACAATGGCGCACAATGGAGGTAGCCGAGTACATATAGCTAAAAATGGTGGGGGGAAGGGGGTGGGTTGGGGGTTCCTGAGAGGGGGAACTTGATGGTGGTAGTTAATGTTTCACAACAAGTTCGGGTATTAGTCCATGTAAGGATAAAATGATGCTGAATAAATGGAAGGCAGCCAGTCTATAAAAGCTAGAAGAAGCTCTGGAACAAATAAAAAAGAAAGAAGGACGGCGCCCTCTAAGTGCAGCATGTATGTTAAAAATATTTATTACAATAGATAAAAACACTCACATTTGAGTTGCTAAAAACCAGCATGTAAAGTAGTTTCATCCGCGTGCTCTCGGGGGATGTGGATGTCACGGGCCAGTGGAGGGGTTCCTGGGATGTGAGTCCTGTAACCTGGGTCCTGGTAGCTGTTCCGGTGGTGCCAAGGGTCCTCAGAGCCTCCGGGCGGCCAGGATATCGGGCATGGATCCTCCGTGGAGCGCCGTGCTGACCTGCGTCTTCACTTCCGGGAGCGGGGTGAGGCGGGCGGTGCTTCGCGTTCTGAGCATGCGTGAGCGGTAATGATACACTGTAACCTCTGGCAACCAATCGCAATAGCTGCCTGATCTGATTCAGTAAACTGATTTTGAGCCTAGCTGCTATGTATTGTATGTCTCAGAGCAGGTGGAGAGCAAAACTGCATGGGGGGGGCCCAAGAAAAGTTTTGCCCAGGGTCCAATCAATATTAAAGACGGCCCTGGCCTTCCTCCTCAGCCATCCAGGACTCTGTAACAGGGGTGAGTGCATCAATTCCTGCTATATTCCTCACACATACAGAACCCCTGCAGACACAAGAATCACAGCAATCTGCTGAGTTTAGCCAGGCTGTGGATTCTCCTCCTGCTGAGTCTACATTATCTACTATTATGCTGGCTATCCAGGATTGCAAGGCCTCCCTCTCCACTCAAATAGCTTCTATCCGTATGGACTTTTCTTTATTGAAACAAGATGTCCAGAACCTCAGGGACCGCACAGGAGATGCTGAGGAACGGATCAGTACATTAGAAGATATTGTACACCCCATGTCTGTTACCATACGTGATACTACAAGCGAGATGGCGGCACTGCGCGCCAAAATCGACGATTTGGAAAATCGCTCTTGCAGGAATAATCTTACATTTGTGGGATTTCCGGAACGCACGGAAGGTTCCCATCCTGAAAAGTTTCTTTATTCATGGCTGCGGGACATTTTTGGTAAAGACGCACCCTCATTCTCACATGTTATAGAGCGTGCGCATCGCACTCCTCCTCGTCCCCCTCCAGTGGGTGCCCACCACGCTCCATCATTGCACGCATCCTCAATTTTCAAGATAAAATGGCCATCCTACGCCTGGCACGAGAAACAGACCCGCTCACATTTAATGGCAATAATATTTCTGTTTATCCGAACTTTTCTGCTGAAGTTCAACGCCAGCGGATCTCCTTCTCAGCAGTGAAGTCTAGATTGCGCATGGAAGGCCTCTCCTATGCCATGCTCTTCCCTGCTAAATTGCGCATTATTCATGATGGTAAGGCCCATTTCTATACCAACCCCAAGGAGGCCATGAAGTGGCTGAATGATTCACTATGGTGCTGCACACAGAAGCAGAGGATACTGAAGTCACCATTAACATGCAAGGAGAGATCTACACCCTGCTGTGCAAGCTACAGTGTCAACATTCTGCATGTCTTTTTATTTTTTTCCCCTGACCTTCATCTTTACATTCCACCCTGCATTGGTACGGTTTGCAGCCCATGGTAACCTGCACACCAGAGTAATCATCAGGACAACTTTTTCCACGTGAACAAACAGCTCATGTATCCTCCAACAGGACACGTCTATTGGGGGAAATTTTTGTTTTTTTTTCTCTTCCCTCGGTCATTAGTTGGGAGCCTCACCAGACTCCACGTTACCCCCTTACCAGCTTGTGGCGAGGCCACGGTACAGTTTTTGACTTCCGCAGTTTTCTAGTTAGGAAGGGATCCAACGCTTGCTATGTTTGGGATGGCTAAGCGGGGTGGGGGGCACAAAGGTTTAAAGAGAGCGGGTGTTGGGGTTTTTTTTCATGTTTTTTGTCTTTTGTTTTTTCCTTCTTTTTTTACTTTTTATTTCTTTTTCAACACACCTATACCATTTGCTAATGGAGAGTCATCAAGAGCATACCAGGTCACCACTTATAGTGGTTCATTAATGCCTCTGTTGTCATTTATATGTTTTATTTTTTTTCTAAAACAAAACATTTTTCTGGTCCATACTACCCTACAAGCACACCCACGCACTTTTTTGTCAGGTGCTTGTGTGTGCTTCAGGTGGTGTGGCCTATCCACTTATATTGATACTAATTCAAAGGTTTACTTATGCTTCTTTATTATTACATGTTTCATTATGGCACAATCCCTTAGGATAGTCTCCTGGAACACTAGAGGCATGAATGCACCTCAGAAAAGATCCTTGGTTTTTTCTGTGTTAAAAAAATGTCACCCTCACATTATTTGCCTCCAGGAGACTCACCTGTCGGGTTCTAAGACAAGGGCTCTAAAGCGCCCATGGCTATTTAAGCTATACCATGCTACTCACACTAATTATTCAAGAGGTGTATATATACTTCTGGCTAAATCCCTTCCAGCTGAGTTGATCAGCATTAAAACAGACCCAGAAGGGAGGTTTATTGTTCTTATATTACGAATTTCTACTATAATCTTCACGTTGGTGAACATTTATATCCCCCCCTTCTCAGTGGAAGTACTCTCTAAATTATCCCGCCAACTACTGAATAGGCCTCCTGGCCCTTTGCTTTATGTAGGGGATTTTAACGCAGTCCTGGACCCAACAGTAGACTGCCTGGGTGGGGGAGGCAGGTCTTTTCCCTCTTTTGTAGACTGGGCCCAGGTCCATGGTCTGACCGTGGTATGGCAATGGAAGCATCCAGATGAAGGCCAATTTTCCTGTCATTCGGATTCCTTCCATACTATGTCTAGGCTGGATATGGCATTTGCGTCGACGGAGACCCTTCCTGTTGTCTCCGCCGTCTCATATGTGCCCAGGGGAGTTTCAGCTCATGCCCCTTTGTCTGTGTCCCTCCTCCTCCTTCCAGGATCGGGACCTGCCTTATGGTGCCTGAACTCGAACTGGCTGGAAGACGAGATGGTACAGGGTGAGTGTAGGATGAGTATTTCTAATTACTGGAAGCATAATTTAGATAAAGTAGACCCCTCCACGGAGTGGGACGCATTCAAGTCTACATTGAGAGGTTTCCTTTATGTCTATTACGGGGATTTTACGTAAAAATAACCAGATGCGCACTGAGGAATTAGAAAATGCTATGGTATGTGCGGAATCTGCTTATGCCTCTAACCCTGCCTCTGACACTAGGGAGACATGGTTACAGAGCCGTAGGGAATATGAACTCCGTCTGCTAGATCTCACACAAAAACGCATGTTGTATGTTTCCCAAAAGTCGTTTGAATATGGTAATAAAGCAGGACGTCTCTTGGCATACCTGACCAGACCTGACCATTCCCCCATTTCTATACCACCTATCCTTACTACTCAAGGTACTATTAGTGACAACCCAGGAGATATCCTAGACTTCTTTCTAAGCTTTTACAGAAAGCTGTACACTTCCAGGGTTGACTATGATGATTCCCAGTTGTCTGACTATTTGGCTGACATATCTCTTCCCTCCTTGTCAGATGAGGGACAGGACATGTTGGAGGAGCCTATTACGGTCGAGGAGATTGCAGTAGCGGTCTCCCAAATGCCTGCACATAAGACTCCTGGACCTGATGGTTTCCTGACTGAATGGTATGCTAAGTTCAAGGACCTTCTATCCCCCTTCCTTTTCCGGACCTATAACAAAGCCCTAGAGACTGGGATCCTCCCCCCATTGATGAGGGAAGCTTTGATATTACTCCTATTAAAGCCCCAAAAGGACCCACTTAACTGTGAATCTTATCGTCCAATTTCTCTTATAAATGTGGACGTTAAGATTCTGGCCAAAATATAAGCAAACCGTCTAAATGCTGTGGTTACATCCTTGGTTAATAGTGACCAGGGTGGATTTATCCCTGGCAGGTCTACTAGAATAAAATTATACAATAATTGCGCTATTACGAAAATATACAAGTGATAGCCGCCAGCATGTAACAGTGTGGTAGACAGTATACAAATGGATAAATATGGGACACATGCAGCGCTAAAAAGTGCAATTACATTTTCAACATGTGACTGTGAAAAAGTGCTATAAGTACAACCAATATCTCTTAGGTTATGTGTATCAAAGTAAACCTCTAACTTATGAATGAAAAAGAAGAAGTCCATAAATATAGTGAACAGTGTATCAGTCCATAACTGCAAAGGGGTTTATAAATATAAACTGTGCCGAAATTTCACACAGGGTGAGGGCTGGAACCACTTCAGTATAAGGGGACACCTTGCATATGGATCTTCTAGGTTTCAAATGAAGACAACACGTAGTAGAAATGAATATCCTGGGGGCGCATGCGCGGCGCAGAGGAAGATGGACGCCTGACACTGTAGCTCCGCTCCACCCGGGACTCTATAGGCTTCCTGAGGGCCATAATCAGCTCAAAATAAGCCACATATGCTTGGTGCATGCCGTAGAAGCGAAGAAAATCTCGGGGCTCCTCTCAGAACACCTTAACCCACTATCTCCTCCGCACGCGGGAACGTTACAGCATGTCCCAAGATGGCGCCGCGGGGAGAAGGGATTCTCCAGCTCTATCTACTCCATTACAGCCGGATCCCTCTCCTAACAAGAACAGCACAAGTGAGTACCACTCCACCCTCTCTAAGGCAGACTTGGATAGCAGTCTGGAGGCCATGTACACCAAACTTGCAACCAAATTCCAAACGGAGCTGCATAAAACCTCCCATACCCTATCACAAGAGATAGCTGCCCTAGGCTCACGTACTGAGCTCCTTGAAACCAAACATGAAGAACTAACCGTGGCCTATAATGACCTCAGTCGTGATCACGAATCTCTAGCCTTAGCCCTCAATGCAATTCAGGCCCAAGTCGAAGATCTCGACAACAGAAACAGGCGCAACAATCTAAGGCTTAGAGGCATCCCTGAGTCAGAGACAGACTTAATCCCAGCGGTGATCCATTTATTTAAGTCACTTCTCCCAGATTATGAATCTGCGGCCTTCAAGTGTGACCGCATCCATAGGGCTCTCCGCCCAAAACCACCTGACGAAAAGCCCCCCCGGGATGTGATCCTCTGTATGAAGGACTTTCTCACTAAGGAGGAAATTCTGAGGGCTTCCCGCAATAATCAACGGATTACTCTGGATAACCACACTATTCAGATCTACCCGGATATCTCCCCAGCTACCCTGGACAGACGCAGAGGCCTGAAAGAAGTCACCACAGTGCTCCAGTCTGCTCATATCCAATACAGATGGGGATTCCCATTCAAACTGCTGGTTCCCCATAATGGTACCACTTTTTCCGCTTCCTCTCTACAAGAGGGTCAAGAAATCCTGGTGAAGCTTGGCCTCCTGGATGCCGCTGTAATACTTCGCCCTCCGTCAACACCCCGTCCAGCTCCCATTTGGCAAACCCCACCACCCAGGAGAGACAGAAGGAGGATCCGCTATGAAATTGGAGAGGGCCTCGCAGAACAACTACGCTAGAATTTTCAGCTGACTTTCACTCATTGATCTCTTGAGATGTTCAGCACCGCAATTTCTCTCTTCCCACAGATGGTGGCCGACCCTCGGAGCCGTGCTATGTTCTCCCCACCCAGCAAACGTTTTCAGTTTTTTTTCTTACTTTGGGCGCTGTTAGCCCTACAGGTTTCACGATCTGCAACCCCACTAACGGGGAGTTGCAGTTCTGCTGGGTACGAGACCTAGTTGTCTCGCTTGTGAATTTTTTTTTTTTTTCAGGTAAAGTTTTGTTATAATTTTTACTCTACCTGATCCAGTTTGGACATTTAACCTTATGTCCTTTTCTAGTAGCCTGATTCTGGGCTTTTTTCTTTTTTTGGTTTTATGTTTTTATGAAAATTTTCTTTTTCTTTTTTTTGGTCAGTCAGTTCAGAACCTAAAATACTGGTCCTTTATATATATTGCAAATGAGCCTTGTGAGTCTAAGATTCATGTCCTCTTATTTTGTTTCAGTGTATACCATACTTGCCTTATATTGAATGCTGTAATGGCGGTACCCCTGCTTGGTTCCTTATACTCCAGGTCACAAACTAAGCTTACTTCCCACACAGGGTTTACTCTGCACCTTTTTTGTTGTGATAGTTCGACTATGACACATCATGGTCATCACCTGTATTTCCCATAATGTGAAGGGATTCAATTCCCCCATTAAAAGACGCAAAGCCTTTGATCTATACAGTCATCTGGGCGCCAAGATTCTTTTACTACAGGAAACCCATTTCTCACATTCTTCACACAATCATTTTACTCCCTTCATTCAACCAAAAGCAGAGGTGCCGCCATTTTATTACATGCCTCCTTGTCAATGGAGGTAAAGCACTGCTATAGAGACAAGGATAGCAGGTTCGTCATTATTAAGGGGATAATCCACAATAAAGAAATAACCATAGCCAGCATATATGCCCCTAATGATGCACCTGCATCCTTCTTTAAATCCTTTTTTGACAAATTGGTCTCCTTGAACTCGCCCCACATGATAATAGGGGGTGACTTCAACTTAGTAGCTAACCCAACACTGGATAGATCCTCCTCCACGACCACCTCCAAGACCTTGCCCAGGTCTCTAACACAAGGTCTGGTTGATCACCAGCTAATAGATACCTGGAGAACGCAAAACATGTAACTAAAAGAATACACCTTTTACCCGCATCCCCATAAGAGTTACGCCAGGTTGGACTATATTTACACTACCCCCATCATTTTAGCCAATTCCTCGAACGCCATGATCCACCCTTGTGTTTGGTCGGATCACCATGTCACCTCTTTCACTACGCACTTTATTGGTCTCGCTCCCACTCCACACACCTGGAGACTGAACAAAGCTTTTCTCTCGGATTTAGTGGCAGAATCCGAGACTGCCAAGTCAATTAAGAAGTACTTCTCCTTTAATGCTCTCCCAGAAACCCCACCTGCTATGATATGGTCTGCCCATAAAGCAGTTATAAGGGGAAAGCTTATCAGTATTGCCTCTTCCCATAAAAAAATGCATAGACAAAAAATCCTTGACCTCACGACAGAATTGGATCGCTTATATAAAAACACCGCCATGTTATACTTGGAGTCTACCAGAAAACTCATAGACCAAAAGAGTCTGGAACTAGACTTTCTCCTATCCTCCAAGACCAAAAAAGCCTTTAGATGGTCCAAAGCCAAATTTTTACTGCATAATAATACCACTTCAACTCTTTTTGCCAGAAGACTCAACCAATCCTCCCACCCCACGCATGTATACAAACTGACCTCAGAGATGGGTCTACCCACCTCCCATCCCAAGGAGGTGCTTCGGATTTTCGAACACTTCTACTCCTCCCTCTTAGCACCAGTCCAAACCCCACCCACTAGGGCAGAAGACACTTGGTTTCAAAACGTCCCTATACCCTCCCTCTCTCCCACACAAATAGAGAAACTCAATGCTCCCATTACAACCTCAGAAGTTCTTAAAGTAATCAAAACCTTGAAGATTGGCTCTGCCCCTGGCCCTGACAGCTTTTCAGCCATATACTATAAAAAATTTGCCACCCTTCTTTCCCCCAGCTTGGTACAATTATTTAACTAGGTCCTACAAGGGGGTAGTTTCCCGGACGAAATGCTACTGGCGAATATGTCCTTGATCCCTAAACCTAATAAAAATCACTTACTCCCCCAAAATTATAGGCCAATTTCGGTCATGAATAATGACCTAAAAATTTTTTGCAGAATTCTGGCAGACAGACTGGCATCCATTATGTCCTCCCTTATTTCTCCCTTCCAATCAGGGTTTATACCCCACAGATTCATAACTGATAACATCAGGTTAGCCACTAACATAATTCAGGATGCGAATCGGTCCTCCAGAAAACTCTTCATGCTCAGCCTAGACATACATAAGGCGTTTGATAGCGTCTTCTGGAGTTACCTTTCCATTCTCTTGCAACGTATGGGTTTCTGCAATGAATTTTTACATGGGTTCCGTGTCCTCTACGTTAATCCCAAAACTCGCATTAAGATCCCGGGCTGTTATTCGGAATTTTTTTCAGTGGGTCGGGGCACTGGGCAGGGGTGTCCACTTTCTCCCCTGATTTTTGCCCTTGCCCTAGAACCCCTAGCCATTGCCATACTCACCAACCAAGATATCTCAGATTATACCAAAGGTGCCTCTTCCTACAAATTTTGCATGTACGCAGACGATGTCCTAATGTTCTTAACTAATCCCCATATTTCCCTACCTAATCTTCTACAGACCCTGTCAAATTTTGCTGGAGTCTCTGGCCTCAAGATCAATGTTACAAAATCGGTTGCCCTTTTGGTGGGGTTCTCTTCAAGTGAACTCCACTCTATCTGTATAGGACACCTTTCATTTTTTATGGGCAGAGACCCACCTCTCAAATTTGGGCATTTGTCTGACAGGAGAGTTCAGCAAACTTTTTGAATTTAACTACCCTCCTATGATCTCCAAACTGAAAAGAACCCTGAAAATGTGGTCCCAGCTTCATATCTCCTTCATGGGTAGAATTACAGCCCTCAAAATGGTGATCCTCCCCAGGTTACTCTATCTTTTTAGATCCCTTCCAATCAGAGTATCCAAGTCCTACCTGCTAACCCTTCAAGCACAACTTAATAAATTCATTTGGCAAGACAAACCCTCTAGATTTGCTAGGGACACTCTTTACCGTTCTTCTAAGAGAGGGGGACTGGGGGTCCCTCGTATTTGGCTATATTACTTAGCCAGTAGATATGCACAACAAGCCCAATGGAACATCAAAAACTCCAAGGTCCCATGGGTCAAATTTGAACAAGACTCTATTACTCCCCTATTTCTCCCTGGAATTATGTGGTCCTCTATCCCCTCCCTCCCAGATATCTCCTCTAAAAATATGGTTGTGTCCCTAGGTTTGAAACTCTGGAACTCATATAAGAATAAATTCAACCTCTCCTCTCATACCCCCCAGGGAGCTTCCTTTCTCGGCGACCCTAGATTTCCACCGGCTTACTTCCACCCGGAGTCATTCCAGGAGTGGACACAACACAACCTGAACACTTTGGGCGATTTCCTGGTTGACTCCAAGTTCCCCACATTTTCGTCACTAAAAGCCCGCTTCCACATTCCAGACAGTGAATTCTATTGTTTCCTCCAAATACGTCACTTTTTTCAACAACATTACCCCACCCCCTCAGAGGTGGATACGACCTTATATGAAGATCTGTACCATGCGGCTCCTCATCAGAGGGGCCTTATCTCACAGATCTATAAACTTTTAGAATCAGCCGAAGATATTCCGACCCTGAAATATAGATCTCAATGGGATCAAGAACTAAACCTAGATCAGGATGCTATAGACTGGGATAGGGGTTGGTTAAATATACGCAAATGCACTAAATTCCTAACCATTAGGGAGACAGCCATAAAACTTACGACAAGATGGTACTATACCCCATCCCGTATCCACACAATATACCCACAAACTTCTCCCAGGTGTTTCAGGGGTTGCACACATTCGGGTTCATACATTCACATCTTCTGGGAATGTGAAAAACTTCAACCTACTTGGAGGGAAGTTCTGAAACTGGTGGATAAACTAGTGGGTCAGCCCATCAGCCTCACCCCTCTCCATTGCATTTTCTTTCAAGATATCCCTGAAATAACAAAACCTCTCTTGAGGTTAATTCACTCTATCTGTATAGCTATGATCTGGTGCACAGCTCTTCACTGGAAGTCCTCTGTTATCCCGTTCGCACAAATTATCTCACGAGTTGATTGTATGATGATATCTGAGAAAATATTCCATACCTTACATGACTCCATTCCTGCATATAATGCCAAATGGAATCCATGGTTCTTACTAAGGCTTCAAGACTGACCGCTCCTGACCAAAGTTATTATTTCTATGTTTGTTCTTTTCTTTTCAGTTTTATAGATATTACGCATCCAACCTTCTAGGGTTTAACCCCTCCTTTTGGTACATCATGTAATTCAGGAGAACATCAGGTTTGATAAAATGTTCTTGTTATGAAAGATCACTCTGTACTTGTATTCTCATGACATATATATTACCCTGAAGGTAATGAAAATTTTCATTTTCAATGTATGTGTATTTTTCTTTTTATCTTTAATAAAATCTTTTGAAAACAAAAAAAAGAAATGAATATCCTTACCGGAAAAGGTGGACACAGTCACCATACGGTGGAGTGTCTTACAGGCTTGTGGGATCCAACGATCCTGAGGGTATCTGGCTGAAGAGGTCCCAATGTGAAGTCGCATATGCCCCAGTAGAAGGACGATGGTCCGAAACATGTCGGGTTGCTAATGCCTATAGATGCCCTGCTATCACGCGATTTTACTTGACTTTGTTTTATTTTCTTCGTGATCACGTTTCTATATCATAGTGCATTGTCCAGCACTCCTTGTAGCTTTTTAATAAAAGCCTTTTCTTAACCGATTCATGCCCTATGCGGAGAATTTTTTTATTCTTGTCTCCTTTTCATGAATGGGACTTTGTTGAGCCTTAACGAGTTCTCCTGGCATACTCCTTCCATCGGAGGAAGATATCTGGATTGATCGAGGACCCCCATACCATCGAATGGTGTTGGTTGTCTCAGATGCGACTTCACATCGGGACCTCTTCAGCCAGATACCCTCGGGATCGTTGGATCCCCCAAGCCTGTAAGACACTCCACCGTATGGTGACTGTGTCCACCTTTTCCGGTAAGGATATTCATTTCTACTACGTGTTGTCTTCATTTGAAACCTAGAAGATCCATATGCAAGGTGTCCCCTTATACTGAAGTGGTTCCAGACGTCACCCCGTGTGAAGTTTCGGCACGGTTTATATTTATAAACCCCTTTGCAGTTATGAACTGACACACTGTTCACTATATTTATGGACTTTTTCTTTTTCATTCATAAGTTAGAGGTTTACTTTGATACACATAACCTAAGAGATATTGGTAGTACTCTTAGCACTTTTTCACAGTCACATGTTGAAAATGTAATTGCACTTTTTAGCGCTGCATGTGTCCCATATTTATCCAGGTCTACTAGAATGAACATTCGCAGACTGTTCCACAACTTGCAATATCCACATGACTGCCCTTCTACACATGTCATTGTGTCCTTAGACACCTGTAAAGCATTTGACAGTGTGGAATGGCCGTACCTTTTTCAGGTGTTACAGAAGTATGGTTTCGGTCCCCGTGTGGTAGCATGGATAAAACTTCTGTACACCTCCCCAACGGCTAGGATAAGGGTTAATTCATCTATCACTGATCCCTTCCCAATCACTAGGGGTACTCGACAGGGGTGCCCATTGTTGCCCCTGTTGTTTGTCCTGGCAATGGAGCTGCTTGCAGTTCGCATTCGCTCCTCCCCTACAATTAAAGGTCTCCCAATTGCAAATATAGAGGAGCGTATTTTTTCTTTACGCAGATGACACACTGGTGTACCTGGCAGATGCAAATGAGTCTCTGCAGGCTTTGCTGGAGGAGGTCAACACCTTTGGGGACTACTCTGGATTCCGGGTTAATTGGGACAAGTCAAGCCTTTTTCCCTTGGATGTGAATAACCCTCCTCAGGTACGCCCGGACTCCAAGCTTCAGGTGGTGTCTTCTTTTAGATGTCTTGGAGTGTTGGTTTAGGCTCCCTTATCTCTATATGCCACTAATAATCTTGATCCTTTGCTGACCCGCCTCCAGGAACAAACTAAACAATGCATGGATTTGCCTTTAGACCTCATGGGGAGGGCCAATATTCTTAAAATGATTTATTTACCCAGATTGCTTTATATCCTTACTAATTCCCCATGTAAAATATCAAAAGCTACTTTCAAATGCATAGATATGATATGTACTTCTTTCCTGTGGAAGGGTGGATCCCCCAAATTGGCACTTGAGACTCTGAGACTACCAGCTCATCTGGCAGGTATAGCATTCCCTATTTTTTTCCTTTACTATATGGCATCTCAACTGGTGCACATACAGGACTGGATGAACCCAGATCCAGCTAATGCCTATACAGCCACAGAGGGGGCTATCGCATCTTCCCTTGAAACTTTGCATAACACAATATATAGAGGCCAGGTCCCAGACCGCCCTGGAACCGCTCTACTCTCAGTCTCCCTTTCACTGTTTAAATACATTACCACAAAAATAATGAAACATTCCTGGCTGAAATCTCCTAACAGCCCATTGTGGTTTAATCCCAATCTGCAAGAATTATACTCTTTTTCAGATGCCAATCGCTGGTATTCAAAGGGGGTTAAATATCTATGTCATTTATATACTACACAGGGCTTTAAAACTTTCTCCCAGTTGAGCAGGGACTTTGACTTACCAAGATCACACTTATTTTATTATTATCAGCTAAGACATGACATACATGCTCAATTTGGTACCTTAAATGATATCACTGATCTGCCTCCACTGGAAAGACTACTTAGGCAACTAGAGCCCTCTAAATTAGTTTCCACTTACTATGTAGCCTTAATGACTGACTTTAACCCTAGGTTTCACAAAGCACAGGAGAAGTGGGATTCATTGGATATTTCTATGGTAAATGAGGATTGGTCAGAATTTAGTGACACATATAAAACATCTGTCATTTCCTCCCGAGACCGTATCATACAAGTTAAAATTTTTCATCAGACCCACCTCACTCCGGCCAGACTGCATAAAATGGGTCTCTTGCCATCAGCTATCTGTTTCCGAGGCTGTGGCCAAGAGGCAGACTTCTTACATTGCTTTTGGTCGTGCCTGATAGTTAGTGACTTCTGGGAGGAAGTGGGTGCCTTTATTTCGACTGTGCTGGGCCTTCCTAACATAATTCACCCTAAGAACTGCCTGTTGGGAGTATTTGGAGATTTACACATACCATCACATGCCAAGAGATTGCTCCGTATACTTTATTTTTATGTTAAAATATCTATTCTACTGTCCTGGAAAGGTGCACAGACCTCTTTGAAGTCCCTCTGGTTAAAACTTATCAATGACTCCATTCCATTATACAAATTAACCTTTGAAATTCGCAAACGAAATAAAACTTTCATAAAATTTGGGGTAAATGGTTGGCTAGTCTGCTAACTTTCTCTAAAAATTGAACACAATTGGTCTTTGATGGGCCGTGCCACAGGGACCTTCAATACCAGGTCCTTTAATATGGTTATGTCGTGCAAAAGTGCCTATATCTGATTGTTATTATTACCAATATCTCAGCCCTCTTGAAATTAATTGCCTACAATGAATTGTGTGATCTAATTACAAATTGGATACCACTTTTGTATGCTTAATGGATCAGATACTCGTGTGTGTTTTGTTTTTTATATTTTTATTTGTGACTGTTTTGTGTTTGTTGGTTTGTGCTGAACCTAAAATCAATAAAAATATCTTTAAAAAAAAAAAAAAGATGTCCTAGGCTATAAGAAGATTGCCAAGATCCTGAAACTGAGCTGCAGCATGGTGGCCAAGACCATACAGCGGTTTAACAGGACATGTTCCACTCAGAACAGGCCTTGCCATGGTTTACCAAAGAAGTGCACGTGCTCAGCATCATATCCAGAGATTGTCTTTTGGAAATAGATGTATGACTTCTGCCAGCATTGCTGCAGAGGTCAAAGGGTTGGGGGGTCAGCCTGTCAGTGCTCAGACCATACGCCACACATTGCATCAAATTGGTCTGCATGGCTGTCATCCCAGAAGGAAGCCTTTTCTGAAGATGATGCACAAGAAAGCCCGGAAACAGTTTGCAGAACAAAAGCAGACTAAGGACATGGATTACTGGAACCATGTCCTGTGGTCTGATGAGACCAAGATAAACTTATTTGGTTCAGATGGTGTTAAGCGTGCGTGGCGGCATCCAGGTGAGGAGTTCAAAGACAAGTGTGTCTTGCCTACAGTCAAGCATGGTGGTGGGAGTGTCATGGTCTGGGGCTGAATGTGTGCTGCTACCACTGGAGAGCTACAGTTCATACAGGGAACCGTGAATGTCAACATGTACTGTGACATGGGAAAACACATATAGTCCAGCGCTCAGGATATTTTTAGGAAGCAAACTGCAACAGGCATAAAAATTTGATTGTTTTAATAAACCAGTAATGAACCAGTAATAGATAATGGTCTAAAATAACAGTAGTAACTGCAAATGAAACCAGGTACAGAAGCCCTGTTGTAGAAAAAAACACATTGTTGCAGAAAAACCACACACAATAACACAGTATTAAAAATGTTGAAAACCAGAGTCTCTCAATAATATAAATTTAAATAAACATCAACATGTGCTTAAATAAGGGGACAGGAGCATTGAACAGCAGGAGACTAACACAGGAGATCCATCCAAAAATGTCCCACAGGAACCACTGGGTGAAGTGATGAAAGCAACATGCCGGCTCGAAGCAGGTGACAGTGGGCGAGACAGACACGCAGCTCCGTCCAGGCTGCTCTCCGCACGGCAGAGCTTTACACCTCCATACCGCGGCCATCTCACCATCTACCTGAGCCAGTGAGCCCCCCTACATGATGCCAACCTCCCCAACGAATGAGGCAGCTTTGAGCACTTCTACCTGGCTGTGAGTACTTTTGGCTTACCCCATTATCTCGCCCACTGTCACCTGCTTCGAGCCGGCGTGTTGCTTTCATCACTTCACCCAGTGGTTCCTGTGGGACATTTTTGGATGGATCTCCTGTGTTAGTCTCCTGCTGTTCAATGCTCCTGTCCCCTTATTTAAGCACATGTTGATGTTTATTTAAATTTATATTGTTGAGAGACTCTGGTTTTCAACATTTTTAATACTGTGTTATTGTGTGTGGTTTTTCTGCAACAATGTGTTTTTTTCTACAACAGGGCTTCTGAACCTGGTTTCATTAGCAGTTACTACTGTTATTTTAGACCATTATCTATTACTGGTTCATTACTGGTTTATTAAAACAATCAAATTTTTATGCCTGTCGCAGTTTGCTTCCTAAAAATATCCTGAGCGCTGGACTATATGTGTTTTCCCTGTTATGATCTGTTTCTACCAGTTACAGTTTGTCTGGCTGCACGGGTTATTATTTTTTATTATTTTTTATGGTTTCCTCTTTTACTTTTGTGTATGTGCTATGCGATATATATATCCACAATGTCCTAATAGATGGCATGGTTAATATATCTATTTTACATGTTCTGTTTTAAACTCTCTGGGTGGCCCATCACTGGCGCTGGGTTATTATTCTGTTTTTTTATGTACTGTGACATACTGAAGCAGAGTATGATTCCCTCTCTTCAGAGACTGGGCCGCAGGGCAGTATTCCAACATGATAACGACCCCAAACACACCTCCAAGACGACCACTGCCTTGCTAAAAAAAGCTGAGGGTAAAGGTGATGGACTGGCCAAGCATGTCTCCAGACCTAAACCCTATTGAGCATCTGTGGGGCATCCTCAAATGGAAGGTGGAGGAGTGCAAGGTCTCTAACATCCACCAGCTCCGTAATGTTGTCATGGAGGAGTGGAAGAGGACTCCAGTGGCAACCTGTGAAGCTCTGGTGAACTCCATACCCAAGAGGGTTAAGGCAGTGCTGGAAAATAATGGTGGCCACACAAAATATTGACACTTTGGGCCCAATTTGGACATTTTCACTTAGGGGTGTACTCACTTTTGTTGCCAGCGGTTTAGACACTTATTGGCTGTGTGTTGAGTTATTTTGAGGGGACAGCAAATTTACACTATTATACAAACAGTACACTCACTACTTTACATTTCAGCAAAGTGTCATTTCTTCAGTGTTGTCACATAATATAATAAAATATTTACAAAAATGTGAGTGGTGTACTTTTGTGAGATACTGTATACATACAGAATATATCTACACAGGTATATATATATATATATATATATATATATATATATATATATATTTGTGAGTTGTGAGGTGGTCGGTGTACAGATATCAAAAAACAAAAAACATAAAAAAGATATAATGCACACACCCTATTGAGTGAACTTCTCCAAGATATTTATTAGAAAAACATGCATAAAATAAAAATAACAGCATCATACCCAAATACTCCCTAACCCCACACCTCCCATGAACCCACTCCCTCCCTAACTCAGACACCACACCCCACAGCCTACCTAACCAGCTAAATCCCCTCCCAACCATATACTGTACCTAATGCACAAAAATCCCCCAGGTAGGAGCTGGTGACCCCCCAAAATGGTGTCCCCCTTCACCTGCACCACAAGTATAGGCACAACCTAAAAGAACCCCAAAGGAGCCAGCACCCCACCTTAAAACCTCAGTGGGTGATTGGAGTGCTGAGTTCCTCAGGGAACGATCCAACGTAATCCAGGCCAGAAACATGAAATCCTTCAGTGCCCAAAGACACAGAGGTAATGGACAGTCCAGAGCTAGTGGGTCTGCTTAAGTAACAAAATCTTCAGCATAAAGATGAAAATAATTGAATATAGATGTTTCTGGACATATATTGGTAAAGCAGTGTCAGGTACCAATGCATAACTACATACAGGCAGCTCAAGTAGATATCACATTATATGTTGAGTGTAGTGATGCTGGATTACAAAAACAATCATGATGATAAGGCTGGAGTGAAGGTTGAAAAGCCAGTCCATACATCCTATCTAAGTACTAAAGATATGAGACTCACCAAGCATATGAGATCCGGCCTGCAGTGTAGGGATGATCCCATAGAGTTGGGTAACCTATGCCAAATTACAACCACAGCTGATATGACCTATGCATATACATCTGAGGTCTATGTGATGTAGGGTACTCACGATCCTGCAGCAGATTAGTCTTATTATCCAGTAGCCGTCATAGGTGATATCAGTCTCAGTTTGATCCTTGAGCAGTGCACGCTCTAGAGGCTGAAAGCCTGCTGTAATTCTGGCATATCAATCAATGGTGGCTAAAAGTCCAGGTAGTTCAATCAGCCCTTATGCTGGAAACTGATCCCCAGAGTAGTCCTGTCCGGTTTCCAAAAGTGCTGTATGGAAAGCAGGTAAGCAGGATCTTAAAGATCAAAGCGTGCGGTGACACAGGGAGATGGGGACCCGTCCTTCCATCTACATGTTTCGCTCTGCCCACCAGAACTTCATCAGGAGTCAGGGCATACCGATGTTCGGTCGGTGTACCAAGGCACTGATGAGAGGGTTAAGGTTGTCTCCACCCAACAGTTTGTTGAGTGGGGTGTGTTCTCAGTGTGCAGACACTCAAATAGTGGCTCGTTACTTGGTTCGGCTAGATCTGAGGAAGGGGGTTTGTCCCCCAAAACGCGTAAGTTTTCCACCATGGTACATTAGATGAGTGACCTGTCTCACCTGCTGGAGCAGTTTACTTAAGCTTGATTTTATTCCAATATTGTGAGTATAACTCTATTGCATATGTTTTTTCCAACAAGGGTTATGTAGAAGGAGTCGTAAAGATCAGCCCATTTTACATTGCAGCCACAGAAAATACCATTTAATTTCTTAGGGAGAAATTACAGAAGATAGGCAATGTCGGATACATGTCTGGATATTGGTTCATATATTTAGACACAACTTGTGGTCAGAACAGCATGTTTTACTGCCATCTAGGGATGGTCCCGATGTTCGAGTCAAATGTAATACAGAACAAATGAATATATGGGGTGTTCGTGGCAAATTTGAGCGCTGCGGAGCACCCCATAATGCACTGTGAGATCGCAGTGCATTGACAGCTGCTGATTGGCTAAATCATGCGCCTGACCTGCATGCTTTGGCCAATCACAGCGCGGTATGCTGTGAGAGCTATGATTGGCCAAAGGGAGGGTGCCTTCGGCTAATCATGGCTCATGGGCTAAGTCCATGCCCCACACTATATATATATATATAGTGAATGAATAGAGATTAGGCAGGTAGTGTAGTGTACAGTCAGTCAGTGTAGTAGTATACAGTTCATATAGTGCAGTTCATGTAGTAGATATTGTACAGTTCAGAGTATATAGTGCAGTTAAGGTAGTATATATACAGTATTATACAGTTCAGAGTATATACTGCAGTAAGTCTAGTATATATAATGCAGTTCAGAGTATATAGTGCAGTCTGTTTAGTATATAAAATGCAGTTCAGAGTAAATAGTGCAGTCTGTATAGTATATTTATATATAATTTTATTATAATTATATATATATATAATATACTTCAGAGTATATAATGCAGTTTGTTTAGTATATATAATGCAGTTCAGAGTATAAAATGCAGTCCGTATAGTATATAATAATGCAGTTCAGAGTATATAGTGCAGTCCGTATAGTATATATATAATGCAGTTCAGATTATATAGTGTAGTTCGTATAGTATATATATATATATAATTTAGCTCAGAGTATATAATGCAGTTCGTATAGTATATATAATGCAGTTGAGAGTATACAGTGCAGTCCGTATAGTATATATAATGCAGGTGAGAGTATATAGTGCAGTCCGTGTAGTATATATAATACAGTTCAGTGTATATAGTGCAGTCCGTATAGTATATATAATACAGTTCAGAGTATATAGTGCAGTCCGTATAGTATATATAATACATTGCAGAGTATATAGTGCAGTCAGTGTAGTACATATAATACAGTGCAGGGTACATAGTGCAGTGCAGAGTATATAATACAGTGTATTGAAGTGGTTAAGGGGAACCCTATGACAGAATTAGAAAAAAATGGCGTGGTGTCCCCCCCAAAATCCATACCAACCCCTTTGGGTCTGGTATAGATTTTAAGGGGAACTCCACGACAATTTATTTTTAAAAATTCCCCTGGGGTCCCCCCAAAATCCACACCAGACCCTTATCTGAGCAGTCTGGTAGGCCAGGAAAGGGAAGGACGAGCGAGCGCCCCCCCCGAACCATACCAGGCCACTTGCCCTCAACATGGGGAGGGTTCTTTGGGGTCCCCTCCAAAGCACCTTGTCCCCATGTTGATGGGGACAAGAGCCTCTTCCTGACAACCTATGCCATTGGTTGTCGGGGTCTGCGGGTGGGCGGCTTATCGGAATCTGGAAGCCCCCTTTAACAAGGGGACCAACCAGATCCCGCCCCCCCCATGTGAATGGGTAGGGGTACATTGTACCCTTACCTATTCACCAAAAAAAGTGTCCAAAAGTAAAAACCACAACAGACAATTTTTGACAAACCCTTTATTAAAATCACGCCACTCGATGGACCTGAAAAAGAGTAAAAAATAAAAAAGCTCTGCCTCCATGGGAGGCCTCCTGGTGACTGCTATCTCTTGGTGTCAGGATCACTTAAGTGCTCAGTTCCAGTATCCGGGTGTTGGCTGTTCCATTCCCCCTGTCTGTGTTCACCTGGAAGGTGATTGATATGGTCAGTCATCTGATATAAGCAAACCAAACACTGTATCCCTTGCTTGTGATAGAGACAGAGTTACCTGCATTGTTCCTGATCAAGCCTCCTGTTTGTCTTCCCTGCTTTGCTGTTGCATTTCCCTGTGTATGACCCGGATCGGATATTGGATTATCATACCTCCAGCATTTTGAGATGGGAATGAGGGACACCTACTAGCAAATGTATGTAGGCATAGGACACACCCCCTTAAATGAGAATTAACCCCAAAAAAGGTTAATTAAATCCACAAGTGCTTTTTTTACCACTACTATTCCTTTATATTGGCTTTTAAAATGTGCAAATGCAGCAATTTAGAAATTAGATGAAAGGTTTAGCACTGGGAAACAGTTTTTGAAAGATAAAAAGTGCATTTTATATATAACTATATAGATCAGACCAAAATGAGGGTCAAACGAGGAGGAATGAGGGACAGAGGGACATTGCTCCAAATCAGGGACAGTCCCTCGAAATCAGGGACAGTTGGGAGGTATGGATTATTCCCTAAACTCAGCCTGCATTTTACCTGGACTGTGATAGAACCACGCTATCTGTCTGCTAAACTGCAAGTAGTCTGTTGTTTGCTCTGTTTGTGTCTGGCCAGGCACTATAGCATTGTGTATAAGTCCTGGGGCAACCAAGTATCGGTAGGCCTGCCTGCCTTAAGGGAAAAGGGGCTGCTCTAGGTGAAGCACACAGTAGCTAGCTATAGTGTCTGACCACCTGCATTGAGGTAGACATGACATTTGTGACATTATCACAAGCCATTTTCTGTCAAGTTGGACTCTGCACCAGCCCGTTTATTTGCTGAGGAAATTTGAAAACTGACATGTGCAAGTCCAGGAACTGTCTGTGGGTGTGAACGCACCTCCAGCAGTAATGCAGGAGCCAGAGCCCAAAGTTAACCCACCTGACCGTTTTTCTGGTGACCCCCATATGTTTTCTGACTTTAAAGATAGCTGTATGCTATACCTTAAGCTCAAGCCACACTCCTCTGGTTCTGAAGCACAGCGGATCAGCCTGATTATTAACTGGTTGCAGGGGGATCCCCAGTCCTGGGCGTTTAGTCTCCCCACAAATGACCCAGTCAGAGGGTCAGTTTAAGCCTTTTACAAAGCCTTATGCCGTGTACACACGGGCGGACTTTTCAGCATCAAAGGTCTGACAGTCTTTCCGACGGACCTTCGACTGACTTTTGATGGACTTCCGATGGACTTTCGAATAAACAGACTTGCCTACACACGATCACACCAAAGTCCGACAGATTTGTACGTGATGAAATAAGGAAGTTGATAGCCAGTAGCCAATAGCTGCCCTATCGTCGGTTTTCGTCCGTCGGACTAGTATACAGACGAGCAGATTTTTCGACTGGACTCGAGTCCGTCGGAAAGATTTGAAACATGTTCCAAATCTAAAGTCCGTCTGATTTTCAACTGAAAAAGTCAGCTGCAGGTCCAATGAAGCCCACACACGGTCGGATTGTCCGACGGATTCGTCCCGTCGGACCAGTCCGGTCGAAAAGTCCGCCTGTGTGTACATGGCATTAGGGTTTACTGTATGATGATCCTGATGACCGTGCCTATTTAGCTGAAGCTAACCTTAGGTCACTACGTCAGGATAAACGCACCGCTGAACAATACTGTTCTGATTTCCGCCACTGGGCACCTGACTCAGGGAGGAATGACTATGCTCTAAGAAGCCAGTTCAGGTTAGGCTTATCAGACTCAATCAATGACTCCTTAGTTCACTGCCCTAAACTGAAGTCATTGAATGAAGCCATGCAAGTAGCCATCCGTATTGACAGGCATTTACAGGAAAGGAGTACAGAGAGGTTTGTTTCTTTGCCCCAGTATGCTGCCCACCTTTTCTTCATTTCCTGAGCTCTCTCAGCCTCCCCAGGAGGATGAGCCCATGCCAATTGGCGTTACCCATTTATCCTCTTGGGAAAAGGCTAGAAGGAGATCTCAGGGTCTCTACTTATATTGTAGCAACCATGGCCACTTTGTCGCTCGCTGTTGAGAAACGCCAAGAAATGCAAAGAGTCTAGTGCAGGTGGGGTCTGCTTTTGTAGACCCTAATGTGTCTGTTTCCCTCAGAGATGGCTTATTTGTTCCTGCACAACATAGTTCTGCCAAGTTTTCTCACCAACTCTCCACTTTCATTGATTCTGGTGCTGCTAGCAATTTCATTGATAGGGATTTAGCACACAGTCTACAGATTCCAGTGACTTAGGTACACAGACCCTTCTCGGTCTTAGCCGTTGATAATTCTATCTTGTCCATGGGTCTGGTGACCTTGTGTATGGTACCTATTACCCTGACCATTGGGGAACTTCACAGGGAGACAATCCACTTCTACCTGATTTCTTCTCCTGCTTATCCCCTTATCTTGGGGTATCCCTGGCTTAAGCTTCACAATCCGCACATAGACTGGGCTGCAGAGGAGAATGGGTCCTGGTCCCAGACCTGCATCCAGAATTGCATTAAAACTGCTGACGAGTTGCCCATGTATAGCTCTTGTGTGACCAGTACCAGTCACGTGCCTATATTCCAATCCTATTCAGATCCTGAGCATGACAATGTTTCCAAATGTGACTACAGTTTACTTAACCATGTGCCTTTATTTGACTCTGTTATAACAAAAGACGCTGACAAGTCTATTGAATTCTCTAGAGGTCACCTCACCAGCCAATTGTCACAGCCTGAACCCTCTCCTCCAATTGAGCTTATCCATTATCTCATAGCCTTGAGCCCTCTAAGTCCTCAGAAGTCAAGTCCTCTGGATTACCCATACCTTTGCCTGTCACTAAACTTCCTTGGACACACAGCCAGGTTAACTTGTCCGCAAGTTCCACTGTCGCTACATCTGGTGATACAATTCAGTAGACATGTACATTCGTTTTCCTCCAAATGCATTTTCGTCCGAATTTCAGGTATTTTCGTTATCGTTTTAACAAACGATAACGAAAGCGCAGTTTCCGAAAAACGAAAAGATCCGACATAAACAAATGCTTTATTTTAGTTTTCGTTGCGACAACAGTTCGATATAGATAGGAGATTCGGCATGACGCTAACAATAACAATTTGTGTCTATCGAACCTGTGGTCGAATGTGCCTAACCTTAACTCTATAGTCTATCCACCATAGTAGTCCAAGATTATTCGAAAAGATTCGACATAGAGAGAAAAGATTCGACATAGAAAGAAAAGATTCGACATAGAGAGAAAAGATTTGACGTAGAGAGAAAAACGAAGTAAAAAAAAAATAATAATGATGATGGTTATTGGACAATTGTAACCAAAGAGGAGGGGCAGTAAAATAGCTAGAACCGCATGTACAGCCAACTTAGTTTCACTTACGATTTTCTAGCAGAGAGAGACAGACACGCTGATTCATTTCAGAACAGTCAATCTTAGTTGGTCCGTTTGAATTGTCACTTTGTCAGAGAACCTGAACTATTTAATTTGAGCATAAGCTAAGCACAGCAGCAGAACAGTAGTGAAGCAAGCTACATCTGTGTTGTGAACTTGATAGATAGACTAGTGATACTAGTGTTGCTGCTAGTGTTGTGATAGCCTCAGAGGCTGCCCGTGTTGTGGTGGGGGGTGATTTATAGATTGAGATTCTATATACCCTATCTCCACTCCAGTCCATTTTCTGACTTGCAGTTGCTGTAAAGTTCAGAAATGTACCGTTCTAAAGTAAAAGTGAAGGCTGGTAGAGGTAGTGGTCGTGGTCGCGGTGGACGCCTTGCTAAAATAAGTGGCAAGGTCTCTGCTACTAGTGCCTCTGACACTTCTGCTGCCACCAGCATGCCATCCACAGCAGTGGGTGTCACCGCCAGTGCCACCAGCAAAGCTAGTTCCACCACCCCCATTTCTTCTAATATTACTTTTCCTGCCAGACCACCAACATCTGCTGCCACTTCCACTGCCAGTGCAGCGCCTCCTTCCACTTCTACAGGTGTCATGGCTGCATATTTTTATGGAATAGGCAAGAAACCTGGTAAAGTGGAGTTGCCTTTACAGTCACCACCACCAATCACACTACCAGTGCCACTGCCCAGCTCCCCAAAGAAGCAATTGAGAGAGACAGCAGCAGAGACAGAGTGTGAGACTTTTTCTTCATTGGCCCAAGAAGATGATTTAGAATTTGATGCTCCTCTTTCCCCAAACACTGCGGAGGTTTTATACAATCTTAGCCCACAGGACTTACAGCTTGACCTGGAGAAAGTGCAAGAGAGATATTCTGTGAGGAGTAGGACAGGTAGCAGTCCACTTTTTTCATCTGCTGCTAACTCCCCTTCTGCCTCTGTTATTATGGAAGAATCCTGTGATGATATCACTGACCTCCCAGTCCCCAGCACCCCTGCCATTAGCAGCACTAGTTCTAGTTCACCAAGTGTAACTGTAGTGGCAACAGCTTCCACCACTGGTGTGCTACCTGTTGCAGCTATATCAGCCCTAAATAGATATCAACAGGGTCAAGGGGCTGCATCCCACCGCAGCAACGTTTGGAAATACTTTCCAACATTGGAAGGCGGGTTCTTTGCCAAGTGTAAATTGTGTGGCAAGCAAGTAAGTAGGGGTAAAAAGTTAGGTCATTTAACCAATGCTGGCATTTAACCAATGCTACACCTTAAAAATGACCACCACTCTACGTTACTGCGGGCAGAGGCAGAAAAAGAAGATGGTAGCACAGGAAGCAGCATAACGGACTCTAACTGTACTGGTGGTACCTCCTCAAGCACACCAGTTACTCAGAGCACAGGAGGCAATAGAGAGGATTCAATGAATACAACCCGTCCACATGCAGTAGTTCCACTGCAGACCGAATCAGGCTCCTCATCCTCCCAAGGAGATCATCAGCCTACCCTCGATAGTTTTGTTGCCTTTAGTTCCAAGGGCATGTCAAAACAGCAGGCCAACAAGATCACCCGCCTCATTGGCCAATTCATTGCTGTTGGAGAACCCTCTTTTTGCATGATTGAAGGGGAGCCGTTTAAACAGCTCATGCATGCCCTTGCTCCACGATATGTTGTTCCTGCATGAACAACTTTCAGCAGAAAGATTATTCCAGCACTATACCACTCGTGCGTTGGATTACTGAAGGAAAAAATGGCCAAAGCCGAGGGTCAGACAATTCATTTGACAACTGATTTGTGGACAGCACCCAGTGGTCAACACGCTTTCCTGTCTTTGACTGCACACTGGTGGCAGGCCACTGTGCCTGTTGGTGGTGGCACTGGTGTAAGAGTTCAAACGCCATCAGGAAGCAGGTCTGCAGCGCAAGACCAGCAGGGTTATCAAGCTTTCCTGCTCCACACAGAAGCCCGTGATGACAAACACAGCTCTGCCAACATATTGCGGGCAATTAGATCAATGTTGGCCAATTGATTTGGAGAGCGGGCAGTCACCAATGTCTCTGTTGGGTTCATTGCGACAGACGGAGGTTCAAACATGGTTAAAGCTCTCCAAGATAGATCTTTTGTCGGTGTGCGCTGTTCTGCACACATACTGCATTTAGTGGTCAAGGGTGCAATCCCAGTGGAGAAAAACAACAAGATTGCTCAAATCTTGGACCTTTGCAGAAAGATTGCAGGGCATTTTCACTGCAGTGTAGGGGCTAGTCAACTGTTGAGGGAGGAGCAAGAACAATCAGTGCTCCCCATACATCGCCTGAAACAAGATGTCAGCACCCGGTGGAACTATACCCTGGAAATGCTGGAACGCATTTTGGAGCAAAAGACAGCCATCCACAATCTATCATCCCGCCACAGCATCGGGATTGATTCCACACTGGGACGTGATGACTGGTGTATAATTGGGCAGCACGTTTATGTCTTAAAACCCTTTCGGAATGTGACGGAAAACTTGAGTCAGAGCAATGCCAGCCTAGGACAGGTCATTCCCTTGTTTACCTATCTCATAGATAAGATGGGATCGTTCCTAGAAAACAGTGAGCCTGTTTGTGGCAGCCCACCTCATGCCGATGTAGCATCTTTCATCAGAAAGCTACAATTTAACTTAAAAGATCGGCTAAATGACCGTGTCCGCAAAAGCCCTGAACTCATGCTGGCTTCCCTGTGTGATCCCAGGATCAAAGGTAAACTGGCACTCAGAGACAACAGCCTCTCCTACTGGAAAGAAAAATGGATTGAAAGGGTCCGGAATTTGCAGCAACAGAGATGTACTATGGATGTGGCCAGTTTGGAAGATTCACCTGCCATGTCTGCTATTCCAAGGCCTGGCACCATCACTCAAAAACAACAGAGTGGAGCCTGTGCATGTTGGGTAGAGGCACTTGACAATCTGGTGGATGCAGGTCAAGCAGCAGGTAACCGAGAGGAGAGCAGTGCCTCTGAAATGGTCAGGGCCTACCTATATGAAGCACCTTTGCTTCCTACAGAGGACCCTTTGACCTATTGGGATGGTAAGAACATTTTGTGGCCTGGTCTTTGCCTGGTTGCCCAGCAACTACTATCCTGCCCTCCAACCACTGTGCAAAGTGAGAGAGTTTTCTCTATTACTGGGAATATCCTTAATCCACACCGTTCACAACTAACACCCCATTTGATGGAACAAATAACTTTCCTCAAATTTAACCTCCCCAAGCTGGGTTACCCTACCCTTAACTTGTGAGACCTGAATCATTGTTACCATGTGAAGATAGATGGGACTAGAGTGACTTGAGTGTGCGTGATTGCATGAATGAATGTTGTGTGAATGGACAGTGAAGATAGATGGGACTCAGGAACCATCCAAATGTTGAGGAAAATCATTTTTTTTATTTTCTTACCACTTGACACAATAGCAGTTGTCTACTTGACTTTGGTGTGACCCCAAGATTTAAATAGAATTATATTGTTTTAAGCAATCCAAATTTTTCCCTTTATTCATTCCATCACCCTTTTTTGTAATGAATGTTGTGTAGAGTGACTAGAGTGTGCCTGATTGCATGAATGAATGTTGTGTGAATGGACAGTAGCAAGGGTTGAAGCCTTGACGTGGCGCTACTGCTCACGTGTTGCTGTCTTTGTAAATACAAATAGCAACATGTGCTAATTTAACCATTTTTGTTTGATGGTCTGGAAATAAGAGACAATGATTAAAGATGACCTCAACAGCATGACAGTTCCTCTTGATGGAGAGACTGTCAACTCAAGGATCAGAATATGTTACCAACACAACATAGCACAAAGAAGCATACAGTTGGAAACGTGATTCTATGCAAGATAGATTGGTTGGTCACTGCTGAGCTGCATCCAGATGCCCAGGACCCCTCCCATTTACCATCTCTGACCCTGGGGACACCAGGGCCCTCTCTGATCCTCCGCCTGTTTCATGACCATCTGCAATTGTCCAAAGTCACCAGTGTGAGTGAGTAATCTACCCTGCTGCCATGTTACTCAAGCCCTGGAAATGATGACTGCCTGTCAGGTCACCTTGAGACTAGGTGACAGATGCACTCTGTAGGAATCAGAAGTGCACCGCTGGGTAGTGGACCCTAGGACTGACTGCTGTGGATTGAACCCTGGGAGGTTTAGGAAGCAGGTCTACTGGATCACTAACACAGATCCCACTGGGAGCTAGAGCATAGATTCCCCAGGGCGCGGAGTCTAAGAGCCAGCAGGTGTTCACCGGAGCCTCTAGTGGTGTGGATGGACTGCGCTGCAGTCTGGCTCCAGGTCGTGGCCCCCAGGGTCTCACAGCTCATGCTCACGGTAGACTACAGGAGAAGAGAAAAGAGGCAGCAGGCTGGAACAACAAGCAAGTAAGGGATGAGCCAAGGTTGGGGACACAAGCAGACAAGGACAACAGAGTACACGCCAAGGTTCAGGGTCACAGGCAAACAGGGATGGTCAGGGACACGCCAAAGGTCAGGGTCACGAGCAGACAGGAATAGTAGAGAACAGGCCAAAGTCAGTTAACTGGAATCAGACGTAGGAAACACAGCCAGTACACACAGAAACTAACACACAATGGTTGATCAGCACTGCTGGCTTGCAGTGCACAGGTTAATATAGGGTTCCCTGATAGGAGCTGGGGTGGAGCCATGCTAGAGGAGAGCATACAAAAGCAGTCAGGTGAGAGTCAGCTGGTCTCTAGAGATGAACACATGGAGACAGGTATGCTGACAGACAAACTCTATTGCATAACCATGACACTGCCCTTCGAACGGTTGCCCCTTGTGATTGCGTTAGCCTGTGAACCTCTGTCCGGTTAACTAGCCCTCATGATTGCAAGCCTGCAACCTATGTCCTGTGAACTGTTGAGGACTGTATAGTAATCCCTGCTGTAATTATCTGCTGTGTATTCTGGTGGAGGGAAAGCTGAACGGCGTGACTGGACACAATACATGGGATTACCCTTTGCACATTGAAATAGTGTAGAGAGAAATCTCATCAATTTTCTTCTTTCAAAGTTCAGCCTGATGGTTAAATGTAGAAAAACTACAATTATAAGGCCTCTAGTAAGTTAGTAACAATATATGGACTAGTTCATTTAGATAAACATCACACAAATCTAACAAGGAAAGCAAAACTCAAGAAAACAATTATTTCTGAACAAATTTTTTTTATTTTTAACATAAACAGAACAAACAAAAAATTAAAATAAAAAAAAAATTAAAGTACATTCTCCCCCAACCTGGTGACCAGTCACTGTAGGGACATATTAATCCAAGCCAACTGGTCACCAAGGTACCGCGTAGCCTCCAGGTGTCTCCTGAGGCTACGTTGGTACCTCTCCAGAGCCACATAGTGACGGAGCTGCCGGCAATTGTGGAGGGCCAAAGGTTGACACAGCCTCTGGGTTACTGCAGATTGTCTCTCTTGGACCTCCACAATGCGCCACAGATAATCAGTCACATGTGGCTCTGGAGCGTGGGGGATGTGTACTTGTTCTGGAGTGCGTGGAGAAGGATGCACTGGGGAGGAGGCACCAATGCGTGTGTCACTGTCCAGATGGGGGGATGTTGATGAAGGGTGGAGGAGAACATGCCCTGTAGAAACCACTGGGGAGGAAGGACAGTCAGTCCAACCAGACGCGGGCAGGTCCAGGCCTTCGTCCACAGGGTGCAGTTGAAGGATGAAGACTTCACCTGTGAAGAAAAGAAAATACATTAGATAGATAGATAATACAATACACATGGCTTTTTCAACCTAACATTATATAAAGGCAAAGATCTCCCAGCCCTTGTAGACATTCCTGTAACATCTTGAGACGTTTTCACTTCCATACCAGTTTTCCATTTTTGATATTTAGTGAGATGCACCTAATCAATTTGTGTGTAGGAGATAGTGGTGTCTGTGTCAATTCGCTGCGTCATACCAAGTTTGCAGAGCTGTGCAGGAAGGTGTAGTACTACTTTACTGTACTCTGACCGGGGCTGAGCTTAGTGTCCCCCCCGGCCAGAGTACAAAGGGATTCCCCTCTACACATCGAGCAGTGTAAAGGGGAATCTCCCAAAGATTTTATCCGCTTGGTCGCACGGGCGGCTGGAGAAAATCTTAAGGTGTAATGGACGCCTAAGTGTTCACTTATCTACCTCATCCAGACTGACTGACTTTGGCAAATATGGAAGATCAGTTGCACTTGCAGAAAAACATATCAGCTATACCAGCTTTTAACATTACACTCACCTAAGAGAAGCCATTCAAGCCATTGCATTTGGGATAACCTAATATAAAGTTGTTTATTAAAATATAGCAGGCTACTTTTTAAAGTTGATAATTTTGTAAGGCCACTGATTGTTGAATAAGCCCCACTTCTGTTCTAGGCTAGGTAGGTTACTCACTCCTGGTCTAGGCTAGGAGGTATAACAGGTATAACATCATGAGAAAAGTGAATGCATGCATTAGGGGCATGCCAGAGATTGAACATGTCCAGGGACTGCCAGCCAATAGCTGGAGATTCTTTTCTGACACACCCCCTCCAGCCTGCTGTGTTATTCACAATGATTAACAGTGATTGGCTCAGACTGGGAATCTGAACTGCAGCAAGAAGGTGGCGTGATCAGGGACATTGAGGAAATAACAAGCACAGGTCACGCTAACAGGAAGACTGGAATCAGCTGCAGAGGGGAACTAATATAATTAATAATTCCAGCTAAACCGAAGCCTTGCAGAATAAATCACAAGCTATTCTATACAAGGTATGCCATCAGCATTTCATATTTAAGATGCTATATTTGCCTGGAAAATACAAACAAAGTTATACTTACTTCCTGGATCTGCCGCGTCTGGCTGTTCTGCCGCATCCCCAGTAGCCTCTACAGGGCAGGTGTCCTCCACCTCCTGCTCAGCAGCTGTTGATTATTGATAGAAAAGAACATTACAATCTGCAGTGTACAAAAATCTCACACATTAGTACAAGAACATTGAAACATGTATGATTACTCAGCAGATACCAGCAAGATTATACTAACTTACATGTGGGCGTTGCTGCCTCAGCCTCCTCCTCCTGAGTCTCCCCCTCTGACTGGATGACACCTATTTATAAAGGAGAAATGATGAACGTTAATAAACGTAAATAAATATACTGTAGTGTAAATAGATACAATTAATTATCCATTAGCATGGCAATACAGGGCAGGTCACTAACATTTATCTACAAGGCAGTGACATGCATTCACCATTTAGAAAAAATCATAAAAAAACAAACAAATATGAGGCACTTACCTGTCCTGGTTCCAGCGGCGCCGGCGAGTGCTAGGTGCACCGCCACTGATCAGGCGCCTCAGTTCAGAGCGGCGATGTTCTGTCAGATTACGTAAGTTACGCAATCGCTTGCGCTACCTGACAGAGGCTCTACCTGTCACTGCATGAGCGAGAAGCAATGACACTGGAATCAACAATGGAAGGCTGGACAAATGGAAAAGGAACCACTGTATTAGTGTCACTACTACACTACTCACTGCACGTTGATGATGTGGAGGACTCCTGCTCCTCCGCCCTCTGCCTTCGGCGGCGCTGGGCCTGGAGACGATCTTTAAATAAAATCAAACACATCATAGTAAATGACTATGTTGCGTCGCATGCTTGACAAAAAAATGTCCTGCACACAATGCAATGCTGACACCAACCTTGATGAGCCAGCAGCTTTTTGATCTCATCCTCCCCTACAGCTGCTAAGAGCTCCTTCTCATGGGGGAGGAGAGGCACCTGCTTCCCTCTGCGCCCCCCCCCCCCAACTGCCTGTGCTTACGCGCTATGGAACTGCAAAACAAAAAGGGAAGAGAAACGGGTTCCACAATTAAGCTACAATTGTAATCTGAAAATGACATCAACACATGAAACACATGTAGAATGAACCCGTAGAATGAAACAACAATGCAAATGGAATTTTTGGATTAGGCACATTTTTTCATGTAGCACAAGGTTTGCACATTTATTTATTAACCAAATTTATTGTAAGAAAAATGTATGCTTTTTTGGTGCACAATAAATAATAAAAGACAGGATTGGGATTGTGCAGAGTAAATGTCCATTGTGTCCACTCCAGTCCACCTTTCTATTACGCGCTTGTGTGAACTGTGTATAGTGTATAATTTCCTTTCTTGTTTCTTTTGCAAAGCATTAACCCACTTGCGGATGTGGACCCCCCCATAGTAACTAAACATATGGTGGGTCCGCAAGCTGGTTAAGTCCAGCCACAATATATATATATATATATATATATATATATATATATATATATATATATATATATATATATATATTAACTTTTTTATTTTTCAATAACAAAAAATGTAAAACCCAGCGGTGATCTAATGAAATCAATAAAAGCTCTATATGTGGCGGGAGAAGAGCATAAATTTAATTTGGGTAGTACATCGCAGGAGCTGCAACGCGCTAAATAGCAGAATATGGCCTGGTCAGAAAGGGGGCGTAACCTACAGGTGGTCAGGTCAGGTGGAACTTAAAAGCACTTACTGCTCAGTTTAGTGATAACTAACTAAGAACAAATAACGGGCATGGAAATATTCCTCTTAAAATGATCGTGGCGATAATATATAACGTGCAACGATATACTGTATTTATTGGCGTATAACACTCACTTTTTCACCATGAAAATCGGGTGCAAATAGCGTGTGCGTGTTATACGCCAATACTTTAATTTTAGCTGCCTCGGAGGGGACAGGGAGGGGGGGCAGGACGAGCGCCGTCAGATTACATACAGCGAGAATCTCCTGTTTACTTGGCGGCATCTGTAATAAGCAGTCCCGTCTCTTGGGCCGCCTTTGGACCACTGTTCTGTCTATCATAGGAGATTCTCACTGTATGTAATCTGACGGCGCTCATCCTGCCCCCTCTGGGCTGCAGATGGGCATCGATCAAGCTGCACTGATGGCAATGGTGAGGCTGCTGCATTGATGGCAATGGTAAGGCTGCATTGATGTGGACTAATAAGGCTGCATTGATGGCACTTGTGAGGCTGCAGATGGGCATTGATCAGGCTGCATTGATGGCAATGGTGAGGTTGCAGATGGGCACTGACCCTTATTTTGCTTCAAAGTTCCTTATTTAAAATTTAAGTTTTTTTCCTGAAACTTCCCTCTTAAAATGAATGTGCGTGTTATACGCCTGTGCGTGTTATACGCCGATAAATACGGTATATATGTGCAACTGCAAACTATGCTTTCATGTGTAGGCTAGGCACACCTATGCGCAAATTTGGTTTTTCACAGGAGGGAGGATAAATTGAAAATTATTTATTCCTTTTTTTAAAAAAAATTCACTTAACTTTACTGACATCACATGTGATAGCAATAATATATGTTTATGTGTGTGTGTAAAATCAGTGGATTTTTGAAGCTTTTATCATTGTATAAACGACAATGGTCCCAAAATGTCATCAAAAGTGTCCGATGTGTCTGCCATAATGTCGCAGTCACAATAAAAATCGCTGATCACCACCATTACTAGTAAAAAAAATTGTTAATAAAAATGCCATAAAACTATCCCTATTTTGTAGACGCTATAACTTTTGCACAAACCAATCAATAAACGCTTATTGCAATTTTTGTTACCAAAAATATGTAGAAGAATACATATCGGCCTAAACTGAGGAAAAAGTTTGTTTTTTATATATTTGTTGGGGATACTTCTATAGCAAAAAGTAAATAAAAACCGCAGAGGTGATTAAATACCACCTAAAAAAAAGCTCTATTTGTGGGGAAAAAAGGACATCAGTTTTGTTTGGGAGCAATGTCACACCACCGCGCAATTGTCAGTTAAAGCGTCGCAGTGCCGAATCGCACAAAGTGGCACGGTCATTTGGCAGCCATACCTCCGGGGCTGAAGTGGTTAAAATGTGGTTAAAATGTAAAAAAAATAAATAATCAAACACATTAATTACCATTTTATGTCGCTGAATTTTTTGCGGCAGTCACAGGCAGTCGGGTCACGCGGATGGAGATAGGTCTCCTCGACCTTTCTGGAGATCTCCTCCCACTTCTCCTGCTTCCACTCCAAAGTGGTTTCCCTGGAGCGGGGGGCCACACAGCTGCATCCAGCAAGGAAGCGTTTCCCTTACAAGGACCTGGGACTCAATGTGAGTCCACATAAGGTTACGCTTCCTGCTGGTTGCAGTTTGTGTCCCCCTCCTGCGCCCATTTTTGGATGCTGGTGTTGTTGGGGATGTTGCTGCTGCCTCCATAGAAGGCCCAGGAACGTCCTCCTCCATATCTGAGCCAGACACACTCACAGCGTCGGATTTTGTGGCCGCCATTGCACTTCCGATTGAGAAACAAATGTGAAAGTTTGGTTGTCTGACTGCTGGGGCAGAGTAGACCAATGAGCATGAACGATGAAGATTCGACACAGAAACGAAAACATGCAAACGTAAATCTTTGGCTTATGGTGTCTGTCGAAAGTTAGAAGATTCGACGGAGCAGCTAAACAAACTGTACGATGCTGCTATCGTACATTTCCGGTCAAATGCATCCTGGAAAATTTGACCGGAATGTACGATTGCGACGTCATACAGTTTAGCTGCTCCGTCGAATCTACTTTGAACATTTGACAGACACCATAAGCCTTTAATGACAGATTCGACCTTAATTCATTTCGATTTTCGGACGAATGCAAGTTTTTAACGAAAAATGTAATAAAGAAAAACAAATTTCGGGAGTAACTAAATAAATTTATTTTTCGGACGAAAACGAAATTCCGAAACGAAATATTTCAGTGTGCACATGTCTACAATTCAGATAGTCGCTATCCCTGTCAGCGTGAACCGAGAAAAGCAATTTACCGGCACTTCCTGGTTCACGCGATGATCAGCTGTGATGATCACGTGGTAAGAAGCCTCTGTCAGAGGCTCCATACGACAATTGGAGACGTGGTATGTCAGACTGACACACAGCACCTCAGATCGCCACGCTGCACACCCCCACGGGCTCGCGCTGGCTTGTTATCTTGTTCATGTCATATGACGTCCTGTCAGGATAACAGAACCACTTTGCCGATGTCATATTGCTATATGATGGGTGGCAAGTGGTTAATAAAGGAATTGTCAAAAACTGTCTATTGTGGTTTTTACTTTTTTTGGTGAATGGGTAGGGGTACAATGTCCCCGATATCTATTGACATAGGGGGGCGGGATCTGGGGGCCCCTTTATTTAAGGGGGCTTCCAGATTCCGATAAGCCCAATAAGCCCTCCACCCGCAGACCCAGACAACCAATGGCCAGGGTTGTCGGGAATAGACTCTTGTCCCCCTCAAGATGGGTACAGGGTGCTTTGGAGGGGACCCCAAAGCACCCTCCCCATGTTGAGGGCATGTGTCATGGTATGGTTCAGGGGGAGTGCTCGCTCGTCCCCCCCATCCTGACCTCCAGGCTGCATGCTCAGATAAGATATATTGCTTTGAGTCGGCAATACAATACAGCCGCGAGCAAGTTTAAATTACATTTTTTTCCATTTGAAATGTCATTTTGTTGCGGCACTGTTCTACACATCGCACAGATGCAAAGGTGAACTAAGGGGACCCCCCAGGCACGATATTTAAAGGAATATTTCATTTTTATGGTTTCACTTTAACCACATGCTGACCGGGCCATAGCCGAAAGATGGCTACAGCGCAGTCGGCTTATTCTGGGTGGGCGTCCATGGACGTCATTTCATGACGTCAGTTCCTCCCTCCCCTCTCTGTACCGATCGGTACCTTGTGAGAGGAGAGAGGGAGAGATTGTTTGCAGCGCTGTGGGCACTACAGATCCAGCACACAGTGCTGTTCAGTGCCCATACTCTGCCATACTCTGCCATACTATGCAATACTCTGCAATACTTTGCAAAACTCTGAAATACTATGCAATAATCTGCAATACTCTGCAATAAACTGCAATACTCTGCCAATACTCTGCAATACTATGCAATACTCTGCCAATACTCTGCCAATACTCACCAATACTCTGCCAATACTCGCCAATACTCTGCCAATACTCGCCAATACTCTGCCAATACTCGCCAATACTCTGCAATAAATTTTAATTTAAATTTTTTTTTTACCGAATTTTCAGTCTTTTTTTATTTATACTCAAAAAATTAAAAACCCAGCTGTGATTAAATACCACCAAAATAAAGCTCTATTTGTGTGATAAAAAGGACAAACATTTCAAATGGGTACAGTGTTGCATGGCTGAGTAATTGTCATTCAAAGTGTGAGAGCACCGAAAGCTAAAAATAGGTCTGATTAGGAAGGGGGTTTAAGTGCCCAGTGGGTAAGTGGTTAAGCATTATTAAAATCACTGCTCCTGAAAAAACTGTGGTTTTAAAAACTTTTTTTGCATTGATACATGTCCCCTGGGGCAGGACCCGGATCCCCAAATACTTTTTATGGCAATAACTTGCATATAAGCCTTTCAAATTAGCAAATGTGATTTTTCATATTCCTGTCATATAGACTTTTATAGGGTCCACATGTTCGTTAGAACTTTTTGCCTGTTCACATATTCTGGTGCAAACCGAACTGGGCGAGTGTTTTGACCATCCCTACTGCTATCCAGGGCTCCTTTAGAGAAATTTCAGGTAACTTACTGGCAACAGTTTAAAGAGATGAGAAGGCATTAGTACTTTAAAAGAGCATACAAAAAGAAAATTGTCCTTTTTTCAGTAGAATAGGGGAATTGTATTCAGGGCAGGGACCAGGGGTGGGCAGGAGGAGCAGCTGCCCTGGGCACTGTGGTATCATGTGAGGTGCTGGGGCACCACAAGGAAATTGGGGGAGGGGATTTGTGTTGCAAAGGGGGATTTGGGGGGCAGCAGAGAGTAAGTATTGTACTAGGAGGGGAATTTTGGGGGGTATGCTAAAATTTAGGGGGAGGAGGAATGGGGAAATAAGATTTGTGCAAAGGAGGCGCATGCGCGGCAGCTCCTGACATGGACGTCTAGTCAGTGAGCTCCGTCCCACTCCAGCCATCTGAGGCCACCAGCGCTTTGAGCACCCCCCGCTCTGTTCACACATCACCCCCCTGCAGGTAGCGGACACCCCGCGGACCCCCCAATGCACTCGGGGACAGTGAGGAGAAGCCTCAAACACTCATTTGAGCCTGAGAACGAGTGGGTCGTAAGTCCCAAAATGGCGGCCGCTCCACCTCACACAGCCCTGGATCACCTGACAGGCATTCAGGACGCAGCTCTATCCCATCCACAGCTACCCGGCTTCGCTGTGAGTACAGCTGCCCTGGGCCCTATCTCCCCTGCATCTACAGAATCCCTGCTGGATCAGACCCTGAAAGAACTCGGTCTCTCCCCCCAACCACAGCAGCTACTACAGCCCGGGGATTCGGGCCTAGTTCTGCCAGTATTCATGGCTGATATGTTTTCTAAATTTGCTGAGCTCCTGGACAGGGACCTTCAAAATACAGCCACTAAGATCACAAACGACATCAAAGCGGATCTACACACCATAGTATCCCGCATGGAGATAATAGAAAACCATCTCAAAACTACCATTGCAAGAACAAATAAAAATACTAGCTGTATGCAGACCCTTCAAGATCAACTCGAGACAGCGCATGCTAAAATCGATGACCTCGAGAACAGAAAAAGGCGCTACAACTTTAGGGTCCGAGGCCTTCCAGAATCCTACAAAGATGTCCCTGACGCCATTCTCTCCTTCATTAAGGAACTTATTCCTGAGATCCCTCTTCACAGGTTGGAGCTTGACCGAGCTCATAGAGCCCTGCACCCGCTGAGGTCTGACGGTCTCCCAATGTGGTGAAACCACATTTTTATGCTGTCAAAGAAGAGGTGATGCGCAAATCCCGAGCCCTATCTAAGCTATCATTTCGGGGACATGAGCTCCAGGTCTTCGCCGATTTATCTCCATCCACCATTCAAAAGAGAAGAGCCCTCAAACCACTGCTCAACATCTTGATAGAAAAGGAAATCAAATATTGGTGGCTCTTCCCATTTCAACTCAAGCTCATCTACAAGGGCAAACCCTAAATGTTTGCATCCATACAGGAGTGAGAAAATCTTCTACTGAAACTAGAACTCCTCAGACAAGACCCGAATCTCCAGCCTTCTGGACAGGCTCACAACTCATCGAAAAGACAGCTACCTACTAGCCCTCTACAGCCGGTCTGGGAAACGACCAGATCCAAGAAGTCCAAGCAAACACCTCCACCCTGAGATGCTCAGATCTCTTGAACCTCCTGTTTATTTTTCCCTAAACACAGGGACAGCTCTGTCTCCTTTTTGATCTACCTGGGCTACATTGAACTCGTATGTACCCCCCCCCCTCTTTTATATTTTTTTTTTGCCTCAGTTCGGTCGGACCCAGGTGATCCCTGCCCCTAAGGGCTCTTCATTTTGGTTCTAACCCGCTCCACAGATCTTGATACTTTGCCTGGGTTGGGGGTGGAGGGAAAGGAATGGTTCCATTTCAGGTTCTACTTGCCCCTGTTCACCTAGTTGGAGTACGCTGACTTTAACGCCCTCTCCAACCCCCTCCCCTCTCCACCTTCCCTCCCCTGATCCTCCCTTCCCCATCCCTGCCCTTTCACCACCTCCCTCCCCTACCCTCTCCCGTCCCCCCATCCCTACCTATTCCTTTCCCCCCCGACCCTCGCTACCTTCTTCATAGGACTCGGGAGAATTATCTGGTATAAGCTATAGTCCTAGGTCTGTTTTTTGTTTTTATTAACCCCTAACCCCCATTTTTTAAATTTTCTTTTCCCTTTTATGATAATATCTATCGGTGCTCGATATCTTTGCGGACACTAGGCCCGCTTTAACCAGTTAGATGTTTTTTGAATTGGCCTCGCGGCTGGAGTGGTGCTCATGCACCCCCCTGTCTTGTAGAACAGGTTCTACACCCTTCTCTTGACAGGACTGATTGCCTCTTCATGGGGGGGATCCTCACTTTGGTTCACCTTAAGGATGGAGGACCCTATATCCTCCACTCCCCGGGAAACTCTCTTGTTTCCTGGCTCTCTCCTCTCTCTCTTTTCTTTCTTCCACCTGTATCTTTCTAACTATTGTTTTTTTGCAGCGACCGACTTGGGAGGAGCTCCTCTACTCTCACCAGTAAAGTGGGAGGCCGTCATCTTGCAAGATGAATGCTTCGTAGCCAGTGAAACGGAAAAGGTAGGTGCCCTTGTTGTGCTGATGTGGTTCCCCCCTCTGCTCCATGGCTGATATCCCCCCAGAGTTGCACCCCATGAAAATTGTGACCCACGATGTTCAGGGCCTAAACTCCCCGGTCAAAAGGCGAAAAGTCCTACAATTTTTTCATTCCCAAAAATTGCCTTCCTACAAGAAACACACAACGCTATTGTCCGACATTTCTACACTCTAAATTCCCCACTTTCTTCCTGGCCAATGCAGATGACAAAACAAAAGGGGTGGGCATTCTACATTCTAGGGGTGGGCAGGTACATTTTAATTATTGGAGAGCTGGATAACCATACCTATTCTTTCCTTTCATACTATGCCCCTAACAAAGGTCAACTCCCCTTTTTTCAATCTATGCTGCAGACCCTAACACCCTTATTAGAAGGTACGGTAATACTTGGAGGCGACTCTAATACTGCTTTTGATCAGGGCCTAGATAAATCCCGCCCTCCGGGCAGACGCCTCACCAGACCCAGTAAACAGAGTTTACGTATTGCTAAACTCATTTTCCATCACGGCCTTGTTGAAATCTTGAGAAAAGTCAACCCATCAATGCGAGATTACACACATTACTCTAGTCCTCACAGTTCCTTTGCTCGGATTGACCACATATTCATTCCCACAGCTACGTTTCCTCTGGCCTCCAAGTCATACATTAAAGACTCAGTCTGGTCGGATCACTCCATGGTCTTCCTCACTCTGCAGCACCCCTCGGCCCGACGGTCACCCGGTCGCTGGAGACTAAATGAATCCATCTTGAGTGACCCGATCAGAGCGAAAGAAATTGAAAGCGCAATCGAAAATTACTTTCTCACAAATTATACTGATACTGATACTACACCTTCTTGCCCCTGGGCGGCTCATAAAGCTGTTATCAGGGGAAAACTTATTCAAATAGCTTCCCAGGGCCAGGAGAAACGAAATAATTAGAACAAGAATTTTCTACTCTAACAAGAAAACACAAAGCAAACCCCAGTTCTGTCCCTATAGAACAAATTGACTCAGCCTGAATGGCCCTGAATTTGGCCTTAACTACAAAAGGAGAGATATGGTTGCGTTGCAATAGGGCCCGATTCTATTGCCAAGGAGATAGAATAGGTTCTATGCTTGCAGGTAGGCTCACACCAAAAGTTTGTTCCTTTGTTCTCCCCAAAATTAAAATTAAGGGTGACACTTTATCCCAGAACCCACAGCGTATTATGGAGGAATTCCATTCCTTTTACAAAGCACTGTATAGCAGAGGCGAGCACCCTTCCCAAAACACAGTAAACCAGTTTCTGGACAATATCCAGATTCCCATATTAGAAGACAGACATCACTTGAAATTAGAAGCACCTATCTCAAAGTCTAAGCACCTATCTAAAAGCACCTATCTAAAGTCCGAATCTGCTCCTGGCCCGGACGGATTTTCCATCTCTTATTACAAAACGCTCTCCACGATACTTGCTCCCTATCTGGCACGCTTCTTTAATGCACTGCATCGAGGAGACCCACTGGACAATACCAGTAACTTAGCATATATTATTATTCTCCCCAAACCAGGGAAAGACCCTAGTTCAGTGAGTAACTACAGACCGATTTCGCTCATAAATAATGACCTGGAGATTCTGACTAAGATCCTTGCAGACCGCATGTCCTCTTTCATCAGCCTATACGTTCATAAGGACCAAGTTGGCTTCATCCCTGGGAGACAAGGCCCAGACCAAATCCGCCGAGCGATTGACATAGTAACCCTTCTCAACTCAAACTGGGACAATGACTCTCCATGGCAGGGATGTCTCCGCTCCCTAGACCTCCAAAAGGCCTTCGATTCTGTCCACTGGCCCTATATTTTTGCTACCCTAAAACGCTGGGGATTCGAAGAAACCTTCACTAATACCCTACATGCTCTATATTCCTCCCCAGAGGCCCAGGTGCATCTGCAGGGATTTTACTCGGAATCTTTCCAAATCTATAGAGGCACCAGACAGAGATGTCCGCTCTCACCCCTAATTTTTGCCATAGCAATTGAGACCCTAGCGATACCTATTAGAAATAATCCAGATATTCATGGCATTATAAGTGGTTCTCGGTAACATAAATGTTCGTTATTTGCCGATGATATTCTCCTCTTCATTTCTTTTCCCCTGATATCCCTCCCTAACATATGCCGACTTTTGGATGACTTTGGGAAAGACTCTGGACTTTTAGTCAACTACAGTAAATCCCAGGCACTCAACATTAATCTTCCAGATTCCCTGCTCACCAGGATTAGGGAGGACTTCCGATTCACATGGAGCGACAAGTCCATCACGTACCTGGGGATTAAGCTGACTTCCAAGATGGAACTCCTTTACCAAGCTAACTACCCCCCGCTATTCCACACACTTGAGGCCGATCTCTCCAGGTGGTCGCAGTTATCTCTTTCCTGGCTGGGCAAAATCAATGCGATTAAAATGACACTACTACCGCGCATTTTATACTACTTTAGAGCACTTCCTATCCCCCTGGTTAAGGCTCATCTAAAACAATTCCAAAACAAAATTATTCAATTCATTTGGGGAGGTGGGGGCCACAGGCTTTTGAAATCGGTCCTTTTCCGGCCAAGAGAGAAGGGTGGCATGGGCCTCCCAAACTTATTTTGGTATTTCTAGGCAGCTCAACTAGCTCAGATCTCAGCAGTTTACTCCCGCTGGGAATTACCTGATTGAATACACATTGAACGCCAGGCAGTACCACTTCACACCCTAGACTATCTATTGTTGTGCCATAAAAAACTTAGACCCGCTATATTGTCCCCAACACTTTCCCACTCTTTTGCCCTATGGGATGAGCTTAAAGTCGATGCGCAGCTGACGTCACCCATTGCCCCACTACAACATTTATTCCAAAATGCAGCATTCCCACCAGGGCTAAATGTCAATACTTTCAGATGGTGGATTGACAAGGGAATGTACAGAATAGGTCACTTCCTTAGACCCATGGGCCCTCACCCTAAAGCATATTATATTATATATATATTATATAGATCTGGACATGCCTCAGTCGGAACTCTTTCGCTATGCACAGATCTCAAACTTCCTACACAAACAATGGAAGGCACACACGGGCAGTCACCGTATTACACCATACGAACAATGGTGCGGACAGGCAGATGAGCAGAGGGGAGGAATCACAGTAATATACAGGGCACTTTCTACCACTCATTCCAAGACTTCCTTCATGTTGGCATGGGAGAAGGATTTCTCCCAACAATGGGAATTGGATACTTGGAATAGAAACTTTTTTCAATCCTACAAGGGCGTTCTTAACACCACCCTTGTGGAAGCTAGCATAAAGGTCCTCTCTAGGTGGTATCTTGTCCCCACAAGATTAGCCAAGATGTACCCGACATCTTCCCCCCTGTGTTTTCGGGGGTGTGACCTTTGAGGAGATATGTTACATGTGTGGTGGGGATGCCCCAGAATAAGGAGTTTCTGGAACAAAGTCTTCTCCTGGATACGTAAGATTACCAAAGCCCCCATCCCAACATCTCCCCTAATTGTTCTTCTAAACTTTCCAGTCAGGGCAGTGTCCAGAAGTACGCAACGCTTGATTTTCTTTATCCTCTTAAGTGCCAAACTAACTCTGGCCAAAGCTTGGAAAAAAACAACTGTATCTGCGCTATTGGCAAAGAGGAATATTTCCTGGATTATGACACAAGAGAAAGTAGCAAGCATACTCCTGGACCACAAGGAGAAATTCGAAAGCGTGTGGGATCCATGGGCCACCTTCATTAAGGTTAAGCTACTTTCCGACCCCAACTCTACCTCCCCCCCACCAGCGCTTCCCTAGTCGGTTGCTCTCTTCTCCTTCTCCTTTTCTTCTTCTCTCTACTTTTCTTCTTTTCTCTCCTTTCGCTCTCATCTCTCGGATCAGGGCGGGCTTAGGCCCACACCTTTGCGAATCCATTCATCTCTGAGGATGGGGCGTGTAATAATAATTACCATGTCCTGCCCACACAGATGGGTTTGTTGGTAGTGAACACAAGATATTCTGCTTCCCACCTATTCATTCACTGTATGATTTATGCCTTAGCATGGCCTATAAGAGTGTATATGGATTTAATTAGGCCTCGAGCTAGGAGGGTTGGAGCTCCAGCCACAGTGTGATCCCATTAGGGGTGGCTGGAATGCTCCCCGGGACTCTCAGGCCAGATTCTTTCTTTATATGTAATTTCATAGGCTAAATGACCAGCAGCAATTGACTTTCATGCTAATTGTAAAGGAAAATTCATATGTCCTCTTTATGTGAATGAATTGAATCTCACCTTTTTCTACAATTGTTAGATTACTGATATTTGGCCATGTTGGCCTTGGTCCTACACTTGTTTCTAATCTGTGTATTCTCTTTCTGAAACAATAAAAATGTATTGAAATTAAATCCCTTAAAAAAAAAAAAAAAAAAAAGATTTGTGCAAGGAGGGATGATTGGGGGGCTTTGCTCTGGAAGGGGGGATTTGCAATGGGGGGGATGTGTACTGGGAGGGGCAATTTTAGGGTTAGAGAATTTGTGCTAGGTGGAATGATTTTTTTTTGGGGGGGGGGGGCACTTGAATTTGAAGGATTTGGGGGATGGGGGTAAAGATTTGTGCTGTGACAGGGGATTTCAGCAGGGGAGCAGATTTGCACTGGGAGGAGGGAGAATATATGTTTGGGGGGGGTGAAAAAGATTAGTGCTGATTTTTTTGGGGGGGGGATTTTTGATGACACATAATGCTCATACACATTGGTGGTGGGGGGCGCAGTTTGGCATGTTTGCCCTGGGCTCAGGATGACCTTGTCCCGGCACTGACTGTATTGCTGTATGTGTCCCTGTTGCTAATTGTCCCTCATTTCCTGCCTGGTCAACCATTGGAAACAGAACAGTAAAAGAAGAGAACGCTTTCTAACAGAGCCCAAGATTGCACTAAAATCTGTTTCTAAACCCTTAGGTTCCATCCAAAAAAAAAAAAAAATACTGTAAATAATTTTGGCTGGATAGGATGATAAAGAAACATGTAGTAATCCCACATACATTTTGCACCTGGACTAGAATTTCTAGTACTGAAGAAGATCACACAGCAAAAAAAATATGGTTCATTTTTGGTAAATTCTTATTACGTTTGCATTTCTCAATAATATATATAGGCTAAGACTGTACAAGTTTGGTTTAAATGGGGATTATATAGATTGTGGCAGCATTTCAATGGTTTCCTGTTGTAAAACCTATAGACTTCTCAGTGAACTGTATTTCATTGCTGAATTCACACTAAATTAAACAGATCTAATAATCCAGTGTCTCCATTTTACTTTTGATTGTGAATGGGCTTTATTTTGTAGGTACGCTATATAAAACTATGCAGGTTATGAGCTATAAGAGCATAATTACTCTTTTCGGAACAATGCAAATCATTGATTTCCACTCACTTGGTCAGATCCAGAACCACTGGTGTATAGTGCTAACAAAGCCTAATATTATAGAGCCATTTATTCCAAACTCTATACAGCTGTTTTGGCTTCTATGGAGTAGAGCTTGGGACCCACTATGGCGGTATAATCTTAGAATATTAATGTTATACGGGATTAAATCAAAAACCCTTCACTTTAATCAGTGTGTTAGCGGTGTAAGGACTTCTTAAAAAAGAAAGCGTTCACATGTCTCATTCCATCACATATCCCAAAAATAACAAATATGAACCCATTACACTTGTGGGAGTTATTTCCAGAACTCCCAATTTTGGGTCACCTGATCACTGTGATAGCCTGATTGATTAGTTACTGTGCAGCCCACTCCTCCGTTTTTTTCTCTGTGAATGGATGAGAGAGATGCATCATATCTCTCTCTCTTCTTGCAGAGTTAAAAAAAAAAGTGTGTAAAAAATAAATAATAATAATGAAGTAAAAAAAATACCTAGATCAAGGTTTGATCCAGACCAGTGCCAGGTTGAGTGTTTGGGTCAAAGGTCAGGGTCAGTATTTTTTTTTTTTAATCAGTAGCAGTGTCAGTGTCCTTTAAGTAGCATACATTTTTTTTTTTTTTAAAAAGCAAAATGCCCACTATTGTTTTTGGGTCGTACAACGGGTACAAACAGCAACTAACACACACATATGTGGTAACGCTGTGATTGTCAGGAGCAGGAGAATTTAAATTGAGTTGTTCTTTGGTGGAAGGTTATGGTAGTAGCAAGAAATATACAGCTACATTTAAAAGAATAATATTTTTTTACTACAGTATTTTGGGCCAGGGGATATCCATAAACATTTGCCACCAAATGAAAGCGCAATTTGTCCTGAAAAAAACACAATGTAATCCACTTGGATGCACAAATTTGTTGTGATGATATGTTACGGATTTACTAACACATGTCAACGTTGCAGAATTGTGCACAGGCATTAAGATTTGTTTTACCCTTAGGCACAAATGGGTTAATAAAGCAATACAAAATGAAGGCAATACAATGTAATTGCGCTAATTTCTCATCCATTAAGGCCTAAAAAATAACTTTTACTTAAAGAGGACTTTCAGTAACTTTTTCATCTTTCCATCTATTAAATCTTCTGCCCTTGTTGTTTTAAGTTTGGATAGTAAAACATTTTTTTTTCTGCCAGTAAATACTTTATACAGCCCACTTCCTGTTTCTTGTCTTGTCATTAGCCTAGGATTATGACATCATGCACAGCTTTCTCTCTCACTCTCGTGAGAGTTTGCCAGGAAGTAGGGGAGTGAGTCATAAGAGGGCCAATGAGAGCTTCAGGGCTGCAGAGCTGGAGGTGTGCCTGTGTGTGTGTTTGTGTAAATCCAGGAAGTGGAACAGGCAGCAGCTTCAGTTGCCCACAGTTAAAATGGTTGCAGCCAGACTCAGTGGAGGGAGATTTCTGCAGCATATTTGGCAAGTACAGAGTCACAGTATATATAAAATAATATGCAAAGTGGTTGGAGGGAAGCTTCAGAATGGCAAACATATTTGTATTACAAATTATGTGAGCCGACTGCAGTTCCTCTTTAAATATACAGTAATAAAAGCTGGTTTTTGTTTCTCTATCATCACTTTATTAAAATGACATGGCCTATCACCAAGGGGGGAGCAAAGAGTTTTATCTGGAGGGATATAACCTCTCTAGCTTTTACAATAAAAGGTAAGTAATCTGTTCTGAGCTCACTTAAGTCTGTTCTTGACAACTGTTCTAAATGCGAAAAGTTCTATCATCTGAGCTCCTTAAACTCCTAAAAGCAACATCCTTAATAATAGTATATAGACTATAGATAAGTAGTCTAGTCTGAGATCTTTATTGTCTGTCCTTGATAACTGTCTTAATATAGGCAAGTACTGGTAAAACTGAACTCTCTCAACTTTCAGAAGCACCATTTCTAATAATAGTACTGAACTTTCCTCAAACTGTGCATATAAAATATCTCAGAGTCAGGTCCTTACCTTTTCTTTGGTGGTCCCCCACTGGTACTATACTCTCCTTCTCCCTGCTAATGCTCCCTTATCAAGCCGTGTGCTATAGTAGTAGATGTGTAGTCATGCTCGCAAGCTGAGCTGTGTGTGTCCATAGACACACCAGTCACTGCTCAGCCACGCCCCCAGCTCTCTCTTTACAGAATTTACTGACAGCAGCAGAAGCCAATGGTTCATTTTCTTCACACCTGCTGATTGGTTGATGTAGAGTTGCCACTTGTCCAGGATTCACCTGGACAGTCCGGGTTTTGAATCATGTGTCCCGGGTTCAGTCCGCCTGAAACCCGGACCAATTCAGACTGGACTGCGGCTCCCTCTATGCAGACTTGCCAGAGAGTCAGTGTATTGCAGAGGGATTAGGATGAAAGGAAGTAGCCCTTATAGTGTACAAACTCCTCCCTTCTCCCTTACAAACATGGCTGCTCACCACGAAGGCTCCCCCCTTTCCACCTGCACAGTCTCTGTACACTGTCACTTTGCCCTGTTCACTCACATACCAGTATACCGGCTGGTGCAGACCCCGCCCCACTCTAATTATCTCTGCAACTGTGTGCATGTCCAGGATTATCCCAGATATTTTACATTCTTATAGTGCAGGGGTATTGAATTAAAATAAACCGAGGTCTGATCAGTAAAATGTTCTTCCAGCAGAGGTCATATCGGTACCCGTGGCACAATTTTGCATGTGCCAAACTGCATGTTCCTGCTGCACCATGCGGCTTGGTGCAGCATGATTTTGGGAAAAAAAAGGTCAACGGTTTCTTTCTCCATGTTTCCTGCAGGTAGTGCAGCCCATTAAAATGGTCTGACCTACCCACAACCTGTGCACCCAATGCACATGCACAGATGAACCCATTCTTACATCAGTGTCCTCAGTCCCCAATGCACAGCTCCCCCTTTACATCATCCCCCTCCACCCCTTTCACAGTAGTGTTCTCACACTTCCTTGACATTAACACCCCCCCAACATTACTGTCCTTTGCCCCATGGGCATTTGGCCCACGGTCCACCATTTAGTAATGCCGATTATAGTGTAAAATGCCATGCGATGCTAAAGTGTTCAGGTTTGGCTTGAAGAAAAGGTGGCAACCCTAGATTGATGAAATCCATGGAAATACTCTTTCCAGGAGGGGATGCTACAGATTTAGATACACTAAACATTTAAAGTGATGGTAAATCCTTAGTTTTTATACACTTTCAGAAGATAATTTAATTACTTACTTACTGAGTATGCAACTTGTTTATCTTTTAATCCATGCCTGTACTTCTGTTTAAGCTGTTGCCCTGACCGCTGCCCTATGTTTTCAGTTTTAGGGTGGTTCTTTTCTCCTGCAGAATCCAATGGAGCAACCTTAAAGTATATACAGAGATTGTATGTCCCATCACTGTGTGCATCAATAGAAATACATAGCCCCATAGCCTAGAATAGCAAGGCACTACCCTATTCCTCCCTCCCCCATCTGGATGGACTCCAGACTGCAGTGTCCACTCTTTTAACTCTTTCCTTTGAAAACTGGAAGTTAATTGAGACAGTAGGAGCCAGTTGCATTGAGACTGGGTTCACACCTAATACCAATGCGGCTCCCAGTAGGGTTCCTGTGTGTCCTCGTTCACTGTTTCAGGTACAATTTCAGCCTGAATTTTTGACTGAATTCAAACCTGAAGCTAACCAAAATACGCACTGGGCTCCTGTGAAAATTTGCACCAGAGCTGCAGTGGAGATATGTGAACCAGCTCCATAGAGAGCCGGTCAAAATCTCCTTTTATTGCGAATTGGATGCGGAAAAACTGCATCCAATTCGCAATGGTGTGAACCCGGCCTTAAAATTGTAAACTGCTAGCACTGGGGTAAGAATTTTAAGAAATAGTTTACTGGGGATTTTTTGTTTTGTTTTTTTATTATTGTGCTCAATATGTTAAGCTAAAAAATAATGAGGGTTTATTGTTACTTTAAATGGCAGCAAAAGAAATTGCAATGGCATCAGACACTCGTCTGTGAATATTTGTCTCAAGTAACTTGACCCATGTCTAACTTTTACTGACACAGATTGGTTCCCTGGTCCATAGAGACACGTTTTTCTATTCCACATGTATTCTATTTGCCACACATAAACACATGATGGGACTGGGTAAAGTCAATGGAATATCGTTGTAAAAATATAAAGCAAAGTGAAATGAGAGAAATCTTTGACTCATAACAATTATGAAGTTTGGATGCTCTGACTCTATTGGTTGCCTTTGTCATAGAACTATAGTGTTTGTTTATGAAGCAGTGAAAAATATCCACTGCTCAGTTTTCTGCAGGGCTTTTTTTTTTTGGAAGATAAGTACAGAAACTCCATCACCACCCCCTGTGCCTTACACACACCCTCCAAATCCCATCAAATAGTGGATGTGGTCAAATTTCACTAACAGTGGGAGGGTCTTAACAGGGTGATTAAATACCAGGAGTGCATTATGTACAGAGTGCAGAGTTCAGGGGTGTGCTGCATACAGAGTGCAGAGTTTAACGGTGCGCTACACAGAGTGCAGAATTCAGCCTTCTTCCACAGCTGCTTACCTCTGCATCCCCCATCCACGTCTCATATTTACCTCTCTTCAGCTCTGACCTCTGCATGCAACCCCCCTCTACTGCCCCATCTTCTCCCCATCTCATTAAAAGCTCCACCATCTTCCACATACCCTATTTTTGTTTCTGTATTAAGCTGAAGCACCCAGCCACCCCTAGTACCTCCCTGCATACTGTAGTTGGCTCCACCTCTCTCACTTGCAGGGAGATCATCAAGTGGTGATGTTGGCATTTGCACTGCACCCCCTGTACCTGCATCTCCCATGTCCCCATCCTTCACTCAGTGGAAGCCACTCAGGAGATCTGATCTGTGGGACCCATTGGGGAACAAGCTGTCACTTGTAAGCATAGAAGCCAAACTTTTGTGTTTTCAAGTAATAGTGGTCAGCAGGCAGCAGAGGCAGAGGTGGTGGAACTGAGTTCCACCAAGTTCCAGCTGAAAAAAAGCCCTGGAACTTCTCCGGCATTCACAGAGGAGATCATTCTTTTCTGAGCAGTGGAGGCCAGTGGTAATTTTTTTTAACCTGTATTAATGGCACCTGTTTGAACCTGTTTGAACTTGTTATCGGTATAAAAGACACCTGTCCAAAACCTCAAACAGTCACACTCCAAACTCCACTATGGTGAAGACCAAAGAGTTGTCGAAGGACACCAGAAACAAAATTGTAGACCTGCACCAGGCTGGGAAGACTGAATCGGCAATAGGCAAGCAGCTTGGTGTGAAGAAATCAACTGTGGGAGCAATCATTAGAAAATGGAAGACATACAAGACCACTGATAATCTCCCTCGATCTGGGGCTCCATGCAAGATCTCACACCGTGGGGTCAAAATGATCACAAGAATGGTGAACAAAAGTCCCAGAACCACACGGGGGGACCTAGTGAATGACCTGCAGAGAGCTGGGACCAACGTAACAAAGGCTACCATCAGTAACACGCTACGCCGCCAAGAACTCAGATCCTCCAGTGCCAGACGTGTCCCCCTGCTTAAGCCAGTACATGTCCGGTCTGAGGTTTACTAGAGAGCATTTGGATGATCCAGAAGAGGATTGGGAGAATGTCATATGGTCAGATGAAACCAAAGTAGAACTGTTTGGTAGAAATACAACTCGTGGTTGGAGGAGAGAGAATGCTGAGTTGCAACCAAAGAACACCATACCTATTGTGAAGCATGGAAGTGGCAACACCATGCTTTGGGGCTGTTTCTCTGCAAAGGGAACAGGACGACTGATCCGTGTACATGAAAGAATGAATGGGGGCCATGTATCGTGAGATTTTGAGTGCAAACCTCCTCCCATCAGCAAGGGCACTGAAGATGAAACATGGCTGGGTCTTTTAGCATGACAATGATCCCAAACACACTACCCGGGCAACGAAGGAGTGGCTTCATAAGAAGCATTTCAAGGTCCTAGAGTGGCCTAGCCAGTCTTTAGATCTCAACCCCATAGAAAACCTTTGGAGGGCATTGAAAGTCTGTGTTGCCCAGCGAAAGCCCCAAAACATCACTGCTCTAGAGGAAATCTGCATGGAGGAATGGGCCAACATACCAGCAACAGTGTGTGACAACCTTGTGAAGACTTATAGAAAACGTTTGACCTCTGTCATTGCCAACAAAGGATATATAACAAAGTATTGAGATGAACATTTGATATTGACCAAATACTTATTCTCCACCATAATTTGCAAATAAATTATTTAAAAAATCAGACAATATGATTGTCTGGATTTGTTTCCACATTTTGTCTCTCATAGTTGAGGTATACCTATGATGACAATTACAGGCCTCTCTCATCTTTTTTTTTTTTTTTTAGCCATTAAATAATTTTTATTGAAATTTTCATACAAATAACAGAAAAATTAAAGGCAGCTGGTTTTGGTATATAACAATCAGGTACAGCAGAAAAACATTTACATCCTAATCTCAATCAAAGTAATGGACAATAGTCATACAAATGATCAATGAAAGCATACATAAACAGTATAGTAACACTCCTGTTTACCCAATTGGGTTCTAACTGTAAACAGGCGCTAACTAATATAACGATAACATTATCATGGACAATTCAAGAAATTAGAAAAAGAGAGAAATGCGAAGCCTTGATATTACTCATGGAATAATACTGAAATATGGTTTAAGAACTGCAGATCATGTTTTTGAGTGAGGTAGAAGCTCTAGAGTGACTGATCCATATTTGCCACAATTTCTCAAACTTGACCGTGTTGTAATTTTTATATGCCAACATTAACTCATATTGAGCTTGTGTATTCAACCTTATAACAACATCAGATAAATTTGGTGCTTTGTTAGATTTCCATAGTTTTGTTATAGTCAGCCTTGCTGCTATTAATACATTTGCTACTACTGTTCTATATTCTACAGAGTAAAGATCCAGATTTATTCCTAAAAGGGCCGTTGCGGGAGTAAGGGGAAGTAAATTACCAGTGAGGTTAGCAATAAATGTCGAAACTGATTTCCAAAAACTAAGATTTTTGCAATTCCATAAAATATGATAAAGGGAACCAGTTTGTTCATTGCATCGCCAACAAGTTGGGGAGAGTGATGGGTAGATTTTGGAAAGTTTATATGGTGTAAGGTACCATCTGTTTAATATCTTTTGGGCATTGTCCCAATGTTCAACGCAGGATGATGCCTTAGTGCTCAGAATTATGGCCTTATTCCACTGTTGCCAAGAAATAGATAAGGAAAGATCCTTTTCCCATTTCAGCATATTATTGATTTCTTATCACAAGCGTGCTTGTTCAGTAGGAACTTCCAGATTATTGATGGGTTATTCATGCTCGATTCTTGGTCAAGTTTCTTTAATCTTTCAAAATGTCTACGTTTTTTTAACACCACTTATTCACTGAGATACGGGCTCTACAGTATTCCAGCACTCTTAAGGGCACAGGGATTTTAATTAGTTCACCTAGTTCTTTTGATTTAGATAATATGTGTTTCCAACCTATCAACGTGGATTTAACAGTGATGAGTTTTGGTATTACGACATTAGGAAGCAAAGCATACGCTATAGCTAATACACACATGTCATTGCCCTTGGTGACTTCTTTTTCAATATTTACCCAAAGTTTCTCGTTTGAATTAGAAAACGAAAATTTCATTTGATCAAGGAGTGACACATAGTAATAATGTTGAATATCTGGGAGACCCATTCCACATTTATTCTTAGTAGTGGTAAGAATTGAGAAGGCTACTCTAGGTTTTTTATCATTCCAAATACATTTTTTAAGCTTTAGATTCACCTGGTTGAAAAATTTATTGTTCACCTGGATGGGGAACGAGCGGAAATAATATAGAATTTTAGGAAGGGTCTGCATTTTAAAAGCCGTTATTTTCTCTACCCAGGAGAGTTGTGTTTTATGGAAAGATTGGGGATCCTTATTTATATTTTCTAGTAGTTTAGGGAAATTTACTTCATATAATTTAGCTGTTGGATAGGTAAGTTGGATCCCCAAATAAGGAATGGAGGGCTGGTCCCAATTGTAAGTAGTTTTATTTTCATAGGCAGGACATGACATTTGTTGCTATTAATTTTGTAGTATGAGATTTTGCCAAAGGATTCTAATATATTTTGCACATTGGTGAGAGAGGTTTCAGGATTGGATAAGAAAAGTATTATATCATCAGCAAATAATTCTAATTTGTGTTCAATATTGCCCACTTTAATACCTGTAATTGATTCATTAGAACGGATTAGTTCTGCCAAAGGTTCTATTGCCAATGAAAATATTATAGGCGAAAGAGGGCAGCCCTGTCTTGTGCCATTAGAAAGATCAAAGCTTTTGGACAAGTTTCCTGAGGTGAATACCTTAGCAGAGGGCTTCGTATAGAGGGAAATTATGGCTGAATGAATGAAACCTGTAAATCTAAATTTCATAGATAGCCCCAATGAACTCTATCAAATGCCTTCTCTGCATCTAAGGCAAGAAGCAGAGAAGGCACTCCACTATTCTCCACTTGTTGAATCAAATTAATCATACGCATTGTTCCATCAGGGGCCTTGCTGACCTTTAACAAAGCCCACTTGATCCAGCCTCTCTCATCTTTTTAAGTGGGAGAACTTGCACAATTGGTGGCTGACTAAATACTTTTCTGCCCCACTGTAGAAATATATATATATATATAAACATGCACACACATTTTATATATAGATATGCATATATATATATATATATATATATATATACACACGCACACGCATTTTTTATTTATATATTGAAAAAGAAAGGGGTTTTGGGACAAAACAACCTAAAGGGTACCTGCCTCCATCCCTATCATTATTTTTAAGATGGAAAAAAGCGAGAAGTGGGACTTTATATGAAGCACACAGCAGCAAATAAGGAAGTATATATATATATATTAGACATGGCAGGGGGACATGGTTACTGTCTTGGGAACATGGTTACTGTCTTCCTCCTTCCCCAGGAATTCTCTCTTTTCTCCCCGGTTCACCACCTCTGAGCTAGTGAATCTGGGAGGGTAAATTCTGACACAAATCGCCAGTGAAGTTCTGAGATTTCAACTTCATAAACTGGCCGTTTCTTTGTCAGTCAATGACAGCTTCCCAGTGTGTGGAGATGATCGGGGGAGATCATCTCTGTTTCATAAACCGTTAATGGCCTGAGATCCTAGGAATCACTGCTGTTCACAGTTTCATAAACAAACACCAAAGTGAATCAGAGAATGATAAGATTGGCTAATTTAGTTTCTTTTTTTCTTTACAGACATATCTAATAAGACATAATTTAGTTTTTTTTTTCATTAGCAGACATATCAGCCTGGATGTCACATCACTTCCACAAACTTAACCTATCCAAAACCGAGCTCATAATATTTCCTCCCTCAGGTGCCACTTCCCCTGATTTCTCTGTCAATATCAACGGCTCAACTTTTAACCCATCTCCCCACGCCAAAGTCCTAGGTGTAATCCTAGACTCTGAACTAACCTTTCTGCCCCACATTCTATCACTATCCAAAATTTGCTGTCTCAACCTCCGCAACATCTCCAGATACACCCCTTCCTTACCAATGTCACCACAAAGCTTCTAATCCACTCCCTGGTCATCTTCCGCCTCAACTACTACAATTCCCTCCTCATTGGCTTACCTCTAAATAGACTATCCCCACTTCAGTCCATCATGAATGCTGCTGCCAGGCTCATCCACCTCACAAACCGCTCAGCGTCTGCTATAACCCTCTGCCAATCCCTCAATTGGCTGCCACTCATTTACCAAATTAAATTCAAGATACTAACTATAACTTACAAAGCCATCCACAACCTGGCCCCCAGCTACATCTCTAACCTAGTCTCAAAATACCAACCTAATCGTTCTCTTCGCTCCTCCCAAGACCTCCTGCTCTCAAACTCCCTTGTCACCACATCCCATGCTCGCCTTCAGGACTTCTCCAGAGCCTCTCCCATCCTCTGGAATACTCTACCCCAATCCGTCCGATTTTCTCCTACTTTATCCACTTTCAGACAATCCCTGAAAACTCATCTCTTCAGAGAAGCCTATCTGGCCCCCACCTAACAACTGTACATTTATCTTCTCAATCAGCACATCACCCACAGTTATTACCTCTTGTAAAACTTGACCTTCCCTCTTAGATTGTAAGCTCTAAGGAGCAAGGCTCTCTGATTTCTACTGTATTAAAATGTATTGTATTTGTACTGTCTACTCCCAATTTGTAAAGCACTACTTAAACTGTTGGCGCTATATAAATCCAGTATAATAATAATAATAATAATAATAATAATAATAATTTACAGACTTGCTTAACTGCTTAATAATATGCATTTTTTTTATTTCTAAATATTTTAGATACACTACCTTCTAAAGAAAATTAAATATTCATTTGATTTAAAAGATCCAATGCCATTCTTTAATGAATATGGAGAATTTGTTTATCCCTACAGAATAGTAAATTGGATACTGGGAGATGGAGATACTGTGAATTATAATGAAGTAGGAAAATTTACACCCTGGGCTTTGGAAGAAAGGCAGTTTCATATGAACCCAAAAGCCATAGAATGGAAATTTACTAAGAAGGTGGGACCATAATATACATTTAAAGTATAATAAGGACTAAAAGAAATAAAAAAATAGAAAACGCGTTTTAAGTCTCCAAAGGTCTCCTTAGACAGAAGTCCTATTGGGCACTGTCAACTATGTGCACACAGGTTTCAAACTACTGGGACTATATTGGTTTGAATTCCAGTACAAATTAGTGTTTGTAAGGTTTTGTTGGGATTCGTGGAGCTTACATTGATGATACCATGGCAAAAAGTAAGCAACATGATTTCCCATTAGAGCGCTGGGTACATTTTTCTTTGGAAATCATTTGGTTTACACATTGCCATAGTAATGGGAACATAAGCATCACCAGTCCCTGGAACGTGCACTCAATGCTATAACTGGAATCATTTTGTTTACACATTGCTGCTATTGGAATGTGTAAACCAAATGAGTGTCCACTAGTATGCTGGGTGCATATGTGTGGACTGACAGTAAACTCAGTGCTCGGGCAGGAAATAATTTGGTTTACTGCAGGATTGGTGCTTATGTAGCTGCTATTATTAGTGATTGGCATGCCCAGGTCTGTAAATGCCCCTACCCAAGAATGCTGTTCAGGGGAGATAAGGGACTAGGATAGTACACTAGAATGCATGATAAGGTAAGTCTGCATGAAAATGTAAGTATTAATTTTTTCATTTAATACATTTTAACTCTGCCTTTTTAAATTCTAAGATTTGAGAGAAGTTCCTCTTTAAGGAGAGTTTATAATTCTGTGTAGAGACAGATACTGAAGTTGATTTACTAAAACTGGAGAGTGCAAAATCTGGTGCAGCTCTGCACAGAAACCAATCAGCTTCCAGGTTTTTTGTCAAAGCTTAATTGAACAAGCTGAAGTTAGAAGCTAATTGGATCCCATGCACAACTGCACCAGATTTTGTATGCTTAAATTGACCCCACTGTGTTATAATGTGCTTTTAAATTTGGTGTTGGTATATACCTATCCATGGCAGTGGCCAGCATCCAATGCCTTTTGTTTGATAATCACCCTACAAATTGCCAGAATTGAATAACAAGATTCTTCCCCTTTAGTCTTAAAAACGGCTTGATGCAAAGTTTACAAAGTTGAACTTCGAGCAAGATTCTGGAAACTGTTTGGGGACTGATCCAGGACAGATTCCCTTATTCCTATTTATGTCATGCAGGTTGCTGCAATCTATGAGCTACATCATTGGAACCTTCTGTAAGCCCGCTAAGAACATCTCTGTCTTCAAGTTGATAGTGTTAGAAGCAACAAACTATCAATATCTGACCACACTATTTTGCAAATATTTTGAAAGATAAGTTTTACATTCTTTCTGTCTGCTGTACATATACAGGTGCATCTCATAAAATTATCAACAAGTTAATTTATTTCAGTAATTCAATTCAAAAAGTGAAACTCATATTTTATAAAGATGCATTAAACACGAGTGATATATTTCAAGCATTTCTTTCTTTTAGTTTTGATGATTATGGCTTACAGCTAGAGAAAACCCAAAATTCAGTATTATAGAAAATCAGAATATTACATACGAACAATAACAAAAGGAATTTTAATAAAGAAATGTTGGCTTACTGAAAAGTATGTCCATATACAGTATAGAATGCACTCAGTACTTTGTCAAGGGCTTCTTTTGCATGAATTACTGCATCAATGTGGTGTGGCATTCAAGCAATCAGCCTGTGGCACTGCTGAGGTGTTATGGAAGCCCATATTTCTTTGATAGTTGCTTTCAGTTCATCTGCATTGATGGGTCTGGTGTCTCTCATCTTCCTCTTGACAATATCCCACAGATTCTCTATGGGGTTTAGGTCAGGTGAGTTTGCTGGTCAATTAAGCACAGTGATACCATGGTCATTAAACCAGGTATTGGTAGTTTTGGCAGTTTGGGCAGGTACCCAGTCCTGCTGGAAAATTAAATCAGCATCTCCATAAAGCTGGACAGCAGAGGGAAGCATGAAGTGCTAGAATTTCCTTGTAAGGGGCTGGGTTGACTTTGGACTTGATAAAACACAGCGGACCAGCACCGGCAGATGAAATGGCTCCCCAAATCATCACTGACTGTGGAAACCTCACACTGGACCTCATGCAACTTGGGTTCTGTGCCTCCCCACTCTTCCTCCAGACTCCTCTAGACTCTGGGACCTTAATTTCCAAATGAAATGCAACATTTTCCAAGAAAGAGATGTTTGAAATATACCATTCTGTGTGTAATGCATCTATATAAAATATATGAGTTTCACTTTTTGAATTGAATTACGAAATAAATTAACTTTTTGATGATATTCTTATTTTATGAGACACACCTGTAAATATGAGGCATTGAAAATGGTATAAAACAGATTACCTCTATAGGGTTACAGTGTGAAGGTACCTCCGACACCCAAAGACCATTTTTTCCGCACCTGTTTGGCAGGTGCATATTATTTCAATTTTGGACAACAAGGCCAATTCTTGCTTTCATCAAGAATACCTCGGGAGGGTTACTGTGTGAAGGTGCCATGGACACCTAAAGACCAATTTTTCCGCATCTGTTTGACAGATGCATATCTTTTAAATTTTTTACAGCAAGGCAATTCTTGCTTTCATCAAGAGTACCTCTATAGGGTTACGGTGTGAAGGCACCTCCGACACCCAAAAACCCATTTTTCCACCCCTGTTTGATAGATGCAAATCATTAAAATTTTTGACAGAAAGGCTAATTCTTACTTCCATCAAGAGTACCTCTATAGGGTTATGGTGTGAAGGCGCCACCGACACCCAAAGACCAATTTTTCCACACCTGTTACGCCTATCCAAAGTCTGTGGAAGAGACACCATAATTTATCAAAAAAAATCTCTAATCCTGTTCCCAGTGCACTACATTGTGGACCGGTATTTACAAAATAAGGAGAGCTTGCCGGGAAAATGTCATTATTTTAGCTTTATAAATGCAATTATTGATGCAACAGCTTTTATAAACAGTACAGATGTGCCACTTTACAGGTAGACTAAGGGGACCAATCAGGAAAGGAATTTTTCATTTTTTTGTTATTTCTCATTTTTATTAGACATGTGCTTACTGAAATATTTTGTTTCGGAATTTCATTTTCGTCCGAAAAATAAATTTATTTAGTTACTCCCGAAATTTGTTTTTATTTATGTCGTTTTTCGTTAAAAATTGCATTCGTCCGAAAATCCAAATTAAGGTCGAATCTGTCATTGAAGGCTTATGGTGTCTGTCGAATGTTCAAAGAAGATTCGATGGAGCAGCTATAATGTATGACGCCGTATAGTTTACCTGCTCCGTCGAATCTTCTTAGAACTTTCAACAGACACCATAAGCCAAAGTACATGTGTACTTAGTTCTAGCTATTTTACTGCTTCTCCTCTTTGGTTACAAGCAGCCAATAACATTCATCATCATCATTTTTTTTATTTATCTTATCTCCCCTACCTGGAATCTTTTCTCCCATACGTCGAATCTTTTCTCCTATACGTCAAATCTTTTCTCCCCTACGTCAAATCTTTTCTCCCCTACGTCAAATCTTTTCTCCCCTACTTCAAATCTTTTCTCTCTATGTCAAATCTTTTCTCTCTATATAGAATAATCTTGGACTAATAGAGTTAAGGTTAGGCACATTCGACCACAGGTTTGATGGACACAGATTGTTATTGTCATCATCATGTCGAATCTCCTATCTATATCGAACTGTTGTAGCAACGAAAACAAAAATAAAGCATTTGTTTATGTCGGATCTTTCGTTTTTCGGATTCTGTACTTTCGTTATCGTTTGTTAAAACGATAACGAAAATACCTGAAATTCGGACGAAAATGCATTCGGACGAAAACGAATGCACATGTCTAATTTTTATGCTTTCATTTTAAGCATCAGTAAATCACTTCTCATTTGTAAATTATGTTTTTTACAAACTTTTTTTCATTGATACATGTCTCCCTTGACAGTAGCCAGACCCCATAACCATTGCATGCCCATTTACTTACATAGTTACATAGTTACATAGTTACATAGTAGGTGAGGTTGAAAAAAGACACAAGTCCATCAAGTCCAACCTATGTGTGTGATTATGTGTCAGTATTTACTTGCATATAAGCTTTCAAAATGGGAACTTTTGATTTTTACATTTCGGTCCCATAGACCTCAAAGGGGTTAATTTTTCGGTTCCAAACGTTTGCGATGTGCAAAAGTTCTGGTGCGAACCAAACAGGGGGGTCATTTAGCCTATCCCTACTCTCCCCCTCCCCTCCCTGCTTGTCAGCTCCATCCACTCCCCAGCACTCCCCTCCTGCTGCTATAATAACTATAGTATAAGCATACTATGTAACTATGTAGCATGTCATCCCCTCTATTAAATATCATTATTTGTCCCAGTGTCTGTGCTGTATAAAAAAGATGCTGATTTCTACCTTATATCAGAGCATCTCCTGGCACTCACATGACTGTTTGGCTCTCTCTTTTCTCTGGCTGACGTCAGCGGGAGTTCTCGGCCCCTCCTGCTATAGCTGTCAGCCTGGGAGAGGAGAGAGCTAAGGAGTCACATAAGCGCCAGGAGACGCTCTGATGTAAGGTAGAAATCTGCATTTTTTTATATAGCACAGACACTGGGACACATAATGTTATTTAACAGAGGGGATTGTTTATACTATTGTTGCTTAATAACCACTTTTAGTTTTTTATTTTCAATACATGCAAGTGCACAGTTCCAGCATGAAATTAATTATTTAGTAAAACACCCCATTTAGGTTCGTATTTTCTAACTCTGTAGAGATTGTTTTTCAGGTTCCAGTCTCTCGATGCTCAGAACCCTGTGCCCCTGGTTACAGAAAAATGTTTGGACATTCAATTTATAAATGCTGCTACACGTGTGTCAAATGTCCAGAAGGAGAAATATCCAACACATCTGGTAGATATAATAATTTCTGTGCAGTTATGTGATAGTAACTAGTGACTTTTCTCCGCCAGTGATCAGCCAAATCCAAATGTACAATTCTCTTCATTGATTCAATTGAACCATATATTTGAGAGAAAAAAATCCATTGAAAGTATACGAAGCATATTTCATGATGAGAAATACATTCTATCACAACAAAAAATAGGATGATGAAGGAGGTGCACTCAAGGTCTGAAATAATGCAACTTTTGGTGGAAGAATTATAATATTTTATTATTGAAAATCTACTGAAATCCACTGCATCAGTACAATTTGGTACTTTGCTGAACTACAGTCCAAAATTTAGGACCCATTTTGGAGCCCACCTCCCTCCACAAACACATACCGAAGGCCTGAAGAAGGGGGAGACAATTCTCCTGAAATGTGTTGGCTCTACCAGTACATGTTTAGACTTTTAATAAAAGATTGTATTCTTCCACCAATAGTCACATTTTTTTTGACACTGGGCGCTCCTCCTTCCTCATCCAAGTAGTGCATCTGCTAAAATTATGGCTCCATTGTACAAGTAAGGTAGCAGCCCAAATTTCCAAAGGGGGATAAGCACCATCAATCACCCACAGAACCACCTGATAACTACCAGTGACCATTCTTAACCGCTTGCTGTCCACCCCATAGCAGTTTTACTGCTACAGGGCAGCAGCTGTGCACCAGATCACATATGTATACATGATCCAGCTCTTCTGGGTAAGGGGCACGCATGCGTGCCGCAAGTACCCGCCAGTTATTCGGTAGAGAGGCAGTCTGAAAACAAGATACAGTATATGTAAAAATGGTCAGCTTGCTCAATTATCTATATGAATATAATTATAAATGTAAAACAAAAAATGAATTTCAAAGATGTATAATAAGTCCAGAAAAAGATAAAAATATAAAGTCCAAGTGCAAACAATGATATATAAAAAACTGCTCAATCCATATCTTCATTAAAGGTGAAACACATCCAGTGACACACAAACACAAAAGGTGAAAAACAGCAACCACCGCCACCTATAAATTAAATGGCCGCTGACCTCAGGGAATGAGCGTGAGGTCAAACAAAGCTTTAACTCCCAAAAGATTGCTGCTAGGATTGCTGCACATCTACAAAAACTCTTGCTTAAGCACTGGTTCCTCGCCATTCGGTCAACAATCACTCAGAGAGACAAAAAATAACCACAGTAAAAAATTGCCAGTAAAACATAGAACATTTATTCAATAGCTGCTTACATTAAGGTTCAGTAAGAACTGTAGTACAAGTAAGGAGAAAAACAATCACCTCCTCACCGCACTTCCGTACACTCTAGACATCAGACGTGATGTCACAGGCTTCACCCAACGCGTTGCATCACTGGTTACATGACTTCCTCAGGGTTCGGCGTTTGCCGTTCTGTTAGTAAAGAAGACATGGATCCTGTTTTCCTGCAAAGCAGGGACATGGATCCATGCCTTCCCCCCTAATAAAAGCACTCCCCACACAGTAAACAGAAACACAGGATAGGCACACAGTTAACCCTTTGATCACCCATGATGTTAACCCCTTCCCTGCCAGTGTCATTAGTACAGTGACAGTGCATATTTCATAACATTGATCATTGTATTAATGTCATTGGTCCCCAAAAAGTGTCAATCAGTGTCAGAATGTTTATCACAGTATCGCAGTCCCACTATAAGTCATTGTTCACCACCATTACTAGTAAAATATGAATACAAACAACCCATAATTTGTAGACGCTATAACTTTTGTGAAAACTAATCAAAATATGCTTATTGGGATTTAAATTATGTAGCAGAATACAAATTGACCTAAATTGATGAAGAAGTTAGATTTTTTTCAAATTTGCTATTGGATATTAGGGATAAGCTCGATGTTCGAGTCAAAATGTTTGACTCGAACATTGGGTGTTCGCCCGTTTTCCAAACAGCATTCATGGGAAATTCGAGCGTCACATAATGCGAGATCGCAGTGCATTGCTGTATGATGTTTGGCCAAAGCATGCACCTGACCTGCATGCTCTGACCAATCACAGTGCGCTCTGCAGGGAGAGCCATAATTGGCCAAAGGCAGAGTGCCTTTGGCCACTCATGGTTTAGGGGGACTAAATCCACGCTCCCAAACACTATATAAAGCTGCTTAGATAGCGGCCGTGTATAGTGACTGTGGACGGAGATAGATTGAGCTTGATTAGGTAGGCAGTTTAGTTAGTTGCAGTGTATTTGATATATAAACAGTCATTCTAGTGTGTATATATATATATATATATATGTTAATTTGGTGGTGTACATATATAATACACTTCAGGCGATGTATATATATATATATATATATATATATATATATATATATATATATATATATATAAATATGTATTTATATATATATATATACACTTTGCATTCAGTGTAGCTTATATATACAGTTCATTTGGTGGTGTACACTTCAGGCGGTGTACACAGTATATAATACTGTACAGTGCAGCCGGTGTACATAGTATATAATACAGTGTAGTCTGCTGTGTCTGGAAGGCCACCAAGGAGAGGCAGACGCTCACAGGCCACTAAAAGAGGGCAAGCAGCCTATGTATCTATACGAGCAGCGAGCTCGTATGTTGTTACAGCGGAGTGTGCCGGTCCCTACGTGTGGCGTCACGGGTCACGTGGCTTCTTCAGGGAATCCTGAGGAAGCCATGTGACCCGTGACGCCACGCGTAGGGACCGGCACCCTCCACTGTAACAACATACGAGCTCGCTGCTCGTCAGGATACAACTCATCCCCTGTTGCACCGCTGTGTGAGTACCATATGTATTTCTTGAATAAAGCCTTCACTTTACAAAATTACTACACTATGTGGCACTTTTGTTTTACTTTTGGCCGCTGTGCCCCCTGCATGATCTGAGGCATACTGAAGGACAGTTTGAGACCCAGGACTGACCCCCATAGGAGACATCATACACACTGTTTCATGCTGTAACCTCAGCACAGTGAGGTAAGGGGCCATTGCCCTCCATTATAGGATTGCTGCATGAAGAGGACTGGTGTTGTCACTGCACACTTCTCACCTATCTGAGGAAAGCAACGCTAGAATCTAGCTGCTGCCTTCACGATTCCTATTAAGCACGTTTAAGAAGTTTTTTAATTAACTATTGCTGCACAAAGTCACTTTGTTTTTTGGACGCTGTATTATTTTTGTGAGCATGGATTGCTGACACTGGACACTTTATCATCAACCTGTATAGGTTTTCATAGGATATTTATTTTTACACTGCACTGAAGTGCGGTCTATGTTATTTTGATTTTTATTTGTATGCGTTTATGTTTTAAATGTATCTATATAAAGGTTCGCACTGCAGCTAAAGGATTAGTCACACCTATACCCATATGTTTAGAGTATTTATGTACAGTTTTTATTTTTCACCTTTCTGATTTTATTTCATCACCTTTAATGTGATCCCTCAAGACTCTCATAGTAACCTTGCACTTAAGTGTGGTGTATTTTTTCATCCCGATTATTATTTCCATTTTTTTTTTTTCAAATATAAAGTTTATTACACTCCAAACATAGGCGGGGGACCCACCAATACAAATTGTTACATTTGAGGAACAAACCATGGTACATCTATTATTCGTAGAGGAGCGGTATATAGATTGGTATAATGTAGGTATGCAAGTATAACGGTTATATACATATGTAATAGTTACCATTGGGTTATATTCTATGGCAGTCCTCCGTTCAAAGTGGAAGTTCCTGTTGGTGGTGGACCCCACCAATCTTTTCACTTTCCATTAAAAAGGAGGGGGAGGGGAGAAAAGAAAAAAAAAAAAAAAGAAAAAATATATGGAAGGGGGTAGGTGGAGAATGAACGAAGTAAGGGGGGGGGGAGAAGAGATTTAGAGGGGGGGGGAGGACACGGCGGCGGATGGTAACATCCATTAATTCCAGTCAGGGGGCGTCGCCGCCAAAGGGGTCAGGTCAGAAGTTGTTGACCCTCATCCGAAAATATGAACATGTTCCAAATGTCCCATGTCTGCTTAAATAACTCTTGCTTATGTTGTGCTGTCAGTATCAGGTCCTCCATCTGTTTAATTTCCTCCACTCTCCGGAGCCAGGATTTTATAAGGGGGGGGTAGGACTGCTTCCACAAAATGGGAATGCAACCCTTCGCTGCATTAAGGAGGTGTCGGACAAGTGATTTTTTATAAGTCTTAATGGGGACCGGGGAGAGGTGGAAAAGGAAGAATGCGGGGTCGTCTGGTACTACGTAGTCGGTGAATTTTTGTGTAATTCGCCTAACCTCGCCCCAGAAGGTCTGTACCTTGGGGCAGGTCCAGAAGATATGGAACAAAGTTCCCTCTCCCTCCTCGCAATGCCAGCACGAACCAGAGGAATTCGGGTAGCATTTTCTAAGTCTAGATGGCGTCATGTACCACCTAGTGAGCAGTTTAAAGTTGGATTCCTGTATTTTAGAGCAGAGCGAGGACTTGAGGGAGAGGGAGATGATCCGGGTCCTCTGTGAGGGGGAGAAGGAGCGTTTTAGATCCTCTTCCCACCTGGTTAGGCAAGTCAAGTGAGGTTGCTTCTTTGGTGTGTTTAGTAATATGTACATTTGTGATAAGATGTGGGCCAATGGAGAGTCCTCGGCACAGAGTACCTCAAATGGCGTTAATTCTCGAGCGAAATTGTGTGGTTCTGGGAGTGAGTGGAGGAAGTGGTGTAATTGTAGGGCTTTCCAGAAAGTTAGGCGGTACGGGCCTGCCGGGTTACCTAAATCCTCTAAGGTTGGCCACCTCCCTTCGCAAAGAAAGTTAATTGCACAGTCCTTGCCGTTTTCTCTGAGAGGCATGAATTCCGCCGCTTGCATACCCGGCTCGAATTTGGGGTTGCCCAAGATGGGGAGGAGGGGCGAAGTCGTGGAAGTGAGAGTTGCATGCACCACTGCCTGGTGGCTATTTCTCAGAGTGGTACCTATAAGGGGGTGGGTTTGTAAAAAACTTGGAAGGTCGCCAACACACCATAGTGCTCCTCCCAGAAGCACAGTCGACTGTGATTGCTCCAGTTGTATCCACAACTTGGAGGCACCATTTCTCCTCCAATCGAGGATGCGTCCTAGGTGCGAGGCCATATAGTATAGCCGAATATCGGGCATTGCCAGTCCTCCACAATGTTTGGGTAGAATCAGTTGTGAGCGGCGTAAACGCGGTCTTTTGTGTGCCCAAATGAATCTGGTGAAGAGTGTGTGGGTCTGCCTGAAAAAGGAGGGTGGGATGTGGATCGGTAAGGCTTGGATCAGGTATAAGAATTTTGGTAGAATACTCATTTTGAGTAGGTTGCATCTCCCGAACCAGGAGTGAAAGCCTGTGTGCCATCTGTCTAGTAAAGTCCGGGTCTTTGTCAGTAATGGGGGGAAGTTTAGGTCAAACGTCTTTGTCACGTCGGGGGGGATAAGCGTGCCCAAGTATTTAAGAGCTGATGAGGTCCACTTAAATTTAAAGTTTGATTGAAGCTCCATTAGGATGTTATGGGGGACCGACACTCCCATTGCCTCAGACTTAGAAAAGTTTATTTTTAGGTTCGAGATCTCTCCATACATTTTGAATTCGCGCATTAGATTGGGGAGTGAGATTCTAGGGTTCGTTAGGGAGAACAGAAGATCATCAGCGTACGCTGAGATTTTGCAGTTCGTATTGCCCAATTGGAGGCCTGCTATGTCTGGGTGTGACCTAATTTTACAGAGGAAGGGTTCGAGGGAGAGGGCAAAAAGTAGGGGGGACAAAGGGCACCCCTGTCTTGTGCCATTTCTGATGGGAAAGGGGTTGGACAGTATACCGTTGGCCTTTACTTGTGCTGATGGGGTCGAGTAAATGCTGCCAATCCATTTCAGCATTCTGTCTCCCAGACCGACATGACGGAGGACCGAAAACATGTAGTTCCAGTGCACCCTGTCGAAGGCCTTCTCCGCATCTGTACTAACAAAGATGGTGGGGATTTTCTTAGATTTTGCTGTATGGACAAGGTTGAGGACTTTAATGGTATTATCCCTAGCTTCTCTGGATGGGATAAACCCCACTTGATCTAGATGGATCAGGGAGTTGAGATGAGCTGCTAACCTATTCGCTATGATTTTGGAAAATATTTTAAGGTCGACGTTCAAAAGGGAGATGGGGCGGTAGCTACCACATGAGCATGGGTCTTTCCCCTCCTTGTGGATTAAGGAGATATGAGCTTTGAGGGTTTCAGTTGGGAATGCGGATTTTACCCCTAGTGTGTTAAAGAATGTCACAAGTCTTGGGCCTAAAGTCGTGAGGAAAGTCTTATAGTACTGGATCGTGTAACCGTCCGGCCCTGGTGCTTTACCTATTTTCATGGATTTTACTGCGGTTTGTATCTCTTCCAGTGTGATTGGTTCATCTAGCAGTGTCTTAGTTTCTACCGGCAGTTTGGGGATTTGGGCTGACGATACATATTTATCAATGTCTACTAAGCTGGTGGGGGGGGTGGGTAGATTGTATAAGTCAGAGTAGAAGGTTTCGAAACCCTTTGCAATTTGTTTCGGGATGGTGGCCTTCGTGCCGTCAGGTAATGTTATCTGTGGGATGTATGAGGCTGCTTTAGTTTCCTTTACCGATCTAGCTAACAGCTTGCCACATTTCTCTCCCGACTCATAAGACAGCTTGCGGCAGAACTGCAAGGCAGCCTTTGCTTTATAAAGGAGTAAATCATTAATTTGAGCTCGTATATTTCCCAGCTTCGTCTCCAGGTTCTGGGAGGGCTGCTGTTTATGTTGGGATTCTATAGTAGCTAGATCAGAGAGCAACCCGGCAAGCTGTAGATTTCTCTTCTTTTTAATGGCGGCTCCGTGTTTAATAAGTATGCCTCTCAATACACATTTGTGAGCCTCCCATAAAATGCCAGGGTCACAACCCTGGGTATCATTTTCCTGAAAGTATGCATCTATGGCATTGGACACGTCTCTCAGCACCTCCGGGATCTGCAACAGGCTCTCGTTTAGACGCCAGAAGAGAGACCTAGGTGAGGGTCTCTCAGTAAGGTTGTACGTGAGGTGGATTGGCGCGTGGTCCGACCATGTGATCTGACCAATTGTGGAAGCAACCACCAGATGTAACTGGTCGTGTGGCACCAGGAAGAGGTCTATTCTGGAGTATACCTTATGAGGGGGGGAGAAGAAGGTATAGTCCCTCTCTCCAGAATGCTGGAGTCTCCAGATATCAAGTAAATGGGCGTTATGCATGGCTTGTCTAATGCATTTTCGATGTGACTGTGACAGGGAGGAGGTGCCCGAGGACGTGTCCACCGAGGGGTCTAGTGGTGCATTAAAATCCCCTCCCAGGATTAGTTGGCCTTCTCTGTATTCCATAAGCCTCCTAATTGTACGTCTGATAAAGGTCGCCTGTTGCTCATTGGGGGCATACAGGGTGGCCAACGTAAATTGGGCCTCTCCTATCTGTCCCTTTAAGAACAAGAAGCGACCCTCTGGGTCTGCCAGCATCTCCTGGAAACGCCAAGGCAACCTACCGGAGACCAGGATCGAAGCACCTCTCGATTTGGCGCCGCAGTGCGTGGAGTGGTAGACATATGGGAAGGTTCTATTCTGGAGTGCAGGGGATTTATTCGTTTTGAAATGGGTCTCTTGCACAAATGCAATGTCTGTACGTGACTTTTTAAGATCATGCAGTAGCATGCGCCTTTTTTCCGGGGTGTTGAGCCCCTTAGCGTTGAGGGATGTCACCTTAATGGTATCCCCCGCCATGTCCTCCTGGGGGGTGGGGGAAAAAGATTAGCAAAAGTTGTGGGGAAAAATAATAAGGGGAAGGGGGAAAAGGTGGGGGAATAGAAGGAAAGGGGGAAGAAGTAGAAGGTGTAAGAGCAGCAACTACTCACACTGTTGCCGTCTCACCTAGCAAGTCTAAGTCAGTAAGACAATGCTTACTTATACTGCGTAACACCCTAATAAACTGGGTGTATGCAAAGGCCTACGTGGGGTGTGGATGGATACTGCCCGTGGGTGAGGTCCCGGGACTCCCTCCCATCCTGGTCCATTGCAGAAGCACTATTAAACAGTTATAAAATATAATTAAACAAGGAAAACAAATGTAGAAAAGATAAATACCCCGGCTAACTCTGGGGCTCAACTCTAAAAGCGATAGAGACGGGTCTCCTCCCCCCCACCGCGGTCACTCTCTGTGGCTTGTCGGTGATCCGCTGGAGGCAGACTTCCCTCAACCAGACTCCAATCTACGCGCACAGCGGCAGGGTTGAACTGTCTCACTGGAGATTGTGAACACCGGCGGGGAGAGGAGAGGCATCCCCTCCAGAGTACCCCAGTATAACGTAGCCCAAGTGATCTCCCCCACCCCCCCACAGTGAAGCATCTCCCCCAGTAGTTCAAATATCCCCTCGAGTGTACCCCCCACTTAGAGTATGCTGGACATACGTTTAGACTGATGAGTCCCCACAAGACCCCCTCCCCCCTTAAACACAGCTATAACCAACAGAAAAAAAAAAAAACATAACATAGGGAGAGAAAGGCTGGTGAGTGTGGGGCAGAGGTTAACTCACGACTGGCTCACAAGCCACGGCTTAGGGTAGACCCCAAGGAAGTTCCGAGCTAGTCCGGTTGAGTCATTCTCTAGTATAACCCTATTTCGGGCAAGTTCTTCCAGGGGTAGAAATGTTCATCAGCTGCAGATAGTTCCGTATCTATGGTACTGGAGGGTATCATGCACCCCTTAGAGAATGAGGAGATGCAGGGGGACCATCGTGGCTGATGAGTGGGTAAAAGTACCTTCAGGCTGAGGGACGAGACAAGCACAATCAGCCCGTTCCGGCCCCTGAGATGGATCTTGAGTTCGTGCCATAGCCTGGGGGATCTGTGGTGTGGGGGGCTAAGGGGAGAAAGCCTAATCAGGGCCTGGTTCCTGCTGGGATGGGGGCTAAGCGCAAGGTGACTGTGAGGGTCTCTCCAGGGGGGATGTCAACAGAGGCAGTGGCGAAAAGGGGGGTCACCTAAGAACAACCGTGAAGCCAAGAAGTAACCGTTCTTGCGGTGTAGGGGAGCGGTGACAAGCAAGGGTGTACTCACGCTTCCCGCTGGCTCCCCTGTGAGAGAGATCGAGGGCGACGTCCACTTCTCTGTGTTCTCTGCGGTCTTGGTGCCTGGTGCCTCATTGTAGTAGGCCGACCGGGTGCTCTAGGTAGGTAGTCCAACCAGTTGGGGATCTCGATCGGATCTGTGCCTAAGAAATCAAACACAGCAGGCAGGGATTCCGGGGAGCGTAGGAGGAAGGACCTTTGTTCCTTGATGAAGGTGACGGACAGCGGGAAGCCCCAACGGTAAGTGGCGTTGCAGCGTCGGGCTAGATCCAGCAGAGGCTTTAGAATGGCTCGACGGATGAGTGTTGATCTGGAGATGTCAGGAAGTAGTTTCACGTGTGCGCCATCGAATTCCAAATCGCCCGCTTCCCAGGCTCCACGTGCAATGATCTCCTTGTGGGTGTAGTGGTGTAGGCGGCAGATCACGTCTCTTGGTCTGGTCGGGTCCGATGATCTGGGGCCCAGGGCCCTGTGGACGCGATCGATTTCGACCCGCTCCGGAAGGCGGTCTCCCGCCACCCTATGGAAGATGTCCGTCACTGTGGCTTGGAGATCTGCTTGCCCCGTAGCTTCTGGGAGGCCTCGGAGCCGCAGATTGTTCCTGCGGCTCCTATCCTCCATTTCCTCCATTCTGAGCTGTAACTCTATTGCCGAGGTGTTGTGGTCTGTTTGGCTCGATTCTAGAGAGGTCACTCTCTGTTCCAGGGCCGCTAGGGAGGTTTCGCCTGAAGAGAGCCGCGTGGAGAGAGAGTGAACCTCCTGCTTCACTGCATTCAGCTCTTTCCTGTGTGCCGCCTCGACCCTCCCAACGAGGGCCTCGATGTCCGCTCTGGTCAGTAATGCGCGGAGGAGAGCCTTCAGCTCGGCATCCGCTCCCATCATGAAGGGCTGGCGGGGGGTCTCCTCCCGGTTCGCCTCCGATAGGAAGGGGGAGCTGGAGTGGAGCAGTGGGCTGCAGGGTCCCGTCAGGAAGGCCGGGGATGCCATGAGGTCTGGGGTCTGCGAGCCGGAGGCATAGGGGTCCGCCATTTTAAGGTCTGGCGAGCCGGTGAGAGATCTGCCAAAGAGTCTCTGTAAGTCTGCTAATGCGGGCGTCCCAGGTGCCTGGCTTGGTTTCTTTTTGTTCCTTCTGTATGTACGCTTCTTAGCTGAGAGCATTTTCTGAAAAAAGAGCGAAGATAGCCAAGATGGGATAGGAGAAGCCGGGAGCTCTGTGTAAATGCGTCCTCACTCGGCCATGTCCAGACCACGCCCCTATTATTTCCATTTTTAATGTGTTGTCACTCTGCATACATATCACCTTACTGTGATCACTCTAGACACTCAGAGGTACCCTGTACTTGAGTGCGGTTCACATTATACGTATTTATTATATTCATTTTATTTTACTTGCTTGCACTTTCCACATACATTTTTATTGCTTTTTACACCATAGGTGTAGGGTTTGCATCTGTAATTAGTTGTGAATTCACTCTATTCACTTGTAGTTTTCATTCTTAATTAACTTATGTATGCAGCATATATTTCAACAACGCATGATTCATCTTTATTATTTACCTTCTACATTAGGCAATATGCCACACTATTAATACTCGGCACTATTTAGATATGTTTACACTAGGACTAGCGCAGCACCACCCCCCTTTTTCTATGGATGCGGAGCGGCCCGGAGAAGAAAATGAAGAAGAGAAGAAGAGAAGAAGGAAGAAGAGAAGATAATGAAGAAGAAGATGAAGAGAAGAGCGGGAGCCTCCCCCCCATGCCATGGGTGCGGAGCGGCCCGAGGAGAAGAAGATAGAAGACGCCGCGGAGGAGATGCTGGACGAGAATGCCGGAGGAAGAACCAGAAGAGCCAGAAGAACCAGAAGAAGATGAAGGAAGATAGAAAGAAGAAGCATTTAAATAAAGGAATTGTCAAAAACTGTCTCTTGTCATTTTTAACATTTTTGACAGTTTTTTAGTGAAATGGTAGGAGTAAGTACCCCCTTACTATTTCACACGGGGGGGGCGGGCTCTGGGGGTTCCCTTGTTAAAGGGGGCTTCCAGATTCCAATAAGCCCCCCGCCCGCAGACCCCCACAACCACCGGCCAGGGTTGTGGGGATGAGGCCCTTGTCCTCATTAACATGGGGACAAGGTGTTTTGGGGGGCTACCGCAAAGCGCCCTCCCAATGTTGTGGGCATATGGCCTGGTACGGTTCAGGAGGGGGGGGGGCGCACTCTCGTCCCCCCCTCTTTTCCTGTGGCCTGCCAGGTTGCGTGCTCGGATAAGGGTCTGGTGTGGATTTTTGGGGGGACCCCACGCCGTTTTTTTTTTTTTTTGGTGCGGGGTTCCCCTTAAAATCCATACCAGACCTGAAGGGTCTGGTATGGAATTTAGGGGGAACCCCACGTCATTTTTTTTTAAATTTTGGTTCAGGGTTTCCCTGTGTTGAATTCCCATGCCGTTTTTATCAATGAACTTCTATGTGTATTGTCGGCAATGCAATAGCCGCGGGTAGTTTTAAATGGAATTTTTCCTTCGAAATGTAATTTTGCTGTCAGACTGTTCTAAACACGGGAAACATGCGCCCCTTTACAGGCATACTATAGAAACCCCCCAGGTACGAAATTTAAAGGGATATTACACTTTTATTGTTTGACTTTAAGCATTATTAAAATCACTGCTCCTGAAAAAACGGCCGTTTTTAAAACTTTTTTTTGCATTGATCTATGTCCCCTGGGGCAGGACCCGGGTCCCCAAACACTTTTTATGACAATAACTTGCATATAAGCCTTTAAAATTAGCACTTTTGATTTCTCCCATAGACTTTTAAAGGGTGTTCGGCAGCATTCGAATTTGCCACGAACACCCCAAATTGTTCGCTGTTCGGCGAACTTGCGAACAGCCAATGTTCGAGTCGAACATGAGTTCGACTCGAACTCGAAGCTCATCCCTACTCAGAAGCAGTTGAAGAAAAAAATTATTTTATGGGAACTTTTTAAGTACAAATTACTTTTTTTGATGTTCCCTGTAACATAGCAAATATTAATTTTTCTTTTCCACTTCAAAGCAATCACAACCCCTTAATGCTGCATCATTTGTTTATTTATACAGTATATCCTGCTGATTCTCTGCAGCTGGGCCCATGGTGTCAAAACTGAGCAGAGCTTTAATGACACCCCTTCTGACAACATGCAATGATGTCACTCCTGATAACGCCATGGCCTCTGAATGTGCCAACAAACCCAATATGGCATTTGGTGTGCTTACATGGGTCTCTACTACATCCATTTTGTATTGAAAACCCATAGAGTATAAGACTGACACCCAACGCCAAAATGCAAAAGTGTTTTTAAATGACTTGCTACTCTGATATTCTCCATTGGCTTCTTACTCTTATGTGAAGGAGGGGTTTGGGTTCCTGGAGGACTGGGCCGACTTCTCAGTCGGTAACCGGTACTATAGAAGGGACGGACTGCACCTAAATGAGGAGGGTGCAGATTTGCTGGGAATGAAGATGGCCAAAAAGTTAGAGGGGTTTTTAAACTAGGCGATGGGGGGGAGGGTCCAGAGGCAGAGATAGCCAGCGCGGAAGATATTCCAGAGGGTAGTATTGGGGGCATTAGTGGCAGGTTAACCAAAGCACAAAAACACAAGGTGAGTATAGTAGCAAGTCCTAGTTGCAATCTCGAAACACCCAATACGAGGACAATATGCGACCGTTCTAAACTATGTGGCATGTTCACCAATGCCAGGAGCATGGCAGACAGGATGGGTGAACTAGAGATACTGTTGTACGAGGAGGATTTGGATTTTGTGGGAATTTCAGAGACCTGGTTCAACAGCTCTCATGATTGGCTGGCAAACTTTCAAGGGTATACCCTTTACCGCAAGGATAGGGAGGGTAAAAAAGGGGGAGGGGTATGCCTATATATCAAGAATAATGTACAAGTGAATGTGAGAGATGACATCACTAAGGGAGCTAGGGAGGAGGTGGAATCCTTATGGATAGAGCTCCAAAGGGATGAAGCTAAGGGGAAAATAATACTGGGAGTATGCTATAGGCCCCCTAAACTGAGGGAGGAAGTGGAGACGGATCTCCTATCACAAATTGGATTAGCAGCAAGGATGGGAAGTGTTATCATAATGGGGGATTTTAATTATCCAGACATAGACTGGGTGGAGGGAACCGCGCATTCATTAAAGGCTCGCCAATTCCTTAATGTCTTGCAGGACAATTTTATGGGTCAGATGGTAGACGCACCAACTAGAAATAAAACATTACTGGATTTACTGATTACCAACAATACAGACCTGATCACGGATGTGGAAATACGGGGCAATTTAGGTAACAGCGATCACAGGTCAATTAGTTTCAGTATAAATCACACAAATAGGAAACATAAAGGGAATACAAAGACACTGAATTTCAAAAGAGCCAACTTCCCTAAACTACAAACCTTGCTAAAAGGCATAAACTGGGAAAAAATGTTAGGAACAAAGAATACGGAGGAGAGATGGGTTTGCTTTAAGAGCATATTAAATAAGGGCATTAGCCAATGTATCCCATTGGGTAATAAATTTAAAAGAGCGAACAAAAGTCCTGGATGGCTTAACTCCAATGTAAAAATGCATATAAAAGCAAAGCAGAAGGCCTTCAAAAAATACAAGGTTGAGGGATCATCCTCAGCATTCAGACTTTATAAAGAATGCAACAGGAAATGTAAGGGTGCAATTAGGACGGCTAAGATAGAACATGAAAGACACATAGTGGAGGAGAGCAAAAAAAATCCCAAGAAATTCTTTAAGTATGTAAACAGTAAAAAGGGAGGACAGACCATATTGGCCCCATAAAGAATGAGGAAGGACATCTGGTTACAAAGGATGGGGAGATGGCAAAGGTATTGAATTTATTCTTCTCCTCAGTCTTCACGAGTGAATCAGGGGGCTTCAGTAACCAAAACTGCAGTGTTTATCCTCATGACACAACACAGGAAGCACCTCCATGGTTAACAGAGGACGGAATTAAAATTAGACTTGAGAAACTTAACATTAATAAATCACTGGGACCAGATGGCTTGCATCCAAGGGTACTTAGGGAACTCAGTCAAGTGATTGCCAGACCGTTGTTCCTAATTTTTACAGATAGTCTACTGACTGGAATGGTACCAGCTGATTGGAGAAAAGCCAATGTAGCACCAATATTTAAAAAGGGCCCAAAATACATCCCTGGGAATTACAGACCAGTTAGCCTAACATCAATAGTATGTAAACTCTTGGAGGGGATGATAAGGGACTATATACAAGATTTTAGTAATAAGAACGGTATCAGCAGTAATCAGCATGGATTCATGAAGAATCGTTCTTGCCAAACCAATCTATTAACCTTCTATGAGGAGGTGAGTTGCCACCTAGATAAAGGATGGAAAAGGACCCGGGGGTCCTAGTAGATGATCGGCTCAGCAATGGCATGCAATGCCAAGCTGCTGCTAACAAAGCAAACAGAATATTGGCATGCATTAAAAGGGGGATCAACTCCAGAGATAAAACGATAATTCTCCCGCTCTACAAGACTCTGGTCCGGCCTCACCTAGAGTATGCGGTCCAGTTCTGGGCACCAGTCCTTAGGAAGGATGTACTGGAAATGGAGCGAGTACAAAGAAGGGCAACAAAGCTAATAAAGGGTCTGGAGGATCTTAGTTATGAGGAAAGGTTGCAAGCACTGAACTTATTCTCTCTGGAGAAGAGACGCTTGAGAGGGGATATGATTTCAATTTACAAATACCGGACTGGTGACCCCACAATAGGGTTAAAACTTTTTTGCAGAAGAGATTTTAACAAGACTCGTGGCCACTCATTAAAATTAGAAGAAAAGAGGTTTAACCTTAAACTACGTAGAGGGTTCTTTACTGTAAGAGCGGCAAGGATGTGGAATTCCCTTCCACAGGCAGTGGTCTCAGCGGGGAGCATTGATAGCTTCAAGAAACTATTAGATAAGCACCTGAATGATCGCAACATACAGGGATATACAATGTAATACTGACATAATCACACACATAGGTTGGACTTGATGGACTTGTGTCTTTTTTCAACCTCCCCTACTATGTAACTATGTAACTATGTAACTATGTGACTGCATGGTCGAGTGAGCCAAGCTAACGTGGAATATTATTTCTTTTGTCTATTTGTACAATGTAAATACTCCAATAATCATATTTTCAACAAAAATAAATAAAAATGCAAAAGTGCCACATGTGGTGTCTTAATAGTTTCAAAAAGATTTGTTTATAAAATACAACAACAATTCATGATACAGATACCACTTGTTTTCTCAACATGTTTCGCTCTGTGGAGCTTCTTCAGGAGAACATTTGGTACCATTAAAAAAATTTAAATTTACATAGAAAAAGAAAAAAATCAATATAGTATGAGGTGGTTGTCAAACAGATATTCATCATAAAAGATATTCATCGTAAAGAAAACTCTAATGTAAAATATGAGCCGTATTACAAATTTGTAAGGTATTACATAAAAACATGTAAATCTATATTCTATATTTCAATTATTTATATTTATTTATTGTTTAGTTTATAATAATAATAATAATAATAATAATAATAATAATAATAATAATAATAATAATAATAATAATAATATAAATAATTTTTCTATGTAAATTTCAGTTTTATTAATGGCACCACATGGCTTCCTGAAGAAGCTCCACAGAGCGAAACATGTTGAGAAAACAAGTGGTATCTGTATCATTAATTGTTGTTGTATTTTATAAACAAATCTTTTGAAAATCTCTGTACTGTATATGGCCTTTAATAGGCTTTTTTAAATCATTGTCATAATAAAATTTATTTTTTAAATTCAAATCTTAATCTGGATTAAATTTCCTGAACATTGACACCTTTAAAGTCCCAAAGCTCTATGTCTCAAAGCCCTTTCTTCCTTATCAGTGCCTATTTGGGATGTGGTGTCTTAATAGTTGTTTTTTCTTGGTTTCACTCTTTATTACATAAAGTCAAAAGAGACATATGATTAAAAAAATAACATTGCTAGAAGAGCACGGCAGCACTGGATAGTGGCTTCTTTAAGCCACCTGGCATTATGTTGTGCCTTGACTTCAGTTTGTTGCTCCCTCCTAGGCCTTGGTGGACAGCATAAGTTGAGAGGAGAGGAGAAGAGGACTTTTACTGCTTTTCTTTTGCAGCAAGGAACAGACATTTAGCCCTAACACTAGGGGGAGAAGGATTCTGATATGCTGCCTTTGTGTCTGAGTGATCGCCCCACGCATCTCTTAAACAAATGAACACAGGGAACTCAGGGGACAGAGCCAGAGACAGTACCAATGATGTTATTGTATCTGTAAATGGAAGTCTGAAGGAAAGGAGGGATAGCTCTCTTTTGCCTACTGCAGAGGATTGCTGGAGACAGGCCTGGAGAGAGAATTCCAGCAGGACTATAGTTATTTCTCCAGTGGCCAATGCCCAGTTAGGGAATGATACTCATAGATAGGTCACTTAACATATAGGGGTTGATTTACTAAAGGTAAGTTGCAGTTGCTCCAGAGCTTAGTAAATGAGATGAAGCCTCACTTTGCAAAGAATGCCTAATCACAAGGGAAAAAAATGCATTTTTGCTTGCACGTAGTTGGATTATGGAAGTCAGCAGAGCTCCTGTTCATTTACTAAGCTCTGGAGCAGATGTCCTTACAGTGTACAACTGCACTTTGCAAAGTGCACAGCCTATTTGCCTTTAGTAAATCAATGCCTTAGTCTTTTGTCTAGAGTGCTTTTGCCTGACATTTCCAGGGCCAGTAGTTGAGACTGTTCTTTCAATGTCCATTTTGAATCTCCATTACAAGGCTTTTACGTGTTGCAATACCATTTCCACATTTCCAGGTGGGTCAGTGTTTCTAAGGTCCAGGTAGAGGACAGGCCATCACTAAGTATGATTAGAAGGATCAAAACAAATGAGCGGCTTCTTAGGGGCTAAGCACTACAGCAGCTTAACATGTAGCTATGGTAAACTTTGCCTGTGCAAAATAAAAAGAATGAGTTGCCTAATAGCACAAAATTAAATTAAGCAGAGAGACTGCAAGAGTGCAAATTGATCTCCTGCCTACTGACCACAAATGAAAGAAGCACAACAATTTTCACTGTTTGTTTGTTGGTCTTTATTATACAATGTATGTTATTGTTAAGAAACCCATTTCCTTATTAATTTATTTAAATCACTATGCAAACTGCTAATCACACTAATGTACCATGAGTGACAGGTCTAAATACAGGTGATACTCGAAAAATTAGAATATCTTGCAAAAGTTCATTTATTTCACTAATGCGACTTAAAAGGTGAAACTAATATATGAGATAGACTTATTAGATGCAAATCAAGATAGTTCAAGCTGTGATTTGTCATAATTGTGAAAACCCACAATCTGAGAAAATTAGAATTTTGTGAAAAGGTGAAATATTCTAGGCTCAAAGTGTCCCACTCTAATCAGCTAATTAAGCCATAACACCTGCAAAAGCTTTGTGAGCCTTTAAATGGTCTCTCAGTCTGGTTCAGTAGAAATCACAATCATGGGAAAGACTGCTGACCTGACAGTTGTGCAGAAAACCATCATTGACACCCTACATAAGGAGGGAAAGCCTCAAAAGGTAATAGCAAAAGAAGTTTGTTGTTCCCGAAGTGCTGTATCAAAGCACTTTAACAGAAAGTTATGTGGAAGGGAAAAGTGTGGAAGAAAAAGGTGCACAAGCAACAGGGATGACCACAGCCTGGAGAGGATTGTCAGGAAAAGGCCATTCAAAAGTGTTGGATACTTTTACAAGGAGTGGACTGAGGCTGGAGTCAGTGCATCAAGAGTCACCACACACAGACAGATCCTGGACATGGGCTTCAAATGTCGTATTCCTCTTGTCAAGCCACTCCTGAACAACTAACAATGTCAGAAGCGTCTTACCTGGGCTAAAGAAAAACAGACCTGGTCTGTTGCTCAGAGGTCCAAAGTCCTCTTTTCTGATGAGAGCAAATTTTGCATCTCATTTGGAAACCAAGGACCCAGAGTATGGAGGAAGAATGGAAAGGCACAAACTGCAAGATGCTTGAAGTCCAGTGTGAAGTTTCTACAGCCTGTGTTGATTTGGGGAGCCATGTCATCTGCTGGTGTTGGTCCACTATGCTTCATTAAGTTCAGGGTCAATGCAGCCATCTACCAGGAGATTTTGGAGCACTTCATGCTTCCTTCCATAGACGAGCTTTGTGGGGATGCTGGCTTCATTTTCCAGCAGGACTTGGTACCTGCACACACTGGCAAAAGCACCAAAACCTGGTTCAATGACCGTGGGATTAGTGTGCTTGATTGGCCAACAAACACGCCTGACCTGAACCCCCATAGCCAAGAGAAAGATGAGAGACATGAGACCGAACAATGCAGAAGAGCTGAAGGACGCTATTGAAGCATCCTGGTCTTCCATAACACCTCAGCAGTGCCACAGGCTGATAGCTTCCATGCCACGCCGCATTGAGGCAGTAATTGCTGCACAAGGGGCCAAAAACAAGTACTGAGTACATATGCATGCTTATACTTTTCAGAGGTCTGATATTGTTCTATGTACAATCCTTGTTTTATTGATTGCATGTAATATTCTAATTTTCTGAGATTGTGCATTTTGAGTTTTCATGAGCTGTAAGCCATAATAATCACAATTATGACAAATCATGGCTTAAACTATCTTGCTTTGCATGTAATGAGTCTATCTCATATATTAGTTTCACCTTTTAAGTTGCATTAGTGAAATAAATTAACTTTTGCACAATAATCTATTTTTTTGAGTATACCTGTATTTTATTGGGGATCCCCTGAGGCCTAAAAGCAATTTCAAGGGTTGCTCCATGGAAATGAGGTTGAAGTTTCTTTTCAGATTTCAATTTTAGCATAGGCAAAGGCCTCCTATATTTCTCAAAGTCTTTGCAAACTAAAGAACAAATATATAATATATTGCAATGTCTATGTCTATAATTTAGGCAGCTGAATTATTCTTAGCTTTCACTTGGTGATCCTGCCTGTAACACACTTCTTTTCCTAGGGTAACTAGGTCACTCACTTTACTGTGGAGGAGCAGTATTGTCACCCAAAGACAGGAAAAGTGTTAGAACTACAAAACACCCTCATCATCTCCATTACATAAGTAGATGTTTTGAGGTCCACAGAAGAAACTGGGCAGAGCTGATAACATTGTTTGACATTAGATCAGCAAAAGCAGAAGTTAGGTGGTCACTGGATTTCTGACCAAATCAACTGGTATTTTCCTATACTTGCAGCATACTGGAAACAAAAGACAGGATAATTTGCATGTATATAATGTATACATGTATTATTATTATTCCCATACAAAATGCTTTAATCCTGAATAAACACCAATTTATAAGTAGCTGTGATTCAGTGATCCCCCAGAGGAAGGCACGTGATCCCTGTGCCGAATACGCGTTGGGAAGGGGTAGGACGGAGCTGTCAGCAACAGAGGTAGATGAGGAACGACACACTGCACGCCATACAAACGCTTGTTTCATGCAAACACTCTCTGGAAAGATTGGTGCACTCACGCACCTACATATTGTGAGTATCCTTCTGGAGGGAAGTTTTAATATATTTTAAATAAATCCCTACTGTATCACACTATGGAGCTTTTTCTTTCTTGTATGTGAGACTATCTGATGACATCTGAGAGTGGTGGAGTTTATACCAGCATACCCTGTATGAGCCCAAGGGGTGGCTCCAATGCGTGTTTAGAAACCGTTTAATTACTGTGTCCCGCGCTCAGAGGTGAGCGCAAGCACAAGTGGGGGGTCACAGGAGAGCACTGAAGCATGCTGGATTGTGAACACCATTAAGGAGGAGCATGAGGAACACTGTTTTTTGTGGACACCACTTACTTGCACTTTATGTGTTGATATCAATGAATTGAACTTTTTAAATGTGGATACTTGATTTTGCACTTTGATCTTGATTTTGAATTATATTTATAACCACATATATTTATTGTTTTTTTTGCATGTTGCACTTTATGGGATACTTTTATATAAGGATTGTATTCATTCTATAATTTATATATTACTAGCATTTTTTTTTTTTTTTTTTATATATTGAAATTTTGTAGTATAGTTTTACACTATATATGCACCTCCCAACTATTGGGATATATCTGTTTTTTCAGCGCAGGCACGTTTATTTATATTTTGTGATTCAGTGTACACATAAAAATAAAGAATAGGGAAGAATGTTCTTAATTTAGGGGATGTTTTATTAACAATGTGGGATGGTAAATGTCATTAGACAAATATATAGCCTAATCAGCAGGGTTTTGGTATAAGCTGGTAGTCACACATTATTTATTTTACCACCACTGAACCTTTGTAGCTCTTCATTGGCTGTCATACATATGATGGCACACTACATATCCCAAACTTCTACTCTGTGTATGCATGCACCCATGCACTTCATTACTGGCCAACAATGCAAACCATAGTTCATACCATTAGTAACTTTCTTAGGAATCTGGAATTTTACCCCAGTAAAACACTGTATCACTCTTGCAACTAAATTTTGTATTCATTTGCACCAGGTTTGTATGCTATAAACCTTTAGCATTCAAAGGGAAAACCTTTGTGTTAGAAATCAAAGCCTATTTGACACAATTCTCCCAATACTTTAATAAATTAGTCCAATGTGCTTTTTTTTGTATACCTGCAGACAGTAAAAACTGCATGAAATGTCCTGATGATGAATGGCCAAATGAGAACACAGATCAATGTATTCCCAAATCGGTGGAATTTCTCTCCTACACTGATGATACAATTGTTGCACTTTTTTCAGCTGTCTCCATCTTCTGTTGCCTTCTGACTGGTTTAATATTGGGGATATTTATACATTACCAGGACACCCCCATTGTTAAAGCTAATAACCAGAACCTGAGCTATCTTCTCCTGGTCTCCATCATGCTGAGCTTCCTCTGTGTCTTCTTGTTCCTTGGCCGTCCAGTAGATATAACCTGCATGCTGCGTGTGACCTCTTTCGGTGTCATCTTCTCAGTTGCTGTCTCTTCTCTACTTGCCAAAAGTATCATGGTGTATATTGCTTTTAAAGCCACCAAACCTGGGAGTCCTTGGAAAAAATGGATGGGAGGTACATTGCCCAATTCTATAATGTCAACATGTTCATTGGTTCAAGTAATAATCTGTATCACTTGGTTGTCTATTTCTCCACCTTTCCAGGATCGAGACACTCACTCTTATCAGGGAAAGATCATCATTCAATGTAATGAGGGTTCAGTTATCGGCTTCTACTCTGTCCTGGGATATCTGGGGCTTCTGGCAGCTGTGAGTTTCATTATAGCTTTTTTAGCCAGGACATTACCGGACAGTTTTAATGAGGCCAAGTACATCACCTTCAGCATGCTGATGTTCTGCAATGTCTGGATTGCCATGATCCCGGCTTATCTGAGCACTAAAGGGAAAGACATGGTGACTGTGGAGATTTTTGCCATAATGGCATCAAGTATTGGACTTATTGGCTGTATGTTTTTCCCAAAATGTTATATTATTCTGTTTAGACCTGACCTGAATACAAAAGTAGGGTTGTTTGGGAATAGAACAAAATAATGTTCATACCATATTGTAAACATAATATAATTTTCTCAATTTGATAATATATTACATAGGGATATTAAAAATGAATGCAATATAATTCCACAAATGTTTCTTTGAAACGTTAGTGTTTTATTTAGATTTTTGTTACATTAAATATGTCGTATGACTGAATGTTTGGTTTGGTATATTTAAGATTATGTACCTTTCATTTTCCTCATATTCATGCATTGGAATAGTTTGTGAGATACGTTTTACCACAATGCACTGCATTGTCTTAAAAGTCTTCGCAATATTCAGAATGCAAAAAAAAATACCTTCCATTCCTTGCATCCCCTATTCCCATACCCCCGATTCTTCAAAATATATTTCAGTCATGGCTCAGGTAAGGTTCAATAGAAGTTGGCTAGTGGTAGGACAGCAAATATAATAGACCCAAAAAGGGAGAGAAGAGGCTGATTTTATCCTGCATAAAAGAATAGATTCAGTGGCAGAAAAGTATTTTAGCAGCTTTGATAGGCCTCACTTTCAGAGACACAGGACAGGAGATTTCCTGCAATAAAACATATAGCTTTGCATAAAGACACAGCTGCCAAAAAAATTCCAGTGACAGGATAAAATACTTTTAGCTATTGGAGACCTTAAATTTGGAGACACAAGGCAAGAGGAAGGAAGAGAGGTAGTAATGCTGGCAGCAATTACAATTTAATTTATGCAACTAAGTTGAAACATTTATTTTGTGAAAGCTGCAATAGGTATACAGAAATCATCTCTAATCCAGGCATGTTTAGTTTATCCTGCTGTGCTGAATGTCCTAATGTCAGAAATTACACTTGTAGCAGGGCAAGCCAATACCTTCAAAACATGTTAAGGTAGCTCCAGCCAGTGATCATCCTGGACACTTTGTGATACTAGGGATCCTCTTAACTTATTAGTGTTTAATATCAGTTTTGGAACCAATATTGTAGGCAATCATAAGGTTTAGTAGTGAAATTAAAACATATTTTGCTGTGTGCCACTGCAAATCAATGGATCCAAATGTAAATAAATAAAAAAATAATTAATAAAGTAAATGAGTATGAGTATCTGTATCAATGTACACAGTAGATAGTAAACAGATCAATGCACACAATTAGTGATAACTGGTAAACAAATCAGTGCCTGTATACAATGTGACCACAACTATCAGTGTCAATAGTATACATATAAGTGACTGGTGTGAATAAAACACGCATAAAAGTCCAGGTGCAAGCAATGCTTAATGTGATGTGATATATTCAACTAGGTGATCTATCCCTTTCTAATTCCTGGCAGTGATTTTTAGTGACTGGTGTCTACTCTTGCCGTGACACCTCGGTGCTCTCAAGCCTCTTAGCTTACTACTGTAATTGTAAACAGCATTGAATAGATGGCTTTCTATGGGGGTCCATGTGTTTCCACCTGCCTCTAGGGGTCCTTGTTTGGGTAACCTGGGTAACTTAGGGAACTCTATGGTGGGTAATGCCTCCTCTACAGTGATCCTGGGGTTCCTTTCCAATAAACTCTGTGGTGGTAGTGTGTAAGGAATAAGTTGCCAATAGTGTGATATCATTTTTCCAAGATCTGTCAGCTCTGCAGGGGCAGGTTCAGAGGTGGCTGACGCCACACCAACTTAAGGCAGGAATGGTGGTTTGTGACAATGGCACCAACCACCTCTCTGCCCTTCGATAGGAACTAATGACCCATGTACCCTGTTTGGCTCACGTCCTTAACTTGGTGGTGCAGCGGTTCTTGGGCAGGTACCCAGGCTTACAGGATGTCCTAAGGCAGGCCAGGAAAGTCTGTGTGCATTTCCACCGGTCATAAAATTCCAATGTTCGGCTGGCGGACCTCCAAAAGGAGTTTAACCTGCCCAAGAACTGCCTAATCTGTGTCATGCCCACCAGGTGGAACTCAACGTTGGCCATGCTGCAGCGGCTGCACACGCAGCAGAGGGCCATCAATGAGTACCTGTGCGACTATGGCACCAGGACAGGGTCAGGGGAGCTTGGTTTTTTCCCCACACCAGTGGGCCATGATCAGGGATGCATGCACTGTCCTGTCACCATTTGAGGAGGCCACGAGGATGGTGAGCAGTGACAGTGCATGCATCAGTGACACTGTCCCCCCTGTCCACCTGTTGGAGCACACGCTGCGTGGAATAATGGACAGGGCACTTGAGGCAGAACAGTGGCAGGAAGAGGAGGACTTCCTTAGCTCTCAAGGCCCCCTTTATCCAGACAGTGTTCCTGCGTGCCTGCCGATCACATAGGAGGAGGAGGAGGATTGTGTCAGTATGGAGGTGGAGCCTGGCACTCAACATCAGCAGCAGTCTTTAAGGAATCAGTCCCAAGAAACAGATAGACTTGTATGTGGCTGGGAGGAGGTGGCTGTGGACCATGTCATCCTTAGTGACCCAGAGGACTTCGGACCGAATGCCTCAGCAATCCTACGCTGCATGGCCTCCCTTATCCTGCAAAGCCTGCGTAAGGATCCTCGTATTCGTGGTATCAAGGAGAAGGACCAATACTGGCTGGCAACCCTCCTTGATCCACGTTACAAGGTTAAGGTTGCGGACCTTATCTTGCTGTCGCAGAGGGAGCAGAGGATGAAACATCTTCAGGAGGCCTTGCAGAAAGGTCTGTGTAGCGCGTTCCCAGAGACTGGGAGGTTACAAACTCCTGTTTCTGGACAACGTGTTGCTGAGGCTTCAGTCAGTCAAAGAAGGAGTGGTGGAGAAGGTGGCGTCTGACCGATGCGTTCAGACAATTTTTTAGTCCGCAGCCCCAAGGTATGATCGGTTGCAGCAACCATCGCCAGCGTCTGTTTTACATGGTGCAGGAATACCTAGGGGCAAGATCTGACTTGGACACCTTTCCCACTGAAAATCCTCTGGGTTACTAGGTCTTGAGGATGGATCACTGGCCAGAGCTTGCACAGTATGCAATTGAGCTACTGGCCTGTCCTGCATCCAGCGTTCTTTCGGAACGCACATTCAGTGCTGCTGGAGGCTTTGTAACCGATCACAGGGTGCGTCTGTCCACTGACTCGGTCGATCGACTGACCTTCATAAAGATGAATCAGTCTTGGATCACCACCAGCTACCAAGCACCTGATGCTGATGTAACCGAATAATTTTTTTTGAAATCTCAGATCCCTTCAAAGACTGCCTATGCTGATGCTGAGTGACTATCCTGAGTAATTAACCTCTTCCTCCTCAATGATCACGCTGATGGCTTGTAAGAAAATTTTGGTTCTGGGCACCGCCACCAGTGCCTAAGGCCCAATTTTTCAGCCCCTGTTTAACGGGGCGTGTAATTACAATTTTTGATGCAATACTTTGCCGCAGGGCTTGTTCCTGCGTTCCAACTAGAGTTTCTGTGAGAAGTTGCAGTGTTGTGGCACCAGCACCTAAGGCCCAATTTTTCAGCCCCTGTTTAACAGGGGCGTGTAATTACAATTTTTGATGCAATACTTTGCAGCAGGGCTCGCTCCTGCGTTCCAACTAGAGTATCTGTGAGGGGTTGCAGTGTTGTGGCACCAGCACTGGTGCCTAATGCCGCGTACACACAAGCGGACTTTATGACAGACTTGGTCCGGCGTACTGGATATCATCAGACAATTCAATCGTGTGTGGGCTCCAGCGGTCTTTGTTTGCCCCAAAGTTGGACAGACTTAGATTTGAAATGCCGCGTACACATGAGCGGACTTTACAGCAGACTTTGCCCGGCGGACTTTTCGATGGACTTTATGACGGACTTTGCGAATGAACGGAGTTGTCTACACACAATCCACCAAAGTCCGTCGAATTCGTACGTGATGACGTACGACTGGACTAAAACAAGGAAGTTCATAGCCAATAGCCAATAGCTGCCCTAGCGTGGCTTTTTGTCCGTCGAACTAGCATACAGACGAGCGGACTTTTCGACCGGACTCGAGTTTGACAGATAGATTTAAAACATGTTTCAAATCTAAGTCCGTCCAACTTTTGAGAAAACAAAGTCAGCTGGAGCCCACACATGATCGAATTGTCCGACGAAATCCCGTCCGCCGGGCAAAGTCTGCTGTAAAGTCCGCTCGTGTGTGCGCGGCAAAACATGTTTTAAATCTATCCGACGGACTCTTCTTTCTAGCGGACAAACCGGTCGTCTGTGTGCTAGTCCGACAAACTCAAACTGACGCATGCTCTGAAGCAATTACAAGACGGAAGCGCTCGGTCTGGTAAAACTAGCCTTCGTATTGAACCTAGCAGATTCCTCTTCTGTGATCTTTTAATACAGCGCTTTTTTTTCTTTATAATGCAAGAGGAATGAAGTTGTTTTTCTGCTTTATATTCACACAAAGTTCTCACAAACTACTTTCTTCATGATTTATCATCATGCCATGACTCATATGATATTTTTAAAAAGCCAGATCTCCATAAATAAAGTATTAAATAAGATTTTGGACTCATCTTTTTTTTTTTTATGGATTTCAACACTATCTATTTTACAATGTGTGCTAAATTATACAAACATTTTTTTTATTTTTTTTTATTTTTGTAGTTCCAAGTTACCACAATAACCTTAATATTTTGTGTTGTTTTAATGAACCTTAATGAGGTTGGTGTCCCTTGTTAATTAGACATAGGGGGGTTTATTTTCCAAAGGCAAATTCATTTTTCACTACAAGTGCAAATTCTACTTGGAATTGCACAGAAAGAGCATTTTGAAGTGCCTTCACTGTGGATCCGAGTGGCACATGCAAGGAACCCCAAAAAAGCAAAAACCTTTTTCTTCACAGGATTGTATGACAAAATCAGCAGAGCTTCCCCTCATTTCAGCTCTTCCCCTCAGATTTACAGCGAGTGCACTTCCAACAAGTGCACTTGCTGTGCAATTTCTAAAGTGCACTTTTCACTAGTACTTTTCACTTGATTTTAGAAATGATTTAGCCTTTTGGCAAAAACACACATAGGGGTTGATTTACTAAAGGGAAAAAGACTGTGCACTTTGCAAAGTGCAGTTTCCCTCTGCAAGAGCAGTTGCTCCAGAGCTTAGTAAATGAGCAGAAGCTCTGCTGACTTCCATCATCCACTCATGTGCAAGCAAAAATGCTGTTTTTTGAATTTTCCTTGCATAGGATTGGGTACTCTTTGCAAAGTCAAGCCTTACCTCATTTCCTAAGCTCTGGAGCAATTGCACTTGCAGAGGGCAACTGCCCTCTGCAAAGTGCACAGTCTATTTGCTTTTATTAAATCAACCCCATAGTCTTTTTGACCTGTACTTGCCTACTCCCAAACAAAATGGCGTTTTGGAATCAAAACACATAGTCAATAATGTAAGGTAACAAAAAAATCCATTTATTTTGGTTAACAAAAAATTAGGAAGGCGACACTGGATACACTTTTAGAATCTGTGAAGCCTTTCGTCCCCCAGGACACACATCAAATATTAGGACAAGAAAATTGATATCTTGCGACTAGGGAGCACAGGGAGCACAGTCAGACCAGACAGAAACCAGGCAATCACTTTCGAGTCTTCCGTTGAGCATTCCCTGCACACTTCTCTGCAGCCTTCCCTCCACGCTTCTCTGCAGCCTTCCTCGGAGGCTGGGCCTCTGGTGGTGTACTTGGGGCAGGAGGAGGAGGAGGAGTAGCTTCATCTGCCAGTGGCTTCATCTGCCAGATACGTTGTAGCAGTAAGCTCCCCTCTCAAGCCCTTCTGATAGGCCTGAAAAATCAAACCCTCACAGAGGAGGCGTTGCCCCTTTTCCAATTCCAGCAATCTGCTGGCTATATAGGTCCCATACGCCTCCTCTGCATTGGGTGGTGTACTCAGGATTTGGCTTGCTTCACGTATGAGGGCTAGGGATTCCTCCTCAGTTTGGGTCATTCTCCTGGGCCTTTTGGTGAGAATGCAGAGGGGAGGCACCTGACACTCTGTGCGGCTTCTACTCGGCCCAGCCACAGCCTCCTCCTCTCTCCCACTGGTCAAGGCCTCCTCCTGGCTGAGGTCATCCTGTGTCAAAAAAAGGGACATAGTTGTAAATTTTGTGTTACGCAATCACACACAATTTTCAGCTCATGACTTGCAAATATAATTCTCAACAAATAGTAAAGGCTATCTATTTGACACCACCATTATTACAACTGATCAACAATATCTGAAGTACATAGGCGTGCGCACAGGGTGTGCCAGGTGTGCCTGGGCACACCCTAATCGCCTTGTGTGGTGCATATTCCCCCCTGTTTAGACCACTGATATTTCATCCCCCAAAAAAAGTTACAAAAGAAAATTATTTTTTTTTTAAATAAAATAAACAAAATTACACTGTCCACTGCCCTACTGACACCATCAGTACATATACACATGCATATGTATTTTAGCTTTGGGGTGCACACCCTAATGCAAGAGGCTGTGCACACCTATGCAGAAGTATATTTTTGCCCACTACTGTCTAGTGATATGTCTACATAACGGAAAATTGTATACTCACCTTTCCGTAATTTTCCTTTCCTGGTGCATCTTCATGGCAGCATACATATGGGTTGTGACTCCGCCCCCACAACCTGATAGGACTGGTTAACTATAAATCAAAGACAGACCCGGCTCACAGCATTCTCTGTAACTCTCACCATTTGGGTGGGTATCTGTATGCTGCCATGAAGATGCACCAGGAAAGGAAAATTACGGAAAGGTGAGTATACAATTTTCCGTTTTCCTGGTGCATCATGGCAGCATACATATGGGGACTAACTCGCTATACGGGAGGGTGCAAGAAAAATTTTGTAATCATCAGTAGCGCAAGTATGCACCATGAATTTTTCAAAATTTTACTGTCGCGAGCCGGGTTCACCTATAAAAGTGTAATGAAGGTGTCCTGGAAGGACCATATTGCTGACTTGCAAATAACCTCAGGAGACACTCAGCGCTGAGCTGTCCACAGAGCTGGCACTGCCCTAGTTAATTGTGCTCTTAAGACCTCCAAAACAGGAAGGCCTTGAAGAGTAGGCTCTTTTAATTGTTTGAACAATCTAGGAGGTGACTTAATGTGTTGACGCTGACTGACCCTTCCTTAAGCCACGCTGGAACCAAGTACATATTTCAGCTTTCCTGAATGAAAGGGTAGCTGCCAAGCAGGTCACCAGCGTTAGCTCAACCTACAGGGGATGTGGTTCCCACTCAACCACGAAAGACGGGAAATTGACTTCCTGGTTAAATTGGAAGGAGAAAGACACCCCATGGATAAAAGCAGTCTGGAGTTTTAGGACTATTCTGTTCTGTCCGGGTATAATGTTAAGTGAGGCTCCTTGAGTGCAAAGCCTGTAGTTCTGACATCCTTCTTCACAGAGGTTGTAGCAACCAGAAATATGGCCTTTAGGGTTTGGAGAGTGGAGTCATTTCTGTAGGATAGAAAGAAGTCTTTGATAGAAATGGGGACCATAAGCAAGTTCCACATAGGGAAAAATGGTTTCCTGGTAGGCCTATAACTTCATGCAAGCCTTTTAAGAATTGCATCACTTAGGGTTAAGGACTCCTTAAACCCCTGCAAGTGCAGACAAAGGTGAACTTCAAACTTTAAACATATTTGAACCTAGGCCCCTGTTCAGCCCCAGTTGTAAGAACTGTGGAACCTTGGCTGGTTTAGGTGACAAAGGACTCCAGGCTTTTGCTGTGTGAGATCTGCATAATTTTCCCATATTCTTAGGTATATCTTCATGAAGACCTCTCTGGTTTGACACAAGGTAGGCACTACCTGCACTGAGCATACTTCACTTGGTAGCCACTGCCTCTCAACTTCCATGCCGTCAAAAGTAGTCTCTTGGATCTGGATGGCAAAACTGTCCATTAGAGAGAGAATCTGTCATCACTGGAAGGGGCAGTGGTGATTCAATGCTAAGAGTAGGAGAGAGAGAGAGACACTAGAACCTCCTAAGCCAAAATGGTACATTTGCAATTATTGATACAGGAAGCTCCACTGACAGCCTAAGAATTCTACCCTTCCACTGCTGCCTAGGCACAGTACAAATCTTGCTCCTCTTGCTAAAAGGAGTGAATGACAGAAGTGCTTTGAACACTACTCGGTTCAAGAAATTCAATACTATTCCTCATAAGCTTAACATCCCATGACCTTAACCAGCCTGGTCTTTGAAATGAGTCCCCCAACCTTTCTAGCTGGGGTCTGATGTGATAATGTTCCATCTGAAAATAATTGGTCAGTTACGAATAGCCAAGGATATTCCGGCACTGTTCTGCTGGAAGAGACTTCACTCCCAAAAGTACCTTTGGCTTTCTCTATCAGAGAATGGAAATTCCCTTGAGGATGAATTGGGACGAGTAGGTGTCTGATAAACCTACAGGAGAATCCAGTCTCCCAGATTTATGAATATTATAATTGATTGGAGGTTTTCCATCTTGCACGACTCTAACTTCCTGTGCTGCTTGTCAATTTTTTTTTTATTTTTTTAAAACTTTAGCACTGGGCACAGATTACCTGGTTTTCATTTTTTATTTTTGCTAGGAACAGAGGTGAACCGAATCCTCATCTCCCATGGGTAACTGGAACCTTCACAATTTCTTTTTTTTTTTTTTTCTATCCAGCTACAAAACGGGAACAGAATTTTTTACTTTCCCATCAACTCTGGTAGCCTGGCTGCCTGGAAGAGATTGAAAGGTGGACTTCCCACCTGTCAATGTTATATGATCGGTATGCTCACTGAATTATGCCCCTGCATGGGTGAGTTTGTCATGTTATACTTTTTCAATAAAAAATTATTGTACCAGAAAAGCCGACCTCCCTTAAACTTCTGACAATGTCACGCCAATATAGCTGATATGGCCCACTGATCCTGAAGGTTTTCCCTCCAGGTGTGTGCATAAAGCTTTGCACAGGCACACCCTGGATTAGTGCACCCTTAAAAGGGACTTCCACTGTTCTCCTAAGACAGGAGCCTTAAAGCTTTAAGGCTTCAATAATGAAGATTGGGTACTTCTCCGGTTCCTTTACTAATCTTTTTCCCGGTCCGTAGGATCTTGCCTCCTGGTGTCTACTTGGGAGTCGCCACCTGTATGCTGGACCTTTGAATTTTCTGTTTTTTGTCAGATGATATTCGCCCTAAACCTGCTAATGGTCACCCTCGAGGTGGCTCTATCCTGTCTACTCCCAAATAGATTGGATCTGTGTTCTGGTGTCTTGCACCATTTTTTTTTTTTTTTTTTGGCGGGATCCACCAACCATGGCTTCAGCCATAATGCACTCCTTGCCGTGACCGCGGGGAACATCTTGAAAAACATCAATTAATGTCTGACACATCCACCACAGGAGTATGCCACCAATTTCAGCTCTTACAAAGCTGTTACCACCTTTGTCTCTTCACTTCTTCAAGACGAGCTTATTTAAAAGGGTTACACCACTTTTTTTTTTTTTTTTTTTTTTGGCTGCAGTTTTCTGTAATTTGCAATTAAACATGACCATCTGGAGGTGCTCTGCACACAGAATGTGTACATAACACCCCCCTAAACATAGTTTCCCAGAAGTCTGCACCAAGATAAGTCAGATTCCTTGGCATCCACCACAATAAAAATTTCATTTTTGATAAGATACCCCCAAAAGGGAATCACGTCTAAAGGAATGCAGACCCTGGCACTTTCCACAGAGTCCTGCAGGTACAGCAGCTGGTTGACAATTATGAAACCACTCCCATTAAGACTCATTCAGTGCATGGGCTGGTTATTGCTGGTGTGCCAGCACCTGCAGATGCTACAGTATGAAGTAGCACTTCAGATCTAGATCTAATTTTCGGACTAGAGCCTCCTTGCATGTGCCATGTCTTGCCAGCTACATTCATGATGCATCCATCATCAGAGAAGACTGCAGCAGGTTGACCTTTAGCTTTTTCAGGGTATACAGTTTTGACAGCCTGTTTATAAGGGCATTTTTCTCTGACCCCTTCAATTCTTCCTGGATTAACTCTTCCAGTTGTTCAGTGAAGGAAATAGTACTTTCTAACCTTGTGGAGAGTTTGCTCTACTTCAACCCAGGCAATTGGGTCCTTAGCGGTCCTTGCAAAAAAAAAAAAAGTCTCTATTGGGAAATCTTCAAAGCTTGTGCAAGCTTTCCTATTTGGACACCACCTACTGGTTCTGGTTGGAAGTGCTAGGCAATTTATGCACTGTAGCTTGTCAAGCAATGACTTTCCACCACAAATGCAGCAACCATTAGGGCTGGTAATCTGTGGTGTTCTTAAACGGGGAGCAAACAAAATGAGAGGTGAGATGACGACATTGATCAATGTTGCCTGTATGTCTGAGCTTTGAACTGTGGCTGTTCTGGCTTTTAGCAGGGTCTCTTCACCTTGAGGTCCTTGCAGGGCTGTATAGTGCTTGCTTCAGGCAGATTTGACATACTAGCTTGGCAGGCAAATGACATTCCACCACAAATGCAGCGACTATTAGGGCTGGTAACTTGTGATGTTTGTAAACGGGGAGCAATGATAATGAGGGGTGAGTTGATGAGTTTAATCAACATTGCCTCGATGTCTGTTCTTAGATGGTGACTTTGTCTTGACCGTCAGAAGGCTCCCTCCATCTTGTAGTCCTTTTAGGACTTTAGATGTTGGCTCTCTTTTTCTCAATCTTCACTACTTACCTAATCCCTATACCTTAAAAGCAATGGGTGGTCTGGCTGGACAGCGTTTCCCATAGAAACAGAGCAAAGCAGCAGACTGAAATGAAAAACAGCATAAGCTAAGTCTCCACTATTGTGACCTGAAAGTCGCAAGATTTTGCTGCAATTTGATGCAACTTGAAGCAATGCCTGTATATTCCTAAGGTCTATGAATACAGATATGAACGGTACTCATTGGAAATCATGGGGTACGGGTTGTCATGCGACTTTGCAGTGACAAGTCGCACTAGTGGAAACTGAGCCCAACACAGTGATCCCAGAGAAAGCATAGAAAAGGGGATAGGAAGAGCCCAGGTGAAGGCCATAAATAGCATATTGATTCTAGAGCAACACTGAGAAGGAGATAGGAAAAACACAGGTGAATGCCAAAAAAGGGAAAACATTCCTGCAAACAATGACCACATAAGCATCCAGCATGCATGAGTAGAGAGCTCCACCATTTGTTGCCCAAAAATGCCATAAAACCATTTAGAACTCACATTTGCCATTAGCGATGATATCAGTGCCTGAGCATGATCAGATCACCATCCTGGAAAAGCTCTAACCAGGAAACACAGAGGCCGCATCACTTCCTGCCTCTCATGCTCAGAGTGTACTTGCACTGCTGCAGCCATCTTGAAAATGGCAAACGCCCATAACACAGAGAAAAGAAGTAAAAAGCATATGGAAAGCAAAAGGAAACGCTGTCACTTACTTCAAAGCTTGTTTAAAGCTTTCTTTGAGAAGCCTGCACCACCAGAATGGGGCTCCAACCATCTAGCTCATTTAGAGGCTGTACAGGAAGGATTCTGCCCAGGAGAGGCTGAAATATGCCCCCCAGACCACCAGAATGGGGCTCCAACCATATAGCTTCGTTTAGAGGCTGTACAGGAAGGACTTCCACCCAGGAGAGGCTGAACCTGGCTGGGGCGACAAGCGGTAAGGGATACCTCGCGACTCCAGTCTTGATCAGGTGAGGAAAAAAAGGAGAATGCTGTGAGCCGGGTCTGTCTTTGATTTATAGTTAACCAGTCCTATCAGGTTGTGGGGGCGGAGTCACAACCCATATGTATGCTGCCATGATGCACCAGGAAATTAATATTTGTGATGAAGTCATTTTTTAGGAAGCACTTAAAAATTTGACACGTTTACATCATTAATAACATTTACACAATCACAAATTCCACAAAAAAGCATACCTGGCGGAAACTGGGCACATCCACTTCATCAGGGATGAAAAGGCCCAGTTCTTCCTGGGACTTCTCAGCTGGGGTGGAGGTGGATGGAAGGCTGGAGGGAAGAGTGGGGGGAAGGCTGGAGGGAAGGGTGGGGGGAAGGGTTGAAAGTGATTGCCTGGCTTCTGTCTGGTCATCCAGGAATTGCATTTTGTGGTAGTACCACAACTTGGGTACATAAACTTGGTCGGCTGCTGCTCCGGATCTGAGCGACTCCTGGATTTTATTGTGTTCCCGCATGTTTCGCAAGATACCAATTTTCTTGTCCACAAACTTGAGGTCTGCCTGGGGGACTCGAGTCTTCACAAATTCTAAAAGTGTGCCCAGTGTTGCCTTCCTTACAGCTCGATTGAAATATAGTGGATGTTTGACCTCCCACAGGTTTTTGTTTTCCTGATATAAGTCGATAAATCTCGACAAAAAATCTGCCTCTTTAAAGGGATTCATTGTTGCTGAAAGACAAGACACAAGATCAAAACTGTAATGTCAGTCAGAACTCCCAGGATTATTTTGTGAAGAATCTAGGGGACACATATACACACACACATACACACCCACGTTTAATCTTACCTTCGTTTCTGACGCTCGCTACTTCCGCACGGACATACGTAGGCCATCGTAATAGCTTTATATACACTGCGTATGTGTCATGCTCCGCCTGCGTCGCCCGCTCCTGACGTTCTTTAGTACAATTTGTCCCCTTCACTCTTCTTTGCGCAGTGGGAGTAGATAGAGAAAGATGGCGGAGAGAATCAGTGAAAGTAGCACGGAGGAAAGGCCAGAGCCACAACCATCTACATCCCGGAGGAGATATAAGGCTACCAACATGGCTTTTGAAGAGATGGTGGAGATGGTGTCCATATTGAGAAGGGAGGACTACGATGGAAAAAAGGACCGTACCGAATATGCGGAAAGACAAAATAATGTCCTCAGTTGTCACCACTCTAGAAGCTAAATTTGGGACTAAACATTCGAAAGAACAATTGAGGAAGCGGTGGTCTGACATCAAAAGTCGGGAGCCAGAACAATATTGGCTAATAAAGAAGCTGCTTAAAAAAGTAAGTACTTGTTGTGTTTTCCTATTGAGATACTTAACTTGCATGCTGATCCATATTTTTTTAGTTTATACAGCATCATTCGTAAAGACCGTTCTTTGTAAAATACATATGATACTAAAGAAAATGATGGGTTTTTTTTCGCAAAATACAATGGTACAGGGTTGGACATATACATTTATGTCTTTATAATTTTTCGTATTACAAAAATTTGTTGATGTGGTGTAGATGTGTTGGAAAATATAATGCTTCTTTAAAAATGATTCAGTGTAATGTAAGGACAGGACACAGCAGCTGGTTCCACATCTGGACTCACGAGCACTAGTGTACTATATTACAATAAAGAAATTTTAGAGGGGTAATACACATAGGAGATCATTGAGGTGTCTGCATCTGTGAAACTTGCATGAAAATGTGTATTGTTTATAATTGTTGTTCAGAGGTAATGTTCATACTGTCTTCTAAATTTTTGAGGACAAAAAAAGGCAATTGTCCACAACTCATAACCAACGTTTCAGATTATTTTTAAAAATCTAAAATATCACTGTGTTTTAACTATGCCTTTTGTTGAACTATCATAGGGGACAAAAGACTCAGACAACAGTCCAAGGATCCCAGGACCCCCCCCCAAGTCACCAGCCTGAGGCTGAAGATAGCCCAAGCCCAAGACCACGCCCACCCGACGAGCTGGAGGAAGGAGAGGTGGAGGAAGTATGTGAGCTTTCAACCCCACCAAGTGAGTGACTGACACCCCAGCTTAAGGTAATGTATTTAGGCGTGCATATTTTAACCCTTGTTTTTTTCACACATTTTAGGTGAGCTTCTGGTTGTGGAAGGCCAAGCGGCAGAGCCATTCAGCACAGACAGTGCCCAAAGACTGATTGGCCAGATAATGCTGTGGAATGGCCAAATTGATAAAATGCGTGACCAAATTCACAGCATGCAACTTCGCCTGGACTCCATGCAACAGGAAATGAAGAACATGATTGATGTTTTGGGCAGAATATAATAACGTTTTGCCTAAAAACATCAATTATGTTCTTCATTTCCTTGTGAAGTTTGTTTCTTCTTGAAATTTCTTTTTAAAGTTTTTTCGTTAAAAATTTTTTCTATGATGCACTCGGTGTGTCATCATGTGCTATCTTCCATCATGGGATATCAATGTACTTGTTTTGTGTTTGCAACCCCTTCATCCTCAAAATTATTTAGTGGTGAGAGGAACAAAGGGATTGCACACACAAAACACGTACATTGCTCACCCATGATGGGAGATAGCACATGTTGACTTGACCCTTTTGTAATGCTTAATTTTGAGCATCTTAAAAATTAAAGATTTACAAGGGTGACATCACCAGCAGCGTTATTAAAATGTTGAACTTTGTAAGTTCTTTTATTTTTTGTATGTTTTTCAAAATACTGTTGTGAATTTTAAGATTTTAAACAAGGTCTATTTTTGTTTAAATATGCCTTTAATAACGTTAAAATATATATATATATATATATATAAAAAAATAAACCAAACCCCCCCCCCAAAAAAAAAATACCAAAAAAAAGTTTCCAAAAATGCACCTTTCAATGTGCACACAGTAAAAAGTTTTTACTACTACAATGTGTGTGGCTGATTATTTCTCAATAATATGTTTTGCAAATTTTTGTGTGGTTACAGTGACAAAGGGCCTTATTAGCTAAAGGTAAATGCACTTGCCACTACTACAAGTGCACTAGGAGACAGACCAAACTAAATGAAAACAAGAAGAAAAACAAGATATTTTTATCCAAAATTTATTTATTTATTTATTTAAAAAAAAATGAAAGCTCTTGTTGAATAGCAATGGCCCCCCGACCATTAAAATAATTCACATATCGCTCACATACTTGATGTGCAGTTCGGGGGACCAAGCCAATACGGCCAATTTCCAGGCCTGTCAGTGTTTCATCTTGTACAAGTCTGGCCTCAGGCCCAATAGAGGTAATATATGTAGCAGAATGTCTACGTAAAAAGTTATGTAGTATGCAGCAAGCAAGTATGATGTGATTAATTTTATAGTCCGCCAGATTTATGGCTGAAAGCAACAAACGGAACCGGCTGGCCAGAATCCCAAAGGCATTCTCCACAACTCTTCTTGCTCTGGCCATCCGGTAATTAAATACCCTCCTCTCAGGGGTGAGTGTCCTTTGGGGGAACGGCCTCATCAAGTGCTCACCGAGAGCAAACGCTTCATCAGCGATAAAAACTGAGGGGAGTCCATTCACATTCTGATCATCAGGTGGCAATCCCAGGCCACCAGTCTGGAGACACTGGCACAGCTCGGTCTGTGCAAACACTCCTCTGTCAGACATCCGGCCGTTCTTCCCCACATCCACAAACAGAAAGTCCAAATATGCCGAGACCACCGCCATCAAAACTACACTATGGAACCCCTTGTAGTTATAGAAATAAGACCCCGAATGCGATGATGGCACAATGCGGACATGCTTCCCGTCAATTGCCCTGACACAGTTGGGAAAGTCCCAACGGTCAGAAAACTGGGAGGCCACAATCTGCCATTCCTGTGTACTGGAAGGAAACTGTGGAGTGAAAAAAAAAAAAATTAAGATAAGGACTTTTAAACATAACTTGGATATCAGATTACACAAAAACATTAGTGAACAACAGCAGTCAAACATTATTAATAAGTGTGTTTGTAATTTAAATTATAAAAAACATAAGACCCACTTAAAAGATTAATCACCCCTGTAATGGCCCATTGATCAATTTGAATGTGGGGGTAGGGGTTCTAATTAGGTTAAGAAACACATCTGACAGTTTCAAACATTTGAGGGGTGGGGGCGGGGTTCTAATTAGGGTCAAAAACACACCTGACAGTTTAAAACATTTGAGGGGGTGGGGGAGGGGTACTAATTAGGGTCAAAAACACACCTGACAGTTTAAAACATTTGAGGGGGTGGGGGAGGGGTACTAATTAGGGTCAAAAACACACCTGACAGTTTAAATCATTTGAGGGGGTGGGGGAGGGGTACTAATTAGGGTCAAAAACACACCTGACAGTTTAAAACATTTGAGGGGGTGGGGGAGGGGTACTAATTAGGGTCAAAAACACACCTGACAGTTTAAAACATTTGAGGGGTGGGGGAAGGGTTCTAATTAGGTTAAGAAACACACCTGACAGTTTCAAACATTTGAGGGGTGGGGGAGGGGTTCTAATTAGGGTCAAAAACACACCTGACAGTTTAAAACATTTGAGGGGTGGGGGAGGGGTTTTAATTAGGTTAAGAAACACACCTGACAGTTTCAAACATTTGAGGGGTGGGGGAGGGTCAAACAGTACAATGGAGCTGACAATATACATTGTTTAAGGGACTATAGGCTAGAGATATAAATGGACCCAGGATTGCATGGTGGGGAGGTTATTAAATGCAAATATGCATGTAGGGCAATAAATGATTAATGTCCAAAAACAGGCATGCATGAAGATAAAGGGGACATTCCCAGCATATTCCAAGCATGGTAATCAGATAAGGAGGACATTTAGACTATACATTAGCAAACATTTAATACATATCATGTAATGTTAAAGGATAAAACTTACCTTCATATAGTCCTTCTGCGGGACCTGAATGATGGCAGAACAGGTCTCTGGGATTATGATCCCCAGAGCCTGGGGGGAGATGCCTGTCGAGAACTTCAAGTCCTGAAGACTTCTCCCAGTCGCCAAGTAACGTAAAGTGGCAACTAGCCTCTCCTCCACACTGATGGCTTGCCTCATGCAGGTATCCTGCCTGCTGATATAGGGGGTCAACATAGCCAGCAGACGCTCAAAAACGGGGTCCGTCATCTGTAGATAACTCCTGAAATCCTCAGGATTATTCTCATGGAGCTCACGGAGCAAAGGCATATGAGAGAATTGGTCACGCTGGCGCAACCAATTCTTCATCCATGAACTCCTCCTCGCCCTGTTCATGGACTGGACTCGGGTCAAAGTATTAACCCCAACACCAAGTCCCCATGCAGCACAAACTCGAGAATGCGTACGTCCACGCGACATGGCTTCAAAACGGTCGGCTGGGCAAACAAACAAACTTATAACAAACGCACTGAAGAACAGCAAGGCCTATGAAGAACGACCTGAAAATCTGGAACGAGCGGATCAGCACGGCCTGCCAGGCAGCTTACGAACTGACCAACACGCACTGAAAAGCAGATACAAACCTCACAAGCACAAACTGAACCGCAGAAAACGATCAAAATAAGCTGAAGTGTGAAAAGCGTGTATCGTCTCTAACCAAACTTCTATTAACATGAGATAAACACGAGATTAGCAGAAGGAGCCCAAAGGGTGCCGTAGTGGGGCTTGAACTTCCTTTTTATAGTCCCGTTGTACGTGCTGTACGTCACCGCTTTCCAAGCCAGCGGACTTTTGCAGTGATCGTATGTGTCCAAGTCCGTCCCTTTTTAAGTCCAGCGCAAGGAGCCAACAAAGTCCGGCGTAAAGTCCGCCGAGCAAATTCTGCCATAAAGTCCGCTCGTGTGTACGCGGCATAAGGCCCAATTTTTCAGCCCCTGTTCAACAGGGGCATGTACTTACAATTCTTGATCTAATATTTCACAGCAGGGCCCGTTTCTGCGCCCGCCAAGAGTGAGTGAGGACTTACAGTGTTGTGGCACCAGCACCACCACCACCAAAGGCCCAATTTTTCTGCCCCTGTTCAACAGGGGCATGTAATTACAATTCTTGATCTAATATTTCACAGCAGGGCCCTGGGAGGGCTTACAGTGTTGTGGCCACAACAACACCTAAGGCCCAAATTTCTGCTGAGTATATAGGGCAGGCCCCTACTTTCAAACACCCAACTTACAAACGACTCCTACTTGCAAACGGAAGGAGACAACAGAAAGTGGGATGAAATCTACCCCTAGGAAGGGGAATTCTCTCCTGTAATAGGGCGTACACACGGTCGGACTTTGTTCGGACATTCCGACAACAAAATCCTAGGATTTTTTCCGACGGATGTTGGCTCAAACTTTTTTTGTCTACACTGGTCGCACAAAGTTGTCGAAATTTCCGATCGCCAACCACGCGGTCACGTACACCACGTACGACGAGACTAGAAAAGGCCGGTTCAGAACCAAGCGCAGCACCCTTTGGGCTCCTTTTGCTAATCTCGTGTTAGTAAAAGTTTGGTGAGAGACGATTCGCGCTTTTTCAGACTCGTGGCTTTCAGATCGTTTTCTGCCGTTCAGTTTGTGCTTGTGGGTTTGTATCTGCTCTTCAGTGCATGCAAGCAAGTTCCGCGTGACTTTAGGTAGTCATTGTATTCTTGTTCGTTCGTTAATGTTTTTTAGGTCGCTCTTCACAGGCCTTGCTGTTCTTCAGTGCGTTCTGTTACTTCGTTCTGAGCAGCCGACCGTTTCCTAGCCATGTTTCGTATGCGTACTCCTCATAGAGTTCGTGCTGTGCGGGGGCTTGGTGTTGGGGTCCTGACCTTGACACAAGTCCAGTCCATGAACAGGGTGGGGAGGAGTTCATGGACCAAGAATTGGTTGCTCCAGTGTGACCAGTTCTCTCATATGCCTTTGCTCCGTGAGATCCGTGAGAATAATCCTGATGATTTCAGGAACTTTCTCAGGATGACGGACCCCGTGTTTCACCGTTTGTTGGCTTCGCTGACCCCCTATATCAGCAGGCAGGATACCTGCATGAGGCAAGCCATCACTCCGGAGCAGAGGTTGGTCACTACCCTGCGGTATTTGGCCACAGGGAGAAGCCTGCAGGACTTGAAGTTCTCAACAGGCATCTCCCCCCAGGCTATGGGGATCATTATTCCAGAGACCTGTTCTGCCATCATCCAGGTCCTGCAGAAGGAGTATATGAAGGTAAGATTTTTATCCTTTACTATCACATTTTATTTTATTTATTGTTTGATAATATATTGTATTTCTTTCCTCATTCCCTAATTACCATGATTGTAATATGCTGTGAATGTCCCCTTTGTCCTCATGCATGCTGGATTTTTATGTAATTATTATTTTAGGTCCTTCATACATATTTGCCCTTCAATAACCTCCCCAGCATGGTGTCTCCTGCCCTATATTCACCTCATGTAGTCACTTAACAATGTATTTTATCAGCTCTATAGTAGTGCTTTACCCCAAACACCCCCTAAAATGTTTGGAAATGTTATTTTTGATTTAAATTCAGGCAGAGTGGCAGAGGCTTTTTTTTGTGGTGTCCCCAAATAATTTTTAGTAACTCTCCCTCCCCCAACTGCTAAGTCAGCTGATCCCAATTCTCTATCCTCAATCATCTATCTGCTGACTTTGCCAAACCCATACACACTATACCAATCTCTTTACTGGTCAGATTTATGGATGAATTCCCCAAAGCATGTAGTGCAAGGGCCTGCCTGTATACTTTCCAATGGTACTGTTTAAAGTTTTTGTATCCTATTATTATCTTGATAGGTAATAGCAGAATGTCAAAATGTCCTCAAATGTGTACAGTGTGTATTTATATCTTTGTATTATGACACTTCTTACCTGTCCAGTGGTCTGCCAATAGTGTAACTAAGGAGGGTCTGTTCAAAGTAATACCCATTATTTAGGCATTCATCTCTCAATGAAGTGAAGAGGGTTACCTGTCCAAGATTTCCACACACCTCCTATAATGTTAGAAATGGCCCATGAGAGGGGGGAGGGGGAATATGATAGGTGTACCTTATACTTTGGCCTTGTTAAATTCCCCTTAATAAATGTTATCTTGAGGTTGCCCCATAATGTTTGTGTCTAATCTGCTTGCCATGTTTCAGAGTAAAAATATTAATGTTTATTGTTTTTTTCCTCAACAGTTTCCTTCCACGCCACAGGAATGGCAGACTGTGGCCTCCCACTTTGCCGAGCGGTGGGACTTTCCTAACTGCGGAGGGGCAATTGATGGGAAACACGTCCAGATCGTCCCACCACCCAACTCGGGGTCATACTATTATAATTACAAGGGGTTTAATAGTATAGTGATGTTGGCGGTGGTGTCGACTAATTACGACTTCTTGTATGTGGACGTGGGGAAGAATGGCCGGATGTCCGATGATGGAGTCATTGCCCAGACGGAGTTCTACAGGCGTCTCCAGAATGGCAGCTTGGACTTGCCAGCTCCAGAGGACAATGTGGAAGGACTCCCATTTGTGTTCGTTGCTGATGAAGCGTTTGCGCTGGGGGACCACCTGATGCGGCCATTCCCAATGAGGACCCTTACCCCGGAACAGAGGGTTTTTAATTACCGGCTGGCCAGAGCCCGAAGAGTGGTGGAGAACACATTTGGAATCCTGGCCAGCCGGTTCCGACTATTTCTGACACCCATCCATATGGCGGAGTATAAACTGAACCATATTATACTGGCGAGCTGTGTTCTCCATAACTTTTTAAGGAAACATTCGGCCAACTATGCTGGCTCAGTTGGGCCTGAGGCTGAAATCCTACATCAAACCACACTGACGGCGCTTGAAAGTGGCCATCCTGGCTTGCCCTCCCTGAGTGCCCGTGATGTCCGGTTACGCTACCTGGAGTTCTTTGCGGGTAGGGGGGCTATCAATATGCCAGACAATATGTGAAGCCTTTTTATAATAATAAAAAAAATGAAATTCTTGGTGGACATTTACTGCTTGTGTTTGTTTTAGCTGACCCTGACAGAAATGTGTTGAGTCCAGAAAATGTTGTGATTGTGTAACCTTATACAAAGCACTGTTGGCTGTTATTTCCTAAATGCAAAAACACATTTCACTACAAGTGCACTTGCAACTGCACTGAAACTGCACTTGTAGTGCAAAGAGGATTTGCCCTTAGGAAATAACACCCATTTTTGCTGAAAACAGCAATTACATCACCCCAAAAGTGTTGTATTGTAGTGTTGAGACATAATCCACACATTTTTGAGTAAGCAACTTTTTTATACCTGCACAATCACATGTGCATTTACCAAAGGTTTTTAAAACAAACCAACATGTTTGTTGAATAACAATTTTTGCAGTAGCATTATCAAAAATCAAAATGTCCATTTCAGATAAAACAGGCCTGGTTAAAACCAACAAAAAAGACAAAAAACTTGAACTTACAAAGTTCACATTAGGTAAAACCTGAAGGCTATATCAGACATCAGTATTTAGGAACTGGGTTTGATATAGCGTTCAGATGGGGGGAAATCACCCCTGGAAAAGCCAAATTTGGAAGATGCACACCAATTTACGAATGTCAACATGTGCTATCTGCCATCAGGGGGGATCAAGGGACGTGTTTTGGGGGAGCAAGCCCTTCCTCAACGCTACTTTATAATTGAAGAAGGGGTTGCACCCCCAAAACGCGTCCATTGATCCCCCGTGATGGCAGATAGCACATGTTGACACACTGTGTGCATCCTCCAAATTTGGCTTTTCAAAACATTGCAAAAAGTTTTAAAATATTGGACCACAATACAAAAAGTGATTTTGTGGGGTTTTAAATTCGCCCCAAAACATCAATGATGTTATTATTTTTTTTAATAACATCATTGATTTTTTGCTGTATGTTTTGCAGTTCTACATTACACCCCATGATCTCCCCGATCAGGATCTGGGCACTTTCTGATGTGAAACGTTCTGGATCCCTCACATCACGATCACCTAAAAAGAGAGAAAGAAAACAAAAACAGGTCTCAAAAATCTGCCACCATCCATCTCTTTTACCTGAGCCTGTGGTCGCAGACACTCACCTGTTGTGGTGCCAATCTCCACCACATCTTCTTCTTCCTCCTGCTCTTCTTCGTTTGGGAGTATTTCACCTTCTTCCATAGGTGGGGGGTCTGTGGTCTCCTTGGATGAGGCGTGTCCTCCGAGTCTTTTCTCCCCTATGTCAAACAAAAATGGTATAATTAGCACACAGATATTTGATGGCAGAACTATAAATAGGAAACATTGCTTGGAAGTGGGGTACAATTGTCTATTTTAGCCGAGTTCCAAGATGTATTTTTTTTCTTGCCCTTTGTCAAGCTGCAATACTTTACCTGTTTAGTACAAGCTTCACAGATGTAGCCCCCCCTATAGTATACACTGGAGCACCTGTGTGGCCCCCTAATAAAAATGGTGTTCTTGTGTCCCACACTAGTGCTCCAGTGTCCAGATGTGAAAACAGCTGCTCAGTGTCCTCTCCGTACACACAATCTAGTTTGCATTTCATTCTAGTAACAAACCCATCTACACAAACAACTATTTGGCATCCAAGTAGGCCCAAAAAAAATGTGGAAAAATGCATATGGCCTAAACAATGGGGTTTTAGAGGCCGAAAGAAAAATGTTTGATACGAACGAATACTGGGCCCATGAACATTAAAGTTACCCTTTTAAACGTTACAATTAATAAAAGCATATGGAGCAGCACGAACGCAAAAAAGACAGAAAGAATAGGAACACAGCACAACTACTTACTTTTTTGCAGCACTCTCCGGATCTTTCGGTACTGCTCTGGCTCTCTCAATTTCAGGTCCGACCACCGCTTCCTGAGCTGATCTTTCGATCTTCGTACCCCGAAATTCTGGTGCAGACTCCTGACCACTTTCGCCATGATCTTGGCCTTTCGGATATTGGGATTGGGGTAAGGCCCATACTTTCCGTCATAGTCGGACTTCTTCATGATGTCGACCATCTCCAACATCTCCCCAAAGGACATATTTGTGGCCTTAAAATGTCTCCTTCTGGATCGGGACGTGTCCGGCTCCGGGCTTTCCTCCTCCTCGTTGCTATAATTAGCACGCACCTGCTCTGACTCCGCCATGTGCTCTTCACCCACTGCGCCGAATGAAAAGGGGCGGGGAATAGACTAGAAAGAACGTCAGGGGCGGGCGGAGTTACACACATGCGCAGTGTGTATAAAGCGTAACACGCGTGCGTATTACGTACGATCTGTGAGCGGAGGAAGGAGCATTGGACGCGCCGATCGTAAGAACGAAGGTAAGAGACAAACTTTGGCCTATACTGCTTCTACATTGAGGCCTATATTGTAACAAGATTAGGAGAGTTTTGTCTGACATTAGGCTTTGTCTTGTGTTGTGTCTTGCAGTGAACATGGATATCTTACTGAAAGACAATGACTTCATGTCAGTATTCATAGATATCTTAAGGGAGCTGCCCTGTCTGTGGGAGATTAAACACCCCCATTTCAAGAACCAAGCAAAGAGGAAGGCAGCACTGGTTCAATTGTGTGAAATTGTGAAGCAGGTGATCACCACGGCAGACATCACCTATTTAAAGATCTTCATTGGTGGCCTGAGGAGTACATATCTGAGGGAGCGCAAGAAAGTCCTGGATTCACAGAGATCTGGAGCAGCAGATGACATCTATGTCCCCAGGATGTTGTACTACGACTGAACCCTGGCCATCCCTCTCCAGTCTTCCTTCCACGCTTCCTTCACCCCCGGCTGAGGCTTCTGACGCCCAACCTGGGTCTTCCAGGCCACATGTGGAGGAGCCCAGATTGAGCCAGTTATAGCATTCCTCTAAATATTTCTGCTTGTCCAATCAATGATGTTAACTAGATGTTAGTTGGGAGTACTAATTTAGGATTGTGATTGATGATGCAAAACATTACAACCATGTCCCTTTTTCATACACAGGGAAGTCTCAGCCAGGAGGTGGCCAGGCCGAGCTGACTGGCTGATCTGCAGGTCCCTCCACCCCCCCTGAAAAGAGAAAGTGGCAGTAGGAGGAGTGCCCTAGAGGAGGCTACCGGTGGACTCTTTTGGAGGGCTACAGAGGTCCTGGGAGCACGACAGAGGAGGAGGACATTGCTGCCACCATTGCATATAAAATGCAGAGGATGGAGGAGGGCCAACAAGTCTTGTGTGAGGCGCTCATATTGGAGGCTCTTAACAAAGGTATGAGGGGCCAAATGACAGCTCAGACACACCTTTGCGATGGTCCTCCTCCTCCTCCTGCAGGTCCTCCTCCTCATCCTCCCTCTCCTCCAGGTCCTCCCAGTCCTCCTCCAGGTCCTACTCCTCCTCCTGCCACATCTCCAACTGCACAGCCACAGCCCGGAAGGAAGCGTGAAAGGAAGACCAGAACGTGAGGACCCTGGATCCAGTCTGGTAGGCCAAAAAATGCAGCCTCTTGTGGTACCACAGCCTGGGGACACAGATGTCATCTGCTGCTTTCCGGATCTCTGCGAATTCTGGACCAGACTGCACTCCCTTACATATGGACTCCTCAGGCCACCAATTTTGATGTTCAAGAATTGATGTCTGCTGTGGGGGTCCCAGGCTTCGCTAATTTCTCATGTTGATCCAGTGTTGCCTTCCTCTTTGTTTGGTTCTAAACCCTTAGTAAAGGATTTTTTTTTTTAATTATACTCTCCTATGTGTTTTACTTCAAAAATGACAGTTTGTTTGTGAGGATTCAGGTACATTTCAAATATACAATGTGAAATGAACAAGGGACACCAACCCCAACCCCCACCAACAATCTCCTGGAGATTAAATAATAAAAGATATCAATGGTGTTGGGGTAACTTGACACACAAAACACACACAAAAATATTCTGGAGTAAAAATAAAAATAACATTGAACAAAGATCAGCCTTGGGAAAAATACAAACATTAAATAAAAAAAAAAAGGCTTAAAATCCCCCAAAAAAAATAAATAAAAAAAATAATTCTGTCAGATGTGACAACTAATAACAATATATTCAGGGAATATCAATAAAAAAACATTTCTCCTTTCCACTGATGCTTTATCACCAATTCTTGTTTCACAAAAAAACCCAAATTTTCAAAGAACATTTGTCATTGGGATAAAAAGTGAGGTGAAATCTTCTGAAGAGGAGCACAGACAGCAAAACAAATGTCCCTATGTTTTCCAAAAAGCTTAAAAAGATTTTTTGCCTGGAGCTAAACACGTTAAAAATGTACCCGTTCAAAATTACAAACAGATTCTACTTAACAACAAACCTACAGTCCCTGTCTTGTTTGCACCTCCTGTATACTGCTGTTCAGAGTATATAGGGCCTGGTGGCCCCACACCTTTCCTTTTTTTAATTTGGGTGCGGTGTTCCCCTTAATATCCATACAAGACCCAAAGGGCCTGGTAATGGATTGGGGGGTGCCCATGCCGTTTGTCTCACTGATTTTTATCCATATTGCCAGGACCCGACATTCCATTAAAGCCGCAAGCAGTTTTAAATGACTTTTTTTCCTTTAAAAAAGACATTTTGTGCAGGGACTGTATGCATTTAAGAAGTGAGGATGAAGTGTGTCGGTGAACTCCTTATAGTATCCTGCTGTTAGACCATCCGGACCCGGACTCTTGCCTGTTTTCAGTTGTTTAAGCACAGTATCTAATTCATCTTTAGAGATGAGACGTTCTAGTTGTGATGCTTCTGCATCAGAAATGGGTTTAGGACCGTGTTGGGCTAAGAAGTCTTTAATCAAGCGTGTTCTATGATCAGCTTTTATCTCGGGTGTGTAAGGTTTTATATTATAAAGTTACGAATAATAGTTAACAAATTGATCTGCTATCTGATTATTGGAGGTTACTTTGGATCCTGTAGAGTCATTGATAGAGTGAATTGTCGTGGATGATTTTTTTGCTCGAAGGGCTCTGGCGAGAATTTTACCGGATTTGTTGCCATGTTCGTAGAATAATTTTTGTGATAATATATAATTGCGTTTTATTTGTTTGTGCAACACCTCTGTCAACTCGGTCCTCAACCGAGTGAGTTCTTGGAGTGTGGAGATAGCTTGGGTCTATTTATGTGTTTTTTCTAATTCATGTATACGCTTGGATAGGTTGGAAATGTGTGCTTACATAAACTATCAGAAATATGGGTATAATTGGCGCTACCTGGAGAACCTGAATGCTAGGCATGTACAGGAAAAAACTTTTGAACTGGTTATATTATTACACTCTTGCACATCAATACATGAGGGAGAGATATCTCAATAGCAGTAAGAGGCATCCTAAAATCCCTTCACCATAGAATTTTTTGCATGTGGGGATAAGGTTTATTATATAAGTGTGACCATACTGATATAATAGCTGAGTTTGTGCAATATTTGGACCAGTTCCACTATATGTATATCAATATGCACTATACTGGCTATGTATAGGCAACCAGCCAGTAGAGTATACTATAAGCTATACCTCAATTAGTGCAGTATTTAAAAATGTATCATGTACTTCAATACATCACCATACATAAGCATCTGCATCAGCCGCAAGGAACTGGAAAAAACTGGATCAGACTGCATTACCCACAAACCATATATGCATCAATTTTGAAGTGGAAGTCGCATACCCGCATTACAGTTCATAAATTGAGACCTGGACCCAGTATGTACTGCAGCAGTTAAATCACAGTAGAGTGTAATAGTCCCATAGAATTATCACTATATCAGGTCAGGAACTCCCAGGGGTGACTTTGGTGCAGAGAAAGTTGCCTGGTGACTTTTGTGCTCCCCCTTCTGATTTCCTACTCACCTGGAACCCCTGCAGGGGTAATACGCCTGTAGTGTTTTTAGGTGGGACTCTCCACTTCCTGTTTTCTGCGATGGATGCCTCCGGTGTATCCTGATTGATGGAGGTATTGTAATCCCCTCGTGCATCAAAAAATATAAAGAGCTTCCATAGTGTAATAAAGTAAAAAAACTTTTATTTTCCTTAAAATATGTATTAAACAAAAAAAAATCCCAACGACTTATGTGTTCCTACCCAGTTAAGTATAACAGTTCCCGACAGGTAAAACAAGTTAAAAGGTCACTATATCCGGAGTGTGTATCGAGATGGGGGGTATGACAGCTGAACACTGCACCTGCGTTCCGCCCACTCGTATGCCCGGAGGTGACGTAAAGAGCGTGGTTGATAGGGGGCGGGGCGACTGGACTCCAGGATGGATGCTTAGCTCAGGAGCTCCTCTCGCCCTCCGGTGATAATCCATCAACATCAGAGCCCACCAGCACCATCCACGACTCCAAACGCTGCCATCTGAGTGCCAAATCCCCGCGGATCAAGAAAAAGATGTCACGGCACCGAAAAACACCACAGCAGCCGCAGAAGATGACAAGCTATTATGCCTCGCGCGGGCCTCAGCAAAATGGCGGCGGCGCCAGAACTGACAGGCCGGACCAGGGATCCGGACGGAACGGCGGAGTGGAGACACCAGCGGCTTCCTCCTGCCTGACCAACCCTCCCAGCGAACAATCCTCGGGCCCCTCTACCCCCACAACACGCAGCCCGGCAAAATCGCGGCAGCGGAGGGACTCTCCAGTCAGATCACAGGCCGATCCGGCCATGGAGGTAAGCGGGCCTTCCAGCACTACAGGCCAGAGCGTTAAGGGCCGGGATCCTATCACAGATTTCACCACAGCAGACAGGCCAGTATCAGATACCTTAATGAAAGATATGCTGCTGTCCCTGCGCTCCTCATTGCAGGCAGATCTGATGAGAGGAATCACTGAATGCCAGAGGGAAGTGCAGACGCTAGGCCGCAGAGTGAATCAGGTAGAACACAAGATGGAGGAGTACACCTCATCTTACAATGTTATGGTAGAAGCGCACACAGCACAAGGGGAGGACATCTTATGGCTAAAAGATAAAATTGCAGACCTCGAGGACAGATCCAGGAGGAACAACCTCAAAATGAGGGGGGTTCCAGAATCTGTCCCCCCTTCTCAGCTTCTGCAATATGCCCAGGCCCTTTTTTCCACTTTAATACCTGAGGCAACTGCATCAGATCTTCTAGTGGACAGGATCCACAGGGTACCTAAACCATCGTTCCTCCCAGATGACACACCTAGAGATGTCTTAATGAGGATACACTACTACCACATAAAAGATCGTATTCTGCAGGTTTCCCGCAAACAGGAAAACATTCCACAACAGTATGCCGCCATCAGAGTGCTGCCTGATTTGTCCAGACACACTCTGCAACGCCGCAGAAATTTATTGACCATCACAAAAGCCCTGAGAAACCACAACATCTTGCACAAATGGAAGTACCCTGCTACCCTGTCGATCACTCACAATGGCCAAACCATCTCGGTGTCCACCTTAGAAGAGGGACTTAAGGCTTTAAGGAACTGGGGCATAATATCTGACCAACCAGCACAACATGCGCAACCTCAGGGACCGATCCCTATACAGAGCGAGTGGCAAACCGTCTCATACAAGCGCTCATCCAAGAAAAGCAATGGTGGAAGCTCATAACACTCCACACAGATATAATTCAGTTTATCTCCAGGGAAGAGCTTAGGATTAACTCTTACCTACACCCCGGTCAACCAGTAGCAGTTACAACTGCACAGGGATCAATTCATGGATCCATTTGTTATCAAACCCCTGTTGACTTTCTGTTTTTTTTTCTCCTTGTTTTTCTGCACCCTTTGTTTTTGATATACACAGTTTTATCTACGAAAGTACCGGACCAGTCAAGACACACGAAGAAATGAAAAGACCTACCTTTCATCATCAACCCACAAGGATCTCCCACTCAACCGGGCGCAGTGAGTACATCTACTACATCACCCCACAAAACCACAAGTACCTTTCACAATGACGATAACATGCCTTTCAATTAATACCCGGGGACTAAATCACCCAGCTAAACGATTCTCCTTGTGGAAGGAAGCTAGCACACACAAAGCGGACATTCTTTGTGTCCAGGAAACCCACTTCCAATTACATAACGCTCCTCAATGTAAGCACAAAAACTACCCAATCATATACATGGCCAATACACCAAATAGCAAAAAAGGAGGTGTCCTAATGGCTTTCAAGGACTCGCTATCCATACAACCTAAAGATGTCTTCACCGATGCTGGAGGCAGGTACATCATCTTCACGGGAGACATTAATTCCAAACCATACACAGTGATCACACTGTATGCTCCGAATACACGCCAAGTCAGATTCATCAAAAAAGTCCCACATAAAGCAAATTCCATGAAATATGGTAACCTATTAATATGCGGGGACTTCAACATAACCTCAGATCCGACACTGGACACGTCATCAGGCCAGTCAAAAGGAACCCTATCCCTTCAGTCCATACTCCACCAAGAGGAACTATACGACATATGGAGATGCTTACACGCCACGGAAAGGGACTATACCTTTTTTTCCAACAGGCACTCTTCTTACTCCAGAATAGACATGTTTTTAACAGATAAATGGCTCCTGCAAAACGTGAACATGTCTAAAATACATGAAATTACATGGTCTGACCATGCAACCATTTCCCTGTCTATTGTAGAGAAGGGAGTCTCCTCCTCACCACCCATCTGGCGTTGCAACACCAGACTCTTCCAAGATAATAAATATCACAAAACAATCTCCCAACATATACAAAATTTCTTTTCAGAAAATGAGGGCTCTGTGGGTGATCCATTTGTTGTATGGAGCGCTCACAAGGCCTTTATGAGAGGAATCCTGATCCAATTGGGAGCTAGAGAAAAGAAGAGGCGAACTCAGCAGCTGAACACAATTATTGCAGACATACACCTTATAGAAACTCAAAACAAAACATCCCCATCCACAGCACTTATCGACAAACTCAATTCTCAACAACTCAGAACGCTCCTAACTCAACAATATGACAAACACTTAAAATACCTACGACAAAACCACTATACCAATGCTAACAGAGCAGGTAAATACCTAGCGAATAGACTGAAAGCTGCACGCACCAGAACTAGAATAGCATACATCCAACACCCTACGCTAACACACAGAATCACAAATCCACAAGAAATAGCGAATCAATTCGCTGCATACTATAGATCACTATACAATTTACACGAAGATGCACATACACCTCACCCAACTATAGACAAAATAAATTCTTTTCTGGAACACCTAAACCTTCCAGCCCTCTCTGACGATCACTTAGAATACTTAAATGCTCCGATAACACACAGAGAAATTGAAATGACAATACATACACTACCAAATGGGAAATCCCCAGGCCCGGACGGATTCTCTAATGAATATTTCAAAATGTTCACCAATATTCTATCTCCACACATGACAAAAATTTTTAATAAAGCTGCTGAGGTTGCCTCCTTTCCACAGGAAATGCTAAAAGCACATATAGTGACTCTACCAAAACCAGGTAAGGAACCTAACACACCAGCTAACTTCCGACCCATATCGCTGCTGAACTCCGACACAAAAGTATACGCGAAACTACTAGCTAAACGACTAACACGCATATTACCTAATCTGATTACGAGAGACCAGATGGGCTTTGTGAGGGGGAGACAATCTTCGGACGCCACTAGAAGGATTATTAATGTGATAAACCATGCTGAAAAGACTCGAACGCCTTCTCTGCTGTTATCCATTGACGCAGAGAAGGCGTTCGATAGGGTCCACTGGACATATATGGAACAAACATTGTTGAAGTTTGGATTCAAAGGCCCAATTTTGCAAGCTAGTATGGCATTATACTCTTGCCCGTCAGCACAGGTGTACTCTGCGGGGTTCCTATCCGCAACCTTCCAGATCAAAAACGGAACCCGACAGGGGTGCCCCCTGTCTCCTGCAATTTTCAATTTGATGATAGAGCCGTTAGCTGAATCCATACGCTCACACCCTTTGATAACGGACTTCCAGTTTGGGTCAGCAAAACATACCATTAACCTATTCACAGACGATGTAATCCTGCTACTCACTAAACCCTCCATATCTTTAATACAGGCCCATAAAATCCTCATAGCTTTTGAAGAGATATCATACTATAAAGTCAACTTTACTAAATCTCTCATTTTAGACATGGGTATCCCACCAAAAACCCGAAAATCGCTACAAGCAAAATTACCATATATGTGGAGTAAAGGAAATATCACATATCTGGGGATCACACTCACAAATAAAATATCCACAATAATAAAAGCCAATGTATTACCACTAATTAACAAACTGGAAGCCCAAACCAAAAACATGTCCAACAGTGAAGTATCTTGGTTAGGCAGAATTACAGCTTACAAAATGATGTTATTGCCACAAATACTATACATATTCCGCTCTCTACCACTGTCTGTCCCTCAACACTTAATAAAAAATATTGCGAATATTGCTTGGAAATACATATGGAAGGGGAAAAAAGCTAGATGTTCACGAAATAATCTCACATCACATAAGCAAGCGGGCGGAGCAGGTTTAGTGGACATACACGATTACTATTGGGCAGTACGCCTTGACCAAACCAAACACTGGTTTCAAACAACTGACACACCATTATGGGTGGACATTAAAAAAACGACAGCACCAATGAATAATTTACCCCTGCTACTCATGACAGACGGGTGGATACCGTGGGACACAAAAAAACTGCCTCCTACTACGCAAATCTCGTTAAAGGCGTGGAGAGTTATACGGGAACATACGTATAAAGACAAACAAGACATACAGTATAATATACCCTTATCGTTCTTGGAAACAAAAATCCCAATGCTGACAATCAAAGACCTGTCAAGTAAGGGCATACTACACATATCAGACCTATATAATGGCACACATCCCAAATCTGTGGAGCAACTTATGACACAATACCATCTTCCAAAGAACTCACAGTTTACGTGCGTAAGAATTGTAAACTTCCTTAAATCTAAGCCTACACCTACCATACACCTTCCGAGCAATATTTGGAAATTTTACACTACAGCCAAACAACATACAAAAGGAATATCTTTCTTCTATAATATCACCAAAGATAAACTCACGTTTACCAAAACTACTGCAATGAAAAAATGGGAAGAAGAACTAGGTATATCAGCCTCAGATGAACAGTGGCAACAAGCCTTTAGAGCAATACACAAGGCTTCCCACTACATTAAACATTGGGAATTAACTATTAAAATGGCCAATAGATGGCACTACACCCCATATAGAATAGCAAAATTGTTCCCGGGAACATCCCCACATTGCTGGAGAGCCTGTGGGCAAATAGGCAATTTACTGCATATGCTTTGGTGTTGTCCTGCTGTTAAATGCATTTGGAACCAAGTGTTTAAATTGATTTCCACGTTAACGGGAGTAATATATCAGCCAGACCCAGCGCTGGCAATATTGCATCTGAACATAGAAAAATTCCATATAGACTTTAGACCAGTCGTAACTCATATTTTGCTTGAAACACGCTTAACGATATTCCGAAATTGGAAATCCACCAATGCCATTAACCTATCAGACATAACCAAAGCAGTTCATAGAAATTACACTTTCGAGCGCCTCTTAGCAATAAACTTTTTACAATGCAAAAAATTTGATAAACAATGGTCAATATGGTCCAAAAGTTAATGTTTCTATAGATGGTTCTGTTTCTATTAACGTTTGACTAATGAAAACAAGATAAACACAACGCACAGTGAACATACTCTGCTTATGTTAAATGTCTACATGCCTCTTGAACAACTAATTAATTAAATAAAAATTTCTGATAATGTATATCACCGGATTGTATACAATCTGAATGTGTATATCATTTTTCTCCCTTCCTTTTATGTTGTAAAACATATTCTTTCTTAAAACCTTCAAGAGCGTGGTTCCGTCGTACGCGCTTCGTCACATGACGTCCTCAGAGACGCTGTTATCCCATCCCAGTGCTTAACTGGGTAGGAACACATAAGTCTTTGGGATTTTTTTTGTTTAATACATGATTTAAGGAAAATAAAAGTTTTCTTTACTTTATCACGCTATGGAAGCTCTTTATATTTTTTGTCTTTTTTTTTTTTTTTATTTAGTTGTCATACATATAGAGAAATAAACAATTTCATTAATCCATCAATCGTATGAGTTCCAACGAATCCATTCAAAATCCAATTAACAGCATTACTCCTATCTTAAATACATCTACAGAAAAAACAATAACTAGTTATTTGAGATAGTCCCCATTCTCTCTTTCGTTAGACCTGCTTCTCTTGTATGCCCCGACAACATACTTTACTAAGAAGAAAGACCTCTACATATCTGAAGAGGCAAAAGAAGAAAGTAAGAAGCTCCATGAGGGAAAGGGAAAAAAAAAAGGAGAAAAAAGAAAGAAAGAGGGAAGAGAAAAAAAAAAAACACTGATAGCGGAGATGTGCACACTCTCTTTTTCACATACTCTCAGGAGCAAAGAGGGAACTCCCTTCCTCCGAAAATTTAAATGTATTCCATTGGCCCCAAGTTTCCAAATATGTCTCCTTTTGATTTTGAGACGATAATAGCAAATCCTCCATCCTATTAACCTCTTCAATTCGTGTGACCCATGTAAGAATTGTGGGAGGGTACGTATCTCTCCACTGCCGTACGATACATGATCTAGCCGCGTTAATAAGATGGCGCAAAATTATTTTACTATATGTTTCCCCCGGTATGTTTGAGACATGTAACAAAAATAGGGCTGGATCTTCTGGGAGGTTATACTCAGTAAATTTCTGTGCTATCCGCCGTATCTCCCCCAGAAGTACTCCAGTTTTGGGCAGGACCAAAGAACGTGGAGTAGAGTCCCTCTTTCCTCCTGACACCTCCAACATTTGTCCGACATCTCCAGAAAGAATTTATTAAGTAATGAGGGTGTACGGTACCATCTTGTCATTATTTTAAAATTAGTTTCTTGGATTCTTGTAGATATTAAAGATTTCAACGCAAGATTTATCTGCCTATGTTGTGCCTGGGTGAACGTCCTGTCTAATGTCATTTCCCACTTCCTTATATATGGAGGGACATAATCCTCTTGGGGGGCAACCAGTAATGCATACATTTGCAAGATTAAATGAGAGCAAGGCCCTGTCCCCTCACATAGTTGTTCTAAGGGTGTCAATGTTCATTGAAATTTGTCTGGAGGTGGGAGAGTGTTAAGTCGCAACTGGGTTGCACTCCAGAAATCAAGACAGAAACGATCGTTGGATGAGGATAGATCAGGTAATGAGGGCCATGTCCCAGTCGCTATTTGTATAAAATGCGAGGCCTGAAAACACAGTGAGTCTGAAAGTTTCCTGAAGGGTCCCTCCTGTAGTCCCAAAGGGAAATGAGGATTCCCTACAATAGGGTACAGGGGGCAGTTGACAGATGATAATAAAGTGGTGGAACATATTCGGGAGCAAATACGCAGGATAGGGCCCAAGGTTGGGTGCTTTTTGAGAGCTGAACTCAGGTCTCCAAAGCACCAAACCGCATGACGCAATGGGACCTCACACTGTGATTGCTCGATTTTTGGCCATATTTTAAAGCTTGCATGTCTTCACCAGTCTAGTCGCGCCATATGAGCCGCCTGATAATATTTCTGCATATCGGGTACCGCTACCCCACAATATTGTTTAGGCATTGTCATTAAACGGCGTTGAATTCTGGGCCTTTTATGTACCCAAATGAATTCAGTTATCATCTTATTAGTCTGTTTAAAGAATTCTGGGGGTATATGAATGGGCTGAGTTTGAAAAAGATAGGAAAATTTCAGCAATACTGACATTTTTATTATGTTACATCTACCGAACCAAGAGAAAAGGCCCTGATGCCATTTAGAGAGTAAGACTTTCACTCTACTCAGTAGAGGTGGGAAATTCAACTCAAAGGTTTGGTCCAATTTAGTTGGAATCAACGTGCCCAGGTATTTGATGCCCGTATAGGTCCAGCTAAACTTAAAATTCATTTTTTAAGCGTTAATTTGAGTCATAGTCATAGATACACCCATTGCCTCTGACTTGGACATATTAATTTTTAAATTGGACAGTGCACCATATTGGTCCAATTCTCTTAGTAGGTTCGGCATAGATATAACAGGATTAGTAAGGCAGAATAAAAGATCATCTGCATAAGTGGATACTTTATGATGTAAATCTCCAGTTATTAACCCCCTAATATCTGGGTTTTGCCTGACCTTACAAAGAAATGGCTCTAAGGTGATAGCAAAAAGGAGTGGTAATAAAGGGCACCCTTGGCGGGTGCCATTAGAGATAGAAAAAGGTTCAAATAGAACTCCATTTGCTTTTATTTGTGCCTCCGGCCTTGTGTATATGCTCGAGATCCACCCTACCATCCTCTCCCCTACACCCACATATCGTAGGACTGAGAACATAAAAGACCAATTGACCCGGTCGAATGCCTTTTTGGCATCCGTTCCCAGGAACACAGTGGATGTTTTAGAATGACCGGCTACGTGGACTAGATTCAGAGTTTTAATGGTATTTTCACGGGCCTCCCGCATTGGAATGAAGCCTACCTGGTCTGGGTGTACTAATGCAGACAAATGTGGTTGTATACGTGTGGCTAATATTTTTGTAAATAACTTAAGATCTACATTCAATAATGAAATGGGGCGATAGCTGCCACATATTGATGGGTCCTTATCCTCCTTCGTGATATGTGCTTTCAGGGTTTCAGGAGTAAATCCTGTCCCGTGTCCCATTGCATTAAATGTTTGTACCATCTGCTTACCCAACTGAGGGAAAATGTCTGGTAGTATTTATGTGTAAAGCCATCCGGACCCGGAGCTTTCCCTGGTTTGGATGTCTTTATTGCCTCTTGCAATTCCTCTAAGGTAATAGCAACGTCCAACTCTTCTCGAATCTGCTCTGTCAATTGAGAAATACCTGAAGAGGAAATATATTCCTCCATGATATTTTGAGGTTGTGATCTGGTAGGCAAATTATATAAAGATTGGTAAAATCTACGAAAGGTCGAGACAATCTGGGAGGGAAGGTGTACTTTTTTACCTTCGGGGTCCACTAAGTGGGGGACATAGGATTGAGTCCTCTGTTCCTGTAAAGCTCTAGCCAGTGAACGGCCGCATTTGTCTCCTGTTTCATAATAATATTTCCGGCATCTCTGAAGTGCTGCTTTAGCTCTATTTTGGAGTAACTCTGTCACTTGTCTATGCAATTTAAGGAGTTCTGTCTCCCCCGAGCACCTTGTGTTCTGTTTATGTTGGGACTCTAACATCTGTATATCTGTCAGTAATTGGGTCAATTGGGCCTCCCTTTCCTTTTTTATTCTGGACCCATGCTTAATGAGTACCCCTCTTATTACCGTTTTGTGCGCTTCCCAGATTATCCCTGCATCTGTGTCCTCTAAGTATTATATTGAAAATAATACTGCAATTCCTTAATAACGTCCTCAACCACCATCTTATCTTTCATCAAACTCTCATTTAATCGCCACTGTCTCCTCTTGTCAGAGGAATACTCATTCATAGTTAATGTCAGTGAGACTGGGGCATGGTCTGATCATGTGATACTCCCTATAGCCACGTCTTTAACCGCCGTTAACATACTCTGTGGAGTGAAAAATAAGTTAATTCTAGAATATGCTTTATGTGGCACTGAATAGAGGGTGTAGTCTCTTTCGTCAGGGTGATACGCTCTCCACGCATCAGTAAGTTGGTGATTATGCAATATTTGTAGGACTTGTTTACGTAGACCTGTAGCTACCGAGGAGCTTCCCCCTGATGTATCCATCTTCGGGTCTAGGGGAAGATTAAAATCACCCCCCAAGATAAGTTTACCGTCAGTAAATTTCATCAGCCTATTAAAAGTAGCGCAGATAAATTGATCTTGATTATTATTGGGGGCATATATCGTGGCAAAAGTCACTTTTATGCCACCCATCATCCCTTTGAGGAGCAGAAATTTGCCCTCTATATCTGTTTTTTTGTCTATTAATGTCCAGGAAATTAGTCTTGAAACCAATATAGAGACTCCTCTTGATTTAGCTGCCCTATTAAATGCATGATATGCATAGGGGTAGAAGTTGTTCTTAAGAATTGGTACCTTACCCTCTCTGAAATGGGTTTCCTGAATGTACGCCACATCCGAGTGTGAGCGTTTCAAATCTTGCATTAAAATCTTCCTTTTCTCCGGTACATTAAGCCCTTTCACATTTAGAGAAGTGACCTTTAAAGCCTCCACCCCCCCCCCCCCCCCACCACAAAGCAACAGAAAAGGAAAAAAAAAAAAAAAAGAAGGAGAAAGAAAAAAGAAGAAAAAAAGAACAAAAAGGGTTCTAATAACCCTAATGTGTTACGTGGTGAGTGAGTACTAACCTACTATGGGGGATTGATTGCGCATGAACCCGGGAGGGGAGCTACCGGACCTTCCTCCCGCTCCTGCTCCTTATATCATCGCCTCAATATGTGTTTATATCTCTAAATCAATACCTGTACATTTATATTCTCAACCGTTCTATATTATCAATTTCTTGCCCATTGCTCTATTTCATATGATCTTTATGAAAGTAAAACTTATATCAACATACCGCCCTCAAAGGAAAAGGGTCCGGGGAGAAGCTTTCCCCTCCATCGCTGCAATATGTCATGGGGTATAGTGCCCTATATTGCCCCCCACCCTCGCCCCCTTTTCCTATCTCCCTACCCCACCCTGTCTACTTCCACAGAGAAATATGTCAACTACATAATAACCCTCCCCCCTAAACAAAAAAAAAAGACACACCACCCCCCCACTCCCCCCCCCTTCCTATACCCCTTCAGCCTGTCCCTCTCCCTAACACATTCCTGCTACTCTCTAATGTCACTTCTCAGGCCCTTCTGTTATCCTACTCCATTATTTGCTAGCTTCTGCTCTATTAGCCTTCCCTCTGGCAATTCCATGCAACCTCCCCTTTGTGTCTATTTATAAATCTATAAATTAAGTAGGTGACTATGAAATAAAAACCTCTCCTTTAGTGATTATCTTTATTATTGTTCTCTTGTACATATGTGTTGTGTTCCTTTGTGTCTTAGTGTTAAACAGTGTCGGCTCTACCAAGTCTGTGTTACTAATTCCCTTTTATCTAATCTTCAAACACCAAAACTGAAAAATAAAACAACCCCACAGGGGATCTAGTGCAAGAAAAAAAAAGGAAAAAAAGAAAGGAAAAAAAACACGCAGGGGGTCAAGTACAAAAAAAAAGCCACAGGGGGTCTAGTAAAAAGACCCACAAGGGGTCTAGTGCAAAAAAAAAGAAAAAAGAAAAAAAAAAGTGAAAAATACCAACAGGGGGTCAAGTGCAAAAAAAAAAAAGAAAAAAAAAAAAAAAGAAGGCCTACAAGGGATCTAGTGAAAATACCCACAGGGGGTCTAGTGCAAAAAAAAAAAAAGGAAAAAAAAAAAAGGCCTACAAGGGATCTAGTGAAAAAACCCACAGGGGGTCTAGTGAACAAAAAAAGAAAAAAAAAGTGAGAAAAAAACACAGGGGATCACGCACAAAAAAAAGACCCACAGGGGGTCTAGTGAAAACCCCCACAGGGGGTCTAGTGCAAAAAAAAAAAAAGAGAAAAAAAAAGTGAGAAAAAACACACAGGGTGTCACGTACAAAAAAAAAAAAAAGGACCCACAGGGGGTCTAGTGAAAAAACCCCACAGGGGGTCAAATGCAAAAAAAGAAAAAGGAGAAAAAAAAATAAGTGAAAAAAACCCTCACAGGGGGTCTAGTGCAAAAAAAAAAAAAAGGGTGCAATACTCCGTGCATATGTGTGTAGCTAAAACCCGCATGGATAAAGATACGGGGAGGGCTGTGTTGTATGGCCTTCCTTTTTCATATATTAGGTGTAGTTTTCCTTGTGCTGTCTCGTGCAGTCCCCTCTACTCCCTACCCCTCTACCCCCCTCTACCCCCAATTCCCTCCAGTGCACCCCAGATCCTCTATTCAACCATCATAACACCTTTCTTATCGTCAACAAAAGAGAAGTTGGATAAGAATTCAAACAACAAAAAACATTTCCATCTAGGCTTATAACATGAATCCAAATATTCAGTTCAGTGCCCCTGTTAGAGGAAAGAAAGAAGGGAGTGGCATATACTTATGTATTAATAAAACGAGGATCTATATATCCCCTTCCTCTTCCCTCCCAGGGAAGGTGTGGTGATCCTTATGCTATCTCGTGCAATCCCTCTTACCCCTACCCTTTTACCCCCCCCCTCTCCAGCACATCCCAGATCCTCTATATATCCACCATATCACCTGTCTTGTCATCAATACATTAGAAGAATAAAGTAATACAAATTCAAAACATAAACATTTCCAGCCCGACTTATAAGTCCCAAAGTTCAGTCCAATACATCTGCTGGAGAAAAGAAGGAATTGGCATATACTTATGTGCATCCTTATATATAAAATAGAAAAAAAAATCAACAAAAAAACCCAAGGATCTGTATGACTCCCTGCCCCTCAGTCGTCAAGAAGGGGGAGGGGGAGGGAGGTCCCCCACTGGGCAGAAAAGGGAATGGTGAGAGAGATGGGACCACCCAGTACCCCCCCAAAACAGACAAAAAAACCCACAGGGGGTCTAGTGAAAAGAAAAACCACAGGGGTCTAGTGCAAAAAAAAAAAAAAAAAAACAGCCCCCTGATTTCATTCTTCCAGCTTCTCCTCCGAATCTCCCCTCCATTATATTCACAGTTTCACTTTCCTGTTTATGATACTATGTTCTCCCTATTTTCTGGGCACTCTTGGGACCAACTGCAACCAGTCTGGAACCTCAAATGGATCAACACTAGGGATGAGCCGAACACCCCCCTGTTCGGTTCGCACCAGAACATGCGAACAGGAAAAAAATTCGTTCGAACACGCGAACACCGTTAAAGTCTATGGGACACGAACATGAATAATCAAAAGTGCTAATTTTAAAGGCTAATATGCAAGTTATTGTCAATAAAAGTGTTTGGGGACCTGGGTCCTGCCCCAGGGGACATGGATCAATGCAAAAAAAAGTTTTAAAAACGGCCGTTTTTTCAGGAGCAGTGATTTTAATAATGCTTAAAGTCAAACAATAAAAGTGTAATATCCCTTTAAATTTCGTACCTGGGGGGTGTCTATAGTATGCCTGTAAAGGGGCGCATGTTTCCCGTGTTTAGAACAGTCTGACAGCAAAATGACATTTTGAAGGAAAAAACTCATTTAAAACTACCGCGGCTATTGCATTGCCGACAATACACATAGAAGTTCATTGATAAAAACGGCATGGGAATTCCCCACAGGGCAACCCCGAACCAAAATTAAAAAAAAAAAATGATGTGGGAGTCCCCCTAAATTCCATACAAGGCCCTTCAGGTCTGGTATGGATATTAAGGGGAACCCCAGCCAAAATTTAAAAAAAAAATTGACGTGGGGTTCCCCCTAAATTCCATACCAGACCCTTCAGGTCTGGTATGGATTTTAAGGGGAACCCCAAGCCCAAAAAAAAAAAAAAAACGGCGTGGGGTCCCCCTAAAAATCCATACCAGACCCTTATCCGAGCACGCAACCTGGCAGGCCGCAGGAAAAGAGGGGGGGACGAGAGTGCGGCCCCCCCCCTCCTGAACCATACCAGGCCACATGCCCTCAACATTGGGAGGGTGCTTTGGGGTAGCCCCCCAAAGCACCTTGTCCCCATGTTGATGAAGACAAGGGCCTCATCCCCACAACCGTGGCCGGTGGTTGTGGGGGTCTGCGGGCGGGGGGCTTATCGGAATCTGGAAGCCCCCTTTAACAAGGGGACCCCCAGATCCCGCCCCCCCCCCCTGTGTGAAATGGTAAGGGGGTACTTACCCCTACCATTTCACTAAAAAACTGTCAAAAATGTTAAAAATGACAAGAGACAGTTTTTGACAATTCCTTTATTTAAATGCTTCTTCTTTCTTCCTTCATCTTCTTCTTCTTCTGGTTCTTCTGGCTCTTCTGGTTCTTCCTCCGGCGTTCTCGTCCAGCATCTCCTCCGCGGCGTCTTCTATCTTCTTCTCCTCGGGCCGCTCCGCACCCATGGCATGAGGGGGGAGGCTCCCGCTCTTCTCTTCATCTTCTTCTTCATCTTCATCTTCTTCTTCATCTTCTTCTTCTTCTTCTTCTCTTCTTCATCTCTTCTTCCTTCTTCATTTCTTCTGCGGGCCGCTCCGCATCCATGCATGGAGGGAGGCTCCCGCTGTGTGACGGCGTCTCTTCGTCTGACGGTTCTTAAATAACGGGGGGCGGGGCCACCCGGTGACCCCGCCCCCCTCTGACGCACGGGACATGACGGGACTTCCCTGTGGCATTCCCCGTGACGTCACAGGGAAGTCCCGTCAATTCACCGTGCGTCAGAGGGGGGCGGGGTCACCGGATGGCCCCGCCCCCCGTTATTTAAGAACCGTCAGACGAAGAGACGTCGTCACACAGCGGGAGCCTCCCACCATGCCAGCATGGCTGCGGAGCGGCCCGGAGAAGAAATGAAGAAGGAAGAAGAGATGAAGAAGAGAAGAAGAAGAAGAAGAAGAAGATGAAGAAGAAGATGAAGATGAAGAAGAAGATGAAGAGAAGAGCGGGAGCCTCCCCCCTCATGCCATGGGTGCGGAGCGGCCCGAGGAGAAGAAGATAGAAGACGCCGCGGAGGAGATGCTGGACGAGAACGCCGGAGGAAGAACCAGAAGAGCCAGAAGAACCAGAAGAAGAAGAAGATGAAGGAAGAAAGAAGAAGCATTTAAATAAAGGAATTGTCAAAAACTGTCTCTTGTCATTTTTAACATTTTTGACAGTTTTTTAGTGAAATGGTAGGGGTAAGTACCCCCTTACCATTTCACACAGGGGGGGGGGCCGGGATCTGGGGGTCCCCTTGTTAAAGGGGGCTTCCAGATTCCGATAAGCCCCCCGCCCGCAGACCCCCACAACCACCGGACACGGTTGTGGGGATGAGGCCCTTGTCTTCATCAACATGGGGACAAGGTGTTTTGGGGGGCTACCCCAAAGCACCCTCCCAATGTTGAGGGCATGTGGCCTGGTACGGTTCAGGAGGGGGGGGGGGCCGCACTCTCGTCCCCCCCTCTTTTCCTGCGGCCTGCCAGGTTGCGTGCTCGGATAAGGGTCTGGTATGGATTTTTAGGGGGACCCCACGCCGTTTTTTTTTTTTTTTTTTGGCGCGGGGTTCCCCTTAAAATCCATACCAGACCTGAAGGGTCTGGTATGGAATTTAGGGGGAACCCCACGTCAATTTTTTTTTAAAATTTTGGCTGGGGTTCCCCTTAATATCCATACCAGACCTGAAGGGCCTTGTATGGAATTTAGGGGGACCCCCACATCATTTTTTTTTTTTTATTTTGGTTCGGGGTTGCCCTGTGGGGAATTCCCATGCCGTTTTTATCAATGAACTTCTATGTGTATTGTCGGCAATGCAATAGCCGCGGGTAGTTTTAAATGAGTTTTTTCCTTCCAAATGTCATTTTGCTGTCAGACTGTTCTAAACACAGGAAACATGCGCCCCTTTACAGGCATACTATAGACACCCCCCAGGTACGAAATTTAAAGGGATATTATACTTTTATTGTTTGACTTTAAGCATTAATAAAATCACTGCTCCTGAAAAAACGTCCGTTTTTAAAACTTTTTTTTGCATTGATTCATGTCCCCTGGGGCAGGACCCGGGTCCCCAAACACTTTTTATGACAATAACTTGCATATAAGCCTTTAAAATTAGCACTTTTGATTTCTCCCATAGACTTTTAAATGGTGTTCCGCGGCATTCGAATTTGCCGCGAACACCCCAAATTGTTCGCTGTTCGGCGAACTTGCGAACAGCCAATGTTCGAGTAGAACATGAGTTCGACTCGAACTCGAAGCTCATCCCTAATCAACACCCAGAAACGAAAAAAGGTCTGATAAGTCTGCTCTGGAACGCAACCAGAAAGATAGAGTGCCCTTTTTTATCAGCACTGAAATTGGGAACCTCCACCGATATGTCCCACCCCAGGCTCTAATAATGGGCATAGTAGGGTTCTGTGCTGCAATGTAGCTCTTGATAGGTCTGGTAGAATTTTCACCTGGCCCCCCTTAAAGTCTATTGTTCCTGTCTCCCAGGCTTTCCGCAAAATGGCCTCCCTATGTGCGAAATAATGCAAACGACACACCACGTCACGGGGGCGATTAATGTCCTTGGATTTTGGGCCTAATGCTTTATGAACTCTATCAAGTTCTAAATTTAAAGGCATAGCGTCTTTTCGTATATTTTCAAAAATAGATTTTACCCTGTCCTGTAGGTTTTCCTGGTCTAATGCCTCTGGGATTCCTCGCAGGCGCACATTGTTGCGCCTACTCCGATCTTCGAGGTCCTCCAACTGTAGCTGTAGCGCCACTGAGGTCTCTTTTTGGGTGTAACTATCTCTCTCCAGTATGCTCACTCGCTGTTCCAGGCTGTGATATGCACTCTCCCCATCCGTCACATGCTCCACTAGTATTTGTAGTTCACCCCGGACCAGCTCCAGCTCCTTACGGTGTGCATCCTCCACTTTTCCAATAAGGGTTTCTATGTCTGCCCGTGGGGGGAGAGCCTGTATAAGTGTCTTTAGGTCCTCCATTTTCAACCCCGCTGTTTCCTTCTCCCCAGGTAGGGGGACCATAGGTGTAGCCCCTGCTACTGCAGCCAACGTTCTGGGGCTCTGTGGGATAGTCTGCAGCGCTTCCACGCTAGTTCTCACTGCCATCTGTCCTTGGGCTGGCTGCATAGGTGTAGTCTCCCTAGGCTGCAGCAGCACGTTTGCCTTCCCTCTCTCACTTCCGGGTTCAAGTCCCGCACCCTGTACCGTGGGGAAGTAGCGGTGGATCTCTAGCTGCAACTCCCCCTCTCTGGGAAGCTGGACCAGCTGGGCTGCTTTGCGTGTGGTTCTCGTCTCCCCGAGTTCATACCGCTGTAGTCTCACCAAGAGATAGCCTTGAGGTCCCACCAGACTAATCCTGAAACACTGCTAGCACGTTAGTCAGTTAATCAGCCTCATACGGAGCAGGCCGGGAGCTTGTGTCTCTCACTCCCTCACCTGGCCATGTGCAGACCACGCCCCACCCTCATCAAGCAGCAATTAAATCCCCTCTTTATATTTTTTGATGCACGAGGGGATTACAATACCTCCATCAATCAGGATGCACCGGAGGCATCCATCGCAGAAAACAGGAAGCGGAGAGTCCCACCTAAAAACACTACAGGCGTATTACCCCTGCAGGGGTTCCAGGAGTCGGTGAGTAGGAAATCAGAAGGGGGAGCACAAAAGTCACCAGGCAACTTTCTCTGCACTAAAATCACCCCTGGGAGTTCCTGACCTGATATAGTGATAATTCTATGGGACTATTACACTCTACTGTGATTTAACTGCTGCAGTACATACTGGGTCCAGGTCTCAATTTATGAACTGTAATGCGGGTATGCGACTTCCACTTCAAAATTGATGCATATATGGTTTGTGGTTAATGCAGTCTGATCAAGTTTTCAGTATATGAAATGTTATTGTTTTCTGAGCAATTTCCACCCCTTGATGCATACAATCCTTGCGGCTGATGCAGATGCTTATGTATGGTGATGTATTGAAGTACATGTTACATTTTTTAATACTGCACTAATTGAGGTATAGCTTATAGTATACTCGACTGGCTGGTTGCCTATACATAGCCAGTATAGTCTATATCCCTGTATGTTGTGGTCATTCAGGTGCTTATCTAATAGTTTCTTGAAGCTATCAATGCTCCCCGCTGAGACCACCACCTGTGGAAGGGAATTCCACATCCTTGCCGCTCTTACAGTAAAGAACCCTCTACGTAGTTTAAGGTTAAACCTCTTTTCTTCTAATTTTAATGAGTGGCCACGAGTCTTGGTAAACTCTCTTCTGCGAAAAAGTTTTATCCCTATTGTGGGGTCATCACTCCGGTATTTGTAAATTGAAATCATATCCCCTCTCAAGCGTCTCTTCTCCAGAGAGAATAAGTTCAGTGCTCGCAACCTTTCCTCATAACTAAGATCCTCCAGACCCTTTATTAGCTTTGTTGCCCTTCTTTGTACTCGCTCCATTTCCAGTACATCCTTCCTGAGGACTGGTGCCCAGAACTGGACCACATACTCTAGGTGCGGCCGGACCAGAGTCTTGTAGAGCGGGAGAATTATCGTTTTATCTCTGGAGTTGATCCCCCTTTTAATGCATGCCAATATTCTGTTTGCTTTGTTAGCAGCAGCTTGGCATTGCCTGCCATTGCTGAGCCTATCATCTACTAGGGCCCCCAGGTCCTTTTCCATCCTAGATTCCCCCAGAGGTTCTGTCCCCAGTTTATAGATTGCATTCATATTTTTGCCACCCAAATGCATTATTTTACATTTTTCTACATTGAACCTCATTTGCCATGTAGTCGCCCACCCCATTAATTTGTTCAGGTCTTTTTGCAAGATCTCCACGTCCTGCAGAGAAGTTATTACCCTGCTTAGCTTAGTATCGTCTGCAAATACAGAGATTGAACTGTTTATCCCATCCTCCAGATCGTTTATGAACAAATTAAATAGGATTGGTCCCAGCACAGAACCCTGGGGAACCCCACTATCCACCCCTGACCATTCTGAGTACTCCCCATTTATCACCACCCTCTGAACTCACCCTTGTAGCCAGTTTTCAATCCATGGGGAACTGTGTCAAATGCTTTTGCAAAATCCAGATACACCACGTCTACAGGCCTTCCTTTATCTAGATGGCAACTCACCTCCTCATAGAAGGTTAATAGATTGGTTTGGCAAGAACGATTCTTCATGAATCCATGCTGATTACTGCTAATGATATCGTTCGTATTACTAAAATCCTGTATATAGTCCCTTATCATCCCCTCCAAGAGTTTACATACTATCGATGTTAGGCTAACTGGTCTGTAATTCCCAGGGATGTATTTTGGGCCCTTTTTAAATATAGGTGCTACATTGGCTTTTCTCCAATCAGCTGGTACCATTCCAGTCAGTAGACTATCTGTAAAACTTAGGAACAACGGTCTGGCAATCACTTGACTGAGTTCCCTAAGTACCCTCGGATGCAAGCCATCTGGTCCCGGTGATTTATTAATGTTAAGTTTCTCAAGTCTAATTTTAATTCCGTCCTCTGTTAACCATGGAGGTGCTTCCTGTGTTGTGTCATGAGGATAAACACTGCAGTTTTGGTTACTGAAGCCCCCCGATTTATTCATGAAGACTGAGGAGAAGAATAAATTCAATGCCTTCGCCATCTCCCCATCCTTTGTAACCAGATGTCCTTCCTCATTCTTTATGGGGCCAATATGGTCTGTCCTCCCTTTTTTACTATTTACATACTTAAAGAATTTCTTGGGATTTTTTTTGCTCTCCTCCGCTATGTGTCTTTTATGTTCTATCTTAGCTGTCCTAATTGCACCTTTACATTTCCTGTTGCATTCTTTATAAAGTCTGAATGCTGAGGATGATCCCTCAACCTTGTATTTTTTGAAGGGCTTCTCCTTTGCTATTATATGCATTTTTACATTGGAGTTAAGCCATCCAGGACTTTTGTTCGCTCTTTTAAATTTATTACCCAGTGGGATACATTGGCTAATGCCCTTATTTAATATGCTCTTAAAGCAAACCCATCTCTCCTCTGTATTCTTTGTTCCTAATATTTTATCCCAGTTTATGCCTTTTAGCAAGGTTTGTAGTTTAGGGAAATTGGCTCTTTTGAAATTCAGTGTCTTTGTATTATGTTTCCTATTTGTGTGATTTATACTGAAACTAATTGACCTGTGATCGCTGTTACCTAAATTGCCCCGCATTTCCACATCCGTGATCAGGTTTGTATTGTTGGTAATCAGTAGATCCAGTAATGTTTTATTTCTAGTTGGTGCGTCTACCATCTGACCCATAAAATTGTCCTGCAAGACATTAAGGAACTGGCGAGCCTTAAATGAATGCGCGGTTCCCTCCGCCCAGTCTATGTCTGGATAATTAAAATCCCCCATTATGATAACATTTCCCATCCTTGCTGCTACTCCAATTTGTGATAGGAGATCCGTCTCCACTTCCTCCCTCAGGTTAGGGGGCCTATAGCATACTCCCAGTATTATTTTCCCCTTAGCTTTATCCCTTTGGAGCTCTACCCATAAGGATTCCACCTCCTCTCTAGCTCCCTCAGTGATGTCATCTCTCACATTCACTTGTACATTATTCTTGATATATAGGCATACCCCTCCCCCTTTTTTACTCTCTCTATCCTTGCGGTATAGGGTATACCCTTGAATGTTTGCCAGCCAATCATGAGAGCTGTTGAACCAGGTCTCTGAAATTCCCACAAAATCCAAATCCTCCTCGTACAACAGTATCTCTAGTTCACCCATCTTGTCCGCCATGCTCCTGGCATTGGTGAACATGCCACATAGTTTAGACCGGTCGCATATTGTCTTCGTATTGGGTGTTTCGAGATTGCAACTAGGACTTGCTACTATACTCACCTTGTGTTTTTGTGCTTTGGTTAACCTACCACTAATGCCCCCAATACTACCCTCTGGAATATCTTCCGCGCTGGCTATCTCTGCCTCTGGACCCTCCCCCCCATCGCCTAGTTTAAAAACCCCTCTAACTTTTTGGCCATCTTCCTTCCTAGCAGATCTGCACCCTCCTCATTTAGGTGCAGTCCGTCCCTTCTATAGTACCGGTTACCGACTGAGAAGTCGGCCCAGTCCTCCAGGAACCCAAACCCCTCCTTACTACACCAGCTCTTCAGCCACTTGTTTACTTCCCTAATCTCCCTCTTCCTTTCTGGTGTGGCTCGATGTACCGGTAGTATTCCTGAGAATACTACCTTGGAGGTCCTTTTCCTCAATTTAGCTCCTAAGTCCCTAAAATCGTTCTTTAGGACACTCCATCTGCCTCTGACCAGGGCCGGATTTCCCACAAGGCCACCGAGGCCAGGCCTCGGGGCGGCAGTGGTACAGGGGCGGCGCCGCTCCTGCAATGAATTCTCGGCCGCCCCCCACACTAACAAAGCAGCATGTGATGCAGCGCACCCGGGCGCCAGAGAGGTGGGGGCGCTGAAGCACTAGAGTGCTCCTCTCCCTCCCCCTCCTCCTCTCTGTGTCCAGACTGAGGCGACGTCCTCCGCTGGTCACCGCCGCTGCTGGTTTTCCGATGCTCAAGCCTGTCCCCCCTCCCTCCTCCTGTCAGAGAAGGAGAGCAGCCGAAGGAGATCGGAGCGGCTGGTCTCTGTGCGGGGGGGAGGAGGGGGGGGGCGGCGCGTGTTCTCCTGTGTCTCTCACTCCTGCCAAAGCCTGTCTCCATCTATACACTAATGGAGGGGGGGTTGTCCTGGGGGTCTGTACTAGTGAAGGGGGGGGGGGTTTGTCCTGGGATGTCCGCACTAATGGAGGGGGGGTTGTCCTGGGGGTCTGTACTAGTGAAGGGGGGGTTTGTCCTGGGATGTCCGCACTAATGGAGGGGGGGTTGTCCTGGGGGTCTGTACTAGTGAAGGGGGGGTTTGTCCTGGGATGTCTGCGCTAATGGAGGGGGGTTGTCCTGGGGGTCTGTACTAGTGAAGGGGGGGGGTTTGTCCTGGGATGTCCGCACTAATGGAGGGGGGTTGTCCTGGGGGTCTGTACTAGTGAAGGGGGGGGGTTTGTCCTGGGATGTCCGCACTAATGGAGGGGGGTTGTCCTGGGGGTCTGTACTAGTGAAGGGGGGGGGGTTTGTCCTGGGATGTCCGCACTAATGGAGGGGGGTTGTCCTGGGGGTCTGTACTAGTGAAGGGGGGGGGGGTTTGTCCTGGGATGTCCGCACTAATGGAGGGGGGGTTGTCCTGGGGGTCTGTACTAGTGAAGGGGGGGTTGTCCTGGGGGTCTGTACTAGTGAAGGGGGGGTTTGTCCTCGGATGTCTGCACTAATGGAGGGGGGGTTGTCCTGGGGGTCTGTACTAGTGAAGGGGGGGTTTGTCCTGGGATGTCTGTACTAATGAAGGGGGGGGGGTGTCCGGGGGGGTTTGTACTAATGAAGGGGGGGGTTGTCCTGAGGGTCTGTACTAATGGAGGGGGGTTTGTCCTGGGGGGGCTGTACTAATAAAGGGAGGGGTGGTTTGTCCTGGGGGGGTCTGTGCTAATGGAGGGGGTTGACCTGGGGGGGTTTGTACTAATGGAGAGGGGGTTGTCCTGGGGGGAGGTTGTACTAATGGAGGAGGAGTTGTCCGGGGGGGTTTGTACTAATAGAGGGGCGTTTGTCCTGGGGGGTCCGTACTAATGGGGGGGTTTGTCCTGGGGGGGTCTGTACTAATGAAGGGAGGGGGGTTTGTCCTGGGGGGATCTGTCCTAATGAAGGGAGGGTGGTTTGTCCTAGGGGGGTCTGTACTAAGGGAGGGGGGTTTGTCCTGGGGGGATCTGTACTAATGAAGGGAGGGGGGTTTGTCCTGGTGGGGGTCTGTACTAATGGATGGGGGTTTGTCCTGGGGGGGGTCTGTACTAATGGAGGGGGGTGGTTTGTCCTGGGGGGGTCTACACCCAGGAAAGTACACCCAGGACTCCAGAGGGAGAGGGCAGTGCTGAGGGAAAACCATTAGAGAGAGAACCCCGGTGCCCTGTGCCACCAGAGGGAAAGCCACACAGCCTGGTGCCATCCCTGGCAGGGAAAGGAATGGAGTCATTGCAGGAATACAGATCTGGGTGCTACCCAACAGACTCGCCACGGGCAATTCAGAGTGAGCTGACTCCTGATCAGAGGAACCATTGCTGTATCGCTGGGTCAGGTGAGAGGGCCGATCGGCCATTTTCTACTAATGTCCATAGGAACTGCAGTCTCTGACCATCTCCTGTATCATGTCTGCAATCTCTGACCATCTCCTGTACTATGATTGCAGTCTCTGACCATCTCTTGTATCATGTCTGCAGTCTTTGACCGTATTATGTCTGGGGGCACTTTCTGGTGGTGTGTGTGTGGGTGGGGGGGGGGGGGGCGGCATTGAAGGGCCCGGCCTTGGGGCGGCAAAGGGAGTAAATCCGGGCCTGCCTCTGACTTTATCATTGGTGCCAACGTGCACCATGACAGCCGGGTCTTCACCAGCCAGTAATCTGTCCACAAGAGCGCCCGGTAGACAACATACTGTTCGGCGCTTCAGGTCTTGGTTACAGATTGCCCTCTCTGTCCTTCTAAGAATTGAGTCCCCTACCACCAGAATCTGTCTTTCCTTTCCCTTTGCTGCCCCCCCACTCTCACTGGAGGAGTTCTTCCCCCGGCAGCTAGGAGAGTCCCTCAGCTCCAGCAGTGCTGGTCCCTGACTGGTTTCACCAATGTCACTCAAAGTAGCGTACTTATTGGGATGCTCCAGTCCTGGATCGGCCTCCTTGGCACTTCCCCCTCTACCCCTCCTGACTGTCACCCATCTACTCTTTGCTAGTGCCAGCACCTCTTTGTCTCCACCCGCCTCTGTGCTGGCCCCTGCCGGCACCTGTCGTGTACATTCCTGGCTCTCCTTTAGTATGGAGGGACTTCTCAGTGCTGACAGTTGCTTCCCCAGATTCAGAACCTGGGCTTCCAGGGAAACAATGTGCTTACATTTTGCACAGCAGTATTCGCCCTTGATCGGATGATCAAGGAACGCATACATACGGCAAGATGTACAAAGAGTCGCCTCTCCACACGCGCCGAGCATCGTACCTAATACATTTAGTGAAGTTTGGGGATTTTACCCTGTCCAAATTATCTAACAGCTAGCTTCCTGGCACTAATACTCAAGACAATACACAGGTACACAACAAGACAATACAAAGGTACTCACAGACCTACGTGCAATCGCAGAACAGTCGCAGACCTATGTACACTCGCAATACTCAAGTATACAATACACAATACACAAGTACTAACAATCCACACACACTACTCAGACAACACTCATGTACTCACACTACACAGGTACTATGACCCCTGTTATAATCTCCTGTTTTAAACTCTGGTTTTTAACTCACCACTTAGAAAACTTCCACTTGGTTTAAGTTCCAGCAATCTCCCAATGAGCAGGCTCATATATTGCATATATTGATGTGCAAGAGTGTAATAATATAACCAGTTCAAAAGTTTTTTTCCTGTACATGCTTAGCATTCAGGTTCTCCAGGTAGCGCCAATTATACCCATATTTATGATAGTTTATGTATGAATAGCAGGACACCCACCGTGAAGGCTCTGCGTAAGGGAGGCAGCAACCTGTCTTTTTGCCATATAGGCCTGTCCTAAAGCGCAGTTTTATACACGTGATATGGAAATGTGTGCTTGTCTCTCACGTCTTCTTTTGGAGGCTATGGCTATTAATTTCCCCCTTATGGTACATTTGTGAGCTTCCCATTTTAGCATTGGGGATATTTCAGGAGAGTTGTTATCCAAGTTGTCCAAGTCTTCTAAGTGGCGATTCATATCTCAGAGTTGCCGTGTATGTGTGTCAATCGCCAGATGTTGGTGACGGATCATTGAAGAATAGAGGGCTGTTGTTTGTTCCACTGCCTGGACTCTTCCAGCAATAGTCTTGATTTCAATTTTCAAATCCGAGATAGCTGCTGTCAGGGTGTCCTTAACATCTTCAGCCACGGATCGTTCAAGCTAGGTTGTTGATGTGGGGTGAGGAGAATCCCCCCATCATTGTGTCCATTGTGAGGTGTGGATCCAGTTCCATTAGGGTTAGGAGATTGCTGCTGATGGATCTGTGAGGTGAGAGCCGGCGCCAAACTTCCCGTCTGTGCTTGAAACATCTCCGGGATGTTTTGACTGGATCTTCCCGGTAATTTGCGGGGAGAACGTGAACAGGAGGTCGACGATGTTCTAGAGGCAGTACTCATCGTTTTTCAGGTGTGTGAGATGTCGGTGACCGTCCGTAGAAGGCAGATTTCTATCCCTGTCAGCGGAGCTCTGAAATCAAGTGGCCATTCTCTACAAGGTCAAGCCAATCCCCTTAGTTATGGTTTTGATCAAGGTTGCGTCATGAGGTGGATGAGCCATGTTGTGACAGAGGCGCATGTTTGCGGGAGGTTCCTGATTCCCCAAGTATGCAGGAGGTGCATCCCTTTATTGAGATCACTGATAACATGGGATTTTCCATTTTTGGCGATGAGTAGTGTTGCTGGGTATCTCCACTTGTATTGTATTTTGTGGTTTTGATGACCCTTGGTGACTGGGTTTAGTTTTCATCGTCGTTGAAGTGTATATTGGAGAGGTCTGGAAAGAATTGAATACCCGTATAAGGAGCGGGTAAAGGTAAATTCTTGACGGAGTGTGAAAGAAGTGCACCCTCATAAGTATATCTCTGGGTACTGAGGCTGCTAGGTGGGACGGTTTAGCTATTCTGTGGATTCTGTCTATTATTATGTCCTGTGGAGATGCATCCAGTATAATGATATGCATGAGCTTTTTCGCATACCTGGGCAGATCCGCAGGCAAGATAAATTCTAGGATCCCTCGCAATTTAACATTATTTCTGCGAGCTGGTGGTAAGTAGGCTTTGTTTTTTTCCTGGGGACACTCATATTTTAGTGTTAGGACCACAGATGCCAGGGTGTCGTGACGTGGCTCTGTGGTTCATGCATGCGTTTGCAAATACGTGCGGACTAAACCCCTGTTTTTAACGCATACTGTTAGACAGGTCAATTTGATTGTTTGTGAGCTGGTGGCAAGTAGGCTTTGGCTTTTTCCTGGGCATTCCCCAGACTTTGTTGATACCGGTTTTAGACTTCCAATGCCGCTTACTGCGATAGCCAGCTATAGATGAGGGTGGTGGCAAGCTTTTGTTATCACGTGTGTGTTTGTATTGGTCCAAGAACGCACCAACACCTTTGCAGCCATTGTGCTATTGCTGGGTGTTTGGTGTGCTCCTGGCTCCTGTACCTTTAAGGAGGGGTGGGCTCCCCTTCAGTCCACCTGCTCTCATTTATCCATCAGAATGCATGTGCGTCCACTGTGGGGACACTCATATTTTAGTGTTAGGACCACAGATGCCAGGGTGCCGTGACGTGCCTCTGTGGCTCACGCATGCGTTTGCAAATGCATGTGGACTAAACCCCTGTTTTTAACGCATACTGTTAGACAGGTCAGTTTGGTTGTCTATGAGCTGGTGGTAAGTAGGCTTTGGTTTTTTCCTGGGTATTCCCCAGACTTTGTTGATATCTGTCTTCTAATTCGGCCAGCTTGGCCCGCATCCATTCTTGTTCCTCTTTCACATCATCATACATAACTATGATATCATTCACTATGGAAGGGCATTCAGTCATACCCCTTGCAATACATGTAACTTTGTCATCCAAAGAGTGTACGTCTGAGGAGATTTTTGTGAAAAGTGAGGATAGATCTGTCATTAAGGAAGTTTGTAGGGACAGCAGCATATCCTTAAACATGGTGTCCATTACAGGCTGTCCTGTGGTGGGGAAAGATGCCATAGAGATGTGTAGGGCCTGGTTGGAGAGAGAGGATTAAAGGCCTGGGCCTCAATTTGTGGGTGCAGCAGCCACTGCAACAGTGCATCCATCCGCATCTATGCCTTCGTCGGGCTGTTTGTGGGGGAATCCCTCTCAGGGGCTTGTGTGGGAGATATAGGGGTAACCGAGGTGGTCGATTCATCGAGAATCTCATCAGGGAGATCCGTGTAGGAGTCCCGTGGCGCAGCCGGGCCGGCGCCATCTTGTGTGAAACTAACCTTCTCTGCTGGCTTAAAGGAGAAGGCAGTCAGTTTTTGTGGCTTGTAGTTGTTCATCCTCATTCTGGACATGATGCCCTTAATGTCTGCAGCCTCTGGACCAAGGATGGCTGTAGATTGCGAATCAGAATAGGCCTGTGTCATTTCGGTTCTCTCCCCTGGCAGACGAGCTGAGTGATTAAGCATCCATCTTCAGCTCTGGTTGGCCTCGCCCCCCTCTGATCCTCTTTTTCCATTACTGTGAATGAGAGCTCCCTAAACTGGCATCTAGATAGTATACAAAGAGTGGGGTATACCTGATGATGTCATTGACCAGTTATGGACATAGCAATATTTGGCAAATGTCCTAGCCACAATGTGGTCATGGGGAATGATGTCAGCTATTATCTCTGCCCTTTAAGTAACATGGCCAGGGATTACCAGACAGCGAATGAATGGGACCCGCTACTTGATTACCAAAATCATTGACAGCAAGAGAAGGAAGTTGTCATATATAATAGTAATAGAAAAAAAAAACTACTATATAAATTATTCGGGTCCCACAAAGTTTGAACCAGAACCAGAAGCTGATGCCGACCAGAGACCAAAAATAGTCAGGTGACCACTGAAAACAAATGTTAAGGTCCAGAAAAAATGCTCTAACAAGAACACCAGTTTTAATTTTAAATGAGTAAAACACCCACCTATCATCTAACTAACTGTAATTGCTATGTAAATATAAGCTCTAGCCAAAAATAAAGATATAGCAGATAACTAAAAGCTAAAATAAAAAGGCAGTTTTTTCTCTAAGATTCAACTTAAATCCAGAGCTATCCCCAGCAGTGTTAATATTACACCACTAGATGTACTTACTCTGATGTCCAGCATCATGAAACAAAGTTTCTCTGAGCCTGAGACTGTCATGGACCTGCACAGTGAAAGGAGAAGCAGCACAGTGATTAGCTCATCTCTCTATCACTCTGCTCTTCCCTCCAGTTAGCATACTTCTTATCAGCACATAACTGATTTGCTACTTGTCCTGATTCCTGCCCTTACAATGGAGCTTTTCGGTAGAGATGAGTGACTATGCATTGGTTTGGTATTGGCTAGAGCCAGGTTTGGCAAATGGAGAGGGAAGTCTGTGAACCCCAAACATAGTTATCAACCCCACTGAAGACTACAGGAGGGAAAACGAGTTACTTTTTTCTGGTTTTTTTTCAATACTAATGCAAGATATTGTTGTGAAGGGACATGGGTTACTGTGCACTGCCATGGGAAACATATACCAATACAAAAAAGAAGAAAAAAAATGCTCAAAGGTGAGAGGGTATTTTCATGTGAGTTAAAGGGGCAACACTGAAAATACCCAAATCACTTAAGGACCGGAAGATTTTCCCCCTTAATGACCAGGCCATTTTTTGCGATATGGCACTGTGTCGCTTTAACTGACAATTGTGCAGTACCCAAACAAAATTAATGTCCTTTTTTTCCCACAAATAAAGCTTTCTTTTGGTGGTATTTAATCACCTTTGCGTTTTTTATTTTTTGCGCTATAAACAAAAAAAAGGACCATTTTGAAAAAAAAAAATATATTTTTTACTTTTTGCTATAATAAATCCCCCCCCCCCCAAAAAAAAAAAAATCTTTATTCTTCATTCTTCTTCTACATAGGCCAATATGTATTCTTCTACATATCTTTGGTAAAAAAAAAAAATCACAATAAGCGTAACATTTTATTTTACACAATAAAAACGTTTTTGTCTAAAAACATATAGTCAGCTCTATAAGCACATGATAGAAACATCAATACATCAAACAACAATGAAGGATTGTTGGATCAACCTCCCCAGCAATAACAGACCCCCCCCCCCAGGACAATAAATCCCCCAGCAGCAAGCAATAGATCCTCAATCACACCCCACCACCCATTGCCCTGCATTTCACTTTATTGCTATTACAAGGGTCTAACAATTTCCTATGTGATAGCATATGCAGGTGAGAGGCATTTTTTATGAGTCATCTATTAGTCACAGACTGTGCTTGATCCGCTGCGCACCCAGCTTTTCAGTTGAGATTTTGACAGCATGGAAATGTTCACAGCTCAGTGTTGGAGAACCGGGAATGAATGTTTGCTGAGATCCTTCCGTTCTCTCTCCTGACATCAGTTATTGTGGTCTGGGGTCCTGGAGACCACTGAGTGAAGAGATCTGTTGGGGGGCATCGTGGCCACCTGAGTGATGCTGTGGGCGCATGCCCACTAGATGGCCGGAAAGCAGAGGACATTCTATGACGGCCACCCAGGATGAGAGAGCCACCTTGTGGCCGTCATATTACTATACGCGGGATGGGAAGTGGTTAAAAAAATGAAAAAAAAAAAACAGCATGGGGTCACCCCTAAAATCCATATCATACCCTTATCCGGGCATGCAGTCTGGTAGGTCAGGGGGAACAAGCAAGTGCCCCCCCCTCCTGAACCATACCAGGCCATATGCCCTTAACATGGGGGTTGGGTGATTTGAGGCTCTGCCCCCCCACTTCAAAGTACCTTGACCTCATGTTGATAGGGACTAGGGCCTCATCCCCACAACTGTGGCCAATGGTTGTGGGAGCCGATGGGCCGGTGGCTAAAGGAATCTGAAACCCCACTTTAAGAAGGGGACCCCCAGATTCTAGCTCCCCCTGTGTTAATGAGTATCGGGTACATTGTACCCCTACCCATTCACCAAAAAAGTGTCACAAGATAATGAAAACACAGACACAGTTTTAGACAATTCTTTTATTAAAGAATAAAAAGTCAAGAAATATTGCCCCCCCCCATTTAAATCCACAGTCAATCATGCCGCTCACCACCAGAAAAAGAAAAAAAAAAGAGGCTCTCGTTGTTGGGGGAAGGCTGACTGCAGGCTCTGCCATCTGAAATTTCTTATAAAGGTAAAGGGCGGACCACCTGGCTATGTCCCCTGGTGCCCCCTGCATTGTGACATCACGAACCTGTGCATGATGGGTTGGGGATATCACAAGGGGCATGGTATGGACTGGGGGGGACCCCATACAGTTTTTTTTCAACATTTTTTATTGTCAGCTTTTTATTTTAAATTCAGCCTTTAGCGGGCTTCCCTCCTTAGAAACCAGCTCAATCCGGTAACATACTTAACATAACTAATGCGGTAATTACCACTAATCTGAACAAATACCGCAATTGACTTGAACACTTGCACAATTGTTACCGCATGCAGTATTTTACCGCATAATATTGACCATTATTTAACTCTTAGTGAATTGACCCTAAAGAGTCTTTCAATGCTGGTACCTGATAAAATGTTAAAAGGCATGCGGCCTTGTCTGGTACAGTAAGGATAAGGGGAACATTGACCTCCATTTTCGGGGAAACCCCATATTGTTTTTTTTTTTTTTTTTGTTGCTTTTTTCTTTGTGTGCTATCAATTTAAAGAACTACATTGTACTGTTCCATAACACCATGTGGAGTTTAAAGGCTTTCTCCAAGCATGATATGTAAATGATTTGTGCATGTTCAATGCTGCCCCTAAGCCACTCTTTCCCTTCTGAGCATTACATTTTTAACATATTTTTGTTATATGTCCCCCTTGGCAGTGCCCAGCTCTCCTTTTCCTCTTTTTGACAATTGTTTGCTTGCTTATTAGCCTTGAAAAAAAAAAAACAATTAAGGTCCTATAGACTTCAGTTAAGTATGGCACTAAGTTCAGGGTTCATGGGCTTCTCTTTGGGTTCACCAAGCTGTGCTTGAACCACACCCAGCCAGGTTCAATCATGCCCACTCTCAGGTCCTAAATACTTCAGGGGGGTGATGACATTATGGATGATCAGGTGTTGAAACAGAATGCAGAACTGGATCACTGATGTCAACTTATGAAAGAGGAGCTGTGGTGGGTCATGTGATGGGGGGCTTGGGTAATAAAAAAATGCTTTACAGGGCTTTGAAAAATAATCTTTCTCACAAATGGGTTTTAACCACTGCTGTAAGAAACTCATTTACGAGATCTCTATTGCATCACCAATCAGATATGAACTTCCCAATAGGGTTTGAATTCTAGTGGTGGCTGTAAGAAGCTTCTTTTGAATATTCATTTTGTAAGCCACGCAGGGCGTATTTGGTCTAAAAGACATCTACTTCTCAGGGACTTAATCATTGCACAAATTCCTTTAAATTTTGTAAGCCGGAAAAATGTTTTTCTGGTGTGGGATTCCTTACAAGAATGTTCAATCAATTTGATTTAAATTTTCAATAAATCTTATTTTAAATGGTATGTATGGATTTTTTGTTAAATCTTCCCCATGGTCAGCCTTGGTAATAAAACTTTGTCACATTGTTCTCCCTTTAAGAGAGAGGAAGCAATGTATCTGCAGTGGGTGTGTTTGGGTATCTCTCTACTGCATTACAAATAGGCCAGCAAAAGGGGTTCCTGTATCGCCAGATCCCTGAGAATAAGGGGTAGGGAGGACAGAGATGCACTACAGCCTAGCCTGAATAAAAAACTAAAGTACTGATCAGATAAGCAATGCTACATGTGTGCACTTCAAAGTTTTTTTGTTTTTTTTTCTGGAGTATACATTTAATATTCTTTGGATTTTAAGCATACAGTATATACAACATTTAAAGCACAATAACAATACATTTAAATGGATATTGAATTTCTGATTCACGACCATTACATTTACACTGATAGGTCATTGTTTGTACTTTAGATTCATGTATAATTTTAACATCTCTTTCATTTGCTGTTTGTAAAGTAAAAGTTTCTTTCATCAGAAGTTCATGTACATCCCTGAGGGAGAAAGTCAGCTTTGTCCTACACCACCTGCTCTGAACGAAGCTCTCTTGTGATTTCAGTTCAAAGCAGTATAATTTGTTGTATTGTTAGTCTGTAACTATCCCTATTCAGTTTTCCCTTTGGTAACGCCCGCCATACACGTAATTGTAATGTAGAGACAATATAATTTTAGTAATAGTTGTTTGTAAAGTAAAAGTTTATTCCGTCCCTGAGGGAAGATAGTGAACTTTATACTAACCCGTCTGCTCTGAAGGAAACTTCTACCTAGTAATGTGTTATACAATACAATGTGTTCTGCAATGTATATACTATATAATATACGGTATATATATATATATATATATATATATATATATATATATATACTGTATATTACACAAATATTAATTTACTTTATTAAGAGTATTTTTTCCTTTTACTTTCAAAGTCAGATGATAATAATAATATTAATAATAATGATAATAATAATAATTGAAGCATTATTATTAGAATTATTACTACTACTACTACTACTACTATTACTGTTATTATTCATATTTTTATTATTAGTATAATTATTTTCTATTCTGTAAGAACATACACACAAATAAAAGTAAGAATTAATACATACAGTTTGTTTTGTTTCGTACTAATGGTGACATGAGTGATACGAATTAGTAGAATTAAGGTGACATACTGCAGTATACGTAATAAGAATTAGTACTAAACAATGTATTTTTGTAGTTATTAAAGTACGACTCAACAATTTATCTAGTTTTTAGTACAAATAGTATCAAGCATTTGTTTTCTGTATCCTCACTGGGGATAGTTCCCCTTGCTTCCTGTCCTAAAGACACATCAGGAAGTGATAGGAAATATGCTTAAAATTATGAAAGATTTGACCATTTTCATAGAATAAGAGTCCCTCTTACGAAATGTTTCCTGGTGACAATTGTTACGTTTCAGGTCGCTTTTCACACTCCATCTGTGTGATAACAGTAAGCAGGACAAAGACTGAAAGTGAATTTCCCAAATAGAAACACAGAAAGCAGCAAAACCCAACACTCTGACACAGTGGCAGCTGGTGCTCAATTTTTTTATTTTTTTATTTTTTTTGGGGGGGGGAGGGGGGGCGCAAACAAACTGAAAAATTCAGAAAAATACTTAAAAAAAAAACATCAGTTGCAGCCTCACTGTGCCGATCAAATTCAGCCACTTTGCCCATCAAATGCAGCCACTGTGCCCATAAAATGCAGCCACTGTGCCCATCATATGCAGCCACTGTGCCCATCATATGCAGCCACTGTGCCCATCATATGCAGCCAATATGCCCATCAAATGCAGCCACTGTGCCCATCAAATACAGCCACTGTGTCTATCAAATACAGCCACTTTGCCCATCATATGCAGCCACTCTGCCCAGCATATACAGCCACTGTGCCCATCATGTGCAGCCACTGTGCCCACCAAATACAGCCACTGTGCCCATCATGTGCAGCCCCTGTGCCCATCAAATGCAGCCACTGTGCCCATCAAATACAGCCACTTTGCCATCAAATGCAGCCACTTTGCCATCAAATGCAGCCCCTGTGCCCATCATATGCAGCCAAGGTGCCCATCAAATGCAGCCACTATTACCATCAAATACAGCCACTGTGCCCATCAAATACAGCCACTTTGCCATCAAATGCAGCCCCTGTGCCCAGAAAATGCAGCCACTGTGCCCACCAAATACAGCCACTGTGCCAATCATGTGCAGCCACTGTGCCTACCAAATACAGTCACTGTGCCCATTATGTGCAGCCACTGTGCCCACCAAATACAGTCACTGTGTCCATCATATGCAGCCACTGTCCTCACCGACTTCCCCACTCACGGCTCTGACAGCACACTTGCCCCCCCTCTCTGGGCTCTGACAGCGGCACCCCCCTTGGAGCTTGCGGCTCTAACAGCACCCCATTGTGGGGCTACCAAGTGTCCTACCTGTTTAAAATTACAACTGTAGCAGCACCTCATAGGGGTTGCAGATGACTGGGTTCCCCACTGCTGCACAGCCAGGCACACAACCTCTTCAGCTGTCATCCAGACACAGTGAACAGTCCTTGAGCTTTGTTTTGTGTTTTTATAAAGGGGTAATAACTTAGATGGGGATGGGAATTATGGGATGCCCAAATTGACAGGAACAACTTCCTCCCTATATACAGCTCCAATTGATTCTTCTCCTTTACTCTGTACAACTCCAATTGATTCCTCTTGGTTGATTTACAGCTCTGATTGATTCCTCTGATTGAGTGGATAACACTCTCTGTTAGATCAGCAACAGCTCCTTACAAGCTAGGAACTCTCAGTCCCTTAGAAAGTAGCACCATGTGGTGTGAACTGCATCCTGGAGTACCTCCAACTCCCCTGCAGACACTGGTGCCAGCTCTACTACTGCAGGAAATGCTAGCCCATCTATCTGCCTCTTCACCAGCACACCTGGCTGCTTCTTCACCAATCTATCCAACTGAATCTCTTCACCAGTCTACCGGACTGACTTTCTGGAGATCTCCCAGGGCAAGGTTAGGTTTAAGGTGTAAGATTTAAGTACACTGCTATCTTCCAGAGAGACCTGCTACATGTGGCAATCTCTCCCCTTGTAAGTCCCTGCACCGTGCTGTAGTACTCACACTGCCCTCCTTGCTCCTGCTGCCTCTCAGACTCTTTCCAAACCATTCCTGTTGTCAGGATCCTCCCAGGCCAGCTTCTAAAGCCCCGGCCTGAGGCAGAGCACCCCTCTCAGACACTCAATCTCCCTCTTCCACCCGACTCAACTGCTGGCATGACTTGCCCATATTTAAGCGCTCACTTAGCCCCCTGCTAAGCCCACAACCTTGGGATTAGCTAAGTTCCCCTAAATATTCAGAACAACCCTTCTAGCCTTCGCCCTCCAGCTTCCAAAATGTTCTCCAACATTCTGGAACCAGGGGAGGCACCAGAGACCTGCATGAGTCATCTAGTATACAAGAAAAAGAACCGCTGCTCCAGGCGTATGATGAGAGACTGAAATGGAGTATCTTATAGAGTGCCAGCCCTGGCCTGCCTCAGTGGGAAACTTGTAAGAGAAGAAAGAAATGGCTGCACATCCAGAAATCCTGATTGCCTTTTATTGTTCACAATGATAACACCAAAGACAGCAACATATGGTCACGTAGACTCGTTTCACACATACATCTTGTGCTTAATTAAGCACAAGATGTACATGTGAAACGTGTCTACGTGACCATATGTTGGTGTCTTTGGTGTTATCATTGTGAACAATAAAAGGCAATTGGGATTTCTGGATGTGTAGCCATTTCTTTCTTCTCTTACATGAGCCATCAAGCTCTGAACTTTAATAACCCTGACCCATATTAAGACTCACAGGTTTTAAACATGAGTCAGCATGTACTGGTACATTTTCTTGCATTCACACTAGTAGCACACTAGAGGGTGCTGCACAATTAAACAGGGGAGAGAAGAAACTTGGACCAACTTTATGCAGTTCAATAGTTCATGAGAAATTATGTAATACACAATTCTCATGGGGAAAGGACCACACACGTATAAGCCAAAGTATAACAGTGTTTAGGGAGGAGGGGGTATGTGAGATGACCCACTACCTTGCAGCCATTATATGTGATGCTCTAGCAGCACCTGATTCATAGTGGAAATTGAGCCTCCACTAAGTGAGAGCTTTACCATCTGCTGCTCTGTAGTTTTTTTTGTTGCCTCTACCCAGAAGATCATTAGCTTGTAATTAGAAATTAGTGAACCGGGAAATGTTTGGTTCACAGGAGGTTCAATGAACCCAGCAGAAGGTCCACCAAGCTCAAACATAACCCCAAATCCCACAAAAGTAATTTTTACTTTTCCCTGTCCCCTTTCATGGCCAGTTTGCAAGCTATTGTTAAAAAGGCCTAGTAAGCCAGTGTTGGTCATATAGTACCAATGCAGATATATATATATATATATATATATATACACACACACAGTATCTCACTAAAGAGAGTACACCCCTCACATTTTTGAAAATATTTTATTATATATTTTCATGTGACAACACTGAAGAAAGGACACTTTGCAACAATGTAAAGTAGTGAGTGTATAACAGTGTAAATACCCACCCTCCAGGCCATACTTGTGAAGGAGTATCTAGAGGGGATCATGATGGGGCTATGTAATGGGTGACCCCGCCCCTCTGACGTCACGGGGAATGCCACAAGGAAGTCCCTGTCAAGTCCCACGTGCGTCAGAGGGGGGCCGGGTCACCGGGTAGCCCCGCCCTCCGTTATTTAAAAACCGTCAGTAGACGAGAAGCGTCACACAGCGGGAGCCTCCCATCATGGTGGATGCGGAGTGGCCCGAGAAGAAGAAGGGAAGAAGACGCCACGGAGGAAGATGCCGGACAAGAACACCGGAGGAAGAACCAGAAGAACCAGAAGAAGAAGAAGATGGAGGAAGAAACCGAAGGAAGATAGAAGATAGAAGAAAGAAGAAAGAAGAAGCATTTAAATAAATGAATTGTCAAAAACTGTCTCTTGTCATTTTTAAAATTTTTGACACTTTTTTTGTGAAATGGTAGGTGTACTTTTGTACCCCCTTACCATTTCACACAGGGGGGAGGGCCAGGATCTGGGGGTCCCCTTGTTAAAGGGGGCTTCCAGATTCTGATAAGCCCCCTGCCCACAGACCCCCACAACCACCGGGCAAGGGTTGTGGGGATGAGGCCCTTGTCCCCATCAACATGGGGACAAGGTGTTTTGGGGGGCTACCCCAAAGCACCCTCCCAATGTTGAGGGCATGTGGCCTGGTACGGTTCAGGAGGGGGGGCGCTCTCTTGTCCCCCCTCTTTTCCTGTCGCCTGCCAGGTTGCATGCTCGGATAAGGGCCTGGTATGGATTTTTTGGGGGACCCCATGCCATTTTTTTTAATTTTGGCGCGGGGTTCCCCTTAAAATCCATACCAGACCTAAAGTGTCTGGTATAGATTTTGAGGGAGACCCCACGCCATTTAAAAAAAAAAAAATTGGCCGGGGTTCCCCTTAATATCCATACCAGACCTGAAGGGCCTGGTATGGAATTTAGGGGGACCCCCACGTCATTTTTTTTAAAATTTTGGTTCGGGGTTCCCCTGTGGGGAATTCCCATGTGGTTTTTATCAATGAACTTTTATGTGTATTGTCGGACCGGCAATTCATCAATAGCCGCGAGTAGTTTTAAATGACTTTTTTTCCTTTGAAATGTCATTTTGCTGTCAGACTGTTCTAAACACAGAAAACATGCGCCCCTTTACAGGCATACTATAGACACCCCCCAGGTACGAAATTTAAAGGAATATTACACTTTTATTGTTTCACTTTAAGCATTATTAAAATCACTGCTCCCGAAAAAACGGCGGTTTTTAAAACTTTTTTTGCATTGATCCATGTCCCCTGGGGCAGGACCCAGGTCCCCAAACACTTTTTATGACAATAACTTGCATATAAGCCTTTAAAATTAGCACTTTTGATTATTCATGTTTGTGTCCCATAGCCTTTAACGGTGTTTGCGTGTTCGAACAAATTTTTTGCCTGTTCGCATGTTCTGGTGCGAACCGAACAGGGGGTGTTCGGCTCATCCCTACTTTTACATGACTTTTTTTCCTTTAGAAATATAATTTTGCTGTTGGACTGTTCTAAACACGGGAAACAAGTGTCACTTTACAGGCATACTATATACTGTTGTGGAATCTCATATTAGCCAATGTATTTCATATTATATATATTGATTTGCATATATTTTATTGATTATTATTATTATTATTATTATTATTATTATTATTATTATTATTATATAGTTACATAGTAGGTGAGGTTGAAAAAAGACACAAGTCCATCAAGTCCAACCTATGTGTGTGATTATGTGTCAGTAAATAAATTATATAGTAGTGGTTTTATTAATATTATTATTCAATAAGTAAAGCAACAATTATTAATTTTTAATAATGTATACTGTGTTTTCCATAGATTTAGAAAGTCTTCATTTTTAAATGCTGAACTTTGGATGACCTCTCTGCTTCTATCTTATACTTTTATAGTTTACTGGGTGAAAGTTCATTAGAATAGATTCAAGTTATATAGAATTGTCTCAAGTCTGAAATGCATATAAATCAGACAGATAAGATAAGAAAACAGGTGGTTAAAATAATTAGGTGGAATACAGGAAAGTTATGTACAGAACATTAATTAAGTTTGACAGGGTCAAACAAAGGTCTTTTGAGCCCTCATTAAAACTGTTAAAATACATTGAATAAGGAAATACATGTGTGTGTGTATTTGTATATATATATGTATGTAATAATTAGACAATATTGAATTAGTAATTGGCTATGTGTGTGTATGTGTGTATGTATATATATATATATATATGTGTGTGTGTGTGTGTGTGTATGTATGTATGTATATATATATATATTTGATACAGTACTTTTGCATATAGGATCATATAGTAACACATATAGACACATCTGGTGGGGTTATTGAAAGTTCATTGTCTCATTTGTAAATCTGCAAATCCTTGAAGCTAGTACCAAGATTAGAAGAGTTTGATAACACAGCTGGGTGCCAGACTGTCTCTACACAGGTGTTTTTAATTGGACAAAAACAGTTATAAATCACTTTAATGAACATATAGGAATTTTGGGAATAATTAAGTTTATGTGATATAAAGTAAATGATACACTATATAATCGCCCTCACCAATAGTGTGATCAAATAGCAGCGCTGAAAACCTAAAACATACCCCAATTCAAATAAATTATATATACAGTGATTGCTCAATGTGATAATTAAAAGTGATAAATTTATGTGTCCATAATGAAGAACTAAACAGTGTTACTAATGAACATTCCTCATGCAATCCATTTGTGTATAGCAACAAAAAAATATATAAAAAATCAATAAAAAAGTCCAAACATAAATGGTGACATAGTGAAATAGTAGTGACAATATCAAAATTATAATCTTCAATGATGATATCTTCCACCACACCGCTGTGAATGTGATTCCACTCCCCTTCAGCGAGCAAACTCACCAGCTTTCTTTGCCTTACACTCTCGTGTTTGGCTAGTAGGCTTTTCCCACACAGTGGGGGTAAAGTGATAACCTCCAAACAATCTCCGTATGGTAAACCGCAGTATATAAGCAAATGCTCTCTCCACATGAAAAAAAGGAAAAGCGAACCAATAGTGCAGTAACGCAACACACTTTAATAAAAGTAACACTCTCCTTCACCATAAAACTCACATTTTCCAATTTTCAATAACGCAAAACAGCACAGCAAAACTTGGTTGTCACCAACAGCACTTCAAACGGTAACCTGGACGTATGGTGGTCACGGCGGACCCAGGTGCTCGGTGAACGTGAACACTCTCACCCGTCCCTTGGAGCCCTCCGTAGCCACTTCCCCGCTCACTCGTATGGCGCCGCCTGTCACATACGAGTGAGCGGGGAAGTGGCTACGGAGGGCTCCAAGGGACGGGTGAGAGTGTTCACGTTCACCGAGCACCTGGGTCCGCCGTGACCACCATACGTCCAGGTTACCGTTTGAAGTGCTGTTGGTGACAACCAAGTTTTGCTGTGCTGTTTTGCGTTATTGAAAATTGGAAAATGTGAGTTTTATGGTGAAGGAGAGTGTTACTTTTATTAAAGTGTGTTGCGTTACTGCACTATTGGTTCGCTTTTCCTTTTTTTCATGTGGAGAGAGCATTTGCTTATATACTGCGGTTTACCATACGGAGATTGTTTGGAGGTTATCACTTTACCCCCACTGTGTGGGAAAAGCCTACTAGCCAAACACGAGAGTGTAAGGCAAAGAAAGCTGGTGAGTTTGCTCGCTGAAGGGGAGTGGAATCACATTCACAGCGGTGTGGTGGAAGATATCATCATTGAAGATTATAATTTTGATATTGTCACTACTATTTCACTATGTCACCATTTATGTTTGGACTTTTTTATTGATTTTTTATATATTTTTTTGTTGCTATACACAAATGGATTGCATGAGGAATGTTCATTAGTAACACTGTTTAGTTCTTCATTATGGACACATAAATTTATCACTTTTAATTATCACATTGAGCAATCACTGTATATATAATTTATTTGAATTGGGGTATGTTTTAGGTTTTCAGCGCTGCTATTTGATCACACTATTGGTGAGGGCGATTATATAGTGTATCATTTACTTTATATCACATGAGTTTTGAATTATAAGCAGCTGCTCAGAGGGAGGGGCTCATCCCATAAGCGCAGTGTTTGGCACACAGAAAGGGGCGTATTATCTGTGTACCATATCAGCAAAATAATTAAGTTTATCTGGGTGTAGAACAGGTGTCAGATTTATAGTTGGTTACTTTGACGTAGATCTTAGCGACCAATCATATGTAAGAGAGATAGTTGAGATAAGACTTGTAAAATGGTATATAAATGCAAGCTCTGCAATTGTTAGACAGACAAGTCAGATAGGAGCTCATAAGGCTGAACTCTGTGTATGCTGCCCTATTGCACGGGTCATAGAGGTCAGAACCAATGGGCAAGTATCTGTCCTAACTTGTCCCCTCGGACAAGTCAGATAGGAGCTCATAAGGCTGAACTCTATGTATGCTGCCCTATTGCACGGGTCATAGAGGTCAGAACCAATGGGCAAGTATCTGTCCATAACTTGTCTCCTCGTACGAGTCAGAGAAGACTTCTTAACTTGTTCCAGAATGTGGTCTCAGGTGAATTTCCCTCAAGAACTTGGTCGAGCTGGAACTCAGAACTCTGTGAGGGGACCAGACCACCGGCAGATTGACTGGTCCCTATCAGGTGACGGGTTCCTAAGAATTGGCAGAAAAGACCCATTCTGGTTCAAGGTGAGAACAATTCACAATTGTTTCAATTTGGTTATTTGATAAGAATACTTATATCTAATATGCATGCATTGTAAGAAACTGTATAAATTAGACCTGTATATTGTAATATTTTGAACATAAACCTGTATGTTATCAGCTGTTAATAAACCTGCATTGCTGAAGTTCTGCCTGGTTCGATACTTTACTATTCTACTTCAATACACACCCCAGGTACAAAATTTAAAGGAATATTTCAGTTTTATTGTTTCACTTTAAGCATTATTAAAATCACTGCTCCCGAAAAAACAGCTGTTTTTAAAACTTTTTTTTGCATTGATACATGTCCCCTGGGGCAGGACCTGGGTCCCCAAACACTTTTTATGACAATACCATGCATATAAACCTTTAAAATTAGCACTTTTGATTTCTCCCACAGACTTCTAAAGGGTGTTCTGCGGCTTTTGGATTTGCCGCGAACACCCCAAATTGTTCGCTATTCGGCGAACAGGCGAACACCCGATGTTTGAGATGAAATTACGTTCAACTCAAACATCGGGCTCATCCCTAATCCTGTGTTTAATTCGTTTGGCATGAGAGCACCTGGATTTCTTCCCATTCCAGACAAATCATGATAGCATAGCTTGGAGGGATTTAAAGAAGCTGGTAGGTATAGGGATAGTTCTGAATAGATAAAGGATTTGTGGGAGATGAATCATTTTGAACGCAGCTAGTCTGCCCCACCAGGAAAATTCATGTTTATCCATTTTGCAAAGGTCATCTTGAATTTTGGCTCATAGGGGTATGTAGATATGAGAAAGTAAAGATTTTGTGGATCTAGTGAGATGGATACCTAGATATGGTATACTGGTGTCTGCCCAAGTGTATGGTATTGCTGTTGTAGAAGATTTAGCATCACCAAATTTTCTCCTAAGTCGAGTATGTGAGATTTTGTTGGGTTAACTTTGTAGTAGGAGACCTCTCCAAACCAGTGTAAGAGTTTTTGGACTTCATAGAGGGATAGTGATGGATTGGTTAACATTCGAATTACATCATCCACGAATAGGCTTATTTTGTGAATGCTATGTCCTTTGGCTAAGCCAGTTATTTTGGTGTTAGTCCTAATGTGCTCAGCCAGGGGTTCCATTACAAGGTTAAATATTAGGGGGGGTAGAGGGCAACCTTGCCTCATTCCGTTTGTTATTTGGGATGTGGTAGATAGGAGATTGGATGTATAAATCCGAGCTGATGGATTGGTGTAGAGGGCTAGTATGGCCTGAAGCATACGTCCCTCAAATCCAAATTTTCGGACTACCATGGACAGGTAGGTCCAGTTGACTCTATCGAACGGCTTCTCTGCATCTAAAGATAGAAGCAGAGAAGGTGTTCCCGTTGAATTGGAGTGGTGGATAATGTTAATCAGTCTTCTGGTTGCTTATGAGGTCTGACGACCTTTGGTGAATCCTGTTTGGTCTTTGTGTATTAGAAATGGGAGGATATCTATGAGTCTATTTGCTAGCAGTTTGGCATATAATTTGAGGTCTAGGTTCAATAGTGATATGGGGCGGAAAGTTCTGAGGAGTGTTAGGTTCTTTACCGGGCTTAGGTAAGGTGATCACAAGTGCAGATAACATTTCACTAGGAAAGGAGGAGGACGCAGCGTGGTTGAACAGTTTGCATAGGTGTGGGGTTAGTGTAGTATTGAACACTTTGAAGTATTCCCCAGTAAATCCCTCAGGGCCAGGGAATTTGGAATTAGGTAGGTTTTCAATGGCTGATTGTATTTCAGTTTCCGGGAAGGGAGTATTTAAACTCGATAATTGGTCAGTCGTTAGTGAAGGTAGATTGATATGGTTAAGGAATGATTGTATCTCTGCCTGCTTGGGTTGATGTGTATGGCTGTCTGTCTTAAGGTTGTACAGGTCGCTATAATAGGAGCTGAAAGCATCAGCTATGGCTTGAGGATTTATGATTTTGTTTTGGGTAGTAGAGTAGAGTAATTGTGCTATTCTGGTTTTTAATCTTTGCCCCTTGATGGCGGGCCATAGCCTTCCCTGCTTTATTGTTTGTTACATAAGATTTGGCCTTTAATTTTCTAAGATTTAGTTCATATCCCTCAAGTAGCACTGGGAGAAGCTCGTGGTGCAGCTTGAAAATTTGGGATTGTAGTGAAGGTGAGGGGTTCAATTTGTTTTGAGAATCCACTGCAGCTATTTTTGCAGTTAATTCTTCCAACATCTGCATTCTCCTTCTTTTCATTTTGGATCCAAGTTGTATAAAGAATCCTCTCATGAAAGATTTGTGAACGTTCCACAGGACAGGGTCAGCCACTGAACTTATGTTGTCAAGGAAAATTTTTTCCAATTTGTGGGACAGATAATTGAGATTGGATGTTTGTTGAAGAAGGGAGTTATTCACCCGCCAGATATAAGAGTTGGGGCTTGGCTGTTTTGTTGGTAATTTTTATACTGACAAGTGCGTGGTCTGACCAGGTGATGGTGTGGATTCGGGAATCATGAAAATTTTGCAATAGCCACTTATCTGAGACAAACAGGTCGATGCGAGAATATGTGTTGTGACATGGGGAAAGGTATGTATAGTCCCTCTTGGCTGCGTGGCAACACCTCCAGACATCATACAAGTCATTAGCTGTGAGAAAAGTGTTTAGTGGAGATGTAAATCTTTTAGGTCCCGAGGAGATGTCCATTTTGTTGTCTGGAACTAAGTTAAAGTCTCCGCAAATTAGCAAGCATCCCTGTTGTACTTCTTTGATTGCCTTTAGGGTATTTTTGAGGTATTGCATTTGTCTGTAGCTCGGGGCATATATTGTAACTATAGTATATGCTACATTGTCTATGGTACAGATTGGTATTATATATCGACCTTCTGGATCTGGTAAACATTTCTGTAGCTGGAAAGAGACTGATTAGCACTCCTCTCTGTTTCCATGAGTAACATGACTTATATATGTGTGGAAAATCTTTATGTTGGCAGTAGGGGGTAGCATCTAGGGCGAAGTGCGATTCTTGAACGCATAAGATATCGCTACCATGCGTCAGTGCCATTTTCCATAGGAATGCTCTCTTGGCCGGATGGTTCAGGCCTTTTGCATTGATATGTCAATAGTCATTGTAATATTATGTGTGTCGATGAGATTGTGGTGCAGAAAAAACTCACCTTTGGTGGGACTGGGTTGTGCTTCTCAGGAGATTACCGGATGATGGAGTCCGTGGAGTCTTAGGAAGCTAGAAGCAATAAGTGACTGTGCTTTGTACAGTCTGTGTTGGTGAGAAGAAAAAAAGACAAGTTAAGGCACAAATATTACGTGGTGAGGTGTAGTTAGGCTTTTCCTATTTCCTGTGTAGCAGATGGGCTTCTCTGCTGGTGGTCTAGTAGTCAATGTGTCCCACAATAGTGGGGAAATCACTTATAATGAAAATTTTAACTTGTTAACTGTAACTCAAAAGTCAGTAAGCTGGGGACGTGTCTAGCCGGCGTGAGAGACAGCTGCCTTTTAGCTGAGCTCCCGCTCCTATCTACCACAAGCGACAACACACCGCGACGGAGGTGATTCTTACCACTAGCCATGGCTTCTCAGGAAGATTCTACACCTGGGGCTTTCGAAAATGGGGTTCGCAAAGGCAAAACCCGATGAAATTGACTGATTATTATCCCTCTATGAGTGGCCGAATGTCTCAAAGTGTCGCCGGCGGCGGAGCTCACACACAGACGGCCGGAGACAGAGAAGTTTCATCAGACTCCAGCAGCACATCTTCGGTATGTACCGCTATAGGATGCACACATGCGGGGATTACTGACATCTCTCCCCCTGATAGCCCCACTACACGCAGCCCCACTAAATTTAAAAAAGCAAAGGGGGACAGGCAGGAAGATGACTCTGATATAGAAGATAGCACAGCAGAGCTATCTAACAGTACTCCTCCTGAACACTTCCCTTCCTCATCTCAGCCTGTAAATATGACAAATATGAAGGACATGTTAATCTCCCTAAGAGACTCTTTACATATTGACATGCTGAAAATGTTAAAGCCCATCAAAGCTGATGTCCAAGAGCTGCAGCACAGAATGACATATACAGAGCATAAAATGGAGGATGCTTTTTCAGCCCACAATAATCTAGTGGATGCATATAAAGAGCAACAAAAAGATATACAAAAAATGGCAGCTAAATTAACTGATATGGAAGACCGCTCATGCAGAAATAATATTAAATTTTGCGGGATTCCAGAATCCATCCCAAATACTTATTTAAGTAGTTTTATACGCAAAATGCTACGCACACTACTGCCGAAAGCAACTGACTTTGAATTGATGATCGACAGGGCACATAGATTGCCTAAGCCAAGTTTCCTCCCAGATACAGTACCAAGAGACGTACTGGCAATAATACATTATTACCATATAAAAGAAGATGCTATGCGAGCCATATGGAATAATCCTCAAATGAATGGGCAATATGCAGGCATTGCTTTATTTACTGATCTTTCACAAGCTACCATACAACACAGGAAAAAACTCCTTACAATCACTAAAGCCTTGCGCAACCATAATATTACCTATCGTTGGGGGGGACCCCATCAAAACTCACAGTGACTCACCAGGGAAAAACATTTAACATATTCTCACTGGAGTCAGGCCTTTGACTTCTTAAAGAATGGTGCATTCTTCTAGCAGATAAACCAGAGGATGGAAGGCGAGAACCAACTAAAATCCAGAAGGATTGGTCCTAATTTCCAAATCTAAATCAGGAAATCATTGAACCCCTCGCACAATGCTACCAATGCGGTTCATGGAGCCTTATAATTCATTAGAAACTCAGGAACATTTTCCTTGTTGGCGTGGAATGATCGCCCTCGGATGTCAAGCAGTTCAGACTGCCTCTGGATACCGGGCCAGGCTCCGGGCTCTTTTTTACATTTTGTTTGTTCTCTTTTTTTCCTTTTTTTTCGTGTTGATAACCTCATATTTTTTAAGTCATATGTTTTTGTGTTCAAGCTGCTGTCTTTCCTATATCACCTACATATAGACAACCATAGATATCCTACAATTTTACTCGAATTACAATTTGCTGATAAAACTTTAATTGCCAATAGGTGGCAGCATTCCTTTTCCATTGATCCTGTTTGTTGTACATATAAAAATGTTCCTATACTTGATAATCCTCAGGCAACACTGCTTATTTTCTTCCATGTATACATAAGCGTCTAATGATTATAGTCTAACTTTTGATGACAATTAAGTTTGTTTCACTCAATGTAAAGGGATTAAATAGCCCTTTTAAATGTAAACTAATGTGGTCTGAAGCTCACAGATTGAAGGGAGACGTGTTATGTATACAGGAAACACATTTTTCAGCTACTAAAGCACCTAAATGTTCCCATAGACAGTATCCACGTGTCTTTTTTGCTAATGCTGGCACAAAACATAATGGTGTTCTCATAGCAATCAAAAACTCAATTGCATTTTCTCTACAGGATGTTATCAAAGACCCTCATGGACAATATATAATTTTAATATGTACCATGAATAATGTTATTGTCAGAGAAGAGCCTGTCAACATCGGAAGGTCCCTGTGCGTTTGCGCGGCGGAGCCGCGCTTCGGCGCATGCGCGTTAGCAAAGTAGCGGCACACACGGGTTCACTACACGGCGTAACGGCGTAACGGCGTAATGGCGTACAAACGTTCGCTCGTCAGCATCACGCCCCCTTTCTGGCCTATATAAGGACTGACTTGTGCCCTGTTTAATTGCTGGTTTGTCTTTCAGCTTCCAGTGTTCCGTTCCTGATTCCTGCCTCTTATTTACCTGTTTGACCCGGATTTGCCTGACCTACCTTGTCTCTCTCCAGCATTTGACCTCGGCTTGTTTAAAGGACTTTCCCACGATCTGCTTCCAGTGTTTGACCCTCTGCCTGTCTCCGGATTCTCCTGCCTTCTCGTGTATGACCCCGGCTTGTTTAAACGGACTTCTCTGCTGACATCTCCAACCCCTTACCTCTGGCTTGCCTTCAGGATTCCTCTACTTACCATCTGCTGTGTTTGACCCCCGGCCTGCTTTTAGGACTTCCTCATCTACCAGTCTCCAGTATCAAGTCATCGGTCTGCATCTTAGACTCTCCACTACTGGGTTCTCAGTGCCTGATCTCCTGCACTTATCCCAGCTCCCATTGTGTTTGCGGGTTAGAGCCCCGGCCGGGTCTTCTTCTCCAGCTCTGGGTCAGAGCCACCATCGCTCTCATCTCTGCGTGACTGAAGTCCTCCTCTCAAGAAGCTTCCTGCCTGCAGGCGACCCGTGCCCCTCTGTGCCCTACACCCTCTGTACCACTACCAGGGGTGTAGTGCGCTCAGCCGCAAGGGAAGCCACTCTCGGCATCTCGGCCTCGGTGAGTACCCGTGATAGTACAAACCAGCCAGATGTCTGAGGCCGACAGAGTGGGTTCCCCTCTCGAAGCTCTATGCCAGCAGGTAACGACCCTTACGCAAGCAGTCCAGAGGCTACAAGATGGCTATTTCCAACTAGAAGGTCGTCTCCAGCACCTAATCTTATCTCCCGGGAATGCAACTTCCACATCCCCCAGTGGGGCCAGCTCTTCACAAGATCACTCCAGCACAGCTCCTGCAGTTGCTATGACTCTCCCAGAACCTAGGGTGCCCACACCCGAACGATTTTCCGGAAATCGGAAGAGGTTTAGAGCATTTAAAAACGCCTGCTTGTTATACCTGGCTCTCCAACCTAAGACTTTCAGTTCTGAGACAGTAAAAGTTGGGTTCATCATTTCCCTGTTGTCCGAAGAACCCCAAGCTTGGGCTCATAACCTCCTGGAGCAGAAGAGCCCCTTACTAAACTCCGTGGAAACCTTCTTTGAATCTATGGGAAGATTATATGATGATCCCCAACGCTTAGCCACGGCCGAGTCCATCTTACACACCTTAGTCCAGGGAAAAAGACCGGTGGAGGACTATACGGTCGAATTTCGGAGATGGTCAGGGGACACTGGATGGAATGAGGCGGCTCTCAAATACCAGTACCGCCAGGGGCTCTCAGAGACTCTCAAAGACGAATTGGCACGTGTTGATTCTCCTTCCACTCTGGAAGAATTGATCCAGCTAGCCATAAAACTTGACCGACGCCTACGGGAACGACGTTCTGAACGTCTTCAATCTCCTCGGCCTACATGGATGCTACCCAGGGTCCCCACAGGTCACCCTCTCCCTGCAGTCCCTTCCTCCTCTACCTTGGAGAGCGAGCCAATGCAACTGGGACTGATCCGGGCTCCACTTACACCTGATGAGAAACAACGCCGGCGGGAGGCCAATCTCTGCCTATACTGTGGAGGGTCTGGCCACTTTTTGCGCAACTGTCCTATAAGACCCAGTAAGTCCCAATTACAAACAGCTATGAACTTTCAAGTCAATGGTTCAAGTACAACCCATCTTGTCCTTCCTGTCTCCCTACAGGTGGCAGACGAGGAGATCCGGCTACCAGCCATTATTGATTCTGGCGCCTGCAGCTGCTTCCTGGATACATCCCTATCTCGAAGTTTACGCATCCCTCTGCAAAATAAAAGACAAAGGCTCCGAATCCACCTGGCCGATGGATCATCCCCCTGTTCCGGGCCTGTTACCCAAGAAACGAAACCCATTCTCACCATCACAGATTCAGGACATCAAGAATTTCTGTGCTTTGACATCATCTGCTCCCCCATGTTCCCTATCATCCTGGGACTTCCATGGCTGCAAGCTCACGACCCCCATATCAATTGGAGGGAGAAGAAGATCTCCTTCTCTTCGGCTTACTGTTCCCAGCACTGCTTCACCTCTGGTCCTGTCTGCACAGCTTCCTGTCTAACTGTCCAGCCAGTCCCTGAACACCTTCAGCACGTCCCTGCAGCCTACCATGAATTCATGGACATTTTTGACAAAAAGAGAGCTGACAGTTTGCCCCCTCACCGACCATACGACTGTCCCATTGATCTCTTACCTGGCTCCGAGATTCCTTTTGGTCGGATATTCCCTCTATCAGAAAAGGAATTGGAGGCTCTGAAGTCCTACATCAACGAAAACCTTGAAAAGGGATTCATTCGTCCTTCCTCTTCCCCGGCTGGAGCAGGGATTTTCTTCGTTGAGAAAAAAGATGGTACTTTAAGGCCTTGTGTGGACTACAGGGAGATCAACAAGATCACCATCAAGAACCGTTATCCACTTCCCCTCATCCCAGAACTGTTCCAATGGTTTCGAACCGCACGAGTTTTTTCTAAACTTGACCTAAGGGGCGCCTACAACTTGGTGCGGATATGCCCAGGGGATGAGTGGAAAACGGCTTTTAGGTCTAGATTCGGACATTTTGAATATCTAGTGATGCCATTCGGTTTGTGCAATGCCCCAGCTACATTCCAACACCTGGTAAATGATATTTTTCGTGAATACTTAGATGACTTTGTGATTGTTTACCTTGACGACATCCTGATTTTTTCTACAAACATTGAGCAACACCAGGTCCATGTGAAGAAGGTACTCACGATCCTCAGGAAGCACGGACTTTACCTAAAGGGAGAGAAATGCGAATTCGAAAAAACAGTAGTCCAATTCCTAGGGTTCATTATCTCCACTGAAGGGGTCTCAATGGATCCTCAGAAGGTGAAGTCTATCCAAGAATGGCCAGCCCCTACAGACAAAAAGGGGGTCCAACGATTCGTGGGCTTCGCCAACTTCTATCGCAGGTTCATAAAAGGATTTTCATCGATCATTTCTCCCATAACCCAACTGACTCGCCAGCAAAGTCGATTCCAGTGGTCCTCAGAAACTCAGGAAGCATTTGATAAACTGAAGAATCTATTTACTTCTGCCCCGGTACTACTGCATCCAGACCCCGCCTTTCCCTATGTGTTGGAAGTAGACGCCTCAGAATCCGCTTTAGGAGCAATTCTATCCCAAAGACGAGGCCAGAAGGCCCTTCTTCATCCTGTGGCATTTGCCTCCCGGAAGCTGTCCCCGCCGGAAAGGAACTATGACGTGGGGGAGCGTGAACTACTGGCCATCAAATTTGCTCTTGAGGAGTGGAGATATCTTTTGGAGGGCGCTTCTCACCCCATTATGATCTTCACTGATCACAAGAACCTGGAGTACCTTAGAACAGCAAAACGCCTCAGACCCCGGCAAGCCCGCTGGGCTTTGTTCTTCTCCAGGTTCAACTTTCACATTTCCTATCGGCCTGGTTCTAAGAATGGGAAAGCGGACGCCTTATCTCGAATGTTCCCAGAAATCTCTCTACCAGCAGAACCTGGTACTATTCTATCCTCACAGAATTTTCTTTGTTCAATCCAGCCAGATCTAAGAACTGCCATTGAACAGGCCTCCAGCCAATGCTTAAACCCTGAAGTACCCACACTGAGGAAACAGGATGGTCTACTATGGGCCCAAAACAAAATATTTGTTCCAGCGCAAGTAAGACCCTTGGTACTAAAAACATTTCATGATAACAAATTTGCAGGACATTTTGGGGTACAAAAGACCTCGGAACTAATACATCGTTCCTTCTGGTGGCCAGGGTGGAGTCAGGACTGTAAGAACTATGTAAACTCTTGTATTATTTGCCAGCGCAGCAAGGGATCCAATGCAAAAGCCTGGGGTCTATTAAGACCATTACCCATTCCAGAGCAACCCTGGAAGGAAGTGGCTATGGACTTCATCGTTGACCTACCATCTGCTGAAGGATTCTCCACCATTCTGGTAGTAGTCGACCGCCTCTCAAAGATGGCCCACTTCTTACCCATGAAGGGCACACCCTCTGCCTCAGATACCGCGGATATATTCATCAAGGAAGTGGTGAGGCTACATGGAGTACCCGCTAGCATTGTGTCCGACAGAGGAGTTCAGTTCACCTCAAAATTTTGGAGAGACCTTTGTAAATCCCTGGGAATCAAGGTATGCCTATCCTCAGCATATCATCCTCAAAGTAATGGCCAAACAGAGAGGACGAACCAAACGCTGGAACAATACCTGCGCTGTTTTTGCTCATGCTCTCAAGACGACTGGGTTTCACTCCTCCCCTGTGCAGAATTTGCCTATAACAATTCCATACATACAGCAACCAATCAAACTCCTTTCTGGGCTAATTATGGATTTCACCCCTCTTTTTTGCCTAATTCTTTTGCAGAAGTATCAGTTCCCGCGGTGCAAGACCGAATAAATTCCATTCAAGCCAATTTTCAAATAATTCAGGAAACTATGAAGAAGGCTCAGGACAGCTACAAGAAATACTATGACAGGGGGAGGAGGAGCAACCCAATTTTTAAAATTGGGGATGAAGTCTGGCTATCTGCAACAAACCTTAAACTTTCTTGCCCTTCACGCAAATTAGGCCCAAGGTTTATTGGTCCCTTCAAGATAAAGAGAGTAGTGACCCCAGTGGCCTTTGAACTCTCTTTACCCAGCTCTTACAGAATTCATCCTGTCTTCCATACTTCCCTTTTGAAACCAGTAACTCCCAGTTCTTTTCCAGGAAGGGAGGAGTTGCCACCTCCTCCAATTAATATTGAAGGCGAAGAGGAATTCGAGGTTGAGGCTATAATGGACTGTAGAAGGAGGGGGGGTCATATCCAGTACCTGGTCAAGTGGAAGGGGTACCCCCCAGAAGATAATTCTTGGGAACCCTCCTCCAATATACACGCCCCACGGTTAATACAAACATTCCACAAGAAATATCCGGGAGTACTGGCCAGATTGGGCACCCGGAGGTTGCCCTTTGGGGGGGGCACTGTCAGAGAAGAGCCTGTCAACATCGGAAGGTCCCTGTGCGTTTGCGCGGCTGAGCCGCGCTTCGGCGCATGCGCTTTAGCAAAGTAGCGGCACACACGGGTTCACTACACGGCGTAACGGCGTAACGGCGTAATGGCGTACAAACGTTCGCTCGTCAGCATCACGCCCCCTTTCTGGCCTATATAAGGACTGACTTGTGCCCTGTTTAATTGCTGGTTTGTCTTTCAGCTTCCAGTGTTCCGTTCCTGATTCCTGCCTCTTATTTACCTGTTTGACCCGGATTTGCCTGACCTACCTTGTCTCTCTCCAGCATTTGACCTCGGCTTGTTTAAAGGACTTTCCCACGATCTGCTTCCAGTGTTTGACCCTCTGCCTGTCTCCGGATTCTCCTGCCTTCTCGTGTATGACCCCGGCTTGTTTAAACGGACTTCTCTGCTGACATCTCCAACCCCTTACCTCTGGCTTGCCTTCAGGATTCCTCTACTTACCATCTGCTGTGTTTGACCCCCGGCCTGCTTTTAGGACTTCCTCATCTACCAGTCTCCAGTATCAAGTCATCGGTCTGCATCTTAGACTCTCCACTACTGGGTTCTCAGTGCCTGATCTCCTGCACTTATCCCAGCTCCCATTGTGTTTGCGGGTTAGAGCCCCGGCCGGGTCTTCTTCTCCAGCTCTGGGTCAGAGCCACCATCGCTCTCATCTCTGCGTGACTGAAGTCCTCCTCTCAAGAAGCTTCCTGCCTGCAGGCGACCCGTGCCACTCTGTGCCCTACACCCTCTGTACCACTACCAGGGGTGTAGTGCGCTCAGCCGCAAGGGAAGCCACTCTCGGCATCTCGGCCTCGGTGAGTACCCGTGATAGTTATCTATACTATTGTAACAGTGTATGCTCCTAACCAAGGACAAATAACCTTTCTGAGAACTCTTCTCAAAAAGGTTAAATCCCTATGTAAGGGAAACCTCCTCTTGTTAGGTGACTTTAACTCAGTGATTGACCCCATATTGACTGCTCACCTCCTAAATTATATCACAAATCCATATTACACTCCATTATTCATGAAGAATCTCTTTATGATGTCTGGAGATGTCATCACCCGGAGGAAAAGGACTTTACGTTCTTTTCTAAACCACATAGATCATATTCTAGAATCGATCTAATACTTATAGATTTATCTTTCCTTTACAAAACGAAATTGTCAACTATCACATGGTCAGACCACGCACCCATAACAACTGAGCTAGAAGAACAACTTAATGTGTCCCCCACAATTCTTTGGCGTAACAATACCCGTATTTTTAATCACAAGGCTCACCGAGAAAGAGTCAAAGCACAACTAGAGGAATATTTCCAATTTAGTAACACAGAATATACTTCAGCTTCTACTAATTGGTGTGCTCACAAGGCCTTCATCAGAGGCCTACTATTACAAATCGCTGCAAAGGAAAAGAAACAAAAATCGCAGACGATTAATTCCCTATTAACAAAAATTTACCTTCTAGAAACACAAAATAAAAAGGATATATCCCAGGTCTTAATAGAGGAACTTAAAGAACGCAGGTTAAAACTTAAACAAGCATTAATAGCTGATTATGAGAGAAACCTAAAATACACAAAAGCATCATTCTATTCTTCTGGTAATAAGGCAGGGAAAATGTTAGCTCGATTAATTAAAACCAAGCAAACCAAAACAAGAATCTAATAGATCCCAAAACTGAAGTGAAAATATCCCATCCTAAAGATATAGCACACACATTCAAAGAATATTACAGTAATCTTTATAACCCTAAATTAGACCCTAATACCATTCAACCGTCCACAAAAGATATATCAGAATTTCTATATTCGGTCAAAATGCCAGTTCTCGATCAGCAAATGTTATCATCAAACGACTTAATGCCCAAATTACTAGTGATGAAATTAAACTGGTCCTCGAATCCCTAGCTCTGAACAAATCCCCAGGACCAGATGGACTTTCAGCGTAGTGTTATCAAAACTTCTCAAATATAATAGTTCCACATCTAATTAAAGTTTTCAATGAAGCAATCTTCTCTGGTTCGTTACCAGCAGAAATGCTTAAAGCTATCGTTGTTACACTGCCCAAAACAAGGAAAAAGCCCATTATACCCCAAAATTTCAGACCAATATCTCTCCTTAATACAGACCTTAAGGTTTATGCAAAGGTTATTGCCAACAGAGTAGCGGAAGTAACACCGTCTTTAATAGCCCCATACCAAGTGGGATTTGTAAATGGACGTCAAGCTCCTGATGGCACCGGTAGAGTACCTAATTTAATTCGTATAGCTGAAAGCCGTAAACTACCCATTGCCTTTATAGCTCTAGATGCTGAGAAGGCTTTTGATAGGGTTCATTGGAGGTATTTACATGCTACCCTAATAAAATTCGGTTTTACAGGGTCTATCTTGTCAGCTATATCAGCATTGTACTCCAACCCAACGGCACAAGTTTATACCTCCTCTGTACTCTCTGATGCCTTTGCTATAACTAATGGAACAAGGCAAGGGTGTCCCCTTTCACCTTTAATATTCACATTGGTTATGGAACCTTTTTCGGCTGTCATCAGGAGCTCTTCGACAATAAAAGGCTTTTGCAGTAGCTGGTAATAGCCATAAAATAGGATTATTCATGGACGATGTCATTTCATGACTTTACATGACTTCCTTGTCTGAAATCTGCAAACTATTTGAAATCTTTGGTGCCATATCTTACTACAAGGTTAACATATCTAAATGTCAAATCCTCACAATTAATATTAACCATACAATACGGACAAAAATGAAATCTATGTTCTCATAAATCCAATATCTAGGGATCTACTTAACTGCCAAATCTAACCAACTTTATGAAGCCAATTATAAAAAAACTACTACAATCGGTTCAGACTGAACTTATGCACGTCTAAATTTGAAATCTCATGGATGGGTAGGATAGCATCCTTTAAAATGATGGTGTTGCCAAAAATTCTCTACATCTTTAGGACTGTGCCAATTCCTTTACCAACTCTTTTCTTCAATAAACTTAATACCTCACTTCGATCCTTTATTTGGAAAGGATCGAGACCTAGAATAGCTTTCTCGACCCTCATGAAACAGAGATTGAAAGGAGGTATGGGAGTCCCGATTATTAAAAATGATTATAGAGCAACTCTTCTAGACCAACTGAAAGCATGGTTCGATCCGCCCTCAAGAAAACAATGAGTATTATTAGAACATAATTTAGCACAAAATAATAACCTCAAAGCGCTGCTAATAGCAGCGGCTACTGATAAACCTCTATACATAATAGATCACCCTTCCATTTCTGCCTCACTTGGGCCTGGAAAGATCTTATAGAAAGCAGTCAAGAATTCACACATATAGCCCTGTATGATATCCCGCTTCAATCATTTACATTTTTAATTCCAAATCTTTCAATTCAATCTTGGACAAAAGCGGGATAGCATACCTTAAGGGAAATGCCAGAAGAAATTAAAGATAAATTTAAATTGTCACAAATTCAACACCTCCTGTATACTTTTAAAACTAAAACAATTTCTATAAACAAAGAAATATGGGAATTTCACCATACAGATTCTACCCAAAAGAAAGGCATTTCACTTCTTTATTCCCTACAGCAGCCCAATACCTTAATAAAACAATCACCAGCAATACTGAAATGGGAACTAGAACTAAATAGATCTTATTCCGCACAACACTGGTCTCAAGCAATTCATTCCAGCTTAAAAGCCTCACATTGTGTATTACATTGGAAAAATATCTACAAGATACATTATAGATGGTACATGACACCAGTTCGCTTAGCTAAAATTTCCAAAGAACACTCTCAGATTGTTGGCGCAAATGTGGGCAACCTGGGAATTTGCTCCATATATTATGGCACTGCAAGTCAATAACTAGCTTCTGGAAGTGAATCTTCCGCCTGATCTCAAGAATTACAGGGAACATAACTCAACCCTCACCAGGTCTGGCATTATTAGGACTTTCTATAGGAAATTTTCCCACTAATTTTAGAACAGTAATTCTTCATATTCTAATTGCAGCAAGAATGTCTATAATGTGCCAATGGAAAAAAGATATAGCTCTTACTATTAAAGAAGTTGTTTCTAGAGTATCCTCACAGTGCTCATATGAATACGCTTTTGCTAATACTCATGGAAATAGGGAAACCTTTAATAAAAACTGGGAAATTTGGATTAATACCTATAAGCTGACCAATCTCCTTTGAGGTATAAATACACGCTATTAGGTAATCAAACAGCAAACAAGCCACAGATTACAGATAAATGATGAAGGCTACTAATTGTAGCTAGTAGTAAAAAAATTCTGCACTTGGACTACATACAAAATAAGCAGCAGTAAACAGTGCGACAACACCAATCAGATATAGAAAAAATAAACCGCGCTAAGTAAAGTTAATATACAGTTGGTAAGGTGGAGATTTTTCTTACCACCTACAAATATTAATAAAATACAAAAATCAATATATAAACACTAAGAAAAAGTCCAGATATTTCTTGAAATGGAATCAATCTTCAAAATAGCAGGATGTTCAGCTTATTGTAAGTAACGATCCAAAATGAGCTAAGATTGCCCTTACCAGAACATCAGTAACAATGAGCAGATGGCATTAAACCCAGCCAGGGCCTTTGTGATGAAAAATCAATCTGCCCCGTCCGTTTTCAAAATGTAGTCCCCTCAATGAATACAGGAGAAAAAACAACACAAAAAACTGACCATAGTGTAGTATATCAGATGTTTAGCATGGACAAGCAGACATACCAACACCCTTGTGAGCACACAAGAACAAACAGCAATAAGGAGAGGGGGAGGAAGTGAAAACCCACCACCGTGGCTGTAGATCGCGCTTACCGACTCACGGTGGTAACCAGGCTCTATGTCAAACTAGGAACTGATCGATGGTTGACAGGGAACACTTGATTCATTCACATTAGCCAGGAATCCATACCATCAGTATATAACCCAGAATATAAATAATAAACTTTCCATGGTGAAATACGTTTAAAACCAGATTTAATGAATAAGGTAATGCACTTACAGAATAAAAGAACTTGTATCGCATAGAGTACAAATCACCGGCCGGCATAAAAACATGGGAGCGGAGCTCGTCCTACTTCCTGGTCACATGGTAGCGTCGCTGCGTGCGTACCCAGACGCGTTTCGTCATCAAATGGACGTTTGCAATGGGGACGTTTTAAACGTATTTCACCATGGAAAGTTTATTATTTATATTCTGGGTTATATACTGATGGTATGGATTCCTGGCTAATGTGAATGAATCAAGTGTTCCCTGTCAACCATCGATCAGTTCCTAGTTTGACATAGAGTCTGGTTACCACCGTGAGTCGGTAAGCGCGATCTACAGCCACGGTGGTGGGTTTTCACTTCCTCCCCCTCTCCTTATTGCTGTTTGTTCTTGTGTGCTCACCAGGGTGTTGGTATGTCTGCTTGTCCATGCTAAACATCTGATATACTACACTATGGCCATTTTTTTGTTTTGTTTTTTCTCCTGTATTCATTGAGGGGACTACATTTTGAAAACAGACGGTGCAGATTGGTTTTTCATCCCAAAGGCCCTGGCTGGGTTTAATGCCATCCGCTCATTGTTACTGATGTTCTGGTAAGGGCAATCTTAGCTCATTTTGGATCGTTACTTACAATAAGCTGAACATCCTGCTATTTTGAAGATTGATTCCATTTCAAGAAATATCTGAACTTTTTCTTAGTGTTTAAATATTGATTTTTGTATTTTATTAATATTTGTAGGTGGTAAGAAAATTCTCCACCTTACTAATTGTAGCTAATGGTTGCTATGGATGTAGTAACACGATATTTCTGTTTGTGTACCTGTTCTGGTTAAGGTTATTCATTTGTTTACTTATTAGTTTATTCTTTTGTTAGATGTAGTTTGTTTCCTACAAGGTCAACATACAAATATCTAAATCAGACGGATGTCTCTTGAAGCAAGTTTTTGTATGAGAAAGATAATATCCTTAATTCATGAATATGTCTTAGTCTGTATGTGATATAACTTTCATTTTTATGACCTTGTAAATGTTTAAAATCAATAAAAATCTAAAAAAAAAAAAAAGTCAGTAAGCTAAACGGGTAATACTGACCAAATGTGAGGGTAAAGTTCAGAAAAGATATCTTTCAATTAGACGTAGGACCGGGGATATAGGTAGCAGGTGGAGTAAATAGTTGCAGGCATGTCATTTTCCTCTGGAGTGGCAAAAGTCCTTATGCTGGTGTCCCTGCTTTGGAGGTCTAATAGGAGCCTTCATCTCAGAGTTAGGGAGCTCGAGGATTATTCCCCAGGATTGCAGGAGCTGTAAGCCATCGTTAGGGTTGGAATCAGTGTACGCTGTCCCATATTTAGTAATCACTACAGTTGCCGGGTGCCACCATTTGTATGGCATCTTATGGTTGTTAAGAGCTTTAGTGATTGTTTTCATCTGCCACCTCTTACTGAGGGTATATTGGGAGAGATCAGCATACAAGTGTATCCCATTATATGGAGCAGGGAGTTCAGGAGCTGATCTTGCTTTTGCCAGTAGTTTCTCTTTTGTGGGGTAGAAATGGATTTTCATTAAGACATCTCTGGGTATTGATGCCTCCAGATGTTTTGGTTTTGGTATGCAGTGTATACGATCAATGGTGCGTTCAATCGGTGATACCTCAGTCAGTAGTTTAGCAATCATGTCGTCTGCATATTTCTGTGGGTGAATCGGGGAAATAGACTCGGGTACCCCCCTGAGTTTAATGTTATTTCTCTTCGAGCGATCCTCGAGGTCAGCGATCTTTGCTTTTATCCATTCTGTGTCATCCAATTGGTCTTTATATGCATCTATGAGGTAGTTTACAGTTGTGGTACAGGCATCCATTTTGTGCTCTATGTGCTGCACTCTTTCACCTAGCCCCTGCATTTCAGATGTGAAATTGCCAATCATGGTGGATATATTTAACATGAGGGATGTTTGTAGGGAGAGGAGCATGTCCTTCATTGTGGTATCTAGCACCAGTTGGCCTGATGTGGGGTAGTTTGCTATGGAGGACAGCATAGTGAGGCCTACCTGGTCCAGATGATTAGCGGTGCTTGTCGCGCCTGAGGCCTGTGCCACGGATCCACACTCATCCACACGCATCTGTGCCTTTTTCCGGGCTGTTAGGTGACGGGCTGTGAGGAGGCGATCTTTGTGTGGATTGCTGATTATTCCCTACCTGCCATGTTCCAGGGTTGTCGTCTGGGAGATCTGCATAGGAGGGTGAGGCCTGTGACTGATCTCCGCCGGTGCCATCTTGCCAATGCTCCCCGGCCATCTTGCCAATGCTCCCCGGCCGTCGCTGGCATGGTGAATAAGTCAGTGAGTTTTTTGGGATATCTTTCCTCCTTTCGTTTGCGGGACAGCATTGAGTGGGCTCCTGCAATGCTGTGGAGCTTTGTGATTGCTCCCGATGTGCGGTATATCGCTGGTATGGTAGCTCTGTCACCGGTCTTCAGTAAGAGCTGTCGGCTTAAGCGGCCACCTCGATCACGCGCAATCCATGCCTTATGGGGCGCCAATTCTTAATCATCGAGGGATCCTTGCCTTTAGTCAATGGAATCACAGCAGATTGTCTCATGGTGGGAGGGAGCAAACCCTCTTGCAGACAGCCGTTAAATACCTCCACAAGATTTGAAAGTCTTATAAAATTCAGCCCTCCAGGCATCTATCCAGGTATTACACGTTATATGGCACACGGATTTAGCCACAGGATTCGTCTGAGGTGGGATTTTTGGACATTTATTCCTGGGCTATTCAGCCTATACCGCTGTTTCTAGCAAACTGGTTGTCCCACTTTTTTGGATGTGATCCATATACTACATAATAGATGTTGCAGATATTATGCTCCTTACGATTGTGCCCTACATACACAATACTTTCAGCTTATGCACTTTATAACGCCCACATGGACTTCACGGTCCATAGTGCCTGCTTAATCATGGAATCATCATACTGGAACATATTTGAATACTAAACTATTTGAACCCTTGGCCCCTGATGAAGGTATTTGAACACCTCATACCGGAAACGCGTCGGGCACTTATATTATATACCAACCACGTGTACATTTTTATGATTCTCCATGTAATGTATGTTGTGCAGTTTTGTCTTTTGTGGATTTTATATGTTTTTTTTCTATATTAAAGATTGTTTTTTATGGATTCTTGAGTGGGTGGTCTATTTAAAGTCCCAATTGAGGGGGTTACCACTTCTTTGTTCTCATGAATAGGGATGAGACCACCTTGCTCTGTGTGATATGATGGGAGCCTCTTGCTTTCCTTATAAAATTCAGCTGTCAAACCGTCTGGCCCAGGTGTTTTCTTAATAGCCAGACCGTCTATAGCTTTGTCTACCTCTTCTGCTATGATTTCCCCCATCAAACTTGCCAGTGGAATGTTATTTCCCAGACATGGTGTAGAATACAGAAAACTCAACATCTTTGCATGATCGAGGTACTTATCCCCCAGAAGATCCACATAAAAAGACCTTGAGACCGCCATGATCCCTGGAATGAATTTCGTCAAAGAGCCTGTACTATCCTATAGCCCAAATACCATCTTAACTGCTGCGTTTTGTTTGCAGTTCTGATAAGGGTCTGGCAAGTGAAATTTTCCGTTGTTCCCTTTCCAGAACCAAAGAAGTGTGCCGGTCATACTGATACTTCCTAAGCAGAAGTTACACCTTAGAGCTTGCCCCTGAATCTCCACCACTCGAGACAAGGCAATCAAGTTTTCTCCTCAGCTGCTGGTAGGCAATGTACTTATCAAGCTGTTTCCTTTTTCCTATGGCCTTGAAAAATCCACTAATCCGATTTTGGGAAGCTCCTACCACTCTGACTTACTGCTGCAGAAATCCAGGATGGTTACCTGAGCCTGAAAAAATCCTCAAAAGATTGTCTTACCTTCTCGTCATCCAGCAGAGCCGAAATCATCCTCCAAATACCCTTTCGTTTAGGTGGCATATCTGAACCATTGAGAATGACAGACAGCATAAGGTGGTCAGAGAACCATACGACACTCAGTAGCCAAAAAGGCAGAGTCCCCCCACGTTCCTCCTCCTCCATTCTCAGCAGTTCTTCTACCATCTCTGGCTGATTATGGAGGACTTCACGGTAAAGGCTATAGGGGTGACCTAACTTGTTACAGAGATTACAATGAATACTGTTGCAGTCCTTTGCAATATGCCCTGAGTCCTGACAGAGGGAACATTTCTGCACAGAACATGGGCTTGAAAAATGCCCCTTTTCACCACACACCATGACACAGCTTTGGTGAGTATTTTGCAGCTCTCATTTGTTTTTGAAATGTTTTTTTTTCTTTTTTCAATTTTCAAAACTTTGTGACAAAAAGTGAGGTCTGCAAAATACTCACCATGCCTCTCAGCAAATAGCTTGGGGTGTCTACTTTCCAAAATGGGGTCATTTGGGGGGGGTTGTGCCACCTGGGCATTCCATGGCCTCCGAAACTGTGATAGGCAGTGAAGAGTGAAATCAAATATTTACGCCCTTAGAAATCCTGAAGGCGGTGCTTGGTTTTCGGGGTCCCGTACGTGGCTAGGCTCCCAAAAAGTTTCACACATGTGGTATCCCCGTACTCAGGAGAAGCAACAGAATGTATTTTGGGGTGTAATTTCACATATTCCCATGGCATGTGTGAGCAATATATCATTTAGTGACAACTTTGTGCAAAAAAAAATTTGTCTTTTTCCCGCAACTTGTGTCACAATATAAAATATTCCATGGACTCGACATGCCTCTCAGCAAATAGCTTGGGGTGTCTACTTTCCAAAATGGGGTCATTTGGGGGGTGTTTGAACTGTCCTGGCATTTTATGCACAACATTTAGAAGCTTATGTCACAAATCACCCACTCTTCTAACCACTTGAAGACAAAGCCCTTTCTGACACTTTTTGTTTACATGAAAAAATTATTTTTTTTGCAAGAAAATTACTTCAAACCCCCAAACATTATATATTTTTTTAAATCAAATGCCCTACAGAATAAAATGGTGGGTGTTTTTTTTTTTTTTCACACACTATTTGCGCAGCGATTTTTCAAACGCATTTTTTTGGGAAAAAACACACTTTTTTTAAATTTTAATGCACTAAAACACACTATATTGCCCAAATGTTTGATGAAATAAAAAAGATGATCTTAGGCCGAGTACATGGACACCAAACATGACATGCTTTAAAATTGCGCACAAACGTGCAGTGGCGACAAACTAAATACATTTTTAAAAGCCTTTAAAAGCCTTTACAGATTACCACTTTAGATTTACAGAGGAGGTCTACTGCTAAAATTACTGCCCTCGATCTGACCTTCGCGGTGATACCTCACATGCATGGTGCAACTGCTGTTTACATTTGACGCCAGACCAACGCTTGCGTTCGCCTTAGCGCGAGAGCAGGGGGGAACAGAGGTGCTTTTTTTTTTTTTTTTTTTTTTTATTATTTTTTTGCTTTTTTATCTTATTTTTAAACTGTTCCTTTCATTTTTTTTAATCATTTTTATTGTTATCTCAGGGAATGTAAATATCCCCTATGATAGCAATAGGTAGTGACAGGTACTCTTTTTTGAAAAAAATTGGGGTCTATTAGACTCTAGATCTCTCCTCTGCCCTCAAAGCATCTGACTACACCAAGATCGGTGTGATAAAATGCTTTCCCAATTTCCCAATGGCGCTGTTTACATCTGGAGAAATCTAAGTCATGAAATGCTCGTAGCTTCTGGTTTCTTAGGCCATAGAGATGTTTGGAGCCACTCTGGTCTCTGATCAGCTCTATGGTCAGCTGGCTGAATCACCGGCTGCATTCTCAGGTTCCCTGTTGAGACAGGAGAGCCAGAGAAAAACACAGAAGGCGGTGGGGGGGGGCATTCCCTCCCACTGCTTGTAAAAGCAGTGGCTAATTAGCCACTAGGATTGCTTTTAAATGAAAGCCGACCGCTGGCTGAAAAGAATGATACCAAGATGATACCTAAACCTGCAGGCATCATTCTGGTATAACCACTCAAAATCGTGAATGATGTACCTGAAGACAAAAAAATGGTTAACAATAAAACACAGTAAACAGTAAAGTATAAAAAATTGCATACCTGAAAAGCAAACATGATAAAACATAATAACAATAAAGCATTGCAGAATAGAATACAGTAAAAAAGAGCAGAACAATAGAGAGAGAATAGAGAGAGAGAGAGAACAATAAAACAACTATTTTTTTTTTTATATATATATTTTTTTGTGTTTTTTTTTTTTTTTTTTTTACAATTTTTTTTGTAACTGTAACTTTTATAACTGTAACCGGTTGCAGGTTCGTCTCTCTCTCAAAATGCGATGGCATCTTGGGAGACCCTGTGAAAGTGCTCCTAGTCTGTGCAATGCTGTACCCTACGCTAATACTCAACTAGTGTATGGTAGCGTTCAAAACATTCACCAATGCAAAGACCAGGGTTGTCAGGACAGGAGGGACAATAATAGCGGGTGTCACGCCTATATCCGCGCTTGCTGCAGACACGACATCTTTTTTGGGGGGTTCGTTGGGTAGGGGTACTCGGAGGGACATAAAGAAAATGCCTCTCATGCAGCCGACTGCATTTGGTTGGGGATGTGAATGGGGGAAGTACGGGTGCTGCAGAAGTGGTGGGTTCCCAATTATTAGGATTGGAGAATGCAGCAGGAAGGGCACTATGGGCACTATGGGCACAACGGGCCTGTGTTTGTCTTCTTCTTGGTGGCAGCGGGACACTACTTGTGCTTGCCACCTCACCAGCTTGAACTGCACTTATGGGACTCACCACGTCACCAAGTGTTACTGCAGTGCTGGTTTGACTACGATCGGCGTGTACTAGGCTGCTGGTGCTTGCCAGTTCACCAAATGCTACCAAAAAAACTGTTAGCGATCGCAGGGATCAGGCCTGACTCTGCGAACGCTGCAGTTATGCGTTTAGTGTTTTGTAAGTGACAGTGATCGATCGATACTGCACTTGGGTGGGCTAGGCTGGGCAGAGGGGCAAAACGCAGGTGCTAGCAGGTATCTGGGCTGATCCCGCTAACACTGCGTTTTTGGGAACTCTAAATTGTGCGTGAGTGTTAGCGCTACTGGCACTAACCTGATGCTGCCTGGGGCTGGTGCTTGCCAGTTCACCAAAATGCTACCAAAAAAACTGTTAGCGATCGCAGGGATCAGGCCTGACTCTGCGAACGCTGCAGTTATGCGTTTTGTAAGTGACAGTGATCGATCGATACTGCACTTGGGTGGGCTGGGCTGGGCCGGGCAGAGGGGCAAAACGCAGGTGCTAGCAGGTATCTGGGCTGATCCCACTAACACTGCGTTTTTGGGAACCCTAAAATGCTGGGGACGCTAGTATAGATCTGATCGGATCAGATATTGATCCATTCAGCTACTATACCACTAAGGGAGGCGTATGCTGCGTGCGTGGGTGTTAGCGGTACTGGCGCTAACCTGACGCTGCCTGGGGTGACGCATATCACCGCCGGGCGATCAGGGGGCTAAACCTTTATTCGGTAATAAACGGCGGGTGCCCTTTATTAGATAGTATATGGGGGTCCCTGTCGCTATAAAACGCTGATAGCGAACCAAAATATTTACCTCCCTAACTAGCATCACCAGTGACACTAATACAGCGATCAGAAAAATAATCGCTTAGCGACACTGGCGACGGGGGTTGATCAAGGGGTTAAAACTTTATTAGGGGGGTTAGGGGGTACCCTAGACCTATAGGGGGCTAACACTAACTGCCCTACAACACTAACTGTCACAAACTGACACCATGCAGTAATCAGAAAAAAAAACTGCTTGGTGTCAGTGTGACGGGGGAGGGGTGATTAGGGGGTGATGGGGGGGATCGGGGGTTGATGGGGGGTGTTATGTGTGCCTGGCATGTTCTACTGTGATGTGTGTGTGTTGTGCACTCACATTGAAGTCCTCGGCGCCGGAACGGAAAATACCGAGCCGAGGAGAGATGACATAATTTCCTCTACCTCTGTTTACTATGCAGAGGCAGAGGAAGAATCTGATTGGCTGAAAGCGATCGCGAGGGGGGGGCCACAAATGGATGGCCTCCCCCTCACCTCTCATTGCTCCTGGACAGAAGCCGACCACCTCGGGCACCGGGGGGGTCCGATTGGAGCCCCCGCCCGCGGGAGGCAGATCACGTACAGGTACGTGATTCTGCCTGCCCGTGCCATTCTGCTGCCGTATATCAGCAGGAGGCGGTCGGCAACTGGTTAAAGGAGCTACCAGTTGGTGTCAGATTGACTTGACCTGCACTCACATCACTCCTAGTGACTGCAGAATAACTGGCCCTACTTACCCTCAGGACAAGTGAAGCCACTGCTTCAGCATAGGAAATAACTGCACTCCTTGAAACATCCCGCACATCACTTTTATTTATAGACCCCTCTTTAAATAAGGTAGAAACAACATTATTGTCAGGAACAGATGGAGCATAGACTTCTGACACAGAAACATCATTTACATTACCCTTGGTAATTCTTATTTCATTACCAATAACTAAAGGGTTACCAACAGTGGAGATGTCCTTATCAGCAGTCTTCACAGCAGTCTGCACACCCTTCACTGACTTTTTGTACACAGCTGGGAGTCTCAGCCAGGAGATAAGCTTGCTCTCCGCTGCCCTCTACTGCACCATCCATGGGAACTACACCTCCATTATATTGTATAGGCAAGTCATGAACGAAAACAGCTTTTTCTGTCATCTGATGTTTCAAAGGTTTTAGGGGGACATCATTATCCTCTTCTTCATCCTCAGATGATCCAGACACGGCAAACTTGCTACCATGCAGAGGCGATTCCATCTCTGTAATTAACTTTAGCATACCTGCTCCCATCACAGGCTCAGATGGATCATCTTGCTCCATAGCCTCCTGCTGTGGTGACAAGAGCACAGAACTTCCTTGGCCCGATCACATACTGCCAGTCAAAACACCTGACTACTGATCACTAGGGATGAGCCGAACACCCCCCTGTTCGGTTCGCACCAGAACATGCGAACAGGTAAAAAGTTTGTTCAAACACGCGAACACCATTAAAGTCTATGGGACACGAACATGAATTATCAAAAGTGCTAAATTTAAAGGCTTATATGCAAGTTATTGTCATAAAAAGTGTTTGGGGACCTGGGTCCTGCCCCAGGGGACATGGATCAATGCAAAAAAAAGTTTTAAAAATGGCCGTTTTTTCAGGAGCAGTGATTTTAATAATGCTTAAAGTCAAACAATAAAAGTGTAATATCCCTTTCAATTTTGTAGCTGGGGGGTGTCTATAGTATGCCTGTAAAGGGGCGCATGTTTCCCGTGTTTAGAACAGTCTGACAGCAAAATGGCATTTCAAAGGAAAAAAGCCATTTAAAACTACTCGTGGCTATTGCATTGCCGGTCCGACAATACACATAGAAGTTCATTGATAAAAACGGCATGGGAATTCCCCACAGGGGAACCCCGAACCAAAATAAAAAAAAAAATGACGTGGGGGTCCCCCTAAATGCCATACCAGGCCCTTCAGGTCTGGTATGGATATTAAGGGGAACCCCGGCCAAAATTTTTTTAAAAAATTATGTGGGGGTTCCCCTAAATTCCATACCAGACCCTTCAGGTCTGGTATGGATTTTAAGGGGAACCCCGCGCCAAAAATAAAAAAAAAGGCGTGGGGGTCCCCCCAAAAATCCATACCAGACCCTTATCCGAGCACACAACCTGGCAGGCCGCAGGAAAAGAGGGGGGGACGAGAGAGCGCCCCCCCCTCCTGAACCGCACCAGGCCACATGCCCTCAACATTGGGAGGGTGCTTTGGGGTAGCCCCCCAAAACACCTTGTCCCCATGTTAATGAGGACAAGGGCCTCATCCCCACAACCCTGGCCGGTGGTTGTGGGGGTCTGTGGGCGGGGGGCTTATCGGAATCTGGAAGCCCCCTTTAACAAGGGGACCCCCAGATTCCGCCCCCCCTGTGTGAAATGGTAAGGGAGTACCCCTACCATTTCAGTAAAAAACTGTCAAAAATGTTAAAAATGACAAGAGACAGTTTTTGACAATTCATTTATTTAAATGCTTCTTCTTTCTTCTTTCTTCTATCTTCCTTCATCTTCTTCTTCTTCTTCTGGTTCTTCTGGCTCTTCTGGTTCTTCCTCCGGCATTCTCGTCCAGCATCTCCTCCGCGGCATCTTCTATCTTCTTCTCCTCGGGCCGCTTCGCACCCATGGCATGGGGGGAGGCTCCCGCTCTTCTCTTCATCTTCTTCTTCATCTTCTTCTCTGCTTCATCTTCTTCTCTTCTTCTCTTCTTCATTTTCTTCTCCGGGCCGCTCCGCATCCATGCTGGCATGGAGGGAGGCTCCCGCTGTGTGACGGCGTCTCCTCGTCTGATGGTTCTTAAATAACAGGGGGCGGGGCCACCCGGTGAAGATGAAGGAAGATAGAAGAAAGAAGAAGCATTTAAATAAAGGAATTGTCAAAAACTGTCTCTTGTCATTTTTAACATTTTTGACAGTTTTATAGTGAAATGGTAGGGGTACTTTTGTACCCCCTTACCATTTCACACAGGGGTGGTGGGATCAGGACCCGGGTCTTTAAACACTTTTTTTATGACAATACCATGCATATAAGCCTTTAAAATTAGCACTTTTGATTTCTCCCATAGACTTTTAAATGGTGTTCTGCGGCATTCGAATTTGCCGCGAACACCCCAAATTGTTCGCTGTTCGGCGAACTTGCGAACAGCCAATGTTCGAGTCGAACATGTTTTCGACTCGAACTCGAAGCTCATCCCTACTGATTACCCGCAGCCTGTCTGCCAGAGCTTTCTCCACTTTCTGCAAGCATACTGATACTTGGCATGGGATGAAAAGATTTTCCAGCGTGCTGACCAGAAACAGTCCAAGCCCACAGAAACTTTTTTTCATTGCACTGACCTTGGCTTCTCACATTTTGGTAAAGCCTGCCCTCCACTGGCCTCTATGGCCCCTCTGCGCATTGCATGAAAGCAATCATCGTTGCCATACTTTTCCTTGAAAGCTCCGCTGATTTCTTTCAATGTGGCCACCAGCAGACTCTGCTTTTCCACTTTGGCCTCCAAAGCCATTACCTCAGGCCGCATCTGTTTCTCTTGAAACTGTGAAGCCGGTCACTTGCATTTTTTTTATGTTTGAAGTCAAACTTTAACTTTGCCAGTACTTCTTCCTCCTTGTCGATTGTCGCAATTCTCACACAAACCTTCTTTCTGTAGGTTGCCAGTCTTTCACCTTTAGCTGGGCCATTTCCCAGGTTCTAAAACACTGGTATGGGAGGACTGGTACTCTGGCCATCAGGGGGTCCACCCCAGATTCCTGCATCCACTCCTGGGTATAGGAAGTAATCAAGCTTCTTGGATCAGTAGGCCTCACTGGAGGTCAGGAGAGCAGCAGTAGTGCAGCCACACCCTTTGCAGCTATAACATCTTCAACTCTTCTGGGAAGGCTGTCCACAAGGTTTAGGAGTGTGTCTATGGGAATATTTGACCATTCTTCTAGACGCGCATTTGTGAGGTCAGGCACTGATGTTGGACGAGAAGGCCTGGCTCACAGTTCCCGCACTAATTCATCCCAAAGGTGTTCTATCGGGTTGAGGTTAGGACTCTGTGCAGGCCAGTCAAGTTCCTCCACTCCAAACTCACTCATCCATGTCTTTATGGAACTTGCTTTGTGCACTGGTCCAAATCATTTGGTGGAGGGGGGATTATGGTGTGGGGTTGTTCTTCAGGGGTTGGACTTGGCCCCTTAGTTCTAGTGAAGGGAACTCTTATGCCCTGTACACACGGTCAGATTTTCCGAAGGACAATGTGCGATCGGAGCCTGTTGTTGGAAATTCCGACCGTGTGTGGAGTCCATCTGACTTTTTCCATCGGAATTTCCGACACACAAAGTTTGAGAGCAGGCTATAAAATTTTCTGACAACAAAATCAGTTTGCGTAAATTCCAACCGTGTGTGGACAATTCCGACGCACAAAGTGCCACGCATGCTCAGAATTAATTCCGAGACAGAACTGCTCGGTCTGGTAAAATTAGCGTTTGTAATGGATATAGCACTTTCGTCACGCTGCAATGTTTTAAATTGTTTAATGCAGCGCACTCTCTTCTTCTTTTTAATGCTAGAAGAATGAAGTTGTTTTGCTGCTCATATTCACACAGAGTTCTCACAAACTTCTTTCTTTATTATTTATCATGATTTCATGAATATAATATTTTTATTTGTCACATCTCCCGAAAAGTTTTTTTTTATGTTTTTAGATTTTGTATTTTTTTTTAGTTTTTTAAATCTTGATCTCCTGTTATTTATTTAATTGTTTTGTTTTTTTTTTAACTCCAGAATAGTTTTGGGTGTGTTTTGTGTGTTAAGTTACCACAACACCATTATTATCTTTTTAATCTCAAGGAGGTTGGTTGTTACTGGTGTCTCTTGTTAATTTCACATTTTATTTTTGAAATGTACCTGCCTCCTCACAAACAAACTGTCCTTTTTGAAGGAAAACACACATAGGTGAGTATTATATTAAAAAATCCTTTATTAAGGGGTCCTAACCAAAGAGGGAGGCAACGCTGTAGAAACAGCGGAGATTGGCAAAGCCTTTGGCCCCCAGGGCACACATCAACTATTTTAATGCAAAATTGGACTTTCTTGTCTTCCTTCCACCCTTCCTTCCAGGCTGTGTCTGTGGTGGTGGAGGTGTGGCAGGAGGAGGAGGAGGATGATGCAACTCACACAGGTGGGTATTGGGTGTGATTTGGCCCCTCACCCCTTAGTTAATGTTTTATAAATGATTTCCTCACACATGAGGCGTTGGTCCTCCTGCATGTTTTGCAGTTTGGTGGCAGCCATGCAGGCAAAGGCCTCTTCATGAGTGGGGTTGGCTCTGAGGCATGCAGAAGCCTCCTGAATCAGCCTGAGTGCTGACTCCTCCACGTTACTCCCATTCTTGGGTCTTTTGTTTGGAAGGCGGAGGGGAGGAACCTGTGATTGTGTGAGGCTCCTACTGGGCCCGGCCTCCTGGCTGCCACTTACCCCGGCCACCACCTGGCTGCCACTAACCCCTGCCTCCTCCTGTGTGCCACATTCCACAGCCTCCTCCTGGCTGCCACATTCCACAGCCTCCTCCTGGCTGAGGTCTTTCTGTGTATGAAAAAGGACATAGTTTTAGTTTTTTCTTCATCAATCACACACAATTTTCATCTCATGACTATTGCAAATTGAATGTTGACAAATATAATAGACTATCATTCTGAGCCCAGCATTTTTCATTCTTGTCCAAATTATTTTTGCCCACTACTGTCTATTGATATGTAAAACACTTTATTAAATCAATAATTAGTGATCAATAATAACATCTAGTAAGCATCATTTTTTTATTGACCAGAAATATGTAGAACAATGCTATACCTGGCTCAAGCTGAGCTCCTCCACTTCTTCCTGGCTGAAAGTCCCAGGTTGGACATCGGAAACCTCAGCTGGGGTGGAAGATAGGGTGGAAGGAAGAGTGGAAGGAAGGGTTGAGAGGGATTCCCTGACTTCAGTCTGGTCTGACAGAAATCGCAGTCTCTCATAGTACTACAGCCTGGGGACATAAACGTCACCTGCTGCAGCTCCGGTTCTCTGGGAATCCTGGACCTTCTTGCGATCCATAGGATAAGTGCTCCTCAGGCCACCTAATTTTGGCTTTTAAATAGGGGATGGTTGCAATGGGGACCACCGACTTCACCAACTTCAGCAGTTTCTCCAGTGCTCCTTGCCTCTTTTGTTTATGATTATATTGCGGGTGTTTGACCTGCCACAGACAGGGCAGCTCCCTGTACTTGTCTATGAACAGGGGGAGGAAGTTGTGGTCATTGAAGCCATCCATTTTATCTGCAATACACAAGACAAACCCTAATGTCAGGCTAAAGTCTCCTAATCTTGTCCCAATATAGGCCTCAATCTATAAGCAGTATAGGCCAAAGTTAAAATTGTACCTTCGTTATCACGATCGGCGCTTCCGATACTCCTTCCTCCGCTCACAGATCCTAAGCACGACGCACGCGTGTTAAGCTTTATATACACCGCGCATGCATGAAATTCCTGACGTTCTTTCTAGTCTATTCCCCGCCCCTTCTCTTTCGGCGCAGTGGGGGAGAGCACATGGCGGAGACACAACAGGTGCATGATAATAGCAGCAGCGAGGAGGAAAGCCTGGAGCCAGAAACTTCATGATCCTGGAGGAGAAGATTTAAGGCATCAAATATGGCCTTTGTTGAGATGGTGGAGATGGTGGACATTAGGGATGAGCCGAACACCCCCCTGTTCGGTTCGCACCAGAACATGCGAACAGGAAAAAAGTTCGTTCGAACACGCGAACACCGTTAAAGTCTATGGGACACGAACATGAATAATCAAAAGTGCTAATTTTAAAGGCTTATATGCAAGTTATTGTCATAAAAAGTGTTTGGGGACCTGGGTCCTGCCCCAGGGGACATGGATCAATGCAAAAAAAAGTTTTAAAAACGGCCGTTTTTTCAGGAGCAGTGATTTTAATAATGCTTAAAGTCAAACAATAAAAGTGTAATATCCCTTTAAATTTCGTAGCTGGGGGGTGTCTATAGTATGCCTGTAAAGGGGCGCATGTTTCCCGTGTTTAGAACAGTCTGACAGCAAAATGACATTTGGAAGGAAAAAACCCATTTAAAACTACCCGCGGCTATTGCATTGCCGACAATACACATAGAAGTTCATTGATAAAAACGGCATGGGAATTCCCCACAGGGCAACCCCGAACCAAAATTAGAAAAAAAAAATGATGTGGGAGTCCCCCTAAATTCCATACAAGGCCCTTCAGGTCTGGTATGGATATTAAGTGGAACCCCGGCCAAAATTTTAAAAAAAAATGACGTGGGGTTCCCCCTAAATTCCATACCAGACCCTTCAGGTCTGGTATGGATTTTAAGGGGAACCCCGCGCCAAAAAAAAAAAAAAACGGCGTGGGGTCCCCCCAAAAATCCATACCAGACCCTTATCCGAGCACGCAACCTGGCAGGCCGCAGGAAAAGAGGGGAGGACGAGAGTGCGCCCCCCCTCCTGAACCGTACCAGGCCACATGCCCTCAACATTGGGAGGTTGCTTTGGGGTAGCCCCCCAAAACAACTTGTCCCCATGTTGATGAGGACAAGGGCCTCATCCCCACAACCCTGGCCGGTGGTTGTGGGGGTCTGCGGGCGGGGGGCTTATCGGAATTTGGAAGCCCCCTTTAACAAGGGGACCCTCAGATCCCGGCCCCCCCTGTGTGAAATGGTAAGGGGGTAATTACCCCTACCATTTCACTAAAAAACTGTCAAAAATGTTAAAAATGACAAGAGACAGTTTTTGACAATTCCTTTATTTAAATGCTTCTTCTTTCTTCTATCTTCCTTCATTTTCTTCTTCTGGTTCTTCTGGCTCTTCTGGTTCTTCCTCCAGCGTTCTCGTCCAGCATCTCCTCCGCAGGGTCTTCTATCTTTTTCTCCTCGGGCCGCTCCGCACCCATGGCATGGGGGGAGGCTCCCGCTCTTCTCTTCATCTTCTTCTCTTCTTCCTTCTCTTCTTCTTTTCTTCTCTTCTTCATTTTCTTCTCCGGGCCGCTCCGCACCCATGCTGGCATGGAGGGAGGCTCCCGCTGTGTGATGGCGTCTCTTTGTCTGACGGTTCTTAAATAATGTGGGCGGGGCCACCCGGTGACCCCGCCCCCCTCTGACGCACGGTGACTTGACGGGACTTCCCTATGATGTCACGGGGAATGCCACAGGGAAGTCCTGTCATGTCCCGTGCGTCAGAGGGGGCGGGGTCACCGGGTGGCCCTGCCCCCCGTTATTTAAGAACCGGCAGACAAGGAGACGCCATCACACAGCGGGAGCCTCCCTCCATGCCAGCATGGATGCGGAGCGGCCCGGAGAAGAAAATGAAGAAGAGAAGAAGAGAAGAAGGAAGAAGAGAAGAAGAAGAAGATGAAGAGAAGAGCGGGAGCCTCCCCCCATGCCATGGGTGCGGAGCGGCCCGAGGAGAAGGAGATAGAAGACGCCGCGGAGGAGATGCTGGACGAGAACGCCGGAGGAAGAACCAGAAGAACCAGAAGATGAAGGAAGATAGAAGAAAGAAGAAGTGTGTATTGTCGGCAATGCAATAGCCGCGGGTAGTTTTAAATGGGTTTTTTCCTTCCAAATGCCATTTTGCTGTCAGACTGTTCTAAACACGGGAAACATGCGCCCCTTTACAGGCATACTATAGACACCCCCCAGCTATGAAATTTAAAGGGATATTACACTTTTTTTGATTGACTTTAAGCATTATTAAAATCACTGCTCCTGAAAAAACGGCCGTTTTTAAAACTTTTTTTTGCATTGATCCATGTCCCCTGGGGCAGGACCCAGGTCCCCAAACACTTTTTATGACAACTTGCATATAAGCCTTTAAAATTAGCACTTTTGATTTCTCCCATAGACTTTTAAAAGGTGTTCCGCGGCATTCGAATTTGCCGCGAACACCCCAAATTGTTCACTGTTCGGCGAACTTGCGAACAGCCAATGTTCGAGTCGAACATGAGTTCGACTCGAACTCGAAGCTCATCCCTAGTGGACATATTGAAAAGGGCCGACTATGATGGGAAGTATGGACCTTACCCCCCCAAATGTCAGAAAGGCCAAGATCATGGCGAACGTTGTGAAGAGTCTGCAGAGAAATGAAGGTGTGAAATTAGGTGTGTCACAGCCAAGTACTTGCAGGCAATCTGCTATCGGTACACCGTCAGATTGTACCAGGCAAATTTCCCTGCCCCAGCTAATGCACCGCCAAAAGAAGTTCGCTCCCAGCCATCCACATGCCCAGGGGTTGAATGCTAGCTTGGCTAAATTGCTAGCATTGCAAATGCTGCCTTTTCAGTTGGTCTGCCCCCATCTGTGAGTTTGTGGAATGTGCGGTTCCTTAGTGGCAGGTTTCTCACGGAAGGCGATTTCGGCTCTCTACCGGCATGTGGAAGGCAATGTCTTGGCCTCGCTGGACAGGATGGTCAGTGGTAAGGTGCATATTACCGCTGACTCATGGTCCAGCAGGCATGGAAAGGGACGTTACCTATCTTTCACCGCACACTGGGTGACTCTTCTGGCAGCTGCGAAGGATGCAGGACAGGGTGCAGTAATGTTGGAGGTTGTTCCGCCACCACGCCTCCAAAATTCTACTAGTGGTGATTCTGCCACACCTCTCTCCTCCACCCCCTCCTCTTCTTCTTCCTCCATGGCCTCTTCCTGTGCTGATTTGTCCTCGGAAACCAGTGGTGCTCTGAAGGGGTTCAAGGGGCTATGCAAGCACGCAGGCAAAAAGATGCCATGCGGTGCTTGAGCTGGTGTGCTTGGGGGACAGGAGCCACACTGGGGCAGAGGTTCTGTCAGCTCTGCAGGGGCAGGTTCAGAGGTGGTTGACGCCATGCCAGCTTAAGCCAGGTATGGTGGTTTGCAACAATGGCACCAACCTCCTCTCCGCCCTCTGACAGGGACAACTGACCCATGTGCCCTGTTTGGCTCATGTCCTTAACTTGGTGGTGCAGCGGTTCTTGGGCAGGTACCCGGGCTTACAGGATATCCTGAGGCAGGCCAGGAAAGTCTGTGTGCATTTCCACAGGTCATATAATGCCAGTGCTCGGCTGGCTGACCTCCAAAAGGAATTTAACCTGCCCAAGAACCGCCTAATCTGTGACATGCCCACCAGGTGGAACTCAACGTTGGCCATGCTGCAGCGGCTGCACACACAGGAGAGGGCCATCAATGAGAACCTATGCTACTATGGCACCAGGACAGGGTCAGGGGACCTTGGTTTTATTTCCCCAGGCCAGTGGGCCATGATCAGGGATGCATGCACTGTCCTGTCACCATTTGAGGAGGCCACGAGGATGGTGAGCAGTGACAGTGCATGCATTAGTGACACTGTCCCTCTTGTCCACCTGTTGGAGCACACGCTGAGTGGAATAATGGACAGGGCACTTGAGGTAGAACAGAGGGAGGAAGAGGTGGACTTCTTTACCTCTCAAGGCCCCTTTATCCAGACAGTGTTCCTGCGTGCCCGTCGATTACACAGGACGTGGAGGAGGAGGAGTAGGATTGTGTCAGCATGGAGGTGGAGCCTGGCACTCAGTATCAGCAGCAGTCTTCAAGGGATCATTTACAGTTTGAAGAAACCCATGGACTTGTACGTGGCTGGGAGGAGGTGGCTGCGGATCATGTCATCCTTAGTGACCCAGAAGACTCTGAACCGAATGCCTCAGCAAACCTAAGCTGCATGGCCTCAATGGTCCTGCAAAGCCTGCGGAAGGATCCTCGTATTTGTGGTATCAAGGGGAGGGATGCTTACTGGCTGGTAACCCTCCTTGATCCACATTACAAGGGTAAGGTTGCGGACCTTATCTTGCCATCGCAGAAGGAGCAGATGATGAAACATCTTCGGGAGGCCTTGCAGAATGGTTTGTGCAACGCGTTTCCAGAGCCTGGGAGGTTACAATTTCCTGGTCCTCCTGGACAACGTGTTGTTGAGGCTTCGGTCAGTCACAGAAGGAGCAGTGGAGAAGTTGGCCCTCTGACTGATGTGTTCAGAGAATTTTTTAGTCCACAGACCAAGGTCTGATCGGTTCCAGCAACCGTCTTATTCACATGGTGCAGGATTACCTAGGGGCAAGATCAGATTTGGACACCTTTCCCACCGAAAATCCTCTGGGTTACTGGGTCTTGAGGATGGATCACTGGCCAGAGCTTGCACAGTATGCAATTGAGCTACTGGCCTGTCCTGCATCCAGCGTGCTTTCGGAACACACATTCAGTGCTGCTGGAGGCTTTGTAACCGATCGCAGGGTGCGCCTGTCCACCGAATCGTTTGATCGGCTTACCTTCATAAAAATGAATCAGTCTTGGATCACCAGCTACCAAGCACATGATGCTGATGTAACCGATTGATTTTTTTTTAAATGTGAGATCCCTTCAAGACTGCCTATGCTGATGCTGAGTGACTATTCTGTTATGCTGAGTGACAATACTCTTCCTCCTCAATTTTCATGCTGATAGCTTGTAAGAACATTTTTGGTTCTGGGCACCACCACCAGTGGCCAAGGCCCAATTTTTCTGCCCCCGTTTAACAGGGGCGTGTAATTACAATTTTTGATGCAATACTTTGCAGCAGGGCTCATTCCTGCGCTCCAACTAGAGTATCTGTGAGGGGTTGCAGTGTTGTGGCACCAGCACCAGAGCCCAAGGCCCAAATTCTCAGCCCCTGTTTAACAGGGGCGTATAATTACAATTTTTGATGCAATACTTTGCAGCAGGGCTCATTCCTTCGCTCCAACTATAGCATCTGTGAGGGGTTGCAGTGTTGTGGCACCAGTGCCTAAGGCCCAATTTTTCAGCCCCTGTTCAACAGGGACATGTAATTACAATTCTTGATCTAATATTTCACAGCAGGGCCCATTCCTGCACCCACCAAGAGTAACTGTGAGGGCTTACAGTGTTGTGGCAACACCACCACCACCACCAAAGGCCCAATTTTTCTGCCCCTGTTCAACAGGTGCATGTAATTACAATTCTTGATATAATATTTCACAGCAGGGCCCATTCCAGCACCCACCAAGAGTAACTGTGAGGACTTACAGTATTGTGGCATCAGCACCACCACCACCACCACCACCAAAGGCCCAATTTTTCTACCACTGTTCAACAATGGCGTGTAATTACAATTCTTGATCTAATATTTCACAGCAGGGCTAGGTCTGTATGGGCCCAGGATAGCATGCTGGGGAGGTTAGTGAAGGAAAATATGCATGAAGGTAAAAAAATGAGCATTAAAAGCTTACAGCTCCATGAGGACAAAGAGGGCATTCACAGCATATTACAATAATGGTAATTATGGAATGAAGAAATTAATACAATACATTAGCAAACATTAAATACATAGAATGTGATGTTAAAGGCTAAAACTTACCTGAATATAGTCCTTCAGGACTTGGATAATGGCAGAACAGGTCTCTGGAATAAGGAGTCCCAGAGCCTGAGGGGAGATCCCAGTTGTGAACTTCACATCCTGGAGACTTCTCCCCGTCGCCAAGTAGCACAAGGTGGTGACGAGCCTTTGTTTGGGAGTAATGGCAAGCCGCATGTATGTGTCCTGCTTACTAATATAGGGGGTCAGTAATGCCAATAGACGGTGAAAGCAGGGGTCTGTCATCTGGAGATGATTCCTGAAATCATCAGGATTATTCTCCTGAAGCTCCCGCAGCAAAGGCATATGACAGAATTGGTCACGATTAAGCAACCAATTCTTGGTCCAAGATCTCCTCCTCCTCCTGTTCCTGGACTGGACTTGGGTCAAAGCAATAACTCCAAGACCAATGATAGCATGATCTCTCCGACGAGAACGCCGTTCAGAAACAAACTGACAAGCACGCACTGAAAATCAGAAACCACCCGACAAGCACGACCTGAAGATCAGAAATGACCCAACAAGCACGACCTGAAAATCAGAAATGAACTGAAGCACGACCAGAAAAATAGAAATTAATTTAAGCACGAACTGAAAAGCGAGAATTGACACTCACCAAACTTCTACTAACACGAGATGACTATTGAACTTCCTTTTTATCGGTTAGTAGTAAGTCTAGTACGTCACTATGTTCATAATTGTTGGCCAACAATTGTGTGCTGTGTGTATGCAAGCAGGGCCGGATTAAGTACATCATGAAAGGGGATGAGAGAGGGTTGAGGGGTAAGGGAGGGAGGATGAGAGAGAGAGGAGGGATGAGAGAGAGAGATGATGTGCATGAGAATGCGTGGGAGCAGTGCCGGTACAAGGTCATTTGGTGCCCAGGGCTAAGATGGCAAACTGCGCCCCCCACACACACACACACACACACACACACACACACACACACACACACACACACACACACACACACACACACACAATATTTTTGAGCCAGCAGCACAGCATTGGAGCTCATTGTGGCAGTCAATAATTGCTTAACCTGCTATCCTCTAGCGTGCATAGGCAGTATTAGGGCTAGAGGATAGCAGGTTTGGCAGTTCCTAATGGCTCGGTCCCTAGTATCAGTAAAGGATAATGGCCTACAGGCCCTCTTACTAGACCCAGCGAAACTGCCGCAGTGATCCCTTCAGCTAGATGTTTACTCACTCTGTGTTGCCCAGGGCGACTCTGGTCAGTATTGTAGCACGTCTGTACCCTGGTAGTGGCTCAGCGTGGCTCTCTCTGGGGGCTCTGGTTAGCAGCATGGCTTTCTCTTGGGGTTCTGGTTAGCAGCATGGCTCTGGTTAGCATCGTGGCTCTCTCTGGTAGTGCTGGTTGGAAGCGTGGCTCTCTCTGGTGTTGCTGGTTAGAAGCGTGGCTTTCTTTGGTGGTGCTGTTTAGAAGCGTGGCTCTCTCTGGTGGTGCTGGTTAGAAGCGTGGCTCTCTCTGGCGGTGCTGGTTAGAAGCGTGGCTCTCTCTGGTGGTGCTGGTTAGCAGTGTGGCTCTCTCTGATGGTGCTGGTTAGCAGCATGGCTATCTCTGGTGGTGCTGGTTAGCAGCGTGGCTCTCTCTGATGGTGCTGGTTAGCAGTGTTGCTGTCTCTGGTGGTGCTGGTTAGCAGCATGGCTCTCTCTGGTGGCACTGGTTAGCAGTGTGGCTCTCTCTGGTGGTGCTGGTTGGAAGCGTGGCTCTCTCTGTTGGTGCTGGTTAGCAACGTGGCTCTCTCTGGTGGCTCTGGTTAGCAGGGTGGCTCTCTCTGGTTAGTAGCATGGCTCTCTGTTTGGCTTTCCCAGGTAAACTCCTCTCTCTCTGTTTCTGTCTTTTGGAGCAGTTAAAGTATATCACTCATTCCCCCAGCTTGTTTCTGGGTTCCGGGCTCTCTCTCTCTTTTTTCCCCCAGCAGAGTGCATGCTGGGAGCTGTAGTCTCTTCCCTGTGGAGAGCAATTGGTCGCTGTGATTGGCCCTGCGTTGTGGCTAATGGGGAGAGGAAAAGAGCAGGCAGGAAGCTGGGAGGCGAACCTAATGAGAGAGACACTGCTGACAGGAAAAAGGGTGGGGCGAGTGGGGGAAACATTCTGACGTCCCGCAGCTCGCCTCTCCCCTGTCACACAGCCGCTATCAGAGCTTCACTGATGGGGAGTGAAGGGAGGGGGGCTTGACATCACCCACTACAACTGCCAGCTTTCTTTATGGTGTCACCCAGGTGCGGTCGCCTTCCCACCCCCATCCCCATAGCAAAGCCATGTCACTGCTCCCATCCCGCCTCCGGCCAGCCTCTCAGTGTGTGATGCTGGGCAGGGAATACCGAGTGCCTGTAAGGGGATGTATCTCCACTGACAGGGGAGTGAATAAGTGAAGCGCTGGTCTGTTCTAGGCTTGTGCCGGGTGCTTTAATTACTGCTTTAATATCACAGGATCCCAGGAGCCTCTAATGGGGCCCCCTACTGACCCTGTGGCCTTTGGGCAGTGGCCAAGTGCATGGTTGCCAACATTTCAAAAATATTTTCAGGGACACTTTTTTTTACCAGTGGTATATTTAAAGTAGCTGACATCCCCTATGTTCCTCTATACATCACAGTAGTAATCACAAAATTAAAAAAGTACTAATAATGGGCAGAACAAATATGAGGAGAGTGTGCCCATTCTAGAGCTGGTAACATTGAGGATATTCAATATTATTTTAAAGAACAGTTTTGTGGGTAAGAGGCATAGGGGAGGAGTATGGATGGTATCAAAGTGGGAAGTATGTGCAGGTGAGGGAGAGGAATGTGGAGGGTATGGCAGTGGGCACTATATACAGGAGAGGAGTGTGTGGGGTGTCACGGAACATCCCACACTCCGCTTGAGTGCTTCCATCAGTATACCACTTCCTCCCAGTCTGGACTCAGATATCAGATACTCCAACCGCTCCCAAGCACAAAACAAGGCGACACTTGTTTCACTGCTAACATGGATTATTTTATTATCTCACATGGACACAACAGATAAAATAACTCAGAGACTCTTCCACCCCACCCTTGGAAAAGAGGGCGGATTAAACTGTCCAAAGACAATGGACACACAGGTCAGGTGTGTTCAAACTTCTCAGTAAACAGTCTTATCATCAGGGGGGCTGCTGGAGGAATCCCTACTCCTTCTACAGGGACACACATCCCAAATGATCACAGCAAAGAGTCCACAACAGAATGAGACAATATACAATATATACATATATACACAACTGAGTCCGACTAGTACAGTTAAGACTGGATTTCTAATTCACCTCACAAAGAGTATTGTTCCCTTGAAAATCCAGGGCCCATAATCAAAAGGCAAGAGGCTTGCATTCAGTCCTCTCCAACAGCCTCTGTCCTGGCTAGGTCTGTCACAGGGGGTATGACAGTGGGCAGTATGTACAAGAGAGAAGTGTGGAGGGTATGACAGTGGGCAGTATGAACAGGAGAGGAGTGTGGGGGTATGACAGTGGGTGGTATGTACAGGAGAGGAGTGTGGAGGGTATGCCAGTGGGCAGTATGTACAGGAGAGGAGTGTGGAGGGTATTATGGGGGCAGTATGTACAGGAGAGGAGTGTGGAGAGAAAGACAGTTGGCAGTATGTACAAGAGAGGAGTGTGGAGGGTATGACAGTTGGCAGTATATACAGGAGAGGAGAGTGGAAGGTAGTGGAAGGTATAATGGGGGCAGTATGTGTAGGAGAGGAGTGTGGAGGGTATGACAGTGAGCAGTATGTACAGGAGAGAAGTGCGGAGGTTATGACAGTGGGCAGTATGTACAGGAGAGGAATGTGGAGGGTATGACAGTGAGCAATATGTACAGGAGAGGAATGTGGAGGGTATGGCAGTGAGCAGTATGTACAAGAAAAGAGTGTGGAGGGTATGACAGTGGGCAGTATGTACAGGAGAGAAGTGTGGAGGGTATGACAATGTGCAGTATGTACAGGAGAGGAGTGTGGAGGGTATGACCATTGGCAGTATGCACAGGAGAGGAATGTGGAGGGTATGACAGTGAGCAATATGTACAGGAAAAGAGTGTGGGGGTAAGAAAGTGGGAAGTATGTACAGGAGAAGAGTGTGGAGGGTATGATGGGACAGTATGTACAGGAGAGGAGGGCGGGGGGTATCCCAGTGGGCTGTATGTACAGGAGAGGAGTCTGGACAGTATGATAGTGGACAGTATGCACAGGAGAGGAGTGTGGAGGGTATGACAGCCGGCACTATGTACAGTAGAGGAGTTTATGAAAGTGGGCAGTATGTACAGGAGAGGAGTGTGGATGGTATGATACTGAGCAGTATGTACAGGAGACAAGTGTGGAGGGTAAGATAGTGAGCAGTATGTACAGGAGACAAGTGTGGAGGGTAAGACAGTGGGCAGTATGCACAGGAGAGGAATGTGGAGGGTATGACAGGGAACAGTATGTACAGGAGAAGAATGTGGAGGGTATGGCAGTGAGCAGTATGTACAGGAGAGGAGTGTGGAGTGTATGACAATGGGTAGTATGCACAGGAGAGGAATGTGGAGGGTATGACAGTGAGCAATATGTACAGGAAACGAGTGTGGGGGGTAAGAAAGTGGGAAGTATGTACAGGAGAAGAGTGTGGAGGGTATGATGGGACAGTATGTACAGGAGAGGAGTGCGGGTGTATCACAGTGGGCGGTATGTACAGTAGAGGAGTGTGGACAGTATGCACAGGAGAGGAGTGTGGAGGGTATGACAGCCGGCACTATGTACAGTAGAGGAGTTTATGAAAGTGGGCAGTATGTACAGGAGAGGAATGTGGATGGTATGATACTGAGCAGTATGTACAGGAGACAAGTGTGGAGGGTAAGACAGTGAGCAGTATGTACAGGAGACAAGTGTGGAGGGTAAGACAGTGGGCAGTATGTACAGGAGAAGAGTGTGGAGGATATGACAGTGGGCAGTATGCACAGGAGAGGGGTGTGGAGGGTATGACAGTGGGCAGTATGTACAGGAGAGGAATGTGGAGTGTATGACAGGTATCAGTATGTACAGGAGAAGAATGTGGTGGGTATGACAGTAAACAGTATGTACAGGAGAGGAGTGTGGAGGGTTTGAAAGTGGGCAGTATGTACAGGAGAGGAGTGTGGAGAGAAAGACAGTTGGCAGTATGTACAGGAGAGGAGTGTGGGGGGTATGACAGTTGGCAGTATATACAGGAGAGGAGAATGGAAGGTATTATGGGGGAAGTATGTCTAGAAGAGGAGTGTGGAGGGTATGACAGTGAGCAGTATGTACAGGAGAGGAGTGTGGAGGGTATGACCGTGGGCAGTATGTACAGGAGAGAAATGTGGAGTGTATGACAGGTATCAGTATGTACAGGAGAAGAATGTGGTGGGTATGACAGTAAACAGTATGTACAGGAGAGGAGTGTGGAGGGTTTGAAAGTGGGCAGTATGTACAGGAGAGGAGTGTGGAGAGAAAGACAGTTGGCAGTATGTACAGGAGAGGAGTGTGGGGGGTATGACAGTTGGCAGTATATACAGGAGAGGAGAATGGAAGGTATTATGGGGGAAGTATGTCTAGAAGAGGAGTGTGGAGGGTATGACAGTGAGCAGTATGTACAGGAGAGGAGTGTGGAGGGTATGACCATGGGCAGTATGTACAGGAGAGAAATGTGGAGCTTATGACAGAGAGCAGTATGTACAGGAGAGGAATATGGAGGGTATGGCAGTGAGCAGTATGTGCAAGAGAAGAGTGTGGAGGGTATGACAGTGGGCAGTATGTACAGGAGAGGAGTGTGGAGGGTATGACAGCAGGCTCTATGTACAGGAGAGAAGTATATGACAGTGGACAGTATGCACAGGAAAGGAGTGTGGAGGATATGACAGCCGGCACTATGTACAGTAGAGAAGTTTATGAAAGTGGGCAGTATGTACAGGAGAGGAGTGTGGAGGGTATAACAATGGGCAGTATGCACAGGAGAGGAATGTGGAATGTATGACAGTGAGCAATATGTACAGGAAACAAGTGTGGGGGGTAAGAAAGTGGTAAGTATGTACAGGAGAAGAGTGTGGAGGGTATGATGGGACAGTATGTACAGGAGAGGAGTGCGGGGGGATATCACAGTGGGCTGTATGTACAGGAGAGGAGTGACAGCCGGCACTATGTACAGTAGAGAAGTTTATGAAAGTGGGCAGTATGTACAGGAGAGGAGTGTGGAGGGTATAACAATGGGCAGTATGCACAGGAGAGGAATGTGGAATGTATGACAGTGAGCAATATGTACAGGAAACGAGTGTGGGGGGTAAGAAAGTGATAAGTATGTACAGTAGAAGAGTGTGGAGGGTATGATGGGACAGTATGTACAGGAGAGGAGTGCGGGGGGATATCGCAGTGGGCTGTATGTACAGGAGAGGAGTGTGGACAGTATGATAGTGGACAGTATGCACAGGAGAGGAGTGTGGAGGGTATGACAGCTGGCACTATGTACAGTAGAGGAGTTTATGAAAGTGGTCAGTATGTACAGGAGAGGAGTGTGGATGGTATGATACTGAGCAGTATGTACAGGAGACAAGTGTGGAGGGTAAGACAGTGGGTAGTATGTACAGGAGAAGAGTGTGGAGGATATGACAGTGGGCAGTATGCACAGGAGAGGGGTGTGGAGGGTATGAACGTGGGCAGTATGTACAGGAGAGGAATGTGGAGGGTATGACAGGGATCAGTATGTACAAGAGAAGAATGTGGAGGGTATGACAGTGAGCAGTATGTACAGGAGAGGAGTGTGGAGGGTTTGATGGAACAGTATGTACAGGAGAGGAGTGCAGGGGGTATCACAGTGGGCTGTATGTACAGGAGAGGAGTGTGGACAGTATGATAGTGGACAGTATGCACAGGAGAGGAGTGTGGAGGGTATGACAGTGGGCAGTATGTACAGGAGAGGAGTGTGGAGGGTATGACAATGGGCAGTATGTACAGGAGAGGAGTGTGGAGAGAAAGACAGTTGGCAGTATGTACAGGAGAGGAGTGTGGAGGGTATGACAGTTGGCAGTATATACAGGAGAGGAGAGTGGAAGGTATTATGGGGGCAGTATGTGTAGGAGAGGAGTGTGGAGAGTATTACAGTGAGCAGTATGTACAGGAGAGGAGTGTGGAGGGTGTGACAGTGGGCAGTATATACAGGAGAGGAATATGGAGGGTATGACAGTGATCAGTATGTACAGGAGAGGAGTGTGGAAGATATGGCAGTGAGCAGTATGTACAAGAGAAGAGTGTGGAGGGTATGACAGTGGGCAGTATGTACAGGAGAGGAGTGTGGAGGGTATGACAATGTGCAGTATGTACAGGAAAGGAATGTGCAGGGTATGAGAATGGGCAGTATGCACAGGAGAGGAATGGGGAGGGTATGACAGTGAACAATATGTACAGGAAACGAGTGTGGGGGGTAAGAAAGTGGGAAGTATGTACAGGAGAAGAGTGTGGAGGGTATGATGGGACAGTATGTACAGGAGAGGAGTGCGGGGGTATCACAGTGGGCTGTATGTACAGGAGAGGAGTGTGGACAGTATGATAGTGGACAGTATGCACAGGAGAGGAGTGTGGAGGGTATGACAGTGGGCAGTATGTACAGGAGAGGAGTGTGAAGGGTATGACAGTGGGCAGTATGCATAGGAGAGGAATGTGGAGGGTATGACAGTGAGCAATATGTACAGGAGACGAGTGTGGAGGGTAAGAAGGTGGGCAGTATGTGCAGGAGAAGAGTGTGGAGGATATGACAGTGGACAGTATGCACAGGAGAGGAGTGTGGGGGGTGTGACAGATGGTAGTATGTACAGGCGAGGAGTGTGGAGGGTATGACAGTGGGCAGTATGTACAGGAGAGGAGTGTGGAGGGTATGACAGTGGGCAGTATGTACAGGAGTGGATTCTGGGGAGTATGACAGGGGGCACTATATATAAGAGGGAAGTGTGGAGGGTATGACAGTGGGTACTATGTATAGGAGAGGAGTGTGGAGGGTATGACGGTGAGCAGTATTTACAGAAGAGGAGAGTGAAGGGTATGACAGCAGGCACTATGTACAGGAGAGAAGTGTATGACAGTGGACAGTATGTACAGGAGAGGATTGTGGGGGGTATGACAGGAGGCACTATGTATAGGATAGAAGTGTGGAGAGTATGACAGTGAGCAGTATGTACAGGAGAGGAATGTGGAGGGTATGACAGCGGGCACTATGTACAGGAGAGGAGTGTGGAGGGTATGACAGCGGGCAATATGTACAGGTGAGGAGGATGAAGGAATCTGGGAAGGAAAAATGTAAAGGTTTGTGGAAGGATATTTAGGGACTGCGTAGTGGTTAAGCGGGCCATACATGGAAGGAAATCAAGCCAATTAAGCAGAGACCAGCTATAGTCGATCTATGTATGGGCTAGCTGGTTGTATTGATTAGCGACACCCCAAGCTGTTTTTGCTGCAGAAACTTTACAAAATGAGACTTGGCAGAGAACAGGACATGCAGGAGCATATAAATGCAATGCTGGAAGTGATTGCGCAACTCAGAGCAATCGGGGAGAATATAACAGACAGTCACACTGCAGCCTAGTTGTTATGCAGTTTGCCTGATACATATACTGCACTAATCAATGCACTGGAGACACGACCTGAGACAGATCTGACGCTAGCATTTGTAAAAACCAGGCTCATAGATGAGTATCAGAGAAGAAAGGAATTAGTGCATGACTCCACAGAAACCGACACCAGAACCGCTCTTAAAGTTACAGATGCAAAGTTACTCAGGAAAGAGACCAGAGTGTGTTTCAGATGCCACAAACAGAGACACATAAAGAAAGACTACTATATGGAAAGCAGAGCAAATGAGACAGCGTCCCTCTTATGCTAAACAAAAGGTCAAAACCATAATCAATGATCCATGAGAAGGAAACTGGAATGCCACAAACGGCAGGCAACAACAAATGCCAAGGCTGGTTGATTCGGGGGCAACCAGTCACATGACGTGTGATAGAAGTTTCTTCACAGAACTTGATCTGAACAACAAAGAAACTATTTATCTTACAGATGGAAGCAAAATACATGCAGAAGGATATGGGCATGGAACCCTTGTATGTCCGGATGATGCGGGACACAATTTAGCCATACCAGTGAAAGATGTGCTTTATGTTCCTAATCTAGAAGGAGGACTCTTATCTGTGAAGCGTCTAACAGGCACAGGACTCACTGTAAAATTCCAAGATGACAAGTGTTCTATTCTAAACGGCAAACAGACAATAGCAAGTGCCAAGCTGGATGATCATCTATATCACCTCGACACAGTGAAGGAAAAGGTGAGACTATGTACACACAAGCACAATGACTGTATACATATATGGCACAGACGTCTAGGTCACAGACACCCAGAATGCATACAGGAACTACAAAGGAGGAATCTAACAAGGGATCTAATAGTATCCCCTTGTCCAGTTACTGTTAAGTGTGAATGTTGCATTAAATCCAAAGCAACAAGAGCAACACTTCCCAAAGTCAGTCAGAAGAGAGCTTCAAGACCACCTGACTTAGTTCACAGTGACGTGTGTGGTCCCCTAAACCCACCCACACCTGGAGGCAACAGGTACATAGTGACTTTTATAGACGACTATTCAAGATACACAGTCACCTACCTAATGCAACACAAGAGTGAAGTTTTCAACAAATTAAAAGACTATATAACAAAGAACAGTAACAAGTTTCAAAGGAAGCCTCTCATACTTCGGAGTGATAATGGAGGTGAATTCACAGGAAGTAAGATACAAGAGTACTTAAAACAGAATGGAATAGAACATCAAAAGACAGTCCCGTATACACCAGAACAAAATGGAGTAGCTGAAAGAAACAATAGAACTCTGACTGAAATGATCAGATGTATGCTGACAGACTCTGGACTACCACAAAAATACTGGGGTGAGGCAGCCATGACAGCTACATATTTGCAGAACAGACTTCTTTTCAGAACAGTAGGGAAAACCCCATATGAACTATGGCACAATGAGAAGCTAAGTGTAAAACACCTAATGCCCCGTACACACGGTCAGACTTTGTTCGGACATTCCGACAACAAAATCCTAGGATTTGTTCCGACGGATGTGGGCTCAAACTTGTCTTGCATACACACGGTCACACTAAGTTGTCGGAAAATCCGATCCTTCTGAACACGGTGACGTAAAACACGTACGTCGGGACTATAAACGGGGCAGTGGCCAATAGCTTTCATCCCTTTATTTATTCTGAGCATGCGTGGTACTTTGTCGGATTTGTGTACACACGATCGGAATTTCCGACAACGGATTTTGTTGTCGGAAAATTTTATAGCCTGCTCTCAAACTTTGTGTGTCGGAAAATCCGATGGAAAATGGCCGATGGAGCCCACACACGGTCGGAATTTCCGACAACACGCTCCGATCGGACATTTTCCATCGGAAAAGCCGACCGTGTGTACGGGGCATAAGAGTTTTTGGATGCAAAGCATTCATCTACATACCTGAAGAAAAACGCACCAAACTCCAGAACAGAGTGTTTGAAGGTAGCTTCGTTGGATACAGTGACAATGTCAAGGGTTACAGAATCCTAAATTCCAAAAACAACAAGGTTACCATTAGCAACAGCATAACTTTTGTTGAAGATTTAAGAGACAATGTAATGACAACAGTAGAAACGAGACTAGAAGAGCAAACTGACATTGACCAGCCCATCTCTGTAATTTCCGAACAAACAGTTGAAGTAAGTGCAGACTCAACCAGCACTGAAGAGCAGAAACAAGAAGACTCAGACACAAAAACGAGACATTCAACAAGAGAAAACAAAGGTAAACCACCTATATGTCTCTCATACAATGCAAGTACTACCAGTATCAATGAACCTGCGAGCTGGGAAGACATATCTCAACTTCCAGAACAAGAAGCAAGTAAATGGATAAAGGCTGCTGAGGAAGAGATGAAATCCATGCATGACACCAAAACATGGACACTTACAGAACTAACACCCGGAAGGAAAGCCATAGGCTGTAAATGGACTTTTAAAGTGAAATACAATGCAGATGGCACAATTGAACGGTACAAAGCAAGACTAGTAGCCAAGGGCTATTCTCAAAAATACAGAGAGGACTATGATGAGACATCTGCACCAGTAGTCAAGCACACTACAATACGGACTTTACTGACAATAGCCGCCATAAGGAAAATGCAAGTGAAACATTTTGATGTGAAAACCGCGTTTCTACATGGCGATTTAACATAAGAAATTTTCATGGAACAGCTGCCAGGATTCAAAGACAAACAAAGGTCAGACCTAGTATGCAAACTTTGCAGGAGTATATATGGTCTAAAGCAAGCAGCCAGGGCTTGGAATATAAAAATAAATGAAGTGCTTACACATCAAAACTTTGTAAGGAGTAAAGCAGACCCCTGCTTATACACAAAGAGATTGGCAAATCAATGGGTCTATATGCTCATTTATGTGGATGATATCCTGATTTATTTTGAGCAAGAAAGGGATGGAGCAGAAATACTGGAAAAAATAAATCAGCACTTTGACACCAAAGATCTTGGCAACATAAAGAATTACCTCGGTATCCAGATTGAGAGAGAGGAAGATGGCAGCTTTCTTCTGAACCAAAGACACAAAATACAAGAAATAATTGAAACATTTGGAATGGAAGACGCCAAACCGGTAAAGTCTCCTATGGAAACCAACTACCTAAAGGAGATGAATTGTCAAGATAACCCATTACTTACTAATACTCAATACAGAAAAGCAATAGGGAAATTGCTGTACCTTACTACTACTACAAGGCCGGATATTGCAGCAACTGTTGCAATCCTTTGCAGAAAGGTTTCGATGCCAAGTAATAAGGACTGAAATACTGTAAAGCAAATCATTCGCTATCTTAAAGGGACTTCGCACTATAAGTTAAAGTTATCAGCAAGTGATGAAAGCACCCTAACAGAAGTCAGTTCCTGTTACTCCACAACGTCTGATCTGAATTGACTCCGCTGCACCTAGCAATCGCACTCTGCAGCACTCATGCCACCAATTTTGCACTTCAAATAGTTGATGTCTGCCGTGGGGATCTGCGACTTCACAATTCCAGCAATTTATCCAGTGCTGCCTTCCTTTTTAGTCGATTTGTATAAAAGGGGTGTTTTGTCTGCCACAGACAGGGCAGCTCTCTGTAGAAATCAGTGAATTGGGGGAGGAAATCATGATCATGGAATCGATCTATTTTCTCTGCAAGACACAGCACAAGGTGTGTCAGGCTAAATTCCCATAATCTTGTCCCAATATAGGCCTCAATCTCTAAGCAGTATAGGCCACTAATGCCCCAAGTTAAAATTGTACCTTCGTTAGAACGATCAGCGCTTCTGCTACTCCGTCCTCCGCTCACAGATCGTATGTACGATGCACGCGTGTTACACTTTATATACACTGCGCATGCATGAAACTCCACCCGCCCCTGACCTTCTTTATAGTATATTCCCCACCCCCTGTCTTTCGCAGTGGGAGAGCACATGGCGGAGAGACAACAGGTGCATGAAGACAGCAGTAACGACGAAAGCCCGGAGCCAAGAAAGTCAAGATCCCGGAGGAGATTTAAGGCCTCTAATATGTCCTTTGTAGAGATGGTGGAGATGGTGGACATCTTGAAGAGGGCCGACTATGATGGGAAGCATGGACATTACCCAAACCCAAATGTCATAAAGGCCAAGATCATGAGTAACGTTGTGAAAAGTCTGCAGAAGAATTTTGGGGTACGACAATCCAAGGATCAACTGAGGAAACGATGGTCAGACCTCAAGTTGAGGGAGCAGGATCAGTACAGAAGAATTAAGAGAGTGCTGCAAAAAAGTAAGTATTTTGCCGCGTGTTCTTCTTATTACGTTCGTGCTGCTTCATGTGCTTTTCTTTACTGTTGTACAGTTTAAAATGACAAGTTTCAGGTTCGTGGGCACAGTAATCGTTCGTAGTAAACATCATTTGTTCACCCACTAATACGATGTTAACTACATTTGTTCATGCCTATTTGTAATAAACAAAGTTTAGTACATTATTGTCTAGATGGATTTGTAACTAGAATGATATGCAAACTTGATTCAGTGTAAGGAGAGGACACTCAGCAGCTGTTTACATATCTGGACGCAGGAGCACTAGTGTGAGACACCAGAACAAACTTTTTAGGGTGTCCCACACAGGTGCTCCAGTGGATACTAGGGGTCTCTACATGTGTGATACTTTACCCAAAAAGGTAAGTATTCAGCTTTAATAAAGGGAAAAAATCATGTCTTCAGCCTGGAACTCAAAATTGTTGCCAAAATCGACAATTGTACGACACTTCCAAGCAATGTTTCATATTCCTATTTCTTGCCTCAAATATCTGTGTGCTAAGTATACCTTTATTTTATTCACATAGGGGAGAAAAGAATTGGGACATCAGAGGACACCAGGGACCCACAACCTCCTAAAGAAGGGGAAATCCCAAAACCACAACCTGAGGATGTGGAGGAAGGAGAGGTTTATGAAATGGGCGAAATAGTGATCACAACAGGTGAGTGTCTGAGACCACAGCTTCAGGTAATAGATGTATGCCTGCATATTTATAATACATGGTGTGTTTTTTAATTTAGGTGATGTGGGTGTTGTGGAAGAAGAATCTCATTTCAAAAGTGCAAGTGCACACGTTCTCATCTGGGAGATCATGGTGTGCAATCGGGATTTACAGAAGATCAAGGAAGGTTTCAGTGCACTTTCAAGTGCACTTTTCCAGTGCACTTGTAGTGCAAAGTGGATTTCCCTTTAGTAAATAACACCCACAGTGCTTTATAATTTGCATAAATCAGGCCATTATCGTCACTCAAAATAAATTAATTCAGCGTGCTGAAAATGATGAACATTATTATCATTAATGCATTACATACATTAACAACAAAAAGAAGGTGTGTGTGTAGCAGACCCACAACATAAATAATAGTTAGCTGAAGAAGAGATTGCCACCTCCTGTATCAAAGAAATTACATTGGAACTATTGCAGAAAATGGCCAAAAAAGAAACCCCATTGGAGAACCTAGGAGACAGCTAAAAGAAACACAAGCAGTAAATCAAAGGAAATATTTTTCATTTTAAAATACAAATTTAGTTTAAAAATACATTTATTTAAATACATATAATGTGATGATAAAGGATAAAACTTACCCTAATATAGTCCTTCTGCAGGACCTGAATGATGGCAGAACAGTTCTCTGGAATAATGATCCCCAGAGCCTGGGGGGAGATGCCTGTCAAGAACTTGATGTCCTGCAGACTTCTCCCAGTCGCCAAGTACTGCAAGGTGGTGACGAGCCTCTACTCAGGAGTGATGGCTTGCTGCATGCAGGTGTCCTGCTTTGTAATATAAGGGGACAGCAAAGCCAACAGACGGTGAAAAAAGGGGTCCGTCATCCGGAGATAATTCCTGAAATCATCAGGATTATTCTCACAGATCTCCTGCAACAAAGGCATATGAGAGAATTGGTCACGCTGGAGCAAACAATTATTTGTCCATGTAATTCTCCTCGCCCTGTGCATGGACTGGACTTGGGTCAAAGTAAGAACCCCAACACAAAGCCCCTGCACAGCACAAACTGTACGATGAGTACCTACCCGCAACATGGCTTCAAAACGGTCGGCTGGTCAGAATGAACTAACAGAACTCACTGAAAATCAGAAACGAGTGGACAAGGATGCACTGATGATCAAATACGTACCATAAATAGCATGCACTGAAACCCAGATGCGAACTGACTACACATTGAAAAACAGATACGAATCCACAAGCACAAACTGAAGAGCAGTAATGATCTGAAAAGCACCAGGCTGAAAAGCGCAAATCATCTCTCACCAAACTTCTACTAACACGCACTGGCTATTGAACTGGCTATTGAACTTCCTCTTTATAATGCCGTAATACGTGTTGTACGTCAGCACGTTCTTGACGATCGGAATTGTATGCAAGACAAGCTTGAGCCAACATCCATCGGAAAAAAATCCCAGGATTTTGTTGTCGGAATGTCTGAAATTGGCCTGGGCAGGAATAGGGTGAAAGTGCCTGGTATTGAAGTGCTTAAACGCAATTTTATTAACAGGGAATCTCATTTTATTTAAACCTTTCACTATCAATTTCTTTAAAATCTGTCAAACCATCTCATTAAAAGCACAAACCTATTTTAAATAAAGTTCAGTTGATTTATTATTTTTTTAATTTTCAATATGTTTATTGAGATTTTCCAAAGATAGACATAAGCAAAAATCAAGAGATAACTGTACAGATGTCTGTTATACAATCAATATTTTAACACGAGAAGGCTTAGAACACCTGGTGGTGGAGGAAACTTGTGGGGTTCATGTTGGTCGCTCTATCCACAACTATGTCCTTTCTTCCTCATCCCGACACCCCTAAAGGGATTAGACTATGTCGAGGGGAGGGAGAATTCTCCACCAGTAACTAAAACCAAAGTATAAAACAGAAACACATTCCTTTACCAGTGGGTAGAAATGACATCTTGAGTGTCCCACTTAGTCCCCGTCTTATAAGAAATCTCAGAAATATGGAGATACAGAGAAGTAAAATAAGAAATTGGTGAATGTTTTTGGTGCTACGATCTGACTATCAGTTGCAGAAGTTTGCTAGAGTCAGGCTTGTAGTAATTTCAATATCAGACTATCCCCTGGTGTACGCCTATGGAGGTGTGCCAGTGGATTACCAGGTAGTTCAGAGAGGAATGTAGAAGGAGGAAGGAGAGGGAAAAGAAAGTAGGAGAGAAGATCTGTAGGTATCAGAGAGAAACAATGATGTAAATTGATTGTGTACTACTAATGAGGATGTGGAGGTTTTTGTATATAGGTCCTCCAGGGTTCCCATATGTTTTGTTTTTAAGTAGTGGACTGGATTATACTGACTGTTATTTCTTGAACCATTACCCATGAGATTTTCCTCTTAACAGCAGCTAAGGACACTGTAGGCTGTTTCCATGCTCGTTCTATCGTGAGTTTGGTGCCCAGCAATATGTAATGTATGAGTGTCCGGAGATGCTTAAGGCATTCTGATGGGCTTCTGTTCAAAGGGGCAATCTCAGGGGTTTTAGGAACAGATGTGTCGGTCACTTTACGTATTAAAGCAAAGATCCTGTTCCACAATCCCGAAATACGAGGACACTCCCACCATATGTGGTATAGAGAGCCCGTCATCCCACATCCTCTAAAGCACAGGGGGGATGTACCCGGAAAGATCTTATCCAGATGTAGGGGTACGTTGTATCACCTCGTTAGTATTTTGGCGTTGGCCTCTATGAGGGAGACATTGGTTATGCCCTTAAAGGCTTTCTGGAATTTAGACTACCATGTTTTTGCATCCCAAGAGACATTAAGATCCTGTTCCCAACCCAAGGGCGTACGATGGTTTCTCGGTCTTCTTCGTGAGTGAAGCATAAATTCTAGAGATTCCTCCCCTCTGATCCATGAATCCAGAGCACTATTGTTCATACGTCGTTACAGTCAATGGTTCTGGTTTTGTAGTCCACAGTGATAAGATAAAATGTTGGATTTGATGTAGATGTAACCTTTCAGAGGATGGCATGTCCAGTTTGCTACTACAGTGGTTTGCTGTAATGGGGCCCATGGGGGAGAGAAAATGACCAATACGGAATAATCTTTTATTTGTCCACCACTGAAACGCCTTAATATCCTGGCCTGGGGGAAAGCTGGGGTTGTGAAAGATGTGTGCCAAGGGGTAAGTATCTGATATTAGGCAGGGAGATTTGTATAGTAAGTCACAAAGGGTCATGAAGTGCGATAGATTAGGAGCCTTTATGGGGGGTCTGTTTTTATGGGGGATCCAAACTAGGTAGTCAATAGTGAACTGTGGGATAGCTTGCCTCTCCATGTCAACCCAGTCAGGCCTATTACCCTGTGAATATATGATCGAGAACCGGGATAATTGAGCTGCTTTTTAGTACTTCCATAAATCCGGCAGACCCAGCCCACCTTGAGAGCGTCTTCTAAGAAATGAATGAATCAAATTATCTGGGATTGAAATTTGAGCAGGTGTGGTCTCAGGATAGGGATGGGTAGGGATCTGAATAAGTACAAAATCCCAGGGAAGAAGGTCATCTTCACCACATTTATTTTGCCTATCCAGGACAGATTGCCCCTTCCCCAACCTGATAAGTCCTCCTGCAGCTTTTTATACATGGGAGGATAGTTGGCGTTATACAGTTTATCCACACTAGCCGTCAGTTTGATGCCTAAGTATGGGATCAAGGAAGGTTCCCAGGTAAAAGTGAAGTGGTTTTTGAGACTCTCAACTATAGGAATGGGGGTGGTGACATTTAGAGCTACTGATTTGGCCGTGTTTGCTCTCAACCCTGAGATTGTGCTAAAATCCCGTAGGAGTTTAAAAATATTGGGAGGCACATTTGTGGACACGGGGGCCGCATTTAACACCGCAAATGTCTGGGTGGAGTCTTATGGCGTTGGCCAAGGTTTCAATCGCTATGACAAAGATAATTGGAGATAGGGGACAACCCTGTCTTGTGCCTCTATGTATCAAGAAAGGATTTGAGTAGTGGCCCTGTAATTTTACTTGTGCGCCCGGGTTGGAGTATAAATTCCTCAATATCTGTGTTAATTTAGGGCCAAAGCCCCATCTTCGTAGTATTTCATAGAGGTATGGCCATTCTACCGTATCAAACGCTTTTTGTAGATCCCCAGATAATAGGAATCCCTCCTGAGAGGGCCCCCCATCCCATTTAGATTTTAGTAAGGAGATTACATCAACCGTTCTGCGGATCTGGTCCGGACCCTGCCTCCCTGGGATGAAGCCTACCTGATCCTTGCGGATTTAGCCCCCTATAAATTCCGAAAGTCTATTGGCCATGATTTTGGTTAGTATTTTGAGATCATTGTTGATCAATGAAATGGGTCTGTAGTTGCTCACGTCAGAACTGTCTTTATTTGGTTTGGGAATAATAGACACATAAGCTAGATTGGTGGCGCTGTCTAAGGAAGAACTACTCCCAAAGGGAATTGTAGAATCTCGTCAAATGGGGAGCTAGTGTGGTTGAAAAGGTTTTGTAATAACAGGTGGAAAACCCATCTGGTCCAGGGGCTGACCCCCTTTTGAGGTTTTTAAGTACTCCCATAACGTTTGTTTCAGTAATTGGGTTGTCAAGCATCGAGATATGTTCCTGTGTTAATGTAGGGAGGGGAATTCCATCTAAAAAGTCTGTGAGGGTTTGGGGACTGGGTGTCACTTTTGATTTGTATAAGTCTGCATAGAAGTCATGGAAAGCTGACATGATCCGATTCGGATTTTGCATAGGTGATCCTGTGGAATCACATACCTTGGGGAAGGAAAATGTACGGGGTTTGGGCGTCAGTTTTAAGGCCAATCCAGGCCCCATCTTATCTTTGTGAAGATAGAAACGAGCATAGGACCATCTAAGGCTTTTTTCAGCTTGGGTAGTGAGCGCTAGGTTTAGGGCTACTCTACCTGATTCCAACAGGTTCCGCGATTCTGTTGTTGGGTTACGTCTGTGCGTTTTGGAGAGTTTCTGAAAATCCTGCTCTAGTTTGTCTAATTCTGCTCTTCGCTCCCTTTTCAGTTTGGTGGATATTTAAATTATCTTGGTAAATATTAAATTCTGCGCTTAGGATAGAAGGTTGCAGCCTCCCCTGATGGGTTCCCAAGGGAACTTACATGTATAAAAGGAAAAGAATGGGGTGGTGGCGCTACCATATAGGCACTGAGTGATTGAAAGGAAGTAGTGTATAATAAACTGAAATCCTTAACCATACCATAAAAGTTATAAAAATATAATACATAATATATGTAATGTGAAAGTGGACGTGTAAAAGAGATAAACAGAAAGGGGAAAAAAAAATATATACATATATATATATATATATATATATATATATATATATATATATATATATAACCCTAATAAGTGGAAAGTGTATTAAGTGTGTCTAAATAAGACTAATAAGCAACCTAAATAAGAGGTTAATGAGATGCGTGTCCACTCTCATCCAACCAGCCCAAAAACCATTGCAAACATAATCAAAAAAACATAAATAATGAGTGATTAAATATGCAAATTCACCACATCTAATATGTGCAAAAACGCTAAATTAATATAAACACACCCTAAAAAATGTGTGCAAAAGCAATCCAAAATTAATAATTAGTATTGGTGAGTGTTCAATAAATAGTCCAAAAACACTGACCATAAATGACCAAAAAAAAATGTGCAGAAAAGTCAATCAATCAATAAATTAAAAAGAAGAACAAAAGTATGATCCCAAATGTCCAAAGACCAGGTGACTTCGGTGAAAAACAAATATGGTGACTGTAGTGCTCCCCCAATGGGTCCCCACTCACCAAAGGTAGTTACCCCTGCAGGGGTAGTAGGCAAAAGAGTGGGCCAATGTTCACCTTGGTAGGCCGTGCTATGTCTTCTATACCTCCATGAACCTTTACACCTGTATAGTGAGATTTCAGGTAATCCTCTGATCAGGGCTTCCCAGGTCCTTCCACACCAGCAGGCAACACGATCCTGGTTGTCATAATGATCCTCTTGTTTCCAAATTCTGAACCATGGAGTGAGAACTAGTATATAGATAAGGAAACCTTTCCTTATCTATATACTAGTTCTCACTCCATGGTTCAGAATTTGGAAACAAGAGGATCATTGGACTGGATCGCTAAGCAAAGATTCATTCAATCGCCAACGGAAAGTACCTGTCAGAGAACTCACACAGCAAGCACCCGTCTCCGTGCAGCAGCTGCCAATCCTCATTCTGCTAATGCCAATGTACATGCACGGAACCATAGTCAGAGACAAATGAGATCCAGAGTGGGCATGTACAATGGCAACTCCATGTGATAGCGCACGCTAACGAGCACCAGCAAGTGCTAACGTGCTAATGCACATGCACCAATGTGCTAAGGCACTAATGTGCTAATGCGCATGCGTGTACGTACGCTGCTGCCAATCCTGGCACACAGCACCCTATATAACCAGAGAGTCTGCCTAGCATCAGTGCTGGATCGTCTTCAGCTTGTCCCTGTGTTCCTCTTGTTACTCTGCCTGATTGACCTTGTTCCTGAAAACCCGGCTATCTTCTGACCATTCTCTTGGATATCCCCTGCCTGCTAAACCTGCCTCTACCTGCAATACTCACCTTGGCTTGGACTTATGATTATGGCTCTGCCTTCTGATTCTGTACCCCGCTGCCCATCTGTTGCCAACCTCTGCCTGTTCCTGACTACGGTTTTGCCTTCTGATTCGGTACCCCGCTGCCAACCTGTTGCCGACTCCTGCCTGTTCTTGATTCTGCAGTTGATCCTGATCCGGCTCCCGCTGAACAAGTCTGGTGATCAGTTTCCACATCTCCTCAGCAGAGGTTCCTGTATCTCCAAGTTCCAGCTTCCTGCCTGCAGGCACCTGCACCCTTTTGTTGCCCTCGCACTCCCTGTACCCACCACCAGGGGTGCTTGGACCGGAAATGTGCAAGAGGCCCCCCTCATCATTTCTGGCTCCGCTGTAAGGTACGTGACAGTACCATCCATTTTGGTAGGACCAGTGAGGTAAAGCATTACCATCGAGTGGTCGGACAATGGTGAGTCCCTAATGGACGCTTTAGTGGCTTGAGGGATAGAGGGAGCTGTCTTAAAGATGTGGTCAATCCTTGCCAGGGTTTGCTGGAGTGCTGAATAGTGGGTATAGTCCTTCTTAGTTGGATTGAGTTCTCTCCAAATATCCACCAAGCCATGGGTATGGAGGGTTTTGGCTATCTGTAGGCTTTGTTTCAGGGGTCTGAGAAATCTAGAATGACCTCTTCCTGACTTATCCAACATTTGGTCCAAGGCTATGTTAGAGTCCTCCCATGATTAGTGTCCCCACGAAGTGAGGGGCAAGAACTTCTAGCATAGAGGTGAAAAATTTGGCCTGATTGAGATTTGGTGTATAATATGATGTGTATAATATCTCTCATTCATATGAGATGAATGCATACAGGGTTCCATTAACTGAGTCAGAAAGGAGGATGTATCTGCCCTCAGGGTCCTGAATGACTTCCTTTGAAAAATATTTATTGGGTTTTATGACATATATAAGTACAGGACTTAGTGTTACAAAAGTCACAGAGTAATAAACGTACATTCTATAAGTAGCATAACTTCCCATGGTAGTAAAAGTAAACTCTTGTCATATCAATTGGACCAGATGAGAAGTAGCAGAGAGACAAAAATAACATAAAAATAACAATAACAATAAGAAGAGAAAAAAAAAAGAAAAATTAAGGGAAAGAGGAGATGGGGGGGTTCATGTTTGCCATCCCTTCAACATTACGGGTAGAATTTTTCTCGAGACACAAAATCTTAGCATCTAAGTACCTTCAGGAGTGGAGGCAGCGTCTGACTAAACTCAAGAGGGTGGATGTCAAGGGGTACAATAAATTTATGGATAACCTACGGTGGGTTAAAAATAAAAGAATCTGGGGTGGGAGGTATTTTGAGTCGACCTAGGGAATTGGTGACATCATTTGTTAAGTACCATTTCGAGTATCGAAATGGGTTCATTATTTCGACCATAGCCTGCGGAGCGAATGTAGCTTCAATGTATTTCCTCCATCTTTTGAAGAAACGGGAGGTTGATCGGAAATTAAGGGTGATGGTGTCCAGCCTTTCTAGATTAAAAAGTGATGTTAAAGCTGTTTTGAACGTTGTTAGGGAGGGAGGAGTAGCTGATATCCAGTGAGACATGATAGTCCTGCGGGCCACTAGAAGACACAGGTGAGCCCAGTGTGGAATATTTTGTGAGACCCTCGTTGGTGATGAGGGTGAAGGGGGTATGCTGAACAGGCATAGTAGGCGGTCCTTTGTGCACTGAAGTTTGTGGACCTCGTTGATATAGTTGATCACCTTAGTCCAGTAAGCATCGATCTTGTTGCAGTCCCAGAGTCTATGTAGTAACGTGGGTCGAGGCATGTTGCACCAGGGACATTGAGCTTGGGTGGGGTCTACCTTGTTGTAGCGGAAGGGGAAATAAGCTCTGTGAATGATCTTGAATTGCGTTTCCCTCCAAGATTCAGAAGAAGTAAGGTTGCGGATTGTCTTGTATCCCTCAAGGATTTTTTCTGGCAGAGATTCGTCACCCAAGACGTGTGTCCACTTTTGAAAGGGTTTGAGGGCATACTTCCTTGTTTGATGTTGTATAAGATAGGAGTAAATATTGGAGATGGAGTAGTTATTGCTTTTGATGAGAGTATCAATGCAGGATGTTTCAAGTGGGTTGGTATGAGGACCAGAACATGATTTGAGGTAATTGATGAGTTGGTGATAAAAGAAAGCATGTGTTGGTGGTAGGGAATATTCCCGCATTAGGGTATGAAATGGTTTGAATTTGCCTGGCTTGTTGAGGTAGCAGGAGGAGACATCTGTGAGGCCTTTAAGTTTCCATTGGCCAAAAGCTTTATGAATGAGAGATGGAAGGAACATAGGATTGCCTTGTATTTTGAGGTATTTGGAGATGCTGGATGGAACTTTAAGCAATTTTCTGACTTCTCTCCATGCAATAACCGTATCTTTAATTATTACACTTGTTTTGAGGTGGGGGGGTAGTGTATTGGGATTAGAATGAAGGATGGCCGAGAGGGTATATGGGTGTACCATAGCCTCCTCCAAGTATAGGTTAGAGTATCTAGAACCTCCGGTTAGCCAGTCTAAGCCCTGTCTAAGTAAACATGCCAGGTTGTAAAAACGCATATTGGGCAGTCCCGCCCCACCCTCGCCCTTCGGGAGACATAATTTCTGCAGCGCTATGCGAGGTTTTTTGTGAGACCATATAAAAGTAGTTAGGGCCCTCTGGATTTTTTGGATGTCTGAATGTTTAATTAGGAGAGGTATGGTCTGCATTGGGTAGAGCAGGCGCGCAAAGGACACCATTTTGAATAAATGGCATCTCCCAAAGAGCGAGAGAGGTAGGGATCCCCAAGCCTCCAACTCCTTTACAATTTTGGTTATCAAAGGGGGGTAGTTCAAAGAATATAAGGAGGATGGCTCACGTCCTATTTTAATGCCCAGGTATGTAATGTGTTGGTTGGCTATGGTCAAGGGGGATAGGTGTTTCCATTTACTGGAGAGATGGGGGTGTAATGGTAGGATCTCACTTTTGTCAAAATTGATTCTGAATCCCAAGCAGAGTCTAAAGTCTGAAAAAAGTCGTTTGAGTCTGTCAAAGTCTGTGATAGGGTCGGTGGAAAATAGCAGTATGTCGTCCGCGAATAGCGCCGAACGAAGAGTGTGGTTCTCTAGAGTGATGCCACTGATTCCATCAGCCGAATTTAGTATTCTGGACAGGGGTTCGATTGCTAGATTGAACAGGAGTGGAGACAGGGGGCATCCCTGTCTCGTTCCTTTTGTTAATGGAATCGTGTCCGAAATGAAATCAGGGGTGACTAGACGTGCGGTGGGGGATGCATACATTTGAAGCAAGAATCTCATAATCGGTCCTGAGAATCCAAATTGTGTCATCACTCTAAAGAGCCAGGAGAAACTGATGTTATCGAAGGCCTTTTCCGCGTCTAATGACATGATGGCAATGTCTTGGTTGGGGTGAGTTTTGGCGTATTCTAGAGCCATTAAAACCTTACGGATGTTTAGGGTGGCCGATCTACCCGAGACAAAGCCAGATTGAGCTGGGTGCAACAGAGATGGAAGTAAGGGAGCTAGCCGTGACGCAATTATTTTGGACAAGATTTTGACATCAACATTTATTAATGAAATTGGTCGGTATGAGCCCGGTAATAGGGGGTCTTTCCCTTTTTTAGAGATTAATTTGATGTGGGCCTGTGTTCCCGTAGGAAGATAGGGCCCTCCGTCCCACATAGCTGCGTAGACATGTTTTAAAGTCTCAGGGATGAATTCTTTAGTCATTTTATAGAATTCAGCGGTATAACCGTCGGGTCCCGGGGCTTTGGCCGAGGCCATGTTTTTGATCGTGAACCGAATATCATCGACGGTGATGGGGGCATTAATCGTCTCTAGTTGTGTGTGGTGGAGTTTGGGTAAGCGTATTTTGTCGAGTAGTAAGTCAGTGGTAGGTAAGTCAGTCGGGTCAGCTTTGTATAGATTGGTATAGTATTCCACGAGTAGGTTGCTTATTTCAGCTGGGGAGGTGGTCAAAGACCCTGTCTTAGCTCTAAGAGCTGAGATACGGGTGGGATGTCTGGGGCCTGAGCACATCTTGGCCAGAAGCCTACCAGCCTTGTTTCCAAATTTATGGAAATGTAATTGGGAGTAAGAAGTTTTGGCCGCTTCATGTTGTTCTGCCCACAGGTCAAAGGTGCTTTTGGCCTGTCTCCATTTTTGTATGTTTTCTATGGTGCGATTTAATGTGAGCTGCTCATGAGCCTGTCGTAGGGCTTCGCTTGATTTACTATACTGTCGCTTGGCTTTCTTTTTAAACTGGGCTGTGTACGAAATTATTTTACCTCTTAAGAAGGCCTTGCCTGCTTCCCAGAACAGGTTAGGGTCCGTAATGTGTGCTCCATTAGTGGAGATGTATTCCTCCCAGGCGCAGTATAATGTATGTTTAAAGTCTTCATTGTCACTTAAATAGGAGGGGAAACGCCAAGTAGGTGAGGGAGATGAGCGAGCTGTTTGGGTGAGATGAATCACGATTGGGCTGTGATCTGAGATCACTGCGTCTTGTATGTCTGGTGCACTGATTATGGAGCTCAGGGATGGGGAGGCAAAAAAATAGTCTATGCGTGAAAACGTGTTGTGCGGGGGCGAGAAAAAGGAGTATTCCCGTTCCGTTGGGTGCATTAGGCACCATACGTCCTCAAATTGTATGGAGGCAATGGTTTGTGCCAATAGGGTGGTTGTACATGATGGGGAAGTACGGGTTTGTGTTCTGTGTGTAGGGGGGCCCGAACGATCAGTCAGGGGGGACATGACTGAGTTAAAGTCCCCGCCCAATAGGTGTAGCGTCTCTGGTGTAGTCAGTACCCATTTCACTAAGTCCTGGAAGAAGGAGGTGTCAGGAGAGTTGGGAGCATAAATGTTAGTAAGTGCTATGTATTTGTCATCTATGGTCAGATGTAGAGTCATTTTTCTTCCCTCTGAGTCAACCTTGATATCTCTGACTTTGTGTTGTAGATTTTTATGCAGGAGGATAGGGATGAGCTTCGAGTTCGAGTCGAACTCATGTTCTACTCGAACATTGGCTGTTCGCAAGTTCGCCGAACAGCGAACAATTTGGGGTGTTCGCGGCAAATTCGAATGCCGCGGAACACCCTTTAAAAGTCTATGGGAGAAATCAAAAGTGCTAATTTTAAAGGCTTATATGCAAGTTATTGTCATAAAAAGTGTTTGGGGACCCGGGTCCTGCCCCAGGGGACATGGATCAATGCAAAAAAAAGTTTTAAAAACGGACGTTTTTTCAGGAGCAGTGATTTTATTAATGCTTAAAGTCAAACAATAAAAGTGTAATATCCCTTTAAATTTCGTACCTGGGGGGTGTCTATAGTATGCCTGTAAAGGGGCGCATGTTTCCCGTGTTTAGAACAGTCTGACAGCAAAATGACATTTGGAAGGAAAAAACTCATTTAAAACTACCCGCGGCTATTGCATTGCCGACAATACACATAGAAGTTCATTGATAAAAACGGCATGGGAATTCCCCACAGGGGAACCCCGAACCAAAAAAAAAAAAAAAAAAATGATGTGGGGGTCCCCCTAAATTCCATACAAGGCCCTTCAGGTCTGGTATGGATATTAAGGGGAACCCCAGCCAAAATTTAAAAAAAAAATTGACGTGGGGTTCCCCCTAAATTCCATACCAGACCCTTCAGGTCTGGTATGGATTTTAAGGGGAACCCCGCGCCAAAAAAAAAACGGCGTGGGGTCCCCCTAAAAATCCATACCAGACCCTTATCCGAGCACGCAACCTGGCAGGCCGCAGGAAAAGAGGGGGGGACGAGAGTGCGGCCCCCCCCCCCTCCTGAACCGTACCAGGCCACATGCCCTCAACATTGGGAGGGTGCTTTGGGGTAGCCCCCCAAAACACCTTGTCCCCATGTTGATGAGGACAAGGGCCTCATCCTCACAACCGTCGCCGGTGGTTGTGAGGGTCTGCGGGCGGGGGGCTTATCGGAATCTGGAAGCCCCCTTTAACAAGGGGACCCCCAGATCCCGGCCCCCCCCCTGTGTGAAATGGTAAGGGGGTACTTACCCCTACCATTTCACTAAAAAACTGTCAAAAATGTTAAAAATGACAAGAGACAGTTTTTGACAATTCCTTTATTTAAATGCTTCTTCTTTCTTCCTTCATCTTCTTCTTCTTCTGGTTCTTCTGGCTCTTCTGGTTCTTCCTCCGGCGTTCTCGTCCAGCATCTTCTCCGCGGCGTCTTCTATCTTCTTCTCCTCGGGCCGCTCCGCACCCATGGCATGAGGGGGGAGGCTCCCGCTCTTCTCTTCATCTTCTTCTCTTCTTCATCTTCTTCTTCATCTTCTTCTTCCTTCTTCTCTTCTTCCTGTCTTCTCCGGGCCGCTCCGCAGCCATGCTGTGGCATGGAGGGAGGCTCCCGCTGTGTGACGGCGTCTCTTCGTCTGACGGTTCTTAAATAACGGGGGGCGGGGCCATCCGGTGACCCCGCCCCCCTCTGACGCACGGTGACTTGAGGGACTTCCCTGTGACGTCACGGGGAATGCCACAGGGAAGTCCCGTCATGTCACCGTGCGTCAGAGGGGGGCGGGGTCACCGGGTGGCCCCGCCCCCCGCTATTTAAGAACCGTCAGACGAAGAGACGCCGTCACACAGCGGGAGCCTCCCTCCATGCCACAGCATGGATTGCGGAGCGGCCCGGAGAAAACAGGAAGAAGAGAAGAAGAGAAGAAGGAAGAAGAAGAAGAAGAAAAAGAAGAAGAAGAAGATGAAGAAGAAGATGAAGAGAAGAGCGGGAGCCTCCCCCCTCATGCCATGGGTGCGGAGCGGCCCGAGGAGAAGAAGATAGAAGACGCCGCGGAGAAGATGCTGGACGAGAACGCCGGAGGAAGAACCAGAAGAGCCAGAAGAACCAGAAGAAGAAGAAGATGAAGGAAGAAAGAAGAAGCATTTAAATAAAGGAATTGTCAAAAACTGTCTCTTGTCATTTTTAACATTTTTGACAGTTTTTTAGTGAAATGGTAGGGGTAAGTACCCCCTTACCATTTCACACAGGGGGGGGGCCGGGATCTGGGGGTCCCCTTGTTAAAGGGGGCTTCCAGATTCCGATAAGCCCCCCGCCCGCAGACCCTCACAACCACCGGCCACGGTTGTGAGGATGAGGCCCTTGTCCTCATCAACATGGGGACAAGGTGTTTTGGGGGGCTACCCCAAAGCACCCTCCCAATGTTGAGGGCATGTGGCCTGGTACGGTTCAGGAGGGGGGGGGGCCGCACTCTCGTCCCCCCCTCTTTTCCTGCGGCCTGCCAGGTTGCGTGCTCGGATAAGGGTCTGGTATGGATTTTTAGGGGGACCCCACGCCGTTTTTTTTTTTTTTTTTGGCGCGGGGTTCCCCTTAAAATCCATACCAGACCTGTCTGGTATGGAATTTAGGGGGAACCCCACGTCAATTTTTTTTTAAAATTTTGGCTGGGGTTCCCCTTAATATCCATACCAGACCTGAAGGGCCTTGTATGGAATTTAGGGGGACCCCCACATCATTTTTTTTTTTTTTTTATTTTGGTTCGGGGTTCCCCTGTGGGGAATTCCCATGCCGTTTTTATCAATGAACTTCTATGTGTATTGTCGGCAATAGCCGCGGTAGTTTTAAATGTGTTTTTTCCTTCAAAATGTCACTTTGCTGTCAGACTGTTCTAAACACGGGAAACATGCGCCCCTTTACAGGCATACTATAGACACCCCCCAGGTATGAAATTTAAAGGGATATTACACTTTTATTGTTTGACTTTAAGCATTATTAAAATCACTGCTCTTGAAAAAACGGCCGTTTTTAAAACTTTTTTTTGCATTGATCCATGTCCCCTGGGGCAGGACCCAGGTCCCCAAACACTTTTTATGACAATAACTTGCATATTAGCCTTTAAAATTAGCACTTTTGATTATTCATGTTCGTGTCCCATAGACTTTAACGGCCTTCGCGTGTTCGAACGAATTTTTTTCCTGTTCGCATGTTCTGGTGCGAACCGAACAGGGGGGTGTTCGGCTCATCCCTACAGGAGGATAGCAACCCCTGCTTTACGCCCCACTGCTGGTGAGCCATATACAGAGCCCACCCACAATTTACGTAGACGTTGCAAATCGTCTGCAGCCAGATGTGTCTCCTGAAGTAGAGCCACATCTGCCCGGAGACGCCGCAGGTGTCTGAGAATGGACATACGTTTGTTGGGGGAACGTAGCCCCTTAACATTCCATGAGACAAACTTTAGGTGACTCCCTGGTGTAGATTGTGACATAGTTGGCATTTGAAAGTGTTTTGGTTTAGGGGCTTGTATAGAAGCCCCTGAGTAGATGTATTATCTACCTCCTGGGAGTCGCCAAAGCGCCTCGGAACCCCTGAAGACATAGGAATTAGGATGGCAAACATGAACTTAAACTTCTCTAAGCAACAATAATATGCAAACATTAGTAAGGCAGTATATCGTGTAAGGAAATACAAATCTCGAGTTGTGGACTTCTCTTTTTTCCACATGAGGTCTCACCTATCTAACCAGCGTAGCTCCCATTGATTGCCAGCTCCTCAGCTAGGGGCAGGGCGGTAGCAACGGGGGGTGGGGATAGGGAGGGTGAGGGAGAGGAAGGGGGAATAGGGAGGGGGGGGAGTAGGATAGGAAGGGGGGGTGGTCCGGGGGGGGATCTCCTGAGGAGGTAGTGCAGGCATAAAGTAATCAATGGCGAGGTATACTGAACATAGGGGAGAGCCCTCCTCTTAAAATTAGGCTTGAGTAGCCGAAAATTAGAAAATACATACAAACATAACATTTCAAGTGTCTTTGTAAGGGAAGGTTTCCCGGGTAATGGGGGGTTATGGCAGTCATTGATTAACATGACTATAACATTATAACGTTATAATTCTTAACTGTGTAACTTTAGCCACAGGCTGGATGGGGTAGTGCTCTATAGGGAGCATGTACGGGAGTTTATAAAACCCTCAGAGAGAAAGAAGAAAAAAAAAAAAAAAAAAAAAAAAACGTCTCCATCTTAATGATAAAGATTTTTATAGGAAAAAAAATATAAAAGATGGGTTAATACTTCCCGTCCTAAGGTGACGATGTCAAAAGGGTGGTGATGTGGAGTCCACCATCAGTTCCTTCAACGATTCCCAGAACGGTCTTCCTGGGTGGTGAAGCGGCTGCGCTTATATGGAGGCTTGGTTGGGCTTCGGGGGTGTTTAGGGGGTCCATAGGTATGTTGTGAAGATGACGATGGTGACCCCTCTGCTGCGGCACTGTGTTCCATTTCGGAGCTTCTGTTAGTTAGGTAGGTCTCCGCCTCTTCTGGTGTATGGAAGGTGAGTTGCTCCCCTTCAGATGTTTGAACGCGGAGGACAGCTGGATAGGCTAGGGAGAATCGGATCTGATTGTGGTGCAGAGTGGAGCATACCGAGGAGAATGCCTTGCGTTGTTTCATTACCTCTATGGAATAGTCCGCGAAGAGTAGCAGTTTCGCGCCATCCACCACCAGGGAGCGTGTGCGATGGAATTTTTGCATTATGGCGTTTTTGTCGGCGTAGTTTAAGTATTTCACTATCACATGCCGGGGTTTAGCACGTGTGTCAGAGTATTGACCCATGCGGTGTGCTCGTTCAACCGTACACGGTATGCGGAGGCCAAGTTGTTCTGGGATGGTTTTTGCACAAATGTTTGTAAGGTGGGAAGCTGGGATCGACTCTGGCAGACCAATGATGCGCAGATTATTTCTTCTTGAGCGATTTTCCAAATCGTCCAATTTGTCCCATATGTCTCTGTGGGAAGCATTTATGCGTGCAAGTGCTGCAGATGAGGCAGTGCAGTCATCTTCTAATATTGAAATTCTTTCCTCCGTCTGGGAGATGCGCTGGGCCTGGGCCTGGAGTTCTATGTGCAGCTGTTCAAGCCCCCTGTGTACCGCTGCGTCCACAGTGCCTGTAAGGGATGGCCCCAGAAGTTGAATTACCGCCTGGGCAATGTTGGCAGGGGATGCGGGGTCGGATTCTGTCACAGCTGGGGCAGGGAGAGGCTGTGGCTGCTGCTGAGGCCGCTCTGTTAAGTCCGGAGCGGCCGCCATCTTGGCTGATTCGGCCGCTGTGTCTCCCGCCGGCGGAGCTGTGGAGGGGGGCGAGCGTATGATCGCTCCACAAAGCGATCCATGCCTGCCTGGGATGAAGCGGAGGCGATGGGGGGTTTCCCCGGTGCTGTGGCTGGCTTATATGCTGGTTTTGTGAGGAGCTGTGCGGGAGCTGGAGCCGCTTACCTCCTCCTCATGTGGCGCCGGAACCGGAAGTCTGAATGACTTCCTTGAGAAAGAAGGTGACTGCTTTAGAGGAGGATGCCCACCCCTTTAGTTTTGTCTTCTGTGTTTACCAGGAAGAATTGCGGGAACTTAGAGTGGACAAACGAGGGGTTATATGTCCAGGGGAAGTGGGTCTCTTGAAGAAGAAGCGTTTTGGAAATACTTTCTATGTTTCAATGGGGAGTTTAGTCCCTGAACATTATGGGAGGCTACTCTAATAGATGCTATTTTCCCGTCATGAGGTGCCATGGACCAGAGGGGAGAATGAATGCTTCACTGAGCGGAGACCTACCTTCCACCTTGTATTTCCAGATAGGAGCCCTTGTAGACCAAGCCAGAAGGGTAAACCTCTTGTAGGGCACTTGAGCATGGATCATCTCTGATGCCTGTAGAAGAAAAGGTAAACATTAAGGGAAGACGAGATGGGAAAGAAAAAGGAAAGAGAAAGGTTAAGGGTAAAGTTGTGTGAGGGACCGAGATGGCCACGGTGGTTCCCCATCCTAAACCCTCTCGAGTCCCAGAAGAGGGGAGCGGAATCAACCACTTCTCCTCTTGACAAGTATTGACCAGTGCGATCTCCGGTGAGGCAGATCAACAACCACCGGCGCGTGGAGAACCTGCCTGCACGTGGGGGCAGAGGGGGGTGCACTACATCCACTCCGGCCCTGCCGACCACCTATGAAGGCTTAGCAGGAGGATGGGGGCCTAATATTGTATAGCGTTAACAGTCATTGCATTGATAAGGTCCCCCCTCTTCCCTCCTCCCAGAGGACACTCCGCTCCTGGGAGCACCCACAAGGGCAAACCCGCCCCCGACAGGGTCGGTGATCACCCCCCGAGCCCCCCAGGAGTGGAGCACCCGAGAAATAAAACAAGAATTGTAAGCTCAACTTATAATTAGATTCAACCATAAGCTTTTAACCGTGTCAACCAGAACTAATGAGAATTTATAAGTATAAGAAAATGTAAGTAACTGTGAAATTTGAAAAAAGTGATGGCCGAGGCAACCTGGGGGGGGCTGGGCGGAAAAGGTCTCCTCCTCCAGGATCCCCCACCCAAGCCCCCCCCCCCCGACCACTAAATGAGGACCCAAAGAATCTGTCCTATTGCTTATAGAAAGTTATTTGCTCCCTGGTGGACCCCCAGTAGGTCTAAAAATAAACTTGGGGGGGGCACTGTCCACAGGAATAGGAACAAAGAGTTAGGTTTCCTAACTGACAGTCAGGAACATGTCAGGGGAGAAATATGACCCTCTTTGGAAGGAGCACTCCGGCTCACCTCCTGACTGAGCAGGAAAGATGTATGTGATTTGGAGGACCCTGTTGTTCACGAGGAATGAAATTCTTTTGAGCGGTTGGATAGCTGCTTCTTCCAGACTGGGGCGATCAGGCTCTGCGGCGATGGGCGTTTAGCCGATCCTGTATTCTTTTGGCTTGCAGGCATTCCCCTTCGTGGATAGAGGTGAAGCCGTATGTTTTATCCTTGTAAGAGAATGACAAGCAGAAGGAGAAGGACCACCAGTACTTGATAATTTTTTGGGTCAAGACTTGCAGAAGTGGTTTCAGGACTCTCCTGCATTGGATAGTGAGAGGGTAGAGGTCTGCAAAAATTTGGACAGGGTATCCCTGGAGGCTCAGCTGTTGCACATTCCTGGTCAGGCGCATGACCTCTTCCCTAACCCCATAGAAATGTGGTTTAACTGTCACGTCTCTGGGCAGTCTATCCGAGCGGGGGGGATGGAGAGCTCTGTGAGCCCTGTCTAGCTCCAGACGATGTTCCTGGATGTACGGGATAAGACCTTTGATAAAAGATTTTACTGCTTGGTGGGTGTCTTTGACTAACTCCGGGAGCCCTCTAATGCGGAAATTATAACACCTGGAGCGATTCTCCAGGTCGTCGATTTTAGAAATAGCTGTGTCCAGTTGGTCCTCTAAATCCTGGATACGGGCCGTATTCTTGTTTGCTCTGGATATCGTTTGTTCTACTTTTTGTTCAGTGGCCTCAATCCTGGTGCCTAAATTGTGCAGATCTGCTTGAATAATAGAAGTTATTTGGGCAGCTGTTTGCACCAGGCCCCTCGACAACATCTTAGAGAAGGTGTCCATCATTGTTGTAAAATCCAAAGGGCCTGTGGGAGACATTGGGCTAAGCATTGCTCACATGTCAGGGCTGGCTGCATGGCCTTTCACTGGGGTGGCTATGAGCTCATCCAAGGTCCTTTCTAGCAATAATTCCGTGAATGCCTGGGATAGGACAGTGGGATATAGGTTACTCACTGTGCCAGACTCAGGTCCCTGCATGTGAATCGCCTGTGTACATGAGTCCTTGCCCGCATCCATTTCATCTCCCCCCTCCTCTCAGTTTGCAGTCCTCCGGGCGCCATCTTAGGATTCTCCTCAGCCAACAGGCCGAATCCGGGTAGCTGGAAGAGGTCTCTCCTCACGGTGCCAGAGGTCATGGGGGCGCTCCCGGGAATCTCCGGTATTGGGTGAGCCTTGTGGGAGGTGCGGGTGCCGCTGCTGTCAGTAGCTACGTGGTCGGGGAGACGGGAGCGGGACGGAGGTCCGAGATCAGACATCCATCACGGAGGCTCCGTGCATGAGCATTTTCTATTATTTTTTTTAGTAAAGTTAAAGTTATTTCTTTCAGTAATTTTTTAAAGTAAAGTTCAGTTTATTTCTTTCTTCTTTTTATAGAAAAGTTCACTTTAAGCATGGCTGAAAGTAAATTCATGATGATGACATGGCTATCTATATTCAGGACAAAGAGAAATCTATCACACTGAACAGTATAAAATGAGTAAGGAGAGAAGAGAAATTGACACCATCACATACTGTGGAGATGTCACTGACCTGTATGTGTCATCATAGCACAGAACCCTGTAGACACTATGGTATATTCTCCTTAACAGAGTGTGTATTATTGTCTATAGTTATGAAGATTAAAGCTATAGCTGTATGCACAGTGCAGAAATTCCGGATCGCTTGGATTGTTCTGTGGATGGCTCTTTGTATATACAGCACTCAGAGTTCATCATCACCCTGTAATCTCAGGATAAAGGATATAGATGAGGATTTTGGATTTTACCAAGAGGGTGACTTCATTATCGGAGGAGTCTTCACTATACGTGCAGGGACTACAAGTATTGAGGGAGCAAAATCATATATGAAAATGTTTTTTTGTGTGGAGTAAGTAACATTTTATTACACTATCACACCACACAATGTCATTCTCCTATGTAAGCGCATTGTTCAATGTTTGGGATCTGCGTCATTATCAGAGATTAGGGTTGAAAGGAAATCTGTCAGAAACATGACTCACATTCCGTGCACACACATGTATACATGATTTCATACGAGCAGGTAAGTACGAATTGCAGCACTTGCAGCTACAAGAAGATTAAGAAAAATTTGCACACATACAATGCATTGAAAAAGTATTCATTGGAATTTTACACATTTTGTCATGTTACAGCCAAAATTGTAAATGTATTTTATTGGGATTTTATGTGATAGACCAACACAAAGTGGCACAAAATTGTGAAGTGGAAGGAAAATGATAATTGGTTTTCAATTTTTTTTACAAATAAAGATGTGAAAAGTGTGACATTTTTGCCCATTTTTCTTTGCAAAATAGATCAAGCTCTGTCAGATTGGATGGAGAGTGACTGGGAACAGCAATTTTCAAGTCTTGCCACAGATTCTCAATTGGATTTAGGTATGGACTTTGACTGGGCCATTCTAACACATGAATATGCTTTGATCTAAACCATTCCATTGTAGCTCTGGCTGTATCTTTAGGGTTGTTGTCCTGCTCAAAGGTAAACCTCCTTCCCAGTCTCAAGTCTTTTGCAGACTCTAACAGGTTTTCTTCTAAGACTACCCTGTATTTGGCTACATCCATCTTCCCATCAACTCTGACCAGCTTCCCTGTCCCTGCTGAAGAAACGCATCCCCACAACATGATGCTGCCACCACCATGTTTCATGGTGGGGATGGTGTGTTCAGGGTGATGTGCATTGTTAGTTTTCCGCCACACATAGCATTTTGCTTTTAGGCCAAAAAGTTCAATTTTGGTCTCATCTGACCAGAGCACCTTCTTCCACATGTTTGCTGTGTCCCCAACATGACTTCTCGCAACCTGCAAATGGGACTTCTTATGGCTTTCTTTCATCAATGGCTTTCTTCTTGCCACTCTTCCATAAAGGCCAGATTTGTGGAGTGCACGACTAATAGTTGTCCTGTGGACAGATTCTCCCACCTGGGCTGTGGATCTCTGCAGCTCCTCCAGAGTTACCATGGGCCTCTTGGCTGCTTCTCTGATTAATGCTCTCCTTGCCCAGCCTGTCAGTTTAGGTGGACGGCCATGTCTTGGTAGGTTTGCAGTTGTGCCATTCTCTTTACATTTTCGGGTGATGATGGATTGAACAGTGCTCCATGAGATGTTCACAGCTTGGGATTTTTTTTATAACCTAACCCTGCTTTAAACTTCTCCACAACTTTATCCCTGACCTGTCTGGTGTGTTCCTTGGTCTTCTTGGTGCTGTTTGTTCACTAAGGTTCTCTAACAAACCTCTGAGGGCTTTGCAGAACAGCTGTATTTATACTAAGATTAAATTACACACAGGTGGGCTCTATTTACTAATTAGGTGACTTCTGAAGGCAATTGGTTCCACTAGATTTTAGTTAGTGGTATACGAGTAAAGGGGGCTGAATACAAATGCACGCCACACTTTTCACATATTTATTTAAAAACAATTTTGAAAACCATTTATCATTTTCCTTCCACTTCACAATTATGTGCCACTTTTTGTTGGTCTATCGCATAAAATCCCAATAAAATACATATAAGTTTTTGGTTGTAACATGACAAAATGTGGACTTTTTCAAGGGGTATGAATACTTTTTCAAGGCACTGTGTACACAAGGTCTTACAGGAGCATAACTTGTGTTTTTTAGGCTGTATGCACACAGCCGTAAGAGCTTTACTGATCATATAGGATGATTTTTTTGCAGAAAAGTTCCTGTGTAAATGATAAGAAAAATGCTTACATTTAGATACATGTAAGGCTTTGTTCAGACTGGTGTTGCTGCCCGTTCTGAATGCAGGCTGTGTTTGTTATTGCGCATGCATCCACCCCGGGCAGCATACAGGCGACCTATAGAGGTGAATACAGCAGCTGCATGGACACAGCCAGACACAACCACATTTGGATGTGTGCACCCGCTGCTGCACACATGTCAATTTCTGAGATGTAGCTGTGTCTGGCCACCTCTATAGGCAGAGAAAGTAATTCATAACATGTGCAGGATCTGTGATCTGTCAGTGTCTGTGACTTGTCTGTCAGTCTATCTATCTATCTATCTATCTATCTATCTATCTATCTATCTATCTATCTATCTATCTATCTATCTATCTATCTATCTATCTATCTATCTATCTACAGTATTTCTCAGCAGTCTCACTGTTACCTAGATAAATTTGTTTTCCTTTTTGAAAAATATAAGCCCCAGAATTCCCACCAGCCAGACATGTACGTAGCCAGAATTGCAAATGTAGGCGCAGGACATACATGACAGGGTGTAAGTAACTTACAGAGAGAAAGGGTTAAATAAAGTAGATGGGGGTTGTAAAAAGTAGGAGACTTACCGGATTGGTGTATAAGTCAGTGGGGGAGGAGTGGTAGGTGAAGTCCACGAAGTCCGAGAGGGGGAGACACTCACCGGGCTCCTAGGCCTGTCCCCTCCGTCATCGTCCGAGCACAGGTGCATTCAGCTGCCACTTTTGGAGATGCTCAGGTCGGAGTGGTGGCCCAGCGAGCGAAAACAGCGGCATCGGGCGCCGGCCATGCCTCGTTTGCGGCCGGCGGCTCGCCTCGAGGGGGTGCCATCGTTCCTAGAGGGAGAAGCCATGCTACAGTCCCCCAGCGTCAGTCGGGAGGCCCCGCCTCCAGGTCCATGTCAGGGCCTGGGAGGGTTGGCCTGGAGAGATGCCTGTGTGCTGGCCGTGTCGGCGGCGCAGCTTGATGAGGTCATCGAGGAAGGACACAGCAGTGGAGGACAGAGCCCTCGGGGGGAAGTTAGCCTAACACCACCAGTCACTCAGCCACATTCAGAAGAGATGGAGAGAGCGGAAGAGGAGCGGCGTCGGTCGCAGGATCAAGCAACAGCAGCAGAGAGCAGCAGTGAAGAGGGTGAGCTAACTAAAGAGCCCCAGGAGGCGGCGGTGGTGACGGGACCGGCGGCTGGAGGGTCTGCTAGCCCAAAGCAGCCTGGTAAGCAATCTGTGCATTTGTCTTCTCCTGTCTCGTCTCTCATGTCTGCTGTGGGTAGTAGTAAGGGGGTTAGTGATGGACAGGGTTCCGCTGGGGGAAGTAAGGAAGAGGGGCTCTGGGATTCTTTGCGGGAATTGCTTTGCCGTTTTGAAGGAGGTGTATCGCAAGCTGCGGCACCGGTTAGGCCATGGGTGGCACCCACCTCTGGGGCCAGTGAATTAGCAGGCACAGTGGCTCCCCCCGTGCAGAAGGCAGGTGTGGTGGCAGGGACTCAGACGGAAAAAGAAGTCGCGGGCTCGGCGGCGGCAGTGGCGCAGAATGACAAGGACGCAGAAAAGGTGCGATTGGCTAATGCGGCACGGTGTGAAGTGTATGTATACTTCGAGGGACCTTTGGGGGCTCATTTGAAACAGGAGGTGAGGGAAAAAATATGGAAAGACGAGTTTGTGGAAAAATTTTCCCTGCTCCCGTTGGAGAAGTTTAACCTAGATCAGGTAAAGCCAGATGAAAGTAAAAAAGAGGAGGAAGAAAAGAGGAGATACAGGTTTATTCCGTGGACGTTTGCAAATTGGTTGCAAATGTTTGCGATATTTGCGAGCGTGATTGGGGAGAAAGCCCCCGAGAATTGCTCGGCTTTATTCTGCTATCTTGAAGCCATCAGTGAGGCGCACAGGGTATATGGTGGTTTAGCGTGGCTTCGGTATGACGAACAATTTCGTCAGCGGAAGGCCATTCGTCCTTCTATTAGGTGGGACCATAAAGATATCAGCCTTTGGATGAAGTTGATGACTTCATCCAGGGCTGCGAGTCCGTTTTTTCCAGGGGGGGCCGGCGGCGCTTCCTCTGCAGGATCGCCGGCCCTTATGAAAAAAGGGGTTTGCTGGCAGTTTAATGAAGGAACGTGCCGGTTTGGTAGCTTGTGTTGCTACAAACACGAATGCTCCGGGTGCAGTGGTACACACCCCCTCATGCGTTGTTTTAAGCAAGGAAAAGGGAGGTCTGGGGATGACGCCGGTGAGACTGGAAAGGATGCTACCTTTTCTAAGTAGGTATCCGGATAGGGCAGTGGCTAGTTTGTTAGAAGCAGGATTTAGGGAAGGTTTTAGAATCCCGAGTACAGTGCGGGAAGTTCCTCCTGTGTCTGGAAATTTGAAGTCAGCACATCTACATCATGGGGTGGTGTCGGCAAAAATGGGGAAGGAGGTGGCGTTAGGTCGGATGTCGGGCCCATTTCCCGCCCCGCCAGTGCCAGACTTGATAGTTTCGCCGTTAGGTGTGGTTCCGAAGAAGGAGCCAGGGCAGTTTCGGATGATTCATCATCTGTCTTATCCCAAAGGTAGTTCCGTGAATGATGGTATCGATCCGCAGGTTTGTGCGGTTACCTATACATCATTTGACGCGGCTATCGCGTGGGTTCGAAAATATGGAAAGGGGGTCCTCATGGCAAAAACGACGTGGAATCTGCTTTCAGATTGCTACCAGTTCATCCCCAAAGTTGTCATTTGTTAGGATGTTGTTGGCAGGGGTCTTACTTTATAGATCGTTGCATCCCAATGGGCTGCTCTATTTCTTGTGCCCTGTTTGAGGCATTTAGTTCATTTTTTGAGTGGGCAGTTAGGGAAGTTGCTGGGGTTAACTCAGTCATCCACTATTTGGATGACTTCTTATGTATCGGCCCTTCGGAGTCCCGTTGTTGTGGGGTGTTGCTAGGAACAGTTCAACACCTGACTGAGCGGTTTGGTATTCCGTTGGCGGCTGATAAAACGGAGGGACCTACTTCAGAGTTGTTTTTTCTGGGAATCACGATCGATTCTGTGGCTATGGAGTGTAGGTTGCCAGAGGACTAATTGTTGGCCCTCAGGAGGGAGGTGAGTATGGCGCGTGCCAGGAATAAGCTTCAATTGAAGGAGCTGCAATCCTTGTTAGGTAAATTTAATTTTTCTTGCAGGATTATTCCGATGGGTCGCATTTTTTGCCGACGGCTGTCGGCAGCGACATCGGGGGTACGGGTACCCAATCACTTTGTGCGGCTTAACAAAGAACTTCGGGATGACTTAAAGATTTGGGATGTATTTCTGGAATCTTACAATGGTCGTTCAGTATGGCAAACAGGGCCAGTCAGCAATGCTGATTTGGTCTTGTTCACGGATGCGGCTGGTTCGGTGGGCTTTGGTGCTTACTGCCAGGGAGGCTGGGTTCCTGAAGAATTTGGTTTTGTTGGAACTGTTTCCCATTGTTTTGTCAGTGGAAATTTGGGGGGAGGTATTGCGGAACAAAAAAGTTAGGTTCAATTGTGACAACAAGGGTGTAGTATCGGCGATTAATAACATTACAGCTTCCTCCCCACCTGTGATAAGATTGTTGAGGCACTTGGTACTGTGCTGTTTGAGGTTGAATATTTTTAAATATGCAGTGCACATTCCCGGGGTGGATAACAAGTTAGCGGATGCTTTATCTCGTTTCCAGTGGGAAGAATTTCGTTCGCTGGCACCGGAGGCGGAACCCAGAGGGGAGCCATGTCTGCCAAGTTTATGGAAACTTGCTCTGGAGTCCCCGCTGGATTGATTAAGCAATCTCTCAGCGCTGGAACATGGACAGCGTATTCAAAAGTTTGGCAGGAATGATTTGTGCTTCTAGAGGAGGTAGACGGGTCGGAGGACCCCAAGGAAATACAGGCTTGTTTGTTTTTATATTATATGTAGTAACTACTCGACTGGGGTTTCTGGGGCTGCGATTGGAAAAAAGATATGGAGATTTCACAAAATCCTTTGTGGTTAGGAGGGCGTTGAGGGGCTACCAGAAGGGCAGTTCCAAACCAGATGCCAGACGTCCGGTGCCCTTTGAGGTGTTAGAAAGCATTCTAGGGAATCTGAAAAAAGTATGTTCTTCGGCCTATGAGCAGGTTCTCTTTTGGGCGGCTTTTACGCTTGCCTTTTTTGGGGCGTTAAGAATTGGTGAGCTGGTTTCACCCTCCAGGCGGGTAGCAGAGGGATTGCAGCTTGGGGATATGCAATTTTCGGCAGGGGCGGTACAGATCTGGGTCAGGCGGTCAAAAACGGATCAGTTGGGTAAAGGGATCCAGGTGGCATTATTCAGAAGCATTTGTGACAAATTTTGCCCAGTGGCAGCCTTAGAGCATTTTATGGCTCTTCGACCACAAGGGGGGGTCATTGCTAGTACATCTTGACGGATCATGCTTGTCCAGGTTTCAATTTACGGCAGTTTTCCGTAAGTGCCTGCAGGCAGGTGGATTTAGTCCGGAGGAATTTGCAGCCCATTCATTTTGTATTGGGGCGGCCACTGAGGCGTCTCGATGGGGGCTTCCTTCCGAAGCCATAAAAAAGATTGGCAGGTCCAATAGATACCGGTTGTATGTTCGTCCTCATTTGTTATGATGTGTTTGTGTTTCTTCATGAGTTTTGTACGTCTTTTATGTTGTGTTGTTGCCCCTGGCTGAGTATGTTTTTTGTTATGTCTTTTCAGATTTTCCCCGATGTCTCATCTGGATCATGGGACATTCTTATGTTTTCTGGGGGGCAAAGAGGGCTGATGTTAGGCCGGAGGGTAGACAGTTGAGGCTGACCAGAGAGGAGGGTAGGATACGGTGGATTGGGATGCCAGGTATGATGTGGCAGAAGGTGGTACCTGAGGTCCATCGCTTCACACGGCTGGACCAGCCTCCAGATATTTGGTCCTTCACGTGGGGGGCAATGATTTATCCATTAGGCCCATGCGACAGGTCATAAAAGACATAAAATGGGACTTTCTCAGGTTGATGACCTCTTTCCCAAAAATGATCATAGTATGGTCGGACATTGTAGCAAGATTGGATTGGAGGGGTGCCAGGTCCATTAAAAAAATTAATAAGACCCGGATTAAGGTTTACAAAGAGGTGGGTAGGTTTATTGCCCGTAATGGTGGAGTGGTGGTAAGACATTTGGAGTTAGAGGTGGACACTTGGAGGTACTTGCGGGGGGATGGGGTACATCTCAACCCAGTCGGGATTGACCTTTGGGCATTGGGTTTAGAGGATGGCATTCGCAGAGCACTGCTGGTGTGGCAGCGTGCACAAGTGTAAGGTTTTCACACTTGTGCCGCGGTGGCTGTTGGGCCCTTGGCGACAAGCATAAAATACCTGAGGTATTGAGAGAATGGGGACCCATTCTCAGGTTTTGAGTATTCCCGGTCAGTCTGTTTTTTTAAGTTTAGACTATTGGGTAATAAGTTTTGGGGTCTGTGGTCAGTTAGTGGTTCTCAAGGCAATTTATGTCGGCTTGGGACAGATGCTAACCATAAGTATTACAGACCAAAAATGGAAGTGGGGGTCGTCAGGGTCCTGCTACCAAGGAGTGGGATTGGAGCTGGATTAGTTTCAGAATAGTTTTTGAATATTTATGAATAATGTTTGAATATGTTATTTATTGGTTTTGATAATAAAAGGCTGAGCAGGCCATTTACATCCAGCAGGTGTCAGTGTTATCATTTATTAGTAATTATAAGTTGGTATACATGCATGTTTGGGGTAGTGAGTTATCTGACTGCCCTAGTCAAGATTATGCATGTATGTGGGGAAGGGTTCCATCCTCAGCTTGTGACTCTTTGTGATATAAGTTCACCATGCTGTGCCTGACAGGATGGAATTTGTAGTTCCCCAACAACAGCCGTTCCTAATTCCTATGTATCTGTTTGCTGTGAAATCCAGTTTGTCATTCCAGTCAAGTGCTGTATATGTAGATGGGGTGACGACCATTCTCATACTAAAGGTTGATTCACACCATAGGCATTGGGTTGTGCTGAACAGCCTTACCCCTTGCAGTCCCAAAGCATAGACAAGGTAAATTGTCCCACTCATTTCTAGCCTGTGGCTTTAGAGTTACTTCAGGAGAGTAATCCCAAGCATGTCAAGCATATGTTGTATGTGTATCACAGCGTGTCATGGCATGCTGGGACTTGTAGCTCCACTACATAAGCCTGCCTAAACCCATGGCTCTCAAGCACAATTTCATTGCATATCGAAGAATGCCCTGACAGCCAGGTGCTTTGGGGTGTATATTAAAAAAATAGTAAGTAGCAAATACCCAGTGAAAGTTCATGTATATTTGTTCTGTGCCAAAATGGGCAAAAAAAGAATGTTAATGGGCTATTTCCTGTCATGGATGAATGTTTTTCATTGATTTAAAACAGAAAATACCACATTTGGCCACTAGACGGTGGTAAATATTGAAAGGATTTCTTATGATATCTAGCATCATCTATTGGCCAAATTCAGTATTTTCCTTTTAAAATTAACGAAAAACATCAGAAAAAGGAAATAGCCTAATAAAATTTTTATTATTATTTGTCTCATTGCTGAGCATTCTTTTTTAATAAATAGACCTTGTGTAGTTATGCGAGGGGTATGCTGGGGTAACAATAGCAATGATAGCATTAACTAGCCCTGAGACATCTGAAGACCCCGGACCCAGAAGAAGACTGGGAGAAGATGGCAGACATCTCCGGTGCAAACATCCTGTGTATACATGCACATTATTGGCAGAGGTCTGGGGCCAATATTACTTTTCTCTACTTCAAAAAACATGTCTAGCCATTTTGTTTTGAATAGGGTAGGGAAGGATTAGAACCTGCCAGGTTCCTATTGACAAAACTCTGATCCGTGAAGATTGAAGCGCCACACCACAAGGTTATAATCCAAAAAGAAGTTTCTTAACTGGTCATACAACTTTAGGTTCTACCCTAATTGGCTGTTATAGTAATTCAACAATGGGAACACATTAATTAATTCCAGGTGGATATAAGACACTGGTTCTGTCAGTGGCAATGCAATCTAGCACAAAGGTTCACACTCTACAATGTATCCTTTCCTCAATATAGGTAATTTTGGAAAAAAGCTTTGGGTCTCCACTTAGGCTTCCACAGCCCTGGTCAGTGGATCCTGCTTTGGGTGCAGGCTGGATAGGAGTCCTTTTTACTCCATACATAATGTGAGAGCATTGAAAATATCTTGGACCATACACTGTGCAAAGCCATATGTCATAAGGATGATAGCAGCCTTAGCAGACTCGATCCAAGCCACACCTTCCATTGCATTTCGCCCCACCCCGGGGCTTAATCATGGAACCTAGGAACATAAATCCACAGATTGTTTCTAAACTTAACATTAGCTGATCTGGATATTGACACGCCACACCATTATCATGGATTTGGAATCCGCTTCCTTTAGAAGCATAATGGCTGACCAGAACTTGGTTGTTGCAGCTGGCAGACAGCAGAAAAAGCCAGAGTAGGCACAGGGAGTATAGTGTGTATCCTCATTGAATGATGGTGAGAGCCCTAAAAAGGGACAAGGTTCAGAGTTTAAGGTACCCCCTGGTCTTTACAGGAGCTCCTAGAGGTGGAGATGTTGTACTGCAAGAGAGACTTGAAAAAGGGCGACATGCCCCCGAAACACATTGTGTTTCGGGGGCATGCCCCAGTGACTCACAGTGTGGAGAAAAATATTTTTTTCTCCACATTTATCATACAGTGTTTTGTATATCTACAGTGATTGCACGCTGCTTTACGCTGACCAATTTAGCACTGATGCGCACCTTTTTGATTTTTAGTGACTCAGTGTTTCTCTTTGGTGATCAGTGTGCCTCTTCCTTTAGCATGTACAGGTCTTGTCTGATTGCTGTTGTGTTACACATAATGAACTTTTACCTTGGTGTTAATTGTGGCTGCCACTGCTTTAGTTTTAGTTGGAGATGAGACTACATAACAGGCGCAAGATTGCCGGGTGCTGTCACTCATCCACTGTCCGGTCTACTAGCATAGGAAGATCACTTACCAGCCTACAGAGGATCACCTCTCCATGTTGGATTCCAAAACACTGCTGTAGTGCCTGCTTTGAGTTGACTAAAGTCAAACCAAAGTCTGCATTTCGACATCAATATTATATTGGCTGTAGGCAGAATTATTAATATCTTGAAGATTCACTCTAACACAAAATTAATATCTTTATTTCTACAGTGATGATTTTCGAGCAATACTAAATGTTTTGGTTTTTCGTTTTGCTATTCACGAAGTTAACCAGAACACAGAAATTTTACCCAATATTACACTGGGATATCATATGACTGATTCAACATTAGATGCCGGTGTGGGTATAAGAAATGTTCTACAAATTTTATCTGGACCACAGAAGACGATCCCTAATTATTTATGCTCTGGAGAAGGCAAACTAGTGAGTTTTATTGGAGACCATTTCTCAGTGACAACTATTCCAATGGCACAAATACTGGGGCTCTATGGATATACACAGGTAGGTGTTTTGTACATGAATATCTATAACATTTTTTACATTATTTTGGGATTCCTCAGTAGACAGAAAATATGTTCCTATACAATGAAGAAAAAAGGGTTGTAATGCCACAACACAGATAATAGGACTTAAGGTCTAACTTAAATGCCGCGTACACACGGTCGGACTTTTCGGCTACAAAAGTCCGACAGCCCGTCCGACAAATTTTCGACTGACTTTTGGCGGACTTTTGTCGGACTTGCGGCGGACTTTCTAACGAACGGACTTGCCTACATACGATCAAACAAAAGTAGGACGGATTCGTACGTGATGACATACACTGGACTAAAATAAGGAAGTTGATAGCCAGTAGCCAATAGCTGCCCTAGCATGGGTTTTTGTCCGTCGGACTAGCATACAGACGAGCGGATTTTAGGGTCCGGCGTAGTTACAATGTAAAGATTTGAAGCATGTTTCAAATCTAAAGTCCGTCAGATTTGCGGCTGGAAAAGTCCGCTGAAAGTCCGGGAAAGCCCACACATGATCGGATTGTCAGCCGGCTTTGGTCCGTCGGCGTCCGTCGGACTTTTGTAGACGAAAAGTCCTACTGTGTGTACGCCGCATAAGTCTAACTTTGGAAAAGATAAAAATTATTCCTTCCAGTGTGTTCAGTCTAGGGAAAAGGTGAAGCACTTTAAGGTAATTGTAAAGTCTCATTTATTTTAATTTTATTATAAAAATAACAAACATGTTATATAGGGATGAGCCAAACACCCCCCCCCCCCCCGGTTCGGAACGCGGCAGAACATGAGAACAGGCCAAAAATTTGTGCAAACACGCAAACCCCGTTAAAGTCTATGGGACTCGAATGTGAAAAATCAAAAGTGCTAATTTTAAAGGCTAATATGCAAGTTATTGTCATAAAAAGTGTTTGGGGACCCGGGTCCTGCCCCAGGGGACATGTATCAATGCAAAAAAGTTTTAAAAACTGCCGTTTTTTCAGGAGCAGTGATTTTAATAATGCTTAAAGTGAAACAATAAAAGTGAAATATTCCTTTAAATATTGTGCCCGGGGGGTGTCTATAGTATGCCTGTAAACCAACACCCAAAAAAAAAAAGGCGTGGGGCCCCCAGGCCCTATATACTCTGAACAGCAGCAGTACTGTATACAGGCGGTTCCCGGGTTACAAACAAGACAGGGACTGTAGGTTTGTTGTTAAGTTGAATCTGTTTGTAATTTGGAACAGGTACATTTTTTAAGTGTAGCTCCAGCCCAAAAATTTATTTTTAAGCTTTTTGGATAATATAGGGCAGGGTTATCACCCCTGTAACATTTGTTTTGCTGTCTGTGCCCCTGTTCAGAAGATTTCACCTCACTTTCTGTCACAACACTGTAAAGCCTCACAGATACTTTTGTTGAGTGCAGGAACAGGCCCTGCTGTGAAATATTAGATCAAAAATTGTAATTTTGTGCCCCTGTTAAACAGGGGCAGAAAAATTGGGCCTTAGGCGGTAGTGGTGGTGGTGGCACAATCATAGGTGTGCGCAGCCTATTGCATTAGGGTGTGCACCCCAAAGCTCAAACACACATATATATATATATATATACACAAATACACTGTATTACCAGAAGTATTGAGACACCTGCCTTTACATGCACATGAACTTTAATGACATCCCAGTCTTAGTCCGTAGGGTTCAATATTGAGTTGGCCCACCCTTTGCAGCTATAACAGCTTCAACTCTTCTGGGAAGGCTATCCACAAGGTTTAGGAGTGTGTCTATGGGAATGTTTGACCATTCTTCCAGAAGAGCATTTGAGAGGCCAGGTACTGATGTTGGATGAAAAGGGATGTCTCGCAGTCTCCACTTTAATGTGCAGGCCAGTCAAGTTCCTCTACCCCAAACTCGCTCATCCATGTCTTTATGGACCTTGCTTTGTGCACTGGTCCAAATCATTTGGTGGAGGGTGGGTTATGGTGTGGGATTGTTTTTCAGGGGTTGGGCTTGGCTCCTTAGTTCCAGTGAAGGGAACTCTTAAGGCGTCAGCATACCAAGACATTTTGGACAATTTCATGCTCCCAACTTTGTGGGAACAGTTTGGGGATGGCCCCTTCCTGTTCTAACATGACTGCGCACCAGTGCACAAAGCAAGGTCTATAAAGACATGGACTGAGCAAGGGTGGTGGAAAATTAACTTCAAGCTGAAAAAAATAACCATTATAATAGTAACTAAAACATACAAAATTAAGTGTAACAATCTAAACAATAAAAATTACAAAGTGCTATAATGGTGTAAACCTCCCAACTAAAAAGTTGTTGCACTTGAAGTTAATTTGTATTGCAATTATCTGTAGAGGGGTTTCCACCATCCCTGCTAAGTTAAAAAAAAAAGATGTCTTATTATCATTTTGATGTGTATTACATGTGAAATCACATATTACTGGAATTATTGCACTTGTAGTTAATCTGTATGGCAAATATCCATAGGAGGGGTTTCCACCATCCCTGCCAAATTTCATTTTTATTTATCTTTTCAGTTTGATGTGTATTATACATATCACCGGTATTGTGGTAATATTGAAGTTTATTGAGATTTCCATACATTAGAGGGTTCCACAATTATTGTTAAGTTATTGATTAGTAAGTTAGCGCTGCACTTTTTTGTGGTGTGGGAACACATAACAGTGCTTAGCGACAGGCCTTTTACTGAAACTTTTTTAATTTACCTCCAGTAGTTTATTGTGAATAGTAGTGTGGTGATTACGTATTATACTAAAGATCGGCACGTGGCATTAATAAACAGATGGATTTCAGTTGTGCCCCACCAGGCCAGCCCCCACAGACAATGTGCCTAGCTGCTGAGTTCAACTGCCCATCCCTGTACTCAGTGCACTGATTGGAAGCATTGATAGGCAGCACTTATAGGCAGTGATAGGCAGCACTGATTGGCACTGATAGGTGACACTGATTGGCAGCACTCACAGGCACTGATTGGCAGCCCTGATAGGCAGTACTGGTTGGCAGCACTGATAGGCACTGTATGGTGGCACTAATAGGTGGCACTGATTGGCACAAATTGGCAGCACTGATTGGCACTGATTGGCAGCACTGATTGACACTGATAGGCAGCACTGATGGGCGGCACTGATGGGCACTGATATGCAGCACTGATAGGTGGCACTGATGAGCATTGATAGGCAGCACCGATGGGCACTAATAGGCTGCACCGATAGGCAGTACTGATGGGCACTGATTGTCACTGATAGATGGCACTGCTAGGCAACACTGATTGGCAGCACAGATGGGCAACACTGATGGGCACTGATAGGTGGCACTGATTGGAAGTACTGATAGGCAGCACTGATTGGCACTGATTGGAAGCACTGATTGGCACTGATAGTCAGCACAGGTGGGCACTGATTTATGGCATTGGTTGGCACTGATAGGCAGCACTGATGGGCACTCATTGGCAGCACTGATGGGCACTGATTGGTACTGATAGGCAAAACTGATGGGTACTGAGAGACAGAACTGATAGGCAACACTGATTGGCACTGACAGGTGGCACAGATGGGCACTGGTGGGCACTGACAGGTGGCACTGGTGGGCACTGATTGGCACTGACAGGTGGCACTGGTGGGCACTGATGGGCACTGACATGTGGCACTGGTGGGCACTGATTTGCACTGACATGTGGCACTGATGGGCACTGACAGGTGGCACTGGTGGGCACTGATTGGCACTGACAGGTGGCATTGATTGGTGGCACTGATAGGTGGCTTTGGTTGGCAATGATAGGTGGCACTGATGGGCATTGGTAGGCGGCACTGATTGGCACTGATCTAGGAGAGGGGAAGTTTCCCATTGCGCAGTCAGGGAGGCATGTAAGAGCCACTCAGTGCGTGAAACTGTAATGTAATGTCACTGCTTGCAGAGAGGAGCTGTCAGAACTCGGAGCTGATGTCGGGGGTGAGTGGGACCGAACAGCTAGCCTATCATACACAAGCCAATGGGATAGGGGCTGGGCGGGCCGCTTGGTGTATGTGGCTCCGCCCCTTTCTATCAGCTATCAAACACCAGCCAAAAGAATGGGGGCTGGGTGGGCTGCTCTGTGTATATGGCTCTGCCCCCTTTCTTAAGCAGCCCAATCATTGGCTGGTGTTTAATAGCTGATAGAAAGGGAGCAGAGCCACATACACAGAGCGGTCCACCCAGCCCTCAACATCAGCGTGTTTGATAGGCTAGCTGTTTGGTCCCGCCCACCCCCGACATCAGCTCCCAGTTTTGACAGCTCCTATCTGCAAGCAGTGATATTACATTGCAGTTTAAAGCACTAAGTGGCTCTTACATGCCTCCCTGACTGCTCAATGGGAAACGGTCTCACAGGCAGCTCCCTATACAGTCTCTTGCAGCATCTTACAGCAGATCTCCAGACACACATTAGGGTGTGCCCAGGCACACCCGACACACCCCGTGCGCACGCCTATGGGCACAACACTGTAAAGCCTCACAGATACTTTTGTTGACTGCAGGAACAGGCCCTGCTGTGAAATATTAGATCAAAAATTGTAATTACGCGCCCCGGTTAAACAGGGGCAGAAAAATCGGACCTTAGGCAGTGGTGGTGGTGGTGGTGGTGGCACAATACTGTAAAGCCTCACAAATACTTTTGTTGAGCGAAGGAACAGTCCCTGCTGTGAAATATTAGATCAAAAATTGCAATTACGCGCCCCTGTTAAACAGGGGCAAAAAAATTGGGCCTTAGGCAGTGGTGGTGGTGCCACTACACTGCAACCCCTCACAGATACTCTTGTTGAGCACAGGAATGAGCCCTGCTGTTAAATATTTGATCAAAAATTGTAATTACACGCCCCTGTTAAACAGGGGCAGAAAAATTGGGCCTTAGGCAGTGGTGGTGGTGATGGCACAACACTGTAAAGCCTCACAGATACTTTTGTTGAGCGCAAGAACAGGCCCTGCTGTGAAACATTAAATCATAAATTGTAATTACGCACCCCTGTTAAACAGGGGCAGAAAAATTGGGCCTTAGGCAGTGGTGGTGGTGCCCTGAACGGAAAATATTCTTACAAGCTATCATCATGAAAATTGAGGAGGGATAGGATAGTCACTGAGCATAATAGGATAGTCATTCAGCATATGCAGTCTTCAAGGGATCCCACATCCATAGAAAAATCAATCAGTTACATCAGCATCATTTGCTTGGTAGCTGATGACCCAAGACTGATTCATTTTTATGAATGTGAGCCGATCAACAGAGTCTGTGGACAGGCGCACTCTGTGATCGGTTACAAAGCCACACGCAGCACAGAATGTGTGTTCAGAAAGAACGCTGGATGCAGGACGGGCCAGTAGCTCAATTGCATATTGAGCAAGCTCTGGCCAGTGGTCCATCTTCAAGACCCAGTAACTCAGTGGATGTTCTGGTGGAAAGGTCTCCAAGTCTGATCTTGCCCCTAGATATTCCTGCACCATGGAATTCAGACGCTGGCGTTGGTTGCTGGAACCAATCAGACCTGGGCGCTGAGGACTGAAGAATTGCCTGAAGGCTTTGGTCAGCCGGCCACCTTCTCCACCGCTCTTTCTGTGACTGAATGAAGCCTCAGCAACACTTTGTCCAGCACCAGGAAATTGTAACCTCCCAGGCTCCAGAAACGCATTGCACAAACCTTTCTGCAAGGCCCCCTGAAGATGTTTCATCCTCTGCTCCCTCTGCGAAGGCTGGAAAAGTTCTGCAACCTTACCCTTGTAATGTGGATCAAGAAGGGTTGTTAGCCAGTAATGATCCCTCTCCTTGATACCACAAATCCTAGGGTCCTTTCGCAGGCTTTGCAGGATTAGGGAGGCCATGCAGCGTAGGTTTGCAGAGGCATTCGATCCTGAGTCCTCTGGGTCACTAAGGATCACATGATCCTCAACCACCTCCTCCCAGCCACGTACAACTCCATGGGTTTCTGGGGACTGAAAACGATCCCTTTAAGACTGCTGCTGATGCTGAGTGTTATCCTCCACCTCCATGCTGACACAATCCTCCTCCTCTTCTTCGTCCTGTGTGATTGGCGGGCCTGCGGGAATACTAGTATCTGGATAAAGGGGGCCTTGAGAGGTAAGGAAGTCCTCTTCCTCCCGCTGTTCTGCCTCAAGTGCCCTGTCCATTATTCCACGAAGCGTGCGCTCCAACAGGAAGACAAGAGGGACACTATCACTGATGCATGCACTGTCACTGCTCACCATCCTCGTGGCCTTCTCAAATGGTGACAGGACAGTGCATGCATCCTTGATCAGTAGCCACTCACGTGGCGAAAAAAAGCCAAGCTTCCCTGACCCTGTCCTGGTGCCATACTCACACAGGTACTCATTGATGGCCCTCTGCTGCATGTGCAGATGCTGCAGCATTGCCAACGTTGAGTTCCACCTGGTGGGCATGTCACAAATGAGGCGGTTCTTGGGCAGGCTGCATTCCTTTTGAATGTCAGCCAGCCGAGCACTGGCATTATATGACCGGCGGTAATGACCACAGACTTTCCTGGCCTGCCTCAGGAGATCCTGTAAGCCCGGGTACCTGCACAAAAACAGCTGCACCATCAAATTCAGAAAGTGAGCCAAACAGGGAACATGGTCAAGTGTCCCTGTCGGAGGGCGGAGAGGAGGTTGGTGCCATTGTCGCATACAACCATTCCTGGCTGAAGCTTGCATGGTGTCAACCCCCTCCAAGCCTGCCCCTGCAGAGCTAACAAAATCTTTGCCCCAGTGTAGCTCCTGTCCCAACTCAAGCACCGCATGGCAACTTTTTGCCTGAGTGCTTGAGTAGCCCCTTGAATGCCTACGGAGCACCGCTGGTTCAGAGAAGAAATCTGCAGAGGAAGAGGCCATAGAGGAAGAAGAAGAGGAGGGGGTGGAGGAGAGAGCTGTGGCAGAATCACCATTAGCATTTTGGAGGTGTGGTGGCGGAACAAGCTCCAACAATACTGAACCCTGTCCTGCATCCTTCCCAGCTGCCAGCAGAGTTACCCAGTTCTCCGTGAAAGAAAGGTAACGTCCCTGCCTGCTGGACCATGAGTCATATGCACCTTACTGCTGACCGCCCTGTCCAACGAGGCCAAGACATGGCCTTCCATGAAAAGAAATGGCGTTTGGGAACCTGCCACTGAGGTACCGCACATTCCACAAATTCATGAAAGGGGGCAGAGTCTACCAGCTGAAAAGGCAGCAGTTGCAGTGCTAGCAATTTGGCCAAGCTAGCATTCAGACGCTGAGCATGTGGATGGCTGGGACCAAATTTCTTTCAATGGTTTAGCAACTGGGGTAGGGAAATTTGCCTGCTAAAATCAGATGGAGGTGTACTGATAGCAGATTGGCTGCAAGTACTTGGGACACCTATTGCTATACCTTCATTCCTCTCAGTACAGGTTTCTGAGAGGACTGGAGGAATAGTGGGGTTGGAGAACCCAGCTGATGAGGAGGAAGGAGAGGTCCACCTTCTTCTTTGATGTGGGTCTTTTAAGTGCTGTTGCCAACGGACTACATGGGAGGTCGTCATATGTCTGGTCAAGCATGTGGTGCCCAAGCAGCTGCTGTTTTGGCCACGCTTGATACGCTTCAGACATATGTTGTAAACAGCAACAGTGCGATCTTCTGCACACATGTCAAAAAAGGCCCACACCAAAGAACTTTTCAAAAAATGTGGGGAGTCAGCAGCGCCCTGCACCTGCTTAGCTCTGCGGTGTGATGCAATAGGGTGGCTGCCCTTAAGCTCCCCCTGGAAGGCCTACCTTGTTGGAGATGTGCCTCCTCCTCCTCCTCTCTTCTATCAGGCACCCAAGTTGAGTCAGTGACCTCATCATCCCCACCCTTCTCGTCACTGGGGCAAACTTGGCAGTATGCTGCAGCTGGGGGAACATGACTGCCAGTTTCTTGACCTTCTTGGGCACCCCTCTCTCTAGGCTCACGTTACTCCCTTCCTCAACCAGGGTACCATCATCGGAGCTGCACATCCCCCTGCAGCATGTACCCGACACTGTGGTCGAATAGCTCAGGGGACTCCTCCGTGCATGATGGTGGGGCTAAGGAAGGAGTGACTGTTGACATTGAGCCGATGGAATAGACCGCTTTGGCAGCTGCATTGGCAGGCAAACTACTCTGAGCCTGGGTGACAGAGGATGAGGACGGCTTTGTTATCCATTCCACCAACTCTTCTGCATGTTGTGGCTCAATAACAGGGCCAGCTGCAGGAAAAAAGGACAAGCTTTCCCCACGGCCACATGCTGAGGATGCACCATGTCCATGACCAGCACTGTTGACTGTAGACAAAGAGCCTGCTTGCCCTCTTTTAGTGGCCTCTGAGCATCTGCCTCTCCTTGGTGGCCTTTTGGACATCTTGTAAATTTTGTTTAGCAAAAAACACTACACTGTATTGTGTACTGTGTACACCAGCAGGAAAGTAGTAGCAACTGCACTAGGGGTGCACGGTACTGTGTACACCAACAGAAGTTTAAGAACAAAAATGGGTGCACTTTATGTATTGTGTACACCACCAGGAAAGTAGCAGTAACTGTACTAGGGGTACACGGTACTGTGTACACCAACAGGGGTGTAAGAACAACTATGGGTGCACTGTATGTATTGTTTACACCACCAGGAAAGTAGTAGCAACTGCACTATGGATGCACGGTACTGTGTACACCAACAGAAGTTTAATAACAACTATGGGTGCACTGCATGTATTGTGTACACCACCAGGAAAGTAGTAGCAACTGCACTAGGGGTGCACGGTACTGTGTACACCAACAGAAGTCTAATAACAACTATGGGTGTATTGTATTGACCACCATAAAAGTATGAGCAACTGCACTATGGGTGCACAGCACTGTATACTGTGTACACCGCCAGAAGTATATTAGAAACAGTACACCAGGAACGGCCTGCAGTCAGATATAGCTAAACTGGATACAGTATATATATATATATATATATATATATATATATATTTATATATTTATATATGAGAGTGTTGTATATATATATATGTGTATGTATATATATATATATATATATATATATATATATATATATATATATATATGAGACTATCTGTATATATATATATATATATATATATATATATATATATATATATATATATATACCGTATATACTCGAGTATAAGTCGAGTTTTTCAGCACATTTTTTTGTGCTGAAAGTGCCCCCCTCGACTTATACTCGAGTCAAGCACTTTTCTGCAGCAAAAAAATTCATTTTCCGAACCGATTTTGGGGCCCCGTATCTCTGGCCCACTTTGTGCTAGGAACCCCAAATTTGGTGTGCAAACCCAGTGGAACTGGTACCACAACATATCCAAAGGGTTCCTAGCACTAAGTGGCCCCGAGATACGGGGCCCCAAAATCGGTTCGGAAAATGTCATTCTCTGCTGCAGAAAAGTGCTTGACATTTTCTGAACCGAATTTGGGGCCACGTATCTCAGGGCCAATAGGTGCTAAGTACCCCAAATTAGGTGTGCAAACCCAGTGGAACTGGTACCATAACATATCCAAAGCTGGGGTTCCTAGGACCAAGTGGCCCCGAGATACGGGGCCCCAAAGCTGGTTTGGAAAATGTCATTCTCTGCTGCAGAAAAGTGCTTGACATTTTCTGAACCGATTTTTGGGGCCCTGTATCTCGGGGACACTTGGTGCTTTCTATTGTTTAAGGTGCTAGTTCCATTGAGTTTGCACACCAAATTTGGGGTTCCTAGCACTAAGTGGCCCAGAGATATGGGGCCCCAAAGTCGGTCAACTGTGTCCATCTGCAGCAATGTCATTTCGGGACCATTTGGGTTCAGAGACCCCAAATTTTGGCTGCAGCTAGGGGGCATCTAGGAACCCTTAACTACCGAGTTTGAAGTTCAGGGGACCTATGGCTGCAAATGGGCACAGTGAGGCATGCAAATGGGCACAGTGAGGCTGCAAATGGGCATTGTTGACCCTCTTTTCCACTTACAGTAGCTGTGCGTTTTTCCCATTTTTTTGTGGTAAATTAGGGCCTCGACTTATACTCGGAACGACTTATACTCGAGTATATACGGTATATATGTATTAAATACACTGCAGCTAACTGAATCACCTGCCTGCCTGAAGTATATTAGAAAAAGTACACCAGGAACGGACTGCAGTCAGATCTAGCTAAACTGGAAACAGTGGATATACAGTATCTCACAAAAGTGAGTACACCCCTCACATTTTTGTGAATATTTTATTATATATTTTCATGTGACAACACTGAAGAAATTACACTTTGCTACGATGTAAAATAGTGAGTGTACAGCTTGTATAATAGTGTAAATTGACTGTCCCCCTCAAAATAACTCAACACACAGCCATTAATGTCTAAACCACTGGCAACAAAAGTGAGTATGCCCCTAAGGGAAATGTCCAAATTGGGCCCAAAGTGTCAATATTTTGTGTGGCCACCATTATTTTCCAGCACTGCCTTAACCCTCTTTGGCATGGAGTTCACCAGAGCTTCACAGGTTGCCACTGGAGTCCTCTTCCACCCCTCCATGATGACATCATGGAGCTGGTGGATGTTAGAGACCTTGCTCGCCCCCACCTTTCGTTTGAATATACCCCACAGATGCTCAATAGGGTTTAGGTCTGGAGACATGCTTGGCCAGTCCATCACCTTTACCCTCAGCTTCTTTGGCAAGGCAGTGGTCATCTTGGAGGTATGTTTGAGATCGTTATCATGTTGGAATACTACCTTGCGGCCCACTCTCCAAAGGGAGGGGATCATATTCCGCTTCAGTATATCACAGTACATGTTGGTATTCATGGTTTCCCTCAATGAACTGTAGCTCCCCAGTGCCAGCAGCACTCATGCAGCCCCAGACCATGACACTCCCACCAACATGCTTGACTGTAGGCAAGACATACTTGTCTTTGTACTCCTCACCTGGTTGCCGCCACACACGCTTAACACCATCTGAACCAAATAGGTTTATCTTGATCTCATCAGACCACAGGACATGGTTCCAGTAATCTATGTCCTGTGGTCGGCTTGTATTCAGCAAACTGTTTGCAGGCTTTCTTGTGCATCATCTTTAGAAGAGGCTTCCTTCTGGGACGACAGCAATGCAGACCAATTAGATGTAGTGTGCGGCAGATGGTCTGAGCACTGACAGGCTGACTCCCCACCCTTCCAATCCAATACTGTTCCCAGCCTGTCCTTTTCTGTCACTGCTGTGTTCCCCGGCCACAGCATTCTGCACTATTCTTGATAGCTTCTCTTGTTCTGTTCACACTGACCTTTGAATACTTGGCCATCCTGTGTCCCTGGTTACATAACGCTGTTCTACTCTCTTCTGCTTTACTGCTACTTCTTCTGTATGGATTTTGTCCAGCATTCAAGTCCTGTGTTCCCTGGTCACAGCAGCTTGATACCTTTTCAAAGATGAAGATATTTATTTAGGACTCCCTCCTAGTGGTTCCTCCATCCCTCCTCTGCGCTCGGCGCATCCCCGCGCGGGGACGCCCGGAACAGCACCTCACTACTCCATGCTGTCTTTTCCTACTCTCTTGACTCCCCCCTGGCAGCATGTGACCCCAGCTTATTTGAGAGGCCTGCCCCCTGCGAATACCGAAAGATAATTGGTCAGGGCTCCTCACATGAGCTGCCTGCCACTCAGACTTCAGTTCCAACCCCTATTCCAGAACCATCTTTCTGAAAGCAGGGGAGGCATCTCTGAATCAGAGCACAGGTGACCACACCCACCACTACACTGAACACTCCCAGTCCCAAAATCAAAACAGACAGGCCCAGCGCGCAGCATAAGCCTGCCTAAATTTACCTGCAGATATCCTGTTCTAGCACCTACCCTTAGGTAGAGGGTGCTACATTTACAACTCCTTTAACTTAACTGATCCTCCACTCCCTTGGCAGACTGTCCCTTGCCTTCATCATGACCAATGTAGGTCTATGGACCCTACATCAGCCTTGATGACATCAATCTCTGGAGCATGAGGGCGAAGAAGCTGTAGGGACCAGTCCAGTAGCATTGAGGAGAAGGGGATTGGGTAAGTAGGTCTTCCTTTTTTTGTCTCCTAGATTTAGATGAGCATTTATCTCTTGTAGTGCAGACGCAGCCCCATTGTAAGGAATACTCTTTACGTTTGTTTGTTTTAACTCTTTTCCCAGCTAGGAATTTTAAACTCTATATTTTAATGGGCCTTAAAGTGGAACTTTAGTCAGAAAATGAAGTCCTGCTAGATCACTTCAGGCTGGCCTATTTTGCAAGTTAATACACATTATAAAGACTTTGATTATATGTTTATTTTATTGTATTTTTCAATTTTTGTTTTATCAAGTCACAGATTCATTCAGTGTGATACATTGTATGCACAGTGGAGCGGATTGTATGAGAATAGCGCTGCACCATTTATATATGCAACTTTCGATTTGTTTGGTGTAGTGAATCACTGATAGGTGTACAGCAGCTATTTCATATTTTTAGATTTCATATTTATTATTATTCATTAATAATATTTAGATTTATGTATGTTTTAGTATACAGATCACTGATTTAGTTTGTTTGTGTTTTAGGGTACCAGGTAGTGCTGATTGTTTCACTTTATTAAAAATAAGTGTCTATACTTTAAAGAGGTTGTAAACCCTCTTTTTTATTTATTTTTTTATTTTTTTAAAATAACAAACATATCATACTTACCTCCACTGTGCAGTTCATTTTGCACAGAGTGGCCCTGATCATCGTCTTCTAGGTGCCCCTGGCGGCACTATCAGCTCCTCCCCCGCATCGGTAAACCCCCTAGGAGAAGGGCCCTCCCGGGGGGGTTACTGTGCGGGCATGCTCCCGAGTCAGACTCGGCTCCACCCCCCCAGTGCCCACGTCATTAAATTTGATTGACAGCAGCGGGAAACAATGGCTGCGCTGCTATCAATCTATCCAATCAAGAGCCGAGACAACGGGCAGAGAGGTAGAGCGCATCTCCGCTGTGGGAACGAATGGGCTCAGATGAGTAAAACAGGGGGGCTGGTCAGTGTCAGAAGTTTTTTCACCTTAATGCATCCTAACAAGAGGGTTTACAACCCCTTTAAAATCCAGTAATACACTGTTTCAGCCTGCTCTGCACATGCTCAGTTGCTCTCCATTTTGGGCATTTTTAGGCACTGCTGAGTTTGCAGAGGCCGATCTACTGACAGCCTTAAAGCAGAAATAACCCTCCTATCCTTTACAGCCAGGGGAACCTGCTTCTGTTTAAATTGCAACTGCCATGGTGCTGCAGATGTGATTAGTTATGACACCAGCGATTTGATGGTTTGACAGTTTGGTTGAGGACACAAGCAAATGTGACAGTTAGCAATTCCGGCATTTAAGGAATGTAACTGTTTTTTTAAACTGTTAAATCGATGGGTTTAGCTCCGCTATAGATCCCTTTCACACTGGGACGCTTTGCAGGCACTACAGCACTAAAAATAGTGTCTGCAAAGCACCCTGAAAGAGCCGCTCCTGTCTCTTCAGTGTGAAAGCCCCAAGGGCTTTCACACTGGAGCAGTGCGCTGGCAGGACAGTAAAAAAAGTCCTGCTAGCAGCATCTTTGGAGCGGTGAAGGAGCGGTGTACATACCGCTCCTTCACCGCCCTAGCCCATTGAAATTAATGGGCAGTGCGGCTAAACCGCTGGCAAAGCTCCTCTGCAGCGGCGATTTGCGGTGGTTTTTAACCATTTCTTGGCCGAATACCTCCGTAAATACGATAGTAAAGCACCGCTAAAAATAGCGGTACTTTACTGCCAACGTTGCGCCCCCCCCCCCCCCAGTGTGAAAGGGGCCTTATGATTTACTGCTGTTTAGGGGCTCTGGGCTTCACCAAAACGGCTGCCTCTGGCAAAAAGCAAGTTGTTATGGGTAAAGTTCCCCTTTAAAGTGGTTGTAGAGTCAGAAGTTTTTTTTATCTTAATGCATTCTATGCAATAAGATAAAAAAAACCTTCTGTGTGCAGCAGCTGTTCCAGCACCCCCTAATACTTACCTGAGCCCCATCTCTATCCAGCGATGTCCACGAGTTCCACGGCCATCTGGGACTCTCCTCCAGAATGGCTGCGACACAGCAGCGGTGCTATTGGCTCCCGCTGCGGTCAATCAAAATCAGTTAGCCAATCAGGAGAGGGGGGATGGGGCCGAACCAGGGCTCTGTGTCTGAATGGACACAGGTAGCTGTGACTCAGCTTGGGTGCCCCCATAGCAAGGTGCTTGCTGTGGGGGCACTGGACAGGAGGGAGGGGCCAGGAGAGCCAAATAGGGACCTGAGAAGAGCAAGATCTGGGCTGCTCTGTGCAAAACCACTACACAAGGCAGATAAGTATACCTTTTTGTTTTTTTTAGAGAAAAAGACTTTACAATTCACAGATTCATTATTCACTTTGTATGCAAAGTTCTCCTTAAGTGATGACTACAATAGTCATATACTTTAGGACTGTTGTACTTTGATGTGTGGAGTTCATGTTTGCCATGTTCCTTCTTGGTCTCCCCTCAATTCAGACACCCCGGATGGCCTTGAGGTACATTTTCCCTCCACCCTCCCCCAGCCCCTTTCCCCCCCATTTTTCCTTTTTTTCCCCTTCTTTCATGTATTATGTACAGACCTATGTATGTATGTATACTTTTTTGTTTGTAAATAGGGTTTGACTAAAGTATGAAGCAATTCAGCCTTGAAGAAGTGGATGTACCAAAATAACTGCGAAACATGTCGGCTTTGTATATAGTGTACCTAATTATACACGTTACTGTTTTTATAGGGACGACATTTGGTCCCTTGTTTATATATGTGTATGTCTTTGTAAACTTTTTTTTCAATAATAAATTATATATTCATGTATTTTTAAATTTTGTGTTATATTATACTTGTCTGGAGATGACCGTTCAACACCATATATCCATTGCCTACTTTCCTTATAGACTTTACAATCACTTTAAAGTAATTAAGTGATTTAATAAAAAAGAAGATGTGAAAGTATTACAAGGTGTCAGATTCTGATATCATCTTTTTCATCATACGCTTAAAATTATATGCAGTCCTCCCATATTCTCTACCTTGCCTGGAATACATTTAACTGAAAGGGTTTGAAAGTATCTTAATAACAAAGTGGAGATTTTTAAACCATCATGGTGTATACAAGCCTCCCTAATGAGAGCAAAATGTATCACTCCTAAAGTGTAAGTAAAGATAAACATTTTTTTTTTCATTTGGATAGACCCGGCATGTTGGATGTTGGCACCCAGAATTGAAAATGACAGGGGGTGTGGACAAATGCGGAGGTGGGTTATATTGTATGGCTGGTCAGGGTGTTCTGATTGGCATGAGATCAGCTGCAGGGATTGAAAACAAGGCAAAATTGTAAAACACCTGAATTGTGGCAAAAGACAGAGAGAAAAAAAAAGACTGTAATTTCCCCTGCCTTGTATCGGATCTGCAGGAGAAAAGTGAGTGAGGCAGTGGGAGTGATGCGGGAAACTAGACAGCTGAGCGGGACTGCAGGACATATGTCAGAATACGGGGCTGTCCCTCAGAATCCGGGACTGTTGGGAGGTATGCCTTAAAGGATCTAAAGCATGTATTGAAAAACACAAAATGCACCTGGAATATGCAACCTGCATAGGTGTGAACCAGGCCTAAGGGTTGAAAGCGTCTCCCTTCATCAGGGCATGGCAATGTTGAAGGAAGTGTTTACTGGATTGATACAGTTGGAGAGATTCTGAGGGGTAGTTAGTAGCGACTGCTTTAAAAGAGAAGTATGGGAATTGTTTTTTTTTTTTTTAAAGTATACTTATGTAGGCGGATGCAGCATCAGTAGAGCAGAAAGAACCACATATATATATATATATATATATATATATATATATATATATACGTGATTCTGCGCAGCTGGCCCACACTGTTGCAGTAAAGCAACTGGTTAACATAATTCCTTTTTTTTGTTTTGTTTTTTAATATTTAAAGTGATACTAAAGGAAAAAAAAATATATATATATATATTATACACTGATTTGGCACAGAGCAGCCCCAATCCTCCTCTTCTCGGGTCCACAGCTTCTTCCCTGTTAACTAGGTTCAGTGTACATGTAAATACACTACAATCACTATAAGAGTATTTACATATACACAGTTAGATCTGCATTGTCAATACCAGTTGATACATGCACTTCGTCAGATGCAGGAAACATCTCCTCATGTGCAACTTATATATCATTAGTGTTGGGCGAGTAGTTCGGGCCGAGAATAGGTTTGACCCGTACATCACCTGTTTGCATGTTTGATGAACACCCAAATTTTCGAGGCACTCTGCGGAATGTTTGCCCACCAAGCGCACAGTGAATAACTGCTGGTTGTTAAGGAGCGGTTTCGGAAGCCGGGCGCCACGTCCTTAACAGCGGTTGAGTCATCAGCTGTCTGCGGGCTTCCCCACTGACAGCTGAATTTAAATTAAAAAAACATTGCCGGCAATAGAAATAAAAAAACAAAACAAAAAAAAACGCTGTGGGGGTCCCTTCCAATCCATACCAGGTGCTTTGGATCAGGTATGGATTTTAAGGGGAACCCACGCCAAAATTAAAAAAAAAAAATGGACCCTTATCTGAGCATGCAGCCTGGCAGGCCAGGAAAGAGGGGGATGAAGGAGCGCCCCCTCTGAACCATACCAGTCCACATGCCCTCAACATGGGGGGTGCTTTGGGGCAGGGGGGCTCTGCTCCCTCTGCTTCAAAGCACCTTGTCCCCTCCACACCAAAGCACCTTGTCCCTATGTTGATGGGGACAGCCTGCCAGGCTGCATTCTCGAATATGGGTCTGGTATGGAATATGGGGGGACCCCACACCATTTATTTATTTTTCTTGGGTGGGGTTTCCCTTAAAATCTATACCAGACCCAAAGGGCCTGGTATGGATTGGGGGGGACCCCCACACCATTTTTTTACTTTTTATATTGCCAGCAATATTTTGCAGCCAAGAAAATCAATTTAAATTTAATTTTTTCTTCATATACTGTGTATGTCAGCTTTTCTGCAGCAGGTTCTATATACGGTACAGATGTGTAATTTTACAGGCAGGCTAAGGGGACCCCCCAGGCACTTTATTTAATTTCAATACATTTTTATTGGTTATAAAAGATATTTGAACAACAAATGACATCACAGAACATCCTCTGTAGAATTAGCATTACATATGAACTCGCAATGTATAACAAATTCAATTTTTTGTATGTAGATACAGTGTAATAAGCAATTTCTGGATGTTGTATACCACTTATAAGGATTTATAACTTTGTTTAACTTGGGCTAGAACTAAGAAGAATAAGAAAGCATAGTTGTGCCAAAAACTAAAGGGAATACAAAGGAAAAGAACATAGAAAGGAAATTATAATGTTGCACAGCTCAGCTCTACTAAAATGCAGTAGGATCAATTGTTTGTCACATGACTCAACCTTTATGATTAGATTTGTACCACACAGACCAACTAGACCACTTGGCTCTCATGCTCTGAAAACTACCGTGGGCTGCAGCAAACATTGGCTCGTAAGTCGCGTGGGTGTTAGTTGTCTCAACAACTTCTTTTATCGAAGGAGGTTTTGTATCTTTCCAGTGTCACATTATTGATAGTCTAGTACTAAGGAGGATATGGGTGACTATGGTTCTTGAGGTATGTGGGAATTGATCTATACCTAGGGATAGTATTGCAATAGCTGCAGAAGGGTGTACCTGTGTCCCTACAATCATTGAAATTAGTCTAAATACTCTGGACCACAGGGCTTGTAAGCATGGACAATTCCACAAGATGTGGGGCAATGTGCCAATGCCTCTGCAGTTTCTCCAACATAGTGGCGAAGATTGAGAATTAAATTTGAAAATTCGGTACAGTGTTAATAATTTTGTGAGTTAGTTCCTATAAATTGACACTCTTGGTCACAATAATTGTGTTGCATAGAGCTTTTTGCCATTGTTCCTCGGTATACATTGCACCCAGGTCTCGTTCCCATGCTGTAATGTTAGTAGTTTTCATAAGAACATTCTTATTATTTAAGAGATTGTAAAACATCGATATTCCTTTAATTATAGTAAAGGGACTTGTGAGGTAAAGTGTTGCTCGCCATGGCAGTAGGGTGGAGGTCTGAGGAGTGTCATGAAGAAAGTGAGCAATTTGAAGATACCTATACTGGTCATTATCATCTATTCCATATTCTATTTGTAAAGCCCTAAAAGTTTTGGATGTCAGGCCCACCATTAGATCCTCCACTACTTTAATGCCTTTAGCTATCCAATGTGCTATATGTAAGTCTGGGATGATCAAGGGTAAGCTAGACATGGTAAGTGGTAGGGGTTTAAATACTTGGTCAATGAATTTTATGGATGAAAACGCCCCCATGCATGTATTGTGGCCTCCATAGATGAGCATGTGTCTGTAAGTTGCTGGTCAGTAGTAAATCAGAATCAGAATTTTACCAGGAACCTGCGATTTCTCCAGTTCCAACCACCTAGGATTATGTAGTTGGGAAAACCATGTTTTAGCCTGGGAAAGAATCAAAGCCATGTGGTAATCCTTCAATAAAACGTGTCCAATTCCTCCAGCTCTCCTGGACATTATTAATTTCTTAAAATCACACCTTGCTTTTTTACCTTGCCACAGGTACTTGTTTAAGAGGGATTGGGCTTTGTAGAAGAAGGAATTGGGGACTGGAATTGGTAATGTTCGGAATAGGTAAAGCAGCCGTGGCAGAACTATCATCTTAAACTCCGCTAATCGGCCTGACCATGACAATTCTTCCTTAGATAATTTCTATAGTTTCTTACCCATAGTGCCCAGGAAAGAGGTGTAATTAGCTGAATATAGGTTGTCGGAAGTTGCTGTGAGAGTTATCCCCAGGTATTTTATCTCGTTGTCTTTCCAGGAGTATGGGAACCTTGAGCTAAGTTTTATTTGGAAAGGTGGGGCAATGCACAGACCAATTATGTAGGATTTGCTTTCATTGACCTTATAGTAGGATAACTTATTGAATAGTTCTAAAGCCAAGTGGACCGAAGCCAGGGAAGTTTCCACATCAGTGAGAATCATAATGATGTCGTCTGCGAATAGGTTAATAGTATGAGGTAGAGTTTGGCGTAGGGAATCCCTTAATGCCTGGGTGTGATCGAATATAAATTGCTAGGGGTTCCATTGGCAGATTGAAGATTAAAGGTGACAAAGGGCACCCCTGTCTAGTGCCATTAGTAATATCAAATGGCTTGGACAAGATTTCCGAAGTGTAAACCTGGGCAGAAGGTTTGGAGAAGAGATAGAATTGCGGACAAAATGGGACCTGAGAGACCAAACCTCTTCAGTACTTGGGCAAGATACTGCCAATGAATGTGATCAAAGGCTTTCTCTGTGTCTAACGCCAACAACAGAGAAGGCCTTTTATGCAGTTCAGCTAGATGTTTGATGTTTGTCGGCATGCGTGTGGCATCAGACGTCTGACGGCCTTTGGTAAAGCCCGTCTGGTCTGGATGTATGAGAAGGGAGATTATGTCCAATAGGCTTGAAGCAATAATTTTGGCATAAACCTTCAAATTGATGTTGAGCAATGATATGGGCCTGAAGTTTGGTGGTGTGATAGGATCCTTCTCCGGCTTCGGCAAGGTCACAATTATAGCATTCAGCATCGCAGGAGGGAAGGAAGCTGAGGCAGCAGCAGCGTTAAAAGTGCGTTCTAGATATGGGGTTAACAGTAGCTTAAACGTTTTATAGCAGTCCCCAGTGAATTCGTCTGGGACTGGAGATTTATTAATTGGAAGGGAATCAGTAGCTTTATAGATCTCTGTAATACCAAAAGGCCTGTTCAGTGTCTGTAGTTGTTCCTGAGAAACTGTGGGTATGGCTAGTTTTTGTAAAAATTGGTTGATTGCGTCAGGGTTAGGCTGAGCAGTGTCTACATCAACTTTTAAATTGTACAGAGAGCTATAATAGTGGCTGAAGGCATCAGATGTATCTTGAGGATGGTAAAGTTTTTTTTAGTGAGGGGATGTAGTATATATGGTATCTTGGTTTTGTATCTTAAGCCCTTCACTCTGTGTACTAGTAATTTACCTGCTTTATTCCCGGTAGCGTAATATATTATTTTAAGTTTTTTTGGATGCTTTTTCAAAGTTTTCCAATAATAGGAGCCTAGGGTCATTTGACAACTGAGTGAGTTAAGTTTTATTTGGAAAGGTGGGGCAATGCACAGACCCATTATGTAGGATTTGCTTTCATTGACCTTATAGTAGGATAACTTATTGAATAGTTCTAAAGCCAAGTGGACCGAAGCCAGGGAAGTTTCCACATCAGTGAGAATCATAATGATGTCGTCTGCGAATAGGTTAATAGTAGGGATGAGCTTCGAGTTCGAGTCGAACTCATGTTCTACTCGAACATTGGCTGTTCACAAGTTCGCCGAACAGCGAACAATTTGGGGTGTTCGCAGCAAATTCGAATGCCGCGGAACACCCTTTAAAAGTCTATGGGAGAAATCAAAAGTGCAAATTTTAAAGGCTTATATGCAAGTTATTGTCATAAAAAGTGTTTGGGGACCTGGGTCCTGCCCCAGGGGACATGGATCAATGCAAAAAAAAGTTTTAAAAACGGACGTTTTTTCAGGAGCAGTGATTTTAATAATGCTTAAAGTCAAACAATAAAAGTGTAATATCCCTTTAAATTTCGTACCTGGGGGGGTGTCTATAGTATGCCTGTAAAGGGGCGCATGTTTCCTGTGTTTAGAACAGTCTGACAGCAAAATGACATTTTGAAGAAAAAAACACATTTAAAACTACCCGCGGCTATTGCATTGCCGACAATACACATAGAAGTTCATTGATAAAAACGGCATGGGAATTCCCCACAGGGCAACCCCGAACCAAAATTTAAAAAAAAAAAAATGATGTGGGAGTCCCCCTAAATTCCATACAAGGCCCTTCAGGTCTGGTATGGATATTAAGGGGAACCCCAGCCAAAATTTAAAAAAAAAATGACGTGGGGTTCCCCCTAAATTCCATACCAGACCCTTCAGGTCTGGTATGGATTTTAAGGGGAACCCCGCGCCAAAAAAAAAAAAAAAAACGGCGCAGGGTCCCCCCAAAAATCCATACCAGACCCTTATCCGAGCACGCAACCTGGCAGGCCGCAGGAAAAGAGGGGGGGACGAGAGTGCGCCCCCCCCTCCTGAACCGTACCAGGCCACATGCCCTCAACATTGGGAGGGTGCTTTGGGGTAGCCCCCCAAAACACCTTGTCCCCATGTTGATGAAGACAAGGGCCTCATCCCCACAACCCTGGCCGGTGGTTGTGGGGGTCTGCGGGCGGGGGGCTTATCGGAATCTGGAAGCCCCCTTTAACAAGGGGACCCCCAGATCCCAGCCCCCCCTGTGTGAAATGGTAAGGGGGTACTTACCCCTACCATTTCACTAAAAAACTGTCAAAAATGTTAAAAATGACAAGAGACAGTTTTTGACAATTCCTTTATTTAAATGCTTCTTCTTTCTTCCTTCATCTTCTTCTGGTTCTTCTGGCTCTTCTGGTTCTTCCTCCGGCGTTCTCGTCCAGCATCTCCTCCGCGGCGTCTTCTATCTTCTTCTCCTCGGGCCGCTCCGCACCCATGGCATTGGGGGGGAGGCTCCCGCTCTTCTCTTCATCTTCTTCATCTTCTTCTTCTTCTTCATCTCTTCTTCCTTCTTCATTTCTTCTCCGGGCCGCTCCGCAGCCATGCTGGCGTGGAGGGAGGCTCCCGCTGTGTGACGGCGTCTCTTCGTCTGACGGTTCTTAAATAACGGGGGGCGGGGCCACCCGGTGACCCCGCCCCCCTCTGACGCACGGTGACTTGACGGGACTTTCCTGTGACGTCACGGGGAATGCCACAGGGAAGTCCCGTCATGTCCCGTGCGTCAGAGGGGGGCGGGGTCACCGGGTGGCCCCGCCCCCCGTTTTTTAAGAACCGTCAGACGAAGAGACGCCGTCACACAGCGGGAGCCTCCCTCCATGCCAGCATGGCTGCGGAGCGGCCCGGAGAAGAAATGAAGAAGGAAGAAGAGATGAAGAAGAAGAAGAAGATGAAGAAGATGAAGAGAAGAGCGGGAGCCTCCCCCCCAATGCCATGGGTGCGAAGCGGCCCGAGGAGAAGAAGATAGAAGACGCCGCGGAGGAGATGCTGGACGAGAACGCCGGAGGAAGAACCAAAAGAGCCAGAAGAACCAGAAGAAGATGAAGGAAGAAAGAAGAAGCATTTAAATAAAGGAATTGTCAAAAACTGTCTCTTGTCATTTTTAACATTTTTGACAGTTTTTCAGTGAAATGGTAGGGGTAAGTACCCCCTTACCATTTCACACAGGGGGGGGCCGGGATCTGGGGGTCCCCTTGTTAAAGGGGGCTTCCAGATTCTGATAAGCCCCCCGCCCGCAGACCCCCACAACCACCGGCCAGGGTTATGGGGATGAGGCCCTTGTCTTCATCAACATGGGGACAAGGTGTTTTGGGGGGCTACCCCAAAGCACCCTCCCAATGTTGAGGGCATGTGGCCTGGTACGGTTCAGGAGGGGGGGGCGCACTCTCGTCCCCCCCTCTTTTCCTGCGGCCTGCCAGGTTGCATGCTCGGATAAGGGTCTGGTATGGATTTTTGGGGGGACCCCACGCCGTTTTTTTTTTTTTGGCGCGGGGTTCCCCTTAAAATCCATACCAGACCTGAAGGGTCTGGTATGGAATTTAGGGGGAACCCCACGTCATTTTTTTTTTAATTTTGGCTGGGGTTCCCCTTAATATCCATACCAGATCTGAAGGGCCTTGTATGGAATTTAGGGGGACTCCCACATCATTTTTTTTTTTTAATTTTGGTTCGGGGTTGCCCTGTGGGGAATTCCCATGCCGTTTTTATCAATGAACTTCTATGTGTATTGTCGGCAATGCAATAGCCGCGGGTAGTTTTAAATGTGTTTTTTTCTTCAAAATGTCATTTTGCTGTCAGACTGTTCTAAACACGGGAAACATGCGCCCCTTTACAGGCATACTATAGACACCCCCCAGGTACGAAATTTAAAGGGATATTACACTTTTATTGTTTGACTTTAAGCATTATTAAAATCACTGCTCCTGAAAAAACGGCCGTTTTTAAAACTTTTTTTTGCATTGATTCATGTCCCCTGGGGCAGGACCCGGGTCCCCAAACACTTTTAATGACAATAACTTGCATATAAGCCTTTAAAATTAGCACTTTTGATTATTCATGTTCGTGTCCCATAGACTTTAACGGTGTTCGCGTGTTCGAACGAACTTTTTTCCTGTTCGCATGTTCTGGTGCGAACCGAACAGGGGGGTGTTCGGCTCATCCCTAGTTAATAGTATGAGGTAGAGTTTGGCGTAGGGAATCCCTTAATGCCTGGGTGTGATCGAATATAAATTGCTAGGGGTTCCATTGGCAGATTGAAGATTAAAGGTGACAAAGGGCACCCCTGTCTAGTGCCATTAGTAATATCAAATGGCTTGGACAAGATTTCCGAAGTGTAAACCTGGGCAGAAGGTTTGGGGAACAGATAGAATTGCGGACAAAATGGGACCTGAGAGACCAAACCTCTTCAGTACTTGGGCAAGATACTGCCAATGATTGTGATCAAAGGCCTTCTCTGTGTCTAACGCCAACAACAGAGAAGGCCTTTTATGCAGTTCAGCTAGATGTTTGATGTTTGTCGGCATGCGTGTGGCATCAGACGTCTGACGGCCTTTGGTAAAGCCCGTCTGGTCTGGATGTATGAGAAGGGAGATTATGTCCAATAGGCTTGAAGCAATAATTTTGGCATAAACCTTCAAATTGATGTTGAGCAATGATATGGGCCTGAAGTTTGGTGGTGTGATAGGATCCTTCTCCGGCTTCGGCAAGGTCACAATTATAGCATTCAGCATCTCAGGAGGGAAGAAAGCTGAGGCAGCAGCAGCGTTAAAAGTGCGTTCTAGATATGGGGTTAACAGTAGCTTAAACGTTTTATAGCAGTCCCCAGTGAATTCATCTGGGCCTGGAGATTTATTAATTGGAAGGGAATCAATAGCTTTATAGATCTCTGTAATACCAAAAGGCCTGTTCAGTGTCTGTAGTTGTTCCTGAGAAACTGTGGGTATGGCTAGTTTTTGTAAAAATTGGTTGATTGCGTCAGGGTTAGGCTGAGCAGTGTCTACATCAACTTTTAAATTGTACAGAGAGCTATAATAGTGGCTGAAGGCATCAGATGTATCTTGAGGATGGTAAAGTTTTTTTTAGTGAGGGGATGTAGTATATATGGTATCTTGGTTTTGTATCTTAAGCCCTTCACTCTGTGTGCTAGTAATTTACCTGCTTTATTCCCGGTAGCGTAATATATTATTTTAAGTTTTTTTGGATGCTTTTTCAAAGTTTTCCAATAATAGGAGCCTAGGGTCATATGACAACTGAGTGAGTTTTTTGGAGATTGTGGTGGATGGCTTTTGTTTGTTGCTTGTTTCTAATAGGAAAATGTTGTCTGTTATCGCTTTTACTCGCTTTTGCTGCCGCCCTAGCCCCTAGTTGGATAAGAATACCTCGTATATATGCTTTATGAGCGTTCCATAATACAAACTGATCTTGCACAGAGGAACTCATTAGTAGTGAAAAACTCTTTCAAATGTGTTTCAATGATCTTTATAGATTGTACTTGCTGCAAAAGATAAGAATTTGACCTCCACATTGGAGTTGCAGTGTTAGCCGCGGAGTCTTCTAGAGAAAGGGTAATGGAAGCGTGGTCCGACCACGTCATATTGTTGATAGATGCTGAAGTCACCTTTGCTAGGGTTCTTTGATCAACTAAGAATAAGTCAATTCGGGTGTATGCTCTATGTGGTGATGAGAAAAAAAGTAAAGTCTCTTTCCCCTGCATGTAGGCACCTCCAGGCAGAGAATAATTCCTGATCGTGTATTGAAGTCTAAAGAGATGGGCTTGTGCATTTGATGCCAGAAGAAGAGTCCATACCGGGGTCTGGTGTTACGTTGAAGTTGCCACACAGGACTAATCTTCCCTTTAGGTGGATACGCACCTTTTGCATCAATTTGTAGAAAAAGTGGACTTGGTGCTGATTCAGTGCGTAAACGTTCACAATAGTGTATGTGATTGAATTGAGGTCACAGACTAAAATAAAGTAACGGCCTCTGGGGTCCTTGGCTACCTCATGTAAGGTAAATTAATCTTTAACAGCTGTGAGGACTCCTTTTGTTTTATTGTGGGCATTAGCGGTGAATATATGGGGAAAGTTTCTGTGAGAACAAATAGGTGGTGCTGAGGCAGAAAAGTGTGTTTCCTGAGAACATATGATGTCACATTTGTTGGAAAGGGCTTCTTAGCTGGGTGGTTACGGCCTTTGGAATTAATGGAGAGAATTTTTAATACCATTTTTGCGGAATTAGGGTGTTTAGAAGATAGTTGTAAAATGGATTTATTATTGAAGAGATGTCTCTATCTTGTGGCCTGTTTAGGTATGGCGTGTAGTCAGTAATGTGTGTTAAGAGATGTATTATATTGTACTCACTCTTTGGTGTGGATGCTAAGTAGGGATGAGCTTCGTGTTCGAGTCGAACCCATGTTCGACTCGAACATCGGCTGTTCGACCGTCCGTCGAATTGCGAACGATATGGGCCGTTCGCGCCAAATTCGTGTGGCTGATGATTGGCCAAGCATGCACTATGACCCGCATGCTTGGCCAATCACAGCGCCGTCAGTAGAGAGAGCTGTAATTGGCCAAAGCCAGGGTGGCTTTGGCCAATTATGGCTCAGGGGATTTAGTACACACCCCACACTATATAAGGCCGCCTGCACGGCGGCCCTGTGTAGTGTGTGTTCCGGTGTGCTGAGAGATAGAGAGAGAGAGAGAGACAGTGTCATTTGATTTGAGTTAGATAGATTAGGCAGAACAGTCAGTCAGTTAGCTGCACTTACAGTGTATTGTGTATATATATGCATCCCAGGTGTTGCATATATATATATACACTGTATTCAGTTTAGCTAGATCCGTTCCTGTTATCTTCTATCTAGACTATTTACATTTAGTGCAGTGCGTCCTGCTCACAGTGTTCAGCTAGATCCGTTCCTGTTATCTTCTAGACTATTTACATTTAGTGCAGTGCGTCCTGCTCACAGTGTTCAGCTAGATCCGTTCCTGTTATTTACATTTAGTGCAGTGCGTCCTGCTCACAGTGTTCAGCTAGATCCGTTCCTGCTATTTACATTTAGTGCAGTGCGTTCTGCTCACAGTGTTCAGCTAGATCCGTTCCTGCTATTTACATTTAGTGCAGTGCGTCCTGCTCACAGTGTTCAGCTAGATCCGTTCCTGCTATTTACATTTAGTGCAGTGCGTCCAGCTCACAGTGTTCAGCTAGATCCGTTCCTGCTATTTACATTTAGTGCAGTGCGTCCTGCTCACAGTGTTCAGCTAGATCCGTTCCTGTTATCTTCTAGACTATTTACATTTAGTGCAGTGCGTCCTGCTCACAGTGTTCAGCTAGATCCGTTCCTGCTATTTACATTTAGTGCAGTGCGTCCTGCTCACAGTGTTCAGCTAGATCCGTTCCTGCTATTTACATTTAGTGCAGTGCGTCCTGCTCACAGTGTTCAGCTAGATCCGTTCCTGCTATTTACATTTAGTGCAGTGCGTCCTGCTCACAGTGTTCAGCTAGATCCGTTCCTGCTATTTACATTTAGTGCAGTGCGTCCTGCTCACAGTGTTCAGCTAGATCCGTTCCTGCTATTTACATTTAGTGCAGTGCGTCCTGCTCACAGTGTTCAGCTAGATCCGTTCCTGCTATTTACATTTAGTGCAGTGCGTCCAGCTCACAGTGTTCAGCTAGATCCGTTCCTGCTATTTACATTTAGTGCAGTGCGTCCTGCTCACAGTGTTCAGCTAGATCCGTTCCTGTTATCTTCTAGACTATTTACATTTAGTGCAGTGCGTCCTGCTCACAGTGTTCAGCTAGATCCGTTCCTGCTATTTACATTTAGTGCAGTGCGTCCTGCTCACAGTGTTCAGCTAGATCCGTTCCTGCTATTTACATTTAGTGCAGTGCGTCCAGCTCACAGTGTTCAGCTAGATCCGTTCCTGCTATTTACATTTAGTGCAGTGCGTCCTGCTCACAGTGTTCAGCTAGATCCGTTCCTGTTATCTTCTAGACTATTTACATTTGGTGCAGTGCGTCCTGCTCACAGTGTTCAGTTAGATCCGTTCCTGCTATTTACATTTAGTGCAGTGCGTCCTGCTCACAGTGTTCAGCTAGATCCGTTCCTGCTATTTACATTTAGTGCAGTGCGTCCTGCTCACAGTGTTCAGCTAGATCCGTTCCTGCTATTTACATTTAGTGCAGTGCGTCCAGCTCACAGTGTTCAGCTAGATTCGTTCCTGCTATTTACATTTAGTGCAGTGCGTCCTGCTCACAGTGTTCAGCTAGATCCGTTCCTGTTATCTTCTAGACTATTTACATTTAGTGCAGTGCGTCCTGCTCACAGTGTTCAGCTAGATCCGTTCCTGTTATCTTCTAGACTATTTACATTTAGTGCAGTGCGTCCTGCTCACAGTGTTCAGCTAGATCCGTTCCTGTTATCTTCCTACTGACAGGCAGGCTTGTCTGGTTACAGTATATAAAGCTACCTGAAGAAAATTACAGGTGTTCTATTTGATCCTATTAGTACCACGGTCAGGCAGCTAGACTATTTACATTTAGTACAGTGTGTCCTGCTCACAGTGTTCAGCTAGATCCGTTCCTGTTATCTTCCTACTGACAGGCAGGCTTGTCTGGTTACAGTATATAAAGCTACCTGAAGAAAATTACAGGTGTTCTATTTGATCCTATTAGTACCACGGTCAGGCAGCTAGACTATTTACATTTAGTACAGTGTGTCCTGCTCACAGTGTTCAGCTAGATCCGTTCCTGTTATCTTCCTACTGACAGGCAGGCTTGTCTGGTTACAGTATATAAAGCTACCTCAAGAAAATTACAGGTGTTCTATTTGATCCTATTAGTACCACGGTCAGGCAGCTAGACTATTTACATTTAGTACAGTGTGTTCTGCTCACAGTGTTCAGCTAGATCCGTTCCTGTTATCTTCCTACTGACAGGCAGGCTTGTCTGGTTACAGTATATAAAGCTACCTGAAGAAAATTACAGGTGTTCTATTTGATCCTATTAGTACCACGGTCAGGCAGCTAGACTATTTACATTTAGTACAGTGTGTCCTGCTCACAGTGTTCAGCTAGATCCGTTCCTGTTATCTTCTAGACTATTTACATTTAGTGCAGTGCGTCCTGCTCACAGTGTTCAGCTAGATCCGTTCCTGCTATTTACATTTAGTGCAGTACGTCCTGCTCACAGTGTTCAGCTAGATCCGTTCCTGCTATTTACATTTAGTGCAGTGCGTCCAGCTCACAGTGTTCAGCTAGATCCGTTCCTGCTATTTACATTTAGTGCAGTGCGTCCTGCTCACAGTGTTCAGCTAGATCCGTTCCTGTTATCTTCTAGACTATTTACATTTAGTGCAGTGCGTCCTGCTCACAGTGTTCAGCTAGATCCGTTCCTGCTATTTACATTTAGTGCAGTGCGTCCTGCTCACAGTGTTCAGCTAGATCCGTTCCTGCTATTTACATTTAGTGCAGTGTGTCCTGCTCACAGTGTTCAGCTAGATCCGTTCCTGCTATTTACATTTAGTGCAGTGCGTCCAGCTCACAGTGCTCAGCTAGATCCGTTCCTGCTATTTACATTTAGTGCAGTGCGTCCTGCTCATAGTGTTCAGCTAGATCCGTTCCTGTTATCTTCTAGACTATTTACATTTAGTGCAGTGCGTCCTGCTCACAGTGTTCAGCTAGATCCGTTCCTGTTATCTTCCTACTGACAGGCAGGCTTGTCTGGTTACAGTATATAAAGCTACCTGAAGAAAATTACAGGTGTTCTATTTGATCCTATTAGTACCACGGTCAGGCAGCTAGACTATTTACATTTAGTACAGTGCGTCCTGCTCACAGTGTTCAGCTAGATCCGTTCCTGTTATCTTCCTACTGACAGGCAGGCTTGTCTGGTTACAGTATATAAAGCTACCTGAAGAAAATTACAGGTGTTCTATCCCAGCTTAGTGCAGCTACAGGCCATTAGTATGTCTGGAAGGCCAAGAAGGAGAGGCAGACAGTCACAAGCCAATAAGAGAGGGCAAGCAGGCTCTGTGTCTAGTGCTGGTCGTGGAGACGGTGCATCCTCATCAGCACGTGGCCATGGGACACGCTTGGCCTTTTTTTCGGCAGCTGGCCGTGTTGAGCCGCAACATGCGGAAGACTTGGTCGAGTGGATGACCAAGCCGTCCTCATCCTCCTCATCCTCTCTCACCCATGCCCAGGGTGCTTTGTCTGGCAAAGCAGCGGCCTCTTCCCTCAGCTCAATGTCATCAGTGACTCCTTCCCTAGCTCCACCATGTCCTCATGAGGATTCCCTCGAACTGTTTGACCACAGTGTTGGGTACATGCTCCAGGAGGATGCCCAGCGTTTGGAAGGCTCTGATGATGATACTGAGCTCGATGAAGGCAGTAACATGAGCACGGACAGAGGGGGTGCCTAAGAAGGACAGCAATCTGGCAGTCATGCTCCCCCTGCTGCAGCATACTGCCAGGTTTGCTCCAGTGATGAGGAGGGAGGGGATGATGAGGTCACTGACTCAACGTGGGTGCCTGATAGGAGAGAGGAGGAGGAGGAGGAGGCGGCACATCACCAACGAGGCAGGATGCCCTCCAGGGGCCAGCCTAAGGGCAGCACATTGACTGCATCACACCCCAAAGCTCCACATGTGCAGGGCGCTGCAGTCTCTGCGCGTTATTCAAAAAGTTCTTTGGTGTGGGCCTTTTTTGAGACGAGTGCATCAGATCGCACCGCTGCTATTTGCAACATATGTCTCAAGCGTATCTCGCGTGGCCAAAACATCTCCCGCTTGGGTACCACATGCTTGACCAGACATATGTTGACCTGCCATGCAGTTCGTTGGCAAGCGTATCTAAAAGACCCACACCAAAGAACAAAGAGGATCTCTCCTTGCTCCTCATCAGCTGAGATTTCCAACCCCACTAGACCTTCAGTCCTCTCTGAGACCTGCAGTGAGACTAATGAAGGTGTAGAATTAGGTGTGTCACAGCCAAGTACTTGTGGGCAATCTGCTTTTGGTACACCGACGTCAGATTGTACCAGGCAAATTTCCCTGCCCCAGCTGCTGCACCGCCGAAAGAAGTTTGCTCCCAGCCATCCACATGCCCAGCGGTTGAATGCTAGCTTGGCAAAATTGCTAGCACTTCAACTGCTGCCTTTTCAGTTGGTAGACTCTGCCCCCTTCCGTGAGTTTGTGGAATGTGCAGTTCCTCAGTGGCAGGTACCCAAACGCCACTTTTTCTCACGAAAGGCGATTCCGGCTCTCTACCGGCATGTGGAAGGCAATGTCCATGCCTCGCTGGACAGGGCGGTCAGCGGTAAGGTGCATATTACCGCTGACTCATGGTCCAGCAGGCATGGACAGGGACGTTACTTAAGTTTCACGGCACATTGGGTGACTCTGCTGGCAGCTGGGAAGGATGCAGGACAAGGTGCAGTAGTGTTGGAGGTTGTTCCGCCACCACGCCTCCAAAATGCTGATTGTGACACACCTCTCTCCTCCACCCCCTCCTCTTCTTCTTCCTCCATGGCCTCTTCCTCGGAACCAGCGGTGCTCCGTAGGCGTTCAAGGGGCTACGCAAGTACGCAGGCCAAAAGATGCCATGCGGTGCTTGAGCTGGTGTGCTTGGGGGACAGGAGCCACACTGGGGCAGAGGTTCTGTCAGCTCTGCAGGGGCAGGTTCAGAGGTGGTTGACGCCACGCCAACTTAAGGCAGGAATGGTGGTTTGCGACAATGGCACCAACCTCCTCTCTGCCCTCCGACAGGGACAAATGACCCATGTGCCCTGTTTGGCTCACGTCCTTAACTTGGTGGTGCAGCGGTTCTTGGGCAGGTACCCGGGCTTACAGGATGTCCTGAGGCAGGCCAGGAAAGTCTGTGTGCATTTCCGCCGGTCATATAATGCCAGTGCTCGGCTGACAGACCTCCAAAAGGAGTTTAACCTGCCAAGAACCGCCTAATCTGTGACATGCCCACCAGGTGGAACTCAACGTTGGCCATGCTGCAGCGGCTGCACACGCAGCAGAGGGCCATCAATGAGTACCTGTGCGACTATGGCACCAGGACAGGGTCAGGGGAGCTTGGTTTTTTTTCCCCACGCCAGTGGGCCATAAACAGGGATGCATGCACTGTCCTGTCACCATTCGAGGAGGCCACGACGATGGTGAGCAGTGACAGTGCATGCATCAGTGACACTGTCCCCCTTGTCCACCTGTTGGAGCACACGCTGCGCGGAATAATGGACAGGGCACTTGAGGCAGAACAGAGGCAGGAAGAGGAGGACTTCCTTAGCTCTCAAGGCCCCCTTTATCCAGACAGTGTTCCTGCGTGCCTGCCGATCACACAGGAAGAGGACGAGGAGGAGGAGGAGGAGGAGGAAGATTGTGTCAGTATGGAGGTGGAGCCTGGCACTCAGCATCAGCAGCAGTCTTTAAGGGATCAGTCCCAAGGAACACATGGACTTGTACGTGGCTGGGAGGAGGTGGCTGCGGACGTTGTTGTCCTTAGTGACCCAGAGGACTCCGGACCGAATGCCTCAGCAAACCTACGCTGCATGGCCTCCCTGATCCTGCAAAGCCTGCGTAAGGATCCTCGTATTCGTGGTATCAAGGAGAAGGACCAATACTGGCTGGCAACCCTCCTTGATCCACGTTACAAGGGTAAGGTTGCGGACCTTATCTTGCCATCGCAGAGGGAGCAGAGGATGAAACATCTTCGGGAGGCCTTGCAGAAAGGTCTGTGCAACGCGTTCCCAGAGACTGGGAGGTTACAAACTCCTGTTTCTGGACAACGTGTTGCTGAGGCTTCGGTCAGTCAAAGAAGGAGCGGTGGAGAAGGTGGCCGTCTGACTGATGCGTTCAGACAATTTTTTGGTCCGCAGCCCCAAGGTATGATCGGTTCCAGCAACCATCGCCAGCGTCTGTTTTACATGGTGCAGGAATACCTAGGGGCAAGATCAGACTTGGACACCTTTCCCACCGAAAATCCTCTGGGTTACTGGGTCTTGAGGATGGATCACTGGCCAGAGCTTGCACAGTATGCAATTGAGCTACTGGCCTGTCCTGCATCCAGCGTTCTTTCGGAACGCACATTCAGTGCTGCTGGAGGCGTGGTAACTGATCACAGGGTGCGTCTGTCCACCGACTCGGTCGATCGGCTGACCTTCATAAAAATGAATCAGTCTTGGATCACCACCAGCTACCAAGCACCTGATGCTGATGTAACCGAATAATTTTTTTTGAAATCTCAGATCCCTTCAAAGACTGCCTATGCTGATGCTGAGTGACTATCCCTGAGTAATTATCCTCTTCCTCCTCAATCATCACGCTGATAGCTTGTAAGAACATTTTTGGTTCTGGGCGCCACCACCAGTGCCTAAGGCACAATTTTTCAGCCCCTGTTTAACAGGGGCGTGTAATTACAATTTTTGATGTAATACTTTGCAGCAGGGCTCGTTCCTGCATTCCAACTAGAGTGTCTGTGAGGGGTTGCAGTGTTGTGGCACCAGCACCAGTGCCTAAGGCCCAATTTTTCTGCCCCTGTCTAACAGGGGCGTGTAATTACAATTTTTGATGCAATACTTTGCAGCAGGGCTCGTTCCTGCGTTCCAACTAGAGTGTCTGTGAGCGGTTGCAGTGTTGTGGCACCAACACCAGTGCCTAATGCCTAATTTTTCAGCTCCTGTTCAACAGGGGCATGTAATTACAATTCTTGATCTAATATTTCACAGCAGGGCCCTGTGAGGGCTTACAGTGTTGTGGCCACAGCAACACCTAAGGCCCAAATTTCTGCTGAGTATATAGGGCAGGACCCTACTTTCAAACATCTAATTTACAAACGACTCCTACTTGCAAACGGAAGGAGACAACAGGAAGTGAGATGAAATCTACCCCTAGGAAGGGAAATTCTCTCCTGTAAGAGTTAATATGGGAAAACAATTTCTCCTTTCCACTGATGCTTTCCAATCCTTGTTCCACAAAAAAACCCAAATTTTCAAAAAACATTTTTCATTGGGACAAAAAAGTGAGGTGAAATCTTCTGAAGAGGAGGAAAGACAGCAAAACAAATGTCACAGGGGTGATAACCCTTCCCTATGTTTTCCAAAAAGCTTAGAAAAGATTTTTTGGCTGGAGCTAAACACGTTAAAAATGTTCAAAATTACAAACAGATTCTACTTAACAACAAACCTACAGTCCCTGTCTTGTTTGCACCGCCTGTATACTGCTGTTCAGAGTATATAGGGCCTGGTGGCCCCACACCTTTCCTTATTTTAATTTGGGTGCGGGGTTCCCCTTAATATCCATACAAGACCCAAAGGGCCTGGTAATGGACTGGGGGGTACCCATGCCGTTTGTCTCACTGATTTTCATCCATATTGCCATGACCCGACATGACATTAAACCCGCAAGCAGTTTTAAATGAGATTTTTTCCTTTAAAAATGACATTTGGTGCAGGGACTGTTCTAAACATGGGAAACACGCGTCACTTTACAGGCATACTATAGACACCCCCCAGGTACGATATTTAAAGGAATATTTCACTTTTTTTTTTTTTACTTTAAGCATCATTAAAATCACTGCTCCCGAAAAAACAGCCGTTTTTAAAAGTTTTTTTTGCATTGATACATGTCCCCTGGGGTAGGACCCGGGTCCCCAAACCCTTTTTAGGACAATACCATGCAAATTAGCCTTTAAAATGAGCACTTTTGATTTCGAACGTTCGAGTCCCATAGACCTCAATGGGGTTCTAACGTTCGTGCGAACTTTCGGTCCGTTCGCGGGTTCTGGTGCGAACCGAACCGGGGGGTGTTCGGCTCATCCCTAATGCTAAGTTCGTCCTGGCTTGCATAATAGTCCATAACAGAATTCTTTCACATGTGGCTGCTGTGTGGAGAATTCCTGTCGTTTTGATGGTGTTCATCGACTGTGGCAACATTTGAGAATGTAAGAAAGAAAACATAGGAACAAAAAAACACAAAATTTGAATAACCATATAACTGGTGCAAAACCAACATACTCAAGGGGTGAACCTTAACAGTAACAGGTTAGGGCAAAAGAAATACCCGTATGCAGCGCTATGCTGCTCAAGTTAGGTGAGGGGTGAGTTCAAGCCTACAGGCTCTCCTCTTTTTTTCCTCCAGGGATACGTATTAGATACATTACCCATCCGGGTTTAACTGTGCGATTTGGCATTTTTGTTTGTGACCTTTTTCCAGTCAGGTTCAATCTGTCGCATTGGTCTGGCTGAGTTCAAGTCATCTGCATGCTCAGGGAGAATTTTCCATTCTTCCAATAGAGAAAGGCCTTTCTCTAGAGAATCTACAATACAAAACAATGAAAAGTTTGGTGGGGTAACCCCATCTGTAGATGATTTTGTGGTTTCTGAGTACTTTAGTAATGGTATTTAAGTTTTTTCTCATTTGTAGGGTACATTAGGACAAGTCCGCGTAGTCCAGGTACGATGCCCGGCGGGTGTGGAGAGGCGACTCTTTGTACATCTTGCCGCATGTATGCGTTCCTTGATCATCCGATCGAGGGCGAATACTGCTGTGCAAAATGTAAGCACGTTGTTTCCCTGTAAGCCCAGGTTCTGAATCTGGGGAAGCAACTGTCAGCACTGAGAAGTCCCTCCATACTAAAGGTGAGCCAGGAACGTACACGGCAGGTGCCGGCAGGGGCCAGCACAGAGGCGGGTGGAGACAAAGAGGTGCAGGCACTAGCAAAGAGTAGATGGGTGACAGTCAGGAGGGGTAGAGGGGGAAGTGCCAGAGAGGCCGATCCAGGACTGGAGCATCCCAACAAGTACGCTCCATTGAGTGACATTGGTGAAACCAGTCAGGGACCAGCACCCATCTGGAGATGAGGGACTCTCCTAGCTGCCAGGGGAAGAACTCCTCCAGTGAGAGTGGGGGGGCAGCAAAGGGAAAGGAAAGACAGATTCTGGTGGTAGGGGACTCAATTCTTAGAAGGATAGAGAGGGTAATCTGTAACCAAGACCTGAAGCGCCCAACAGTATGTTGTCTACCGGGCGCTCGGGTTCGGCACATCACGGATCTTGTGGACAGATTACTGGGAGGGGCTGGGGAAGACCCGGCTGTCATGGTGCACGTTGGCACCAATGACAAAGTCAGAGGCAGATGGAGTGTCCTAAAGAACGATTTTAGGGATTTAGGTGCTAAATTGAAGAAAAGGACCTCCAAGGTAGTGTTCTCAGGAATACTACCGGTACATCGAGCCACACCAGAAAGGCAGAGGGAGATTAGGGAAGTAAACAAGTGGCTGAAGAGCTGGTGTAGTAAGGAGGGGTTTGGGTTCCTGGAGGACTGAGACGACTTCTCAGTCGGTAACCGGTACTATAGAAGGGACGGACTGCACCTAAATGAGGAGGGTGCAGATCTGCTGGGAATGAAGATGGCCAAAAAGTTAGAGGGGTTTTTAACCGGTTCAATACAGGGCAATTTCACCCCCTTCCTTCCCAGGCCAATTTTTAGTTTTCAGCGCTGTCGCAATTTAAACGTCAATTGCGCGGTCGTGCGACGTTGTACCCCAAAAAAATTGACGTCCTTTTTTCACCACAAATAGAGCTTTCTTTTGGTGGTATTTGATCGCCTCTGCGGTTTTTATTTTTTGCGCTTTAAACAAAAGAAGAGCGACAATTTTGAAAAAAACACAATATTTTTTACTTTTTGCTATAATAAATATCCCATTTTTTTTTTTTAAAACAAAATCTTTCCTCAGTTTCGGCCGATACGTATTCTTCTACATATTTTTGGTAAAAAAAAAATCGCAATAAGCGTATATTGATTGGTTTGCGCAAAAGTTATAGCGTCTACAAAATACGGGATAGATTTATGGCATTTAAAAAAAAAAAATGTATTTATTTTTTTAGCGGCGATCGCGTTTTTTTTTTCGCGACTGCGACATTATGGCTGACACTTCGGACACTTTTGACACATTTTTGGGACCATTTACATTTATACAGCGATCAATGCTATAAAATTGCATTGATTACTGTGTAAATGTGACAGGCAGTGAAGGGGTTAACCACTAGGGGGCGGGGAGGGGTTAAGTATGTTTCCTAGGGAATGCTTCTAACTGAAGGGGGAGGGGACGCTCAAGGGGAGGAGACCGATCAGTGTTCCTCCGTTCTGGGAACACAGATCGCTCTCCTCAGAGCTGACAGGCTGTGGATCTGTGTATTTACACACACAGATCCACATGCCGGCCCGGTTAACGGGCAATCGCGGGTGCCCGGCGGACATCGCGGTCGCCGGGCACACGCACCGGGTCCCGAGCAACGCGGCGGGCGCGCACGCGCCCCCTAGAAGGCCGGGAATCCCAGGACTTCATATGACGTCCACCCAGGATGGGAGATCCCATCCCAGGACGTCATATGACTATAGCTGGGTATTGAAGTGGTTAAACTAGGCGATGGGGGGGAGGGTCCAGAGACAGTGATAGCCAGCGTGGAAGATATTCCAGAGGGTAGTATTGGTGGCATTAGTGGTAGGTTAACCAAAGCACAAAAACACAAGGTGAGTATAGTAGCAAGTCCTAGTTGCAATCTTGAAACACCCAATACGAGGACAATATGCGACCGGTCTAAACTACGTGGCATGTTCACTAATGCCAGGAGCATTGCGGACAAGATGGGTGAACTAGAGATACTGTTGTACAAGTAGGATTTGGATTTTGTGGGAATTTCAGAGACCTGGTTCAACAGCTCTCATGATTGGCTGGCAAACATTCAAGGGTATACCCTATACCGCAAGGATAGAGAGGGTAAAAAAGGGGGAGGGGTATGCCTATATATCAAGAATAATGTACAAGTGAATGTGAGAGATGACATCACTGAGAGAGCTAGGGAGGAGGTGGAATCTTTATGGGTAGAGCTCCAAAGGGATGAAGCTAAGGGGAAAATAATACTGGGAGTATGCTATAGGCCCCCTAACCTGAGGGAGGAAGTGGAGACGGATCTCCTATCACAAATTGGATTAGCAGCAAGGATGGGAAGTGTCATCATAATGGGGGATTTTAATTATCCAGACATAGACTAAGCGGAGGGAACCGCGCATTCATTTAAGGCTCGCCAGTTCCTTAATGTCTTGCAGGACAATTTTATGGGTCAGATGGTAGACGCACCAACTAGAAATAAAACATTACTGGATCTACTGATTACCAACAGTACAGACCTGATCACAGATGTGGAAATACGGGGCAATTTAGGTAACAGCGATCACAGGTCAATTAGTTTCAGTATAAATCACACAAATAGGAAACATGAAGGGAACACAAAGACACTGAATTTCAAAAGAGCCAACTTCCCTAAACTACAAACCTTGCTAAAAGGCATAAATTGGGATAAAATATTAGGAACAAAGAATACAGAGGAGAGATGGGTTTGCTTTAAGAGTATATTAAATAAGGGCATTAGCCAATGTATCCCATTGGGTAATAAATTTAAAAGAGCAAACAAAAATCCTGGATGGCTTATCCTGGATGTAAAAATGCATATAAAAGCAAAGGAGAAGGCCTTCAAAAAATACAAGGTTGAGGGATCATACTCAGCATTCAGACTTTGTAAAGAATGCAATAAGAAATGTAAGGGTGCAATTAGGACGGCTAAGATAGAACATGAAAGACACAAAGACACATAGCGGAGGAGAGCAAAAAAAATCCCAAGAAATTCTTTAAGTATGTAAACAGTAAAAAATGGAGGACAGACCATATTGGCCCCATAAAGAATGAGGAAGGACATCTGGTTACAAAGGATGGGGAGATGGCAAAGATATTGAATTTATTCTTCTCCTCAGTCTTCACGAGTGAATCGGGGGGCTTCAGTAACCAAAACTGCAGTGTTTATCCTCATGACACAACACAGGAAGCACCTACTTAACATTAATAAATCACTGGGACCAGGTGGCTTGCATCCGAGGGTACTTAGGGAACTCAGTCAGGTGATTGCCAGACCGTTGTTCCTAATTTTTACAGTCTATTGACTGGAATGGTACCAGCTGATTGGAGAAAAGCCAATGTAGCACCAATATTTAAAAAGGGCCCAAAAAACATCCCTGGGAATTACAGACCAGTTAGCCTAACATCAATAGTATGTAAACTCTTGGAGGGGATGATAAGGGACTATATACAAGATTTTAGTAATAAGAATGATATCATTAGCAGTAATCAGCATGGATTCATGAAGAATCGTTCTTGCCAAACCAATCTATTAACCTTCTATGAGGAGGTGAGTTGCCATCTAGATAAAGGAAGGCCCGTAGATGTGGTGTATCTGGATTTTGCAAAAGCATTTGACACAGTTCCCCATAAACGTTTACTGTACAAAATAAGGTGCGTTGGCATGGACCATAGGGTGAGTACATGGATTGAAAACTGGCTACAAGGGCGTGTTCAGAGGGTGGTGATAAATGGGGAGTACTCAGAATGGTTAGGGGTGGGTAGTGGGGTTCCCCAGGGTTCTGTGCTGGGACCAATCCTATTTAATTTGTTCATAAACGACCTGGAGGATGGGATAAACAGTTCAATCTCTGTATTTGCAGACGATACTAAGCTAAGCAGGGCAATAACTTCTCCGCAGGAAGTGGAAATCTTGCAAAAAGACCTGAACAAATTAATGGGGTGGGCGACTACATGGCAAATGAGGTTCAATGTAGAAAAATGCAAAATAATGCATTTGGGTGGCAAAAATATGAATGCAATCTATACACTGGGGGGAGAACCTCTGGGGGAATCTAGGATGGAAAAAGACCTGGGGGTCCTAGTAGATGATAGGCTCAGCAATGGCATGCAATGCCAAGCTGCTGCTAATAAAGCAAACAGAATATTGGCATGCATTAAAAGGGGGATCAACTCCAGAGATAAAACGATAATTCTCCCGCTCTACAAGACTCTGGTCCGGCCGCACCTGGAGTATGCTGTCCAGTTCTGGGCACCAGTCCTCAGGAGGGATGTACTGGAAATGGAGCGAGTACAAAGAAGGGCAACAAAGCTAATAAAGGGTCTGGAGGATCTTAGTTATGAGGAAATGTTGCAAGCACTGAACTTATTCTCTCTGGAGAAGAGACGCTTGAGAGGGGATATGATTTCAATTTACAAATACTGTACTGGTGACCCCACAATAGGGATAAAACTTTTTCGCAGAAGAGAGTTTAATAAGACTCGTGGCCACTCATTACAATTAGAAGAAAAGAGGTTTAACCTTAAACTACGTAGAGGGTTCTTTACAGTAAGAGTGGCAAGGATGTGGAATTCCCTTCCACAGGCGGTGTTCTCAGCTCCCCGCATTGATAGCTTCAAGAAACTATTAGATAATCACCTGAATGACCGCAACATACAGGGATATACAATGTAATACTGACACATAATCACACACATTGGTTGGACTTGATGGACTTGCGTCTTTTTTCAACCTCACCTACTATGTAACTATGTAACTGTAGGTTCTGATATTGTGAAGGGATTTGGTACCTTTTGCGCATTGTCATCATCAACTGCTCCTTTGCGTGATAAAAATGGAGACACAGGATTACATCTCTGGGCACTTGCTCGGATAAGTATGACGGTTTAGGTAACTGAAGAATCCTATCAATAGTGATCTCTAGGTCAGAGAGGTCAGGGATGAGCGTTTTGAACAGAGAGGAGGCAAAAGTGCACAGGTCAGCTTGCTGGATTGATTCAGGGATCCCCCTTATTTTCATATTGTTTCTCCTATTCCTGTCCTCAATGTCTGCGAGCTTGGCCTTAATCCACTCTGTATCCCCTTCTCTTTCCTCATGAGTGCACTAAGTCATTAATGGTGGAGGCATATTCCCCTATCTTGTGCTCAATGTGCTCCACTCTGGATTCCACTGCCTGAATGTCACTGTTGAATCTGTGCATGTATTTCATCATGTCAGACTGCACTGAGCTTCTCAGTGACAGAAGCATGTCTTTTAAGACAGTGTCCATCACAGGCTGGTGCATAGTAGGGAAGGATTCAATAGAATCTGGGAGCTCATGGGGGCGGAGCCGGCAGCCAGAGCTCATGGACGTGTGAGAGGAGAGCTCTGACACACCGGGTGTAATCAGCGGCTCACAGCACACCAAAAACAGCCAAAAAGCATACCATCTGAGAGAGGAGAGCAAGGGGCACACAGCAGTACAAAAGGAAGGAGAGAGAGGGACCCCGAAAACTGACTGATTTCTTCCGCCCTGCTGAGGGCCGAAAATTCCAAGATGGCGCCGGCCCCAGGAGCCGTTCATCTGCCTCCACAACACAGCCACACAGCAATCCAAAGCCATCCTCGGGTGAGTCACACTTTAATGACAATCCCTTGTCATCCTCCCCATTCTGCAGCCCTGTTAAGCAAAAAAGGAGGCTTGGGGAAGGAGGGGAGAATGAGGATGAGGCAGGAGCAGCAGGGGAAGAAATGGAGGAATCCTCCACACAGGCAGAGCAGCTAGATGCATTCCCCACCTCAGGTCAGACTATTATTGACACTACAATGAAGGAGATGCTGCAAACCCTGAGGGGAGCTCTTCAATCTGATATGGCAGTGTTTATGAGCAACACAAAAAGGGAAATATCTGCTGTCAGCAATAGAGTGGAATATGTAGAGAATAAAATGGAGGAGTTCACTCTAGCACACAATGAACTGGTAGATGCCCACTTTGAGGTAGAAGATGAAATCAGAGCCATGCGCCTTAAAATGGCGGATATTGAAGACCGGGCCAGAAGGAACAATATCAAGTTTAGGGGGGTCCCTGAGACGGTCAAACCCGCAGAGATCACTACTTACCTGCAAAAGCTCATGATGACTGTCCTCCCCTCTCTAAGCCCAGCAGACATCACTATTGACAGGGCACACAGACTGCCAAAACCTTCCTTCCTGCCTGAACAAACACCTAGAGATGTGATAGCAAGAATCCATTTCTACCACATTAAGGATCAACTCATGCGATTCGCAAGACAACATCCCTCTCTCCCTGACCCATATGCTGGTATCGCACTTTATGCAGACCTGTCACAAGCCACCCTGTCAGCCAGACACAACTTGGTGCCTATCACTAAAATTCTGCGCAACAATAAGATCCTCTACAAATGGGGATTCCCTGCTAAACTCCTGGTTGACATGAACAACGAATCGCATGCGATAACATCGCTAGAAAAGGGCCTGGATCTCCTCCAAAAATGGCGCTTGCTTCCCGCAGACGCAGTACCTGAGGACCCTAACCCACAATATAACAGACGCAACAACCACCGTTCAACTAAGAACTACAAGTAGCAACCTGCCTCAGTTGATGCTACTTGATGCTATTTCTTTAGTGAGCACTCTCCCCTAATAACTGTCATCTGGCTAGTTATGGTGCTTTGCAGCTCTCTAGGAAGCTGTTCTTTCTGATCAACCACCCGATGTTCGGCTGTTCAAGGATTTACCTTGTTGAACCCCCCTCGTTAGTTACGAGATGATTCCCGTGACCTTACTATCCGCAATTCATGCGGCCTACATCCCATCAGTTATCAACAGTTCAAGTTTGTTCAGTTAAACTGTTCATTTACAAAGCTATGAGGACATTGCTTTCTCAGACCCCATGCATTATAACCATATCCAAGATCTCAACTCCAATTCCTTGAACTACCACTAGATGGCACTGCTGCACAACTTTCCACAAGAATGAATCTTAAACTGATGTCATACAATGTGAGAGGCTTGAACAGCCCCTACAAAAGGAGGGCCCTTTGGAAGTCAACCTTAGAAGAGAAATGTGACATTCTATGTGTGCAGGAAACCCATTTCGCCAGTGACAACTCCCTAAAATGTACACATCCCAAGTTTCCGCATGTATTTATGGCCAAGAATACGACAAAGAAGAATGGAGTATTGATTGCATTTAGGGACACACTAACCTTCTCTCTCTTACAGGAACATATAGATCCCCAAGGTCGCTTTCTGATCGTGGTCGCAGAACTGGACCACATCACATATACTATAGTTAACCTGTATGCACCTAATGTTAGATCTCTAAGGTTTATTCGCAAAGTTGTAAGTATTGCTAAAAAGGTACAAAAAGGCAACTTAATAATATGTGGTGATTTTAACTCGATTATGAACACAGAATTAGATGTGTCCTCGATGGCCTCTAAGCGGCGGCCCTCTCTAGACTCGCTATGCCACGAAGAGAGACTCTATGACCCTTGGCGCTGCCTTAGAACCACCGAGAGGGACTACACATTTTATTCAGCTGTACATAAGAGCTATTCTAGAATAGATTTTTTCCTCACTGACCTGTACACTCTGCAAAATGTCCAGAAAGCTGACATCCACAATATCACATGGTCTGACCACGCTCCAGTGACTATTGAAATTGTGGATGCCAACAAACACTCCCACAAACCATTGTGGCGTAACAATACGTTTCTCTTATCACACCCCAAAATCAGAGACGAAATTGCATCAAAAATTACGGAATTTTTTCAATTCAATAATAATGCAGATTGTTCACCTATGACCATCTGGTGTGCACACAAAGCATTCGCTAGAGGCGTCCTTATACAGGTAGCCTCTAGGGAAAAGAAAAAGAAACAGCAGCGCATGACAAACCTACTTGAGAAGATAGCAGATCTGGAAGCGCAACACAAGAATCCTGCTACCTCCTCAAGTGAAATACTCAAAAGCCTTAATAACTGCCGGGAAGAAGTAAGGCAGGAAATTAGAGCGGACTATGATACTTTTTTTTAAAAACTAAAAGTCTCCTACTACTCCCAAAATAACAGAGCAGGTAAAATCCTAGCCTCCCAGCTTAAAAAAAAACAGGCACGTTCTAATCTCAAAAATCTCAGACATCACAGTACCAAAGCCCTACACCACAATCCCAAAGATATCGCCAATGCCTTTAAGGACTATTATGAATCCCTATACAATCTCCAGATGGACCCACTCACTTACCAACCCTCGGACATAGAGATTGACGAATTCCTACAGACTGTTCACCTTCCCTCAATAGACAAAACTTCCCTACAAAAAATAAACGCGCCCATCACACTCACAGAGGTTGAATCCGTAATTCACTCTCTACCCATGCACAAATCGCCAGGAGCAGACGGGTTCTCCGCTGAATATTACAAGGCTTTCTCTGCCATCCTTGCCCCTGAACTGGTAAAGATATTCAATATAGCAGCCTCTGATGGTACCTTCCCGAAAGAAATGCTCCAAGCTATCATTATCACTATCCCTAAACGTGGTAAAGACGTAGCGGATCCACAAAACTTCAGGCCTATTTCCCTACTAAACTCCGATTTAAAGATCTATGCAAAAATTTTAGCAAACAGACTTATGGAAATAACCCCCTCCCTCATAGGACTGGACCAGGTAGGTTTTGTAAAGGGCAGACAGGCACCAGATGGGACGAGGAGGATGCTAGACCTCCTGCGCATATCAGAACTAAGCAAGCAGCCCAGCATCTTTTTAGCATTAGATGCAGAAAAGGCCTTCGACAGGGTCCATTGGGGATACCTGTCCAGGACCTTACTCAAGTTTGGTCTTTCGGGAATGATACACTCAGCAATTATGTCCCTGTATTCAGACCCATCTGCAAGAGTCTTCACATCTAGCTTGCTATCCGGCCCCTTTGCACTAAATAACGGCACTCGGCAAGGATGCCCATTATCCCCAATTATTTTTTCTTTGGTCATAGAACCACTAGCAGAATCTATTAGAGCTAATGATAAAATAGAAGGCATTAAAGTCGGTTCTGTTAACCACAAAATAGGACTGTTTGCTGACGACATAATCCTCTCTCTATCAAACCCAGCCACTTCTTTACCCATCGTCAAAACGCTATTACATAAATTTGGACAAATCTCCTTTTATAAAGTAAATACAACCAAAAGCTATGCACTCTCGCTTCATATATCAAACGAGAACAAAAGCAGGTTGAAAAATATTTTTCCTTGCAACTGGGACCCACCTTCCATTACTTATCTTGGTGTGCAGCTGACTTCCTCTTCCTCCAAAATCTATTCCCAAAACTTTCCTCCATTATTAACAAAAATCGAAGAGGAACTACATCAAATTACCAAACTACACCTTACATGGTTGGGGAGGATAGCTGCATACCAAATGCAAATCTTACCAAAACTCCTATATTATTTCAGATCATTACCCATACCAATTCCCCAGAAATTTTTTATACAACTAGAGAAATGCCTGAAAAAATACATATGGGGGGGTAAAAAACCCAGAATAGCATTGGCCCACCTCTATAAACCTAAACATCTAGGGGGAGTAGGGTTACCTAATGCACAGACTTACTATAAAGCTGCAATACTGGACCAAATGAAGTACTGGTTCTCCTGCCAAACAGACAACCGCTGGTCAGACATTGAACGCACCGTAACACCAGGTCACGACCTCCCTGCATTGGCTATAGCAGCCTGTATACATTGCAGACCAAACGCCCCACCTTACTCAACTATACGAGCAACAATAGATGCCTGGTCCTCCTTAGTGCATAAACACTTAACAGACACCCCAATTAGAAAACTAAATGTACCACTGGCATCCTACGAATACCTAATCCCAAACTTCTCAGTCCAACCATGGAAATCCTCGGGAGACAACTTCACCACACCTGCTCCACCTCATCAAAATGCGATAGATAGATATAGAGAGTACCAATTACACCACTACAAGAGCAAAAACCCAATACGACAAATAGCTATACCACAGATTCTGTGGGACTTCCTCTTAAGCAAGACTTCTAATAAGCATAAGGGTATATCGCTCTTTTACAAATTCACCACCCCCCTCTACCTACACTCCAAAACCCCAAGCATGATGAAATGGGAATTTGAATTACAAAAAGAATTTTCTATGCCTCAATGGCATGAAGCGATAAAATACAATCATAAATCATCAGCATGCGTAGATCACTCAGATAAAGCACAAAAACTCTTACATAGATGGTACATTACTCCGCACAGATTAAACAAAATGAACCCTAGTATTACACCTCTCTGCTGGAGAAACTGCCAAGCTATTGGCAATATCCTCCATATATTCTGGAACTGTACAACTATAAAACCTTTCTGGCAAAAAATACAGTCACTAATTAGAAAAGTGACCAGCTCTGATTGTACCATCAATCCTGCTCTTGCTCTTCTAAGCTTAGGCATCGAAAACTATCCTCCTCTGAGGAGAAAGGTAGTCACCCACATTTTGTTTGCTGCACGTATAGCAATAGCCAAGGAATGGCGCTCTACTTCACCTCCAAAAATTGCAGAAGTCATATCAAGAGTGAATGCTCAATACACTATGGAAAAAATCCTAGCATATACAGAAAGAAGAACCCCGAGTTTCCACAAACATTGGGAAACTTGGAGTTCCTCTAAATATGCCTCCTCACATGTATGAAAACTATTCCTAATCCTCCACTACTGAAACACAACCATCAATGATCTAGTGGTACAATCCATTATTGGGTATGGTCATATATGATATGGTATTATACTAAGCACACAGCATAGCAACACTACGTGGTTTACCTGTTATCAAAAGAATGAGAAAGTCTAATTAAGATGAATCAGTCATTCTAAGTTTATTATTATTGGTTAACGACAAATTTACAGGGAACTTACGTGATAGTATATTTGAGGGGACCCCCAGTAAGGTCCTCTCAGGGCTAACTTTGAAAACTTAAGCAGAAAGTCTGTTTACAGTGTGTACCCACAAGGGGTGACAGGCTTGACAAATGTACAATGCTTCATTGAGGATATTTCTTAGTAACCCTACCAGGTAATCTGTTTTACCCTATTAATGTAGTAAGCTCCTGAATGGCGAACAATATGTACAAATGAGAAATGAGAAATCTGCTTGTATTTTGTATACTTTGGAAAAATACCAATAAAAATGTATTGTTTAAAAAAAAAGAATCTGGGAGCTCATGTGTATCATCCCCTGAGTCAGTGACAGGGCTTGCTGTGGGATTGTATCCCTCTCCATCCATCCTAAATTTTCTAAATGTTGCCTTGGCTGGGCTACCAGAAGCTGGGGAGGGAGAGTAGTGCTGTGGGCTTTCAGGGGAGCCACTATTTTGGATTTACCTGCCCGATTTAGGTGGATAACTTTGTGATTTAGTGACAGGAGTGGATGACGCCATCTTGCCTACGATCATGTTGTTTCTGTGTAAAGAAGTCTGTTAATCACTGCGGCTTCCTTTGGTCCTTCTTTTTTCTGGACATGATCCAGGGGTGTTCCAGAGGCAGATCACCTGTGAAGTTGGGTAAAAACGAGTCCCTGTGGGTCGCTGTGAGCTGGTGTATCCCCATTTGTCACAGGAGCTCCGTTCCTATACTGCCATCCGGCTCGGTAGCAAGCCACGCTCCCCCCCCCCAGGCACTTTATTTTAAGGAGCTTTTTATTTTTATTGTTTCATTTTAAGCCTCATTAAAATCACACAAAATCAGTGTAAATACCATAGTTTGTAGGTGTGATAACTTTCATGCAAACCAATCGATATACACTTTTTTTTTTTAATTCATAAACATGTTGCAGAATAAATGCTGGCCAAAATTTATGAAGAAATTCGATTTTTACATTTTTTTTATCGGATATGTCTTATAGCACAAAGTAAAAAAAATATTGTTTTTTTTTTTTTTATATTTTCTGTATTTCTTTATTTATATCGCAAAAAATGAAAAAAAAAACCCAGTAGTGATCAAATACCACAAAAAGAAAGCTCTATTTGTGCAAAAAAAATATAGAAATTTTGTTTGGGTACATGACCTTGCAATTGCCAGTTAAAGTGGTCCAGTTTCGAATAGCAAAAAAGGGCCTGGTTATGAAGAGAGTAACATTTTTCTGAAGCTGAAGTGGTTAATGGAGATCTCACATAAACTCATTATCTAAAATTCCCCCTGCTGAGTGCTCCTGTAGCAAGCCACTTGCTATTAGGGCATCCGTGTGTGCATTTTCCCAAGCCAACTCTGTGGGGTTGATTTAATAAAGGCAAAAAGACTGTGCACTTTGAAAAGTGCAGTTGCACACTGCAAGAGCAGTTGCTCCAGAGCTTAGTAAATGAGCAGAAGCTCTGCTGAGTTTCATCAACCAATCATGTGCAAGCAAAAATGCTGTTTTTTTTTTTTATTTTCCTTGCATGTGATTGGGTATTCTTTGCAAAGTGAAGCTTTACCTCATTTACTAAACTCTGGAGCAACTGCACTTGCAGAGTGCAAATGAACTTTCCAAGGTGCACAGTCTATTGGCTTTTAGTAAATCAACCCCAGTGTGTTCTTTGACACACATAACGGGGCTCAGCCCTGTGCCCTGCTCCCTCCTCACTGGCTGTAATTCACACTGCTGTGTCTGAGCCAATGAGGGGGGAGAGAAACGAGAGAGCAGCTGCTCTTGTGCACATTGCTGGATCGAGATAGAGCTCGGGTAAATATTGGAGAGGGGGTTGGGGGGAACTGCACACAGAAGGATTTTTATCTTGTTTCATAGAATGCATGAAGGTAAATCACCTTCAGCCTTTAGAAAAACTTTAATACAATGCTTATTGTTTTATTGATGAATTAATGCCTAAAAGACATAAGATAATGATTCTCATTCACAGATCAGTTACGGAGCTACAGACCATTCTCTTACTGACAGACGTCTTTATCCTCATGTTTTCCGAACAGTTCAGAATGATCATGTCCACTATTTGGCTGTAATTGAGCTGTTGAAACACTTTGGCTGGACTTGGGTTGGAATATTCACAACAGATGATGATGCTGGTGATAAGGAAAGAGAAATTTTAACAAACTACATGATCAGTCATGGGATTTGTGTTGAGTTTACATTTAAACATGGAATAGAAACTATAACTCATGATATGTCATTCAAAGATATTGAAGACGCTACTGCTAATTTGAAAAACTCCACTTCTAAGGTCATCGTAGTATGTGGATCTTATGTCTACATCAATGCAGTTTTCTTTATGTTTGACAGTTATTTCTCTGATAAAACATTTATTTTTCCTCCTATTTGGGTTTCCAGATCTTCAGCACATCTATTACCAATATCTGCAATTAACGGGAGTTTAGCGGTGGAACTCTACCCCTTATCCCTTCCAGATAAAAAACATTTCTTTGATGGCATTGACAAGATGAATAGTACAAACAATTCACCAGGTTCCCATTATTTTTTAACTATAGCAAAGTGCTTGTCTGCAAACAGAGGAAAGAGCAAAATAGTATGTGAAATAAACCCTTACGAAGCAGAAAAATATCCAAACATGGACGGTTTTTTGAATCAAGGTGTCACGCCACGAATATATTATGCAGTAGAAAACTTGGCTAAAGCTCTTCACAATATGCAACTACTCCATAAAGGAACATTTGATGATAAGCGACATCATTATTATAAGCATCAGGTAGAAGTTACATCATATCTTCAATTTTAAGAAATATTTTACATATCAGTAATGTACAGAATGTTCACTTAGAGAGCACTTTTAATAAATACACAGTATTTCCAGTTCAAAATTAAAAGCTCTTATTAAGGTGCCAGTCATCAATTTTACTTAACCACTTCAATACCGGGCACTTTCACCCCCTTCCTGCCCAGGCCAATTTTCACCTTTCTGCGCTGTCGCACTTTAATTGACAATTGCAGGGTCATGCACACTGTACCCATATTAATTTTTTATCATTTTTTTTGAGACAGAAAGAGCTTTTTTTTGGTGGTATTTAACCCCCCACTGTTTTCTTTTTACTTTTTGCTAAACAAACAAAAATAGACTGAAAATTTTGAAAAAAAAGCTTTTCTTAGTTTCTGTATAACATTTTGCAAATATAAAATATCAATATAAAATTGTTTTCCATTGGTACCAAACCCCAGAAACCCTAAGCAAAACCTACTAAATAACCATGGATACATGCATTGCAAGAATGACTTCAGCCTCCTGCAACATATGGTACTGGCCACTAATTCAGCCATATTGGGACACCAATTGGGAATTACATATGAAGACCAGGATCAGATTCTCCCAGCCCATCTCCACAATGCTCTAGAAAACTACAACAGGCTTTTGGAACCATACCAGACCACATGCCCTTAACAAGGGGGGGATCCCCACCTCTAAGCACCTTGTCCCATAGTGATGGAGACAAGGTTCTCTTCCCCAAAACCTTGGGCGGTGGTTGTGGTTGTCTACGGGTGGGGGCTTATCAGGATCTGGAAACCCCCTTTAACAAGGGGACCCCCAGATTCTGACACCCCCCCATGTGAATGAGTATGGGGTATCATCAAAAAAGTGTAAAAAGGGATTAAAGACACTACAGAAGTTTTTGACAATTCCTTTATTAAAAAATAAAAAAATAAAAAACAATGTCCCCCGGTGTAGATCCTTTATCAATCTAGCCGAGTGCCACAACACCGAACCCAAAAAAAGAAGAAACCTCCGGTGTCGAAGGCTCCCCGCCAACTGCCTGCCTTTAACAGCTAAGGGGAGGGGTCATCAGCGGGTGACCCCATCCCCTTTTAAAATCATCGACCCAGCATGCCCAGGTCATTGAGGGGTGGGATCACAAAGGGGTGGGGTCTCCCACTGACGTGAAATTCTATTTGCGTTTAGTAACTTGGACCCTATGTCCCCTAATGGCAGAAAGCAGAAAATCAGAAAAGGAATAAAAAATGATCCAATCTCTCATATCTAGGCACAAGTCTTCTAGTTGCTTAGCATGAAACATATACTGTACTACAAATAAAAAAAGCAAAAAAAAACATTTTTTTTTAAAGTGAAAGAGGTGAATTCTCTGACTTACAAGTGTATAGCTTGTGTGTTCTAATTTTATTTTCTGCATATTTCTTATCCACTTCGGCTCTCACACCTGTTCACCTTTTATGGACCCGAGCAATTTTCACATTTCTGCTAGGAGCCTGTTTATTTGGCAATAATTTTGTCATTACATAACATTGTAATACATATATTGTTTTTTTAAGGATAAACAAGGCTTTCTTTTTGTGAATATTGTCCTGCAACAATGATTTTTTTCACAATCCTTTTTTGAGCAGTGTTAGTTTAAAAATAAAAAGTGTTACTGCACATAAAAAATGTGCATTTTATGCTGTAATTTGTCCCGTTTAACATCCTTCCCGACCGGCTGACGCCGATACACATCGTCACTGTGACACGGGTGCGCAAAATCCCGCATGGGTACGTCGGCCAGTTAAGAGCCGCCAGAGGGGACCCGATGCACATGGCTGATGGGCCACAAATCCCTGTGCTGTCAGGGGAGAGGAGACATGTCGTTTGTTCCTAGTAAATAGGAACAATGATATGTCTCCTTTCTTACTCAGTCCTATGCTCATACATAAAGAACACACTGGGAAAACACACATTTAACCCCTTAATCGCCCCCTAGTGTTAACTCCTCCCCTACCAGTAACAATTACAGAGTAATCAGTGCATTTTTATAGCACTGATCACTGTATAAATGTCAATGGTCCCAAAAATGTGTCAAAAGTGTCCGATCTGTCCGCCGCAATGTTGCAATCCCGATACAAATCGCAGATCGCTGCCATTACTAGTAAAAAAAAAAATGCCATAAATCTTTCCCATAGTTTGCAGACGCTATAACTTTTGTGCAATATACGCTTATTGCGATTTTTTTTCCCAAGAATATGTAGAAGAATATATATTGGCCTAAACTGATGAAGAAATTTGTTTTTTAATTTTTGGGGATATTTATTTGAGAAAAAAGTAAAAAATATTGTTTTTTTTTTTTCAAAATTGTGGCTGTTTTTTTGTTTATAGAGCAAAAAATAAAAACCTCAGAGGTGATCAAATACCACCAAAAGAAAGCTCAATTTGTGGGAACAAAAGGACGTTGCATGACCGCGCAATTACCAGTTAAACGACGCAGTGCCAAATTGTAAAAAGTGCTCTGGTCAGGAATGGGGTAAAATCTTCTGGGGCTCAAGTGGTAAAAACAACACTAAAATTATGATTTTGGTACAATGCATTGCAAAGTTATTTATAAGTTATTTACAAATGTGGGTTTTTTCAATTTTGCACTTTTTTTCAGTGTGATACGTATAAATATATTTAAAAGGTGTAAAAATATTAATAAACAAAGCAAACAAAAATCAGAAAAAAAAAAACCTTTAAATATTATAATTACATAGTTACATAGTAGGTGAGGTTGAAAAAAGACACAAGTCCATCAAGTCCAACCTAATTGAATGGAGAAATAGAATAAGGAGTTAATTAGAGCTGATTAGAGTAAACAAAGGGTTAAGAAGGAGTTCAACAGAGGAGCATTTAATAAAAAAGACAAAACAAAACTTTTTATTACTTGTCATGTTTCTTTAACTGACTTCATCTGCAGATTGAAGTACATTCCTTTGATTTGTAGATGAATAAACAGAACAATACAAAATGAAAAAAACGTTTCATTGTAGCTTCCTGTATTTGCAGCTGAGCAATGTTGTTGATAAACATTCCCAATGTCTTTTTTTAACAGCTCATGCTGCTGGGACCCCCTCTGTATACTCGCAATGCAGCTGTGATTAATCAGAGCTGAATTGCTGTGTACTGGGACAGGGAGGATCCCAGTAGCGGGACAGAAGGACTGGACGTACTAGGGATGCCCTGTGTACAATGATGAGTTTTTTTTGGCCAGAGTCTGCAACTGGTTATGAGTTGGGTGACTTGCAGTAAAACAGAAGGATGTATTTGGCATACAGTAGCTTATATCCTGTGGGGGGAGTCAAAAAATGTATGGATCCTCTGAAAATAATTAGTTCCTTTTCACAGATTCTATTATACCAGCATGCATTTTTACCTTTCTATATTTATTTTCAAGCTGTATTACCTCCTAAAAGAAATTAAATATTCCTTTGATTCGGCTGAGCCAGTGCCATTCTTTAATGAATATGGAGAATTTGTTTATCACTACAGAATAACTAACTGGATACTGGGAGACGATTTTACTGAAGATTCTAAGGAGGTGGGAAACTTTACACCCTGGGCTCCAGAAGGTCAGAAGCTTCATGTCAATCATGAAGCCATAACATGGAAATTAAACAATAAGGTGGGACTATGTTATAAATTTGTGTATTAATAAAGATAAAGTCGATAGAAATTGAAAGAATGCAAAAAAGGCAAAGCTGACCAGAGTATCTTTACTTTCTTAAGACTGTTCAGAGTTTATAACATACATCGAAATCTATTTGCCAACAGGCTGTAAACTGCAAATCTTAAAGTGGTTGTAAAGGCAGATGGTTTTTCATCTTATTGCATTCTATTCTTTAAGATAAAAAGCCCCCCTCAGCCCCCCCCCACCCCCCAATATTTCCCTGAGCCCCATCTCGATCCAGCAATGTTGCACAAGAGACTCCGCTGTCTGGGACTCTCCCTCCTCATTGGTTGAGACAGCAGTGAAGCACTGTATACCTGTACATGATTCTGCACAGAGCGGCCGCCCTGTCAAGATAAATGTGCGAGGGCAGTCCGCATCTGGTTAAAATGTATAACCAGGCATTGCCCACATTTTCCCCCAAACCTCCCTCTCATCCTTTAGATTTTGTATCATCAATATGTTCTTTTTATTTTCTTACTGTAGGAAGAACCTGGCTTTATTACTCCATGTGATATCATCACCCAGCTTAGTGCAGGTGTCCTGCAGGGGTAGCTACTGGGAGGTCAGTTCATAGTGACATAGACACACCCAGTGGCAGCTGGAGCTCAAAAATGTTTGGGGGTGGCGCAAAAAACTGAAAAATACTGAACCCCCCCATCAATTGCAGCCTAACTGTGCCCATCAAATGCAGCCACTGTGCCCATCAAACGCAGCCACTTGTGCCCATCATATGCAGCCACTTGTGCCCACTATATGCAGCCATTGTGCGCATCAAAAGCAGCCACTTGTGCCCATCATATACAGCCACTTGTGCCCATCAAATGCACCTACTATGCCCCTCAAATGCAGCCACTTGTGCCCAGTATATGCAGCCACTGAGCCCATTAAATGCAGCCACTGAGCCCATCAAATGCAGCCACTGTGCTCATCATATGCAGCCACGTGTGCCCATCATATGCAGCCACTTGTGCTCATCCTATGCAGCCATTGTGCCCATCATATGCAGCCACTTGTGTCAATCATATGCAGCCTCTTGTGCCATCATATGCAGCCATTGTGCCCATCAAACGCAGCCACTGTGCCCATGAAACAGCCACTTTTGCCCATCATATGCAGCCACTTGTGCCCATCAAATGCAGCCACTTGTGCCCATCATATGCAGCCACTGTGCCCATCATATGCAGCCACTTGTGCCCACTATATGCAGCCATTGTGCCCATCAAAAGGAGCCACTTGTGCCCATCATATACAGTCACTTGTGCCCATCAAATGCACCTATTATGCCCCTCAAATGCAGCCACTTGTGCCCAGTATATGCAGCCACTGAGCCCATTAAATGCAGCCACTGAGCCCATCAAACGCAGCCACTGTGCCCACCGACCCCCCCATGACACCCCCGCTCGCGGCTCATGGCTTGCGGCTCTGGCAGCACCCCCCCGCATGGCTCTGACAGAGCCGAGGGCCCTACCATAGCTCTGCAGCAGCTCCTCTCAGAGCAGCGGCGACCTCCGCTCCAGCGCGTGGAATGAAGGTTAGTGTGGAAATAGCAAAAATTAATTCTCTATCGTCACACAATTGGGTGGGATCAGGACGCACTCTCAGAGAGGCGGCGACCTCCGCTCCAGCGCATGTCTCCTCCGCTCCTCTTCCCAAGTGCCAGGCATCCAATAGGATTGGCCAGAGCTTTGGCCAATCAGGAAGCAGGTCTGACGCCCTGCCTCCTGATTGGGAGGGAGGAAGGTTAGTGTGGAAATAGCAAAAATTAATTCTCTATCGTCACACAATTGGGTGGGATCAGAGCGCACTCTCTGCGCCCTGAGCCCACCCTATTTTGAAGCCTATTAGAGCCTCTGGCTCTAATCAGGTGCTTCAAAAGTACCACCCCCTCCCACCCCTGCCATAGGAATCCATGTGTCCGGCATCCTAAAAGGGGCCAGGCGCATGGATGGGGGGCGGCGCCCATGCGCACACAGTGCAGGGCCACCACTGGACACACCTCCAGAACTAAATCTCCCAAGAGCCCTTTCCCTATTAGGGATGGGCCGAACACCTCCTGGTTCGGTTCGCCCCAGAACATGCGCGCAGGCAAAAAAATTTGTGCAAACATGCTAACCCTATTAAAGTCAATGGGACACGAACGTAAAAAATAAAAAGTGCTCATTTTAACCACTTCAATACCAGGCACTTATGCACCTTCCCGTCCAGACCAATTTTCAGCTTTCAGCGCTCTCACAGTTTGAATGACAATTACTCAGTCATGCTACACTGTATCCAAACAACATTTTTATCATTTTTTTTCTCACAAATAGAGCTTTCTTTTTGAAAAAAAAAACACTTTTTTTAGTTTCAAGTGTATCATTTTGCAAATAAGTCATTTTCTTCATAAATTTGGGACAAAATTTATACTGCTACATATCTTTGGTAAAAATAACCCAAATTAGTGGATATTATTTAGTCTGTGTGAAAGTTATAGAGTCTACAAGCTATGGTGCCAATCACTGAAAATTGATCACATCTGATCACACCTGATGTGCTGACATTTCTTGAGACCTTAACAAGCCAGGAAAGTACAAATACTCCCCAAATGACCCCTTTTTGGAAATTAGACAGTCCAAGGTATTTACTAAGAGGCATTGTGAGTTTTAGAAGTAATTTTTTCCCACAATTCTTGGGAAAATTTTTTTCCACAAAGTTGTCCTATTAACAGGTTATTTCTCTCACACAACATATGAATAATTGCAACTACAACCCAAAATACATTCTGCTACTCCTCCTGAGTATGGCGATACCACATGTGTACACATACATTGCCGACATTGCCAACATTGCCAACATTGAAGTAGCACCTTAAGGCATTCTATGAGCATAAATTGCACATCTCATTTCTCAACCACCTATTACATTTTTGAAGGCCCTGGAGCACCAGGACAATGGAATTGCATACAAAATGACCCTGTTTTGGAAAGCTAACACCCCAACGTATAATCTATGAGGCATGATGAGTCTTTTGAACGATTCATTTTTTTCCAGAAGTTTTTTGGAAAATGTGGGAAAAATATGAAAACGCATTTTTTTTTACACAAAGTTGTCGATTTATAAGATATTTCTAACACATAGCATGTACATAGCAAAAATGACAACCCAAAATACATTGCGCTACTCCTCCTGAGTATGGCAATACCACATGTGTGAGACTTTTACACAGCCTGGCCACATACAGAGGCACAAAATCCAAGTAGCACCTTCAGGCATAAATTACACATGTAATTTTCTGACTACCGATCACATTTTTGAAGGCCCATTCATATTTCTAACACATAGCAGGTACATACCAAATAACAAAAGATTACCTGTGATTTTAGAAGTGCAGTGGTCCACAGAGGAGAGCATCGGTCGAGGCAGCAGGCAAGGATGTGGTCAGTGACAGCAAAAGCACAGCCAAAGCATTGGTCCACGTAGCAGGCAGAGGTGTCCAGGCAGAAATACTGTCCATAGTCAGTAGAGGCAGCAGGCAGATATATGGTCAACACAGCCAAAGTATTGGTCCAAGCAGCAGGAAGAAACATGGTCCATAATGTCCTGGGTCATTACAGGCAGCAATATGGTCAGCACAGCCAAAGTATTGGTCCAGGCAGCAGGAAGGGACCATCAAGCTTAGGACCAAGGGGACAGGGGTAAAGGCTTCTCCCACCCAAATCTCTTTGAAGCCTCCAGGCAACCAGAGCCTGTTCTGGGAGCACAGAAAACAACTGGTTTTCTCTACTCAGAACGCTATTCTGAAGCCCCTCACATATGTGAGACCCCTGTGTACTAAAGTAGAAAGGCAAAAAATCAGTCCAAGTGGCAGGCAAAAACATGGATGATTAACAGGCCGAGGTTGGTGCACGTGGAAGTCAGAAAAGTGGTTTAAATCGGCAGGCAAAGACATCGTCGGTAAACAGGCCAGGGTCAGTTAATTAACAGTTAGAAAAATGGTAGCAGGCAAATGATCCACACCGGTATTTGAATTGGGGAAATGGCAGTCTGTTAATAATAAGGGGAACTAATATCTGATGGATGTGTGATAATTTTTGAAGCAATCTCAGATGCACAGGCCAGGTTGGGAGGGACATTGGGGACAATAATAGCTGGTGTCTCTTCTAACAGGACTTTCGGGTTGACAAATAAGGTTGTAGCATCTGATTGTTTAAATCCCCCCCCCATGTACAGATTGTAGTCCTGGACACATGCAGGATTTACAACGGGGCCGTGTCATCTCTGGATCTCCACCAAGGTGTCATTGTGGATGGTAGAGAGGATGTGGACATCTTTCTTGTCCCTCCACTTCATGGCCAACACCTCCTCGTACCTCATGAATGCAGATTCCCCATTTTGCAATTTATTTGTTAACAGATTTTGTGGGAAGCCCTTCCATTTTTTTTGAAGGTACCGCAGGCCAGGGTTTGTTTACTGTAAAGGCGACGAAAAAGGGGCAGGCTGGTATAATAGTTGTCGACATATAAGTGGTATCCTTTTTCAAACAGGGGGTATTCCAGCTCCCAGACAATTTTCCCACCCTGTTCCAATATATGTGGGGCACTCACGGGGCTGGAGCTGGGAGTCTTTGCCTTCATAAATACGGAATCTTTACATGTATCCAGTGGCTCGATCACACAATTTATTTAATTTTCAACCCAAACCTGGCTCTCTTACTTGGTATATACTGCTTGAAGTGCAGTCAGCCAGTAAAATGTATAAAGGATTCGTCCACACAAATTTTTTGGTCTGGGATAAAAACGTCCGCAAATCGCTGGGAAAAGGAATTGATTAGGTGGCATATCTTGTACAATTTGTCGTGGTTGGGATGATCTTGGGGAAGGCACTGCAAACTATCGTTGAAGTGTAGAAAATGCATAATCATGTCGTAGCGTTCCTGGACATGACAGCAGAATATATTGGCATGTGGTAGATAGGGTTGGTGGACCGATAGGCATGGGGTTCGTTCTTTTTTGTAAGCCCCATATTGAACGTAAGGCCCAAAAATGATTTAAATTCATCCAGTGTGAGACATCACCACTGGAACATGAGGGCGTAGGATGAATTGGGGTTGGCAGCAGTAAATCGGGATGCATACAGATTGGTTTGGTCCACCATATTCTGCAGCAAACCTTGTGGGAAAAATAAATTAAAATAATCTAATTGGGAAAAATTCATAGTGTTGGGTTGCACATCTGGCTGTGCAGTGAAAGGGGGGAATTTAGAGGCTCCTGAGTTGGCAGGTGTGACAGACCTAGTCAGGACAGAGGCTTTTGGAGAGGACTGAATGCTAGCCTCTTGCCTTCTGATTATGGGCCCTGGATTGTAAGTGAACAATACTCTTTGCGAGGTGTATGCCTGGGGACCCTGAAGTAATGTTACTTTGGATTCAAGTCCATGTCCCCCAAAACACAAAGAAGAGAACCCCACTATGATCTGTGCTAGTCAGATTCAATGCTGTATATATGATATATAATGTGTGCTGTCTCATTATGTTGTGTACTATTTGCTGTGATAGTGTCAGGTCACCTGTATCCAGGTGACAGATGCACCCCGTTGGGACCAGGAGTGCACCACAAGGTAGTGGACCCTACGGCCGACTGCTGCGGATTGAACCCTGGGAGGTTCAGGAAGATGGTCTACTGGATCACTGATACAGATCCCACTGGGAGCTAGAGCATAGATTCCCCAGGGCACAGAGTCTAAGAGCCAGCAGGTGTTCACCAGAGCCTTTAATGGTAAGGATGGACTGAGCTGCAGTCTGGCTCCAGGTCGCGGTCCCCAGGGTCTCACAGCCCACGCTCACGGTAGACTACAGGAGAAGAGGAAGGAGGCAGCAGGCTGGAACAACAAGGAAAGTAAGAGACAAGCCAAGGTTGGGGCCACAAGCAGACAAGGACAACAGAGTACACGCCAAGGTTCAGGGTCACAGGCAAACAGGGATGGTCGGGAACACGCTCATGACCACGCCAAGGTCAGGGTCATGAGCAGACAGGAATAGTTAAGAACAGGCCAAAGTCGGTAACAGGAATCAGACGTAGGAAACACAGCAAGTACACACAGAGGCTAACACACAATGGTTGATCAGCACTGCTGGCTTGCAGTGCACAGGTTAATATAGGGTTCCCTGATAGGGCCTGGGGTGGGGCCATGCTTAGAGGAGAGGTTACAAAAGCAGTCAGGTGAGGGTCAGCTGGTCTCTAGAGATGAACACATGGAGACAGGTATGCTGATCGACAAACTCTATTGCATAACCATGACAGATAGTTTGAGGTGTGACTGTATTCTATTGTCCTATTGTGGCTTGCTGTGAGGAAAGGGAGGGGGATTCCTCCAGAAGGCCCCTGCTAAGACTGTTTACTGATGAGAAGTTAAACACACCTGACCAGTGTGTCCATTGTCATTGGACAGTTTAACCCGCCCTCTTTTCCAAGGGTGGGGGGAAAGAGTCTTTGAGTTATTTTATGTGTTATGTGTCTATGTGTGATAATAAATGAGTTTGTTGTTTGCCACTCCAAGACTGGTGTTATCTGGTGACTGGGTGGGCTAAAAGGTCTTGGATAGTGCTGGTTCTGGACAGAGGAAGCATAGACAGCGGACAGAGACCTGTTTGAGGACAGGGGTTCATCACAACTGGTTGGCAGCAGCAGGATTGTGCTACCTGGCTGTGAAGACGTCCAAACCTCCACCTGGATCCAAGATCAGCATAGCAGACTTCAGTCACCCCAACGGAGATATGGATCTGGCATCAAAGTTCCCGGGGCTGCTGTGGATCGTCCTTTTAGCAATCCCCAGGACTGTGTCTGTGGATGAATACCTGGAGCTCAGGCAGAAGTTTCAGGTAAGACACTGGATTAGAGCCCTCCAGGTTGCTGGTATGCAACAGGGCAAGTGCTTTCCAACCCCAGAGCAGCAGGCCAGTGAACAATGGGAGTTACAGATGCACTTCCTGGGAGAGCGGCCCCAGGAGCAATGGGTGACTGAGTTGGACAGGCTGGTCCAGCAGGAAATAGAGCTGGATAATCGGTATCGGGCTCTGCAATGGCACGCGGAGGAGGAATATTTAGGGGAGACAACAGAATGCTCTCCGGAGGGATATGACTTTGGTGACCATGGATTGCTGTGGGAGAGCCTTTCAGATTGTTTTGTGTATGGCGAAGAAGGGGAACCTACCCTTGAAGACCTGCAAGAATACAGAGAGGCTATGCTCGGTCTTGCAGGAGTCTCAGAGCTTAAACCTGACCTATACTATTTGCTAAGGAAGAAACAGCATCTGGAAAGGGCATACAGGAAACTACTAGAATGCGTTCAGCAGCATGCTAGAGAATCGGCAGTGGAAACTCCGGAGATTGCCATCTCCAAAGCTGAAGTGCTGACAACAGGGCAGAGCTCTGCTAACCTTTGCCCAGCGCCAACAGCAGCTTCAGCCTCCCGGAGAGAAGAGGCAGTTGGCCTTTCTCCCACAATACTGACAGAGACATGGGATTTGCTGCCAGCAGCATCAGTGGAGTTACCAGAAATGTATGCAGCTGAAGCGCTGACAACTGAACAGAGGGTCCAAGACCTCTGCCCTAGACCTGCGGCAGTTCTGGAGGCCCAGGGTGAGAAGGTGATGGTCACTCCCCAATAGGGATGAGCCGAACACCCCCCTGTTCGGTTCGCACCAGAACATGCGAACAGGCAAAAAATTTGTTCAAACACGCGTCTATGGGACATGAACATGAATAATCAAAAGTGCTAATTTTAAAGGCTTATATGCAAGTCATTGTCATAAAAAGTGTTTGGGGACCTGGGTCCTGCCCCAGGGGACATGGATCAATGCAAAAGAAAGTTTTAAAAACTTCCGTTTTTTCGGGAGCAGTGATTTTAATAATGCTTAAAGTGAAACAATAAAAGTGTAATATTCCTTTAAATTTTGTACCTGGGGGTGTCTATAGTATGCCTGTAAAGGGGCGCATGTTTCCCGTGTTTAGAACAGTCTGACAGCAAAATGACATTTCAAAGGAAAAAAAGTCATTTAAAACTACTTGCGGCTATTAATGAATTGCTGGTCCGACAATACACATAAAAGTTAACTGATAAAAACGGCATGGGAATTCCCCACAGGGGAACCCTGAACCAAAATTTAAAAAAAAATGACGTGGGAGGGTCCCCCTAAATTCCATACCAGGCCCTTCAGGTCTGGTATGGTTATTAAGGGGAACCCCGGCCAAAATTTTTTTTAAAAATGGTGTGGGGTCCCCTCAAAATCTATACCAGACCCTTCAGGTCTGGTATGGATTTTATGGGGAACCCCGCGCCAAAATTAAAAAAAAAATGGCGTGGGGTACCCCCAAAAATCCATACCATACCCTTATCCAAGCACACAACCTGGCAGGCTGCAGGAAAAGAGGGGGGGACGAGAGAGTGCCCCCCCTCCTGAACTGTACCAGGCCACATGCCCTTAAAATTGGGAGGGAGCTTTGGGGTAGCCCGCCAAAACACCTTGTCCCCATGTTGATGGGGACAAGGGCCTCATCCCCACAACCCTTGCCCGGTGGTTGTGGGGGTCTGCGGGCGGGGGGCTTATCGGAATCTGGAAGCCCCCTTTAACAAGGGGACCCCCAGATCCCGGCCCTCCCCCCTGTGTGAAATGGTAAGGGGGTTCAAAAGTACCCCTACCATTTCACAAAACAACTGTCAAAAATGTTAAAAATGACAAGAGACAGTTTTCGACAATTCCTTTATTTAAATGCTTTTTCTTTCTTCTATCTTCTATCTTCTTTCTTCTATCTTCCTTCGGTTTCTTCCTCCATCTTCTTCTTCTGGTTCTTCTGGTTCTTCTGGTTCTTCCTCCGGTGTTCTCGTCCGGCATCTTCCTCCGCGGCGCCTTCTTGTCTTCGTCTTCTTCTCTTCATCTTCTTTTCTCGGGTCGCTCCGCATCCATGATTGGATGGGAGGCTCCCACTGTGTGACGCTTCTCCTCTTCTGACGGTTCTTTTTTGGGGGTACCCCACGCCATTTTTTTTTATGTTGGCGTGGGGTTCCCCTTAAAATCCATACCAGACCTGAAGGGTCTGTTATCAATTTTGAGGGGGACCCCAAGCCATTTTTTTTTTTAAATTTTGGCCAGGGTTTCCCTTAATATCCATACCAGACCTGAAGGGCCTGGTATGGAATTTAGGGGGACCCCGCACGTCATTTTTTTTAAAATTTTGGTTCGGGGTTCCCCTGTGGGGAATTCCCATGCAGTTTTTATTAACAAACTTTTATGTGTATTGTCGGACCGGCAATTCATTAATAGCCGCGAGTAGTTTTAAATGACTTTTTTTCCTTTGAAATGTCATTTTGCTGTCAGACTGTTCTAAACACGGGAAACATGCGCCCCTTTACAGGCATACTATAGACACCCCCCCCCCCGGTACGAAATTTAAAGGAATATTACACTTTTATTGTTTCACTTTAAGCATTATTAAAATCACTGCTCCCGAAAAACGGCCGTTTTTAAAACCTTTTTTGCATTGATCCATGTCCCCTGGGGCAGGGCCCAGGTCCCCAAACACTTTTTATGCCAATACCATGCATATGACCCTTTAAAATTAGCACTTATGATTTCTCCCCTTAGACTTTTAAAGGGTGTTCCGCGGTTTTCGAAACACCCCAAATTGTTCGCTGTTCGGCGAACAGCCAATGTTCGAGTCGAACATGAGTTTGACTCGAACTCGAAGCTCATCCCTACTCCCCAACAAGGATTCATGCACCTGGAAGACAGTGACAGAGAAATGTCATCCCAGCAGCCAGATGAGGGAACAGAAAAGGAAGCAGCCAGCTCACCTCCCCAATGGCAGCTACACAGTTTGGGATGGAGGAAGCCAGCCTCCTGCCACAATGGTTAACCGGAGCGGAGGATGTGGAGGCCCCAGCAGAAGTGCTGGCACAAGGGCTACCAACCTCTGCCCAGCACCGGCAACAGCTTCAGAAAGCTGGGGCGATCGGCCCCACTGTCCAGCAGCAGACGGCGCCCCAGAATGATGACACCAACCCAGCTAAAGTGCTGGCAACCGGACAGAGGGTCCAAGACCTCTGCCCCAAACCTGTGGCAGTTCTGGAGGCCCAGGGTGAGGAGGTGGTGGTCACTCCCCAGCATCAGATCAGGACCCAAGGAGAGAATGCAATCTGTACCTCACAACTGCAGCTTAAGCTGATATCGGTGGATGGGACCGCTCACAGCAGCCCAGCAGAAGGGCTGGCAACTGGGAAGAGTGCTGCTAGCCTCTGCCCACACCTAACAGAAGAGGGAGTTCCTGTGGTAGTGGATGGGACTTCGGTCTCAACTGACACAACCCCAAAAATTGGTGCAGCACTGGGATAGGAGGATGTCAGCCATGCTTTACAAGCACTGGGGGATTTTCACCTACCAAAAGTGGATGGGAATTCAGTCTCCATTTGTATACCCCAGGGATGCTGGGCGGCCAGCCCAGATCCCCAACAGCATAATGGAGTGAGCCCAGTCACCCTGTCTTCTCTCCAGCGGCTGAAAATACTCCAGGGAGAAGGGCCAGTCCAGGCCTCTCCCCAGCAGCGGGCATGTTCTCTGAGAGAGGCAGAGGTTGGCTGGGTAAGTAATGCTATGTTTGGGCCAAATTATTTGGGGTACTGTGTGGATACCGGCATTGGGGGACTGGAATTATGGACTAACTTCAGAGTCAACCCATCAGGGGTCTCCTCCTGTGGTAGTCTCCTGCTGAAAGGGGAGATGTGTGACAGACCTAGCCAGGACAGTGGCTTTTGGAGAGAACTGAATGCTAGCCTCTTGCCTTCTGATTATGGGCCCTGGATTGTAAGGGAACAATACTCTTTGCGAGGTGTATGCCTGGGGACCCTGAAGTAATGTTACTTTGGATTCAAGTCCATGTCCCCCCAAAACACAAAGAAGAGAACCCCACTATGATCTGTGCTAGTCAGAGACTCAATGCTATATATACAGTCATGGCCAAAATTGTTGGTACCCCAGAATTTTTTCCAGAAAATCAATTATTTCTCACAGAAAAGTATTGCACTAACACATGTTTTGCTATACACATGTTTATTCCCTTTGTGTGTATTGGAACAAAACAAAAAAAAAGGGAGGAAAAAAGCAAATCGGACATAATGTCACACAAAATTCCAAAAATTGGCTGGTCAACATTCTTGGCACCCATATAAAATTGTGGATAAATAAGATTGTTTCAAGCATGTGATGCTCCTTTAAACTCACCTGGGGCAAGTAACAGGTGTGGGCAATATAAAAATCACACCTAAAAGCAGATAAAAAGGAGAGAAGTTCACTTAGTCTTTGCATTGTGTGCCTGTGCGTGCCACACTAAGCACAAAAATATCAACAATCTCAAGGTTACAAGTCCATCTCCAGAGATCTAGATTTGCCTTTGTCCACAGTGCGCAACATTATCAAGAAGTTTGCAACCCATGGCACTGTAGCTAATCTTTCTGGGCGTGGATGAAAGAGAAACATTGATGAATGGTTGCAACGCAGGATAGTCCGGATGGTGGATAAGCAGCCCCAAACAAGTTCCAAAGAAATTCAAGCTGTCCTGCAGGCTCAGGGAGCATCAGTGTCAGCGCGAACTATCCGTCGAAATTTAACCACTTAAGGACCGCCTCACGCCGATGTACGTCGGCAAGGCGGCACGGGCAGGCAAAATCACGTACATGTACGTGATTTGCCTCCCGCGGGTGGGGGGTCCGATAGGACCCCCCCCCGCCGCCCGAGGCGGTCCCGTTTTGTCCCCCAGGGATCGGAGACGAGGGGGAGGCCATCCGTTCGTGGCCCCCCCCTCGCGATCGCCGCCGGCCAATGGGAACACTCCTTTGCTGCTGTATGCTAAACAGCAGCAAAGGAAGTGATGTCATCTCCCCTCGGGTCGGTAGTTTCCGTTCCGGCCCGAGGAGAGAAGACAGGTATGTGAGTGCACCAACACACACACACACAGTAGAACATGCCAGGCACACATTACACCCCGATCCCCCCCCCGATCGCCCCCCCGATCCCCCCCCGATCACCCCCCCCTGTCACAAACTGACACCAGCAGTTTTTTTTTTTTTTTTCTGATTACTGCTAGGTGTCAGTTTGTGACAGTTACTGTGTTAGCACAGTTACTGTTACCCCCTGTAGGTCTAGGGTACCCCCCTAACCCCCCCTAATAAAGTTTTAACCCCTTGATCACCCCCCGTCACCAGTGTCGCTAAGCGATCATTTTTCTGATCGCTGTATTAGTGTCGCTGGTGACGCTAGTTAGTGAGGTAAATATTTAGGTTCGCCGTCAGCGTTTTATAGCGTCAGGGACCCCCATATACTATCTAATAAATGTTTTAACCCCTTGATTGCCCCCTAGTTAACCCTTTCACCACTGAACACCGTATAACCGTTACGGTTGACGCTGGTTAGTTTGTTTATTTTTTATAGTGTCAGGGCACCCGCCGTTTATTACCGAATAAAGGTTTAGCCCCCTAATCGCCCGGCGGTGATATGCGTCGCCCCAGGCAGCGTCAGATTAGCGCCAGTACCGCTAACACCCATGCACGCAGCATGCGCCTCCCTTAGTGGTATAGTATCTGATCGGATCAATATCTGATCCGATCAGATCTATACTAGCGTCCCCAGCAGTTTAGGGTTCCCAAAAACGCAGTGTTAGCGGGATCAGCCCAGATACCCGCTAGCACCTGCGTTTTGCGCCTCCGCCCAGCCCACCCAAGTGCAGTATCGATCGATCACTGTCACTTACAAAACACTAAATGCATAACTGCAGCGTTCGCAGAGTCAGGCCTGATCCCTGCGATCGCTAACAGTTTTTTTGGTAGCATTTTGGTGAACTGTCAAGCACCAGCCCCAGGCAGCGTCAGGTTAGCGCCAGTACCGCTAACACCCACGCACGCACCGTACACCTCCCTTAGTGGTATAGTATCTGAACGGATCAATATCTGATCCGATCAGATCTATACTAGCGTCACCAGCAGTTTAGGGTTCCCAAAAACGCAGTGTTAGCGGGATCAGCCCAGATACCTGCTAGCACCTGCGTTTTGCCCCTCCGCCCGGCCCAGCCCAGCCCACCCAAGTGCAGTATCGATCGATCACTGTCACTTACAGAACACTAAACGCATAACTGCAGCGTTCACAGAGTCAGGCCTGATCCCTGCGATCGCTAACAGTTTTTTTGGTAGCGTTTTGGTGAACTGACAAGCACCAGCCCCAGGCAGCGTCAGGTTAGCGCCAGTACCGCTAACACCCACACACGCACCGTACACCTCCCTTAGTGGTATAGTATCTGATCGGATCAATATCTGATCCGATCAGATCTATACTAGCGTCACCAGCAGTTTAGGGTTCCCAAAAACGCAGTGTTAGCGGGATCAGCCCAGATACCTGCTAGCACCTGCGTTTTGCCCCTCCGCCCGGCCCAGCCCACCCAAGTGCAGTATCGATCGATCACTGTCACTTACAAAACACTAAACGCATAACTGCAGCGTTCGCAGAGTCAGGCCTGATCCCTGCAATCGCTAACAGTTTTTTTGGTAGCGTTTTGGGGAACTGGCAAGCACCAGCGGCGTAGTATACCCCGGTCGTAGCCAAACCAGCACTGCAGTAAAACTTGGTGACGTGGCGAGTCCCATAAGTGCAGTTCAAGCTGGTGAGGTGGCAAGCACAAGTAGTGTCCCGCTGCCACCAAGAAGACAAACACAGGCCCGTCGTGCCCATAATGCCCTTCCTGCTGCATTCGCCAATCCTAATTGGGAACCCACCGCTTCTGCAGCGCCCGTACTTCCCCCATTCACATCCCCAACCAAATGCAGTCGGCTGCATGAGAGGCATTTTTATGTCCTCCCGAGTACCCCTACCCAGCGAACCCCCCAAAAAAGATGTTGTGTCTGCAGCAAGCGCGGATATAGGCGTGACACCCGCTATTATTGTCCCTCCTGTCCTGACAATCCTGGTCTTTGCATTGGTGAATGTTTTGAACGCTACTATGCACTAGTTGAGTATTAGCGTAGGGTACAGCACTGCACAGACTAGGCACACTTTCACAGGGTCTCCCAAGATGCCATCGCATTTTGAGAGACCCGAACCTGGAACCGGTTACAGTTATAAAAGTTAGTTACAAAAAAAGTGTAAAAAAAAATAAATATATAAAATAAAAAAAAATAGTTGTCGTTTTATTGTTCTCTCTCTCTCTCTATTCTCTCTCTCTATTGTTATGCTCTTTTTTACTGTATTCTATTCTGCAATGTTTTATTGTTATTGTTATTGTTATTATGTTTTATCATGTTTGTTTTTCAGGTATGTAATTATTTATACTTTACTGTTTACTGTGCTTTATTGTTAACCATTGTTAACCATTTTTTTGTCTTCAGGTACGCCATTCACGACTTTGAGTGGTTATACCAGAATGATGCCTGCAGGTTTAGGTATCATCTTGGTATCATTCTTTTCAGCCAGCGGTCGGCTTTCATGTAAAAGCAATCCTAGCGGCTAATTAGCCTCTAGACTGCTTTTACAAGCCGTGGGAGGGAATGCCCCCCCCCCCACCGTCTTTCGTGTTTTTCTCTGGCTCTCCTGTCTCAACAGGGAACCTGAGAATGCAGCCGGTGATTCAGCCAGCTGACCATAGAGCTGATCAGAGACCAGAGTGGCTCCAAACATCTCTATGGCCTAAGAAACCGGAAGCTACGAGCATTTCATGACTTAGATTTCGCCAGATGTAAATAGCGCCATTGGGAAATTGGGGAAGCATTTTATCACACCGATCTTGGTGTGGTCAGATGCTTTGAGGGCAGAGGAGAGATCTAGGGTCTAATAGACCCCAATTTTTTCAAAAAAGAGTACCTGTCACTACCTATTGCTATCATAGGGGATATTTACATTCCCCGAGATAACAATAAAAATTATTAAAAAAAAAAATATGAAAGGAACAGTTTAAAAGTAAGATTAAAAAAGCAAAAAAATAATAAAGAAAAAAAAAAAAAAAGCACCCCTGTCGCCCCCTGCTCTCGCGCTAAGGCGAACGCAAGCGGCGGTCTGTCGTCAAACGTAAACAGCAATTGCACCATGCATGTGAGGTATCACCGCGAAGGCCAGATCGAGTGCAGTATTTTTTCCAGTAGACCTCCTCTGTAAATCTAAAGTGGTAACCTGTAAAGGCTTTTAAAGGCTTTTAAACATGTATTTATTTTGTTGCCACTGCACGTTTGTGCGCAATTTTAAAGCATGTCATGTTTGGTATCCATGTACTCAGCCTAAGATCATCTTTTTTATTTCATCAAACATTTGGGCAATATAGTGTGTTTTAGTGCATTAAAATTTTAAAAAGTGTGTTTTTTCCCCAAAAAATGCATTTGAAAAATCGCTGCGCAATTACTGTGTGAAAAAAAAAAATGAAACACCCACCATTTTAATCTGTAGGGCATTTGCTTTAAAAAAAATATATAATGTTTGGGGGTTCAAAGTAATTTTTTTGCAAAAAAAAATAACTTTTTCATGTAAACAATAAGTGTCAGAAAGGGCTTTGTCTTCAAGTGGTTAGAAGAGTGGGTGATGTGTGACATAAGCTTCTAAATGTTGTGCATAAAATGCCAGGACAGTTCAAAACCCCCCCAAATGACCCCATTTTGGAAAGTAGACACCCCAAGCTATTTGCTGAGAGGCATGTCGAGTCCATGGAATATTTTATATTGCAACACAAGTTGCGGGAAAGAGACAATTTTTTTTTTTTTTTGCACAAAGTTGTCACTAAATGATATATTGCTCAAACATGCCATGGAAATATGTGAAATTCCACCCCAAAATACATTCTGCTGCTTCTCCTGAGTACGGGGATACCACATGTGTGAGACGTTTTGGGAGCCTAGCCGCGTACGGGACCCCGAAAACCAAGCACCGCCTTCAGGCTTTCTAAGGGTGTGAATTTTTGATTTCACTCTTCACTGCCTATCACAGTTTCGGAGGCCATGGAATGCCCAGGTGGCACAAAACCCCCCCAAATGACCCCATTTTGGAAAGTAGACACCCCAAGCTATTTGCTGAGAGGTATAGTGAGTATTTTGCAGACCTCACTTTTTGTCACAAAGTTTTGAAAATTGAAAAAAGAAAAAAAAAATGTTTTTTCTTGTCTTTCTTCATTTTCAAAAACAAATGAGAGCTGCAAAATACTCACCATGCCTCTCAGCAAATAGCTTGGGGTGTCTACTTTCCATAATGGGGTCATTGGGGGGGGGGGGTTTGTGCCACCTGGGCATTCCATGGCCTCCGAAACTGTGATAGGCAGTAAAGAGTGAAATCAAAAATGTTCACCCTTAGAAATCCTGAAGGCAGTGATTGGTTTTCGGGGTCCCGTACGCGGCTAGGCTCCCAAAAAGTCCCACACATGTGGTATCCCCATACTCAGGAGAAGCAGCTAAATGTATTTTGGGGTGCAATTCCACATATGCCCATGGCCTGTGTGAGCAATATATCATTTAGTGACAACTTTATGAAAAAAAAAAAAAAAAAAAAAGTGTCACTTTCCCGCAACTTGTGTCAAAATATAAAATATTCCATGGACTCAATATGCCTCTCAGCAAATAGCTTGGGGTGTCTACTTTCCAAAATGGGGTCATTTTGGGGGGTTTTGTGCCACCTGGGCATTCCATGGCCTCCGAAACTGTGATAGGCAGTGAAGAGTGAAATCAAAAATTTACACCCTTAGAAATCCTGAAGGCGGTGATTGGTTTTCGGGGCCCCGTACGCGGCTAGGCTCCCAAAAAGTCCCACACATGTGGTATCCCCATACTCAGGAGAAGCAGCTGAATGTATTTTGGGGTGCAATTCCACATAGGCCCATGGCCTGTGTGAGCAATATATCATTTAGTGACAACTTTTTGTAAATATTTTTTTTTTTTTTTTTTTGTCATTTTTCAATCACTTGGGACAAAAAAAAAAAATATTCAATGGGTTCAACATGCCTCTCAGCAATTTCCTTGGGGTGTGTACTTTCCAAAATGGGGTCATTTGGGGGGGGTTTTGTACTGCCCTGCCATTTTAGCACCTCAAGAAATGACATAGGCAGTCATAAACTAAAAGCTGTGTAAATTACAGAAAATGTACCCTAGTTTGTAGACGCTATAACTTTTGCGCAAACCAATAAATATACGCTTATTGACATTTTTTTTACCAAAGACATGTGGCCGAATACATTTTGGCCTAAATGTATGACTAAAATTTAGTTTATTGGATTTTTTTTATAACAAAAAGTAGAAAATATCATTTTTTTTCAAAATTTTCATTCTTTTTCCGTTTATAGCGCAAAAAATAAAAACCGCAGAGGTGATCAAATACCATCAAAAGAAAGCTCTATTTGTGGGAAGAAAAGGACGCAAATTTCGTTTGGGTACAGCATTGCATGACCGCGCAATTAGCAGTTAAAGCGACGCAGTGCCAAATTGGAAAAAGACCTCTGGTCCTTAGGCAGCATAATGGTCCGGGGCTCAAGTGGTTAAATGAAATGAAACGCTATGGCAGGAGACCCAGGAGGACCCCACTGCTTACACAGAGACATAAAAAAGCAAGACTACAGTTTGCCAAAATGTACTTGAGTAAGCCAAAATCCTTCTGGGAAAACGTCTTGTTGACAGATGAGACCAAGATAGAGCTTTTTGGTAAAGCACATCATTCTACTGTTTACCGAAAACGGAATGAGGCCTACAAAGAAAAGAACACAGTACCTACAGTGAAATATGGTGAAGGTTTAATGATGTTTTGGGATTGTTTTGCTGCCTCTGGCACTGGGTGCCTTGAATGTGTGCAAGGCATCATGAAATCTGAGAATAACCAAAGGATTTTGGGTCGCCCTGTAGAGCCCAGTGTCAGAAAGCTGGGTTTGCTTCTGAGATCTTGGGTCTTCCAGAAGGACAATGACCCCAAACATACATCAAAAAGCACCCAGAAATGGATGGCAACAAAGCACTGGAGAGTTCTAAAGTGGCCAGCAATGAGTCCAGATCTAAATCCCATTGAACACCTGTGGAGAGATCTTAAAATTGCTGTTGGGAAAAGGCGCCCTTCCAATAAGAGAGACCTGGAGCAGTTTGCAAATGAAGAGCGGTACAAAATTCCGGGTGAGAGGTGTAAGAAGCTTATTGATGGTTATAGGAAGCGACTGATTTCAGTTATTTTTTCCAAAGGGTGTGCAACCAAATATTAAGTTAAGGGTGCAAAGAATTTTGACCAGCCCATTTTTGGAGTTTTGTGTGACATTATGTCCAATTTGCTTTTTTTCCTCTCTTTTTTGTTTTGTTCCAATACACACAAGGGGGATAAACATGTGCATAGCAAAACATGTGTTACTGCAGTACTTTTCTGTGAGAAATACTTGATTTCCTGGAAAAAATTCTGGGGTGCCAACAATTTCGGCCATGACTGTATGTATATATAATGTGTGCTGTCTCATTATGTTGTGTACTATTTGCTGTGATAGTTTGGGGCGTGACTGTATTCTATTGTTCTATTGTGGCTGTCTGCCCCAACTATTATGGGATGTGAAAGTGTCTTGCTGTGAGGAAAGAGGGAGGGGGGATTCCTCCAGCAGCTACCCTGTTTCCCCGAAAATAAGACCTAGCGTGATTGTCGGTGATGGCTGCAATATAAGCCCTACCCCCCAAATAAGCCCTAGTTAAAGTCCTTGTAGGCCCTATTTTCAAGGTAGGGCTTATTTTCAGGGAAACAGGGTAGGGCTTATTTGGGGGGTACGGCTTATATCGCAGCCATCACAGACAATCACGCTAGGTCTTATTTTCGGGGAAACAGGGTAAGACTGTTTACTGATGAGAAGTTAAACACACCTGACCTGTGTTTCCATTGTCATTGGACAGTTTAACCTGCCCTCTTTTCCAAGGGTGAGGGGAAAGAGTCATAACTCAAAATAGTTATTTTATCTGTTGTGTTCATGTGTGATAATAAATGAGTTTGTTGTTTGCCACTCCAAGACCAGGGCCGGATTTCCCACAAGGCCACTGAGGCCAGGCCTCGGGGCGGCAGTAGTGCAGGGGCGGCGCCGCTCCTGCGGCGACTTCTCGGCCGCCCCCCACACTAACATAGCAGCATGCAGTGCACCCAGGCGCCAGAAAGGTGGGGGCGCTGAAGCGCCAGAGTGCTCCCCTCCCTCCTTCTCCTCTCTGTGTCCAGACTGAGGCGGCTCCCTCCGCAGGTCACCGCCACCGCTACTGTGCTCAAGCCCGTCCCCACTCCCTCCTCCTGTCAGAGAAGGAGAGCAGCCGCCGGAGATCGGAGTGACATCGCAGGGGGGGGGGGGGGCGGTCCGTGCCAGACGTGTTCTCCTTCTCTGTCGCTCACTCCCACCTAATCCTGCCACCATGTGCTTTATGTACACTAATGGAGGGGGGGTTTGTCCTGGGGGGGTCTGTACTAATGGAGGGGGGGTTGTCCTGGGGGGTTTGTACTAATGGAGAGGGGGTTTTCCTGGGGGGGTCTGTACTAATGGAGAGGGGGGGTTTGTCCTGGGGGGGTCTGCACTAATGGAGGGGGGGTTGTCCTGGGGGGTCTGTACTAATGGAGGGGGGATTTGTCCTGGGGTGTCTGTACTAATGGAGGGGGGGGTTGTCCTGCGGGGTCTGTACTAATAGAGGGGGGTTGTCCTGGGGGGGTCTGCACTAATGGAGGGGGGGTTTGTCCTGGGGGGGTCTGTACTAATGGAGAGGGGGGTTTGTCCTGGGGGGTCTGTACTAATGGAGGGGGGGTTGTCCTGGGGGATCTGTACTAATGGAGGGGGGGTTTGTCCTGGGGGAGTCTGTACTAATGGAGGGGGGGTTTGTCCTGGGGGAGTCTGTACTAATGGAGGGGGGGTTGTCCTGGGGGGTCTGTACTAATGGAGGGGGGTTTGTCCTGGGGGAGTCAATACTAATGGAGGGGAGGTTTGTCCTGGGGGGTCTGTACTAATGGAGAGGGGGGTTTGTCCTGGGGGGGTCTGTACTAATGGAGAGGGGGGTTGTCCTGGGGGGGTCTGTACTAATGGAGGGGGGGTTGTCCTGGGGGTCTGTACTAATGGAAGGGGGGTTTGTCCTGGGGGGGGGTCCGTACTAATGGAGGGGGGATTGTCCTGGGGAGTCTGTACTAATGGAGGGGGGGTTGTCCTGGGGGGTCTGTACTAATGGAGGGGGGTTGTCCTGGGGGGTCTGTACTAATGGAGGGGGGGTTGTCCTGGGGGGTCTGTACTAATGGAGGGGGTTTGTCCTGGGGGGTCTGTACTAATGGAGGGGGGGTTTGTTCTGGGGGGGTCTGTACTAATGGAGGGGGGGTTTGTCCTGGGGGGATCTGTACTAATGGAAGGGGGGGTTGTCCTGGGGGGTCTGTACTAATGGAGGGGGGTTGTCCTGGGGGTCTGTACTAATGGAGGGGGGTTGTCCTGGGGGGTCTGTACTAATGGAGGGGGGGTTGTACTATTGGAGGGGGGTTTGTCCTGGGGGGTCTGTACTAATGGAGGGAGGGGGGTTTGTCCTGGGGTGGGGGGGTCTGTACTAATGAAGGGAGGGGGGGTTGTCCTGTGGGGTCTGTACTAATGGAGGGGGGGTTGTCCTGGGGGGTCTGTACTAATGGAGGGGGGTTGTCCTGGGGGGTCTGTACTAATGGAGGGGGGTTGTCCTGGGGGGTCTGTACTAATGGAGGGGGGTTTGTCCTGGGGGGGTCTGTACTAATGGAGGGGGGGTTTGTCCTGGGGGATCTGTACTAATGGAAGGGGGGGTTGTCCTGGGGGGTCTGTACTAATGGAGGGGGGTTGTCCTGGGGGTCTGTACTAATGGAGGGGGGGTTGTACTGGGGGGTCTGTACTAATGGAGGGGGGGTTTGTACTATTGGAGGGGGGTTTGTCCTGATGGAGGGGGGTTTGTCCTGGGGGAGTCAATACTAATGGAGGGGGGGTTTGTCCTGGGGGAGTCTGTACTAATGGAGGGGAGGTTTGTCCTGGGGGGTCTGTACTAATGGAGAGGGGGGTTTGTCCTGGGGGGGTCTGTACTAATGGAGAGGGGGGTTGTCCTGGGGGGTCTGTACTAATGGAGGGGGGCTTGTCCTGGGGGTCTGTACTAATGGAAGGGGGGTTTGTCCTGGGGGGGTCCGTACTAATGGAGGGGGGTTGTCCTGGGGAGTCTGTACTAATGGAGGGGGGGGGTTGTCATGGGGAGTCTGTACTAATGGAGGGGGGGGTTGTCCTGGGGGGTCTGTACTAATGGAGGGGGGTTGTCCTGGGGGGTCTGTACTAATGGAGGGGGGGTTGTCCTGGGGGGTCTGTACTAATGGAGGGGGTTTGTCCTGGGGGGTCTGTACTAATGGAGGGGGGGTTTGTCCTGGGGGGGTCTGTACTAATGGAGGGGGGGGTTGTCCTGGGGGGATCTGTACTAATGGAAGGGGGGGGTTGTCCTGGGGGGTCTGTACTAATGGAAGGGGGTTGTCCTGGGGGTCTGTACTAATGGAGGGGGGTTGTCCTGGGGGGTCTGTACTAATGGAGGGGGGGTTTGTACTATTGGAGGGGGGTTTGTCCTGGGGGGGTCTGTACTAATGGAGGGAGGGGGGTTTGTCCTGGGGTGGGGGGGGTCTGTACTAATGAAGGGAGGGGGGGTTGTCCTGTGGGGTCTGTACTAATGGAGGGGGGGGGTTGTCCTGGGGGGTCTGTACTAATGGAGGGGGGGTTGTCCTGGGGGGGTCTGTACTAATGGAGGGGGGTTGTCCTGGGGGGTCTGTACTAATGGAGGGGGGGTTTGTCCTGGGGGGTCTGTACTAATGGAGGGGGGTTTGTCCTGGGGGATCTGTACTAATGGAAGGGGGGGTTGTTTTGGGGGGCCTGTACTAATGGAGGGGGGTTGTCCTGGGGGTCTGTACTAATGGAGGGGGGGTTGTCCTGGGGGGTCTGTACTAATGGAGGGGGGGTTGTACTATTGGAGGGGGGTTTGTCCTGGGGGGGTCTGTACTAATGGAGGGAGGGGGTTTGTCCTGGGGTGGGGGGGTCTGTACTAATGGAGGGAGGGGGGGTTGTCCTGTGGGGTCTGTACTAATGGAGGGGGGTTTGTCCTTGGGGAGTCTGTACTAATGGAGGGGAGGTTTGTCCTGGGGGGTCTGTACTAATGGAGAGGGGGGTTGTCCTGGGGGGGTCTGTACTAATGGAGGGGGGTTGTCCTGGGGGTCTGTACTAATGGAGGGGGGGTTTGTCCTGGGGGGATCTGTACTAATGGAAGGGGGGGTTGTCCTGGGGGGTCTGTACTAATGGAGGGGGGTTGTCCTGGGGGTCTGTACTAATGGAGGGGGGTTGTCCTGGGGGGTCTGTACTAATGGAGAGGGGGTTTGTACTGTTGGAGGGGGGTTTGTCCTGGGGGGGTCTGTACTAATGGAGGGGGGGTTTGTACTGTTGGAGGGGGGTTTGTCCTGGGGGGGTCTGTACTAATGGAGGGAGGGGGGTTTGTCCTGGGGTGGGGGGGTCTGTACTAATGAAGGGAGGGGGGTTGTCCTGTGGGGTCTGTACTAATGGAGGGGGGTTGTCCTGGGGGGTCTGTACTAATGGAGGGGGGGTTGTCCTGGGGGGTCTGTACTAATGAAGGGGGGGTTTGTCCTGGGGGGGTCTGTACTAATGCAGAGGGGGGGTTTGTCCTGGGGGGTCTGTACTAATGGAGGGGGGTTGTTCTGGGGGGTCTGTACTAATGGAGGGGGGGTTTTCCTGGGGGAGTCTGTACTAATGGAGGGGGGGTTTGTCCTGGGGGAGTCTGTACTAATGGAGGGGGGTTTTCCTGGGGGGTCTGTACTAATGGAGGGGGGTTTGTCCTGGGGGAGTCTGTACTAATGGAGGGGAGGTTTGTCCTGGGGAGTCTGTACTAATGGAGAGGGGGGTTTGTCCTGGGGGGGTCTGTACTAATGGAGAGGGGGGTTGTCCTGGGGGGGTCTGTACTAATGGAGGGGGGGTTGTCCTGGGGGTCTGTACTAATGGAGGGAGGGGGGTTTGTCCTGGGGGGTCTGTACTAATGGAGGGGGGTTGTCCTGGGGGGTCTGTACTAATGGAGGGGGAGTTTGTCCTGGGGGGTCTGTACTAATGGAGGGGGGTTTGTCCTGGGGGGATCTGTACTAATGGAAAGGGGGGTTGTCCTGGGGGGTCTGTACTAATGGAGGGGGGTTGTCCTGGGGGTCTGTACTAATGGAGGGGGGTTGTCCTGGAGGGTCTGTACTAACGGAGGGGGGGTTTGTACTATTGGAGGGGGGTTTGTCCTGGGGGGGTCTGTACTAATGGAGGGAGGGGGGTTTGTCCTGGGGTGGGGGGGTCTGTACTAATGAAGGGAGGGGGGGTTGTCCTGTGGGGTCTGTACTAATGGAGGGGGTGTGTCCTGGGGGTCTGTACTAATGGAGGGGGGGTTGTCCTGGGGGGTCTGTACTAATGGAGGGGGGGTTGTACTATTGGAGGGGGGTTTGTCCTGGGGGGGTCTGTACTAATGGAGGGGGGATTTGTCCTGGGGGATCTGTACTAATGGAAGGGGGGTTGTCCTGGGGGGTCTGTACTAATGGAGGGGGGGTTTGTCCTGGGGGAGTCTGTACTAATGGAGGGGAGGTTTGTCCTGGGGGGTCTGTACTAATGGAGAGGGGGGGTTTGTCCTGGGGGGGTCTGTACTAATGGAGAGGGGGGTTGTCCTGGGGGGGTCTGTACTAATGGAGGGGGGGTTGTCCTGGGGGTCTGTACTAATGGAGGGAGGGGGGTTTGTCCTGGGGGGTCTGTACTAATGGAGGGGGGTTGTCCTGGGGGGTCTGTACTAATGGAGGGGGAGTTTGTCCTGGGGGGTCTGTACTAATGGAGGGGGGGTTTGTCCTGGGGGGATCTGTACTAATGGAAGGGGGGTTGTCCTGGGGGTCTGTACTAATGGAGGGGGGTTGTCCTGGGGGGTCTGTACTAATGGAGGGGGGTTTGTACTATTGGAGGGGGGTTTGTCCTGGGGGGGTCTGTACTAATGGAGGGAGGGGGGTTTGTCCTGGGGTGGGGGGGTCTGTACTAATGAAGGGAGGGGGGGTTGTCCTGTGGGGTCTGTACTAATGGAGGGGGGGTTGTCCTGGGGGGTCTGTACTAATGGAGGGGGGGTTGTACTATTGGAGGGGGGTCTGTACTAATGAAGGGAGGTTTGTCCTGGGGGGTCTGTACTAATGTAGGGGGGTTTGTCCTGGGGGGTCTGTACTAATAGAGGGGGGTTGTCCTGGGGGGGTCTGTACTAATGGAGGGGGGGTTGTCCTGGGGGGGTCTGTACTAATGGAGAGGGGGGGTTTGTCCTGGGCAGTCTGTACTAATGGAGGGGGGTTGTCTTGGGGGGTCTGTACTAATGGAGGGGGGTTTGTCCTGGGGGAGTCTGTACTAATGGAGGGGGGTTTGTCCTGGGGAGTCTGTACTAATGGAGGGGGGTTTGTCCTGGGGAGTCTGTACTAATGGAGGGGGGTTGTCCTAGGGGGTCTGTACTAATGGAGGGGGGGGTTTGTCCTGGGGAAGTCTGTACTAATGGAGGGGAGGTTTGTCCTGGGGGGTCTGTACTAATGGAGAGGGGGGGTTTGTCCTGGGGGGGTCTGTACTAGTGGAGAGGGGGTTGTCCTGGGGGGGGTCTGTACTAATGGAGGGGGGGTTGTCCTGGGGGTCTGTACTAATGGAGGGAGGGGAGTTTGTCCTGGGGTGGGGGGGTCTGTACTAATAAAGGGAGGGGGGGTTGTCCTGTGGGGTCTGTACTAATGGAGGGGGGTTTGTCCTGGGGGGTCTGTACTAATGGAGGGGGGGTTTGTCCTGGGGGGTCTGTACTAATAGAGGGGGGTTGTCCTGGGGGGTCTGTACTAATGGAGGGGGGGTTTGTCCTGGGGGGGTCTGTACTAATGGAGAGGGGGGTTTGCCCAGGGGGGTCTGTACTAATGGAGGGGGGGTTGTCCTGGGGGTTCTGTACTAATGGAGGGGGGGTTTGTCCTGGGGGAGTCTGTACTAATGGAGGCGGGGTTTGTCCTGGGGGAGTCTGTACTAATGGAGGGGGGGTTGTCCTGGGGGGTCTGTACTAATGGAGGGGGGTTTGTCCTGGGGGAGTCAATACTAATGGAGGGGGGGTTTGTCCTGGGGGAGTCTGTACTAATGGAGAGGGGGGGGTTGTCCTGGGGGTCTGTACTAATGGAGAGGGGGGTTGTCCTGGGGGGGTCTGTACTAGTGGAGGGGGGGTTGTCCTGGGGGTCTGTACTAATGGAGGGAGGGGGGTTTGTCCTGGGGTGGGGGGGTCTGTACTAATTAAGGGAGGGGGGTTGTCCTGTTGGGTCTGTACTAATGGAGGGGGGTTTGTCCTGGGGGGTCTGTACTAATAGAGGGGGGTTGTCCTGGGGGGGTCTGTACTAATGGAGGGGGGGTTTGTCCTGGGGGGGTCTGTACTAATGGAGAGGGGGGGTTTGTCCTGGGGGGTCTGTACTAATGGAGGGGGGGTTATCCTGGGGGGTCTGTACTAACAGAGGGGGGCCTTGTCCTGTTTTAGTCTGTACTAATGGAGGGGGGTTTGTCCTGGGGGAGTCTGTACTAATGGAGGGGGGGTTGTCCTGGGGGGTCTGTACTAATGGAGGGGGGTTTGTCCTGGGGGAGTCAATACTAATGGAGGGGGGTTTGTCCTGGGGGAGTCTGTACTAATGGAGGGGAGGTTTGTCCTGTGGGGGTCTGTACTAATGGAGAGGGGGGGTTTGTCCTGGGGGGGTCTGTACTAATGGAGAGGGGGGTTGTCCTGGGGGGGTCTGTACTAATGGAGGAGGGGTTGTCCTGGGGGTCTGTACTAATGGAAGAGGGGGTTTGTCCTGGGGGGTCTGTACTAATGGAGGGGGGTTGTCCTGGGGAGTCTGTACTAATGGAGGGGGGGTTGTCCTGGGGGGTCTGTACTAATGGAGGGGGGGTTGTCCTGGGGGGTCTGTACTAATGGAGGGGGGTTGTCCTGGGGGGTCTGTACTAATGGAGGGGGGGTTGTCCTGGGGGGTCTGTACTAATGGAGGGGGGGTTTGTCCTGGGGGGGTCTGTACTAATGGAGGGGGGTTTGTCCTGGGGGGATCTGTACTAATGGAAGGGGGGGTTGTCCTGGGGGGTCTGTACTAATGGAGGGGGGTTGTCCTGGGGGGTCTGTACTAATGGAGGGAGGGTTGTCCTGGGGGGTCTTTACTAATGGAGGGGGGGTTTGTACTATTGGAGGGGGGTTTGTCCTGGGGTGTCTGTACTAATGGAGGGAGGGGGGGTTTGTCCTGGGGTGGGGGGGTCTGTACTATTGAAGGGAGGTGGGTTGTCCTGTGGGGTCTGTACTAATGGAGGGGGGTTTGTCCTGGGGGGTCTGTACTAATGGAGGGGGGTTTGTCCTGGGGGGTCTGTACTAATAGAGGGGGGTTGTCCTGGGGGGTCTGTACTAATGGAGGGGGGTTTGTCCTGGGGGTCTGTACTAATGGAGAGGGGGGTTTGTCCTGGGGGGTCTGTACTAATGGAGGGGGAGTTGTCCTGGGGGGTCTGTACTAATGGAGGGGGGTTTTATCCTGGGGGGTCTGTACTAATGGAGGGGGGTTTTATCCTGGGGGAGTCTGTATTAATGGAGGGGGTTTGTCCTGGGGGAGTCTGTACTAATGGAGGGGGGTTTGTCCTGGGGGGTCTGTACTAATGGAGGGGGGGTTTGTCCTGGGGGAGTCAATACTAATGAAGGGGGGTTTGTCCTGGGGGAGTCTGTACTAATGGAGGGGAGTTTTGTCCTGGGGGGGTCTGTACTAATGGAGAAGGGGGGTTTGTCCTGGGGGGGTCTGTACTAATGGAGAGGGGGGTTGTCCTGGGGGGTCTGTACTAATGGAGGGGGGGTTGTCCTGGGGGTCTGTACTAATGGAGGGGGGGTTGTCCTGGGGAGTCTGTACTGATGAAGGGTGGGTTGTCCTGGGGTGGTCTGTACTAGTGGAGGGGGGGTTCTCCTGGGGGGTCTGTACTAATGGAGGGGGGGTTTGTCCTGGTGGGGTCTGTACTAATGGAGGGGGGGTTGTCCTGGGGGGTCTGTACTAATGGAGGGGGGTTTGTCCTGGGGGGGTCTGTACTAATGGAGGGGGGTTTGTCCTGGGGGGATCTGTACTAATGGAAGGGGGGGTTGTCCTGGGGGGTCTGTACTAATGGAGGGGGGTTGTCCTGGGGGGTCTGTACTAATGGAGGGAGGGTTGTCCTGGGGGGTCTTTACTAATGGAGGGGGGGTTTGTACTATTGGAGGGGGGTTTGTCCTGGGGGGTCTGTACTAATGGAGGGAGGGGGGGTTTGTCCTGGGGTGGGGGGGTCTGTACTATTGAAGGGAGGTGGGTTGTCCTGTGGGGTCTGTACTAATGGAGGGGGGTTTGTCCTGGGGGGTCTGTACTAATGGAGGGGGGTTTGTCCTGGGGGGTCTGTACTAATAGAGGGGGGTTGTCCTGGGGGGTCTGTACTAATGGAGGGGGGTTTGTCCTGGGGGTCTGTACTAATGGAGAGGGGGGTTTGTCCTGGGGGGTCTGTACTAATGGAGGGGGAGTTGTCCTGGGGGGTCTGTACTAATGGAGGGGGGTTTTATCCTGGGGGAGTCTGTATTAATGGAGGGGGGTTTGTCCTGGGGGAGTCTGTACTAATGGAGGGGGATTTGTCCTGGGGGTTCTGTACTAATGGAGGGGGGGTTTGTCCTGGGGGAGTCAATACTAATGAAGGGGGGTTTGTCCTGGGGGAGTCTGTACTAATGGAGGGGAGTTTTGTCCTGGGGGGGTCTGTACTAATGGAGAAGGGGGGTTTGTCCTGGGGGGGTCTGTACTAATGGAGAGGGGGGTTGTCCTGGGGGGTCTGTACTAATGGAGGGGGGGTTGTCCTGGGGGTCTGTACTAATGGAGGGGGGGTTGTCCTGGGGAGTCTGTACTGATGAAGGGTGGGTTGTCCTGGGGTGGTCTGTACTAGTGGAGGGGGGGTTCTCCTGGGGGGTCTGTACTAATGGAGGGGGGGTTTGTCCTGGTGGGGTCTGTACTAATGGAGGGGGTTGTCCTGGGGGGTCTGTATTAATGGAGGGGGGGTTTGTCCTGCGGGGATCTGTACTAATGGAAGGGGGGGTTGTCCTGGGGGGTCTGTACTAATGGAGGGGGGGTTGTCCTGGGGGGTCTTTACTAATGGAGGGGGGTTTGTACTATTGGAGGGGGGTTTGTCCTGGGGGGGTCTGTACTAATGGAGGGAGGGGGGTTTGTCCTGGGGTGGGGGGTCTGTACTAATGAAGGGAGGGGGGTTTGTCCGGGGGGGTGTGTACTAATGGAGGGGGGTGGTTTGTCCTGGGGGGGTCTACACCCAGGAAAGTACACCCAGGGCTCCAGAGGGAGAGGGCAGTGCGGAGAGAACACCATCAGAGAGAGAACCCCGCTGCCCTGTGCCAACAGAGGGAAAACCACACAGCCTGGTGCCATCCCTGGTGGAAAAAGGAATGTCATTGCAGGAATACAGATCTGGGTGCTACCCAGCGGAGTCACCACGGGCAATTCAGAGTGAGCTGACTCCTGATCAGGGGAACCATTGCTGTATCGCTGGGTCAAGTGAGAGGGCCGATTGGCCATTATCTACTAACATCCATAGGAACTGCAGTCTCTGACCATCTCCTGTACTATGTCTGCAGTCTCTGACCATCTCCTGTATTATGTCTACAGTCTCTGACCATCTCCTGTACTATGTCTGCAGTCTCTGACCATCTCCTGTACTATGTCTTCAGTCTCTGACCATCTCCTGTACTATGTCTGCAGTCTCTGACCATCTCCTGTATTATGTCTGCAGTCTCTGATCATCTCCTGTATTATATCTGCAGTCTCTGATCATCTCCTGTATTATGTCTACAGTCTGACCAGCTTCTGTACCATGTCTACAGTCTCTGATCATCTCTTGTACCATCTCTGCAGTCTCTGACCGTCTCTTGTGTCATGTCTGCAGTCTTTGACCGTATTATGTCTGGGGGCTCTTTCTAACAGACAGCCCTCTGTGTGTGCATCAGAGAGACTCCCCTCCAGGTCTCATTAGTGTACTCTCTTCCTGTATTTTCTTTATTGTTAAGAGATCATGGGAGGATCCCAAGGTAACGAAGACTTCTAAGGGGAGCATCTCTGTGTTTGAGTCGTTGCCATAGAAACATTTGTAAATGGGAGGAGTTGGTAAGATGACCACGCCCATGTGGGGGCGCCAGAAATATTTCTGCACCCAGGCGTCTGTGACCCTAGGATCGACCCTGGCAGCATGGCAGGTGCGGCAGGTCCGTGCCTTCTCTAATATCACTGCACTGCCCCCTCCCCACACTGCCTGTCTTATTCACACAAAACATGAAGCGCTAGACAAAGAGCGGGACTTTTTAAGTTAAGAAGTGGGTGATTGATTGCTAGGCAGTGGGGCAGTACCAGCAATAAATCACTCACTTTTAACGTGAAAAGTCTCGCCCATTGTCCAGAGCGGCCAGGCTCCATGTCTTGTGTGAATAAGGTAGGGTTCTTTGGGGAGGGGGGAGTGCTGTGCTGTAAAGGATATTGAGGGAGGACTGTGATGGGGGCTCAGTCTGTGATTGGGGGGCTTAGTCTGTGATTGGGGGGATCAGTCTGTGATTTGAGGGGTCAGTCTGTGTATTGGTCAGGACCAGTTTGTGATGGGGGGTCAGTCTGTGATGGGTTTGGGTCAGTCTATGATGGGGGGTCTGCTATGGGTCAGGTCAGTCTGTAATGGGGGGTCTGTGATGGGGGGTCAGTCTGTAATGAGGGGTCTGTGATTTGGGGGGTCAGTCTGTGATGGGAGGGTCTGTGATGGATTAGTCTGTGATAGGGGGGTCAGTCTGTGATGGGTCAGTCTGTAATGGGGGGTTTATGATGAGGCAGGGGGGATGTGACGTAAGGGGGGGGGCTAAGGACACTGATGTAAAAGGGGATCTGTGATGTGAAGGGGGGGGACTGAAGACACTGATGTAAAAGGAGATCTGTGATGTGAAGGAGGGACTGAAGACACTGATGTAAAAGGGGGTCTGTGATGTGATGTGAAGGGGGGGACTGAAGACACTGATGTAAAAGGGGGTCTCTAATTTCTGCACTAGCAAAACACAGGTCTCTGCAAGGGTAATAGAAAACAATTGTTTTCTATGTGTCCTGTTCACACTGCAACAGCGCCACTGCGTGCTAAGCAGTGTGGTGCAAAATGCATACTGTTTCTATGCACTGCAACTGAGCTGTGGTGCATAAAAATGAATGAAATGTATTTGCATAAAGAACTATTAACGATCATCTTTGGGTCAAGAAAGACTGAACAGTTTAGCTTTACTTGCCATTGAGTCAGAACTTTGAAATACTTTGTCCTACGAAGATATAATTGATGAGTTTGCCAAAAGAAAAGTTAGAACTTAAAAATTGTATGGAGTTTCTTACTGCTATAATTTTTAAAAGGCATTTTCTGCATTACAGGGTATTTTCAGTCTGTACAATTAAAGCCAGTTATTTTCAGTGTTCTCGTGCGCGGAGATATGTTTTTAATCGATCTATTGTAGCAGTCATCGATAAAGGACGAGAATGGTGGTGTGTGTGTGTATGTGGGGGGGGGGGGGCGTCATTGTAGGACCCGGCCTTGGGGCGGCAAAGGGAGTAAATCTGGGCCTGTCCAAGACTGGTGTTGTCTGGTGACTGGGTGGGCTAAAGGGTCTTGGATAGTGCTGGTCCTGGACAGAGAAAGCATAGACGGCGAACAGAGACCTGTTTGAGGACAGGGGTTCATCACAGCAGGCAACCATAAGGGGTTTGCCAGGGCATCGGGAAGGTAGGACTGGGGCTGGATTCTTCGGGTTGGACGTGTAATTCCAGTACTTGTACTAGGCTCCTCTTCCTGGGGTCTGGCGCTGCTGGTGACGATCTTCTGATCTTGGTCTGATCTTTGTCCTGATCTCCTTATTCTTTTAGGAGGGACGGTTTTCTCTGCTGACTCGGGCTCTGATCCACTATCCTCCTTTGATGATGGGAGCTCCCCCCTGCTCTCATCATCCGACATGGTAAGGATGGCTTATGCCTCCTCAGATGTGTAAACCCTTTGAGACATTATGGCGGCACTTATTGGTGGGCCTGTGTGAGAGTACTGCTGGTGGAACTGGTGGCTGGCCTGTGTGGTGGTACCGATAGCGGTACTAGCGATGGGTCTGTGTGGCGGTACTGATGGCAAGACTGGTGGCGGCATGTGTGGCGGTACCAATGGCGGGCCTGTGTAGATATACCGATGGCGGTATTAGTGGCGGTACTGATGGCGGTACTAGTGAGCCTGTGTGGTGGTACTGGTGGCGGGCCTGTGTGGCGGTACCAATGGCGATACTAGTGGCGGGCCTGTGTGGCAGTACCAATGGCAGTACCAATGGTGGATGGGCTGTGTGACTGATAGATCCAGATGAAGTTCTGACGGGTCCTCTTTATTGGGGGGGTCGTTTTGTGCACAGTAATATACAGTAGTAGACAGACACTGATTTCACTCACTGATCACTGCTCTCTCCTCACATTATCAGTCTGTGAGGAGAGAGCAGGGATCAGATAGTAACTGCTCTCCTGTGTTTACATTTGTGACCGGCTGTGATTGGACACAGCCGGTCACGTGGTAAATAGCCAATTTCTTCTGAGGGACATGCGATGTACCCGATCGCCGTGTTGTGCACCCCCACAGGCGCCCGCTGGGGGTTATCCTGAAAGACGTCATATGACGTCCAATCAGGATAACGCAACCACCTCCCTGCTGTCATTCTGCTATAGTGCCAGGGCTGGGCTCAGCCCTTCCTTCTCAAAGCTGGCCGCTCAGCTGTTGGCTAACTGTGAGCTACTTTCTCTCCACAGTGACTCACCTGTTGATGATGTCCTGCTCGTCAGTCCTGCCTACTTAAGCCGTCCAGTCCAGATGATCTCTGCCTTCGCCTTGGTCACATCTCTAGAGATGCTATCCTGTGTTCCTGTTAAAGACTTGCTTGGCTGACATTCCTTCTGGCTCCAGATCCTGCTTGTTGTTCTACTATGCTCATCTCTGGCTCCCTGACGTTTTGGCTTGTCTGACTATCCATTCCGGTTCCTGAACTCTGGCTATGTTTTGACTACGTTTACTCTGTTTACCTTTTTATTATTATTAAACAAGTTTGATTTAACTGTACTTCTGTCTCAGTATGATTCATGGTTTCTGACAGTAGACAAAGGCTATGAATTCAGAAGATGCAGTCAATCCACTTGCTGATAATATTTTTTCCAGATTGGATGAACTGGAGCACCGCATGGATCAGTTTGCTACGGCTCACCTGGAATCTCCCACTGTGGCTGCTCCAGTACAACCTGTGTTGCAGGCCATGCCTGCTGCTGCTCCAGTCAATGTGCAGGCACCCGCCTCAAGTATTACCTCTATAAGGTAAAACTGCTTCCCCAGCGATTTGGGGGCAATCCAGTCCAATGCAGAGGGTTTCTCAACCAGGTTGAGATATACCTTGAGATGCAGGACAGTTTCCCACGGACAGAAGCAAAGTAGGTTTTGTGATATCCCTTCTATGGGAGACGCAAAAACCTGCATGCTTCGCTTCTGCTGCCAAGTGCCTCATGTCCATCAAATAGTGTATGAGAACTGTTGCCGATTACGCCATTGAATTCAGTACTCTGGCAGCAGAGGTTGCTTGAAACAATGAGGCCCTCGTGGCTGCTTTTTCTCATGGTCTCTCAGATACCATCAAGAATGAGATAGCAACCCGAGATATACCCACTGAGCTGGAGAAGTTGATCATGTTTGCCATCCTCATTGACTCCAGACTCAGAGAAAGACTTCCTTTTAAAGAGCGCTTGCCGAAGCCTCCTGTACATTTGTCTCCAAACTTTGCAGTCCCACCCTTTGCAGTGCCTCCCTCACCTCCCATGCCTCCTGGTACCGAGTCAGTCTGTGAAGATGAACCCTTGCACTCGGGCTTAACGCGTCTCTGTGGATGAAAGAGCCCTTAGGAGGAGAGAGAGATTGTGCCTTTATTGTGAAAGGCAGGTCACTTTTTGAAGTCTTGTCCTACCCATCCAGGGAATGCCCGAACCTTGAGGTCCTGTCATGGACAGACCTTAGGTGGCGTTGTTTCGTCCCCAGCTATCCAGAAGGATAAGCTACTGGTTTCAGTTATACTTTCTTGAGCTGAGTTGTCTGTCAAGATACAAGCTCTAATTGACTTTGAGGCTGCAGGCCTGTTCATTGATGCTGCCTTTGTATTGAAGCACTCGATTCCACTACAGCTGTGTGACACTCCACTTGCCATTGAGGCTCTTGACGGGAGACCTCTAAAGCCTGCCCATATGACTCATGAGACTCTTCTGTTGTCCATGGCCGTAGGGGCTCTTCACTAGGGATGAGCTTCGTGTTCGAGTCGAACCCATGTTCGACTCGAACATCGTCTGTTCGCCCGTTCGCCGAATTGCGAACGATATGGGCCATTTGCGCCAAATTCGTGTGGCGCATCACGGCCCATAATTCACTGCGGCATCGCAGTGCATTGCTGGCTGATGATTGGCCAAGCATGCACTATGACCCGCATGCTTGGCCAATCACAGCGCCGTCTGAACAAAGAGCCGTAATTGGCCAAAGCCAAGGAGGCTTTGGCCAATTACGGCTCAGGGGATTTAGTACACGCCCCACGCTATATAAGGCCGCCTGCACGGCGGCCCTGTGTAGTGTGTGTTCCGGTGTTCATATATAGAGAGAGAGAGAGAGACAGACAGTGTCATTTGATTTGAGTTAGATAGATTAGGCAGAACAGTCAGTCAGTTAGCTGCACTTACAGTGCATTGTGTATATATATGCATCCTAGGTGTTGCATATATATATATATATATACACTGTATTCAGTTTAGCTAGATCCGTTCCTGTTATCTTCTTACTGACAGGCAGGCTTGTCTTGTTACAGTATTTACAGCTACCTGAAGAAAATTGCTGGTGTTCTTTTGATCCTATTAGTACCACAGTCAGGCAGCTAGACTATTTACAGTTAGTGCAGTGCGTCCTGCTCACAGTGTTCAGCTAAACCTACAAGTTAGTGGGGTGCGTCCTGCTCACAGTGTTCAGCTAAACCTACAAGTTAGTGGGGTGTGTCCTGCTCACAGTGTTCAGCTAAACCTACAAGTTAGTGGGGTGCGTCCTGCTCACAGTGTTCAGCTAAACCTACAAGTTAGTGTGGTACGTCCACCTCACAGTGTTCAGCTAAACCTACAAGTTAGTGCGGTGCGTCCTGCTCACAGTGTTCAGCTAAAACTACAAGTTAGTGCGGTGCGTCCACCTCACAGTGTTCAGCTAAACCTAGAAGTTAGTGTGGTGCGTCCTGCTCACAGTGTTCAGCTAAAACTACAAGTTAGTGCTGTGCGTCCTGCTCACAGTGTTCAGCTAAACCTACAAGTTAGTGTAGTGGGACCTCTGCACAGTGTTCATCTAAAGCTACAAGTTAGTGCAGTGCGTCCTGCTCACAGTGTTCAGCTAGATCTGTTCCTGTTATCTTCTTACTGACAGGCAGGCTTGTCTTGTTACAGTATTTACAGCTACCTGAAGAAAATTGCTGGTGTTCTTTTGATCCTATTAGTACCACAGTCAGGCAGCTAGACTATTTACAGTTAGTGCAGTGCGTCCTGCTCACAGTGTTCAGCTAAACCTACAAGTTAGTGGGGTGCGTCCTGCTCACAGTGTTCAGCTAAACCTACAAGTTAGTGGGGTGTGTCCTGCTCACAGTGTTCAGCTAAACCTACAAGTTAGTGGGGTGCGTCCTGCTCACAGTGTTCAGCTAAACCTACAAGTTAGTGTGGTGCGTCCACCTCACAGTGTTCAGCTAAACCTACAAGTTAGTGTGGTGCGTCCTGCTCACAGTGTTCAGCTAAAACTACAAGTTAGTGCGGTGCGTCCACCTCACAGTGTTCAGCTAAACCTAGAAGTTAGTGTGGTGCGTCCTGCTCACAGTGTTCAGCTAAAACTACAAGTTAGTGCTGTGCGTCCTGCTCACAGTGTTCAGCTAAACCTACAAGTTAGTGTAGTGAGACCTCTGCACAGTGTTCATCTAAAGCTACAAGTTAGTGCAGTGCGTCCTGCTCACAGTGTTCAGCTAGATCCGTTCCTGTTATCTTCTTACTGACAGGCAGGCTTGTCTTGTTACAGTATTTACAGCTACCTGAAGAAAATTGCTGGTGTTCTTTTGATCCTATTAGTACCACAGTCAGGCAGCTAGATTATTTACAGTTAGTGCAGTGCGTCCTGCTCACAGTGTTCAGCTAAAACTAAAAGTTAGTGGGGTGCGTCCTGCTCACAGTGTTCAGCTAAACCTACAAGTTAGTGGGGTGCGTCCTGCTCACAGTGTTCAGCTAAACCTACAAGTTAGTGTGGTGTGTCCACCTCACAGTGTTCAGCTAAAACTACAAGTTAGTGCTGTGCGTCCTGCTCACAGTGTTCAGCTAAAACTACAAGTTAGTGCGGTGCGTCCACCTCGCAGTGTTCAGCTAAACCTACAAGTCAGTGCGGTGCGTCCTGCTCACAGTGTTCAGCTAAAACTACAAGTCAGTGTGGTGCGTCCACCTCACAGTGTTCAGCTAAACCTACAAGTTAGTGCGGTGCGTCCTGCTCACAGTGTTCAGTTAAAACTACAAGTTAGTGCTGTGCGTCCTGCTCACAGTGTTCAGCTAAAACTACAAGTTAGTGCAGTGCGTCCTGCTCACAGTGTTCAGCTAAAACTACAAGTTAGTGTGGTGCGTCCACCTCACAGTGTTCAGCTAAACCTACAAGTTAGTGCGGTGCGTCCTGCTCACAGTGTTCAGCTAAAACTACAAGTTAGTGTGGTGCGTCCTCCTCACAGTGTCCAGCTAAACCTACTAGTTATTTTTTTGCGAGCTCTGCACAGTATTCAGCTAAAGCTACCTGTAGAAGGTTGGTGGTGTTTTCCTGATCCTATCACTACCGCAGGCAGCTAAAAAAGCTACAAGTTAGTTTTTTGTGAGCTCTGCACAGTGTTCAGCTAAAGCTACCTGTAGAAGGTTGGTGGTGTTCTCATACTACAGGCAGGCAGTTGATTTTGCAAGCTGCAGTATCAGTACATATATATATATATATATATATATATATATATATATATATATATATATATATATATATATATATATATATATTTCCAGTTTAGTGCAGCTGCAGGCCATTAGTATGTCTGGAAGGCCAAGAAGGAGAGGCAGACAGTCACAAGCCAATAAGAGAGGGCAAGCAGGCTCTGTGTCTAGTGCTGGTCGTGGAGACGGTGCATCCTCATCAGCACATGGCCGTGGGACACGCTTGGCCTTTTTTTTGGCAGCTGGTCGTGTTGAGCCGCAACATGCGGAAGACTTGGTCGAGTGGATGACCAAGCCGTCCTCATCCTCTCTCACCCATGCCCAGGATACTTTGTCTGGCAAAGCAGCTGCCTCTTCCCTTGGCTCAATGTCATCAGTGACTCCTTCCCTAGTCCCACCATGTCCTCCTGAGGAGTCCCTCGAACTGTTTGACCACAGTGTTGGGTACATGCTTCAGGAGGATGCCCAGCATTTGGAAGGCTCTGATGATGATACTGAGCTCGATGAAGGCAGTAACGTGAGCACGGACAGAAGGGGTGCCCAAGAAGGACAGCAATCTGGCAGTCATGCTCCCCCTGCTGCAGCATACTGCCAGGTTTGCTCCAGTGATGAGGAGGGAGGGGATGATGAGGTCACTGACTCAACGTGGGTGCCTGATAGGAGAGAGGAGGAGGAGGCGGCACATCACCAACGAGGCAGGATGCCCTCCAGGGGCCAGCCTAAGGGCAGCACATTGACTGCATCACACCCCAAAGCTCCACATGTGCAGGGCGCTGCAGTCTCTGCGCATTATTCAAAAAGTTCTTTGGTGTGGGCCTTTTTTGAGAAGAGTGCATCAGATCGCACCTCTCTTATTTGCAACATATGTCTCAAGCGTACCTCGCGTGGCCAAAACATCTCCCGCTTGGGTACCACATGCTTGACCAGACATATGTTGACCTGCCATGCAGTTCGTTGGCAAGCGTATCTAAAAGACCCACACCAAAGAACAAAGAGGACCTCTCCTTGCTCCTCAGCTGAGATCTCCAACCCCACTATACCTTCAGTCCTCTCTGAGACCTGCACTGAGAGGAATGAAGGTGTAGAATTAGGTGTGTCACAGCCAAGTACTTGTGGGCAATCTGCTTTTGGTACACCGACGTCGGATTGTACCAGGCAAATTTCCCTGCCCCAGCTGCTGCACCACCGAAAGAAGTTTGCTCCCAGCCATCCACATGCCCAGCGGTTGAAAGCTAGCTTGGCAAAATTGCTAGCACTTCAACTGCTGCCTTTTCAGTTGGTAGACTCTGCCCCCTTCCGTGAGTTTGTGGAATGTGCGGTTCCTCAGTGGCAGGTACCCAAACGCCACTTTTTCTCACGGAAGGCGATTCCGGCTCTCTACCGGCATGTGGAAGGCAATGTCCATGCCTCGCTGGACAGGGCGGTCAGCGGTAAGGTGCATATTACCGCTGACTCATGGTCCAGCAGGCATGGACAGGGATGTTACCTAAGTTTCACGGTGCATTGGGTGACTCTGCTGGCAGCTGGGAAGGATGCAGGACAAGGTGCAGTAGTGTTGGAGGTTGTTCCGCCACCACGCCTCCAAAATGCTAATGATTGTGACACACCTCTCTCCTCCACCCCCTCCTCTTCTTCTTCCTCCATGGCCTCTTCCTGTGCTTTGTCCTCGGAACCAGCAGTGCTCCGTAGCCGTTCAAGGGGCTACGCAAGTACGCAGGCCAAAAGATGCCATGCGGTGCTTGAGCTGGTGTGCTTGGGGGACAGGAGCCACACTGGGGCAAAGGTTCTGTCAGCTCTGCAGGGGCAGGTTCAGAGGCGGTTGATGCCACGCCAACTTAAGGCAGGAATGGTGGTTTGCGACAATGGCACCAACCTCCTCTCTGCCCTCCGACAGGGACAAATGACCCATGTGCCCTGTTTGGCTCACGTCCTTAACTTGGTGGTGCAGCGGTTCTTGGGCAGGTACCCGGGCTTACAGGATGTCCTGAGGCAGGCCAGGAAAGTCTGTGTGCATTTCTGCCGGTCATTTAATGCCAGTGCTCGGCTGGCGGACCTCCAAAAGGAGTTTAACCTGTCCAAGAACCGCCTAATCTGTGACATGCCCACCAGGTGGAACTCAACGTTAGCCATGCTGCAGCGGCTGCACACGCAGCAGAGGGCCATCAATGAGTACCTGTGCGACTATGGCACCAGGACAGGGTCAGGGGAGCTTGTTTTTTTTCCCCACGCCAGTTGGCCATGATCAGGGATGCATGCACTGTCCTGTCACCATTTGAGGAGGCCACGAGGATGGTGAGCAGTGACAGTGCATGCATCAGTGACACTGTCCCCCTTGTCCACCTGTTGGAGCACACGCTGCGTGGAATAATGGACAGGGCACTTGAGGCAGAACAGAGGCAGGAAGAGGAAGACTTCCTTAGCTCTCAAGGCCCCCTTTATCCAGACAGTGTTCCTGCATGCCCGCCGATCACACAGGAAGAGGACGAGGAGGAGGAGGAAGATTGTGTCAGTATGGAGGTGGAGCCTGGCACTCAGCATCAGCAGCAGTCTTTAAGGGATCAGTCCCAAGAAACACATGGACTTGTACGTGGCTGGGAGGAGGTGGCTGCGGACCATGTTGTCCTTAGTGACTTAGAGGACTCCAGACCGAATGCCTCAGCAAACCTACGCTGCATGGCCTCCCTGATCCTGCAAAGCCTGCGTAAGGATCCTCGTATTCGTGGTATCAAGGAGAAGGACCAATACTGGCTGGCAACCCTCCTTGATCCACATTACAAGGGTAAGGTTGCGGACCTTATCTTGCCATCGCAGAGGGAGCAGAGGATGAAACATCTTTGGTAGGCCTTGCAGAAAGGTCTGTGCAACGCGTTCCCAGAGACTGGGAGGTTACAAACTCCTGTTTCTGGACAACGTGTTGCTGAGGCTTCGGTCAGTCAAAGAAGGAGCGGTGGAGAAGGTGGCCGTTTGACCGACGTGTTCAGACAGTTTTTTGGTCCGCAGCCCCAAGGTATGATCGGTTCCAGCAACCATCGCCAGCGTCTGTTTTACATGGTGCAGGAATACCTAAGGGCAAGATCTGACTTGGACACCTTTCCCACCGAAAATCCTCTGGGTTACTGGGTCTTGAGGATGGATCACTGGCCAGAGCTTGCACAGTATGCAATTATGCTACTGGCCTGTCCTGCATCCAGCGTTCTTTCGGAACGCACATTCAGTGCTGAAGGCTTTGTAACTGATCACAGGGTGCATCTGTCCACCAACTCGGTCGATCGACTGACCTTCATAAAAATGAATCAGTCTTGGATCACCACCAGCTACCAAGCACCTGATGCTGATGTAACCGAATAATTTTTTTTGAAATGTCAGATCCCTTCAAAGACTGCCTATGCTGATGCTGAGTGACTATCCTGTTATGCTGAGTAATTATCCTCTTCCTCCTCAATGATCACGCTGATAGCTTGTAAGAACATTTTTGGTTCTGGGCGCCACCACCAGTGCCTAAGGCCCAATTTTTCAGCCCCTGTTTAACAGGGGCGTGTAATTACAATTTTTGATGCAATACTTTGCAGCAGGGCTCATTTCCGCGTTACAACTAGAGTATCTGTGAGGGGTTGCAGTGTTGTGGCACCAGCACCAGTGCCTAAGGCCCAATTTTTCAGCCCCTGTTTAACAGGGGCGTGTAATTACAATTTTTGATGCAATACTTTGCAGCAGGGCTCGTTTCTGCGTTAGAACTAGAGTATCTGTGAGGGGTTGCAGTGTTGTGGCACCAGCACCAGTGCCTAAGGCCCAATTTTTCAGCCCCTGTTTAACAGGGGCGTGTAATTACAATTTTTGATGCAATACTTTGCAGCAGGGCTCGTTTCTGCGTTACAACTAGAGTATCTGTGAGAAGTTGCAGTGTTGTGGCACCAGCACCAGTGCCTAAGGCCCAATTTTTCAGCCCCTGTTTAACAGGGGCGTGTAATTACAATTTTTGATGCAATACTTTGCAGCAGGGCTCGTTCCTGCGTTCCAACTAGAGTGTCTGTGAGGGGTTGCAGTGTTGTGGCACCAGCACCAGTGCCTAAGGCCTAATTTTTCAGCCCCTGTTCAACAGGGGCATGTAATTACAATTCTTGATCTAATATTTCACAGCAGGGCCCATTTCTGCACCCACCAAGAGCGAGTGAGGACTTACAGTGTTGTGGCACCAGCACCACCACCACCACCACCAAAGGCCCAATTTTTCTGCCCTTGTTCAACAGGGGCATGTAATTACAATTCTTGATCTAATATTTCACAGCAGGTCCCATTTCTGCACCCACCAAGAGTGAGTGAGGACTTACAGTGTTGTGGCACCAGCACCACAACCACCACCAAAGGCCCAATTTTTCTGCCCCTGTTCAACAGGGGCATGTAATTACAATTCTTGATCTAATATTTCACAGCAGGGCCCTGTGAGGGCTTACAGTGTTGTGGCCACAACAACACCTAAGGCCCAAATTTCTGCTGAGTATATAGGGCAGGCCCCTACTTTCAAACATCTAACTTACAAACGACTCCTACTTGCAAACGGAAGGAGACAACAGGAAGTGAGATGAAATCTACCCCTAGGAAGGGAAATTCTCTCCTGTAAGAGTTAATATGGGAAAAACATTTCTCCTTTCCACTGATGCTTTCCAATCCTTGTTCCACAAAAAAACCCAAATTTTCAAAAAACATTTGTCATTGGGACAAAAAGTGAGGTGAAATCTTCTGAAGAAGAGGAAAGACAGAAAAACAAATGTCATAGGGGTGATAACCCTTCCCTATGTTTTCCAAAAAGCTTAAAAAAGATTTTTTGGCTGGAGCTAAACACGTTAAAAATGTACCCGTTCAAAATGACAAACAGATTCTACTTAACAACAAACCTACAGTCCCTGTCTTGTTTGCACCGCCTGTATACTGCTGTTCAGAGTATATAGAGCCTGGTGGCCCCACACCTTTCCTTATTTTAATTTGGGTGCGGGGTTCCCCTTAATATCCATACAAGATCCAAAGGGCCTGGTAATGGACTGGGGGGTTGTCTCACTGATTTTCATCCATATTGCCAGGACCCGACATTACATTAAACCCGCAAGCAGTTTTAAATGAGATTTTTTCCTTTAAAAATGACATTTTGTGCAGGAACTGTTCTAAACACGGGAAACACGCGCCACTTTACAGGCATACTATAGACACACCCCAGGTACGATATTTAAAGGAATATTTCACTTTTTTTTTTTTACTTTAAGCATCATTAAAATCACTGCTCCCGAAAAAACGGCCGTTTTTAAAAGTTTTTTTTTGCATTGATACATGTCCCCTGGAGTAGGACCCGCATCCCCAAACCCTTTTTAGGACAATACCATGAAAATTAGCCTTTAAAATGAGCACTTTTGATTTCGAACGTTTGAGTCCCATAGACGTCAATGGGGTTCTAACGTTTGTGCAAATTTTCGGTCCGTTCGCAGGTTCTGGTGCGAACCGAACCGGGGGGTGTTCAGCTCATCCCTACTCTTCACCATGAGATAATCCAATTCTAAGTTATTTCCTCACCTAAGTTTCCGCTGGTTATTGGTTATCCTTGGTTACAGAGGCACAACCCCTCTTTTGATTGGCTCCGTGCTGAGGTTCTCTTCTGGTCGCCACAATGCAGTAAGTCATGTTTCCAGAAGGTAGCCATGGTCCTGTGCACCTCTTCACTATCCTCCCTGCCAGACAAGTATCATGCTTTTAGTGATGTGTTTGACAAAGGTCAAGCCAGTAGGTTGCCTCCACACCGGTTGTATGATTGCACAATTGACCTTCAACCTGGTGCCATACCCCCTCATGGCCGGGTTTACCCTTTGTCAGTCTTGGAGGAGTATGTTGCAGACGCACTTTCTCAAGGTTTCATATGCAAATCCTCGTCTCCTGCTGGTGCTGATTTCTTCTTTGTAAAGATAATATGAATTCAGAAAGAAGAAATAGAATTTTAGACATAGATTATTTGAAGTCTTGTTTTAGGCTCATTTGCAGGGCCGGATTTCCCACAAGGCCAACAAGGCCAGGCCTCGGGGCGGCAGTAGTGCAGGGGCGGCGCCGCTGCACTAACATCATTCGGAGCTCTGTATGAGCAGGGCGGGGATGAGGACAAACAAGCTGTTCTGACTAGAAAGGAGAGCAGGGGGCGGAGTCTGTGGGCAGCTGCAGGAGGAGCGTCTTCTCCCCCAGGCAGCAAGACTTGTATGGAGTGGAGATTAATAACTAATCCCCTCTAACTCCGGCGCTCCACAGCCTCTGGCATCCTGTCACAGTGATATAGTGAGAGAATGGAAAGCCAGCTAGCTTGTGCAGGAGTCGGGCTGTGTTCAGTCTCCACTGTCTTCCTAACCCCTCCCTCACTGCACTGCTTGTCCAATCCAATACTCCGCCTCCCATTTGTGCCCGCCCACACTCCAGCCACATGCATGCAATGCACTGTACTGTGCTGAGAGGGGAGTTCTGTTATCAAACAATGGCTGCCACAGCCCTGGGGGAGACCAGCCTGAATGGGAGAGCATAATTGGTGAGTGAGACCCCCAGAATAACCCCCCTCTCTGCTCCCACCCCTTTGTGCTGTGCACCTTCTTCCTCCCCCCTCTTTTCCTCATGATCATCCCCTTCTCTCTCTCTCTCCCCTAGACTAGAGCCTAGTCTGCCTGTATATCGTCCTAGCCTGCCTGTATACCGTCCTAGCCCGCCTGTATATCGTCCTAGCCTGCCTGTATACTGTCCTAGCCTGCCTGTATACCGTCCTAGCCTGCCTGTATACCGTCCTAGCCTGCCTGTATACCGTCCTAGCCTGCCTGTATACTGTTCTAGCCTGCCTGTTTATCATCCTAGCCTGCCTGTATATCGTCCTAGCCTGCCTGTATATCGTCCTAGCCTGCTTGTATACCGTCCTAGCCAGCCTGCATATCATACTAGCCTGCCTGTATACCGTCCTAGCCTGCCTGTATACCGTCCTAGCCTGCCTGTATACCGTCCTAGCCTGCCTGTATACCGTCCTAGCCTGCCTGTATACCGTCCTAGCCTGCCTGTATACCGTCCTAGCCTGCCTGTATACCGTCCTAGCCTGCCTGTATATTGTCCTAGCCTGCCTGTATACCATCCTAGCCTGCCTGTATACCGTCCTAGCCTGCCTGTATATTGTCCTAGCCTGCCTGTATACCGTCCTAGCCTGCCTGTATATCGTCCTAGCCTGCCTGTATACCATCCTAGCCTGCCTGTATACCATCCTAGCCTGCCTGTATACCGTCCTAGCCTGCCTGTATATTGTCCTAGCCTGCCTGTATACCATCCTAGCCTGCCTGTATATTGTCCTAGCCTGCCTGTATACCATCCTAGCCTGCCTGTATATTGTCCTGGCCTGCCTGTATACCGTCCTAGCCTGCCTACCATCCTAGCCTGCCTGTATACAGTCCTAGCCTGCCTGTATATTGTCCTAGCCTGCCTGTATATCGTCCTAGCCTGCCTGTATATTGTCCTGGCCTGCCTGTATATTGTCCTAGCCTGCCTGTATATTGTCCTAGCCTGCCTATATACTGTCCTAGCCTGTCTGTATACCTGTATATAGAGGGGGGTGTATATAGAGACGATAGAGGGGAGTATATAGAGATGATAGAGGGGGGAGTATATAGTGGAGATATGTTCTTAATTGATCTATTGTTGCAGTCATCGATAAAGGACGAGAATGATGGTGTTGTGTGTGTGTGGGGGGGGGCGGGGGGGGCGGCATTGAAGGACCCGGCCTTGGGGCGGCAAAGGGAGTAAATCCGGGCCTGCTCATTTGTCCTGATTTCCATGTTTTCCTTTTAGGCATCCAATCAGATTTGTCTTAAAGAAACACTATGACCTTGCCCCTTCAGGACAAAGTAATAGTGTCTCTGCAAAGTGCCCCCAATCCCACATATTCACCTTACTATTAATCATTTGCTGCTTTTTTCTCCATATCAGTTGACAAGCCAGCTGGCAGCCAATCAGATTTCCTTTTTTTTAGGTGCCGGTATCTCGATGCTCAAGACCCTGCTTGCCTGGTAACAGAAAAAAGTTTGGAACTTCAATTCATAAATGTTGCTATGACTGCATCCCATGTCCAGAAGGAGAGATCTCCAACATTTCTGGTAGAGTGTATATTTGCCATAGACTTGTGCTGTAGTCTAGAGAGAATTTGACAGGAATGACAAAACTGCACAGGATTTTGGTGCTTCAGAGGTCCACTGTACCACTGCACCAATGCACTCCTCCACTGACTGCATTAACACCACATACTTCTTTACTGACTGCCTTTGTATTGGTACACATGGCAAACTTCAATACTTCCATGCTGTTCCTCTTATACATACTATGACTTCACCCAAAAACTGCTTCACTGAACCCTTGCCCACTTCTGCATTTGTTGCTGCACACATAGCAACACACTGTGGGTCTGTGTAGAAAAAAATGTTGAGGGATGCCTTTAACATTTGCACATGCACCTCAAATGATTTCTGTATTGTTCGTAATATGAGTATCTTCTATGGTTGTCAGCTCCATCTAGTGACCAAAAGGCAATATTTTCCTAAATTTGCCTTAATCAAGAAAAAAAACATTATGGGCACTAGATGGAGCTGAAATCATAGGAAATAATCATATTATAAACAATACAGCAATCAAATACCATTTTTACCACAAATTGCTGCATAGTGTATATTCCTACCACTATGCATTTTCTTACACATTTAGTATTTCTCCCCATTTAATAAACAGGTCCAATTTTCCTTATATATTTTCAAAAATGTGTTTTTATGGAAATCACTCAGGTTTTTACTTTAAAGACAAACGTAGTTTTTTTGTAAAACAGTGTGAACTTGTAAACTCTGTATATACTGTACATGCATTTCATTTTGTATTCTTTATCTACTGCAGCAAACATCCTTGATATCATACCAAACCTTCTACCATGTATTCACATTCCTAATAGAGATGGGCCGAACATCCCCCGATCGGTATGCAAAAGAACTCCCGAACAGGGAAAAGGTTTCGCCCCCCAAACCGCAAACTCCATGAAAGTCTATGGGACCTGAACATGAAAAATCAAAAGTCCCCATTTTGAAGACTTATATGCAAGTTATTGGCAATAAAAAGGGTATGGGGGCCCGGGTACTGCCCTGGGGGACATGTATCAAAGCAAAAATTGTTTTAAAAAAACAATTGTTTTTAAATGAGCAGTGGTTTTAATGATGTTTAAAGTGTAACAATAAAAATGAAAAATTCCTTTAAATATAGTGCCTGAGGGGGTCCCCTTAGTCTGCCTGTAAAGTGGCGCATCTGTAGCATGTAAAGAACATGCTGCAGCAAAAACTACATTTCTAAAGAAAAAAAAGTCAAATCACATTTAAATTGACTTGCGGTTGCAATTCCCAGTTGGCAATATAAAAAGCCTGCTGACAGCTGATGACTCATTCATTGTTAAAGACACTGCAGCCAGCTTTCCAGACCCACTCCTTAACTACGTACTAATTGTGCGAACATCCTGCCAAGCGCCCAGAAAATGAGCGATGTTCGGGACGAACTTTTGCTCTGCCCGAACCGTTTGCCCAAAACCAATTCCTAAGATTTGGATAAGGAAAAAAAACATGCCTACTTATGGTTTACAATTGTAATAATAATGTGATACCTACGTAAGCATGGTTCTAAAAAAAAAACTCAAAGTGCTGAATATACAGGACAGTTATTCGGAAAGATGCTGGGTGTATCCTTTTTGTCTTTTCCCTTCTGCATTAGTTATTAATTTGAAGCTACTGATCAATGTTAATATATGAGTTGCCTAGTTATAAAATAGACTGTTTATTCCTGAGATACTTTAATAAATATGTCCATCACATGTGTTTTTTTCAATATCTGCAGACAGTGAAAACTGCATGAAATGTCCTGATGATGTATGGCCAAATGAGAAGAAGGATCAGTGTGTTCTAAAACTGGTGGAATTTCTCTCCTACACTGATGATACTATTTCTGCAGTATTTTCATCTATCTCCATACTTTTTTGTCTTCTGGCTTGTTTAATATTGGGGATGTTTGTACATTACCAGGACACCCCCATTGTTAAAGCAAATAACCGGAACCTGAGCTATCTTCTCCTGGTCTCCATCATGCTGAGCTTCCTCTGTGTCTTCTTGTTCCTCGGCCGTCCAGTAGATGTAACCTGCATGCTGCGTGTAACGTCTTTTGGTGTCATCTTCTCAGTTGCTGTCTCCTCTCTATTTGCCAAAAGTATCATGGTGTGTGTTGCTTTTAAAGCCACCAAACCTGGAAGTTCTTGGAAGAAATGGATGGGAGCCAGATTGCCCAACTCTATAATGTCTGTGTGTCCCCTGGTTCAAGTAATAATATGTGCGACTTGGTTATCTATTTCCCCCCCCTTCCAGGACCAAGACTTTTACTCTTATCTAGGAAAGATCATCATACAGTGTAATGAGGGTTCAGTTATCGGCTTCTACTCTGTCCTGGGATATATGGGACTTCTGGCAGCTGTGAGCTTCATTATAGCATTTTTAGCCAGGACATTACCAGACAGTTTTAATGAGGCCAAGTACATCACCTTCAGCATGCTGGTGTTCTGCAGTGTCTGGATTGCCATGATCCCGGCCTATCTGAGCACTAAAGGGAAGTATATGGTGGCTGTTGAGATTTTTGCTATAATGGCATCAAGTGCTGGACTTCTTGTCTGTATATTTTTGCCAAAATGTTACATTATTCTATTTAGACCTGACTTGAACACAAAAACAGGTTTGCTTGGAAATAGAACCAAATGAGTTTATCACTTACTGAAAATAAATTTAAACAAACTCAATATGTATAAGAATGTTATTAACATTTTAGAAAATATAGTCTCATATACAGTATTATGCAGCAAAAGTTTGATGTATTTATTCTGTAGAGCACCACTCCAATCTCCTTTGCTTTTTTCCATTAGATTTTCTGCAGATTTTTGTCTTCAGATTTACCAAAACCATGAAGTGCAAGGGTCTGCCTGATTGCAAACAAATTGAAACTCTTAAGGTTTGACCTCATATTATATGGTTTTGGTAAATCTGAAGACAAAAATCAGCAAAAAATATAACAGTGTGTATGGGGCTTAAGTCTGGGGTGGTAGCCTCTCTTCACTCCATAGCCCAGCATTCAATGTAACAAAGGGCTGCACACTGATGACATCACTTTGAGATAATACTTTTATTCTAGGTCTGTTTACCCTGATAGCGCTTAATCATAGTGATAAGGCTGCTTAGGGAGGGGGATATTTATACCATAAGGCAGTAGTCATCAACCCTGTCCTCAGGGCCCACTAACAGGCTAGGTTTTATGTATTACCTTGGGAAGATGCAGATTAGAATACTGCAATCACTGAGCAGCAAATGATATCACCTGTGATGTATTTCAGTTATCTTGCAAACCTGGCCAGTTAGTGGGCCCTAAGGACAGGGTTGATGACCACTGCCATAAGGCACAATGTAATACAATCAAAAGCAGTGACTGCAAGTGATTGACAATGAAAAAGGGCATAACCTGTGTATCAAAGCAAAACAAGTAATAACTAAACCAGTCAGACTGGTACAAGAAATATATATATCCAGGGCTTTTTTTCTCAGAGAACTCACCCTCTCTGTCCAACTCTCTGCCTCAACCACACCCAAACCCCGCCCCCAGCCATACCTTCCTTAGAGGGGTGAATTGCAGTGGCACCAAAAAATTGTAGAGTTAAGGCTAAGAAATGTGCATCACATAAGGCGAATCCCCCAAAATCCCCCCAGCTTCCCTCTCTGTACAAATCCCCCCAGCTCCCCTCTCTGTACAAATCTTTTCCAGCTCTCCTCTCATCAAATATCCCACAAAGCAGTGAAATGTGACAAAAAAAATAGCCAGTTTTTGACAATTCCTTTATTGTAAAATAGCTCTGAGTGGTCTATTCCCCCGAGCCATGTCTCCTGCCGTGTCTCCTGCCAACGCCTACGTCTCCTGCCACTGCCTACTTCTCCCGCTGCCACGTTCCTCCGCTGTGTCACCCGCTGTCTGGTGTCTCTTACACAGCCATGGGACGTGACCATCCGTTGATGTCACACTGAAAGCCCACCCCCTTTTTTACAAAAAATAAATGGGGCGGGCTTTCCGTGTGACGTCAACAGATTGTCAGGACCCAGGGCTGTGTAAGAGATGCCAGACAATGGGTGACAACACACTGGAGGAACATGGCAGCAAGGAAGAACACAGCAGCGGGAAAAGTAGGCGGTGGCAGGAGAGACGGCGACAGAAGATGGCTGCAAAAGAGACAGCACCAGGAGAAGATGACGGCAGCAGACGCGGCTTGGGGGAGAAAACCACTCAGAGCTATTTTACAATAAAGGAATTATCAAAAAACAGCTATTGCTTTTTGTCACATTTCACTGCTTTTTATTGGTGAATGGGTAGGGGTACAATGTACCCGGTGCCCATTCACATGGGGGGTGAGATCTGGGGGCCCCCCTTGTTAAAGGGGGCTTCCAGATTCTGATAAGCCCCCCACCCGCAGACCCCCACAACCTCCGGGCAAGGGTTGTGGGGATAAGGCCCTTGTCAACTTGGGACAGGGTGTTTTTGGGGGGGACCCCAAAGCACCCTCCTCATGTTGAGGGTATGTGGCCTGCTATGGTTTGGGAGGGGGGGCGCTCTCTCGTCCCCCCTCTTTTACTGGGGCCTGCCAGGTTGTGTGCTCGGATAAGGGTCTGGTATGGATTTTGGGGGAACCCCCATGCCATTTTGTTTTACTTTTGGTATGGGGGGGACCCGAAGAGTATTTTTTGGCTGGCATTTTTTTTTACTTTCAGTGGGGAAGCCGCTGACAGCTGATGACTCATTGGTTGTTAATGACGAGACGGCTGGCTTCCCAGCCTGCCGGTTAGCAACCAGCTATGTACAGTGTTAAAATAAGAACCGCAAAACGCATCAAAAATCACATCACAAACAGAAAATGAACTGTAGAGTGTTTCTGCAAACTGCAAAATGCACTAAAAAATGCATAGGTGTGAACCTAGGGTCAGGGCCAGTTCACGCAAATTCAGTGCGGGTTCCAGCATCGCATACAACTTGCAGGCAGTTCACACTGCCATATGCGAACTGCTGGGAGTGTCAGTAGAAAGCTAATGACACCCCCAAATCAGATCGCATATCGCAGAGCGAACTGCAAATTCAGACTACACCCATGCAATCTGATTCTGCTGCGGACCAAAAAAAGGGTCCTGTGCGAGTTTGGTCCGAATGCAATGCAAATTCAACCATACGATCTGTATGGCTGAGTTTGCATCACACAGACATTGCATGTGATTTGCAGTGTGGGGCAAATCACATCCGATGTCAGACCGCAGAGCAGTTTGAACCGGCCCTAAGGCCCCTTTCACACTTGTGCGACTTGTCCTGCGACTCCTACATCCATAGACCTCAAGATTACACTGACATTTCTTCAAATCACATTAAATTTGCGGCAAAAAGCGCTGCAAAATTGTGGGACTTTCAGGTCGCACAAGTGTGAAAGGGGCCTTACGGACCTCAAGTTGTATGAAAAGTCGGCCAAGTGTGAAAGGAACCTAATGAGATTCATTGATAACACCTTTGAATTAGGCCCCATTTGCACTTGTGCAACCAATGCCTGTGTAATCTTGCGGTATATGGGCCTCAAGTCACATCAAAGTCAAACCAAAGTAGTGCAGGGACGAATTTGACCCACTTGCGGGATGCACAAGTGAGAATAGTGCCTAATTCAAAGGTATAATCCATGAATCTCATTCACACTGCTGCGACCTGAAAGTCAAACTATTTTGCTGCTACAACTTGTCCCCAACTTCTGGGAATGCCTGTGTAATATTGCACCCTATGTACCTCAAGTCATATGAAAGTCACACCAAAGTAGTACAGGGACTACTTTGAAGTTGTTGCAATTTGAAGTAACACAGATATGAATGGTTATCATTGAGTCTCATGGTGTACAACTTGTCATACAGCTCGGAGGTCCAAATTTGCTGGAAAAGTCACCCACCTATGAAACAAGGCATATATATATTTTTTAAAAAGTAGCTCTCATTTATATTTGCATAGTCCTTACTGATTTACATCAGCAGAATAAATGCAGGAAGTGATGTGTGCACATGGGCCAGAAGCAAATGTGTGATGATGCCAAACAAATCAATGAACCACATCCACCCCCACATTGAGTAAGCACAAATACATATCCTACACTTACCCGGCAAATGAGCAGCACCTCTTCTTTGCTAAAGAGGGACCTCGCCATGTCCTCCTAGATCAGTGGTTCTCAACTCCAGTCCTCAGGACCCACCAACAGGCCAGGTTTGCAAGATAGCTGAAATACATCACAGGTGATATCACTTGCTGCTCAGTGATTGCAGTATTCTAGTCTGCAACTCCCCAAGGTAATACTTAAAATCTGGCCTGTTGGTGGGTCCCGAGGACTGGAGTTGAGAACCACTGACCTAGATGGAGATCTTGACCAGCACAGGAACTTCCGGGTGATTACAATGACTCATTTCCGGGTCAGAAGGTGAAACCACGCTCTTTTGATCACAGCTGTGAATATTTGATCGCATCCACAAATAGAATTCTTTTAGCTTATTTGCAGATATGTGAATCTTTATATCTACATATTTGAAGTTAAAGTTAGATAAGAAATGGTGTCCCTGGGATAGCAGCAGGTGAATTACAAAGGCAAAGGCCCAGTTTGAGCCCTGGTTCACACTGACAGTGGGAGGAAATCGTACAAGTTCAGCTGAACTCGCACAATTTCATTCCCGCATGTCAGTCCTGACTGCAGGGGGAATTTCAGAGACTTCTGTGCACTGATGTCAATAAAAATTGCACCCTGAAGTCACCAAAATCTAGTACAGAAACTACTTTTGGAAATTGCCACGCCACACCAATTAGAACTGTGCCATTGCTACCAATTTGACATGTCAAATCTCACCAATGTGAACCAGGGCTGACACATACAACACTTTTTATTCACCAGCTGAATTAATTACCTGCAATTCTCCACAGCTGTTATATATACAGATCCCACCTTTATCATTAACTTGCAGGTGTGCTGAAGAGCTTAGTTTTTTGGTGCACAAATACATATAGAAATTAGAAGATATAAAAGAAAGATATTGCACTTCCCCAAAACCACCACCCCCAAAATGAATTAAAAAGAAGAAAGAAAAGAGAAAAAAACAAACACACAACAATCTCAATAACGTACTTTTATTTTGCCAGCAGAAACAAAATTATGTAAATTACATCATCAATTTTACCTGCAAGAGTATAGAAACAAACTTAACAGTCATTATTCTTACAAAGCATTCCAACGAAATATTGAAAAGGCACATATTCAAAATAGAACACCCACTACCAGCCCACAATCCACACACATACATACATTGGGGACCATGTTCTGCTGGAAGCTGCATTTCTTTGTACATGATTAAGCAATGAGATCAAAGAGTAGAAGGTCTGAACATGCTCCCAAACCATTTTGCATGGTCAGACAGGAATAATACACAGCACAACATTGAGAGCATGGCCACATAAATCCACTTTTGATGGAAAAAATGCACAAGAATTTCAGCAAACAGCCCTAGTTGGGCGTTTGTCAATATGCACAATATCATTCCTTCCCCCCCCACACATCACAGCAAAAAAACCCGACCTTCTCAGGCCAAACAAACCCCCCTACTGCAGAGCTTTATATGAGATGGGTTGTATTGTTAGCACACTGACACACGCCCAATAGAAGTACACGCCCATCGGTATCTTTCAATCTGTCTATTCATGTATGTCTAAAGTGATTGCACCTGATGAGCAGGAACACATAATACTATTTGCAACTGTGTTAGCCCTTGACTATGTACATCAAATCTCCAACTACAGGCCAAAGATCGAAGTCCATTGCATGCACATAAACAAAGCAACAGTTTTCTAAGCATATGTATCTGTGCAGTGTAAACCCTACAATTTTAAATGTCCAAGTCTCTGGGCATAATTAGTGTTAACAAACATTAAAATCAGTCCCTGGCTGCAATGAGCTTTCAATCTAAAGTCCAATACTAACTTTCTTACATTAGAGACTATTTCGACAGGAGACAAATAAAATACCAGCATGTCTTTGGATTGTGATGAGAAACCCAAACAGGGAGTACATATAAACTTCAACACAAGCATTAGGATGTTGGGGAATTGAACCAGCAACCCCAATGGTACTAGATGGATTGTTACCCATTTAGCCAGCGGGCAGCCTCACATATTTTGTCTGCATCTCTGTGGTGTGAACCAGCCCTAAGTCCATAGCCATGCTCAGTGTCACAAGCAATATATAATATATTGTCCGAAGTATTGGGAAGCCTGCCTTTATATGCACATGAACTGTAATGGCATCCCAGTCGTAGGGTTCAAAATTAATTTGGCCCACCCTTTGCAGCTATAACAGCTTCAACTCTTCTGGGAATTCTGTCCACAAGGTTTAGGAGTGTGTCTATGGGAATGTTTGACCATTCTTCCATAAGTGCATTTGTAAGGTCAGGCACTGATGTTGGACGAAAAGGCCTGGCTTACAGTCTCCACTCTAATTCATCCCCAAGGTGTTCTGTTGTGTGGAGGTCAGGACTCTGTTCAGGCCAGTCAAGTTCCTCCACCCCAAACACACTCATCCATGTCTTTATGGACCTTGCTTTGTGCACTGGTCCAAATCATTTGGTGGAGGGGAGATTATGGTGTGGGGTTGTTTTTTAGCGGTTGGGCATGGCCTCTTAGTTCCATTGAAGGGAACTCTTAATTTAAAGCATACCAAGACATTTTGGTCAATTTCATGCTCCCAACTTTGTGGGAACAGTTTGGGGATGACCCATTCCTGTTCCAACATGTCTGCACACCAGTGCACAAAGCAAGGTCCATAAAGACATTTATGAGTGAGTTTGGGGTGGAGGAACTTGACTGGCCTGCACAGAGTCCTGACCTCAATCCGATAGAACACCTTTTGGCTGAATTAGAGCAGAGATGGCAAGCCAGGCCTTCTCATCCAACATCAGTAACTGACCTCACAAATGCACTTCTGGAAGAATGGTCAAACATTCCCATAGACACACTAAACCTTGTGGACAGCCTTCCTAGCGATCCCAGAAGCTGTTCTAGCTGCAAAGGGTGGACCAAATCAATTTTTAACCCTACGGACTAAGACGGGGTTGCCATTAAAGTTCATGTGTGTGTAAAGGCAGGTGTCCCAATACTTTTGGCTTGATAGTGTATCTGGCAAGATTTACAATGTTGGTGGAACCCTCCTACACATAAATACTACATTTAGACATAGTTTTAGGACCTGGGAGATGAAGCAGCATGTTTGGGATTTGAACCCAGATGCTCAGGGATACTCAGCAGAATTTCTAAGCTCTAAGCCACAGAGATGCCACATGTGAGAATCTCCTACACATAAATACACATAAATACTGCATTTATTTGGACATACGGGTGATGGAATTACATTACCCGAGAGTTATTCTTCTTGATTTATTCTGTGATATTTGGTGCTTCTTTGGGGGTCAGTGTAGAGTAGTGATATTATCCTCAAATTTTTGATCTTTGAGGTACACCTATCACATTTTTGGGCTCAAATTATGATTATTTGGAAATAGTAAAAAGCACAAAAAATTGTGACTCATTTTAAATTTGCATCAGCAATGGTATGGTTTGTGGTTTGTAAAGACACCTGTGTCAGTTTGGGTAAAGATTGTTGTGAGATGGAGTGAAAGTGACAGAGAAAAATATATTTTACCAAAACATTCCACATTCTAGCATTCTTAAAAACAAAATAGATTAAGCAGAAGCAACAATGTTGCAAAGGAAAATGTATTTCAGAGAAAAATACATTTCATCATTAAAAGGATTTATTTGGGGAAGTTACAATTGTACCATTAGAATCAATGGCTAAAACTTGCATTGGACTATAATAGCGCAGGTTTTCACTCCCAAAAAATGCTCTTTAACACAGAGCTCAATCTGGTATTTACTATAGCGCTCTGTAAAAAAGACACTGGAGCTAAAATGAGAGCTATTTGCAGGTCTGAGCATGCTCAGTTGTGTTGGCACCTAGTTGTACAAAAACGGAAATTTATATCTTCTAAGACTTTTTCAGTGTAGAAATCTCTTTTTCACACAGTTTGAAAGCAGATTATCTTTAAATAATATACCAAATGTTTCAGTACCATTTAGGCAATTATATCATTCCTCTAAACATTATTTCCATGTGCACTACTGCAGGTTTTAGCAGTGTAAGGGTTTGGGCGCTATTTGGTTTCAGGGAACTATAGTAAATTCGATTTTTGGGAGTACTTTTTAGTGAATACCGTTTTAGCCCTATTCGCAGTAATTTGCGGTAATTAGTGCTGCAATGCTAAAGTAAATGACCCCCAGTATGTAAAAAAAATTAAATAGAAAAAAAAGAAAATGTTATTTCATTTCTTAATTTCCCAAAAAAGTGACAAAAAATTACAACTTCAAAAAAAAACCTGCCATGTCTCTTACTAAATACCTCAGACTGTCTACTTTCCAAAATGGGGTCATTTGTGGAGTATTTGTACTATCCTGCCATTTTAAGGGCCTCAAGAAATTAGATAAGTCTTCAATAAATCAGACTTAATACATTTTTTAACTAAATATACTATAGTTTTTACAACTTTCACACAAACTAAATAATATAAACTTATTGTATTTTTTTATCAAAGACATGAAACAGAATACATTCTCGCCAAACATGTATGAAGAAATTTGATTTTATTGGAGATGTTTTATAACAGAAAGTTGAAAAATGACGTTTCAATTTTTTTTGGCTTTTTTTTGTTTATATAGCAAAAAATAAAAAACCCAGTGGTGATCAAATACCACCAAAACAGAAAATTGTGTACTTATCTGAGGGTAATTTTCCTTTCCTGATACATAAGCATGACAGCATACACAAATGGGATAGGCTCCGCCCCTCACCCAATCAGGACTGGTTATGCTATATATAAATGAGTCGCCTCCCCCCAGGCGGCATTCTCGTAACTGTACTCAAATGTGAAACCCACAAGGGAGGGACCTGTACTCTGTCATGCTTATGTATCAGGAAAGGAAAATTACTGTCAGGTAAGTATACAATTTTCCGTTTTGGTGGTATTTGATCACCAATGGGTTTTTTATTTTTGCTATATAAACAAAAAAAGCCCCAAAAAATTGAAACATCATTTTTCTACTTTCTGTTATAAAAAATCTCCAATAAAAATGTTTGGCTAGAATGTATTCTGTTTCATGTCTTTGATAAAAAAAATGCAATAAGTGTATATTATTTAGTTTGTGTGAAAGTTATACAAACTATAGTATATTTAGTTCAAAAATGTATCAAAAAATGTATTTTCCGGTTTCCTGACACAAACATGATAGCATACATGAATGGGATGTAGCGGGCCAATAAAACCTATAAGGGAGGGCCATGCTGAAGCGTTTGAATCAACATATCAATAGATTCATTTAGAGCTGAAGTCAACTCCCCTGCTTCCAATGTTGCTTGATTGACTTTGCAATATCAGAGTACTCGAGTACCTGTCTCCAGCCCAGAGTTCCTGAGTACCTATCTGCAGCCCATCAGAGTACCCGAGTACCTGTCTCCAGCCCATTAGAGTACCTGAGTACCTATCTGCAGCCCATCAGACTACCCGAGTACCTATCTGCAGCCCATCAGAGTACCAGAGTAGTATCTGTCTCCAGCCCATCAGAGTACCCGAGTACTTGTCTCCAGCCCATCAGAGTACCTGAGTACCTGTCTCCAGCCCAGAGTTTTTGAGTACATATCTGCAGCCCATCAGAGTAATCGAGTACCTATCTGCAGCCCATCAGAGTACCCGTGAACCCATCTGCAGCCCATCAGAGTACCAGCGTATCTGTCTACAGCCCATCAGAGTACCCGAGTACTTGTCTCCAGCCCATCAGAGTACCAGAGTACCTGTCTCCAGCCCATCATACCCGAGTACCTATCTCCAGCCCATCAGAGTAACCGAGTACCTATCTTCAGCCCATCAGAGTACCCAAGTACCTGTCTCCAGCCCATCAGAGTACCCGAGTACCTGTCTCCAGCCCATCAGAGTACCTGTCTCCAGCCCAGAGTACCCAAATACCTATCTACAGACCATTAGAGTACCCATGTACCTGTCTCCAGCCCATTAGAGTACCCGAATACCTATCTGCAGCCCATCACAGTACCCGAGTACCTATCTGCAGCCCATCAGATTACCTGAGTACCTTTCCCCAGCCAATCAGGGTACCCAAGTTCCTATCAGCAGCCCATCAGAGTACCTGAGTACCTATCTGCAGCCCATGCTGCGTAGAAAATTCTTTGGGGTGTTTGCCTTCCAAAATGGGGTCATTTTGTGAGCATTTCCATTGTCCTGATGCTCCAGTACCATCAAAAGTGTGATAGGTAGGAATGAAATTTGTTATGCAATTTATGCTCCTAGAACGCCTGAAGGTGCTACTTGGATGTTGTGCCTCTCTATGTGGCCAGGCTGTGTAAATATCCCACACATGTGGTATCAGGAGAAGTAGCAGAATGTATTTTGGGGTTTAATTTTTGTTATGCATATGCTATGTGTTAGAAATATCTAATGAATTGACAACTGTGTAAAAAAAAAAAAAATACATTTTCATTTTCTTTCCACATCTTCTAAAAACCTGTAGAAAAAAATGACATGTTCTAAAGACTCATTATGCCTCATAGATTAAACGATGAGGTGTTTTCTTTCCAAAATTGGGTCATTTTCTGGGTAACTCCACTGTCCAGGTGCTCCAGGGCATCCAAAATGTGATAGGGCGTTAGGAAATTATATATGTAATTTATGCTCCTAGAATGCCTGACGGTGCTCCCTGCATGTTGGACCTCTCTATGTGGCCAGGCTGTGAAAAAGTCTCACACATGTGGTATCGCCATACTCAGGAGGAATACCAGAATGTATTTTCGGGTGTAATTGCTTAAATTTCTTAATTTTCCCAAGAACTTCAAAAATCTCACCAATCCTCTTACTAAATATCATGGACTGTCTAACTTTTTAAAAAGGGGTCATTTGGGGGGTATTGGTACTGTCCTGACATTTCAGGGCTTCAAGATAGTCAGTGTATCAGGTGTGATCAATTTTCAATGATTGGCACCATAGCTTGTAGACTCTATGGGGGTCATTTACTATAGAGCTGCAGCGCTAATTAGCACAAATCACTGTGAATTAGCACTAATTAGCGCTATTCACTATAGCGCTGGTGAGAAAATACTCCCAAAATCGAATTTACTATAGTTCCCTGAAACCAAACCCTTACTCTGCTAAAACCTGGAGTAGTGCACATGGAAATAATGTTTAGAGCATGATATAATTTCCTAAATGGTACTGAAATATGTGGTATATTATTTAAAGATAATCTGCTTTTAAACTGTGTGAAAAAGTGATTTCTACACTGAAATATCTTTAACAGTTTGAGAAGTGAAAAATTCCCCGTTTCGGACAACTAGGTGCCAACACAACTGAGCATGCTCAGACCTGAAAATAACTCTCATTTTAACTCAAGTGTCTTTTTTAGCCGGCGCTATAGTAAATACCAAAATGAGAGCTAATTAGAGAGCATTTTTTAAAAATAAAAATCTGCTCTAATTTAGTCAAAATGAAGTTTCAGCCATTGCTTCTAATGGAACAATTCTAACTTTCACAAAAAAAAACCTTTTAATGTTAAGATGAAATGTATCTTTCTGTGAAATAAATTTTCCTTTGCAACATTGTTGCTTCTACTTAAAATATTTTGATTCGAAGAATATTAGAATGTGGAATGTTTTGATGTTTTGGTAAAATATAATTTTCTCTGTCACTTTCACTTGTTACTCTCAATCTCACAACAATCTTTACCCCAAACTCACACAGTAGTAGTATTTTTGTGTAGGAGGGTTCCACCACCATTGTAAGTCTTTTCCAGATACACTATTTAGCCAAAAGTATTGGAACGCCTGCCTTTACACACAAATGAAATTTAATGGCAGCCCAGTCTTAGTCCGTAGGGTTAAAAGTTGATTTGGCCCACCCTTTGCAGCTAGAACAGCTTCTGGGTAGGCTGTCCACAAGGTTTAGTGTGCCAATGTGAATGTTTGATCATTCTTCCAGAAGTGCATTTGTGAGGCCAGGTACTGATGTTGGATGAGAAGGCCTGGCTCACAGTCTCTACTCTAATTCAGCCAAAAGGTGTTCTATCGGGTTGAGGCCAGGACTCTGTGCAGGCCAGTCAAGTTTCTCCATCCAAAACTTGCTCATCCATGTCTTTATGGACCTTGCTTTGTGCACTGGTGTGCAGTCATGTTGGAACAGGAAGAGGCTTTCCCCAAACTGTTCCGACAAAGTTGGGAGCATGAAATTGTCCAAAATTTCTTGGCATGCTGACGCCTTAAGAGTTCCCTTAACTGGAACTAAGAGGCCAAGCCCAACCCCTGAAAAACAACCCCACATCATAATCCCCCCTCTACCAAATGATTTGGACCAGTGCACAAAGCAAGGTCCATAAAGACATTGATTGAGGGAGTTTGGGGTGGAGGAACTTGACTGGCCTTGACAGAGTCCTGACCTCAACACAACAGAACACCTTGGGGATGAATTAGAGAGGAGATTGTAGGTCAGGCCTTCTCGTCCAACATCAGTGCCTGACCTCACAAATGCACTTGGAAGAATGGTCAAACATTCCCATAGACACACTTCTAAACCTTGTGGACAAGAAGAGTTGAAGCTGTTATAGCTGCAAAGGGTGGGCCAAATGAGTTTTGAACCCAATACTAATACTGGGATGCCATTATAGTTCATGTGCGTTTAAAGGCAGGCGTCACAATACTTAGACAAATATTATGTATATTGCTTGTGACACTGAGCATGGCTATGGACTTAGGGCTGGTTCACACCACAGAGATGCAGAGAACATGCGCGAGGCTGCCTGCTGGCTAAGTGGGTAGCAGTTCTGTCTAGCAGCACCTGGGATGTTGGTTCAATTCCCCAACATACTAATCCTTGTGTTGAAGTTTATATTTGGGCGGCACAGTGGTGCAGTGGTTAGCACTCTCGCCTAGCAGTAAAAAGGGTTGCTGGTTCGTATCCCAACCACGACACTACCTGCCTGGAGTTTGCATGTTCTCCCTGTGCCCGCGTGGGTTTCCTCTGGGTACTCTGGTTTCCTCCCACACTCCAAAGACATGCTGGTAGGTTAATTGGCTTCTGTCCAAAATTGGCTCTAGTATATGAATGGGGACCTTGGATTGAGGATAGGGACTGATGTGAGTGTGTGATGTACAGGGTTAGGGACAAGGGTCAGGGTTGTAGACACACACTCACTCAGGTTGAACTGGATGGACTGGTGTCTTTATTCAACCTTACTAACTATGTATGTAACTATGTATATGTTCTCCCTGTGTGGGTTTCTCACCACAATCCTAAGACATGCTGGCATTGTATTTGTCTCCTGTCAAAATAGGTTCTAATGTAAGGAAGTTACTTTTGGACTTTAGATTGGAAGCTCATTGCAGCCAGGGACTGATGTTAATGTTTATTAGCACTAATCATGCCCAGGGACTTGGACATTTCAAATTTTAGGGTTTACACTGCACAGGTACATATGCTTAGAAAACTGTTGCTTTGTTTATGTGGATGCAAATGGACTTTGATCTTTGTCCTGTAGTTGGAGATTTGATGCACATAGCCAAGGGCTAACACAGTTGCGAATAGTATTATGTGTTCCTGCTCATCAGGTGCAATCACTTTAGACATACATGAACAGACAGATTGAAAGATACTGGTGGGCGTGTACTTCTATTGGGTGTGTCAGTGTGCTAACAATAAAACCTCTCTTATATAAAGGCCTGCAGTAGGGGGGTCGTTTGGCCTGAGAAGGTCAGGTTTTTTGCTGTGATTTGTGGGGGAGAAGGAATGATATTGGGAGATTTGATGAAATTCTTGTGCATTTTTTCCATCAAAAGTGGGTTTATGTGGCCATGCTGTCAATGTTGTGCGTGTATTGTTCCTGTCTGCAGTGGCGTCTCCAGCTTTCATATTTAGGGGGGGGGCACATGGGGGGACATGGACAAAAGTAGGGGGGCAACTATTTAATATATATATATATATATATATATATATATCCTGGGGCCCTTTACTACGATCCCACAATGGGCCCTTTTACATGTTCTGCAGTGAGCTCCCTTCCTACTGTATTGGGGCCCCCCAGGGTGGCAGAAAACAAGATATATATGTCACCAGCATACCAAGAAAATATAAGGGTCCAAAGCAGTGGGAGAACTATCAGGGTTGCAAAGGTTGTCTTGCCACCGGGCCCTGGTGTTCTGCCACTGTGGAGTTCCCCAGCCTCCTCTTGCTGTCCTGCCCCTGCTATTGACAGCTCTGGTCTGGCATCTCTTGGAATTTACAGGCTGGTTCTCCTGTCCTAAGGACGGGAGAAATCAGTCTGTTTTTTCAATAACTGAGAGTCCTGGTGGAGTCCTTCCTGCAACTCGCTCTTCTCCTTGCCAATGAGGATGCAGGGGAAGGAGCAGATCGGGCGGCCGTGGTTGTGTGAGCGCTCATATTATGCAGTATCAGCGACCAGAGGGAGGGGGAGGAATTACCCGCAGGAGCTGACTGGGGACGCTCTCCCTCTTAGACATTGCCTTTTTGTAAAAAAAAAAATGTAATTGGGGGGGGCACATGGTGGGGCACAGCATAATGTTGGGGGGTCAGGGCCCCCTCTGGCCCCCCCCTAGGGTCGCCATTGCCTGCCTGATCATGCAAACATAGTTTGGAAGCATCTGCTGACCTACTCTTTTTGATCTCGTTTAATCGTGTACACCGAAATGCAGCTTCCAGCAGAACATGGTCACCAATGTATGTATGTGTGGATTGTGGGCTGGTGGTGGGTGTTTTGAATAAGTCTTTTAATATTATGTTGAAATGCTTTGTAAGAATGACAGTTAAGTATGTTTCTATAATCTTGCAGATAAAAATGTGATGTGTTGCCCGTTATACACTGAAATTAAAGCTGTGTCCACTCTAAGGTTTTGTCAAATTTTAGATTGTACGCTCCTATGAGCAGGGCCCTTAAAATTCCATTACTAAATGTAGCACCATATATCCTGTCCAAATTTTTTTGAAGCTAGTAAATTAATGTAATTTTTTTTCTTTTCTGCTGGTAAAATAAAAGTACATTATTGAACTTTGTTGTGGTGTTTTTTTTTTTCTACTACTTTTCTTTCTCTTTAGTTTTTGTGGGTGGTGGTTTTGGGAAAGTGCAATATCTTATATTTTATTTCAATATGTGTTTGTGCACCAAAAAACGAATCTCTTTGCCCTGGTTCACATTGATGCTACTTTGAAATCGCGCTACTTCACTTGAAGTAGCATGAATTCAAAGCAGGGTCAGCGTGATTTCAGGTGTTACTTGATAGACACCCGTGTGGCTTCATACACAAATGTCTATTAAAGTCGCACCTGAAATCGGCAAAAGTAGTGCAGGAACTACTTTAGCAAATTGGTGCGGCACCACAAAAAAAATGTGGCATCGATTGGAACAGTGCCATTGCTGCCAATAGTCATGCGATTTGATCTCTCAAATCGCATGACAAATCGCTCCAATGTAAACCCAGGCTTCTGCACACCTGCAAGTTAATGATAAAGGTGGAATCTTTACATATAACAGCTGTGGAGAATTGCAGGTAATGAATTCAGCTGGTGGATAGGCAGTGTTGTATGTGTCAGCTTTAGTTCACATTGGTGTGATTTGACATGTCAAAGCGGTGGCAATTGCACTGTTTTAATTGGTGCGACTTTGGGGTGCAATTTGTATTGATATCAGTGCAGAAACCTGCACAGATGTCCCTGAAATTCCCCCTGCAGTCGGGACTGACATGCGGGAATGCAAGTGTGTGATTTCAGCTGAATGATTTCCTCCCGCTGCTAACCCAGGGACACCATTTCTTATTGAACGCCTTTAAATATCATAAGTAGAAATACAAATTTGCCTATCTGCAAATAAACAAAAATAATAAATGTCACGGAACGTCCCACACTCTGCTTGAGTGTTTCAGTCAGCATACCACTTCCTTGTAGTCTGGATACAGATATCAGATATTCCATCCGCTCCCAAGCATAAAACAAGGCGACACTTGCTTCACTGCTAACATAGACTATTTTTATTTAGAATCAAAATTACAAGACTTTATATGCCATTTGAACCTCCTCTAACAATACAACTGTAACCTAATTAACATGAGCTAATTATCTAATCCTTTATACAGCCTAGGTGACTGAGACATGACCTTTTGCCCAGACTTGTGGTCACCGAGCTTCACACAGTAACAGAGTTAATTAACACAAACAACAATGTGTGAAAAGACTCTTAGAGCCACACTAGACTTATTTACAATATACACATTATAGCAGACAACAGACAGGTAGCTGGAATTGATGACATTAGCATTTAACAGTAGGAGTCCCAACGGTATGAATCAGTCACCATTCTAATATGGCATATAAAGGGTTCCCAGAGTCTGTGTGGTTTGGGGGCACATGGAGCTGAATCCAAAGTAACACCAACCCCAGGGTCCCTAGGCATACAGCTCACAGAGAGCACCATTCCCCCAAATGCCAGGGCCCATAATCTGTTGGCAAGAGGCTAGCTTTCAGTCCCCTCCAATAGCCTCTCTACCGGGTGAGTCTGTCACATTTCTCCCCCATCAAAGGTTGACTAACAAGGTCCCAGACCTCCACCTGGTCTGGACATGCAATAGTCAGGCAGAGTGAACTCACATAGTCTTCCCGCATGATCTCCATTCTTGGCTGCAAGGAATAGTTGACCTCAGTAGGTGTGGGGCAGAGGTCATTTACTCTCTGTCTGGCTGCCAGGGCTTCAGCTTGACTGTTTTTAACATTCCTGGGCTTGGTCTGCTGCTGGGCAGAGGGGCCGATCACCCCTGCTTCTTGAAGCTGTAGAGAGACACTAGGTGCTAGGCAGAGGCCAGTGGTGCTCTGCCCTGTTGCCAGTGATTCAGCTGGGAGTAGCAGCTCCACTACATCAGCTTGTTGTCGGAGAGAGGGGCCAACTGCCCCGGCTCCCTGGAACTCCACAGTTGTTGCCGGTGCTGGGCAGAGGTTGGTAGCACTCTGCTCTGTTGCCAGCACTTCTGCTGGGGACTCCACATCCTCCGCTCCGGCTAACCGTTGGGGCAGGAGGCTGGCTTCCTCCACTCCCAAACTGTGTAGCTGCCATTGGAAAGGGGAGCTGGATGCTTCCTTTTCCATTCCCTCATCTGGCTGCTGGGACGACATGTCTATGGTACTGTCTCCCAGGTGCACGGATCTTTGCTGGGGAGGAAAGGCCGCTTCCTCCACCCTGGCCAACTGTTGGGGAGGGACAACAAACACCTCCTCTCCCTTCTCCCCCTGTATCTGCTGCTGGGAAGTGATTACCACATTCTCACCCTGAGCCTCCAAAACTGCCACAGGTGTGGGGCAGAGGTCTTGGACCCTCTGTCCTGTTGCCAGCACTTCTGCTGGGGGTTTGCTAGGTGGTTCCTCCTCTACAAAAACGTCTATTAAATCCCCAGTCTCTGGAATTGCTAAAAGTGTGGGGCAGAGGTCTTGGACCCTCTGTTCAATTACCAGATCTTCAGCTGGAGGCTCATCAGGTTGTTCTTCCTCAGCAGAAAAGTCTATTAAATACCCTATCTCTATAACTGGTGTTTGGGGATAGAGGTTCACCATCTCCTGTCCATGGAACCCAGAAGAATGTTATCAGTGCTGGGCAGAGGTTAGCAGAGCTCTGCCCTGTGGTCAGCACTTCAGGTTTGGGGACGGCAATCTTCAGATTTTCCACTGCCGATTCTCTGGCATGCTGCTGAAGGTGTTCTAGCAGTTTCCTGTATGCCCTTTCCAGATGCTGTTCCTTCCTTAGCAAATGGTCCAGATCAGGTTTGAGCTCTGAGACCCCTGCAAGACCGAGCATAGCCTCTCTATATTCTCGCAGGTCCTCAAGGTCAGGTTCCCCTTCATCACCAAACACAAAATGATCTGTAAGGCTCTCCCACAGCAATCCAGGGCATCCAAAGTCATATCCCTCCGGAGAGCATTCTGTTGTCTCCCCTAAATATCCCTCCTCTGCGTGCGTATTGCAGAGCCCGATAACGATTGTCCAGCTCTATCTCCTGCTGGACCAGCCTGTCCAACTCAGTCACCCATTGCTCCTGGGGCCGCTCTCCCAGGAATGCCATCCGCAATGCCCGTTGGTCACTGGCCCGTTGCTCTTGGGTTGGAAAGCACTTGCCCTGTTTTATACCAGCGAGCTGGAGGGCTCCAATCCACAGCTCCACCCGAATTTGCTGCCTAAGCTCCAGGTATTCATCCTCAGACACAGTCCTGGTGTATGTTGAAAGGATGATCCACAGCAGCCCTGGGAACTCTGATGCCAGGTCCATATCTCCGCTGGGGTGGCAGAAGTCTGCTATGCTGATCTTGGATCCAGGTGGAGGTTTAGATTTCCCAGACTGCAGGAAGCTTCCCGCTGCTTGCCACCAATGTCACGGAACGTCCCACACTCCGCTTGAGTGTTTCCGTCAGTATACCACTTCCTTGTAGTCTGGATACAGATATCAGATATTCCAACCGCTCCCAAGCATAATACAAGGCGACACTTGCTTCACTGCTAACATGGACTATTTTTATTTAGAATCAAAATTACAAGACTTTATATGCCATTGGAACCTCCTCTAACAATACAACTGTAACCTAATTAACATGAGCCAATTATCTAACCCTTTATACAGCCTAGGTGACTGAGATATGACCTTTTGCCCAGACTTGTGGTCACCGAGCTTCACACAGTAACAGAGTTAACACAAACAACAATGGGTGAAAAGACTCTTAGAGCCACACTAGACTTATTTACAATATACACATTATAGCAGACAACAGACAGGTAGCTGGAATTGATGACATTAGCATTTAACAGTAGGAGTCCCAACGGTATGAATCAGTCACCATTCTAATATGGCATATAAAGGGTTCCCAGAGTCTGTGTGGTTTGGGGGGACATGGAGCTGAATCCAAAGTAACACCAACCCCATGGTCCCCAGGCATACAGCTCACAGAGAGCACCATTCCCCCAAATGCCAGGGCCCATAATCTGTTGGCAAGAGGCTAGTGTTCAGTCCCCCCCCCAATAGCCTCTGTCCCGGGTGAGTCTGTCACAATAAAATTCTAATAGTGGTTGCGATCAAAAGAGTGGGGTTTCGCCTTCTGACCCAGAAATAAGTCATTGTAATCACCTGGAAGTCCCTGTGCTGGTCAAGATCTCCATCTAGGTGTACATGGTGAGGTCCCTCTTTAGCAAAGAGGAGGTGCTTCTCATTTTCCGGATAAGGGTATGATATGTACTTGTGCTTAATCAATGCGGGGGTGGATGTGGTAGTTAGATTTGGTGAGGGTGGGGTTCATTGATTTGTTTGGCATCCCCACACATTTGCTTCTGGCCCATGTGCACACATCACTTCCTGCATTTGTTCTGCTGATGTAAATGCAAGTATAAATGAGAGCTCCTTTCTATTAAAATATATATGACTTGTTTAACAGTTGGGCGACTTTGGACCTCTGAGTTGCTTGACAAGTTGTACCCCAGGATTCTCAACGATAACTAGGGATGGGCCGAACATCCCCTCTGTTCGGTTCGCAGCAGAACATGCGAACAGACAAAAAATTTGACACCATTAAAACCGCTTCCCGCCAGCCGTACGCCAAATTACGTCCTCTGCTTTGAGCGGGGATATCTCAGTGATGCCTGTAGCTACAGACATCATCCAGATATCGTATTTGTGCTTGTAGAAGAAAGAAGATAGAAGATAAAAGAAAGAAGAAGCATTTAAATAAAGGAATTGTCAAAAACTGTCTCTTGTCATTTTTAACATTTTTGACAGTTTTTTGGTGAAATGGTACCCCTTATCAACAACAGAAAGAGGAGACAAGGGAGTCCCCAGAAAGCAAAAAAGGGGAATGGTCAACTACGGCTTATGGTACAAAAATGCAAAAAGGCTTTATTAAGGGTAGGGGGGGTGGGGGTATTTACATATACAAAAAATTCCAAATATATGTAAGATAAACAATGTAGCTAAATAACACAGTCCGTCTCACTAAACTAAACCAAAATTAAAAACCATGCTGCAACATTGATTAATAAAACTGCAGAGCGTGCCTGCAGGCCAAAAACGCATGCAGTGTCCATTTGAATCCAAAGAAAAAAGTATAGCACCAAACATTACATGGAGTAAGCTACTGATGGGATATCAAGTCTTATGTGGTCTAGTATTAACTGTGCATCAGATTGAGCAGTACTGAGAAAAAAAAAATGGTACCCCTTACCATTTCACACAGGGGGGAGGGCTGGGATCTGGGGGTCCCCTTGTTAAAGGGGGCTTCCAGATTCAGATAAGCCCCCCGCCCGCAGACCCCCACAACCACCGGGCAAGGGTTGTGGGGATGAGGCCCTTGTCTCCATCAACATGGGGACAAGGTGTTTTGGGGGGCTACCCCAAAGCACCCTCTCAATGTTGAGGGCATGTGGCCTGGTACAGTTCAGGAGGGGGGCGCTCTCTCATTCCCCCCTCTTTTCCTGCAGCCTGCCAGGTTGCGTGCTCGGATAAGGGTCTGGTATGGATTTTTGGGGAGAACCCACGCCATTTTTTTTTAATTTTGGCACGGGGTTCCCCCTAAAATCCATACCAGACCTGAAGGGTCTGATATAGATTTTGAGGGGGACCCCACGCCATTTTTTAAAAAATTTTTGGCCGGGGTTCCCCTTAATATCCATACCAGACCTGAAGGGCCTGGTATGGAATTTAGGGGGACCCCCACGTCATTTTTTTAAAATTTTGTTTCGGGGTTCCCCTGTGGGGAATTCCCATGCCGTTTTTATCAATGAACTTTTATGTGTATTGTCGGATCGGCAATTCATTATTAGCCGCCACGAGTAGTTTTAAATGACTTTTTTTCCTTTGAAATGTCATTTTGCTGTCAGACTGTTCTAAACACGGGAAACATGCGCCCCTTTACAGGCATACTATAGACACCCCCCAGGTACGAAATTTAAAGGAATATTACACTTTTATTGTCTCACTCAAAGCATTATTAAAATCACTGCTCCCGAAAAAACGGCTGTTTTAAAAAAAAAAATTGGCATTGATCAATGTCCCCTGGGACAGGACCCGGGTCTCCAAACACTTTTTATGGCAAAGAACTTGCATATAAGCCCTCAGTGAGAACTTTGGATTTTGCAGGTTCGAAATACTTTTTATGGCAAAGAACTTGCATATAAGCCCTCAGTGAGAACTTTGGATTTTGCAGGTTCGAGCCCCATTGACTTCCACTATTCCAGCATATGTGATCTGACAGGCATTATTGCCGCAATAGCGCTGCTTTCCATTTGCATTAGCGCTGACTTTCTGAGAGTTGAAGTCTGTCTGGCCTTTTCTGAGAGTTATTTTTTGGTACTGCAGAAGAATTTTTGGGCGCTATAGTAAATGACCCCTCTTTAACTTTCACACAGACTAAACAATATCCACTAATTTGGGTTATTTTTACCAAAGATATGTATCGGTATAAATTTTGGCCCAAATTTTTGTACAAAAATTATTTATTTGCAAAATTTTATAAAAGGAACTAAAAAAGGGCTGCACAGTTAAAGTGGTTGTAAAGTCAGAAGTTTTTTTTATCTTAATGCATTTTACGCATTAGGATAGAAAACCTTTCTGTGTGCAGCAGCCCCCTCAGCCCCCTAATACTTATCTGAGCCCATCGATGTGCAGGACAGCCTCGGCTGGCTGGAACTCTCCGGGTCTCTCCCTCTCTGATTGGCTGAGACAGCCATTGGCTCCTGCTGAGCGCCAGGCGTTCACGTGAGCGCCGAGCAGTGCACTGAAATTAGGTATGAAGCGGCATTTTTTTTATAAATAACATATACTGGGGCACATACTTTAACATAACACATGGATTCACCCTTACCTGCAGTTTCTAGTTGATACCATGTGTGAAAAGGATAAACTGTTGGTAATTCTTATTCACATCGCTGATATAAAGCTTGGGTCGAGTATTTGACCAATGGGAATAGATTAGGATGTGCACTCAGCAAATGGTTTACAGCAGGGGTAGGCAACCTTTAAAAGGTGGAGATCTGCCAAAACAACATGAAAGAGATCAAAGATCACTGGGGTTTGAAGCCCTTTTTAAAAAAAAAAAAGAAAGTAACTAACTAGACCTAACTAAATGGTAAGGAAAACTTAGAAAAATATAATAAAATGTAATTGTAAAAATATAAACTTAACCTAGTGGACAGTGTCAGTTTGTAAAGCATAGGAAAGTGTCAGTACTGCAGTGGATGGTGTGTGAACAGTGTCAGTAGGGCAATGAATGGTATCAGTAGTTTTTTTTAATTTTATTATTTTATTTTTTTATGATGGTGTCAGTAGGGTAGTGGATGGTTTCAGTATATATATATATACAGTATCTCACAAAAGTGAGTACACCCCTCACATTTTTGTAAAATATTTTATTGGATCTTTTCATGTGACAACACTAAAGAAATGACACTTTGCTACAATGTAAAGTAGTGAGTGTACAGCTTGTATACTTGTAAATTTGTTGTCCTCTCAAAATAACTCAACACACAGCCATTAATGTCTAAACCGCTGGCAACAAAAGTGAGTGCACCCCTAAGTGAAAATCTCCAAATTGGGCCCAAAGTGTCAATATTTTGTGTGGCCACCATCATTTTTCAGCTCTGCCTTTACCTTCTTGGGCATGGAGTTAACCAGAGCTTCACAGGTTGCCACTGGAGTCCTCTTCCACTCCTCCATGATGACATCACAGAGCTGGTGGATGTTAAAGACCTTGCGCTCCTCCACCTTCCATTTGAGGATGCCCCGCAGATGTTCAATAGGGTTTAGGTCTGGAGACATGCTTGGCCAGCCCATCACCTTTACCCTCAGCTTCTTTATCAAGGCAGTGGTCATCTAGGAGGTGTGTTTGGGGTAGTTATCATGTTGGAATACTGCTCACGGCCCAGTCTCTGAAGGGAGGAGATCATGCTCTGCTTCAGTATGTCACAGTACATGTTGGCATTCATAGTTCCCTCAATGATCTGTAGTTCCCCAGTGCCGGCAGCACTCATGCAGCCACAGACCATGACACTCTCACCACCATGCTTGACTGTAGGCAAAACACACTTCTCTTTGTACTCCTCACACAGGCTTGTCACCATCTGAACCAAATAAGTTTGTCTTGGTCTCATCAGACCACAGGACATGGTTGCAGTAATCCATGTCCTTAGTCTGCTTGTCTTCAGCAAGCTGTTAGCGGGCTTTCTTGTTCATCATCTTTAGAAGAGGCTTCCTTCTTGGATGACAGCCATGCAGACCAATTTTATGCGGTGTGCGGCGTATGGTCTGAGCCAGAGGCATAGCTTGAAGCTTGTGGACCACGATGCAAAAGTTGACCTGGGCCCCCCCACTACTTCTAACTTGCATGCAGATACATCCACCACACACCAAGATACTCAAAGTGGCTTAAGAGTTTTGAGTTCCCAAAGTTCCTCTTAACATCAGAGGACAGGGGGGATTACCACTGTAGAATCAGAGGACAGGGACCCCTGGCAGGTCACTTGGCAAAGCTCCTTTCCCATCCCAGCACTTTATACAGCCCCCCCCACACACACACACACACACTACACAGGGCTGAAATTACATTCCTTTACACACAGTCGGTCAGTCTTCACAGGGTGTATCTTGCTTTTATGTTTCCCTTCTGACTTGTGAAATTCTCTGGTCGGAACGGCAGTGTAGTTGCAGTAAGCAGATACACCCTGTGCAGATCATAGCTAACTGGCTGTGTTGTAAAGTAATGTGATTTCAGCCCTGCGGAGGAGAAACAGTATAGAGTGCTGTAATGGGAAAGAAGCTCAGCAGCCAGGCACAGCATGCAGGGTGGAGGGGGTGGAAAGGGGGCTTTGGGGGGGTCAACTTAGATCTGGTAGGGCAAAGCCATGTGACACAAAATCTGGAGCCTGCAGCCCTTCAAGGGCCCCCCGAGGAGGTGTTAAGGGATTTGTTTTTTTGTTTTAGCAGTTTCTGAAGGTTTCTCTGTCAGTGTTGGCAGGTGTTGGGGTAAGGTCACCTCCCGGAAGTGTGTGTCTTTTCCCTAGTTGTCAGGGAAGTGGGGTAAGTAGACATCCACGGGTGGGGGGTACAGAGAATCCAAGCTGGTGACTAGGAGACACTGAGCAGTGTCATACCTCACCAGCGACATCGGTCCCATCGTGGCTACAGGATGGCACTCTCCCCCTCTTGCCTCGCTGAGCCCGGTTACCATTCCATGTTGCCAGCACACAGCACAGACACTTCCCCATCTTGGGCTGTTCTCACCAAGTGCTCCTCTCCATTCAGGAAATGGCTCACAGCTTCTCCCCAGCCAATGGGAACAGAGGGGTGTGGACTGTGGAAGGCAAAGTAGGAGCCCAGTACTGGAGCATGGCTGTGGGGCCCTAGCGCAGTTCAAAGCTGGATTTTGTGGAGGATATGATAATATGACAGGGAGGCTGCAGGGGCCCCCTGGAGCTAGGGGCGGGGTTGCGAATGTGACCCCGGCAACCCCTTATGCTATGCCCATAGTCTGAGCACTGACAGGCTGACCCCCCACCCCTTCAACCTCTATTTCCCAAAGACAACCTCTGGCGCTGACGCTGAGCACGTGCATTCAACTTCTTTGGTCGACCATGGCGAGGCCTGTTCTAAATGGAACCTGTCCTGTTAAACAGCTGTATGGTCTTGACCACTGTGCTGCAGCTCAGTTTCAGGGTCTTGACAATCTTCTTATAGCCTAGGCCATCTTTATGTAGAGCAGCAATTCTTTTTTTAAGATCCTTATAGAGCTCTTTGCCATGAGGTGCCATGTTGAACTTCCAGTGACCAGTATGAGAAAGTGAGAGCAATGGCACCAAATTTAACACACCTGCTCCCCATTCACACCTGAGACCTTGTAACACTAACGAGTCACATGACACCGGAGAGGGAAAATGGCTAATTGGGCCCAACTTAGACATTTTCACTTAGGGGTGTACTCACTTTTGTTGCCAGCGGTTTAGACATTAATGGCTGTGTGTTGAGTTATTTTGAGGGGACAGCAAATTTATACTGTTATACAAGCTGTACACTGCCTTTTTTAGCAACTTGTCATTTCTTCAGTGTTGTCACATGAAAAAATATAACAAAATATTTACAAAAATGTAAGTGGTGTACTCACTTTTGTGAGCTACTGTACGTCAGTTGCTATGAGGGAAGCATTTCTGCCCGCAAACTCTAGATGGCAGCATAGTAAAATAAATACAATAGGTTAGCTAAGTTGAAAAGTGTAAGGAGATTCTATATTACATTTCATTATTGATTAATTGTTGATTTTCACTCTGTTCATGATATGTTCAGGGTTTTGCTTATTTTGCTTTAATAATCAGAAAAATATCTTAGTATATTTTAATGAAGGTCAGACTGTCTTATGATTTTACTAAAATATATCATCCTGTCTGTTTTTCCTCTTTTAATGTCTCCATCGGAGGAAACATCTGCCTGTGGTTTTATCTCTGTACATTGTTGTTGGGCATAACAGCTAACATTAGTTTTTTTAGGGAAGCTGTGGTTGTCCAGCAGACAGTGACAGAGGATAAGGAATGTTTTGACCTATTAACTTGAACTACAGGGGTCACCATTTTAAAGATCACAAGATGTAGGCATTATTAATGTTTGGAAAATCACAAGATTAAGAAATTACCGAATATGCTAATATGTATTATTATTTTGATTGGCCCCCAAATTGTGGGCAGAGTCTTGTAAAGACAGCATAAAAAAGCGAATCCAAAAATAAAGAATTGTAATCATTTCAGCATACCTAGTGTGTGTATGTGTTATTGATTAACCGCCGGCGAGGACCTCCACTGAGCCACCTCCAAGAGCCTAGGCCACAAGGAGAAGACGGGCACCTAACAGTTTTGGTACCAGGAAGTGGTGGGGTGTTTTGAACAGGTAAGTCACCTACCTTTTTGCCTATTTTTTGGTAACTGGTGTTGATGCTTGCCTTGTTCAAATAACCTTGTATGTCCACCCACTTACATAACTGTGCCTTCGCAACGGGCTAGGGCTGGCCCCTTGGAGGGTTAAGGGCTCGCAAGGTTTTTTTGGTTTTTTGTAGTCTGACTAGGTTGGTCTGACAGTGTTAAGTAGATATATATATATATATATGTGTGTTTAAAACTCGGGAAGTATAGAATACGCCCGTAGTATAAGGAGTGGCTTAGTGGACGCCCAATTTTTGGGGAAAATATTGAAAAGTGCACTTAGTATACTTATTATAACATGTTCATATAATGTAACTTTATCTTGCCACTGTATATATAAGATTTTGCTTGTTTTCTTGCTTGTTTTGCTTTTAGGTACCACCGTAAGTATTTAGAGTGTATAGAGTATCAGAGAATTAGAGATAAGTGTATGATAATATATGTGTATGACAACTGAATGTAAAGTACTGTATTGATTTAGAGGGATTTTGTTGATATTGTATTACACATATATGTACTAAATGAACAACCTAAGACAGGAGCCTGACTGTAGTGAGATAGCGCCCGCCTGCCCACGTTGCACCTTTGGTCTACTGTTCCTTAGTGTTGACAGGACGTGGATCCTGCTCACTACTAGACCAACCGGATTTTCATACCGGCTTGGTGCAAGGGGGGTATATCCTGCCACAAGAAGGGGCACTTTACACCGGGTACTAAGAGTTAACCTTCATAGCTATTTCAGCCCCACTGCCATAAGAGACCAAGGGACTTACTCCCAAGTCAGGGAACAGATCATAGCACAAACAGGTTGCTTTCATCTCTGTCCCTGTACTAGTCATACACTTCCAAGGTTGTTAGATGGGGAATTCTGCGGCAACCCAGACCATGGCCAATCCATCTCCCTATGAGTATGTTAAAAACACACTACCGGGATCACAGGTAGAACCGTTTTGGACACAGGTCAGAGATAGGTGCCAACAGCTGGGGATACATGACCCAGGGCCAGTGGGACCCTGTTCTGAGGACGAGTGGAGGGAAGTGAGCAAGGTGTGTCAGGTACACAAGCACTCCTACCCACCTGGGAAATGGGAAGACATCCAGTATATGAAAAATTGTTACTGTAAGGAGATTCTATATTACATTTCATTATTGATTAAGTGTTGATTTCACCCTGTTCATGATATATTCAGGGTTTTTGCTTTAATAATCAGATTTTTCTTTAATAATCAGAAAAATATGTTTATATCTTAATGTAGGTCAGGCTGTCTTGTGATCTTACTAAAATATACCAGACTGACCGTTTTTCCTCTTTTCTTGTGTTCATCAGAGGAAGCATCTGTTTGTGGTTTTATCTCTGTACTTTTTTGTCTGGCATTAGGCTTTTTTAGGGAAGCTGTGGACAATGACAGAGGGTAAGGAATGTTTTGACCTATTAACTTGAAAAACAGGGGTCACCAGTTTTGATATCACAAGATGTATTAATGTTTGGAAATTACCGAATATGCTAATATGTATTATCATTTTGATTGGCCCCAAAATTGTGGGCAGAGTCTTGTAAAGACAGCATAAAAAAGCGAATCTAAAAATAAAGAATTGTAATCATTTGCAGCATACCTATGTGTGTATGTGTCATTGATTAACCGCCGGCGAGGACCTCCACTGAGCCACATCCAAGAGCCTAGGCCACAAGGAGAAGACGAAGCACCTAACAGTTTTGGTACCAGGAAGTGGTGGGGTGTTTTGAACAGGTAAGACATTTTTATACCTTTTTGCCTATTTTTTGGTAACTGGTATTGATGCTTGCCTTGTTCAAATAACCTTGTATGTCCACCCACTTACATAACTGTGCCTTCGCAACGGGCTAGGGCTGTAGCCCCTTGGAGGGTTAGAAGGGCTCGCAGAGGTTTTTTTTTTTTGTTTTTTTGAGTAGTCTGACTAGGTTGGTCTGACTGTGTTGAGTAGATAGATATATATGTGTGTTTAAAACTCGGGAAGTATAGAATACGCCCGTAGTATAAGGAGTGGCTTAGTGGACGCCCAATTTTTGGGGAAAATATTGAAAAGTGCACTTATTATACTTATTATAACATGTTCATATAATGTAACTTTATCTTGCCACTGTATATATAAGATTTTGCTTGTTATCTTGCTTGTTTTGCTTTTAGGTAACACCGTAAGTATTTAGAGTGTATAGAGTATTAGTGTATGATAATATATGTGTATGACAACTGAATTTAAAGTACTGTATTGATTTAGAGGGATTTTGTTGATATTGTATTACACATATATGTACTAAATGAACAACCTAGGACAGGAGCCTGACTGTAGTGAGATAGCGCCCGCCTGCCCACGTTGCACCTTTGGTCTACTGTTCCTTAGTGTTGACAGGACGTGGATCCTGCTCACTACTAGACCAACCGGATTTTCATACCGGCTTGGTGCAAGGGGGGTCTATCCCGCCACAAGGAGGGGTACCCTACACCGGGTACTAAGAGTTAATCTTCATAGCTATTTCAGCCCCACTGCCATAAGAGACCAAGGGACTTACTCCCAAGTCAGGGAACAGATTATAGCACAAACAGGTTGCTTTCATCTCTGTCCCTGTACTAGTCATACACTTCCAAGGTTGTTAGATGGGGAATTCTGCAGCAACCCAGACCATGGCCAATCCATCTCCCTATGAATATGTTAAAAACACACTGCCAGGGTCACAGGTAGAACCATTTTGGACACAGGACAGAGACAGGTGCAAACAGCTGGGGATACATGACCCAGGGCCAGTGGGACCCTGTTCTGAGGAAGGAAGTGAGCAAGGTGTGTCAGGTACACAAGCACTCCTACCCACCTGGGAAATGGGAAGACATCCAGTATATGAAAAATTGTTACAAAATATGGAATAAATGCTTAGCCAAATATAAAACAGAGTATGTAACTAAAGCCCCCACACCAAAATCTGTAAATTCACCCGCCCTATCACAACAACCCGAAGCACCCCCCCCTTATGTGATGGTTAAACAGGAGGATGGAACATTGGGTCCATGTCTTCAGCTGTATCCATCCTTGGATCCAGCAGTATTAGCTACCATGGTATATAGTGCAGCTGATCAGGCACAGGTTACACGATGGGAAAACGAAAGTAGAAACAGGAAAGAGGAAGTCCGGGTAGAAGGTATATGTAGGAGAGAAGAAGAGAGGATTAGGAGGTTGGATCCGAAGGAGAGGGAATTAGAAGAGAAGTTAAAAGAGCTCAAGAAAAGGGAGGAAGAGTTAGAACGTTACAAAAGAGAGCTAGATAAGAGGGATGGTGAGATGAGAGAGTATTCTGCGATAACAAAGGAAGAAAGGGATGGAGTGTCCCTGGAAAAGGGAGAAGAGGAAGGAGTCAGGAAGTTAAGCCCCAGGGAAAAGGAATGGGAGGAGAAACAGAAAGAATTTAATAAGAGACAGCAGGAGGAGGAAGAAAGGATACAGAGGAAAAGGGAAGATTTAGAGGCGTACGAGAGGAAACTAGAGAAAAAGGCAAGAAGGATTAAGGAAGCTGAAGAAAAGATAATTTCACAGCCATCCACCACACTCAGAAGCCAGAAACCCCCACAGGAGGAAAGGGAGCAGGGTGAATCCTCTACTGAGGAAAAAGAAATGGAGGTGGAACAGGAAACTCTAGGTGCCACCTTTAAAGCACCACTCATGCATATAGGGGAGACGGAAGTCCATATTCTCCTACCCCTAGGCACACTGTCAAAAATAAAGGAGTTATGCCCCAGCCCAAAGAAAAGCCCTAGGGAGGCTGGTGCTTTCCTTGCAAAATACAGTGCAGGGACAAGCCTGGATAAAGAAGATATAGCAGGGATTCTTAGTATAGTTGACCCTGACAGCCCAGAGGGGCATCCCGTAGAGGCCTTATGGACAGCCCACATAGAAGAGAATAAAGATTGGGTGTCTTTTTGGAAAGGTATGGGGAATCATTGGTCTGCTATATACAAGGGTTCATCTGCACTTCAGGAACTTGTCCTAGCAAAACAGGGACCGAAGGAAAAGTTCTATGAATTTTGTACCCGGGTATATAGTCTGTGGAAAGCAGTAGATAACGCCAACCCCCAATTGTTCACCACCACCATTATGGCTGGTGGCGATACGAAGGTGACACAGTTGCTTAAATTCACTAATCCAAAATGGGCAGAACAACCCCCAGATGAATTTATGAAAGATGCTAGGTCACGAGAAACATCAGGGGTATTTGAACAGAAGGGTGGCATTTTTCCCTCCCTAACACCAACCCAGACTCTGCCAACTGGTGGGACCCCGCCCACCCACATAATGACAATGCAACCTTATCCACCAATGCAATCTTACCCCCCAGACCAGGCTTACCCACCAGACCAGGGGTGCTTTAACTGTGGGGAACTGGGGCACTGGAAGTCCCAATGTCCCTACAGAATTAGAACAAACGCCCAGAGAGGAAGAGGTAGGAATCTTAACACCGGCCCCCGTCGCCTTCAGGATATCAGGTATCCTCACCCACCACAACCCCAACCACCCCCACCACAACCCCAACCACCCCCACCACAACCCCAATACCAGCCTCAACCTCACAGACCACCCCCACGCATTCCCATGCAGTGGCCATCCGCTCGGCGGACACCACAATAGGGATGCCAAGAGTATGTCCCGTCCCTCAGCCTTGTGTGTTATAATCCATCGTGGAAAAGTCTTCCACAGGTACTATTGCGAGTAGACAATCACCTGATATGTCTACTTCTGGATTCAGGGGCTACATTCAGTAGTTTGAATGATGCCATATATGACACACCGCACTGCACTGAGGGAAACTCTATTGGTATAAATGGGACATCAGTTACCCACCCCATCACTCCACCATTGCCCGTGGCTACTCCAGAAGGGCAGGAACTGTGCACTCAGAGTTTTGCTGTCCTTGTGGATTGCCCAGTATCTTTAATGGGGAGGGACCTACTCTCAAAACTGAATATCACCATTAAATTTGACAGAGGGGGCTCCCTCACTGCCAACTCACCGTTCTGTGATTTACATGCCCCAAAGAGACACACTTTCAGGGGACTCTTTGCATCATTGCCACCCACTCTAGAAACACATGCTATATGGGCAGACAACAAAGGGAGTGTGGGTTTTATCAACTGTACACCCTACACACCACAAATGCGTCCAGACGCTGTAGTACAATATCACAAGCAATACCCCCTGCCACTTGAAAAAATTGAAGGCATCACACCATTAATCAATGATTACATAGCAAAAGGGATTCTGAAACACATCATAAGCCCCTGGAATACACCAATCTACCCTGTGAAAAAGGCAAATGGGGAATGGAGGCTTGTACAGGACCTAAGGGCCGTGAACAAGCAGGTTATACCTCTGCCACCTTTGGTGGCAGATATTTCTTTCATCTTTTTGAAAATACCTGCTGATTCCCTTTGCTACACAGTAGTAGACCTGGCGAACGCGTATTTTAGCATCCCGATCGATGATGGGGTATCGCCCATGTTCTCATTCTCATGGGGGGGGAAAAAGCAGTTGACCTGGTCAAGATTACCTCAGGGGTATGTGGACAGTCCCGCAGCCTTCTCCATGGTCCTTAATGAGACAATTAAGTCATGGACTGCTGAGCGCGGGTCGGTGCTAATACAGTATGTGGACGACTTGCTCCTGTGCAGTCGATCTGCTGAAGATTGTGCGGTCGATTCCACATCTCTGTTACATCACCTGGCCAGGTCTGGCCACCTAGCATCGAAGAGGAAAATACAATGGTGTCAAAGTCAGGTAGAATACCTGGGATGCATTCTGAAGGAGGGAACCAGGCTGGTATCCCCCAAACGTGCCGCAGCCCTGCAGGCTCTCAGTCCTCCAAGAGACAAAGCAACTTTGCTCTCATTCTTGGGTGCAATTGTATATTGCCGCCAATGGATCCCAGATTGTTCATATTATGATGGCATTCTGAGGGAGGCTACCTTGTCCACCGCCCCAAAGACAGTAGATTGGACAACAGAAAGGCTCTGTGCATTTCAGGCCTTGTTAAAAAGTCTGACTCAGGCCCCCGCCCTGGGATTGATAGAATATGGCAAACCCTTTCAATTATACTGTGTGGTATCAGGAAATTCTTTTGCTGCGGTTTTGACACAGCAACATGGAACCGGGTACCGACCAGTCTCCTATCTCTCAAAAAAGTTGCCTACCCAAGTACAGGGGATGCCATCCTGTCTACAAAACCTTGCTGCTTGTGCTATGGCAGTTCAGGAGGCTAACAAATCAGTATTAGGCCATGAACTGACTCTCTACACTACTCATTCAGTAACTCACCTTCTACAGAACATGAACACACAGCATATGACAGCACAAAGGCTTAGTGGGTACGAGATCACACTTCTGAATACTGATAACCTCACCCTCAAACACGCACCACCAAGTAATCCCACTGTCCGTCTTTTACATTCTTTGCTCAAGCTGCCACGAGACCCTGATCAGAAGCACAATTGTGTTGAACAGGTTGCAGCAATAACCAGCCCTCGCCCAGATCTCACTGACATTCCCTTACCAGGAGTACAGGACGTCTTCATAGATGGCAGTTGTACTCGCCCCTCTGATGCAACATTCCTGACAGGGTATGCCATTGTCCAACTACCTGATGTGGTGTTGGAAGCAAAAGCCTTACCACCCTCCTCTGCACAGGTAGCAGAATTGGAGGCACTCACAAGAGCTTGCATCCTTTTCTCTGATGAGGAGGTAAACATCTACACAGATAGTAGGTACTCTTTTGGTGTAACGCACGACTATGGCGTAATCTGGGCGAATAGAGGATTTAAAACCGCTGACAACAAGCCAATCGCCAACTCTACGCAAATTAAAGCACTCCTGCAAGCAATTCTTCTCCCAAAGAGGATAGCGGTCGTCAAAGTGAAAGCACATTCATCAGATAACAGCAGAGTTTCCAAAGGAAACGCTCTGGCAGACAGAGAAGCAAAAAAAGCCGCTGCCCTGTACATTGGTCAGCCAGCCCCCACAACAATGTTCTTCAAAGAACATTTTACATCACCCAACTTTAAAACCGTTGTGGCACAAATACAGGGATTAGCTACAGAGGAGGATGTTTCTTTCTGGGTCAAGGATGGCTTGACCAAGGACCAAGAAGGTCTTTGGTCAAAAGAGGGGAAGATATTGGGAATACCAGAATCAAGCAGTATTCTCATACTTTCCTATCTCCATGGTCCAGGACATATAGGTACCACCGCCCTAACAAACATATACACAAAGTCTTTCTGCACAAACAACTTAAGTAAACAGGCGAAACTCCTCACCAGCAGTTGTCTAACCTGTGCACAAAACAATGTCCAAGGGAAAAATCATGGATTACATGGCCACCTGCCCTCACCCCTGGGTCCCCTAACAGATTTGCAAATAGACTTCACACACATGCCCAAACAAAAAGGTAATTTGAAATGCCTTTGCGTAATCGTATGCAAATGATCGGGCTGGGTTGAAGGAATTCCTTGTACAGGTGAGACTGCTAAAATTGCTGCCAAATGCCTACTGAACCATTGGGTTTGTAGGTTCGGAATACCAACGGCCATATGGTCAGACAGAGGGCCTGCCTTCAGCTCCTCTGTTACACAGACTTTAGCTAAGTTACTAGGCTTACAGTGGAAACTGCACATCCCTTACCACCCACAAAGTGCAGGAGTAGTGGAAAGAATGAATAGGAACATCAAGGACAAGTTAAAAAAGGCCACGGGGGGCACCATGAAAGGATGGTTGGATTACCTTCCTTCTGTCCTATTCCAGATCAGGACAACACCACATGCTAGAACAAAACTCTCGCCCTTTGAGATTTTGATGGGAGTTCCTGCAAACATAGAGCTGCCCCTCTTAGATCAAAACACTGACATTAACATCTATTCTCAACAGGAAATGTACGTGAAAAATCTGGTAAGTATGCTACAAGATATGAACGAACAAGTCTCTGTCACCTTTTCTCCTCTTTCAACAGAACCTACTCATCCCTTCATCCCAGGAGACAAAGTACTGGTGAAACAACTGGCACACAAAAAGAAGGTTGGACCCATTTTCTCCGGACCCTGGAGAATAGAGAAGGTTTCCAGGACTGCTGTACTGACCGATCTAGGAAACACCTGGATCCACGCCAGCCGGTTAAAGAAGTGTCCACAGCAACCCCAGACCCCTGACCCTCCACCAGCATCCCAAGACTTCTCTCTTCAGGAACAACGACCGGATTTGAAGGACATTCAAGAAGGCATAAAACAAAATTCTCTGGACGACGAGACGAATCCCCCACCAACAGGAAGAAACGTGTAACAGAACTTTGCACACAGTACCTGACAAAATGATTTCCACCTTTGTGTCTGTGTCATAACACAGAAAAGAGGTAAACAAGCTACAACAGGATGCAAGGGATATTGGGAAAACATGGGACCCTTTCTCTACCGGATTCAGTTTGGGAGGTCTCACTTCATGGTTTAAGAACACTGCAATGACAATTTTTACCATACTGCTTTTCATATTGTTCTTGTATGCATGCTTCACGTTACTCAAATGCCTCTACCAAAAGGGTAGCAAAGCACCTTCCGAAACCATGAAGCTGACTTCCATTACCAGAGATCCCACGGTATGGTACGAGAACCAGGGAAATGAGGCCGAGGAATATGAATCCTTGAGGCGTGATGGACAGGTAGCTGAGGAATATGACTCCTTGAGGCGTGACGAAAAGGTAGAATGACCATTTCGATGATATCGAATGGTCAAAGGGAGGATTGTAAGGAGATTCTATATTACATTTCATTATTGATTAAGTGTTGATTTCACCCTGTTCATGATATATTCAGGGTTTTTGCTTTAATAATCAGATTTTTCTTTAATAATCAGAAAAATATGTTTATATCTTAATGTAGGTCAGGCTGTCTTGTGATCTTACTAAAATATACCAGACTGACCGTTTTTCCTCTTTTCTTGTGTTCATCAGAGGAAGCATCTGTTTGTGGTTTTATCTCTGTACTTTTTTGTCTGGCATTAGGCTTTTTTAGGGAAGCTGTGGACAATGACAGAGGGTAAGGAATGTTTTGACCTATTAACTTGAAAAACAGGGGTCACCAGTTTTGATATCACAAGATGTATTAATGTTTGGAAATTACCGAATATGCTAATATGTATTATCATTTTGATTGGCCCCAAAATTGTGGGCAGAGTCTTGTAAAGACAGCATAAAAAAGCGAATCTAAAAATAAAGAATTGTAATCATTTGCAGCATACCTATGTGTGTATGTGTCATTGATTAACCGCCGGCGAGGACCTCCACTGAGCCACATCCAAGAGCCTAGGCCACAAGGAGAAGACGAAGCACCTAACAGTTACAAGATATGGAATAAATGCTTAGCCAAATATAAAACAGAGTATGTAACTAAAGCCCACACACCAAAACCTGTAAATTCACCCGCCCTATCACAACAACCCGAAGCACCCCCCCCTTATGTGATGGTTAAACAGGAGGATGGAACATTGGGTCCATGTCTTCAGCTGTATCCATCTTTGGATCCAGCAGTATTAGCTACCATGGTATATGGTGCAGCTGATCAGGCGCAGGTTACACGATGGGAAAACGAAAGTAGAAACAGGGAAGAGGAAGTCCGGGCAGAAGGTATACGTAGGAGGGAAGAAGAGAGGATTAGGAGGTTGGATCCGAAGGAAAGGGAATTAGAAGAGAAGTTAAAAGAGCTCAAGAAAAGGGAGGAAGAGCTAGAACGTTACAAAAGAGAGCTAGATAAGAGGGATGGTGAGATGAGAGAGTATTCTGTGATAACAAAGGAAGAAAGGGATGGAATGTCCCTGGAAAAGGGAGAAGAGGAAGGAGTCAGGAAGTTAAGCCCCAGGGAAAAGGAATGGGAGGAGAAACAGAAAGAATTTAATAAGAGACAGCAGGAAGAGGAAGAAAGGATACAGAGGAAAAGGGAAGATTTAGAGGCGTACGAGAAGAAACTAGAGAAAAAGGCAAGAAGGATTAAGGAAGCTGAAGAAAAGATAATTTCACAGCCATCCACCACACTCAGAAGCCAGAAACCCCCACAGGAGGAAAGGGAGCAGGGTGAATCCTCTACTGAGGAAAGAGAAATGGAGGTGGAACAAGAAACTCTAGGTGCCACCTTTAAAGCACTACTCATGCATATAGGGGAGACGGTAGTCCATATTCCCCTACCCCTAGGCACACTGTCAAAAATAAAGGAGTTATGCCCCAGCCCAAAGAAAAGCCCTAGGGAGGCTGGTGCTTTCCTTGCAAAATACAGTGCAGGGACAAGCCTGGATAAAGAAGATATAGCAGGGATTCTTAGTATAGTTGACCCTGACAGCCCAGAGGGGCATCCCGTAGAGGCCTTATGGACAGCCCACATAGAAGAAAATAAAGATTGGGTGTCTTTTTGGAAAGGTATGGGGAATCATTGGTCTGCTATATACAAGGGTTCATCTGCACTTCAGGAACTTGTCCTAGCAAAACAGGGACCGAAGGAAAAGTTCTATGAATTTTGTACCCGGGTATATGGTCTGTGGAAAGCAGTAGATAACGCCAACCCCCAATTGTTCACCACCACCATTATGGCTGGTGGCGATACGAAGGTGACACAGTTGCTTAAATTCACTAATCCAAAGTGGGCAGAACAACCCCCAGATGAATTTATGAAAGATGCTAGGTCACGAGAAACATCAGGGGTATTTGAACAGAAGGGTGGCATTTTTCCCTCCCTAACACCAACCCAGACTCTGCCAACTGGTGGGACCCCGCCCACCCACATAATGACAATGCAACCTTATCCACCAATGCAATCTTATCCCCCAGACCAGGCTTACCCACCAGACCAGGGGTGCTTTAACTGTGGGGAACTGGGGCACTGGAAGTCCCAATGTCCCTACAGAATTAGAACAAACGCCCAGAGAGGAAGAGGTAGGAATCTTAACACCGGCCCCCGTCGCCTTCAGGATATCAGGTATCCACCCCCACCACAACCCCAACCACCCCCACCACAACCCCAATACCAGCCTCAACCTAACAGACCACCCCCACGCATTCCGATGCAGTGGCCATCCGCTCGGCGGACACCACAATAGGGATGCCAAGAGTATGTCCCGTCCCTCAGCCTTGTGTGTTATAATCCATCGTGGAAGAGTCTTCCACAGGTACTATTGCGGGTAGACAATCACCTGATATGTCTACTTTTGGATTCAGGGGCTACATTCAGTAGTTTGAATGATGCCATATATGACACACCGCACTGCACTGAGGGAAACTCTATTGGTATAAATGGGACATCAGTTACCCACCCCATCACTCCACCATTGCCCGTGGCTACTCCAGAAGGGCAGGAACTGTGCACTCAGAGTTTTGCTGTCCTTGTGGATTGCCCAGTATCTTTAATGGGGAGGGACCTACTCTCAAAACTAAATATCACCATTAAATTTGACAGAGGGGGCTCCCTCACTGCCAGCTCACCGTTCTGTGATTTACATGCTCCAAAGAGACACACTTTCAGGGGACTCTTTGCATCATTGCCACCCACTCTAGAAACACATGCTATATGGGCAGACAACAAAGGGAGTGTGGGTTTTATCAACTGTACACCCTACACACCACAAATGTGTCCAGACGCTGTAGTACAATATCACAAGCAATACCCCCTGCCACTTGAAAAAATTGAAGGCGTCACACCATTAATCAATGATTACATAGCAAAAGGGATTCTGAAACACATCATAAGCCCCTGGAATACACCAATCTACCCTGTGAAAAAGGCAAATGGGGAATGGAGGCTTGTACAGGACCTAAGGGCCGTGAACAAGCAGGTTATACCTCTGCCACCTTTGGTGGCAGATATTTCTTTCATCTTTTTGAAAATACCTGCTGATTCCCTTTGCTACACAGTAGTAGACCTGGCAAACGCGTACTTTAGCATCCCGATCGATGATGGGGTATCGCCCATGTTCTCATTCTCATGGGGGGGGGAAAAGCAGTTGACCTGGTCAAGATTACCTCAGGGGTATGTGGACAGTCCCGCAGCCTTCTCCATGGTCCTTAATGAGACAATTAAGTCATGGACTGCTGAGCGCGGGTCGGTGCTAATACAGTATGTGGACGACTTGCTCCTGTGCAGTCGATCTGCTGAAGATTGTGCGGTCGATTCCACATCTCTGTTACATCACCTGGCCAGGTCTGGCCACCTAGCATCGCGGAAGAAGATACAATGGTGTCAAAGTCAGGTAGAATACCTGGGATGCATTCTGAAGGAGGGAACCAGGCTGGTATCCCCCAAACGTGCCGCAGCCCTGCAGGCTCTCAGTCCTCCAAGAGACAAAGCAACTTTGCTCTCATTCTTGGGCGCAATTGTATATTGCCGCCAATGGATCCCAGATTGTTCATATTATGATGGCATTCTGAGGGAGGCTACCTTGTCCACCGCCCCAAAGACAGTAGATTGGACAACAGAAAGGCTCTGTGCTTTTCAGGCCTTGTTAAAAAGTCTGACTCAGGCCCCCGCCCTGGGATTGATAGAATATGGCAAACCCTTTCAATTATACTGTGTGGTATCGGGAAATTCTTTTGCTGCGGTTTTGACACAGCAACATGGAACCGGGTACCGACCAGTCTCCTATCTCTCAAAAAAAGTTGCCTACCCAAGTACAGGGGATGCCATCTTGTCTACAAAACCTTGCTGCTTGTGCTATGGCAGTTCAGGAGGCTAACAAATCAGTATTAGGCCATGAACTGACTCTCTACACTACTCATTCAGTAACTCACCTTCTACAGAACATGAACACACAGCATATGACAGCACAAAGGCTTAGTGGGTATGAGATCACACTTCTGAATACTGATAACCTCACCCTCAAACACGCACCACCAAGTAATCCCACTGTCCGTCTTTTACATTCTTTGCTCAAGCTGCCACGAGACCCTGATCAGAAGCACAATTGTGTTGAACAGGTTGCAGCAATAACCAGCCCTCGCCCAGACCTCACTGACATTCCCTTACCAGGAGTACAGGACGTCTTCATAGACGGCAGTTGTACTCGCCCCTCTGATGCAACATTCCTGACAGGGTATGCCATTGTCCAACTACCTGATGTGGTGTTGGAAGCAAAAGCCTTACCACCCTCCTCGGCACAGGTAGCAGAATTGGAGGCACTCACAAGAGCTTGCATACTTTTCTCTGATGAGGAGGTAAACATCTACACAGATAGTAGGTACGCTTTTGGCGTAACGCACGACTATGGCGTAATCTGGGCGAATAGAGGATTTAAAACCGCTGACAACAAGCCAATCGCCAACTCTACGCAAATTAAAGCACTCCTGCAAGCGATTCTTCTCCCAAAGAGGATAGCGGTCGTCAAGGTAAAAGCACATTCATCGGATAACAGCAGAGTTTCCAAAGGAAACGCTCTGGCAGACAGAGAAGCAAAAAAAGCCGCTGCCCTGTACATTGGTCAGCCAGCCCCCACAACAATGTTCTTCAAAGAACATTTTACATCACCCAACTTTAAAACCGTTGTGGCACAAATACAGGGATTAGCTACAGAGGAGGATGTTTCTTTTTGGGTCAAGGATGGCTTGACCAAGGACCAAGAAGGTCTTTGGTCAAAAGAGGGGAAGATATTGGGAATACCAGAATCAAGCAGTGTTCTCATACTTTCCTATCTCCATGGTCCAGGACATATAGGTACCACCGCCCTAACAAACATATACACAAAGTCTTTCTGCACAAACAACTTAAGTAAACAGGCAAAACTCCTCACCAGCAGTTGTCTAACCTGTGCACAAAACAATGTCCAAGGGAAAAATCATGGATTACATGGCCACCTGCCCTCACCCCTGGGTCCCCTAACAGATTTGCAAATAGACTTCACACACATGCCCAAACAAAGAGGTAATTTGAAATGCCTTTGCGTGATCGTATGCAAATGGTCAGGTTGGGTTGAAGGAATTCCTTGTACAGGTGAGACTGCTAAAATTGCTGCCAAATGCCTACTGAACCATTGGGTTTGTAGGTTCGGAATACCAACGGCCATATGGTCAGACAGAGGGCCTGCCTTCAGCTCCTCTGTTACACAGACTTTAGCTAAGCTACTAGGCTTACAGTGGAAACTGCACATCCCTTACCACCCACAAAGTGCAGGAGTAGTGGAAAGAATGAATAGGAACATTAAGGACAAGTTAAAAAAGGCCACGGGGGGCACCATGAAAGGATGGTTGGATTACCTTCCTTCTGTCCTATTCCAGATCAGGACAACACCACATGCTAGAACAAAACTCTCGCCCTTTGAGATTTTGATGGGAGTTCCTGCAAACATAGAGCTGCCCCTCTTAGATCAAAATACTGACATTAACATCTATTCTCAACAGGAAATGTACGTGAAAAATCTGGTAAGTATGCTACAAGATATGAACGAACAAGTCTCTGTCACCTTTTCTCCTCTTTCAACAGAACCTACTCATCCCTTCATCCCAGGAGACAAAGTACTGGTGAAACAACTGGCACACAAAAAGAAGGTTGGACCCATTTTCTCTGGACCTTGGAAGATAGAGAAGGTTTCCAGAACTGCTGTACTGACCGATCTAGGAAACACCTGGATCCACGCCAGCCGGTTAAAGAAGTGTCCACAGCAACCCCAGACCCCTGACCCTCCACCAGCATCCCAAGACTTCTCTCTTCAGGAACAACGACCAGATTTGAAGGACATTCAAGAAGGCATAAAACAAATCTCTCTGGATGACGAGACGAATCCCCCACCAACAAGAAGAAACGTGTAACAGAACTTTGCACACAGTACCTGACAAAATGATTTCCACCTTTGTGTCAGGAAAAACATTATGCCTCTGGACATGTCTGATTCTGATAGTATTCCTACCTACTTGGTTAATAGCGAATTGTGTGTATCATCCAGAAGGTTTAGGGCTACTAAAAGGGATATGTGGAAAGGCCCAGACAGCCAAAGCACCTAGCATAAAATATAAAAGAAGTATGTCCCCCACTGAACCCCCTTCAGGTTTCACTGACAAGATGTCGTTGTTGAGGTTTAAGTACAGTTATGCACAAAAGTCTGGTTTTGAGAAATGTTGGATATGCAGCAAACTCCACCCCAGTACAGCCAGAATCCCATTGATGGCCATTCCCTTAAACATCACTCCTTTTTTGAATGGAACACCCCCCATAATTCTTGCCAATGTCATAAGAAAAAGTCCCAATAAGCCCCTCAGTTTTCAAATTGTGGGCAGGAGCCACGCTCCAGATTGGTGTTTCATACTGGGAAACATTTCCAGGGGAGCTGAGGTGTGCAAACGGTCAAAACTTAATGTCTCCATGGCTTCCCTTACCGACAACTCACTTTTTCGCACCTCAGACCCTGTGATAAATGCTACCATCTATGACCTTTTTAATTCTAGTTCCCACTCCATGGTCGCACAGTTGTTAGCTCTGCTGATGGCATCTGGTCATTCAAAGGGTGCAAGGACCGTTGTTAGTCAACGACCCTTGGCATTAGGTAACACAACTTACATCTGTTGTGGCAAGCTGCTCTGTTACCCATGGATTCCTGAAGAACCTCAGGGATGGTGCTACCTTGCTAAAATAGTTCCTGTAATGGGAGTAGTTGGGGACAATGGGCAAGGACACCTACTTAAAGCTAGCACCCACCCAAGATACCCTCTAAAACATCTTGGAAAGAGAGAAATGTTCCTAGAGAAAGATATGACCTGGGCTTGGTTCCCTTCCTGGACAGGTTGGGGAATAGATTTGATGAAGAGACTAAATAACTACACCTCAATCATTGATGAGATCTTGGAGAAGGACTCTGATGACATCTCAAAATTAAACCTAGAAACCAGAGCTATTAGAAAACAACTGGAGCTTCATGACCTGGCTATAGAAAGCATGAGCGCAGCCCTCACTGGCCTCTGTGAAATTACTGAGGACTATGAATGCTGCACTTGGATACACAACACGAGTATCGAGATCCCTGATTACTATGACATCATTACACAACACAGAAAAGAGGTAAACAAGCTACAACAGGATGCAAGGGATATTGGGAAAACATGGGACCCTTTCTCTACCGGGTTCAGTTTGGGAGGTCTCACTTCATGGTTTAAGAACACTGCAATGACAATTTTTACCATACTGCTTTTCATATTGTTCTTGTATGCATGCTTCATGTTACTCAAATGCCTCTACAAAAAGGGTAGCGAAGCACCTTCCGAAACCATGAAGCTGACTTCCATTACCAGAGATCCCACTGTATGGTACGAGAACCAGGAAAATGAGGCCGAGGGATATGAATCCTTAAGGCATGATGAAAAGGTAGCCGAGGAATATGACTCCTTGAGGCGTGACGAAAAGGTAGAATGACCATTTCGATGATATCGAATGGTCAAAGGGAGGATTGTAAGGAGATTCTATATTACATTTCATTATTGATTAATTGTTGATTTTCACTCTGTTCATGATATGTTCAGGGTTTTGCTTATTTTGCTTTAATAATCAGAAAAATATCTTAGTATATTTTAATGAAGGTCAGACTGTCTTATGATTTTACTAAAATATATCATCCTGTCTGTTTTTCCTCTTTTAATGTCTCCATCGGAGGAAACATCTGCCTGTGGTTTTATCTCTGTACATTGTTGTTGGGCATAACAGCTAACATTAGTTTTTTTAGGGAAGCTGTGGTTGTCCAGCAGACAGTGACAGAGGATAAGGAATGTTTTGACCTATTAACTTGAACTACAGGGGTCACCATTTTAAAGATCACAAGATGTAGGCATTATTAATGTTTGGAAAATCACAAGATTAAGAAATTACCGAATATGCTAATATGTATTATTATTTTGATTGGCCCCCAAATTGTGGGCAGAGTCTTGTAAAGACAGCATAAAAAAGCGAATCCAAAAATAAAGAATTGTAATCATTTCAGCATACCTAGTGTGTGTATGTGTTATTGATTAACCGCCGGCGAGGACCTCCACTGAGCCACCTCCAAGAGCCTAGGCCACAAGGAGAAGACGGGCACCTAACAAAAAGTCAAACTATTGTTGATTCCTATTGACACAGATTGGTTCTACTGTATCACCAGAGCTCCTCTAAACAATGTGAATTGATGATTATTTATACATTTCTCTTCAAATGGTTTACAAGATAATAATAGAAATGCCATAAATCTATCCCCTATTTTGTAGACGCTATAACTTTTGCACAAACCAATCAATATACGCTTATTGCGATTTTTATTACCAAAAGTAGAAGAATACATATCGGCCTAAACTGACGAAAAAATTTGCTTTAAAAAAATTGGGGATATTATAGCAAAAGGTTCAAAATATTGTGTTTTTTTCAAAATTGACGCTTTTTTTTGTTTATAGCGCAAAAAATAAAAACCGCGGAGATGATCAAATACCACCAAAAGAAAGCTCTATTTGTGGGGAAAAAAGGACGTCAAATTTGTTTGAGTACAAAAATGTAAGTGGTGTACTCACTTTTGTGAGCTACTGTACGTCAGTTGCTATGAGGGAAGCATTTCTGCCCGCAAACTCTAGATGGCAGCATAGTAAAATAAATACAATAGGTTAGCTAAGTTGAAAAGTCAAACTATTGTTGATTCCTATTGACACAGATTGGTTCTACTGTATCACCAGAGCTCCTCTAAACAATGTGAATTGATGATTATTTATACATTTCTCTTCAAATGGTTTACAAGATAATAATAGAAATGCCATAAATCTATCCCCTATTTTGTAGACGCTATAACTTTTGCACAAACCAATCAATATACGCTTATTGCGATTTTTATTACCAAAAGTAGAAGAATACATATCGGCCTAAACTGACGAAAAAATTTGCTTTAAAAAAATTGGGGATATTATAGCAAAAGGTTCAAAATATTGTGTTTTTTTCAAAATTGACGCTCTTTTTTTGTTTATAGCGCAAAAAATAAAAACCGCGGAGATGATCAAATACCACCAAAAGAAAGCTCTATTTGTGGGGAAAAAAGGACGTCAAATTTGTTTGAGTACAACGTCACACGACCGTGGCAATTTTTAGTTAAAGCGACACAGTGCCGTATCGCAAAAAATGGCCTGGTCATTGAGCAGCCAAATCTTCTGGGGCTGAAGTGGTTAAAGCAATCTACTGAGCTGGCCAGAACCACCTCTGGAGGGAGTCTATTTCACAATTTCACAGCTCTTACTTTGAAGAAACCTTTCCATATTTGGAGATGACGTTCCTCTAGACGTAAAGAGTGCCCCCTTGTTCTCTGTGATGACCTTAAAATGAATAACTCCACACCAAGTTCACTATATGGACCCCTTATGTATTTGTACATGTTGATCATATTCCCCCTTAATCTCCTCTTCTCAAGAGAGAATAAATTAAGTTCCTCTAATTTTTTACCATGCCTCTTATCAGTTTGGTTGCCCTTCTTTGCACTTTCTCCAGTTCCCTGATATCCTTTTTGAGAACTGGTGTCCAAAACTGAACTTCATATTCCAAATGAGAACTTGCTAATGATTTGTACAGGGGAAAAATGATATCTCTTAATACAAGAAAGGACCTTCTCGCTTTGGAAACTGCAGCTTGACATTGTATGCTTTTATTAAGCTTATGATCTACCAAAACACCCAGATCCTTCTCCACCATTGGTTCCCCCAGCTGTACTCCCCCTAGTATGTATGATGCATGCATATTCTTAGCTCCCAAGTACATAACTTTACATTTATCAACAATAAACCTCATTTGTTCGTTCCCCAATTAAACGGTGCATTGAGGTTGTCTTGTAAGTTGCAGACACCTTGTAGGGAACATTATTCCGCTGTATAGCTTGGTGTTATCTGCAAAGACTGAAATGGTACTTTTGATCCCAGACCCTATACCATTATTACAGGTATTAAAAAGTAAGGGTCCCAACACTGAACCTTGGGGTACACCAATAATAACCTTAGACAATTTAGAGTAAGAATCATTAACCACTACTCTCTGAATTATGTCTTTTGGCCAGTTTTCTATCCATTTACAAACTGATCTTTCCAAGCCTGTAGACTTTACCTCACACATTAGCCGTGTGTGGAGAACTGTATGGAACGCTTTTGCAAAATCCAAGTATACCTCGTCCACAGCCACTCCTTTGTCCAGTGTTTTAGTTACCTCCTCATAAAAAGAAATCAGATTTGTTTGACATCTGTCTTTCATGAATCCATGCTGTCTGTTGCTTCAAATATTTTTTTCCATCAAGAACCCATCTACGTGGTCTTTTATTAAACTCTCCAGTATCTTCCTGACTATAGAAGTTAAACTAATGGATCTAGAGTTATTTAGTAAAGACTTTGATCCCTTTTTAAATATAGGCACCACATTGACCCTATGCCAATCCAGTGGTACTATTCTAGTCCTTAATAAGTCCCTAAAAATTAGAAACAATGGGGTTTATTTACTAAAGCTGGAGAGTGCAAAACCAGGCTCACTTCTGCATAGAAACCAATCAGCTTACAGGTTTTATTGCCAAAGCTTAATTGAACAAGCTGAGGCTAGAAGTTAATTGGATACCATGCACCAGATACTGTGCCAGAGTGCACCAGTTTTAATAAATCTACCTCAATGAATTTGAAATGACAGAGCTCAATTCCTTTAGAATCTGTGGGTGTATGCTATCTGGTCCAGGTGCTTTATCCACCTTTAGCAGAGAAAAAAAAAGGGGGGGGGGTCTCCAGCGCTCCGCAGCATGTGATGTCTAAGGTAAATAGTACAATGGTAGCTATAATAGCACATTAACATAAGAGAGGTAAATTCTAGAATGAGGAGGCAGCCATCCTCAGAGGGTGTCCATTACCTCTGTTGATAATCAATGTTGAAAAAAGGAGGGGTGTGGAGGCGCCAACTGTGGTAGCTTGTTTATGCAAAAATGAAAGTTAGTGTAACAATTACACTTACTGGTTCGCAGGGTGGAGGTGTTTCTTTGAGATGGGAAGTGTCCTGGGATGTGCTGTTATCTTGTTTCCGGCTCGGATTTCATTCCTTCAGGCGTCTGGGTGTGGAGTCTGTAAACAGGCTGAACCGCTGCATCCAGTGCATGGAAAGCTCCACGCTGACCACTCTGGAGCGCGGAAGCGTAAATGACGTCACTGATGCACGGCAAACGTCCAGGCTGGTGTTGGGGATGATACAGGGATAGTACAGGCTACGCGCTCGGAGCTCACAGCTCCTTCTACTGGCCTTTTTGCTCCCTGGAGGAGAGCAGCTTGAATATATAGTGGAGGCAATTAGGCAATTAGGCAATTAGGTTAAAGTGTATGGGCTGGAGGTCCGTGGCTGTGGAACCACAACAGCCAGCGGACCCACAATCTTCCAAAAAGCACAAAAAAGTTGAAAGTAAAGTATGAAGAATTAAAAATATGATGAATTGGGGGTAAGTTTAATAAATATAAGGATAATAGTAAGTGGAATTAGAGTTAAAACATTTATTTAAAGATGAAAAAAATGTGGAAAATTAAAAATGAAATAAAGATAAAATAAAAAATAAATAATAAAATGAAAAATAAAAATGGGAAAAAACAATGAAAAATAGAGATAAAAATAAAAATAAGTATAAAAATAAAAGTAAATATTAAATTAAAATAAAAATAAGAAAAAAATGAAACATAAAAATAAAAAATAAAAATAGAAATAGAAAATGGAAAAAAAAATTAAAAAGAAAAATTAAAAAACGAGATTAAAAAGCACTGGGATACACATTATGAGGATGAGCTCAGGGGGGACATGTGGGAAGGGGGGGGTGGGGAGGGGTGGGGGGGAGGAAAGAGGGGGGTGAAGTTGTTATATAGAACGGTGGAGTTGCTATCTGGGTCCATGAGGGGACAGCGGTCCCTCAGGTGACTGGATGATACGACAGCAAAGGACCATGGGGGTATTTTTATGTTGTAAAAAACTTCTACATGGTTTATATGGTGATGGGCCAGGTGTATATATATATATATATATATATATATGTATATATATATAATAAGAAAGTGAAGAACGAATGTATGATTGGAAAGGGGAAGGGGGGGAAAGAAAGTAAACTACAACAAAGAATGTGTTTCTAATTCTTCATTGAGTCCCCCTGGCGAGAGAGTACCCAATGAATATATCCAGTAGGCCTCCTGCTGACACAGGCGTTTGAAATGTTCCGCAGCAGGAAGACCTCTGGGCATGGCCTCGATGACCCAGACTCTGACTCCCATGGTAGATTTTTGGTGTTTCTTCAAAAAATTAAGAGGGACACTGTGTTTGTCCCAGCCCTTTTCTATGAAATGCCTGTGTTCGCCAAAACGTTGGCGTAGGGGGCGTATGGTCCTGCCCACATAAAAGAGACCACATGGGCAGGTCAGGCAGTACACCACGTATTCACTGGAGCAATTATAAAAGTCTTTTATGGTGTATGTTTTGTCTTTAACAGTGACGTTTTTTTGTCCATGGTCAACAAATTTGCACGTTAGGCATAATTTTTTCTGGCATTGGTACATTCCCACTAATGGAATTAGGGGGATGTGTGAGTCTGGAGTGAGTGGAACTTTATGGATTTTACTGGGTGCTATCTTATTTTTAATATTTTTTGCTCTACGATATGAAACCTTGGGTAGTTGGGTGAGGGACGAACCTAGAAAGGGGTCTCCAAGCAAGATGCACCAATGTTTGGCTAAGATGTTCTCTATCTTCTTGTGACAATCATGAAACTGGGTAGTGAATCGTGTTGGTTGTGGATTATCTGAAGTTTTGGGTTTGGGTGGAGGTTTCTTTGCCTGTTGGAGGAAGACCTTTTGTACCAGATGTGGTGGGTATCCTTTGTCCTGAAATTTGTTGGAAAGGAGTTTACCCTGTATGTGGTAATCTTCATCCTTGGTTCAATTCCGCCAAATTCTATGAAATTGGCTCTTCGGTATGTTGTTGATCCATGTTGGATGGTGACAGCTCTGGTAGTGAATATAGGAATTCCCAGCGGTGGGTTTGACAAAGTTTGTAGCGTGTATTTCAGATCCACTATGAAAAAGTTCTAAGTCCAAGAAGATTAGTTTTTCAGGGTCTATGACATAGGTGAAGGATAACCCTAGGGAGTTGCAGTTGCAATGCTTGACAAAGGACTCTATACTCTCTGATGTGCCCTCCCAGATCAGAATGATATCATCGATGTAGCGCCCATAATATATGATATGGGCGGCAAAAGGGTTGTTATGTGAGATGTATTGTAGTTCCCAGTAGCCCATAGTCAGGTTGGTGTAGCTTGGGGCAAAATTGGCACCCATGGCAGTGCCTTGAGTTTGTAGATAGAAGGTATGGTCAAACTCAAAATAGTTGTGTTCTAGACAGAATTGTGTAGCCTCCAGGATGTACTGTGCCTGTCTGGGATTGATGAGGGGTTCCTCGGAGAGAAAATATTCTACTGCTCTGAGGCCTACTGCGTGGGGGATGGAAGTGTATAGAGATGTAATGTCCAAGGATACCTACTGGTAGGTGGATTCCCAGGTGTAGAAGGAAAGCATTTCCAATAGGTGGGTACTATCTCTAATATAAGATGGGAGGTGTTGCGCAAGGGGTTGAAGGAAATGGTCTATGTACATAGAAAACCCAGCTACTATGGGATGGCCTGGTGGGTTGGACTGGTCTTTATGGATTTTTGGTAAATGGTAAAAATAGGGAGTTTTACAAAAACCTTTGATGAGAAATGACAGTTCAGCTTTGGCTTCCTCCAACAGGCAAAGAAACCTCCACCCAACCCCAAAACTTCAGATAATCCACAACCAACACGTTTCACTACCCAGAAAAGGGTGGGGAATACTGCGCCAATCAGAAACATAAAGTAGCAGCCAACACTCCAATAAGACCAAATTGTGCAAAATACATAAACATAAATAGTGTAGCGCTAAAATGTAAACCTCTGTGCAAAAATGAATGTTCAAAAAAGAAAAAAGAAAAAATTATTCCACAGTGAAGTGAAAAATAATCTTATCTTGTCTCCGGATTACATGTTTGTGAAAAATATCAAATGTGTAGTGTAACAACATATAAAAGAACACTCATATATCAATAAAGATAAGAGGAATGTAAATGAAAAAATACAAAAAATAACGTGATAAGCTTAAAGTGTCCACATTCCAAAGGAATATAAATACAATCTTAGGGAATGAGAAAATGTCCAAAATTCAGAGGTGTGGCCACGAAATGGATCTGAAAGTATTCTATTCCCAGTGATCTATCATGCAAATAAGGCGGATTCCATACAATGCAAATAATCCATAAATGTCTCCTCCATAGTGGTCTGATCAACACAAAAGATAAGGTACTCTTACCAACTTTGGTGGACTCACAGGCCGTTGGCGGTGAGTCAGAAAGGCTTGCACTGTTGAGGGGTTCCTCGGAGAGAAAATATTCTACTACTCTGAGGCCTACTGCGTGGGGGATGGAAGTGTATAGAGATGTAATGTCCAAGGATACCTATTGGTAGGTGGATTCCCAGGTGTAGAAGGAAAGCATTTCCAATAGGTGGGTACTATCTCTAATATAAGATGGGAGGTGTTGCGCAAGGGGTTGAAGGAAATGGTCTATGTACATAGAAAACCCAGCTACTATGGGATGGCCTGGTGGGTTGGACTGGTCTTTATGGATTTTTGGTAAATGGTAAAAATAGGGAGTTTTACAAAAACCTTTGATGAGAAATGACAGTTCAGCTTTGGCTTCCTCCAACAGGCAAAGAAACCTCCACCCAACCCCAAAACTTCAGATAATCCACAACCAACACGTTTCACTACCCAGTTTCATGATTGTCACAAGAAGATGGAGAACATCTTAGCCAAACATTGGTGCATCTTGCTTGGAGACCCCTTTCTAGGTTCTTCCCTCACCCAAGTACCCAAGGTTTCATATCGTAGAGCAAAAAATAGTAAAAGTAAGATAGCACCCAGCAAAATCCGTAAAGTCCCATCCACTCCAGCCTCACACATCCCCCTAATTCCATTAGTGGGAATGTACCAATGCCGGAAAAAATTATGCCTAACGTGCAAATTTGTTGACCATGAACAAAAAAACTTCATTGTTAAAGACAAAACATACACCATAAAATACTTTTATAATTGCTCCAGTGAATACGTGGTGTACTGCCTGACCTGCCCATGTGGTCTCTTTTATGTGGGCAGGACCATACGCCCCCTACGCCAACGTTTTGGCGAACACAGGCGTTTCATAGAAAAGGGCTGGGACAAACACAGTGTCCCTCTTCATTTTTTGAAGGAACACCAAAAATCTACCATGTGCCTCAGAGTCTGGGTCATCGAGGCCATGACCAGAGGTTTTCCTGCTGCGGAACGTTTCAAACGCCTGTGTCAGCAGGAGACCTACTGGATATATTCATTGGGTACTCTCTCGCCAGGGGGGCTCAATGAAGAATTAGAAACACATTCTTTGTTGTAGTTTACTTTCCTTCCCCCCCTTCCCCTTTCCAATCATACATTCGTTCTTCACTTTCTTATTATATATATATATATATATATACACCTGGCCCATCACCATACAAACCATGTAGAAGTTTTTTACAACATAAAAATACTCCCATGGTCCTTTGCTGTCGTATCATCCAGTCACCTGAGGGACCGCTGTCCCCTCATGGACCCAGATAGCAACTCCACCGTTCTACATAACAACTTCACCCCCCTCTTTCCCTCATGTCCCCCATGAGCTCATCCTCATAATGTGTATCCCAGTGTTTTTAAACTCATTTTTTAATTTTTTTTTCTTTTTCCCATTTTCTATTTCTATTTTTATTTTTTATTTTTATGTTTCATTTTTATTTCTTATATTTATTTAATTTTATATTTACTTTTATTTTTATACTTATTTTTATTTTTATTTCTATTTTTCATTGTTTTTTCCCATTTTTATTTTTCATTTTATTTTTTATTTTTTAGTTTTTAGTTTATCTTTATTTCATTTTTAATTTTCCACATTTTTTTCATCTTTTAAATAAATGTTTTAACTCTAATTCCACTTACTATTATTATACTTATATTAATAAACTTACCCCCAATTCATCATATTTTTAATTCTTCATACTTTACTTTCAACTTTTTTGTGCTTTTTGGAAGATTGTGGGTCCGCTGGCTGTTGTGGTTACACAACCACAGACCTCCAGCCCATACACTTTAACCTAATTGCCTAATTGCCTAATTGCCTCCACTATATATTCAAGCTGCTCTCCTCCAGGGAGCAAAAAGGCCAGTAGAAGGAGCTGTGAGCCCCGAGCGCGTAGCCTGTACTATCCCTGTATCATCCCCAACACCAGCCTGGACGTTTGCCATGCATCAGTGACGTCATTTCCGCTTCCGCGCTCCAGAGTGGTCAGCGTGGAGCTTTCCATGCACTGGATGCAGCAGTTCAGCCTGTTTACAGACTCCACACCCAGACGCCTGAAGGAATGAAATCCGAGCCGGAAACAAGATAACAGCACATCCCAGGACACTTCCCATCTCAAAGAAACACCTCCACCCTGCGAACCAGTAAGTGTAATTGTTACACTAACTTTCATTTATCCACCTTTACTCTGTCTAAATATTTCTGGACTTTTGAGCCATTGTAGATCACCTGGGGCTGTGCCAATATCATCCCCATTATGGACTTGAGCTCCCCCATGCTTCTTTGTATACACAGAGCTGAAAAATGTATTTAATACATTTGCCTTCTCTTTGTCCCCAGTCACCCACTCCAGATTATTTTGTAAAAGGCCTACATGCTCAGACCTGACCTTATTACTATTAATATATTCCTAGATCTACCATTGTGATCTAGGTGTCCATGGGTGGGCTTCTCTCCCTGTTGCCCAAGACTAGCAGAGTAGATCTAGAGTAGAGATCTAAATTAGAGCTGTCAGCGCAAAAAGGCTGCAGTCGCAGGGACGCCTCCCACCGAGGTGGAGTTTTTCCATTTTTTTTGGTTCCATTGGCGCCGTGATTGTAGATTTACATCGCGAGACACTTTTTTTTTATTAATCAATATGGAATAGTTAGCTTCCCTAGGTACATCAAAGCTGTGCCACATCCAAATATTATTTATAGAAAAAGGAGTTCCCCTAGGTGGACTTTATCTGCACTTTGCTAAGGATGCTAGTATATATAGTTGCATAATAATTGTGTATAACAAAATATAAGAAGTAACAGAATATTTATTTAAACATGACATAATTTAAAAAACATAATATTTCATCTATTTCACAAGGCATATTACATAGTTACAGAAATCATTATTGTGATATTCTTCACAAGACAATGAGTTGTGCGAAAGCTCTTAATTAGCACCCAACGCGTTTCGGAATAAATATTTTTGTCCTTCTTCAGGGATGTAACAAAAAAGAGCAGTTTGTCTAAAACAGATTAGAATATAAGATAATAAGTCAAATTATTATATCTTTTGTATGTATGAATATGCGTATCGTTTAATAATGATTGTGTGGGGGTAAATGACTTACTTTGTAATACGCTAGGTTAGGTTCCTTTAAAAATCCAAAGCTGGAGTGATATTGGGCATTGTTGCTGGTGCAAATATAGTAGAAGGCATCAGGGTTGATACTAAGTGGTGTCAGTTAGTAGTGGTTCCACTAAGGTAGGATGTGGTGTCTCACCTATCCCCGTCCCTCCCGGATGCGTGCAGGCCAAGGTGACTACTGAGGCAAAACAGGAAGGATCCCCTAGGAATGGCATGATATAACAGAGTAAATTTTGATGGCGGACAAAATAAATAACTAAAAAGAAGAAAGGTGTATATAGTCTGTCACAAAAAGGAATTGTGTTTGATATCTTCTGGGTATCTAATTTGTCCCAAGAATAAAGTATAAAAAACAAAGATAAGGCTATACTTATGTGTTATTCATGGATTATACCCGCATAGAAGGTGGTAGATCAAAAGATATCATAGCAATGTCATAGCATTGTGTCTGATTCTAATATAAGGTATGTATATAGTATTCAAATATCATTGAGGAATACCCATATAAATGAGCATAGCCCAATGCACCTGAAAAAGCTAGATCTTAATATTTTTGCTTAATGACTTGCATAGCTTATTCCATAGGAACAATCATATGTATAGCTGCTAATCTGCCACTGACATGGCAGTTTAGAAAGGGACATATAAGAACAGGATGTTATAGGCAGAATAATAAGGATTAAATAAAAAAAAATAATAATAAATTAATTAATTAAATGTTTGTGTAAACATTTATTGAGCATACCTTGTAAATATGTGGCTAGTTAATGTGTATAAGTAAATGCTATAGAGGAGAGTAGTCATAGAATTCTCAAAGAGGACTATAGTATATAGTATATACATAGAGAGTTTTGCTTACCTATTTGACTCAGTTTTCAAGTTTGCCAGCCATACATCCCAGCGTCCAGCGTGTACAACGCCTTGGCTGGGAATGAGAGGATCTGGCTTTTTATATGTATAGGAGCCCAATCAGCTGACGCTGAAAACAGCGTACAGCTGATTCGGGTAATCCTAGATTGTAGGGAGCCTCGTATATGCCTCCTGAGCAGGGGATGTGCGGCGTCGCCCCAACCGCGCATGCGCAAACGCATTTGCGTTGGAGCGGCGTCACGCACACCCAGCCCACCGACACGGAATGCCGCTCCGGCGGACTGCGCATGTCCGCCGGAGTAGCAATATGGAGGTCGTGGGCTTATTAAAGGATTTTTCAAAAACTGTCTCCTGTCATTTTTACTTTTTTGACATTTTTTTGTTTCAGCGCTGTCACACTTTGAATGACAATTGCGCGGTCATGCTACACTGTAACCATGTGAAATTGTTATCATTTTCTTCACACAAATAGAGCTTTCTTTTGCTGGTATTTAATCACCCTTTGTTTTTTTTTTAAAAAAAAGACCAAAAATTTTGAAAAAAAAAAAAAGTTTTCCTTAGTTTCTGTCAGTAAATTTTGTAAATAAGAAATTTTTCTCCTTCACTGATGGACGCTTTTGAGGCGGCACTGATGGGCACTGACATGGACATTCACTGTACTGTTAATTTAAGCACAAGAGACTCCATTTTGTTCTCACTGTTGAAATATGTTCTGTAACCTTCACCTAACACACAGACAGCTCTCTACTCCCCCCTCCCTTCTCAAGGTTTTACTTTTGCAATTGTTCTATTCGCTAGCTTTTAATAATATATTTCTATTTGTTAGCTTTCAATAACATATTTTTATTTGTTAGTTTTTAATAACATCTCACACCACCCCTTTCTTATCTATGTATAAAATAACATGTAATAATACATTTTGACACTGAACGGACATTTTAAACACAGTGATTGAGTCCTGTGAATCTGTTCCTGCAGCTGCAGTATTAACTTTTGTTTTAGAGTCCCAATCAGAAATCAGTCATAACAGTTTTGGCGAGCCAGCCAGGAGTTTGGCAGAGTTTCCAGAAGGAACCGCGCTTTGATCGGGATCATCGGGAAATGCAGACCTCAAATGCCGGCTAGGTAAGCTGCCCTTAAGCTTGTTATATTTCTGCCTTTCCTATGTATCCTATCTGTCGGTTCTCAAGGAAACCAGACCACTCTCGGACCTTGATGGTTGGGTAAAGTGTGTGTGTGAATGTGTTTGTGTCCCCCTTCACGGGTTGGACTGTGTGTGGATAGGGAAAATCCTCTGCCGTTCCCTGCGTTGACTCCTTGTGGGCGACCTGGGTCAGAGGCACATGGTAGGGTCAGACAAAACTCACAGAAAAGAGAAGAGACGAGGAGGGTCTCTTAATGAGTGCTTTGTCTATTGTCATAAACCCCTTCTATCCACCTTGATAAGTGGAGACTATTCTTGTAAATCTGCAGATTTGCTGTACGGAGCGGCCCGAGGAGAAGAAGATAGAAGACGCCGCGGAGGAGATGCTGGACGAGAACGCCGGAGGAAGAACCAGAAGAGCCAGAAGAACCAGAAGAAGATGAAGGAAGAAAGAAGAAGCATTTAAATAAAGGAATTGTCAAAAACTGTCTCTTGTCATTTTTAACATTTTTGACAGTTTTTTAGTGAAATGGTAGGGGTAAGTACCCCCTTACCATTTCACACAGCGGGGGGCCGGTATCTGGGGGTCCCCTTGTTAAAGGGGGCTTCCAGATTCCGATAAGCCCCCCGCCCGCAGACCCCCACAACCACCGGCCAGGGTTGTGGGGATGAGGCCCTTGTCCTCATCAACATGGGGACAAGGTGTTTTGGGGGGCTACCCCAAAGCACCCTCCCAATGTTGAGGGCATGTGGCCTGGTACGGTTCAGGAGGGGGGGGCCGCACTCTCGTCCCCCCTCTTTCCCTGCGGCGTGCCAGGTTGCGTGCTCGGATAAGGGTCTGGTATGGATTTTTGGGGGGACCACACGCCGTTTTTTTTTTTTTTGGGCGCGGGGTTCCCCTTAAAATCCATACCAGACCTGAAGGGCAAACAGCATGGGTACCCCCCAGTCCATTACCAGGCCCTTTGGGTCTTGTATGGATATTAAGGGGAACCCCGCACCCAAATTAAAAAAAGTAAAGGCGTGAGGTCACCAGGCCCTATATACTCTGAACAGCAGTATACAGGCGGTGCACACAAGACAGGGACTGTAGGTTTGTTGTTGAGAAGAATCTGTTTGTAATTTTGAACTGGTACATTTTTAACATGTTTAGCTCCAGCCAAAAAATCTATTTTAAGCTTTTTGGAAAACATAGGGAAGGGTTATCACCCCTATGACATTTGTTTTGCTGCCTGTGCTCCTCTTCAGAAGATTTCACCTCATTTTTTGTCCCAATGACAAATGTTTTTTGAAAATTTGGGTTTTTTTGATAAAGAAGGATTGGTGATAAAGCATCAGTGGAAAGGAGAAACGTTTTTCCCATATTAACTCTTACAGGAGAGAATTTCCCTTCCTAGGGGTAGATTTCATCTCACTTCCCGTTGTCTTCCTCCGTTTGCAAGTAGGAGTCGTTTGTAAGTTGGATGTTTGAAAGTAGGGGCCTGCCCTATATACTCAGCAGAAATTTGGGCCTTAGGTGTTGTTGTGGCCACAACACTGTAAGCCCTCACAGGGCCCTGCTGTGAAATATTAGATCAAGAATTGTAATTACATGCCCCTGTTGAACAGGGGCAGAAAAATTGTGCCTTTGGTGGTGGTGATGCTAGTGCCACAACACTGTAAGTCTTCACTCGCTCTTGGTGGGCGCAGAAACGGGCCCTGCTGTGAAATATTAGATCAAGAATTGTAATTACATGCCCCTGTTGAACAGGGGCTGAAAAATTGGGCCTTAGGCACTGGTGCTGGTGCCACAACACTGCAACCCCTCACAGATACTCTAGTTGGAACGCAGAAACGAGCCCTGCTGCAAAGTATTGCATCAAAAATTGTAATTACACGCCCCTGTTAAACAGGGGCTGAAAAATTGGGCCTTAGACACTGGTGCTGGTGCCACAACACTGCAACCCCTCACAGATACTCTAGTTGTAACGCAGAAACGAGCCCTGCTGCAAAGTATTGCATCAAAAATTGTAATTACATGACCCTGTTAACAGGGGCTTAAAAATTGGGCCTTAGGCACTGGTGGTGGCGCCCAGAACCAAAAATGTTCTTACAAGCTATCAGCGTGATCATTGAGGAGGAAGAGGATAATTACTCAGGGATAGTCACTCAGCATCAGCATAGGCAGTCTTTGAAGGGATCTGAGATTTCGAAAAAAATTATTCGGTTACATCAGCATCAGGTGCTTGGTAGCTGGTGGTGATCCAAGGCTGATTCATTTTTATGAAGGTCAGTCGATCGACCGAGTCGGTGGACAGACGCACCCTGTGATCGGTTACAAAGCCTCCAGCAGCACTGAATGTGCGTTCCGAAAGAACGCTGGATGCAGGACAGGCCAGTAGCTCAATTGCATACTGTACAAGCTCTGGCCAGTGATCCATCCTCAAGACCCAGTAACCCAGAGGATTTTCGGTGGGAAAGGTGTCCAAGTCAGATCTTGCTCCTAGGTATTCCTGCACCATGTAAAACAGACGCTGGCGATGGTTGCTGGAACCGATCATACCTTGGGGCTGCGGACCAAAAAATTGTCTGAACGCATCGGTCAGACGGCCACCTTCTCCACCGCTCCTTCTTTGACTGACCGAAGCGTCAGCAACACGTTGTCCAGAAACAGGAGTTTGTAACCTCCCAGTCTCTGGGAACGTGTTGCACAGCCCTTTCTGCAAGGCCTCCCGAAGATGTTTCATTCTCTGCTCCCTCTGCGATGGCAAGATAAGGTCCGCAACCTTATCCTTGTAACGTGGATCAAGGAGGGTTGCCAGCCAGTATTGGTCCTTCTCCTTGATACCAGGAATACGAGGATCCTTACGCAGGCTTTGCAGGATCAGGGAGGCCATGTAGCGTAGGTTTCCTGAGGCATTCGGTCCGGAGTCCTCTTGGTCACTAAGGACGACATGGTCCGCAGCCACCTCCTCCCAGCCACGTACAAGTCCATGTGTTTCTTGGGACTGATCCCTTAAAGACTGCTGCTGATGCTGAGTGCCAGGCTCCACCTCCATACTGACACAATCCTCCTCCTCTTCCTCCTCCTTCTCGTCCTCTTCCTGTGTGATTGGTGGGCACGCAGGAACACTGTCTGGATAAAGGGGGCCTTGAGAGCTAAGGAAGTCCTCCTCTTCCTGCCTCTGATCTGCCTCAAGTGCCCTGTCCATTATTCCACGCAGCGTGTGCTCCAACAGGTGGACAAGGGGGACAGTGTCACTGATACATGCACTGTCACTGCTCACCATCCTCGTGGCCTCCTCAAATGGTGACAGGACAGTGCATGCATCCCTGATCATGACCCCTGGCGTGGGGAAAAAAAAACAAGCTCCCCTGACCCTGTCCTGGTGCCATAGTCGCATAGGTACTTATTGATGGCCCTCTGCTGCATGTGCAACCGCTACAGCATGGCCAACGTTGAGTTCCACCTGGTGGGCATTCGGCAGATTAGGCGGTTCTTGGGCAGGTTAAACTCCTTTTGGAGGTCCGTCAGCCGAGCACTGGCATTATATGACCGGCGGAAATGCACACAGACTTTCCTGGCCTGCCTCAGGACATCCTGTAAGCCCGGGTACCTGCCCAAGAACTGCTGCACCACCAAGTTAAGGACGTGAGCCAAACAGGGCACATGGGTCATTTGTCCCTGTCGGAGGGCAGAGAGGAGGTTGGTGCCGTTGTCGCAAACAACCATTCCTGCCTTAAGTTGACGTGGCGTCAACCACCTCTGAACCTGCCCTTGCAGAGCTGACAGAACCTCTGCCCCAGTGTGGCTCCTGTCCCCCAAGCACACCAGCTCAAGCACCGCATGGCATCTTTTGGCCTGCGTACATGCATAGCCCCATGAACGCCTACGGAGCACCGCTGGTTCCGAGGACAAAGCACAGGAAGATACCATGGAGGAAGAAGAAGAGGAGGGGGTGGAGGAGAGAGGTGTGTCACAATCATTTTTTTTTTTCCACTTCAGAAACCAACAAGTAGAGGGCTAAATCAGCTCGATGTTCATTGACTGGTCGCCTTCTCCGGTTTGCATCATCGTGGATATTGCATTACATCTAATTCCTCCTCTTTTTTTTCCTTCCCTTATCGTCCCTCTGAACACCTTAATATGCCAGTTTAGCAGCAAGTCCTCTCTTTTTCCCAGCTCCTAGACTCAGTCTGTAGTGGCCTTAAAGCCCAGTGACTGGTGGATCTTTATCCTTTTCTGGGTCAGGCTAAAGGGGGAGGGGACTCGTTTAAGGAAACAACAAAAAAAAAGAAAAAAAAGAAAAAACTAGAAAAGCTGAAGGAAAAATAGGAAAGGGGTATATACTAGAAGACTTATTGGCTCCCCATGCCTGTTCTTTGCTGAGCTGCCCAGAATTACACAAAACGTTTACTTATTCCCAAATCAACCACCCCCCTCCCCCCCCCCTTCAAAATTTAACCCGCAAACCATCAAAATTATTTAGTTAATCAAAATAGGAGAAAACAATAAAAAAGAAAAAGCAGAAAGAAAATATGCGTATCAAAATCACTTTACTATAGCACTCCTTGATCTCAAAGATCTCTGTTACCTATATAGTTCCCAAAGGCCCCTCTTGGACTGGTCCTACGCCTTGCCTGCTAGGGAGCACCTACCTTCTCTAGCCATGGCTTCCACATGGTTTCAAATTCCTGGAGGTTGCCTCTCTTTATATACTCCACCCTTTCCCTACTCAGTGTTTCATTTATAGTGGAGATCCAATTTTTCACCGAAGGGGGATCTTTTGATTGCCATCTTAGTGTTATCATCTTCCTAGCCTGAAACAAGGCCCGCGTGATGGCCAGTGTAGTGCTCAGTCTCTCCCCCGGAACTCTTCTATACCCCAGGATGCAGGTTATGGCCTCTTTTACTACTAGAGTGCTAAAAGTACTTCCCAGGTTTCCGGTCACTTCTTCCCAGTATCTAAATAGCTTGGGACACCTCCACAACATGTGGATGAGGTCTCCCGACCTCTGACATCTGGGACAGTTGTCATTAGGCCTTCCCCCAAATTTAAAAAGTCTTTTAGGTGTATAGTAGGATCTATTCAACAAAAGTAGATGAGAGAGTCGCTGTGAAGGGGACACCGAGACCTGTACGCTCAGTTCCAGGGTTTTTCGCCCATTGTTCCTGGGACATTCCCCCTATGTCCTCTTCCCATTTGGCTTTTAATCCAAGGAGTAACCCCCCGCTGTTGTCTGGTTTACTTAATTGGTCGTAGATTCTTGAGATTAGACCTCTAGTAGGGTTTACCTGCATTATACACTGAAGTAGAGGCATTTCTTCCCACCGCAGAGTCTGGGCTTTAAATTGTGCTTTAAGAGCGTGTTCTAGCTGGAGGTATAGGAAAAAAGAGCTCTGAGGTAGCTTGAATTCCCCTACTAATTCCGGGAAACTCTTTAGCTTGGTGTCGTTATAAAGCTGGATTAGCCTTCTGATGCCAAGATTCACCCATTCTCCAAAAGTACCTATTTTAAGAACTTCCTGTAGATTACGGTTATTCCAAATAGGAGAGTAAACTGTTGGGTCATCATATCCCATCATTTTCTTGACCATTTTCCAGAGTTTAGTTAGCAGCTTGATAGTTGGATAGTTATCATGAAACATATCCGCCTCTAGGGTTTCAACTATGGTGTTGTGTGGAGTGCTAAGCAGTAGCAGTTTGCCATTGGGGGTGCCACCTTTCGGTATCCCACATCCTAGCAGCTGTTGTAGCTGAGTTGCTAAGAAGTAGCGCTCGGGGTGTGGGAGGGCAAAACCCCCCTCTCGTGTGGGTAGCTGAAGCACTCGAAGTCGAATCCTGGCTTGCTTCCCCTTCCAAATCAGCTCCCTAAAAAGGATATCAATTCTTTTAAACCACTTCTTGCCTATCCAGACTGGCGAGTTGTGCAGGATATATAGCAATTGTGGCATCCAGACCATTTTTATTAAACTGCATCTTCCTGCGGTGGACAGGGGGAGACGCCTCCAGATTCCTATTTTTTGTTTCAGTTTTGTTAAAAGAGGGACAAGATTTGTACTGATATATCTGGTTGGGTCCTTCGTCAGAACTATTCCCAGGTATTTCAAGGTATCTACCCTTACCATCTGGGGTATATCGCATATTGTTGACTCGCAGTTGGGGTCTATCGACATAAATTCGGACTTCTCCCAGTTTATCTCTAAACCAGAGAAGCTACCGAAGTGTCACAATCATTAGTAGTAGCATTTTGGAGGCGTGGTGGCGGAACAACCTCCAACACTACTGCACCTTGTCCTGCATCCTTCCCAGCTGCCAGTCACCCAATGCGCCATGAAACTTAGGTAACGTCCCTGTCCATGCCTGCTGGACCATGAGTCAGCGGTAATATGCACCTTACCGCTGACCACCCTGTCCAGCGAGGCATGGACATTGCCTTCCACATGCCGGTAGAGAGCCGGAATCGCCTTCCGTGAGAAAAAGTGGCGTTTGGGTACCTGCCACTGAGGAACCGCACATTCCACAAACTCACGGAAGGGGGCAGAGTCTACCAACTGAAAAGGCAGCAGTTGAAGTGCAAGCAATTTTGCCAAGCTAGCATTCAACCGCTGGGCATGTGCATGGCTGGGAGCGAACTTCTTTCGGCGGTGCAGCAGCTGGGGCAGGGAAATTTGCCTGGTACAATCTGACGTCGGTGTACCGAAAGCAGATTGCCCACAAGTACTTGGCTGTGACACACCTAATTCTACACCTTCATTCCTCTCAGTGCAGGTCTCAGAGAGGACTGAAGGTATAGTGGGGTTGGAGATCTCAGCTGATGAGGAGCAAGGAGAGGTCCTCTTTGTTCTTTGGTGTGGGTCTTTTAGATACGATTGCCAACAAACTGTATGGCAGGTCAACATATGTCTGGTCAAGCGGGAGATGTTTTGGCCACGCGAGATACGCTTGAGACATATGTTGCAAATAGCAGCGGTGCGATCTGATGCACTCGTCTCAAAAAAGGCCCACACCAAAGAACTTTTTGAATAACGCGCAGAGACTGCAGCGCCCTGCACATGTGGAGCTTTGGGGTGTGATGCAGTCAGTGTGCTGCCCTTAGGCTGGCCCCTGGAGGGCATCCTGCCTCGTTGGTGATGTGCCGCCTCCTCCTCCTCCTCCTCCTCCTCCTCCTCTCTCATATCAGTCACCCATGTTGAGTCAGTGACCTCATCATCCCCTCCTTCCTCATCACTGGAGCAAACCTGGCAGTATGCTGCAACAGGGGGAGCATGACTGCCAGATTGCTGTCCTTCTTGGGCACCCCCTCTGTCCGTGCTCACGTTACTGCCTCCAAACGCTGGGCATCCTCCTGGAGCATGTACCCAACACTGTGGTCAAACAGTTCGAGGGACTCCTCAGGGGGACATGGTGGGGCTAGGGAAGGAGTCACTGATGACATTGAGCAGAGGGAAGAGGCCGCTGCTTTGCCAGACAAAGTACCCTGAGCATAGGTGAGAGAGGATGAGGATGAGGACAGCTTGGTCATCCACTCGACCAAGTCTTCCGCATGTTGTGGCTCAACACGGCCAGCTGCCGAAAAAAAGGCCAAGCGTGTCCCACGGCCACGTGCTGATGAGGATGCACCGTCTCCACGACCAGCACTAGACACAGAGCCTGCTTGCCCTCTTTTATTTGCTTGTGTCTGTCTGCCTCTCCTTGTTGACCTTCCAGACATACTAATGACCTGTAGCTGCACTAAGCTGGGATATATATATATATATATATATATATACACTCATACTGCAGCTAGCAAAATCAACTGCCTGCCTGTAGTATGAGAACACCACCAACCTTCTACAGGTAGCTTTAGCTGAACACTGTGCAGAGCTCGCAAAAAACTAACTTGTAGCTTATTTAGCTGCCTGCGGTAGTGATAGGATCAGGAAAACACCACCAACCTTCTACAGGTAGCTTTAGCTGAACACTGTGCAGAGCTCGCAAAAAACTAACTTGCAGCATATTTAGCTGCCTGCGGTAGTGATAAGATCAGGACAACACCACCAACCTTCTACAGGTAGCTTTAGCTGAACACTGTGCAGAGCTCGCAAAAAACTAACTTGCAGCTTATTTAGCTGCCTGCGGTAGTGATAGGATCAGGACAACACCACCAACCTTCTACAGGTAGATTTAGCTGAACACTGTGAAGAGCTCGCAAAAAACTAACTTTTAGCTTATTTAGCTGCCTGCGGTAGTGATAGGATCAGGAAAACACCACCAACCTTCTAAAGGTAGCTTTAGCTGAACACTGTTCAGAGCTCGCAAAAAAATAACTTGTAGTTTTAGGTGAACACTGTGAGCAGGATGCACTACTCTAACTTGTAGCTTTAGCTGAACACTGTGCAGAGGTCTCTCTACACTAACTTGCAGTTTTAGCTGAACACTGTGAGCAGGACGCACTACACTAACTTGTAGCTATAGATGAACACTGTGCAGAGGTCTCACTACACTAACTTGTAGTTTTAGCTGAACACTGTGAGCAGGACGCACTACACTAACTTGTAGCTTTAGATGAACACTGTGCAGAGGTCTCACTACACTAACTTGTAGTTTTAGCTGAACACTGTGAGCAGGACGCACTACACTAACTTGTAGCTTTAGCTGAACACTGTGCAGAGGTCTCTACTACACTAACTTGTAGTTTTAGCTGAACACTGTGAGTAGGAAGCACTACACTAACTTGTAGCTTTAGATAAACACTGTGCAGAGGTCTCACTACACTAACTTGTAGTTTTAGCTGAACACTGTGAGCAGGACGCACTACATTAACTTGTAGCTTTAATGAACACTGTGCAGAGGTCTCACTACACTAACTTGTAGTTTTAGCTGAACACTGTGAGCAGGACGCACTACACTAACTTGTAGTTTTAGATGAACACTGTGCAGAGGTCTCACTACACTAACTTGTAGTTTTAGCTGAACACTGTGAGCAGGACGCACTACACTAACTTGTAGCTTTAGCTGAACACTGTGCAGAGGTCTCACTACACTAACTTGTAGTTTTAGCTGAACACTGTGAGCAGGACGCACTACACTAACTTGTAGCTTTAGATGAACACTGTGCAGAGGTCTCACTACACTAACTTGTAGTTTTAGCTGAACACTGGGAGCAGGACGCACTACACTAACTTGTAGCTTTAGCTGAACACTGTGCAGAGCTCGCAAAAAAATAACTTGTAGGTTTAGCTGAACACTGTGAGCAGGACGCACTACACTAACTTGTAGCTTTAGCTGAACACTGTGCAGAGGTCTCACTACACTAACTTGTAGTTTTAGCTGAACACTGTGAGCAGGACGCACTACACTAACTTGTAGCTTTAGCTGAACACTGTGCAGAGGTCTCTACTACACTAACTTGTAGTTTTAGCTGAACACTGTGAGCAGGACGCACTACACTAACTTGTAGCTTTAGCTGAACACTGTGCAGAGGTCTCACTACACTAACTTGTAGTTTTAGCTGAACACTGTGAGGAGGACGCACTACCCTAACTTGTAGCTTTAGATGAACACTTTGCAGAGGTCTCACTACACTAACTTGTAGTTTTAGCTGAACACTGTGAGTAGGAAGCACTACACTAACTTGTAGCTTTAGATGAACACTGTGCAGAGGTTTCACTACACTAACTTGTAGTTTTAGCTGAACACTGTGAGCAGGACGCACTACACTAACTTGTAGCTTTAATGAACACTGTGCAGAGGTCTCACTACACTAACTTGTAGTTTTAGCTGAACACTGTGAGCAGGACGCACTACACTAACTTGTAGTTTTAGATGAACACTGTGCAGAGGTCACACTACACTAACTTGTAGTTTTAGCTGAACACTGGGAGCCGGACGCACTGCACTAACTGTAAATAGTCTAGCTGCCTGACTGTGGTACTAATAGGATCAAAAGAACACCAGCAATTTTCTTGAGGTAGCTGTAAATACTGTAATAAGACAAGCCTGCCTGTCAGTAGGAAGATAACAGGGATGGATCTAGCTAAACTGAATACAGTGTATATATATATATATATATATGCAACACCTGGGATGTATATATATACACAATACACTGTAAGTGCAGCTAACTCACTCACTGACTAATCTAGCTAACTCAAATGAAATGACACTGTCTCTCTCTCTATCTCTCAGCACGCCGGAACACACTACACAGGGCCACCGTGCAGGCGGCCTTATATAGTGTGGGGCGTGTTCTAAACCCCCTGAGCCATAATTGGCCAAAGCCACCCTGGCTTTGGCCAATTACAGCTCTCTCTACCGACGGCGCTGTGATTGGCCAAGCATGCGGGTCATAGTGCATGCTTGGCCAATCATCAGCCAGCAATGCACTGCAATGCCGCAGTGAATTATGGGCCGTGACGCGCCACATGAATTTGGCGCGAACGGCCCATAACGTTTGGAATTCAGCGAACGATCGAACAGCCAATGTTCGAGTCGAACATAGGTTTGACTCGAACACGAAGCTCATCCCTAGTAACTATGTAACTATGTATGTAAGGCCAGAGATATTGCTAAAGACGGATGGAACCCCTTTCAGGGTTTAGGAGGTTTTGGTGACTTTTTATATGGCATAGCAACATGGTTACAGAAACTAGGCGCTTACATTGTGATGTTCCTATTTCTCATATTTGTTATTTACTTCCTCATCAGGCTATGCCTCTGTGTGACTACCCGCTGAACCAACAAATGTACCACCAGCCCTGATGAACCCATTATTGTGAGAAAGCTAGGAGAGAGCTGAACAGGACACCTTCTCTCTGCGCCAATGTAACAAGAGTTACCAGCAATCGGCTGAATGTAACGCGGAGAAGAATGGTGTCAAATAAACAAAAGGAGCGAAATGACATGGACATTCACTGTACTGTTCATTTAAGCACAATAGACTCCATTTTGTTCTCACTGTTGAAATATTTTCTGTAACCTTCACCTAACACACAGACACATCTCCTACTAAATGCTCTCTACTCCCCCCTCCCTTCTCAAGGTTTTACTTTTGCAATTGTTCTATTTGCTAGCTTCTAATAATATATTTCTATTTGTTAGCTTTCAATAACATATTTCTATTTGTTAGTTTTTAATAACATCTCACACCACCCCTTTCTTATCTATGTATATAATAACATGTAATAATAAATTTTGACACTGAACGGACATTTTAAACACAGTGATTGAGTCCTGTGATGCAGCTGCAGTATTAACTTTGTTTTAGAGTCTCAATCAGAAATTATTCATAACAGCACTGATAGGCTGCACTGATGGGCAGTGATGAGGCGGCACTTATGGGCACTGATTAGGTGGCACTGATGAGGAGGCACGAATATGCTGCACTTATGGGCACTGATAGGTGGCACTGATGAGCACTGATAGGCAGCACTGATGGGTGGCACTGGTGGGAACTGGGCACAGATAGGCGGCACTGGTGAGCACAGATAGGCAGCACTGGTGGGCACTGATGGGCAGCACTGATGGGCATTGATGGGCGCTGATAGGTTGCATTGATTGGCAACAGTGATGAGCATTGATGGGCAGCAGAGATGGGCAGCACTGATAGCCAGCACTGATTTGCATCACTAATGGCCACTGATTGCTGGCACTTGTGGGCACAGATTGGTGGCAATTGTGGGCACTGGTTGGTACTGATTGCTGGCAGTGGTGGGCAATCATTTCTGGCACTGGTGGGCACTTAATTGTAATCAGGGCACTGATCATCAGTGCCCTGATTAAATACCTAGCTGTCCCCTGTGAGAAGATGCTGCTGATTGGATTTCCTCTCCTCACACTCTGTCAGTGTGAGGCGAGGAGCGCCGATTACCGGCATCTCTGTGTTTACATGTGACCGGCTGTGATTGGACACAGCCGATCACATGGTTAAAGACCCTATTCCATTTTTTTTATTTTAGTGTGGCATACCCCTTAAAATCTATAGCAGACCTGAAGGCCTTGGTATGGATTTTGGGGGGGACCCCTATGCCTTTTTAAAAAAATTTTGGCGTGCGGGTTACCCTTAATATTCATAGCAGACCCAAAGGGCCTGGTAATAGACTGGGGGGGGGGGACTCACGCCGTTTTTTTCAATGATTTTTATCTATATTGCCAGCATCCAACAATACATTACAGCCGCAAGCAGTTTTAAATTACATTTTTTCCTTTAGAAATGTAATTTTGCTGTGGTACTGTTATGAACATTGGAAAGGTTTGCACTACTTTACAGGCAGACTAAGAAGACCCCCCAGGCACAATATTTAAAGGAATATTTAATTTTTATCATTTCACTTTAGGCATTATTAAAATCACTGCTCCTGAAAAAAATGAAGTTTTTAAAACTTTTTTTTTAGCATTGTCACATGTCCCCTGAGGCAGTAATTGGGTCCCCATACACTTTTTATGGCAATAACTTGCATATAAGCCTTTTAAATTAGCACTTTTGGTTTTCCGTGTTCGTGTTCCATAGACTTTAACGGTGTTCGCACAAATTTTTTGCCTGTTCGCATGCTCTGCTGAGAACCGAACCGGGGGGTGTTTGGGTCATCCCTAATGCCAGTGTGGTTTTGATTTCTGCTACACTTTCTTTGCAGGTCAGACATCTTCTGAATTTGCAGAATCACCACCATGAGGGAGGAAGCCTATAGGGAGATGCAGCCTGGTGCAGCAGCAGTTAACATACGGAGTGGGGGAGCGCCACTTAGGGAAATAACTCACAGTTCAATGTACTCTAGAAAAAGATGTGGCTGAGAACAGGGCTGGACTGGCCTACCAGGATACCGGGAAATTTCCTGGTAGGCCGTCTGCCCTGGGGCTGCTTTGAGCTTCAGCTGACTGCAGCGCTCCCCTCCCTCGCTCTCTCTCTCCTATGTGTCACACACAGCGGGCATCTCCCATGGTGTGTGTCATGGAGCTGGCTGGGTCTGTGTTCGGCTGTGCTGTAGCAAGGTCCCGCCCACCTAGACCGGCTCTTGTGATAGTAGATGGAACACTGGATTCAATCGCCTATCACACGAGCCAGTGAATAAGTCAATGGTGAATGAGTAACCAGTGGGACATACTGGAACTTCTAGTTCTGCAGAGACAAGCGAGAAACAAGTGGGCATGCTGGGACCTCTAATTCTACAGAGACAGGAGGAGGGGAGCCAGTGGAACATCTAGCTCTACAGAGACAAGTGTAACCAGTGGGACATACTGGGACTTCTAGTCAATGCCATGGTGAGCTTAGTGAGGCTGCATTGAGGGGCACAATGAGGCTGCATTCACGGGCACAGTGAGGCTGCATTCACAGACACAATGAGGCTGTATTCATGGGCACAATGAAGCTGCATTGATAGGCACAGTGAGGCTGCATGGATGGGCACAGTAAGGCTGCATTGATGGGCACAGTAAGGCTGCATTGATGGGCACAGTAAGGCTGCAATCATGGGCACAATGAGGCTGCATTCACAGGCACAGTAATGCTGCATTTGATGGACAGTGAGGCTGCATTCATGGGCACAGTGAAACTGCATTCATGGGCACAGTGAAGCTGCATTCATGGGCACAGTGAGGCTGCATTCATGGGCACAGTGAGGCTGCATTCATGGGCACAGTAAAAATGCATTTAATGGACAGTGAGGCTGCATTGATGGGCACAGTGAGGCTGCATTGATGGGCACAATGAGGCTGCATTCACGGGCACAGTGAGGCTGAATTCATGGGCACTCAGGGGCACAGTGAGGCTGAATTCATGGACACGGTGAGGTTGCATTCATGGGCACAAAGAGGCTGCTTTAATGAGCACAATGAGGCTGCATTCATGGGCACAGTGAGGCTGCATTCATGGGCACAGTGATGTTGCATTCATGTGCATAGTGATGTTGCACCGAGCCGGTCTAGGGGGGTGGGACCTTGCTACAGCACAGCCAAAAACAGAACCAGACAGCTCCATGACACACACCATGGGAGATGCCTGCTGTGTGTGACACGTAGGAGAGAGAGGGAGGGGAGCGCTGTGTGTGATCCAGGTAATGCCATGGTGACTGAGTAACCAGTGGGACTTACTGGGACTTCTAGTACTGCAGAGACAAGCGAGAAACCAGTAGGCATGCTGGGACCTCTAATTCTACAGAGACAGGAGGAGGGGAGCCAGTGGAACATCTAGCTCTACACAGGCAAGTGTAACCAGTGGGACATACTGGGACTTCTAGGTAATGCCATGGTGTGTATGTATTGATGGGGCACAGTGAGGCTGCATTTGATGGACAGTGAGGCTGCATTCACAGGCACAGTAAAGCTGCATTTGATGGACAGTGAGGCTGCATTCACGGGCACAGTAAAGGTGCATTTGATGGACAGTGAGGCTGCATTCACGGGCACAGTGAGGATGCATTCACGGGCACAATGAGGCTGCATTGATGGGCACAGTGAGGCTGCATTGATGGGCACAGTAAGGCTGCATTGATGGGCACAGTAAGGTTGCATTGACGGGCACAGTAAAGCTGCATTTAATGGACAGTGAGGCTGCATTGATGGGCACAGTGAGGCTGCATTGATTGGCACAATGAAGCTGCATTCATGGGCACAATGAGGCATATATATATATATAATGTCCTGTGCTTTCATATATAGTACACCCTTCAAATGTGCTTTAAAATGCATGGTTTTCCCTTTCATGAACAAGAAAATAATGACGTTTGCTGTTGGGCTGGTATAATAATGCTATGGGGCTGGTATGAATTTTTTTCCAGGACTGGTTTTTATTCCCAGTCCAGCCCTGGCTGAGAAGAGGTGCTGACAGTGTCTATTAAGAGGGTGAAGTCCAGCCTGGCAGGCCGGGTTCCAAGTGGAGAGGCTCCTTTCATTTAACGAGTCCCTAGCCTGTCTCGTCTCATCTGGAACCTTTCCCTAATGCTGGTTACTTTCCCTAACAAGCGAGGTCTCTCTCTCTACATTAGCCAATTGCAATGAAGCATGCTAAAAACCAGGGGTGGGGACTTATATAGATCCTACTGAGCCAAGATGACCAGAAGGGGGCACATGGCTGCAGCATAGCCAACTGGGACGCTGCCCCATTGACCCCACAAACCACAGAAAAACTGTTTCACTCTGATGTCTTCTCTGGGCTGTGGTACCACTCAGGTTGAGCACCACACACAGTGGAGAAAACAAGCCTCTTCCCCCCATAGAAGTGCCTGGTGTGTATTAGGGGGTAGAGCAGGAGGGAGAGGACCACACACTCTGGGTAGAGGTTCCCCTACTGTAATCGGAATATCGGGGGGGGGGGGCTGTTCCCCAAGCAGTGTGTGTGGGGAGCATGAAGCATACCTCCAAACTTTTTTTGATGGGAATGGGCGACACCTATCAGCAAAGGTATGCAGGCATAGGACACACCCCCAGCCACGCCCCCTTAAAGCAGAATTGTACCAAAAAACAAGATTGGTTAAACCCACAAGTGCTTTTTTACCGCTACTATTCCTTTATATTGGCTTTTGGAATTTATAAATGCAGCAATTTAGAAATCAGATGAAAGGTTTAGCGCTGGAAAACACTTTTTGATGGATAAAAAATGCATTTTATATACATCTATATAGATCAGACCAAAATGAGGGACAAATGAGGAGGAATGAGGGACAGAGGGATATTGCTCCAAATCGGGGACAGTCCCTCAAAATCAGAGACAGTTGGGAGCTATGCATGAAGGGGGGATCAAGCAGCTGACTTCCCTATAATGCTGGTGTGACAGGCAGGTTCTGGCGGCTTTTTCTCGCTGCTGACTCGGAGTTCCATTAGAATACGTTCATCTTGCACACACTCCTAGCCATGCCCCCCTTTAAAAGTAATTTTTTTAACAGTGGGTCTCATTTAATGTTAATCTTTCACAATTTCTTAAAAATCTGTCAAGCTACCTTAATAAAAGTTCAGATTAATTTTAAAGGATGCTCGGTTCTCTTTTCTTGCAGTTTTTTAACCCCTTCCAGCCCAAGGATGTCATATGATATCTTTGACATTGATATCTGAATGATGGGTGCAGCTACAAGCATCATTCAGATATCATATTTTAGAGCCAGCAATTCTGTGCACCATAAGAACAATCATAGCGGCTGTTCAGCTGCTTGATCGTTCTTACAGGCAGCGGAAGGGCACAAGCCCCCCCCTCACTCCTCCCTCTGGTGCTTCTCCTGACTCACCTGCATGATCGGCGAGCTGGAGAATCAATCCGCCACCGCCGGAAGTTGTTCATAGAGATTTCCGATACCCAGATGATCCCCAGTCATCCCTATGGCCATCAGAGGCCCAGGAGCGACGTTATGACATCACGTCTGGCCAGCGGAAGTAAACAAAACCGAGAACTCGGCTGGAAAGAAAGAGATCTTTCATTTTTTTTTTTGTATCTCTGTCTTTTCAGCTTGGAGGAGACATCTGGGGTCTTATAGACCCCAGATCTCTCCATAAAGAGGACCTGTCGTGCACCATTCCTATTATTCCTTGTAATAGGTATAAAAGTTATCAAAACATTTTTTTGAAGAGAAAGTGTAAAAAAAAAAAAAAAAAAAGTAAATTAAACAATAATAAAAAAAAAAAATTAATGTGCCCCCGAACCCTGCGTGCTCACACACAGAAGCGAACACATATGTAAATCCAGCCCACATATGTAAACGTGGTTCAAATCACACATGTGAGGTATCGCCATGTGCGTTAGAGCAAGAGTAACAATTTTAGCCCTTGATCTCCTCTGTAACTCTAAACTGGTAACCTGTAAAAAAATTTAAAGCGTTGCCTATGGAGATTTTTAAGTACCAAAGTTTGGCGCCATTCCACGAATGTGTGCGATTTTAAAGCATGACATGTTAGGCATCTATTCACTTGGCGTAACATCATATTTTACATTACACAAAAAAATTGGGCTAACTTTAACTTTTTTTTTTTTTGATTCTTGAAACGTTTTTTTTTTCCAAAAAAAACACGGTTGGAAAATTCCTGCGCAAATATCGTGTGACGTAAAAAGTTACAATGATTGTCATTTTATTCCCTAGAGTGTCTGCTAAAAAATATATATATAATGTTTGGGGGTTCTGAGTAATTTTCTAGCAAAAAAATGATGAATTTTACATGTAGGAGAGGAGTGCCAGAATAGGCCAGGTATGAAGTTCAGTTTCTTTTTTTAAGTTTCTTTTTTTTTTTTTTAGAAAAGCTCAGTTTAAGCACAGCTGAAAGTAGATTCATGATGATGACATGGCTATCTATATTCAGAACAATGAGAAATCTATCACACTGAACAGTATATAATGAACAAGAAGAGAAGGAGAGAAATTGACACCATCACATACTGTGGAGATGTCACTGACCAATATGTGTCATCATAGCACAGAACCCTGTAGACACTATGGTATATTCTCCTTAACAGAGTGTGTATTATTGTCTATAGTTATGAAGATTAAAGCTATAGCTGTATGCACAGTGCAGAAATTCCAGATCTCTTGGATTGTTCTGTGGATGGCACTTTGTATATACAGCATTCGGAGTTCATCATCGGTCTGTAATCTCATGATAAAGGACGTAGATGAGGAATTTGGATTTTACCAAGAAGGTGACTTCATCATCGGAGGAGTCTTCACTATACGTGCCGGGACTACAAATTTTAAGGGAGCAAAATCATATATGAAACTATTTGACTGTGTGGAGTAAGTAACATTTTATTACACTATTACATCACACAATGTCATATTACTATGTAAATGCAGATTATTCAATGCTCAGGATTGGTGTCATTATCAGAGATTTGGGTAAAAGGAAATTGGTCAGAAACATTAATCAGTTTGCATGTTTAGCAGAGTTTGTTCCGTGCAGCATTTCCACACATACACAGGTATACCTAAGTTCATAGAAGCAGATAAGTGTAAATTGCAACACTGGCAGCTAGAAGATGATGAAGAAGAATTGTACACGCCTGTACACACATATACACAAGATCTTAAGGGAACACAACTTGTGTTTTTTGTTTTCCAGACATATGCACATGGCTGTGAGAACTTTACTGATCATATAGGATGGTTTGCACAAAAGTCCTGTTGTAAATGATCAATAAAATGCTTGCCTTTAGATACATGTAAGGCTTCATTCAGCCTTAAGAGGTGGATGCAGCAGCTACACGGATACAGCTGGGCTGCCTGCCTCTATCTATCTATCTATCTATCTATCTATCTATCTATCTATCTATCTATCTATCTATCTATCTATCTATCTATCTATCTATCTATCTATCTATCTATTTATCTATCTATCTATCTATCTATCTATCTATCTATCTATCTATCTATCTATCTATCTATCTATCTATCTATCTATCTATCTATCTATCTCTCTATTAGGGATGAGCCGAACACCCCCCGGTTCGGTTCGCACCAGAACCCGCGAACGGACCGCAAGTTCGCACGAACGTTAGAACCCCATTGACGTCTATGGGACTCGAACGTTCGAAATCAAAAGTGCTCATTTTAAAGGCTAATTTGCATGGTATTGTCCTAAAAAGGGTTTGGGGACCCGGGTCCTACCCCAGGGGACATGTATCAATGCAAAAAAAACTTTTAAAAACGGCCGTTTTTTCGGGAGCAGTGATTTTAATGATGCTTAAAGTAAAAAAAAAAAAGTGAAATATTCCTTTAAATATCGTACCTGGGGGGTGTCTATAGTATGCCTGTAAAGTGACGCGTGTTTCCCATGTTTAGAACAGTCCCTGCACCAAATGTCATTTTTAAAGGAAAAAATCTCATTTAAAACTGCTTGCGGGTTTAATGTCATGTCGGGTCATGGCAATATGGATGAAAATCAGTGAGACAAACGGCATGGGTACCCCCCAGTCCATTACCAGGCCCTTTGGGTCTTGTATGGATATTAAGGGGAACCCCGCACCCAAATTAAAATAAGGAAAGGTCCCTATATACTCTGAACAGCAGTATACAGGCGGTGCAAACAAGACAGGGACTGTAGGTTTGTTGTTAAGTAGAATCTGTTTGTAATTTTGAACATTTTTAATGTGTTTAGCTCCAGCCAAAAAATCTTTTCTAAGCTTTTTGGAAAACATAGGGAAGGGTTATCACCCCTGTGACATTTGTTTTGCGTCTTTCCTCCTCTTCAGAAGATTTCACCTCACTTTTTTGTCCCAATGAAAAATGTTTTTTGAAAATTTGGGTTTTTTTGTGGAACAAGGATTGGAAAGCATCAGTGGAAAGGAAAAATTGTTTTCCCATATTAACTCTTACAGGAGAGAATTTCCCTTCCTTAGGGGTAGATTTCATCTCACTTCCTGTTGTCTCCTTCCGTTTGCAAGTAGGAGTCGTTTGTAAGTTAGATGTTTGAAAGTAGGGTCCTGCCCTATATACTCAGCAGAAATTTGGGCCTTAGGTGTTGCTGTGGCCAAAACACTGTAAGCCCTCACAGGGCCCTGCTGTGAAATATTAGATCAAGAATTGTAATTACATGCCCCTGTTGAACAGGAGCTGAAAAATTAGGCCTTAGGCACTGGTGCTGGTGCCACAACACTGCAACCCCTCACAGACACTCTAGTTGAAACGCAGGAACAAGCCCAGCTGCAAAGTATTGCATCAAAAATTGTAATTACACGCCCCTGTTAGACAGGGGCTGAAAAATTGGGTCTTAGGCACTGGTGCTGGTGCCACAACACTGCAACCCCTCACAGACACTCTAGTTGAAACGCAGGAACAAGCCCTGCTGCAAAGTATTGCATCAAAAATTGTAATTACACGCCCCTGTTAGACAGGGGCTGAAAAATTGGGTCTTAGGCACTGGTGCTGGTGCCACAACACTGCAACCCCTCACAGACACTCTAGTTGGAATGCAGGAACAAGCCCTGCTGCAAAGTATTGCATCAAAAATTGTAATTACACGCCCCTGTTAGACAGGGGCAGAAAAATTGGGTCTTAGGCACTGGTGCTGGTGCCACAACACTGCAACCCCTCACAGACACTCTAGTTGGAATGCAGGAACGAGCCCTGCTGCAAAGTATTACATCAAAAATTGTAATTACACGCCCCTGTTAAACAGGGGCTGAAAAATTGTGCCTTAGGCACTGGTGGTGGCGCCCAGAACCAAAAATGTTCTTACAAGCTATCAGCGTGATGATTGAGGAGGAAGAGGATAATTACTCAGGGATAGTCACTCAGCATCAGCATAGGCAGTCTTTGAAGGGATCTGAGATTTCAAAAAAAATTATTCGGTTACATCTGCATCAGGTGCTTGGTAGCTGGTGGTGATCCAAGACTGATTCATTTTTATGAAGGTCAGCCGATCGACCGAGTCGGTGGACAGACGCACCCTGTGATCGGTTACCACGCCTCCAGCAGCACTGAATGTGCGTTCCGAAAGAACGCTGGATGCAGGACAGGCCAGTAGCTCAATTGCATACTGTGCAAGCTCTGGCCAGTGATCCATCCTCAAGACCCAGTAACCCAGAGGATTTTCGGTGGGAAAGGTGTCCAAGTCTGATCTTGCCCCTAGGTATTCCTGCACCATGTAAAACAGACGCTGGCGATGGTTGCTGGAACCGATCATACCTTGGGGCTGCGGACCAAAAAATTGTCTGAACGCATCGGTCAGACGGCCACCTTCTCCACCGCTCCTTCTTTGACTGACCGAAGCCTCAGCAACACGTTGTCCAGAAACAGGAGTTTGTAACCTCCCAGTCTCTGGGAACGCGTTGCACAGACCTTTCTGCAAGGCCTCCCGAAGATGTTTCATCCTCTGCTCCCTCTGCGATGGCAAGATAAGGTCCGCAACCTTACCCTTGTAACGTGGATCAAGGAGGGTTGCCAGCCAGTATTGGTCCTTCTCCTTGATACCACGAATACGAGGATCCTTACGCAGGCTTTGCAGGATCAGGGAGGCCATGCAGCGTAGGTTTGCTGAGGCATTCGGTCCGGAGTCCTCTGGGTCACTAAGGACAACAACGTCCGCAGCCACCTCCTCCCAGCCACGTACAAGTCCATGTGTTCCTTGGGACTGATCCCTTAAAGACTGCTGATGCTGAGTGCCAGGCTCCACCTCCATACTGACACAATCTTCCTCCTCCTCCTCCTCCTCCTCCTCGTCCTCTTCCTGTGTGATCGGCGGGCACGCAGGAACACTGTCTGGATAAAGGGGGCCTTGAGAGCTAAGGAAGTCCTCCTCTTCCTGCCTCTGTTCTGCCTCAAGTGCCCTGTCCATTATCCCACGCAGCGTGTGCTCCAACAGGTGGACAAGGGGGACAGTGTCACTGATGCATGCACTGTCAGTGCTCACCATCCTCGTGGCCTCCTCGAATGGTGACAGGACAGTGCATGCATCCCTGATCATGGCCCACTGGCGTGGGGAAAAAAAACCAAGGTCCCCTGACCCTGTCCTGGTGCCATAGTCGCACAGGTACTCATTGATGGCCCTCTGCTGCGTGTGCAGCCGCTGCAGCATGGCCAACGTCGAGTTCCACCTGGTGGGCATGTCACAGATTAGGCGGTTCTTGGGCAGGTTAAACTCCTTTTGGAGGTCCGTCAGCCGAGCACTGGCATTATATGACCGGCGGAAATGCACACAGACTTTCCTGGCCTGCCTCAGGACATCCTGTAAGCCCGGGTACCTGCCCAAGAACCGCTGCACCACCAAGTTAAGGACGTGAGCCAAACAGGGCACATGGGTCAGTTGTCCCTGTCGGAGGGCAGAGAGGAGGTTGGTGCCATTGTCGCAAACCACCATTCCTGCCTTAAGTTGGCGTGGCGTCAACCACCTCTGAACCTGCCCCTGCAGAGCTGACAGAACCTCTGCCCCAGTGTGGCTCCTGTCCCCCAAGCACACCAGCTCAAGCACCGCATGGCATCTTTTGGCCTGCGTACTTGCGTAGCCCCTTGAACGCCTACGGAGCACCGCTGGTTCCGAGGAAGAGGCCATGGAGGAAGAAGAAGAGGAGGGGGTGGAGGAGAGAGGTGTGTCACAATCAGCATTTTGGAGGCGTGGTGGCGGAACAACCTCCAACACTACTGCACCTTGTCCTGCATCCTTCCCAGCTGCCAGCAGAGTCACCCAATGCGCCGTGAAACTTAAGTAACGTCCCTGTCCATGCCTGCTGGACCATGAGTCAGCGGTAATATGCACCTTACCGCTGACCGCCCTGTCCAGCGAGGCATGGACATTGCCTTCCACATGCCGGTAGAGAGCCGGAATCGCCTTCCGTGAGAAAAAGTGGCGTTTGGGTACCTGCCACTGAGGAACCGCACATTCCACAAACTCACGGAAGGGGGCAGAGTCTACCAACTGAAAAGGCAGCAGTTGAAGTGCTAGCAATTTTGCCAAGCTAGCATTCAACCGCTGGGCATGTGGATGGCTGGGAGCAAACTTCTTTCGGCGGTGCAGCAGCTGGGGCAGGGAAATTTGCCTGGTACAATCTGACGTCGGTGTACCAAAAGCAGATTGCCCATAAGTACTTGGCTGTGACACACCTAATTCTACACCTTCATTCCTCTCACTGCAGGTCGCAGAGAGGACTGAAGGTCTAGTGGGGTTGGAAATCTCAGCTGATGAGGAGCAAGGAGAGATCGTCTTTGTTCTTTGGTGTGGGTCTTTTAGATACGCTTGCCAACGAACTGCATGGCAGGTCAACATATGTCTGGTCAAGCATGTGGTACCCAAGCGGGAGATGTTTTGGCCACGCGAGATACGCTTGAGACATATATTGCAAATAGCAGCGGTGCGATCTGATGCACTCGTCTCAAAAAAGGCCCACACCAAAGAACTTTTTGAATAACGCGCAGAGACTGCAGCGCCCTGCACATGTGGAGCTTTGGGGTGTGATGCAGTCAATGTGCTGCCCTTAGGCTGGCCCCTGGAGGGCATCCTGCCTAGTTGGTGATGTGCCACCTCCTCCTCCTCCTCCTCCTCCTCCTCCTCCTCCTCCTCTCTCCTATCAGGCACCCACGTTGAGTCAGTGACCTCATCATCCCCTCCCTCCTCATCACTGGAGCAAACCTGGCAGTATGCTGCAGCAGGGGGAGCATGACTGCCAGATTGCTGTCCTTCTTGGGCACCCCCTCTGTCCGTGCTCATGTTACTGCCTTCATTGAGCTCAGTATCATCATCAGAGCCTTCCAAACGCTGGGCATCCTCCTGGAGCATGTACCCAACACTGTGGTCAAACAGTTCGAGGGAATCCTCAGGAGGACATGGTGGGGCTAGGGAAGGAGTCACTGATGACATTGAGCTGAGGGAAGAGGCCGCTGCTTTGCCAGACAAAGCACCCTGGGCATGGGTGAGAGAGGATGAGGAGGATGAGGACGGCTTGGTCATCCACTCGACCAAGTCTTCCGCATGTTGCGGCTCAACACGGCCAGCTGCCGAAAAAAAGGCCAAGCGTGTCCCATGGCCACGTGCTGATGAGGATGCACCGTCTCCACGACCAGCACTAGACACAGAGCCTGCTTGCCCTCTCTTATTGGCTTGTGACTGTCTGCCTCTCCTTCTTGGCCTTCCAGACATACTAATGGCCTGTAGCTGCACTAAGCTGGGATAGAACACCTGTAATTTTCTTCAGGTAGCTTTATATACTGTAACCAGACAAGCCTGCCTGTCAGTAGGAAGATAACAGGAACGGATCTAGCTGAACACTGTGAGCAGGACGTACTGCACTAAATGTATATAGCAGGAACGGATCTAGCTGAACACTGTGAGCAGCACGCACTGCACTGAATGTAAATAGCAGGAACGGATCTAGCTGAACACTGTGAGCAGGACGCACTGTACTGAATGTAAATAGCAGGAACGGATCTAGCTGAACACTGTGAGCAGGACACACTGCACTGAATGTAAATAACAGGAACGGATCTAGCTGAACACTGTGAGCAGGACACACTGTACTAAATGTAAATAGTCTAGCTGCCTGACCGTGGTACTAATAGGATCAAAAAGAACACCTGTAATTTTCTTCAGGTAGCTTTATATACTGTAACCAGACAAGCCTGCCTGTCAGTAGGAAGATAACAGGAACGGATCTAGCTGAACACTGTGAGCAGGACGTACTGCACTAAATGTATATAGCAGGAACGGATCTAGCTGAACACTGTGAGCAGCACGCACTGTACTGAATGTAAATAGCAGGAACGGATCTAGCTGAACACTGTGAGCAGGACACACTGCACTGAATGTAAATAACAGGAACGGATCTAGCTGAACACTGTGAGCAGGACACACTGTACTAAATGTAAATAGTCTAGCTGCCTGACCGTGGTACTAATAGGATCAAAAAGAACACCTGTAATTTTCTTCAGGTAGCTTTATATACTGTAACCAGACAAGCCTGCCTGTCAGTAGGAAGATAACAGGAACGGATCTAGCTGAACACTGTGAGCAGGACGCACTGCACTGAATGTAAATAGCAGGAACGGATCTAGCTGAACACTGTGAGCAGCACGCACTGCACTGAATGTAAATAGCAGGAACGGATCTAGCTGAACACTGTGAGCAGGACGCACTGCACTGAATGTAAATAGCAGGAACGGATCTAGCTGAACACTGTGAGCAGGACGCACTGCACTGAATGTAAATAGCAGGAACGGATCTAGCTGAACACTGTGAGCAGCACGCACTGCACTGAATGTAAATAGCAGGAACGGATCTAGCTGAACACTGTGAGCAGCACGCACTGCACTGAATGTAAATAGCAGGAACGGATCTAGCTGAACACTGTGAGCAGGAAGCACTGTACTGAATGTAAATAGCAGGAACGGATCTAGCTGAACACTGTGAGCAGGACACACTGCACTGAATGTAAATAGTCTAGATAGAAGATAACAGGAACGGATCTAGCTAAACTGAATACAGTGTATATATATATATGCAACACCTGGGATGCATATATATACACAATACACTGTAAGTGCAGCTAACTGACTGACTGTTCTGCCTAATCTATCTAACTCAAATCAAACACTGTCTCTCTGTCTATCTCTTTCAACGCCGGAACACACACTACACAGGGCCGCCGTGCAGGCGGCCTTATATAGTGTGGGGCGTGTACTAAATCCCCTGAGCCATAATTGGCCAAAGCCTCCTTGGCTTTGGCCAATTACGGCTCTCTGTTCAGGCGGCGCTGTGATTGGCCAAGCATGCGGGTCATAGTGCATGCTTGGCCAATCATCAGCCAGCAATGCACTGCGATGCCGCAGTGAATTATGGGCCGTGACGCGCCACACGAATTTGGCGCGAACGGCCCATATCGTTCGCAATTCGACGGACGGTCGAACAGCCGATGTTCGAGTCGAACATGGGTTCGACTCGAACACGAAGCTCATCCCTACTCTCTATCTCTCTATCTCTCTTATCTTTTGAGCAGTCTCACTGTTACATTAGATAAATCTGCTTCCCCTTCTTTACACTACAAGTCCCAGCTTTCCCAGTCAGCCATATTCTGCATGTATGTGAGGAGGTGTCAGTAAATTCTGGTACATGAAGTTCCTTCCTCAGCTTGTGACTCTTTGGGGGTTATTTACTAAAGGAAAATCCACTTTGCACTGAAAGTGCACTTGGAAGTGCAGTCGCTGTAGATCCGAGGGGGACATGCAAGAAAAATAAAAAACAGCATTTTAGCTTGCACATGATTGGATGATAAAATCAGCAGAGCTTCCCCTCATTTCAGATCTACTCCTTAGATTTAAAACGACTGCCCTTCCAAGTGCGCTTGCAGTGCAAAGTGGATTTGCCTTTCGTAAATAACCTACTTTGTGATATGACAAGTCCACCATGCTGTGCCTGACAGGATGGGATTTGTAGTTCTCCTGCCATGCCTAATCTGTGTATCTGTTTGGCTGTGAAACTACAATCCAGTGCTGTATATGTAGACGGGGGTGACAACAATTCTCAGACTAAATGCCCATTCACACCATAGGCGTTGAGTTGTGCTGGGCAGTCTTTGCCCCTCGCAGTCCCAAAGCATAGACAAGCATACCTCCCAACTGTCCCTGATTTCGAGGGACTGTCCCTGATTCAGAGCAATGTCCCTCTGTCCCTCTTTCCCCCTCATTTGTCCCTCATTTTGGTCTGATCTATATAGTTTTATATAAAATGCACTATTTATCTTTCAAAAAGTATTTCCCAGCACTAAACCTTTCATCCAATTTCTAAATTGCTATATTTGTATATTTCAAAAGCCAATATAAAGGAATAGTAGTGGTAAAAAAAAAGCACTTGTGGGTTTAACTATTTTTTTTTGTATATTTCACCTTTAAAGGGGCGTGGCAGGGGGTGGGTGCTATGCCTACATACTTTTGCGAAAAGGTGTCCCTCAATCCCATCTCAAATTGTTGGGATGTATGGACAAGGCAAATTGTCTCACTCATTTCTAATAAGTTACATCAGGAGAAAAATCCCAGGAATGTAAAACATATACTGTATGTGTATCATACCCATCTATTCACTGATCTATCTATCTATCTATCTATCTATCTATCTATCTATCTATCTATCTATCTATCTATCTATCTATCTATCTATCTATCTATCTATCTATCTATCTATCTATCTATCTATCTATCTATCTATCTATCTATCTATCTATCTATCTATCTATCTATCTATCTATCTGTCTATCTATCTATCTCCAAAAACGTAAATGCATTTTATTGGGATTTTAAGTGATAAACCAACACAATGGGGGTAACTTACGAAAGGCAAACCCACTTTGCACTACAAGTGCAAACTAAAAGTGCAAAGTGCACTTGAAATTGCACTGAAAGTGCACTTGGAAGTGCAGTCACTGTAGATCTGAGGTTGACATGCAAGGAAGATTAAAAAACAGCGTTTCAGCTTGCACATGCCTGGATGATAAAATCAGCAGAGCTTCCCCTCATTTCAGATCTACCCCTCAGATCTACAGCAACTGCACTTCCAAGTGCACTTTCAGTGCAATTTCAAGTGCACTTTGCACTTTTAGTTTGCACTTGTAGTCAGGCCCGGATTTACTCCCTTTGCCGCCCCAAGGCCGGGTCCTTCAATGCCGCCCCCCCCCGCCCCCCCACACACACACACACACACACACACACAACACCATCATTCTCGTCCTTTATCGATGACTGCAACAATAGATCAATTAAGAACATATCTCCACTATATACTCCCCCCTCTATCATCTCTATATACTCCCCTCTATCGTCTCTATATACACCCCCCTCTATATACAGGTATACAGACAGGCTAGGACAGTATATAGGCAGGCTAGGACAATATACAGGCAGGCTAGGACAATATACAGGCAGGCCAGGACAATATACAGGCAGGCTAGGACGATATACAGGCAGGCTAGGACAATATACAGGCAGGCTAGGACTGTATACAGGCAGGCTAGGACGGTAGGCAGGCTAGGACGGTATACAGGCAGGCCAGGACAATATACAGGCAGGCTAGGATGGTATACAGGCAGGCTAGGACAATATACAGGCAGGCTAGGATGGTATACAGGCAGGCTAGGACAATATACAGGCAGGCTAGGACGGTATACAGGCAGGCTAGGATGGTATACAGGCAGGCTAGGATGGTATACAGGCAGGCTAGGACGATATACAGGCAGGCTAGGACGGTATACAGGCAGGCTAGGACAATATACAGGCAGGCTAGGACGGTATACAGGCAGGCTAGGATGGTATACAGGCAGGCTAGGACAATATACAGGCAGGCTAGGACGGTATACAGGCAGGCTAGGACGGTATACAGGCAGGCTAGGACGGTATACAGGCAGGCTAGGACGGTATACAGGCAGGCTAGGACGGTATACAGGCAGGCTAGGACGGTATACAGGCAGGCTAGGATGATATGCAGGCTGGCTAGGACGGTATACAAGCAGGCTAGGACGATATACAGGCAGGCTAGGACGATATACAGGCAGGCTAGGATGATAAACAGGCAGGCTAGAACAGTATACAGGCAGGCTAGGACGGTATACAGGCAGGCTAGGACGGTATACAGGCAGGCTAGGACGGTATACAGGCAGGCTAGGACAGTATACAGGCAGGCTAGGACGATATACAGGCGGGCTAGGACGGTATACAGGCAGGCTAGGACGATATACAGGCAGACTAGGCTCTAGTCTAGGGGAGAGAGAGAGAGAAGGGGATGATCATGAGGAAAAGAGGGGGGAGGAAGAAGGTGCACAGCACAAAGGGGTGGGAGCAGAGAGGGGGGTTATTCTGGGGGTCTCACTCACCAATTATGCTCTCCCATTCAGGCTGGTCTCCCCCAGGGCTGTGGCAGCCATTGTTTGATAACAGAACTCCCCTCTCAGCACAGTACAGTGCATTGCATGCATGTGGCTGGAGTGTGGGCGGGCACAAATGGGAGGCGGAGTATTGGATTGGACAAGCAGTGCAGTGAGGGAGGGGTTAGGAAGACAGTGGAGACTGAACACAGCCCGACTCCTGCACAAGCTAGCTGGCTTTCCATTCTCTCACTATATCACTGTGACAGGATGCCAGAGGCTGTGGAGCGCCGGAGTTAGAGGGGATTAGTTATTAATCTCCACTCCATACAAGTCTTGCTGCCTGGGGGAGAAGACGCTCCTCCTGCAGCTGCCCACAGACTCCGCCCCCTGCTCTCCTTTCTAGTCAGAACAGCTTGTTTGTCCTCATCCCCGCCCTGCTCATACAGAGCTCCGAATGATGTTAGTGCAGCGGCGCCGCCCCTGCACTACTGCCGCCCCGAGGCCTGGCCTTGTTGGCCTTGTGGGAAATCCGGCCCTGCTTGTAGTGCAAAGTGGGTTTGCCTTTCGTAAATAACCCCTACAGTGTTGGTTTATTGCTTTTCACATATTTATTTGTAGAAAATGTTGAAAACCATTTATCATTTTTCCTTCCACTTCACAATTATATGCCACTTTGTATTGGTCTAGCTCATAAAATCCCAATAAAATACATTTATGTTTTTAGTTGTAACATGACAAAATGTGGAAAATGTCAAGGGGTATGAATACTTTTTTCAAGGCACTCTATCTATGCTATCTGTGCTGTCTGTTTTACTGTGAGAGTCAGTTTCATGTGTGTGTGTGTGCCGCCCATTCTAATTTCTTGCCCTCCTGAGTCCTTTCACTGTGCTACTTACTTACTATATCAAACACAACATAACAAATATGTGTTTTGCCTTAATATCTACCTTAAAGAGGTGTTCCACCCAGGGGGTCCAGTAAAAAAAAAAAAAATTAAAAGTCAGCAGCTACAAATACTGCAGCTGCTGACTTTTAATTGGACACTTACCTGTCCCTGGGTCCAGCGATGCCGGGGATCGAAGCCCCGCTCGTCTCCCCCTCCGTTCAGCAGCGCCGGCATTGCAACTGTAGGCGCCGGGCTGTGGCTTCACAGCCTGGCACCCACTGCGCATGCGCGAGCGGCGCCACGTGCCGTGATTGGCCTCTCAGTCACCTGGGACCTGTAATGGGTCCCAGATGATTGACAGGAGGGAGGGAGCAGAGCGGAGCACTTCCTGTGCCGAGGGGGAAGTGATTTCACCAGCCCAGGCACTGGAAGGGGCAGACTATGAGGGACCCCCTAGCAACAGACATTTAGAGGTAAGTTAAAAAAAAAATATCCACTTTTTTTTTTTTTTTTTTTTTTTTTAGGATTTTTCATGTATTTTTGTTTTTTTGGGTGGAACCCCACTTTAAATCACATTGATAGGTACACATTGTATTAACTTGTAGCTTAACCCCTTCCCGCCGAGCATACGCAGATGTGCGTACTCGGCTTTCGGGGGTTATACCCGGATGATGCCCGCAGCTGCAGACATTATCCCAGTACTGTTTTTTAAAGCTGGCGATTGGCTTTCCAGGTATAACAACCGATGCAGCTAAAAGCCGCTTGCCTGTTATATCGGAGGAGCGGCAGGGGACGTCCCCCCCTCCCGCCGCTTCCCGCCGCTCTTACCGGGCCTCCCGATCCACCGGGAGGCCTGATCACCAATCTGCCGCCTCCAGCGGCTAGTGACAGTCTGGAACGAAGCTGTAAGTGGCTTCGTTCAAGCCTCCTAATAGTAAACACGGAAGTGACGTCATGACGTCACTTCCCGTTTACTCAGCTGCCAATGGCGCCAGTTTTAAAAATATATACAGTATTCAGAATCACCGAAAATGGAGATCTGAATACCTTGAAGTGCAAAGGAGGGATCGGGGGTCTAAAAGGGTCTAAAATGCCTCCATAAAGAGTATCTGTCACCACCTATTACTGTCACAAGGGATGTTTACATAAAAGTGATCAATAAAAGTGATTAAATTTTTTTTTTAAACACAATTTATAAATATAAAAATAAAATAAATAAGAAAAAAAAATTTTTAAGCGCCCCCGTCCCCGCAAGCTCGCGCAGCAAAGAAAATGCATACGGAAGTCGCGCCTGCATATGTAAACGGTGTTCAAATCACACATGCGAGGTATTGCCGCGATCGTCAGAGCAAGAGCAATAATTCTAGCACTAGACCTCCTCTGTAACTCTAACCTGGTAACCGTAAAAAGAATGTAAAATGTCGCCTATGGAGATTTTTAGGTACCATAGTTTGTCGCCATTCCAGAAGTGCTGGTATCTATTTACTCAGCGTAACATCATCTTTCACATTATGCAAAAAAAATTGGGCTAACTTTACTTTGTTGTTGTTTTTTTTTTAAATTCATGAAAGTGTCCCTTTTCCCAAAAAGTTGCGTTTAAAACACCGCTGCACAAATACCGTGTGATATAAAATATTGCAACAATCACCATTTTATTCTCTAGATTCTCTGCTAAAAAAAATATATATATATAATGTTTGGAGGCTCTAAGTAATTTTCTAGCAAAAAATACGGATTTTAACTTGTAAATACCAAATGTCAAAAATAGGCTTAGTCATGAAAGGGTTAAATACTAAAATTTGCACTCAAAACTGTAATTGTGTAACTTGGCTGTGCCAGTAAACTGTGGGTGTCATGTCTGTAAATTTCAATGTGATAGGTTGGCAACACTGGGCTGCAGGTAGAGGGATAGACCCAGTGCTGGCGTGTGGAACAGGTGAGTGTGGCAACCATAAGTTTAGAATCCAGTTTATGGTATGGTGCTTCAGTCTCCAGGATCAGAGGTTTGCCTACAACTCAGGGTTACGATGGTGACCTCTTGGTTTGCAGAAGGGCCTATCAACCAAACAGATGCTTCAGAGGGACCATATTTATCAACCACTTTCAGCTTCAGGTTCTAGCACCATCTACCTACCCCCACACTCGCAGTGCGTGAGGAGAGGAGAGCCTGTAAGTGGAAATCCACACAGGGGACATCTACAATGATAATCAGTGCACTGACCAACAGTGCAGCCCCATCAGTGTCCATCAATGATGCCTTTCAGTGCCCATCAGTGAAGCCTGTCAGTGCTCATCAGATCTGTCTATCAGTGCCTATCAATGCTGTCTTTCAGTGGCCATCAGTGCTGCATTTCAGTTCCCATGAGTAATGCCTGTCAGTCAGTGCCCATCAGTGCCACCAATCAGTACCCATCATTGCTGCCTATCAGTGCCCATCAGTACAACCTCATCAACACACATCAGTAAAGGTGAAAAAAAAAATACTTATTTACAAAATTTTATAACAGAAACTAAGAAAAACATTTTGGGGGTTATTTACGAAAGGCAAATCCACTTTGCACTACAAGTGCAAACTACAAGTGCAAAGTGCACTTGAAATTGCACTGAAAGTGCATTTGGAAGTGCAGTCGCTGTAGATCCGAAGGGAGACATGCAAGGAAAATAAAGAAACAGCATTTTAGCTTGCACGTGATTGGATAATAAAATCAGCAGAGCTTCCCCTCATTTCAGATCTACCCCTCAGAATTACAGCGACTGCACTTCCAAGTGCACTTTCAGTGCAATTTCAAGTGCACTTTGCACTTGTAGTTTGCACTTGTAGTGCAAAGTGGATTTGCCTTTCGTAAATAACCCCCCATTGTTTTCAAAATGTTTGTTTAGCGAAAAATAAAAAAACCCAGCGGTGAATAAAGAGATTGTAAATGATCACCTTATAAAACAATCCATTCAATTTAATTAGAAATGAAAGGCAAAACATTTGTGAATAGATATTAAAAAAAAAAAAAAACATTATCAATACTTTTTTTCCCTTTTTTATAAGTGATCACATTCCCTCTGTTCTCAGCTGCATAAGAACTGAGAGGAGGAACAGCAACAGCACACTAAGCTTCCCAGTGAATGACTGTGCAGGGGAGGAGCGTCAGGACAAGTCTGATCATTGGAGGAGAGTGGGCTGAATTCCCAGCACAACTAGAGAACTGACCACACTGTGCTCTCCTGCTTAGTGTGGTCAGTTTTTAATAGGAAAGCAGAGGAACTGGCAGGAACATCAATGATTTCACACAAAGGAAGCGATACAAAGAAAACAGGATACATTTTTCATACAAGTACATGCTACAGCGGGCACATATCAGGAGAATAAAATGTTGTGGTAACAAACACTTTAAATACTACCAAGAGAATGCTCTATCTGTCTAAAAAAATGATAAAAATGTCATTTGGGTACAGTGTCGCATGAGCACGCAATTGTCATTCAAAGTGTGATAGCACTGAAAGCTGAAAATTGGCCTGGGGCAGGAGGGGGGTTAAAATGTGCCCAGTAGGCAAATGGTTAAAGCCCAATTAAACATTCAGGAATTATCAGATAAATATATTTTTAGATGCATCAAAAGAGTCCATTCTCTATATCTTTGCTGACCAGATGCTGTAGGAGTCAGGCCAGATGTATGCCTGTGCAGGAATAGGGAGTACAGGGAACCAAAACAATAATAATAATAAACTTTATTTTTTATATAGTGCCTTTAACCGCTTCCGGACTGCCCCATGCAGATATACTGCGGCAGGGTTGCCCAGGTGCACAAAATCACATACCTGTATGTGATTTCATGCAGTAGGTCTGGGACGTGCACATGTGCCGCCGGCGACCCGCTCCCACTGTGATTTCACACAGTGGGAGCCAATCATCAGGGCCGGCGGACGTGATGTCCACCGGGACCCGCTGACCGTTCACAGTAAAGGCAGAATGGCGGTCTGCCTATGAAAACAAGGCAGTTTGCCGTTCTGTGAGGAGAAAGCAGAAACAAGGATCTCTTTCTGCAGATGGGCACTGATCAGGCTGCAATGATGGGCAATGGCGAGGCTGCAGATGGGCATTGATGAGGCTGCAGATGGGCACTGATAAGGCTGCATTGATGGGCAATGGCAAGGCTGCAGATTGGCAATGGTGAGGCTTCAGATAGGCACCAGTGATAATTTTAGTCTTAGGACTAAAATGGCATTTTAGCTTTAGTCCCATTTTAGTCTTCTGCAATTGTTTTAGTTTTAGTCGTATTTAGTCAACTAAATCTCCAATACATTTTAGTCGACTAAAATGTCCTACGTTTTAGTCGACTAAAATCTCCAGTACATTTCAGTAATTGCAATTTAGTTTTAGTCATAGTCTTTTGACTAAAATGGCATTTTAGTTTTAGTCTCATTTTAGTCTTTTGACTAAAATGACTTTTAGTCTTAGTCGTATTTTAATCATCTCAATTGTTTTAGTTTTAGTCTTATTTTAGTCGACTAAGATAGTATTCAATTAGTCGACTAAAATGTTTTAGTCATTTTAGTGGACTAAAATGTTTTAGTCGTTTTAGTTGACTAAATTAACACTGATGGGCACTGATCAGGCTGCAATGATGGGCAATGGCGATGCTGCAGATGGGCACTGGTGAGGCTGCAGATGGGCACTGATAAGGCTGCATTGATGGGCAATGGCGAGGCTGCAGATGGGCACCAATAAGGCTTTATTAATGGGCAATGGTGAGGCTGCAGATGTGCACTGATCAGGCTTTATTAATGGGCAATGGTGAGGCTGCAGATGTGCACCGATCAGGCTTTATTAATGGGCAATGGTGTGAGGCTGCAGATGTGCACCGATCAGGCTTTATTAATGGGCAATGGTGAGGCTGCAGATGTGCATCGATCAGGCTTTATTAATGGGCAATGGTGAGGCTGCAGATGGGCACTGATAAGGCTTTATTAATAGGTAATGGTGAGGCTGCAGATGGGCACTGATAAGACTGCATTGATGGGCACTGACCCTTGTTTTGTTTCAAAGTTCTTTATTCAAAATGTAAGTTTTTTTCCTGAAACTTCCCTCTTATAATTAAGGTGTGTGGTATACACCGATAAATATGGTAATATGCGCTTATTAAAAAAAATTGGGTTTTCTAATGTTATTTTGAAGTGAATTGCAGAGTTTTGGAGCATAGCAGGAGAAGGCTCTGTCTTCCATCGAGTGTAGGTGACAATGCTGTGTTTTGACCTAGGCCAACAAGACCCAGGCCCAGGGCGTCACTTTGTGGGGGGCGGTAAAAAAGCCGCCCCCCCCGGACAAAAAAAGCCCCTCCGCATGAAAAAATGCTGCCCCACCCCTGCTCCCACGTTCCGGTGGCTGCCACCTGCACTTATATTGTCCCCGACGGCCGGTGTTCTGTCAAAAGATCCGTACTTGGCCGGGGGGGGGGGGGCGACTGGCGCCCCCACAATGCGGCCGGCGGAGAAGAATACTGTGTAACCAGTCACAGGAGAGGAGTGCGGAATGTATGGCAGTGGGTAATATGTACAGAAGAGGAGTATGGAGTGTATGGAAGTGGGTAATATGTAAAGGAGAGAAGTGCAATACCACTTCCTGATAGTCTGTCAGCCACTGCTATACCACCTTGGTGGTGGGGCACTCCGAAGGATGTAAGGGGGCACTCTGGAGGAAGTAAAGAGACACTCTGGAGGCACTAAGGGGGCACCCTGGAGGTTGTAAGGGGGGATGTAAGGGGGCACTCTGGCGGTACTAACTTAGTCAGAGCCCCCTTACACCCTTCAGGATGCCCCCTTAGTGCCCCTTACATCCTCCTCCAGAGTGCCCCCTTACATCCTCCTCCAGAGTGCCTCCTTACACCCCCCTCCAGAGTGCCTCCTTAGTACTACTGTACTAAGGGGCACGCTGGAGAAAGTAAAGGGGCACGCTGGAGAAAGTAAAGGGGCACTCTGGAGAAAGTAAGGGGAGGAAGTAAGGGAGCACTCTGGAGGAAGTAAGGGGGCACTCTGGAGGCTCACAGATAGTACCTCCAGAGTGCCCCCTGCAGAGTCCTGAGGAGTTATGGCCATTAATCCATGCCAGGTCAATGTTAGGAAAAGCAGAAGCACACCACCCACCTCATGGCTGCCCTATTCCAACCCTGCTTGCTCTCTCCCTGTCACAGCCCTGACATAAGCCCGGTCCAGCCTGTGGTGTATGTCCCCATGTTATCTGTACCTGAATTACTGCAGTTCCTTGTAATAGGTGTCACTCACTTCATGCAGCACATGTCCTCGGTCTTTGTGGTGAAGTGCAGGGAAGAGGGGGGAAGAGAAGATCCGGGACTGGAGTCTGGACACTGCATGCGATGCTCCCCTTCGGTCAGACTGACAGACCCTGCCACTTCTGCTTTCTCATGCCATCGCCTGACCCTCCACCTGTCACTTGAGCAGTAGCAGCAGTCGGGCACATCCATTCCTAGCTGACAGCGGGCGGCCTGACAACACAGCGGGGTGCGTGGGCTGACACTGGAGAGTGAAGATCACACCAGACCAGTCCCTGCTAAATGCCGCTGGGCGCCGTAGGAGAGGAGGGGCGGGGCCGGGGGGTGCCGAGGTTGGTGCAGAGAGTTGTGCAGCACTAAGCGCGGACTTCGCTCCTGGCCTGTCTGACTCTGATAGTCTGTGACATCACTGGTTGCTAGATGCCAGGTGGGGCCGGCCCTAGCAACCAGTCCAGGAAATGTAGGGTGGCTCCACTGGCTGACAGGCTGTGTCCTCTATTTCATTCCGGGACAGTGTATTGAAGGTGCCTGGGACCTGGGACATACATGGCAATTGCGGGATAGTCCCGGGCAATCCGGGACACGTGGGCACCCTACACTGTATTAGTGTCACTGGTTCCCTCAAAGTGTCAGTTAATGTCAGATTGTCCGCCATACTATCACAATCCTGCTATAAGTTTCTGATCGCCACCATTACACCATTATAGCAGAAAGAAAAAAATTTTGTTTTTTTCAAAAATGTTGTTTATAGCACAAAAAATAAAAAACCCAGTGGTGATCAAATACCACCAAAAGAAAGCTCTATTTGTATAGAAAACAATCATATCATGATTTCATTTGGATATGACGTTGCATGACAAGCGAAAAAATGGCCTGGTCATGAAGGGGGGTAAATTAAAGGACTCCAGGATAGGGGTGATAGGATCAGTTGTACCAGACCTAGTGAGGATTCTGGCTGCCGAATTTTGTACATATTGCTGTCAATTAGTAATGGAATAGTGTTCCAAAAAAGGTATAAATAGCAGTATATTGAACAATCAGTGAACTACCGTATATTGGATTTTGTCTCAAGTCATACCGATGTCCTCATTTTGGCATCAATAATATATTGCCTGTAAGTGAAATCACTAATATCTCATAGATCCACTTTAACGTGAAATTAATATCTTTGATTCTACAGCGATGATTTTCGAGCACTACTAAATGTTTTGGTTTTTCGTTTTGCTATTCACAAAGTTAACCAGAATACGGAAATTTTACCCAATATTACATTGGGCTATCACATCACTGATTCATGTTTAGATGCCGGTGTGGCAGTCAAAGATGTTCTACAAATTTTATCTGGACCACAGAAGTTGATCCCTAATTACTCATGTTCTGGAGAAGGCAAGCTGGTGGGTTTTATTGGAGACCATTACTCAATGACAACTATTCCAATGGCACAAATACTGGGGATCTATAGATATACACAGGTAGGTGCCTGATATGCTTATAACATTTTTACACTATTTTTGGAATGCATTGGTAGACAAAAAATATATATACAATGAAGACAAATGCTTATGGTGCAACACAGATAATAGGACTTAAAGCCCAACTTTGGCAAACTTAAAAATTATCCCTTATAGCACATTCAAACTAGGGAAGAGGAAAAGCACTTTAACTTAACTGATCCTCCACTCCCCCGGCAGATGGTGCTTCCCTGAGCTCCAATGGTGGACTCTTCCTCGCCTTTATCATGTCCAGTGTAGGGCTATGGAGTGGACCTTGATGACATCAAAAGGTCTTGTACCACTGGAGCATGGGGGAAAAGAAACTGTGGGGACAAATCTAGTAATATGTAGGAAATGAAGATTGGGTAAGCAGGCCTTCTTTTTTATTTCCCCTAGATCTAAAAAGCATGTCTATCTTGCAGTGCAGACACAGCCCCATTTCAAGGAATGCTTTTGAAGTTTCTTTGCTTTAACTCCTTTTCCAGCTGGCAATTTTCAACTCTAAATTTTAATGGGCTTTAAGTAATTAAATGATTTAATAAAGAAGATCTCATCTTTTGATCCATATGTGTACAATTATTTGCAGCCCTCTAATATGCCATACTTTGTCTGGAATACATGATTTAACTAAATAGGAGAACAGTCCAGCAGCTTTGCTTTTGTATTTAATTAGGGGTTAATGAACTTAGATGGGGATGGGATGATTATGGGATGCCCACTTAACCAGAAAAAAACTCTTCAGGGACACTTTAACTATATACATTCTCTGTATACACTCCTCTTCCTCCAGCACATCACTTGCTTCCAGAAACAACTTAGACCCAGCTGGAACACTGTTTGGTAAATCTGGCAAGGCACTCAGCCAAATTGAGCAAAAGTGCAGTGTCCAGCTACATTCCTGTGGCTTCTGATCCTCATCAGGCAGTGTCAGCCACATGGCAGCAGCTGCCCCTTTTACTAGCCCTCCTCGCTACTTCCTACAGTCCTCCCAGACTGCCACACTCACCAGCCTCCTGGCTGTCTTCTCCCTGGAAATCTCTCGGATGTGCTAGCTGGCTCCTGCTCTCCTCACTCTTGCTCCCGTGCCTCTGGACAGGACTCCTCCATGTGTCTTGAGATGATCCCTCCTGCACCTGAACCCCAGGCCCGAGTTCACCGCTCCAGACAAGGGGACTACCCTCAAGGGCCACAAACAGCCTACTCAGCACTCTTCCACCTGAACTCTACACTCCCGCGCTGGCCTGACCCTGGGTATTTAAGAGGGGCCTACCCCCTCCTAGCCCATTTGCTGGGGATTGGCTGGGGCCCTCCTCAATACTCCAGACAGTGCCTACTAACCTCCCTCCCATTCTTCTGGAAACTTCTCTAAGGTTCCAGCGAGTAGGGGGGGGTACCAGAGGTGTTGCCTGATGAGTCATCCAGCCTCCCTGGATTACTCACCCTGACCCTGATTCAATACAGGTTGGGCTGTCAGCCAAGCCTATTTTACCAAATAAAAACATATTTGCATTTCTAGCACACTAGAGGGTGCTACATGTAAAGTCCAGATTTTATTCAGAATTTTGTATCAAAAAATTTCAATACATTTTGAGGGTTTAATGAGCCCCTCTTCATCAGGGCTTGGTAGTGTTGCAGGAAATGTGTACTGGACTGATACAGTTGGAGGGCTTCTGAGGGGTAGTCAGTAGCAACTGGGTTAACTGCACCACCATTGTCAGGGGCAACATTCTGCACTTCCCCTTTAACTGGGGTCACTGTCGCCAACAGGCCTTTGCATCATTCCACAACCGACTCAAACACTAGTGGATCATCTTGCCTCATCCTCGCAGTCACTCCACAGCACTTTTGCACAGTTCAACAACAAAAATGGAGCACTGTTTCCTTAAGACTGATTTCTCTCCTCTCGTATGTTTGCTTTTTTTAAAAAAATTCACAGCACATTTTAAAGTGCAGCAGTGTGAAACTAGCCATAACAGATTAACTTACTGTACTTATTTGAGGGGACTTCGAATTGCAATCCTTCACCATAACTAGTGCAAAATGGTGGTGCTTTAAGGACACAGCCACTTGCTTGCTTCTTCCTTGCCAAATTTTTTTAAAAGAACGCTCAACAAAAAAAAATCGGTAAGTTTCCCTTGCAGGGATTTTCAGAATTTCTCTTGCATCCAAAAACAAACAACATTACACCTCCTGGCTTATACTTGCAGTGCTGCTGTTCTGGCATTACACTTTAGGGCTTTGTCTGTATCTTCCAGACTGTCTTCCATTACAAGTATTGTACGTTTATCTAGCAGCCTCTTGCTGCTCTGGCTCCCACATCTCTCATTGGTGGAGCCCTCCTGGCTCTGCCCCCCCCCCGCACCCCAAAGCACCCTGTTCCCATGTTCATGGGGACAAGGGTCTCTTCCCCACAACCCTGAGCTGTGGTTGTGGGGGTCTGCAGGTGGAGGGCTTATCAGATTCTGGAAGCCCCCAAATCCGACCCCCCATGTTGAGGGCATGTGGCTTGGTATGGTTCAAGAGGGTAGGGACCAGGGGCGGACTGACAACTCATGGAACCCCTGGTAGGGACGCTCGCTAGTCCCCCCTCCTTTCCTGACCTGCCAGGCTGCATGCTCGGATAAGGGTCTGGTATGGATTTTGGGGGGACCATACACATTTTTTTTTAAATTGCCTTTTTTAACAATTTTTTTTACCGGAAAATATTTTTTTTTTATTCAGCTGTCAGCGAGGAAGCCCACTGACAGCTGATGATTCATCGGTTGCTAAAGACGCCACGGTTGGCTTCCCAGCCCAGCCCGGCTCCTTAACAACCTACTTTTACTGAGCCCTAATTGAGCAAAGCTTTGCCCATTCACAGTGCACAATGCACTGTGCATCGTCAATCATGATGCTGCCGCCACTGCCGGACCCAAAAAAAATCACTCCACTGTCAACTAATGCCTGGCTTGCCATTTGACAATTCTTATATAGGTAAGGGGTGGAGCCACCTGGCAAAGTCACCTGGTGATACCCCCTTGAGACCTCACTGACCGATGCATGCTGGGTCAGTGACGTCACAAGGGGCCAGTGCCACCAAGTGACGTCACCAGGTGGCCTCGTCCTTACCTATATAAGAACTATCAAATTTGAAGCCAGGCATTTGTTTACCTTAGTTGGCTGTGGAGCAATTTTTTTCAGGCCCGGTGGCAGCAGGCGGCATGATTGATGATGGGTTTACGCTGGGGGGACTTTTTTTTATTTTTTAATAAAGGAATTGTCAAAAACTGTCTCTGTGTTTTTGTTACTTTTTGACACTTTTTTGGTGAATGGGTAAAGGTACTATGTACCCAATACTCATTCACATAGGGGGGGCCCGAGATCTGGGGGTCTCCTTATTAAAGGGGCTTCCATATTCTGATAAGCCCCTCCTGCAGACCCCCACAACCACAGCCCAGAGTTGTGGGGAAGAGGCCCTTGTCCCCATCAACAGACAAGGTGCTTTGGGGTGGAGGGGGCAGAGCCTGATAATGTCACCCCTGCCATTTACCGCACAGGCTCTGAAGGTCTGGCACTGTATGCTGGACCTTCAGAGTGCATGTGCTGCAGACATCACCGGCTACATGCACTGTGACTATCTCCTAAATTGTGCAAGTTTAGGGGATATTCACAGTGCCTACAGGTATAGGCTTACCTTTAGGTTTAAGTGGTGTAACAGAGTTTACTACCACTTTAATGATGCTAGCAAATGTAGGCACCACCAAATCCTTAAAAACTACTGATGATCTATGTTTATAATTTCTATAAAGTGGTCATAAACCCTTCCATATAACCCAGTGAAGTTACTGGCCTGAGGTGATACACAGAGAAGAAACAAATCATCCTACATAAGTTATACCTGTTTTTCTGAAGTCTTCTCTTCTCTATATCCATTTAAAGCAAATAATTTATAAAGCATGTCTAAAGCTGGCCATACACCATACAATTTTCCTGTTCAATTTTCTTTAGATTTACCTTCAACTATGTAGTACAAGGGCCTGCCTGATTGCATCCAAATTGAAAGTGTTTAGGTTTGACCTCCTATTATATGGTTTTGGTATATCTAAAGGAAAGTTGAACAGGAAAATTGAATAGTGTATGGCCAGCCTAAGAGTTCAGAAAAAGGGGGTGGAGAGCTGAAGTTACTCTCTGCAGAGCTCAGTGAGGAGAGCTCTGAGACATGATTGGAGGGAAGAGACACACCCCTTTTCCCACAGCACACAAGAACAGGGCTGAGGATGTCAATCTGCTGGAGTTCCCTCCCGTCACCATTTTTCTATTGGTGTCTGGAAAACTTGTCAGAAGAAGCAGCAGACAGAATTGAAACTTAGTGCTCTTATAGGTAATTGAGACAAGTACACACTATAGAGAGATGTGCTTTGTTTCATATCTGAGGTTTACAACCACTTTAAATAACATATGTGGACTTCCAGGTGCTCACTGCTCAGTAACCAATTGAATTTTTTTAAAAATATTCATTTAGTTTATTGTAGTCAGTAGGGATGAGCCGAACACCCCCCTGTTCGGTTCGCACCAGAGCTTGCAAACAGGCAAAAAATTTGTTCGAACACGCGAACAATGTTAAAGTCTATAGGACACGAACATGAGTAATCAAAAGTGCTAATTTTAAAGGCTTATATGCAAGTTATTGTCATAAAAAGTGTTTGGGGACCTGGGTCCTGCCCCAGGGGACAAGGATCAATGCAAAAAAAGTTTTAAAAACAGCAGTTTTTTCGGTGATTTTAATAATGCTTAAAGTGAAACAATAAAAGTGTAATATCCCTTTAAATTTCGTACCTGGGGGGTGTCTATAGTATGCCTGTAAAGGGGCATATGTTTCCTGTGTTTAGAACAGTCTGACAGCAAAATGACATTTCAAAGGAAAAAAAGTCATTTAAAACTACTTGCGGCTATTAATGTATTGCCGGCCCGACAATACACATAAAAATTAATTGATAAAAACAAGATGGGAATTCCCCACAGGGGAACCCTGAACCATAATTTAAAAAAAAAATGACGTGGGGGCTCCCCCTAAATTCTATACCAGGCCCTTCAGGTCTGGTATAGATATTAAGGGGAACCCAGGCCAAAATTTTTAAAAAAATGGCGTGGGGTCCCCCCTTAAAATCCATACCAGACCCTTCAGGTCTAGTATGGATTTTTAAGGGGAACCCCGCGCCAAAATTAAAAAAAAAATGGCGTGGGGTCCCCCCAAAAATCCATACCAGACCCTTATCCGAGCACGCAACCTGGCAGGCCGCAGGAAAAGAGGGGGGGACGAGAGAGCGCCCCCCCTCGTGAACCGTACCAGGCCACATACCCTCAACATTGGAAGGGTGCTTTGGGGTAGCCCCCAAAACACCTTGTCCCCATGTTGATGGGGACAAGGGCCTCATCCCCACAACCCTTGCCCGGTGGTTGTGGGGGTCTGCGGGCGGGGGGCTTATCGGAATCTGGAAGCCCCCTTTAACAAGGGGACCCCCAGATCCCGGCCCTCCCCCCTGTGTGAAATGGTAAGGGGGTACAAAAGTACCCCTACCATTTCACAAAAAAACTGTCAAAAATGTTAAAAATGACAAGAGACAGCTTTTGACAATTCCTTTATTTAAATGCTTCTTCTTTCTTCTATCTTCTATCTTCCTTCGGTTTCTTCCTCCATCTTCTTCTTCTTCTGGTTCTGGTTCTTCCTCCGGTGTTCTCGTCCGGCATCTCCTCCACGGTGTCTTCTTCCCTTCTTCTCCTTGGGCCGCTCCGCATCCATGATGGCATGGAGGGAGGCTCCCGCTGTGTGACGCTTCTCTCTTCCTCTTTTTCTTCATCTTTTCCTCTTCATCTTCTTCTCTTCATCTTCTTGTCTTCATCTTCTTTTCGGGCCGCTCCGCATCCATGATGGCATGGAGGGAGGCTCATGCTTCTCCTCTTCTGACGGTTCTTAAATAACGGGGTCACCGGGTGGCCCCGCCCACCTTTGACGTCACGGGGAATGCCATAGGGAAGTCCCCGTCAAGTCCCTGTGCGTCAGAGGGGGACGGGGCCACCCGGTGACCCCGTTATTTAAGAACCGTCAGAAGAGGAGAAGCGTGAGCCTCCCTTCATGCCATCATGGATGCGTAGCGGCCCGAAAAGAAGATGAAGACAAGAAGATGAAGAGAAGAAGATGAAGAGGAAAAGATGAAGAAAAAGATGAAGAGAGAAGCGTCACACAGCGGGAGCCTCCCTCCATGCCATCATGGATGCGGAGCGGCCCGAGGAGAAGAAGGGAAGAAGACGCCGTGGAGGAGATTCCGGACGAGAACACCGGAGGAAGAACAAGAAGAACCAGAGGAACCAGAAGAAGAAGAAGATGGAGGAAGAAACCGAAAGAAGATAGAAGGTAGAAGAAAGAAGATAGAAGAAAGAAGAAGCATTTAAATAAAGGAATTGTCAAAAACTGTCTCTTGTCATTTTTAACATTTTTGACAGTTTTTTTGTGAAATGGTAGGGGTACTTTTGTACCCCCTTACCATTTCACACAGGGGGAGGGCTGGGATCTGGGGGTCCCCTTGTTAAAGGGGGCTTCCAGATTCCGATAAGCCCCCCGCCCGCAGACCCCCACAACCACCGGGCAAGGGTTGTGGGGATGAGGCCCTTGTCCCCATCAACATGGGGACAAGGTGTTTTGGGGGCTACCCCAGAGCACCCTCCCAATGTTGAGGGCATGTGGCCTGGTACGGTTCAGTAGGGGGGGCACTGTCTCATCCCCCCCTCTTTTCCTGCGACCTGCCAGGATGCATGCTTGGATAAGGGTCTAGTATACATTTTTGGGGGGACCCCACGCCATTTAAAAAAAAAAAAATTGGCCAGGGTTCCCCTTAATACCCATACCAGACCTGAAGGGCCTGGTATGGAATTTAGGAGAACCCCCCACGTCATTTTTTTTAAAATTTTGGTTCGGGGTTCCCCTGTGGGGAATTCCCATGCCGTTTTTATCAATGAACTTTTATGTGTATTGTCAGACCGGCAATTCATTAATAGCCGCGAGTAGTTTTAAATGACTTTTTTAAAGGGATATTACACTTTTATTGTTTCACTTTAAGCATTATTAAAATCACTGCTCCCAAAAAAACGTTTTTAAAACTTTTTTTTTGCATTGATCCATGTCCCCTGGGGCAGGACCCAGGTCCCCAAACACTTTTTATGACAATACCATGCATATAAGCCTTTAAAATTAGCACTTTTGATTTCTCCCATAGACTTTTAAAGGGTGTTCCGGGGCATTTGAATTTGCCGCGAACACCCCAAATTGTTCACTGTTCGGGGAACTGGCGAACAGCCGATGTTCGAGTCGAACATGAGTTCGACTCGAACTCGAAGCTCATCCCTAGTAGTCAGGATAGTGACAGGGTGAAGGACAGGCAGCATAAAATGAAAGGAGAGGAAGGGGAACTCCACGGACATGGGGAAAATGACTAGCTTACCCACTTCCAAACCGACCCAGGTAGCTTTACTGCTACAGTGCTGCCGCTCTGCCCAGAATCATGTACAGTGCCTTGAAGAAGTATTTGTACCTCTTGATATTTTGTCATGTTACAACCAAAAACGTAAACGTATTTTATTCGGATTTTATGTGATAGACCAACACAAACTGGCACATAATTGTGAACTGGAAGGAAAATGATAAATGATTTTCAACATTTTTTTTACAAATAAATATATGAAAAGTGTGGTGTACATTTGTATTCAGCCCCCCTGAGTCAATACTTTGTAGAACCTCCTTTCACTGCAATTACAGCTGCAAGTCTTTTTGGGGATGTCTCTACCAGCTTTGCAGATCTAGAGAGTGACATTTTTGCCCATTCTTCTTTACATAATAGCTCAAGCTCTGTCAGATTGGATGGAGAGCGTGTGTGATCAGAAATTTTCAAGTCTTGCCACAGGTTCTCAATTGGATTTAGGTCTGGACTTTGACTGGGCCATTCTAACACATGAATATGCTTTGATCTAAACCATTCCATTGTAGCTCTGACAGTATGTTTAGGGTCGTTGTCCTGCTGGAAGGTTAACCTCCGCCCCAGTCTCAAGTGTTTTGCAGACTCTAACAGGTTTTCTTCTAAGATTGCCCTGTATTTGGCTCCATCCATCCTTCCATACAACTCTGACCAGTTTCCCTGTCTCTGCCAAAAAAAAGCATCCCCACAAACTTTTTGCTGCCACCACCATGTTTCACAGTGGGGATGGTGTGTTCAGGGTGATGTGCAGTGTTAGTTTTCCGCCACACATAGCATTATTTCTTTTTTGCCAAAAAGTTCAATTTTCATCTCATCTGACCAGAGCCCCTTCTTCCACATGTTTGCTGTGTCCCCCACATGGCTTCTCGCAAACTGCAAATGGGGCTTCATATGGCTTTCTTTCAAAAATGGCTTTCTTCTTGCCATCCAACCATAAAAGCCAGATTTGTGGATCTCTGCAGCTCCTCCAGAGTTACCATGGGCCTCTTGGCTGCTTCTCTGATGAATTCTCTCCTTGCCCGGCCTGTCATTTTAGGTGGACTTCCATGTCTTGGTAGGTTTGCAGTTGTGCCATACTCTTTCCTTTTTCATATGATGGATTTAACAGTGCTCCGTGAGATGTTCAAAGCTTGGGATTTTTTTTACAACCTAACCCTGCTTTAAACTTCTTCACAACTTTATTCCTGACCTGTCTGGTGTGTTCCTTGGCCTTCATGATGCTGTTTGTTCACTAAGGTTCTCTAATAAACCTCTGAGGGCTTCACAGAACAGCTGTATTTATACTGAGATTAAATTACACACAGGTGGACTCTACTTACTAATTAGGTGACTTCTGATGGCAATTGGTTCAACTAGATTTTAGTTAGGGGTATCAGAGTAAAGGGGGCTGAATACAAATGCATGCCACACTTTTCAGATATTTATTTGTAAAAAATGTTGTAAACCATTTATCATTTTCCTTCCACTCCAAAATTATGTGCTACTTTGTGTTGGTCTATCACATAAAATCCCTGTAAAATACATTCATGTTTTTGGTTGTAACATGGCAAAATGTGGAAAATTTCAAGAGGTGTGAATACCTTTTCAAGTCACTGTATATATACATGATTCTGCATTACCAGGTAGGGGACGCGCCAGCTGTGCTGTGATTAGTCACACCCAAGCCAATCAGTGTGTGCCGGTCAATGTATGACCGCCGATACCCGCTGATCAGCGAGGAGGAAGACAAGACAGAGCACTGCCTATGTAAACAATACAGAGCTTCTCAGATAGCAAGTAATTGAGCTGCAAGTTTGAAAATGACTTACTAAGCTCTTGTTAGACTTGTCAGGCTTCACAAGTTTGATGCACAATTGCAGCAAGTCTGCATTGCATGACTCCAGATAAACTTTCTTTGCAAAGTGGTTGTAAACCCATTGTTATTTTGTTAAAGTGGTTGGAAACCCATTAAAGAAAAAGAAAAACCTTGCAAAACAAAGGCATAATGAGCTAGTATGCATCGCATACTAGCTCATGCATCGCATACTAGCTCATTATGAAATACTTTTCTTTAGATCGAAGCTGGTGCAGCGGTCCCCGTATGCCGCTGTGACCAGCGACATGTCTCTTCGGAGTTATTTCCAGGTTCGCGGCTCCAGTGTTGAGTTTGGCCAGAGCCACAAAGATGTCACTCCCGGGCATGCACGTGGGAGCCACCGGTCATGGCACATCAGCTGAAGAAACGGCATGAGCGAGTCGTTTCTTCAGTGTGCATGTGCCGATGACGTCGGCACATGCTGATACAGTGAATATCTCCTAAACCGTGCAGGTTTAGGAGATATTCATGGTACCTACAGGTAAACCTTATTATAGGCATACCTGTAGTGAAAAGTGATGTGTTTTGCCACGTACACACGTGGCAGACATGTGTTTGTCTGCCAACGGGCTAAACTCTGTCGGCATTTCTGACGGAGAGAGCATGTTCTATATCTGAGTCCGTCGGAAATGCCAACAGAAAAAGTCCGATGGGGCATAAACACGATCGGAATGTCCGACCAAATGCTCCCATCGGACTTTTTCTGTCAGAAAGTCCAGCCGTGTGTACGCGGCATAAGGGTTTACAACCACTTTAAGTGGTTAATTAAGTGCTTTTTATTTTTTACTGATAAATTAGTGCTTTAAAGACATAAGATAATGGATCTCTTTCACAGATAAGTTACGGAGCTACAGACCCTTCTCTTACTGACAGACGTCTTTATCCTCATGTTTTCCGAACAGTTCAGAATGATCATGTCCACTATTTGGCTGTAATTGAGCTGTTGAAACACTTTGACTGGACTTGGGTTGGAATATTCACAACAGATGATGATGCTGGAGATAAAGAAAAAGACATTTTAACAAAGTACATGATCAGTCATGGGATTTGTGTTGAGTTTTCATATAAACTTGGAATAGAAACTATAACTGATGATATGTCATTCAAAGCTATTGAAGACACTGCTGCTATTTTTAAAAACTCCACTTCTAAGGTCATTGTAATGTGTGGATCTTATGTCTACATCAATGCCGTTTTCTCTCTCTATGATGGTTTTGCCAATGATAAAACATTTATTTTTCCCCCTATTTGGGTTTCCAGATCTTCAGTACATCTATTACCAATACCTGCAATTAATGGGAGTTTTGCGGTTGAACTCTACCCCTTATCCCTTCCAGATAAAGAACATTTTTTTGATGGCATTGACAAGATGAATAGTACAAACAATTCACCAGGTTCCCAATATTTTTTAACTATAGCAAAGTGTTTGTCTGCTAACAGAGGAAAGAGCAAAATAGTATGTAAAACAACCCCTGACAAAGCAGAAAAATATCCAAACATGGACGGTTTTGTGAATCAAGGTGTCACGCCACGAATATATTATGCAGTAAAAAACTTGGCTAAAGCTCTTCACAATATGCAACTACTCCATAAAGGAAAATCTGCTGATAAGCGACATCATTATTATAAGCATCAGGTAGAAGTTACATAATATCTTCAATTTAAAGAAATATTCTTTTAAGTTGATTTTTGATTTTTTTTTTTTTAAAGGGGTAGAGAATATTCACTTAGAAGGCACTTTCAATAAACGCACAGTGATAACAGTTTAGGATGAAAAGTTCTTTTTTAAAGTGATTGTAAAGGATTTTTCTTTTCTAAACCACCTGCTCTCCGTAAGGTTTACTCCCCTTCATGACTAGGCCATTTTTTGCACTACGGCACTGCGTTATTTTAACTGATATTTGCACGGTCATGCGACGCTGTACCCAAATAAAATTCTCTTGGTGGTATTTGATCACCTCTGCGTTTTTTGTTTTTAAACAAAAAAAGACTGACAATTTTGAAAAGAAAATATATATATATATATATATTTTATTTTCTGCTATAAAACATATCCAATATTTTTTTAAAAAAAAAATCAAATTTCTTCCTCAAGTTAGGCCAATATGTATTTATGGTAAAAAAAAAAAATCCAAACAAGCGTATATTGATTGGTTTGCACAAAAGTTATAGCCTCTACAAACTATGGGATATTTTTATTTATTTATTTATTTGTTTTTGTTATCTAGTAAGGGCAGCATTCAGTGACTTATAGCTGGACTTTTTGGGGACCAGTGACACTAATACAGTGATCAGTGCTAAAAAAATATGCACTCTCACTGTACTAATGATACTGGTCAGGAAGAGGTTAACATCAGGGGCGATCAAAGAGTTAACTGTGTTCCTAGCCAGTGCTTGTGTACTGTGAGGGGAGGTGCTTTTACTAAGGGAAGGCATAGATCCGTGTCCCTGCTTTGCAGAAACACAGGACCAATGCCTTCCCTACTGACAGAATGGTGATCTACCTTGTTTACATAGGCAGACTGCCGTTCTGCCTGCATACTGAATAATTGGTGGGTGCCGGTTGACATTGAGTCCAGAACCTAACACCAGTGCAAAATAATAACTAGAACCATTATAAAGTGCAAAAAAATGTTTTTAAGTGCAAAAAAAAAATTGTTTTTCTACTTTAAAAACATACTACTTAACCACTTGCCGACCGCCTAACGCAGATATACTGCGGCAGAGCGGCACGGGCAGGCAAAATCACGTACCCGTACGTGATCTGCCTCCCGCGGGCGGGGGGTCCGATCGGACCCCCCCCCGGTGCCATCGGCGGTCGGCATCTGACTGGGAGCGTCGGGAGGCGAGGGGGAGACCATCCGATCGTGGCCCCCCCCTCGCGATCGCTCCCAGCCAATGGAAATGCTCCTCTGCCTGTGTGTCGTTTCACACAGGCAGAGGATGTGATGTCATCTCTCCTCGGTCTGGCAGTTTCCGTTCCAGCGCCGAGGGGAGATGACAAGTGAGTGCACAACACACACACACACACAGTAGAACATGCCAGGCATACTTTACACCCCCGATCCCCCCCCGATCGCCCCCCGATCCCCCCCCAATCACCCCCCCCCCCCCTGTCACAAACTGACATTAGCAGTATTTTTTTTTTTTTTTTTTTCTGATTACTGCATAGTGTCAGTTTGTGACAGTTAGTGTTAGGGCAGTGAGTATTACCCCCCTTTAGGTCTAGGATACCCCCCTAACCCCCCCTAATAAAGTTTTAACCCCTTGATCACCCCCTGTCACCAGTGTCGCTAAGCGATCATTTTTCTGATCGCTGTATTAGTGTCGCTGGTGACGGTAGTTAGGAACGTAAATATTTAGGTTCGCCGTCAGTGTTTTATAGCGTCAGGGACCCCCCTATACTACCTAATAAATGTTTTAACCCCTTGATTGCCCCCTAGTTAACCCTTTCACCACTGATCACTGTATAACCGTTACGGTTGACGCTGGTTAGTTCGTTTATTTTTTATAGTGTCAGGACACCCGCCGTTTATTACCGAATAAAGGTTTAGCCCCCCGATCGCCCGGCGGTGATATGCGTCGCCCCAGGCAGCGTCAAATTAGCGCCAGTACCGCGAACACCCACGCACGCAGCATATGCCTCCCTTAGTGGTATAGTATCTGATCGGATCAATATCTGATCCGATCAAATCTATACTAGCGTCCCCAGCAGTTTAGGGTTCCCGAAAACGCAGTGTTAGCAGGATCAGCCCAGATACCCGCTAGCACCTGCGTTTTGCCCCTCCGCCCAGCCCAGCCCACCCAAGTGCAGTATCGATCGATCACTGTCACTTACAAAACACTAAACGCATAACTGCAGCGTTCGCAGAGTCAGGCCTGATCCCTGCGATCGCTAACAGTTTTTTTGGTAGCGTTTTGGTGAACTGGCAAGCACCAGCCCCAGGCAGCGTCAGGTTAGCGCCAGTACCGCTAACACCCACGCACGCACCGTATACCTCCCTTAGTGGTATAGTATCTGATCGGATCAATATCTGATCCGATCAAATCTATACTAGCGTCCCCAGCAGTTTAGGGTTCCCAAAAACGCAGTGTTAGCGGGATCAGCCCAGATACCTGCTAGCACCTGCGTTTTGCCCCTCCGCCCGGCCCAGCCCAGCCCACCCAAGTGCACTATCGATCGATCACTGTCACTTACAAAACACTAAACGCATAACTGCAGCGTTCGCAGAGTCAGGCCTGATCCCTGCGATCGCTAACAGTTTTTTTGGTAGCGTTTTGGTGAACTGGCAAGCACCAGCCCCAGGCAGCGTCAGATTAGCGCCAGTACCGCTAACACCCACGCACGCACTGTACACCACCCTTAGTGGTATAGTATCTGATCGGATCAATATCTGATCCGATTAGATCTATACTAGTGTCCCCAGCAGTTTAGGGTTCCCAAAAACGCAGTGTTAGCGGGATCAGCCCAGATACCTGCTAGCACCTGCGTTTTGCCCCTCCGCCCAGCCCGGCCCAGCCCACCCAAGTGCAGTATCGATCGATCACTGTCACTTACAAAATACTAAACGCATAACTGCAGCGTTCGCAGAGTCAGGCCTGATCCCTGCGATCGCTAACAGTTTTTTTGGTAGCGTTTTGGTGAACTGGCAAGCGCCAGCGGCCTAGTACACCCCGGTCGTAGTCAAACCAGCACTGCAGTAACACGTGGTGACGTGGCGAGTCCCATAAGTGCAGTTCAAGCTGGTGAGGTGGCAAGCACAAGTAGTGTCCCGCTGCCACCAAAAAGACAAACACAGGCCCGTCGTGCCCATAGTGCCCTTCCTGCTGCATTCGCCAATCCTAATTGGGAACCCACCGCTTCTGCAGCGCCCGTACTTCCCCCATTCACATCCCCAACCAAATGCAGTCGGCTGCATGAGAGGCATTTTTATGTCCTCCCGAGTACCCCTACCCAGCGAACCCCCCAAAAAAAGATGTTGTGTCTGCAGCAAGAGCGGATATAGACGTGACACCCGCTATTATTGTCCCTCCTGTCCTGACAATCCTGGTCTTTGCATTGGTGAATGTTTTGAACGCTACCATGCACTAGTTGACTATTAGCGTAGGGTACAGCATTGCACAGACTAGGCGCACTTTCACAGGGTCTCCCAAGATGCCATCGCATTTTGAGAGACCCGAACCTGGAACCGGTTACCGTTATAAAAGTTAGTTACAAAAAAAGTGTAAAAAAAAAAAAAATATATGAAATAAAAAAAATAGTTGTTGTTTTATTGTTCTCTCTCTCTCTATTCTCTCTCTCTATTGTTCTGCTCTTTTTTACTGTATTCTATTCTGCAATGTTTTATTGTTATTGTTATTGTTATTGATTGTTATTGTTATTGTTATTGTTATTGATTGTTATTGTTATTGTTATTATGTTTTATCATGTTTGTTTTTCAGGTGTGTAATTATTTACACTTTACTGTGCTTTATTGTTAACCATTGTTAACCATTTTTTTGTCTTCAGGTACGCCATTCACGACTTTGAGTGGTTATACCAGAATGATGCCTGCAGCTTTAGGTATCATCTTGGTATCATTCTTTTCAGCCAGCGGTCGGCTTTCATGTAAAAGCAATCCTAGTGGCTAATTAGCCTCTAGACTGTTTTTACAAGCAGTGGGAGGGAATGCCCCCCCCCCCCCCCCAACATCTTCCGTGTTTTTCTCTGGCTCTCCTGTCTCAACAGGGAACCTGAAAATGCAGCCGGTGATTCAGCCAGCTGACCATAGAGCTGATCAGAGACCAGAGTGGCTCCAAACATCTCTATGACCTAAGAAACCGGAAGCTACGAGCATTTTATGACGTAGATTTCGCCGGATGTAAACAGCGCCATTGGGAAATTGGGAAAGCATTTTATCACACCGATCTTGGTGTGATCAGATGCTTTGAGGGCAGAGGAGAAATCTAGGGTCTAATAGACCCCAATTTTTGCAAAAAAGAGTACCTGTCACTACCTATTGCTATCATAGGGGATATTTATATTCCCTGAGATAACAATAAAAATGATTTAAAAAAAAAAAAATGAAAGGAACAGTTTAAAAATAAGATAAAAAAATAATAATAATAAAGAAAAAAAAAAAAAAAAAAAAAAAAAGCACCCCTGTCCCCCCTGCTCTCGCGCTAAGGTGAACGCAAGCGTTGGTCTGGCGTCAAATGTAAACAGCAATTGCACCATGCATGTGAGGTATCGCCGCGAAGGTCAGATCGAGGGCAGTAAGTTTAGCAGTAGACCTCCTCTGTAAATCTAAAGTGGTAACCTGTAAAGGCTTTTAAAGGCTTTTAAAAATGTATTTAGTTTGTCGCCACTGCACGTTTGTGCGCAATTTTAAAGCATGTCATGTTTGGTATCCATGTACTCGGCCTAAGATCATCTTTTTTATCTCATCAAACATTTTGGCAATATAGTGTGTTTTAGTGCATTAAAATGTAAAAAAGTGTGTTTTTTCCCCAAAAAATGCGTTTGAAAAATCGCTGCGCAAATACTGTGTGAAAAAAAAAAATGAAACACCCACCATTTTAATCTGTAGGGCATTTGCTTTAAAAAAAATATATAATGTTTGGGGGTTCAAAGTAATTTTCTTGCAAAAAAAAATTATTTTTTTATGTAAACAATAAGTGTCAGAAAGGGCTTTGTCTTCAAGTGGTTAGAAGAGTGGGTGATGTGTGACATAAGCTTCTAGATGTTGTGCATAAAATGCCAGGACAGTTCAAACCCCCCCCAAATGACCCCATTTTGGAAAGTAGACACCCCAAGCTATTTGCTGAGAGTCATGTTGAGTCCATGGAATAATTTATATTGTGACACAAGTTGCGGGAAAGAGACAATTTTTTATTTTTTTTATTTTTTTTTGCGCAAAGTTGTCACTAAATGATATATTGCTCAAACATGCCATGGGAATATGTGAAATTACACCCCAAAATACATTCTGTTGCTTCTCCTGAGTACGGGGATACCACATGTGTGGGACTTTTTGGGAGCCTAGCCACGTACGGGACCCCGAAAACCAAGCACCGCCTTCAGGCTTTCTAAGGCCGTAAATTTTTGATTTCACTCTTCACTGCCTATCACAGTTTCGGAGGCCATGGAATGCCCAGGTGGCACAAAACCCCCCCAAATGACCCCATTTTGGAAAGTAGACACCCCAAGCTTTTTGATGAGAGGTATAGTGAGTATTTTGCAGACCTCACTTTTTGTCACAAAGTTTTGAAAATTGAAAAAAGAAAAAAAAAAAATTTTTTTCTCGTCTTTCTTTATTTTCAAAAACAAATGAGAGCTGCAAAATACTCACCATGCCTCTCAGCAAATAGCTTGGGGTGTCTACTTTCCAAAATGGGGTCATTTGGGGGGGGTTTGTGCCACCTGGGCATTCCATGGCCTCCGAAACTGTGATAGGCAGTGAGGAGTAAAATCAAAAATGTACGCCCTTAGAAATCCTGAAGGCGGTGCTTGGTTTTCGGGGTCCCGTACGCGGCTAGGCTCCTAAAAAGTCCCACACATGTGGTATCCCCGTACTCAGGAGAAGCAGCTAAATGTATTTTGGGGTGCAATTCCACATATGCCCATGGCCTGTGTGAGCAATATATCATTTAGTGACAACTTTGTGCAAAAAAAAAAAAAAAAAAAAAAAATTTGTCACTTTCCCGCAACTTGTGTCAAAATATAAAACATTCCATGGACTCAACATGCCTCAAAGCAAATAGCTTGGGGTGTCTACTTTCCAAAATGGGGTCATTTGGGGGGGTTTTATGTCATCTGGGCATTTTATGGCCTTCAAAACTGTGATAGGTAGTGAGGAATAAAATCAAAAATGTACGCCCTTAGAAATCCTGAAGGCGGTGCTTGGTTTTCGGGGCCCCGTACGCGGCTAGGCTCCCAAAAAGTCCCACACATGTGGTATCCCCGTACTCAGGAGAAGCAGCTAAATGTATTTTGGGGTGCAATTCCACATATGCCCATGGCCTGTGTGAGCAATATATCATTTAGTGACAACTTTTTGTAATTTTTTTTTTTTTTTTTGTCATTATTCAATCACTTGGGACAAAAAAAATGAATATTCAATGGGCTCAACATGCCTCTCAGCAAATTCCTTGGGGTGTCTACTTTCCAAAATGGGGTCATTTGTGGGGGTTTTGTACTGCCCTGCCATTTTAGCACCTCAAGAAACGACATAGGCAGTCATAAATTAAAGGCTGTGTAAATTCCAGAAAATGTACCCTAGTTTGTAGACGCTATAACTTTTGCGCAAACCAATAAATATACACTTATTGACATTATTTTTACCAAAGACATGTGGCCGAATACATTTTGGCCTAAATGTATGACTAAAATTGAGTTTATTGGATTTTTTTTAGAACAAAAAGTAGAAAATATCATTTTTTTTCAAAATTTTCGGTCTTTTTCCGCGTATAGCGCAAAAAATAAAAACGGCAGAGGTGATCAAATACCATCAAAAGAAAGCTCTATTTGTGGGAAGAAAAGGACGCAAATTTCGTTTGGGTACAGCATTGCATGACCGCGCAATTAGCAGTTAAAGCGACGCAGTGCCGAATTGTAAAAAGTGCTCTGGTCAGGAAGGGGGTAAAACCTTCCGGGGCTGAAGTGGTTAATGTAAATAGGAAAAATTAGATAAGCTGCTCGTTATAAAGTGTAACAACAATAATGAAAAATATATATAAAAGTAATCACTCTCCCTAGTGTGATGTATAATCAATTATAGCAAATGTACATACAGTATATTAAAATAAAACTTTAAAGTACCACAGAAATAATGTCACTAAATGACAAGTGAATATTTTACTCTATATAACAAGGCAGACAAAGTCCAAAATAATCCCAGTGAAGTAAACATCCACTGTGAGTTAAGATAAAGTGTTGTCCTTTCCACCAACATGCAGATGCAAAGCACACTCACCAGATTCTATTGACCCTTCTTACAGGGAGTCAAAAACAGCAAGAGGGGTATTCCAGAGAAATCACAGGCTGATCACCATACATTTGAATCCAGGTTGCTGGTGACATTCACCCAAATGTCCTGGTAGGAAGTCCTCAAAGAGATATGTATCACGGCGCTCCGGCGCTCTAATATAACTCAATATAAGTGTGCAGGTGAGAGGGAAGATTACGTATCCTAAAATCTCCCCCCAATGCTGTTTCGTCAGCATACGTCTGACGTCATCAGGAGTCATGTGCCCGGATATGTCTACTGATTATATACACTATGTGGTAGTTGAGTATATAAGCAATAGACATATCCGGGCACGCGACCCCTGATGACATCAAACGTATGCTGGCAAAACAGTGTTGGGCGGAGTTTGGGCGGAGTTTTAGAGATACGTAATTTCCGGTAGTTGGAACGCGGGTGGAATGCAAACCGGCATTCCTATTGTCTTATATGCTGGATTTTATCAACCTAGTCTTTTATTACTACTCCATGACAGCCCTCTTCTCTCTTTTCTCTCACCGGCACACTCAAATTGAGTTATATTAGAGCGCTGGAGCGCCATGATACATATTTCTTTGACGAGTTCCTACTAGGATATTTTGAGTGGATGTAAGCAGCAACCTAGATTTCAGTGTATGGTAATAAGCCTGTGATCTTGCTGTTTTTGACTCCCTATAAGAGGGGTCAATAGAGTCTGGTGAGTGTGCTTTGCATCTGCATGTTGGTGAAAAGGCAACACTTTATCTTCACTCACGGTGGATGTTTACTTCACAAGAATTATATTGGACTTTGTTTGCCTTGTTATATGGACTAACATTTTCACTTGTCATTTAGTGACATTAATTCTATCACTTTGGTGGTACATTAAAGTTTTATTTTAATAAATTTGTACATTTTCTATAATTGATCAAACATCACACTAAGGAGCGCGGTTACTTATATATTACTTATACTCATACTTATATATATTTTTTATTAAGTCCGGGATACCCGCCGCTAGACACATGCTCGTCCCTGACCTGGAAGTGTCGGATCACATGCTAGGTACGTGATGCGGCACAGCCGTCCCTCTTTGCCTCCATATATCTAAGTTATACGGTTGGCAAGTGGTTAACAATCATTGCTATACTTAACTGCTCTCAGCAAAGAAATTTCCCGGGCCCCCCGCCAGCATTCCTGCCCCGTCCTCTCTGTCCAGTGCCCCCATGGGATGCCGCTTCCTTGGCCCTGCCCTCTGCTCCCTCATCACTGGTTTTGATTGACAGCAGTGGGATCCAATGGGTTCCAGTGCCCCAGCAATGACAGCGAGACATGAAATTGAGGGGAGAGAAGAGCTGCAGACATGCACAGAGCTGGATCGAATAAGGGCTCGTGTGAGTAAAAAGGGAGGGGGTGAGAGGCCAATACTGATGCCTAAACATTTTTTACCTTAATGCAAGGAATGCATTAAGGTAATAAATGTTTAGGCTTTAGAACCACTTTGAGGCGCCAGTCATCAATTTTACTTAAAGTGGTTGTAAAGCCACATGTTGATAAACATGCAATCACCTGTGTTTAATAATGACATGTGCCCCAGTGTATGTCTTCTATAAAAAAAAAAAAAATGACGATTTCTACCTTATTTCACAGCGCCTCATGTGACTGCTTGGCTCTCTCCTCTCCCAGGCTGACAACTACAGCGAGAGGGGCCGAGAACTCCCACTGACATCAGCCGGGGAGAAGAGGAGGAGAGAAGGAGAGAGCCAAGCGGTGACGTGGCCGCCGTTAGGGACTGTGAAATAAAGTATAAATCATCATATTTTTTTTATAAAAGACATACACTGGGGCACATGTCTTTATTAAACACAGGTGATTGAATGAAAATATTACAACTATTATAGCAGCAGGAAGGGAAGGGGTGGGGGGCAGAGTGGCATTGTCATGAGCTGACAGGCGGGGGGGGAGAGGAGGACAGAGGAGAGCTGCAGATGACGGAGGCATTTACAGGGGGGACAGAACCAGGCAGGATAAGCCAGGTATTTCAGGTGTTGCAGTGGCTCAAATTTCACAAACACTTCAAGGTAAACCTGAAAGCAAAACTTTTTTTTTAGTTTAGAGGAATCAGAACACCTGTCAGTTTTTATTGCTGTCTGTGACCCCATTAGGGAAATTCACCCTCTCTATTTGTCTTGTTTACTGTTATCATCAAAAGTAGCTTAACCGCTTGTCGGCCAGCCGCCGCAGTTACAGGTATACTGCGGCGGATTGGCTCGGCTTTGCAAATCGCTGTACCTGTACGTCAAATCATACATGGTAATCTGTTGGCATGCGCACATGCACCCATTGGCCAGCGGGGGAGCCCATCAGTGGACTCGATGTCCGTCAGCCACCCGCGATCGTTCCCCCGCTGTCATGAAGATCCTGCCAATAATCAGCGATCCAGACGCAGGGGGACACGGCCGCGGGTTCCACTGCGCATGCGCACGCGTTCACGGGTGCTGTCACGCACGGGCATGCGCGTGCGCACTCCCGCTAGTGCCAGGCGGGCTATTTAAACCGGCCTGTCACACTCCATCCCCGCTGTCTGCTCTACAGCGTTCCGTGTGCCTTAACCTGATCTGACCTGTGTACTCTGCTATCTGACCCGGCTTCCTGTTAGACCATCCTGCTATCCGCCTGCACCAGACCCTCTTGGCTTGCCTGACCATCCCTCTGTGTTGTCCCTGGTACCTCTGCTGATCGACCGATACCGACCTCTGGCTTGTTTGACCACCCTTCAGTCTGACATCTGTATCCAGCATTCCAGTCTACTACCTGCTGCTTGTTCCTGGTTCCAGTCCAGCGTTCCAGTCTACTACCTGCTGCTTGTTCCTGGTTCCAGTCCAGCGTTCCAGTCTACTACCTGCTGCCTTGTTCCTGGTTCCAGTCCAGCGTTCCAGGCTACTACCTGCTGCCTTGTTCCAGGTTCCAGTCCAGTGTTCCAGGCTACTACCTGCTGCTTGTTCCAGGTTCCAGTTCAGCGTTCCAGGCTACTACCTGCTGCTTTGTTCCTGGTTCCAGTCCTGTTTACTTACCTGCTTACTTACCTGCTTCCTTATCTGCTGTGGCTCCGGGACCTCTCTACGATTCAGCGTCCTCTTCAGCTTCTGGACCCAGAGGGTGTCACCACTCCTGAACTTCCGGTGACTGTCGATCCTGCCAGGCACCCATACCACTCCTCACTCCTGGCCTTCTGTCTCCATTCCAGAGGAACAGGAGTGGGAGCTGTAAGGGAGGTCCTTCTCTGCACTTCAGGCTCACAACCCACCAGGTACGTGACAGTAGCAGACAGCCATGTCTGAGCCTGAGCAGGGAACGTCTCCCATGGAGGAACTCTGTGCACACCTGGCAGGATTGACTGAAGCAGTCAAGAATCTGCAGCAAGGATACACCAGGCTGGAGGAACGAGTGTTAACCTTGTCTAATCCCATTGGGGCTCAGGGAGTCCCTTCCGCTTCTGCTCCTTCAGTCGGGCCTTCCTCAACAGTGGTGATGCTCCCTCCAGAACCCAAGGTTCCGACGCCTGAACGTTTTTCCGGAAATCGCCTCAAATTCAGAGCTTTCCGCAACTCCTGTGAACTGTTCTTTGCTCTTCAGCCACGTACCTTCTCCCTTGAGGCTACTAAGGTGGGCTACGTAATCTCTCTGCTTTCTGGTGACCCCCAAACTTGGGCCCACCGCCTCTTGGAGCAAAAGGACGTATCCTTGACTAATCTGTCTGCCTTCTTTGACGCACTAGGTCAGCTGTATGATGACCCCCAGCTGTCCGTGACTGCAGAAGCGGCTTTGCACACCCTTCAGCAGGGTCGCAGGGCTGCAGAAGATTATGTGGCGGAATTCAGAAAGTGGAGTGTAGACACGAATTGGAATGATGCGGCTCTCCGCTATCAGTTTCGAATGGGACTTTCTGACTCTCTGAAAGATGAATTGGCCAGGGTGGGTACCCCACAGACTTTGAACGCATTGATCGATCTAACCATCCAGATCGATCGACGTCTAAGAGAACGAAGGACTGAGAGAGCGATGGGAACCTCTCGCCCAACTTGGGTTACCCCTAAAGTTCCCCATCATACATCACCAGCACCACCAATGTCTACTTTTAACCCACCTGAGCCAATGCAATTAGGGGTTCTGCGGCCTTCTCTTACTCAGGAAGAACGACAACGTCGTCGAGTGAAAAATCTGTGCCTGTATTGTGGGGAACCTGGGCACTATGTCAGGAACTGTCCCCTTAAGCTCCGTAAGTGCCTATCTCTGTCCTCTGACTATGCTGTACCTCTAGTTAAGAACACTACTCACCTTGCTCTCTCTCTCCTGTTACAGCTTCCAGGAGAGACCCTGCAAATAGCCGCCATTATTGACTCTGGAGCTTGCAGTTGTTTCATGGACTCTCTTTTTGCTACCCAACACCGGATACCTCTGTTGCCTAAAACCCATGGACTTTCCATTCATCTAGCTGATGGAACAGCCATTAAGTCAGGGCCTGTTACCCAAGAGACTGTTCCAATACCCATTTCCATCTCCAATTCTCATCAAGAACTGTTACGCCTAGATATCATCGCTTCACCTATGTTCCCCATAATCCTCGGCATGCCATGGTTACAGGCCCACAATCCTGACATTAATTGGATCACAGGTGAGGTTACCTTTTCCTCCCCATATTGCCAACAGTCTTGTAGACTTCAGGACACTCAGAAGAATCCTACCTTGCTCTGTTTAAACACAGATCCTAGTCTGCACCTTTCCATCCCTTCTGCATATCATGAATTCTTAGATGTATTCAGCAAGCAGGGGGCAGAGGTCTTACCCCCTCACCGGGCCTATGACTGTCCTATCGAATTACTCCCCGGTGCCGAGATACCTTTTGGAAGAATATTTCCTTTAACGGAAGTGGAACAAGGGGCTTTAAAAGAATATATCGATGAGAATCTAAAGAAAGGCTTCATTCGTCCATCCACGTCTCCAGCAGGTGCAGGTATCTTCTTCGTACAAAAGAAAGACAAGACCCTCAGACCATGTGTAGATTACCGTGAGCTGAACAAAATCACTGTAAAGAACCGTTACCCTCTTCCTCTGGTACCAGAGCTGTTCCAAAGACTTGGGACAGCTACCATATTCACTAAGCTTGACCTCCGCGGAGCCTACAATTTGGTTCGTATTAGGGACGGAGACGAATGGAAGACCGCCTTTCGTACCCGTTATGGACATTTTGAATACCTTGTGATGCCGTTTGGACTGTGCAATGCTCCTGCTACATTCCAGTACTTCATCAATGATGTTTTACGAGACTTTCTAGATCTGTTTGTTATCGTCTATTTAGACGACATACTAATTTTTTCTTGTTCCCTTGAATCCCATCGCAGGCACGTCAGAAGTGTATTGGCCCGGCTTCGACAACACGGTCTATATGCAAAAGCTGAGAAATGTGAATTTGAACAGGAAAGTATTCCATTTTTGGGGTTAATCATTTCCAGCAAGGGCATTAAGATGGACCCCCAAAAGGTCACTGCAGTACTAGACTGGCCAGTCCCAACAGATAAGAAGGGGATCCAGCGATTCGTTGGATTCGCTAACTTCTACCGCAAATTTATTAAGGGGTTTTCAGCCATCATCACACCCATCACACAGCTAACTAAACAGGGTACTCGTTTCCACTGGTCTGCTGAGGCTCAAAAGGCTTTCGAGACTCTCAAGGGCCTTTTTACCTCTGCTTCCGTACTAAAACATCCAGATTCCTCTCTGCCATTCGTACTAGAGGTGGACGCATCCGAAATTGCGGTAGGGGCAGTGTTGTCCCAAAGACAGGGAACCAAGGCCCTGTTATATCCTGTGGCCTTCTTCTCTCGTAAATTGTCCACGGCAGAGAGAAATTATGATGTAGGTGACAGAGAATTATTGGCTATTAAATCCGCGTTGGAGGAGTGGCGCTATCTGCTAGAGGGTGCCGCTCATCCAGTCTTAATTTTTACAGATCATAAGAACCTGGAGTATCTGAGGTCTGCAAAAAGGTTGAAGCCACGCCAAGCCAGGTGGGCCCTCTTTTTCTCCAGGTTCTCTTTTCATGTCACTTATCGCCCTGGTTCCAAGAATACCAAGCCTGATGCCCTATCCAGGATGTTTCACAAGCCCCAAGAGGTTTCCCCTCCGGACACCATTCTGTCCCCGGGGAATTTTCTTTTGCTTCAGGGAGATTTTCTTTCCCGGATTAAGCAGGCTTCCGCAGAATTGGGGTCTTCCATTAGGCCAGAACTCCAAGTTAAGGATGGGTTATTATGGCACGAGAATAGGATTTTTATACCCGAAGAACTACGAGTTTCAGTACTAGAACTCTGTCATGACCATGCTTTTGCTGGGCATTTTGGAGTGGCTAAAACTACTGATCTGGTACAGCGTACCTTTTGGTGGCCTCAGTTACGTGATGATTGTAGGAGATTTGTTGAATCCTGTACCACCTGTATCAGAAACAAGGGGCACAGGACCAAGGCATGGGGTTTGTTAAAGCCATTACCTGTCCCAGATAGGCCTTGGAAGATGCTTTCTATAGATTTTATTGTGGAATTACCTCCGGCTGGGGGTTTCACCTCAATTTTTGTCATAGTAGACCGGTTGTCGAAGATGGCCCACTTTGTCCCAATGAAGGGCACTCCCTCAGCTACAGAAACGGCACAGGCATTCATTAGAGAAGTCATCAGGCTCCATGGGGTACCAGTTAATATCGTTTCAGATCGGGGGGTACAGTTTACCTCCCGATTCTGGAGGTCTCTATGCAAAACTTTGAAGATTGAACTCTCATTTTCATCTGCTTACCACCCCCAGACTAATGGGCAAACAGAGAGAACAAACCAGACTCTTGAACAATATTTACGCTGTTTTTCTTCATTTGCCCAGGATGATTGGATTTCTGTTCTTCCATTGGCCGAGTTTGCCTACAACAACTCTATTCATTCCGCTATTAAACAAACCCCATTTTTTGCAAATTATGGTTACCACCCTTCTTTTCTGCCTAATTCTCTTCCAGAGTGCACAGTACCCGCAGTTCAAGAGAGGTTGGACTTCTTCACTTCCAACAATCAAGTTTTGCAGGAGACCATGACCAGGACCCAGGAGTATAATAAAGCAACTTTTGATAAAAAGAGACGAGGTGAGCTGTTACTTACACCCGGGGATCAGGTATGGTTATCTACAGTAAATCTCAGGATGGCCTGCCCATCAAAGAAATTGGGTCCCAAGTTCCTTGGCCCATTTCCTGTTAAGCGAAGGATTAATGAGGTGGCATACGAACTTGAACTTCCGGATTCATTAAAAGTGCATCCAGTATTTCATGTGTCTCTACTCAAACCCTCTGTTTCTAACCCATTTCCAGGCCGAAGTACGGATCCTCCTGATCCAATTTTGGTGGATGGGGAGGAAGAATTCGAGGTGGAGGCTATCATGGACCATAGGAGAAGAGGCAACCAAAATCAATTTTTGATAAAATGGAGGGGGTTCGGCCCAGAAGAAAATTCTTGGGAACCCGAGGATAATATTCATGCTGAAAATCTTTTACAATCTTTTAAAAGAGCCCATCCGGAGAAATTCCTTCAAAGGGGCATCCGGAGGCTGCCCCTTGGGGGGGGGCAATGTCATGAAGATCCTGCCAATAATCAGCGATCCAGACGCAGGGGGACACGGCCGCGGGTTCCACTGCGCATGCGCACGCGTTCACGGGTGCTGTCACGCACGGGCACGCGCGCGCGCACTCCCGCTAGTGCCAGGCGGGCTATTTAAACCGGCCTGTCACACTCCATCCCCGCTGTCTGCTCTACAGCGTTCCGTGTGCCTTAACCTGATCTGACCTGTGTACTCTGCTATCTGACCCGGCTTCCTGTTAGACCATCCTGCTATCCGCCTGCACCAGACCCTCTTGGCTTGCCTGACCATCCCTCTGTGTTGTCCCTGGTACCTCTGCTGATCGACCGATACCGACCTCTGGCTTGTTTGACCACCCTTCAGTCTGACATCTGTATCCAGCATTCCAGTCTACTACCTGCTGCTTGTTCCTGGTTCCAGTCCAGCGTTCCAGTCTACTACCTGCTGCTTGTTCCTGGTTCCAGTCCAGCGTTCCAGTCTACTACCTGCTGCCTTGTTCCTGGTTCCAGTCCAGCGTTCCAGGCTACTACCTGCTGCCTTGTTCCAGGTTCCAGTCCAGTGTTCCAGGCTACTACCTGCTGCTTGTTCCAGGTTCCAGTTCAGCGTTCCAGGCTACTACCTGCTGCTTTGTTCCTGGTTCCGGTCCTGCTTACTTACCTGCTTACTTACCTGCTTCCTTATCTGCTGTGGCTCCGGGACCTCTCTACGATTCAGCGTCCTCTTCAGCTTCTGGACCCAGAGGGTGTCACCACTCCTGAACTTCCGGTGACTGTCGATCCTGCCAGGCACCCATACCACTCCTCACTCCTGGCCTTCTGTCTCCATTCCAGAGGAACAGGAGTGGGAGCTGTAAGGGAGGTCCTTCTCTGCACTTCAGGCTCACAACCCACCAGGTACGTGACACCCGCAGTGACAGAACAGGGATCTGCCATAGTAAAAAAGGCAGATCTCCATTCTGACAGGAGAGATCACATAGTTCTTGTCTTTCTGCTATGCAGGAAGATGGATCTGTTTGTTGTCCTAGGCAGCCCATCCCCCACACAGTTAGAAACATACTAAGGGAACACAGTTAACCCCTTGATCTCCCCTGATGTTAACCCCTTCCCTGCCAATGTTATTAGTACAATGTCAGCATATTTTTAGCATTCCCACTAAAAATCGCTGATCACCGCCATTACTAGTAAAAAAAATAATAATAATAATGAAAATGCCATAAATCTATTTCTTATATTGTAGATGCTATAACTTTTGTGCAAATCAATCAATAAATGCTTTTTGGGATTTTTTTTTGCCAAAAATATGTAGCAGATTACAAATTGGCCAAAATTGATGAAGAAATTTGATTTTTACTTTTTTTTTATTGGGTGTGTTTTATAGCAGAAAATAAAAAATATTTTGTTTTTTTTTCAAAATTGTCGGTCTTTTTTTGTTTATAGCACAAAAAATAAAAAATGCAGTGGTGATAAAATACAACTAAAAGAAAGGTCTATTTGTGGGGGAAAAAAGGACATCAATTTTATTTGGGTACATCTTTGCATGACTGCAATTGTCAGCTAAATTAACGCAGTTCCGTATTGCAAAAAATGATCTGGTCATTAAGAGGGCAAATCCTTCCGTGGCTGAAGTGTTCTTTAACCACTTGCCGACCGCTGCATGCCGATATAAGTCAGCACAAAGGCAGTGGTGGGCAAATGGGCTTACCTGTACGTCCCCTTTAATCTTCAGGGCTATCAGGCGTGTGTGCGCCCGCCATGTACAGCGTGACCGCGCCCGCTGGACCGGCAGACTCAATGTCACGGAGCCGCAGAATGAGGAAGTGCCTATGTAAACAAGGCATTTCCCCATTCTGCCTTGTTACATGACAGAGATCACTGCTCCCTGTCATCGGGAGCAGTGATCGCTGTCATGTGAGTTGAAGCCCACCCCCCCACAGTTAGAATCACTCCCTAGGACACACTTAACCCCTTGATCGCCCCCTAGTGGTTAACCCCTTCCCTGCCAGTGTTATTTACAAAGCAACCAGTGCATTTTTATAGCACTGATAGCTGTATAAATGAAAATGGTCCCAAAATAGTGTCAAAAGTGTCCGATGTGTCCGCCATAATGTTGCAGTCATGATAAAAATCGCACCCTTACTAATAAAAAAAAAATAATAAAAATGCCATAAAACTATCCCCTATTTTGTAGACACTTTAACTTTTGCGCAAACCAACCAATATAGGCTTATTATGATTTTTTTTTTTAATAAAAATATTTAGAAGAATACATATCGGCCTAAACTGAGGAAAAAATTTGTTTTTTTATATATTTTGGGGGATATTTATTATAGAAAAAAGTAAAAAATGTTCATAAATAATGAATTATAAAGTGACTGTGCATAGGACCGTATCTTAAGTAAACATGAATAAACAAAGAAAAAAGTGACAGTGCATAGGATCTTACCAAAAATAAACCAAAAAAGAAATGTCTTCTTATAAATACAGTGGAACCTCGGATTGCGAGTAACGCGGTTAACGAGCGTTTCGCAATGCGAGCAATTCTTTTTTTTTAATCCTGACTCTGAGCCGTTCTGAACCGTTTGGAAATACTCGGAAACACTCGGAAATACTCCGTTCCCGAGTGTTTCCAAGCCTTTCTAAGTGCATCCGAGCGGTCTCCGAGTATTTCCGAGTCTCTCCGGCACCCCCCACCTCTGGCTACATGCGGTATTGCATGCAATAGAAGTCAATGTGGAACGAATTATCTTTGTTTTCATTGACTTCTATAGGGAAACTCACTTTGATATGCGAGTGCTTTGGTTAACAAGCATTCTCCTGGAACGGATTATGCTCGTAATCCAAGGTTCCACTGTATAAACATATAATAGAAAGCAGTGTATTCTAATATACATAAAAATAAAAGTCCATTTAAAGTTCAATCCCCTGTGCAAAACAAACAAGTCTAAAGTCCCTTTTAAATTCCTAGAGACTTTGTGATGACACCAGCAGGCAACTTCACCCATCCTTCCTGGGTGGAGCCATTTGTTGATGTCATCACATTGTATTGACCCCATAGGTTCCTGGAGGACAATCTCCCTTGAAAATATGACAAGTCATATGGTTATAGGCCACTAAGCTTAATCGGTACACTATATAAAGAAAATCAGTATAAAATTATTTTTCATTGGTATCAAACCCCAGAGACCCTATATACAACTTACCCGACAACCATGGATACATGCTGGAATTGTATGAATCACTTCAGCTCCCTGCAACATTTGGTACTGGCCACTCATTCAGCCATATTGGGAACCCAGTTGGGAATTACATATGAAGATCAGAATCAAACATTAAACAGATCCTCACCGCCCCCCTGCACAATACTCCAGAAAACCACAATGGGCTTTTAGAACTCTGTCTATAGAAATTCTAGATGAACAGGCAACTCCCACTTATTATACTGAATTCTACTTAATATAACTACTACTCTCTTGTGAGTTTTGGAATTGGTCATCTGAATTTGTCTTGCTAATTTCTTCTCACTCTTCTCTATCTTACTTTTTTTATTCTTTTCCCTGCTCTTGTTTCTTACATTTAGTATCTTCTCAGTTAGTCTCACTTCTTCTTTAGCCATAAGCAGTGCTCATTTGACTTAGTCCACAAACATACACAAGATATAACATTGTTGTTTTGTTTTTGTTTTTTTGTTTTTGAAACAACCACACTGGACCTATGAAAATTAGTTTAAAAAGTAAATACTTTAGGGGCATGGCTGATGTGTGATCCACATGGTCGGCTGGGAGCTGAGCTCCGTCCTGTGTCAGGGGAATCCAGCGACGGCAACAGTGACAGAGCAGCGGATTCATACCTACTACTGGGGATGAGGTGAACACCCCCCCTCCCCGCTTTGGTTCGCAGCAGAACATGCGAACAGGCAAAAAATTAGTTCGAACAAGCAAACACTGTTAAAGTCTGTGGGACACGGATGTGAATAATCAAAAGAGCTCATTTTAAAGGCTTATATGCAAGTTAGTGCCATAACAAGTGTTTAGGGATCCCGGTCCTGCCCCAGGGGACATGTATCAATGCAAAAAAAGTTTTAAAAACGGCTGTTTTTTTGGGAGCAGTTATTTCAATCATGCTTAAAGTGAAGCAATAAAAAAAAATATTCTTTTAAATATCGTGCCTGGGGGGTGTCCTAAGTATGCCTGTAAATTAGCGCATCTTTCCCATGTTTATAACAGTGCCACAGCAAAATGACATTTCTAAAGGAAAATTTTTTATCTAAAACTGCTCGCGGCTGTAATGTATTGTCAGATCCCAGCAATCTAGATAAAAATACTAAAAATACCAAAATAAAAAGGCGTGGATGTCCCCCCCCCCCCCAAATCCATACCAGGCCCTTCAGGTCTGGTATGGATATTAAGGGGAACGGAACCCCGCACCCAAATTTTTTTAAATACTATACGGCCTTCTCTATATACTCTGTAGAATATTGGGCCTTGTTGGGTGCAGGAACGGGCCCTGCTATAAAATATTATATCAAGAATTGTAATTACATGCACCTGTTAAACAGGGACAGAAAAATTGGGCCTTGGGTGGTAGTGGTGGTGGAGCCACAACACTGTAAACCCTCATAGATACTCTTGTTGGGCACATGAATGGGCTCTGCTAAGAAACATGACTGCCAGTTTATTGTCCTTCTTGAGCACCCCCTCTCTCTAGGCTCACGTTACTCCCTTCCTCAACCTGGGAACCAACATTGGAGCCTTCAAATTGCTGCGCATCCTCCGGCACCATATAACCAACACGGTGGTCGAATAATTCTAGGGACTTCTCTGTGCATTTTGGTGGGGCTATGGAAGGAGTTACTGTGGACAAGGAGCCAGTGGAATAGGCTACTTTGGCAACTGCATTGGAAAGCAAACTACTCTAAGCCTGGGTGACAGAGGATGAGGAGGATGAGGACGGCTTCGTTATCCACTCCACCAACTCTTCTGCATGTTGTGGCTCAATAACACGGCCAGCAGCAGCAAAAAAACACAAGCGTGCCCCACGGCCACCTGCAGAGGATGCACCCTGTCCACGATCACCACTGTTGACTGTAGACACAGTGGCTACTTGACCTCTTTTAGTGGCCTGTGAGTGTCTGCTTCTCCTTGGTGGCCTTCCGGACATGATGTATTTTTTGTTTTTTCAACACCACACTACACTGTATTAGATACTGTGTACACCGCCTGAAGTGTATTAGAAAGTGTACAACAGCTGCACTGTATTGCATACTGTTTACACCACCAGAAGTGTAGTAGAAACAGTACACCACGGAATGCACTGTAGATATAGGCTACACTGGATGCAGAGTATATATAGATATACAAGACTGTATATATATATATATATATATATAAATAAAATACAATACAGTTTATATCAAATACACTGCCACTAACTGAATAACCTGCCTGCTTAATCTAACTTAAGCTATCTCTCTGTCCACGCCAACAACACTACACACGGCCGCTCTGTAAGCAGCCTTATATAGTGTGGGGCGTGGACCCCTGAGCCATGATTGGCCAAAGGAACATGGCTCTCTTAGCAGAGCGCGCTGTGATTGGCCAAAGCATGCAGGTCAGGTGCATGCTTTGGCCAATCATCATACAGCAATGCACTGCAATCACGCAGTGCATTACGGGATGTTCAGCGGCACTAGAATTTTCCGCGAACGCCCCATATGTTCGGTTAGTTTTAGAACAAACAAACACCCAATGTTAGAGTCGATCTTACGTTCAACTTGAACCGTGGGCTCATCCCTACCTACTACCTCTGGTACCTTCCTAACACCCTGGGGAGATGTCTTCCAAACAGAAAGAAGACGGGGACCCAAGAAACTGATGGCCTTCTTCCACCAGCCCACAGGAGGGAGCAGCAAAGACGGCGCCAGATGGCCGGCCCCTGCTCCCTCACTGATGAGCCACTACTCTGAGCCAGCCTTGGCTGAGGAGACACTTGCGGCTCCCCTGTCTCCCTCTTTATCACATGCAGCAAGCCCTTTCTATGGCAGCCCAGCAAAGACCAGGATGAGGCTAGACCATGACGTGCCTGCATTGGAGGTAAGCCAGAATGACATCCACCAGCTATCCTCCATTTCCACACTCTGCCCAATTGCAGATTTTCTGACCTCAAACCAGCCTGTGCTGGGCTTGTTCCTTAAAGACATTCTCCTGACTTTGCACAACTCCTTGCAAGCTGAATTCTCCTCTATTGCAAGACAAATCACTGCCTGAGGTTCACTAGCTGGGCAATAGAGTACACCAAATAGAGAATACAATGGGGGATATGACCTTCACCATTAATGACTTAGTAGATGCCCATGATGAGAGGGCATTGAGGAACGCAATCGGATTAAAACCAAGCACACCGACTTAGAGGATCTCATGGTGAAACAACCTCAATCTCAGAGGTTTGCTTGAATCAGTACAAAATACAGATCTGAAAAAATGTGCCACTGATCTTTTCATCACCATACTCCAAGAAACGCCTCCTGTAGAACTATCGACCGAATCCACAGGTTTCCTAAATCGTCTTACCTGCCAAACAGCTCCTTACTAAAGACCATTCATTGGGAAATCTCCCATACCTGTACGGCAACATTCAAGTCTATGCAGACCTAAAATATCTAAACATACGCTTTCCTGAGGAGACAGCTTAATACCATCACAAAAGCACTCCGCAACCACAAGATTGAATACGAGTGGAAACAACACTTCAAAATCATGGTCGAGAGAAACAGAACTTCCCACCTCATCACCTCCCTGGAAAGCAGCCTTGCTCTGCTTTGCACCTGGGACAAAAGCCATCACCTCCCTGGAAAGGGGCCTTGCTCTGCTTCGCTCCTGTGACATAATCCAAAAGCCACCTCCTCCAGTGGGTTCTAACAAGCAACCGTATAAAGTCAACCCACTCTGGCATACCTAAAGTTGGAAACCTCATGCCCACCCAAATTAAAGATCTCAAGACTACCACATGTACTTCTTTCCCATCAAGAGCCCCTGTTCTCATACATCAGGTGATCTGCTTTGATCTAATAACTGTTACCAAAATCCGATTATGCAGCCCCACTAGTCAAACCTTAGCTGCCTATTGCAGATATTTGTTGTTTTTTTTCTGTTCTTGTTTCTCTTTTTTCAAGTTCTTCCTTCCATCCGGTATACCAGCTGGACTACAGATATACACTTCATATTCATGATGTGAACCTTCCACGTCGTCACCAATCATCCAATCGATTTTGCACCATACACGAATTTGCTAAGAATACATACCTAACTGTGAGTACCTACTATGCATACACACTATAGTTTCCGATGACTTTAAAAGCTAATGGGTTAAACCACCCAGCTAAAAGAGTCTCCCTTTGGCAAACCACCTAGGTACTATCCTGCTATATTCTGCGTGTCCAAGTAATGCACTTTAAAGCTACTACCACTCCACCCTGCACCCACAAAGACTTCCTGTACATCTTCAAGGCATTGGGGCAAAACAAACAAAGGGAATCATGATTGCAATACACAAATCTGTAACATTTCAACTGCAGGAGTGTATCTCAGACCCATGTGAGGGAGATACTTAATTGTGATTTGTACCATTGATGGAGCTTCCTTCACTCTGGTCTCGCCCCAAAATCAGGTCCATTTCCTCAACAAGGTGATAGAAAAGATTTGTCAGCTACAAAAAGGTTTCCTAACCTTGTGACTTTAACATTGCATCTGATTCATCTATGGACACATCGAACCCGCAGCCTAGATGGGACTCCAATCTTTCTAAATTTTAGCCATGATAATGCACTCTATGTTTGCGTAGTCACCATACCCCGGAACGAGGTTACACATTATCTATCTTCTGTGCATAACTCCTACTGTCATCTAGATTACTTTTTGGTAGGCAAGTGGTTACTACAAAAAATCAGTGAGTCTGATATTGCAGCTTTTACATGGTCCGACCATGCGTAAGTCAGTATTGTCATTCCTAATCCAACATCTCCTCCACCCTACAAACTGTTCAGGGACAATACATATGTAATTAAATCTTCTCCCTATGCAGAAAATCTGCAGAAACAACTAGCGGAATTCTTCAAAACCAATCTACAGTAGATCGAGTATCAGACTTTGCAACTTTTTGGGTGGCCCATAAGACATTCATTAGAGTAATTTTAATAAAATTGAGCTCCTAGGCCAAAAAATGGAAGACACAGCATGTAGACCAGATCTTGAAAGATTTGGAATCTGCAAACTCCTCAAATCTGACTAACCCCAGCCAAGCCACACTGCACAAAATAATAGCCCTATGCCAAGAGCTTAGAGCCCTTTTGACACATTTGAAAAAAACATACACAGATTTAAAGCTAAGCGATACATAACTTATAATAAAGTTGGGAAAGTGCTGGCACTTCATATCTGAGGCCACCGTATTAAATCTAAAATTCCCTATATCTTTTATCCAACTACTAAGGGCAAGCTCTCAACCCACAGGACATAGCTGACGCATTCAGCAGCTACTATAACATGCTCAACAACATATGAGAGGATACCAGTACCGACCATCCAACCTAAGCTTCCATAGATGCATCTTAAACTCCCCTCTCTTTCCCCAGAACAATTACAGGAACTGAACTCACAGTTGACAATAGATAAAACCACTAAGGCGAATAAATCACTACCTAACAACAAAACACCTGGTCCAGAACCTGCGAACGGACCGAAAGTTTGCACGAACGTTAGAACCCCATTGACATCTATGGGACTCGAACGTTCGAAATCAAAAGTGCTCATTTTAAAGGCTAATTTGCATGGTATTGTCCTAAAAAGGGTTTGGGGACCCGGGTCCTACCCCAGGGGACATGTATCAATGCAAAAAAAACTTTTAAAAACGGACGTTTTTTCGGGAGCAGTGATTTTAATGATGCTTAAAGTAAAAAAAAAAAAGTGAAATATTCCTTTAAATATCGTACCTGGGGGGTGTCTATAGTATGCCTGTAAAGTGGCGCGTGTTTCCCGTGTTTAGAACAGTCCCTGCACCAAATGTCATTTTTAAAGGAAAAAATCTCATTTAAAACTGCTTGCGGGTTTAATGTCATGTCGGGTCATGGCAATATGGATGAAAATCAGTGAGACAAACGGCATGGGTACCCCCCCAGTCCATTACCAGGCCCTTTGGGTCTTGTGTGGATATTAAGGGGAACCCCGCACACAAATTAAAATAAGGAAAGGCCCTATATACTCTGAACAGCAGTATACGAGCGGTGCAAACAAGACAGGGACTGTAGGTTTGTTGTTAAGTAGAATCTCTTTGTAATTTTGAACGGGTACATTTTTAACGTGTTTAGCTCCAGCCAAAAAATCTTTTTTAAGCTTTTTGGAAAACATAGGGAAGGGTTATCACCCCTGTGACATTTGTTTTGCTGTCTTTCCTCCTCTTCAGAAGATTTCACCTCACTTTTTGTCCCAATGAAAAATGTTTTTTGAAAATTTGGGTTTTTTTGTGGAACAAGGATTGGAAAGCATCAGTGGAAAGGAGAAATTGTTTTCCCATATTAACTCTTACAGGAGAGAATTTCCCTTCCTAGGGGTAGATTTCATCTCACTTCCTGTTGTCTCCTTCCGTTTGCAAGTAGGAGTCGTTTGTAAGTTAGATGTTTGAAAGTAGGGTCCTGCCCTATATACTCAGCAGAAATTTGGGCCTTAGGTGTTGCTGTGGCCACAACACTGTAAGCCCTCACAGGGCCCTGCTGTGAAATATTAGATCAAGAATTGTAATTACATGCCCCTGTTGAACAGGAGCTGAAAAATTAGGCCTTAGGCACTGGTGCTGGTGCCACAACACTGCAACCCCTCACAGACACTCTAGTTGGAACGCAGGAACGAGCCCTGCTGCAAAGTATTGCATCAAAAATTTTAATTACACGCCCCTGTTAGACAGGGGCAGAAAAATTGGGCCTTAGGCACTGGTGCCACAACACCGCAACCCCTCACAGACACTCTAGTTGGAACGCAGGAACGAGCCCTGCTGCAAAGTATTGCATCAAAAATTGTAATTACACGCCCCTGTTAGACAGGGGCAGAAAAATTGGGCCTTAGGCACTGGTGCTGGTGCCACAACACTGCAACCCCTCACAGACACTCTAGTTGGAACGCAGGAACGAGCCCTGCTGCAAAGTATTGCATCAAAAATTGTAATTACACGCCCCTGTTAGACAGGGGCAGAAAAATTGTGCCTTAGGCACTGGTGCTGGTGCCACAACACTGCAACCCCTCACAGACACTCTAGTTGGAATGCAGGAACGAGCCCTGCTGCAAAGTATTACATCAAAAATTGTAATTACACGCCCCTGTTAAACAGGGGCTGAAAAATTGTGCCTTAGGCACTGGTGGTGGCGCCCAGAACCAAAAATGTTCTTACAAGCTATCAGCGTGATGATTGAGGAGGAGGAGGATAATTACTCAGGGATAGTCACTCAGCATCAGCATAGGCAGTCTTTGAAGGGATCTGAGATTTCAAAAAAAATTATTCGGTTACATCAGCATCAGGTGCTTGGTAGCTGGTGGTGATCCAAGACTGATTCATTTTTATGAAGGTCAGCCGATCGACCGAGTCGGTGGACAGACGCACCCTGTGATCGGTTACCACGCCTCCAGCAGCACTGAATGTGCGTTCTGAAAGAACGCTGGATGCAGGACAGGCCAGTAGCTCAATTGCATACTGTGCAAGCTCTGGCCAGTGATCCATCCTCAAGACCCAGTAACCCAGAGGATTTTCGGTGGGAAAGGTGTCCAAGTCTGATCTTGCCCCTAGGTATTCCTGCACCATGTAAAACAGACGCTGGCGATGGTTGCTGGAACCGATCATACCTTGGGGCTGCGGACCAAAAAATTGTCTGAACGCATCGGTCAGACGGCCACCTTCTCCACCGCTCCTTCTTTGACTGACCGAAGCCTCAGCAACACGTTGTCCAGAAACAGGAGTTTGTAACCTCCCAGTCTCTGGGAACGCATTGCACAGACCTTTCTGCAAGGCCTCCCGAAGATGTTTAATCCTCTTCTCCCTCTGCGATGGCAAGATAAGGTCCGCAACCTTACCCTTGTAACGTGGATCAAGGAGGGTTGCCAGCCAGTATTGGTCCTTCTCCTTGATACCACGAATACGAGGATCCTTACGCAGGCTTTGCAGGATCAGGGAGGCCATGCAGCGTAGGTTTGCTGAGGCATTCGGTCCGGAGTCCTCTGGGTCACTAAGGACGACAACGTCCACAGCCACCTCCTCCCAGCCACGTACAAGTCCATGTGTTTCTTGGGACTGATCCCTTAAAGACTGCTGCTGATGCTGAGTGCCAGGCTCCACCTCCATACTGACACAATCTTCCTCCTCCTCCTCCTCCTCCTCCTCCTCGTCCTCCTCCTGTGTGATCGGCGGGCACGCAGGAACACTGTCTGGATAAAGGGGGCCTTGAGAGCTAAGGTCCTCCTCTTCCTGCCTCTGTTCTGCCTCAAGTGCCCTGTCCATTATTCCACGCAGCGTGTGCTCCAACAGGTGGACAAGGGGGACAGTGTCACTGATGCATGCACTGTCACTGCTCACCATCCTCGTGGCCTCCTCAAATGGTGACAGGACAGTGCATGCATCCCTGATCATGGCCCACTGGGGCCATGATATATATATATATATATATATACACATGTTTTGCAAAGTGAAAGAAATAAAATCCATGACTTATAAAAAGTGTGCAGCTTTTGGCCTCTTGCACATGGTACTGATGATTTCTGGACAGAATTTCAGGTATTTACTGTATGTAGGGCATATGTGTGCGCACACATTCATGCATATTTACCGACCGGCAATGCAGATTTTTTTTTTTTTGTACTGATCAATACACAGCACTTGTTTACACACCTGTGTGCACAGGCGGAATGAAAGCAATCGGCTGCATTTTAGATTATTAAAAAAAATAAAAATGTATGCTCAAGAGGCCATTGTGTTCCAATTTTATTTTCTGTATATTTCTTATGAGTCGGGTGACTTGCAGTAAAACAGAAGGATGTGTTTGACATACTGTAGCTTGTATCCTGTGAGGGGAGTCAAAAAATGTCTGGATCCTCTTAAAATGATTTGAATCTATCACACAGATTCCATTATACCAGCATGCATTTTTTATCTTTCTATATTTATTTTTAAGCTGTATTGTCTGCTAAAAGAAATGAAATATTCCTTTGATTCGGCTGAGCCAGTGCCATTCTTTAATGAATATGGAGAATTTGTTTATCACTACAGAATAACTAACTGGATACTGGGAAAAGATTATACTGCAGATTATAAGGAGGTGGGAAACTTTACACCCTGGGCTCCAGAAGGTCAGAAGCTTCATGTCAACCCTGAAGCCATAACATGGAAATTTGCCAATAAGGTAGGACTATGATATAAATTTGAGTAATAATAAAGATAAAGTGAATGGAAATTGAAAGAATGTAAAAAGGCAAAGTTGACCAGAGTATCCATACTTTCTTAAACTTTTTCATAGATTACATCAAAAACTATTTTCAAATCAAAACATAGGTTATACACTCCAATCACCTTACATCTCACACACTTGATCCTAAATTATATCTTTTATTACAAGATGAAATTCAATTTTTTTTTGTCTTACATTTTCAAAAATGTATTAGAAAAGTGGCTCGCTACACACAGGGAGAGCAAAGTTTATATTGAGAAGAATCAATGTTCACTGGCTACTCAAATGCATTATAAGTACTCTGATCTGAGCTCACTTAGTTCACCTAGAGGCAGTCTCTGATAGAGGTATTCAAACCTACACTGAGCTCATTCTTAGGCCCCATTCACACCTGAGCGCTTTAATGCATCGTAAAATGCTCACCTCTAAAGATCCAAAATGCCCAACAAGCAAAATTCCATTCATTACAATGGCCTCTGTTCGCATTTTGTCACCTAAAGCAAAACGCCTGGAACTCAAAAAAGTACATGAGCTTCTTTTTGACAGATTACAAGCGTTTTTAGCCCCGTGGGCTTCAATAGAAATGCCTGACTTAAGCTGAAAAATGCATGGAAAATGCCTGTAAAACGTTTAAATAGCTGCTTTCCACCCTTAATTTCCTCTTCCTCTCCTCCCCCTAGTGATTTCCATTGGCTAAACAAGAACACCTGAAAAAAAGGGAAATGTCCCCCATGTGGGGTTTTCTAGGCAGCAGAAGGGTAAAAAGATGATGTTTAAAAATTGATGGACTTTATTAATAGCATAATCTAAAAGAGTGACAATGGTAATATAAATAGGAGCTGTGGTACAGGAGATAACACAAGTGAAACTAGTCACAATAATATAAAATGTTCAAGTGCTAAAATAGGATATTAATCCTGACGCGTTTCGACCCCACAGGGTCTTCTTCAGAGTGTTTGGGCGCTGTAGAGACATTTGCATTTATTGAGATTCATGGATATGACCATAAAAAAATTAAATATAATAGGTATACAATTATCGGTATAGTTACCAATCACATCGTGTTAAGCAATTTCTCCTGAGCCTAAATTTCTCCAAGCTCTCCCCCACTCAGTCCCAGCAGGGGTCCCCGGCCGGTACACTAAAAGAGGGAGCCAAACCGAAAGCGTGTCTTACGAGGAGTCACAAAAGTGGATAAAATCCCAAAGCCAGGGAGGGGCGTGAGGGCGAGCGAGCAGCACCTGCAGTCAAAGTATAGAGTAACAGTACTATCAGTGCATTATATTTAGCACGGATAGAAATATATATGTCATTCCAATCGTTGAGTGTTGGGAGTAATAAGTCTGTTTTTACATTTTTTTAACTGTTATCTGTATTTTTGAGGCCAGCAGCATGTAGATATTCACATATTCGTATGAGGGTAAAAGAGAAAGTAGTAGCTGTGAATGGATATAAATATCAGATTGAGTAATAAATGGGTAGTAGTAAGTATGTTGTATTGTGGGATTGGAATGGAAAGAATAGCATGATAAAATGGAACAAGAATAAGAGTATAGAATCAGAAATAAAGAAATGGGGGGAATAAAAAGGGGAAGAAAAGCAAGGACACAGACACGTGCGGGATGTGTGGGAGGGACAGAAAGGAGGGGGAAAAAAAAAGGGGGGGAGGGGGGCAGGGAAGAGTGGCAGGAAGGAGGAAAAAGGGATGGGTGGAGAACACCTGAAGCTGTAAAATGCTTGTAATACAATGCTTGTAATACACTTCTGAAATTCTTTAAAAAAGCTTGTAAATGTAAAACTGCAATAGAAATAATAAAAGTAAAAACAAAAAGCTTGTAAAAAGCTGGAAAAAAAAAAAGCTTAAAAAAAAGCTGCCTTAAAGGGGTTGTAAAGGCAGCATTAAAGTGATTGTAAACCCATAAAAAAAAAACCTGCACGACAAAGGCATAATGAGCTAGTATGCACCGCATACTAGCTCATTATGAAATACTTACCTTAGATCGAAGCTGAAATACTTACCTTAGATCGAAGCTGTTGCAAAGGTCCCCACACACCGCTGTGACCGGCGACATGTCTCAAAGAGTTATTTCCAGGTTTGCGGGGTCCAACGCTGTGATTGGCCGGAGCTGCGTTGACATCACGCTCACTCCCGCTGGTCACTGCACAGGCCCTTTAGAAACGGCACGATCGGGCCATTTCTTCAGTGGCTTACCTGTAGGTACAATTGGTGTAACTAGGTTTACAACCACTTTAATGCATTCTATGCATTAAGATAAAAAGCCTTCTGTGTGCAGCAGCCCCTGTCAGCCCCCCAAAAACTTACCTGAGCCCCATCTCTCCCTAGCGATGTCCACAAGTGCCTCAGCCATTGCGGGACTCTCCCTCCTGATTGGCTGAGACACAGCAGTGGCGCCATTGGCTCCCGCTGCTGTCAATCAAACCCAGTTAGCCAATCAGGAGAGGGATGGGGCGGGGCCGAACCACAGCTGGGCTTGGGTGCCCCCATAGCAAGCTGCTTGCTGTGGGGGCACTCAACAGGAGTAAGGGTCAGGAAACTCCAGCCAGGGACACAAGAAGAGGAGGATCCGTCTGCTCTGTGCAAAACCAACCGCACAGAGCAGGTAAGTATAACATGAGACTTTGCAATCACTTTAAGCAGGCCATACATTATACAATTTTCTTTCCTTCTACCCTGGTGGAAGGAAAGAAAATTGCTTGATTACCATATCAACACAGTCAGTGTTGGTGGGGGGAATTCCTCCCGCAGTGCTATTGTGTTGTAGCAGTGGAGACCCTTACCTGTCAGCAAAACACAATGATTAGTGTTGCCAGCTTATAACCAGCGGCATTAAAATCATTGAGACTGATTGTACACAAATTGTTTGTTGAAAAAAACAGGATGCCCATACATGGTTTGAAATTTTTCTGCTCCCTGCTGAACTGGCTACAATTTGATCCACGTATGGTGGACTTTGCTTTCATAGGTTGTACCTCAAAACACCTAAAGTGGGAGTAAACTCCCTTGGTTGATTTTTACCTATAGGTAAGCTTATAATAAAGCTTACCTTTAGGTACAGTAAATATCTCCTGAACGTGCACCGTCACCTGCGCATGTGCTCTTCCGAGCCCTGTGCTATAAACAGAGACTCTCACGCGCATGGGAGTGACCTCATCACGCCAAAGCCCGCAAACCTAGAAGGAAGATCGTGTGAAGATTGGCGTGCCTACACCGATGAGCAGTGCCCCTCTGGAGGGCTTCATTTTCAGGTTAATCTGTCAAAATGTGCTAGTATGCGGTTCATACTAGCATATTATGGGGTTGATTTACTAAAGGCAAATTGGCTGTGCACTTTGAAAAGTTGCACTCTGCAAGATCAGTTACTTTGAAAATGAATTAAATCTTCACTTTGTAAAGAATACCCAATCACATGCAAGGAAACAAACAAACAAACTGCTTTTTGCTTGGATATGATTGGATGATGGAAGTCAGCAGAGCTTCTGCTTATTTACTAAGCTCAGAAACAGCTGCTCTTGCAGAGTGAAACTGCACTTTGCAAGGTGGACAGTCTATTTGCCTTTAATAAATCAACCCCTATAATTTAAATACATAAGGACCAGGCCTATTTCTGACACTTGCTGTTTACAAAATAAAAAAAGTATTTTTTTCTAGAAAATTAGAACCTGCAAACATTATATATATTTTTTTTAGCAGAGACCCTAGAGAATAGAATGGGGATCATTGCAATACTTTATGTCACACCGTATTTGCGCAGCAGTCTTACAAACACAATTTTTTTAGAACAAATACACTTTTTTGGATAAAAAAATAGGAAAACAGTAATGGTAGCCCGTTTTTTTTTTGTATAATGTGAAAGATGATGTTATGCTGAGTAAATTGATACCTAACATGTCATGCTTTAAAATTGTGTATGCTTGTGGAATGGCGACAAACTACGGTACTTAAAAATCTCCATAGGCGACGCTTTAAAAATATTCACAGGTTACCTGTTTAGAATTACAGAGGAGGTCTAGTGCCATAATTATTGCTCTCGCTATAAGGATCATGGAGATACCTCACGTGGGATTTAAACACCGTTTACATATGTGGGTGCGACTTGCGTATGCGTTCGCTTCTGCGCGTGAGTTCGGCAGGATGGGGCGCTTTCAATTTTTTATTTTTTTCTTATTTATTTTACTTTTTATTTTTACACTGTCCCCTTTTTGTAGCCTCCCTGGTGGTATGATTATGTCAGATTTTTGAATGTCAAAGCGGTACATTGTTTTGCATAGAAATTTGGCATTTTTTATTGTAGGCCTGTAATTATTAGGAATAACTCACTTAAATCTGTCCAAACAAGAGTCTAGTAGACATCCCGGGTATGGTAAAGCTTGAAACATGAAATCATAAATTATAATATAATAAATGACTATAAATAATTATAAAAAATAATAATATTATAACATTTCCCCACGAATCACTATCGCTCAATTCTGAATGTGCTCTTATTTATTTATTTTATTATTCTAGCTGGTCTAAAACCACTTTTGACATAAAGGGACACTTTTTGGTTGTCATGGACATTCTTAAGTTTCCAGGCAGAAAGAATGTCATATATAATATAAAAGTGCATGCAGGGCAATGGACAAAGCTTTAGGGACAAAAGGGATGTGAAATGATTTGATACAGTAATGTAATCTGTAAGATTACAGTGTACTGTATGTGTTATGTTTTTTGTACTTTTTGAATTTGCCGCCAGGCTCCGCCCCCCATGCGTTGTGACGCTGGCAGGGAACAGAGCCCGGAACACAGGACATGGGGCAGATGATCCGGTGGAGGACACGGGGGGGGGGAAATCGCAGGATCCTGGTGACAAAGTAAGTATGCTGCACCAGGATTCTGCAATGCAATCCCGAGTGTGGCTTGGAGTTACCGCTAATGGTACTGAAATGTAACCCCGAGCCACACTCGGGAATACCAGGGAGGTTAAAAAATATTTTTTTGATCACTTGTATTTCTATTACAAAGAATATAAACATCCCTTGTAATATAAATAAGCAGGACAGGGCCTCTTTAATGTGAGATCTGTGGTCAAAAAGACCTCAGATATCACATTTATACTTAAAAGCAATAAAAAAAAAGTAATTTTTATTTTCCAAAAGAAAAAAAAAGGGCCCTTTATGGCTGGACGTTTGACGTTGCTTCCGTCCTCTAAGGGCATACATTTGAATGGGGGCCATCTTGCCCTCACTTGACTTCCTGCCCATCAGGCGACTGGACCCGATCGTTTCTGCCACTGCTGATCTTTCCGTTAAGCAGCTGAAATGGCCGGGAAGCGGCGGGGAGGGGGGCTCCTCTCGCACTGCCCATAAAAGTGTGGGGAATCGGCCGCTGGGACCACTTTTATCTGAAACAGGATTGTTTTGCCGTGTTTAAATATACCAGGGTTATAACAATGGTATATAACATCAAAGTAGCGACGTATATCCACGGTGGGCGATCCGTAAGTGTTTTTTTTTTTTAAACTACCCAGGGCCCAATTATTTTTTTCTGTTGTTGTTGGTGCAGTTAACTATCGCTTTAATGCTCCCCTCAAAGAATGTCAACATAAAAGTACTCAGAAAATCTCCGACCCTAAAACCCAACCTAAGCTTTGTCAGGGGTGACTTGTGCAACAAATTTACATAATAAGGTAATGTAAAAAATGGCACATGGCAAATAGTAGACATTTGCAATTTATTTTGTTTCTAATTCGTTTTTTAACAAATTTCGACAGATTTGTTAATTCGCAAATATCCGAATTAAAGGAAACCTGTTTTACTAATTTTTCTGCATATTCGTCAGTTTGGATGTTGGAAAATTCGGTAATTCGTAAATTCATTTTTTCGAAAATTTGAAGATTCCGAAATTCGAAAATCCGAAAACCCGAAAATTTGGGAAAATCTGAAATAATAACTAACTAATAATAACTCAACTATTACTAACTATTAAATTATAGGTCCAAATAGTAAAAATCTTGCTAGCTACCACAAATACAGTATATGCCAATTAGTTCATTTAGACAGCTGCTAGCACTAATCACGTCCCATATGACCGTGCAAACCAAACTAAAATAGAGGAGAGTGCTGCGCTATCTTGATCTAAATATGTGATAACCACAATAAATATTCTACTTCCATGTGTGCTTTCACCAAATCACTATAAATCATATAATTAAGATCATTAAATAATAGAACCTTATCCAATGCTTAACCGCTTCAGCCCCGGAAGATTTGACCCCCTTCCTGACCAGAGCACTTTATGCGATTCAGCACTGCGTCTCTAACTGATAATTGCGCGGTCGTGCGACGTTGCACCCAAACAAAATTGACGTTCTTTTTTTCCCACAAATAGAGCTTTCTTTTGGTGGTAATTGATCACCTCTGAGATTTTTATTTTTTTGTGATTAAAAAAAAAAAAAAAGAGCGCCAATTTTGAAAATAACGCAATATTTTTTACTTTTTGCTATAATAAATATCCCCAAAAATATATAAAAAAACCATTTTGTTTCCTCAGTTTAGGCCGATATGTATTCTTCTACAAATTTTTGGTAAAATATGTAGAATAAAATAACGAAATAAGCATATATTGATTGGTTTGCGCAAAAGTTATAGCGTCTACAAAATAGGGGATAGTTACATATTAAATAGTAGGTGAGGTTGAAAAAAGACACACGTCCATCAAGTACAACATGTGTGATTATGTGTCAGTATTACATTGTATATCCCTGTATGTTGCAGTCATTCAGGTGCTTATCTAATAGTTTCTTGAAGCTATTGATGCTCCCCGCTGAGACCATCGCCTTTGGAAGGGAATTCCTCATCCTTGCCGCTCTTACAGTAAAGAACCCTCTACGTAGTTTAAGGTTAAACCTCTTTTCTTCTAATTTTAATGAGTGGCCACAAGTCATGTTAAACTCTCTTCTGCGAAAAAGTTTTATTTTTATTGTGGGGTCACCAGTACGGTATTTGTATATTGAAATCATATCCCCTCTCAAGCATCTCTTCTCCAGAGAGAATAAGTTCAGTGCTCGCAACCTTTCCTCATAACTAAGATCCTCCAGACCCTTTATTAGCTTTGTTGCCCTTCTTTGTACTCGCTCCATTTCCAGTACATCCTTCCAGATGGACTGGTGCCCAGAACTGGACAGCATACTCTAGGTGCGGCCAGACCAGTGTCTTGTAGAGTGGGAGAATTATCGTTTTATCTCTGGAGTTAATCCCCTTTTTAATGCATGCCAATATTCTGTTTGCTTTGTTAGCAGCAGCTTGGCATTGCATGCCATTGCTGAGCCTATCATCTACTAGGACCCCCAGGTCCTTTTCCATCCTAGATTCCCCCAGAGGTTCTCCCCCCAGTGTATAGATTGTATTCATATTTTTGCCACACAAATGCATTATTTTACATTTTTCTACACTGAACCTCATTTTCCATGTAGTTGCCCACCCCATTAATTTGTTCAGATCTTTTTGCAAGGTTTCCACATCCTGCGGAGAAGTTATTGCCCTGCTTAGCTTAGTATTGTCTGCAAATACAGAGATTGAACTGTTTACCCCATCCTCCAGGTCGTTTATGAACAAAATAAACAGGATTGGTCCCAGCACAGAACCTTGGGGGACCCCATTACCCACCCCTGACCATTCTGAGTACTCCCCATTTATCACCACCCTCTGAACTCGCCCTTGTAGCCAGTTTTCAATCCATATACTCACCCTATGGTCCATGCCAAAGGACCTTATTTTGTACAGTAAACGTTTATGGGGAACTGTGTCAAATGCTTTTGCAAAATTCAGATACACCACGTGTACGGGCCTTCCTTCATCTAGATGGCAACTCACCTCCTCATAGAAGGTTAGTAGATTGGTTTTGCAAGAACGATTCCTCATGAATCCATGCTGCTGTTTTATGGCATTTTTATTATTATTTGTTTTTATTAGTAATGGCAGCGATCTTTGATTTTTATCGTGACTGTGACAATATGGCAGACACATCGGACACTTTTGACACTTTTTTGGGACCATTGTCAGTGTTACAGCGATCAGTACTATAAAAATGCACTGATTACTGTGTAAATGACACTGGCAGGGAAGGGGTTAACCACTAGGGGGCGATGAAGGGGTTAAGTGTGTCCTAGGGAGTGATTCTAACTGTGGAGGGATGGGCTTCAATTCACATGACAGCAATCACCGCTCCCAATGACAGGGAGCAATGATCTCTGTCATGTCACAAGGCAGAACGGGGAAATGCCTTGTTTACACTTCCCTGTTCTGTGGCTCCGTGACACAATCACCGGCACGGTCATGCTGTATGCGGTGGGCGCGCGCGCCCGCAAACCCCGCCAATTAAAGGAGACGTACAGGTACGCCCATTTGCGTGCCTGCGACGTGCAGCGGTCGGCAAGTGGTTAAAGTGTCCTAGTGACAATAAAGTTATGGTGTGCAACAATATAATACAGTGTATAAACTTATATAATCTTATTAACAAAATCCTTGTAAAGTGCTCCAATATTATAAAACAAAGTGTTCCAGTGCACTAAAGTGCTAAGTGCAAAATTCTTCATGTGATAACATGCATTGATATAAATATAAAATTCATTCCAATTTAATCAGATCCACAGACTATATTGGTAATAAGCAAACGTGTTCTTGTGTCCACTCAGGTGCTCCCCCTTCAGTGTGTGCACTCACCTTAGACCATGTGACCTTGCAGTTCAGCTCGGTCAAAACACGCACATGAAGATCAGGGAAGATGCGTCAAATTCCCGGTATTGACACGCATTGGGGAGGAGACAGAACGGTGCAGGAGACAACAGAGTGTTCTCATACATTGGTGCGGTACCTCGCATTGTGATGTAAACCAGGGGTCTCCAAACTTTGTAAACAAAGGGCTGGTGGACTATTCTTTAGACTTGAGGGGGCGGACTGTGGCCATCGGGAGTACAAAATGTCCCAGCATTAGTGGGAGTAAAAGATCCCTCATCATTGGTGTTAGTGGAAGGAATTGTGCCCCATAATTTGTGCCACTGGGCCCCATTGTTGGTGTGATTGGGAGGAATTGTTCTCCATCATTGGTGTCATTGGGAGGAATTGTGCCCCATCATTGGTGCCATTGGGAAGAATTGTGCCCCATCATTGGTGCCATTGGTGTGTCTCATCATTGCTGTAGTTGAAATGAAGTGGTGTCAGCGAATAAAATAGCACCCTAAGGGCCGGGTAAAAGCAAGCAAAGGGCCACATCTGGCCCTTTGGCTGTAGTTTGGAGACCACTGATGTAAATCAATAGGTACCAAAGTGTGTAGTTCACATAGACCACAGGGCTCCCATTTACACCTCCTGCTTTCCAGTAGGGATGGGCCAAACCCCCCTGTTCGGTTCGCACCAGAACTCCCGAACAGGGGAAATGTTCGTACCCGAACAGCAAACCCCATTGGAACAGCGAACCCCATTGAAGTCTATGGGAGCCGAACAGCAAAAGTGCCCATTTTAAAGGCTTATATGCAAGTAATTGGCCATCAAAGGGATATGGGGGTCCTGGTACTGCCCTGTGGGACATATAGCAATAAATATATTTTTTCTTAAAACAATAATTTTTTCAGAAGCAGTGATTTTAATGATGCTTAAAGTGCAACAATAGAAATGAAAAATTCTTTAAAATATTGTGCCTAGGGAATCCCCTTAGTCTGCCTGTAAAGTGACGCTTCTGTAGCATGCATAGAACATGCTGCAGCAAAAATGATATTTCTAAAGAAAAAAAAAACGAGTCAAATCCCATTTAACCGCTTCCCGGCCAACCGGCACAGTTATATAGCGGCAGGTTGGCTCCCATGTGTGAGCCATCGTAGCTATACGTTTACTCGCTGGGTCTGGATAACGGGACAGTGGGAGTGCCGATGCTCGTGGCCAACGGTCGCAATGACCGCCGGCCACAAGCGATCATGAGCAGTAGACACAGAACAGGGACGAGTGTGTGTAAAAAAAACACTTCCCGGTTCTGTTCTGACAGGAGTGACAGATCATGTGTTCCTATTAGCTAGGAACCACGATCCATCACTTCCTCTAGTCAGTCCCCTCCCCCTTCAGTTAGAATCACTTATCACTTAATCACATATTTTTACCAAAAATATGAAGAAGAATATATATCGGCCTAAACTGAGAATTTTTTTTTTTAAATGGAGATATATATTATAGCAAAAAGTACAAAATTATGCATTTTTTTCAAAATTGTCGCTCTTTTTTTGTTTACTGCGCAAAAAATAAAAACCGCAGAGGTAATCAAATACCACCAAAAGAAAGCTCTATTTGTGGGAAAAAAATGACGTCAATTTTGTTTGGGTGCAACGTCGCACAACCACGCAATTGTCAGTTAAAGCATTGCAGTGCCGAATAGCAAAAAGTACTCGGTACTATTGTAATTTGGGAATTCAGATACATCCGAATTTCCAAAAAAAAATGAAAATTCCTCCAAATTTAAATTCGGAACAAAACAAACTGCACATATTTATACACTATCCAGATGAAAAAGCAAATGACCATCTGTCCGTACACTCCTAAGTGTGGCTGTATGCTATGTCACTATAAACAGAGTGTTGGTTTGTAAAGCCAGTGCGTTGCTGGGTTTAGGTATAAGGACACTAAAATGCTGGTCACCGAACATTGTCTGTAGGGTCAGTTGCATGTAGCAAATTCGAACCCTGTGTCATCAAATATGTTAGGTCCATACATTCAGAACTGTCTTCAGTAGACTTGTGCACTGCCGAAAAATTTGTTCGTTCTCATTTTTCTTTTCTTTGTTTTTGGCTCATTCGTTATGATCGAAATTCATAAATTTGTAAATTTGAAAATTCGTAAATTTGTAAGTTTGAAAATTCGTCAATTCATAAATTCAAAAATTCCGAAATTCGAAAATCCAAAAATTAAAGAACGAAAATCTCAAAATTCTAAATAATAACTAACTAACTAACTAACTAACTGACTAACTAACTAACTAACTAACTAACTAACTAACTAACGAACTAATAATAACTAACTATTAAATTATACAGTAGGTGTTGGAATTTCCTGTTTGGCTGTTTCCTTTGGCTGTTAGTGAACGTAACGCATTACAAATTTATTAGAAGTTACGAATTATTAAAAATAAAGAATGCCGCATCTAAATTAATGGAATGTAACAAATTAACAATAAATAATAATAATAAACCATTTTTATTAGTATTATTATTGTTTTTTTACTATTAATTCATTACGTTCCATTCATTTAGATACAGCATTCATTATTTCGGATATTTTATTTATCCAGACATAGGCGAAAGGAACTGCGCATTTGCCTAAGGCTCGCCAGTTCCTAAATGTCTTGCATCATGGGTCAGAAGGTAGAAACAAAGTGTTACTAGACCTAGTGATTATCAACAATACAGACCTGATCACGGATGTGGAAATATGGGGCAATTTAGGAAACAGCTTGTTTGTATCCCCGTTTGTATTCCCGACATAAGGGGAATACAAAGACACTGCAATTCAAAAGAACCATCTTCCCTAAACTACGAACCTTGCTAGAAGATATAAATTGGGATAAAATCTTAGGAACAAAGAACACGGAGGAGAAATGGGTTTGCTTTAGGAGCATATTAAATAAGGGCATTAGCCAGTGTATCCCATTGGGAAATAAATTTAAAAGAGCGAACAAAAGTCCTGGGTGGCTGAACTCCAATGTAAAAGTGCACATAAAAGCAAAGGAGAAGGCCTTCAAAAAATACAAGGCTGAGGGATCATCATCATCATCCAAACTTTACGAAGAATGCAATAAGAAATGTAAGGATGCAATTAGGGTGACTAAGATAGAACATGAAAAGACACATAGCAGAGGAGAGCAAAAAAATCCCAAGAAATTCTTTAAGTATATAAACAGTAAAAGAGGGGGATATTGGCCCCATAACAAATAAGGAATGAAATCTGGTTACAAAGAATGGTGAAATGGCAAAGGTATTGTATTTATTCTTCTCCTCAGTCTTCACAAGGGGATCGGGGGCTTCAGTAACCAAAACTGAGTGTTTATCCTCTTGACACATCATAGGGAGCACCCTCATGGCTAACAGAGGACAGAATTAGGAATAGACTTGAAAAATGTAACATTAAAAAGTCACTGGGACCAGATGACTTGCACCCGAGGGTCCTTAGGGAACTCAGTCAAGTAATTGTCAGACCATTGTTCCTAATTTTTACTGACAGTCTACTGACTGAAATGGTACCAGCTGATTAGAGAAAAGCCAATGCAGCACCAATATTTAAAAAAGGGCCAAAATACATTCCTGGGAATTACAGACCAGTTAGCCTAATATCAATAGTATGCAAGCTCTTGGAGGGGATGATAAGGGACTATATACAAGATTTTAGTAAATGAAAACGGTATCATTAGCAGTATTCAGCATGGATTCATGAAGAATCATTCTTGACAAAGAAGCTGCCATCTAGATCGAGGAGGTGAGCTGCCATCTAGATAAAGGAAGGCCCGTAGACGTGGTGTATCTGGACTTTGCAAAAGCATTTGACACAGTTCCCCATAAAGTTTACTGTACAGAGTAAGGCCTGTTGGCATGGGCCATAGGGGGAGTACATGGATTGAAAACTGGCTACAAGGGTGGGTGCAGAGGGTAGTGATAAATAGGGAGTACTCGGAATGGTCAGAGGTGGGTAGTGGGGTCCCCCAGGGTTCTGTCCTGGGACCAATCTTATTTAATTTGATCATAAACGACCTGGAGGATGGGGTAAACAGCTCAATCTCTGTATTTGCGGGCGATACCAAGAAGATCTAAACAAATTAATGGGGTGGGCAACTACATGGAAAATTAGGTTTAATGTGGGAAAAATGTAATATAATGCATTTGGGTGGCAAAAGTATGAATGCAATCTATACACTGGGGGGGAGAAACCTCTGGGGGAATCAAGGATAGAAAAAGACCTGGGGGTCCTAGTAGATGATAGGCTCAGCAATGGCATGCAATGCCAAGCTGCTGCTAACAAAGCAAACGAGCACTTATTCTCTCTGGAGAAGAGACGCTTGAGAGGGGATATGATTTCAATTTACAGATACCATACTTTTGACCCCACAATAGGGATAAAACTTTGCAGCAGAAGGGAGTTTAATAAGACACGTGGTCACTCATTAAAATTAGAAGAAAAAAGGTTTAACCTTAAGCTACGTAGAGGTGTCAGGGAAATGGCCAAAGAACTGGCAATCTTACCAACACCCATCATGGCGGAATCAGGCGCGCTCCCGTGCATACAGATGCGTGGCTGCACGAACGGGCATACGCAGATGAGCAATAATGCTAACGTGCATACGCAGATACGCAATGGTGCCTCCTGGCATATATAAACTTGCTACCGAGACCTGTGCATTGCTGGATTATCGTCAGCTCCCTGTGTTCCTGTGTTTCCTGTCTTTGACCTCCTGTTACCGACCCGGCTTACTTAACCTGTTATCCAGATCTCCTAGTTTGACCTCTGGCTTGTACTACTGACCCTGCTCTTGTCTGTGTTTGATCTTGGCTTGGCTCACCGACTCTGCTGCAACCTGTCTCACCGTGTATGACCCCGGCTTGTTCCAGTTCTGCTACCTAAATCTCACATTGACTGATTTACAGTGCATGAGCCCCAGCCTGGCTCCTGGTTCTGTTTCCGGATTGTCCATCTGCCAAGTTCACCTAGTACTCTGCAAGTACACCTGCCCTAAAGTGCATCTTGCTTGTGGAGCTCAGCGCATCAAACCACAGCAACTGGCAAACCTTGATTCTTTGGGCACTGCACTCCCTGTACACATTCCAGGGGTGGATTGCACTTAGCCACAAGGGGAGCGCTCTCAGCACCTCAGCCTCGCACCTGGTACATGACAAGAGGGTTTTTTACTGTAAGAGCGGCAAGGATGTGGAATTCCCTTCCACAGATGGTGGTTTCAGCGGGGAGCATTGATAGTTTAAAAAAACTATTAGATAAGCACCTGAACGACCACAATATACAGGGATATACAATGTAATACTGAAATAAAATCACACTTATAGGTTGGAGTTTGCTTGACTTATGTTGTTTTTCAACCACACCTACTATATAACTATGTAACTACAAGTGCCTGTTAACTACTTTTACTCTTCGAGTTGCCAATCTCCTATTTTTTAATAAATTCATATACAGTTTTACTCTATGTTGGCCCTCCCCAGTTCCGTTTTTCCATAAGGTACAATGGAGTATCCTATGTGATTGATGTTTGCGAAACTGCAGTAACCATTACTAATGAGAGAAAGGTTCCTATTAGAGAGGACATGCTTGTTTGACTCTTTGGGGTTTATTTACTAAAGCTAGAGAGGGCAAAATTAGTCACAAGTCTGTAGAAAAAACAATCAGCTTCTAACTTGCTTGTTTAATTAAGCTTTAGCAATAAAACCTGGAAGCTAACTGTTTTCTCTGCAGAATTGTGACTAATTTTGCCCTCTCTAGCCTTAGCAAATAAACCCCTTTGCAATTAAATGGTCCATGTGCTCTAGTTAGAGTCCATTTTACTCTGTGGTGGTGGCACACCTGGGTGGGTCACAGTCTGGATTGAATTCTACACCATGTATTTGGTTTCTTCACTATTGTGGATGACTTTGGACTTTGACACTTTCTTCAGTTGGATTTGTTTTCACATATTAAGCTTGGTTTATTATATTTTACATTGGGCTTATCTTTGTATACATCACACTATGTACTTCGGTTCATCTTAAATTTTTTTACCCTTGATATGTTATGTCATTTTTTAGTGTGGCAAAGATTGGATTATTTATTGAGCCTAGCAGCCAATCAGATTACCATTTTTCCTTTAGGTTCCGGTATCTCGATGCTCAGGACCTTGCTTGCCTGGTAATAGAAAGAAGTTTGGAACTTCAATTCATAAATGTTGCTATGAGTGTGTCCCATGTCCAGAAGGAGAGATATCCAACATTTCTGGTAGAGTGTATATTTCCTGTTGATTTGTGTGATAGTAAATATTGATGCACAATTTCTTTGGACTTGCTCTGCCAGTAATTAGTTAACTCCAAACCCAAAATCCACTTTACTGGTTGAACTGTCTTTTTAGTTCAATGACTTTTATTGATTAAGAAAAAGGTACAACAGGAAATGGTATGCAGCGTAGAGGTATCACAACAGGAAACAAGCATAAAATTAGTTTGGGAGTCATATTTTGGTAAAGTCATATACGTCAAGTAACAACTTATAGGCTGGGTTCACACCTAATACGGATGTGGCTCACAGCAGGGGTTTGGTGCTTCCCTGTTGTCAGAGAACTCACACAGCAAGCACCCGTCTCCATGCAGCAGCTGCCAATCCTCGTTCTGCTAATGCTAATGTGCATGCACGGAACCATAGCCAGAGACAAATGAGATCCAGGGTGGGCATGCACAATCGCACCTCTATGCGAACGCACACGCGCGCTAACGCACACCCGTGAGTGCCAAAATGCTAATGTGCTAACACGCATGCGCCAATGTGCCAAGGTGCTAATGTGCTAACACGCATGCGCCAATGTACTAAGGTACTAATGCGCATGCGTGCACGCACGCACATATGTACGCTGGCACAAATCCTGGCACACAGCACCCTATATAAACAGAGAGTCTGCCTAGCATCAGTGCTGGTTTGTCTTCAGCTTGTTCCTGTGTTCCTGTTGTTACTCTGCCTGACTGACCTTGTTTCTGAAAACCCGGCTATCTTCTGACCATTCTCTTGGATCTCCCCTGCCTGCTGAACATGCCTCTACCTGCAATACTGACCTTGGCTTGAACTTATGATTTTACGGCTCTGCCTTCTGATTCTGTACCCCGCTGCCTGTCTGTTGCCAAGCTCTGCCTGTTTCTGACTACGGTTTTGCCTTCTGACTTGGTACCCCGCTGCCAGCCTGTTGCCGACTCCTGCCTGTTCTTGATTCTGCAGTTGATCCTGATCTGTCTCTCGCTGAACAAGTTTGGTGATCAGTTTCCACATCTCCTCAGCAGGGGTTCCTGTGTCTCCAAGTTCCAGCCTCCTGCCTGCAGGCGTCTGCACCCTTTTGTTGCCCTCGCACTCCCTGTACCCACCACCAGGGGTGCTTGGACCAGAACCGTGCAAGAGGCCTCCCTCATCATTTCGGGCTCCGCTGTAAGATACGTGACACCTGTTCTCCATTTCATGGACGAATCAGCCCAGAATTTTTGTCTTAATTTGGATCTGAAACAGATCCAAAGACACACAAGACCCCTGTGCAATCTGCTCCGCAGCCACCACAGAGATGTGTGAACTGACTCCATTGAGAGCCGGGTACACTCTCCTGTCATGCCAATTGAAACCACATCCAAATTGCATTAGTGTGAACCCAGCCACAAGCAAGTAAACTAGACATAACAATAGCTACAAACATAGCAATACATTTGTAAAGGAGGGTGCTGCCTGGTCATCCATAACTTGGTCAAATCTGGTACAAGCAAGGGGATTAATCGCCAATAGACATTAGTATGTGTGGTTTAGATGAACCATGTTTACAACTTCAGAAACATTTGGGGATTCTTGGGATTTCCATTTCCTAAGTATGACACTGCGAGCTGCCAGAAGTAATATGCATTACCAATGTTTTTTTTTCAGTGCTGACCCTTTTAAAGCAGTCTGTCCAGTTGGCTTTCCCAAGATGAAGGGGGGAATGGAGAAAGAAAGCTAAGCCCTGGATCACATTCCAATCCATGCTACTAAACTTTAGTTTGTGCCAAAAAGCCGGCACTGGAAACGGGATTGAAATCCCACCATCCTGAAAACATACTAGCCCTTCTGCCACATACTTATAATCCTAAGACATTGATAAGAAACTGTTACGCCTACGTGTGGTTTACAATTGTAATATTAATGTGATACCTACATAAGCATAGTTATAAAAAAATCAAACAAGCTGAATAGATGGAACATTTATTTTGCAAGGTTCTGGGTGTATCTTTTTGTATCCATTCTTTACGGTAGTAGTTATTAATTTGGAATCATTGATCAATATTAGAATAGGAGTTGCCTATCTATAACATTTCCAATGCAATAGAGTGTTTCCTAGATACTTTAATAAATATTTCCATCACGTGTCTTTTTCAATACCTGCAGACAGTGAAAACTGCATGAAATGTTCTGATGAAGAATGGCCAAATGAGAAGAGGGATCGGTGTGTTCCAAAACTGATGGAATTTCTCTCTTATACTGATGATCCAATTTCTGCAGCATTTTCAGCTGTCTCCACCCTCTGTTGTCTTCAGGCTTGCTTAATATTGGGGATATTTGTACATTACCAGGACACTCCTATTGTTAAAGCTAATAACCTGAACCTGAGCTATCTTCTCCTGGTCTCCATCATGTTGAGCTTCCTCTGTGTCTTCTTGTTCCTTGGCCGTCCAGTAGATGCAACCTGCATTTTGCGTGTAACCTCTTTTGGTGTCATCTTCTCAGTTGCTGTGTCTTCTCTACTTTCCAAAAGTATCATGGTGTGTATTGCTTTTAAGGCCACCAAACCTGGGAGTTCCTGGAGGAAATGGATGGGAGCCAGACTGCCCAATTCTATAATGTCTGTGTGTTCACTGATCCAAGTAATAATATGTATGACTTGGTTATCTATTTCTCCTCCCTTTCAGGACCAAGACTTTTACTCTTATCTAGGAAAGATCATCATCCAGTGTAATGAGGGTTCAGTTATCGGCTTCTACTCTGTCCTGGGATATATGGGACTTCTGGTAGCTGTGAGTTTCATAATAGCTTTTTTAGCCAGGACATTACCGGACAGTTTTAATGAGGCCAAGTACATCACCTTCAGCATGCTGGTGTTCTGCAGTGTCTGGATTGCAATGGTCCCAGCCTATTTAAGCACTAAAGGGAAATATATGGTGGCTGTGGAGATTTTTGCCATATGGGCATCAAGTGCTGGACTTCTTGGCTGTATATTTTTTCCAAAATGTTACATAATTCTATTTAGACCTGACCTGAATACAAAAACAGGTTTGCTTGGAAATAGAACAAAATGAGTACATTACTCAAAATAAAATAAGCTCAATTTGTCTATAAACTGTATAGGACTATTATTAACATTTTAGACAAATGTATATTGCAATAAACTTTTTGGTGCATTTACCCTGTAGAGCACTGTTCCAAGCTGCTCTCTTTTCTCTTCAGTCTAGGGTGGTAGGGGTTTGGATATTTATACCATAAGGCAAAATGTAATACGATTAAAAGCAGTAACTGCCAAAACACCTGTAAGTGACTGACAATGAACAAGAGCAGAACCTTTGTATTAATGTATGGTAAAACAGGAACACATAAAATGGGAAAAAAAAAAGCAGCCAGACTGTATAAGATACTGTTTACATGTAGCTCTACCCCTGTTGGTGCCGCTGGATAGGATGGGTCCTAGGTTCTTTGCCTCAACCTTCTCAAGAACCCCTGACATCTCTCATCATTGTATATCACTACATATTGAACCTTGAGCTTATCTGTGAGCATTTTAACCACTTCAGCCCCAAAAGGATTTACCCCCTTAATGACCAGAGCCATTTTTACAATTTGGCACTGTATTGCTTTAACTCGTAATTACGCAGTCATGCAATGCTGTACTCAAACAAAATTTACATCCTTTTTTGCCCACAAATACAGCTTTCTTTTGGTGGTATTTGATCACCTCTGGGATTTTTTTTTGCGACATAAATTAAAAAAAGACTTAAAATTTAGAAAAAAAAATATATTTTCTACTTTTTGTTATAAAGCAAAATCTAATAAACTCAATTTTAGTCATACATGTAGGCCAAAATGTATTCAGCCACATGTCTTGGATAAAAAAAAAAAAATCAATAACTGTATATTAAATTGGTTTGCGCAAAAGTAATAGCATCTACAAACTATGGTACATTTACTGGCATTTACGCAGCTTTTATTTTTTGACTGCCTATCTCATTTCTTGAGGTGCTAAAATGGCAGGGCAGTACAAAACCCCTCCAAATTACCCATTTTTGGAAAGTAGACACCCCAAGTAATTTGCTGAAAGGCATGTTGAGCCCATTGAATATTTTTTTTTTTGTCACAATTTATTGAAAAATGACAAAAAAATAAATAATTAAATGTTTACACAAAGTTGTCACTAAATTATATATTGCTCACACATGTCATAGGTATATGTGGAACCACACCCCAAAATACATTCTGCTGCTTCGGGGTCCTGTACGTGGCTAGGCCCCCAAAAAGTCTTACAGATGTGGTATCCCCATAATCAGGAGAAGCGGCAGAATGTATTTTGGGGTGTAATTTCACATATACCCATGCCATGTATGAGCAATATATCATTTAGTGACAACTTTGTGTAAAAAAAAAAAACAATTAATTTTCCTAAAACTTGTGGCAAAATATAATATATTCCATGGACTCAACATGTCTCTCAGCAAAAAGCTTGGGGTGTCTACTTTCCAAAAAGGGTCATTTGGGGGGAGGGGGGGTTTGAACTGTCTTGGCATTTTATGCCCAATATTAGAAGCTTATGCCACACATCACCCACTCTTCTAACCACTTGAACCACCAAGTCCTTTCTGACATTTTTTGTAAGTATTACATACTGAAGCAGAGCATGATCCCCTCCCTTTAGGGACTGGGCCGCAGGGTAGTATTCCAACATGATAACGACCCCAAACACACCTCCAAGATGACCACTGCCTTGCTAAAGAAGCTGAGGGTAAAGGTGATGGACTGGCCAAGCATGTGTCCAGACCTAAATCCTATTAAGCATCTGTGTGGCATCCTCAAATGGAAGGGAGGAGCGCAAGGTCTCTAACATCCACCAGCTCTGTGATGTGGGGTCATGGAGGAGTGGAAGAGGACTCCAAGGGCAACCTGTGAAGCTCTGGTGAACTCCATGCCCAAAAGGGTTAAGGCAGTGCTGGAAAATAATGGTGGCCACACAAAATATTGACACTTCGGGCCCAATTTGGACATTTTCACTTAGTGGTTTACTCATTTTTGTTGCCAGCGGTTTAGACATTAATGGCTGTTTGTTGAGTTATTTTGAGGGGACAGCAAATTTACACTGTTATAACTTATTTCTGATTGGGACTTTAAAAAAAAGTTAATACTGCAGGTGCAGGAACAGATTCACAGGACTTAATCACTGTGTTTAAAATGTCCGTTCAGTGTCAAAATTTATTATTACATGTTATTTTATACATAGATAAGAAAGGGGTGGTGTGAGATGTTATTAAAAACTAACAAATGGAAATATATTATTAAAAGCTAACAAATAGAAATATATTATTAAAAGCTAGCGAATAGAACATTTGCAAAAGTAAAACCTTGAGAAGGGAGGGGGGAGTAGAGAGTGTTTAGTAGGTGATGTGTCTGTGTGTTAGGTGAAGTTTAACAGAACACATTTCAACAGTGAGAACAAAATGGAGTCTCTTGTGCTTAAATGAACAGTACAGTGAATGTCTATGTAAACACTGTTATACAAGTTGTACACTCACTACTTTACATTGTAGCAAAGTGTCATTTCTTCAGTGTTGTCACATGAAAAGATATAATAAAATATTTACAAAAATGTGAGGGGTGTACTCACTTTTGTGAGATACTGTAGAACCACTTACCTGGTTTGATCATTCCCCTATATACTTGGACCTTTCTGTATCTATCGCCAAAAACTGTAACTAGCATCTAAACGAATCTGTTCTAAATTTTAACAATACCAGAGAACAACTTTCTCAGGCTCTAATGGAGTGCTTTCAACTTAATCAGGCTTCCGTCCCAGAGGCGTCCACCCTAGAGGGCTCCCGCTTAAAAAGAGATACCAATGCTTTAAGGAAAACCTTACTGGGCAAATTACGTCTCTCAGAGAGGTATCTTCTACAATTCTCTATGGTGGCTCACCTCTGAGAGGTAACCTCTATTCGTAATCAGCTTAAGACCCTATGTATGAACCGTATAGCTAAGTCTCTCCTCTGGTCAAAAATGTTCTGAATATTCTAATATACCCTGACTAATCCTTTTTTATCCCTCCCAAATTTACATGATTTATTGAATCAATTTGGTTCCCTCTCAGGATATAAAGTTAATACATCCAAGACTGAGCCTCTCCCTGTACTTATTCCCTCTGATCTACTAGCTGCCTTACAATGTATGTATCCTTATAAATGGTGTTCCCAATCCCTGAAATACCTGGGAGTCAGCCTAACACCTACCTACTCTACCCTATATGCATTCAATTATTCTCCCCTCCTCAGAGAGATCAGTGGCATGTTAAGGCAATGGGATGCATATCCTATATCGATGCTGGGAAGGATAAATGTATTAAATATGTCTATTCTCCCCAAACCTTTATATTTTTTTTAGACTTTGTTCCTGTACTAATGTCCCAACTTAAAATTCTTAGGCGTTGTTTTTTTATTTTTTATTTTAGTTGTCATACATATAAAGAAATAAACAATTTCATTAATCCATCAATCGTATGAGTTCCAAGGAATCCATTCAAAATCCAATTAACAGCATTACTCCTATCTTAAATACATCTACAGAAAAATCAATAACTATTTATTTGAGATAGTCCCCATTCTCTCTTCCGTTAGACCTGCTTCTCTTGTATGCCTTGACAACATACCTTACTAAGAAGAAAAACCTCTACATATTTGAAGAGGCAAAAGAAGAAAGTAAAAAGCCCCATGAGGGAAAGATTTCCTAAAAAAAAAAAAAAAAGGAGAAAAAAGATAGAAAGAGGGAAGAGAAAAAAAAACACTGATAGGGGAGATGTACCGAGTTTACTATACCATCATCCACGAAAGTGAGGTCACCCCCAAGTCCACACTCTCTTTTTCACATACTCTCAGGAGCAACAAGGGAACTCCCTTCCTCCGAGAATTTAAATGTATTCCATTGGCCCCAAGTTTCTAAATATGTCTCCTTTCTATTTTAAGCCGATAATAGCAAATCCTCCATCCTATTAACCTCTTCAATTCATGTGACCCATGTAAGAATTGTGGGAGGGTACGTATCTCTCCACTGCCGTACGATACATGATCTAGCCGCGTTAATAAGATGGCGCAAAATTAATTTACTATATGTTTCCCTCGGTATGTTTGAGACATGTAACAGAAATAGGGCTGGATCTTCTGGGAGGTTATACTCAGTAAATCTCTGTGCTATCCGCCGTATCTCCCTCCAGAAGTACTCCAGCACTCATGGGGGTCTTGGGGGGGGGTCCTGACATTGTCAAATATTACTATGCCACCCACCTACGCGCCATTGCTTCCTGGTCAAGCCAATACGCACCCAATAGATGGTCAGAAATTGAACGGGGCTCCCTTTATCCTTTATGGTATGGTCCTCATTCCTCTATAGTGATCCGGTGTTGAAAAGCAAAAGCTTGGGACTATGGCTATTCACCATGCAGATATGGCATAGAACCTACAAGAAGTACTCTCTCTCTCTCCACCATGTTCTCCTCTCACTAATGTCCTCTTTAACCCTCTCATTCCTGACAGCATCTTCTATGGGTGTATGGCAAGCTGGGCTCAAGCCACGTTATGCCAGCTTCGTCATTTTGTAAACCCTGTTTCCCTCAAGCTACTTTCTTTTGGAGATTTACAATCTAAATAAAACATAACCAAACAAATGCATTACTCATATCTCCAAATTCAACATGTCTTCTCCTCTTTATCTCCGTCAAGCTCCCTAGATAAACCTACTATTTTTGAATATACTTGTGCCCAGAGTCCTTATCAACTCCACTTGATCTGATCTATCTCCAAAATCTTACATGAAGCCACCCATTTGATTCAGATCACCACTCCTACATGCGTAAGTGGTCACAATTCTGACAAAAGCCTATTTCTCTACCCTGTTGGGACAAGATTTGGACATATCTACCTAAATCATCCAGATACGTGGTGCAGAGAGAGACTACTGTCAAGATATTAATGTTTGGTATAGAATCCCTGTGGTGCTCCATCGCCAAGATTCTTCAATTTCTTCTCTATGTTGGCATTGTGGCACTTCTACAGGGACCCTTTTCCATATTTTTTGGCAATGTTCTCTAATACAGTCATTTTGGGCTAAGGTGATGTCTCTCCTCCAAAGTCTCTTGAACATGTCATTACCGTTAGCACCATCTGCTAGGTCTCCCCTTCCCCAGGCTAAAAAAGCCAGTAGAACTGTGTATTTCCTATATCTTACTTGCCGCCCGTAGAGTTATTCCATTGTGTTAGCTATCAAAAAAAACCTCCCTACCCCCTGTTTCTTCAAAATATCTCTGAGGTCCATAGAATGGAGTTTCTCATGGCAACAGTCAATCAAACACTGACACAATTAAAAAAAAAAAAAAAATGTTTTTTACTATTCCTTATTACTTTAAATTACTTTGATTATTGTGCTCTTTTCCATTATACATTTTGTTCTTGAAAGTTAACTTTCTGATTTTCTATATGTCTATCCTACTTTGAGGTATATTTGCTTTGAAGTTTGTCATAATTACGCACTGTAACCTCTGTTTACCTTAACCTGAAAAATCTCAATAAATATACAATTTTGAAAAAATGACACCATCAAGTCTTCCAGGAAAAGCTTCCACATCCAACCATGGATGTGACACCATTCCTCCCCAGTCATGGACCGATGTCTCCTTGTTGTCAGGTATTCTATTTCATATTTCAAGGCACAGAGCACATCACTGCTATAAATATTGCAATCTAAATTATACATAATGGGTCTGAAAATTGTTTCTCTCACTGCACATGGGCTTAATAGCCCCTTTAAGAGGACAGCCTTGTGGTGGGAAGCCAAAAATCTCAAAAGGGATGTTATTTATGTTCAGGAAATGCATTTTTCAGCTAAAAGAAACCCCAAGTGTTCTCACAAATCATTTCCCCACGTCTTCACAGCAAATGCAGATGTTAAAAAATGTGGGACTATGATTGCTATCAGCAGCTCTGTATCCTTCACTCTCCACAACCACATCCTAGATTCTCAAGGAAAGAATATTGTCTTGGTGTGCGACATAAACAAGGTGTGACAGCTAGGTGGGGCTGTGGTGCTGTTACGTATTTGATGCAAATCCACAGAGCAGCTTGGTGTCTGGAAGGAGTGTGTGTGTGTATGTAAGGGAGTGAGGGAACTGCAGACCGGATCAACCCCCCTGAGATCGGAAGAAGTGACGGCGGGTTGCCCGGGGGGCTGAAAGCGGCCATCAGGAGTGACGGAGGACAGCGCCAGTGCCACCCCCATTGACTCCTCTTGAGAAGCGGCAGGTAAGTGAGCCACAGACTGGTGGGGTGAGTGACAGGCAGTCAGGGGAGCGGTGGGAGCAGTAACAGGCTTACTGACCAGGGGAGACCGTAGACACTGACAAGCCCCGCAAGTGTCAGATTGCAAGGACATTTGAGTAGGAGCTGAACGGTCACAAACGATCAAAAAAAATAACTGAGTGTGTCTAGTGGAGGCGTGTGTATTGTGAAGTAACTGAGTTTTGTGGAGTACCTGAGTATTGTGGAGTTGTTATATTCTTAATATCTAAATTTTAATTTGGTCCTAAAGTACATTGCTGAGATTATGAAATCACCTGTAATTATGTGTGCATTGAAGGTCTTTTGAGCTAGTGATTAACCACTTGCCGACCGCCTCACGCCTATATACGTGAGCAGAGCGGCACGGGCAGGCAAAATCACGTACCTGAAACGTGATTGCCTTCCCGCGGGTGGGGGGTCCGATCGGACCCCCCCCCGGTGCCAGCTGCGGTCGGCATTTGGCTGGGAGAGTTGAGAGACGAGGGGGAGGCCATCTGATCGTGGCCCCCCCCTCGCGATCGCTCCCAGCCAATGAGAAACATCCCCTGCCTCTGTATAGTACACAGAGGCAGAGGATGTGATGTCATCTCTCCTCGGCTCGGGAGTTTCCGTTCCAGCGCCGAGGGGAGATGACATGTAAGTAAGTGCACAACACAAACACAACACAGTAGAACATGCCAGGCAAACTAAACACCCCGATCCCCCCCCCGATCGCCCCCCGATCCCCCCCCGATCACCCCCCCCCCGTCACAAACTGACACCAAGCAGGTTTTTTTTTTTTTTTCTGATTACTGCATAGTGTCAGTTTGTGACAGTTAGCAGTGGTAGGACAGTTAGTATTAGCCCCCTGTAGGTCTAGGGTACCCCCCTAACCCCCCCTAATAAAGTTTTAACCCCTTGATCACCCCCCCTCACCAGTGTCGCTAAGCGATCATTTTTCTGATCGCTGTATTAGTGTCGCTGGTGACGCTAGTTAGTGAGGTAAATATTTAGGTTCGCCGTCAGCGTTTTATAGCTTCAGGGACCCCCATATACTACCTAATAAATGTTTTAACCCCTTGATTGCCCCCTAGTTAACCCTTTCACCACTGATCACCGTATAACTGTTACGGGTGACGCTGGTTAGTTCGTTTTTTTTTATATAGTGTCAGGGCACCCGCCGTTTATTACCGAATAAAGGTTTAGCCCCCTAATCGCCCGGCGGTGATATGCGTCGCCCCAGGCAGCGTCAGATTAGCGCCAGTACCGCTAACACCCACGCACGCAGCATACGCCTCCCTTAGTGGTATAGTATCTGATCGCATCAATATCTGATCCGATCAGATCTATACTAGCGTCCCCAGCAGTTTAGGGTTCCCAAAAACGCAGTGTTAGCAGGATCAGCCCAGATACCTGCTAGCACCTGCGTTTTGCCCCTCCGCCCAGCCTAGCCCAGCCCACCCAAGTGCAGTATCGATCGATCACTGACACTTACAAAACACTAAACGCATAACTGCAGCGTTCGCAGAGTCAGGCCTGATCCCTGCGATCGCTAACAGTTTTTTTGGTAGCGTTTTGGTGAACTGGCAAGCACCAGCCCCAGGCAGCGTCAGGTTAGCGCCAGTACCGCTAACACCCACGCACGCACCGTACACCTCCCTTAGTGGTATAGTATCTGAACGGATCAATATCTGATCCGATCAGATCTATACTAGCGTCCCCAGCAGTTTAGGGTTCCCAAAAACGCAGTGTTAGCGGGATCAGCCCAGATACCTGCTAGCACCTGCGTTTTGCCCCTTCGCCCGGCCCAGCCCAGCCCAGCCCACCCAAGTGCAGTATCGATCGATCATTGTCACTTACAGAACACTAAACGCATAACTGCAGCGTTCGCAGAGTCAGGCCTGATCCCTGCGATCGCTAACAGTTTTTTTGGTGAACTGGCAAGCACCAGCGGCCTAGTACACCCCGGTCGTAGTCAAACCAGCACTGCAGTAACACTCGGTGACGTGGCGAGTCCCATAAGTGCAGTTCAAGCTGGTGAGGTGGCAAGCACAAGTAGTGTCACAAACAGGCCCGTCGTGCCCATAATGCCCTTCCTGCTGCATTCGCCAATCCTAATTGGGAACCCACCACTTCTGCAGCGCCCGTACTTCCCCCATTCACATCCCCAACCAAATGCAGTCGGCTGCATGAGAGGCATTTTTATGTCCTCCCGAGTACCCCTACCCAACAAACCCCCCCAAAATAGATGTTGTGTCTGCAGCTAGCGCGGATATAGACGTGACACCCGCTATTATTGTCCCTCCTGTCCTGACAATCCTGGTCTTTGCATTGGTGAATGTTTTGAACGCTACCATTCACTAGTTGAGTATTAGCGTAGGGTACAGCATTGCACAGACTAGGCACACTTTCACAGGGTCTCCCAAGATGCCATCGCATTTTGAGAGACCCGAACCTGGAACCGGTTACAGTTATAAAAGTTATAAGTTTGCAAAAAAAACACAAACAAAAATTAAAAAAAATAGTTGTTGTTTTATTGTTCTCTCTCTCTCTATTCTCTCTCTATTGTTCTGCTCTTTTTTACTGTATTCTATTCTGCAATGTTTTATTGTTATTATGTTTTATCATGTTTGCTTTTCAGATATGCAATTTTTTATACTTTACCGTTTACTGTGCTTTATTGTTAACCATTTTTTTGTCTTCAGGTACGCCATTCACGACTTTGAGTGGTTATACCAGAATGATGCCTGCAGGTTTAGGTATCATCTTGGTATCATTCTTTTCAGCCAGTGGTCGGCTTTCATGTAAAAGCAATCCTAGCAGCTAATTAGCCTCTAGACTGCTTTTACAAGCAGTGGGAGGGAATGCCTCCCCCCCCCACCGTCTTCCGTGTTTTTCTCTGGCTCTCCTGTCTCAACAGGGAACCTGAGAAAGCAGCCGGTGATTCAGCCAGCTGACCATAGAGCTGATCAGAGACCAGAGTGGCTCCAAACATCTCTATGGCCCAAGAAACCGGAAGCTACAAGCATTTTATTACTTAGATTTCGCCGGATGTAAACAGCGCCATCGGGAAATTGGGAAAGCATTTTATCACACCGATCTTGGTGTGGTCAGATGCTTTGAGGGCAGAGGAAAGATCTAGGGTCTAATAGACCCCAATTTTTTCAAAAAAGAGTACCTGTCACTACCTATTGCTATCATAGGGGATATTTACATTCCCTGAGATAACAATAAAAATGATTTAAAAAAAAAATGAAAGGAACAGTTTAAAAATAAGATAAAAAAGCAAAAAAATAATAAAGAAAAAAAAAAAAAAAAAAAAAAAGCACCCCTGTCCCCCCTGCTCTCGCGCTAAGGCGAACGCAAGCGTCGGTCTGGCGTCAAATGTAAACAGCAATTGCACCATGCATGTGAGGTATCACCGCGAAGGTCAGATCGAGGGCAGTATTTTTAGCAGTAGACCTCCTCTGTAAATCTAAAGTGGTAACCTGTAAAGGCTTTTAAAGGCTTTTAAAAATGTATTAATTTTGTTGCCACTGCACGTTTGTGCGCAATTTTAAAGCATGTCATGTTTGGTATCCATGTACTCGGCTTAAGATCATCTTTTTTATTCCATCAAACATTTGGGCAATATAGTGTGTTTTAGTGCATTAAAATTTAAAAAAGTGTGTTTTTACCACAAAAAATGCGTTTGAAAAATCGCTGCGCAAATACCGTGTGAAAAAAAAAAATGAAAAAAAACACCCACTATTTTAATCTGTAGGGCATTTGCTTTAAAAAAATATATAATGTTTGGGGGTTCAAAGTAATTTTCTTGCAAAAAAAAATAATTTTTTCACGTAATCAAAAAGTGTCAGGGTTTTGTCTTCAAGTGGTTAGAAGAGTGGGTGATGTGTGACATAAGCTTCTAAATGTTGTGCATAAAATGCCAGGACAGTTCAACCCCCCCCCAAATGACCCCATTTTGGAAAGTAGACACCCCAAGCTATTTGCTGAGAGTCATGTCGAGTCCATGGAATATTTTATATTGTGACACAAGTTGCGGGAAAGAGACAAATTTTTGGGAGCCTAGCCGCGCACGGGACCCCGAAAACCAAGCACCGCCTTCAGGCTTTCTAAGGGCGTAAATTTTTGATTTCACTCTTCACTGCCTATCACAGTTTCGGAGGCCATGGAATGCCCAGGTGGCACAAAACCCCCCCAAATGACCCCATTTTGGAAAGTAGACACCCCAAGCTATTTGCTGAGAGGTATAGTGAGTATTTTGCAGACCTCACTTTTTGTCACAAAGTTTTGAAAATTGAAAAAAGAAAAAAAAATATTTTTTTTCTGGTCTTTCTTCATTTTCAAAAACAAATGAGAGCTGCAAAATACTCACCATGCCTCTCAGCAAATAGCTTGGGGTGTCTACTTTCCAAAATGGGGTCATTTGGGGGGGTTTTGTGCCATCTTGGCATTTTATGGCCTTCAAAACTGTGATAGGTAGTGAGGCGTGAAATCAAAAATTTATGCCCTTAGAAATCCTAAAGGCGGTGCTTGGTTTTCGGGGCCCCGTACGCGGCTAGGCTCCCAAAAGTCCCACACATGTGGTATCCCCATACTCAGGAGAAGCAGCCGACTGTATTTTGGGGTGCAATTCCACATATGCCCATGGCCTGTGTGAGCAATATATCATTTAGTGACAACTTTTTGTAAATTTTTTATTTTTTTTTGTCATTATTCAATCACTTGGGACAAAAAAAATAAATATTCAATGGGTTCAACATGCCTCTCAGCAATTTCCTTGGGGTGTCTACTTTCCAAAATGGGTTCATTTGTGGGGGTTTTGTACTGCCCTGCCATTTTAGCACCTCAAGAAATGACATAGGCAGTCATAAACTAAAAGCTGTGTAAATTACAGAAAATGTACCCTAGTTTGTAGACGCTATAACTTTTGCGCAAACCTATAAATATACGCTTATTGACATTTTTTTTACCAAAGACATGTGGCCGAATACATTTTGGCCTAAATGTATGACTAAAATTTAGTTTATTGGATTTTTTATAACAAAAAGTAGAAAATATAATTTTTTTTCAAAATTTTCGGTCTTTTTCCGTTTATAGCGCAAAAAATAAAAATGGCAGAGGTGATCAAATACCATCAAAAGAAAGCTCTATTTGTGGGAAGAAAAGGACGCAAATTTCGTTTGGGTACAGCATTGCATGACCGCGCAATTGGCAGTTAAAGCGACGCAGTGCCGAATTGTAAAAAGTGCTCTGGTCAGGAAGGGGGTAAATCCTTCCGGGGCTGAAGTGGTTAACAGATGTTGACATTTTAACTGGGTTCTCAATTTCAAGAAGCTGTCAAGATATTTTGATTGCTATTTCTGGTTATATTTTTTTAAAAGGAATTAATATGTTACTGATACTCTGTTTAAGAACTTATGTGTATATTATTCATTCTGTGGCAGACCGATTATCATACCCCACTTCCTGTGTCTGGTGTTAATTAGACATGCTGGTCAAATGGAATTCTTACTCCTAGCCTCCACCCTTGTGGAGGTGATAATGGGAGTAATATGGGAGTGGTTAGTTTGGCGCAAATTTTAACAAAGGATCAGGTTTATTTAAGTCAGGAGCTGGATGCTGGAAGACGCTTCTTCTTCTTCTTCTCTTCAATGCTAACATACCTACAGAAACCTGCATACAGACATTTTTTTACAGCTGCTCTCAGGACAAAGGAAATTGTAACCATCTTAAGCACGTCTTGAACTTATATTTTTGAAACAAACAACTTTATCTTATAATCTTTGATTTTATTTTAAGCTACATTTATTTTGTATTTGAATCTGCAACTTCTGTATGTATTTTTGTAACTTTTATGTGGAAATAAAATCATACTATTTTATTCAAGCTGACTCAGTCATAGAACTAAGAAATTTGTCTCACAATCATTCGGAAAAGGCAGAAGAGTCTTTTCACAGCTATATTGACTTTATTACATTGGTGCATGCCAGCCAGTATCAATTTTGCGGAAGTTTTTTTTACCACTTCCTTCCTTGATCAGAGGGGAGAAGTGATGTATTGAAATCAAACTTTGGAACTATTGAATGAACCTAGAAGAAAACTCGATCGATTGATGATTGTGAAGACCTGGAAATCAGAAGTCTCGAAAGACGGTTATTAAAAGAAAAGTCCTATATTGGGTGAGCAGAAATCATGGAATGTGTTGATTGTCTAGCTAATGAAAGCAAATTTGAATTTAAAGGTTTAGGGAATCATGTGTCTGATACTATTTTGTAGAAGTCAATGTATGAACAATGTTTACAGGTGAATGTTGAAATTGATAAGGCTAGATTTTCATTAGCTAAAACATAGAAAAAATGACAGGATGTAATGAAGCTAGTTACAGTTTTTAATTCAATGGTTTATGATGTGCCAGAAAAACATATGATTTGTGTAGTGAACAAATCAGGAGGTGAAAATGTTTCAGAAATTACACATACACATGAGAATATACCTATTGAACCTAGTTGTTCAAACTGTGAATTTTTTTGTAACTATATTGAGCATTTGGAGAGTGAAATGGAAATGCAGAATGTTACAATTTTAAAAAACAAACATATTTCGGGGGTTACGACTAGGGATGAGCCGAACACCCCCCTGTTCGGTTCGCACCAGAACATGCGAACAGGAAAAAAGTTTGCGCGAACACCGTTAAAGTCTATGGGACACGAACATTAATATTTAAAAGTGCTAATTTTAAAGGCTTATATGCAAGTTATTGTCATAAAAAGTGTTTGGGGACCTGGGTCCTGCCCCAGGGGACAAGGATCAATGCAAAAAAAAGTTTTAAAAACGGCCGTTTTTTCAGGAGCAGTTATTTTAATAATGCTTAAAGTCAAATAATAAAAGTGTAATATCCCTTTAAATTTTGTACCTGGGGGGTGTCTATAGTATTCCTGTAAAGGGGCGCATGTTTCCCGTGTTTAAAACAGTCTGACAGCAAAATGACATTTCGAAGGAAAAAAAGCCATTTAAAACTACTGCCGACAATACACATAGAAGTTCATTGATAAAAACGGCATGGGAATTCCCCACAGGGCAACCCCGAACCAAAAAAAAAAAAAAAAAAATGACGTGGGAGACCCCCTAAATTCCATACCAGGCCCTTCAGGTCTGGTGTGGATATTAAGGGGAACCCCGGCCAAAATTTAAAAAAAAAATGACGTGGGGTTCCCCCTAAATTCCATACCAGACCCTTCAGGTCTGGTATGGATTTTAAGGGGAACCCCGCGCCAAAAAAAAAAAAAAAAAACGGCGTGGGGTCCCCCCAAAAATCCATTCCAGACCCTTATCCGAGCACGCAACCTGGCAGGCCACAGGAAAAGAGGGGGGGACGAGAGTGCGGCCCCCCCCCTCCTGAACCATACCAGGCCACATGCCCTCAACATTGGGAGGGTGCTTTGGGGTAGCCCCCCAAAACACCTTGTCCCCATGTTGATGAGGACAAGGGCCTCATCCCCACAACCCTGGCCAGTGGTTGTGGGGGTCTGCGGGCGGGGGGCTTATCGGAATCTGGAAGCCCCCTTTAACAAGGGGACCCCCAGATCCCGGCCCCCCCCTGTGTGAAATGGTAAGGGGGTACTTACCCCTACCATTTAACTAAAAAACTGTCAAAAATGTTAAAAATGACAAGAGACAGTTTTTGACAATTCCTTTATTTAAATGCTTCTTCTTTCTTCTTTCTTCTTTCTTCCTTCATCTTCTTCTGCTTCTTCTGGCTCTTCTGGTTCTTCCTCCGGCGTTCTTGTCCAGCATCTCCTCCGCGGCGTCTTCTATCTTCTTCTCCTCGTGCCGCTCCGCACCCATGGCATGAGGGGAGGCTTTTTTTGCATTGATCCATGTCCCCTGGGGCAGGACCCGGGTCCCCAAACACTTTTTATGACAATAACTTGCATATAAGCCTTTAAAAATAGCACTTTTGATTTCTCCCATAGACTTTTAAAGGGTGTTCCGCGGCATTCGAATTTGGCGCGAACACCCCAAATTGTTCGCTGTTCGGCGAACCTGCGAACAGCCAATGTTCAAGTCGAACATGAGTTCGACTCGAACTCGAAGCTCATCAGAACTCAGTCAGAAGCTGCTAAGGTCTCTTATATACCAAATTCTCCTTTGCATTTGGAGGAAGAATCAAGTGAGGCTGATGTACGCAAGCAAAAGTTATTAGATAGAGCGTCTAAGCTTAAGTTGCAAATACATGATCAGTTAATGAAAATTTTGAAAGATATCCCGCACTACGATTTGAGAGGAGATGCATTTCAAAACGGAGATGTCTTTGAAAGTTTTTGTGATCATTTCAACTTGAGTGATGATCAAAGGAATATAGTTTTCTGTTTATGGGTCCTCAATTTTATATGACAGCGTTTAATCAAATCACCATATCTTGATAATAATGGAGCTGAAGTTCATAGTGATGCATCTGAGAGATTGCACCAGTTATTACTGTGTATTACGGGGGGAGGAAGCGCTGACAGCTGAAATCTTGAACTCCTTAAGAGTTACAATACATGAAGCCTAAGGCCTTCAAGATGGTATATGCATTGGAGGACAAGAATCTGGCTTTAATAAGGGCATATGTTCAAAAATTTACTTATTTAGATCCTGCGTCAATGGTGTTGGCTAGTCAAAAAGAAGATTTAGATGAGGCAGCTTCAGTTATAGATATTGTAAGAAGACAATTAACAAAAAGTAATTTAAAAATCAAGATATCTGTCATTCAGAATAGCAATTTAAAAAGAGACACCCAGACCAGGTTTAAAGCAGGTGATGCTGCCCCTTCAGGAATGACAGGGTAAGACAGTTCGATCATAAAAAGCCACTTGTTTCTATTGCCAATGAGTAGGTTATTATAAATCGCAGTGTAGGACATATTTAAGAGATATTGAGTTAAAAACATTGGGAAAGAAAATGGACTGATATCCTTTAAACCTTCTGCCCCACCTTCAGCAGAAGAAGTCAAGACTTTTTCTCCTTACACACCTCTGAGGAAAGAGCTAAGAGATATTGGTATGAATATGAATGCACATTCAACCAGTGAACTCAATGGAAGACAGCCATTATTGGCTTCCCCGTGACAAATAGAGGAAAAATAATTAATATCTCACAATCTAGATTATGTAGCTCCCATATTTCTAGACAAGAGTGGTCATCCTTTTTTAAAAGCTAAAATGAATGGACAAAAGGTGAGAACGTTATTGGATACAGGAGCTCAGATCAGTGTCACTGGTTTGAAATTACCTGTTTTATCAGTTTAATGGAATAGGTGATTCTCAGGCTAAAATGTGTAAAAATGTGTTGTGAGTGTGATATGGAATCTTAATGATAATAAATATGGGGAATTTTAATTAAATAGAATTTAGTGTTTTGGCGAATGGTATATTATAGATAAAAGGGTAGTGTCTGACTATAAGTACAGTGGATTTTTCAGTGCCTCCAGCCAGTTACGGCAATTAATAAAAAGAAATGTGAACTTTGTTCAGACAATCAATAACATACCACAATAATTTCCTGAGTTTGTTAATTTATGGGGAATTCTTACCAATGTATAAATATCTCCCAATAAAATTAATAAGTAAATAGATTTTATTAATTTACAAGTATAATTATACAACTTCATACAAAACCGGAATTTCTGGTGAATAATATTTCATACACATTACCAAAGACATCAACGTGACAATAAAACAATTTTCCTCAATATTTAACAAATAACCCAAGTGTAGCCCAACGACATTGTTACAAAGGGTGTGGTAACCATGCCTTAAATTAAAAAAAACAATATCTCTCGTCGCTCGCAAGACATTTTTCTGAATTTCTCCGGCCGAAAGGAAGTCAAAATATGTCTTGCCGAACCAACAGATAGATATTATCAAATTGAAAGAAGTCTTAATTCAACAGGGCTACCAGATTGGATTGGGTGATAAATAATTTCCCTGGGACCACAATAGCCAAATTAGTTGCAATAGAGATTGATCTTAATTTCACACACACACGGCTTCAATATACGACAAGACCAATAACGTGGGACAATTATTAAATACTAAACTACCCTTCACACAGTACTTGGTAAGATTAAAATATAAACAGTAAAATATGATTCCTATAATTTTGGGAAGAAAAATGTTATCAATATTTATATGGTCAGTATATCACCACTGTTTAAAGGAAAGAACGTAAATTAAATTCGTCCTAACAGCAACGTCCGACGGAATGGGAAGTGGTGACTTATTACCAAACTTGTGTTCGTCCAGAAAGTGTATGTCAGCATGTGGATCTGTGGTCCTCTCTTTTCTTTGAATCATGTGTGTGTCTCTTTTTGTATGGTGCAAATTCTTGGATGGTTACCTCCCTCACTTCATGTTTACCGTCTCGTGGTTCCAAATATGGGAGGTAACTGCCTGGTTCTCACCCGCCCATCTGTGATCATGGTAAAGGTGTAATCAGAATATGATGTCTAGTGTTATTATGAAATGTGTTTTAACATGTTTCATGTTAATATAATATAGCAATTGCTATATTAACACATATCATGTTAATATAATATGGCGATTGCTGGCCTTTTGCCCTGTCATTTGCTGTCCCCATCTCGTTTATCTTGCTGGCTATAAGAAATCTCTGCCTAACCAAAAATATTGAGATTATGGAATCAAACAACATCACCTTTTAACCATAACAGACTGGTGCCAAAAACAAGGATGACTACAAATACAAGGATGACTACAGTACACATTGATTTTTACAAAATGCATTGCAACATTGTAATTTAACATATTATATATCCAGATCTATATAGATACATAATATATATATACATATACTCTTAGTTCTGTTTCAACTTGTAACTGGTGTCCTTCTGGTGTATAATTAACCGGGTGTCTTCTGCCATTGTCTGGGGAAAAGCTGAGTCAACACTGGTTTCTTACTAAGGAGACAATCTCACACTGTGAAAAAAATGGGTTATTTACCCTGGCTTTCCTTTAATCAAAGGCTTTGCTATCTGGATCTCAAAACACTAATTTGACCATTGTCAGTTGGTTTTGTGTAAAGTGGCACCATTGTTCAGGTTACTCTGTTTCAACATAAGGTTTGTATATTGACCTTAACCCTCCACTGGAGAGGATAATTTAATCAACCTTTTCTGGTAGGGGAGAGACGTTCCCCTGGTATGACGACTCCTTGGCTGAGTGTTTCATGAATTATGAACATTTTTATGTATCCCGGCCATGACAAATGTTTCATTTGAAATCCCAGGTTGTTTGCAAACTGAAATAGACATGTGGTTTTGCCAGGGAGCAGAGAATATAATTGGTTCAGATATTTTGTCTCAAAGAAGGTGGATAATTGAATTAGGCAATGGAGTGATTTGGAAAGGTTCAGCTAATCGTAAGCCTGTGGTAATTGACCCAGCAGATTATTGCAAAGTAGGAAGCATATGTTTGATAGAAGCGGTTGACACCGATTACAAATGGCCTGATACAGGAGATAATTTGAAGTTAAAACAACAGTGGTACAGTCACACTAAAAACTTTGGAGTCAGAAAAAGAATGATCTTGGTTTATTTAAAGGTATTGAAGTGAACATTCAAGGTAAAGATCACCCATTTATCAAGCCATACAAATTACCACCAGAATCTAAAGAAACTGTATCAATTATTATTCAAAAATTTTTGGAACAGGGAATCATCAGGAAAGCTAATTCTGTGACAAATAATCCTTTATAGATAGAGGCTAAACAAGATGACCCTAGTGCATACAGACTCTTAATTGACTTCAGAATGCTGAACAAATACATACCATGTTGTTTGCCTATTGTATCAGAAACGCCAGACATCATGACACAATTAAACGCTAACGCAAAAGTGTTTTCTGTACTTGACATTTCAAATGGCTTTTTTAGCATTGCTCTGGCCAAAATCTGTCAATATAAATTCAGCTTCATACACAAATTTGTGCAAAATGTTTTTAATCATCTTCCATAGGCTTCCATAGTTCGCTGTCTATATTTCATAAGGCGTTGGCAAATGTTTTATCAAAATTCTCTAGACCAGATTGTTTAATTCAGTATGTAGATGACATTTTTCTTTCAAGTGAAAATCAGGAGGAGCACTTGACTCTTCTGGCAGAACTATTGACACTTCTGCAAGAAGAAGGTCTCAAGCTGAATACAAGCAAAGTTCTGCTCATGAAAAGTGAAGTAAAATATCTAGGAATTTTGATTGGTCCAGGGTAGAGGCAGCCTTTACAGGAACGTATTGAGGCTATTGTGTCTCTACCTGTACCAACAACATTTAAAGCACTGAGACAGTTTCTGGATTTGGTAAATTTCTCCAGGGATTTTATTGAGTCATTGGCAGAAAAGGCGAATTAATTTGGTCCCTGGACAGAAGTCCAGCAAAAAGCTTTTGAAATGTTGAAAAACGATTTGCAGTCAGCTCCTGCACTAGCTACTGTGAATAAACCAGCAACATTTGCTTTGCAAGTGCATGCTTCAGAAACTGCCATTTCAGCTGTTTTGCTTCAGAAACAGAGAGAAGACTGGAGAAGTTCTTGGGTATTTCTCTTGTCTGATTACTCCTTGGAAAAGGGGTTTGACAAATGTGTAAGGCAGTTGATGGGCGTACATTATGCGGTAAAAGCAGCAGAGCATATTGTAGGAGTTAACTAAATCTTTTTACAGAACCCACATAGTACCTTGAAGTTCCTTTTTAAGAAAAATGATCCTGGAGTCTCCAGCCAAAGATTTTCTCAATGGTTGTTGGCTCTGTCACCTTAACAAATACAGGTTGAACACAATGCCAAGTATATCCTTCCTCAGTTGATGGAATACAATGGGCTAGAGCATGAACGTTTGTGTGAAGTCCATGAGACTCACTCTCCTCTCTCCCGTAGAGAGGTAGAGAAAATTGATGGACCTGTATTTGTTGATGGTTAGAGATACTGTATGTCAGTGTCAAGCCTCTACTTACCAGACCGGAGAGTCCACTTGGGCAGAGGGTAGACTCCCTTACGCGTCCGATTCGCGGCCCCTGGTAGAGTATACAGGAAGCACAGGAGTGCGGAGTGGTATGGGAGCCTGGTGCAGGAGTCCAGATGCCGGAAGAGAAGTGAACCTCAGGCAGCAGGCAGTATTTAGGAACACTGACAACAGATGCTGAGCAGGAGCAGAGAAGGGAGGTCCGGATACAGGCTGGGTTCGGCAACAGGCAGGCAATGAGGTACAGTGGAGCAGGCAGAAGAGTAGTCAAAACAGACCAGAGGTCAGGTGCGGGCAGAGTTCAGAGGAGTCCAGGAAACAAGCCGGGTTGTCAGGAGATCAACGCACAGGTACAGGAAACAGGAACAAGGCACAGAAGAGCTGTTGATCAGGCAGCACCGAGCAGAGTGTGCAGCTGGCCTAAATAGGCAGATTGGCGCCAAATGCCGCGCACGTGTGTGCACCGACAGACACAGGCGCGCACGCACCCACACGCACATGCCCCCGGACACCGCTCCATAGGAGTATGCAGACCAGTGCCCACAGGCACACGCGCACGCAACCGGGCACCGCCGTGCACACCAGGGTCAGTCGGAACATGCACACCAGTGCCCAAAGGAGCGCGCACACCAACGTGCATAGGAACGCGTGCACCAACGCGCACCGGCGAGCACCGTCGCCCAACCAGGTAACCTCTCTGACAGTCAGGTAATTATTACAGTTGGTATTCAATTTGGGATCCAGAGCGTAATCTTGCCATACAACAAAAGTTGCCAGGACATTTTTCAGTCCAAAGAGCAGAACTTGAAGCAGTAAAAACAGTATTGACAATTGACAAGTAGGGATGGTCGACTCGAACATCGGCTGTTCGATCATTCACCGAATTGCGAACGTTATGGGCCGTTCGCGCCAAATTCGTGTAGCGCGTCACGACCCATAATTCACTGTGGCATCGCAGTGCATTGCTGGCTGATGATTGGCCAAGCATGCACTATGACCCGCATGCTTGGCCAATCACAGTGCCATCGGTAGAGAGAGCCAGGGTGGCTTTGGCCAATTATTTAGACAAGGGGGTTTAGAACATGCCCCACACTATATGAGGCCGCCTGCACGGCAGCCCTGTGTAGTGTGTTCCGGCGTGCTGAGAGATAGAGAGAGAGACAGTGTCATTTCATTTGAGTTAGCTAGATTAGGCAGGACAGTCAGTGAGTTAGCTGCACTTACAGTGTATTGTGTATATATATGCATCCCAGGTGTTGCATACATATATATATATATATATATACACTGTATTCAGTTTAGCTAGATCCGTTCCTGTTATCTTCCTACTGACAGGCAGGCTTGTCTTGTTAAAGTATTTACAGCTACCTGAAGAAAATTGCTGGTGTTCTTTTGATGCTATTAGTACCACAGTCAGGCAGCTCGACTATTCACAGTTAGTGTAGTGCGTCCTCCTCACAGTGTTCAGTTAAAGCTACAAGTTAGTTTAGTGTGACCTCTGCACAGTGTTCAGCTAAAGCTACAAGTTAGTGTAATGCACAGTGTTCAGCTAAAGCTACAAGTTAGGGTAGTGAGTCCTCCTCACAGTGTTCAGCTAAAGCTACAAGTTAGTTTAGTGTGACCTCTGCACAGTGTTCAGCTAAAGCTACAAGTTAGTGTAGTGCGTCCTCCTCACAGTGTTCAGCTAAAACTACAAGTTAGTGTAGTGAGACCTCTGCACAGTGTTCAGCTAAAGCTACAAGTTAGTGTAGTGCGTCCTGCTCACAGTGTTCAGCTAAAGCTACAAGTTAGTGTAGTGCATCCTGCTCACAGTGTTCAGCTAAAACTACAAGTTAGTGTAGTGAGACCTCTGCACAGTGTTCAGCTAAAGCTACAAGTTAGTGTAGTGCATCCTCCTCATAGTGTTCAGCTAAAACTACAAGTTAGTGTAGTGAGACCTCTGCACTGTGTTCAGCTAAAGCTACAAGTTAGTGTAGTGCATCCTCCTCACAGTGTTCAGCTAAAGCTACAAGTTAGTTTAGTGTGACCTCTGCACAGTGTTCAGCTAAAGCTACAAGTTGAGTAGTGCGTCCTCCTCACAGTGTTCAGCTAAAGCTACAAGTTGGTGTAGTGTGTCCTCCTCACAGTGTTCAGCGAAAACTACAATTAGTGTAGTGCAACATCTGCACAGTGTTCAGCTAAAGCTACAAGTTAGTGTAGTGCGTCCTCCTCTAAAGCTACAAGTTAGTGTAGTGCGTCCTCCTCATAGTGTTCAGCTAAAGCTACAAGTTGGTGTAGTGTGTCCTCCTCACAGTGTTCAGCGAAAACTACAAGTTAGTGTAGTGCGACCTCTGCACAGTGTTCAGCTAAAGCTACAAGTTAGTGTAGTGCGTCCTCCTCACAGTGTTCAGCTAAAACTAGAAGTTAGTGTAGTGAAACCTCTGCACAGTGTTCAGCTAAAGCTACAAGTTAGTGCAGTGCGTCCTCCTCACAGTGTTCAGCTAAAGCTACAAGTTTGTTTAGTGTGATCTCTGCACAGTGTTCAGCTAAAGCTACAAGTTAGGGTAGTGCGTCCTCCTCACAGTGTTCAGCTAAAGCTACAAGTTAGTTTAGTGTGACCTCTGCACAGTGTTCAGCTAAAGCTACAAGTTAGGGTAGTGCGTCCTCCTCACAGTGTTCAGCTAAAGCTACAAGTTGGTGTAGTGTGTCCTCCTCACAGTGTTCAGCGAAAACTACAAGTTAGTGTAGTGCGACCTCTGCACAGTGTTCAGCTAAAGCTACAAGTTAGTGTAGTGTGTCCTCCTCACAGTGTTCAGCTAAAACTACAAGTTAGTGTAGTGCGACCTCTGCACAGTGTTCAGATAAATCTACAAGTTAGTGTAGTGCGTCCTCCTCACAGTGTTCAGCTAAAACTACAAGTTAGTGTAGTGCAACCTCTGCACAGTGTTCAGCTAAAGCTACAAGTTAGTGTAGTGCGTCCTCCTCACAGTGTTCAGCTAAACCTACAAGTTATTTTTTTGCGAGCTCTGCACAGTGTTCAGCTAAAGCTACCTGTAGAAGATTGGTGGTGTTTTCCTGATCCTATCACTAAAGCAGGCAGCTAAATAAGCCACAAGTTAGTGTAGTGCGAGCTCTGCACAGTTTTTACCTAAAGCTACCTGTAGAAGGTCGGTGGTGTTTTCCTGATCCTATCACTACCGCAGGCAGCTAAATAAGCTACAAGTTAGTTTTTTGCGAGCTCTGCACAGTGTTCAGCTAAAGCTACCTGTAGAAGGTTGGTGGTGTTCTCATACTACAGGCAGGCAGTTGATTTTGCTAGCTGCAGTATCAGTATATATATATATCCCAGCTTAGTGCAGTTACAGGCCATTAGTATGTCTGGAAGGCCAACAAGGAGAGGCAGACAGTCACAAGCCAATAAAAGAGGGCAAGCAGGCTCTGTGTCTAGAGGCAACAGTGCTGGTCATGGAGACGGTGCATTCTCATCAGCATGTGGCCGTGGGACACGCTTGGCCTTTTTTTCGGCAGCTGGCCGTGTTGAGCCGCAACATGCAGAAGACTTGGTCGAGTGGAAGACCAAGCCGTCCTCATCCTCCTCATCCTCTCTCACCCATGCTTAGGGTACTTTGTCTGGCAAAGCAGCGGCCTCTTCCCTTGGCTCAATGTCATCAGTGACTCCTTCCCTAGCCCCACCATGTCCTCCTGAGGAGTCCCTCGAACTGTTTGACCACAGTGTTGTGTACATGCTCCAGGAGGATGCCCAGCGTTTAGAAGGCTCTAATGATGATACTGAGCTAGATGAAGGCAGTAATGTGAGCATGGACAGAGGGGGTGCCCAAGAAGGGCAGCAATCTGGCAGTCATGCTCCCCCTGCTGCAGCATACTGCCAGGTTTGCTCCAGTGATGAGGAGGGAGGGGATGATGAGGTCACTGACTCAACGTGGGTGCCTGATAGGAGAGAGGAGGAGAAGGAGGAGGAGGGGGCACATCACCAACAAGGCAAGATGCCCTCCAGGGGCCAGCCTAAAGGCAGCACACTGACTGCATCACACCGCAAAGCTCCGCATGTGCAGGGCACAGCAGTCTCTGCGCATTATTCAAAAAGTTCTTTGGTGTGGGCCTTTTTTGAGACGAGTGCATCAGATCGCACCGCTGCTATTTGCAACATATGTCTCATGCGTATCTCGCGTGGCCAAAACATCTCCCGCTTGGTCACCACATGCTTGACCAGACATATGTTGACCTGCCATGCAGTTCGTTGGCAAGCATACTTAAAAGACCCACACCAAAGAACAAAGAGGACCTCCCCTTGCTCCTCATCAGCTGAGATCTCCAACCCCACTATACCTTCAGTCCTCTCTGAGACCTGCACTGAGAGGAATGAAGATGTAGAATTAGATGTGTCACGGCCAAGTACTTGCGGGCAATCTGCTATCGGTACACCAATGTCAGATTGTACCAGGCAAATTTCCCTGCCACAGCAAGTCTTTGTGCATTTATGCTGGTCATATAATGCCAGTGCTCAGCTGGCAGACCTCCAAAGGGAATTTAACCTGCCCAAGAACCGCCTAATCTGTGACATGCCCACCAGGTGGAACTCAACGTTGGCCATGCTGCATCGGCTGCACACACAGCAGAGGGCCATCAATGAGTACCTGTGCGACTATGGCACCAGGACAGGGTCAGAGGAGCTTGTTTTTTTTTTCCCACGCCAGTGGCCCATGATCAGGGATGCATGCACTGTCCTGTCACCATTTGAGGAGGCCACAAGGATGGTGAGCAGTGACAGTGCATGCATCAGTGACACTGTCCCCCTTGTCCACCTGTTGGAGCACACGCTGCATGGAATAATGGACAGGGCACTTGAGGCAGAACAGAGGCAGGAAGAGGAGGACTTCCTTAGCTCTCAAGGCCCCCTTTATCCAGACAGTGTTCCTGCGTGCCCGCCGATCACACAGGAAGAGGACGAGGAGGAGGAGGATTGTGTCAGCATGGAGGTGGAGCCTGGCACTCAGCAACAGCAGCAGTCTTTAAGGGATCATTTACAGTCCCAAGAAACCCATGGACTTGTACGTGGCTGGAAGGAGGTGGCTGCGGATCATGTCGTCCTTAGTGACCCAGAGGACTCCGGACCAAATGCCTCAGCAAACCTACGCTGCATGGCTTTCCTGATCCTGCAAAGCCTGCGGAAGGATCCTCGTATTCGTGATATCAAGGAGAGGGATCAATACTGGCTGGCAACCCTCCTTGATCCACGTTACAAGGGTAAGTTTGCGGACCTTATCTTGCCATCGCAGAAAGAGCAGAGGATGAAACATCTTCAGGAGGCTTGCAGAAAGGTCTGTGCAATGCGTTCCCATAGACTGGGAGGTTACAAACTCCTGTTCCTGGACAACGTGTTGCTGAGGCTTCAGTCAGTTAAAGAAGGAGCCGTGGAGAATGTGGCCATCTGACCGATGCGTTCAGACAATTTTTTAGTCCGTAGCCCCAAGGTATGATCGGTTCCAGCAACCATCTCCAGCGTCTGTTTTACATGGTGCAGGAAAACCTAGGGGCAAGATCTGACTTGGACACCTTTCCCACCGAAAATCCTCTGGGTTACTGGGTCTTGAGGATGGATCACTGGCCAGAGCTTGCACAGTATGCAATTGAGCTACTGGCCTGTCCTGCATCCAGCGTTCTTTCGGAACGCACATTCAGTGCTGCTGGAGGCTTTGTAACCGATCACAGCAAGCGTCTGTCCACTGACTCGGTCGATCGACTGACCTTCATAAAAATGAATCAGTGTTGGATCACCACCAGCTACCAAGCACCTGATGCTGATGTAACCGAATCATTTTTTTTGAAATGTCAGATCCCTTCAAAGACTGCCTATGCTGATGCTGAGTGATTATGCTGTTATGCTGAGTAATTATCCTCTTCCTCCTCAATGATCATGCTGATAGCTTGTAAGAACATTTTTGGTTCTTGGCGCCGCCACCAGTGCCTAAGACCCAATTTTTCAGCCCCTGTTTAACAGGGGCGTGTAATTACAATTTTTGATGCAATTCTTTGCAGCAGGGCTAGTTACTGCACTCCAACTAGAGTATCTGTGAGGGGTTGCAGTGTAGTGGCACCAACACCAGTGCCTAAGGCCCAATTTTTCAGCCCCTGTTTAACAGGGGCGTGTAATTACAATTTTTGATGCAATTCTTTGCAGCAGGGCTAGTTCCTGCGCTCCAACTAGAGTATCTGTGAGGGGTTGCAGTGTTGTGGCACCAGCACCAGTGCCTAAGGCCCAGTTTTTCAGCCCCTGTTTAACAGGGGCGTGTAATTACAATTTTTGATGCAATTCTTTGCAGCAGGGCTAGTTCCTGCACTCCAACTAGAGTATCTGTGAGGGGTTGCAGTGTTGTGGCACCAGCACCAGTGCCTAAGGCCCAATTTTTCTGCCCCTGTTCAACAGGGACATGTAATTACAATTCTTGATCTAATATTTCAAAGCAGGGCCCGTTCCAGCGCCCACCAAGAGTAACTGTGAGAACTTACAGTGTTGTGGCACCAGCACCACCACCATTACCAAAGGCCCAATTTTTCTGGCCCTGTTCAACAGGGGCATGTAATTACAATTCTTGATCTAATATTTCACAGCAGGGCCCTGTGAGGGCTTACAGTGTTGTGGCAACACCAACACCTAAGGCCCAAATTTCTGCTGAGTATATAGGGCAGGACCCTACTTTCAAACATCCAACTTACAAACGACTCCTACTTGCAAACAGAAGGAGACAACAGGAAGTGAGATGAAATCTACTCCTAGGAAGGGAAATTCTCTCCTGTAAGAGTTAATATGGGAAAAACGTTTCTCCTTTCCACTGATGCTTTATCACCAATCCTTGTTTCACTAAAACCCCCAAATTTTCTAAAAACGTTTGTCATTGGGACAGAAAGTGAGGTGAAATCTTCTGAAGAGGAACACAGACAGCAAAACAAATGTCACAGGGGTGATAATCATTCCCTATGTTTTCCAAAAAGCTTAAAATAGATTTTTTGGCTGGAGCTAAACACGTTAAAAATGTACCAGTTCAAAATTACAAACAGATTCTACTTAACAACAAACCTACAGTCCCTGTCTTGTTTGCACCGCCTGTATACTGCTGTTCAGAGTATATAGGGCCTGGGGGCCCCACACCTTTCCCTTTTTTTAATTTGGGTGCGGGGTTCCCCTTAATATATGGATATTGAGGACAAGACCCAAAGGGCCTGGTAATGGACTGGGGGTACCCATGCCATTTGTCTTACTGATTTTCATCCATATTGCCTGGACCCGACATTACATTAGAGCCGCAAGCAGTTTTAAATGACTTTTATTCCTTTAAAAATGTCATTTTGTGCAGGGACTGTTCTAAGCACGGGAAACACACTCCACTTTACAGGCATACTATAGACACCCCCCAGGTACGATATTTAAAGGAATATTTCACTTTTTTTTTTTACTTTAAGCATCATTAAATACACTGCTCCCCAAAAAATGGGCATTTTTAAAACTTTTTTTTGCATTGATATATGTCCCCTGGGGCAGGACCCGGGTTCCCAAACCCTTTTTAGGACAATACCATGCAAATTAGCCTTTAAAATTAACACTTTTGATTTTGAATGTTCGAGTCCCATAGATTCCAAATGGGATTCTAACGTTCGTGCAAATTTTCGGTCCGTTCGCAGGTTCTGGTGAGAACCGAACCGGGGGGTGTTCGGCTCATCCCTAATTAAAAGTAGAGATGGGCTATCTGTTTGAGTCGAACATGAGTTCAACTCAAAAGTTTGCTGTTCGACTCGAACACTGGCTGTTCGCCCGTTCACCGAACAGCGAACATTTTGGAGTGTTCGTGGCAAATTCGAAAAGTCGCGGAACACCGTTTAAAAGTCTATGGGAGAAATCTAAAGTGCTAATTTTAAAGGTTATTATGCAAGTTATTGTCATAAAAAGTGTTTGGGGACCTGGGTCCTGCCAGAGGACATGTATCAATGCAAAAAAAAGTTTTAAAAATGGCCATTTTTTCGGGAGCAGTGATTTTAATAATGCTGATGAGCCAAACACCCCCCTGTTCGGTTCGCACCAGAACATGCGAACAGGAAAAAAGTTTGCTCGAACACGCGAACACCGTTAAAGTCTATGGGACACGAACATGAATAATCAAAAGTGATAATTTTAAAGGCTTATATGCAAGTTATTGTCATAAAAAGTGTTTGGGGACCCGGGTCCTGCCCCAGGGGACATGGATCAATGCAAAGAAAAGTTTTAAAAACGGCCGTTTTTTCAGGAGCAGTGATTTTAATCCATAGACTTTTAAAGGGTGTTCTGTGGCATTCGAATTTGCCTCGAACACCCCAAATTGTTCGCTGTTCGGCAAACTTGCGAATAGCCAATGTTCGAGTCGAACATGAGTTCGACTCGAACTCGAAGCTCATCCCTAATGCTTAACAATGAAATAATAAAAGTGAAATATTCCTTTAAATTTGGTACCTGGGGGGTGTCTACAGTATGCCTGTAAAGTAGCGCATGTTTCCTGTGTTTATAACAGTCTGAAAGCAAAATGACATTTCTAAAGGAAAAGAAAGTCATTTAAAAGTACTAGCGCTAGTGCCGCTATTAGTGAATTGTCGGTCCCGACAATACACATAAAAGTCATTGAAAGTCATTGAAAAATAAAAAAAAGTCTGGTATGGATATTAAGGGGAACTCCGCGCCAATATTAAAAAAAAATGGTGTGGGTTCCCCCAAAAATCCATACCAGACCCTTATCCGAGCACGCAACCTGGCAGGCTGCAGGAAAAGAGGGGGGATGAAGGACCCTCCCCCCTCCTGAACCGTACCAGGCCACATACCCTCAACATGGGGACATCCAGGTTGATGGGGAGAAGGGCCTCATCCCCACAACTCTTGCCCGGTGGTTGTGGGGGTCTGTGGGGGGGCTTATCGGAATCTGGAAGCCCCCCTAACAAAGGGGACACCCAAATCCCGGCCCCCCCATGTGAATTGGTAAAGGGTACATTGTACCCATACCATTTCACAAAAAGAAAGTGTCAAAATGTTAAAAAAAACACAGGAGACGGCTTGGGACAATTCCCAGAGACTGCAGCCACTTTATCTAAGAATTGGTAAGCTGCAATATATATTTTTTTTGTCTTTCAGTTTAATATAACTTAAGAAAGTTCCTTTTATTTAACATACCGAGGTCTGTAAATTGTAAAGGGAACCCACACTTGATGGTAGTGTTGTATCTAAGTCAGTGTGTGCTTCAACTTTTGCTCTACGGATGGCTTTGTAAGCTGTTGTTAGTATGTGAATTTTGTTTGTTGGGTGAGCGGAAGTCAGTGCAGGGAGTACCAGAGAGGGGTAGGAGAGACTGAATGGTTGATAAGGTGGCTGAGTCTTGCAGCAGCATCCATGTTGGACTGAAGGGGGGTAGCCTAAGTAAAGGTAATCCAATGAGGAGGGAGTTGCAGTAGTCAAGGCAAGATATAACCAGGCAATGAATTAGAAGCTTTGTGGTGTCTTTGGTTAAGAAGGGGTGTATTTGGAGAAGTTGCAGAGGTTGAGGTGGCAAGTTTGAACAATAATTGGAGGTGGGGCCTAAAGGAGATTTCAGGAGTATACCTGACACCCTGGCGTGTGGGGACTGACTGAAAGTTGTACCATCAATCTCAACAGAGAAGTTACGGGAATGGGTACATGAGGGAGGAAATATTATGAGCTTAGTTTTACTAAGTCTGTTAGTAAAGTAGTGATGCATGAGGATACTAATGCGGTGAGTTTAGAGGCAAAAACATTGATAAACCATGCCTGCTGACTCAAAAAACAAGCCTCCCTAATGGCATGCCCATTCCCGATCACTGCTTAAAAGACAACACCCGTCAGATACCCTGTGACATCACTGATTAAATATGGACATACCCCACCCTTTATTTACATTAAGATGTGAGGCCTAGGTGTTATTATTTATGGCAAGTAGTCATTGGTAGTGGATGTATCAGCATGTTGGAGTGTCTTTCTCCAGACATTGTTTATCATAATTGAAGTGGATCACATCACTGGATGACATGATTGATTATGAATTTACATTGTGGAACCGTTTTTGTTTGCTTTTTCTTTTAAAGAAAGCACCTTTCATTTGTGTTAGTGTGTTTATCCATTGTTCACTTTTTTTTTTAGCATGAATAGGTGCCTTACTCATTCACGTGCATGAAGAGGCAGTATCTGGGGGCCCCCAGATTGTAATAAGTCCCTCCCCGCTAACCCCTGCTAACCCCTACTAACCCTCACCACCACCAGGGATGTGGGGAAGAGGCCCTTGTTCTCATTATCATTTTCCCAGAGGGAAAAGTGGGGCGGTACCACCTGTGATCGGCCGTGATCGGCTGTGATCCTTTGATCCTTTCACACTTTGAATGACAATTGTGCGGTCATGCTACACTGTAACCATGCAAATATGCTGCACTTATGGGCACTGCTAGGTGGCACTTATGGGTGGCACCGGTGGGCACTGGGCACAGATAGGCGGCACTGGTGGGCACAGATAGGCAACACTGATGGGCACAGATAGGCAGCACTGGTGGGCACAAATAGGCAGCATCTCTGTGTTTACACGTGACCGGCTGTGATTGGTCAAGGACCTCCAAGGTAGTATTCTCAGGAATGCTACCAGTACATCAAGCCACACCAGAAAGGCAGAGGGAGATTAGGGAAGTAAACAAGTGGCTGAAAAGCTGGTGTAGTAAGGAGGGGTTTGGGTTCTTGGAGGACTGGGCCGACTTCTCAGTCGGTAACCGGTACTATAAAAGGGACGGACTGCACCTAAATGAGGAGGGTGCAGATCTGCTGGGAATGAAGATGGCCAAAAAGTTAGAGGGGTTTTTAAACTAGGCGATTAGGGGGAGGGTCCAGAGACAGAGATAGCCAGCCCGGAAGATATTCCAGAGGGTAGTATTGGGGGCATTAGTGGTAGGTTAACCAAAGCACAAAAACACAAGGTAAGTATAGTAGCAAGTCCTAGTTGCAATCTCGAAACACCCATTACAAGGACAATATGCGACCGGTCTAAACTATGTGGCATGTTCTCCAATGCCAGGAGCATGGCGGACAAGATGGGTGAACTAGAGATACTGTTGTACAAGGAGGATTGGATTTTGTGGGAATTTCAGAGACCTGGTTCAACAGCTCTAATGATTGGCTGGCAAACATTCAAGGGTATACCCTTTACCGGAAGGATAGAGAGGATAAAAAAGGGGGAGGGGTATGCCTATATATCAAGAATAATGTACAAGCGAATGTGAGAGATGACATCACTGAAGGAGCTAGAGAGGAGGTGGAATCCTTATGGGTAGAGCTCCAAAGGGATGAAGCTAAGGGGAAAATAATACTGGGAGTATGCTTTAGGCCCCCTAACCTGAGGGAGGAAGTGGAGACGGATCTCCTATCACAAATTGGATTAGCAGCAAGGATGGGAAGTGTTATTATAATGGGGGATTTTAATTATCCAGACATAGACTGGGCGGTGGGAACCGCGCATTCATTTAAGGCTCGCCAGTTCCTTAATGTCTTGCAGGACAATTTTATGGGTCAGATGGTAGACGCACCAACTAGAAATAAAACATTACTGGATCTACTGATTACCAACAATACAGACCTGATCACGGATGTGGAAATATGGGGCAATTTAGGTAACAGCGATCACAGGTCAATTAGTTTCAGTATAAATCACACAAATAGGAAACATGAAGGGAACACAAAGACACTGAATTTCAAAAGAGCCAACTTCCCTAAACTTCAAACCTTGCTAAAAGGCATAAATTGGGATAAAATATTAGGAACAAAGAATACGGAGGAGAGATGGGTTTGCTTTAAGAGCATATTAAATAAGGGCATTAGCCAATGTATCCCATTGGGTAATAAATTTAAAAGAGCGAACAAAAATCCTGGATGGCTTAACTCCAATGTAAAAATGCATATAAAAGCAAAGGAGAAGGCCTTCAAAAAATGCTAGGTTGAGGGATCATCCTCAGCATTCAGACTTTATAAAGAATGAGGGTTTGAAACAGGAAAATCTGGATGCCGCACACCGGATAAAGTCATACTCATAGCTATGAGTAAGCACTCGAACTAGAGCGCGAAACGCATCAGCTGTGTCTGTACCACCCGCCTGATTGTCCTGTTTTTTATGATCCAAGTTTTACAATAAAGAAGATGTTTTCAACTTTATCCGGTGTGCGGCATCCAGATTTTCCTGTTTCAAACCCTGCTTCAATTTGCATTTAGCCAGCACCTGGGACTCCTCTGAAGGATTCACTAATACACACCTGAAAGCAAGTTCTCCTGAGCGGTGATTTATTTTCTCTGTCTTGTCTGCACCAAAGTTTATAAAGAATGCAACAAGAAATGTAAGGGTGCAATTAGGACGGCTAAGATAGAACATGAAAGACACATAGCGGAGGAGATTATATAACAAGGATTACGAAAGACATCATTTATAAAAAACAAAATAAATTATCTAAAGATCGGTTAGCCTTCTCTGAAGGCTTCGCATACCATTGGCAGAATGCCATGCAAAGAAAGGGCTCTAGAAACTATCGCCGTGCAACCAAGACTAATAACAACTATGGGGCTACAGACGAGGATACTGAATCAGACTCCTCATTCAGATCAACGTCTTCTGCCCCTAGACAGAGTCAACACAACCCCCGAGACAACTCTACAGCTCGAAAAAGGGACTATGGAGGAAACTCCTATACACCTTCCTCCAAAAAATGCCCCCCTAATGCAGATATCAGATTATCATCACACCCACAAACACAAGGGCATATGACACAATCTAATGATCGATCACTAACACAACCCAAATACTTGGGTGCGACAGCCCTACAAGCAATACAGATATTGAGCAACCAATCACAAACACAAAATACGACACAACCCAACACCTCAGGTCCCACTGAGGTAGGTCGCACAAACCCGAACCTCACTGACCCGATGAACAATCAGGGATATAATCCCCCCACCACCCTCCCACCTTTGACACAACGAGTGCCTAACACTAGACAAAGCACACTGGATGCTCATATCCAAACACCCCATACACAGGCAAATTTTCAATTGCTCACGAACACGACGACACCGACGTAACCACAGAATTGGAAGTTATTAACTTAACGCCCTATCATTTTGACAAAGAGACACTTGATGTTCCAAATTTGGATTAAGCTTCTGCCCCTCTACTAACATCGACAAATACGAGACAATAAAAGTTGTTTACTTGTTCTCACGCAATTTAACGTACAAATTTCTCTTCGATAAACAAGTGGTACAATCCAAACAAGATAAAGCTATATCAGAACAAGTGAAACACTTCTCTATGGAGGATTTTCGAGTCCTCCGAGACCTTATACTCCTATTGGAGGAAAATGAATCGTCACAAGAATCAAATCTCCCACAGGAGACAGTGGCGTCTACCATACACACACCGAACACCAAAAAATTCAAACCCAAATCACAACGTTTTCCAGAACTGACTACCAACTCACACATTTGGGCTTTTCTCACAGGAACTATTAAAGATATAAAAGAAATTACTATGTCAGCAACCCCAGGAAATCTCTCTTATCCCCAAAGACAAGCCATCCAAGCCCTAAAAAACCACCCAGACCTAGAAATTAAAGCTTCGGACAAAGGAGGTAACATCGTCCTTATGACCAAAACATATTACGAATCTATCGTGAATAGGATTCTAGCGAATAAACACTGCTATCGCCATCTACCCGAGACGCAGATTCAAGAATTCAAGCAAGAATCTCTGGAGACCATTGGTTTGACCTTTCAAAAGGGCTTAATCGACCAAGATACATATAATTATCTTAATGTTAAAAAACCCAAAAAGGCTACTTTTTATGCCTTACCGAAGATACATAGGCACCCCACAATGCCTCCTGGCCGCCCAGTCGTCTCCGGTATTGGCTCTCTGTCTGAACACGCCAGCCGCCTCATAGATTTCGTTTTAATGCCACATGTACTGAGCCTCCCGTCTTATACCCGTGATACACTTGATTTGTTGAAACAAATAGGAGGGACTGCCTGTCCCTCCTGATGCCCTCCTCGTGACACTGGATGTGGAGTCTTTATACTCCAGCATCCCACACGAGCAGGGCATCGAGATGGCATGCATGTTTCTAAGAGAACAAGATCACTATAGTTGGGAATTTTGTGAATTCATTTTGGGATTGCTTAAATTTGTACTAACTCGCAACTACTTTTGTTTTAAGGATTCCCACTTCCTCCAGGTACAGGGCGTGGCCATGGGCATATGTTGTGCACCGGCCTACGCCAATCTGTGCGGTACCTGTCAATACATGTGGCACAGGAAGAAGTCTGTCACTGGTATAGATGGCAGGTCTCACCACCTGAAGCAATTCATCAACTGCGGCACTGACCATGTAGTCTATGGCATTATTTGTCCGTGTGGGCGCCTTTACGTTGGCCGCACCTCCCGCCCTATGAGAGTGCGCATTGGCGAGCATAAATGCGACATCATTAACACACGGGTTAAATACCCTGTTCCTCGGCACTTTCAAGACGTCCACCATGGAGACCCCATGGGTATGAAAGTGTTCGGGATCGAATCTATCAGGGGTGATGTTGACAGAGGTAGAAGACTTTATCCAAACCATCAATCACAACTCGATGAATCTCAAATTCACCACTTCTGCTCACCCGAATCAAATAACTTTCTTAGATTTAACTATTTTTAAAGACCAAGAGAATTGTCTAGCAACTACCTTGTTCAGAAAGGAAACGGCAGGAAACACCTTACTGCATGCGGAAAGCGCCCACCCTAGATCGCTTATTAAAAGTATACCCTATGCACAGTATCTCAGACTACGGCGCAACTGTACGCATCTAGAGGAATTCAAATCCCAAGCACGCGCACTCCGCAATAGACTATTAGCAAGGGGCTACAATAAGACCATACTACGGAGTGCATACAACAAAGCCATTTGCCAGCCAAGAACTTACCTACTTTTCAAGCAAAAAAACATCTCTACCAGTGCCCCAGTAAGATTCATTACCAAATTTTCACAACAGCACCATAAACTTCGGGACATACTCAATAAACACTGGCCGATTCTCCAAGAGGACCCCATCATTAACAAATACATTAGCCCCTCCCCTCAAATTACGTTTAAACGAACTAGGTCCCTAGGTGATCAACTAACCTCAAGCCACTTTGCTACCACTCCTAAACCTAAACAACTAAAACTAGGAATGGCCCAATGTGGCAAATGTTCTTTTTGCCCATGGGTAAAAGAAGGGAATTCCTTCACACTACCAAATGGAGAAGAATTCATGCCTAAATTCTATGCAGACTGTGACACAAAAGGAGTGGTACACCTTATGCTATGTCAATGTGGCGCGTTCTACGTAGGGAAAATGATCAGACACCTACGCTGCAGAATCAGGGACCATGTGTATTATTCGGGGGAGGGGAAAATGGTGACAGCAGTGAGTAGGCACCTTGACCTCTACCATAAATTCAATGTTTCTCTCATTTCATTTATTGTACTGGCAGTGGTCCCAATAGATCCCAGAGGTGGAGATTGGGACAAAATAGTGTGTCAAAAAGAAACCTTGTGGATAGAACGTCTAGGTGCCACATCCCCCCCTGGAATCAACGAAGCTCAAACCTACAAACCTTTTCTTTAATTACAATTTAACTCACTCCTCTCTGGCCTTCATACTGCTCTGTTTCTCGTGTCATTCATGTCTAACCATATAATTATCCATATGCTAACCTATTGTTGTACACCAACAGAAGTGAGATCCTACCCCTGTTCAGTTACTATACGGTTAACTAATAACTTTTCCTTCTATGTCCCTTCACGTAGGTAAAAATAATGTAAACCACTTATTGCTATTCAAGAATAATAGTATACGCCTATCTCCACCAACCGTTTTATTCATCTATCTCTATCATAATTTTTTCTCCCCTTTTTTTGTAAAGTTGTAGATTGTTTACCTATTTTTATTATTTTTTATATATTTTTTTTTTTATTATTTTTCTTTTTCCTCATCTCAATTGTTGCTATAATACCCTTAAGCCATTTATTGTTAATTATTACCATGCCCTCAACTAATGTGTTTTATTTCTATTCAACTAATATCACATCCAGAGGCTGTCCCTTCACCATGGGGTGCGCCCCTCCATTGCATTGTCTAGCGGGGTTATTGGCAATGTGCGGCCGCCCAGCGCCACACCTATCCCTAGGTGGTTGGCGCACTAGGTGTCCCTTGGTGGCCGTGTCGGCATGGATGCGGCTGCTATCCATCCCCCCACTCCTTTATGACGGGCGGGCAGCTGTCGGACCGTACTGGGGTGTGAGACATGAACGGTTTGCCTCTTTGTATCCCTGGTTGCCAGGATACCGGGACGCGGCTGCCCTCTCTCCCCTCGACGCGCCGTCAGCTGTGCAGCTCGCGCTGGAGATGGGGAGCCTGCGCAGTTGCCTCAGTGTTCGCTCGGTTGCCGGGATACCAGGACGCGACTGCCTCCTCTCTCCCTGACGCGCCGTCAGCTGTTCGGATGACGCCGGGGATTAAGGCATGCGCAGTACGCGTCAGTGGCCGGCCTGAATGATGTCACGTCGGCTACGCCGATTGGTGACTACAGGCGGGGCGGATGTACAAGAGACGCCTCCCCCTGTACTATCCACACTACCAGCCGCTCTCTATGAGATGGCTGTGTGGCTCTATGCTATCAAACCTTTTGACTATCAGTTTCATTTACAGACTCAAGTAAAACTACCCTTCAGATGATTTTACTTATGACTTATCCTTACAACATGCCTTATTCCTACAACAGAATTAGCAGGATTGGGGATCAGAAATAGCAATTTCTTATGGAACAAATCCCATGTGCACTTTGATGTAATGCCTGCATCTGCCTCTGACTGACATCAGATCCCCTTCCATCAAATTAGAACTGCTGATAATCAACTACTGAGAGTTACCAATACTGGTACTGGTTAATGAGATTGTTGTGGTTCCTCCCCCCCCCTTCCTTTAAGCATAGCTACAAAGCCTATCAGGGTAAGTTTAATTTATACTTTAAAACTAATTATAATCTTAAATATGGAATATCAGGGGGTACACTATAGGCCATACGTGACTCTATAACATATTTCACTACTTTAATGTTATAATCTTTTTAGTCCTTCTTTATTATTAATCCCGATGGCTACCAATTAATCTTAAAACTTTATCCTACATATACACTGACATCTGCATAGACTACTCATATTCTGGGGCTTCCCCCCCTTCCCCCCCCCGTCTCCCCTTTTCCCTCCCTCTTCTCCTCTCCCTTTGTTTCCCCCCGCCCCCTTCCTTTTCCCTTCTTCCTTTCCCTCCCCTCCTCCCCTCACCCTTTCCCCTCCCTCCCCTCCCTCCCCCCCCTTTTCAGCCCTTTCCCCGTTTCCCCCTTTGTCCCCCCCCTCCCCCCCCTCTCCCTACCCCCCCCTTACCTGACTATATGGCTTACTTCTCATTCTACACTTCACCCCATTTCCCTACGATTAATTTTTTATGATGTTACATTCGTCCCCACATTGCTTATGCTCCGCCGGGACACTGTACTACGGACATACCTCCCTGGATTTTGGGAACAGCCTCTTCTCACTATTCTATCATATTGCCTATATATATTTTTTTCATTCAACTATATTATACCATGATGTATTTATCATAAATGTATTGTTCATTACAGTATTCAATTCTGTGCTCCTGAAGAAGCGCATGTGGCGTGTAACATGTCGAGCCTAGACAGAATCTGATTATCACCACTGCATAGCTTGTGGTTCAACAGAACGTACTGTAACTATATTGATCAAAAAGTTTCCTCTTTTTTGATTCTAAACTTTGCTCAATCTCTATTACTTAACCATTCAGCTATGTATGGAGTGCATAATTTGTAAAACTGTGTAACTAGGAATTGAACTATATATGTTTCTTTGTTTTATCTCCTATTTTTTAAAAATTTTTTCTAAATAAACCAGAATTTTAATTACACATCTAGCTATTATTGTGCCTATAAAGTCATGAGCCCACTATTGCCCTATGTTCTCTAAACATAGCGGAGGAGAGCAAAAAAAATCCCAAGAAATTCTTTAAGTATGTAAACAGTAAAAAAGGGAGGACAGACCATATTGGCCCCATAAAGAATGAGGAAAGACATCTGGTTACAAAGGATGGGGAGATGGCGAAGGTATTGAATTTATTCTTCTCCTCAGTCTTTACGAGTGAATCGGGGGGCTTCAGTAACTAAAACTGCAGTGTTTATCCTCATGACATAACACAGGAAGCACCTCCATGGTTAACAGAGGACAGAATTAAAATTAGACTAGTGAAACTTAACATTAATAAATCACCGGGACCAGATGGCTTGCATCCGAGGGTACTTAGGGAACTCAGTCAAGTGATTGCCAGACCGTTGTTCCTAATTTTTACAGACAGTCTATTGACTGGAATGGTACCAGCTGATTGGAGAAAAGCCAATGTAGCACCAATATTTAAAAAGGGCCCAAAATACATCCCTGGGAATTACAGACCAGTTAGCCTAACATCAATAGTATGTAAACTCTTGGAGGGGATGATAAGGGACTATATACAAGATTTTAGTAATAAGAACGATATCATTAGCAGTAATCAGCATGGATTCATGAAGAATCGTTCTTGCCAAACCAATCTATTAACCTTCTATGAGGAGGTGAGTTGCCATCTAGATAAAGGAAGGCCCGTAGACGTGGTGTATCTGGATTTTGCAAAAGCATTTGACACAGTTCCCCATAAACATTTACTGTACAAAATAAGGTCCGTTGGCATGGACCAGAGGGTGAGTACATGGATTGAAAACTGGCTACAAGGGCGAGTTCAGAGGGTGGTGATAAATGGGGAGTACTCAGAATGGTCAGGGGTGGGTAGTGGGGTTCCCCAGGGTTCTGTGCTGGGACCAATCCTATTTAATTTGTTTATAAACGACCTGGAGGATTGGACAAACAGTTCAATCTCTGTATTTGCAGACGATACTAAGCTAAGCAGGGCACTAACTTCTCCGCAGGATGTGGAATCCTTGCAAAAAGACCTGAACAAATTAATGGGGCGGGCGTCTACATGGCAAATGAGGTTCAATGTAGAAAAATGTAAAATAATGCATTTGGGTGGCAAAAATATGAATGCAATCTATACACTGGGGGGAGAACCTCTGGGGGAATTTAGAATGGAAAAGGACCTGGGGGTCCTAGTAGATGATAGGCTCAGCAATGACATGCAATGCCAAGCTGCTGATAATAAAGCAAACAGAATATTGGCATGCATTAAAAGGGGGATCAACGCAAGAGATAAAACAATAATTCTCCCACTCTACAAGGCTCTGGTCCGGCCGCACCTAGAGTATGCTGTCCAGTTCTGGGCACCAGTCCTCAGGAAGGATGTACTGGAAATGGAGCGAGTACAAAGAAGGGCAACAAAGCTAATAAAGGGTCTGGAAGATCTTAGTTATGAGGAAAGGTTGCAAGCACTGAACTTATTCTCTCTGGAGAAGAGACGCTTGAGAGGGCATATGATTTCAATTTACAATTTACAAATACTGTACTGGTGACCCCACAATAGGGATACAACTTTTTCGCAGAAGAGAGTTTTAATAAGACTCGTGGCCACTCATTACAATTAGAAGAAAAGAGGTTTAACCTTAAACTACGTAGAGGGTTCTTTACTGTAAGAGCGGCAAGGATGTGGAATTCCCTTCCACAGGCGGTGGTCTCAGCAGGGAGCATTGATAGCTTCAAGAAACTATTAGATAATCACCTGAATGACCGCAACATACAGGGATATACAATGTAATACTGACACATAATCACACACATAGGTTGGACTTGATGGTCTTTTTTCAACCTCACCTACTATGTAACTACGTAACTATGTAACATGGTTAACGATCCGTGGTCGTGGCTCTTTACACAGATCGGGGTCGCGGCGTGTCCTAGCAGCACGACGTGGCCGCGATCGCCCCGGGGCCGTGTGAGAGCGCTCATTCTGGGAAGCCATCATATGACATCCATCCAGAATGAGAGCCGCACCGCCCAGCCATCATTTGAAAGTGGGCAGGTGGCAAGTGGTTAATATCCATACCAGACCTGAAGGGCCTGGTATGGATTTTGGGGGGGACCCATTCCATTTTTTTTATTTTGGTGTGGAATACCCCTTAAAATCCATACCAGACCTAAAGGGCCTGGTATGGATTTTGAGGGGGACCCCCACACCATTTTTTTAAATTTTGGCGTGCGGGTTACCCTTAATATTCATAGCAGACGCGAAGGGACTGGTAATGGACTGGGGGGAGGACTCACACTGGTTTTTTCAATGATTTTTTATCAATATTGCTGGGATCCAACAATACATTACAGCCGGAAGCAGTTTTTAATGACATTTTTTCCATTAGAAATGTAATTTTGCTGTGGTACTGTTATGAACATGGGAAAGGTTTGTGCTAATATACATTCAGACTGAGAAGACCCCCCAGGCACAATATTTAAAGGAATATTTCATTTTTATTATTTCACTTTAGGCATTACTAAAATCACTGCTCCTGAAAAAACGGCCACTTTTAAAACTTTTTTTATGCATTGTCACATGTCCCCTGGGGCAGTACCTGGGTCCCCATACACTTTTTATGGCAATAACTTGCATATAACCCTTTAAAATTAGCACTTTTGGTTTTCCATGTTCATGTCCCATAGACTTTAACGGTGTTCGCACACATTTTTTGCCTGTTTTGCATGTCCTGCTGCGAACCGAACCGGGGGGGTGTTCGGCTCATCCCCTATGACAGTGTGGTTTTGATGTCTGCTACACTTTCTTTGCAGGTCAGCTATCTTCTGAATTTTCTGAATCACCGCAATGAGGGAGGAAGCCTATAGGGAGATGCAGTGTGGTGCGGCAGCAGTTAACACAGTGGGGGAGCGCCGCTTAGGGAAATATCTCACAGTTCAATAAACTGTAGATAATGATGTGGCTGAGAAGAGGTGCTGACAGCGTCTATTAAGAGGGTGAAGTGTAGCCTGGCAGGTCTGGTTCAAGCGGAGAGGCTCCTTTCATTTAACGAGTCCCCAGCCTGTCCCATCTCATCTGGATCCTTTTCCTAATGCTGGTTACTTTCCCTAACAAGTGAGGTCTCTCTCCCTACACTAGCCAATTGCAATGAAGCACATCAAAACCCAGGGGTAGGGACTTATATAGACCCTGCTGACCCAAGATAACCACAAGGGGGCACATGGCTGCAGCATAGCCAACTGGGACACTGCCCCATTGACCGCACAAACCACAGAAAAACTGTTTCCCTCTGACGTCTTCTCTGGGGTGTGGTACCACTCAGGTTGAGCACCACACACAGTGGGGAAAACAGACTGCACCTGCCTACAAGCCTCTGCCCCCCCATGGAAGTGCCTGGTGTGTATTAGGAGGTAGAGCAGGAGGGAGAGGACCGCACACTCTGGATAGAGGTTCCCCTACTGTGATCGGAACATTGGGGGGGGCTGTTCCCCAAGCAGTGAGTGTGGGGAGCATGAAGGGGGGATCAAGCAGCTGACTTCCCTATAGTGCTGGTATGACAGGCAGGTTCTGGCGGCTTTCTCTTACTGCTGACTCGGAGCTCCATTAGAATACGTTCATCTTGCACACACTCCTAGCCATGCCCCCCTTTAAAAGTAATTTTTTTAACAGTGGATCTCATTTAATGTTAATCTTTTACAATTTCTTGAAAATCTGTCAAGCTACCTTAATAAAAGTTCAGATTCATTTTAAAGGATGCTCGGTTCATTTTCTTCTTCTTTTTTTTTTTTTAGTAAAGTTAAACTTATTTCTTGCAGTTTTTTAAACACTTCCAGCCCAAGGATGTCATATGACATCTTAATCTTCATCTTCAGCCGCTTGATCGTTCTTACAGGCAGCGGGAGGGGACAAGCCCCCACTGACCTCCGGTGCTTCTCCTGACTCGCCCATATGATTGGCGAGCCGGAGAATGAATCTGCCGCCGCTGGAAGTTTATCATAGAGATTTCAGATGACCAGATGGTCTCCAGTCATCCTTATGGCTGTCGGAGGCCCAGGCGCGACGTTATGACATCACGTCTGGCCGGCGGGAGTAAACAAAGCCGCAAACTCGGCTGGAAAGAAAGAGATCTTTCATTTTTTTTGTATCTCGGTCTTTTCAGCCAGGGGGAGAGATCTGGGGTCTTATAGACCCCAGATCTATCCATAAAGAGGACCTGTCACGCACCATTCCTATTATTCCTTGTAGCGCCACCTATGGAGCTTTTTAAGTACCAAAATTTGGCGCCATTCCACGAGTGTGTGCGGTTTTAAAGCATGACATGTGAGGTATCTATTTACATCATCTTTCACATTATACAAAAAAATTGGGCTAACTTTATCGTTCTGTTTTTTTTATTCATTCAGTTTCTTTTATTAAGTTTATTTTTGTTTTTTTAGAAAAGCTCAGTTTAAGCACAGCTGAAAGTAGATTCATGATGATGATGTGGCTATCTATATTCAGAACAATAAGAAATCTATTATACTGAACAGTATAAAATGAACAAGAAGAGAAGGAGAGAAATTGACACCATCACATACTGTGGAGATGTCACTGACCAGTATGTGTCATTATAGCACAGAACCCTGTAGACACTATGGTATATTCTCCTTAACAGAGTGTGTATTATTGTCTATAGTTATGAAGATTAAAGCTATAGCTGTATGTATCATGCAGAAATTCCGGATCTCTTGGATTGTTCTGTGGATGGCTCTTTGTATATACAGCACTCAGAGTTCATCATCACCCTGTAATCTTAGGATAAAGGACATAGATGAGGAATTTGGATTTTACCAAGAGGGTGACTTCATCATCGGAGGAGTCTTCACTATACGTGCCGGGACTACAAATTTTAAGGGAGCAAAATCATATATGAAACTTTTTGACTGTGTGGAGTAAGTAACATTTTATTACACTATTACATCACACAATGTCATTTTCCTATGTAAGTGCAGATTATTCAATGCTCAGGATTGGTGTCATTATCAGAGATTTGGGTTGAAAGGAAATCGTTCAGAAACATTAATCAGTTTGCATATTTAGCAGAGTTTGTTCCCTGCAGCATTTCCACACATACACATGTATACCTAAGTTCATAGAAGCAGATAAGTGTAAATTGCAACACTGGCAGCTAGAAGATGATGAAGAAGAATTTTACACGCCTGTACACACATATACACAAGATCTTAAGGGAACACAACTTGTGTTTTTTGTTTTCCGGACATATTGCACATGGCTGTGAGAACTTTACTTAGTCCCTTTGTAAATGATCAGTAAAATGCTTGCCTTTAGATACATGTTAAGCCCCATACACGCGATTGGACTTTCCGACGGGAAATGTTGGATGTGAGGTTGTTGGCGGACAATCCGACCGTGTGTATGCTCCATCGGACAATTGTTGGCGGACTTTCCGCCAACAAATGTTGGCTAGCATGTTCTGAAATTTTCCGGCAACAAATGTGTGCTGTCGGATTTTCCGATTGTGTGTACACAAGTCCATCGGACAAAAGTCCAAAGTACAAACACGCATGCTCGGAAGCAGAAGCAGTCACTCTTGTAAACTAGCGTTCGTAATGGAGAATTAACATTCGTGACGTGGCAAATTATGAAATCTCTAAATGCAGCGCACAATTCTCTTCTTCTTTAATGGGATAATAATGAAGCTGCTTTGCTGGTGATACTGATGGAGTTATTGCAAATGAATTTTAAAAGGCCTATTTTTTCTAGTGATATCAAGAATAATATTATTATGTTTTTTTTTTTTTTTATTTGGGCAAGTTACCACAACACCATTATCCCATAGTTTTTAAGAAAAAAGATACAACTATGTTGGTGTCCCTTGTCAATTTTACATTGTATTTTTTAAAATGTAACTGCCTACTCCCAAACTGTCATTTGAAGTAAAACACATAGCCAATTATTATTCTCCATAACTTTTTTTATTGTGCATTAAAAAAAAAAAAAAAAAAAGAAAAGAAATAAAATTAGACATGCTATCTGCCAATAGAACTTAACCAAAAAGTGCATTCTATGCATCCAAAAATATAGAAAATTTACCAAATCAAATTATTATTCAACCAAAAAAATAATGTCAAAGCAATAACTCCAAGGCCAATAATAAATAACACGTTATCTCCTCCAATTCTGCAACATGTCTGGTTGACGAACGGCCATTCAGAAACAAACAGAAAATCACTCACCAAACTTCTACTAACACAAAATTAGCAGAAGGAGCCCAAAGGGTGGCGCTAAAGAGCTGAAAAACCACGTAGTACGTCTAGTACGTCACTACGTTCGTAACGGTTGGCCAACATTTGTGTGACTGTGTGTATGCAAGACAAGTTTAAGCCAACACCCTTCAGCAAAATTCAACGGTTTTGTTGGTGGAAACTCCAATCGTGTGTACGAGGCATAAGGGTTCATTCAGCCTTAAGAGGTGGATGCAGCAGCTATATGGATACAGCCAGGCTGCCTGCCTCTATCTATCTATCTATCTATCTATCTATCTATCTATCTATCTATCTATCTATCTATCTATCTATCTATCTATCTATCTATCTATCTATCTATCTATCTATCTATCTATCTATCTATCTATCTATCTATCTATCTATTTCTCAGCAGTCTCATTCCCTTCTTTACACTACAAGTCCCAGCTTTCCCAGTCAGCCATATTCTGCATGTATGTGAGGAGGTGTCAGTAAATTCTGGTACATGAAGTTCCTTCCTCAGCTTGTGACTCTTTGTGATATGACAAGTCCATCATGCTGTGCCTGACAGGATGGGATTTGTAGTTCCCCAACACCAGCCATGCCTAATCTGTGTATCTGTTGGCTGTGAAACTACAATCCAGTGCTGTATATGTAGACGGGGGTGACAACAATTCTCAGACTAAATGCCCATTCACACCAGGGGCATTGAGTTGTGCTGGGCAGTCTTTGCCCCTCGCAGTCCCAAAGCATAGACAAGCATACCTCCCAACTGTCCCTGATTTCGAGGGACTGTCCCTGATTCAGAGCAATGTCCCTCTTTCCCCCTCATTTGTCCCTCATTTTGGTCTGATCTATATAGTTTTATATAAAATGCACTATTTATCTTTCAAAAAGTATTTCCCAGTGCTAAACCTTTCATCCAATTTTTAAACTGCTATATTTGTATATTTCAAAAGCCAATATAAAGGAATAGTAGTGGTAAAAAAAAAAGCACTTGTGAGTTTAACTATTTTTTTTTTTGTATATTTCACCTTTAAAGGGGCGTGGCAGGGGGTGGGTGCTATGCCTACATACTTTTGCGAAAAGGTGTCCCTCAATCCCATCTCAAAATGTTGGGATGTATGGACAAGGCAAATTGTCTCACTCATTTCTAATAAGTTACATCAGGAGAAAAATCCCAGGAATGTAAAACATATACTGTATGTGTATCATATCTATCTATCTATCTATCTATCTATCTATCTATCTATCTATCTATCTATCTATCTATCTATCTATCTATCTATCTATCTATCTATCTATCTATCTATCTATCTATTGTGCCTTGAAAAAGTATTCATACCCCTCAACATTTTCCACATTTTGTCATGTTACAACCACAAACGTAAATGTATTTTATTGGCATTTTATGTGATAGACCAACACAAAGTGGCACATAATTGTGAGGTGGAAGGAAAATGATAAATGGTTTTCAATTTTTTTACAAATAAATATGTGAAAAGCGTGGCGTGCATTTGTATTCAGCCCCCTTTGCTCTGATACCCCTAACTAAAATCCAGTGGAGCCAATTGCCTTCAAGTCACCTAATTAGTAAATAGAATCCACCTGTGTGTAATTTAATCTCAAATGAATGCAGCTGCTCTGTGAAGCCCTCAGAGGTTTGTTAGAGAACCCTAGTGAACAAATAGCATCATGAAGGCCAAGGAACATACCAGAACGAAGTTTAAAGCAGGATTAGGTTTTTAAAAGAATATCCCAAGTTTTGAATATCTCGCGGAAGCACTGTTCAACCTACCATGCAAAAATGGAAAGAGTATGACACAACTGCAAACCTACAAAGACATGGCTGTCCACCTAAACTGACAGGCCGGGCAAGGAGGGCATTAATTAGAGAAGCAGCCAAGAGGTCCATGGTAACTTTGAAGGATCTGCAGATCCACAGCTCAGGTGGGAGAATCTGTCCACAGGACAACTATTAGTTGTGCACTCCACAAATCTGGCCTTTATGGAATAGTGGCAAGAAGAAAGCTATTGATGAAAGAAAGCCATAAGAAGTCCCATTTGCAGTTTGCGAGAAGCCATGTGGGGGACACAGCAAACATTTGGAAGAAGGTGCTCTGGTCAGATGAGACCAAAATTTTAATTTTTGGCCTAAAAGTAAAACGCTATGTGTGACAGAAATCTAACACTGCTCATGACCCTGAACACACCGTCCCCACCATGAAACATGGTGGTAGCAGCATCATGTTGTGGGGATAATTTTTAGCAGCAGGGACAGGGAAGCTGGTCAGAGTTGATAGGAAAATGGATGGAGCCAAATACAGGACAATCTTAGAAGAAAAGAGAAAAAAAAACAGCAACAGGTGCCTCTTAGTAAGATTGTAACATTTAATGGCAGATAAGCATTAAAAACACTCACGTGTAACAACATGTTTGTCCGGCACAAGGGATTAAAGTAGGAGCCATGGTTGATCTCTGCAGTCTGAGATGATGGAGAGCCTTGTTCCTCTATGCTGTCGGCTTGTTTAGTTTGTCTGCAGCAGACTTCCGGGATTCGATCGTAATCCAGAACGAGGCTTGCAACTCAGCCAGGCAGTCACATGGAGGGCTGGAGTGCAGAGTCAAGGTATGGGCTGTACTGCCGTAAAGTAACGCGTTTCAGAGCATGCGCTGTGGGGCGTGCTCCTTTCTCAAGCTTATCTGCCATTAAATGTTACAATCTTACTAAGAGGTGCCTGTTGCTGTTTTTTTCTCTTTTCTACATATTGGAGTGGCTTCACCTCCCCTTACAAGGCTGCCCTGCAAATAGACTGTATATTCTCACAAGGAGCTGTAATTTGCCCAAAAGGACTATTTGGCGATTTGCATTGTGTTTTACATTTTTTATATTGTGACCTGCGCTGCTATTTTGCTATTGTATTTGTTCAATCTTAGAAGAAAATCTGTTAGAGTCTGCAAAAGACTAAAGACAGAGGCAGAGGTTCAACTTCCAGCAGGAAAATGACCCTAAACATACAGCCAGAGCTACAATGCAATGGTTTAAAAAGCATATTCATGTGATAGAATGGCCCAGCCAAAGTCCAGACCTAAATCCAATTGAGAATCTGTGGCAAGACTTGAAAATTGCTGTTCACAGATGCTCTCCATCCAATCTAACAGAGCTTGAGCTATTTTGCAAAGAAGAATGGGCAAAATGTCACTCTCTGGATGTGCAAAGCTGGTAGAGACATGCCCAAAAAGACTTGGAGCTGTAATTGCAGTGAAAGGCGGTTCTACAAAGTATTGACTAAGGGGAGCTGAATACAAATGCACGACACACTTTTCACATATTTATTTGTAGAAAATGTTGAAAACCATTTATCATTTTCCTTCCACTTCACAATTATGTGCCACTTTGTGTTGGTCTATCACATAAAATCCCAATAAAATACATTTACGTTTTTGGTTGTAACATGACAAAATGTGGAAAATATCAAGAGGTACAAATACTTTTTCAAGACACTGTACATGATTCTGGGCAGAGCGGCAACCCTGTAGCAGTAAAGCTACATGGGTCGGTTTGGAAGCGTGTAAGCTAGTCTGTCATTTTACGTTTTTATTGTAACATGACAAAATGTGGAAAATGTCAAGGAGTATGAATACTTTTTCAAGGCACTCTATATATGCTATCTGTGCTGTCTGTTTCACTGTGAGAGTCAGTTTCATGTGTGTGTGTGTGCCGCCCATTCTAATTTCTTGCCCTCCTGAGTCCTTTCACTGTGCTACTTACTTACTATATCAAACACAACATAATAAAAATGTGTTTTGCGTTGATATCTACCTTAAATCACATTGATAGGTTCACATTGTACTAGCTTGTAGCTTAAATACTAAAATTTGCACTCAAAACTGTAGTTGTGTAACTTTTGGAAATGTCAGTAAAAACTTGGCTGTGCCAGTAAACTGTGGTTGTCATGTCTGTAAATTTCAATGTGATAGGTTGGCAACACTGGGCTGAAGGTGAAGGGAAAGACCCAGTGCTGGCGTGTGGAACAGGTGAGTGTGGCAACCATAAGTTTATAATCCAGTTTATGGTATGGTGCTTCAGTCTCCAGGATCAGAGGTTTGCCTACAACTCAGGGTTACGATGGTGACCTCTTGGTTTGCAGAAGGGCCTATCAACCAAACAGATGCTTCAGAGGGACCATATTTATCACCCACTTTCAGCTTCAGGTTCTAGCACCATCTACCTACCCCACGCTCGCAGTGCGTGAGGAGAGGAGAGCCGGTAAGTGGAAATTCACACAGGGGACATCTGCAATGATAATCAGTGCACTGACCATCAGTTCAGCCCCATCAGTGTCCATCAGTGAAGCCTGTCAATGCTCATCAGATCTGTCTATCAGTGTCTATCAATGCTGTCTTTCAGTGGCCAACAGTGCTGCATTTCAGTGCCCATAAGAAATGCCTGTCAGTGCCCATTAGTAATACCGGTCAGTGCCCATCAGTGCCGCTTATCAGTGCCCACCAGTGCCACCAATCAGTACCCATCATTGCTGCCTATCAGTGCCCATCAGTACAACCTCATAAACACACATCAGTAAAGGTGAAAAAATACTTATTTACAAAATTTTATAACAGAAACTAAGAAAAACATTTTGTTTTCAAAATGTTTGTTTAGCGAAAAATAAAAAACCCAGCGGTGAATAAAGAGATTGTAAATGATCACCTTGTATAACAATCCATTAAATTTAAAATAGTAATGAAAGGCAAAACATCTGTAAATAGATATTAAAAAAAACATTATCAATACCTTTTTATCCTTTTTTTATAAGTGACCACATTCCCTCTGTTCTCAGCTGCATAAGAGCTGAGGGGAGGAGCAGCAACGGCACACTGAGCTTCCCAGTGAATGACTTGCAGGGGAGGCGCGTCAGAACAAGTCTGATCATTGGAGGAGAATTGGCTTTGTTCCCAGCACAACTAGAGTACTGACCACACTGTGCTCTCCTGCTTAGTGTGGTCAGTTTTTAATAGGAAAGCAGAGGAACTGGCAGGAACACCAATGATTTCACACAAAGGAAGTGATACAAAGAGAACAGGATACATTTTTCATACAAGTACATGGTACAGTGGGCACATATCAGGAGAATAAAATGTTGTGGTAACAAACACTTTAAACACCACCACGTGAATGCTCTATTTGTCTAAAAAAAAATGATAAAATGTAATTTAGGTACAGTGTTGCATGAACGCGCAATTGTCATCGAAAGTGTGACAGCACTGAAAGCTGAAAATTGGCCTGGGGCAGGAAGGGGGTTAAAATGTGCCCAGTAGGCAAATGGTTAAAGCCCAATTAGACATTCAGGGTTTATCAGATAAATACATTTTTAGATGCATCAAAAGAGTCCATGCTCTTTATCTTTGCTGTTGGAGTCAGATGTATGCCTGTGCAGGAATAGGGAGTACAGGGAACCAAAACAATAATAATAATAATAATAATAATAATAATAAAAAACGTTATTTTATATATAGTGCCTTTAACCGCTTCCAGACTGCCCCACGCAGATATACTGCGGCAGGGCGGCCCGGCTGCACAAAATCACGTACCTGTACGTGATTTCGTGCACTAGGTCTGGGATGTGCACATGCGCTGCCGGCATCCCGCTCCCACTGTGATTTCACACAGTGGGAGCCAATCAGTGGGGCCAGCAGATGTGATGTCCACCGGGACCCACTGACCATTCACAGGAAAGGCAGAACGGCGGTCTGCCTATGTAAACAAGGCAGATCGCCGTTCTGTTTTTGAGAAAGCAGAAACAAGGATCTCTTTCTGCAGATGGGCACTGATCAGGCTGCAATGATGGGCAATAGTGAGGCTTCAGATTGGCAATGGTGAGGCTTCAGATGGGCGCTGATCAGGCTGCAATGATGGGCAATGGCGAGGCTGCAGATGGGCACTGGTAAGGCTGCAATTATGGGCAATGGTGAGGCTGCAGATGGGCAATGGTGAGGCTTCAGATGGGCACTGATCAGGCTGCAATGATGGGCAATGGCGATGTTGCAGATGGGCACTGATCAGGCTTTATTAATAGGCAATGGTGAGGCTGCAGATGGGCACTGATAAGGCTGCATTGATGGGCACTGACCCTTATTTTGCTTCAAAGTTCTTTATTTAAAATGTAAGTTTTTTCCTGAAACTTCCCTCTTATAATTAAGGTGTGTTGTATACACCGACAAATACGGTAATATGCGCTTATTGGGATTTTTTTCCAAAAATATGTAGCAGAATACATATTGGGCTACATTTATGCAGAAATTGTATTTTAAAATTTTTTTTGTTGGATATGTTTTATAGAAGAGTGTAAAAAATATTGGGTTTTTTCAAAATTGTCGCTCTTTTTTTGTTTATAGTGTAAAAAATTTAAACTGCAGAGGTGATCAAATACCACCAAACGAAAGCTCTATTTGTGGGAAAGAAAGGACATCCATTTTATTTGGGTACAACATCGCATTACCACACAATTGTCAGTTAACGTAATGCAGTGCCTTAATGCAAAAAAATGGCCTGGTCAGGAAGGGATATGAAGTATGAAGAAGCTTCTCAAAGCACTTTACAATAAAAACACAAGAAATACACAGGATAAAACAAAGGAAAAGAGTGACAATTACCGTATGTGAAAGCTTGTCTAAAAAAAAAAATTTTAGATTTGATTTGAATGAGTTTAGAGAAGATGACTCTCTATTGTTATTTTGAAATGAATTGCAGAGTTTTGGAGCATAGCAGGAGAAGACTCTGTCTCCCATCAAGTGTAGGAGAGCAGGGGGGACACACAGAAGACCAGAATTTGAGGAGCGGACTTTACAAAGTGGGGGGGGGGAGTAAGTTGATAAAAGTTCAGACATATAATGGGGTTGCCAAGCCATGAATGCATTTTAGGTAAGCAAGAGTATCTTAACCGCTTGACGACAGCCTCACGTAGGAGTACAGTGGAAAAGCGGCTCTCCTGTGCTGGATTACATACTGTATCTAGTACGTGATCCAGCACTCCTGGGTAGAGGGCATGCGCACAAGCTGATTAGCAGGTGCCGGCCAATTATTGACTGCCGGTTCCCACTGATTGGCGAAAAGGATGATAGGACAGAGCTCTATGAATGTAAACAACATAGAGCTCTGTGCTGTTTTTTGTTTCCCTGCAGAAAATTGGCATATCCTTTAGTAAAAGCAGCACACAGTGAATGCACAAAGCACTACTAGGCACACATTTAACCCCTTGATTGCCTTACATGTTAACCCCTTCCCAGTCAGTGTACTAGTGTCACTGGTTCTCTCAAAGTGTCAGTTAATGTCAGATTGCCTGCCAAACTATCACAATCCTGCTATAAGTTCCTGATCGCCACCATTACTAGTGAACAATAGATAAATAAATACGATTTTTTTACCAAAAATATGAAGCAGAATACATATTAGCCTAAATGTACTAAGAATTTCGATTTTTTTAAATTTTATTGGATATGTTTTATATACCGTATTTATCGGCGAATAACATGCGCCGGCGTATAACACGCACCTTGACTTTAAGAGGGAAGTTTCAGGAATTAAACTTTACACAGCCCCCTGCATAGTACAAGGACCCCTGTACAACACACAGCCCCTATACAACACAAACAGCCCCTGTACAACACAAACAGCCCCTGTACAACAAACAGCCCCCTTTCATTATAAAGACCCCTCCCTGCACTCCCAGCACTGGGACAGGGACAGCGCTGCGGACATACACTAGAGTTGAGAGAACTTCACACTTTCAGCCCCTTCTCCTACACTGCTCCTCCTGTGTGCTCACTCACATACCTCCATTAATGCCACTGAGCCTCTCTCTCTCCTCTCCTTCATTGACGGTCACGTGACCGCTCTCCTCCTCCAATCAAAAGCTACACATGAGGAGGAGGCGGAGCGGGAGAAGGAGAGCAGCTACAGCGAGCAGATTCAGAAGCTTAGATTTACATTAGGTTCCGTAGGGGGAGTGGTGTGCCACAGGGGGCTGGCACTGCAGTGGTATTTTCTGCCCTTTGGAATTTACTGGCAGCACTGTTCCACGGCCAATAGGTGGCACCCGGGGAGGACCACCCAATCCCCTGCCCCCTATTGGTAAAAATACAGATATCGGCGTATAACACGCAGGCACGATTTACCCTCTATTTTCAGGGTAATAAAGTGTGTGTTATACGCCTATAAATATGGTATGTTTTATAGCAGAAAGTAAAAAATATTAGGTTTTTTTTTCAAAAATGATGTTTATAGCGCAAAAAATAAAAAAAACGGTGGTAATCAAATACCACCAAACTAAAGCTCTATTTGTATAGAAAAAAATCATATCATGATTTCATTTGGATACAACGTTGCATGACTGTGCAATGGTCAGTTAAAGTAACAGTGCTAAAAAGCGAAAAAATGGCCCGGTCATGAAGGGGGGTAAATCTTCTGGAGGTCAAGTGGGTAAAGTCAATGCAAAACCTGATGGGTAGCCTGTGCAAGGACTTCAGGATAGGGGTGATAGGGTCAGTTGTACCAGACCTAGTTAGGATTCTGGCTGCAGAATTTTGTACATATTGCTGTCAATTAGTAGTGGAATAGTGTTCCAAAAAAGGTATAAATAGCAGTATATTGAACAATCAGTGAACTATATTGGATTTTGGCTCAAGTCATACCGATGTCCTCATTTTGGCATCAATAATATATTGCCTGTAAGCAAAATCATTAAATATCTTGTGGATCCACTTTAACGTGAAATTAATATCTTTGATTCTACAGTGATGATTTTCGAGCACTACTAAATGTTTTGGTTTTTCGTTTTGCTATTCACAAAGTTAACCAGAATACGGAAATTTTACCCAATATTACATTGGGCTATCACATCACTGATTCATGTTTAGATGCTGGTGTGGCAGTAAAAAATGTTCTACAAATTTTATCTGGACCACAGAAGTTTGTCCCTAATTACTCATGTTCTGGAGAAGGCAAACTGGTGGGTTTTATTGGAGACCATTACTCAATGACAACTATTCCAATGGCACAAATACTGGGGATCTATAGATATACACAGGTAGGTGCCTGATATGCTTGTAACATTTTTACACTATTTTTGGAATGCATTGGTAGACAAAAAATATATGCCTATACAATGAAGAAAAATGGTTGTTATGGTGCAACACAGATAATAGGAATTAAAGCCCAACTTTGGGAAACTTAAAAATGATCCCTTACAGCACATTCAAACTAGGGAAGAGGAAAAGCACTTTAACTTAACTGATCCTCCACTCCCCCGGCAGATGGTGCTCCCCTGAGCTCCAATGGTGGACTCTTCCTCACGTTCATCATGTCCAGTATAGGGCTATGAAGTGGACCTTACATCAGTGTTGATGACATCAAAGGGTCTTGTACCACTGGAGCATGGGGGAAAAGAAACTGTGGGGACCAATATAGTAATATGGAGGAAATGAGGATTGGGTAAGTAGGCCTTCTTTTTTATTTCCCCTAGATCTAAACAAGTATGTCTATCTTACAGTGCAGACACAGCCCCATTGCAAGGAATACTTTTCAAGTTTCTTTGTTTTAACTCCTTGTCTAGCTGGCAATTTTCAACTCTAAATTTTAATGGGCTTTAAGTAATTAAATTATTTAATAAAGAAGATGTCATCTTTTGCACCATATGTGTATAATTATTTGCAGCCCTCTAATATGCCATACTTTGTCTGGAATACATGATTTAACTAAATAGGTTTGAGAGTGTCTTCATGGCAAAGTGACAAATTCGAAACCATCATGATATATACAAGCCTTAGTAATATGAGCAAAATTTACCACTCCTAAAGTGTAAGTAAAGATACATTTCTTTTGTTTAGTTTTGGATAGAGTAGGGAAGGGTAGTATCTCTGTCAACTTTGTACTGATGAAAGGAGACTGTAATGCCGCGTACACACGATCGCACATTCTGACAACAAAATCCATTTTTTTTTTCAGACGGGTGTTGGCTCAAACTTATCTTGCATACACACGGTCACTCAAATCTTGTCGGAAATTCCAAATGCCAAGAACACGTTGACGTACGACAAGCCAAGAAAATTTAAGTTCAATAGCCAGTGCGGCTCTTCTGCTTGATTCCGAGCATGCGTGGAATTTTGTGCGTCGGAATTGTGTACACACGATCGGAATTTCCGACAACAGATTTTGTTGTCGGAAAATTTGAGATCCAGATCTCAAATTTTGTTTGTTGAAAATTCCGACAGAAAATGTACGATGGAGCCTACACACGGTAGGAATTTCCGACAACAAGCTCCCATCGAACATTTGTTGTCTGAAATTCCGACCGTGTGTACGCGGCATTAGTGTGGGGGGCTGGATCTCGTATTACAGTGAGTATTTCCAATCAGGTGTCAATCAGTGTAGTGGGATTGATTACCAATAGGTAGCTGTGCTTGGAATTATGGCCAGAAGTCAGATCTTAACTCAAGTAAGAAATGGGATTGCAAGATGAAAAGCTCCAAAAGCAGAATGTGTATGTAGCGCATCCCCTTAGGAGCCGCTGCTGGATAGAGATCCCCAACCCTGCACAGCCAGGCACACCAAATTTCCACAAGCTCGCTTGAGATAGGAAAACAGTCCAACAGCTTTTCTTTTGTATTTAATTAGGGGTTAATAAACTTATATGGGGATGGGATGATTATGGGATGCCCACTTGACTGGAAAACATTTCTTCATGGACACTTTAACTATATACATTCTCTGTATACCATCTTCTTCCTCCAGCACATCACTTGCTTGCAGAAACAACTCAGACCCAGCTGGAACACTGTTAAATCTGGCAAGGTACTCAGCCAGATTGAGCAAAAGCTCTTTACAGGCAGGACCGCAAACCTCTTTGGTGTGTAGAGAAAAGTACAGTGTCCAGCTACATTCCTGTGGCTTTTGATCTCAGCACCACCTCATCAGGCACTGCCAGCCACCTGGCAGCAGCTTCCCCTTTCACTAGCCCTCCTGGCTACTTCGTACAGTCCTCCCAGACTGCCACACACACCAGCCACCTGGCTGTCTTCTCCCTGGATATCTCCCTGATTTGCTAGCTGGCTCCAGCTGTCCTCACTCTTGCTCCCATGCCTCTGGACAGGACTCCTCCATGTGTCTTGAGATGATCCCTCCTGCACCTGAGCCCCAGGCTCAAGTTCACCCCTCCAGACAAGGGGGATACCCTCAGTGGCACTGACAGCCTACTTGGCACTCTTCCACCTGAACTCTGCATTCCCCTGCTGGCCTGAACCTGAGTATTTAAGAGGGGCCTACCCCCTCCCAGCCCATTTGCTGAGGAATGGCTGGGGCCCTCCTCAATACTCCAGACAGCTCCTACTAACCTCCCTCCCATTCTTCTTGAAACTTCTCCAAGGTTCCAAAAAGTAGAGGGAGAGGGAGGTACTAGAGGTGCTTCCTGATGAGTCATCCAGCCTCCCTGGATTACTCACCCTGACCCAGATTCAATAATACAGGTTAGGCTGCCAGCCAAGCCTATTATACAAAAAAAAAACATATTTACATTTCTAGCACACTAGAGGGTGCTACATGTCAAGTCTAGATTTCATTTTTATCAGAATTTTGTATAAAACAATTCCAATGCACTTTTAGGCTTTAATGAGCCCCTCTTCATCAGGGCTTGGTAATGTTGCAGGAAATGTGTACTGGACTGATACAGTTGGAGGGATTCTGAGGGGTAGTTAGTATCAACTGGTTTAATTGCACCAACATTGTCAGAGGCAACATTCTGCACATCCCCTTTAACTGGGGGTCACTGTTGCCAACAGGCCTTGGCATCATTCCACAGCCGACTCAAACACTAGTGGATCATGTTGCCTCATCCTCGCAGTCACTTCACAGCACTTTTGCACAGTTCAGCAACACAAATGGAGCACTGTCTCTTTAAGACTAGTTTCTCTCCTCTTGTAGGTTATCTTTAAAAAAAAAAAATCATAGCACATTTTAAAGTGCAACAGTGTGAAACTAGCCATAACAGATTAACTTACCTATTTGAGGGGACTTCCAATTGCAATCCTCCACCATAACTAGTGCAAAATGGTGGTGCTTTAAGGACACAGCCACTTGCTTGCTTCTTCCTTGCCAAATTATTTTAAAAGAACCCTCAACACAACAAAATCGGTAGATTTCCCTTGCAGGGGTTTTCAGCATTTCTCTTGCATCCAAAAAAAACAACATTACACCTCCTGGCTTACAATTGCAGTGCTGCTGCTCTGGCATTACACTTTGGGGCTTTGTCTGTATCTTCCAGACTACCTTCCATTACAAGTGTTGTCCGTTCAGCTAGCAGCCTCTTGCTGCTCTGCCTCCCACCTCTCTCATTGGTGGAGCCCTCCTGGCTCTGCCCCCCCCGCACCCCAAAGAACCCTGTCCCCATTTTCATGGGGACAAGGGTCTCTTCCCCACAACCCTAAACTGTGGTTGTGGGGGTCTGCAGACAGCGGGCTTATCAGATTCTGGAAGCCCCCATTAATAAGGGGGTCCCCAAATACCTCCATGTTGATGGCAGGTGGCTTGGTATGGTTCAGGAGGGTAGGGAAGCTTGCTAGTCCCCCTCCTTTCCTGACCTGCCAGGCTGCATGCTCGGATAAGGGTCTGGTAAAGATTTTGGGGGGGACCCCACACATATTTTCTTTTTAAATTGTTTTTTTTACAATTTTTTTACCGGAAAATATTTTTTTTATTCAGCTGTCATCGAGGAAGCCCATTGACAGCTGATGAGCCATCGGTTGCTAAGGACACCACGGCTGGCTTCCCAGCCCAGCCTGGCTCCTTAACAACCAGCTTTTCCTGAGCCATGATTGAGCAAAGCTTTGCCCATTCAGAATGCAGAATGCAAAGCATTGCAGGGTGCTCAGTCGGATGAACACTCTTTAAACATCCTGCAAATTTGGGTGTTCCCTGAACGGGGCGAACAGCCACTGTTTGGCCCAAACTCATGATCGGGACGAAACTTTGCCCAGCTCTAATATTGAGGTCTAGTGACCCAGGGAAGGTGCAAGTCTGCATGCTTGTCAAACCATGATTTGACAACACCAGCTGTGTAAATGAAAGTATTATCGTCTTGGTAAATGGCGATGCCTTCGCAAAACAATGTTTGCACCATAGGATGCTCATGGTCGGCCAAAACTTGTACATAGTCGCTGTCAGTGACTCTACCTTTCGTCCTGAATATCACCTGTTCGCCCATTTGGCGAACACCCAAATTTGCAGGGCTTTCAGTGGGCACGCTGCACAGTGCATTCTGAGCCCTGATTGGGCAAAGCTTTTCCCAATCAGGGCACAGTGAATAGCTGGTTGTTAAGGAAAAGGCTGGGAAGCCAGCTGCAGCGTCCTTCAATGGGCTTCAGCTGCTGTCAATGGGCTTCTCCATGGGAGTCTGGTATTGATTTTAAGGGGAACCCCCCGCCAAGATTAAAATTAAAACCGGTGTGGGGTCACCTTCCAAAATCCATACCAGACCCTTATACGAGCATGCAGCCTGGCAGGTCAGGAAGGGGGGACAAATGAGTGCCCCCCTGAACCATACCAGGCCACATGCCCTCAACATGGTGGGTGGGTGCTTTGGGGCAGAGGGGCTCTACCCCCCCACCCCAAAGCACCTTGTCTCCATGTTGACTGGGACAAGGGCCTCATCCCCACAACCCTGGGCTGTGGGGGTTTGCAGGGGGGCTTATCGTTATCAGGAAGCCCCCTTTAACAAGATCCTGCCCCTCCTACCCCTACTTATTCACCAATAAAGTGTCAAAAAGTAATAAAAACACAGAAACAGATTTTAACAATTCCTTTATTAAAAAAAAAAAAGTGTTCCTCGATTTGGATCCATCGTCAATCACGACGCTTCCGCCACCGTCAACTTATGCAAGACTTGCTGTTTGACATTTCTTATATAGGTAAGGGGTGGAGCCACCTGGCAAAGTCACCTGGTGACACCCCTTTGAGACCTCACTGACTGGTGCATGCTGGGTTGGTGACGTCACAAGGGGAGCCAGGTGGCCTCGTCCTTAGCTATATAAGAACTATCAAATTTCAAGCCAGGCATTCAGCGGTTTGCCTTAGTTGGCTGCGTAGCAATTTTTTTCAGGTCCGGTTGTTGCAGGCGGCATGATTGATGATGGGTTTACATCGGGGGACATTTTTTTTATTTTTTAATAAAGAAATTGTCAAAAACTGTCTCTGTGTTTTCATTACTTTTTGACACTTTTTGGGTGAATGGGTAAGGGTACTATGTACCCAATACTCATTCACATAGGAGGGGCCCAAAATCTGGGGGTCTCCTTAATAAAAGGGGTTCCAGATTCTGAGAAGCCCCTCCTGCAGACCCCCACAACCACAACCCAGGGTTGTGGGGAAGAGGCCCTTGCCCCCATAAACATTGAGACAAGGTGCTTTGGGGTGGAGGGGGCAGATAATGTCACCCCTGCCATATACAGCACAAGCTCTGAAGGTCTGGCACTGTATGCTGGACCTTCAGAGTGCATGTGCTGGTGACATCACGGACTACATGCACTCTGACTATCTCCTATACTGTGCAAGTTTAGGGGATATTCACAGTACCTACAGGTACGCGTTATTATAGGCTTACCTGTAGGTGTAAGTGGTGTAACAGAGTTTAATACCACTTTAATGATACTAGCAAATGTAGGCACCACCAAATCCTTAACAACTACTGATGTCCTATGTTTATAATTCCTATAAAGTGGTCATAAACCCTTCCATATAACCCAGTGAAGTGACTGGCCTGAGGTTATACACAGAGAAGAAACAAATCATCCTACATAAGTTGTACCTGTTTATCTGCTTTCTTCCCTTCTCTATATCCATTCAAAGTAAAGAATTTATAAAGCGTGTCTGAGAGTTCAGAAAAAAGGGGGTGGAGAGCTGAAGTTACACTCTGCAGAGCTCAGTGAAGAGAGCTCTGAGAGATGATTGGAGGGAAGAGACACACCCCCTTCCCACAGCACACAAGAACAGAGCTGAGGTTGTCAATCTTCTGAGTAAGCTTATGAGTAAGCACTCAGTCCTGAGTGCGAAACGCGTCAGCTTATCTGTACTTTCTGCATGACGGTCTTGTTATTTTGATGATCCCATTTTTTCAATAAAGTGAAGTTTTTTTGACTACATCCAGTGTGCGGCATCCAAATCTTCTCCTCCATTCAAGGAGCAAAAATTAAGCATAGAAACCTACAGCTGTAGGTTGCATGATTTTCTCCAAACAACTGTCCAAAAAATGACAGACTAGCTTACACGCTTCCAAACTGACCCATGTAGCTTTACTGCTACAGGGTTGCCGCTCTGCCCAGAATCATGTACAGTGTCTTGAAAAAGTATTTGTACCTCTTGATATTTTCCACATTTTGTCATGTTACAACCAAAAACGTAAATGTATTTTATTGGGATTTTATGTGATAGACCAACACAAACTGGCACATAATTGTGAAGTGGAAGGAAAATGATAAATGGTTTTCAACATTATTTTTACAAATAAATATCTGAAAAGTGTGGTGTACATTTGTATTCAGCCCCCCTCAGTCAATACTTCGTAGAACCACCTTTCGCTGCAATTACAGCTCCAAGTCTTTTTGGTAGGGATGAGCTGAACACCCCCCGGTTCAGTTCGCAGCAGAACATGCGAACAGGCAAAAAATTAGTTTGAACATTGTTAAAGTCTATGGGACACGAACATAAATAATCAAAAGTGCTAATTTGAAAGGCTTATATGAAAGTTATAGTCATAAAAAGTGTTTGGGGACCTGGGTCCTGCCCCAGGGGACATGTATCAATGCAAAAAAAAGTTGTAGAAACCGCTGTTTTTTCGGGAGCAGTGATTTTAATAATGCTTAAAGTGAAACAATAAAAGTGAAATATTCCTTTAAATTTTGTACCTGGGGGTGTCTATAGTATGCCTTTAACTGCTTGACATCCGCGCTATAGCCGAATGACGGCTACAGCGCGGACCTGAATTCCCGGGAGGCCGTCATATGACGGCCTCCCCTGTGAATGTGCCCTGCGCGCGCCCTGCAGGGCGCGCGTGGAGCGCGCTGTGATCACCGAGTCACTGAGACTCGGGTGATCACCGATCCAAGTAAGGGGCCGGTCCCGGCCCCTTACCATGTGATCAGCTGTCAGCCAATGACAGCTGATCACATGATCAAAACAAAAGCTCTGTGATCGTTTTTTTTTTCTCCTCGCGCTGACAGTGCGAGGAGAAAAAAAAAATGATCACCGGCTCACCAGTAAGGGACATCGGTCCCGAAGAGGAGGAGACAATAATGCCTCAATTGTGCCACAAGTACCCCCTGCCAGTGCCACCTGACATTGCCACATCACAGTGCCCACACTGCCCACCAGTGCCACGTATCAATGCCCATAAGTGCCACCTATCAATGCCTACAAGTGCCACCTATCAATGTCCACCATTGCCACCAGCAATGCCCACCAGTGGTGCCAATCAGTGCCACTTAGCAGTGTACAAGATCAGTGCCCATTATTGCCACCAATCAGTGCCCATCACTGCCACCCATCAGTGCCCATCACTGCCACCTATCAGTGCCCATTGGTGCCGCCTCATCAGCGTACATCAATGAAGGAGAAAAATTACCCTTTTAAAAAATTTTATAACAAAATATAAAAAAAAAATATTTTTTTTTTTAAAAAATTCAGTCTTTTTAAATTTTTTTAACAAAAAATAAAAACCGCAGAGGTGATCAAATACCACCAAAAGAAAGCTCTATTTGTGGGGAAAAAATGATAAAAATTTCATTTGGGTACAGTGTTGTATGACCGCGCAATTGTCATTCAAAGTGCGTCAGCGCTGAAAGCTAAAAATTGGTCTGGATAGGAGGGGGGTTTAAGTGCCCTGTAAGCAAGTGGTTAAAGTGGCACATGTTTCCCGTGTTTAGAACAGTCCGAGAGCAAAATGACTAGGGATGAGCTGAACACCCCCCGGTTCGGTTCGCACCAGAACCCGCGAACGGACCGCAAGTTCGCACGAACGTTAGAACCCCATTGACGTCTATGGGACTCGAACGTTCGAAATCAAAAGTGCTCATTTTAAAGGCTAATTTGCATGGTATTGTCCTAAAAAGGGTTTGGGGACCCGGGTCCTACCCCAGGGGACATGTATCAATGCAAAAAAAACTTTTAAAGACGGCCGTTTTTTCGGGAGCAGTGATTTTAATGATGCTTAAAGTAAAAAAAAAAAAGTGAAATATTCCTTTAAATATCGTACCTGGGGGGTGTCTATAGTATGCCTGTAAAGTGACGCGTGTTTCCCATGTTTAGAACAGTCCCTGCACCAAATGTCATTTTTAAAGGAAAAAATCTCATTTAAAACTGCTTGCGGGTTTAATGTCATGTCAGGTCATGGCAATATGAATGAAAATCAGTGAGACAAACGGCATGGGTACCCCCCAGTCCATTACCAGGGCCTTTGGGTCTTGTATGGATATTAAGGGGAACCCCGCACCCAAATTAAAATAAGGAAAGGTGTGGGGCCACCAGGCCCTATATACTCTGAACAGCAGTATACAGGCGGTGCAAACAAGACAGGGACTGTAGGTTTGTTGTTAAGTAGAATCTGTTTGTAATTTTGAACATTTTTAACGTGTTTAGCTCCAGCCAAAAAATCTTTTCTAAGCTTTTTGGAAAACATAGGGAAGGGTTATCACCCTGTGACATTTGTTTTGCTGTCTTTCCTCCTCTTCAGAAGATTTCACCTCACTTTTTTGTCCCAATGAAAAATGTTTTTTGAAAATTTGGGTTTTTTTGTGGAACAAGGATTGGAAAGCATCAGTGGAAAGGAGAAATTGTTTTCCCATATTAACTCTTACAGGAGAGAATTTCCCTTCCTAGGGGTAGATTTCATCTCACTTCCTGTTGTCTCCTTCCGTTTGCAAGTAGGAGTCGTTTGTAAGTTAGATGTTTGAAAGTAGGGTCCTGCCCTATATACTCAGCAGAAATTTGGGCCTTAGGTGTTGCTGTGGCCACAACACTGTAAGCCCTCACAGGGCCCTGCTGTGAAATATTAGATCAAGGATTGTAATTACATGCCCCTGTTGAACAGGAGCTGAAAAATTAGGCCTTAGGCACTGGTGCTGGTGCCACAACACTGCAACCCCTCACAGACACTCTAGTTGGAACGCAGGAACGAGCCCTGCTGCAAAGTATTGCTTCAAAAATTGTAATTACACGCCCCTGTTAGACAGGGGCAGAAAAATTGGGCCTTAGGCACTGGTGCTGGTGCCACAACACTGCAACCCCTCACAACACTCTAGTTGGAACGCAGGAACGAGCCCTGCTGCAAAGTATTGCATCAAAAATTGTAATTACACGCCCCTGTTAGACAGGGGCAGAAAAATTGGGCCTTAGGCACTGGTGCTGGTGCCACAACACTGCAACCCCTCACAGACACTCTAGTTGGAACGCAGGAACGAGCCCTGCTGCAAAGTATTACATCAAAAATTGTAATTACACGCCCCTGTTAAACAGGGGCTGAAAAATTGTGCCTTAGGCACTGGTGGTGGCGCCCAGAACCAAAAATGTTCTTACAAGCTATCAGCGTGATGATTGAGGAGGAAGAGGATAATTACTCAGGGATAGTCACTCAGCATCAGCATAGGCAGTCTTTGAAGGGATCTGAGATTTCAAAAAAAATTATTCGGTTACATCTGCATCAGGTGCTTGGTAGCTGGTGGTGATCCAAGACTGATTCATTTTTATGAAGGTCAGCCGATCGACCGAGTCGGTGGACAGACGCACCCTGTGATCGGTTACCACGCCTCCAGCAGCACTGAATGTGCGTTCCGAAAGAACGCTGGATGCAGGACAGGCCAGTAGCTCAATTGCATACTGTGCAAGCTCTGGCCAGTGATCCATCCTCAAGACCCAGTAACCCAGAGGATTTTCGGTGGGAAAGATGTCCAAGTCTGATCTTGCCCCTAGGTATTCCTGCACCATGTAAAACAGACGCTGGCGATGGTTGCTGTAACCGATCATACCTTGGGGCTGCGGACCAAAAAATTGTCTAAACGCATCGGGCAGACGGCCACCTTCTCCACCGCTCCTTCTTTGACTGACCGAAGCCTCAGCAACACGTTGTCCAGAAACAGGAGTTTGTAACCTCCCAGTCTCTGGGAACGCGTTGCACAGACCTTTCTGCAAGGCCTCCCGAAGATGTTTCATCCTCTGCTCCCTCTGCGATGGCAAGATAAGGTCCGCAACCTTACCCTTGTAACGTGGATCAAGGAGGGTTGCCAGCCAGTATTGGTCCTTCTCCTTGATACCATGAATACGAGGATCCTTACGCAGGCTTTGCAGGATCAGGGAGGCCATGCAGCGTAGGTTTGCTGAGGCATTCGGTCCGGAGTCCTCTGGGTCACTAAGGACAACAACGTCCGCAGCCACCTCCTCCCAGCCATGTACAAGTCCATGTGTTCCTTGGGACTGATCCCTTAAAGACTGCTGCTGATGCTGAGTGCCAGGCTTCACCTCCATACTGACACAATCTTCCTCCTCCTCCTCCTCCTCCTCGTCCTCTTCCTGTGTGATCGGCGGGCACGCAGGAACACTGTCTGGATAAAGGGGGCCTTGAGAGCTAAGGAAGTCCTCCTCTTCCTGCCTCTGTTCTGCCTCAAGTGCCCTGTCCATTATTCCACGCAGCGTGTGCTCCAACAGGTGGACAAGGGGGACAGTGTCACTGATGCATGCACTGTCAGTGCTCACCATCCTCGTGGCCTCCTCGAATGGTGACAGGACAGTGCATGCATCCCTGATCATGGCCCACTGGCGTGGGGAAAAAAACCAAGCTCCCCTGACCCTGTCCTGGTGCCATAGTCGCACAGGTACTCATTGATGGCCCTCTGCTGCGTGTGCAGCTGCTGCAGCATGGCCAACGTTGAGTTCCACCTGGTGGGCATGTCACAGATTAGGCGGTTCTTGGGCAGGTTAAACTCCTTTTGGAGGTCCGTCAGCCGAGCACTGGCATTATATGACCGGCGGAAATGCACACAGACTTTCCTGGCCTGCCTCAGGACATCCTGTAAGCCCGGGTACCTGCCCAAGAACCGCTGCACCACCAAGTTAAGGACGTGAGCCAAACAGGGCACATGGGTCATTTGTCCCTGTCGGAGGGCAGAGAGGAGGTTGGTGCCATTGTCGCAAACCACCATTCCTGCCTTAAGTTGGCGTGGCGTCAACCACCTCTGAACCTGCCCCTGCAGAGCTGACAGAACCTCTGCCCCAGTGTGGCTCCTGTCCCCCAAGCACACCAGCTCAAGCACCGCATGGCATCTTTTGGCCTGCGTACTTGCGTAGCCCCTTGAACGCTTACAGAGCACCGCTGGTTCCGAGGAAGAGGCCATGGAGGAAGAAGAAGAGGAGGGGGTGGAGGAGAGAGGTGTGTCACAATCAGCATTTTGGAGGCGTGGTGGCGGAACAACCTCCAACACTACTGCACCTTGTCCTGCATCCTTCCCAGCTGCCAGCAGAGTCACCCAATGCGCCGTGAAACTTAGGTAACGTCCCTGTCCATGCCTGCTGGACCATGAGTCAGCGGTAATATGCACCTTACCGCTGACCGCCCTGTCCAGCGAGGCATGGACATTGCCTTCCACATGCCGGTAGAGAGCCGGAATCGCCTTCCGTGAGAAAAAGTGGCGTTTGGGTACCTGCCACTGAGGAACCGCACATTCCACAAACTCACGGAAGGGGGCAGAGTCTACCAACTGAAAAGGCAGCAGTTGAAGTGCTAGCAATTTTGCCAAGCTAGCATTCAACCGCTGGGCATGTGGATGGCTGGGAGCAAACTTCTTTCGGCGGTGCAGCAGCTGGGGCAGGGAAATTTGCCTGGTACAATCTGACGTCGGTGTACCAAAAGCAGATTGCCCACAAGTACTTGGCTGTGACACACCTAATTCTACACCTTCATTCCTCTCACTGCAGGTCTCAGAGAGGACTGAAGGTCTAGTGGGGTTGGAAATCTCAGCTGATGAGGAGCAAGGAGAGATCCTCTTTGTTCTTTGGTGTGGGTCTTTTAGATACGCTTGCCAACGAACTGCATGGCAGGTCAACATATGTCTGGTCAAGCACCCAAGCGGGAGATGTTTTGGCCACGCGAGATACGCTTGAGACATATGTTGCAAATAGCAGCGGTGCGATCTGATGCACTCGTCTCAAAAAAGGCCCACACCAAAGAACTTTTTGAATAACGCGCAGAGACTGCAGCGCCCTGCACATGTGGAGCTTTGGGGTGTGATGCAGTCAATGTGCTGCCCTTAGGCTGGCCCCTGGAGGGCATCCTGCCTCGTTGGTGATGTGCCGCCTCCTCCTCCTCCTCCTCCTCCTCTCTCCTATCAGGCACCCACGTTGAGTCAGTGACCTCATCATCCCCTCCCTCCTCATCACTGGAGCAAACCTGGCAGTATGCTGCAGCAGGGGGAGCATGACTGCCAGATTGCTGTCCTTCTTGGGCACCCCCTCTGTCCGTGCTCATGTTACTACCTTCATCGAGCTCAGTATCATCATCAGAGCCTTCCAAACGCTGGGCATCCTCCTGGAGCATGTACCCAACACTGTGGTCAAACAGTTCGAGGGAATCCTCATGAGGACATGGTGGAGCTAGGGAAGGAGTCACTGATGACATTGAGCTGAGGGAAGAGGCCGCTGCTTTGCCAGACAAAGCACCCTGGGCATGGGTGAGAGAGGATGAGGAGGATGAGGACGGCTTGGTCATCCACTCGACCAAGTCTTCCGCATGTTGCGGCTCAACACGGCCAGCTGCCGAAAAAAAGTCCAAGCGTGTCCCATGGCCACGTGCTGATGAGGATGCACCGTCTCCACGACCAGCACTAGACACAGAGCCTGCTTGCCCTCTCTTATTGGCTTGTGACTGTCTGCCTCTCCTTCTTGGCCTTCCAGACATACTAATGGCCTGTAGCTGCACTAAGCTGGGATAGAACACCTGTAATTTTCTTCAGGTAGCTTTATATACTGTAACCAGACAAGCCTGCCTGTCAGTAGGAAGATAACAGGAACGGATCTAGCTGAACACTGTGAGCAGGACGCACTGTACTAAATGTAAATAGTCTAGCTGCCTGACCGTGGTACTAATAGGATCAAATAGAACACCTGTAATTTTCTTCAGGTAGCTTTATATACTGTAACCAGACAAGCCTGCCTGTCAGTAGGAAGATAACAGGAACGGATCTAGCTGAACACTGTGAGCAGGACACACTGCACTAAATGTAAATAGTCTAGAAGATAACAGGAACGGATCTAGCTGAACACTGTGAGCAGGATGCACTGCACTAAATGTAAATAGTCTAGAAGATAACAGGAACGGATCTAGCTGAACACTGTGAGCAGGACGCACTGCACTAAATGTAAATAGCAGGAACGGATCTAGCTGAACACTGTGAGCAGGACGCACTGCACTAAATGTAAATAGCAGGAACGGATCTAGCTGAACACTGTGAGCAGGACGCACTGCACTAAATGTAAATAACAGGAACGGATCTAGCTGAACACTGTGAGCAGGACGCACTGCACTAAATGTAAATAGTCTAGAAGATAACAGGAACGGATCTAGCTGAACACTGTGAGCAGGATGCACTGCACTAAATGTAAATAGCAGGAACGGATCTAGCTGAACACTGTGAGCAGGACGCACTGCACTAAATGTAAATAGTCTAGAAGATAACAGGAACGGATCTAGCTGAACACTGTGAGCAGGACGCACTGCACTAAATGTAAATAGCAGGAACGGATCTAGCTGAACACTGTGAGCAGGACACACTGCACTAAATGTAAATAGCAGGAACGGATCTAGCTGAACACTGTGAGCAGGACGCACTGCACTAAATGTAAATAACAGGAACGGATCTAGCTGAACACTGTGAGCAGGACGCACTGCACTAAATGTAAATAGTCTAGAAGATAACAGGAACGGATCTAGCTGAACACTGTGAGCAGGACGCACTGCACTAAATGTAAATAGCAGGAACAGATCTAGCTGAACACTGTGAGCAGGACGCACTGCACTAAATGTAAATAGCAGGAACGGATCTAGCTGAACACTGTGAGCAGGACGCACTGCACTAAATGTAAATAGCAGGAATGGATCTAGCTGAACACTGTGAGCAGGACGCACTGCACTAAATGTAAATAGCAGGAACGGATCTAGCTGAACACTGTGAGCAGGACACACTGCACTAAATGTAAATAGCAGGAACGGATCTAGCTGAACACTGTGAGCAGGACGCACTGCACTAAATGTAAATAGCAGGAACGGATCTAGCTGAACACTGTGAGCAGGACGCACTGCACTAAATGTAAATAGCAGGAACGGATCTAGCTGAACACTGTGAGCAGGATGCACTGCACTAAATGTAAATAGTCTAGAAGATAACAGGAACGGATCTAGCTGAACACTGTGAGCAGGACGCACTGCACTAAATGTAAATAGCAGGAACGGATCTAGCTGAACACTGTGAGCTGGACGCACTGCACTAAATGTAAATAGCAGGAACAGGTCTAGCTGAACACTGTGAGCAGGACGCACTGCACTAAATGTAATTAGCAGGAACGGATCTAGCTGAACACTGTGAGCAGGACGCACTGCACTAAATGTAAATAGCAGGAACGGATCTAGCTGAACACTGTGAGCAGGACGCACTGCACTAAATGTAAATAACAGGAACGGATCTAGCTGAACACTGTGAGCAGGACGCACTGCACTAAATGTAAATAGTCTAGAAGATAACAGGAACGGATCTAGCTGAACACTGTGAGCAGGACGCGCTGCACTAAATGTAAATAGCAGGAACGGATCTAGCTGAACACTGTGAGCAGGACACACTGCACTAAATGTAAATAGTCTAGAAGATAACAGGAACGGATCTAGCTGAACACTGTGAGCAGGACGCACTGCACTAAATGTAAATAGCAGGAACGGATCTAGCTGAACACTGTGAGCAGGACGCACTGCACTAAATGTAATTAGCAGGAACGGATCTAGCTGAACACTGTGAGCAGGACGCACTGCACTAAATGTAAATAGCAGGAACGGATCTAGCTGAACACTGTGAGCAGGACGCACTGCACTAAATGTAAATAGCAGGAATGGATCTAGCTGAACACTGTGAGCTGGACGCACTGCACTAAATGTAAATAGCAGGAACGGATCTAGCTGAACACTGTGAGCAGGACGCACTGCACTAAATGTAATTAGCAGGAACGGATCTAGCTGAACACTGTGAGCAGGACGCACTGCACTAAATGTAAATAGCAGGAACGGATCTAGCTGAACACTGTGAGCAGGACGCACTGCACTAAATGTAAATAGCAGGAACGGATCTAGCTGAACACTGTGAGCAGGACGCACTGCACTAAATGTAAATAGCAGGAACGGATCTAGCTGAACACTGTGAGCAGGACGCACTGCACTAAATGTAAATAGCAGGAACGGATCTAGCTGAACACTGTGAGCAGGACGCACTGCACTAAATGTAAATAGCAGGAACGGATCTAGCTGAACACTGTGAGCAGGACGCACTGCACTAAATGTAAATAGCAGGAACGGATCTAGCTGAACACTGTGAGCAGGACACACTGCACTAAATGTAAATAGCAGGAACGGATCTAGCTGAACACTGTGAGCAGGACGCACTGCACTAAATGTAAATAGCAGGAACGGATCTAGCTGAACACTGTGAGCAGGACGCACTGCACTAAATGTAAATAACAGGAACGGATCTAGCTGAACACTGTGAGCAGGACGCACTGCACTAAATGTAAATAGTCTAGAAGATAACAGGAACGGATCTAGCTGAACACTGTGAGCAGGACGCACTGTACTAAATGTAAATAGTCTAGATAGAAGATAACAGGAACGGATCTAGCTAAACTGAATACAGTGTATATATATATATATGCAACACCTGGGATGCATATATATACACAATACACTGTAAGTGCAGCTAACTGACTGACTGTCCTGCCTAATCTATCTAACTCAAATCAAATGACACTGTGTCTCTCTCTCTCTATCTCTCAGCACACCGGAACACACACTACACAGGGCCGCCGTGCAGTTGGCCTTATATAGTGTGGGGTGTGTACTAAATCCCCTGAGCCATAATTGGCCAAAGCCACCCTGGCTTTGGCCAATTACAGCTCTCTCTACTGACGGCGCTGTGATTGGCCAAGCATGCGGGTCATAGTGCATGCTTGGCCAATCATCAGCCAGCAATGCACTGTGATGCCGCAGTGAATTATGGGCCGTGACGCGCCACACGAATTTGGCGCGAACGGCCCATATCGTTCGCAATTCGGCGAACGACCGAACAGCCGATGTTCGAGTCGAACATGGGTTCGACTCGAACACGAAGCTCATCCCTAAAAATGACATTTCTAAAGGAAAAAAAGTAATTTAAAACTACTCGCGGCTAAAATGAATTGTTGGGTCTCGGCAATACACATAAAAGTCATTGAAAAAAACACCATGGGATTCCCCCACAGTTCATTACCAGTCCCTTTGGGTCTGGTATGAATATTAAGGGGAACCCCAAGCCAAATTTTTTTTTAAAAATTGCATGGGGATCCCCTCAAATTCCATACCAGGCCCTTCAGGTCTGGTATGTATATTAAGGGGAACCCCACGCCAAAATTAAAAAAAATGGCGTGGGGATCCCCCTCAAAATCCATACCAAACCCTTATCTGAGCACGCAACCTGGCAGGCCACAGGAAAAGAGGGGGGGACGAGAGAGTGCCCCCCCTCCTGAACTGTACCAGGCCACAAGCCCTCAACATGGGGAGGATGTCCCCATGTTGATGGTGACAAGGGCCTCATCCCCACAACCCTTGCCCGGTGGTTGTGGGGGTATGTGGGCGGGGGGCTTATCGGAATCTGAAAGCCCTCTTTAACAAGAGGACCCCCAGATCCCGGCCCCCTTGTGTGAATTGGTAATGGGGTACAAATGTACCCCTACCATTTCACAAAAAAGTGTCAAAAATGTTAAAAAAGACAATAGACGTTTTTTGACAATTCCTTTAATAATGTCTTCTTCTTTCCCTGCTTCTTCTTTTATCTTCTTCTGGTCTTCCTTCGGTTTTCTTCTTCTTCCTCCATCTTGTTCTTCCTCTGCTTCTTCCTCCGGTCTTCTCCTCTGGCATCTTCCTCCGGTCTCCTCCTCCGGCATCTTCTTCCTGACGATCCGCCTCAATGGGAGTCTCCCGCTGTGTGACGCTTCTGTTCTTCTGACAGTTCTTTTATAACTGTGGGCGGTTGACCCCGCCCCCCTCTGACACATGGGACATCCCTATGGCTTTCCAGGGGCGTCAGAGGAGGGCGGGTTCAGCGAACGGGCAAACAGCCAATGTTCGAGTCTTGGACCCGAACATAAAGCTCATCCCTACTTTTTGGGGATGTCTCTATCAGCTTTGCACATCTAGAGAGTGACATTTTTGCCCATTCTTCTTTACATAATAGCTCAAGCTCTGTCAGATTGGATGAACGTCTGTGAACAGAAATTTTCAAGTCTTGCCACAAATTCTCAAATGGATTTAGGTCTGGAATTTGACTGGGCCATTCTAACACATGAAAATGCTTTGATCTAAACCATTCCATTGTAGCTCGGGCTGTAAGTTTAGGGTCGTTGTCCTGCTGGAAGGTAAACCTCCACCCCAGTCTCAAGTCTTTTGAAGACTCTAACAGGTTTTCTTCTAAGATTGATCTGTATTTGGCTCCATCCATCCTTCCATCAACTCTGACCAGCTTCCCTGTCCCTGCCAAAGAAAAGCATCCCCACAACATGATGCTGCCATCGCCATGTTTCACAGTGGGGATGGTGTGTTCAGGGTAATATGCAGTGTTAGTTTTCCGCCACACATAGCATTTTGTTTTTAGGCCAAAAAGTTCAATTTTGGTCTCATCTGACCAGAGCACCTTCTTCCACATGTTTACTGTGTCCCCCACATGGCTTCTCGCAAACTGCAAACGGGACTTCTTATGCCTTTCAAAAATGGCTTTCTTCTTGCCACTCTACCATAAAATCCAGATTTGTGGATCTCTGCAGCTCCCCCAGAGTTACCATGGGCCTCTTGGCTGCTTCTTACATAGTTACATATTTACATAGTAGGTGAGGTTTAAAAAAGATGCACGTCCATCAAGTCCAACCCATGTGTGTGATTATATGTCAGTATTACATTGTGTATCCCTGTATGTTGCGGTCGTTCAGGTGCTTTCTTGAAACTATCGATGCTCCCCGCTGATACCACTGCCTGTGGAAGGGAATTCCACATCCTTGCCACTCTTACAGTAAAGAACCCTCTACACAGTTTAAGGTTAAACCTCTTTTCTTCTAAATTTAACAAGTCTTGTTAAACTCCCTTCTGCAAAAAAGTTTTATCCCTATTGTGGGGTCACCAGTATGGTATTTGTATATTGAAATCATATCCCCTCTCAAGCGTCTCTTCTCCAGAGAGAATAAGTTCAGTGCTCGCAACCTTTCCTCAGAACTAATATCCTCCAGACCCTTTATTAGCTTTGTTGCACTTCTTTTTACTAGCACCATTTCCAGTACACCCTTCCTGAGGACTGGTGCCCAGAACTGGACAGCATACTCTAGGTGCGGCCGGACCAGAGTCTTCGTAGAGCAGGAGAATTATCATTTATCTCTGGAGTTGATCCCTTTTTAATGCATGCCAATATTTAGTTTGCTTTGTTAGCAGCAGCTTGGCATTGCATGCCATTGCTGAGCCTATCATCTACTAGGACCCCCAGGTCCTTTTCCATCCTAGATTCCCCCAGAGGTTCTCCCCACAGTGTATAGATTGCATTCATGTTTTTGCCACCCAAATGCATTATTTTTCATTTTTCTACATTGAACTTCATTTGCCATGTAGTTGCCCACCCCATTCATTTGTTCAGATCTTTTTGCAAGGTTTCCACATCCTGCGGAGAAGTTATTGCCCTGCTTAGCTTAGTATTGTCCGCAAAAATTATGAATTCTCTCCTTTCCTCTCATTTTAGGTGGACGGCCATGTCTTGGTAGGTTTGCAGTTCCATACTCTTTCCATACTCTTTCCATTTTCGGATGATGGATTGAACAGTGCTCCATGAGATGCTCAAAGCTTGGGATATTTTTTTACAACCTAACCCTGCTTTAAACTTCTTCACAACTTTATCCCGGACCTGTCTGGTATATTCCTTGACCTTCATGATGCAGTTTGTTTACTAAGGTTCTCTAACAAACCTCTGAGGGCTTCACAGAACAGCTGTATTTATACTGAGATTAAATTACACACAGATGGACTCTATTTATTAGGTGACTTCTGATGGCAATTGGTTCCACTAGATTTTATTTAGGGGTATCAGAGTAAAGGGGGCTAAATACAAATGCATGCCACACTTTTCAGATATTTATTTGTAAAAAATGTTGAAAAACATTTATCATTTTCCTTCCACTTCAAAATGATGTGCCACTTTGTGTGGGTTTATCGCATAAAATCCCAGTAAAATACATTTATGTTTTTGGTTGTAACATGACAAAATGTGAAAATTTTCAAGAGGTGTGAATACTTTTTCAAGTCGCTGTATATATACATAATTCTGCATTACCAGGTAGGGGGCGCGCCAGCTGTGCTGTGATTAGTCGCAGCACAACCTGATCAGCGTGTGACGGTCAATGAATGACCGCCGACACCCGCTGATCAGCGAGGAGGAAGACAAGACAGAGCACTGCCTATGTAAACAATACAGAGCTTCCCAGATAGCAAGTAATTGTGCTGCAAGTTTGAAAATGACTTGCTAAGCTCTTGCTAAACTTGCCAGGCTTCACAAGTTTGTTGCACAATTGCAGCAAGTCTGCATTGCATGACTCTAGATCAACTTTCTTTGCAAACATTCTGCAAGTCTGCTGCAAGTTCTGATTCAGTTATGTTGTATAATGCCCCGTACACACGGTCGGATTTTCTGATGGAAAATGTCAGATCGGAGCGTGTTGTCGGACATTCCAACCATGTGGGGGCTCCATCGGACATTTTCCATCGGATTTTCCGACACAGAAAGTTTGAGAGCAGGCTATAAAATTTTCCGACAACAAAATCCGATCGCGTCAATTCCGACCGTGTGTGGCCAATTCCGATGCAAAAAGGTCCACGCATGCTCAGAAGAAATTCCGAGACGGAGCAGCTCAGTCTGGTAAAATTAGCGTTTGCAATGGATACAGCACTTTCGTCACGCTGCAATGTAAAAAATGGTTTAATACAGCGCACTCTGTTCTTCTTTATAATGTGAGAAGAATGAAGTAGTTTTGCTGCTCATATTCACACAGACTTCTCACAAACTTCTTTCTTTATTATTTATCGGGATTCCCTCAATATATTTTGATTTGTCACATCTGACAACATTTTTTTTTTGTTTTCTTTTTTTTTAAAGGCTGTTTTTTTTTTTTGGGGGGGGGGGTTGTATTTTTTTCAAGGTTGATCTTTGTTTTATTTTTTTGTTAGTTTTACTCCCTAATATTTTTGTGTGTGTTTTGTGTGTCAAGTTACCACAACACCATTGATATCTTATATTATTGAATCTCAATGAGATTGTATGGTGTTGGTGTCCCTTGTTAATTTCACATTGTATTTTTGAAATGTACCTGCCTCCTCACAAACAAACTGTCCTTTTTGAAGGAAAACACACATAGGCGAGTATAATTGAAACAAAAAATCCTTTATTAAGGGCTCAGAACCAAACAAAGAGGGAGGCAATGCTGGAGAAACAGCAGAAATTGGCGAAGCCTTGGACCCCCAGGGCAGACATCAATTCTTTAACATCAAAATTGGTGGCCTGAGGAGTCCATATCTAAGGGAGTGCAGTCTGGTCCAGAAGTCTCAGAGATCCTGAAAGCAGCAGATGACATCTGTGTCCCCAGGCTGTGCTACTACAAGAGGCTGCACCCAGGGTCATCACTTTCTGGTCTTCTTTCCACGCTTCCTTCTTGGCTGTGGCTCTGGTGTTGGAGATGTGGCAGGAGGAGGAGTAGGACCTGGAGGAGGAGGAGTAGTAGGACCTGGAGGAGGAGGAGGAGGACTATGTGTGAGGTTACAAATGTGGGTAGCAGATGTTATTTGGCCCCTCAACCTCTTATTGAGAGCTTCCAAAATTAAGGACTCACACAGGAGTCGTTGGCCCTCCTCCATCTGCAGCTTTTTGCAGGCAGTTATGGCAGCAAAGTCCTCCTCCACACTGTGGGGGCTTCTCAGGGCCTCAGTAGCCTTCCAAAAGAGGCCTATGGCAGCCTCCTCCAGGTTACTCATCTTCCTGCCACTTTGTCTTTGCGGGTGTAGGGGAGGCACCTGGATATCAGACAGCCTGCTTGGCCCGGCCACCTCCTGGCTGAGACTTCCCTGTGTATGAAAAAGGGACATGGTTTTAGTTTTTGCATCATCAATCACATTTAGAAATTAGTACTCCAAACTAACATCTACTTAACATCATTGATTGGACAACCAGAAATATTTTGAAGAATGCTATACCTTGCTCAAGCTGGGCTCCTCCACATGTTGCTGCCTGGAAGGCCCAGGTTGGGCATCTGAAGCCTCAGCTAGGGGGGAAGGAAGCATGGAAGGAAGAGTGGAGAGTGCTGGCCTGGGTTCAGTCTGACCTGCCAGAAAATGCAGCCTGTCATAGTACCACAGCCTGGGGACATAGATGTCATCTGCAGCTCCTGATCTCTGGGAATCCTGGACCTTCTTGTGCTCCCTTAGATAAGTGCTCCTCAGGCCACCAATTAGGATCTTCAAATAGGTGATGTCTGCCGTGGGGATCACCGTCTTCACAAATTCCAGCAACTGATCCAGCGCTGCCTTCCTCTTTGTTTGGTTCTTATATTCAGAGTGGTTTATAGACAGGGCAGCTCCCTGAACATATCAATGTAGATTGCCATAAAGTCCTTATCTTTCAAGATATCCATTTTCACTGCAAGACACAACACAAGACAAACCCTAATGTCAGCCTAAAGTCTTCTAAACTTGTGCAAATACAGGCCTCAATCTAGAAGCAGTATAGGCCCAATGTAAAATCTTACCTTCGTTATCACGATCGGCGCCTCCGTTACTCCTTCCTCCGCTCACAGATCATACGTACTACGCACACGTGTTACGCTTTAGAGACACTGCGCATGCATGAAACTCCGCCCGCCCCTGACGTTCTTTCTAGTCTATTCCCCGCCCCTTCTTGTTCGGCGCAGTGGGGAAGAGCACATGGCGGAGACAGAGCAGGTGTCTAAAAATTACACCAACGAGGAGGAGGAGGAGGAAAGCCCGGAGCCTGAAACGTCCCGATCCAGAAGGAGACAATTTAAGGCATCAAATATGTCCTTTGGGGAGATGTTGGAGATGGTCGACATCCTGAAGAGGGCTGACTATGATGGAAAGTATGGACCTTACCCCAACCCCAATGTCCGAAAGGCCAAGATCATGGCGAAAGCGGTCAAAAGTCTTCACCAGAATTTCGGGGTACGTCGATCGAAAGATCAGCTCAGGAAGCGGTGGTCGGACCTTAAATTAAGAGAACACGAGCAGTACAGAAAGATCCGGAGAGTGCTGCAAAAAAGTAAGTAGTTGTGCTGTGTTCCTATTCTTTTTGTCTTTATAACGTTCGTGCTGCTCCATGTGCTTTTCTTAACTTAATCCAGTTTAAAATGTCAACTTTCACGTTCATGGGCACATTTTTCGTTCGTATCAAACATTTTTCTTTTGGCCTATAAAACACCATTGTTTGGGCCATATGCATTTGCCAACAATTTTTAAGGCCTACTTGTCTGAAAATAATTTGGTTGTGTAGATGTGTTTGTTAATAGAATGAAAGGCAAACTAGATTCTGTGTAAGGAGAGGACACGCAGTAGCTGTTTAAACATCTGGACGCTGGAGCCCTAGTGTGGGACACAAGAACACCCTTTTTATTAGGGGGCCCACACAGGTGCTCCAGTGTTAACAGGTAAAGTATTGAAGCTTGACAAAGGACACTAAAAATTCTACATCTTGGAACTCAGCCAAAATAGACAATTATACCCCACTTCAAAGCAATGTTTCATATTTATAGTTCTTCCCTCAAATATCTGTGTGCTAAGTATACGATTTTTTTTTTTAACATAGGGGAGAAAAGACTCGGAGGACACCCCTCATCCGAGGAGACCAGAGACCCCCACCTCTGGAAGAAGGGGAAATCCCCCAAAGACAAGAAGAGCAGGAGGAGGAAGACGTGGTGGAAATTGGCACCACAACAGGTAAGTGTCTGCGACCACAGGCTCAGGTAAGAGATGGATGCCGGCATATTTATAATACATGTTTTTTTTTTGTTTCTATCTTTTTAGGTGATCGTGATGTTGTGGATCCAGATCCTTTCACCTCGGAAAGTGCACAGATCCTGATCGGGGAGATCATGGGGTGTAATGTTGCATTGGAAAACATCAAGAAAAACATCAATGATGTTCTTCAAAAAAATAAGAACATCATTGATGTTTTGGGGAGGGTTTAAAACCCCTCCAAATCCCTTTGTTTTATGGTGTACTACAATTTTAACATTTCTTGTCAAATAGTAGAAAAGCCACATTTTGAGGATGCACACAGTGTGTCAACATGTGCTATCTGCCATCATGGGAGATCAATGGACGCGTTTTGGGTGAAACCCCTTCCTCAATAATAAAGTAGCTGAGAGGAAGGGGTTGCTCCCCCAAAACACGTCCCTTGATCTCCCATGATGGCAGCTAGCACATGTTGACATTCGTAAATTTGTGTGCATCTTCAAAATTTGACTTTTCCGGGGGTGACTTCACCCCATCTGAACACAATATCAAACACAGTTCCTAAATAATCATGTCTGATATTGCCTTCAAGTTCTACCAAAAGTGAACTTTGTAAGTTCAAGATTTGTGTCTTTCTTGTTGGTTTTAAACATGCCTGTTTTATCTTAAATGGACATTTCTACTTTTTCTAATGCCACCCCAAAAATTGTTATACAACAAACATGTTGGTTTGTTTTAAAAACCTTTTCTAAATGCACATGTGATTGTGCTGGTATTAAAAAGATTGTTAATCAAGAATGTGTGGATTATTGTCTCAATGCTACAACACTTTTGTGGTGCTCTAATTGCTGCTTTCTGTGACAATGGGGGTTATTTCCTAGGGGCAAATCCACTTTGCACTACAAGTGCAGTTTCAAGTGCACTTGTAGTGCAAAGTGTCTTTGCCTTTAGTAAATAACACCCTACAGTGCTTTGTAAGGTTACACAATCAAGCCATTTTCAGGACTCCACACATTTCTGTCAGGGTCAGCCAAAACAAACACAAGCAGTATATGTCACCAAAGATTTGCTTAATTTTTTTTATTTATTTGATAAAGGTTTCATACATTGTCTGGCATATTGATAGCCCCCCTACCCGCAAAGAATTCAAGGTATCTTAGCCGGACATCACGGGCACTCAGGGAGCGCAAGCCAGGACGGTCACTTTCAAGCGCCGTCAGGGTTGGTTCATTTTGAATTCCGGCTTCAAGCCCAACTGAGCCAGCATAGTTGGCAGAATGTTGCCGTAAAAAGTTGTGTATAACACAGCACGCCAGGATAATGTGAATTAGTTTGTACTCCGCCATATGTATGGGTGTTAGAAATAGGCGAAACCGGCTGGCCATGATTCCAAACGTGTTTTCCACCACTCTTCTGGCTCTGGCCGGCCGGTAATTAAAAATCCACTGGTCCGGGGTGAGGGTCCTCATCGGGAATGGCCGCATAAGATGGTCCCCCAGCACAAAGGCTTCATCCGCAATGAAGATTAATGGGAGTCCTTCCACATTGTCTTCTGGAGGTGGCAAGTAGAACTCCGTCTGGGCGATGACATCCACCATCGACATCCGGCAATTCTTCACAATACTATTGAACCCCTTATAATTATAATAGTATGCCCCCGAGTTGGGTGGTGGGAAGATGTGGACGTGTTTCCCATCAATTTCCCCTCCGCAGTTAGGAAAGTCCCACCGCTGGGCAAAGTGGGAGGCCACAGTCTGCCATTCCTGTGGCGTGAAAGGAAACTGTGGAGGAAAAAAAAATAGGCTTTTTGCACACATGGAAAGCAGATTAGACACAAACATTCTTGGCCAACATAAAGATAACATTTATTTATGGGAATTTTTAAAGACCAAAGTATAAGGTATACCTATCATATCCCCCCCCCTCATGGGCCATTTCTAAAATTATAGGGGGGGCTCTTGGCCAGGTAACCCTCTCCACTTCATTGAGAGATGAATGCCTAAATAATGGGTATTACTTTGAACAGCCCCTCCTTAGTTACACTATTGTCAGCCCACTGGACAGGTAAGAAGTGTCATAATACAAAGATATAAATACACACTGTACACATTTTAGCACACTTGGACATTCTGCTATTACCCATCATGATAATAATAGGATACAAAAACTTTAAACAGTACCATTTGAAAGTATACAGGCAGGCCCTTGCACTACATGCTTTAGGGAATTCATCCATACATCTGACCACAAAAGAGATGTGTATAGTGTGTATGGGTTTGGCAAAGTCAGCAGATAGATGATTGAGGATAGATAGAGAATTGTTATCAGCTGACTTAGCAGTTGGGGGGAGGGAGGGTTCCAAATAATTTGGGGACCCCCAAAAAAAAGCCTATGGCACTCTGCCAGAATTTAAAGCACAAATCACATTTAAAAACATTTTAGGGGGTGTTTGGGGTAAAGCACTACTATGGAGCTGATAAAATACATTGTTAAGTGACTACATGAGGTGAATATAGGGCCAGGAGACCATGCTGGGGAGGTAAGTGAAGGCAAATATGTATTAAGGACAAAAAAAATTATTACATAAAAATCCAGCATGCATGAGAACAAAGGGGACATTCACAGCATATTCCAATCATGGTAATTAGGGAATGAGGAAAGAAATACAATATATTATCAAACATCAAATACAATAAAATGTGATATTAAAGGATAAAAATCTTACCTTAATATACTCCTTCTGCAGGACCTGGATGATGGCAGAACAGGTCTCTGGGATAATGATCCCCAGAGCCTGGGGGGAGATGCCTGTCGAGAACTTGAGGTCTTGCAGGCTTCTCCCCGTCGCCAAGTACCGCAGGGTGGTGACTAACTTCTGCTCCGGAGTGATCTCATATACATCTCATATGACAGAACTGGTCACGCTGAAGCAACCAATTCTTGGTCCATGAACTCCTCCCCACCCTGTTCATGGACTGGACTTGTGTCAAGGTCAGGACACCAACACCAAGCACGAACTCTACGAGGAGTACGTATACGCAGCATGGCTAGAAAACGGTCGGCTGCTCAGAACAAAATAACAGAACGCACTGAAGAACAGCAAGGCCTGTGAAGAGCAAACTGAAAAACAGTAACGAACCGGAAGGGCGGAGTCACCAGTGCATCGGCGTCATGCCTTTCCATGCCCACCTGGGGATGTCCGCACTCCAGCGGTATCCCCTCCCTGTTGGGCGTGATGTAACATCCAGAAGGGGTTGGGGATCGCGAGTGTGTGCCGCTGTGCGGCGGGTGCGATGCAATCCCTCCATGCTCCTCCTGACGCATGACGTTAGGGGCGGAGAGCTTGGCGGATGTCCGGGTATTTAGGCGGGGGGTGACGGTATGGCAAACTCTTCTCTCACCTTGCCTTTTCAACACACAGGCGGGACGCTTCACCACACTGGTAGGCACTTTGATATATATTTTTAACACTTATACCTTTTCCCCTATTGTGTACTCATCCTTACATGCACATTTATGTTTCTGATTTATATTCAGATTCGTACCTTCATTACCTTCCCTCTTCCCCTCACCTTGTTTTATTTGTTTTCAGTCTTTATTTTTGTTCTTCTTCCATCTCACTGTGTCGCATTTCCTCTCACTCCCCCACCTCTCCCTCTCTTCTTTCCCTCGTTCTTTTCCCCCTTTTTTTCCCTTCTTTTCTTTTTTCCTTTTTCTTTTTCTGTTTTCCTTTTCACCTCACTTTTCTTTTTTTCCTCTCCTCTTGTTTTCTCTCTGCACTCTCTCTTCCTCCCATACTCTGCAGGACACCTTGTGCATACTCTGCATTCAGGACATACTTTATCTTTTTATGACAGTGTTAATGCTATCATTTCAGATTTTGTTCTTTGGCATACCTGTGTACTTTGTGCAATGATGCATATTACCTCATACTTTTAAGACATTCAACCTTATACATACTTTACATTTGTATATTTTATACAGTGAGTATGCCTTGCAAGACACATGGGAGCACTTTTGGTCCACGCATCTTTCTCTCTTTTTCCATATTGCCATGCTGCCCCCCCACGTCTGGCCTCGGTCCTTTCACTGGGTCCTCTGTCTCTTCAGCTCCCAGGGGAAGATGCCCTCTGCTGGCCCCTACCCGGGTTCAGTTTCTGTAGCCCTGGTCTGATAAGTAAGTATGGGATGATTGGTTCAGGCTTCTTGCTTCTGTCCAATCATAACCGATAATCTAATTACATTTTATCTGTTTTCGCAGACAGCAGATATGCACATAAGCCCCTGATGAAGCGAGGAAAGATCGCGAAACGCGTCGGGTTAGAGATGTACTATGCATACCTGTATTACATGTACTACGACTAATATTATATTGTGGCTATGTTTTTAGGACTACAATGCAATGTTGCCGTTTTTATGAACTTGTTCACCCATGCTCATGTCTTATATTGGATTATGTTGTTATTCTCAATAAATCATTTTTACTTCTATACCTGTTTACCCTTTTGATCACCATGAACATCTCATTTAAAGTCCCATGGGCGACGTCCGTTTCCCTCGTAACGAACGAACAAGAACACAATGACAAGTCACGCGTAGCTTGCTTGCACGCACTGAAGAGCAGATACAAACCCACAAGCACAAACTGAACAGCAGAAAACGATCTGAAAACCGCGAGTCTGAAAAAGCGCGAATCGTCTCTCACCAAACTTTTACTAACACGAGATTAGCAAAAGGAGCCCAAAGGGTGCCACACTTGGTTCTGAACTGGCCTTTTCTAGTCTTGTCGTACGTGGTTTACGTCACTGCGTTCTTGGCGATCGGAAATTCCGACAACTTTGTGCAACCGTGTGTACGCAAAACAAGTTTGAGCCAACATCCGTTGGAAAAAATCCTAGGATTTTGTTGTCGGAATGTCCAATCAATGTCCGACCCTGTGTACGGGGCATTATAGTTATCCCACCACAGGGACCACTGTGGCTGAATTTTCATCATTGCTCCCTGCTGTGTGTAACGTTTTTCTTTAATTGGTGCTGGGGAGTGGTGTGCAGAGAGGTGAGTGGTATCCATGAGATCTGATATGGAGTTCAGAGAGGTAGAAATCAAGGAGTGGCTAACCCTAATATCCCTATTGGTGGAGCACAATTTGGAATGTTTTATTTTTCCTTGTTTATATGCTAGCAGCTCATCTTAAACTAAGACCACAACAGGTCTAGTGGCGCTTTTAGGAGAGGAGAATGGAGTTGAATGTGATTTTCCATAAAGCATCCATATATTAAAGCCTTGTCAGACCAGCTGTGGTTTTCGATGCAGGCAAGGAGAGGAGAGTGGTACGTTAACTACCATTAAGAATTTGTATACCAAAGCGCCACTAGACCTGTTGTGGTCTTTGTTTAAGGTGAGCTGCTAGGGCACACTCCTGGTGGATGCCTGGATGGTGGGAACAATTGTGTTCACAACTTTCAAGAACTATTTTTTGAGCATGTGATCTTCACATCTCATCACTTTTTGATGCACATGCACTTTATTATTTGGGACTTATTTTATTGTTTTTTATGTAAAATCAGATGAATACCTGCTTTTGATTCAAGCACTTTATCACTGTTTCACATATTATTGCACATTCTTGTATTTTTTTTTTGTTTTTCTTAAATTAGGAATAGTCATTTATTCATATTTGTCTTTTTGCTGCTTAGCTTCTTGAATTAGTGCACTGTATCACTGTTTCACATAGTATTGCATATTATCGCATATTACTGCACTTTTTGTTTTGTGCGTTTTTGTTTTTTTTTTTTTATTCAGGATAAGCATTCATGCATATTGAAAGGAAATAGTAGGTATGGTCTGGATGACCACCCTTCTTATAGGTACACCAACAGGGCCCTCAGATATCTGGAGAAACCGAATGAAAGAGGCAGGTTGTGCATTCGTAAAATGTCTGCCTTTATTAGGTGCGTTACAGCTTATATATGGTTCAACATACCAATAGAAAGAGTGGAGTGGTTAGTAAAGGATGTATTGGTAAAAAATATATGGGTATACAAGACAATGACCCCTAAAATACATTTATCATGAGGTTACAAGAGACAACAGGCCATCTGGTTATGAGTCATAAGTCATGTATCCTGTCCCATGGCCTATAGAACAGAGAACAGGAAAGGACAAACCAACCCACAATGATATATATAGAGTACAGTGCTTGTGCAAGCATTTTTCTGAGCATTCTTTCATAGTTGATATTGCAAAAAATATCAAATCATATCAAAATGGAGTCACAATGGTTTGGGCATATTATTACAATCCCCTCTTGTGTCTCGAATAGGGATGAGCCGAACACCCCTCTGTTCGGTTTGCAGCAGAACATGCGAACAGGTAAAAAATTTGTTTGAACACGCAAACACCGTTAAAGTCTATGGGACACGAACATGAATAATCAAAAGTGCTCATTTTAAAGGCTTATATGCAAGTTAGCATAAAAAGTGTTTGGGGACCTGGGTCCTGCCCCAGGGGACATGTATCAATGCAAAAAAAGTTTTAAAAACAGCTGTTTTTTCGGGAGCAGTGATTTTAATAATTCTTAAAATGAAACAATAAAGGGGAAATATTCCTTGAAATTTCATATCTGGGGGGTGGCTATAGTATGCTTGTAAAGTGGCACATGCTTCCCCTGTTTAGAACAGTCCGAGAGCAAAATGACATTTCTAAAGGAAAAAAAGTAATTTAAAACTACTATTATCGGGTCTCGGCAATACACATAAAAGCCATTGAAAAAACGGCATGGGATTCCCCCACAGTCCATTACCAGGCCCTTTGGGTCTGGTATGAATATTAAGGGGTCCCCCCAAATTTGATTTCTCCCATAGACTTTTAAAGGGTATTCCGTTGTTTTCGAATTTGCCGCAAACACCCCAAATTGTTCGCTATTCAGGCGAACGGCGAACAGCCAATGTTTGAGTTGAACTCATGTTTGGCTCGAACAGACAGGCCATCCCTAGTCACGAATGTGACAATCACAACCCAATATGCTCCCGACATTCCCCTGGACTACTTTCCCATAAATTTACCACCACACTAAGCATGTAAAAATTGAAAGCAATAAACACATAATCTCAGCTGCATAGCAATTGTCCATAGAGTATAAAGGGGGAAGGGGCATGACAGTCCATAAAAGAAAGTGGAAGGGGCATGACAGCCTTAAGGCTAAATAAAAATAGCCCCAAAGAAAAGCACAAAAAAGTCTCTTGTATGGCTTCTGAATGTCCATTAAATGCATAAAAAGGAAGGAAAAGGAAATGTCCACATTATAATTCTCATTCTCCTAAACTTTTCCCAAAATGTTTGGTTCGATCCTGTGCTCATCCATATTTTACGAGATCCTCCACCCCAAAAACCCTGCCTCTTTGTAAGGATAGAACTCAATATCCACAGACAGACTGGAACTGATGCATTGGGCTAGACTTGGGTCTTTGGGCTGGCGTATCTGGAGCTATCTCTAGTGATGCTTACTGGAATTTCATAGACCTTGGGCGTGCATCGTTGGCTAACCCTCAAGGTGTCATTCCCAGGAAAATTTTCCAGCAGGAGTCCGTCTTTACTCATTTCAGCATCTCCTATGGTATTTGAACAACAAAGATGAACAATGAAGATTTCCATGTAAAAGCTGTAGTCCTCTTTTCATCCGGATAGTGTATAGGGCAGGTTATGAATGGGGTAAAGAGTATGAATGGGGTGAGCATTTCTTCATGTGCATGGGGCTAGGGGTGAATGCTGGCTGGCTGGGGTGGATACTCCTCATACAACATGAATAATCACAGAATCTACCTGATCAATTCAGGCCTTAACCATTTGAGGTATTAAAAATAATATTCCTCATTGACTCAAAAATAAGTAAAGCATGCAGAAATAAAAATGTTTCTCAGCAAGAGTTTTCATTACATAGATTCAATATACTGTATTTATTGGCGTATAACACTCACTTTTTCACCATGAAAATCGGGTGCAAATAGCGCGTGCGTGTTATACACCAATACTTTAATGTTGGACATAGAAAATGGAAAAAATAATATGGCTCACATCTAAGTCATCTTCACCCAATATTTTAGCACTGGAGGCAAATTATAAAGTGCTAACCCGTTGGTACCTTGTACCCGCCAGAGTGGCTAAATATTCACCTAATACCTCAGCTCTTTGTTTTCGAGGGTGTCCAGACATAGGCACACATTTACACATATGGTGGACGTGCCCAGTAATCCAAATCTTCTGGAAGGAAGTCTTCGTGATTGCATCAAAAAATTTAAAAGAATAATACAACCAGATCCATTCATAACTTTACTTAACCGAAAACCGGAATGGTTAACATTTTCTCAATTCAAACTTATGATCCAACTAATAACGGCTGCAAAACAAACAGTGGCCAAGGCATGGAAATCCCCTACATTGGTACTAGCAGAAACAATTCAAAGAATGAATAACACAATGTCTCATGCCAAGATGGTAGCTATTGATCAAAACCAAATTCCAAAATTTGTAAAACTTTGGCATCCTTGGATAAAACAACAGTTTCTGTCAAATTTTAATGACTCAGTCCTTTTGCCATGGTAGCAGATTAAATGACTTATAGAGACATCCATTTTAAGGCTTCAGGGAGAAGCTAATGGATAATAAGCAGACGAGCGGAACAACCTTGTGGACTATACCTCTGTCTTTCTATCCTTTTTCTTCTTTCTTTCCTCTCCTCCAACTCACATTTAAAGCTCATTATCAGAATTTATTTGACCTATACACATATTACCTGTAAATAATATGTATAGAAGGTATAAATCATTTAAATACCTACAAAGGAAACTAATGTAATAATTTATACCTTTATTTTAGGTTTATGTGAACCCAATATTTAATATTTGAAATTTCATGATACATACTTATACAAACTTTACTGTAAAACAATGAGCTTGCTTTATAGATCCTTGTAAACTTACTTCATGTATCTTTATATTTTTGTATACTCAATAAACCTCTTTTGACAAAGAAAAAAAAAAAAATGCAAAAAGAACCCCCCCCCCCCCAAAAAAAGCAGCAGTTTAACTGTGAGATGTACACCAAAAAATATCAAATATAAAATGTGCAGTTTTTTTTCTTAATACTTTAATGTTAGCTGCCGTCAGATTATATTCAGTGAGAATCTCCTGTTTACTTGGCGGCTTCTGTAATAGGAAGTCCCGTCTCCTGGGCCGCCATTGGACCACTGTTGTGTCTATGATAGGAGATTCTCACTGTATGTAATCTGTTGGCGCCTGTCCCGCCCCCTCCCTGTCCCCTCTAGGCTGCAGATGGGCATTGATCAGGCTGCACTGATGGCAAAGCTGAGGCTGCTGCATTGATGGCAATGGTGAGGCTGCATTGATGTGGACTGATGAGGCTGAATTGATGGCACTTGTGAGGCTGCAGATGGGCATTGATCAGGCTGCATTGATGGCAATGGTGAGGCTGCAGATGGACACTGACCCTTATTTTGTTTCAAAGTTCCTTATTTATAAGTTTTTTTCCTGAAACTTCCCTCTTAAAATGAATGTGCGTGTTATACGCCTGTGTGTGTTATACGCTGATAAATATGGTATTTAACTAAACATTTTTCCTTCCAAATCCAGTATTTCAGCAGGATTTCAACAAAACTTAAACACCTTTTAGTTCCCTCTATCCCGGGACCCAAGTGGACCCGAGGGTCTCTGAACAGAACATTTTACCAAAACACATATTCTGACTCAGAAGTCAGCCTCCTAACTTTGCAAATATATCTTATCATCAGCAACAAACAAAACATTGATGGATAAACAACATTACATCTTCACTTTTGACACTCTGGGAATTCAAAAAGTAAATATATCCCGAATAGCCACTCTGACTGTTATTCAAACAAACTTTCCCCTCAATACTTTAGTATCTCATGGACTCAATACATGCAGCAATTTATTTTCGTCCTGGTTACATTATTTCAGTAACTCTTCAAACATTTATAGTTTCACACTTTTCTTTTTTTTAACAAAATCCCATTATCAATTTTAATTTAACCCCAAACGTTTAGGGAAATATATATTATCAGGAACATGGGCCTAATGGACCTCTACTCAAAACCAAAACAAGAAAACACAATATGAACACCTTTGAACACCTTTTTCATATTTTTAAATCTTTATAATTCCACTGTCCTGGTGCTCAAGGACCTTCAAAAGTGTGATAGGTAGGAATGAAATGAGATGTGTAATTTATGCTCCTAAAACGCCTGAAGGTGCTACTTCAATGTTGGGCCTCTGTATGTGGCCAGGCTGTGTAAAAGTCTCACACATGTGGTATCGCCATACTCATGAAGAGTAGCAGAATGTATTTTGGGGTGCAATTTTTGCTATATACATGCTGTGTGTTAGAAATATCTTATAAATTGACAACTTTGTGTAAAAAAAAAATGCATTTTCATTTTTTTTACACATTTTCCAAAAACTTCTGGAAAAAAATGAACTGTTCAAAAGACTCATTATGCCTTATAGATTATATGTTGGGGTGTTTGCTTTCCAAAATGGGGTCATTTTATGAGCAATTCCATTGTCCTAGTGTTCCAAGGCCTTCAAAAGTGTAATAAGTGGTTGAGAAATGAGATGTGTCATTTATGCTTGTAGAATGCCTGAAGGTGCTACTTCAATGTTGGGCCTCTGTATGTGGCCAGGCTGTGTAAAAGTCTCACACATGTGGTATCGCCATACGCAGGAAGAGTACCAGAATGTATTTTGGGGTGTAATTTGTTGTATGCATATGCTGTGTGTGAGAAATACCCTGATATTATGACAATTTTGTAAAAATAAAAAAAAAATCTTCATTTTGCAAAGAATTGTGGGAAAAAATTACAACTTAAAAAAACTTACTATGCTACTTACTTAAAACCTTTGAATGTCTACTTTCTAAAAATGGGTCATTTGGGGGGTATTGGTACTTTCCTGACTTGTTAGTGTCTCAAGAATTTACATACACCTGATGTACTGAAGGCCCGATCAGATGTGTTCAGTTTTCAGTGACTGGAACCATAGTTTGTAGAATATATAACTTTCACAAAAACCAAATAATATACACTAATTTGGGTTATTTTTACGAAAGCTATGTAGCAGTATAAATTTTGGCCAAAATTTATGAAGAAAATATACTAATTTGCAAAATTATATGACAGAAACAAATAGTGATTAAAAAAAAATAGTGATTAAAAATCACCAAAAGAAAGCTCTATTTGTGTGAAAAAAGGACACAAATTTCATATGGGTACAGTGTTGCATGACTGAGTAATTGTCATTAAAAAAAGTGAGAATGCTAAAAGCTGAAAATTAGTCTGGGCAGAAAGGGGGTGTAAGTGCCCTGTATTGAGGTGGTTAAACCTCTAAAAGCTCCGTAATGTTACTTCCTATTTTTAAAAACTAAGTTTTACTCCTGCGTATCTTTTTTTTTTTTTACAGAATCATGTTTATTGTCATTAAAAAAAAATCAAGGTATACAGAAGCATAACATCAGGAATATACATAAGATTGTGTTGTTGTAAAGGCTGTTATACAGGAGACATCTCATTCAATACAATACATCCAATTCAACTTTTTTGAACAGATACAGAAAGACCGTTACAGAAAAATTTTATGTATATTATGACGTTGAACATCCAAACGTCAGTTATAAACACTGGGACAGGGACAGGCGGGTCTGCGCCCAGAGGCAGGTCTATGAAAATGTGTTCTTTTGGGGACCCAGAGATATCCTCTTATGGTTCGAGTGATGAACTTGAGCAATGTGCAATTGAATCCAACGAGTGGAATGTAAGTTATCTCTTATCTCAGAACATAATCCTGAGAAGGGCGTTGAGAGAGGCTTTAGTGCTGTCAAGAGTGTGCGAAGATTTTCAAGGGTCCGCTCCTTATTGCTGTCCAATTGTCAATTTTTAGAGTGGTGTCCTGGGAACAACTTTGTGTGAAGTGTTACTTTGTCGTGTATTTTGCCTCTGGGTTGTTGACTTGTGATAGGATTGCGGTCACCGGACCACAAGCAATCCTAATCTTAGTTGGGTAGGCAGGGGTGGTAGTCCTGTCATGAGGGGGTGGGGTAGTTGGAAGGAGCAGAGTATGAAGTAGGTAGGGAAGGGTTTGGGTAAGATGAGGGTAGTCAATATGACTCGGTGGTCTGTAAGAAGGGTCCTAGGCGATTAACGTGGAGACATGAAATAGGGTGGAATATAAAATGGGAGGGAGAGTATAAGTGTATGAAAGGTGAGAAAGGAAGGGGAAGATCTTGAAGATAGAGAAAAGGGGCATTTTGGGACCTCCTCCGACAGAGTCCCAGGGATTGTTATAAGTTCTTAGGACAGGAGATCTTTATATTCAGTCGTCGTTTGGAAGTGTTGCCAGCAAATCCAAATAGCTCTGAATTTGGGGGACGTATCTTTGGCTTGGTGGATCAGTTCCTCCATTTCGGCTATTTTAGATATACGCTTGAGCCAATCTACAATAGTCGGGGGTTTAGTAGATTTCCAGAGAGTTGGGATGCACATTTTTGCTGCATTGATCATATGTAGTGCAAGTGAGCGATGGTAGTCTTTTTTTGGTATAGAGGAGTGGTGCAATAATATTTGGGCAGGGGTAAATTCAATCGGATAGGTGGTTATATTAGTGGTGATACGTTGGACTTCTTTCCAGAAGGGTTGAATAAGTGGGCATGACCACCATAAATGGACCATGGAACCTTCTGCATTTAAGCATCTCCAGCATGTCGAAGGTATGGAGGGGGATATTTTGTGTAGCTTAAGGGGGGTTTTGTACCACTTCGAAAAGATCTTAAATCCGTTTTCTTGTGCTGACACATTAATCGTACCTTTGTGTATATAGGAGTAGATGTTTTCCCATTCTTGGTTTGAAAGATCTAAATCTAAGTCTTTTTCCCAAGCACGCGTGGCTATGTTGGATTTAGTGGTGTGTTCTGAGAAAAGGAGAGCATACAATTCTGAGATTACATGTCTCTGCGGTTCCGTCCGGGAGCACATCACTTCAAAGGGGGTAAGCTGTCTGGAATAATCTGTATTTTTGGGGGGGTGGTCAAGAAAGTGTCGAAGTTGGTTATACGTCCAAGGTGGGAAGGGTTTTCCAGATACATGTGCGGGTAAGTTTGTGATTGCTTGGAAGGTATTTCCTGTGAAGAAGTGTTTTGCGCGTATGTCGTCTTGGGGCCAGTATCCCTTAAGAAATGTGGAGTATAAACCCGGTGGAAAATCTGCATTGTTTCGGATTGGTGTTAAGGGGCTTGGGTTGGAGGAAATGTGGTGTTTTTGGCACATTGATTTGAATGAGTGAAGTGTGGAGGAAATCAAAGGGTGTTGAGAGCATGTCTGGGGAATCTGTCTTGTGGGCGTCCAAGGTAATGATCTAATGGGGATCAATGAGAATTCATTTTCAATTTGCGTCCATGCTTTGGTGTGGGAGTGGACAGACCAGTCGACTATTCTGGACAATTGGCAAGCTTGGTGATATTTCGCAATGTCTGGGAGGGCTAGTCCTCCTTTTAGCTTGGGCAGGGACAATCTTTTTCGAAGCTGAGCCTGGGGCGGTTTGTTCCCCAAATAAACTCGTTGCAAGCCCTGCGGTACGAAGCAAAGAAGGCTGTCGGTAATCGTATGGGGACTGTTTGCATAACATATAGTATTCTTGGGAGAATGTTCATTTTAATTATTGCTGTTCTCCCAAACCAGGAAAAGAGCCCCGTTGACCAGGACTTAAGATCTTTTTGAATTTGTTGGAGAATTGGTAAGTAGTTTTTAAGATACAGGTCAGAAAGACGTGTTGGTAAGCGGATCCCAAGGTAGGTAATTGCCTCACGAGTCCACTTGAAGGGGAAGTTAGACTGGCATGCTTCAAGGGTTACTGTTTGTAAAGAAACGTTCAGGGCTTCGGATTTTTTAAAGTTAATTTTTAGGTTGGTCAGGAGGTTGAACATATTAAGGTCCTTAAGTAGGTTGGGTAGTGTAATGTGGGGTTCCGTCAGAAACAAGAGGATGTCGTCTGCAAAAGCAGATAGCTTATATGTAGTCCCTGATATGGATACTCCTTTGATGTTTGGGTTGGATCTGAGGCGTTGTAGGAGTGGCTCTAAGGTAAGGATGAATATTAACGGGGAAAGCGGGCATCCCTGACGTGTCCCATTTGACATGGAGAAGGCATTCGATAGGTGTCCATTAACACGGACCTGTGCGGTGGGGGAGGCATAGAGGGCCATTATAAATTGTAGCATACGGTCTCGTATACCGATTTTTTTAAGTACCTCCTCCATATAGTCCCACGCTACCCTATCGAATGCCTTCTCCGCGTCCAGCGACAAGAAGAATCCTTGCTGTTGTTGTGAGGTTAACCATTTGTGTATGTTGATGGCCTTAATGGTATTGTCTCTAGCCTCTCTGCCAGGTATAAATCCCACCTGGTCCAGTGAGATGAGGTTGGGTAGGAGAGGCAAGAGACGATTGGCTAGTATCTTGGCGTATATTTTTAGATCAACATTCAATAAGGATATAGGTCGGTAGTTCGATACCATAGACGGATCTTTATTGGGTTTAGGTATCACCGTTACATGTGCCGCAAGTAGGTCTCTAGGTGGGGGATTGTCCGCGGAAAGGGAGTTGAATGCCTGCAGGAAATGTGGTTTGAGTGTTTCAATGTAGGTTTGGTAGTATCCGGTCGTTAGACCGTCTGGGCCAGGGCTTTTCCCAGGTTTCAATTGTTTTAGAACCACGTCCAGTTCAGCTGGAGAAATGGGTCTGTCTAGATCAGTTGCTTCATCAGTAGGTATGTGCTGAGGGCAATATTTCGTGAGAAAATCCTGGATGGCTTTCTGTCTGTGGTTGCCAACCTCCTGTGTGTCATGGGGATGCAGGTTGTAAAGCTTGGAATAATAGTTAACAAATTGTTCGGCTATTTTATCATTGGAAACTAGTCTTTTCCCAGTAGGATCTGTTATTGAGTGGATTGTCGTTTTTGCTCTTTTGGCATGTAGAGCTCTGGCCAAGATTTTGCCTGATTTGTTGCCATACTCATAGAATATTTTTTGGGAAAGTACATAATTGCGTTTTGTTTGCTTGTTGAGAGCTTCTAAAAGCTCGGATCTAGCTTGGAGCTATTCCGGGAGATACGTCACTGCCATGGAGGATTTGTGTGCGGATTCTAAGGATTGTATCCGTGAGGTCAAGGTATTTATATGTGTCTGTCTGTCTTTCCTACGTTTGGCTGAGAGTGCAATTAGTTCTCCTCGAATGGTGCTTTTATGTGCTTCCCATCTCATCATAGGAGCTATTTCCGGGGAATCATTTTCCTTAAAGTAAAGCAGGAGTCGTTTTTGTATGGCTGTCATGGTTGCTATGTCCGTGAGAAGCGAGGGGTCTAGGCGCCAGATATGGTGTCTGGGTTGAGTGTATGAAAAGGCTAGTGTCATGGAAATCGGGTGGTGGTCCGAGAGATACATGGGGTCTATTGTAGTCGTCGTTAGCATTGGTAGGTCCCTTTGTGAAATGAAAAGATAGTCTAATCGGGAGTATCTGTTGTGGGGAGTCGAGAAAAAAGTAAAATCTTTCTCATTCGGGTGGAGAGTGCGCCAGGAGTCGTGTAGTGATAGTTCTGTCAATTGTGTTTTAATTGCACGTAGCGCGCTATATGGTAGGCTGGATGAACCGGTTGAAGTATCGTGTAGTGGGTTTAGAGGGACGTTGAAGTCTCCTCCTAATATAAGAATGCCATCTTGGAACAAAGTGAGTTTTCGTAATGTGGACCTGAAGAAGGGTACTTGTTTCGTGTTGGGTGCATATATGTTGGCTAGGGTTATTCTTTTGCCGTGTAGTGTGCCCTTGATAAAAAGATATCGCGCTTCCGAGTCTATACATGTTTCCGTAACGTGAAACGGGCAATTTTTAGCAAATAAGACGGAGACTCCTTTCGATTTTGTTGAGTTGTTAGTTGCGTGTATGGAAGTTGGGAATCGGTAGTTGGAGAGTTTAGGGATGTAGCTTGTTCTAAAGTGTGTCTCCTGGAGAAAGACAATGTCTGCTTTGTGTTTATGCATGGAAAGTAGCAACTGAGAACGCTTTTCAGGGATGTTAAGTCCCCTTGTATTGAGAGATATTATCTTGATTGATTTGTTGTTGGTTGATGGTGTGTGCGGCATATTGCTGGTGAGTGTAAAATTTGGGTGGGATGGCTAAGGATGGTGTGAAGATTCCTTATAACTGAGCGCCTCTGTCGGAGGAGGACAAGGAGGAAGTTGTAGAGGGGGTTAAACTGATGTGTCGGAGATTTTGTATCTCTGGAGGGGGTTTCGATAACTATCCGGGGTTTGAGGAGGTGTATGGGGGACTCAGAATGTAATACTTTTGTGCTACAGCGGGATGAGTAAGTGAGTGTAAATAGTCGGGTATCTTCGTTTATGGGTGTGGTTTTTTTCCGGTGATCAGCGAAATCCTGCTCGCTAATCCGTAGGGACAAACTACCTAAGTTTAGGTAGAACCGGAGAGGGTCTGCGGCGTGAGCTGAGTTCTGAAATATTTATCAGTAGTAGTGCTTATGGGCGCCACTGAGGTGAGGAGCGACTGGCGTCGGATTGAAGGGGTGTGTTTTCGAAGAGTAGAGGCTACCCGCTTGACAGAGAGGAGGAACAAGCATATGGGGGAGGTGTAAGATTATGGAAGACTAGTGTAAAGAGTGAACCTGGGTAATGTATGAATAGGTATGAGGAATAATAAATGTTGGGAGTCGAAATGCTCTTTTAGTTACAAAGGCACGCCAAGCCTTTGAGTGGAGGTACCTGTATATCTAAGGAAGAGTGCCGTCTGAGGTTTTAACTCGCGTGTCCCTGGTCCGTGAAAGTCTCTGTTTAGGGCAGCGTCTAAGCAAGACTAAACTAGTGCAAGATTCGTAAGTGTTATATAGGTTTTGATTACCACCTGTCGGCAAGAATCCTAAACACTTCGTAAACGTGACAATCAGTAATAGATTAAAGTTAGAGAAGACTCATAACAGTGGAGGCCCCAACAGATCATGCTAACAGCTTTGGTTCAACCATTGTGTATTGCATTGGGTACTGCCCTCTATGTTGGGTGTGTATGTTTACGCTCTGCATCTTGGCATAACAAAGGAGCAGCATGATGTGTGCGTCTTCTATGACAGGTCGCGACAAACTGCCGCGCCATCAGCTGGAGGGTAGGAGACCGGGAATGCAAAGCAGGAGGTAACATGGGCCTTCCATCAACCCTGCGAAGGCCACATCTAGATGTGTAGTATCGCCCAGAACCTGTGTAGATTGGGTGGGTTCTCAAATCTTACGAGGCTATGTGTATAGTAAGGGCCTGCAGGGACATCCTGCTTCCACGCCACAGGTTAATCGCGCCTGCGTCTTTGAGTATACCCTATGCTGGGTATGAAGAGATGGGACGCTGAGAACATTAAGCCTCTCAGTCATTTGTGAGGAATGACGTTTAGTGGAGGTATATTTCCTGATAATAAGAGCCCTGCTTATCACGTTTTAAAGTAGCCAGGGCTAATCTAGATGGGTACAACCTGCTCCGTTACTGAAACACAGCAGTATGTTATTGGTTGGCGTAGGTAACATGATGCCTCCGGGGTCCTCCCCTCCACCCGTGAGCATAGGATAAATTTATGTGCATACATATCGACTAATTAGGAGCCCATCGCTTTAAAAAGTTGGTACTAAAGCCTAAGCCTTTCAGTGCATACATTCCACGTATCATTTATTCAGCATAGGAGGCGATGACCCGCGGGAATCGTATCTCACCCACTTATATGCGGCAAGTGGTGTAACCGTGACAATGTCTCACTGAGGAATGTTAGTGTAATCAGTATTTTAGATAAAAGTGTGCTATGCGTCAGGCAGCGTCCAAGATCATTCTGAGCAAGCCTGTACTATAGTGTACATAAAGTTGTGTCTGGATCATCGGTCGTGTGTTGCTTAATTTTGGCAATACCATGTAGGAGAGCACTAAAATCATTCCCGCGAGCCATCACCTCCCCTATTCTTGTCCAGTCAATTCTAGGCTAGAAATCTTAAGGATTAATGGTTAACTTAATACAATAAAATATTAGTATTAGCACGGGAGCTATTACGTATCAGTTGGATCTCATAGCTACCCGGTCTCCCCCGTTTTCCACTTAAAGTTTGTGTGAGTGAGAGATCAGAGGAGGAAAGGATACTGCGGCTTTGGGCATATAGCTGGCAAGAGTGAACAAAGCCGTGTGAGCAGAAATGTCAAGTCTTGCGAGGTCTTGGTATCTTCCTAAGTTGAAGGCAGTGTTGATCCGGGGTTCCTGAATCTTCTCTACACCAGCAGACCGTGGAGGGTTCAGTTGCCGCAATCGTAATGTGGTGTTTCGAGCTGGATGTTTGAGACCTGAGCCGACAGTTAGGGCTGTAGGGAGCTTGGCGGTTAACGGCTGGCGTGATCAAAGCGTGTCATAAACCAGAGAAGGAGAACCAAAAAAAACAAAAAACAGAAGAGAACAAAAAACTGGAACAGAACTCAGTGTAACCCGTGAAACTGAAGGCAGTGAGCAAGTCGAGTCTCCGTGAGTCATGTGATCCGGCGTCGCTGATCAGCGGTCCCGGCGTGCTCTTCTGGTCTGCGGTGTGTCTAGCGGGCTGGGGCCCCTGGCTGAACCAGGTCCATGGAGACGTTGTCTTGCTTCGGAAGGAGACCGTTGCCGTCTGTAGCGATGCGGCTGAGTGTCCATTGGTTCACTGTCAGGCGGGAGTTTTCTGGAGGCCGGAGGGCGAAATTCTGCGTACCATTCGGGAACATCCGTGAACGGTAAGTCAAGGGTTTCGCAGAAATAGCGTAAATCTTCCGGCACTCTGAGTAGTGCAGTGCGGCCCTGATAGGATGCTGACAAGCCGAAGGGGAATTTCCACCTGTATGGGATATCCTTGGAGCGCAGTACTTCCAGCAGGGGGCGCAGTTCTTTCCGGCGTTGTAGTGTGATTGTGGAAAGATCTTGAAAAATGCGTATGTCGGCGCCATTGTGTGAGAGCTTTGTAGCCATGCGGGCCTTACGAAGCAGTTCTTCTTTAAGATGGTAGTCAATAATATGACAAATCACATCCCTAGGCGGGTCAGCTTCTCTCCCCCGTGGGCGAAGGGCGCGGTGTATGCGTTCCATACCTATGGGGGTGTCTGGTGGTTTATCCAGGAGGTTATTAAAGAAGCTGGTTACCTCTGCTTGGAGTCTGTCAGCATCAATCGCTTCTGGCAGGCCTCTCACCCGCAGATTGTGGCGCCTGCCGCGATTGTCCAAGTCCTCCAAGTGTCTATTCATATCTCGTAGTTGTAGGGTGTGTGTATCCAGGGCCTGGCACGTACGGCGGAGCACAGTAGAATGGGTCGTGGTCGTCTTCTCCACTTCCTGGACTCTGCCTGCAATCGCTTGGATGTCAATCTTGGGATCCGTGATTGCCGCTGTCAGAGCTGCCGTGAGGGTGTTTTTTATGTCCTGCACTACTGAGTGCAGGTCCTGAAGGCTGGGCTAGGAGTTCGGCGTTAGAATCACTGCTCCATTTTCCTCCGTTGGGCCTGTTGTCTGAGGCAGGCCTCGCGCAGGCGCCATGTTGCCTGAGTGGGAGCGGAACATGTCTGGTATAATATGGCTGTTCCTGCCAGTCAAGTCGCGAGGGGACCTTGATCTGGATGCGGAGGAGCTGCGGGATGAAGTTCCCATGGTTTTTTTGCGTTAAGGCGGGCAAGTAACCTCCGTTTTAGCTAGAAGATCCTCTCTGTCAGCGGGAGCAAGAGATTTAAGCTGCCATCTTCTCCCGAGGTCAGGCCATGCCCCCTACTCCTGCGTATCTTGTCTCTGAACTGTATGGCAGACATATAGGTAGCATACTAATTCACCTTCAATAATGGATTTAACTGCAGGCACAGTATTCCTAAGCTTCTAGATGTGAGCTCTACCTGGCCCTAGGAGTGGTAAGTTCTATTAACTATACCACTACAATCCCAAGACCTTAATACTTTCATTCATAAATAACTCCTCTCTTCTTCTTCACCTTCAAAACTTAACTTGCTTTACTCTCTACAATGTTAATCACTTACTTTAGCCTTACCAGTAAGGTGTTTGCATCAAAACATTCCCTCTCTTTACACAACCCCCCAGCCCATCTAACACATTCTTTTGCAACCTTCAAAATACTATTTTTTTTTCACGTTCAAAGAGTCATCAAACATGTATTTAACATGTACGTCAAACAATTACACATCTTGCAAACAAATTAAGCACTTACAATTACAATTCTATAAACAAATATTAGTAAAGGGGAGACCTTTGACACTCAGCAAAAATATAAATATCCATTCCAAATTTAAATCGCAAATCCAAAAAACACTTTTTGCCATATGCACCACAGCAACATTGCTTAATTCCTTTAGTCTTTTTACCACCTTAAGTAATGAAAAAAACACATTTGAAAAATTTCCCATACCTTCTTTCATTCTTTATAGAAAAAATAGCAGATTTATATAAACATACATACAAATGCACTTACCACAATCATATTTGGATATAAGCAAAGAAGATTTCTAATTTACGTTGTCCCTATTTCTGACTAAAATTCCTACCTACCTGATTGATCACCTTTATTCCCACGAGCACCAAGCTTCCAATGGGCGTGTACACTTTTCCACAGCGTTCCCAAAACGCTTAAAGCCAACCTGGGTATAACATTATAGAAACCCCAAGCTGCTACAACAAAAAAATATGCAAGCAATCTACCAATACCAATCAGCAATCACAAGTTAAATAAGATTATAAAAACAGCGCTGTGACAAAATTTGGTTATATGTGATATAACAAACAAGTGGGATATTAGGCCCAAATTAGAATAAATTCCAAGTTCATAAATGGCATATATAAATGAGATGAACGATCCTATTCAGTATCGGTCATGGATGGTGAATAAAAAGATGAAGTAGGTGGAAATAGTAAGTCCTTCACCGCACCACTGTGGTATAGTAAAATTATGCGCTTACCAAACGGCAAGCTTGGAAGAGCTTGCGACCTTAACCCGGTCGGGGCCTTTCAGGATGGACCATCAGAGAGGACCACACCACCTTGTCTTGGATTATGCGCTGTTCTCCCAATTACCACTCTAGGTGGAGATATACCACTGGCTAGGGATAAACCTCAAAAGAGGTGTACCAAGAAAGAAGGAAAGGCAACATAGCGTAATCCTGCTTTACTTTTAATTAAAAACAAAAGAGTTGCACTTACATTCAAAAAGATATCAACAAACATATAAGCCGGCCGGCTAGAGAGCGATCGCCCGTCCTGTAGACTGTAAACAGTGGATGCAGCACGTCAGCACGTCAGCACGCCCGACGTACGTTTCGTCACACTCTGACGTCGTCTGGGGCACGGGCGACGCACTGACGTGTCGCATTAATGTAGTAAAATAACATACCCAGACCTCGTTCTGAGGACGGGACCGGAAATCACCTTGCGTTCCACCAATTAAGGCCGGAAGACACAAGATCGCCATCTTGGATGTGGGAATATGCATAGCAACCTGTGCCAGTTTGAGATATACATAAACAGACCCATTAACATTCATAGGGGTAAATTAACATCGCACGTAGGTTAATCCCCAACAACCGGGAAACGCAAAGAGGTGATTCTTAATAAATTAAGTTAAATTAGATTAGGTTAAAACTATAAATTAAAAAGCGTCCTTCGGAGGTGTGGCCATACAAGAAAAAGGGGTAAAGGTATTAAAGTAAATTAAATTAACCCCTTTATTTCGTTTACCACGTGAAATGGCACGCTAAACCAGGAAATCATTCCCTAGATATACAGGGACGTCCCAGAGCCATTCTAAAATTATGGTGATTGAACCTGGGGGAAAGAAAGGTGATTTCCTCACACATATGAAAAGCATAAATACATTATAACATAAGTTATAAGTGAAGTACAAACAAACAAATTAAATTAGATTAGATTAGATTAAAATAAATTAAAATAAAATGGACATTTATTTTTAGTCCCGACCTTAAAGTACCAAATCCCCATACACATATGGGGCACGTACCAGATTAGGCAGATCTAAATTGCCCTATGGGACATCTGCCCACCCAGGAATAGCATGTCTCTGATTTTAGTCATTCTATGGGTGAGGAATAAGGTCAAAATATTATACTCTAAGGATGGAGAATAAGAACCGAAAATTCCGAGAGCTATAATTACTCATGAGTTATCGATAAAGGCATTGGTATCAGTGTCAATATTAAGCCCATGGGGGGCGTAGCACTTGATTTTATGTATCCAGAGCATCTCAAGTTTTGAGATGCTCCTAACTAAAGAGCTACCCCTCCAATGAGGCCGATACCTATCGATTCCTAAAAAAAGTGTATTAGAGGGGTCTTTATTATGTGTGGTCAAGTAGTGCTTAGAAACAGAATGTTTCGGAAAGCCATTCAGGATATTAGTGATGTGTTCATTTAGACGAACGGAGAGTGGTCGCCTAGTCCTACCCACATATTGTAGGCCGCAAGGGCACTGCAGAAGGTAGACGACCCCCTCCGTTGTACAGGTGATAAAGGGCCTAATTTCATGTTCCTCGTGGGTACTATTAGAGATGAATTTCTGAGTTCGCCTGGTTGTCACAGAGTTAAGCCTACAAACCCGACATCTGCCACATTTATAGTACCCCTTCAAATTGTCAAAAAGGCCATGAATGCCTCTAGTAGGTGGATCAAGAACATTAGGGGCCAATCTGTTCCTAAGTGACGATGCCCTTTTAAAAATTACACGGGGTTTGTCTAGAATGACGGTTCTCAGGATCGGATCGTTAGCCAATATGTGCCAATGTTTATTGAGAAGGTTTTTGATATTACTATGCTGTATTGAGTAGGTGGTGACAAAGGGGAGAGTAACGGGATTTTCTCTAGGGGGTGCTTTTTGAATGAGTAGCTGTTCCCTGTCTATACCCTTAACAACATCCAAGGTTTGGGTCAAAAATTCCCTGTTATACCCTTTTTCTACAAAGCGGTTCATCAGGACTTCGGTCTGTTGCAAGAACTGTGAATTGACAGTGCAATTCCGTTTAAGTCGTAGAAATTGACTCTTGGGAACAGACCGGAGCCAAGAGCTATGGTGGCAGCTATTCAAAGGAATATACGAATTCCGGTCTGTTTTCTTAAAATAAGTAGAGGTTACAAACCGGTCCCCTTGTATATCAATGTTAAGGTCCAAAAAGTGGATATTGGACTGGCTGGCTTCAAAATTAAGTACAATGCCCCTATTGTTGGAATTGAGTTCCTCCATAAAGAGGTCGAGGTCACTGCGATCACCATCCCACAGGAGGAGGATGTCGTCAATGTACCTGGCCCACAGTTTTAACTGGGGCCTCTGGCAAACATGGACGACATCCTCCTCCCACAGGGCCATAAACAGGTTTGCAAGACTGGGGGCATACTTAGCCCCCATCGCAACTCCACGGTCCTGTCGGTAGAAACATTTGTTAAACCAAAAGTAATTATGGGACGCAGCGTACCTTAGGAGTACCAAGATGAAATTGATTTGCTCATCATACAAACCGGAGTCTTTCCTTAGATAATACTCGACCGCATAGAACCCCAACTCGTGGGGGATAATGGTGTAAAGGGACGAGACGTCCGCCGTCACCATCCACATGCTGGGAGTGGGAGTACAATTGGCCAGTATGTTAATAGTATGTTTAGAATCCCTAATGAGGGAAGGCATTTTACTCACCAGGGGTTGCAGAAAAAAATCTATATACCTGCCCACCCGGGACGTAAGGGAATCAATCCCACTTACAATAGGACGTCCCGGGGGGCAGGTAGGATGTTTATGCACTTTAGGCAGATAGTAGATCACAGGGGTCCGGGGGGCTTTAGGTATCAAATAGGCCTTCTCTTTATTGTTAAGGATTCCTTGGGTATAGCCAGAATCAACCAACTTCCTCAATTCCCTGAGATAAGGAACTTTGGGATCAGAATCCAGAGGAGTATAGGTCTCCCTATCGCCCAGGATCTTAAACATTTCTTGGAGATAGTCATCTCTATTGAGAACTACAATCCCTCCCCCTTTGTCCGCGGGTCTAATAACTAACTCTTTGTTGTTACAGAGGGAATCGAGTCCAATGTGAAGGTCCCGATCGAATTTGGCCTTTTTGATAGGCATTAAATCTAAATCTCTTAGAAGCACCTCCTTAAAAACCTTAACGGAGGGCGCCATAGCCCCTGGGGGGTTATATAGGGAGGCATTGGCCAATCCGGAATGTTGGTAGTCATCGGAAAACACATTCCTCTCCTGAATAGGGTTGGACACCAGGTATCTCTTAATGTTAATTTTACGGATAAATTTGTGAATGTCCATATAGGTTTCGAACTTGTTTAATTTCCTAGGTGGTACGAACTTTAGGCCCCTATCAAGCACCAGTTTTTCCTCTTGACTAAGGGCCACAGTGCTTAGATTAAAAATCCCTGTTCCGGCTAGAGCTTTTTTCTTTTTTGCTCTAGAGCGTCTACCCCCTCGGGTACCTCTCCTTGTTCTGCCAGTCTTTTGGTACCTTGACCTGGCCTGTGAAAACCCCACTCATGAGAGTTAGGGCCCAAAGGCCCAGGGTAGTAGGGGGGTCCCATCCTATCATTGGAATAGTATGGCGATGGCCCAGGGGTACCTCCATCTGCTGGGTAAGGGGAACCCATAGGGTTGGTGTCCCCTTCCAAGGGACCATCAAGATCACGTAAAGGGAAGAAACGATTCTGGGTAGTACCACCATAACCAAAATATTCACCAGTATTGGAGCCACCCGATGGATTAGTCAATGGGCCTCCTGTCATTATCTTATTACTTCTATGCAACAGAAAGAGAAGCAAAGAGAAGCAACAGCGCTGTTGGTTACCTAAATACCCTTCCCAAAAGGATACTGAACTGAGTCTTAAACAAAGACTTGGGTCTCCCATAGACCCTATAATGTTACACTCCTGTGAGTGAGTCTATCAAGGCGTGGTCTGTCCTTCCTTTCTCTTTAAATTTAAAAGGCTAAGACTTTATCAGAGCCAGGGTAAGGAAGCATTTGTCAAAATAGACAAAGGTCTACCCGGATGATTGTCTTATTCGGTGATGAGCCCCCATTTGAAAGGAAATAGTAGGTATTTTGGATGGCCACCCTTCTTATAGGTACACCAACAGGGCCCTCAGATATCTGGAGGCACCGAATGAAACGAGAGGGGAGGGGGGAGTGGCTAGTAAATGATGTATTGGTATAAAATATATGGTTATACAAGTCAATGACCCCTAAAATACATTTATCATGAGGTTACAAGAGTCAACAGGCCATCTGATTATGAGTCATAAGTCATGCATCCTGTCCCATGGCCTACAAAACAGAGAACAGGAAAGGACAAACCAACCCACAATGATATATATAGAGTACAGTGCTTGTGCAAGCATTTTTCTAAGCATTGTTTCATAGCATATCATAGCAAAGCATATCAAAGCATATCAAAATGGAGTCACAATGGTTTGGGCATACTATTACACATATTTGTCTATTTTTGCTGTATAGCTTATTGAATTAGTGCACTTCATCACTGTTTCACATAGTATTGCATATTACTGCATTTTTATTTTTTTTTTATTTTTTTTATTGTATCATTTTTATTGTTCTTTTTCATATTATAAATGTTCTTTATGTTTTATTAAATGTTCACCCTAATAAAAAAAAATAACTAAGATGTAATCCAGTGTTATGTATTGATTTTATTCAAATGTGTTAATAAATGTTTTTATAAAGATCAGTTTTGTCTTAATGGACTATTTGGTGAACTGAGGTACATTTTCAAGTAAATGGTAAAATATAAGCCAAAAAAGCTAAATTTGACAATTTATCTCTCTTCACTTATTAGTGAATAGACCCGATAAAAATGGACACTTGGACAAACAACAAGAAAAACTAGTGCCAAAGATGTTAATGGAAGATTGAGAGATTAAATAAGATTGCTGCCACCTAAGTACAGGTGAATCACCAGCATAGGTGTGTGTACCCTATTGCACACCAAAGATCAAACAAACATGTGTGTGTGTGTGTATATGTGTGCGTGATTGAGATATATATATATATATATATATATATATATATATATATATATATATATATATATATATATATATATATATATATATTACATACACATACTCTTATGGCAGAGTCAGTACAGTGAAAGAGAAGTATGGTAGCACTTCATGAATGGCAGAACTGGCCAGAAGGAGATATTTCCCTGCCTGCACACAGAGAGATAATGCTAATGTGCTTGGGGTGATTAGGGTGTGCCCAGGCACACCTGGCACACCCCCTGTGCATGCCTATGATCACCAGTTAATTGGCAAGAAAAAAAAGCAAGCAACGCAAATCTATAACCCCACAATCTGGTGATAGTGAACCCACTGCTATTAACCTAATCCCTTACTGTACACATGTGAAATACATTCAATCCAACAATCAGGAATAGTGAAAAACTCAGTGTCATTGCATAAAATAATTCATCTATCATACAAAAATTATTTGTTTCTATGAAACAAACCAAGTGTAAATGCTGTTAAAAAGAAAGTGCAAAAGAAAAAATCCGGGGGCTGACACAGTGAAGAAAAAGTGCTTAGTGCAAGAAAATATTATTCATTAGTAAAGTGCATGCATCAAAAATTTCATATGTGTTCAAAATATTTAAAGTCCATTTTGCAATTCCAGGAAAAATCCAAGAAAGTGATAATAATAATCTTGGATTTTTCCTGGTATTGCAAAATGGACTGCAAGTATTTTGAACACATATGATTTTTTAATGCATGCCCTTTACTAAAGAAAAATGTTTTCTTGCACTAATCACTTTTTGTTCACTGTGTCAGCACACCATTTTTTCTTTTGCACTTTTTTAACAGCATTTGCACTTTAAATGTTTTCATAGAAACAAATAATTTTTGTATGATGGATGAATTATTTTATGCAATGGATTGAATGTATTTCACACGTGTACAGTTAGGGATTAGGTTAATAGCAATGGGTTCACTATCACCAGATTGTGGGATTATAGATTTGCGCTGCTTGCTTCTTTTTTCTTGCCAAAAATGGAGACTTGCATAACTCTGGCTGCAGATTTGCGGGGCTCTTGCTGAGACTTGTGGGGCTCTTGCTGTAGACTTGCCACGAAAATTTGCTACAAATTGGAAAAGTGTCAACTAGAACTTGTGCTTCAAGTGCTCTGCAAGTGTACAACTTGCCAGCGAAGATGTGCAGCAAGTTGACAAGACTTACCATTCAATACTGCCACAAATATGTGGCAAGTTATCCTTGCTATCTGGGTTTGTCCTGTTGGAGCAGGCAGAGCAGGGAGTGAAAACCGGCACAAACGTGACATCATATGGTGTCAGTGGGGGCGGGGTCGCCCTTTTACGTCACCAGGTGGCCCTGCCCTTAGTTATATAACAGCTGTCAAAGCAAAAAGCCTCCAGTTGGCGGGAGCCTCCCATGGAGGTGGAGTTGTTGTTTTTTTGGTCCGTCAGGCAGCGTGATTGACGATAGAGTTACATCGTGGGACATGTTTATTTTTTATTAAAGGATTTGTCCCAAACTGCCTCTTGTCATTTTTACTTTTTTTGGTGAATGAGTAGGGGTACAATGTACCCGATACCCATTCACATGGGGGGGCGGGATCTAGGGGTCCCCTTGTTAAAGGGGGCTTCTGGATTCTGATAAGCCCCCCAACAGACCCCCACAACCACCGGGCCAGGGTTGTGGGGATGAGGCCCCTGTCCCCATCAACATGGAGACAAGGTGTTTTGGGGGGACCCCAAAGCATGTTGAGGGCATGTGGCCTGGTACGGTTCAGGAGGCCTGCCAGGTTGCGTGCTCAGTTAAGGATCTGGTATGAACTTTGGGGGGACCCCCACGCCATTTTTTTAATTTTGGCACAGGGTTCCCCTAAAATCAATACCAGACCTAAAGGGACTGATATGAATTTTTGGGGGAACCCTACCCAATTTTTTTTCTTATTTTGGTGTGGGGTTCCCCTAATATTCATACCAGACCCAAAGGGCCTGGTAACGGACGGGGCGGTTTTTTTCAATGATTTTTTTATTGCCGCAATCTGACAATACATTACAGCCATGAGCAGTTTTAAATGACATTTTTTCCTTTACAAATGTAATTTTGCTGTGGTACTGTTCTAAACACGGAAAAGATGCACTACTTTACAGGTATACTAAGGACACCTCCCAGGCATGAAATTTAAAGGAATATTTAATGTTTATTTAAAGTGAGGTCCTTCGCGCTACTAATTAAGTGAATAAAGAATAAAAACGAATAATGTGAAGTACATGAAATCGCTGCAAGATCTGAAGTGTACACTAAACACAAAAAACAGTAAATAATAATAAAAGTGATCAGCGCAGACTTCTAACACATTAATATTGTAGAAAAATAATCCCAAATAGTGTGAAAAAGTAAACACAATAGCTGAAATCCAAAATAAAATGTGCATATGTGTATGTGTATCAAAAAAGTCCATCAAAGTGAAAGATTAGTGACAATAATCATAAGTGTCCATAATCCTGGTGAATCTTCTAAATAAATAGTTGTGTTGTGAAATTGATGTTAATCTTCGTGACTAAATAGTCACGTAGTGCTCCCAGAACCCTTACCTCCAAATGGAGAAAAAAAAAGGCCTTGGATTGATATCCTGGGATGGGATTGCCTATATGTCGTCCGTACTCCCAATCGATATCCGTGTAGATGGTTATGGACGTGGTTCACGATCCACTGAGCAAACCCTCTCTCTGCTGACAGCTTGAATGGCCTCAAAATCTTGTGGTTTTGTTATGGATGTTCAGTGTTCGCCATTAAAGGAAATAAAAGAAAACAGGACTCCAATAGTGTAATATGTAAAGATAATACAATTTATTGAAAATGCCAAGTTGCCTCTTACATCAAAAAAGTTAAAAACAAGCTTATCTGTATGTAGGTGTGTGTCAAACACACTCCTTGCATCACTTCCGGTCTCTCAAACCTCGAGCCAATCCCTACACACGTTACGTCACAACACGTTCATCAGTGAACCGGATTGGTTGTTGACCAATTCTATTTCTGTGTAGGAACAGGAAGTGAATTAGCAGGCCATTTTGTTTAAAATTGTCCTCACCATGGTGGCGGCCATTTTTTTGGAAGGTGAAGATAAATTAAAATTGGGAACATCTTAAAATACAGTTGGGTGAACTTTTATTATGAGAATTGTCGTCCTCATGGTGGCGGCCATTTTGTAGGTAGGATTCTTTATTAATGGCTATATTCTAAAGTGCATTAAAAAAATTTAACTTGAATGAATGAATTTATAATTATGGTAAGTATGAAAATCTTTGATTAAGTATAAAACATTAGGTGTATATAAAACATTTATCAATAAAAAAAATTATCAATAAAAAAAGGGTAAAAATGGAATTAGAATAGGAATGTATAGAGACCCCAATATTTTAATAATGGGTGAAATCTTGAGAAGTTTACTAACATACCAATCCAAAATTGATCAAGCTAATTAGATATTGAATAATATATTGGATAATCAGGGTGAACTCCTAAGTGAGAAGGTTTAAAGGAATCCATAAAATAAAGAGAATTATATTCCGGAAATGACACAATGAGCATAGCAATATTATAAATTAAAATAAAAGTCAAAAATTACTCTAAACTATTTAAGTCAAATTCCACATTAAGACTGTCAGGTATGAGAGTATGTAAAGTGTGTATCCATTTCGATTATTTTTGACTGATAGACATGACTTTATCTGCCCCCCTCCACGGTCTATTGAGGAGAGAGGAGAGATGGGGGTGGAGAGGGAGAGGAGCAACAAACCAATATCATGTTAAAAGTTAAGCTGGGATTAGATTAGTGGACAATGGGGTACCCACATGATTTGCCCAGGGTTCCCAGATAGATTCAAATTTGCCTGCCGTGTCTAGCAATATGCTAGAGAGTTTCTCCTGAGTCATTATCCAGGAGACCTTCCTGAGTACCGCAGGGAAGGAGATTTTCGGGTTTTTCCAGGCTTTTGTCACTGTGAGCTTAGCCCCTAGCAGAATAAAGTGAATCAGCCTATGAGATGTTTTGGGTATCCTTGGGATATAGGCATTGAAAAGGGTGACCAATGGGGTTTTGGGGATCTGGCTTCTAACAAGCTTGCCAATCAAACTGAAAATTTGTTTCCAAAATGAACAAATTCTGGGGCACTCCCACCAGATGTGGGACATCATGCCTACGAGCTGGCATCCTCTGAAACACAGAGGGTCAGCTGTAGGATAAATAGAGGCTAATCTTGAGGGAGTATAATACTATCTAGATAAAAATTTTAGACTAGCTTCTGTTAGGGAGGTATTCAAGATGCCCTTGAAGGAATCAAAGCTTGCTTTCTGCCAGACCCCAGGTCCCACTGGAATTGGAAATTGGCTTCCCAGGAGAGCATGTAGGATGATTTTGCAGTTGGATAAGTAAGTGTCGAGTAGACTATCGAGATTCCCCCCCAATCTGGTCCATGGCATGACCACACCATAACTCATAGTTATGGTGTGGGTTTGTCCTTCCAAAGTGTGTGCAAGAAGTGAGAAATCTGTTCAAACAGAAATCTCTCAGAAGTGGGTAAGTCAAGCTTTTTTGTGCAGTGGGAGAGGGTGAGTGGACCCACAGCTGTAAAGAAGTGTCCGATTCGGTACAGTCCCTTATCCAGCCACCATTTAAATGCCAGGGTATTCCTTCCCGGCGGGAAGTCTGGATTGCGAAAGAGGTGTGACAAAGGTTTATATGCTGACACTAGAGAAGAGTGTGATCACAAAGAATCCCAGAGGGCAAAGGTATGAGAAAGAGTGGGGGGGCATAATCGGAGGGCGTGTTTTCGGGTGGCTCCAGAGCAGGTAGTCTAAGGTGAATCTAGGTACTGCCTGTTTTTCTATTTGCACCCAGTCTGGTTTCTCGTACCTGGAATAGATTACAGATAGTTGAGCTATTCTTGCTGCTAGGTAATATTTGTGGAGGTAGGGTAGACCCAGACCCCCCTTTTTTCTGTGTAGGTATAAAGTTTGTTGAGGGATTCTGTATCCTGTCTTTCCCCATGTGAATTTGAGTAGTTTACTTTGAAATTATTTGATATGGTCTTTTTTAATTGGTATTGTAAGAGAACGAAACAGGTATAATAGCCTGGGGTGTAGCGTCATTTTCACAGAATTGATTCTCCCAAGCCATGATAGGTTGTTTTTGGACCAGGATATGAGATCGGAATCCAGCTTACGATACATAGGGGGTGATTACTGGCATATAGAGCCTCTGTTTTTGCTGTGAGATTAATTCCTAGGTATCTGATGGAGGATTCACTCCATTTGAATGAAATTTTTTTTGTAAGAGGGCAACAGTGTCGGGCCGGAGGGATATGTTTAGCGCTTGGGACTTGGAGTAGTTCACTTGGAGGCCTGAAATTTTAGTGAATTCATCTAAGGTGTGGCATAGGTTGGAGAGAGAGGATAAGGGGAAGGTGAGAAATAGGAGAATGTCATCCGCAAATAGGCCACATTTGTGGGCCTGAGAACCACAGGAGACTCCTTGTATATTAGGGTTTTGGCAAATAGAAATGGCTAGTGTCTCAATGGCTATTGCAAAAACAAGCGGAGATAGTGGACAGCCTTGACTAGTACCCTTCGCTATGGATATTGGCTTGGAGTAATATCCTTAGAGCCTGACATATGCTTTAGGATTCGAATAAAGAGCATGCATCAGGCCCATAAATCTTTTGCCAAAGCCCCAATGCTCAAGGATCGCAAAAATGTATGGCCAAGAGACCGAATCAAAGGCCTTTTGGAGGTCGAGCGAGAGGAGCATTCCTAGTTGTTTGGGGCCCCCTTCCCAGTTTGTTTGGAGAATTGAAACTAAATCAATGGCCCTCCTGATCTGATCAGGGCCTTGCCTTCCTGGGCTGAACCCCACTTGATCCTTATGAATATATGTGCTAATGAACAAAGCTAGACGGATTGCCATAATTTTAGTGAGGATTTTTAAGTCTCTGTTGATAAGTGATATGGGTCTGTAGTTGCTGACCTCTTCTGGGTTTTTGTCCAGTTTAGGGATGACTGCTATGTAGGCAGTATTAAGGTGTGGATCAAGTGGGGTTCCCTGTGTCTTTGTGTTAAGGAATTTTGTCAAGTGGGGGGCTAATGTATTGGAAAATGTCTTGTAGTAGGGATTAGAGAGCCCATATGGGCCAGGAGCTGAACTCGTTTTAAGGGCTTTGATTACTTCCAGAACCTCTCCTTCAGAGAGGAGAGCTTCAAATATATCTCTATGTTCTGCGGAGAGAGAAGAGATGGGGAAGCCATCTAGATACTTGTGTATAGGGATGAGCTTCATGTTCGAGTCGAACCCATGTTCGACTCGAATATCGTCTGTTCGCCCGTTCACCAAATTGCAAACGATATGGGCCGTTCGCACCAAATTCGTGTGGCGCGTCATGGCCCATAATTCACTGCGGCATCGCAGTGCATTGCTGGCTGATAATTGGCCAAGCATGCACTATGACCCGCATGCTTGGCCAATCACAGCGCAGAACAGAACAGAGAGCCATAATTGGCCAAAGCCAAGGAGGTTTTGGCCAATTATGGCTCAGGGGATTTAGTACACGTCCCACACTATATAAGGCCGCCTGCACGGCAGCCCTGTGTAGCGTGTTCCGGCGTTCATAGATAGAGAGAGAGAGAGACAGACAGTGTCATCTGATTTCAGTTAGTTAGATTAGGTAGGACAGTCAGTTAGCTGCACTTACAGTGTATTGTGTATATATATGCATTCCAGGTGTTGTATATATCGATCCGTTCCTGTTATCTTGCTACTGACAGGCAGGCTTGTGTTGTTACAGTATTTACAGCTACCTGAAGAAAATTGCTGGTGTTCTTTTGATCCTATTAGTACCACAGTCAGGCAGCTAGACTATTTACAGTTAGTGTAGTGCGTCCTCCTCACAGTGGTCAGCTAAAGCTACAAGTTAGTTTAGTGTGATCTCTGCACAGTGTTCAGCTAAATCTACAAGTTAGTGTCGTGCGTCCTCTGAACAGTGTTCAGCTAAAGCTACAAGTTAGTGTGGTGCACAGTGTTCAGCTAAAGCTACAAGTTAGTGTAGTGCGTCCTCTGAACAGTGCTCAGCTAAAGCTACAAGTTAGTGTAGTGCGACCTCTGCACAGTGTTCAGCTAAAGCTACAAGTTAGTGTAGTGCGACCTCTGAACAGTGTTCAGCTAAAGCTACAAGTTAGTGTAGTGCGACCTCTGCACAGTGTTCAGCTAAAGCTACAAGTTAGTGTACTGCATCCCCCTCACAGTGTTCAGCTAAAGCTACAAGTTAGTGTAGTGCACAGTGTTCAGCTAAAGCTACAAGTTAGTGTAGTGCGTCCTCCTCACAGTGTTCAGCTAAAGCTACAAGTTAGTGTAGTGCGTCCTCCCCACAGTGTTCAGCTAAAGCTACAAGTTAGCATAGTGCGACCTCTGCACAGTGTTCAGCTAAAGCTACAAGTTAGTGTAGTGCATCCTCCTCACAGTGTTCAGCTAAAGCTACAAGTTAGTGTAGTGCGACCTCTGCACAGTGTTCAGCTAAAGCTATCTGTAGAAGGTTGGTGGTGTTTTCCTGATCCTATCACTACCGCAGGCAGCTAAATAAGCTACAAGTTAGTGTAGTGCGACCTCTGCACAGTGTTCAGCTAAAGTTACCTGTAGAAGGTTGGTGGTGTTTTCCTGATCCTATCACTACCGCAGGCAGCTAAATTATTTACACATTAGTGTAGTGCGACCTCTGCACAGTGTTCAGCTAAAGCTACCTGTAGAAGGTTGGTGGTGTTCTCATACTACAGGCAGGCAATTGATTTTGCTAGCTGCAGTATCAGTATATATATATATATATATATATATATATATATATATTTCCCAGCTTAGTGCAGCTCCAGGCCATTAGTATGTCTGAAGGCCAACAAGGAGAGGCAGACAGTCACAAGCCAATAAAAGAAGGCAAGCAGGCTCTGTGTCTAGAGGCAACGGTGCATCCTCATCAGCAGCTTCCAACGCGGCCTCTTCCCTCGGCTCAATGGCATCAGTGACTCCTTCCCTAGCCCCACCATGTCCTCCTGAGGAGTCCCTCGAACTGTTTGACCATAGTGTTGGGTACATGCTCCAGGAGGATGCCCAGCATTTTGAAGGCTCTGATGATGATACTGAGCTAGATGAAGGCAGTAACATGAGCACAGACAGAGGGGTGCCCAAGAAGGACAGCAATCTGGCAGTCATGATGCCACTGCTGCAGCATACTGTCAGGTTTGCTCCAGTGATGAGGAGGGAGGGGATGATGAGGTCACTGACTCAACGTGGGTGCCTGATAGGAGAGAGGAGGAGGAGGCACATCACCAACAAGGCAGGATGCCCTCCAGGGGCCAGCCTAAGGGCAGCACACTGACTGCATCACACCGCAAAGCTCCGCATGTGCAGGGCGCTGCTGTCTCTGTGCGTTATTCCAAAAGTTCTTTGGTGTGGGCCTTTTTTGAGACGAGTGCATCAGATGGCACCGCTGCTATTTGCAACATAAGTCTCAAGCGTATCTCGCGTGGCCAAAACATCTCCCGCTTGGGTACCACATGCTTGACCAGACATATGTTGACCTGCCATGCAGTTCATTGGCAAGCGTATCTAAAAGGCCCACACCAAAGAACAAAGAGGACCTCTCCTTGCTCCTCATCAGCTGAGATCTCCAACCCCACTATACCTTCTGTCCTCTCTGAGACCTGCACTGAGAGGAATGAAGGTGTAGAATTAGGTGTGTCACAGCCAAGTACTTGTGGGCAATCTGCTTTCAGTACACCGACGTCAGATTGTACCAGGCAAATTTCCCTGCTCCAGCTGCTGCACAGCCGAAAGAAGTTCGCTCTCAGCCATCCACATACCCAGCGGTTGAATGCTAGCTTGGCAAAATTGCTAGCACTTCAACTGCTACCTTTTCAGTTGGTAGACTCTGCCCCCTTCCGTGAGTTTGTGGAATGTGCGGTTCCTCAGTGGCAGGTACCCAAACGCCACTTTTTCTCACAGAAGGCGATTCCGGCTCTCTACCGGCATGTGGAAGGCATATCCATGCCTCGTTGGACAGGGCAGTCAGCGGTAAGGTGCATATTACCACTGACTCATGGTCCAGCAGGCATGGACAGGGACGTTACCTAAGTTTCACCGCGCATTGGGTGACTCTGCTGGCAGCTGGGAAGGATGCAGGACAAGGTGCAGTAATGTTGGAGGTTGTTCCGCCACCACGCCTCCAAAATATCACTACTAATGATTGTGCCACACCTCTCTCCTCCACTCCCTCCTCTTCTTCTTCCTCCATGGCCTCTTTCTGTGCTTTGTCCTCAGAACCAGCGGTGCTCCGTAGGCGTTCAACGGGGCTACGCAAGTACGCAGGCCAAAAGATGCCATGCGGTGCTTGAGCTGGTGTGCTTGGGGGACAGGAGCCACACTGGGGCAGAGGTTCTGTCAGCTCTGCAAGGGCAGGTTCAGAGGTGGTTGATGCCACGCCAACTTAAGGCAGGAATGGTGGTTTGTGACAATGGCACCAACCTCCTCTCCTCCCTCCGACAGAGACAACTGACCCATGTGCCCTGTTTGGCTCACGTCCTTAACTTGGTGGTGCAGCGGTTCTTGGGCAGGTACCCGGGCTTACAGGATGTCCTGAGGCAGGCCAGGAAAGTCTATGTGCATTTCCGCCGGTCATATAATGCCAGTACTCAGCTGGCAGACCTCCAAAAGGAGTTTAACCTTCCCAAGAACCGCCTAATCTGTGACATGCCCACCAGGTGGAACTCAACGTTGGCCATGCTGCAGCAGCTGCACACACAGCAGAGGGCCATCAATGAGTACCTGTGCGACTATGGCACCAAGACAGGGTCAGGGGAGCTTGTTTTTTTTCCCCACGCCAGTGGGCCATGATTAGGGATGCATGCACTGTCCTGTCATCATTTGAGGAGGCCACGAGGATGGTGAACAGTGACAGTGCATGCATCAGTGACACTGTCCCCCTTGTCCACCTGTTGGAGCACACGCTGCATGGAATAATGGACAGGGCACTTCAGGCAGAACAGAGGCAGGAAGGGGGAGGACTTTCTTAGCTCTCAAGGCCCCCTTTATCCAGACAGTGTTCCTGCATGCCCACCGATCACACAGGAAGAGGACAAGGAGGAGGAGGAGGAGGATTGTGTCAGTATGGAGGTGGAGCATGGCACTCAGCATCAGCAGCAGTCTTTAAGGGATCAGTCCCAAGAAACCCATGGACTTGTACGTGGCTGTGAGGAGGTGGCTGTGGACCATGTCATCCTTAGTGACCCAGAGGACTCCAGACCGAATGCCTCAGCAAACCTATGCTGCATGGCCTGCCTGATCCTGCAAAGCCTGCGTAAGGATCCTCGTATTCGTGGTATCAAGGAGAAGGACCAATACTGGCTGGCAACCCTCCTTGATCCACGTAACAAGGGTAAGGTTGCAGACCTTATCTTGCCATCGCAGAGGGAGCAGAGGATGAAACATCTTCGGGAGGCCTTGCAGAAAGGTCTGTGCAACGCGTTCCCAGAGACTGGGAGGTTACAAACTCCTGCTTCTGGACAATGTGTTGCTGAGGCTTCGGTCAGTCAAAGAAGGAGTGGTGGAGAAGGTGGCTGTCTGACCGATGCGTTCAGACAATTTTTTAGTGCGCAGCCCCAAGGTATGATCGGTTCCAGCAACCATCGCCAGCGTCTGGTGCAGGAATACCTAGGGGCAAGATCTGACTTGGACACCTTTCCCACCGAAAATCCTCTGGGTTACTGGGTCTTAAGGATGGATCACTGGCCAGAGCTTGCATAGAATGCAATTGAGCTACTGGCCTGTCCTGCATCCAGCGTTCTTTTAGAACACACATTCAGTCCTGCTGGAGGCTTTGTAACCGATCACAGGGTGCGTCTGTCCACCGACTCGGTCGATCGACTGACCTTCATAAAAATGAATCAGTGTTGGATCACCACCAGCTACCAAGCACCTGATGCTGATGTAACCGAATAATTTTTTTTGAAAATGATGCTGAGTGACTATCCAGTTATGCTGAGTAATTATCCTCTTCCTCCTCAATGATCATGCTGATAGCTTGTAAGAACATTTTTGATTCTGGGCGCCGCCACCAGTGCCTAAGGCCCAATTTTTCAGCCCCTGTTTAACAGGGGCGTGTAATTACAATTTTTGATGCAATTTTTTTGCAGTAGGGCTAGTTCCTGCGCTCCAACTATAGTATCTGTGAGGGGTCGCAGTGTTGTGGCACCAGCACCAGTGCCTAAGGCCCAATTTTTCAGCCCCTGTTCAACAGGGACATGTAATTAAAATTCTTGCTCTAATATTTCAAAGCAGGGCCCATTTCTGCACCCACCAAGATTAACTGTGAGGACTTACAGTGTTGTGCCGCCAGCATCACCAACACCATCACCAAAGGCCCAATTTTTCTGGCCCTGTTCAGCAGGGGCATGTAATTACAATTCTTGATCTAATATTTCACAGCAGGGCCCTGTTAGAGCTTACAGTGTTGAGGCTACAACAACACCTAAGGTCCAAATTTCTGCTGAGTATATAGGGCAGGCCCCTATTTTCAAACATCCAACTTACAAACGACTCCTACTTGCAAACTGAAGCAGGAAGTGAGATGAAATCTACCACATAGGAAGGGAAATTCTCTCCTGTAAGAGTTAATATGGGAAAAACTTTTCTCCTTTCCACTGATGCTTTATCACCAATCCTTGTTTCACTAAAAACCCCAAATTTTCAAAAAACATTTGTCATTGGGACAAAAAGTGAGGTGAAATCTTCTGAAGAGGAGCACAGACAGCAAAACAAATGTCACAGGGGTGATAACCCTTCCCTATGTTTTCCAAAAAGCTTAAAAACAGATTTTTTGGCTGGAGCTACACTTTAAAAATGTACCAGTTCAAAATTACAAACAGCTTCTACTTAACAACAAACCTAAGTCCCTGTCTTGTTTGCACCCCCTGTATACTGCTGTTCAGAGTATATAGGGCCTGGGGGAACCACACCTTTCCTTTTTTAATTTGGGTGCGGGGTTCCCCTTAATATCCATACAAGACCCAAAGGGTCTGGTAATGGACTGGGGGATACCCATGCCGTTTGTCTCACTGATTTTCATCCATATTGCCAGGACCCGACATTACATTAAAGCCGCAAGCAGTTTTAAATTACTTTTTTTCCTTTAAAAATGTCATTTTGTGCAGGGACTGTTCTAAGCACGGGAAACACGCGCCACTTTACAGGCATACTATAGACACCCCCCAGGTACGATATTTAAAGGAATATTTCACTTTTTTTTACTTTAAGCATCATTAAAATCACTGCTCCTGAAAAAAGTTTTTAAAACTTTTTTTTTGCATTGATCCATGTCCCCTGGGGCAGGACCTGGGTCCCCAAACCCTCTTTAGGACAATACCATGAAAATTAGCCTTTAAAATGAGCACTTTTGATTTTGAACGTTCGAGTCCCATAGACGTCAATGGGGTTCTAACGTTCGTGCGAATTTTCGGTCCGTTCGCAGGTTCTGGTGCGAACCGAACTGGGGGGTGGTGTTCAGCTCATCCCTACTTGTGGATAGAAACTTTGTCCTTAGTTTTGTGGGAACCATAAAGGGTGGAGTAAAAGTCATGGAAAACTTCTAGGATTTTGGAGGGGTTGGCTGTGGTGCCATGACCTGGGACTCTAATCTTTGGCATTACGAAAGACCGAAATCGGGGAGTTAATTTTGAAGCCAGCATGGAGCCCATTCTTACCCCCTGGGTATAAAATTTATTTTTGCTCCAGTGGATTTGTTTTTCAGGTTTAACCGTGAGGGCCAGGTTGAGCTCAAGCCTGGCCTTGTCGAGTTGGGCTAGTAAAGTTGGAGAGGGGTACAGTTTGTGTTTGGATCGTAAAAAGGTGTAATCTTCATCTAATCTTTTTATGTCGGCAACCCTTTCTCTTTTTATTTGAGTGGACATCTTACTGATTTCCCCTCTGATGTACGATTTGTGTGCTGCCCACAAGTTTCTGCGGAAGTTCCCTCTGCCTTATTAAGGTCGAAGTATTCTTTCAGGGAATTATCCAACTTGGTAACTCTCACAGGGTCTGAGAGAAGGGACTCGTTTAGTCTCCAGTGTCCTTGGCCTGGTCTGGGGTGGTGCAGTGGTAGCGTTAGGGTAACTAAAGAGATATCTGACAGGACTTGCTTGATTTGCGAATTAGTGATGAGGGGCACAGTGTAGGTCTGGACGAAGAGGTGATCAATTCTGGCATATAAGTTGTAAGGGCTAGAGAAGTGGGAGAAGTCTCTTTTGGTAGGATTAAGTTCCCTCCAGGCATCAGCCATACCACGAGTATGGATGAGTTTGGCTATCTTGAGACTATCTTTGGTCGGGCGGGTCATTTGGGAGGCAGGAGGTCTAGATCTATCTGGACCTTGATAAAAAGCTGCATTGGAGTCCCCCCTGAAAATGGCTGTGCCCTCCAGGATGGAGCAGAGGGAGTCAAAGAGGTGTTTGAAAAAGGCAGGAGACTAGGGAGTAAAGCTGGCCTTCTATCGTTCCTATAACTAGTATGAATCTACCCTCTGGGTCTTTTGTATCAGAGATCCATGTAAAATTGCAGAATTTTGCAAATTTAATGGCCACCCCTTTAGTTTTATTTCCTGCGCTGGCAAGAAAAAAATTAGGGAAGTGAGACTGGAGGAATTTGGGACTGCACCGAGCCGGGAAGTGAGTTTCTTGAAGCATGACATGATATCCAGTTTTAAAGATTTGAAGTGATTAAACAACTTTCTCCTTTTAAGTGGGGAACTCATGCCCTGGACATTGTGCGTAGTTACCTTTAATGTATTTTGTGTGTGGTCATCCATGGAACCAAAGATGAAGGGTGCAAAAATGTCCATCGCCGCCTACCTCTGGGAGTCTGTTCTTGTAATTGTGGGTAACTTGGAGATCTGGTCTGCTCCAATGAAAACTCTTAGGTTGTGAACTGAAAGTGAAAATAAGGTTGGTTGATGCTCCAAAAAAGAGGGGTAGGAGAGAAGGACAGAGAAGAGGGATAGAGGAGAAGGGAGTTTTCACCCCCTGGGTGTGTGGAACCCCCAGGCGGAGAAAAGGAACCTAGAGGACATCTCGCACTTAGAGATAAGAGAGTATTGAGATACAAAATTCTCCATGCCAAACGAGGCCTGGAGATCCTATCCCTCGTCAGGAGTCCAAAGAGTAGGCGCATGTGAGCCATCCTAGACCAGGGCGCCCTGAAATGGAAAAATAATAACTTTTTGATAATAAAATAAACAAAAAAAACTTTAAGATGTGATCGAGGCGATCGGAACAATGACAGCAAAGTTGAATGCAAACACTGGAAACAAATGTGATCATAAGGGGAGAACCATAGTCCTTTGGATCCCCGTTCATTACAAACCCCCCCATCCCACTAGGTGAAATGAGGTGGAGAGAGAACCCCATGGGCTCTTAAATTGGGCCAAGAAGAGTCCATAGGGAAAAACATTTAGAAGGTCCGGGTGACTTATCTTTCACAACCAAAGTTGAACCAGGGGCTTTGGAAGTCTTGTGTCTAAAATGAACAGGTATAAAGCAAACTACCATAAAATTGTAGATCAGGCACCAGATAAGGACCAGGATAGCAGATCCTGGGGTAAAGGAGAAAGTCAAACCTGGCAGAGAGAAGAACAGTTAATGTCTTTGAAAAAACAAGTAAATATCTGCGCTAACTGAAAAGAACACAAAAAGCAGCTAGCATAGTTTGTAGATTGCATCAAACATAAGTATAAAAGTCCAAATGCAGCGCTAAAATAAAATAAATGTCCAAATAATGATAATAGTCCATTGGGTATTGTTTTACAGTTTGAGAGCAGCACCAGCAGAATTAATTTCTTGGACCTAACTATACAAGTCAAAGATGGTGCATTTAATATGTCTACCTTTTTTAAGAGTACCGATAGGAACGGATATATTGGGCGGGGTAGCTGTCATCACCCTTCGTGGCTCAAATCGGTACCTAGGAGTCAATTCCTCCGTCTACGGCGGAACTGTACCCTTAAAGAAGACTTTTTTATACAGGCTGCCACTTTGAAAATAGGTTCATTGAAAAGGGGTATTCACCTGATGAGTTGAGTACAGTTATCAATGAGGTGGGCGCTACAGATCGAGCTTCGATCTTACAGATCAAAGAAAAATCCTCGTCAAGTGAGATTGATTATAATTTTTCAATGGTCACGACCTATTCTCAGCAACACTCTGAGATTAAAAAGATTCTAACTAAACATTGGGGAGTCCTCAAAAATGATAAGGTGTTGGGTCCGGTACTTCCTGATCGGCCACAAGTCATATTTAAAGGTGTTCCCCCTCTTAAACTCCAAGTAGCACCCAACATTTTAGACGCCCCTAATAGAGTGTCCTTTTTTCAAAAATCTAAAGGCTATCATCCTTGCCGCTGTTGTAACGTTTGTGCTATCAATAAGAACAAGAGCAGGAAAATATGCCAGTTTAAATCTCATGCCACGGGTAGAGTCTTTGATGTTAACACCTTCATTACTTGCACCTCGCTTAACCTGGTATACTTATTGATTTGCCCCTGCGGTATACAATATGTGGGCCGTACAACACGGGCTATGCATGTTAGGGTAAATGAGCACATCGCCAATATTAAGAAGGGATTCCCGAAACACACTGTCTCCCGGCACTACTTGGAATACCACAATAAGAACCCTATGGGAACGACCTTTGTGGCCATCGATAGGTTTAACCCTCACTGGCGTGGGAGTTCGTCCAAACGGGAAATTTCCAAATTAGAGACCCGCTGGATATACGACTTAAAATGCTATACCCCTTTCGGCATGAACGTCGACTGGGATGTAAACTGTTTTATTAATAATAGCTAATATACCTTTTTTTTTTTTTTTTTTTTTTTTTAGTACATGTATTTTTGTTTATACATGTATATGTTTTGACACTTGGGGGCAGTGTCCATATTTATATTGCTATTATTTTTTATATTTTTTATATTTTTTATTATTTTTTATTATTTTTCATTCATTTTATTATTATTTTTATTCATTATTTCACCCTGGTTATATGCACATATTTTTCAGGGTTTATATTATCGCTATATTAGACTGAGAACTTCCTCCTTTTTTCTCTGTAATATCCGATATATTCTTTTTAAATTTTATACTTTGTATTGGTCTATGAAGGTTTTTATATTGTTGATGTATAATAACATTTGATTAATCATTTTATAGTTATGTAGCTGCTGATGTGTTACACGTATGTGCCTTGATAGCTATTTCTGGTTCGGGCGTCACTCACCCTCCGGATGCTGTTACGGCACATGTGCAGTCCCTTATTGTTTTTTCCCCTTTTGGCTGGCAGTGACTTTGTTCCGCCCATCATGGGGAGAACACATTTGGGCTGGTTTAGGCTGTTGTTTTTTGCCTTGCACAGCTTAATTTCACATATATGGTTCATGTTTTATTTTCTCCTTCCCCTTCCTTTTTTCCCCCTGGTTCTATTGTTCCATGCATGAAATAACTCCTGGTTGGTAAGATCGTACCGCGCATGCGCGGTCGAGTCGTTCATACCAACCAGCAAGGACGGCATTAATCAGGTCTTCCCATCCTTTATAATGAATGGATGTGCTGGCTGGTTTTGTCTTCCTGTTGCGCTGGGACACGCGGCCGTACTGCGCATGTGCGGCTGGCTGGTTTTGTTTTCCTGCCACGCTGGAACGCACGGCCGTACTGCGCATGTGCAGCCGATCGTGACTGTCCTGGCACTTCCTAGTTTAAAGACAGCACGGCCGTAGTGCGCAGGTGCTGCCGGAATGTGCTATTAAAAACAGCTGTTGTATGTGTCATGCTGTCCTATCAGGGGTCAGCATGACTTAAGAAGTGCACTATATATTTGAGCGTGCTTGCATCATTGGCCACGCCTCTGATGATATCCACATAGGATGAAACATGTCAGGCTGGTCAATGCAAGTACGCTGAGAACCGCGGATTGTTCCTGTTTTCTGTGATGATTTTTACTTCATACCTGTAAGTAGACTACAATAAACTAGGACTGTTTTACCTTACGGGCTTCACTATTTGTTGCTTTCTGTTTGCTGGTTTGTTCCTGCTGATGACTGCACCAACCTGTCCATCGTTAATACGAGTCCTGAGCTTTCTGATATGTGGTGACCTGATTGTTTCCATGCTGTGCCTGCCCATGATGGAGTGTGCCATTTGGATTTGCTGCTGACCCTCTGCAATATATGAGTACATCGCCTATTTTTTATATCTTTCTGGTAAGCAGACTGATAGCACGTGGGTGTGGTGTGCTTTCCTTTTACACACTGAAGCTTGGTGGAGGTTTCACATCATCTTTTATTGCTGATTGAGTTCTATGGACTATTATCATTATTTGGACATTTATTTTATTTTAGCGCTGCATTTGGACTTTTATAGTTAATGTCTTTGACCCGTCTCCAACAAGTAAAAAAACTTTGCGTCCGACGGGAGTTCATGGAGGACCATTATGGGAAGACCTGCAAGCTTTGGGCTTATTCCAAAGGGGGTTCAGAGGGCTTACAGGAGGTGGACGCTTGTTTGAGCCCACGGAGGAAGAAGAGGTTTCCATGTTGATCTCCTGGGATATTATCTTCAGGCTGAGGAGCAGCTTTTCGCCTGTGGTGAAGTTGGAGAAAGAATGGTTCTGTCCTTTATATGTGAATTTCACAGCAAACGGAAAAGCCCATCTGTACTTAATGTCTCTCTGTGTGAGGGCATGTAGAAGTGGTTTCAGGGTTCTTCTGCGTTGTATAGTAGAAGGTGCAAGGTCTGCAAAAATTTGCACAGAGTGACCCTGGCATGTCACCTGGGGCATGACTGCTTCATTATGGCATCTTTGACAGCGTACAAGTTGGGTTTGGCAATTATGTCCCTGGGGGTGCCATCCTTCCTGGGGGGGTCAAGTGCTCTATGAGCTCTATCCAGCTCCAGACGGTGGGGCGGAATGTTAGGGATCAGCACTTTCATAAAGTCTTGTGTCACCGCTGTAACATCTAGGATAGACTCAGGTAGGCGTCTGATCCTGAAACTATATCTCCCGGATCTGTTCTCTAAATCATCAATGCGGGATACAGCAGTGTCCAATTGATCTTGGAGGGTTTGAATGAGATCAGAGTTTTGATGAGATATTGCAGAAGTCTGATCCAGCTTGCTTTCAATAGCCGCCATCCTGGAGCCAATATTTTGCAGATCTGCTTTTATTTTCCCAGTGATTTTAGCTGCTGTGGAGGCTAGAACCCTATCCAAGAGTGTTGACAGTTTGAGATAGAGATCTTCCACATTATAGTGGTGATCCTGGGCAGGGGCTTTATGGTGGGAGAAGTCTGTATAGGCTGCCATTGCAGGCCCTATGGGGGAGAAGGCCTGATCCACGAAGGAGCGGACGAGCAGGGACTCTGTGGATGCCGGGGAGGGTATCATATCTTGCTGGACCTGTCCCTGGGGCCCTGGTGGATAGTGCAGGAGGGCTGGAGAGAGCACTTGCCTGTGATCCGGTGGGCCATCTGTGGCTGCATCTGCTGCGGTGGCCATCTTGGTACACCCAGGCCGGGTGAATCTGTGAATGCTGGCTTCAGATTGTGTCTGGGAGCCGGATTAAAGATGCTCTCCGGAGGTACGGGGGTCCGATCGCCCCAATCGGGCTCTCTGAGTGAGGCTAGATAGGGCGCTGCGGGCGCCACTGGTCTGGTGTGGCGCGGAGCTCCGTGCTCAGGTGGCCATCACGGATCCCTCGCACATGAGCACTATGATGATAATTTTTTTTATATACACCCAATGTTTTATACTTAATCAAAGATTTTCATACTTAATTATAAATTCATTCAATCAAGTTACATTTTTATTAATGCACTTTATAATATAGCCATTAATATAGAATCCTGACTACAAAATGGCCGCCATGAGGACGACGATTCTCATAATAAAAGTTCACCCAACTTTATATTAAGATGTTCCCAATTTAATTTCTCTTCACCTTCCAAAAAAATGGCTGCCGCCATGGTGAGGGCAATTTTAAACAAAATAGCCGCTAATTCACTTCCTGTTCCTACACATAAATAGAATGGCTCAACAACCAATCTGGTTCACCTGATGAAGTCATGTGTTGTGATGTAATATGCGTAGGGATTAGCCGGAAGTTTGAGAGACCGGAAGTGATGCAAGGAGTGTGTTTGAAAAACTATATGAAAAAAACAGCGCTGCGTAACATGAATAAACAGCTGCCAACACACCTCTAGACCCAGGTAGTTAAAAATATAAGTGTAAAAAAGTGTGGCGCTATAAATTTATAGTGACATATGTGACATATCTCAAATAAAAAAAAATTATATATATAAACCATTCAGTTACATGTGATATGAAGAACCAAATAACACCTATATAATATACAAAATGTGTGAACCAATGTATGAGGAAAATTATCCAGTATCAATACAAGTTGTGTATACACTATACCGTATATTGAAAAGCATACATAAACATACAAATCAAAACATGTGTATGACAAGGCATGTGAAGAGTGATGACAACATACAAAATATAAAGTCCAAAAAGATGAATTGGTGCCACTGGGAGCCAGCAGGTTAAAGTCCACCAACAGTGTAAATAAGAAAAAAGAGTGAAGAAGCCACCACCTAGAGTTATAGGGGGCTTACCAGATGTAAATGACTTGGAACGACATATGCCGGCCAAGTCAAAACAGGCTACGAGACCAGTGGGTCGCTCAAGTGTAATATTTTAGATGCCCATGTTGGAATGAAATTTAGAACGAAGATATATGAAGAGGCTATGTAAAAGCAACCAGAATTCCTGGGAAAAGCAACAATGATAGGGAAAAGCCGTCACCTGAAGATCTAAAGGCTTACCTGTGGATGTTGACCTGGAAAGACTTATGTCAACCAAGTCACATAGGCATAATAACCATCTGGTCGGAAGGATATTCCCCTTTAGCGTATCCTCAAAATGCTTCAACTTAGGGCAACTGCTGGGCATCCACAGTGAATCTCAACAGTCATAGGATTGGTATCTCAATGGAAGGCCACAAACGGGTATTCAAATGCCATGTGAGGAGTAGATGAAAAAAACTCACATAGCGTAATAACGTAGGTACTGGATTATTAAAAATATTAAAACATTGCCCTGTCAGTGGCTTACATGATATTCCTTAAGGTCATAGTTCCTAAATTGCTTTCCATTAAAGCTACCCTGTTAGCATGGAAGTTTCTTGTCTCAAACTTACATGCTATAGGGCATTTACAAAAGATACCTATACCACTCAGAGCCCTTGACTACTGTAGAGGCCGACTCTCGATGAACAAATGGATTGCTGAGGGCTTTAACTTTTACGCACACCTTCCCTCAGGATACAAAGCCACGATTGATGATAAATTAAATAAGCTTAATCATCTGCAAAGCTTAAATCCACATCAAGATTTTGAAATTCCATCTTTAATTTGGTCACACCTCACCATTAACAAACCTGTAAAACATAAAAGTATAGCTTTCTTCTATAAAGTTTTTTCTCAGTATCCTAAATATGAGAAAAACCCTAATATGTATAAATGGGAAAAAGATTTAGGACAGTCCTTTTTGTTGGTACAATGCTATGAGAATAAACCAAACTGCAATATCCTGCTTAGAGCATTGGGACAACTCTCAGAAAATATTGAATAGATGGTACCTAACTCCTTACAAATTAGCTAAAATATATCCATCTACATCACCACTATGCTGGCGTTGTACAGATCAAGTTGGTTCCTTATTCCACATTTTATGGAGTTGTAAAAATCTGACCAGTTTCTGGAACTCGATATCCACCTTTATTGCCTCTCTCACAGGCAACTTGATAAAACTATCACCTGCTATGGCCCTTTTAGGTATCAACCTTGACACTTTCCCATTTCAATACAGAATATTAGTGGCGAATATTCTTATAGCAGCTAGACTAAGAGCCCTTTCACACTGGGGCGGTTTGCAGGCGCTATTGCGCTAATAATAGCGCCTGCAAACCGACCCGAAAGTGCCGCTGCTTGCATTCCAGTGTGAAAGCCCCAAGGGCTTTCACACTGGATCGATGCACTGGCAGGACGGGAAAAAAACCGCCCCGCTAGCAGCCGCATACCGACGGTAAAGCGCCGCTAATAATAGCGGCGCTTTACCGCCGACGCCGCCCCCCGCCCCAGTGTGAAAGGGCTCTTACCATAACGAAAATGTGGAGATCAATTGAGGCCCCTAACCTGTGTGATGTCATTCTTATGCCCCGTACACACGGTCGGACTTTGTTCGGACATTCCGACAACAAAATCCTAGGATTTTTTCAGACGGATGTTGGCTCAAACTTGTCTTGCATACACACGGTTACACAAAGTTGTCAGAAAATCCGATCGTTCTAAACGCGGTGGCGTAAAACACGTACATCGGGACTATAAACGGGGCAGTGACCAGTAGCTTTCATCTCTTTATTTATTCTGAGCATGCGTGGCACTTTGTCCGTCGGATTTGTGTACACGCGATCGGAGTTTCCGACAACGGATTTTGTTGTCGGAAAATTTTATAGCCTGCTCTCAAACTTTGTGTGTCGGAAAATCCAATGGAAAATGTGTGATGGAGCCTACACACGGTCGGAATTTCCGACAACAGGGTCCTATCACACATTTTCCGTCGGAAAATCCGACCGTGTGTACGCGGCATTAGAGTCAACACTAATGGGGGGTATGATATGATTTCAATTTACGAATACTGTACTGGTGACCCCACAATAGGGATAAAACTTTTTCGCAGAAGAGAGTTTAATAAGACTCGTGGCCACTCATTACAATTAGAAGAAAAGAGGTTTAACCTTAAACTATGTAGAGGATTCTTTACTGTTATGCCCCGTACACACGGTCGGACTTTGTTCGGACATTCCGACAACAAAATCCTAGGATTTTTTTCAGACGGATGTGGGCTCAAACTTGTCTTGCATACACACGGTCACACAAAGTTGTCGGAAAATCCGATGATTCTGAACGCGGTGATGCAAAACACGTACGTCGGGACTATAAACGGGGCAGTGGCCAATAGCTTTCATCCCTTTATTTATTCTGAGCATGCGTGGCACTTTGTCCGTTGGATTTGTGTACACACGATCGGAATTTCCGACAAAGGATTTTGTTGTCGGAAAATTTTATATCCTGCTCTCAAACTTTGTGTGTCAGAAAATCCGATGGAAAATGTGTGATGGAGCCTACACATGGTCGGAATTTCCGACAACAAGGTCCTATCACACATTTTCCATCAGAAAATCCGACCGTGTGTACTGGGCATAAGAGCGGCAAGGATGTGGAATTCCCTTCCACAGGCGGTGGTCTCAGCGGGGAGCATTGATAGCTTCAAGAAACTATTAGATAATCACCTGAATGACCGCAACATACAGGGATATGTAATGTAATACTGACACATAATCACACACATAGGTTGGATTTGATGGACTTGTGTCTTTTTTCAACCTCACCTACTATGTAACTATGTAACTATGTAACACCCAGGCGTACTATGAATTACTGTTAGCACTTAAAAATTATAACGTAATTCACTTTAAGAAGCACTGGTATGTATGGATCATACATCCTAAAGCATCTACAGTACTAAAAGACTTGTACGCTCAGTCTTAACTACCACTAGGTAGCCTGTTGGTATCACTTATTCCTTGTAGAGACTTATGCTGCTTTCATTTGCTGATTGGTTTGACTCGCTAGAATACATTGATTTACTAGACGACATTCTGTTCTCTCTTTTGTTTATTCAAGTTAGAAAAGACCTGTTCACAGTTTGCTCCCCTAGGGGTGAATAGGTTTATTCTTGTAGGTTTACTAGCTAGAAACTGAATTAAAGATATGAATTTGAAGGATTATTCACAATTATTATACTGACTTCATGTATTTATCAAAAATGCCACCTCACCACTATATAAAGGATTAGTGACCACCTATGGAAGTAACATGATACCGGAAGTGGAAGAAAATTACATCACTCCCGGTCTGTCTATCTACAAACAAATAACCAAATTAGTCCATGGCAATCTAAAAAATTAATTGGTATGCCTTTAATAAATAATGAATTAATAATTAATATATATATATATATATATAGCTATGTTCTATGTGAAGCCTACAAACCGGTTATTGATATACAGGGGGCGGAACCACGCCTCGTTTGGGTGACATACACACGAAGGCTGTCTGTATTACACAGAACCAAGCCTTGTTTTCATTCCACGCGTGATGTCATCATGCCCCGCGTGGCGGTGTCACAGCGCTCCAGCTCAATAGAGGCTGAACCTCCAGTTCTATTTGCGTGGTGATGCCGTACGGTGATGCCGTATGCGATCATGCGGCGGCGTCACAGCGCTCCCAAACAAAGCAAGCCAAGCCTTCATTTGAGTGCGGTCATGACCCCCTAAGTAAACAATACAGCAGTCCCACTTTCCACTGGGTATGAACGTGGAGTGGGATATCAATTCATTCATCAATCAGGGATAATAGGAAAATTCATAAAAATATATTATTTCTTTGTTTTTTGTGTTTTTTAAAATTTAATTTGAACCTTTTTTCCTTTTTTATGATTTTAAATGAAACAGATTAAGGTATACCTAACCAATTTTGGTAGTTTATTACGTTATCCGCTATTGTCATGATAATGTTTTAATGATTTTGTAATGATGACCCCCATTGGTAGTCGTAGTTGCGATATCTAGGTCTGGCTTAGTAGCCCGTTTACCTAAATTCAGTCCACATTCATTTCTCATGTAAATATGTTATTTATATGATTACATTATATTTAAATTTATCTATTTCATATAATTATTTATCTAAATTTATTTTATAGATTTATGATTTAAGGCCTCCATAATTTTTGTGTGCATATCTGTCATATGGAGTGCACATAATATATGGTTGCACTACAATCTACTAAATGTCTCCTAGCCCTATTTTAACTTTTTGCCCCTTGCAATTGATTCTGGTGGATGATTAATTGTCTCATCCACTATGAATACGGCTATTTTGACTGTGATGTCCATTTAGCCCTGTGGGTGACATTGTGGCGCTGCTGCTTTGTATGATGGCGTCGCATTGAATGGCGTTGTTGACTCTGTTCATCACTGCTGTATTGTTTACTTAGGGGGTCATGTGACCGCACTCAAATGAAGGCTTGGCTTGCCTTGTTTGGGAGCGCTGTGACGTCGCCGCGTGATCACGTATGGCGTCATGGCGCAAATCGAACTGGAGGCTTGGTTCAGCCTCTACTGAGCTGGAGCGCTGTGACGTGAGGGCGTGATGACGTCACCGTTTGGATAAAAAGGCTTGGTTCTGTGTAATACAGACAGCCTTTGTGTGTATGTCACCCAAACGAGATGTGGTTCCGCCCCCTGTATATCAATAGCCGGTTTGTAGGCTTTACATATAACATAGCTATATATATATATATATATATATATATATATATATATATATATATATATATATATATATATATATATATTGATTAATTATTTATTAAAGGCATACCAATTAATTTTTTAGATTGCCATGGACTAATTTGGTTATTTGTTTTTAGATAGACAGACCGGAAGTGATGTAATTTTCTTCCACTTCCGGTATCATGTTACTTCCATAGAGGGTCACTAATCCTTTATATAGCGGTGAGGTGGGGGGGGGTCCACACCCCAGATGACGGCTCTTTAGCAGAAACATGTTGGGTGGACCCCTCATCATTACCGCTACTTGATTTTTGATACTGTTGATGATCTATGAAAATGTGAGTTTGTTTTTAAAATTTTTAATAAACCAGTACCTACGTTATTACGCTATGTGAGTTTTTTTCATTTACTCCTCACATGGCATTTGAATACCCGTTTGTGGCCTTCCATTGAGATACCAATCCTATGACTGTTGAGATTCACTGTGGACGCCCAGCAGTTGCCCTAAGTTGAAGCATTTTGAGGATATGCTAAAGGGGAATATCCTTCCGACCAGATGGTCATTATGTGTCACCGATAGTACTCACCGAGGCCGAGATGCCGAGAGCGGTTCACCCTTGCGACTAAGCGCAGTCCGCACCTGGAGGTGATACAGGGAGGGAACGGCACGAAGAGGCACAGGCTACCCCAATGGACTGTGGGTGACTTGCTTGAGGGGTCTTGGTAGAGAAGAGCCGCTGTGCAGGTACTGGTAGGCAGAGGTGCAAACTTGAAACAACAGGTAGAAAGTCCAGAACCAGGCTGAGGGTCAAACACAGTAAACAGTGATATTGAGCTGCAGGGTTTGCAGATTAGTATTTCAAGATACGGGTAGTCCAGGTGCAGGCAGGAAGTCAGGCTAGTAGACAGGAGACAGTCCAGGTAACAGGCCGAGGGTCAAACACAGGAGACTGGTGGGAATCCGATAAACAAGCCAAGGTCAGGTCCAGGAGAGAAGCAGAGCAATCCAATGGCAAATCCGGGTCACAACAGGTAGTCAGGCAAAGGTACAGGAGACAGGTTCAGGTAACACAGGAAGCTGAGACAAACCAGCAACTTGTTTGCTTCTCTGAGCACCTTTTATAGCCCGCCCAGAGGATCACGTTGGGTGTGCGCTAGTGTGCATGTGCGAGCGCCGTAGCGCCGGACCGCAAATGCACATGCGCCGTTCTGCCATTCCGCCGCGCATGCACGAGAATTCACGGCCGGAATAGAAAGAAGGCTTCTTCTGACAGTGCCCCCCCGAGGGGTGGCCTCTGGACACCCAAAGTAGACATCAGTTCTGGATGCTCTTGGTGAAATGCCTGGAAAAGACGTGGGGCATGTAGATTTCTGGATGGTTCCCAGGAGTTATCTTCAGAAGTATACCCCTTCCATTTGATTAGGTACTGAAGCTGTCTACCCTTTTTCCTGCAATTTAGAATTTTTTCCACCTCAAATTAGTTTTCTCCGTCAATCATGACCGGTGGAGGTTTTTCTCTGTCCGAAAAAGGACTGGGAACAACAGGTTTTAAGAGAGATGCATGGAAGACTGGATGCACTTTGTAAGAATCAGGTAGAGCTAATTCAAAGGCCACTGGGTTGATTACCCTTTTGATTTTGAAAGGACCTACAAATTTTGGCCCTAGTTTCCGGGAGGGAATTGGCAGTCTGAGATTGATAGCTGATAGCCACACTTCCTCACCTACTTTAAAGCCTGGATTCTCCTTCCTTCCCTAATTATAGTATCTTTGATAGGCCTCCTGGGCTTTTTGCATAGCTACTTTGATCTTTTGGAAATTCAACTGGATAGAGGTTACTCGATTCCTGTACGGCAGGAACATATAATTCCGGGATGGAAACTGGGAGGAAAGAAGGGTGAAATCCAAAATTAGATCAAAAAGATGTTTGGTTGGTGGCGGAATGAATGGAGTTATTATATGCAAATTCAGCATATGGCAGGAGGGAAGAACACTCATCTTGGGAATCGGAACAGAAGCATCGGAGGTATTGTTCCAGGGTCTGGTTCGTCCTCTCCATCTGGCCATTACTTTGGGGGTGATAAGCGGAGGAAAGACAGATCTTTATTTCCAAGGACTTACATCATTCTCTCCAAAATTTGGAAGTGAATTGGACACCTCTGTCAGAGGGGATGCTCACCGAGGTACCATGAAGCCTGATAATTTCCTTAAAGAACACGTTAGCTGTAGCAGAGGCAGAGGGAGTACCTACCATGGGCAGGAAATGTGCCATTTTGGAAAGTCGGTCAATTATAACAAGGATAGTCTTGAATCCCCCTGACCGAGATAAGTCCACGAAAAAGTCCATGGAGATTTTTGCCCATGGGCGTTCAGGGATGGACAAAGGTTTAAGTAGGCCCCACGATTTTGTATTTGAACCCTTGTTGCGCTGGCAAGGAATGCAGGATGAAACATAGTTCTTGCAGTCTTGTCTCCAGCCAGGCCACCAAAAGGAACGTGAGATCAATTTCATGGTTTTTGTGACCCAAAATGGCCTGCCAACTTGTGGTCATGAAAGGTCTGTAAAGTTAGGAGCCTAGATCCCAGCGGGACAAAGATTTTTCCATGGGACCAAAATAAATCATTACCTTTCTCCATAGAAGATATGTTGGGTTCAGAACATTGAGCGGATGCTGATTTGATTGCGGATATCAGGTCCACTTGGGTGACCAGAAGGAAATTTTGCGGGGACAGGATGGTACTTGGCTCCGCTACCTGAGAGGTTTCATGGAACATCCTTGAAAGTGCATCCGCTTTCCCGTTCATAAAACCAGGTCTATAAGAAATTTGAAAATTAAATCAGGAAAAGAAGAGGGCCCATCGAGCTTGCCTGGGTCTTAGACGTTTAGCTGTTCGAAGATATTCCAGGTTCTTGTGGTCAGTGAATATCATGACAGGATGGGATGCCACTTCAAGCAGATATCTCAACTCCTCCAAGGCGAATTTGATGGCCAACAACTCTCTATCTCCTACATCGTAATTCCTCTCGGGTATGCTTAATTTCTGGGATGCAAAAGCTACGGGATGCAGAAGGGCCTTGGGTCCTTGTCTTTGTGAAAGGATGGCACCAGTAGCGGTCTCTGAAGCATCAACTTCCAGAATGAAAGGCAAGGCTGGATCCGGATGTCGTAAGACTGGTGCAGACGAGAATAGTGCTTTTAATTTTAAGAAAGCTTCCTGGGCTTCTGAGAACCATGAAAAACGATTATGCTGGCGTGTAAGTTGAGTGATGGGAGCTACGATAGCTGAAAAACCTACGATAAATCTTCGGTAAAAGTTTGAGAATCCTAAGAATCGTTGTACCCCCTTTCTATCTACAGGAGCCGGCCATTCTTGGATTGCTTTGACCTTCTGGGAGTCCATTGCGACACCGTCAGTTGAGATAATGAATCCTAAGAATTGCACTGTGGTTTTTTCGAATTCACATTTCTCTGCCTTAAGGTATAATTTGTGTTTTCTGAGGATCGAAAGAACCAATTTGACATGTACCCGATGAAGTTTCATGGTGGCTGAGAAAATGAGAATGTCATCTAAGTAAACTACTAGAAAGTTGTCTAAGTATTCGTGAAAAATGTCGTTTACTAGGTGTTGGAAAGTGGCCGGGGCATTGCAAAGTCCAAACGGCATTACCAGGTACTCATAATGTCCAAACCTATATCTGAAGGCGGTCTTCCACTCATCGCCCGCTCGAATTCGGATAAGATTGTATGCGCCACGAAGGTCCAGTTTGCAAAAGATGCGGGCGGATCTGAAACATTGGAATAGTTCCAGGATGAGAGGAAGCGGGTACCAAATTTTAATGGTAATTTTATTTAATTCCCTATAATCAATGCAGGGCCGGAGGGATCCATCCTTTTTCTCTACAAAGAAAATACCGGCTCCGGCCGGTGATGAGGAGGAACGAATGAACCCTTTCTCAAGATTTTCATCAATGTATGATTTGAGGGCCTTCAATTCTGTTTCGGACAAAGGAAAAATGCGGCCAAAAGGAGTTTCAGAACCCGGCAAAAGGTCTATAGGGCAGTCATAAGGCCGATGGGGTGGTGGACAGTCAGCCTGTTGTTTATCAAACACGAATTTGAATTCCAGGTAGACTGCAGGTTGAAGACTATCAGACATGGTTGCAATGGTTGAACAAGAGGCTGGGGCCGGAAGAAGGCAATGTTTGGAGCAGTATTGGTATGAGAAAGAGACTCCTTTCTTGTTCCAATCGATTTGTGGTTCATGGGCTTGTAGCCATGGGAGTCCCAAGATCATGGGGAACATGGGAGAAGAGATAATATCAAAGCGCAGATATTCTTGGTGGCCAGTATCTGTGGTGGTAAGGATGGGTCTGGTTTCCTGAGCGGGGAAGAGACCCATTGGCTAGGTGGACATGTAGACTTTGGTTTTTAGTGGTTAGAGGAATGTGCAACCTTGCGGCTAGCGAGGCATCCAAAAAACAGCTACATGCTCCGGAGTCAACTATAGTGGGTAGGTGAGCTTCCTTTTCCGGTAGCTGTAAGGAGACAAAGAGAGTAACGTAAGACTGAGAAAAACCGGAGACTTGATGGTTAATGGCAGGCTGTGGGTAGGACTTACTAGGTCTCACGGGGCAGGAACAGAGGAAATGTCCAGAACCCCCACAGTAAAGGCACAGATTGCCCTGGCACCTACGTAATCTTTCCTCTGAAGTGAGTGGAGCACGAACTAGGCCAAGTTGCATTGGCTCAGCTTCAGGAGTGGTAGAGACTGGTGGAGCCGAGTAGGATGGATGGATGGGAGTCGGTTTAGGCATCATCCAGGTAGGGCGAGAAATTTGGAAGCGCTCTGAATGTCGCTCAAGCATGCGACGATCCAGTTTAGTTGTTATTTGGATGAGGTCTTCCAGGCAATCAGGGGTCTCAATCCTGGCCAGCTCATCCTTCAATGCTTCAGACAGCCCTTGACGGAACTGGTACTTAAGGGCAGGTTCATTCCAGCCGGTATCGGCTGAACACTTCCGGAACTCTACGATATAGTCCTCTACTGGCCTTCGCCCTTGGCTTAGGTTATGCAATAAAGCCTCGGCCGTGGCCGTATGCTGGGGATCGTTGTATAACTGTGCCATACCTTCGAAGAAGGTATCTACTGAATTCAGCATGGGGTTCCTCTGTTCCATTAAGCTATGAGCCCAAGCTTGCGGTTCATCGGCCCAGAGAGAGATGACGAAGCCGACCTTTACCACCTCGGAAGAAAAAGTCCTGGGTTGCAGAGCTAAATACAGAGAGTAATCGTTTTTAAAAGCCCTGAACTTTTTACGATTGCCGGAGAATTGCTCTGGTGTGGGAACCCTGGGCTCCGGAGAGGCCACTACCACGGTAGGATTAGTTGGTATCTGAGGAGAGGAGACTCCACTGGGAGATACAGAGGCTGCAGCTGGGGCTGGAGATGGCCTGGAAAGTTGTTGAAGGTGGCCGTCAATTTGGGCGTAGCCATTTTGCAACTTTTGGACTGCCTCAGTGAGAGCCGAGACCTGCTGACACAGGATTTCCAATGGGGAACGCACTCTGTCAGCCTCTGACATGGCTGGTTTGTACTGTCACCGATAGTACTCACCGAGGCCGAGATGCCGAGAGCGGTTCACCCTTGCGACTAAGCGCAGTCCGCCCCCTGGAGGTGATACAGGGAGGGAACGGCACGAAGAGGCACAGGCTACCCCAATGGACTGTGGGTGACTTCCTTGAGGGGTCTTGGTAGAGAAGAGCCGCTGTGCAGGTACTGGTAGGCAGAGGTGCAAACTGGAAACAACAGGTAGAAAGTCCAGAACCAGGCTGAGGTAACACAGTAAACAGGGATATTGAGCTGCAGGGTTTGCAGATTATTATTTTAAGATACGGGTAGTCCAGGTGCAGGCAGGAAGTCAGGCTAGTAGACAGGAGACAGTCCAGGTAACAGGCCGAGGGTCAAACACAGGAGACTGATGGGAATCCGATAAACAAGCCGAGGTCAGGTCCAGGAGAGAAGCAGAGGAATCCAATGGCAAATCCGGGTCACAACAGGTAGTCAGGCAAAGGTACAGGAGACAGGTTCAGGTAACACAGGAAGCTGAGACAAACCAGCAACTTGTTTGATTCTCTAAGCGCCTTTTATAGGCCGCCCAGAGGATCACGTTGCGTGTGCGCTAGCGCGCATGTGCGAGCGCTGTAGCGCCGGACCGGGAAGGCGCATGCGCCGGAACGTCGTTCCGCCGCGCATGCGCGAAGATACACGGCTGGAATAGAAAGAAGGCTTCTTCTGACATTATGCCTATGTGACTTGGTTGACATAAGTCTTTCCAGGTCAACATCCTCTGGTAAGCCTTTAGATCTTCAGGTGACGGCTTTTCCCTATCATTGTTGCCTTTCCCGGGAATTCTGGTTGCTCTTGCATAGCCTCCTCATATATCTTCGTTCTAAACTTCAATCCAACATGGGCATCTAAAATATTACACTTGAGCGACCCGCTGGTCTCATAGCCTGTTTTGACTTGGCCGGCATATGCCGTTCCAAGTCATTTACATCTGGTAAGCCCCCTATAACTCTAGGTGGTGGCTTCTTCACTCTTTTTTCTTATTTACACTGTTGATTGACTTTAGCCTGCTGGCTCCCAGTGGCGCCAATTCATCTTTTTGGACTTTATATTTTGTATGTTGTCATCACTATTCACATGCCTTGTCATACACATGTTTTGATTTGTATGTTTATATATGCTTTTCAATATACGGTATAGTGTATACACAACTTGTATTGATACTGGATAATTTTCCTCATACGTTGGTTCACACCTTTTGTATATTATATAGGTGATATTTGGTTCTTCATATCACATGTAACTGAATCGTTTTATTTTTTTGATTAATGGAGTGTGTTTGACACATGGCTACATACAGATAAGCTTGTTTTTAACTTTTTTGATGTAAGAGGCAACTTGACATTTTCAATAAATTGTATTATCTTTACATTATGGGAGGCCTGTTTTCTTTTATTTCCTTTAATGGCGAACACTGAACGTCCATAACGGAATCACGAGATTGAGACCATTCAAGCTGTCAGCAGAGAGAGGGTTTGCTCAGCGGATCGTGAACCATGTCCATAACCATCTACACGGATATCAATTGGGAGTACGGATGATATATAGGCAATCCCATCCCAGGATATCAAACCAAGGCTTATTTTTCTCCATTTGGAGGTAAGGGCTCTGGGAGAATTATTTAGTCACGAAGATTAACATCAATTTCACAACACAACTGTTTATTTAGAAGATTCACCAGGATTATGGACACTTATGATTATTGTCACTAATCTATCACTTTGATTGACTTTTTTGATGTATACACATTTTATTTTGGATTTCAGCTATTGTGTTTACTTTTTCACACTATTTAGGATTATTTTTCTACAATATTAATATGTTAGAAGTCTGCACGGATCACTTTTATTATTATTTAATTTTTATTGTTTCACATTAACCTCCCTAGTGATAATCCCGAGTGTGGCTCGGGGGGGGGGGAGGATTTTCATTACCAAAAGCGGTAACCCTGAGCCACACTCGGGATTGCATCGCAGGATCCAGGCAAAGTTACTTACCTGTCAGCATGAGGTGAAAAAAAGCTGATTACCTACTTCTGTTTACATCATGTGATCAGCTGTCATTGGGTCACATTGGATCACGGAGTACGCTGCCCGCACCGCCAGCACCACCCGCAACCCGCTGGGGAGCGTAGGCAGCACATTCACGGAAGGATGTACATGGACGCCCTTCCAGCAATTTAGGCCCACGCTGTAGCCATCTTTCAGCTATAGCGCGGCCGGGAAGAGGTTAATGAATGAGGTGATGCTCCTCTAACTTCCATCAGCCAATCATGTGCAAGCAAAAATGCTGTTATTTTTATTTTTCTTACACAATAATGTGTATTTTTTACAAAGTGAAATTTCACCACATTCACTAAGCTCTTCTTTTGCAAGAGGAACAGCCTGTTTGCCTTTAGTAAATCAACCCTTTTATTTTGACGCACCTGGAACTTATTTAGCAGATTTAAAATGAAAATTAAATATAATTCTTTTCATTTTAAATGTTTTTCTTTTTTGACTGTTTAACTACTTGGCAACCAGCCGCCATCATTGTCCAGGTCGGCTTGTTCCTGCAAATTGCCGTCATTATACGTCGGCTCGGGAACGCTCGTTTGTGGGCACGCTCGCACCCACTGGCCAGCGGGGGGAGCCAATCAGTGGGTGGGGCAGACTTGATGTCCGCCGGCCATCCCTGATCATTCCCTGCAGTGACAGAATGGGGATCTGCCTGTGTAAACAGGGCAAATCTCCATTCTGAAAGGGGAGATCACAGAGATCCTGTTTTTCTGCTATGCAGGAAGATGGATCTGTGTGTTTCCCCAGGCAGCCCACCCCATACAGTTAGAACACACCTGCAGGGAACACATTTAACCCTTTGATCGCCCGTAATGTTAACCCCTTCCCTGCCAGTGTCATTAGTACAATAACAGTGCATATTTTTAGCATTGATTACTGTAATAATGTCACTGGTTCCCAAAAAGTGTCAAAAATGTCAGTTAGGTGTCCATTCTGCCCATCGCAAAGTCGCAGTCCCACTAAAAATCACTGATCGCCGCCATTACTAGTAAAAAAAATAAAATAATAAAAATGCCATAAATCTATTCCCTATTTTGTAGATGTTATAACATGCACAAACCAATCAATATACGCTTATTGCAATTTTTACCAAAAATATGTAGAAGAATATATATCGGCCTAAACTGAGGAAGACATTTTTTTGGGGGGGAATTTTATTATAGCAAAAAAATAAAAAAATATAACTTTTCTTCAAAATTGTTGCTTTTTTTGTTGATAGTGCAAAAAATAAAAAACTCAGAGGTGATCAAATACCACCAAAAGAAGGCTCCATTTGTGGGAAAAAAAAGGGCATCAATTTCGTTTGGGTACAGTGTCACACAACCGCACAATCGTCAATTAAAGCGACACAGTGCTGTATCGCAAAAAATGGCCTAGTCATTAAGGTTTAAAATCTTCTGGTCCTTAAAGTGGTTGTAAACCCATTAAAGAAAAAAACTCTGCAAAACAAAGGCATCGCATACTAACTCATTATGACATACTTACCTTAGATCAAAGCTGATGCAGCGGTCCCCGCACGCCGATGTGACCGGCAACATGTCTCTCCGGAGTTATTTCCAGGTTTGCGGGTTCTGGTGTTGAGATTTGCCGGAGCCGCAATGACGTCACTCCTGGGCATGCGCGCAGGAGCCACCGGTCACGGCACATCAGCTGAAGAAACGACATGAGTGAGCCGTTTCTTCAGTGCACATGTGCCGATGACGTCGGAACATGCTGATACAGTGAATATCTTCTAAATCGTGCAGGTTTAGGAGATATTCACGGTACTTACAGGTACAGTGAGGACGGAAAGTATTCAGACCCCCTTAAATTTTTCACTCGTTGTTATATTGCAGCCATTTGCTAAAATCATTTAAGTTCATTTTTTTTCCTCATTAATGTACACACAGCACCCCATATTGACAGAAAAATACAGAATTGTTGACATTTTTGCAGATTTATTAAAAAAGAAAAACTGAAATATCACATGGTCCTAAGTATTCAGACCCTTTGCTCAGTATTTAGTAGAAGCACCCTTTTAATCTAATACAGCCATGAGTCTTTTTGGGAAAGATGCAACAAGTTTTTCACACCTGGATTTGGGGATCCTCTGCCATTCCTCCTTGCACATCCTCTCCAGTTCTGTCAGGTTGGATGATAAACGTTGGTGGACAGCAATTTTTAGGTCTCTCCAGAGATGCTCAATTGGGTTTAAGTCAGGGCTCTGGCTGGGCCATTCAAGAACAGTCACAAAGTTATTTTGAAGCCACTCCTTCGTTATTTTAGCTGTGTGCTTAGGGTCATTGTCTTGTTGGAAGGTAAACCTCCGGCCCAGTCTGAGGTCCTGAGCACTCTGGAGAAGGTTTTTGTCCAGGATATCCCTGTACTTCTCTGCATTCATTTTTCCCTCAATTGCGACCAGTCGTCCTGTCCCTGCAGCTGAAAATCACCCCCACAGCATGATGCTGCCACCACCACGCTTCACTGTTGGGACTGTATTGGACAGGTGATGAGCAGTGCCTGGTTTTCACCACACGTACCGCTTAGAATTGAGGCCAAAAAGTTATATCTTGGTCTTATCAGACCCGAGAATCTTATTTCTCACCATCTTGGAGTTCTTCAGGTGTTTTTTTTAGCAAACTCCATGCGGGCTTTCATGTGTCTTGCACTGAGGAGAGGCTTCCGTTGGGCCACTCTGCCATAAAGCCCCGACTGGTGGAGGGCTGCAGTGATCTTGACTTTCTACAACTTTCTCCCATCTCCCGACTGCATCTCTGGAGCTCAGCCATTGTGATCTTTGGGTTCTTCTTTACCTCTTTCACCAAGGCACTTCTCCCCTGATAGCTCAGTTTGGCCGGACGGCCAGCTTTAGGAAGGGTTCTGGTCGTCCCAAACGTCTTCCATTTAAGCATTATGGAGGCCACTGTGCTCTTAGGAACCTTAAGTGCAGCAGAATTTTTTTGTAAACTTGGCCAGATCTGTGCCTTGCCACAATTCTGTCTCTGAGCTCTTCATTCAGTTCCTTTGACCTCTTGATTCTCATTTGCTCTGACATGCACTGTGAGCTGTAAGGTCTTATATAGACAGGTGTGTGGCTTTCCTAATCAAGTCCAATCAGTATAATCAAAAACAGTTGGACACAAATGAAGGTGTAGAACCATCTCAATGATGATCAGAAGAAATGGACAGCACCTGAGTTAAATATATGAGTGTCACAGCAAAGGGTCTGAATACTTAGGACCATGTGATATTTCAGTTTTTCTTTTTTAATAAATCTGCAAAAATTTCAACAATTCTGTGTTTTTCTGTCAATATAGGATGCTGTGTGTACATTAATGAGGAAAAAAATGAACTTAAATGATTTTAGCATATGGCTGCAATATAACAAAGAGTGAAAAATTTAAGGGGGTCTGAATACTTTCCGTCCTCACTGTAAGCCTTATTATAGGCTTACCTATAGTGAAAAGTGGTGTGTAAAGGTTTACAGCCACTTTAAGTGGTTAATTAAATGCTTTTTATTTTTTACTGATAAATTAGTGCCTTAAAGACATAAGATAATGATTCTCTTTCACAGATAAGTTATGGAGCTACAGACCCTTCTCTTACTGACAGACGTCTTTATCCTCATGTTTTCCGAACAGTTCAGAATGATCATGTCCACTATTTGGCTGTAATTGAGCTGTTGAAACACTTTGGCTGGACTTGGGTTGGAATATTCACAACAGATGATGATGCTGGAGATAAAGAAAAAGACATTTTAACAAAGTACATGATCAGTCATGGAATTTGTGTTGAGTTTACATATAAACTTGGAATAGAAACATTAACTGATGATATGTCATTCAGAGCTCTTGAAGACACTGCTGCTATTTTTAAAAACTCCACTTCTAAGGTCATCATAGTATGTGGATCTTATGTCTACATCAATGCTGTTTTCTCTCTCTATGATGGTTTTGCTGATGATAAAACATTTATTTTTCCTCCTATTTGGGTTTCCAGATCTTCAGTACATCTATTACCAATAACTGCAATTAACGGGAGTTTAGCGGTGGAACTCTACCCCTTATCCCTTCCAGATAAAGAACATTTTTTTGATGGCATTGACAAGATGAATAGTACAAACAATTCACCAGGTTCCCAACATTTTTTAACTATAGCAAAGTGTTTGTCAGCAAACAGAGGAAAGAGCAAAATAGTATGTGAAACAGCCACTGACCAAACAGAAAACTATCCAAACATGAACGGTTTTGTGAATCAAGGTGTCACGCCACGAATATATTATGCAGTAGAAAACTTGGCTAAAGCTCTTCACAATATGCAACTACTCCGTAAAGAAAAATCTGATGATAAGCGACATCATTATTATAAGCATCAGGTAGAAGTTACATCATATCCTCATTTTAAAGAAATATTTTTTTAAGTTGATTTTTGATTTTTGAGTTTATTTTTGTTTTTAAAGGGGTAGAGAATATTCATTTAGAAAGAAATTTAAAATTTGAAAAAAGAAAGCAATTTCAATAAATGCACAGTGATAACAGTTCAAAATGAAAAGTTCTTTCTTAAAGTGATTATAAAGGATATTTTTTTTTAACCACATTTTTGGCGCTACGGCACTGCATTATTTTAACTGATAATTGCACAGTCATGCGACGCTCTAGCCAAATAAAATTATTTTGGTGGTATTTGATCACCTCTGCATTTTTTTTGCTCTATAAACAAAAAAAGACTGACAATTTTGAAAAAAATATATTTTTTTTTCTTTCTGCTATAAAACATATCCAATTAAAAAAAATTTAAATCAAATTTCTTCCTCAAGTTAGGCCAATATGTATTTATGGTAAAAATTCCCAATAAGTGTATATTGATTCGTTGATTGAAAAGTTATAGCATCTACAAACTAAGGGATATTTTTATTTATTTATTTATTTGTTTTTGTTAACTAGTAAGGGTGGCATTCAGTGACTTATAGCTGGACTATGATATTGTGGAGGACAAATCAGACACTAAGTGACACTTTTAACACTTTTTGGGGACCAGTGACACTATTGTACTAATGACACTGGCCGGGAAGAGGTTAACATCAGGGGCGGTCAAAGTGTTAACTGTGTTTCTAGCCAGTGCTTGTGTACTGTGGGGGAGGTGCTTTTACTAAGGGAAGGCATAGATCTGTGTCCATGCTTTGCAGAAACACAGGATCAATGCCTTCCCTACTGACAGAATGGTGATCTGCCTTGTTTACATAGGAAGACTGCCGTTCTGCCTGCATACTGAATAATCTGTGGATGCTGGTGGACATCGAGTCCATGGTAAATACAGAACCTAAATAGGTTTCCACACCCGTGCAAATTATTAATTAGAACCGTTATAAAGTGCAAAAAAATGTTTTAAAGTGAAAAAAAATGTGTTTTTCTACATTAATATCATACTACTTAATGTAAATAGGAAAAATTAGATAAGCTGCTCGTTATAAAGTGTAACAACAATAATGAAAAATATATATAAAAGTAACCACTCTCCCTAGTGTGATCTATGATAAATTATAACAGCGAGAGGGCTATTCCTGAGAAATCACAGGCTGATCACCATACATTTGAATCCAGGTTGCTGGTGACAGTCACCCAAATGTCCTGGTAGGAAGTCCTCAAAGAGATATGTATCACGGTTCTCCAGCACTCTAATATAACTCAATATAAGTATGCAGGTGAGAGGGAAAATTACATATCCTAAAATCTCCGACCAACGCCATTTTGTCAGCATACGTCTGATGTCATCAGGGGTCATATGCCCAGATACGTCTACTGCTTATATACACTATGTGGGAGTATATAAGCAGTAGACATATCCGGGCACGCGACCTCTGATGACGTCAAACATATGCTGGCAAAACAGTGTTGGGCGGGGTTTTTGAGATAGGTCATTTCCGGTAGTTGGAACGTGGGTGGAATGCAAACCAGCATTCCTATTGTCTTATAATGCTGGATTTTATCAACCTATGTGTAAGTGTAATATTGTTGGCTTTAAATAAAGTCTTTTATTACTACTCCATGACAGCCCTCTTATCTCTTTTCTCTCACCTGCACACTCATATTGAGTTATATTAGAGCGCTGGAGCGCCGTGATACATATCTCTTTGAGGAGTTCCTACTAGGATATTTTGGGTGGATGTCAACAGCAACCTAGATTTCAGTGTATGGTGATCAGCCTGTGATCTTTCTGTTTTTGACTCCCTATAAGAGGAGTAAATAGAGTCTGGTGAGTGTGTTGAGCATCTGCATGTTGGTGAAAAGGCAAAACTTTATTTTCACTCTTTTTTTTTTTAAATCTTCAAGGACCTATGAACACCCTATTAGTGTATGCCACACCCTAGTGGAGGTTTCTTTGACTTGTTTACCAATACATGCCCCACAGGAAGTATACAAGTGGCATCCATCTTCTGGGTTGATCAATGGGTCCTTCTCCTCTTGTATTTTCTTTATAATTGTATTTTTATTGATTTTCAAAAAATTAAGTACAAAGTTTTAGCAAAACGAGCATTACATTGTCAATGCATGTGCATTATACAGCAATCAGTATAGAAAAAAAAGAAAAACAAAGTATAAAGTAACAAATATAGGTGACAAAAAGTGTTCACAGTAACAAAACACATAGATATATTAGGTCAATTCCCTGTGATGCGAAAATAAACGTAATATTGGAGGGAGTCTGGATCCTTGAAAACAGTTCAGGCCATATACACAGGTAGTATAGGGTTGACTTAAGATTAGGGTGAGCCTGGTGTCACGGGGGTCCCATACTCCGAAAGATCCCATGGGTCCCAAATTTCAGTGAACTTAGAAACACAATCGTGTACCGAGGCTGTCAAAAACTCCATTGTCCGAATCTCAGCTATCAAGAGTAGTAATCTGGACCGTGGGGGAGGGGCATTAGATAGCCAGAATAACGGAATAAGTCTTCTGGCGGCTAGTAGTATGTAGGATATTAATTTGTTTGTCTTTTTAGATATCCCTGATGGAGGTAGGCCCAATAGATAGGTCAAGGGATCCACCGGAATGGACACCCCCGTCACCTTTTGAATAAGAGAATGTACATCACACCAAAAAGGTTGAATCAAAGAGCACTGCCAAAAAATGTGGAACAGCGAGCCTAATTCAGTTCCACATCGCCAACAATGTTGCGAGACTGAAGGGTCATACTTATGAATTACATCGGGTGTTCTGTACCAGAACATGAGAATTTTAATGGTTGTCTCTCTCTGGGTGACACATTTGGAAGATTTAAATGTAGAGGACCAGATTCTATCCCACATCTGTATTGTAACAGGACGGCCCACTAGATGAGACCACTTGCGCATATATAAATGTAATGTCTCTGTGACGGGAGACGACTCATGGAGGATACTATATATACAGGAAATTAAATGTAATTGATGGGGGCCTTGGGCACATAGATATTCAAAAGTAGTTGGTTTATCTAGAATTAGGGATGGTGTTTTAGAATGAAAGAAATGTCTAATTTGCATATAGAAGTGGAAGAGATGTGGTGTAAGGCCAAATTTCTCACTTAAAATGTTAAAAGTATGTAGTTTCCTCGTTATGGGATGTACAAGGTTCCTGAGCTGAAAGAGGTGAACGTTTACCCATGGGAATATCCTGCCCAAGGACATACTATCCGGAATGAGAGGGTTAAATAATACGTTTATAAGAGGAGAGCAGGGAGACATAAGGGAAAAGCGTTTAAGGCAGTTACGCCATATATTTAGAGTCAGTATCATTGGTCCAGTACACTGACGTTTATATATAGGATCCAGAGCAGGGGGAGCGCCCCATACCAAGGATCCCGGGTGGACCGGGTAAAGTACTCCCTTTTCAATAGCAGACCATTGGTTTGGTGCATGTAAGGAAGACCAAGAGGTAATGGCCCTCAGGTGTGTAGCATAATAATATTTAGTGATGTCAGGAGCTCCTAAGCCTCCTCTGGATCTAATGGCAAACACCACAGAGCTTGCTATACGGTGCGCTCCGCCATTCCATATAAACTTCAGGAAAGTTCTGTGTAATGCTTTTAATTGTGTGGCAGGTACAGCTACTGGAAGGGTTTCAAAATAATAAAGTAATCTAGGCAGTATGGACATTTTCAAAACATTAATTCTGCCTAATAGAGATAGGGGGTATTTGGTCCAGTTCGACAGAGATTTATTAATATCTAGTATCAGGGGCGGGAAGTTTGTATCATATAGGGAGGTATAAGAAGGGGTAAGTAATACACCTAAATATTTAAGAGAGGAGTTACACCATTTATAGGGGAAAGATTCTTTAAGTTGAGATATTAATGGCGATGGAATGTGTATAGGAAGGGCTTCAGTTTTAGAAGTGTTGATTTTGTACCCGGAGATAGCACTAAAAGAGTTCAGTATTTTATGTAGTGAGGGAAGGGATATTAGCGGGTTAGTGATTGTAAGCAAAATGTCGTCTGCAAATAACGATAATTTATATTCCCCCTGTCTCATCACCACCCCACTGACATCCGGGTGAACTCGAATATACTCAGCCAGGGGTTCTAGGCATAGAATAAAAAGCAATGGCGAGAGGGGGCAGCCCTGTCGAGTTCCGTTTGTCATGGGAAAGCCAGGAGACAGGAAAGACGACATTTGTACCTGCGCAGAGACGTTGGAATATAAGGCTTCTAGGGCTGTTAAAAAAGGGCCAACAAAACCATATATCTTTAGGGTGGCGAACATGTAGGGCCAGCTTAGCCTGTCAAAAGCTTTTTGTGCGTCTAAACTCAGGATCAGTGCCGGTCGGGAGGTTCTGTCCAAGAGATCTATCAGATCTATTGTACGCCGGGTGTTATCTCCCGCATGTCTCCCAAGGACGAAACCTACCTGATCTCTGTGTATCAGTTTGGGGATGAATACAGAAAGTCTGGTAGCAAGAATTTTAGTAAAAATCTTGTAGTCCGAGTTTAAAAGGGCTATGGGCCTATAGTTATCCGGGAGAGAGGGATCCTTTCCAGGTTTAGGAATAACTGATATGAAAGAATGGGAGAACTGTGAATGAGGGGGAGTACCTTTGAGAAATGAGGCATATAAAGCTAGCATGTGAGGAGATAAAATATCGATAAAAGATTTATAGTATGAGTAAGGCAACCCGTCCGGGCCAGGGGCTTTGTGTAATGGGAGATTTTTAATTATAGCAGAGAGTTCTTCAGCTGTAACTGCTACATTTAAGCTTTCTAAATCCGTTGTAGATAGTTTCGGTAGCTTTATATTGGAAAAAAAAGACTCAAAATTTTCCTGGGTGAATTCAAATTGATTCTCCGGGTTCAGGCAATTGTACAGTTTATTGTAAAAGTTGCCAAAAATTTTGGACATCTCACGAGGACAATGAGTTCTAGATCCGTCTGGTCGTATAAGAAAATCGGGCAAGGAGTTAAACGGACGAGGACATAACTTATTGACTAGCATTCTGTGTGGTTTATTGGAGAATTCATAAAATTTTTGCTTCGTCCATAACATGGATCTAGCTGTTTTGTTAAGTTTTGTTGATCTAATTCGTTCTCTAAGTTGAATTACTTTGCGAAGTTTTGGCACTGTGGGACCACCCAAAAGTCTCCGCTCAGCAGTTACCAGAGCAGACATTAGGGACTGCAATAGGTTATTTCTATCTCTCTTCAGTCGAGAACCTTCAGCAATACATGTGCCTCGGAAAACAGCCTTATGTGCTTCCCATAGTGTGGAAATCTGAGACACAGATCCAGTGTTGAGTAAGAAATACTCACTCAAGCTATTTGCTAGAGTAGAGCGGGAGATTTCAGACTGCAAGAGATGATCATTGAAACGCCAATGACAGGATTTGGTATAGGTTTGAGATAACATTAAATCCAGCATAATGGGTGCGTGATCTGACCATGTAATGGGAGAGATATCTGAATCAACTAAATAAGGGATAAGTGGGGCTGAGATAAAGAAATGATCTAGACGGGAATACATATTATGAGCTGATGAGTAGAACGTAAATTGTTTAGCAGAAGGGTGTTTTATCCTCCATGAGTCAAAAAGTCTATGTGACCTGATACATTTACGGAAGGCGTTAGCTTGAGACAATATTCTTTTAGATGGGGTAGGACTAAAAAGTGTTTGTCTGTCTCTAGTGGGTGACATGACCAGATTGAAATCCCCACCAACTATCATAAAAGGTTGTGAGCAATATTGGGGGGAGTCAAAGAGTTTGTCAAGGAAATCAATCTGGCCCGTGTTCGGGGCATACAAATTAATCAGTGTAAAGGTGGTAGACATGTATTCACACTCTAGAACAAGAAATCTCCCGTGAGGGTCTGTATGGGACTTCCGAACTTTAATAGGACATGTTTTTCTGATCAAAATTGCCACTCCTGCCCTGCCCGTGGAGTCAGAGGCAAGGTAGGAAGTAGGGAAGAACCTTGAGGCAAACCTGAACGATCCCCCCGACCGAAAGTGGGTCTCCTGGATCATCACCACATCTGCGCCTGAGGCCCTGAAAGATTTCAGGGCCATCCAGCGCTTACTAATGGAGCCCAATCCCTTTACATTATAGGACATAATTTTTAAAGCCATGTTTGTGGTCTATGTAGGAATGTCGATATAAACACCGCTAACACTATAAACATTAAAGTATTTAAAGAAAGAAAATACATATGTTGCATTTTACGGGTATTAGTAATGGTGAGCAACCTCCCATCTCTAACTATTGAGATATAAACACCAAGGTATATCTCTCTCAAAGTGAGGTAGTAATGACCATGGGGTTTCAATCTGTGAAACACAGCAGTGGATATAGTTGAAAAAATTAAAAAGGAAAAACAACAAAAAAAAATTAAAATGAAAAACAAAAGAGCAAAAAAGAGTTCAAAACTCTGTGTACCTGAGAGATAAAAATCTCTCAGGAAGCCCTGGATATAGACCAGGGCCTGGTAGGGGCGTGAACGGACTCCCATCTGGCGACTCTATCTGAGGGGATGAGATGGGTCTGCTGCTCACCTTGTGCAATTGGTTGCTAACAGAACAAAGTAGGACAACATTCATTAGAGGAGTAAAAGGAAAACAAAAACCTGTAAAACCTTAAAGAAAAAGCAAGGTTAACAAATAAGACAGGTACGTTGAACACTTAAAATTTCAAAACCTTTTGTGAATGCATTCTCATGGGATGAGAAAGGATCTTCCCCCGCAGATTAACGGGGTAGGATCAGACGAAAATCGGTAGGACCAATTCAGCAACATCGTTTCGTCGGGAGAGAAAAAGAAAAAGAAAACTCCCGAGGAAACGGAAATGCATAAAAAATCGAGAAAGTAGAACCAAAAATGAAAATCCAGAAAAGTTCAAGGGGGTTGTTTAGAAGATCGCAGACGTTGAGGGGTGGAAAGATGCTTCTTAGATTTGCCCCGGACAGGGGTCCAGATGCGAGTAGGAGTAGTCGGAGGTAGACGGACTTGTGTGGCTGGTGGGATTATGTCCTCTTCCGGGAGGGGGGGGAGCCCCAAATTTTTCAGGAAGGCTTCTGCTTCTTGCAATTCACGTAGCGAGTATTGGGTGCCCTCTTTGGATACAGTTAAACGGAAAGGAAATCCCCAGTAATACGGAATTTTGAGTTGTTGCAGATGTGAGGTCAGGGGACGTAAGTTCCTACGTTTAGCAAGGGTGATGGGGGAGAGGTCGCTGAAGATTTGCAATTTAGCACCTTTGAACATTATTTGGGATCTATTTCGAGTCGCCATGGTCAGTGCTTCCTTACTTTCAAAAAAATGAAAACGTACCACGACATCTCTTGGCCTAGCTCCAGCCGGAGGTTTTGGGCCTAAAGACCGATGGGCCCTATCCAGGCGCCAGTCTATATCTACCACCGAGGGGGCTAGAGAATTGAAAAGGCTCAGAAGGTAGGCTCGGAGTTCAGAGTCACCCACTGTCTCGGGTATCCCTCTGAATCGAAGGTTTTGTCTTCTTTCTCTATTTTCCAAGTCCTCCTGTTGTATTTGTAGTTGAGATACAGAAAGGCGTAAAGTATGGTTTTCTTCCTCAATCGTTTGCACGTAATTTATCATTTCGTCGAATTTGTTCTCTAGAGTGTCTGTGCGGTCACCAATTTGGGTTATTTCCCCCCTCAGTTCGGCAGCCAATTTGCTTACCTCGGCCGAGACGTTGGACGTAATCTGTTGAAGTAAAAGTTGTAGCTTGGTATCCAAGATGTCAGGGGTAAGAGTCGTATTTGAGGGTGGCAGAATGGGTGCCGGTGTCTGTGAATTGGTTAGAGATGGGTTTGTAGCATCTTCCGAGACTAAAGAGGGATCCAGCAGGGCAAAAGGATTTGCGGAAGGATTAGAAGAGGAAGGTTGTGATCTGGTAACAAAACGTTCCATGTTTTGTTCTTCTTGTGGTGCAATGAGTGATTTGTAGTATTGTTGCTGTTGGCCGACTTTGCCCATGAGGTATGCAGAGGGTTTAGTGGTCAAACTTGCAGGCTTACCTCCGACTCTGTGTATAGCTACTGTTGTTGCACGGAGGTCTCGGTGAGCAGGCTAGGACCCTATGATTATTTAAGCTGCATCTTTTCCATATGTGTTGGCAAGCTTCATCTGGATCCCCAAAAACCCCTTGTTTACATCTCCCCTCCTCCTCATCATTTTACTGGGAGAGAGGAAATTTTATTTACAGTCCCCAGTACTCTTTATGAGCCTGTGCAGCCTGAGGGGTGAGATGAGTGACACTAGGAGCAGATTAGAGTCCCAATATGGCCGCCGGCTTCCAGAGGTAGGCCGAAGCCGCGGACTATCCTAAGGGACGGCCGCCGGGGAAGTGTACACGGCCGCCCCGGGTCTCTAGAACTCCCCCGGGGGTATGGGAACAGAGTGTCAGGTAGGCCTTTGTCTTCCCGGGACTCGGTTGTGAGGGTTATTGCGGGATGCTTTACTTACAGTGTCCCGGGAGAGCGTCCGTAATCTAGGCCGCGGTCCGCGTCTAGTTGGTAGGCCGCAGTTTACTCAGAATAGCCGCCGAACGGAACTCCGCGGCCCCTCCGTGTCCACACTGTAATCCGCCTGTTTCCCAGAGGCCACACTTTTTACCAGGCCGTTCGATTTATCCGTCCACCTCTCCAGGGGTACAGGGCGGAGAGCCTGTCTGCAGGCCCCAAGATGGCGGCGGTGAGTCCCGGCGGCAAAGGGGGATATGGAAAGGATTCGGCCCACAGGAGGCAGAAATACACTCCCAGGACCGACCTGTGGTGGACTGGGAACAAGATGTGCAGTTTGTGGCTGTATTGGAGCGGATAGGGACAGAGGATGGCTCCAGATTACTGCGGGCTGTGAGGAGCTCAGCTCAGACACGTCTCTCCAGCTGTACGTCCGGACACGCCCCCCCCCTCTTGTATTTTCTAACGAATCTGTTTTATGCAATGTGCATTGTATATAATATATGTGAACTATTAAAATTTGTTAGAATATTTTACATGTGCCCTTAATTTTGGACTTTGCCTTATATGGACTAACATTTTCACTTGTCATTTAGTGACATTAATTCTATCACTTTGGTGGTACTTTAAAGTTTTATTTTAATATATGTACATTTTCTACAATTGATCAAACATCACACTAAGGAGCGCGGTTACTTTTATATATATTTTTATTGAGTCCGCGGTACTCGCCGCTGGACACATGCTCGCCCCAGACCTGGAAGTGTCGGATCACATACTAGGTACGTGATCCGGCACAGCAGTGCCACTTTGCCTCCATATATCTAAGTTATATGGTTGGCAAGTGGTTAACAATCATCTCTATACTTACCTGCTCTGAGCAAAGAAATTGCACAGAGCGGCCCCAATCTTCTTCTTCTCAGGCCCCCCGCCAGCATTCCTTCCCCGTCCTCTCTGTCCGGTGCCCCCATGGGATGCTGCTTCCTCGGCCCGCCCTCTGCTCCCTCTTCACTGGTTTTGATTGACAGCAGTGGGAGCCAATGGGTTCCAGTGCCCCAGCAGTGACAGCGAGACATGGAAGTGAGGGGAGAGAAGAGCTGCAGACATGCACAGCACTGGATCATATAAGGGCTCATGTGAGTAAAAAGGGAGGGGGTGAGAGGCCAATACTGATGCCTAAACATTAGGCATTAAGGATTGCATTAAGGTAATAAATGTTTAGTCTTCAGAACCACTTTGAGGTGCCAGTCATCAATTTTATGTAAAGTGGTTGTAAAGCCACATGTTTATGAACATACAATCACCTGTGTTTAATAATGACATGTGCCCCAGTGTATATCTTTTTTTTTTTAAATGACAATTTTGGGGCGCATGCGCGGCACAATGAGAGATGGACGCAACTAGAAGGAGCTCTGGCAGTAACAGAGACTAATCGCCTTGCCACAGGGCTAAACTTCACTCCATTATGGTCACATTTAACCCTGCACCCCTGTGGGAACTCCGGGTGCATGCCGTCCCACAAAAAGCCTAGGAACTACAAGCCGAAAGGGTTCCTCACCACGTATCTCCTGCGCATTGCAGAACGAACAGGCATGACTAAAGATGGCGCCCAGACTCACCGAGGCTCACAGTCTCCAGCGGCTTCCCCTGTGTTCTCGGCATCAGCCTGTGAAGATGGTGAGTGCCCTGCACAGCTTACAAAGACTGATCTGGAGGATAGTTTATCCGCCATGTATGAAAAACTAGCAGGGACTTTTCATTCAGAGCTACACAAAGAAACCGATACTCTGTCATTAGAAATCACTGCTCTGCTTCACAGACTTATTAGAAACCAAACATGACAAACTGGCACTAGCACATGCTGATCTCCATAAGGACTATGAGTCACTTGCTGAAAACTTCCAAATGGTGCAGTCTCAGGTCGAGGATCTCGACAACCGCAACCGTAGAAACAATTTGAGGTTACGCAGCATCACAGAAGCGGTTACTGACCTCCCTGCTGCGGCCAATAAGCTATTCCACAGGCTCCTTCCTTTCGTGCCATCTTCAGCATTTGTGTACGACAGGATTCACAGGGCCTTGCACCCCAAACCTCCTGCTGAGAAACCGCCACAAGATGTTATACTCTGCTTGAAAGATACCTGATCAAGGAGGACATATTACGCTCTGCCAGGAATTCAGCAGCCATAGAATTGGATGGAGTGAAGATCCAAATCTTCCCCGATATCTTGCAGGCCACACTGGACTGTAGGCGTAGGATGAAGGAGGTCACATCAGTGCTCCAATCAGCCCATATCCGATACAGATGGAGCTTCCCTTTCAAGCTTACTGTGCCACACAATGGTACTACGTACACAGCCTGCAATGTCACTGAAGGACAGGAAATATTGCTCAAACTGGGCCTTTTGGAACCAGATGTCCCGAGTCAGCAGCCTCCCATGCCAGGGCCTAGCCCAATATGGAACACACCTTCCTCACATCAGATCCAAGGTAGATGGCGCCAACTGTTTCGGGACCAGCTAGCCTAATCCACCCTGCCCGTAATTTCCTCAGATATCTACACCAAGACTGACTCACTCCAAAATGGATACTGAATTCAACTAACTCTAGAACTGAGCCATATTGAGGGTGTTTCCTATTCTCCCAGTTGTGACTGTATAGTTGGCGCACAGCTCTGATCTCTGCAGCTCAAGTAGTGAGCACTAAGGGAACCCTCCTCTCCCTTGCGTCACTTTACCCATCTGGCGAGACAATTTTTTGAATGGCTTGTCCACACCAGAACACTGTTCAATATACCCTAATGCCTTTGGGCGGTAAGTCTCACCGCGTCCATAGTCATCCCCCCTACGACTCTCGGTCCCTTCCCATGGTGTGGAGCAGTGTGTAGTGTTCTTTATGGTCGCCCTGTTCCTCGCCCGGCAACTCATGGACCCCCTAGTTGGTATTGGACTTCATAGTCCAAAAAAGGTTTATAGTTGGTCAATAGGGATGTTTTCCATTGACCCCCAAGCTTGTTTTTTGTATTTGAGCAGTTTTTCAAGTTCTTCTAGTATGTTTAAGTTTACTCATTTATTGTGCTCGGTAAGATCTTCTCTAACAATACCAATTCATGTTGAATTGCAGTCAAAGGTCTTTTTAGGAACTATTTTATTATATTATACGTTTTGTTTGCTGGCTTAGTGGTGTGACTTTGGCTATTCCATGGTATTACTCCTTTCACAGCCCCTATAACGAACACCAAGCTACACATTCTTTGTGCCCCTATGGCCCTTAAAATAATATCACATAAAGTGCAAGGCTTTATTCTCCATCAGAAATGTAAAAAAGCATTCTGTCACTACAAGGGACTGGGTGCGGATATTCTCTTATTACTGGAGACCCACTTCTTTCCCACCAATCACCCACTATTCTTTGACAGATCTTTTAAACAATTTTATTGTACAGCCCACACCACCAAATCCCGTGGAGTAGCCATTTTCATAAAAAACTCAGTATTATTTGAAGTTGATCATATATATAAGGACCCAAAAAGTAGGTTCATAATATTACAGGGTAAGATCCAAGGTCGGGCTACTACTATTGCTTCTGTCTATGCCCCCAATGAAGCACATGCTTCATTTTTCAAACAATTTTTTACCATCCTAGACCGTTATCTCTCCCCACACTTAATAGTAGGAGGAGACTTTAACCTTACGGCACACCCAGGTTTAGAAAGAAGCAGAACTACCCCCTCCTCTAAAGCCTTTCCTAAATCGCTCACCAGCAACCTGAACACACTACAACTTATTGATGTATGGCGAGCACATAACATTGGATGCAGATCATACACTTTCTACTCGAACCTACACGACAGATTTGCTCGTATAGATTATATTTTTAGTACCCCCACAGTTTTAGCAAACTCATCTAGGGCTGATATACACATCTGCCTCTGGTCAGATCATCATATGGTCTCCTTCACAGTATCCAGAATAGGCCTGAAACCCACCACCTATACCTCGAGACTTAACGACTCTTTACTGACTGATCCCTCCACCATAGACACCCTCGCATCGCAGCTCAATGACTATTTCATGGAAAATCAGCTCCCTGAAACTCCGTCCTGCACACTCTGGATGGCTCATAAAGCTGTGATGTGAGGACATCTTATCAACATAGCCTCTAAAAAAAATAGGGCCAAATTAACTGAGCTCCGGTCTCTTACAAAAACTCTGGACAGGCCATACAACCGATATAATCTCCCTCCCCAGATGACAAGAAGCAGGCCTTGGATCTCCTGCTCTCAGAAAATACGGAGAAAGCCTTGAGATGGGCTAATGCTAAATTTATGTTAAATAGCAACTGAGCTTCTACAATGTTTGCACGAAAACTTAACCAGGCTATGAAACCGCTACGTACCGTATTTATCGGCGTATAACACGCACTTTTTTCCCCTTAAAATCAGGGGAAAATCGCGGGTGCGTGTCATACGCCGATCCCCTGCGATCCGGAGCTGTCAGATTTTCAAAATCGCCGACTGCGATTTGAAAATGGCGCCGCCGAAATACACAGTGCCGGTCCTCGGCTCTTCTCGGCCACTTTTGTCTTCACTCGAGCGCCGCCCGAACCTAGCCGAGTGTACTCGGCTAGGTTCGGATAGCTCCGCTCGGGACTACGAGTGGAGCCGAAAGTAAACGAGAGCCGCTGAGAAGAGCCGAGAAAAGGCTCTGTGTATTTCGGCGCCGGCTGCGCCATTTTCAAATCGCGGTCGGCGATTTTGAAAGACAGGATGGCAGGGATCACAGGATGCAAGGCTGCATTGGGGAAGGCTGCACTGGGGAAGGCTGCACTGACAAGGCTGCACTGGGGAAGGCTGCACTGACAAGGCTGCACTGGGGAAGGCTGCACTGACAAGGCTGCACTGACATGGCTGCACTGACATGGCTGCACTGACATGGCTGCACTGGGGAAGGCTGCACTGACAAGGCTGCACTGACAAGGCTGCACTGACAAGGCTGCACTGGGGAAGGCTGCACTGACAAGGCTGCACTGACAAGGCTGCACTGACATGGCTGCACTGACATGGCTGCACTGACATGGCTGCACTGGAGAAGGCTGCACTGACAAGGCTGCACTGACATGGCTGCACTGGGGCAAGGCTGCACTGAGAAGGCTGCAATGATGGGCATTTCAATGTAAGTTTTTTTTCCTTCAACTTCCCTCCTAAAAGTTTTTTTTTCCTTAAAATTCCTTCCTAAATTGGGGTGCGTGTTATATGCCGGTGTGTGTTATACGCCGGTGCGTGTTATACGCCGATAAATACGGTAATTCAGCTGGGGTCTTGGTCACTCATCCAAATGACATAATGGATATATTTGTAGATTTCTACAAAAATCTATATGCAGTCTCCCAACCAACTAGTGACCCAACATCCCAATCTTGGTTCTCGAACCTGACATTACCCACTGACCTACAAACAGAGGCATTAAATGCTCCCTGCACTGAGGCAGAAATTATTACTATAATTAAATCACTAAAAACCTCCACAGCACTGGGGCCAGATGGTTACTCTGCCTCCTACTTCAGAAAGCTCTCACATATTTTATCACCTAAATTGGCTACCCAATATAACCATATCTTAGAAGGCAATAATTTCCCTGCAGAAATGCTATTAGCCAACATGTCCCTCATCCCCAAACCCCACAAAGATCACTCCCTTCCCCAAAACTTCCTCCCAATCTCTGTCATCAATAATGACTTGAAGATTTTTGGCAAATTACTAGCAAACAGATTGGCATCTGTTATTACGTCCCTAATCTCTCCTGACCAAACCGGATTTATTCCAGGAAGACATATAACAGATAATATCCGCCTAGTTACCAACATAATACAAGATGCCAATTTTCATTCTAAGCAGGCACTTCTCCTCAGCCTTGATATACATAAGGCATTTGACAGCGTCAGTTGGTCGTACCTAGACCAGCTGTTGCCCAGATTCGGTATCACTGGCAAATTCCTTCAAGGATTTCACGGCTTATATAGGGACCCCCAAACTCGGATAAAGCTACCAGGTAACAATTCCCAATTTTTCTCACTACAAAAAGGTACCAGACAGGGGTGCCCTTTATCCCCCCTCTTATTTGCTCTGGCTATAGAGCCTTTATCCCGTGCCATCTCAGAAAATGTGAATATTAAAGGATATTATAAAGGATCTAAAGAATTTAAACTTAGTCTTTATCAGGCCTAGGGGTTAATTTAGCTAAATGTTCAGCCATGTCAATGAATATCCCAAACGACCTTGCAACCCCCCTGCAATGCCACTTCTCATTTTCCCGGTGCACCCATACATTTCGCTACTTAGGGATACAGCTTACCCCCAAGTTCCAGACACTTTTTCAAATAAATTACCACCCTATTGTATCAAAAGTCAGATCCCTACTAAAAATTTGGGATAAATACCACATATCGTTCCTGGGTAGAGTCACAGCCATTAAAATGGCAATCTTACCTAAGTTATTATTCTTCTTCAGGTCTCTCCCCATCTATGCCTCTAAGGCTTACATTAATTCAATTCAGAGAGATGTCAATAAGTTTATATGGCATCACAAAAAACCTAGATTCCACAAATCACTTCTATACAGACCCCAACTTTTAGGAGGACTAGGCCTTATTATTATTTATCGGACAGATTAGCTCAAACAGCTCAATGGCACACTCTTTCTACCAATATACAATGGCTTACTTTTGAAGCACAAGCTATTCATCCCTTCCTCCTGTCAGGATTATTGTGGTCCAGATCAATCAAACCAAATCAATTTACCCTTCTAAACAAGATAGTATATCAATCCTTATACCTGTGGTCACTATATGGTGGGAAATTCCACCTAGCCTCACCCCTCTCTCCCTTATACTCCTTTATAGGAGATCCCGACTTCCCTCCAGCATTTCACGATAGAATCCAGTTTCTCCTGTGGTGCACCGCTGGAGTAACTACGTTTCAATCCCTCAAAGAAGGCCACCACTTTTAAACTTTTCTTCAGCTACAAGCAGATCATGACTTTTCCCCCTCAGAATTATACAGGTACACGCAAATCAAACACTTTTACTATTGTAGGGGCACCTTGGAATCTCGAGCACATTGCACTCAATATGAACACATATGCACACACTCTTCCAGAGACAAAGGTATTATTTCCAGACTCTATCGCTTGCTCAATGAGTTTGCCTTAAAAGACAAGACTAAGACTGGGAGAGTGAGACAGGCCTATCCTTTGAGCCGCCTGTTTGGGTGGAGATGCTAACTAACATGTTCAAACACACAAGGTCATACTCAATTCATGAAACAGCTATCAAACTACACACAAGGTGGTACATGACACTCGAGAAAATCCATTATATCTACCTCGAAGTATTTCCTCTATGCTTGCAACGAGCTAGGCTCATTAACCCACATTTTTTGGAGTTGTAAACTCCTTAAACCCATCTGGCAGAAAGCAACCTCGAAGGCATCCACCATTGCAGGTCGTAATATCACCTTAACAGTACAAATGTGCTTATGCTTTACCTCTATTCCTGATATCCCTGCACCATGAGAAAAGCTAATCCACATGCTCTTTGTTGCCATTCATTGGGTAACAGCTTTAAATTGGCGTTCTTCAACTCTTCCCTGGCCACAAGTGCTAGCTAGAATGGAAGCTATCAAACTGTCCGAACGCATTCACCATACAATATATGACACTATGCACATCTATGATAATAAATGGAAGCTTTGGAATACTGCTTTTTCATGACCAAGATAGGTACTGCTAAGATATCCTATTTGAATGTATAATTGTCCATACAAAAACACAATGTTAACTGTCTATTTCTTACTGTGGATCTCTACTTACCTGACTGTAACAATTCACTATGTCTGTAACCGCTATATATTATTCTAGACCATAGACCATGTCCGACACAATGATTGTACTGTATGTTATTGATCCTTCAATAAAAGCTTTTGTAATAAAAACAAACTGTGACTGCTTGGCTCTCTCCTCTCCCAGGCTGACAACTACAGTGGGAGGGGCCGAGAACTCCCACTGATGTCAGTCGTCGAGAAGAGGAGGAGAGAAGGAGAGAGCCGAGAGGTCACGTGAGTACTGGTAGGTGCTGTAAAATAAAGTAGAAATCATCATATTTTTTTATAAAAGACATACACTGGGGCACTTGTTGTTATTAAACACAGGTGATTGTATATAAATATTACAATTATTATAGCAGCAGGAAGGGAAGGGGTGGGGAGCAGAGCGGCATTGTCACGAGCTGACAGGCAGGGGGGGGAGAAGAGGATAGAGGAGAGCTGCAGATGACGGAGGCACGTAAACTGACCACGGTGTCAGGGCTCAGCAGCCATAATTAACTGTTGTCAGTTTACAGGGGGAGGGCAGAACCAGGCAGGATAAGCCAGGTATTTCAGGTGTTACAGGGGCCCAAATTTCACAGCACAAGCACTGTGCTGCATATCATGCTTTAATGGAACAGGATCGGTCCTTTTTTTTTTTTTTAGGGTAACAAACGCTTCAAGGCAAACCTAAAGGCAAAACGTATTTTTTTGGTTTAGAGGAATCAGAACACCTGTCAGTTTTTATTGCTCTCTGTGACCCCATTAGGGAGATTCATCCTCTCTATTTGTCTTGTTTACTGTTATCATCAAAAGTAGCTTAACCGCTTGCCGGCCAGCTGCCGCAGTTATACTATGGCAGGTTGGCTCGGCTTTGCAAATCGCCATATCTGTACGTCGAATCATACATGGCAACCTGTTGGCATGCGCGCATGCACCCATTGACCAGCGGGGGAGCCAATCAGCGTGTCCGGTGGACTCGATGTCTATTAGCCGCCCACGATCGTTCTATGCAGTGACAGAACGGGGATCTGCCGTAGTAAACAAGGCAGATATCCGTTCTGACAGGGAACATCACATAGATCTTGTTTTTCTGCTATGCAGGAAGACGGATCTGTTTGTTGTCCTAGGTAGCCCATCCCCTGCACAGTTAGAAACATACTGAGGGGACACAGTTAACCCCTTGATCGCCCCTGATGTTAACCCCTTCCCTGCCAGTGTTATTAGTACAATGTCAGTGCATATTTTTAGCACTGATCACTGTAATAATGTTACTGGTTCCCAAAAAAGTGTCAAAAATGTCAGTTAGGTGTCTAATCTGTCTGCAATGTCGCAGTCCCACAAAAAATCCCTGATCACCGCCATTACTAGTAAAAAAAAAAATAATAATAAAAATGCCATAAATCTATCCCCTATTTTGTAGACGCTATAACTTTTGCGCAAACCAATCAATAAATGCTTTTTGGGATTTTTTTTTTACCAAAAATATGTAGCAGAATACAAATTGGCCTAATTTGATGAAGAAATGTTATTTTTTAATTTTTTTATTGGATGTGTTTTATAGCAGAAAATAAAAAATATTAATTTTTTTTTTATTTCAAAATTGTCAGTCTTTTTTTGTTTATAGCACAAAAAATAAAAAACGCAGAGGCGATCAAATACCACCAAAAGAAAACTCTATTTGTGGGGAAAAAAAGGACATCAATTTAATTTGGGCACATCTTTGCATGGCCGCGCAATTGTCAGCTAAAATAACGCAGTGCCGTATCGCAAAAAGGTCTGGTCATTAAGGGGGCAAATCCTTCCGGGGGCTGAAGTGTTCTTTAACCACTTGCCGACCGCCTCACGCCTATATACGTGAGCAGAGCGGCACGGGCAGGCAAAATCACGTACCTGAAACGTGATTGCCTTCCCGCGGGTGGGGGGTCCGATCGGACCCCCCCCGGTGCCAGCTGCGGTCGGCATTTGGTTGGGAGCGATGACAGACGAGGGGGAGGCCATCCGATCATGGCCCCCCCCTCGCGATCGCTCCCAGCCAATGACAAACATCCCCTGCCTCTGTATAGTACACAGAGGCAGAGGATGTGATGTCATCTCTCCTCGGTCTGGCAGTTTCCGTTCCAGCGCCGAGGAGAGATGACATGTAAGTGCACCAACACTCACACACAACACAGTAGAACATGCCAGGCATATATTACACCCCCGATCCCCCCCCGATCGCCCCCCGATCCCCCCCCAATCACCCCCCCCCCTGTCACAAACTGACACCAAGCAGGTTTTTTTTTTTCCTGATTACTGCATAGTGTCAGTTTGTGACAGTTAGCAGTGGTGGGACAGTTAGTATTACCCCCCTGTAGGTCTAGGCTACCCCCCTTACCCCCCCTAATAAAGTTTTAACCCCTTGATCACCCCCCCTCACCAGTGTCGCTAAGCGATCATTTTTCTGATCGCTGTATTAGTGTCGCTGGTGACGCTAGTTAGGGACGTAAATATTTAGGTTCACCGTCAGCGATTTATAGCGACAGGGACCCCCATATACTATCTAATAAATGTTTTAACCCCTTGATGGCCCCCTAGTTAACCCTTTCACCACTGATCACCGTATAACCGTTACGGGTGACGCTGGTAAGTTCGTTTATTTTTTATAGTGTCAGGGCACCCGCCGTTTATTACCGAATAAAGGTTTACCCCCCTGTAGGTCTAGGGTACCCCCCTTACCCCCCTAATAAAGTTTTAACCCCTTGATCACCCCCTGTCGCCAGTGTCGCTAAGCGATCATTTTTCTGATCGCTGTATTAGTGTCGCTGGTGACGCTAGTTAGGGACGTAAATATTTAGGTTCGCCGTCAGCGTTTTATAGCGACAGGGACCCCCATATACTATCTAATAAATGTTTTAACCCCTTGATGGCCCCCTAGTTAACCCTTTCACCACTGATCACCGTATAACCGTTACGGGTGACGCTGGTTAGTTCGTTTATTTTTTATAGTGTCAGGGCACCCGCCGTTTATTACCGAATAAAGGTTTAGCCCCCTGATCGCCCGGCGGTGATATGCGTCGCCCTAGGCAGCGTCAGATTAGCGCCAGTACCGCGAACACCCACGCACGCACCGTACACGCACCGTACACCTCCCTTAGTGGTATAGTATCTGAACGCATCAATATCTGATCCGATCAGATCTATACTAGCGTCCCCAGCAGTTTAGGGTTCCCAAAAACGCAGTGTTAGCGGGATCAGCCCAGATACCTGCTAGCACCTGCGTTTTGCCCCTCCGCCCGGCCCAGCCCAGTCCAGCCCACCCAAGTGCAGTATCGATCGATCACTGACACTTTTCTTTGTAGCGTTTTGGTGAACTGGCAAGCACCAGCGGCGTAGTACACCCCGGTCGTAGTCAAACCAGCACTGCAGTAACACTTGGTGAATGTTTTGAACGCTACCATGCACTAGTTGAGTATTAGCGTAGCATACAGCATTGCACAGACTAGGCACACTTTCACAGGGTCTCCCAAGATGCCATCGCATTTTGAGAGACTCGAACCTGGAACCGGTTACAGTTATAAAAGTTACAGTTACAAAAAAAAAGTGTAAAAAAAAAAAAAAACACAAACAAAAATTAAAAAAAATAGTTGTCGTTTTATTGTTCTCTCTCTCTCTATTCTCTCTCTATTGTTCTGCTCTTTTTTACTGTATTCTATTCTGCAATGTTTTATTGTTATTGTTATTGTTATTATGTTTTATCATGTTTGTTTTTCAGGTATGTAATTATTTATACTTTACCGTTTACTGTGCTTTATTGTTAACCATTTTTTTGTCTTCAGGTACGCCATTCACGACTTTGAGTGGTTATACCAGAATGATGCCTGCAGGTTTAGGTATCATCTTGGTATCATTCTTTTTAGTCAGCGGTCAGCTTTCATGTAAAAGCAATCCTAGCGGCTAATTAGCCTCTAGACTGCTTTTACAAGCAGTGGGAGGGAATGCCCCCCCCCCCACCGTCTTCCGTGTTTTTCTCTGGCTCTCCTGTCTCAACAGGGAACCTGAGAATGCAGCCGGTGATTCAGCCAGCTGACCATAGAGCTGATCAGAGACCAGAGTGGCTCCAAACATCTCTATGGCCTAAGAAACCGGAAGCTACGAGCATTTTATGACTTAGATTTCGCCGTATGTAAATAGCGCCATTGGGAAATTGGGGAAGCATTTTATCACACCGATCTTGGTGTGGTCAGATGCTTTGAGGGCAGAGGAGAGATCTAGGGTCTAATAGACCCCAATTTTTTCAAAAAAGAGTACCTGTCACTACCTATTGCTATCATAGGGGATATTTACATTCCCTGAGATAACAATAAAAATGATTTAAAAAAAAAAAAATGAAAGGAACAGTTTAAAAATAAGATAAAAAAGCAAAAAAAAATAAAGAAAAAAATAAATTAAAAAAAGCACCCCTGTCGCCCCCTGCTCTCGCGCTAAGGCGAACGCAAGCGGCGGTCTGGCGTCAAACGTAAACAGCAATTGCACCATGCATGTGAGGTATCACCGCGAAGGTCAGATCGAGGGCAGTAATTTTAGCAGTAGACCTCCTCTGTAAATCTAAAGTGGTAACCTGTAAAGGCTTTTAAAGGCTTTTAAAAATGTAGTAATTTTGTTGCCACTGCACGTTTGTGCGCAATTTTAAAGCATGTCATGTTTGGTATCCATGTACTCGGCCTAAGATCATCTTTTTTATTTCATCAAACATTTGGGCAATATAGTGTGTTTTAGTGCATTAAAATTTAAAAAAGTGTGTTTTTTCCCCAAAAAATGCGTTTGAAAATCGCTGCGCAAATACTGTGTGAAAAAAAAAAATGAAACACCCACCATTTTAATCTGTAGGGCAATTGCTTTAAAATAATATATAATGTTTGGGGGTTCAAAGTAATTTTCTTGCAAAAAAAAATAACTTTTTCATGTAAACAATAAGTGTCAGAAAGGGCTTTGTCTTCAAGTGGTTAGAAGAGTGGGTGATGTGTGACATAAGCTTCTAAATGTTGTGCATAAAATGCCAGGACAGTTCAAACCCCCCCCAAATGACCCTATTTTGGAAAGTAGACACCCCAAGCTATTTGCTGAGAGGCATGTCGAGTCCATGGAATATTTTATATTGTGACACAAGTTGCGGGAAAGAGACAATTTTTTTTTTTTTTTGCACAAAGTTGTCACTAAATGTTATATTGCTCAAACATGCCATGGGAATATGTGAAATTACACCCCAAAATAAATTCTGTTGCTTCTCCTGAGTACGGGGATACCACATGTGTGGGACTTTTTGGGAGCCTAGCCGCGCACGGGACCCCGAAAACCAAGCACCGCCTTCAGGCTTTCTAAGGCCGTAAATTTTTGATTTCACTCCTCACTACCTATCACAGTTTCGGAGGCCATGGAATGCCCAGGTGGCACAAACCCCCCCCAAATGACCCCATTTTGGAAAGTAGACACCCCAAGCTATTTGCTGAGAGGTATAGTGAGTATTTTGCAGACCTCACTTTTTGTCACAAAGTTTTGAAAATTGAAAAAAGAAAAAAAAAATGTTTTTTCTGGTCTTTCTTCATTTTCAAAAACAAATGACAGCTGCAAAATACTCACCATGCCTCTCAGCAAATAGCTTGGGGTGTCTACTTTCCAAAATGGGGTCATTTGGGGGGGTTTTGTGCCATCTTGGCATTTTATGGCCTTCAAAACTGTGATAGGTAGTGAGGAGTAAAATCAAAAATGTATGCCCTTAGAAATCCTGAAGGTGGTGCTGGGTTTTCGGGGCCCCGTACGCGGCTAGGCTCCCAAAAAGTGCCACACATGTGGTATCCCCGTACTCAGGAGAAGCAGCTGAATGTATTTTGGGGTGCAATTCCACATATGCCCATGGCCTGTGTGAGCAATATATCATTTAGTGACAACTTTTTGTAATTTTTTTTTTTTCTTTTTTTTGTCATTATTCAATCACTTGGGACAAAAAAAATAAATATTCAATGGGCTCAACATGCCTCTCAGCAATTTCCTTGGGGTGTCTACTTTCCAAAATGGGGTCATTTGGGGGGGTTTTGTACTGCCCTGCCATTTTAGCACCTCAAGAAATGACATAGGCAGTCAGAAACTAAAAGCTGTGTAAATTCCAGAAAATGTACCCTAGTTTGTAGACGCTATAACTTTTGCGCAAACCAATAAATATACGCTTATTGACATTTTTTTTACCAAAGACATGTGGCCGAATACATTTTGGCCTAAATGTATGACTAAAATTGAGTTTATTGGATTTTTTTTATAACAAAAAGTAGAAAATATCATTTTTTTTCAAAATTTTCAGTCTTTTTCCGTTTATAGCGCAAAAAATAAAAACGGCAGAGGTGATCAAATATCATCAAAGGAAAGCTCTATTTGTGGGAAGAAAAGGACGCAAATTTCGTTTGGGTAGAGCATTGCATGACCGCGCAATTAGCAGTTAAAGCGACGCAGTGCCGAATTGTAAAAAGTGCTCTGGTCAGGAAGGGGGTAAATCCTTCCGGGGCTGAAGTGGTTAAGTAATTAATAAAAAAGCATTGGTGCAAACATAAATAGTGGAAACATTTAAATTGGTGAGATCGCAAACACCTAAGAAAACATCCTTTTTATCAGATGTAATAATAGTTATAGTGTGTTGTGCTCAACCAATAACAAATTATAAATAACAGATAAAGTGACTGTGCATAAGACTTTGCTTTACATCAATGCCAATGTTCATAAATAATGAATTTTAAAGTGACTGTGCATAGGACCTTATCTTAAGTAAACATAAATAAACATAAAGAATAAAATGACTGCGCATAGGATCTTACCAAAAAAAAACAAAAAAGAAATGTCTTCTTATAAATACAGTGGAACCTCGGATTTCGAGTAACGCAGTTAACGAGCGTTTCGCAATACGAGCAATTTTTTAATTAAATCCTGACTCGGAGTCGTTCTGAGCCGTTCGGAAATACTCGGAAACACTCCGAAATACTCGGAAACACTCGGAAATACTCCATTCCTGAGTGTTTCCGAGCCTTTCCGAGGGGTTCCGAGTGCATCTGAGTAGTCTCTGAGTATTTCCGAGTCTCTCCGGCACCCCCCACCTCTGGCCACATGCGTGATTGCATGCAATAGAAGTCAATGTGGAATGAATTATCTTTGTTTCCATTGACTTCTATGAGGAAACTCGCTTTGATATGTGAGTGCTTTGGATTACAAGCATTCCCCTGGAACGGATTATGCTTGTAATGCATGGTTCCACTGTATAAACATATAATAGAAAACAGTGGATTCTAATATACATAAAAATAGAAGTCCATTAAAAAATCAATCCCCTGTGCAAAACAAACAAGTCTAAAGTCCCTTTTAAATTCCTAGAGACTTTGTGATGACACCAGCAGGCAACTTCCCCCACCCTTACTGGGTGGAGCCATTTGCTGATGTCATCGCATTGTTTTGACCCCATAGGTTCCTGGAGGACGAGCTACCTTTGAAAATATGGCAAGTCATATGGTTACAGGCCACTAAGAGCTTGATCTGTACACTATATAAAGAAAATCTGTATAAAATTATTTTTCATTAGTACAAAACCCCAGAGACCCTATATACAACTTGCCCAACAACCATGGATACATGCTGAAATTGTATGAGTGACTTCAGCTCCCTGCAACATATGGTACGGCCACTCATTCAGCCATATTGGGAACCCAGTTGGGAATTACATATGAAGATCAGAATCAGACATTAAACAGATCCTCACCGCCCCCCTGCACAATACTCTAGAAAACCACAATGGGCTTTTGGAACTCTGTCTATTTATAGAAATTCTAGATGAACAGGCAACTCCCAATTATTATACTGAATTCTACTTAATATAACTACTACTCTCTTGTGAGTTTTGGAATTGGTCATCTGAATTTGTCTTGCTAACTTCTTCTCACTTTTCTCTATCTTACTCTTTTTTTTATTCTTTTCCTTGCTCTTGATTCTTACATTTTGTATCTTCTCAGTTAGTCCCACCTCTTCTTTAGCCATAAGCAGTGCTCATTTGACTTAGTCTACAAACATACACAAGATATAATATTGTTTTTTTTTCTAAACAACCACACTGGACCTATTGGAAATTAGTTTAAAAAAGTAAATATTTTAGGGGCATGGCCGACGTGCAATCCGCATGGTCAGCTGGAAGCTGAGCTCTGTTCTGTGTCAGGGGAATCCTGCGACGGCAACAGTGACAGAGCAGCGAATTCATACCTACTACTAGAGATGAGCCGAACACCCCCCCCCCCCCCGGTTTGGTTCGCAGCAGAACATGCGAACAGGCAAAAAATTTGTTTGAACACGCAAACACCATTAAAGTCTATAGGACACAAATGTGAAAAATCAAAAGTGCTTGTTTTAAAGGCTTATATGCAAGTTATTGCCATAAAAAGTGTTTGGGGACCCGGGTCCTGCCCCAGGGGACATGTATCAATGCAAAAAAAAATTTTTTAAACGTCTGGGTTTTTTTCGGGAGCAGTGATTTTAATAATGCTTAAAGTGAAACAATAAAAATAAAATATTCCTTTAAATATCCTACCTGGGGGGTGTCCTTAGTATGCCTGTAAATTAGCGCATCTTTCCCATGTTTATAATGCCCTGTACACACGGTCGGATTTTCAGATGGAAAATGTCCGATCGGAGCATGTTGTCGGAAATTCCGACCGTGTGTGGGCTCCATCGGACATTTTCCATCGGATTTTCCGACACACAAAGTTGGAGAGCAGGAGATAAAATTTTCCGACAACAAAATCCGTTGTCGGAAATTCCGGTCGTGTGTACACAAATCCGACGGACAAAGTGCCACGCATGCTCAGAATAAATAAAGAGATGAAAGCTATTGGCCACTGCCCCGTTTATAAGCCCAACGTACGTGTTTTACGTCACCGCGTTCAGAATGATCGGATTTTCCGACAACTTTGTGTAACTGTGTGTATGCAAGACAAGTTTGAGCCAACACCTGTCGGAAAAAATCCTAGGATTTTGTTGTCGGAATGTCCGATCAATGTCCGACCGTGTGTAGCCCTATAACAGCGCCACAGCAAAATTACATTTCTAAAGGAAAGAAGGTAATTTAAAACTGCTCGCGGCTGTAATGTATTGTCGGATCCTGGCAATATAGATAAAAATACCAAAAATACCAAAAAAAAAGGCGTGGATGCCCCCCCCAAAAAATCAATACCAGGCCCTTCAGGTCTGGTATTGATATTAGGGGAACCCAGCACCCAAATTTTTAAATAAATGTCGTAGGGATCCCCCGGGTCCCCAGGCACTATATACTTTGAATAGCAGTATATATACTATACGGTCTGCCCTATATACTCTGCAGAAAATTGGGCCTTAGGTGTTGGTGGTACTTGAACACTGTAACCTCCCACAGTTACTCTTGTTGGGCGCAGGAACGGGCCCTGCTTTGACATAATATATCAAGAATTGTAATTACATGCCCCTGTTAAACAGGGGCAGAAAAATTGGGCCTTGTGGGGTGGTGGTGGTGGTGCCACAACACTGTAACCCATCACAGATACTCTTGTTGGACGCAGGAATGGGCCCTGCTAAGAAACATAACTGCCAGTTTTTTGTCCTTCTGTGGCACCCCCTCTCTCTAGGCTCACGTTACTCCCTTCCTCAACCTGGGAACCAAGGCCTTCAAATCGCTGCACATCCTCCAGCAGCATATAACCAACACTGTAGTCAAATAATTCTGGGGACTCCTCCGTGCATGATGGTGGGGCTACGGAAGGAGTTACTGTGGACAAGGAGCCGATGGAATAGGCCACTTTGGCAACTGTATTGGAAGGCAAACTACTCTGAGCCTGGGTGAAAGAGGATGTGGAGGATGAGGACGGCTTTGTTATCCACTCCACCAACTCTTCTGCATGTTGTCGCTCAATAACACTGCCAGCAGCAGCAAAAAAGGACAAGCTTACCCCACAGCCACCTGCAGAGTATGCACCATGTCCATGACCACCACTGTTGACTGTAGACACAGAGGCTGCTTGCCCTCTTTAATGGCCTGTGAGCGTCTGCTTCTCCTTGGTGGCCTTCCAGACATGATGTATTTTTTGTTTTGCAACACCACGCTACACTGTATTAGATACTGTATACACTGCCTGAAGTGTATTAGAAAGTGTACAACGGCTGCACTGTATTGTATACTGTGTACACCACCAGAAGTGTAGTAGAAACTGTATTAGATACTATGTACACTGCCTGAAGTGTATTAGAAACAGTACACCACGGAATGCACTGTAGATATAGGCTACACTGAATGCGGAGTATATATATATATATATATATATATATATATTGTTATATCGGGGACCATTAGCTCTCGAGGCAGATGCGTTTGTCAGTGATTCAAGCCTGTCAGGAACTATATTTTACCACTTCAATACCCGCGTATAGTAATATGACGGCCGCAGATGGGATCTCCCATCCTGGGTGGCCGTCATATGACGTCCTGGGCTTCCCAGCCGTCTAGGGGGCGCGAGCACGCCCGCCGCATTGCTCGGGACCCGGTGCGTGTACCCGGCGGCCGCGATGTCTGTTAACCGAGCAGGACCGTGGATCTGTGTGTGTAAACACACAGATCCACGTCCTGTCAGGTGAGAGGTTGGTCTCCTCCCCTTGTGAGTCCCCACCCCCTACAGTTAGAATCACTCCCCTAGGAAACACATTTAACCCCTCACCTCCCCCTAGTCCTTAACCCCTTCCCTGCCTGTCACATTTATACAGTAATCAATGCAATGTTATAGCATTGATTGCTGTATAAATGTGAATGGTCCCAAAAATGTGTCAAAAGTGTCCGATGTGTCCGCCATAATGTCGCAGTCACAAAAAAAAATGCAGATAGCCGCCATTAGTAATAAAAAAATAAAAATAAATATATATTTTTTTTAAATGCCATAAATCTATCCCGTATTTTGTAGACGCTATAACTTTTGCGCAAACCAATCATCATACGCTTATTGCAATTTTTTTTACCAAACATATGTAGAAGAATACGTATCGGCCTAAACTGAGGAAAAAATTTTTTTTTTTTTTTAAATTGGGATATTTATTTTAGCAAAAAGTATAAAATATTGTGTTTTTTTCAAAATTGTCGCTCTTGTTTTGTTTATAGCGCAAAAAATAAAAACCGCAGAGGTGATCAAATACCACCAAATGAAAGCTCTATTTGTGGGGAAAAAAGGACATCAATTTTGTTTGGGTACAGCGCAGCACGAACGCGCAATTGTTGTTTAAAGTGCGACAGTGCTGAAAACTAAAAATTGGTCTGGGAAGGAAGGGGGTGAAAATTCCCTGTATTGAACCGGTTAGGGGCATGGTAGCCCATTTTTATTAAAAAGGCAAATAAAAGTCTGTAACATAAAGGGTTCCCACGCAGGGGTTCATCTCCAGCAAATAAACACAATAGAAAATGCTAGCCCACCTGGCTCTCTTTAGCAGTACCTCTGCTCTTTATCCTGGTCACACAGACCACAGGATTCCTCAATGCATGGCTTCACTTTAGCGCCCACAGCTCCGCTTTGGCCTTAGTCCTCCGGCCGTTCCACCGCCTCTTGCAGTCACACGTTCTGGCTGCCTCCTGCAGCCCCTCTGACTCCTGAAGACCTCCTGTCTCTCTGGGTGTGGAGCAGTCTCCAACTGGGAGCCTTGAGGTCTTCCCATACCCTCATTAGAAGTGCTGTGCTCCCCTGAGCACACACCCTGCTGGTAATCTACAAAGTCTGGACACAGGGTTGGTGATCCCGTCCCACCCAAGACACTATGGAATCTCCAAACTACAGAGCCCCATGACCGAATACCAAAACCTGGAGAAAGCTGCAAAAGCAGTTTTCTCCAGTCCACATTTATGCTCTGTAGCCTTGCACCAAGCAAATGTGAATACCCTGTGTCCCCCAAACTATCAATTTTACCTTGACAGCATCTCCTACTGTCACAATATATATATATATATATATATATATATATATATATATATATATATACCGTATTTATCGGCATATAACACGCACAGGCGTATAACACGCACCTTCATTTTAGGAGGGAAGTTTCAGGAAAAGAAAATTAATTTTATATAAAGAACTTTGAAGCAAAATAAGAGTCAGTGCCCATCAATGCAGCCTCACCATTGCCCATCTGCAGCCTGATCACCTGGCCCGGGAGACGGGACTTCCTTTTACAGAGGCTGCTGAGTAAACAGGAGATTCTCACTGTATGTAATCTGACGGCGCTCGTCCTGACCCCTCCCCATTCCCTCCTAGGCAGCCCAAAGTGCAGTATCGGCGTATAACATGCACACACTATTTGCACCCGATTTTCAGGGTGAAAAAGTGAGTGTTATACGCCAATAAATACAGTATTTATATATATTTATATATATATATATGTAGGAAGGCCAGTATGGTGGCCTGAATTTATGGGAGGAGCCCGGGGGGTATTTAATCAGCCCGCTCACCTGTGGTGCTTGTCGGTTTCCTGTGCGCGATATACGTCACTAGGCCGACTATTCGAACACCAGCGTCCGCAAGTTCTTGTCTCGCAAGTTCCCGCATTCGCAATTTCCGTGCTCGAGAGTTTCGAAGTCCGTGTTTACCGATTCGTAGTTCGTACCACGCATCTGGCTTGGCTGTCGCAGGTAGGGTCCCGTCGGACTTTTGTTTTCACGCATTATTAGATATCATGTCACTAAACCGTGATATCAAACTTACGAATAACTCGCAATTTCACAAACGTAACCGCAATGTATATCACTCGCACTATCGTTATGTTACCATTTCGCGTTATCTGAGAAAACCACCGCGACGCAGGCGTCGATTCATTTCAGGCATGTCTAAATTGCTAAAACATGCGTCAGTAGACAGCCATAGCGATTCGCAGTTCACAATCTTATCGAACCACGTCAGTTCGATACCAATCATTTCTCATTTCTGAACATTTCTAAATACATTTCTAACATTTCAAACCATTTCAAATCATTTCTCATTTCAGTCACGTACCGCGCTCCGATTCGAATCCAGTCACACCTAAAAGATGCACCGATTCGCTCCGGTGTGCCCCAGTAGTTACGGCCTCATTTCAGTACATGCTCCAGAGTAGGGATGAGCTTCGTGTTCGAGTCGAACCCATGTTCGACTCGAACATCGGCTGTTCGACCGTCCGTCGAATTGCGAACGATATGGGCCGTTCGCGCCAAATTCGTGTGGCGCGTCACGGCCCATAATTCACTGCGGCATCGCAGTGCATTGCTGGCTCATGATTGGCCAAGCATGCACTATGACCCGCATGCTTGGCCAATCACAGCGCCGTCAGTAGAGAGAGCTGTAATTGGCCAAAGTCAGGGTGGCTTTTGCCAATTATGGCTCAGGGGATTTAGTACACACCCCACACTATATAAGGCCGCCTGCACGGCGGCCCTGTGTAGTGTGTGTTCCGGTGTGCTGAGAGATAGAGCGAGAGAGAGACAGTGTCATTTGATTTGAGTTAGATAGATTAGGCAGAACAGTCAGTCAGTTAGCTGCACTTACAGTGTATTGTGTATATATATGCATCCCAGGTGTTGCATATATATATATACACTGTATTCAGTTTAGCTAGATCCGTTCCTGTTATCTTCTATCTAGACTATTTACATTTAGTGCAGTGCGTCCTGCTCACAGTGTTCAGCTAGATCCGTTCCTGTTATCTTCTAGACTATTTACATTTAGTGCAGTGCGTCCTGCTCACAGTGTTCAGCTAGATCCGTTCCTGTTATTTACATTTAGTGCAGTGCGTCCTGCTCACAGTGTTCAGCTAGATCCGTTCCTGCTATTTACATTTAGTGCAGTGCGTCCTGCCCACAGTGTTCAGCTAGATCCGTTCCTGCTATTTACATTTAGTGCAGTGCGTCCTGCTCACAGTGTTCAGCTAGATCCGTTCCTGCTATTTACATTTAGTGCAGTGCGTCCAGCTCACAGTGTTCAGCTAGATCCGTTCCTGCTATTTACATTTAGTGCAGTGCGTCCTGCTCACAGTGTTCAGCTAGATCCGTTCCTGTTATCTTCTAGACTATTTACATTTAGTGCAGTGCGTCCTGCTCACAGTGTTGAGCTAGATCCGTTCCTGCTATTTACATTTAGTGCAGTGCGTCCTGCTCACAGTGTTCAGCTAGATCCGTTCCTGCTATTTACATTTAGTGCAGTGCGTCCTGCTCACAGTGTTCAGCTAGATCCGTTCCTGCTATTTACATTTAGTGCAGTGCGTCCTGCTCACAGTGTTCAGCTAGATCCGTTCCTGCTATTTACATTTAGTGCAGTGCGTCCTGCTCACAGTGTTCAGCTAGATCCGTTCCTGCTATTTACATTTAGTGCAGTGCGTCCTGCTCACAGTGTTCAGCTAGATCCGTTCCTGCTATTTACATTTAGTGCAGTGCGTCCTGCTCACAGTGTTCAGCTAGATCCGTTCCTGCTATTTACATTTAGTGCAGTGCGTCCAGCTCACAGTGTTCAGCTAGATCCGTTCCTGCTATTTACATTTAGTGCAGTGCGTCCTGCTCACAGTGTTCAGCTAGATCCGTTCCTGTTATCTTCTAGACTATTTACATTTAGTGCAGTGCGTCCTGCTCACAGTGTTCAGCTAGATCCGTTCCAGCTATTTACATTTAGTGCAGTGCGTCCTGCTCACAGTGTTCAGCTAGATCCGTTCCTGCTATTTACATTTAGTGCAGTGCGTCCTGCTCACAGTGTTCAGCTAGATCCGTTCCTGTTATCTTCTAGACTATTTACATTTAGTGCAGTGCGTCCTGCTCACAGTGTTCAGCTAGATCCGTTCCTGTTATCTTCTAGACTATTTACATTTAGTGCAGTGCGTCCTGCTCACAGTGTTCAGCTAGATCCGTTCCTGTTATCTTCTAGACTATTTACATTTAGTGCAGTGCGTCCTGCTCACAGTGTTCAGCTAGATCCGTTCCTGTTATCTTCCTACTGACAGGCAGGCTTGTCTGGTTACAGTATATAAAGCTACCTGAAGAAAATTACAGGTGTTCTATTTGATCCTATTAGTACCACGGTCAGGCAGCTAGACTATTTACATTTAGTACAGTGCGTCCTGCTCACAGTGTTCAGCTAGATCCGTTCCTGTTATCTTCCTACTGACAGGCAGGCTTGTCTGGTTACAGTATATAAAGCTACCTGAAGAAAATTACAGGTGTTCTATCCCAGCTTAGTGCAGCTACAGGCCATTAGTATGTCTGGAAGGCCAAGAAGGAGAGGCAGACAGTCACAAGCCAATAAGAGAGGGCAAGCAGGCTCTGTGTCTAGTGCTGGCCGTGGAGACGGTGCATCCTCATCAGCACGTGGCCATGGGACACGCTTGGCCTTTTTTTCGGCAGCTGGCCGTGTTGAGCCGCAACATGCGGAAGACTTGGTCGAGTGGATGACCAAGCCGTCCTCATCCTCCTCATCCTCTCTCACCCATGCCCAGGGTGCTTTGTCTGGCAAAGCAGCGGCCTCTTCCCTCAGCTCAATGTCATCAGTGACTCCTTCCCTAGCTCCACCATGTCCTCATGAGGATTCCCTCGAACTGTTTGACCACAGTGTTGGGTACATGCTCCAGGAGGATCCCCAGCGTTTGGAAGGCTCTGATGATGATACTGAGCTCGATGAAGGCAGTAACATGAGCACGGACAGAGGGGGTGCCCAAGAAGGACAGCAATCTGGCAGTCATGCTCCCCCTGCTGCAGCATACTGCCAGGTTTGCTCCAGTGATGAGGAGGGAGGGGATGATGAGGTCACTGACTCAACGTGGGTGCCTGATAGGAGAGAGGAGGAGGAGGAGGAGGAGGAGGAGGAGGCGGCACATCACCAACGAGGCAGGATGCCCTCCAGGGGCCAGCCTAAGGGCAGCACATTGACTGCATCACACCCCAAAGCTCCACATGTGCAGGGCGCTGCAGTCTCTGCGCGTTATTCAAAAAGTTCTTTGGTGTGGGCCTTTTTTGAGACAAGTGCATCAGATCGCACCGCTGCTATTTGCAACATATGTCTCAAGCGTATCTCGCGTGGCCAAAACATCTCCCGCTTGGGTGCTTGACCAGACATATGTTGACCTGCCATGCAGTTCGTTAGCAAGCGTATCTAAAAGACCCACACCAAAGAACAAAGAGGATCTCTCCTTGCTCCTCATCAGCTGAGATTTCCAACCCCACTAGACCTTCAGTCCTCTCTGAGACCTGCAGTGAGAGGAATGAAGGTGTAGAATTAGGTGTGTCACAGCCAAGTACTTGTGGGCAATCTGCTTTTGGTACACCGACGTCAGATTGTACCAGGCAAATTTCCCTGCCCCAGCTGCTGCACCGCCGAAAGAAGTTTGCTCCCAGCCATCCACATGCCCAGCGGTTGAATGCTAGCTTGGCAAAATTGCTAGCACTTCAACTGCTGCCTTTTCAGTTGGTAGACTCTGCCCCCTTCCGTGAGTTTGTGGAATGTGCGGTTCCTCAGTGGCAGGTACCCAAACGCCACTTTTTCTCACGGAAGGCGATTCCGGCTCTCTACCGGCATGTGGAAGGCAATGTCCATGCCTCGCTGGACAGGGCGGTCAGCGGTAAGGTGCATATTACCGCTGACTCATGGTCCAGCAGGCATGGACAGGGACGTTACCTAAGTTTCACGGCGCATTGGGTGACTCTGCTGGCAGCTGGGAAGGATGCAGGACAAGGTGCAGTAGTGTTGGAGGTTGTTCCGCCACCACGCCTCCAAAATGCTGATTGTGACACACCTCTCTCCTCCACCCCCTCCTCTTCTTCTTCCTCCATGGCCTCTTCCTCGGAACCAGCGGTGCTCCGTAGGCGTTCAAGGGGCTACGCAAGTACGCAGGCCAAAAGATGCCATGCGGTGCTTGAGCTGGTGTGCTTGGGGGACAGGAGCCACACTGGGGCAGAGGTTCTGTCAGCTCTGCAGGGGCAGGTTCAGAGGTGGTTGACGCCACACCAACTTAAGGCAGGAATGGTGGTTTGCGACAATGGCACCAACCTCCTCTCTGCCCTCCGACAGGGACAAATGACCCATGTGCCCTGTTTGGCTCACGTCCTTAACTTGGTGGTGCAGCGGTTCTTGGGCAGGTACCCGGGCTTACAGGATGTCCTGAGGCAGGCCAGGAAAGTCTCTGTGCATTTCCGCCGGTCATATAATGCCAGTGCTCGGCTGACGGACCTCCAAAAGGAGTTTAACCTGCCCAAGAACCGCCTAATCTGTGACATGCCCACCAGGTGGAACTCAACGTTGGCCATGCTGCAGCGGCTGCACACGCAGCAGAGGGCCATCAATGAGTACCTGTGCGACTATGGCACCAGGACAGGGTCAGGGGAGCTTGTTTTTTTTTCCCCATGCCAGTGGGCCATGATCAGGGATGCACGCACTGTCCTGTCACCATTCGAGGAGGCCACGAGGATGGTGAGCACTGACAGTGCATGCATCAGTGACACTGTCCCCCTTGTCCACCTGTTGGAGCACACGCTGCGTGGAATAATGGACAGGGCACTTGAGGCAGAACAGAGGCAGGAAGAGGAGGACTTCCTTAGCTCTCAAGGCCCCCTTTATCCAGACAGTGTTCCTGCGTGCCCGCCGATCACACAGGAAGAGGACGAGGAGGAGGAGGAGGAGGAGGAAGATTGTGTCAGTATGGAGGGGGAGCCTGGCACTCAGCATCAGCAGCAGTCTTTAAGGGATCAGTCCCAAGGAACACATGGACTTGTACGTGGCTGGGAGGAGGTGGCTGCGGACGTTGTTGTCCTTAGTGACCCAGAGGACTCCGGACCGAATGCCTCAGCAAACCTACGCTGCATGGCCTCCCTGATCCTGCAAAGCCTGCGTAAGGATCCTCGTATTCGTGGTATCAAGGAGAACGACCAATACTGGCTGGCAACCCTCCTTGATCCACGTTACAAGGGTAAGGTTGCGGACCTTATCTTGCCATCGCAGAGGGAGCAGAGGATGAAACATCTTCGGGAGGCCTTGCAAAAAGGTCTGTGCAATGCGTTCCCAGAGACTGGGAGGTTACAAACTCCTGTTTCTGGACAACGTGTTGCTGAGGCTTCGGTCAATCAAAGAAGGAGCGGTGGAGAAGGTGGCCGTCTGCCCGATGCGTTCAGACAATTTTTTGGTCCGCAGCCCCAAGGTATGATCGGTTCCAGCAACCATCGCCAGCGTCTGTTTTACATGGTGCAGGAATACCTAGGGGCAAGATCAGACTTGGACACCTTTCCCACCGAAAATCCTCTGGGTTACTAGGTCTTGAGGATGGATCACTGGCCAGAGCTTGCACAGTATGCAATTGAGCTACTGGCCTGTCCTGCATCCAGCGTTCTTTAGGAACGCACATTCAGTGCTGCTGGAGGCGTGGTAACCGATCACAGGGTGCGTCTGTCCACCGACTCGGTCGATCGGCTGACCTTCATAAAAATGAATCAGTCTTGGATCACCACCAGCTACCAAGCACCTGATGCTGATGTAACCGAATAATTTTTTTTTAAATCTCAGATCCCTTCAAAGACTGCCTATGCTGATGCTGAGTGACTATCCCTGAGTAATTATCCTCTTCCTCCTCAATCATCACGCTGATAGCTTGTAAGAACATTTTTGGTTCTGGGCGCCACCACCAGTGCCTAAGGCACAATTTTTCAGCCCCTGTTTAACAGGGGCGTGTAATTACAATTTTTGATGCAATACTTTGCAGCAGGGCTCGTTCCTGCGTTCCAACTAGAGTGTCTGTGAGGGGTTGCAGTGTTGTGGCACCAGCACCAGTGCCTAAGGCCCAATTTTTCTGCCCCTGTCTAACAGGGGCGTGTAATTACAATTTTTGATGCAATACTTTGCAGCAGGGCTCGTTCCTGCGTTCCAACTAGAGTGTCTGTGAGGGGTTGCAGTGTTGTGGCACCAGCACCAGTGCCTAAGGCCCAATTTTTCTGCCCCTGTCTAACAGGGGCGTGTAATTACAATTTTTGAAGCAATACTTTGCAGCAGGGCTCGTTCATGCGTTCCAACTAGAGTATCTGTGAGGGGTTGCAGTGTTGTGGCACCAGCACCAGTGCCTAAGGCCTAATTTTTCAGCTCCTGTTCAACAGGGGCATGTTATTACAATTCTTGATCTAATATTTCACAGCAGGGCCCTGTGAGGGCTTACAGTGTTGTGGCCACAGCAACACCTAAGGCCCAAATTTCTGCTGAGTATATAGGGCAGGACCCTACTTTCAAACATCTAACTTACAAACGACTCCTACTTGCAAACGGAAGGAGACAACAGGAAGTGAGTTGAAATCTACCCCTAGGAAGGGAAATTCTCTCCTGTAAGAGTTAATATGGGAAAACAATTTCTCCTTTCCACTGATGCTTTCCAATCCTTGTTCCACAAAAAAACCCAAATTTTCAAAAAACATTTTTCATTGGGACAAAAAAGTGAGGTGAAATCTTCTGAAGAGGAGGAAAGACAGCAAAACAAATGTCACAGGGGTGATAACCCTTCCCTATGTTTTAAAAAAAGCTTAGAAAAGATTTTTTGGCTGGAGCTAAACACGTTAAAAATGTTCAAAATTACAAACAGATTCTACTTAACAACAAACCTACAGTCCCTGTCTTGTTTGCACCGCCTGTATACTGCTGTTCAGAGTATATAGGGCCTGGTGGCCCCACACCTTTCCTTATTTTAATTTGGGTGCGGGGTTCCCCTTAATATCCATACAAGACCTAAAGGGCCTGGTAATGGACTGGGGGGTACCCATGCCGTTTGTCTCACTGATTTTCATCCATATTGCCATGACCCGACATGACATTAAACCCGCAAGCAGTTTTAAATGAGATTTTTTCCTTTAAAAATGACATTTGGTGCAGGGACTGTTCTAAACATGGGAAACACGCGTCACTTTACAGGCATACTATAGACACCCCCCAGGTACGATATTTAAAGGAATATTTTTTGCATTGATACATGTCCCCTGGGGTAGGACCCGGGTCCCCAAACCCTTTTTAGGACAATACCATGCAAATTAGCCTTTAAAATGAGCACTTTTGATTTCAAACGTTCGAGTCCCATAGACGTCAATGGGGTTCTAACGTTCGTGCGAACTTTCGGTCCGTTCGCGGGTTATGGTGCGAACCGAACCGGGGGGTGTTCGACTCATCCCTACTCCAGAGTCACGTCATTATCAGTCGCTTCGACTCACCGATTCGTACCTCTGTCATGGTTATCATTTCATTGCCACGTATCACGCTCCGATACGAATTCAGTCGCATGGAAATGCACCGATTCGTCTCGGCGTGCCCCAGGTATTCGCCACATTTCAGTACATGCTCCAGAGTCCGATTCGTAGTCAGTCGCTACAGCAGCACGACCGATTCGCGCCTCTGTCATGGCAAACAATATGTTACACCTGCACTTACCGTGCTCCGCTTCGAATCCAGTCGTATCCTCCATGCACCGATTCGTTACGGCGTGCCCCAGGGCTCGGCCTCATTTCTGAAACATGCTCCAGAGTCTGGATCATAGCTAGTCGCAGATATCGGGCGACCGATCCGCATCTTTGTCATGGGAATTGCTACCATTTCACTCCCACAGCGCATCACCGTTTCGAAACCAGTCGCATCCGAGATGCACCGATTCGTTACGGAATGCCTCAGTTGTTTCGGCCTATCCATACCTATACCAGAGCTCGGTTCATTGCCAGTCGCAAAATGCGGCACAACCAATTCGAGCCTCGGTCAAGGTAAAACATTTCTCTCATTTCGTTTTATACTGCGCTCCGATTCGAATCCAGATGCATCAAACATGCACCGATTCGTCCCGGTGTGCACCAATGTTTTTTCAGTTGCCTCATTTCAGTACATGCTCCAGAGCCTGGTTCACGGTCGGCTCAGTCACGACACGACCGAGCCGGACCTCTGTCATGGAGTTCACTCATTTCATAATCAAGGCAAACATTTCAAATCATTTCATTGTCACAAGATTGCAAGCACCATACAAGTCATTACTTCAAGTTAGTCAGCAAACCCTTCACGAATTATCACCTTTTCATTTTCCTCCAGGTCAGTCAAAGTTCAGTAGGTCCACCCTGCACCAGGTTGGACAATATCCCCCCAGGTAAAAAAAAAAAAATGGGAGAAAATAAGTCGGGTAAGTATAACTCAGGGAATCAAAGAAAAAAAAACTTGAAATCCATGTCACCCCCAATAGGTTACAGTCAACCAAAAAATACGAGCTCAAAGACAGGAGATTTTCACCAGATCAACCATGTCTCAGGCCGGCAGCGAAGACTTCACGGCCCCTCTGTCACCTTCCCCGGTCTAAGAGAGCGGCAGTGTGCAGTCCCTCAGGGGATGGACTATCCCCAAACTGACGGCAGAGCTAAGACGCAGAGGTGTGCCCTTCCCCGCCACAGCGAGGAAAGGCGAGCTGTTCAAGCTCCTCTTTCCCCCACCAGCAGCAGCACCCAGACCCAACAGGCATCCCTCCAGTCAATATCTTCAGCCATCTCACAACTTCACACAATGGTGTCGTCCCTGTCTACCTCGGTCACAGATGTACAAACCAGGGTGGCACTCCTGGAGGCTCGACCGGCCGCGGCTATCCCCGACCCAACCGCAACCCAAACCTTAACACCCCTTCCTGCAGGTACCACAGGCTGGAGCCCCATTGTCTACCCCTCCCATTTGGTTCCAACCAGCATCAGGAAGGACATTTTGGATGGCAGGGACGTCAACTTGGCCTCTCTCCTTATTTCTGTGCACGATCTGGCAGAAAATAAGGCCTACTCCTGGGGTGACATATCGGTGGTCCTTAAAGCCAAAGACCCCAGACTGAACCGCAAGTTATCTGTCCAGGAATTCACCTTGGTCTTGGGCATGCTGAGAGACATCCTATGCTCAGCCGCCCCCAGCAGAAGGGAAGAGCTGGACTTGTACCTCCATACGGTAGTAGACTTGGGCTACAAGTATGGAGGATTTTCCTTTTACGACTACCACAGTTCCTTTACCGCAAAGGCTGCTGCCAGACTCACACAGTTCCAAACAACAACAAATTAGAGTCTCATGGACACAGAGCTCTTCTGCCGCCATTTTGCCGGCTTACGCTCACCCCTGTGTGCGATTTGCCAGTCCTCCACCCACACTGCCACCTGGTGCGCCAATGCAACAATCAGACGTCCCTTCAAATTTCCCTCTACCTCCGGTGCACTTCAGGGTCAGTCGGCCCCTGAACAAACGCCTCAGGTGGACAAATTCGGACGCCCAGTCCGAACCGTGGGAGGGGCAGCCATCTGCAATAATTACAATTACGGGTCCTGCAACTTCAGTCAGTGCCGCCTACTCCACATCTGCACCTTATGCCAAAGAGCGCACCCAAGAAACTTGTGCGAAGTCAAACAACAGAAGAGGGCATGACTAAGCCGGATCAACGTCTTATGGCTAGGACTCTACCTCACCTCACATCCCACCCCCTCCCTGGCCACCTACCTTATCCAGGGCTTCACAGTAGGCTTTCACACCGGCCTCATTTCACTACCCCACAGTACTTACGAATGTGGGAATCTTCGTTCAGTAGCCATTGACGAACAAGCCATAGATCGGCTCTTACAAGCAGAAGTAGACCGAGAGTACATTATAGGCCCCTTCACTCAGCCCCCTTTCAGCACTTGGAGAGTCAGCCCTATTGGGCTTGTCAAGGGCAAATTCTCAAATAAATTACGTTTGGTGTACGACCTGTCTGCGCCTCATTCTTCCCACATCCCCAGTCTCAATTCCCTGATCCCCTCCGAAGAATTCTCCAGAAAATATTCCTCCGTGGACATGGCGATACAAGCAGTCATCAAAGCAGGTACAGGTGCCTGGCTTTCCAAAGCCGACATCTCGGATGCCTTCAAGCTCCTGCCTATCCACCCAACCCTTTGGTGCTGGCATGGCATCAAGTGGAAGGAAGCATATTATTTTGCCACAAAACTGACGTTCGGTTTGAAGAGTAGTCCTTGGCTCTTCGACACATTCGGTCAGTCCCTTGCTTGGATACTGTTACACACGGCTCAGTGCCAAGAAGTCATCCATTCCTACTAATAGAACCTCCCAGCAAGCCCCCAGGAGACCTCGACAAACTCAGAGTGATATTCGGAAATCTCAATGTTCCCATCGCCGAGCACAAAGTCGACGGCCCAGCACACAACATCACCTTTCTCGGGGTCAACTTAGACACCTGCGCTATGCAAGCCAGTCTCCCCCTCGACAAACTAACCCGATTAGGGCGGTCCTTCACAAATTCACCCACACCAAGGGGTGTACCAAAAAGCAGTTGCAATCTCTCCTGGGAGTGCTTAATTTCGCCATGCGAATTATTCCACAAGGCCGCACCTTCATGTCACGCCTGCTGAGATTCCTGTCAGAAACACAAGACCCCGATCAGATCCTAAATCTAGACTCCACAGCAATAGCGGACCTATCTATGTGGGAGGAATTCCTGTCCACCTGGAATGGCATATCCCTATTTATACCCATGGTTTCGGCCCTGTCACCCCAGGTGGTGACAGACGCTGCAGCTTCCACAGGTTTTGCGGCAATTTTTGGCCACCAATGGTTTTCAGTACCCTGGCCTCAACAGATACTGTTGATACCCGGCTTTATTCGAACATCTTCCCTCTTCGAACTCTATCCCATAGTGGCAGCTGCACAACTCTGGGGTCACCACCGACAATCAGGCCACGGCAGACATCATCAACAAAGGCAGGTCCAAGTCCCTAGCAGTCATGTCCTTCCTGCGCAGATTGGTACAACTATCTTTACAGCATTAGTTTAACATACACTGTGCATTTATTCCAGGCAGATACAATTTAGCTGCTGACGCACTGTCACGTTTTAACTACACCTCCTTTTTCAAACAGGTTCCCGGAGCCGAACCAGTGTCGGCCCCTATCCCTGTCTGGTCACAGCTGACCCTGGACTAGTTCAACATTTACAAGGAGCAACGCAGATCATCAATCACTCACTCTCTCATAACACACTCAAAGCCTACCAGACAGCTTGGAAGGCGTTCAATAAATTTCTCACATCCTGCTGTAAAGGACCAACAGATATCAAACAGGTACTCGCCTTCACTTCATACTGCCACACTCAGCTGGCCTTATCTTACAATACCATTCGGCTATACCTAGCCGGCATACAACATTTCTTGACGCTTGAAGACCCCACAAAATCTTCACTGTTCTCATCACACGCTATATGAGCCATCCTAAGGGGCATTCAGAAACAACAACCAGTGATCAGCACCAAGCGCTTACCCATTACGGGGCCCATCTTCAGGGATATGTCGACTATTCTGGCTACTTCGCCATTCAGTCTGCTCCTCAGCACGGTCCTACAAGCAGCCATATATTTGGCTTACTACGGATTCTTGCGACCTGGCGAATTCACCTATAACAACCCCACAGACCTAGTACTATGCAGACGGCACTTGCTTCGCTACCAAGACCATTTCATCCTTCACCTCGAGGTCTCTAAAACCCAGCAAACAGGCTCTGGAGTGGACATTCACCTCTACAAAACCAATAACAGCTGGTGTCCAGTCACCGTACTCAACCGACACCAGTCCTCTTCTACCATTCCCAGTTAAACCCTTAAGTGCCTGTCAGTTTGTAAAACACATAAGGATACTTCTCCGCAATCTTCACCTTAACCCCAGTCAGTACTCCGGACACTCCTTTCGCATCGGAGCAGCCTCCGCAGCATCCCGCCATGGGGTTCCAGACCACGTCATCAAAAGACTAGGCAGGTGGAAATCAGCCTGCTTCGCCCGCTATATCCCCAATCCTCAAGTAGAGATGGCACAGGCATTCTCCAAATTGGCTCAATGAATAACTGAAAACCAATAAAATATTATACCCCTACCTGAATGTTTTTGCCCCCTTATTTTGGCATACCGGCCATTAGACCAAGGCACACTTTCAGGTCCATTTCATATGGTAAGTCCACACTTCCAGGTCTATTTCCGATGGTAAGTCTTATCTTAACTATAAATGTTATCTATGTCCATATCGGACATAGGGCTCTAACCATAAGTAGGAAGGCCAGTATGGTGGCCTGAATTTATGGGAGGAGCCCGGGGGGTATTTAAGCAGCCCGCTCACCTGTGGTGCTTGTCGGTTTCCTGTGCGCGATACCCACCCTCCCATCCCCATTTCACAGTATTTCTCAACTATTCATTTCTCTTTACAGAATAATCATTTCTTAAACCAGGGTATGCCCCCTTATTTTGGCATACCGGCCATTAGACCAAGGCACACTTTCAGGTCCATTTCATATGGTAAGTCCACACTTCCAGGTCTATTTCCGATGGTAAGTCTTATCTTAACTATAAATGTTATCTATGTCCATATCGGACATAGGGCTCCAACTATATATATATATATATATATATATATATATATATATATATATATATATATATATATATATATATATATATTAATACACTGCCTGCGATGAGTGACTATAGAGTAAACAATGAATATATAGTTTATGCTAAATGCAGAGTATATATATATATATATAGTGAGTGTGACATTTTGCGGCTTCACAGACGGGCAAGCACTGCGCATGCACGAGCTGTGCTGCACTCCGTCAATGGCCAGGTAATGTTCTGGGACCTGTCACATGTCCCAGAACATTGCTGGGAGTTAGAAGCCCGGAAGGAGGAAGTGGGACAGGAAGTCCCACTCCAAACCAGGTACCCAGCCTTCCCCCCAAAAAATTGACATGCCAATTGTGGCATGCCAGGGGGGGATGAGTACTTAAATCGGAAGTTCCATTTTTGGGTGGAACTCCGCTTTAATGACTTAGTAGATACACATAATGAGGGCATTGAGGAACGCAATCAGATTAAAACCAACCACTCCAATTTAGAGAATCTCTCATGGCGAAACAACCTCAAGCTCAGAGGTGTGCCTGAATCAGTACAAAAAATACAGACCTGAAAAAAATTGCCACTAATCTTTTCAACACCATACTCCCAGAAACGCCTCCTATAGAACTGACTATTGACCGAATACACAGGGTTCCTAAACCGTCTTACCTGCCAAACAGCTCCTTACTCATTGGGAAACCTCCCGTACCCATACGGCAACATTCAAGTCTATGCAGACCTATGTAAACATACGCTTACCTGAGGAGATAGCCTAATACCATCACAAAAGCACTCTGCAACCACAAGATTGAATACAAGTGGAACCAACACTTCAAACTCATGGTCGAGAGAAATGGAACTTCCCACCTCATCACCTCCCTGGAAAGTGGCCTTGCTCTGCTTCGCACCTGGGACATAATCCAAAAGCCATCACCTTCAGTGAGTTCTAACAAGAAACGGGATAAAGTAAACCCACTCTGGCATACCTCCAGTTGGAAACCTCATGCCCACCCAAATTAAAGATCTCAAGACTACCACATGTACCTCTCTCCCATCAAGAGCCCTCAGACATCAGGTGATCCGCTTTGACCTAGGAACTGTTACTCCCAATCTGTAGTCCAGCTGGTATACCAGATGGATGCAGCACCACTATTCAAACCTATTGCAGATATTTGTTGTTTGTTTTTTTTTCTGTTCTTGTTTCTCTTTTTTCAAGTTCTTCCTTCCATCTGGTATACCAGCTGGACTACAGATATGCACTTTATGTTCATGATGTGAACCTTCCACTTTGTCACCAATCATCCAATCGATTTTGCACTGTACACGAACTTGCTAAGAATACATTACTAACTGTGAGATCCTGCTTTGCATAAACACTATAGTTCTGATGACTTTAAAAGCTAATGGATTAAACCACCCAGCTAAAAGAGTCTCCTTTTGGCAAACTACCAAGGCACTATCCTGCTATATTCTGTGTGTCCAGGAAATGCACTTTAAAGCTACTACCACTCAACCCTGCACCCACAAAGACTTCCTGTACATCTTCAAGGCATTGGGGCAAAACAAACAAAGGGAATCATGATTGCAATACACAAATCTGTAACATTCGAATTGCAGGAGTGATACACATTTGGGAGATACTTAATTATGATTTGTACCATTCATGGGGATTCTTCACTCTGGTCTCACTTTACGCCCCAAAATCAGGTCCATTTCCTCAACAAGGTGATGAAAAAGATTTGCCAGCTTCAAAAAGGTTTCCTAACCTTGTGACTTTAACATTGCATCTGATTCATCTATGGACACATCGAGCCCGCGTCCTAGGCAGGACTCCAATCTTTCTAAATTTACCCATGATAATGCACTCTATGTTTGGCGTAGTCACCATACCCCAGAACGAGGTTACACCTCGAGTTCTGTGCATAACTCCTTCTGTCATCTAGATTACTTTTTGGTAGGCAAAGGCAAGTGGTTACTACAATAAAGTAGTGAGTCTGATATTGCACCTATTACATGGTCTGACCATGCGTAAGTCAGCATCAGGCATGTGCAAAATGAAAAAATTTGTTTCGTTTCGTTTTAATTCATTATTTAATTTATTTAGTTTAGTTAGATTCGTTAAATTCATTAAATTCGTTTTTCAAATCAGTTTCGTTTTCGACCGAATTCGAAAATCGGTCGAATTCGAAAATATTTCAACCGGATTCGATATTATTTCAACCGCATTCGAAAATATTTTAACAGCATTCGAAATTATTTCAACTGTATTAGAAATTATTTCAATCGTATTCGATAATATTTCAATCGCATTCGAAAATATTTCTACCAAATTTGATAATATTTCAACTGCATTCGAAATTATTTCAACTTTATTCAAAATGATTTCAATCGGATTCGATAATATTTCAACCGCATTCGAAAATATTTCAACAGCATTCGAAATTATTTCAACTGTATTAGAAATTATTTCAATCGCATTCGAAAATATTTCTATTTTCGAATTTGATAATATTCAGATAATATTCCTCTTCAGCAAACCAGAAGAACGCTGCATGGTTTCGCGTCACCATGGCAGTAAAAGCTGTGAGAGGGATTGAGCGCACCCCAGACTGCATCCGTCATTGGTAAATAAAAATGATTACATTCTCTTTCTCTCTCTCTCTGTGTCTCCCAGAGGCATATCTAGTGAAAATGGCACCTATGGCAAGCACTGAAACTGCGCCCCTGTCAAAAAAAAAAAACAGCTAATAAAACTACAAGTCTTTAACCACTTCAGCCCCGGAAGAATTTACCCCCTTCCTGACCAGAGCACTTTTTGCGATTCGGCACTGCATCGTTTTAACTGAAAATTGCGCGGTTGTTCGACGTGGCTCCCAAACAAAATTGAAGTACTTTTTTTCCCATAAATAGAGCTTTCTTTTGGTGGTATTTGATCACCCCTGCGGTTTTTATTTTTTGCGCTATGAACAAAATAAGAGCGACAATTTTGAAAAAAACGCATTATTTTTTAGATTTTGCTATAATAAATATCCCCCAAAAATATATAAAAAAACATTTTTTTTCCTCAGTTTAGGCCGATACGTATTCTTCTACATATTGTTGTTAAAAAAAAAATCGCAATAAGCGTTTATTGATTGCTTTGCGCAAAAGTTATAGCGTTTACAAAAAATAATAGTAATAAATAAATAAATATATATATATATATATATATATATATATATATATATATATATATATATATATATATATATATATATTTATTTTTATTCTATTCTGTTCTATTGTTACTCTATTCTATTCTATTCTATTTTTTTCTATTCAAATTTGAATAGTAAAGAATAGTAAAGAATAGAATAACAATAGAACAGAATAGAATTATATATATATATATATATATATATATATATATATATATATTTATTTATTTATTTTATATATATATATATATATATATTATTCTATTCTGTTCTATTGTTATTCTATTCTATTCTTTACTACTCTTTACTATTCTAATATATATATATATATATATATATATTAGAAAAAAAATAGTACAGAATAGAATAAAGTAGTATTTTTTTTCTAATATAAATATATATATATATATATATATATATATATATATATATATATATTTTTTTTTTTATTTTTTTTTTTTTTCTGATCTGATCTATTGTTTTTCTAAGATATTATTTTCTATTCTATTTCAATTCAATTTCATTCTATATGAAATTCGAATTTCGGAAATTTTATATATATATATATATATATATATATATATATATCATAGAAAAACAATAGAACAGATCAGGAAAAAAAAATGATATACATCTTTTGGAATTCGAAATTCATATAAAATGAATTCAAATTTGAATAGAAAAGATTAGAATAGAAAAACAATAGAACAGAAAATAATCTAATATATATATTATATTTTATTCTATTCTGTTCTATTGTTTTTCTAGTCTGTTTTCTTTTCTATTCGAATTTGAATTCATTCTATATGAATTTTTAATTTCAAAAGATGGTTATATATATAAATATTTTTTATATATATAACCATTTTCCGAAATTCGAATTTCATATAGAATGAATTTGAATTGAAAAGATTAGACTAGAAATAGAAAATAGACTAGAAAAACAATAGAACACAATTGAGTAAAATATTGTTTTTCTAGTCTATTTTCTTTTCTATTCGAATTCGAATTCATTCTATATGAAATTCGAATTTCAAAAGATGGTTATATATATAAATACTTTTTCTGCAGCAAAAAATTTCATTTTCTGAACCGATTTTGGGGCCCCGTATCTCAGGGCCACTTGGTGCTAGGAACCTCAAATTTGGTGTGCAAACCCAGTGGAACTGGTACCATAACATATCCAAGGCTGGGGTTCCTAGCACTAAGTGGCCCCGAGATACAGGGCCCAAAATCGGTTCAGAAAATGTCATTCTCTGCTGCAGAAAAGTGCTTGACATTTTCCGAACCGACTTTGGGGCCCTGTATCTCAGGGCCACTTGGTGCTAGGAACCCCAAATTTGGTGTGCTAACCCAGTGGAACTGGTACCATAATATATCCAAGGCTGGGGTTCCTAGCACTAAGTGGCCCCGAGATACAGGGCCCCAAAACCGGTTCAGAAAATGTCATTCTCTGCTGCAGAAAAGTGCTTGACATTTTCTGAACCGACTTTGGGGCCCTGTATCTCAGGGCCACTTGGTGCTAGGAACCCCAAATTTGGTGTGCTAACCCAGTGGAACTGGTACCATAATATATCCAAGGCTGGGGTTCCTAGCTCTAAGTGGCCCCGAGATACAGGGCCCAAAATCGGTTCAGAAAATGTCATTCTCTGCTGCAGAAAAGTGCTTGACATTTTCCGAACCGACTTTGGGGCTAGTTCCACTGGGTTTGCACACCAAATTTGGGGTTCTTAGCACTAAGTGGCCCCAAGATATGGGGCCCCAAATTCGGTCAACTGTGTCCATCTGCAGCAATGTCATTTTGGGACCCTTTGGGTTCAGAGACCCCAAATTTTGGCTGCAGCTAGGGGGCATCTAGGAACCCTTAACTAACGAGTTTGAAGTTCAGGGGACCTATGGCTGCAAATGGGCACAGTGATGCTGCAAATGGGCATTGCTGACCCTATTTTCCACCTACAGTAGCTGTGCATTTCTCACCCTCGTCTTATACTCGGGTCAATAAGTTTTTCCCATTTTTTTGTGGTAAATTAGGGCCTCGACTTATACTCGGAACGACTTATACTCGAGTATATACGGTATATATATATATATGTATATAATTAGTTATTTTTTGATATATTACCATCTATTGGATGGTTTGAAATTCATATAGAATGAATTCAAATTTGAATAGAAAAGATTAGAATAGAAAAAAAAATAGATTAGAATAAAATATAATACATATACACATTATATTTTACTCAATTCTGTTCTATTGTTTTTCTAGTCTATTTTCTATTTCTAGTCTAATCTTTTCTATTCGAATTCATTCTATATGAAATTCGAATTTCGGAAAATGGTTATATATGTATATATATATATATATATATATATATATATATATATATATATATATATATATTTATTTATTGATATATAACCATCAATTGGAATTCGAAATTCATATAGAATGCATTTTGAATAGAAAAGATTAGAATAGAAATAAAAATAGAACAGAATAGAATAAAATATAATATATATACACATTATATTTTACTCAATTGTGTTCTATTGTTTTTCTAGTCTATTTTCTATTTCTAGTCTAATCTTTTCTTTTCTATTCGAATTCGAATTCATTCTATATAAAATTCGAATTTTGGAAAATGGTTATATATATATATAAAAAATATTTATATATATATAACCATCTTTTGAAATTCGAAATTCATATAGAATGAATTCAAATTCGAATAGAAAAGATTAGAATAGAAAAACAATAGAACAGAAAAGAATCTAATATATATATTATATTTTATTCTATTCTGTTCTATTTTTTTTTCTATTTTAATCTTTTCTATTCGAATTTGAATTCATTCTATATTCTATATGAATTTCGAATTTCAATAGATGGTTATATATAAATACCGTATTTATCGGCGTATAACACGCACTTTTTTCCCCTTAAAATCAGGGGAAAGTCGCAGGTGCGTGTTATACGCCGATACCCTGCGATCCCGAGCTGTCACAATCTTAAAATCGCCGACCGCGATTTGAAAATGGCGCCGCTGGCGCCGAAATACACCGAGCCGATCCTCGGCTCTTTCCGGCGGCTCTCGTTTACTTTCGGCTCCACTCGTAGTCCCGAGCGGAGCTATCCGAACCTACTCGGCTAGGTTCGGATAGCTCCGCTCGGGACTACGAGTGGAGCCGAAAATGAACGAGAGCCGCCGGAAAGAGCCGAGGACCGGCTCGGTGTATTTCGGCGCCGGCGGCGCCATTTTCAAATCACGGTCGGCGAATTTAAAGCTCAGGACAGGGGATCGAAGGGAAGGCTGCACTGGGGAAGGCTGCACTAGGAAAGGCTGCACTGGGAATGGCTGCACTGGGAATGGCTGCACTGGGAATGGCTGCACTGGGAATGGCTCCACTGGGAATGGCTCCACTGGGAAAGGCTGCACTAACAAGGCTGCACTAACAAGGCTGCACTAACAAGGCTGCACTAACAAGGCTGCACTAACATGGCTGCACTGACATGGCTGCACTGACAAGGCTGCACTAACAAGGCTGCACTAACAAGGCTGCACTGGGGAAGGCTGCACTGACATGGCTGCACTGACATGGCTGTACTAACAAGGCTGCACTGGGGAAGGCTGCACTGACATGGCTGCACTGACATGGCTGTACTAACAAGGCTGCACTGGGGAAGGCTGCACTGACAAGGCTGCACTGAGAAGGCTGCAATGATGGGCATTTAAATGTAAGTTTTTTTTCCTTCAACTTCCCTCCTAAAAGTTTTTTTTCCTTAAAATTCCCTCCTAAATTGGGGTGCGTGTTATACGCCGGTGCGTGTTATACGCCTATAAATACGGTAAATATCAAATAATTAGATATATTATAACCATTTTCATATTCTATTTCATATAGAATTAAATTGAATTTAAATAGAATAGAAAATAATATCATAGAAAAACAATAGATCAGATCAGAAAAAAAAAAAAAAAAAAATAAATATATATATATATATATATATATATATATATATATATATATATATATATATATATATATATATATATATATATATATATATATATATATTTATTTATTTATTTTTTTAAATATATATATATATATAAATAACCACATTATATTTTACTCAATTCTGTTCTATTGTTTTTCTAGTCTATTTTTTATTTCTTGTCTAATCTTTTCTATTCGAATTCGAATTCATTCTATATGAAATTCGAATTTCGGAAAATGGTTATATATATATTTTTTTTTTCCTGATCTGTTCTATTGTTTTTCTATGATATTCTTTTATTCTTTTCTATTATTTTCTAATCTATTCTAATCTTTTATATTCAAATTCGATTTCATTCTATATGAAATTCGAATTTCAGAAAATGGTTTTTATATATATATATTTTTTTTTCCGATCTGTTCTATTGTTTTTCTATGATATTATTTTCTATTCTATTTAAATTCAATTTAATTCTATATGAAATTTGAATATTTCGGAAAATGGTTTTATATATATATATATATATATATATATATATATATATATATATATATATATATATATATATATGTGTATATATATATATATATATATATATGTGTATATATATGTATATATATTATGTATATATATTATGTATATATATATATATATATATATATGTATATATGTATATATATATATATATATATATATATATATATATATATATATATATATATATAAATATATGTATATATATTAGATATTTATTTATATATAACTATCTATTGAAATTCGAAATTCATATAGAATGAATTCAAATTCGAATAGAAAAGATTAGAATAGAAAAAAAAAAATAGAACACAATAGAATAAAATATAATATATATACACATTATATTTTACTCAATTCTGTTCTATTGTTTTCCTAGTCTATTTTCTAGTTCTAGTCTAATCTTTTCTATTCGAATTTGAATTCATTCTATATGAAATTTGAATTTCGGAAAATGGTTTTATATATATATATATATATATATATATATATATATATACCGTATATACTTGAGTATAAGTCGAGGCCCTAATTTACCACAAAAAATGGGAAAAACTTATTGACCCGAGTATAAGACGAGGGTGAGAAATGCACAGCTACTGTAGGTGGAAAAGAGGGTCAACAATGCCCATTTGCAGCATCACTGTGCCCATTTGCAGCCATAGGTCCCCTGAACTTTAAACTCGTTAGTTAAGGGTTCCTAGATGCCCCCTAGCTGCAGCCAAAATTTGGGGTCTCTGAACCCAAAGGGTCCCAAAATGACATTGCTGCAGATGGACACAGTTGACCGAATTTGGGGCCCCATATCTTGAGGCCACTTAGTGCTAAGAACCCCAAATTTGGTGTCCAAACCCAGTGGAACTAGCACCATAAAATTTCCAAAGCTGAGGTTTCTAGCACCAAGTGGCCCCGAGATACAGGGCCCCAAAAATCAGTTCAGAAAATGTCAAGCACTTTTCTGCAGCAGAGAATGACATTTTCCGAACCGGTTTTGGGGCCCCGTATCTTGGGGCCACTTAGTGCTAGGAACCCCAGCTTTGGATATGTTATGGTACCAGTTGTTCCACTGGGTTAGCACACCAAATTTAGGGTTCCTAGCACCAAGTGGCCCTGAGATACGGGGCCCCAAAGTCGGTTCGGAAAATGTCAAGCACTTTTCTGCAGCAGAGAATGACATTTTCTGAACCGATTTTGGGCCCTGTATCTCGGGGCCACTTAGTGCTAGGAACCCCAGCTTTGGATATGTTATGGTAACAGTTCCACTGGGTTAGCACACCAAATTTGAGGTTCTTAGCTCCAAGTAGCCCTGAGCTATGGGGCTCCAAACTCGGTTCAGAAAATGTCAAGCACTTTTCTGCAGCAGAGAATGACATTTTCTGAACCGATTTTGGGGCCCCGTATTTCGGGGCCACTTAGTGCTAGGAACCCCAGCTTGGATATGTTGTGGTACCAGTTCCACTGGGTTTGCACACCAAATTTGGGGTTCCTAGCACCAAGTGGCCCTGAGATACGGGGCCTCAAAATCGGTTCGGAAAATGAAATTTTTTGCTGCAGAAAAAGTATTTATATATATAACCATCTTTTGAAATTCGAAATTCATATAGAATGAATTCAAATTCGAATAGAAAAGAAAATAGACTAGAAAAACAATAGAACAGAATAGAATAAAATATAATATATATATTAGATTATTTTCTGTTCTATTGTTTTTCTATTCTAATCTTTTCTATTCAAATTTGAATTCATTTTATATGAATTTCGAATTTCAAAAGATGTATATAATTTTTTTTTCCTGATCTGTTCTATTGTTTTTCTATGATATTCTTTTCTATTATTTTCTAATCTATTCTAATCTTTTATATTCAAATTCGATTTCATTCTATATGAAATTCGAATTTCAGAAAATGGTTATTTATATATATATATATATATATATATATGTATGTGTGTGTGTATATATATATATATATATATATATGTATATATATATATTAGATATTTATTTATATATAACCATCTATTGAAATTCGAAATTCATTTAGAATGAATTCAAATTCGAATAGAAAAGATTAGAATAGAAAAAAAATAGAACTGAATAGAATAAAATATAATATATATACACATTATATTTTACTCAATTCTGTTCTATTGTTTTTCTAGTCTATTTCCTATTTCTAGTCTAATCTTTTCTATTCGAATTCGAATTCATTCTATATGAAATTCGAATTTTGGAAAATGGTTTTATATATATATATATATATATATATATTTATATTTATATATATAACCATGAAATTCGAATTTCATATAGAATGAATTCGAATATATATATATATATATATATATATATATATTGTTATTTTCCAATCTATTTTCAAATTTATACTATTCGAAATTCGAATTTCAGAAGATGGTCATATTCTGTTGTATTTTATTAAATTCTATTAAATTCTGTTCTATTCTTTACGATTCTTTTATGTTTATTCTATTGTTTTATTATTTTATATTCTATTTTATAGTATTTTTTTTTTAGAAATCAATTTATATTTTTTCTAATTCGATTCGAATTTGTTTTCGAATTCGAGTTGAATAGATTTCGAATTTGTTTTCGAATCGAATATATTTTGAATTTGGTTTCGAATTCGATTCGAATTCGATTCGAATTTTGGCCGTGGGTTTTCGATTCGAAACATTTCGGATTCGTTTAAATTCGTTAGTATTGTAATTCGGTATTTCGGATGCATACGAATGTCCGAATAATGAAAATTTCGTCCGAATTTCGATTCGGAACTAAACGAAATGCACATGTCTAGTCAGCATTGTCATTCCTGATCCAACATCTCCTCCACCCTACAAACTGTGGAGGGCCAATACATATGTAATTAAATCTTCTCCCTATGCAGAAAATCTGCAGAAACAACTAGCGGAATTCTTCAACACCAATCTACAGTAGGTCCAGTATCAGACTTTGCAACTTTAAGGGTGGCCCATAAGGCATTCATTAGAGTCATTTTAATAAAATTGAACTCCCAGGCCAAAAAATGGAAGACATAGCGTGTAGACCAGATCACGAAAGATATGGAATCTGCAAAATCCTCAAATCTTACTAACCCCAGCCAAGCCACACTGCGCAAAATAATAGCCCTACACCAAGAGCTTAGAGCCCTTCTGACACATTTGAAAAAAACATACACAGATTTAAAGCTAAGCACTACGCAACTGATAATAAAGTTGGAAAAGTGCTGGCACTTCGTATCTGAGGCCACCATATTAAATCTAAAATTCCCTATATCTTCATCCAACTACTAAGGGGAAGCTCTCAACCCACAGGACATAGCTGATGCATTCAGCAGCTACTATAACATGCTTTACAACATATGAGAGAATACCAGTACCGACCATCCAACCCAAGCCTCCATTGATGCGTTCTTAAAACATCTTAAACTCTCCTCTCTTTCCCCAGAACAATTACAGGAACTGAACTCACAGTTGACAATAGATAAAACCACTAAGGCGAATAAATCACTACCTAACAACAAAACACCTGGTCCTGAAGGACTCCCAGGGGAATATTGTAAACAATTCCATGACATACTTTTGCCCCATCTATGTCAACTATTTAACAATGCTGCCTCTTCCTCGGCCTTTCAAAATTAAATTAAAAGCGATAATAGTCACTTTGCCTAAGCCAGGAAAAGACCTCACAATGCCACAACATTTTAGACAGATTTCCTTGCTAAATAGTGACCTCAAACTGTACGCCAAAATTATAGAAACTTAATGAAAATCCTCCCCCCTCCCTCATCTATAGAGATCAAGCAGGCTTCACAAAAGGGAGGCAATCCTCCGATGCTACAAGACCTCGAACGCCTTCTCTGCTCTTGTCGTTTGATGCAGAGAAGGCGTTTGACAGAGTTAACTGGGCCTATCTACGTGCAGTATTAAACAAATTCAGATTTGTGGGCAGAATCTTCCCTGCCATCACAGCACTAAAGACTAACCCTACTGCACAGGTCTATGTTGAAGAAATGCTCTCCTGTCTCTTCTCAAAAACAAACGGCACCAGATAGGGCTGCCTGTTATCCCCCTGGTCTTTAACCTCATAATGGAACCCCTAGCAGAGCGTATTAGATTGGACCCAACTATCTCAGGCTTTAATATCGGTACTTCCGTGCTCAACTTTAGTCTTTTTGTGGATGATGTCATCCTTATGATTACTAACCCAATCTCTTCCTTGCCAAATATGCATTCTGCACTCAAGGAGTGTGGAGAGGTCTTATACTACAAGGTTAATGATACAAAATCCCACATTCTAGATCTTGGCCTCGATGGGACCTCCAAAAATTTTCTGGAACTTACATTTTCCTACCCCTGACTTGACTCCGGGATTAACTATCTAGAAATAACACTTAACAAAAATGTAAAACAGCTCTACAGCAACAACTATACAGTAAAACATTGGTTTGAGAATAACTTGGTTTGGGAGCGTTTTGCAAGACAAGCAAATTTTTTTAATACAAGCGATGTCTTGATATACAAGTAGCTCATGTCACAACTGAGTATAAAAGAGAAGAGAGGTGCCTCTAAGTGTAGCAATATAGTTACATTTAATGAAGGTACAACATTTAGCAACTCACATGGTTGATGATTAAAACAGGCACATCTAAGCATGCAGGCATCTGGGGTAAAGCTGTCCATACAGACCATCCTCCTCACTGCCATCAATGACATCTCTTCCATGCTACACTCCACGAGCGATTCAAGCCTTGCTTTCAGATCGCTCTACTGCAGGGTAGTCTTCCTGGTCACGATTGCAGACCGACAGCGGTGAGAGCTGGCGGTACAGGGGATGGTCTATGTGGACAGCTTTTCCCCGGATGCCTGCATACTTAGATGTGCCTCTATTAATCATCAACCATGTGAGTTGCTAAATGTTGTACCTTCATTAAATGTAACCATATTGCTACACTTAGAGGCGTCTCTCTTCTCTTTTATACTCTGTAGCTCCTGCTGGATTTTGCTTCTAATCTCCTTGTGGATGGACATATTAAGGAGTTAGGAATAAAGGGTTTTGGAACAAATCATCTGAGTTTCCATTACTTCTTATGGGGAAATTCGCTTTGATATAAGAGTGCTTTGGATTACAAGCATGTTTCTGGAACGAATTATGCTTGTAATCCAAGGTTTTACTATATTCCCTTCAAACAGTATTTCCCAAGACCTGAATTCTGTAGCTAAATTAGAATTTTCCTGAGCAGGTAGTTTAACAGCCTTCAAAATGAATGTCTTACCTAAGCTCTTATATCTCTTCAGGACTTTATCAATACCACTCCCCAAATAATTCCTAAATTTTCTCCAGAGCTACCTAAATAGATATATTTGGGAAGGAAAGAAACCGCAATGCGGCAATGCACGCTCCAACTTGACTAAACATAGACTTATTGGGAGCTCTAATCTCACGAACATACAAGACTATTATCACGCCACCATCTTAGCACAGCTAAAGGACAGGTTCAATTCACTCACCACCTACCCTATGGGGAGAACTAGAACGTTCACCAATAACATTTCATGACTTACGATCCTGGTTATTTAGCCTGCACCCTGGGACTACAATCCCTACTCACTATTACCCCACTATTATAGCCTCTATATGGGCATTGGGGAGATTGAGATCATCCATTTGGAGAGGTACTCACACATCTGACTTAAAGTGTTTGTAACCTTAAAAATTTAATTCACTGCCAGCCTCTCTCTTGTATTCAGGCATAACACACTGTTTAAGTGTTTTTTCTTAAAAATGAAGCCTCTAAACACTTTTTTATAGAAATCTTTAGGCCAGTCACATGACTTCCGGCCTTTCTCCTACTCTGATCCAGGGCTACAGTGGGAGTGGCCGAGATCTCCCTCTGATGTCAGCCAGGGGGTCACCTCACGGCCGGGCTGGCCACTCAGCTTCTCCCGCTGTAGCTATGAATTGGAGTAGGAGAGCGTCCAAGAGTCACGTGACTGGCCTGAAGATCTCTGAAAAAGGTATTTAGAGGCATTGTTCTAAAAAAAGGAACACAGTGTGGTATGGCTAGATAAAACAGAGGGGCTGGCAGTGACATTTTTTAAAGTTTACTTTAGTACTAATAGTGGCAGGAGGGGGGGTGGAGACGGCTCACACAGACACATGGAGCTGACAGGCGGGGGGTGGGAAAGGGGAGCTGCGGATGACGGAGGCGTATAAACTTACCACCGTGTCAGGGCTTAGCAGCCATGATTATCCATGGTCAGTTTACAGGAAGGAGGGCAGAGCCAGGCAGGATCAACCAGGTTTTACTCCAAACACCAATGGAAAGCGACACTTTCAGCCGTGTACAAAGCTACAACTTGCTCTTCCTTTTGGGAAATAACCCAGAAACAAACCCAACACTGGTATCTGACACCCGCACTCCTTGCCAAATTTAGAGGACACACTACTCCGTTATGTTGGAGAATGTGTCGCTGTATAGGAACAATTAGGCACATAATGTGGATTTGCACCGTCTGCAAGCAGGGAAAAGATTTTCCAAATCCTTAATTCCTAATGCAGAGTGTAGGTCACCCCATCCCACCTAACCCCACCCTGGCTATTCTAACTCTAACTATAGACCAATAACTGCCAATGTCATGGAAGGTGGTTACACATCCTACTAGCAGCTCGTCTCTCTGTTATGTGGCTTTGGAAGACACACAACCCTCCAAATCTCCTTGACACAGTCAGACTAATTCAAACCCACTAACCCAAACCCATGAGCTCCTACTAACTAGTGACAGGGAAGCTTACTCTCGAGAGGTCATGGCTTGGTCCTCATGGAATGTTTGGTACCAAAATGACATTACATTACATTACAATAAAGTATATTCTTCCAAACAAATTGAAAAACCGCTGCACAAATACCATGTGACATAAAAAATTGCAAAACAATATATACAATGCTTGGGGGTTCTAAGTAATTTTCTAGCAAAAAAAATTATATTTTTACATGTATGTGAGAAGTGTCAGAATTGACCTGGTACGGAAGTAGCTATTTCCCCTGCTACAGAAACCTAAAAATGTTTTTAAAAATCAACAAAAGACAGTAAAAACCCTTTATTTAACTAATTTAAGGGATACAACTGTTTGTTGTAATCACCTTATTTGAGGGAAATCAACACAATTAAGGAAGTTCCTTAACCACTTGCTGACTGCCGCATGTACCTATATGTCCTAACTTTGGCGGCGGATATCGTTGTTATGGCAGCAGCTAGCTGCCATAACCCCGGTATCCCCATTTTCGGCCGGCGGTCGGCTACAAGATAAAAGTGGTCTCTGCAGTGGATTTGCCACGAGATCACTTTTATCGGTGGCGGGAGAGGGCCCCCCTCCCGCCGCGATCCGGTGCCCTCCACCGCTTATCGGAGCCGTCAGCAATGGCAGAGGCGATCGCTTCCTTTCCCTAGCTGTGCATGGAGACGAGTGAGGGAAAGATGGTGCCCACCCATCTCCATGACACTGCAGGGCGGAAGCGACGTCAAATACATCTATACGTCTTAAAGGCACATTTTTTTAAATGACTTTTTTTTTATTGCATTTTAGTGTAAATATGAGATCTGAGGTCTTTTTGACCCCAGATCTCATATTTAAGAGGACCTCTCATGCTTTTTTCTATTACAAGGGATGTAAAAGGAATAAAAGTGACACAATTTTTTTTAAAACAGTGTAAAAATAAATAAAATCAAGTAAAATAAATAAAGAAAAAAAAAAATACATTTTAAAACGCCCCATCCCGACGAGCTTGCGCGCAGTAGCGAACGCATACGTGAGTAGCGCCCGCATATGAAAACGGTGGAAAAACCACACATGTGAGGTATCGCCGTGATCGTTAGAGCGAGAGTAATAATTCTAGCCCTAGACCTCCTCTGTAACACAAAACATGCAACCTGTAGAATTTTTAAAAACTCGCCTATGGAGATTTTTGGGGGTAAAAGTTTGACGCCATTCCACGAGCGGGCGCAATTTTGAAGCGTGACATGTTGGGTATCAATTTACTTGGCATAACATAAAAAAATTGGGCTAACTTTACTGTTGTCTTATTTTTTTATTTAAAAAGTGAATTTTTTCCAAAAAAAAGCGCGCTTGTAAGACCGCTGCGCAAATACGGTGTGAAAAAAAGTATTGCAATGACCGCTATTTTATTATCTAGGGTGTTAGAAAAAAAAAACAATATATAATGTTTGGGGGTTCTAAGTAATTTTCTAGCAAAAAAAACTGTTTTAAACATGTAAACACCTAAATTCCAAAACGAGGCTGGTCCTTAAGTGGATAAAGAATAAAAGTATATCCTGATATCTCAAAATTTTTGAAGCCTATGTGTTAGATTTACTAAAGGCAAATAGACCATTAAAGTGGTTCTAATGGCTCAAGATTTTTTATCTTCATGTGTGCAGCAGCCCCCCCATACTAACCTGAGCCCCATCGTGATCCAGGGATGTGCACGAGAGACTCCGCTCTCAGGGTAATCTCTCTCTCCTCATTGGCTGAGGCAGCAGTGGGAGCCATTGGGAGCCTGTCAGTCACAGCCAGTGAGCCAATGATAATAGAGAGGGGCGGGGTCGAGCCACAGCTCTGTGTCTGAATGGACAATCAGAGCTACGGCTCTGGAGCGAGCCTACTTGGGTCCCCCACAGCAAGATGTTTGCTGTGGGGGCACTTGGCAGGAGGGAGAGGCTTTAACTTTATAAGGTACAGTAAGTTGCACTTAGAATATTCCCAGAGCTTAGTGAATGTGGTCAAACTTGACTTTGCAAAGAATGCCCAATTACATGTAAGAGAAGTAAAATGATTGGATGATGGAAGTTTTATCTTATTAGCTAATCTCTGGGCAAAATTCCCTTCCAAAGTGTAAATGCCCTTTCAAACGGTCTGCTTTTAATTACTTAAAACCCTAAGTTCCCTAACCCTAGTTGCTAACACACAATGGAAATAAAAGGAACAAATTTTATATATATATATATATATATATATATATATATATATATATACACACATCATAAACATGTAAAACATATATACATGTATTTATAACATTTATAAAAAAAAATAAAAATGTATGCTCAAGAGGCCATTGTGTTCCAATTTTCTGTATATTTTTTGCAGTCGGGTGACTTGCAGTAAAACAGAAGGATGTGTTTGACATACTGTACTGTAGCTTGTATCCTGTGAGGGGAGTCAGAAAATGTCTGGATCCTCTGAAAATGATTTGTTCCTTCTCACAGATTCTATTATACCAGCATGCATTTTTTATCTTTCTGTATTTATTTTTAAGCTGTACTGTCTGCTAAAAGAAATTAAATATTCCTTTGATTCGGCTGAGCCAGTGCCATTCTTTAATGAATATGGAGAATTTGTTTATCACTACAGAATAACTAACTGGATACTGGGAAAAGATTATACTGCAGATTATAAGGAGGTGGGAAACTTTACACCCTGGGCTCCAGAAGGTCAGAAGCTTCATGTCAACCCTGAAGCCATAACATGGAAATTTGCTAATAAGGTAGGGCTATGATATAAATTTTAGGGCTGTTACTGATTACATTTTTTGTGTTCGATTAATAGTTTTTTTTAATCGATTAATCGACTAATTTTGATTAATTTTAACGCACATACAGATCCTGGATAAATCTATGTAAAAAATGGGTTTTGTCCAGTATGGCATAGAATGAGAATAGGATGTATTTGCTCATATTGTCCATCTGAAGGAGAACTTATTTTAAATTTCAATCATTTTCCTGCAGTATTTGTAATTCATTGAACCTGATGAATAATGCATTTTTTATGACTGAGTACTCCTCCACTGGTACATCGCTGTTTTAGCTCCCCAGTTCTCAGCAGTCCAGGAAGACCAAACCCCCGGGGTGGTGTGTCAACAGGAAGCGAGGTCAGTGGAGCGCAACACGCACAGCGCCTGTGCCTTATCGCCTAACACTTCCTAATTGCTAGATAGCAACTGACGCCAATCACGGAAGGACAAACCTCCCTGATGATGCATCGGCTGGAAATGATGTCGGTGGAGCGCAACGTCGATGTCCGTGACGTCACAGGATCTCCGTCAGAACTCCCTGAAGACCCAGAAGCCAGCGGAGAGGTGAGTACCGATCAAAAGAATTTTGATCAATCAAAAAAAATTAATCAATTAATCGAGGAATTAATAGTTCATTTCTGCAGCCCTATTAAATTTGAGTATTAATAAAGATAAAGTCGATGGAAATTGAAAGAATGTAAAGAGGCAAAGTTGACCAGAGTATCCTTACTTTCTTAAACTTTTTCAGAGATTATATCAAAAACTATTTGCAAATCAAAACGTAGGTTATACCCTCCAATCACCTTACATCTCACACACTTGATCCTAAATTATATCTTTTATTACAAGACTAAATTAAAAAAAATTTTGTCTTAAATTTTCAAAAATGTTTTAGAAAAGTGGCTTGCTACCAACAGGGAGAGCAAAGTTTATATCCAGAAGAATCTATGTTCACTGGCTACTCAAATGCATTATAAGTACTCTGATCTAAGCTCACTTAGTTCACACAGAGGCAATCTCTGATAGAGGTATTCAAACCTACACTGAGCTCACTCTAAAGCAGTGATGGCGAACCTTGGCACCCCAGAGGTTTTGGAACTACATTTCCCATGATGCTCATGCACTCTTCTATGTAGTTAAGCATCATGGGAAATGTAGTTCCAAAACATCTGGGGTGCCAAGGTTCGCCATCACTGCTCTAAAGCCTCGTACACACGATCAGCAAATTATGAAATCTCGAAATGCAGCACATATTCTCTTTTCCATTAATGGAATAATAATGAAGCTGCTTTGCTGGTGATGCTGATGGAGTTATTCCAATTTTCAAAGGATTTTGTTTTTCTAGTGATATCAAGAATAATATAGTTATGCCTTTTTTTATTTTTTTATTTTAAGTTACCACAACACCATAATCCTTTAGTTTTTAAGAGCAAAGATACAACTATGTTGGTGTTTCTTGTCAATTTTACATTATATTTTTTTAAATGTAACTACCTACTCCCAAACTGTCATTTGAAGTAAAACACATAGCCAAGTATTATTCTCCACAATTTTTTTATTGTGCATTAAAAAAAGAAAACAAATAAAATTAGGCTTGCTATCTGCCAATAGAACTTAACCAAAAAGTGCATTTCTATGCATCCAAAAATATAGAAAATATACCAAATCAAATCATTATTCAAAAAAATTATGTCAAAGCAATAACTCCAAGGACAATAATAAAAAACATGTTATCTCCTCCGATTCTGCAACATGTCTGATTGACGAATGGCCGTTCAGAAACGAACTGAAAAGCACGAAATGAAAAGTGTGAAATGAAAAGTGTGAAATAAAAAGCGCAAATCAACACTCAACAAACTTCTACTAACACAAAATTAGCAGAAGGAGCCCAAAGGGTGGCGCTAAAGAACTGAAAAACAACGTAGTACGTCACTACGTTCGTATTTGTTGGCCGTTTGTATGCAAGACAAGTTTGGGCCAACGCACTTCAGACAAAAGTCCACGGTTTTGTTGTTGACCAACAATCCGATCGTGTGTACGAGGCTATAGGCCCCATTCACACCTGAGCGTTTTTCAGCTCGTAAAAAAGGCTCATATCTAAAGTTCCAAAACGCCCAACAAGCAAAATCCCATTCATCACAATGGCCCCTGTTCACATATGAGCATTTTGTCGCCAGAAGCAAAATGCCTGAAGTTCAAAAAAATACATTAGCTTCTTTTTGGCAGATTTGGTCCCATAGACAAGCATTTTTGGTCCCATAGACTTCAATGGAAACGCCTGACTTGAGCTGAAAGATGCTTGTAAAATGCCCTTAAAATGCTCAAATAGCAGCTCTCCACCCCTACTTCCCTCTCCCTCTCCTCCCCCTAGTGATTTTAATTGGATAAACAAAAACACCTGAAGCTGTAAAACGCTTGTAATACACTTCTAAAACACTTTAAAAAAGCTGGTAAATGTAAAACTTCAGTAAAAATATTGAAAAAAGAAAAAAAAAAAAAAAAAAAGCTTGTAAATAGCTGCAAAAAAAAAATCTGCCAAAAAAAAGCTTAAAAAAACGCCAGAAAAACACCTGAAAACAATACGCTCAGGTGTGAATGCAGCCTTAAAGGGGTTGTGAAGGCAGAAGTTTTTTTTTTGTAAACCCATATAAAAAAAAAACCCTGTACGACAAAGGCATAATGAGCTAGTGTGCACCGCATACTAGCTCATTATTAAATACATACCTTAGATCAAAGCTGTTGCTGCAGTCCCCACACACTGATGTGACCGGCAACATGTCTCCCAGAATTATTTACAGGTTTGCGGGGTCCGACGCTGTGATTGGCCGGAGCTACGTTGACGTCACGCTCACGGTCACTCCCGCCGGTCACGGCACAGGCCCTTTGGAAACAGCATGATCTGGCCATTTATTCAGTGGCTTACCTGTAGGTACAAGTGATGTAACTAGGTTTACAACCACTTTAATGCATTTTATGCATTAAAATAAAAATCCTTCTATGTGCAGCAGCCCCCCTCAGCCCCCCAAAAACCTACCTGAGCCCCATTTCGCCCCAGCGATGTCCACAAGTGCCTCGGCCATCCCGGGACTCTCCCTCCTGATTGGCTGAGACACAGCAGTGGCACCATTGGCTCCCGCTGCTGTCAATCAAACCCACTTTGCCAATCAGGAGAGGGAGAGGGTGAGCTGAACCACAGCTCGGCTCAGGTGGCCCCATAACAAGCTGCTTGCTGTGGGGGCACTCAACATTAGGAAGGGCCAAGAAACTCCAGCCAGGGATGCAAGAAGAGGAAGATCCAGCTGCTCTGTGCAAAACCAATTGCACAGAGCAGGTAAGTATAACATGAGACTTTGCAATCACTTTAAGCAGGCCATACATTATACAATTTTCTTTCCTTCTACCACTGGTGGAAGGAAAGAAAATTGCTCGATTACCATATCAACACAGTCAGTGTTGGTGGTGGGAATTCCTCCTGCAGCGCTATTGTGTTGTGTCAGTGGAGAACCTTCCCTGTCAGCAAAACACAATGATTAGTTTTGCCAGCTTATAACCAGTGGCATTAAAATCGTTCAGGCTGATTGTACACAAGTTGTTTGTTGTAAAAAAACAGGATACTCATACATGGTTTGAAATTTGGCTGCTCCCTGCTGAACTGGCAACATTTTGAGCCACGTATGGTTGACTTTGCTTTCATGGGTTGTATCTCAGCACACCTAAACTTTCTTGGTTGATTTATTTATTTATTTTTTCATAAAAAATATTTTTTAATTAGAAGTAAGTAAGAGTGTGCTTACAAATCACAAAATATATCATATGAAAACATTGAACAATTAGGATACAAGTGTACAAATATAGGATACATCCTATAATTACAACATGGAATATAATAACCAGGAACAGACCAATTAGTCAAGTTAGGGCATAGGTAAGGTGGAAGATCGCTTTTTCACCCCCCCCCCCCCCCCCCGCAATGTCAGTCTTTCAACCAAGGAGAGGAGGTGGCATGAGGGTTTGTTCCAGGTCAGGGCATTGAAAACAGTGAAAACTTCCTTATGTGTGCATAGAGGGGCATATGAAAATTACATTAGCTTGAGTCGAAGGTCATGTAAGCTACAATTAAGGGAAAAGGGGGGGTAAGAAGGAGAGGAAAAGGGGGGAGAAAGCCAGGAGAGGAAGGAAGAGGGAGAAATAGAGGAAAGGAAGAGAGAGAGAAAAAAAAGGAGGGGAGGGGAAGGGAAGGGCAGGGGATGCACCAGAAAAAGGGGGGGATCTCAGGGTGTAAGGGCTAAAGAAGAGAGAAGGTGATTAGGTGTGGCTATGGGGCTTTTGACACCTACATGTGGACCCGCTTCCCGCTACCCCCACCCTCCAAGGAGTAGCCTGAGTCGAGTACTGGTGATTACCAACTGTCTTTAGGGAACATAATGAGGATACAATTCGGTAGATGTAAAGTGGGTCCAGCACGCCCATATGATTGAGAATTTATGCATTCTTTCCTGGGAAATATGAATCAATTCCTAAATTTCCTTTATTTTGGATAGTCTCGCAAACCATTCTTTGATCGTTGGAATAAATGTAGAGCACCAATGTATAGGAATGCAAAGTCTAGCTGTATTCACCATATGCATGGCTAGTGATTTGTAGTAGTCCCTTTTTGACAGCGACGTGTGGTGTAAAAGAAATTGTGCAGGGGTGTAGTCCAGGGTGAATGTAGTGACATGCATGATGAGTTCATGTACCTTCCTCCAGAAGGGTTGGAGTTTTTCGCACTCCCACCATATGTGGAGCATGGTGCCTTCCAGTTTCTCACACCTCCAGCAAGTGTTGGGAACGGTAGGGAAAAATTTATGGAGGCATGAGGGAGTTCTATACCATCTACTGATGACCTTGTAGCAGTTTTCTTGAATGGCTACATTTAGGGAGCACTTGTGAGCGTATTCATAGACGGTGTCCCAGTCCTCTGCAGTGAGAGGCTTTTGTAAATCCCTGTCCCAGGAGGCTTGTGAAGGAGCAGGAGTAGGAGTAGCAGCATTTGAGAGGAGGGTGTATAAGTGGGAGATCAAATGTCTTTGCAGTGTTTTACGGTTGCATAGGGATTCAAAAGGTGTGAGTTGCCTTGTCCAATTGGTTAGATGTGTCGAGAGGAAATGTCGGATTTGTCTATATGTTCAAAAAGAGAAAGAGACGTTCTTAGAAATGGCTACTAGGTTTTCAAAGAAAAGAGGGGATCCCTTTGAGAGGAATTGATGTACCAGCACATCATCAAAGAGCCATTCATGGTTTAAGAAGGAATAAGACTCGCCCGGGGGAAAGGCTGGGTTTCCTCTCAATGTAGTCAAGGTTCCCGGGACTGGCGCGAGCAATATCGGGACATTGTAGCCCCTCTAAAGGCCTTCATGGAGGGATAAATACGTGGATGTGTTGAGAGAGTCTTTAGCCAATGTTTGCGGGGTAACCAGGGAAGTAGGTGTAGGGATCCGGGCATGAGGGAGTTTTCTAGGGATACCCATGTCTTCCTAGATGTATGTATGTTCCAGTCTGCAATCCTCGTGAGGTGGCACGCTAGGTAATAATTGTGTAGGTCTGGCAGTCCAATACTCCCTCTGGTTTTGTGGAGTGTGAGACGAGAGTATTTTATACGGGGTGGGGAGTTTCTACAAATGAAGGCGGAGCAGGCCTTTCAATAGATCAAAAAGAATGATGGGGGAGGTGAATCGGAATAGTTTGTATTAGATAGAATAGTCGTGGTAGAATGATCATTTTGACCAGTGCTGAGCGACTGAACCATGAGACATTCAGGCCCATCCAGTCCTTAAAGTGATTTTGAACCTTAGTTGTGGAAGTTCTGCATGTAGAGGTCTGCCAATCGGCTTGTGATTTGAATACCAAGGTATGATTGCCTCTCTTTTCCATCAAAAGGGGAAAGATTCCTGGCAATGAGTCACTTCCTGTGGAGGAAGAGTGACGTTCAGGGCATGGGATTCTGAGTGATTAATTTTGCGGTTTGATAAGCTTCCAAAGTATTCAATGTCTTTAAGTAAGTTGGGCAGGGTGATCTGAGGCGATTTCAAAGAAAGGAGGATGTCGTCTGCGAAAGCTGCAACCTTGAATTCCCTATCTCCTATGGTCAGTCCCTTAATGTCAGGGTTGGTTCTCAATCTATTGAGGAGGGGTTCTAAGGTAAAGGTATAGATTAGCTGGGACAAGGGGCAGCCTTGGCGTGTTCCATTGCTTATGGTGAAGGCGTCTGACAGGTGGCCGTTTACTCTCACAGTCGCTGAGGGGATGGAATATAGAGCCATTATGTGTGCCAACATGCGAGGTTCGAGGCCAATGGCCAAGAGGACCTCACGCATTTAGTCCCAGGCCACCCTGTTGAACGCCTTCTCCGTACCAAGGGAGAGAAATAATCCCTGGGATCTAGAAGTTGTGAGCCAGTGGTGTAGATTCAATGTGCGGATGGTGTTATCCCTGGTTTCCCTGCCAGGGACAAAGCCTACCTGGTCTAAGGAGATAAGGTCAGGTACAAGGGGGAGTATTCTGTTAGCGAGGATCTTTGCATAAATTTTAATGTCCACATTTAGGAGGGATATAGGTCTATAGCTCGAGACTTGAGCGGGGTCTTTCCCCTCTTTTGGTATAACGGTTACATGCGCTTCTAGCATTCTGCCTGTCAGTACTTTAGGGTCGGAGAGGGCATTGTAGGTGGATAGTAACTTAGGGGATAGGATGCCTACAAAAGATTTGCAATACTGGAGGGTGAAGCAGCCGGGCCCTGGACATTTACCCCGTTTTCATTTGTTTGATTGCCATCTCTAATTCTCCTACCATGTCCTTGGCTTGTTGAGAAGTAATCAGATTTGGGCTATATTGGTGTAGAATGTCTCTGATGTGCTCAATACGAGTTTCTATTGGAGTCGGATCCGGGTGTCTGCACTGTAAATTATAGCGTTTCGAGTAAAAGAGTTCAAATTCTTTCGCAATATCCTTGTTCTTGGAAAAGAGTGTTCCCTGAGCATTGCGCAAATGGTGGATTGTAGAGGAGATTTTGGAGGCTGGAACCATACGGGCTAAGAGGCGCCCGCTCTTGTTGCCATGCTCATAGAAGACTCTTTGGCCAAGAATATAACGTCTCCTAGTGTGCTTGCCTAGTTCCTCCAGAAGGAGAGATCGTGTGAGTAGTAATTCCTGAAGAGTGGACTATGCATGTGCTTGTTTGTGGGATATTTCTAGGTTATAGATTCTTTGCTATTAGTGTGTTGCCTTGGTTGATTTTTACCTATAGGTAGGCCTTTAATAAGGCTTACCTATAGGTGCAGTAAATATCTCCTGAATGTGCACCGTCACCTGCGCATGTGCTCTTCTGGGCCCTGTGCTATAAAAAGAGACTCCCGCGTGCATGGGAGTGACGTCATCATGCCGAAGCCTGCAAACCCAGAAGGAAGACTGACGTGCCTACAGCGATGAACGGACAAACACTCTGCAAATTCGGGTGTTTGGCGAATGGCCGAACAGGCTAATGTTTGGCCCGAACTCATGCTTAGGCCGAACCGTTCCCCCATCCCTTCTTTCCAGCATGGATCACATATTTACTATTAGACATGTGCAGAACTGAATTTTTTAAAAGGAATAAAATAGAAAAACTATAATAGAATAGAAAAGAATAGAACAGAAAATAAAATAATAGAAAATAAAAGAACAGAATGAAATAGAATAAAAATGAATAGAATAGAATAAAAAATAATAGACTAAGATAGAAAGAATGTGACCGTCTTCTGAAATTTGAATAGAAAAGAATAGAATAGAAAATAATAGAATTAATAAAACAATAGAATAGGATAGAACAGAATAGAAATAATATAACCATTTCCCAAAATTCAAATATAATCAATTTGAATTTGACTAGAATAGAAAAGAATAGATTAGATTAGAATAGAAAATAACAGAATAGTATAGAAAAAGCAACAGAATATAATAGAAAGAATATAACTATCTCCCTATTTTAATCTATTCTTTTCAAATTCAAATTGATTCTATTTGAATTTAGGGATATGGTTATATTCTTTCTATTCTATTATATTATATTCTGTTTTTTTCTATATTATTATGTTATTTTCTAGTCTAGTCTAATCTAATCTATTCTTTTCTATTCTATTCAAATTTAAATTGATTCTGTTTGAATTTTTGGAAATAGTTATATTATTTCTATTCTATTCTAATTTTTTTAAATTCTATTCTTTTCTATTCTATTATAGTATATTCTATTCTATTCTTTTTTTTATATTCTATTCTTTGCTGTTTTATTATGTTTCTTATATATTCAAATTCAAATTTAATCTATTTGAAATTTCGAATTTCAGAAGATGGTTATATTCTTTCTATTTTATTCTATTATTTTTTATTCTATTCTATTCTACTTGTTTCTATTCTATTCTTTTATTTTCCATTCTATTTGTTCTGTTTTACTCTATTATATATTATATTATATTCTTTTATTTTCTGTTATATTCTTTTCTATTTTATTCAATTTTTTCTATGCTATTCCTTTATTTTCTATTCTATTTTATTCTTATTGGAAATTCAAAAACTATTTGAATACGAATACTTTTCAAATTTGAATTTGAAAACTGCTCAAATTCAAAAACTTTTCAAAATTGAGTTGAAAATTATTCAAATCGATTTGAATTTGAATTTCATCCAAATTTTTTTTGTTTCAAATTCGTTTAAATTCAGTACTATTGTAATTTGGAAATTCAGATACATCCGAATTTCCAAAAAAAATGAAAATTTGTCCTAATTTCCATTCGGAACAAAACAAACTGCACATATCTATACACTATCCAGATAAAAAAGCAAGTGGCCATCTGTCCGTACACTTCTAAGTGTGGCTGTATGCTATGTCACTAGAAACAGAGTGTGGGTTTGTAAAGCCAGTGCGTTGCTGGGTTTAGGTATAAGGACACTAAAATGCTGGTCACTGAACATCGTCTGTAGGGTCGGTGTGCTTTTGCAGTGTAAGAAAGGGAAGAAGGATTTGCATGTAGCACGCTTGACCCCTGTGTCATCAAATGTGTTAGGTCCATACATTCAAAACTGTCTTCAGTAAACTTGTGCACTGCCGAATATATTGTTCGTTTTCGTTTTCTTTTCTTTTTTTTTGGCTCATTCGTTATGATCGAAATTCATAAATTTGTAAATTCGAAAATTCAAAAATTTGTAAGTTCGAAAATTCGTAAATTCAAAAATTCGGAAATTCGAAAATCCGGAAATTCAAAAGAATGAAAATCTGAAAATACTAAGTAATAACTAACTAACTAATAATAACTAACTTTTAAATTATAGGTATTGGAATTTCCTTTCAAATTTGGCTGTTAGTGAACGTAACTAGTACAAATTTATCCGAAGTTACGAATTATCCAAAATAACGAATGTCGCTTCTAAATTAATGGAATGTAACAAATTGATAATAATAAATAATAATAATAATAAACCGTTTTCATTATTATTATTATTATTGTTTTTTACTATTAATTCATTACGTTCCATTCGTTTAGATACAGCCTTCATTACTTTGGATAGTTTGTATTTGTTACTTTCACTAACAGCCAAATTTGAAAGGAAATTCCAATTATATTTTAAAAGTTAGTAATATGTAAGTTATTATTAGTTAGTTATTATTTGAGATTTTCAAATTTTTGGGTTGATTTTCGAATTTCCAAATTGCCCAATTTTCTAATTTACGAATTTTCGAATTTACAAATTTTCGAATTTTCGAATATTCAAATTTACGGATATTGGGAAAAATTGGTTAAACAGGTTTTCGTTAATTAGGATATTTGCTAATTAACTAATTTTGACGAAACTCTGTAAAAAAAATTTTTGGAACGAAACAAATTGCACATGTCTAATGTGTTACTAAACCCACAACAGAAAAATCAGTCTGCATATGCAATAAAGCATCCTTGTCATACTCACTGTGGAACCTAAGAAGTTAATCCTCTTATTGTGTAAAAAGGCTGTTTGATCCTGACTTCTCTGATCCTCCTCTTATTTACCTGACTCCAACCCATCTCCAGATAGAACAGAGCATGAGGAGCCAGGCTGCTTATGCTCAGTTTGATGTGTATTACTAAAGAGTTTTTCTTTTTTTGGGAGAGTGCATAAGAAAAAATCGACCGGGAGAGACAGCTTCCCAATACCTTATTTTAATCTTCCAGAAACACCTGACAATTCAACTCCGTTTTTAACCCTAGAGGTACCAAGGCCCTGAGTTTATACTGTATATCCACTATTTTTCCTTCTTGAGGAGAACTCTATCGAAGTATCCTCTTTTGGGGGCAGTTTGAAGGCATAGATACCTTTTATTTTCATACCTTCCATACTCCCTCCATGTACCCTTTGAAAATGTTTAAACAGAGGCTTTTCAGGGTCCTTTTCTTTCATTTCTCTCATATGCTCACCGATCCTTTACACAAAGCTGTCTTTTGGTTTTACCAATGTAAAACTTATTTCATGAACAGGTGAACATATAGATTAACCTAGAGGTGTAAGAGTTGATCAAGTCCTTAAGTGTGTACCATTTTTCATTTACATTTACAGAGTCCATGAAGAATGCTGTATGGTCCACAAAGGAGCACATTTGGCATTTGGCATGGAAACATCCCCTTTGTTCTTGGATATGATGATAACCAATTGCTGTTAGATGTTCTCACAAATTCTGATCGAATTAGAATATCACTCAAGTTGCATGTTCTACGAGTCACCATTTTTTGGGGCATTACCTACAAATTTAGCTGTTTTAATTATTCAAATGTATTCCCCCAATGTTTTCTAGTACTTCATGTACTTTTTGATTAATCTAACCTGATTGTGAGCGTTTTTCTCCCTCTTCTCCTAACTTTTCTTTCCTTGTAGAAGGTCATTTCTATCATGGCAGGCAGCTTTTTGTTTGGCCCTACGTCTGTGAGAATAGCCACATTCATGGAATCTAACGTAAAGCAATTTTTTTCCTGCTTGTAATCTGTTTCACACAATTCCATTTAATGCATAAAAAATAGCGGGGGGCGTGGCCTAACTCCGGACCAGAATGGATGCCTAATCCGCTCTCTCCAGCACACAGGAGCAGTTAAAAAGGATTACAGGGACAAATCCACCAGCCCCAAACATGGGAAAAGGAGATCGGAGCTCCTCATCAGCCCCCATGAACCTCCTGAGCTAACCCAGCATCCGCAAAATAACATCCCCGCGATGTTCCGGACATCGCAGGGAGAAGGCCTCAAAGCCGCGGCCTCGCTTAAGCCATCCATCCCGCCCGGCGGCTCCGGCCTTATAATGGACGGCGCGATCGGCGCCCACAGTTCCACTCCACAGGCTGTACCCCCTTTACTCCACAACCCTCCAACATCACAAGCACTCTGCCTGTCAGATCTACAGGCATTGGCCCTGGACATCAAAGCCACGCTGTCTGCAGCCATCACAGACCTCAAGTCAGACATCCAGAGTATTGCAACAAGGATGGGATCGGTGGAGCAGACCACAGCGCGCCATGCAGAGGCCATAAAACAGGTTCAAAAATGCTCTGATATACACTTAAACCATTTAATTGAAATACATCGCCACTTAGAAGACCTCGATAATAGAGGAAGAAGGCATAATATAAGAATAAGAGGGGTCCCAGAATCAGCAGACCAAAACCCCGTAGAACACACAGCTACAACCATATTTAATGATCTACTGGACAGACCCCCAGACTCCCCCATTGACTTCGAAAGGATTCACAGAGCCCTCAGAGCGAGAGGAAGGGATACTGACATAGGGGACATAATATACTGTTTAGTAAACTTCCCTCTGAAAGAAGCCATTTTAAAAAAGGCGAGAGAGAAAAATAGAGTGCTGTTTAATGGAAGCGAGATAACACTATACCAAGACTTATCAAACATCACATTACAGCAACGCAGGGCTCTGCGCCTGATTCTTGATCAGTTGTGCACCAGAGGTATCCCTTACAGGTGGAAGTTTCCTTTGTGTCTCTCAGCCACCTGAAGAGGTCACACAGCACTGTTACGCACGCCAGAGGACTTGCAATCTTTCTGCGAAACATTAAACATTCCCCCAACTAAAGTACCAGATTGGTATAATTCATTCATGCTGAATGACACGTGGATCGAAGTAACAAACAAGTACACGCCCAGAGCCCAGAGAAAAAGAGATAGATGCCGCAGATCACCTTCATCTCATCAGAATAGAAGAGGAGCAAACCAAGGAAGCCCAGGACTCTCCCCTCCTAGACGCAGAGATCGCATGGATAGACAAGACCAAATGGACACCTGAAATTCAAACATCCACAACAAACACAGTTGTCGTTCTGTGTACGCTTATCTGCAATCAACTATCAAACATCAATACGTCTTTTTTTCAGATGAAACACTTTCAAACCACCCATTAAGGAAATGACTAACCACAAGATAAAAGCTTGAGCTTAAAAGCTAACTGTCTACATGTTTTTACCCCTCCCCCATGTTTCTTTTTTCTTTCTTTTCTTTTTTTTTTTATACAGCTGATGATTAAAAAGAACATATAATTCAATATATCAAAGTTCAACTGCTTACATACAGCCTCCCTGAACAGATCTATCAACATAAGGGTATGATTGATATGTCTTAAGATAAAAGAAGTCCGATTGTAAGTAAGCTTTCTAAAACATTTTTTTTTTCCTGTTTTTTAGAGGTATATCAAGACTAGGGATGAGCCGAACACCCCCCTGTTTGGTTCGCACCAGAACATGCGAACACCGTTAAAGTCTATGGGACACGAACATGAATAATCAAAAGTGCTAATTTTAAAGGCTTATATGCAAGTTATTGTCATAAAAAGTGTTTGGGGACCCGGGTCCTGCCCCAGGGGACATGGATCAATGCAAAAAAAAGTTTTAAAAAGGGCCGTTTTTTCAGGAGCAGTGATTTTAATAATGCTTAAAGTCAAACAATAAAAGTGTAATATCCCTTCAGGTCTGGTATGGATATTAAGGGGAACCCTGGCCAAAATTTAAAAAAAAAATGACGTGGGGTTCCCCCTAAATTCCATACCAGACCCTTCAGGTCTGGTATGGATTTTAAGGGGAACCCCGCGCCAAAAAAAAAGAAAAACGGCGTGGGGTCCCCCCAAGAATCCATACCAGACCCTTATCCGAGCACGCAACCTGGCAGGCAGCAGGAAAAGAGGGGGGACGAGAGTGCGCCCCCCCTCTCCTGAACAGTACCAGGCCATATGCCCTCAACATTGGGAGGGTGCTTTGGGGTAGCCCCCCAAAACACCTTGTCCCCATGTTGATGAGGACAAGGGCCTCATCCCCACAACCCTGGCCGGTGGTTGTGGGGGTCTGCGGGCAGGGGGCTTGTCGGAATCTGGAAGCCCAAACAAGGGGACCCCCAGATCCCGACCCCCCCTGTGTGAACCGTGTGTCAGAGGGGGCGGGGTCACCGGGTGGCCCCACCCCCCGTTATTTAAGAACCGTCAGATGAGGAGACTCCGTCACACACCGGGAGCCTCCCTCCATGTCAGCATGGGTGCAGAGCGGCCCGGAGAAGAAAATGAAGAAGAGAAGAAGAGAAGAAGGAAGAAGAGAAGAGGATGAAGAAGAAGATGAAGAGAAGAGCGGGAGCCTCCCCCCATGCCATGGGTGCGGAGCGGCCCGAGGAGAAGAAGATAGAAGACGCAGCGCAGGAGATGCTATACGAGAATGCCAGAGGAAGAACCAGAAGAGCCAGAAGAACCAGAAGAAGAAGAAGATGAAGGAAGATAGAAGAAAGAAGAAGCATTTAAATAAAGGAATTGTCAAAAACTGTCTCTTGTCATTTTTAACATTTTTGACAGTTTTTTAGTGAAATGGTAAGGGGGTAAGTACCCCCTTACCATTTCACACAGGGGGGGGCCAGGATCTGGGGGTCCCCTTGTTAAAGGGGGCTTCCAGATTCCGATAAGCCACCCGCAGACCCCCACAACCACCGGCCAGGGTTGTGGGGATGAGGCCCTTGTCCTCATCAACATGGGGACAAGGTGTTTTGGGGGGCTACCCCAAAGCACCCTCCCAATGTTGGGGGCATGTGGCCTGGTATGGTTCGGGGGGGCGTACTCTCTTCCCCCCCTCTTTTCCTGCGGCCTGCCAGGTTGCGTGCTCGGATAAGGGTCTGGTATGGATTTTTGGGGGGACCCCACGCCGTTTTTTTTTTTGTTTGGGCACGGGGTTCTCCTTAAAATCCATACCAGACCTGAAGGGTCTGGTATGGAATTTAGGGGGAACCCCACGTCATTTTTAAAAAAAATTTTGGCCGGGGTTCCCCTTAATATCCATACCAGACCTGAAGGGCCTGGTATGTAATTTAGGGGGACTCCCACGTCATTTTCTTTTTAAATTTTTGTTCGGGGTTTCCCTGTGGGGAATTTCCATGCCGTTTTTATCAATGAACTTCTATGTGTATTGTCGGCAATGCAGTAGCCGCGGGTAGTTTTAAATGGGTTTTTTCCTTCCAAATGTCATTTTGCTGTCAGACTGTTCTAAACACGAGAAACACGCGCCCCTTTACAGGCATACTATAGACAACCCCCCAGGTACGAAATTTAAAGGGATATTACACTTTTATTGTTTGACTTTAAGCATTATTAAAATCACTGCTCCTGAAAAATCGTCCGTTTTTAAAACTTTTTTTTGCATTGATCCATGTCCCCTGGGGCAGGACCCGGGTCCCCAAACACTTTTTATGACAATAACTTGCATATAAGCCTTTAAAATTAGCACTTTTGATTTCTCCCATAGACTTTTAAAGGGTGTTCCGCAGCATTCGAATTTGCCGCGAACACCCCAAATTGTTCGCTGTTCGGCGAACTTGCGAACAGCCAATGTTTGAGTCGAACATGAGTTCGACTCGAACTCGAAGCTCATCCCTAATCAAGACATAGCTATAATATTCTTATACTTTAACTACCGATCAGTAGCCATACTGAAATGTTCAGGAGTTACAACATCTTCAGTGCACACATATTTTTGAGATAGTTTTCTCCAAAATATATGGTACATATAATGAACATACAGAAATCATCATAGGAAAGTTTGAGGGGGGAGGGGAAAAAGGAGGAAAAAAAAAAACTATATGTATTACTGAGCATACCACAAGTAGTAATATAAATGTACTTTAACATACCAGAAGGTGCAAAAGTTTCTATGGTTATGAATATTTTACATTCATCAAGGTTTAAACTGTTTCAATAATACTTTGATATAATTAAAAAGAGCTATGTAACAGCAATTTCATATCACAGTTAATATAGAGGATGTTGATTTTCAACATAAGAAATAGGCATGATAGTGGATCACATTGGAATTACCTTAATTCAACTTACATAAGGTAAATCTCCTTTACAGAAATACAATCCTTTCTCCAAAATTAACTAAACAGGAGGTAATTAACACTGCCAAATAACATCCTCAACAATAGTCGGGCTCCGACAACACATGATTACTTTAAAAAAAAAAAAAACAATAATTATATGACACTTTGATCACCATAATGCCTTATACTTATACTATCTACCGTTTAAGAAAGTTCTGATGCAAGAGCTTTTTTTTTTTTTTTATGCAAGTTTGTTTGTTACATTTAAATTTTGTAGACTACATAAACAATATGGTACTTCCTAATTTGCACTTTAAATATCCATAGGATATGCAGAACAATCCCCTAACTTAAAAGAAGCTCTAATTCCCTAAGATAAGAACTCCCCCCAGTGGCTAATAAGTATAATTACTTGAGTTGTTGTATTTTACTTACACCTGTTAAACTCAACATAATTTAGAGATTAAGATGTATCTATATAAGACAGGGTTCAATATAAAAACACTTTTGTATACAGGTATTCACAGTCCCCAAATCTACAACTCTCATATAAATTACAACTAATATTTCAAAATCACCCATGATTAGGGTCTTTACTTATACCCTGTAACATCTGAATAATATAATTAGCTAGCTGCTCCAGAGTGCTAAGAGTTTAGTAAACAAAAGGAAAAAGAAGAGAAGAGAACAGAAATAATCCATTTGCAATCCATCTGATCCTACTTGGACCTTGCTCCCACACAAGGAGTGGAATATTTTTCACTCTTTGAACTTACCAGACCTCTTCATTAGGGTAGACTAGCTGGTCTAAACCTACCTCCGGAACACTACCTTTCCCCCTTCTTAGGGAAGGGGGAAAAAAAAAAACCTCCCCCTCCTCTTTTCCTTTTTATTTTTTTCCTTTTTTTTCTCCCGCCCTCCTTGAATTCCCGGGCACTTTTATCAGTCCTAGAACAAGACATACAAATAAGTTAAATCTCACCACATTCCTGTGTCCAAATACTTATTATTTTGGTTACAGGAATATTTCCAAAATGCCTATTCATAAACAGCAGACCATTTCAACATCAATAAAGCTAGTCTCAGTAAATGCTAAAGGACTTAACATCCCTGAAAAAAGAACCAAGTTCCTCAATGAATTTCATAAGCTTAAAGCCAATACCATTTGCATACAAGAAACTCACTTTAAAGCTAATAAAGTTCCCAAAATGCAAGATAAAAGATTTCCAACGGCATTCCACGCCACCAATCCTGAAGGGAAAACCAAAGGAGTCTCAATTCTGATCTCCAAACAGACTCCTCTTCAAATTCATGACACAATGCTTGACCCAGGGGGAAGATACATATTCTTAAAAGGAAAGTTAGGACCTCATCCTATCACAATTGCTAACATATACACCCCTAATTTAAAGCAGGTAACTTTTTTCCGTAAGATTAAGGACCTATTAACAAATTTTGCGGCGGGCATACTTATCTTTGGAGGAGACTTTAACACTCCTTTAAATCCGCTCATAGATACCTTGAATGGCTCATCGAGCCTTCCTTATAAAGCATTAAAACAAATTAAACTCCAACTACAGGAACTAATGCTACATGACACCTGGAGAACCCTAAACCCTCAAACTAAAGACTTTACATATTTCTCTACAGGACACCAAAAATACTCTAGAATTGACTACTTTTTCATCTCGCAACCAGACCTAGAATTACTGAAAGATTCGACAATAGAAACCATGACTATATCCGATCATCATCCAATTACCTTAACACTAACCTTCCCAGAAAAAACTACCATAACTAAAATGTGGAGACTTAACACTTCTGTTTTTAAAGACCCTATAGATGTGATACATTTCAATGAAAAACTAAACGAATACTTCTTACTAAATGAAAATGACGAGACATCTTTGATTACACAGTGGGAAGCGCACAAATGCGTAATGAGAGGTGAATTTATAAACAAACTAGCCAAACTAAAGAAAGAAAAACAATCCAAAATTAGATCGTTACTAGATCAAATTCATGAACTAGAAACAACCCACAAAAGAACTGTTGCACTCTCTACATTTGAAGAATTAACTAAAGCAAGAACTCTACTATCAGAAGAGTTGAACATGAAAACTAAAAGACAATATATCTTAAGACATACGATAAATTATGAGCAAGGCAACAAAAGTGGAAGGTTGCTCGCAAAGGCAGTGTCAGACTTCCACGTAGCAGACAGGCGAGCTCGATGTAGCAGGGGAAGGCCTCCCTTACGTATCTGGTTCCCGGCCCCTGGTAGTATGGACAGGAGGCACAGGAACACAGAATGGTATGAGAGCCTGGCGGGTTAGCTGCAGAGGGATCCCGGTAAAGGTGGTTATGGAGATCTCCAGTAACTGAAGCACAGGCAGCAGATGCAGAGCAGGAGTGGAGCAGGCAGGTCGGGTCACAGGCAGACGTCGGCAACAGGCGGGCAGTGTAGTACAGAGGAGCAGGCAGATGCGTAGTCAGGACAGTCCGGGATCAGTGGCAGGCAGCAAGCAAGGAGGAATTAAAGACAGGCCGGTGGTCAGGAGATAAGGTACAACAGGAAACAGGAAGCAGGTGCAGGGATACAGGGAGCTGAAGATCGGACAGCACAGAGCCCCCTGTGCAGACGGCCTAAATAGGCAGGTTGGCGCCAAACACCGGGCGCGCGTGCACGCGCCCCCGCACACACGCACGCGCCTGCACACCGGCACCCGCGGCGGCGTGCCCGGGAACCCGCGCGCCAATGCGCCCCAACGCACCGCAATGCCTACCAACAGCGCGTCTGCCCAAGGGAGCTCTCTGACAGGCAGTCCAAAACAAGAAGGTTGCCTCAACAATTAATCAAATAAGAGATAAGCAAGGCACACCATACTCTTCAAATGAGGAGATTACCAAACAGTTCAAACTTTACTACCATTCCTTATACAACATCCCATCTAATCCTAAATGCCCACATAATTCAGACAAAAGAACAAAGCTTATTCAAAATTTCCAAGAGAAATATTGCCCAACCCAAATATCAAAAAACACAGCCCAAGAACTCGAGACACCTATATCTGGCCTGGAATTTGATAAAGCCTTAAAAGATATGAAAATAGGCAAGGCACCAGGTCCAGATGGATTACCTCTTCAATATTACAAAACGTTTACCAACATACTGAGACCAAGATTTCTGAAAACCTTTCAATCACTATATTCTGAACAACATCCCCCTAAACAGCTGTTGGAAGCACATGTAACGGTTATACCAAAAGAAGGAAAATATATGACTAACTATAGAACAATTTCCCTAATTAATGTCGACATCAAGATATATGCCAAAATACTAGCAAATAGACTCCTACCCCTGCTATCTTTCCTTATTTCCTTAGATCAGGTAGGCTTTATCCCGGGAAGAGAAGGATGTGACAACACAATTAAAGCAATAAACATAAATCACTGGTTAACATCCCAAAAGAAACAGGGATTCTTCCTATCTCTTGACGATGAAAAGGCGTTTGACAGAGTGGCCTGGGACTTTATTGACGCAGTGTTAAAACATATAGGGATCCTGCCCCAAATGAGATCATATATCAAAGTATTATACTCCAACCCAACAGCTAGAGTTCGAGTCAATGGCCACCTGTCAAACGCCTTCAATCTTCGCAATGGCACAAGACAGGGATGCCCCCTATCACCATTGTTGTTCGTCCTCACGTTAGAGCCACTATTGAATAAAATTAGATCCAACCCAGACTTTAAGGGTGTAGAAATTCACAAACACACATATAAAGTAGCAGCTTTTGCTGACGACATGCTTCTATTCCTCTCAGAACCCCATATTTCCCTACCCAATGTCATCCAAGATCTAGAACACTTCCAACTTCTGTCAAACTTAAAAATTAATCACTCAAAATCTAGTGCCCTGAATATCACACTACCCCCAAACTCAGTAGAATTATGTAAAAAAAACTTCCCCTTCTAGTGGGCCAAACAAAGTATAACATATCTAGGAACCGAATTACCTACAAATTTAAATGATCTCTTTAAACTCAACTTTTTACCCATCCTAAAAGACACACAGGACGACTTAAAAAGATGGAATTCTCTCAATATATCCTGGTTTGGTAGAGCTTCTCTGATTAAGATGACAATCCTACCTAGATTTTTGTACGTTATGCAAACGATTCCCATTAGACTGCCATCATCATTCTTTAACTCCTTCCGCAAAGAATGCTCTTCCTTTATCTGGAGGAGCAAACCTCCCAGAATCAAATTTACCAGACTTAACTTACCCAAAAATAAAGGGGGGATAGGTCTTCCAGACCTTCAAAAATACCACCAAGCTGCTCTTCTGACACGAATAGTAGACTGGAACATCCACCATACAGTAAAAGACTGGGTGACACTAGAGCAAACACTTTTCTCCCACCAAATAAACTATCTTCCGTGGATTCGTCCAACGCACCACTCAAAAAACACTAAAACTCACCCCCTCATAGGTCCCACACTAGAAATATTTCTTAGCACCTATAAAAAAAATAACCCATTTCCTTGGATGAGCCCTCTAACACCACTGAGGAACAATCCAGATTTTATCCCAGGTACAGAAAACATTTTTCTTACTAATTCATGGCCACATAATGAAATTCTGGTCAAACACTTTTTTAAAAATGGAAAACTTTTATCAAGAGATGAAATAAACAAAGATAGCGACCCTCCCCAGATCTCACAATGGAAATACATACAAATTAGACATTACCTAACCAGCAACGATACAACCCAACACTGGACTAGACCTCTTACGACACTAGAAGACCTATGTTCAAGAACAACCCCACAGAGTCATATCATATCTATTCTTTACAACTCACTCTTTGTGAATAATTCTGAATTCTCCAGTTCGTCATGCCAAGCTTGGGAACAAGACCTCAACTTAAACCTGTCAGAGGAGAACTGGGAAAAAATTTTCATGTACGCACATAAAGGTTCATTAAATGTCGCCACTCAAGAATGCGGCTTTAAAATCATCTCTAGATGGTATAGAACCCCTACCCTATTGCACAAGTTCTCCCCCCAGACCTCTGACAGATGTTGGAGATGCAAAATTGAGGAAGGCTCGATGATACACATCTGGTGGACTTGCCCGATTATCCAAAACTTTTGGAAAATGGTTCACAAAACCGTTACGTCAATCACCTCAGAAAACTTAAGTTTCAACTCAGCACAGTACCTGCTACACTATAATTCAATACCCAAAAGACAATACCTAAAGTCTCTAACTATGTTTATGATAAACGCTGCAAGACATTGCATCCCCTGCCACTGGCGCTCTAATTCTATTCCATCAAAAAAAGAATGGTTTCGCAGAATAAACAATATAGAAAGTATAGAAGAACTCATAAGCATATCTCAGGAGAAAATAACTAACTTTGCTTCACCATGGTATAAATGGATAGAATTTAAAAACTCTCAGTCCTACAAAGCAATTAATATTTAATGACATAAATCACTGTCCAGAAACAAGATTTATTAGAAGGTTCAAGAAAACTATACGGAAAATATAAGTTATGTGCCCACTCACATCTCCCCCTTTTTTTTTTTCTCCCTCTTCTTTCCCCCCCTCCCCCTCTCTCCCTTCTCCATTACAACACATTTTACGCTAGTTAATGATTACTACTTCAATACAAGAATACCTTGATGCTAATTGAGTATATGTATTAGCATAAAAATATTGATACTGTATATATTCATACTGTCTCTTTATAATGTCCTAAAATGTATTTAATACAATTGTCATATGTACTACTTTTTCTGCAAATGTACCTTTATAACCATGTTATGTGATTACTTGTTCAAATCAATAAAAACCTTTGTGAAACAAAAAAAAAATAAAAAAAATAGCCTATTGGAATACCATTTTGAAAACATTTTGGATGGTGGCTGTCTGCACATAAAAGTCTATTCACTGCCAACTTCTTTAGAAAGGTACGTGTAATGAGATTGCCATTCTCTGTGGAGAGTAATACATCCAAAAAGGAATTTGTACCCTGTCGAAGAAGAATATGTGAGGCAAATATTTTGATTGTTGGAGTTTAAACATTTGATGAACAAGTGTAAAGTGTTAATGTCACCTCCCCACAGCATCAGCACATCATCAATGTACTTTAGCCAGGTGTGAACTTGGCCAAAGTACATTGGTGAGGTATAGACATCAAAATCTTCCCAAAGTCCTAGATAAAGGAATGCATAGGTGGGTACCCATGGTGCCCCCATCAAGGTTCCTCTTATCTGCTGATAATAACGACTTGCAAATTGGAAGAAATTGTTCTCCAATGCAAACAACAGCAGATCAAGTAGGAATTCATTCTGTGGGCCCATCTCTGGGTAATAATGCTCTAAGAAAAATTAATTGCTTGTAGCCCACAGGTATGTGGAATAGATGTGTAGAGGGATTCCGCGTCTATTTCTACCAGCCATATATCACTCTCAGTTTTCAAATTGTTGATTTTGATAGGACACCATGAATGTCTTGCACATATGATTTGAGTTGGGTTACCATGTCCTTCAGGAGGAGATCTAGGTATGTAACTATTTTTTCTAAAGAGTCTCTCACTGCTGAGACTATGGGTCTGCCAGGTGGTTTTTCTAAACTTTTGTGGGTCTTTAGTGTTATGTAGAAGGTCGGGGTGTTGTAGTCAGTCACCATTAAATACTCATATTCACTTCTGGTCAGTAGGCCCACTTCTTTTGCCATGCCTATCTTTCATTAGGGTTCTCAACCAATACTGGTAATGGGTTATTCTACATTTGTTTATATGTGGTTTTGTCCCTCAGTTGTCTCCTTACCTTCTCCTCATGATCACATTCATTTAGTAGTACCACATTCCCCCCTTATCACTCCTTTTTTATTATTAAATATTTTTCCTCTCTTAGTTCATCAAGGGCCTGTTGTTCTTCACTTGTCGGGGGTTCCTTTGGTCCAATCTATTGATTTCACATTTATTTGGACCATGTCGAGGAAAAGGCTTCACCATTAGAGATGAGCTTAACACCCCCCTGTTCGGTTTGCAGTAGAACTCCCTAACAGGGGAAAAGTTCTAACCCGCATGGCGAACCCCATTGAGGTCTTTGGGAGCTGAACAGGAAAAATCAAAAGGGCCCATTTTGAAGACTTATATGCAAATGATTGGCCATAAAAGGGATATGGGGGTCCAGGTACTACCCTGGGAGACATGTATCAATGCAAACATTTTTTTTTTAAATATTGTTTTTTCAGGAGCAGCGATTTTAATGATGCTTAAAGTACAGCAATAAAAATGAAACATTACTTTAAATATAGTGCCTGGTGAAGTCCCCTTAGTTTGCCTGTAAAGTGGCACATCTGTAGCATAAATAGAACATTCTGCTGCAAAAATTGAATATCTAAAGAAAAAAACGAGTCAAAGTTGTGGAGATGAGGCCCTTGTCCCCATCAACACAGGGACAAGATGCTTTGGGGTGGGGTCTAGTAACTATACTCAGCTTTTTATCTTTGGATACATTAAAATACATGCTATTAACCCACTCAGACAAGCCTAGTGTCTAACTTATTAACCGCTTGGCTACTCCCTGTGTGAGCTCTACTCCCATAAGGGTGTGACAGGCTCTCTTTTTTGTATATGCATTGATTGGTCAGCGGGCAGAACACCAAATTGGTGTATAGCCATTTGAATTGTGGTGAAATAGATATTAATTAAATCCCATTTAAATCCCATTTTAGCCACCATTTGCCGGGATCTCTCTTTCTTAGCTTGGTCACTGTGATGAGTAGGGATGATCTTGATGATCGAGGCGAACATGAGTTCGACTCGAACATCGGGTGTTCACCCGTTCACCGAATATTGAACAATATGGGGCATTCGCGGGAAATTAGAGCGCCCGCGGAACGCCCCATAATGCACTGTGAGATCGCAGTGCATTGCTGTATGATGATTGGCCAAAGCATGCACCTGACCTGCATGCTTTGGCCAATCCCAGTGCCCTCTGCTAAGAGAGCCAAAATTGGGCAAAGGCAGGGTGTCTATGGCCAATCATGGCTCAGGGGGACTAAGCCCATGCCCCACACTATATAAGGCTGCCTGCATCGCAGCCCTGTGTAGTGTTGTTGGCGTGGATGGAGACATAGCTTCATTTAGATTGAGCAGGCAGGTTATTCAGTTTGTATATATAAATTAAATACACTGCCACTGTCAGTCTAGTATATATATATATATACTCTGCTGCATCCAGTCAATGTAGCCTAGAGATTTACATTCCACAGTGCATTCCGGGGGGGAATTTTTATTTTCTACTTCAGGTAGTGTATTTGATATATATATGTAGCACTTACCCCCATAGGAGCTGCTGATATATGCTGTATCCTGCACTCTACCTATCAACACCAATAACAGTCTCGACCCCTCTGACACACCTGTAGGGTATAATTGCCGTCACCTTTGAATCTGTCACTTCACCAGCTGCAACAATAGTTGGAGTCTCACACAAGTTGTTAATTAACCACTTAGGAAGTTTACTGAGAAAATACACAATAATCACTGTGGTAATTTAAGCATAAGAAATGACAATAGATAACAGTCAAGTTGTACATGAAACTAACATTTCAATGATCACCATAAGATGTATATACAGACAGGCGCATAGTAAGACAGACGCTAAATACATTCAAACACTTATATTAAGTGCCTTCTTACTGACCTCAAAGCATACACACCAAATCTGCAATCACCATTAAGAGCATGCAATATTACAACATAATAAGTATATCCTGTGCTCAAGGGCTCCCCCTAGGTTGCAATACAATATTCCCAATGCAAGGTGAACTATAGTACTTTGTAGGAGATGACGGAAGTCCCTTGTCCTCTTGGTCTTCAGCTAGCTCAGGGTATTAGACTGCAGTATTTGTAATCCAACAGGGAAATAATTAAAGAGCAGAACTGTAGGATATGTGATGCGCTGATAGTTGTATACTTGCCAACAGAAGGTACTAATAATACTTTCTTCTTAGCAGTGGATGTGATGCAACATTAACTTCACTGCACAGGGAAAACAAGCCTGAAGTTCCACTATATGCATCCTCTGTATAAGTGGGGTCACTTCTTGTGGGACTACAAGCCCCACCAGCAGTTTATAGGTGACACACTTAGTCAACAGTACACTATATTGCTTTGTGCAAGTGCCCGCTCACCACAACAGGCCCGAATTGTCAGCAAGGCTCCTTTCCCAATATCTCAGTCCGATGAAAGGGTGGCTCCACCAGGCAGTATCACTCCTTCGGGTGACTGATGATTGTAATGCAGGACACCTCTAAGAATCTCGAGTCCTCCGGGTCCCTCCGCATGCTGGTCCAGCTGACTGTGCTCCGAGGCCAAAGGATTCCGCTCCGCGCCTCACAGGCCGCCATCTGTTGGTCACACACAGACCTCAATGCATGCAGGTCTTGAATGGCGTCCCAAGAGGCCGGAAGATCGCCACGCTGCTCCTTTAATTTCCTTACCCAGCAGGCTGTTCTGTGAACTGGCCTTGTGGGTAGGTGAATTGGGCATTGCGGGTCAGTAGTTCCCAGGCTGAGTTCAAGCACTAGAGTCACTTCCTCATTGCACTACATCTCCCACAATGCTTTGGAGCGTGGCTTTACTGAAACAAACAAAAGTCTCAAAAGCATTAAAAGAAAGAACACTAGAGGGAGCCAAACCCTTATTTAGTGAACATCACATTGTTTAACACAGTAACTTGGGTGGCAAAACCCCTGCCCTACATACCCCCCCTGCTTTAAATCTTTGCTCCAGAAAGATAGTCTAAATTCATGACCTGTTACATGTTTTTGCATCTAAGCGATGACACAGAACTGACAGCCTCCCACCAATTATTACATGAAGGGAGACTGTTCTGTACACCTGCTACTGACACCGTGATGTGCCAGGGGGTAAGATGGGGTTGTCCTCCACTAAATCAGCAGTGGAGAGACCAGGCATTTCAGAAGTTCTTTTTGCAGCAGGACACGTCATAGGTCAGTCTCTTGGGTGGTTAGATAATTCTCTTTGCTCTCTGTTCTTTGGGTTTCGGTGGTACCTGCACATTGACACTGTCCTTTTCCACTTCAGCCTCCGGTACTTCAGTATCTTGTATCTCAGCTTCACTGGAGGACAAAGAACCCTCAGAATATGTTCCTTGCACGGAGTGTGGAGAGTCTTCAGGATCTTCAGAAGACCTATCTTGTGGCACAAATTCAGGGGCCTCTGGTCGAAGAATTCCACTGCCTGTCACCTTTGTGTGAGGGAAAGGGTTGGTATCACCCTCTGGCCTGTGAGATGACCACAACCAGCCTATTCCCATCTCTTCTTCTTCGCTGCCTTCATCACCTGCAACAAAAGGCCTAGACTGGGACCTAGTCACTGGTCGAGGTCTCTGAGAGGTGGTGGATGTGGATGGTGAATCCTGCTGGGGAGTTACCCGGACTGCTTCTGATAGAGGCAAAAGGTGATTACGATGCCAAGTTTTTAACCACTTGCCGACCGCCGCATGTACATATACGTCCCTACTTTGGGGGGATATCGTTGTTATCACGTTGATAAACATTGTCTCTGTGGCGGATTTGACCCCAGATCTCATATTTAAGAGGACTTGTCATGCTTCTTTCTATTACAAAGGATGTTTACATTCCTTGTAATAGGAATAAAAGTGACACTTTTTTTTAAAAACAGTGTAAAAATAAATAAAATCAAGTAAAATAAATAAGAAAAATATATATATATATATATTTTTAAAATGCCCCGTCCCGACGAGTTCGCGCGCAGAAGCGAAAGCATATGTGAGTAGCGCCCGCATATGAAAACGGTGGTCAAACCACACATGTGAGGTATCGACCTGATCGTTAGAGTGAGATAAATAGTTCTAGCCCTAGACCTCCTCTGTAACGCAAAACATGCAACCTGTAGAATTTTTTAAACGTTGCCTATGGAGATTTTTGAGGGTAAAAGTTTGACGCTATTCCACGAACGGGCACAATTTTGAAGCATGACATGTTGGGTAAAAATTTACTTGGCATAACATTATCTTTCACAATATAAAAAAAATTGGCTAACTTTACTGTTGTCTTATTTTTTTATTCAAAAAAGTGAATTTTTTCCAAAAAAAGCACGCTTGTAAGACTGCTGCGCAAATACGGTGTGAAAAAAAGTATTGCAATGACCGTCATTTTATTCTCTAGGGTGTTAGAAAAAAAACAATATATAATGTTTAGGGGTTCTAAGTAATTTTCTAGCAAACAAAACTGTTTTAAACATGTAAACACCTAAATTCCAAAACGAGGCTGGTCTTTAAGTGGTTAATGGCCCTGTGCCTCCTTCTGGCTGAATCTTGTACACTGGCAACCCTGGGAGTTGTTGGCATATAACATAGGGCTGTGACTTCCAATGATCAGCCAATTTGTGTTTCCCAGGTATACCCAGATTCCTCAACAACACTCTGTCTCCTGGTTGTAAGTCTTGTACTCGTACCCTGAGGTCAAAATTCCTTTTGTTCCTCTGTCCTTGGGCATCTGAGACAGCTTGGGCCTTATCATAGGTGGTTTTCAGGCTTCTCCGCAGTCAGTCCACATACCCTCTGTGGGAAGTTACTGAGGTATGGTCTAGAGATGTGCCGAAAGCTAGATCCACTGGTAGCCGGGCTTCCCGTCCAAACATCAAGCAATATGGAGAGTATCCTGTGGCATCACTTGTAGTACTGTTGTAAGTGTGTACTATGGCTGCTATGTGTTTGCTCCAGTGTTGCTTTTGCTCAGAGGTTAGAGTTCCCAGCATGTTCAAGAGAGATCTGTTAAATCTCTCTGGTTGAGGATCTCCTTGAGGATGGTAAGGAGTAGTTCTAGATTTCTGGATGCCCAACAAATCTTAGAGTCTCTTAATGAGGCTACTCTAGGTAGGCCATAATGGACAAAGAATTTTTCTACTAGGATTTTGGCCACCGTGGATGCCTGTTGATCTCTTGTGGGGAATGCCTGGGCGTAACGGGTGAAATGGTCGGTTATCACTAAGATATTTCCTGTCTAATCAAATCAGACTCCAAGCATAGAAAATCAATGCACACCAGATCCAATGGTCCTTGACTGTCTAGGTGGCCCATTGGGGCGGCTCGTTGAGGCAAAGTCTTTCTTTGAATGCACCTAAGGCAAGAATGGCAATAGCCCTCGGCTTCAGTCCGCATGCAGGGCCAATAGAATCTGTCTCTCACCAGTTGGAAAGTCCTTTTGAACCCCAGATGGCCATGATGGTCATGCAAAGCAATTAACACTTTCTCCCGGGGTTGCTCTGGTAAGAACAACTGACATTTCTCTTCAGGATCTTCAGAGGGGCCCCTTCGGTAGACCACCCCTAACCGATCCCACTCTCGGTGTAGTAGATGGCCTCCTTTTTGTGAGTCATTAAGAAGTAAGTTGGGACGTTGGCTCTCCAGTGCCTTCAATGCCAAACTGCAGAGGAGGTCTTCCAACTGGTCCTTATGCAGATCCTTTTTGGAAAGCTTTGGCAGACCTTCATCTCCGACCTGGGTGATGTTGCAATAGCATCTGGGCACCCCAGCAGCTGACACTCCAATTTCCTCAGCTCTAGCCCCACCCCTTACTTGCTGTTCTGCCCCTTCACAAAGAGCTCTCACTCCTTCAGCAGTTAGCTGGGTCCATTCTTCTGGGGAGTCCCGGGAACAGTGGGGTCTTCTCGACAAAGCATCTGCATCCTTGTTCCCGACCCCCAGCCGGTACTTCAAACTGAAGGTAAAGCCTGAGAGGGTGGCCAACCATCTATGGCCTGTGGCATCCAGCTTTGCAGTAGTGAGCAGGCATGTGAGAGGGTTGTTGTCTGTCTTAATTGTGAATTCTGCGCCATATAGGTAGTCCCTCAGTTTGTCCACTACTGCCCTCTTCAAGGCCAGTAAAATCAAGCTTGTGGGTTGGGTAGTTCCTCTCAGCAGGTGCCAAACTCCGACTCACATAACTGACAGGCCTTAAGTGCCCATCATGTTCCTGGTACAACACTCCGCCCAACCCATCTCGGCTGGCATCCACATGCAGTTTGTATGGTTTGGCCGGATCTGCATAGGCCAAAACTGGAGCAGTTGTAAGGCTCCACTTCAACTGTCGGAAAGCCTCTTCACACTGGGTGGTTCACTGTTCTTGTATGGATTACTTGGGCTTCCTGGCCCCTCCTGCTGGTTTTACAGACTTGACTGAGTCTGAGTCATCGTCTTCCTCTTTCTTCAATAGCTCAGGGAGTGGGCGAGCTATCTTAGGAAATCCCTCAACAAATCTCTGGTAATACGAGCAGAATCCCGGAAATGACCTAAGCTCAGTCACATTAGTGGGCCTCGGCCAGGAGATGACAGCTGCCAGCTTCTGAAGGTCTGTAGCCACTCCTTTGGCAAACACGATGTGGCCCAGGTAATTGACTGAAGGTTGGTAGAACTGGCACTTTTCCATGGAGAGCTTCAGGCCTTCATCGTGGAGCCTCTTCAGGACCTTCTCCAGGCGCTCTTCATGTTCCTATAAGGTCTTGCCGAACACGATGATATCATCTAGATATACCAATACTTCAATCAGGTTCATGCCACCCACAGTCTTCTCCATTAATCTCTGAAAGGTGGCTGGAGCACCAGACAGGCCTTGAGGCATGCGGTCGAATCCCAAGAATCCTACTGGAGTAATGAAAGCAATCTTCTCCCTATCTTCAGGGCACATGGGGATTTGATAGTATCCACTCTTCAGATCCAACACGCTGAACCACTTCGCCCCTGACAGGCTCTGTAGGGCATCTTCTATCCTGGGAGTGGTATATTGATCAGGAATTGTCCTTCGGTTCAGTGTCCTGTAGTCGATACACAACCACAATGACCCATTCTTCTTCCTTACCAGCACTATTGGGGAAGCGTATGGACTCCGAGACTTTAGGATAACTCCTGCTCTCTTCAGTTCGGCTAGCTGTTCTTGCAGGTCTTCCAAGTCCCCTAAAGGAATCTGTCTGATTCTTTCTTGGAAGGGCTTGTCTTCCTCCAAGCTGATCAGGTGTTGGGCACTTTTCGCGTGCCCAACGTCAAACTCACTCTTCGAGAATGCAGCTCGCCATCTTAGGAGCTGTCTTGACCCTTTCCATCCAAGCAGGTGTGAGAGGAGTGTTCTTTGGGTAAAACTCTTCTACTGGGAATTCATCTTTCCCTCCTCCCCTCAAATCACACGGTGAGACTGGGGTGGCTATGTTCACTTTCCCCAGCAACATTATGGCTGGCATCTTGACTAGTGAGGCTGTAGTGTTACAAACACTGACTGTGATCTTCCCATGACATCTCTGTTGTGCCCTGGTCGAGATCACTTCTGGAATTATCTCCAACCCTCTGTCTTCCTTTTCACTGTCCGCTTCAGGGACAATGAAGGGGCCTGGCTGTTTCCAATTCAGCTTGACAGACGCTCTCAAACAAATTACCTCTCATTCCGGTCCAACCGCCCGATTTTTCCGACTCTATCAGCCGGGGCCTTTTCTTACTGCACCAGGTGCTGATAGGCTTGTCTCAGCATAGGGTGCACACTGAAGGTTTGAATGCTCTGCTCTTGAATAAGAGGTATTAGCAGTCTTCTCACGAGATCAGTATTAGTCCCTATGATGAGGGAACTTTTCCCAGCCCCTGGAGGACGAGGATAGACCACCGCCAATTTATCAAAGGTCTCTGTCTTTCCTGCTATGGAGGGGTCAAAGGCCAGCTTGATTGGTAGATAGCCATCATAAGGGAAGTTCTGAGTCCCAAGGCCCCAAATCTCCAGCTCTTCTAACTTCTGTAGTGGCAAGTGTTTGAGGTGCTTGTCGTAGAAGTCCCTGTAGAGAAGAGTCACTTGAGCTCCCATATCCAAGAGGGCCTTAGTACAGATTCCCTCTACCTGGATGGAGACAACTGGAGAAGGTCCTACTAGCTTGGGAGGGAACCTGTGGGAAGTAACAGGTTGGGCCTGTTGAGTGATTTGTATCTTGACTCCTCTCTTGCAGAGGTTCTGATACAGCTTGAGCCTAGGTTGAGCTCTGGGGGTCTGGTATGCATTGACTCTCTGATGCCGGCTGGCCTTGGTTGCAGGCAGCGAGACTCTAGGTTGCTCAGGAGCGACAACAGGAGCCTCCTGTGGGTGTTTGGAATCTCGCTGCAGTTTTTTAGTATCGTTGGGTTTTTGGAGCTTGCTGATGTAACAGGGCTCCCAGTTGACTCCTTCACTGGGGCCCTCTGGAGTTACCTGCCGGCCTTTGGCCCTGTGCCTTTGGTTTTTCTGGACTTGGGCACACATTCGGCGATAATGGCCAACTCCTCCACAATTGAAACAGGTCCCTTGGGCTGCTGGCTTTTTGGGTACCAAAACTTCATCACTCTGTGGAACAGTTAGTTTTGCGGTCACCAGGGCCATCATCTACAACATCTCTATTTGCATCTGAAGCATCAGGTTCTCCAATTCAGAACCGCTCCTTGAAGAATGTTGAGTACTTGGGGACCAAACTATTGGGTCAGTGGTCACCGTCAGGACACTGGGTTCTGGAAGACACTGGAAGACATTTGGCTGACACCCATCCCTTTCCAACGAGTTGTTGGGCTGAACTTTCTTCCGCTTCTTTTCCCTTTCCATCTCCATGTTGGCTGCTTCATTAGTTTCCTCTATGAGTACTTCATCTGAAATGGAGGGATCATCCAAATACTGTCTTAATTGTAACTTGATGTAATCACTTCTCAGTCATGTAGTCACTGACCTTAATAATTTCTTTTGTATCAGTTCAGTCCTGAAGTGTTCATCCGAGTCCTAACCCTGTGAGACTAACAACAGGCGGTCCTTCAGCTCAATTGTCCTGAACAGGAAATTCTGAGGAGTTCCTCTACTGTTCTGTGCCAAATTTATCAGTTGGTGATACAGTTCAGAAGCACTTTCCTCATTGTAATGGCTTTTTAATATTCTCCTTAGTTGTACTAGGGTCAGGCCATTCTTCATCTCTAGCATACTTCTGAGACTTAGGCCGGGACTAATTGCTTTGACTATAGCTTCCACAATCTCAGATTCAGGATACCCTCTGTGGAATCCTACATCGATCTGATGCATTAGGTTTGTGTAGGACAGCTTGTCTTTCTGTTCCTTTTCACCTATCTGACCTTTAATCCTAAAGTTCTTCCTGATCGTCACCTCTGGCAGGTTACCACGGGGAAGTCTCTGCAGGACTGGAACAGGTCTTCGTTTTGGATGACTATCACTTGAACCCTTGCTCTTCTTATTTAGCTCTCTGATTTGCTCCACCATCAATCTGGAGGTCTCCTGGAACCTCTTCTGTATACTATGATACTATTGTTTCAGATCGGCTAATGGCTGTCCGGGTTGGGGATGTTTATCGTGGGTGCTGGGTGTTTCAGCATGGTCCTTCTTCTTCTTGGCAAGGGACTCTAACCCACTTTTATTTGGAGTCGACTGAAAACGGCCTTTGCTGGCCTTTGACTCTGATTGTCTGGGCTACTAGGGTTTTCACCTGGACCCTCAGGGTGGGTTAGGCAAAATTTTGTCCTGTTAGCCAGTTGTACGCTTGTACCTTTGAAGTTTTCTGGAACCATCTTTCTCCACTCCAACAGTGCATGGGTGCGGGAGGTCTTACGATCTGTTCTGACGTCAATCACCCAGGCCTTTCTGTCTAGGGACAGGGCCTTTACCACCTGTCTGACTTGCTCTTCCTCCCAGGCCTCCCCTGGGAGCTCAATTGCCACGCTTGCTTCTGAGCGGGCGCCTTCTGCCTCGCACCACTGAATCACTGTGGTGGGATTCATTCTGGTGCTCATAAGGGTGCCCTCTGTGGGGGGGGTTTGCTTGTAGAGTAACAGGATCCCGGACGAGCCCCCACGTGTAGCACTATCCCCGTAGGAGCTGCTGATATATGTTGTATCCTGTACTCTACCTATCAACCCCAATAACAGTCTTGAACCCTCTAACACACCTGTATGGTATAATCACCATCACTTTGGAATCAGTCACTTCACCAGCTGCAACAATAGTTGGAGTCTCACACAAGTTGTTAATTAACCACTTAGGAAGTTTACTGAGAAAATACTTAGCACAATAAACACTGTGGTAATTTAAGCATAAGAAATGACAATAGATAACAGTCAAGTTGTAAATGAAACTAACATTTCAATGATCACAGTAAGATGTATATACAGACAGGCGCGTAGCAAGACAGACGCTCAATACATTCAAACACTTATATTAAGCGCCTTCTTACTGACCTCAAAGCATACATACCAAATCTGCAATCACCATTAGGAGCATGCAATATTACAACACAATGAGTATATCCTGTGCTCAAGGACTCCCCCTAGGTTGCAATACAATATTCCCAATGCAAGGTGAAGTATAGTATTTTGTAGGAGATGACGGAAGTCCCTTGTCCTCTTGGTCTTCAGCTAGCTCAGGGTATTAGACTGCAGTATTTGTAATCCAACAGGGAAATAATTAAACAGCAGAACTGTAGGATATGTGATGCGCTGATAGTTGTATATTTGCCACAGAAGGTACAATTAATACTTTCTTCTTAGCAGTGGATGTGATGCAACATTAACTTCACTGCACAGGGAAAACAAGCCTGAAGTTCCACTGTATGCATCCTCTGTATAAGCGGGGTCACTTCTTGTGGGACTACAAGCCCCACCAGCAGTTTATAGGTGACACACTTAGTCAACAGTACACTATATTGCGTTGGGCAAGTGCCCGCTCACCACAACAGGCCTGAATTGTCCGCAAGGCTCCTTTCCTGATATCTCAGTCCGTCTAGTATATATATATATATATATATATATATATATATATATATATATATATATATATATATATATATATATATATATATATATATATATATATATACTCTGCAGCATCCAGTCAGTGTAGCCTAGAGATCTACATTCTACAGTGCATTCTATGGGGTACTATCTCTAATCTACTTCAGGCAGTGTATTTGATATATATATATACAGTCAGTCTAATATATATATATATATATATATATATATATATATATATATTAGGGATCTGCAATTAGCGGACCTCCAGCTGTTGCAAAACTACAAGTCCCATCATGCCTCTGCCTCTGGGTGTCATGCTTGTGGATGTCAGAGTCTTGCTATGCCTCATGGGATTTGTAGTTCAGCAACAGCTGGAGGTCCGCTAATTGCATATCACTAATATACATATATATATATATATATATATATATATATATATATATATATATATATATATATATATAATGTATATATATATGTACACAGCACACAAAACAGTGCAACTGTAGTGCAGTTGCTCCTACTTTTCTGATGGTGTACACATTACTTAATACACTGCAACCGTAGTGCATTTGCTCCTACTTTTTTAGTGGTGTACACAGCACACAAAATAGTGCAACCGTAGTGCAGTTGCAACTACTTCTCTGGTGGTGTACACATTACTTAATACACTGCAACCGTAGTGCAGTTGCTCCTACCTTTCTGGTGGAGTACACAGCACACAAAACAGTGCTACCGTAGTGCAGTTGCTCCTACTTTTCTTGTGGTGTACACATTACTTAATACACTGCAACCGTAGTGCAGTTGCTCCTACTTTTCTGGTGGTGTACACAGCACACAATACAGTGCAGTGTGGTGTTGCCAAACAAAATACACATCATGTCCGAAAGGCCACCAAGGAGAGGCAGACGCTCACAGGCCACTAAAAGAGGGCAGCAGGCTCTCTGTCTACAGTCAACAGTGCTGGTCACAGACATGTTACATCCTCTGCAGGTGGCCATGGGGCACGCTTGTCCTTTTTTCCTGCTGCTGGCCGTGTTATTGAGCCAGAACATGCAAAAGAGTTGGTGGAGTGGATAATAAAGCCGTCCTCGTCCTCCTCATCCTCTCTCACCTAGACTCAGAGTAGTTTGCCTTCCAATGCAGCTGCCAAAGTGGCTTATTCCACCGAATCCTTGTCCACAGTCACTCCTTCCGTAGCCCCACCATCATGCATGGAGGAATCCCCTGAACTATTTGACCACAGTGTTGGGTACATGCTTATGGAGGATGCCCAGCAATTAGAAGGCTCCGATGTTGGTTCCCAGGTGGAGCAAGGGAGTAAAGTGAGCCTTGAGAGAGGGGGTGCCCAAGAAGGACTAGAAACTGGCAGTCATGTTCCCCCTGCCGTAGCATACTGCCAAGTTTGCTCCAGTGACGAGGAAGGAGGGGATGATGAGGTCACTGACTCTACTTGGGTGCCTGATAGAAGAGAGGAGGAGGAGGCACAACTCCAACGAGGCAGGATGTTCTCTAGGGGACAGCTTAAGGGTAGCCACCCTACTGCATCACACCGCAGAGCTCCACAGGTGCAGGGCACTGCTGACTCCATGCTGATTTTGAAAAGTTCCTTGGTGTGGGCCTTTTTTGACACGTGTGCAGCAGATCGCACCGTTGCTGTTTGCAACCTATGTCTGAAGCGGATCAAGCATGGCCAGAACAGCAGCCGCTTGGGCACCACATGCTTGACCAGACATATGACGACCTCATGTCGAACTGCAATTGCTGCCCTTTCAGCTGGTAGACTCTGCCCCCTTTTGTGATTTTGTGGAATGTGCTGTACCTCAGTGGCAGGTTCCAAATAGCCATTTGTTTTCATGGAAGGCCATTCTGGCTCTCTACCGGCAAGTGGAAGGCAATGTTTTGGCCTCATTGGACAGGGCAGTCAGCAGCAAGGTGCATATTACCACTGACTCATGGTCCAGCAGGCATGGGTAAAGACGTTACCTTTCCTTCATGGCACACTGGGTAACTCTGCTGGCAGCTGGGAAGGATGCAGCACAGGGTTTAGTATTGTTGGAGCTTATTCCGCCACCATGCCTCCAAAGTGCTAGTGGTCATTCTGCCATAGCTCTCCCCTCCACTCCCTCCTCATCTTCTTCCTCTATGGCCTCTTCCTCTGATTTCTCCTCCGAACCGTAAGCGGTCAAGGGCCTATGCAAGCACTCAGGCAAAAATATGCCATGCGGTGCTTGAGTTGGTCTGCTTAGGGGACAGGAGCCACACAGGGGCAGAGATTCTGTCAGCTCTGCAGGGACAGGCCCAGAGGTAGTTGATGCCATGCCAGCTTCAGCCAGGAATGGTTGTATGCTACAATGGCACCAACCTTCTCACAGCACTCCGACAGGGACACTTGACCCATGTTCCATGTTTGGCACACGTCCTGAATTTGGTGGTGCAGCGGTTCTTGAGCAGGTACCCAGGCTTACAGGATCTCCTCAGGCAGGCCAGAAAAGTCTTTGGTCATTTCCGCCGGTCATACAATGCCAGTGCTCGGCTGGCTGATATTCAAAGGAAATGCAACCTGCCACCAACTGCCTCATTTGTGACATGCCCACCAGGTGGAACTCAACGTTGGCATGGCTGCAGCAGCTACACTCGCAGCAGAGGGCCATCAATGAGCACCTGTGTGAGTATGGCACCAGGACAGGGTCAGGGGAGCTTGGCTTTTTTTTGCCACGCCAGTGGCTACTGATCAAGAATGCATGCGCTATCCTGTCACCATTTGAGGAGGCCACGAGGATGGTGATAAGCGACAATGCATGCATCAGTGATACTGTCCCTCTTGTCTTCCTGTTGGAGCACACGCTTCGTGGAATAATGGACAGGGCACTTGAGGCAAAACAGAGGGAGGAAGAGGAGGAATCCCTTACCTCTCAAGGCCCCCTTTATCCAGATAGCATTCCTGTGGGCCCACCAAACACACAGGAAGAATAGGAGGAGGATTGTGTCAGCATGGATGTAGAGGATAACACTCAGCAGCAGTCTTCAAGGGATGGTTTTCAGTCCCCAGAAACCCAAGAAGTTGTACGTGGTTGGGAGGAGTTAGTTTCTAACAACGTCATCCTCAGTGACCCAGAGGACCCACAATTGAATGTGTCTGCAGACTTACGCTACATGGCCTCCCTGATTCTGCGAAGCCTGCGAAAGGACCCTAGGATTCGTGGTATCAAGGAGAGGGATCATTATTGGCTGGCAAACCCTTCTTGATCCACGTTACAAGGGTAAGGTTGCAGGATTCATCCTGCCTTCGCAGAGGGAGCAGAGGATGAAACATCTTCAGGAGGCCATGAAGAAAGGTTTGTGCAATGCGTTTCCAGACCCTGTGAGGTTACAAATTCCTGGTGCTGGACAATGTGTTGCTGAGGCTTCAGTCAGTCAGAGGAAGAGTGGTGGAGAAGGTGGCCGGTCGACCGATGCCTTTAGACAATTTTTTAGTCCTCAGCGCCTAGGTCTGAAAGGGTTCAAGCAACCATCGCCAACGTCTGCATTACTTGGTGCAGGAATATCTTGGGGCAAGAGCAGACGCGGAGACCTTTCCAACAGACCATCCACTGGGTTATTGGGTCTTGAAAATGGACCACTGGCCAGAACTTGCTCAATATGCAATTGAGCTACTGGCCTGTCCTGCATCCAGCGTTCTTTCTGAACGCACATCCAGTGCTGCTGGAGGGTTTGTAATGGATCATAGAGTGCGCCTGTCCACAGACTCCGTTGATAGGCTCACATTCATAAAAACGAATCAGTCTTGGATCAGCAGCAGCTATCAAGCAACTGATGCTGATATAACTGATTGATTTTTCTATGGATGTGGGATCCCTTGAAGACTGCCTATGCTGAGTGACTATCCTATTCCTCCTCATTCTTGATGATGGTAGCTGACCAACAATATTTTTGGTTTAGGGCACCACCACCACTGCCTAAGGCCCAATTTTTCTGCCCCTGTTTAACAGGGGCATGTAATTACAATTTTTGTTCAAATATTTCACAGCAGGTCCCGTTATGGCGCCCAACAAGCGTAACTGTGAGGGGTTACAGTGTTGTGGCACCACCAACAACACCACCACTGGCTAAAGCCCAATTTTTCTGCCCCTGTTTAACAGGGGCATGTAATTACAATTTTTGATCAAAGAATTCACAGCAGGGCCCGCTCCTGCGCCCAACAAGCGTAACTGTAACTGTGTGCGTAACAGTGTTCTGGCACCACCACCACTGCCTAAGGCCCAATTTTCTTGCCCCTGTTTAACAGGGGCATGTAATTAAAATTATTGACATAATATTTCACAGCAGGGCCCGTTTCTGCGCCCAACATGCGTAACTGTGAGGGGTTACAGTGTTGTAGCACCACCACCACTCGCTAAGGCCCAATTTTTCTGCCCCTGTTTAACAGGAGCATGTAATTACAATTCTTGATATAATATTTCACAGCAGGGTCCTTTCCTGCGCCCACCAAGAATAACTGTAAGGGCCGACAGTGTTGTGGCACCACCACCACCACCCAAGGCCCAATTTTTCTGCCCCTGTTTAACAGGGGCATGTAATTACAATTCTTGATATAATATTTCATAGCAGGGCCCGTTCCTGTGCCCACCAAGAGTAACTGTGAGGGCTTACAGTGCTGTGGCACCACCACCACCCAAGGCCCAATTTTTCTGCCCCTGTTTAACAGATCCCGCCCCTCCGTTTGAAATGGTTATGGGTACATTGTACCCGTACCATTTCACAAAAAAAAGTCAACATGTAAAAAAAAAAACAAGACACAGTCCATTCATCTTCTTCTCTCGCTCCGCCGACGGACTGAAAAAATAAATAAAAAAGATCCCCTGCCATGGGAGGCACCCGCCGTATAACGCTTCAGCGCTGATGACAGTTCTTTTATAACTGAGGACGGGGCCACACGGTGACGTACCAGGGGCACGTACAGGCAGAATCACGTACCTGAACGTTGCCCTTTAAGAGGTGGCTTGCATGCGCCCGCCAGGAACTTCGTGAGCGTGATCGCAGGTCCCGCTGACTTTATGTTCGCGGGGATACCCGCAACCGTGTCACGGGGAGGAACAACAGGAAAATGCTAATGTAAACAAGCATTTCCTCATTCTGCCTAGTGACACTGTCACTGATCACAGCTCCCTGTAATCGGGAGCGATGATCAGTGTTGTGTCACACACAGCCCCTCCCCCCACAGTTAGAATCACTCCCTAGGACACACTTAATCCCTACAGCACCACCTAGTGGTTAATCCCTTCACTGCCAGTCACATTCACAGTAATCAATGCATTTTTAATTGCACTGATCGCTGTATAAATGTGAATGGCCCGAAAATTGCACCAAAAGTGTCCGATCTGTCCACCATAATGTCGCAGTCATGATAAAAATCGCTGATCCCCGCCATTACTAATAAAAAAAATTATTAATAAAAATGCCATAAAACTATCCTTATTTTGTAAACGCTATAACTTTTGCGCAAACCAGACAATAAATACATAGTTACATACATAGTTACATAGTAGGTGAGGTTGAAAAAAGACACAAGTCCATCAAGTCCAACCTATGTGTGTGATTATGTGTCAGTATTACAAATATGCTTATTGCGATTTTTTTTAACCAAAAATATGTAGAAGAATACGTATCGGCCTAAACTGAGGGAAAAAAATGTGTTTTTTTAAAATATTTTTTGGGGATATTTAAATCTTAAAAATTGTCGCTATTTTTTTGTTTATAGCACAAAAAATAAAAACCGCAGAGGTGATCAAATACCACCAAAAGAAAGCTCTATTTTTGGGAAAAAAAGGACGTCAATTTTGTTTAAATTGTCAGTTAAAGCGACGCAGTGCCGAATCGCAAAAAGTGCTCTGGTCTTTGGCCAGCCAAATGGTCCAGGGCTTAAGTGGTTAAAGTGTATACCCAGGCGTTGCCCATATATGCCCCAAACCTCCCTCTAGATCATGTCCCAGCAATGTTTTCTTTTTACATTGTCACTGTAGGCTTATAGTGGCCTACAGTGGCTTATACCAGGCTTATATCAGGTGTTCTGTAGGGGCAGCTATCACATAGGATACTCCATCATACTATAAAAAAAAGAACCAGGGAGGGATGCCACCGATGCCGGCATGCCCCCTATGACGTCAATTGTGATGAAATGCGTAGGGAGGAGCTTATGTTTGTGACATCACCACGCATGCCTGATTCAGGACACTGCACTCCCTGTACCACTTCCAGGGGTGTACTGCACTTAGCCGCAAGGGGAGCCCTTTCAGCACCTCTGCCTCGCACCTGGTATGTGACAAGAGGGTTTTTTTACTGTAAGAGCGGCAAGGATGTGGAATTCCCTTACATAGGCGGTGGTTTCAGTAGGGAGCATCGATAGTTTAAAAAAACTATTAGGTAAGCACCTGAACGACCACAACATTCAGGGATATACAATGTAACTGACATAAAATCACACTTATAGGTTGGAGTTGATGAACTTGTGTTGTTTTTCAACCACACCTACTATGTAACTATGTAACTACAAGTGCTTGTTAACTACTTTTACTCTGTGAGTTGCTAATCTCTTATATTTTAATAAATTCATATACAGTTTTACTCAATGTTGGCTCTCCCCAGTTCCGTTTTTTTTTATGGTACAATGGAGTATCCTATGTGATTGATGTTTGGGAAACTGCAGTAACCAGTACTAATGAGAGAAAGGTTCCTATTAAAGAGGACATGCTTGTTTGACTCTTTGGGGTTTATTTACTAAAACTAGAGGGCAAAATTAGTCACAAGTCTGTAGAAAAAACAATCAGCTTCTAACCTCAGCTTGTTTAATTAAGCTTTAGTAATAAAACCTGAAAGCTGACTGTTTTCTCTGCAGAATTGTGACTAATTTTGCCCTCTCCAGCTTTAGTAAATAAGCCATGTATACACCATTTGGTTTCTTCACTATTTTGGATGACTTGGGACTTTGACACTTTCTTCAGTTTAATTTTTTTCACATATTAAGCTTGGTTTATTATATTTTACATTGGGCTTATCTTTGTATACATCACACTATGTACTTCGGTTCATCTTACATTTTTTTACCCTTGATATTTTGTGTCATTTTTTAGTGTGGCAAAGATTGTTTTATTTATTGAGCCTAGCAGCCAATCAGATTTCCATTTTTCCTTTAGGTTCCGGTATCTCGATGCTCAAGACCATGCCTGCCTGGTAACAGAAAGAAGTTTGGAACTTCAATTCATAAATGTTGCTATGAGTGTGTCCCATGTCCAGAAGGAGAGATATCCAACATTTCTGGTAGAGTGTATATTTCCTATTGATTTGTGTGATAGTAAATAGTGATGCACAATTTCTTTGGACTTGCTCTGCCAGTAATTAGTTAACTCCAAACCCAAAATCCACTTTACTGGTTGAACTGCCTTTTTAGTTCAATGACTTTTATTGATTCAGAAAAAGGTACAACAGAAAGTGGTATACAGCATAGAGGTATCACAACAGGAAACAAGCATAAAATTAGTTTGGTAGTCATATTTCCGTAAAGTCATATACGTCAAGTGACAACTTACAGGCTGGGTTCACACCTAATATGCATGCGGCTCACAGCAGGGGTCCGGTGCGTCCCTGTTCTTGATTTCAAGGACGAATCGGCACAAAATGTTTGCCTGAAACGGATCCAAAGACACACAAGAGCCCTGTGCAATCTGCTCCGCAGCCACCACAGAGATGTGTGAACCGGCTCCATTGAGAGCTGGGCACACTCTCCTGTCATGCCAATTGAATGCGGAGAAACCCACATCCAATTTGCACTAGGGTGAACCCAGCCACAAGCAAGAAAACTAGACATAACAATAGCTACAAACATAGAAATAAATTTGCAAAGGAGGGTTCTGCCTGGTCAAATCTGGTACAAGTGAGGGGATTCATCGCCAATAGACATTAATATGTTTGGTTTAGATGAACCATGTTTACAACTTTAGAAACATTTGGGGATTCTTGGGATTTCCATTTCCTAAGTATGACACTGCGAGCTGCCAGAAGTTATATGCGTTACCACTGTCTTTTTTTCAATGCTGACCCTTTTATAGCGGCCCGTCCAGTTGGCTTTCCCAAGATGAAGGGGGAAATGGAGAGAGAAAGCTAAGCCCTGGAAGACATTACAAACCATGCTACTAACCTTTGCTTTGTGCTGAAAAGCCGGCACTGGAAACGGGATTGAAATCTCAACAGCCTGAAAACATACTAACCCTTCTGCCACATACTTATTTTCCTAGGACATTGATAAGAAACTGTTACGCCTACATGTGGTTTACAATTGTAATATTAATGTGATACCTATATAAGCATGATTATAAAAAAAAACTCAAACGAGCTGAATGGGCGGAACATTTATTTGGCAAGGTTCTGGGTGTATCTTTTTGTATCCATTCTTTATGCTAGTAGGTATTAATTTGGAACCATTGATCAATATTAGAATAGGAGTTGCCTATCTATAACATTTCCAAAGCAATAGAGTGTTTGCTTCCTAGATATTTGAAGAAATATGTCCATCACGCGTCTTTTTCAATACCTGCAGACAGTGAAAACTGCATGAAATGTTCTGATGAAGAATGGCCAAATGAGAAGAAGGATCGGTGTGTTCCAAAACTGACGGAATTTCTCTCTTATACTGATGATCCAATTTCTGCAGTATTTTCAGCTGTCTCCACCCTCTGTTGTCTTCTGGCTTGTTTAATATTGGGGATATTTGTACATTACCAGGACACTCCTATTGTTAAAGCTAATAACCGGGCCCTGAGCTATCTGCTCCTGGTCTCCATCATGCTGAGCTTCCTCTGTGTCTTCTTGTTCCTCGGACGTCCAGTAGATGTAACTTGCATTCTGCGTGTAACCTCTTTTGGTGTCATCTTTTCAGTTGCTGTGTCTTCTCTACTTTCCAAAAGTATCATGGTGTGTATTGCTTTTAAGGCCACCAAACCTGGGAGTTCCTGGAGAAAATGGATGGGAGCCAGATTGCCCAATTCTATAATGTCTGTGTGTTCACTGATCCAAGTAATAATATGTATGACGTGGTTATCTATTTCTCCTCCCTTTCAGGACCAAGACTTTTACTCTGATCAGGGAAAGATCATCATTCAGTGTAATGAGGGTTCAGTTATTGGCTTCTACTCTGTCCTGGGATATATGGGACTTCTAGCAGCTGTGAGCTTCATAATAGCTTTTTTAGCCAGGACATTACCGGACAGTTTTAATGAGGCCAAGTACATCACCTTCAGCATGCTGGTGTTCTGCAGTGTCTGGATTGCCATGGTCCCAGCCTATCTAAGCACTAAAGGGAAATATATGGTGGCTGTGGAGATTTTTGCCATATGGGCATCAAGTGCTGGACTTCTTGGATGTATATTTTTTCCAAAATGTTATATAATTCTGTTTAGACCTGACCTGAATACAAAAACAGGTTTGTTTGGAAATAGAACAAAATGAGTTTGTTACTCAAAACAAAATATGCTCAATTTGTTAATAAACTGTATAGGAATATTATTAACATTTTAGACAAATGTATATTGCAATAAACTATTTGGTGCATTTACCCTGTAGAGCACTGTTCCAAGCTTCTATCTTTTGTCCTCAGTCTGGGGTGGTAGGGGTTGGGAAATTTATACCAAAAGTGCCGGTTCACACTTGTGCGATGCGATTTTGATGCAAATTTTTTCATTGCGTGTTTGATTATTAGCAGTGCGATTGTATTGCGAATTCAATGCAAATTGTATGCGCTTTAAATGTAAATTAGGCACAGATGCAATTTGTGCTCAGGCCAATCGAAAAGGCAAGAAAAAAATTGGTGTTAACTTCCTGTGCTCTTCCTTGTTTTGCTTTGTGGGAGAGTATTGTTGTTGAGGAGTGTGGTTTGTTTGTGAGTAGTCAGTGAGGATTTTGATTTTGATCATTATCTTTCATCAAATGCCGTTGATCATGGCAGCAGTTGTTACTGCTACTGCTGCAGTCCTGATGGACAAAGCCAGGAGGAAGAGGAGGAGGAGGATGAGGAAGAGACTGATGAGTACAAGAAGATATTGGGTCCATCCAATTATTCAAAATAGGGAAGAGAGAGGCCAGTTCAGGATCCTCTACAATGATCTCAGGCAGCATGAGGAGAAGTTCTTCAACTATTCCCGGATGTCAGTAAATAGGTTAGTACCTGTACCCTTCTTCCTTCTCCTCCTCCCTCCTTCTTACTATCTATCACTGACATGCATCCTACTGACCACCAATCCCACTGACCACCAACATAAGGGCATGCATCCCACTGACCACCAATCCCACTGACCACCAACCCCACTGTCCACCAACGCCACTGACCACCAATCCCACTGACCACCAACGCCACTGACCACCAATGCCAATGCCACTGACCACCAATCCCACTGACCACCAACCCCACTGACCACCAATCCCACTGACCACCAACCCCACTGACCACCAATCCCACTGACCACCAACCCCACTGTCCACCAATGCCACTGACCACCAATGCCACTGACCACCAATGCCACAGACCACCAACCCCACTGACCACCAATCCCACTAACCACCAACCCTACTATCCACCATTGCCACTGACCACCAAACCCACTGACCACCAATCCCACTGACCACCAATCCCACTGACCACCAACGCCACTGACCACCAGTGCCAATGCCACTGACCACCAATCCTACTGACCACCAACCCCACTGACCACCAATCTTACAGACCACCAATCCCACTTACCACCAACCCCACTGACCACCAACCCCACTGACCACCAATCCCACTGACCACCAACCCCACTGTCCACCAATGCCACTGACCACCAACGCCACTGACCACCAACGCCACTGACCACCAACCCCACTGACCACCAATCCCACTGACCACCAACGCCACTGACCACCATTGCCACTGACCACCAATCCCACTGACCACCAATCCCACTGACCACCAACGCCATTGACCACCAGTGCCAATGCCACTGACCACCAATCCCACTGACCACCAACCCCACTGACCACCAATCTTACAGACCACCAATCCCACTGACCACCAACCCCACTGGCCACCAGTCTTACTGACCACCAATCCCACTGACCACCAACCCCACTGACCACCAATGCTCGGATCGGTGATCAGCCGGGTCTCATTGACTTGCTGACCACAGAGCGTAGGGGGCATGCAGGCAACACATTCTCGGGAGGACATACATGGACACCCTCCTGGCAATTAAGGCCCACGTTGTAGCCATATTTTGGCTATAGCATGGGTGGGAGGTGGTTAAAGTTTTTCTAAACCCACAACAGTAAAATCAGTCTGTATATGCAGTAAAGCGTGCTTATAATACTCACTGTGGAACCTAAGGGCTTAATCCTCTGCATTGTGTAAAAAGGCTGTTTAATCCTGTCCTATCTGATCCTCCCATTATTCCACACACCCCAATCTATCTGCTGAACAGAAGAACAGGGCCTTAGGGGCAAGCTGCACATTGGTGTCTATTGCTAGAGAGTTCTTTTTTATTTTTTTATTGGGAGGGTGCAAATGATCAACACAGCACTGTCCAGACAGAGGGTCAGGGGTCCTGCAGCCTCACAAGTAAAAATCAAAGGGGAATGAAAACTCCTCCTACAGGGTTTAACCAGACACTGATATAAGTCACAAGATTGCTCTAACTGCTGATGAGAAAAGGTATTTTGCAGTTTATATTTACTAAAATAATTGCATTTCCATGTTCTGTGTACTGTGGGAGATCAGATATAGTGAATGCAGGTTCCTGGGTTTAGTAACACTTTAAGCAGATTTATTTTCCATTTCTGTCATAGTAGCTGGTGTCAGAATTTCACTAGCAGCCATTTCTTGCTTTCTTATGTCCCCAGTTCACCCAGTTTCCTTATTTTAAAGGCTTTTTTAAACCTTCCTACCTGAATCTTGTGTTTTTAACTTGCTTAGGATGCACATTCATCATGTAGTATCAAGGTATCATTTGTTGCCCTGTACACAGAGCCTATAGTAGAGTAAATATTCCCATTCCTGTTTCAGAAGTTTCTGTGTGTTAAATCATGAGGCATGTGACATGGCACTGCACAGGTTAATACATGTCCTTTGTAATATGAGAACTGAAATTTACTTTGCTGAAACTCCATATACCACAATCCTTTTGTCTCTCAACCTAGTGTGCAGGTGAGAGCTAAATAGTAATTAGAGCTGACACAGACACAAACAGGCAGTGTAATTAATCGAGAGCTCATCATGAAGTCTTTCATTACATTAGCACTGCCACATTTGTGATTCAACACAGAGGCATTGATGAGATTGACATTTGCAATTCATTTTGGTCCAAAACGAAATTTGGACAAATTTTGGGTTATTAGGAGATTTATCCAAATTTCTGAATAACAATAGTAACGAATTTCTAGAAAAATGATTTTGTTTATTTTTTTCCAAATTTTCAGAACAATTTGAATTGCTTAAAAATTTATCGACCGATCTGAATTTTGTGTGAAGAATAGCTGTTGTTAAGGATCGGGCAGGAAAGCGAGCAGCCACGTCCTTAACAACCAATGACTCATCAGCTGTCAGCGGGTAACGAAATTCATTACTATTGTTAAGGAGCAGGCCAGAAAGCAGCAGCCATGTCCTTAAAAGCCAATGACTTATCAGCTGTCAAGGGGTTTCCCCCTTGATAGCTGAATGTAAACAAAAGAATACCGGCAATTAAAAACAAAGGAAAAAGCAGCGTGGGGCCCCTCTCTATCTATTCCTCCGGGTTTGGTTTGGATTTAAGTGATTTTAGGGGGAAACCTACCCCAATTTTTTTCTAAAAAAGGTGTAGGGTCCCCCCAAAACCCATACCAGAGCCTTATCCAACCATGCAGGCCGGCAGGTCAGGAAAGGGGGATGAGCGAGTGACCCCCTCCTGAACCAAACCAAGCCCAGCAGGCACTGGTTGAAAATGTCACAAGCAGGTTGGATCACCCAGTGAAATCATCGGGTGGTCCCACCCCTTAGTTATTTAAATACAGTCAGATAGCAGAGCTGTCAAACAGCAGAGCCTTTGTCTTTTTTGGGGGGGTCGGATTTACTTCAGGGTACATCATCCTTTGTTTTTGTTTTTTAATAAAGGAATTGTCAAAAACTGTCTCTATGTTTTTTATATTTTGACATTTTTTTAGTGAATGAGTAGAGATCCGATGTACCCCATACTCATTCAAATAAGAGGGGTAGTATCTGAGGGTCGTCTTCTTAAAGGGGGCTTCTAGATTCCACTAAGCCTTTGCCTGCAGACCCCCACAACCAAAGGCCGGGTTTGTGGGGAGAGGCCCTTTTCCCCATCATGTTGAGGGCATGTGGCCTGGTATGGTTCAGGTGGGGGAGCTCTCTTAGCTTCAACTTTCCTAAATTGCTGGGCCACATGCTTGGATAAGGGTCTGGTATGGATTTTGGGAGAGATCCCACACCATTTTTTTTTTTTAATTGCTGCTGGGTTCCCCTTAAATTCCATACCCTAAGTGCCTGGTATGGATAGGGGGATCCCATGCTGTTTTTTCCTTTATTTTTCATTGCTGGCATTCTTTTGTTTACATTTAGCTGTCAGTGGGGAAACAGCTGATGAATCATGGGTTGTTAAGGACTACAGACCGAGTGACTGGGTTCCATAACCCAGACCATCACAAGTTACAAGTGACTCTGTTGTTTTCAATTGTTCCAGATTAGTACTGCAGCCTATTGCTTTAGTGTCTTCCTACTATTCTGAAAGTGCATAACTCTTGCTACAGCACTTGGTTCCCTGCAGGCAGAAATACAGTTAGTATCTCATCTCATCTCATCTCATACCTCCGCTTTTCTGAACTCCCCCTTCGGTGTCACATTTGGCACCTTTCAGGGGGGAGGGGCGTGCAGATGCCTGTCTAAGACAGGTATTTGCACCAACTTCCGGCATAGACTCCCACGGGAGTCTACGCCCCCTCCCGTCCCCACCGCACTGTCTGCTGGGACCCACATGGGTCCCAGAGACAGCAGGGACCAGCTAGGAAGCGCAGCGCGACTCGCGCATGCGCAGTAGGGAACCAGGAAGTGAAGCCGCAGCGCTTCACTTCCTGATTACCTGACAGAGAATGGGGGCGGCAGCACACGAGGACCGAGGGATGATTCGGTCTCGGGTGCCAACATCGCTGGACCCTGGGACAGGTGAGTGTCCTTATTTTAAAAGTCAGCAACTGCAGTATTTGTAGCTGCTGACTTTTAATTTTTTTTTTAAATGGGACCCCCTCTTTAAGTCTCTTCCGTCTGTAAAGGAACTGGCTTCACTAGACTAGTTCACCACCTACAGAGGTTCAAAATCTGCTGAAGTCTGATTCCGCCCCTTTTCTAACTTTAGCAATTCCTGTACTTACCTTCTGTGTTAAAGCAGTTGTATACCCATACACTAAAAAAAAAAAACCTGCAAGGCAAAGGCATAATGAGCTAGTATGCAGTGCATACTAGCTCATTATGAAATACTTACTTCAGAACGAAGGCCCGTATCAGAGCCCGGTCTACGCCGAGGGAGCTGACATCTTGCCCTCCAGGTTCCCGGCTCCGGCGCGGTGAGTGTCCGGAGCCGCGATTGCGTCACTCCCCCAGGAGTTTTCTTCCCGGCAAGGTCCGGCAGCGTCTGCCGGCCCTTCAGCCGGGCATTCAGAGCGCATGCGCCGCTGACGTCAGCGGCTGCATGCAAAGGGAATATCTTCTAAACCATACTGGTTTAGTAGATATTAATTTTACCTACAGGTAAGCCTTATTATCTGTAACGGATCATATCCCACACTCCGCTGAGCGCTTCCGTCAGTAATACCGCTTCCTCCAGTCTGATCATCAGAGAGATATATTATTATAGCTGCATTGAATACAAGTCTAGCTGAAAATAGCTTGTAGAATCCTGAATGATTTATTGTACAGAATACAGCCTTTTTATACATGTTTAACACAAGGGGTTAGTTAATGAGGTAGGGCTGGCTCATGGATACTTCCCCTCCCCTCCCCTCTAGCAACAACTTAAAAGACAATTATATAATTAACATGTTAATTAACACAGCACTTGAGGCAGCCTAGGTGACCAGACAGTCCATCTCCGCAGGTCAATGTGATCAGCTCTTTCAAGGATCATGTATTGTTCAGAATTAACAACCAAGAATAGTCTTTGGGCAAGTCCAAGAAAACAGTCTCTCAAAAATGTAACAAAAAAATTAATATAGCAATACTAAATAACAGGGTGGATGTGGACAGAAAAAGGTCCTTGCATCCAGTGTCCCATAGTCTGGCAGACCCAACTAGATCCACCACTGGTCAGCTTGTGGCTGTCCGGGAGAGTCTTTTAGTTCAATTTGCCGGGAAAGTCATTCAGCGTTCCCATTCTGCTCTCCTGGCCGATACTGGATGGTAAAATTGTAAGGCTGCAGGGCCAAGCTCAATCGTAACAAACGTTCATTATCCCCAGAGACCCAATTAAGCCAGATTAATGGATTGTGGTCAGTGAGCACCATAAAAGATCATCTGTAGAGATAAGGTTGAAATTTCTTGAGAGCCCACACCAGCGCCAAACACTCCTTCTCCACGGCTGCATAACCGACTTCCCTGGGTAGCAGCTTCCGACTGATGAAGGACACTGGGTGCTTCTTAGTCAGGTCTGTCAGGGGCTTAGTGATGGAACTATTTTGAGGGACAAACTTCCTATAATACTCAGTTGTGCTGAGAAATGCCAGGACCTGGGTTTTAGTACGGGGGTCGGCCACTTGGCAACTGCCTCAATCTTAGCAGACTCGGGTCGTTGTTGTCCACTGCCTACTCGATGTCCAAGGTACTGTGCCTTGGACATCCCTATGCTGCATTTCGCTGGCTTAAGGGTTAGTCCTGCAACCTTGATGCGGTCTAACATGACACTCAGGTGAACCAGATGATCCTCCCAGGTATTACTGTAGATCACAATGTCGTCAAGATATGCACAAGCATAGTCCTGGAGGCCATCGAGGAGTTGGTCTACCATCCTATGGAAAGTCGCCGGTGCATTCTTCATCCCAAATGGCATTACTTTAGACCGGTATAGGCCAAATGGGGTAATGAACGCCGATTTTGGAATAGATTCCACATCCAGAGGAATTTTCCAGTACCCTTTGCATAGGTCGAGGGTTGTCAGGAATTTTCCCCAAGCAATGCGATCTAACAGATCATCCACCTGGGGCATAGGGTAAGCGTCAGTGGTGGTGCACTCATTTAATCTGTGGTAGTCTACGCAGAAGTGAGTCGTGCCATCCCGCTTCGGTACAAGGACCACCGGGGAAGCCCAGGGGCTGCTTTATGGCTCAATGACTCCGAACTCAAGCATCTCCCTAATCTCATGACGCATCCTCTCTCTCACTGCGTCAGGTATCCAAGAAGCCACCTGTCTTAGTGGCAGTTGTCCTAGGGTCTCCACTCGGTGCACTGCCATAGTAGTGTACCCAGGGACTGTGGAGAACATTTTTCTTCTCTGACCAAGGATCTGTCTAGTTTGTTCTCTCTGCGTCAGCCCTAGCTGGTCGTCAAGCTTTATCATTAATTCTATTTAGCTCCAGGAGCACCAGCAGGGGAAGGTTCTCAGAATCTTCCACAGCTGTAGCACATATAGTGGCTACCTCTCCTGATCTTTCCCAGTATGCTTTCAACATGTTCACATGAAAGGTCCGTCTGACTCTTTCATCCGAACATTTAGCCACTAGGTAGGTTGTGTCACAGAGCTTTGCCACAACCCGGTAAAGTCCCTGCCAAGTGGTCTGTAACTTGTCCTGCTTGGTTGGCCAGAGGGCAAGAACCTTCTACCCAACCTCCAGAGTGCGGTTCCGAACAGTACGATCGTACCATCATTTCTGATGCCTTTGGGCAACCCGAAGGTTCCCTTGGACAGTGTCCGTGAGCTCCTTCAGTCTGTCCCTAAACTCAAGAATGTATGCTATGATAGAGGACCCTTGGGGTTCAATTCCCTCTTCCCAGTGTGCTCTGACTAGATCTAGGGGCCCCCTCACCCGCCTCCCATACAGTAACTAAAATGGGGAGAACTCTTTAGATTCCTGCAGCACCTCCCGATAAGCAAAGAGAAGGTGCGGCAGATATCTCTCCCAATCCCTGTGAGAGGTTGTGAATGTCCTAAGCAGCTGTTTCAGTGTTCCATTGAACCTCTCACACAGTCCGTTGGTCTGGGGGTGATAAGGAGAGCTCTGTAGGGGCTTTATCCCACAGAGCCTCCATAACTGCTGAGTGAGCTCAGCAGTGAACTGGGTCCCCTGGTCGGAGATGATTTCCCGAGGGAAACCCACCCTGGCAAAGATCCGGAGCAAGGCATCAGCCACGGTTTCTGCGTGGATATTTGCCAGGGAAATGGCCTCCTGGTACCGGGTAGCATAATCCACCACAGTAAGGATATATCTCTTCCCAGAAGGACTAGGTCAGGGCAATGGTCCAATCAGGTCTACGGCAACGCGGCTAAAGGGTTCATCAATGATCGGTAAAGGGTGTAGGAGAGCTTTCAGTGGGCCCCCATGCTTACTCACCTGCTGGCATGTTTCACAGGTCCGGCAATACTGTTGGACATTCCCTGCAATCCCAGGCCAAAAAATATACTGAGTCAGACGGTGGAGGGTCCGAGACATCCCCAGGTATCCGGCTAAGGGTATGTCATGCCCAATGCGCAGCAGGTCATGCCGATATTTCTGCGGCACAACCAGCTGCCGCTTGGGGGGATGGGAGGCTGTCTTTCCCTCAGTAACCCAATAGAGTAATCCCTGGACCCACTCTACCCGCTCCCCCTCCAACCCCCCAGGGTCCAATCCTGCTCTTTCCCTATAGCTAGCTAGGGAAGAGTCACTGAGAGTTGCCTGAGCAAAGTCTTGGGGAGAAGCCCAAGTTGGGGTAGGAATAGCTGGGGTAGTACAGTCTAGGTCATGGGGTGACAGGTCTTGCCTGGGTCCCATCATCGAGGGAGCGCACCTCCATCTGGGCTTGCTGGCGGGTGGTAACAGGGCAGGCTTCCAGGGATACATCCAGGAAGAAGGCTGAATTTAAACGTCCCAAATCAATGCCCAACAAAACCTCTGCAGGTAAGTTCTGCATTATTCCAACTTCCACTTTTGGCCCCCAAACCCCAATCAAGGTGAACCCTGGCAGTGGGGACCCACATAACATTTCCCCCGGCCAGCCGCACAGCCACAGACCGTCCCATCTTCTCTGCCGGGTTTATCATCCGGGACTGTATCAGGGTAATAGTAGCTCCCATGTCCCGCAGTCCCTGGGCAGCCCGACCATTATTCTACACGGCTTTTTGATGGTGCAAACGAATATTTGTAGCAGCAGCTTGCACAGGGTCTGCCTCATGTAGAATTCCAATATTCTCCTCACTTGGATAAGTCACATCATTTCTCTCCAGACAGTGTGCAGTAGCCTGGGCAGGTCCAAGGGGCCTGTTGTTCCGCGCGTCCTGGGAAACATTCTGCGGACAATACCACCTAACATGCCCTGCTTGGCTGCATCTGTAGCAGAGGTCCCCTTTCCTTCGTGAAGATGGTAGCTGAGTGGGACCGGAGATCGACGGCTGGTGTGAAGGGGAAACACTCCGTAGAATGTTGGGGACAGGCCGGGCTGGGGTCTTAGGTTCTAGTTGTACAGTCCGCCTTGAATCCACATATTGGTATGCTAGGGTGGCAGCTTCATCTACTGTGACTGGCTGCCGATCCTTTACCCAGTCTCTAACTTCAAGTGGGGTATGATCGTAGAATTGTTCCAGGAGGATTAGCTGGAGTGCATCTGCCATGCTAACAGCTTGGCCCCGGTCATCCAACTCTCCGCTGCTCGGGTCATTTGATGAGCCCATTCTGTGTAAGGCTCTCTCTCCTTTCGGCAGAGGTTTCGAAACCTCAAACGGTGTGCCTCTGGAGTAATGCCAAAGTGAACCAATAGTCTTTCTTTTACCCGGTCATAGTCCTGGCTGATCTCACCTGGGACATTATTGTACGCCTCTGCAGCCCTTCCTGTGAGCTGGCTGACCAGGAGCGTAACCCAATCTGCTTTATTGACACCTTGGAGACCACATTGCTGCTCAAACATTTGCAGGTAAACATCTATCTCATCTTTCCCGTCTTGAAACATTCGGAAGGCGGCATAGGGTAGCTTTTTGTGGGCCTCTGGAGCTTCCCAGTTAAACATAACTGACTCTCCTTGGTCCTGCTGGAGTTCAGCCATTCGCAGCTGGGACACCTCTCGTAACACTTGACTGATAACCTCCTGTGGGGGGTGAATACCATACAAGGCCAGTCGCCACTGGACGTCACGCTGGAACTCTGTCGCCTCTGAGGTATCTGCTGGTGGGTTTCTGGCCTGGTCAATCTCCATTAGTTCGGTGATGAGAGTCGCTTTGGATTTGTTGCTGGAGAAATTTCCACAGCTTCCAAGAGATCCTTCAAGGTGCTGCACTTGAGTCTGGCGTAGTGATGTTCAATCTGCTGTTAGGAGCAGGGGGTCCCGGTGGTGGTTTGGGTGTGCCTAGGCAAGAGGAAGCATCCCACAGCTTGCCACCAATTGTGACGGATCCTATCCCAAAATCCGCTGAGTGCTTCCGTCAGTAATACCGCTTCCTCCAGTCTGACCATCCGAGAGATATATTATTATAGATGCATTGAATACAAGTCTAGCCGAAAATAGCTTGTAGAATCTTGAATGATTTATTGGACAGAATACAGCCTTTTTATACACGTTGAACACAAGGGGTTAGCTAATGAGGTAGGGCTGGCTCATGGATACTCCCCCCCTCCCCTCTAGCAACAACTTAAAAGACAACTATATAATTAACATGTTAATTAACACAGCACTTAAGGCAACCTAGGTGACCAGACAGTCCGTCTTCGCAGGTCAATGTGATCAGCTCTTTCAAAGATCATGTATTGTTCAGAATTAACAACCAAGAATAGTCTTTGGGCAAGTCCAAGAAAACAGTCTCTCAAAAATGTAAAAAAAAAGATTAATAAAGCAATACCAAATAACAGGGCGAATGTGAACAGAAAACGGTACTTGCAGCCAGTGTCCGCGACATTATCCACTTCAGCTCCGGAAGATTTGACTGCCCAATGACCGGGCCATTTTTTGCGATACGGCACTGCATCGCTTTAACTGACAATTGCACAGTCGTGCAATGTTGTACCCAAACAAAATTTACGTCCTTCTTTTCCCCACAAATAGAGCTTTCTGTTGGTGGTATTTGATCACCTCTGTGATGGCTTTGGGTTGTAGTGCTCATGTAGCTTCTGAATTAATTCAGGCAGGGGCTTAGAGGCCGGCTTGTCTGTAGAAATGAGGTCTCTGAGAGTGCTATATGCAGCTTGACCCAATGTTGTGAGGAAAACTGCAACTTTCATTTCTACAGCCACACTATTTGCTTCCATATATTGCTTCAGCCTCTCCACCCAGGAGCTCCATGTTTCAGCAGCAGGATCAAATGGTAAATAAACCCTATGAAGCCCATGTGTGCTAAAATCCACAATCCTCGTCTCCACTGTTATGTCCCTTAGACACGGGATCTCTCAGGGTGCTGCCAGCAATGCTGTCAGTATCTGCTCAGCAAGTTACACACAGGCCGGATGCACTTCTTAACCATTGAAGGGTTTATTACTCACTCAGAAACATGATGACTTTGTTACAAAAAAAAAGGCCAAGCGTGTCCCGCGGCCACGTGCTGATGAGGATGCACCGTGTCCATGACCAGCACTGTTGCCTCTAGACACAGAGCCTGCTTGCCCTCTTTTATTGGCTTGTGACTGTCTGCCTCTCCTTGTTGGCCTTCCAGACATACTAATGACCTGCAGTGAGATGTAGCTGCACCAAGCTGGGATAGACAGATAGACAGATAGACAGATATAGATGCAGAGGACGCACTACACCAACATTAAAATAATGTAGCTGCCTGCGGTAGTGATAGGATTAGGAAAACACCACCAACCTTCTACAGGTAGCTTTAGCTGAACACTGTGCAGAGGACGCACTACACTAACATTAAAATAATGTAGCTGCCTGCAGTAGTGATAGGATCAGGAAAACACCACCAACCTTCTATAGGTAGCTTTAGCTGAACACTGTGCAGAGGTCGCACTACACTAACTTGTAGCTTTAGCTGAACACTGTGAGGAGGACGCACTACACTAACTTGTAGCTTTAGCTGAACACTGTGCAGAGGTCACACTACACTAACTTGTAGCTTTAGCTGAACACTGTGAGGAGGACGCACTACACTAACTTGTAGCTTTAGCTGAACATTGTGCAGAGGTCGCACTACACTAACTTGTAGCTTTAGCTGAACACTGTGAGGAGGACGCACTACACTAACTTGTAGCTTTAGCTGAACACTAAGAGGAGGATGCACTACACTAACGTGTAGCTTTAGCTGAACACTGTGCACTACACTAACTTGTAGCTTTAGCTGAACACTGTTCAGAGGACGCACTACACTAACTTGTAGCTTTAGCTGAATACTGTTCAGAGGACGCACTACACTAACTTGTAGCTTTAGCTGAACACTGTTCAGAGGACGCACTACACTAATTTGTAGCTTTAGCTGAACACTGTGCAGAGGTCGCACTACACTAACTTGTAGCTTTAGCTGAACACTGGGAGGAGGACGCACTACACTAACTTGTAGCTTTAGCTGAACACTGTGCAGAGGTCGCACTACACTAACTTGTAGCTTTAGCTGAACACTGTGAGGAGGACGCACTACACTAACTTGTAGCTTTAGCTGAACACTGTGAGGAGGATGCACTACACTAACTTGTAGCTTTACCTGAACACTGTGCACTACACTAACTTGTAGCTTTAGCTGAACACTGTTCAGAGGATGCACTACACTAACTTGTAGCTTTAGCTGAACACTGTGCAGAGGTCACACTAAACTAACTTGTAGCTTTAGCTGAACACTGTGAGGAGGACGCACTACACTAACTGTAAATAGTCTAGCTGTCTGACTGTGGTACTAATAGGATCAGAAGAACACCAGCAATTTTCTTCAGGCAGCTGTAAATACTGTAACAATACAAGCCTGCCTGTCAGTAGGAAGATAATAACAGGAACGGATCTAGTTAAACTGAATACGGTGTGTATATATATATATATATATATATATATATATATATATATATATATATATATACATATATATATATATATATATATATACACACACACACAACACCTGGGATGCATATATATATACACAATACACTGTAAGTGCAGCTAACTGACTGACTGTCCTGCCTAATCTATCTAACTTAAATCAAATGACACTGTCTCTCTGTCTCTGTCTCTCAACGCTGGAACACACTACACAGGGCCGCCGTGCAGGAGTATAGTGTGGGGTGTGTACTAAACCCCCTGAGCCATAATTGGCTAAAGCCACCCTGGCTTTGGCGCGAACGGCCCATATCGTTCGCATTTCGGCCCGTAATAATTTCCGGTCAAACGGGAGTAATAAGCTTAGGTATAAATAGGGTGACAACCAATCACAAGTAGCTTCCTGATGACGCACACTATTATGCGAAACGCGTAGAGGCTGCTGGGAGATTTTTTGTCACGCCATTACGTCACTTCCGTGCTAGGCGAAAGGGAGGGCTGAAGAGCAAGCCGGCTGCAAACGAGGCTTGAACCTCACGCCGGCACGGGATTCACACGGCGCCATCCCTACACCCATTACCAACGGCTGGAATAGCTTGGTGCCGGCATATGGACACCTGGAAATGTGAGTGCAATATCTTCTTTTTAAACTGAGTATTAATAAAATAGTTTTTACATACTGCGCAATGATCGCTGTCTGTTTCTCATGAGGAGGACATGGTCCCTATATAGCGCATTGGGGTCAGCAACAACACGGAGTATGTGGAGTGGTTATCCCTAATACATGAACCAAAGGTGCAGTTTAACCGGCATCTGGTGAGTGGCTAACCCAGGTGGTGGTGTTTCTGGCACTAAAGTGGTGAGGGGGTCACGAATAGTCACGGATAATATATACTACAGAGATCTTGGCAACCATTGCACATTGCACTTTGCACATGAATTTGGACATTATAGTCTGGTTATAAATGTCACGTACCAATTTTTTGTATATATTTATGTTGTAATTTATGTAAAATACACCTAGTAGGGTGAATAATTCGGGGCACTATTGTATGTAGTAAAATATTTTGGGGGGCATAAGGATTGTGTAAGTTTGGACACTTAATAGAGTGGTGCATTCAACACATATACAAATGTCAGAACATTCATTTGATTTTCTAATTGCTAGTGGTGCCAAATGAATATTCTTTTTTGACAGCAGAGATGAGATAATTCGAAGGACTACAGTAGAATATTTTTCTCAAACTAACTAATTTCTAACTGTGAAATTTGGTTTTTGTTTGAGAAAAAATGTTTAATATATCTGGGATTTCCTTCAAAGGGCAGGTCTGGACAGAATTTTAAAGACTTTTGAACAAAATTAGCTGATTTAACAAAATTCTGCTCTTGTGTACCCAGCTTTAAGCCTAGTACACATGGGCCGGATACCTGGCGACATCGGCCGGTTCAATAAAAAACAGCTGACATTCGGCCCGTGTGTATGGCAGCTGGTCTGTCAGAAGGCGACCGTTAGCATGCTGGATAACCAAAAGAAGACCGGCTCCCGATCAGCACTCTCAGCCAATGGCTGAGAGCACTGACCACAGTGTTCTGGCAGGGGGGGGGCAGTCCCCCTGTCAGAACTCAATAGAACAATAGGGGAGATTGCTGTACTAAAATCGGATTGTTAGTACAGTGGCTCTGACCAGAGCTTTCAGTTTTTTTCCCATTCAACCCACTGGGTTGAATAAAAAAAAAACTGATCATGTGTTACTAGGCTTTAGTTAAGTTCACCTGAATCTGCTAGTGCAGTGATGGCGAACCTTGGCACCCCAGATGTTTTGGAAATACATTTCCCATGATGCTCTGGCACTCTGCAGTGTAGTGGAGCATCATGGGAAATGTAGTTGCAAAACATCACTGTGCTAGTGCATCTAACACTAACCTTTCACTAGACTGCCAATGCTGCTGTCCATGGCTGGCCCTGCTGTTCTTCCAGTTGAGTGAGGGAGACACCCTAAGACAGGAACTGTGTTACTGCCCTGACCACAAGATAAAAGTAATGTAAAAAAAGAACACAAATGCAGCCACCACATTAAAGGATCAGTAAGCTGCAATATAAGAAGCTTTAGCTGAACATTGTGCAGAGGTCGCACTACACTAACTTGTAGCTTTAGCTGAACACTGTGAGGAGGACGCACTACACTAACTTGTAGCTTTAGCTGAACACTAAGAGGAGGATGCACTACACTAACGTGTAGCTTTAGCTGAACACTGTGCACTACACTAACTTGTAGCTTTAGCTGAACACTGTTCAGAGGACGCACTACACTAACTTGTAGCTTTAGCTGAACACTGTTCAGAGGACGCACTACACTAATTTGTAGCTTTAGCTGAACACTGTGCAGAGGTCGCACTACACTAACTTGTAGCTTTAGCTGAACACTGTGAGGAGGACGCACTACACTAACTTGTAGCTTTAGCTGAACACTGTGCAGAGGTCGCACTACACTAACTTGTAGCTTTAGCTGAACACTGTGAGGAGGACGCACTACACTAACTTGTAGCTTTAGCTGAACACTGTGAGGAGGATGCACTACACTAACTTGTAGCTTTACCTGAACACTGTGCACTACACTAACTTGTAGCTTTAGCTGAACACTGTTCAGAGGATGCACTACACTAACTTGTAGCTTTAGCTGAACACTGTGCAGAGGTCACACTAAACTAACTTGTAGCTTTAGCTGAACACTGTGAGGAGGACGCACTACACTAACTGTAAATAGTCTAGCTGTCTGACTGTGGTACTAATAGGATCAGAAGAACACCAGCAATTTTCTTCAGGCAGCTGTAAATACTGTAACAATACAAGCCTGCCTGTCAGTAGGAAGATAATAACAGGAACGGATCTAGTTAAACTGAATACGGTGTGTATATATATATATATATATATATATATATATATATACATATATATATATATATACACACACACACACAACACCTGGGATGCATATATATATACACAATACACTGTAAGTGCAGCTAACTGACTGACTGTCCTGCCTAATCTATCTAACTTAAATCAAATGACACTGTCTCTCTGTCTCTGTCTCTCAACGCCGGAACACACTACACAGGGCCGCCGTGCAGGAGTATAGTGTGGGGTGTGTACTAAACCCCCTGAGCCATAATTGGCTAAAGCCACCCTGGCTTTGGCGCGAACGGCCCATATCGTTCGCATTTCGGCCCGTAATAATTTCCGGTCAAACGGGAGTAATAAGCTTAGGTATAAATAGGGTGACAACCAATCACAAGTAGCTTCCTGATGACGCACACTATTATGCGAAACGCGTAGAGGCTGCTGGGAGATTTTTTGTCACGCCATTACGTCACTTCCGTGCTAGGCGAAAGGGAGGGCTGAAGAGCAAGCCGGCTGCAAACGAGGCTTGAACCTCACGCCGGCACGGGATTCACACGGCGCCATCCCTACACCCATTACCAACGGCTGGAATAGCTTGGTGCCGGCATATGGACACCTGGAAATGTGAGTGCAATATCTTCTTTTTAAACTGAGTATTAATAAAATAGTTTTTACATACTGCGCAATGATCGCTGTCTGTTTCTCATGAGGAGGACATGGTCCCTATATAGCGCATTGGGGTCAGCAACAACACGGAGTATGTGGAGTGGTTATCCCTAATACATGAACCAAAGGTGCAGTTTAACCGGCATCTGGTGAGTGGCTAACCCAGGTGGTGGTGTTTCTGGCACTAAAGTGGTGAGGGGGTCACGAATAGTCACGGATAATATATACTACAGAGATCTTGGCAACCATTGCACATTGCACTTTGCACATGAATTTGGACATTATAGTCTGGTTATAAATGTCACGTACCAATTTTTTGTATATATTTATGTTGTAATTTATGTAAAATACACCTAGTAGGGTGAATAATTCGGGGCACTATTGTATGTAGTAAAATATTTTGGGGGGCATAAGGATTGTGTAAGTTTGGACACTTAATAGAGTGGTGCATTCAACACATATACAAATGTCAGAACATTCATTTGATTTTCTAATTGCTAGTGGTGCCAAATGAATATTCTTTTTTGACAGCAGAGATGAGATAATTCGAAGGACTACAGTAGAATATTTTTCTCAAACTAACTAATTTCTAACTGTGAAATTTGGTTTTTGTTTGAGAAAAAATGTTTAATATATCTGGGATTTCCTTCAAAGGGCAGGTCTGGACAGAATTTTAAAGACTTTTGAACAAAATTAGCTGATTTAACAAAATTCTGCTCTTGTGTACCCAGCTTTAAGCCTAGTACACATGGGCCGGATGCCTGGCGACATCGGCCGGTTCAATAAAAAACAGCTGACATTCGGCCCGTGTGTATGGCAGCTGGTCTGTCAGAAGGCGACCGTTAGCATGCTGGATAACCAAAAGAAGACCGGCTCCCGATCAGCACTCTCAGTCAATGGCTGAGAGCACTGACCACAGTGTTCTGGCAGGGGGGGGGCAGTCCCCCTGTCAGAACTCAATAGAACAATAGGGGAGATTGCTGTACTAAAATCGGATTGTTAGTACAGTGGCTCTGACCAGAGCTTTCAGTTTTTTTCCCATTCAACCCACTGGGTTGAATAAAAAAAAAACTGATCATGTGTTACTAGGCTTTAGTTAAGTTCACCTGAATCTGCTAGTGCAGTGATGGCGAACCTTGGCACCCCAGATGTTTTGGAACTACATTTCCCATGATGCTCTGGCACTCTGCAGTGTAGTGGAGCATCATGGGAAATGTAGTTGCAAAACATCACTGTGCTAGTGCATCTAACACTAACCTTTCACTAGACTGCCAATGCTGCTGTCCATGGCTGGCCCTGCTGTTCTTCCAGTTGAGTGAGGGAGACACCCTAAGACAGGAACTGTGTTACTGCCCTGACCACAAGATAAAAGTAATGTAAAAAAAGAACACAAATGCAGCCACCACATTAAAGGATCAGTAAGCTGCAATATAATACATTTCCGTGTGGGTTCAAGACTGCTTTGAAGAATCTTTGTTGGTGTGCACAATACAGTGCACCCATAGTTGTTATTACACTTCTGTTGGTGTACACAGTACCGTGCACCCATAGTGCAGTTGCTACTACTTTTCTGGTGGTGTACACAGTACACAATACATACAGTGCACCCATAGTTGCTATTGGACTTCTGGTGGTGTCCACAATACCATTCACCCCTAGTGCAGTTGCTACTACTTTTCTGGTGGTGTACACAATACAGTACACCCATAGTTATTACACTTCTGTTGGTGTACACTGTACCGTGCACCCCTAGTGAAGTTGCTACTACTTTTCTGGTGGTTTACACAATATAGTACACCCATAGTTGTTATTACACTTCTGTTGGTGTACACAGTACCGGGCACCCATAGTGCAGTTGCTACTACTTTTCTGGTGGTGTACACAGTACACAATACATACAGTGCACCCATAGTTGTTATTAAACTTTTGTTGGTGTACACAGTACCGTGCACCCCTAGTGCAGTTGCTACTACTTTTCTGGTGGTGTACACAGTACACAATACAGTGTAGTGTGGTTTTGCTAAACAAAATTTACAGCATGTCCAGAAGGCCACCAAGGAAAAGTAGACGCTCACAGGCCACTAAAAGAGGGCAAGCAGGCTCTGTGTCTACAGTCGACAGTGCTGGTCGCGGACACGGTGCATCCTCAGCATGCGGCCATGGGGCACGCTTGTCCTTTTTTTCTGCAACTGGCCCTGTTGTTGAGCCACAACATGCAGAAGAGTTGGTGGAATGGATAACAAAGCCGTCCTCTTCCTCCTCATCCTCTATCACCCAGGCTCAGAGCAGTTTGCCAATGCAGCTGCCAAAGCAGTCTATTCCATCGACTCCATGTCAACAGTCACTCCTTCCCTAGCCCCACCATCATGCACTAAGGAGTCCCCCGAACTATTCGACCACAGTAGCGGGTACATGCTGCAGGAGGATGCGCAGCGATTTGAAGGCTCCGATGATGGTACCCAGGTTGAGGAAGAGAGTAACATGAGCCTAGAGAGAGGTGGTGCCCAAGAAGGTCAAGAAACTGGCAGTCATGTTCCCCCAGCTGCAGCATACTGCCAAGTTTGCTCCAGTGACGAGGAGGGAGGGGATGATGAGGTCACTGACTCTACTTGGGTGCCAGATAGAAGAGAGGAGGAGGAGGAGGCACATCTCCAATGAGCCAGGATGCCCTCCAGGGGGGCAAATTTCTCTACCCCAGTTGCTAAACTGTTGAAAGAAATTCTTTACCAGCCATCCACATGCTCAGCGTCTGAATGCTAGCTTGGCCAAATTGCTAGCACTGCAACTGCTGCCTTTTCAGCTGGTAGACTCTGCCCCGTTTTGTGAATTTGTGGAATGTGCGGTACCTCAGTGGCAGGTTCCCAAATGCCATTTCTTTTCATGGAAGGCCATTCTGGCTCTCTACCAGCATGTGGAATGCAATGTCTTGGCCTCGTTGAACAGGGCGTCAGCAGTAAGGCGCATATTACCACTGATTCATAGTCCAGTAGGCATGGACAGGGACGTTACCTTTCTTTCACGGTGCACTGGGTAACTCTGCTGGCAGTTAGAAAGGATGCAGGACAGGGTTCAGTATTGTTGGAGCTTGTTCCACCACCACAGCTCCAAAATGCTAGTAGTGGTGATTCTGCCACAGCTCTCTTTTCCACCCCCTCCTCTTCTTCTTCCTCTATGGCCTCATCCTCTGCAGATTTGTCCACAGAACCAGCGGTGCTCCATAGGCATTCAAAGGGCTTTGCAAGCACTCAGGAAAAAAGATGCCATGCGGTGCTTGAGTTGGTCTGCTTAGGGGACAGGAGCCACACTGGGGCAGAGATTCTGTCAGCTCTGCAGGGGCAGGCTCAAAGGTGGTTGATGCCATGCCAGCTTCAGCCAGGAATGGTTGTATGTGACAACCTCCTCTCCGCCCTCCAACAGGGACACTTCACCTATGTTCCCTGTTTAGCTCATGTCCTGAAATTGGTGGTGCGTCAGTTCTTGAGCAAGTACCCGGGCTTACAGGATCTCCTGAGGCAGGCCAGGAAAGTCTGTGGTCATTTCCACCGGTCATATAATGCCAGTGCTCGGCTAGCTGACATTCAAAGAGAATGCAACCTGCCCAAGAACCGCCTGATTTGTGACATGCCCACCAGGTGGAACTTAACGTTGGCAATGCTGCAGCGGCTGCACATGCAGCAGAGGGCCATCAATGAGTACCTGTGTGAGTATGGCACCAGGACAGGGTCAGGGGAGCTTGGCTTTTTTTCGCCACACTAGTGGCTACTGATCAAGGATTCATGCACTGTCCTGTCACCATCTGAGGGGGCTACGAGGATGGTGAGCAGTGACAGTACATGCATTAGTGATACTGTCCCTCTTGTCTTACTATTGGAGCACACGCTTTGAGGAATAATGGACAGGGCACTTGAGGCAGAACAGCGGGAGGAAGAGGAGGACTTCCTTACCTCTCAAAGCCCCCTTTATCCAGATAGTATTCCTGCGGGCCCACCGATCACACAGGAAGAAGAAAAGGAGGAGGATTGTGTCAGCATGGAGGTGGAGGATAGCACTCAGCATCAGCAGCAGTCTTCAAGGGATCGTTTTCAGTCCCCAGAAACCCATGGAGTTGTATGTGGCTGGGAGGAGGTGGTTGAGGATCATGTGATCCTTAGTGACCCAGAGGACTCAGGATCGAATGCCTCTGCAAACGTACGCTGCACGGCCTCCCTGATCCTGCAAAGCCTGCGAAAGGACCCTAGGATTCGTGGTATCAAGGAGAGGGATCATTACTGTCTGGCAACCCTTCTTGATCCACGTTACAAGGGTAAGGTTGCAGAGCTTATCCAGCCTTCACAGAGGGAGCAGAGGATGAAACATCTTCAGGAGGCCTTGCAGAAAGGTTTGTGCAATGCGTTTCCATAGCCTGGGAGGTTACAATTTCCTGGTGCTGGACAACGTGTTACTGAGGCTTTGTTCAGTCACAGAAAGAGCGGTGGAGGGGCATGGCTTGGGGCACAACGCGGACACACAGCTGCACACTGAAGGAGCTCCTCAGCACACACAGCCATTCATAGCCTAACACCCGACCACCAGCTCTCAGATGCCAGACAAAATGCCCTATTAAACCCCTCACTCTCGTCCACGCCGCAGCTCAGTGTCTTCCTCGGCAAAGAATATAGCGGATCTCTTCAAAACTAAACCGACAGTCCGCAGCAGCGCGACAAGGCCCAAGATGGCACCGACTCACCACGAGGAGGAGTACAGCGAGGACTCTCAATTGGCTCCTGAGGACTCAGGCAGGGGTAAGTCCAGACCGTATCCCCCCTTAACATATGCTGACATCTCAGTGATTGCAACGGACATTAAGGCTACCTTCTTAGCAGCCATCACTGACCTGAAAACGAGCATGCTTGTGTTTAATGAGAAAATGGCTGCAGCAGAACCTGCAGGAAAGCACAGGGACAAGGCCATTCACAGAATGGAGAGGGCCTCAGTAGCTCAGTCACAGCACTTCATAGACATGAGTAGACACATTGAGGACCTCGACAATAGGGGCAGGAGATGCAATATAGGAGTGAGGGGGATCCCAGAATCTGTAGAGCCTGACCAGATTGTCCCAGCACTCCAGAGAGTCTACTAGAAAGACAAGAGGACAGCCTACTAGAAAGACAAGAGTACATGGAGATTGACTTTGTGAGAGCACATAGAGCCCTTAGGCCCAGAGGCTCTTATTCAGCTCCGCCAAGAGATATAATTTGCTGCCTGCAAAGTTTTGTACTTAAGGAGGAAATCATGCGTAAAGCAAGGAGAAATGACCAAATCATTTTCAATGGAGCAACGATAATGTTATTCCAGGATTTATCCCAGATCACTCTGAAAAATCTGCGTGCTTTACACCCCTTACTGGAGAAATTAAGGGAAAGGGATCTCAAATACACTTGGCGATTCCCATTTGCCGTAACGGTCTCATACAATGATAAAGTTGAAATGCAGCGCTAAAAATGATAACCAATAGTAAAAGGCACATCAGAAATGGTGACCATTACCAATATATACATAGCTGAAACACATGAAGCATAATACCAAAAAATTGAATATTAGACGGGATATAGTAAAGTCCCAATGTATGGCTATGAATCTGATACAAGAGAGTCCCAAACATAGGCTAAATATGAATGATGGACTGATGTAGAAATCTTCTCTTGTATATTATGAGTTGTACGATCATTATTATTATTATTATTATACGAGATTTATATAGCGCCAACAGTTTACGCAGCGCTTTACAATGTATAAGGGGGACAACACAATTACAGCACAGTTCAATACAAAAGGTACAGGAGGGCCCTGCTCGTAGAGCTTACATTCTAAAGGGAGGGGGTGGTGGTACAAAAGGTAATAGCTGCAAAGAATGATTTGATGGGGGATGGCTCAGGGACAGTTATGTGGGTGTGGGATAGGCTTCCCTGAATAAATGAGTTTTCAGGGATCTCCTAAAGGTGGACAGGGTAGGGGGCGTGGCCGAGCGGGGAATGGAGTAAGACGCACACTGCATAGCTCCGCCAGGAATCCTGACGAATCCTCTCAATATCACCGCCATCCTGCTGCATAGAGACTCGGCTCTTAGTGCACTGTGATCCCCTGACTGTCAGCTATCCTCGGAGGGGTAAACCGGCGAAAATACAATGGCCAGACGTGGACCGGCGGCATGAACGGCACTGGACACCCCTGGCCATGATGGCGGCCTCCCGCCCCGCACGGCGAAGGAAGCTGCCCAGCGCCTATTCGGCATCAATTCTGCCCAGAAGGACCCCTCAGCAGCTCTCATGCCTGATCCTGAGGAAGCGCTGATGGAGGCTGTTATGAGCTCCCTGGATGGGATCCCTCCTCAGCTTGCTGATGCCACAGCTTTTGCAAATATGAGTACTCTCCCACATTCTTCCAATATGGCCCCCGCATCTCTGCAGCAGGACACTGACCCTGAGCCCACACTGTGGGATATCTTTGCTGCAGTTACATCTTGCAGCTCATCTATAACTGCACTAACTGGGGAAGTGAAAGGTATGAAGGGGGAGATTTCCTTAATAAGACATGAAATGCAGAAGCTGCGCGAACGCACATCCGCTTTGGAGGGCAGACTTAGTACATTGGAGGATGAGTGGCAGCCCCTACAGAGGGATGTGCGACATGCGACATCAGTGGCGTCTGTGAATGCGGCCCGATTGGAGGATATGTAAAACCGCCTGCGCAGAAATAACGTGCGGGCGGTCGGTATTCCGGAAAGAGCTGAGGGCAAAAACCCGGTAGATTTTATTGAATCTTGGCTGAAGGACACATTTGGCAGCACCGTGTTTTCTCCTATGTTTGCGGTTGAGAGGGCCCACCGAGTCCCCTCAAGGCCACCACCACAGGGAGCTCCACCGCGCCCTTTCCTTTTTCGGCTGCTTAAATACAAGGATCGGGATGCCATCCTGAGTAATGCCAGAACAGCTGGGATCCTGAAAGAGGACAATGCCACGGTCTCATTATTTCCGGATTTCTCCGCGGAGGTGCAGCGGCAAAGATCCAAATTCATCGATATCAAGAAGAGGCTAAGGATCCTGAATCTCCAATACTTTATGTTGTATCCAGCAAAGTTGAAAGTGATTGCTAATGGCACGTCCCATTTCTTTGAAAACCCCACTGCTGCTATGAACTGGTTGGATAGAGAAGAGCGTGCTTTAGCACAACGTCCTGCATGAGTGCGGTTTCTCTTTTCTTTACGGCACCTTGTTCAAGCGGTGCTCTGTTGAAATTTGATTCCTTCTTTTTCTCTTATGGCGGAGTTGGCTCTCACACCTCCTTTTTATTTTTGCAGAATATTTTTTCTATTTTTGAGTTTTTCCTTTTTGCACATCACAATTATATGCTGATATTTCGGCATTAGTAACATACTGTTTCTAATTTTGTTGGTGCAAGGTTTGATAATAATATAGTTTAAATGGACATACAAAAGAGAGGGATTTTCACAGTGCAAATAAATTAAGTATACGGAAAAGCTGTATATCTTTTCTCTTTTTTTAAAAGGACAGTTTATTGTTTACATTTAAAAGAACACATATATTATATAGGATAACAGACAAATTCATTTTGACATTACAATTAAAACAAGGTGGTCAAAAAAATAGGGAATGACAAAAAAGAATATACACTACAGGTTCACAGATGGTAATTATTGCATACTAGCCTGACATGTTTCGCATTTGTCGCTTTTTCAAGGGATATGCAACTGTATAGTGAGTCATCCAATACTTTTAGTAATTCTACGGAAAATAGAAAAAAGAAAGGTTTTTGTATATACACATAAAGAATTTTCGGTATTGATACAACATTAACTAGCATGAAAAAGTACGTGTTGTCCATTTTTCTGTGTAGTGACAATATCCCTTGCTCTCCTTTCATTCCTTAGCTTTAACATATCCATTATTCAAACACTCCTGGCAATCATCATTCTACTATTTTCGCTGACCAACTGCATTTTTGGTTGCAGCTCCAATTAACCCTCGGCGTAAGTGTCATTTGATTTATTTTGACTTTCTCTTAAATTCAATTAACCCCTTGTATAATGATATTTCTTTCTGACACTGAATACTTATTATCCATATAACAGCTTCTCCTTACTGCTCCCTGTGGTTGCATTTAAGCCCCCTTGCTGTCATGCCTGGCTGCGTCTGTATATGTCGGTTTTGACGAGATGTTATAGGGTCAACTTCGGGGGTAAGCCTTTATGGACACTTTAGAGTGACAACACGTACTTTTTCATGCTAGTTAATGTTGTATCAATACCGAAAATTATTTATGTGTATATACAAAAACCTTTCTTTTTTCTATTTTCCGTAGAATTACTAAAAGTATTGGATGACTCACTATACAGTTGCATATCCCTTGAAAAAGCGACAAATGATAAACATGTCGGGCTAGTATGCAATAATTACCATCTGTGAACCTGTAGTGTATATTCTTTTTTGTCATTCCCTATTTTTTTGACCACCTTGTTTTAATTGTAATGTCAAAATGAATTTGTCTGTTATCCTATATAATATATGTGTTCTTTTAAATGTAAACAATAAACTGTCCTTTTAAAAAAAGAGAAAAGATATACAGCTTTTCCGTATACTTAATTTATTTGCACCGTGAAAATCCCTCTCTTTTGTATGTCCATTTAAACTATATTTTTGTTTAGGGATGTGGTGCCTATCTTGAGGGTGTTGTCCCATTTTTCGGAACCAAAACCCCAAACAACTTGATAATAATATAGGCCCTTGGGCTACGCAGGAGCCCCCTCTACAGAGTCCTGAGAGGACTGAATTCCCCACGTTAGGGTTTATTATGGTTATGTGTGGCCATGTTGGTCAGACACTTTGTTTTCTTTAAGGGTGTACTTTTCCTTTTCCCCTCTCCAGGTGTGACCCTCTTCCTCCTACAGGTTGGACGATTATATGTCGGTTTAACTCCCTTCATACTTATACACTCTAAGCAGTGGCGGGAATTGATGTGTAGGAATATTATGGTAACTAGGGCAGGCTGGGATGTTTTACTATCTGAAAATAGTACTGTGACACAAAATGCATGTGGCTCCTCAGCCCTCAATTTTTGCCTCTAAAACAGATTGGAAATGGCGAATCAAGGTACTGGAGGGTTAATGCTCCTTTCTTGGAATATTAGGGGACTGGGGGAGAAAACAAAATGCAGTGCAATGTTCAAATATTTAGCTTGAATGCAGCCGCACCTGGTCTGTCTTCAGGAGACTCACCTGCAGCTCAATTCGATTTACATGTTGAAATCACGTAAATATCCTACTCAGTTTCACTCGGTGCACTCCTCCTACTCCAGGGGGGTGAGTGTACTGATATCTGGGAGGATATCTTTTGAATGTCTGCAGCAGAGGATTGATGGGGATGGCAGATTTGTGTTCCTACTGAGTAAGCTCAATGGATATAGGTGTATTGTTGCGGCCATGTATGTTCCTCCCCCATACTCCTCGGACCCTCTAAAGAAATTTGCCCAGTTCATAGCCTTATACCCTAATACCCCTGTTCTAGCGTTGGGAGACTACAACAATGTGTTAATTACACACTTAGATAGAATATCATTAAACTCCAGACAAACTGGTCGCTCCCCGGGTACTACCTCATTTGCACTTATGCTTGCTGAATTGGGTCTGAGAGACATGTGGAGGGAGAAGCATCCAATGGATAAATGTTATTCATGTAGATCGAGGACATATGGTGGTCTTTCACGTATAGATCTGGGCCTGGGCAACACTGCCCTTCTGCAGAGGGTATTGGATTCCGCATATAAACCTAGATTACTCTCTGATCACTCTCCCTTTTGGGTACGGATAGACATAGGGACCCAGGAGGTTCAACCCCTCTGGCGGATTAACCCATTCTGGCTGGACCTATTCCCAGAATCGGATGGGATAGCTGATGCCTTGAGGGAGTTCCTATGCTTCAACAGAGGATCCGCGAGCGCGGCTGTTTGGAACTCTCTGAAGGCGTTCCTGTGAGGATGTTTCATCAGAGGAATTAATGGAGTGAAAAGGAGATCAGGAGAGTGGGAATCCAGGGTTAGAGAGGATTTACAAACTAGAGAGCAGAAAATGATTTCAGACCCATCCCAGGAAAATAGGGAGGCATGGATTGAGGCTCACTCATTATACAACTCAGTAGTCTTATCAGTGGCCGAAAAACTGAGGTTCTTCCTACAACAGGAATATTATGAAGAGGGTGAGAACACAGGTCATCTCCTTGCCCTATTGGCCAGGGAGCAAAGAGACATGGCTTCCATTCTAGCTATTAAATCGGGGACAGGGGAGACTTGCTCCAGGACAGCAGACATTATGCAGATATTTTATCAATTCTATATGGACTTATATTCCTCTAGGACTGCATCTAGTTCTTCTGAGCTGGATTCATTCCTACAGAATTGTCCCTTCCCTCAAGTCTCGGAGAATGAGAGGAGTATGTTGGATGCTCCAATAACTATGGAGGAATTGGCGGAGGCCCTCCAGGGGGCTAAGAAGCATAAGTCTCCAGGCTCGGATGGATTGCCTGCTGAGGTTTACAGGAGATATAGTGATATTTTACTTCCGCCACTGCTGCGAGCTTTCTCTGCGGCAGAGGAGGAAGGATCCCTGCCGGATAGTATGCAAGAAGCCCTCATAGTTGTGATCCCTAAACCGGGTAAGGATAAACTTCTACCGGATTCATACAGGCCCATATCCCTCTTAAACCTAGACGTCAAACTTTTAGCATGAGTACTGGCAAATAGATTGTCCGGGGTGATAGGGAAGTTGGTGCATAAAGACCAGTTTGAGTTTATACCCACTAGATCTACAACTAATAATATTAGATGCCTCTTTATGAACCTGCAGACCCCAGTGGATAATGCTGGAGGTAGGGCTATATTATCCTTGGATGCCGCTAAGGCTTTTGATAGTGTGGAGTGGCCCTACCTCTGGGAGATCCTAGCTCGTTTTGGCCTAGGTGACAGGTTTGTTAATTGGGTGAAGATTCTATACTCAGCTCCTAGAGCGAGGCTTCGCATTAATAACTCCCTTTCCCAGTCCTTTGCATTACACAGAGGCACTCTTCAGGGGTGCCCATTGTCACCCCTGCTGTTTGCTTTGGCAGTCGAACCGTTGGCTATCATGATCCGTAGTTCCTCTGAGATAGTGGGATTCCGTAGAGGCCTCTCAGAGGAAAAGATCTCACTGTACGCCGACTACGCACTGCTGTATCTGGGAGATACGGATAAATCTTTGAGGCTACTAATGTCACCTATAATTAAATTTGGAGGATTCTCAGGTTTTACAATAAACTGGTCCAAATCTATTATGATGCCTATAGACCCCATAATTAAACCCGTGCCCCAGGAGGCAAGGCAAATCACCATCGCTGAATCATTTCGATACTTAGGAGTGGTGGTGACTCCGGACACCTCTAAGTACCTTAAATTAAATTTGGAACCCCTGTTGGAGAAACAAAAAGAGAAATCCCTTAGCTGGTGTAAACTTCCCTTATCAGTCGTGGGGAGGATAAATCTAATAAAAATGATCTGGGCCCCGCAATTATTGTATGTCACTCAAAATTCCCCTATGTGGATCTCTAACAAATGGTTCAGGAAAATAGATACACAGATGCGGGATCTCATTTGGAAAAGAAAGGGTGCTAGAATTAGTTTAAACATCCTACAATATCATAAAGACAGAGGAGGTCTAGCGGTACCACACCCCAAACTATATTTTTTGGCCTCTCAACTGCAGCAGTTAATGGGGTGGGGGGATGATGATATCTCAGATGATCCCATAGTACGTTTAGTGGTCCGTACAAACCCGGACTTGAAGGCCAGCTCCCATTTAGAAATGGACCTCCCCAGCTTACCCCCGAATTCACCTACGGCGGGTCTTCTTAAAAAAGTGTGGGGCGCAGTTCGGGGGGCACTGAAGGTTGTGGGCCCCTTGGAGTGCACCCCCTTATGAGATAACCCAAGATACCCAGAACTTAATAAATTAGAGGGATTTACCCTGTGGAAGCGTAAGGGAATTTGTTTTTTCTCACAGTTATATGTGGGGAATATATTAAAATCTTTTGCGCAATTATGTTCGGAATTTGCACTCCCCAATAGATTTTTTTTCAGTATCTACAACTTCGACATGCCCTACAGGCCCAGAGTTGGGTAATCCCCATGTCTGTAACGTCATCCCCACTTCTGAGGGAACTGTTGCATGCGAATGTTACAAAGGGACTGATATCTACAATATATTCAGTGTTGCTCTCCTCTAACCAGGACCATACCTCCTTAAAATGCAGAGCTAAATGGGTCATAGATATTGGTGACATCGATGATGAACAATGGGATATGGTACTGGAAACAATCCCTAATATATCCATTTCAGCTTCTCATAGGTTGTCGCAGCTGTTTATTTTGCATAGAACCTATCGGACGCCATCTAAACTGTTTGCTTGGGGCCTGAGAGATTCACCCCTGTGCCCAAAATGTAAAATACATCAGGGTGACCTCATCCATATGCTCTGGCGGTGCCCAAAGCTTAATAGATACTGGAGTGACGTAAAACACGTACGTCGGGACTATAAACGGGGTAGTGGCCAATAGCTTTCATCTCTTTATTTATTCTGAGCATGCGTGGCACTTTGTCCGTCGGATTTGTGTACACACGATCGGAATTTCCGACAACGGATTTTGTTGTCGGAAAATTTTATCTCCTGCTCTCCAACTTTGTGTGTCGGAAAATCCGATGGAAAATGTCCGATGAAGCCCACACACGGTCGGAATTTCCGACAACACGCTCCGATCGGACATTTTCCATCGGAAAATCCGACCGTGTGTACGGGGCATTAGGCTCACCCAAATCACCCAGTCTCATACAATGGCCACCAGCACATACTACGCACACCTGCTGACCTTCCAGAATTCTGCAATGCACTGGACTTAGGTTAGACTGACCTTCCACAGTGGCATGCTGATTTCTTGCAGACACCACTAGAGAGAAGCCCTCCTAATTTTCTGTTCTCCACCCCAGACAAGAAGCAGTCAAAGAAACCTAAACAAAGTCGTGGTGGAGGCTCCAAAGCATGTACTCCGAGGAGACAGGCCGAGGTTGCCAGAGACCAAGATGCTGACTGATTCACCCCCACATTGTTCTTTTTCTCCACTCTGTTCTTCAGCCTGATTTTTTGTGCATGACAGAGGCACTGTTGATCTTTTACCCAGGTGCAGAGCACATACACTCTGCACTGATAGACCCTCCTTGGAACAGACAGGGCCTTAAAATACAGGTTTTTCGGCCCCCCTCTACTTACGATGGATCTGAACAGTGATGTTGAGCTCTTTTGAGTGTTCGCTACGACCATCATCCGCTTGTGCTATACTTTACAGGCCACCATTATTGTTCTGAACTGAATGAGACTCATCCACAGATCTGAGGATGGCACAACCGACAGCTGTTTGACACTTGGGGCGACCTCTGACTGGTTGGTTCTACTTTGCAAACTACCCCAGGTCCCCACGGACAGGCCATTGACAAACCTGAAGTCTGCTGACTAATCCCCAGCTGGCGCTGATGGTATTTCTAGGGCCCCTCCACAATCTAGTAGGTGTATGGGGTAAATCCGCGCAATGAATTGGATGTTTTAGTTATGGCTATGGCTGCTGCCTCTACACATACAATACCACCTAAGTGGAATTAGAAAATGGTAAAAAAGCAGGAGTAGTATGGCGCTGCCCTTATGGAGACAAAAAAATAATATTTTCTTCTTTGTAGTGAATGTATTGCCTAGTGTCCTTATAGAATTGCTTCTAAAACCTGTATGTGTTCAAAAGTTGAATAAAACTGTGACTGATGGTGAATATTTCTATTAAAAGTGAAAATACAACAACTGGTGCTCCAATTGTTCAACAAAGGTGCATTGTGCCCTTTAAATTAGGTAATAAAGTAGTTGTGGATATGGATACAATATCATCTAGGTGGAAAGTGTTAAAAAGAAAAAAAAAATGAAAAAAAGGAAAACAGGAATAGTATGGCGCTGCCCTTATGGAGACAAAAAAAAACTCTTTCTTTATAATGACTTTATAATTCCTAAAGTGTGTGTGCCAAAAATGAATAAATATGTGACTGGTGCCAAGTCCTTACTGTTAAAAGTACAATTGCAACATAAGGTGCTTCAATTATTCAACAAAAGTGCATAGTGCAGCATCACTAAAGTGACCAGTGTTAAATCATACAAATCCATACAACATTGTGCAAATTATCCATCATAAATAGTGACTCTTGTGCTGTGACCAGTATTAGTTGGATAGGAAAAGTTCAGTTTATGAAAAAACAAGTTCTTTTTGGAGTATTTTGTAGTGTTCAATCTTTGAGGGTCAAATATCTGTAGGAAAGCTTCTTATCCAGGTGCTGGTTTCTTTAACCACTTGAGCCCCGGACCATTATGCTGCCTAAGGACCAGAGGTCTTTTTCCAATTTGGCACTGCGTCGCTTTAACTGCTAATTGCGCGGTCATGCAATGCTGTACCCAAACGAAATTTGCGTCCTTTTCTTCCCACAAATAGAGCTTTCTTTTGATGGTATTTGATCACCTCTGCGGTTTTTATTTTTTGCGCTATAAATGGAAAAAGACCGAACATTTTGAAAAAAAATGATATTTTCTACTTTTTGTTATAAAAAAAATCCAATAAACTCAATTTTAGTCATACATTTAGGCCAAAATGTATTCGGCCACATGTTTTTGGTAAAAAAAATGTCAATAAGCGTATATTTATTGGTTTGCGCAAAAGTTATAGCGTCTACAAACTAGGGTACATTTTCTGTAATTTACACAGCTTTTAGTTTATGACTGCCTATGTCATTTCTTGAGGTGCTAAAATGGCAGGGCAATACAAAACCCCCCCAAATGACCCCATTTTGGAAAGTAGACACCCCAAGGAAATTGCTGAGAGGCATGTTGAACCCATTGAATATTTTTTTTTTTTGTCCCAAGTGATTGAATAATGACAAAAAAAAAAAAAATATTTACAAAAAGTTGTCACTAAATGATATATTGCTCACACAGGCCATGGGCCTATGTGGAATTGCACCCCAAAATACATTCTGCTGCTTCTCCTGAATATGGGGATACCACATGTGTGGGACTTTTTGGGAGCCTAGCCGCGTACGGGGCCCCGAAATCCAATCACCGCCTTCAGGATTTCTAAGGGCGTAAATTTATGATTTCACTCTTTACTGCCTATCACAGTTTCGGAGGCCATGGAATGCCCAGGTGGCACAAAACCCCCCCAAATGACCCCATTTTGGAAAGTATACACCCCAAGCTATTTCCAGAGAGGCATATTGAGTCCATGGAATATTTTATATTTTGACACAAGTTGCGGGAAAGTGACACATTTTTTTTTTTTTTTTGCACAAAGTTGTCACTAAATGATATATTGCTCACACAGGCCATGGGCATATGTGGAATTGCACCCCAAAATACATTTAGCTACTTCTCCTGAGTACGGGGATACCACATGTGTGGGACTTTTTGGGAGCCTAGCCGTGTACGGGACCCCGAAAACCAATCACCGCCTTCAGGATTTCTAAGGGTGAAAATTTTTGATTTCACTCTTCACTGCCTATCACAGTTTCGGAGGCCATGGAATGCCCAGGTGGCACAAAACCCCCCCAAATAACCCCATTTTGGAAAGTAGACACCCCAAGCTATTTGCTGAGAGGCATGGTGAGTATTTTGCAGCTCTCATTTGTTTTTGAAAATGAAGAAAGACAAGAAAAAACTTTTTTTTTTTTCTTTTTTCAATTTTCAAAACTTTGTGACAAAAAGTGAGGTCTGCAAAATACTCACTATACCTCTCATCAAATAGCTTGGGGTGTCTACTTTCCAAAATGGGGTCATTTGGGGGGGGGTTGTGCCACCTGGGCATTCCATGGTCTCCAAAACTGTGATAAGCAGTCAAGAGAGAAATCAAAAATTCACGCCCTTAGAAAGCCTGAAGGCGGTGCTTGGTTTTCGGGGTTCCGTACGCGGCTAGGCTCCCAAAAAGTCTCACACATGTGGTATCCCCATACTCAGGAGAAGCAGCAGAATGTATTTTGGGGTGTAATTTCACATATTCCCATGGCATGTTTGAGCAATATATCATTTAGTGACAATTTTGTGCAAAAAAAAAAAAAATTGTCTCTTTCCCGCAACTTGTGTCGCAATATAAAATATTCCATGGACTCGACATGCCTCTCAGCAAATAGCTTGGGGTGTCTACTTTCCAAAATGGGGTCATTTGGGGGGGTTTTGAACTGTCCTGGCATTTTATGCACAACATTTAGAAGCTTATGTCACACATCACCCACTCTTCTAACCACTTGAAGACAAAGCCCTTTCTGACACTTATTGTTTACATGAAAAAGTTTTTTTTTTTTGCAAGAAAATTACTTTGAACCCCCAAACATTATATATTTTTTTAAAGCAAATGCCCTACAGATTAAAATGGTGGGTGTTTCATTTTTTTTTTTCACACAGTATTTGCGCAGCGATTTTTCAAACGCATTTTTTGGGGAAAAAACACACTTTTTTAAATTTTAATGCACTAAAACACACTATATTGCCCAAATGTTTGATGAAATAAAAAAGATGATCTTAGGCCGAGTACATGGATACCAAACATGACATGCTTTACAATTGCGCACAAACGTGCAGTGGCAACAAAATAAATACATTTTTAAAAGCCTTTAAAAGCCTTTACAGGTTACCACTTTAGATTTACAGAGGAGGTCTTGGCTTTTTTTCGCCACACTAGTGGCTACTGATCAAGGATTCATGCACTGTCCTGTCACCATCTGAGGGGGCTACGAGGATGGTGAGCAGTGACAGTACATGCATTAGTGATACTGTCCCTCTTGTCTTACTATTGGAGCACACGCTTTGAGGAATAATGGACAGGGCACTTGAGGCAGAACAGCGGGAGGAAGAGGAGGACTTCCTTACCTCTCAAAGCCCCCTTTATCCAGATAGTATTCCTGCGGGCCCACCGATCACACAGGAAGAAGAAAAGGAGGAGGATTGTGTCAGCATGGAGGTGGAGGATAGCACTCAGCATCAGCAGCAGTCTTCAAGGGATCGTTTTCAGTCCCCAGAAACCCATGGAGTTGTATGTGGCTGGGAGGAGGTGGTTGAGGATCATGTGATCCTTAGTGACCCAGAGGACTCAGGATCGAATGCCTCTGCAAACGTACGCTGCACGGCCTCCCTGATCCTGCAAAGCCTGCGAAAGGACCCTAGGATTCGTGGTATCAAGGAGAGGGATCATTACTGGCTGGCAACCCTTCTTGATCCACGTTACAAGGGTAAGGTTGCAGAGCTTATCCAGCCTTCACAGAGGGAGCAGAGGATGAAACATCTTCAGGAGGCCTTGCAGAAAGGTTTGTGCAATGCGTTTCCATAGCCTGGGAGGTTACAATTTCCTGGTGCTGGACAACGTGTTACTGAGGCTTTGTTCAGTCACAGAAAGAGCGGTGGAGGGGCATGGCTTGGGGCACAACGAGGACACACAGCTGCACACTGAAGGAGCTCCTCAGCACACACAGCCATTCATAGCCTAACACCCGACCACCAGCTCTCAGATGCCAGACAAAATGCCCTATTAAACCCCTCACTCTCGTCCACGCCGCAGCTCAGTGTCTTCCTCGGCAAAGAATATAGCGGATCTCTTCAAAACTAAACCGACAGTCCGCAGCAGCGCGACAAGGCCCAAGATGGCACCGACTCACCACGAGGAGGAGTACAGCGAGGACTCTCAATTGGCTCCTGAGGACTCAGGCAGGGGTAAGTCCAGACCGTATCCCCCCTTAACATATGCTGACATCTCAGTGATTGCAACGGACATTAAGGCTACCTTCTTAGCAGCCATCACTGACCTGAAAATGAGCATGCTTGTGTTTAATGAGAAAATGGCTGCAGCAGAACCTGCAGGAAAGCACAGGGACAAGGCCATTCACAGAATGGAGAGGGCCTCAGTAGCTCAGTCACAGCACTTCATAGACATGAGTAGACACATTGAGGACCTCGACAATAGGGGCAGGAGATGCAATATAGGAGTGAGGGGGATCCCAGAATCTGTAGAGCCTGACCAGATTGTCCCAGCACTCCAGAGAGTCTACTAGAAAGACAAGAGGACAGCCTACTAGAAAGACAAGAGGACATGGAGATTGACTTTGTGAGAGCACATAGAGCCCTTAGGCCCAGAGGCTCTTATTCAGCTCTGCCAAGAGATATAATTTGCTGCCTGCAAAGTTTTGTACTTAAGGAGGAAATCATGCGTAAAGCAAGGAGAAATGACCAAATCATTTTCAATGGAGCAACGATAATGTTATTCCAGGATTTATCCCAGATCACTCTGAAAAATCTGCGTGCTTTACACCCCTTACTGGAGAAATTAAGGGAAAGGGATCTCAAATACACTTGGCGATTCCCATTTGCCGTAACGGTCTCATACAATGATAAAGTTGAAATGCAGCGCTAAAAATGATAACCAATAGTAAAAGGCACATCAGAAATGGTGACCATTACCAATATATACATAGCTGAAACACATGAAGCATAATACCAAAAAATTGAATATTAGACGGGATATAGTAAAGTCCCAATGTATGGCTATGAATCTGATACAAGAGAGTCCCAAACATAGGCTAAATATGAATGATGGACTGATGTAGAAATCTTCTCTTGTATATTATGAGTTGTACGATCATTATTATTATTATTATTATACGAGATTTATATAGCGCCAACAGTTTACGCAGCGCTTTACAATGTATAAGGGGGACAACACAATTACAGCACAGTTCAATACAAAAGGTACAGGAGGGCCCTGCTCGTAGAGCTTACATTCTAAAGGGAGGGGGTGGTGGTACAAAAGGTAATAGCTGCAAAGAATGATTTGATGGGGGATGGCTCAGGGACAGTTATGTGGGTGTGGGATAGGCTTCCCTGAATAAATGAGTTTTCAGGGATCTCCTAAAGGTGGACAGGGTAGGGGGCGTGGCCGAGCGGGGAATGGAGTAAGACGCACACTGCATAGCTCCGCCAGGAATCCTGACGAATCCTCTCAATATCACCGCCATCCTGCTGCATAGAGACTCGGCTCTTAGTGCACTGTGATCCCCTGACTGTCAGCTATCCTCGGAGGGGTAAACCGGCGAAAATACAATGGCCAGACGTGGACCGGGGGCATGAACGGCACTGGACACCCCTGGCCATGATGGCGGCCTCCCGCCCCGCACGGCGAAGGAAGCTGCCCAGCGCCTATTCGGCATCAATTCTGCCCAGAAGGACCCCTCAGCAGCTCTCATGCCTGATCCTGAGGAAGCGCTGATGGAGGCTGTTATGAGCTCCCTGGATGGGATCCCTCCTCAGCTTGCTGATGCCACAGCTTTTGCAAATATGAGTACTCTCCCACATTCTTCCAATATGGCCCCCGCATCTCTGCAGCAGGACACTGACCCTGAGCCCACACTGTGGGATATCTTTGCTGCAGTTACATCTTGCAGCTCATCTATAACTGCACTAACTGGGGAAGTGAAAGGTATGAAGGGGGAGATTTCCTTAATAAGACATGAAATGCAGAAGCTGCGCGAACGCACATCCGCTTTGGAGGGCAGACTTAGTACATTGGAGGATGAGTGGCAGCCCCTACAGAGGGATGTGCGACATGCGACATCAGTGGCGTCTGTGAATGCGGCCCGATTGGAGGATATGTAAAACCGCCTGCGCAGAAATAACGTGCGGGCGGTCGGTATTCCGGAAAGAGCTGAGGGCAAAAACCCGGTAGCTTTTATTGAATCTTGGCTGAAGGACACATTTGGCAGCACCGTGTTTTCTCCTATGTTTGCGGTTGAGAGGGCCCACCGAGTCCCCTCAAGGCCACCACCACAGGGAGCTCCACCGCGCCCTTTCCTTTTTCGGCTGCTTAAATACAAGGATCGGGATGCCATCCTGAGTAATGCCAGAACAGCTGGGATCCTGAAAGAGGACAATGCCACGGTCTCATTATTTCCGGATTTCTCCGCGGAGGTGCAGCGGCAAAGATCCAAATTCATCGATATCAAGAAGAGGCTAAGGATCCTGAATCTCCAATACTTTATGTTGTATCCAGCAAAGTTGAAAGTGATTGCTAATGGCACGTCCCATTTCTTTGAAAACCCCACTGCTGCTATGAACTGGTTGGATAGAGAAGAGCGTGCTTTAGCACAACGTCCTGCATGAGTGCGGTTTCTCTTTTCTTTACGGCACCTTGTTCAAGCGGTGCTCTGTTGAAATTTGATTCCTTCTTTTTCTCTTATGGCGGAGTTGGCTCTCACACCTCCTTTTTATTTTTGCAGAATATTTTTTCTATTTTTGAGTTTTTCCTTTTTGCACATCACAATTATATGCTGATATTTCGGCATTAGTAACATACTGTTTCTAATTTTGTTGGTGCAAGGTTTGATAATAATATAGTTTAAATGGACATACAAAAGAGAGGGATTTTCACAGTGCAAATAAATTAAGTATACGGAAAAGCTGTATATCTTTTCTCTTTTTTTAAAAGGACAGTTTATTGTTTACATTTAAAAGAACACATATATTATATAGGATAACAGACAAATTCATTTTGACATTACAATTAAAACAAGGTGGTCAAAAAAATAGGGAATGACAAAAAAGAATATACACTACAGGTTCACAGATGGTAATTATTGCATACTAGCCTGACATGTTTCGCATTTGTCGCTTTTTCAAGGGATATGCAACTGTATAGTGAGTCATCCAATACTTTTAGTAATTCTACGGAAAATAGAAAAAAGAAAGGTTTTTGTATATACACATAAAGAATTTTCGGTATTGATACAACATTAACTAGCATGAAAAAGTACGTGTTGTCCATTTTTCTGTGTAGTGACAATATCCCTTGCTCTCCTTTCATTCCTTAGCTTTAACATATCCATTATTCAAACACTCCTGGCAATCATCATTCTACTATTTTCGCTGACCAACTGCATTTTTGGTTGCAGCTCTAATTAACCCTCGGCGTAAGTGTCATTTGATTTATTTTGACTTTCTCTTAAATTCAATTAACCCCTTGTATAATGATATTTCTTTCTGACACTGAATACTTATTATCCATATAACAGCTTCTCCTTACTGCTCCCTGTGGTTGCATTTAAGCCCCCTTGCTGTCATGCCTGGCTGCGTCTGTATATGTCGGTTTTGACGAGATGTTATAGGGTCAACTTCGGGGGTAAGCCTTTATGGACACTTTAGAGTGACAACACGTACTTTTTCATGCTAGATAATGTTGTATCAATACCGAAAATTATTTATGTGTATATACAAAAACCTTTCTTTTTTCTATTTTCCGTAGAATTACTAAAAGTATTGGATGACTCACTATACAGTTGCATATCCCTTGAAAAAGCGACAAATGCGAAACATGTCGGGCTAGTATGCAATAATTACCATCTGTGAACCTGTAGTGTATATTCTTTTTTGTCATTCCCTATTTTTTTGACCACCTTGTTTTAATTGTAATGTCAAAATGAATTTGTCTGTTATCCTATATAATATATGTGTTCTTTTAAATGTAAACAATAAACTGTCCTTTTAAAAAAAGAGAAAAGATATACAGCTTTTCCGTATACTTAATTTATTTGCACCGTGAAAATCCCTCTCTTTTGTATGTCCATTTAAACTATATTTTTGTTTAGGGATGTGGTGCCTATCTTGAGGGTGTTGTCCCATTTTTCGGAACCAAAACCCCAAACAACTTGATAATAATATAGGCCCTTGGGCTACGCAGGAGCCCCCTCTACAGAGTCCTGAGAGGACTGAATTCCCCACGTTAGGGTTTATTATGGTTATGTGTGGCCATGTTGGTCAGACACTTTGTTTTCTTTAAGGGTGTACTTTTCCTTTTCCCCTCTCCAGGTGTGACCCTCTTCCTCCTACAGGTTGGACGATTATATGTCGGTTTAACTCCCTTCATACTTATACACTCTAAGCAGTGGCGGGAATTGATGTGTAGGAATATTATGGTAACTAGGGCAGGCTGGGATGTTTTACTATCTGAAAATAGTACTGTGACACAAAATGCATGTGGCTCCTCAGCCCTCAATTTTTGCCTCTAAAACAGATTGGAAATGGCGAATCAAGGTACTGGAGGGTTAATGCTCCTTTCTTGGAATATTAGGGGACTGGGGGAGAAAACAAAATGCAGTGCAATGTTCAAATATTTAGCTCGAATGCAGCCGCACCTGGTCTGTCTTCAGGAGACTCACCTGCAGCTCAATTCGATTTACATGTTGAAATCACGTAAATATCCTACTCAGTTTCACTCGGTGCACTCCTCCTACTCCAGGGGGGTGAGTGTACTGATATCTGGGAGGATATCTTTTGAATGTCTGCAGCAGAGGATTGATGGGGATGGCAGATTTGTGTTCCTACTGAGTAAGCTCAATGGATATAGGTGTATTGTTGCGGCCATGTATGTTCCTCCCCCATACTCCTCGGACCCTCTAAAGAAATTTGCCCAGTTCATAGCCTTATACCCTAATACCCCTGTTCTAGCGTTGGGAGACTACAACAATGTGTTAATTACACACTTAGATAGAATATCATTAAACTCCAGACAAACTGGTCGCTCCCCGGGTACTACCTCATTTGCACTTATGCTTGCTGAATTGGGTCTGAGAGACATGTGGAGGGAGAAGCATCCAATGGATAAATGTTATTCATGTAGATCGAGGACATATGGTGGTCTTTCACGTATAGATCTGGGCCTGGGCAACACTGCCCTTCTGCAGAGGGTATTGGATTCCGCATATAAACCTAGATTACTCTCTGATCACTCTCCCTTTTGGGTACGGATAGACATAGGGACCCAGGAGGTTCAACCCCTCTGGCGGATTAACCCATTCTGGCTGGACCTATTCCCAGAATCGGATGGGATAGCTGATGCCTTGAGGGAGTTCCTATGCTTCAACAGAGGATCCGCGAGCGCGGCTGTTTGGAACTCTCTGAAGGCGTTCCTGTGAGGATGTTTCATCAGAGGAATTAATGGAGTGAAAAGGAGATCGGGAGAGTGGGAATCCAGGGTTAGAGAGGATTTACAAACTAGAGAGCAGAAAATGATTTCAGACCCATCCCAGGAAAATAGGGAGGCATGGATTGAGGCTCACTCATTATACAACTCAGTAGTCTTATCAGTGGCCGAAAAACTGAGGTTCTTCCTACAACAGGAATATTATGAAGAGGGTGAGAACACAGGTCATCTCCTTGCCCTATTGGCCAGGGAGCAAAGAGACATGGCTTCCATTCTAGCTATTAAATCGGGGACAGGGGAGACTTGCTCCAGGACAGCAGACATTATGCAGATATTTTATCAATTCTATATGGACTTATATTCCTCTAGGACTGCATCTAGTTCTTCTGAGCTGGATTCATTCCTACAGAATTGTCCCTTCCCTCAAGTCTCGGAGAATGAGAGGAGTATGTTGGATGCTCCAATAACTATGGAGGAATTGGCGGAGGCCCTCCAGGGGGCTAAGAAGCATAAGTCTCCAGGCTCGGATGGATTGCCTGCTGAGGTTTACAGGAGATATAGTGATATTTTACTTCCGCCACTGCTGCGAGCTTTCTCTGCGGCAGAGGAGGAAGGATCCCCGCCGGATAGTATGCAAGAAGCCCTCATAGTTGTGATCCCTAAATCGGGTAAGGATAAACTTCTACCGGATTCATACAGGCCCATATCCCTCTTAAACCTAGACGTCAAACTTTTAGCACGAGTACTGGCAAATAGATTGTCCGGGGTGATAGGGAAGTTGGTGCATAAAGACCAGTTTGAGTTTATACCCACTAGATCTACAACTAATAATATTAGATGCCTCTTTATGAACCTGCAGACCCCAGTGGATAATGCTGGAGGTAGGGCTATATTATCCTTGGATGCCGCTAAGGCTTTTGATAGTGTGGAGTGGCCCTACCTCTGGGAGATCCTAGCTCGTTTTGGCCTAGGTGACAGGTTTGTTAATTGGGTGAAGATTCTATACTCAGCTCCTAGAGCGAGGCTTCGCATTAATAACTCCCTTTCCCAGTCCTTTGCATTACACAGAGGCACTCTTCAGGGGTGCCCATTGTCACCCCTGCTGTTTGCTTTGGCAGTCGAACCATTGGCTATCATGATCCGTATTTCCTCTGAGATAGTGGGATTCCGTAGAGGCCTCTCAGAGGAAAAGATCTCACTGTACGCCGACTACGCACTGCTGTATCTGGGAGATACGGATAAATCTTTGAGGCTACTAATGTCACCTATAATTAAATTTGGAGGATTCTCAGGTTTTACAATAAACTGGTCCAAATCTATTATGATGCCTATAGACCCCATAATTAAACCCGTGCCCCAGGAGGCAAGGCAAATCACCATCGCTGAATCATTTCGATACTTAGGAGTGGTGGTGACTCCGGACACCTCTAAGTACCTTAAATTAAATTTGGAACCCCTGTTGGAGAAACAAAAAGAGAAATCCCTTAGCTGGTGTAAACTTCCCTTATCAGTCGTGGGGAGGATAAATCTAATAAAAATGATCTGGGCCCCGCAATTATTGTATGTCACTCAAAATTCCCCTATGTGGATCTCTAACAAATGGTTCAGGAAAATAGATACACAGATGCGGGATCTCATTTGGAAAAGAAAGGGTGCTAGAATTAGTTTAAACATCCTACAATATCATAAAGACAGAGGAGGTCTAGCGGTACCACACCCCAAACTATATTTTTTGGCCTCTCAACTGCAGCAGTTAATGGGGTGGGGGGATGATGATATCTCAGATGATCCCATAGTACGTTTAGTGGTCCGTACAAACCCGGACTTGAAGGCCAGCTCCCATTTAGAAATGGACCTCCCCAGCTTACCCCCGAATTCACCTACGGCGGGTCTTCTTAAAAAAGTGTGGGGCGCAGTTCGGGGGGCACTGAAGGTTGTGGGCCCCTTGGAGTGCACCCCCTTATGGGATAACCCAAGATACCCAGAACTTAATAAATTAGAGGGATTTACCCTGTGGAAGCGTAAGGGAATTTGTTTTTGCTCACAGTTATATGTGGGGAATATATTAAAATCTTTTGCGCAATTATGTTCGGAATTTGCACTCCCCAATAGATTTTTTTTCAGTAACTACAACTTCGACATGCCCTACAGGCCCAGAGTTGGGTAATCCCCATGTCTGTAACGTCATCCCCACTTCTGAGGGAACTGTTGCATGCGAATGTTACAAAGGGACTGATATCTACAATATATTCAGTGTTGCTCTCCTCTAATCAGGACCATACCTCCTTAAAATGCAGAGCTAAATGGGTCATAGATATTGGTGACATCGATGATGAACAATGGGATATGGTACTGGAAACAATCCCTAATATATCCATTTCAGCTTCTCATAGGTTGTCGCAGCTGTTTATTTTGCATAGAACCTATCGGACGCCATCTAAACTGTTTGCTTGGGGCCTGAGAGATTCACCCCTGTGCCCAAAATGTAAAATACATCAGGGTGACCTCATCCATATGCTCTGGCGGTGCCCAAAGCTTAATAGATACTGGAGTGACGTAAAACACGTACGTCGGGACTATAAACGGGGCAGTGGCCAATAGCTTTCATCTCTTTATTTATTCTGAGCATGCGTGGCACTTTGTCCGTCGGATTTGTGTACACACGATCGGAATTTCCGACAACGGATTTTGTTGTCGGAAAATTTTATCTCCTGCTCTCCAACTTTGTGTGTCGGAAAATCCGATGGAAAATGTCCGATGGAGCCCACACACGGTCGGAATTTCCGACAACACGCTCCGATCGGACATTTTCCATCGGAAAATCCGACCGTGTGTACGGGGCATTAGGCTCACCCAAATCACCCAGTCTCATACAATGGCCACCAGCACATACTACGCACACCTGCTGACCTTCCAGAATTCTGCAATGCACTGGACTTAGGTTAGACTGACCTTCCACAGTGGCATGCTGATTTCTTGCAGACACCACTAGAGAGAAGCCCTCCTAATTTTCTGTTCTCCACCCCAGACAAGAAGCAGTCAAAGAAACCTAAACAAAGTCGTGGTGGAGGCTCCAAAGCATGTACTCCGAGGAGACAGGCCGAGGTTGCCAGAGACCAAGATGCTGACTGATTCACCCCCACATTGTTCTTTTTCTCCACTCTGTTCTTCAGCCTGATTTTTTGTGCATGACAGAGGCACTGTTGATCTTTTACCCAGGTGCAGAGCACATACACTCTGCACTGATAGACCCTCCATGGAACAGACAGGGCCTTAAAATACAGGTTTTTCGGCCCCCCTCTACTTACGATGGATCTGAACAGTGATGTTGAGCTCTTTTGAGTGTTCGCTACGACCATCATCCGCTTGTGCTATACTTTACAGGCCACCATTATTGTTCTGAACTGAATGAGACTCATCCACAGATCTGAGGATGGCACAACCGACAGCTGTTTGACACTTGGGGCGACCTCTGACTGGTTGGTTCTACTTTGCAAACTACCCCAGGTCCCCACGGACAGGCCATTGACAAACCTGAAGTCTGCTGACTAATCCCCAGCTGGCGCTGATGGTATTTCTAGGGCCCCTCCACAATCTAGTAGGTGTATGGGGTAAATCCGCGCAATGAATTGGATGTTTTAGTTATGGCTATGGCTGCTGCCTCTACACATACAATACCACCTAAGTGGAATTAGAAAATGGTAAAAAAGCAGGAGTAGTATGGCGCTGCCCTTATGGAGACAAAAAAATAATATTTTCTTCTTTGTAGTGAATGTATTGCCTAGTGTCCTTATAGAATTGCTTCTAAAACCTGTATGTGTTCAAAAGTTGAATAAAACTGTGACTGATGGTGAATATTTCTATTAAAAGTGAAAATACAACAACTGGTGCTCCAATTGTTCAACAAAGGTGCATTGTGCCCTTTAAATTAGGTAATAAAGTAGTTGTGGATATGGATACAATATCATCTAGGTGGAAAGTGTTAAAAAGAAAAAAAAATGAAAAAAAGGAAAACAGGAATAGTATGGCGCTGCCCTTATGGAGACAAAAAAAAAACTCTTTCTTTATAATGACTTTATAATTCCTAAAGTGTGTGTGCCAAAAATGAATAAATATGTGACTGGTGCCAAGTCCTTACTGTTAAAAGTACAATTGCAACATAAGGTGCTTCAATTATTCAACAAAAGTGCATAGTGCAGCATCACTAAAGTGACCAGTGTTAAATCATACAAATCCATACAACATTGTGCAAATTATCCATCATAAATAGTGACTCTTGTGCTGTGACCAGTATTAGTTGGATAGGAAAAGTTCAGTTTATGAAAAAACAAGTTCTTTTTGGAGTATTTTGTAGTGTTCAATCTTTGAGGGTCAAATATCTGTAGGAAAGCTTCTTATCCAGGTGCTGGTTTCTTTAACCACTTGAGCCCCGGACCATTATGCTGCCTAAGGACCAGAGGTCTTTTTCCAATTTGGCACTGCGTCGCTTTAACTGCTAATTGCGCGGTCATGCAATGCTGTACCCAAACGAAATTTGCGTCCTTTTCTTCCCACAAATAGAGCTTTCTTTTGATGGTATTTGATCACCTCTGCGGTTTTTATTTTTTGCGCTATAAATGGAAAAAGACCGAACATTTTGAAAAAAAATGATATTTTCTACTTTTTGTTATAAAAAAAATCCAATAAACTCAATTTTAGTCATACATTTAGGCCAAAATGTATTCGGCCACATGTTTTTGGTAAAAAAAATGTCAATAAGCGTATATTTATTGGTTTGCGCAAAAGTTATAGCGTCTACAAACTAGGGTACATTTTCTGTAATTTACACAGCTTTTAGTTTATGACTGCCTATGTCATTTCTTGAGGTGCTAAAATGGCAGGGCAATACAAAACCCCCCCAAATGACCCCATTTTGGAAAGTAGACACCCCAAGGAAATTGCTGAGAGGCATGTTGAACCCATTGAATATTTATTTTTTTTGTCCCAAGTGATTGAATAATGACAAAAAAAAAAAAAAAATATTTACAAAAAGTTGTCACTAAATGATATATTGCTCACACAGGCCATGGGCCTATGTGGAATTGCACCCCAAAATACATTCTGCTGCTTCTCCTGAATATGGGGATACCACATGTGTGGGACTTTTTGGGAGCCTAGCCGCGTACGGGGCCCCGAAATCCAATCACCGCCTTCAGGATTTCTAAGGGCGTAAATTTATGATTTCACTCTTTACTGCCTATCACAGTTTCGGAGGCCATGGAATGCCCAGGTGGCACAAAACCCCCCCAAATGACCCCATTTTGGAAAGTAGACACCCCAAGCTATTTCCAGAGAGGCATATTGAGTCCATGGAATATTTTATATTTTGACACAAGTTGCGGGAAAGTGACACATTTTTTTTTTTTTTTTGCACAAAGTTGTCACTAAATGATATATTGCTCACACAGGCCATGGGCATATGTGGAATTGCACCCCAAAATACATTTAGCTACTTCTCCTGAGTACGGGGATACCACATGTGTGGGACTTTTTGGGAGCCTAGCCGTGTACGGGACCCCGAAAACCAATCACCGCCTTCAGGATTTCTAAGGGTGAAAATTTTTGATTTCACTCTTCACTGCCTATCACAGTTTCGGAGGCCATGGAATGCCCAGGTGGCACAAAACCCCCCCAAATGACCCCATTTTGGAAAGTAGACACCCCAAGCTATTTGCTGAGAGGCATGGTGAGTATTTTGCAGCTCTCATTTGTTTTTGAAAATGAAGAAAGACAAGAAAAAACTTTTTTTTTTTTCTTTTTTCAATTTTCAAAACTTTGTGACAAAAAGTGAGGTCTGCAAAATACTCACTATACCTCTCATCAAATAGCTTGGGGTGTCTACTTTCCAAAATGGGGTCATTTGGGGGGGGGTTGTGCCACCTGGGCATTCCATGGTCTCCAAAACTGTGATAAGCAGTCAAGAGAGAAATCAAAAATTCACGCCCTTAGAAAGCCTGAAGGCGGTGCTTGGTTTTCGGGGTTCCGTACGCGGCTAGGCTCCCAAAAAGTCTCACACATGTGGTATCCCCATACTCAGGAGAAGCAGCAGAATGTATTTTGGGGTGTAATTTCACATATTCCCATGGCATGTTTGAGCAATATATCATTTAGTGACAATTTTGTGCAAAAAAAAAAAAAATTGTCTCTTTCCCGCAACTTGTGTCGCAATATAAAATATTCCATGGACTCGACATGCCTCTCAGCAAATAGCTTGGGGTGTCTACTTTCCAAAATGGGGTCATTTGGGGGGGTTTTGAACTGTCCTGGCATTTTATGCACAACATTTAGAAGCTTATGTCACACATCACCCACTCTTCTAACCACTTGAAGACAAAGCCCTTTCTGACACTTATTGTTTACATGAAAAAGTTTTTTTTTTTTGCAAGAAAATTACTTTGAACCCCCAAACATTATATATTTTTTTAAAGCAAATGCCCTACAGATTAAAATGGTGGGTGTTTCATTTTTTTTTTTCACACAGTATTTGCGCAGCGATTTTTCAAACGCATTTTTTGGGGAAAAAACACACTTTTTTAAATTTTAATGCACTAAAACACACTATATTGCCCAAATGTTTGATGAAATAAAAAAGATGATCTTAGGCCGAGTACATGGATACCAAACATGACATGCTTTACAATTGCGCACAAACGTGCAGTGGCAACAAAATAAATACATTTTTAAAAGCCTTTAAAAGCCTTTACAGGTTACCACTTTAGATTTACAGAGGAGGTCTACTGCAAAAATGACTGCCCTCGATCTAACCTTCGCGGTGATACCTCACATGCATGGTGCAATTGCTGTTTAGGTTTGACGACAGACCGCCGCTTGCGTTCGCGACAGGGGTGCTTTTTTTTTTTTCTTTATTATTTTTTTGCTTTTTTATCTTATTTTTAAACTGTTCCTTTCATTTTTATTTTTTTTTAATCATTTTTATTGTTATCTTGGGGAATGTAAATATCCCCTATGATAGCAATAGGTAGTGACAGGTACTCTTTTTTGAAAAAATTGGGGTCTATTAGACCCTAGATCTCTCCTCTGCCCTCAAAGCATCTGACCACACCAAGATCGGTGTGATAAAATGCTTCCCCAATTTCCCAATGGCGCTATTTACATCCAGCGAAATCTAAGTCATAAAATGCTCGTAGCTTCTGGTTTCTTAGGCCATAGAGATGTTTGGAGCCACTCTGGTCTCTGATCAGCTCTATGGTCAGCTGGCTGAATCACCGGCTGCATTTTCAGGTTCCCTGTTGAGACAGGAGAGCCAGAGAAAAACACGGAAGACGGTGGGGGGGGGGCATTCCCTCCCACAGCTTGTAAAAGCAGTCTAGAGGCTAATTAGCCGCTAGGATTGCTTTTACATGAAAGCCGACCGCTGGCTGAAAAGAATGATACCAAGATGATACCTAAACCTGCAGGCATCGTTCTGGTATAACCACTCAAAGTTGTGAATGGCGTACCTGAAGACAAAAAAATGGTTAACAATAAAGCACAGTAAACGGTAAAGTATAAAAAATTGCATACCTGAAAATCAAACATGATAAAACATAATAAAAATAAAACATTGCAGAATAGAATACAGTAAAAAAGAGCAGAACAATAGAGAGAATAGAGAGAGAGAGAACAATAAAACGACAACTATTTTTTTTTATTTTATATATATATATATTTTTTTTTTTTACACTTTTTTTGTAACCGGTTCCAGGTTCGGGTCTCTCAAAATGCGATGGCATCTTGGAAGACCCTGTGAAAGTGTGCCTAGTCTGTGCAATGCTGTACCCTACGCTAATACTCAACTAGTGCATGGTAGCGTTCAAAACATTCACCAATGCAAAGACCAGGATTGTCAGGACAGGAGGGACAATAATAGCGGGTGTCACGCCTATATCCGCGCTAGCTGCAGACACAATATCTTTTTTGGGGGCGTTCGCTGGGTAGGGGTACTCGGGAGGACATAAAGAAAATGCCTCTCATGCAGCCGACTGCATTTGGTTGGGGATGTGAATGGGGGAAGTACGGGCGCTGCAGAAGTGGTGGGTTCCCAATTAGGATTGGCGAATGCAGCAGGAAGGGCACTATGGGCACGACAGGCCTGTGTTTGTCTTTTTGGTGGCAGCGGGACACTACTTGTGCTTGCCACCTCACCAGCTTGAACTGCACTTATGGGACTCGCCACGTCACCAAGTGTTACTGCAGTGCTGGTTTGACTACGACCGGGGTGTACTAGGCCGCTGGCGCTTGCCAGTTCACCAAAACGCTACCAAAAAATCTGTTGGCGATCGCAGGGATCAGGCCTGACTCTGCGAACGCTGCAGTTATGCGTTTTAGTCTTTTGTAAGTGACAGTGATCGATCGATACTGCACTTGGGTGGGCTGGGCTGGGCCGGGCGGAGGGGCAAAACGCAGGTGCTAGCAGGTATCTGGGCTGATCCCGCTAACACTGCGTTTGTGAGAACCCTAAACTGCTGGGGATGCTAGTATAGATCTGATCGGATCAGATATTGATCCGTTCAGATACTATACCACTAAGGGTGGTGTACAGTGCGTGCGTGGGTGTTAGCGGTACTGGCGCTAACCTGACGCTGCCTGGGGCTGGTGCTTGCCAGTTCACCAAAATACTACCAAAAAAACTGTTAGCGATCGCAGGGATCAGGCCTGACTCTGCGAACGCTGCAGTTATGCATTTAGTGTTTTGTAAGTGTCAGTGATCGATCGATACTGCACTTGGGTGGGCTGGGCCGGGCGGAGGGGCAAAACGCAGGTGCTAGCAGGTATCTGGGCTGATTCCGCTAACACTGCGTTTTTGGGAACCCTAAACTGCTGGGGACACTAGTATAGATCTGATCGAATCAGATATTGATCCGTTCAGATACTATACCACTAAGGGAGGCGTATGCTGCGTGCGTGGGTGTTAGCGGTACTGGCGCTAACCTGACCCTGCCTGGGGCTGGTGCTTGCCAGTTCACCAAAATACTACCAAAAAAACTGTTAGCGATCGCAGGGATCAGGCCTGACTCTGCGAACGCTGCAGTTATGCGTTTAGTCTTTTGTAAGTGACAGTGATCGATCGATACTGCACTTGGGTGGGCTGGGCGGAGGGGCAAAACGCAGGTGCTAGCAGGTATCTGGGCTGATCCCGCTAACACTGCGTTTTTGGGAACCCTAAACTGCTGGGGACGCTAGTATAGATCTGATCGGATCAGATATTGATGCGTTCAGATACTATACCACTAAGGGAGGTGTATGCTGCGTGCGTGGGTGTTAGCGGTACTGGCGCTAATCTGACGCTGCCTGGGGCGACGCATATCACCGCCGGGCGATCAGGGGGCTAAACCTTTATTCGGTAATAAACGGCGGGTGCCCTGACACTATAAAAAATAAACAAACTAACCAGCGTCACCCGTAACGGTTATACGGTGATCAGTGGTGAAAGGGTTAACTAGGGGGCAATCAAGGGGTTAAAACATTTATTCGGTAGTATATGGGGGTCCCTGACGCTATAAAACGCTGACGGCGAACCTAAATATTTATGTCCCTAACTAGCGTCACCAGCGACACTAATACAGCGATCAGAAAAATGATCGCTTAGCAACACTGGTGACAGGGGGTGATCAAGGGGTTAAAACTTTATTAGGGGGGGTTAGGGGGGTACCCTAGACCTAAAGGGGGGTAACAGTAACTGTCCCAACACTGTAACTGTCACAAACTGACACTATGCAGTAATCAGAAAAAAAAAAAACTGCTGGTGTCAGTTTGTGACAGGGGGGGGGGTGATTGGGGGGGGGATCGGGGGGCGATCGGGGGGGGGATCGGGGTGTTTTGTGTGCCTGGCATGTTCTACTGTGTGTGTGTGTGTTGGTGCACTCACATTGATGTCTTCTCTCCTCGGGCCGAAACGGAAATTACCGAGCCGAGGAGAGATGACATCATTTCCTTTGCTGCTGTTTAGCATACAGCAGCAAAGGAATGATTCGATTGGCCGGCGGCGATCGCGAGGGGGGGGCTACGAACGGATGGTCTCCCCCTCACCACCGATCGCCGCTGGACAAAAGACGACCGCCTCAGGCACCGGGGGGGGGTCCGATCGGACCCCCCACCCGCGGAAGGCAAATCACGTACCATGTACGTGATTTTGCCTGTCCGTGCCACTTTGCCGACGTACATCGGCGTGAGGCGGTCGTCAAGTGGTTAATTAGTGCCTTGTCTGCATGCTCTGACAATGCTTGCACTCACCGGATTCTCCTTTCCCCTGCAGGGGTATGGGTGGTCACAGTGTCTGCCACTGTGTAGCAATCAAGGATATCCCCCAAATTTTACTTGCGTATTGTGGTGTAGTAATTACATGTAAAGGAAAGAAGGTATGCCCATCGCGTAAAACCATAGGAGAACTTTTATTAAAACTTAATAGACAAATGTACTCACATTTCAAATGAACAAATCAAGCATAGCAAAAGTTAGCGAATTCCCTTTGTTAGAGATGCTGCAAGACGTTCGTAACCCGCCCTACGCGCGTTTCGTCGTCAGACTTCTACTGGGGCGTTCATCTTGCTGTACCTCCTGAGTTTAAATAGTGTGGCCAGTAATAAGTGCAATTGGATCGGCGGCCATTTTTGCTAGGATTTTGAAGACCGAAGCCTAATAGGACTGTGCATTAGGTTGTTAGCGGCCACTTTCTTGTGGATATTACAGACCGAAGACTAGTACAACTATCCATTTTTTTTATATCTTTTTGTCTCCATAAGGGCAGCGCCATACTACTCCTGCTTTTTTACCATTTTCTAATACTTTCCACTTAGGTGGTATTGTATTGTTTTCAACACTTTCCACTTAGATGATATTGTATCCATATCCACAACTACTTTATTACCTAATTTAAAGGGCACAATGCACCTTTGTTGAACAATTGGAGCATCAGTTGTTGTATTTTCACTTTTAATAGAAATATTCACCATCAGTCACAATTTTATTCAACTTTTGAACACATACAGGTTTTAGGAGCAATTCTATAAGGACACTAGGTAATACATTCACTACAAAGAAGAAAATATAATTTTTTTGTCTCCATCAGGGCAGTGCCATACTACCCCTCCACAATCTACCAAGGACAACCATCTCATGGGAGGGTCTACTGCAGAAGTTGATAATAGTGTTCTCTTCTTCTTGATGTGTGGACTTATGTTTTGTTTGCCCCAATTTATAACACCCAATTTGGTCGGGTGTCTGATAACTCAGTTTTCTAAGTTAAAGCCCCTAAGGCTGTGTGTGCTATAGTTAGGATGTCTAACTAACGAAAGTTAAAAGTGAGTTGCCACCTGGTTGTTGATGACTTCCTTTTCTCCCTCAGAGTGACCCTGTGCTCCTGTGTCAGGATACAGGATACACTACTCCGTATAGTGAGTTCCCCCTCTGGGGTGGTGGGTATACACCCTAGGGAGGGGACCACCAGTGTTTATTTGCTCCCTTAATACCTTTTTGCTTCCTCTCTCTATCTCCATTCCTATCTCTCTCTTTGTTCCTACCCCCATCTGTCTCCCCCAAGGTATATATCAGATAAGATTAAGAACGCTATTCTTTGTTGTTGGTACAATTCCTAACCAAAGTTTTATAGCTGTATCCTTGCAGATCGATCTTTGGACCGCCTCCTCCTGAACCTCCATCATGACCTATTTGTCTTTGGGGCGATGCCCTTTAGTGATCTCTCACAACATCAGGGGCCTGAACATACCAGAACAACGCACTACCCTTTTGAGGGAACTTAAAAAAGGTAGGCCACACTTTGTATTCCTCCAAGAAATGGACTTCAAAACACATCATATCCCTAGGCTCACAAACTCCTACTTCACAAGGGCGTATCATGCTACTAATAGCGATTCCAGGTCTAAGGGATTCTCCATATTTATTAGCAAAGAAGCATCATTTGAGCTGACTGAGCAACTATCTGAAGCTGAAGGTAGGTTCATTTTCCTGAAAGGGTCATTCGGGGACACGCCAGTGACTTTGGCAAACATGTACTTCCCGAACAGAGCCCATGTCACGTTTTGTCAACGAATTGTACAAGAGCTGCAGGGATTTGTCAGGGGTTGTCTGATTTTAGGAGGGGACTTTAATGTTCCGCTCAACCCCCTGACAGATACTTCCAATGGGAAAACCTGTATTACATACAGAATACTCAAAAGACTTAAATCCCTTCACAAATCCCTGCAGCTGGTAGACACCTGGTGCTTCCTCAACCCAGAGGGTAAGGATTTTACCTTCTTCTCCCCCCCACATTCCAGATATGCGAGAATAGACTATTTGTTTATCTCACAGAGACAGGGCCGTCTTTAATATTGATTGGGCCCTGGGCAAAGATTTTATTGGGGCCCCCCCAGCTAGACTCAAAATGAGTTTACTGCAGCAGATCAGGCAACGATTGTGATTGGCTGCCAGAGATTACAACACATCATTACAGCTTACAGATTAGTTGCTAGAGGTTACTACACATCATAACCTCTCAGTGCAAATTGCGGGTGTGGCCAAACTGCACTAGCATTGAGGGGTGCACTATGTACAGAGTGCAGGGTTGGGGGTGCGCTTTGTGCAGAGTGCAGGGGTGAGGTGGGTGCAGAGTGCAGGGGTGAGGTGAGTGCAGAGTGCAGGAGTGAGGTGGGTACAGAGTGCAGGGGTGAGGTGAGTGCAGAGTGCAGGGGTGAGGTGGGTGCAGGGCTGAGGTGGGTGCAGAGTGCAGGACTGAGGTGGGTGCAGAGTGAGGTGGGTGCAGATTGCAGGGGTGAGGTGGGTGCAGATTGCAGGGGTGAGGTGGGTGCGGAGTGCAGGGGTGTGGTGGGTGCAGAGTGCAGGGGTGAGGTGAGTGCAGGACTGAGGTGGGTGCAAAGTGCAGGGCTGAGGTGGGTGCAGAGAGCAAGGCTGAGGTGGGTGTAGAGTGAGGTGAGTGCAGGGGTGAGGTGGGTGCAGAGTACAGGGGTGAGGTGGGTGCAGAGTGTAGGGGTGTGATGGGTGCAGAGTGCAGGGGTGTGGTGGGTGCATAGTTCAGGGGTGAGGTGGGTGCAGAGTGCAGGGGTGAGGTGGGTGCAGAGTGCAGGAATAAGGTGGGTGCAGAGTGCAGGAGTGAGGTGGGCGCAGGGTGCAGGACTGAGGTGGGTGCAGGATGCAGGACTGAGGTGGGTGCAGAGTGCAGGACTGAGGTGGGTGCAGAATGCAGGACTGAGGTGGGTGCAGAGTGCAGGGGTGAGGTGGGTGCAAAGTGCAAGACTGAGGTGGGTGCAGAGTGCAGGGGTGAGGTGGGTGCAGAGTGAGGTGTCTACAGAGTGCAGGGGTGAGGGGGATGCAGAGTGCAGGAGTAAGGTGGGTGCAGGGGTGAGGTGGGTGCAGAGTGCAGGGGTGAGGTGGGTGCAGAGTGCAGGGGTGAGGTGGGTGCAGAGTGCAGAGTGAGGTGGGTGCAGACTGAGGTGGGTGCAGAGTGCAGGACTGAGGTGGGTGCAGAGTGCAGGGGTGAGGTGGGTGCAAAGTGCAGGACTGAGGTGGGTGCAAAGTGCAGGACTGAGGTGGGTGCAGAGTGCAGGGGTGAGGTGGGTGCAAAGTGCAGGGGTTAGGTGGATGCAGAGTGCATGGGTAAGGTGGGTGCAGAATGCAGGGGTGAGGTGGGTGCAGAGTAAGGTGGGTGCAGAGTGAGATGGGTGCAGAGTGCAGGGGTGAGGTGGATGCAGAGTTCAGGGGTAAGGTGGGTGCAGAATGCAGGGGTAAGGTGGGTGCAGAGTGAGGTGGGTGCAGAGTGAGATGAGTGCAGGAGTGAGGTGGGTGCAGGAGTGAGGTGGGTGCAGGAGTGAGGTGGGTGCAGAGTGAGGTGGGTGCAGAGTGAGGTGGGTGCAGAGTGCAGGGGTGAGGTGGATGCAGAGTGCAGGGGTGAGGTGGATGCAGAGTGCAAGGGTGAGGTGGGTGCAGAGTGAGGTGGGTGCAGAGTGAGGTGGGTGCAGAGTGAGGTGGGTGCAGAGTGAGGTGGGTGCAGAGTGCAGAGTGAGGTGGGTGCAGAGTGAGGTGGGTGCAGAGTGAGGTGGGTGCAGAGTGAGGTGGGTGCAAAGTGCAGAGTGAGGTGGGTGCAGAGTGCGGTGGGTGCAGAGTGCGGTGGGTGCAGAGTGCGGTGGGTGCAGAGTGCGGTGGGTGCAGAGTGAGGTGGGTGCAGAGTGAGGTGGGTGCAGAGTGAGGTGGGTGCAAAGTGCAGAGTGAGGTGGGTGCAGAGTGCGGTGGGTGCAGAGTGCGGTGGGTGCAGAGTGAGGTGGGTGCAGAGTGAGGTGGGTGCAGAGTGAGGTGGGTGCAGAGTGAGGTGGGTGCAGAGTGAGGTGGGTGCAGAGTGCAGTGTGAGGTGGGTGCAGAGTGAGGTGGGTGCAGAGTGAGGTGGGTGCAGAGTGAGGTGGGTGCAGAGTGCAGTGTGAGGTGGGTGCAGAGTGCGGTGGGTGCAGAGTGCGGTGGGTGCAGAGTGCGGTGGGTGCAGAGTGCGGTGGGTGCAGAGTGAGGTGGGTGCAGAGTGAGGTGGGTGCAGAGTGAGGTGGGTGCAGAGTGAGGTGGGTGCAGAGTGAGGTGGGTGCAAAGTGCAGAGTGAGGTGGGTGCAGAGTGCGGTGGGTGCAGAGTGCGGTGGGTGCAGAGTGCGGTGGGTGCAGAGTGAGGTGGGTGCAGAGTGAGGTGGGTGCAGAGTGAGGTGGGTGCAAAGTGCAGAGTGAGGTGGGTGCAGAGTGCGGTGGGTGCAGAGTGCGGTGGGTGCAGAGTGAGGTGGGTGCAGAGTGAGGTGGGTGCAGAGTGAGGTGGGTGCAGAGTGAGGTGGGTGCAGAGTGAGGTGGGTGCAGAGTGAGGTGGGTGCAGAGTGCAGTGTGAGGTGGGTGCAGAGTGAGGTGGGTGCAGAGTGAGGTGGGTGCAGAGTGAGGTGGGTGCAGAGTGCAGTGTGAGGTGGGTGCAGAGTGAGGTGGGTGCAGAGTGCAGAGTGAGGTGGGTGCAGAGTGCAGAGTGAGGTGGGTGCAGAGTGCAGAGTGAGGTGGGTGCAGTGTGAGGTGGGTGCAGAGTGCAGAGTGAGGTGGGTGCAGAGTGAGGTGGGTCACCCACCTCACTCTGCACCCACCTCACTCTGCACTCTGCACCCACCTCACACTGCACCCACCTCACTCTGCACTCTGCACCCACCTCACACTGCACTCTGCACCCACCTCACTCTGCACCCACCTCACTCTGCACCCACCTCACTCTGCACCCACCTCACTCTGCACCCACCTCACACTGCACTCTGCACCCACCTCACTCTGCACCCACCTCACTCTGCACCCACCGTGGGTGCAGAGTGAGGTGGGTGCAGAGTGAGGTGGGTGCAGAGTGCAGTGTGAGGTGGGTGCAGAGTGAGGTGGGTGCAGAGTGAGGTGGGTGCAGAGTGAGGTGGGTGCAGAGTGAGGTGGGTGCAGAGTGCAGTGTGAGGTGGGTGCAGAGTGAGGTGGGTGCAGAGTGAGGTGGGTGCAGAGTGAGGTGGGTGCAGAGTGCAGTGTGAGGTGGGTGCAGAGTGAGGTGGGTGCAGAGTGCAGAGTGAGGTGGGTGCAGAGTGCAGAGTGAGGTGGGTGCAGAGTGCAGAGTGAGGTGGGTGCAGTGTGAGGTGGGTGCAGAGTGCAGAGTGAGGTGGGTGCAGAGTGAGGTGGGTGCAGAGTGAGGTGGGTGCAGAGTGAGGTGGGTGCAGAGTGCAGAAGTGCACAGCTCTCCTCCCACCCAGATTTCAATACAGAGCTCCACTCTCCCTAAGTACAAGGCTGTCCTCCCACAAAGCCCCCCCCCCCCCATTCCAGTACAGAGGAAAACTCTGTGTACTCACAGCATGTTGTCCTCCGATGTCCGTGGAGCCTGCCAGTCCCAGAAGCAGCTTCCCCTGTGCAGAGTCCCCGCCCCCTTCCTCCTCTGCTCTCATCATAGATCGTGTGTGAGTGTACCCGAGGGATGAGAACAGCCGCCGGAAGAGAAGCGCTGTCACTTGGAAAAACACAAGCCGTGCTTGTGTATTTCCAAGTGACAGTAGCGAGCAGCCACTATGCGACCAGCACCGGAGGTGGCTGAACTCCGGCGGGCAGTGTGCAGGGTTTAAGGGACGGGCAGCGCAGGGCCCCCAGCAATGACAGGGCCCTGGGCAGATGCCCCTTTTGCCCCGCGGTAAAGACGGCCCTGCACAGAGACCTCCCCCTGGTAAAAAAGGCTCATATAGGCATCCAGACAATTTCAGACCACTCCCCTATCTCCTTATCATTGGACTTATGGAACCCCCACAAAAGCAAACGACGTGCTAACGGATCCATCATTTCTTCCCTCAATTATCTCTATCCTGACTGAGTTTTTTAAACTTAACGCCACACCAGACGCGGACCCTCTGGTAGTTTGGGAGGCACACAAATGCACGATTAGGGGGGAACTAATCAGAATGGGCTCCAAACGCAAAAAGGAAAGGGAAACTACCATTAAAAATTTGATTACACAGATCAGCTCTTTGGAAACTCTGCATAAGCAATGACTCTGTACTGATTCAGCAACACTGATGTTAGAAGCCAGAAAAAACCTGTAACAAATACTTGACTCCAGAACTAAACAAATTTTGTTCTTTAGAAGGAAACTAAACAGGCAAACTTCTAGCTATCTAGCTAGGGCAATAAGGGAACATGCCTTTGCCAATAATATTGTCGGTATTAAACGGGAGAATGACAAAATTGACGTAAGAGGCAATAGCTGATCATTTCCATAAATACTACACAAAGCTTTATAAATTACCACCACAACATAGACAACCTGACATGATTGGAAATAGAGCACAAATTATCCAGGACTACTTGTCTAAAAGTGGCCTCCCGACCTTACAAGACCCTGACTCCACCTTACTGGAAGCACCGATCACACCCCTAGAACTCAGACAAGCTATCAAACAGCTGAAATTGGGTAAAAGCCCAGGGCCTGACAGTTATTCTTCCACCTACTACAAGACTTTTTTGAATATTCTTACAGAACCTCTTACTGTTGCCCTGAACTCCTTGTCCTCGCCCAGGGAGGTGACTCCGGATTTTCATTTCAGCCCATATTACGGTGCTACCAAAACTGGGAAAAGACCCATTAGAATGTGCCAGTTATCGGCCCATCTCCCTATTAAACCTAGACATCAAACTGTTCGCAAAGATCCTCGCTATGAGGCTGAGCCCACTTCTCCCATACCTGATTAATTTAGAACAGATGGGGTTCATGCCCGGGAGGGAGGCCAAGGATAATGTCACTAAAGCCCTCCTCCTGATTCATGCGGCAAGAACATGGGGCATCGAAGGCTTTCTCCTCTCTACGGATGTGGAGAAGGCCTTTGATCGGGTCACCTGGGATTTCATGATGGCAATGTGTAGACATATAGGCCTGGGCCCGTATATGCTTTCATGGATATCCGCGCTGTACCAGAAACCCTCAGCCCAATTAAAAATCAATGGCATACTATCAAAACAGGTGCACATAGCGAATGGGACCAGACAGGGTTGCCAATTATCGCCCTTGTTATTCATTCTGTCACTGGAACCCTTTATCAGAATGATTAAAATGAATTCTGTGATCACTGGATTCCGGGTCGGAGACTGGGAGTTTAAGCTGGCAGCTTATGCAGCTTATGCAGATGACCTTCTATTCTTTCTCACAAACCCTACCCAATTTACTGAAGGAATTCAGCCTGTGTGGGTACATTTCCAATCTGAAAATAAACTACACGAAATCTGAGGCTTTAAATATCTCACTTCCAGACAACATACTTCACTTAACTGCAACCAACTCACAATTCAGGTGGGATCCTAGAGCACTTAAATACTTGGGCACGTGGCTCACCCCTCAACTGCAGAATATTTTTGAACAGAATTACCCTCCGCTTCTTAAAAGTTGTGAAAGAGATCTTAGAAACTGGCATTTGGAATTCCTATCCTGGTTTGGGCGGGCGGCAATTATCAAAATGGTGATATTACCCAAATTCCTTTAGTTGATTCGCACCCTTCCCATCAGAATTCCCCAAACTTTCTTCAGAGCCCTAAACTCTATTCTATTAAGATTCCTTTGGAACCAACAGAAACCTAGTATCAGACTTGCTTGGTTAACAAAACCTAAAGAACTGGGCGGATTAGTTTACCCGACTTCAAACATTACTATTACACCTCACATATAGCTAGAGTGATCGATAGGCACTGCCACGACCACATGAAAGATTGGGTATCACTAGAAGGTGACTTAAATTGGATGTCACTAAAATACTCACTATGGATACCCTGGACCAGTTATCCCCTAAGTGTGCGCAGACACCCCCTCACCGGTAATACATTAGAGATCTTACACTCCTTGGCCAAACGACAATCTATTTCCATGGCTATGAGACCAGTTATCCCCTAAGTGTGCGCAGACACCCCCTCACCGGTAATACATTAGAGATCTTACACTCCTTGGCCAAACGACAATCTAATACCATGGCCATAAGCCCACTGACCCCTCTGAAAGACAACCCGGACTTCCCCCCAGGCAATCAGAACACTGTGTACCAATCCTCATTAGAGAATACCCCCCTATTGGCGGGTGACTGTTTCACTGGAGGTAGATTCAAAGACTGGACCACCGTAAAGTCAGAAAATAACTTGCCCCACTTATGGCAATGGTCCTACTTTCAGTTACGAAGCTACCTAAACAAATATTGAAAGTTGCAAGACTTCCTCAGACCCTTAACTGACCTGGAATCGATATGCCATAGCAAAAACCCCTTGAACAGAGCCACTTCAATTGCCTACTCTTGGCTACAATACCCCAAGATCACGGAGGAGGATGGTCACAAGAGGAGGTGGTCGGAGGAGTTAGGCGAGGAGATATCGGATAAGCAACGGAGGTATGCTTGCATATTAGCTCACAAATGCTCCATAAACACAAAATCTCAGGAAACGAGCTATAAGTTTTAATGCACTGATATAACACCCCAGACAAGTTACACAGATGGGACCCCCAGAAGCCAGAAACCTGCTGGAGGTGTCAAAAGGAAACTGGCACGCTGGCCCATGTCTGGTGGCATTGTTCCTTCATCACAACTTATTGGACTAAAGTCAGGGACCTGATTAAAAAAATCACAGAAACTAGGCTGAACCTGAATGCAGCATGCTGCTTACTACACATAGCAAACTTCTCGTTTAAATTGTAATATACTCGTTGCATAAACACTCACTAACTAAGCACCTCCTTAATGCGGCTAAATCACTGATCCCTTTACATTGGAACTCCCCTAGGGTTCCTTCCATTTCTGAGTGGCTGAATAGAGTCAAGGATATCTGTGAGATGGAGGACACCCTGGCACAAGACAGAGGCCCAGTGGAAAGATTCCACAAGACCTGGCAACCGTGGTTTACCTTTAAATACTCGCAGGATTTTGAAGCCAGCCCCCTTGTCTCACGGTTCCCCCTAATAGCCTCAGTAAGGCTCTCCTTCAATGGTCCTATTTTATTGATCATCATGGTTCAACCGTAACTGTTAGATCATATTGTACCCCCCTTTTCCCCTGTCTCCTGACTCCTCCCCTTTTCTTTCTTTCTTCTTTTTCTTTTCCCTTATCAATGATATAATGATGCTCGCAGAGGACGACAAATTAGATTGCTTAAATAGGATTGTTAAAGTCTTTCTATTTTAGTTAGGTTTTGTTGTTTAATATTGCCACACTGATGATTATGACAACTAAAGATGTGATAACTCATGATCAGTTTAGATGGAATTAACCACCTATGAATACTTTGCCATAGGAAAATTTTTACTAATGTTCCGTGATTAATACATGCTCCATCACAATGTTTTGATATACTTGTGCAGTTGTATCTGCGACGTGCGTACTGTGCATTTTCTCTCTTTATTTTTTCTCTCTTCAATAAAATTGAATGTTTAAAAAAGAAAGAGCGGTTGAGAAGGCTGACCAATGCCTTCACACAATTCTTCAGTCCTCAGCGCCCAGGTCTGATCGGTTCCAGCAACCATCGCCAGCGTCTGAATTACATGGTGCAGAAATATCTAGGGGCAAGATCAGGACTTGGAGACCTTTCCAACAGAGCATCCACTGGGTTACTGGGTCTTGGGGATGGACCACTGGCCAGAGCTTGCTCAATATGCAATTGAGCTACTGGCCTGACCTGCATTCAGCGTTCTTTCTGAACACACATTTAGTGCTGCTGGAGGCTTTGTAACCGATCACAGAGTGCACCTCTCAACAGACTCTGTTGATCGGCACACCTTCATAAAAATGAATCAGTCTTGGATCACCAGCTACCAAGCACCTGATGCTGATGTAACTGATTGATTTTTCTATGGATGTGGGATCCCTTTAAGACTATCCTATTATGCTGAGTGACTATCCTATTCCTCCTCCAGCTTCATGATGATAGCTTCTAAGAATATTTTTGGTTCAGGGCACCACCACCACTGCCTAAGTCCCAATTTTTCTGCCCCTGTTTAACAGGGGCGTGTAATTAAAATTTGTGATCAAATATTTAATAGCAGGGCTCGTTCCTGTGCTCAACAATAGTATCTGTGAGGGGTTGCAGTGTTGTGGCACCACCACCACTGCCTAAGGCCCAATTTTTCGGCCCCTGTTTAACAGAGGTTTGTAATTACAATTTTTGATCAAATATTTAACAGCAGGGCTCCTTCCTGCGCTCAACAAGAGTATCTGTGAGGGGTTGCAGTGTTGTGGCACCACCACCACTGCCTAAGGCCACATTTTTCTGCCCCTGTTTAACAGGGGCGCGTAATTACAATTTTTGCTCTAATATTTCACAGCAGAGCCCATTCCTGCACTCAACAAGAGTATCTGTGAGGCTTTACAGTGTTGTGCCACCACTACCACCACCGCCTAAGGCCCAATTTTTCTGCCCCTGTTTATCAGGGGCGCATAATTACAATTCTTGATATAATATTTCACAGCAGGGCCCGTTCCTGCGCTCAACAAAAGTATCTTTGAGGCTTTTCAGTGTTGTGCCACCACCACCACCACCTAAGGCCCAATTTTTCTGCCCCTGTTTAACAGGGGCATGTAATTACAATTCTTGATGTAATATTTAACAGCAGGGCCTGTTCCAGTGCCCACCAAGAGTAATTGTGAGGGCTTACAATGTTCTGGTACCACCAAGACCTAAGGCCCAATTTTCTTCAGAGTATATAGGGCAGGCCGTATAATATATACAGGCGGTCCCCTACTTTCAAACACCCGACTTACAAGCGACTCCTACTTACAAACGGAGGGAGACAACGGGAAGTACAAGGAAATCTACCCCTAGGAAGGGAAATTCTCTCCTGTAAGAGTTAATATGGGAAAAAGGTGTCTCCACTGATGCTATATCACCAATCCCTGTTTGCCCAATAACCCAAAATTTTCTAAATCCAATTGTCATTGGGACAGAAAGTGAGGTGAAATCTTCTGAACAGGGGCACAGACAGCAAAACAAATGTTGCAGGGGTGATGATAACCCTTCCCTATGTTATCCAAAAAGCTTAAAAATAGATTTTTTGGCTGGAGCTACACTTACAAAATGTACCTGTTCCAAATTCCAAACAGATTCAACTTAAGAACAAATTAGTGTATCTGTGTCACCGGCGCAAAACCTCTATTCATTCAATTACCTCTATACACCTTAACAGAATTGCTGCACTCAAAGAAAACCATTCATTGGAATGGGCTAAATGTGATAGTTAATATGTGTGAATGCGCTACTCATATATCTACACCACTCACAATGTTATATTCCTTCTTCTAATATAATGTCATAAAAAAATGTTTTACATCATGCAACAATATCCCCTAAATATTTCAATAGTCATCTCCTGTATACAAATCACAAAAAAAGACCCGCAAAAAAATCAAAACCATAAATCAAATAAACTGACATGTGCATTATACATTTCAAAGTCCCAAAACATAGGATCCAAAACCTTCTATCAATTGCTGTGACTGTGTTCTTATCCTGCTCCTGTGTCTCTTCTATTCATATGTGACTTTGTGACACACCACCACCTTATAGATTGGCCACTCACCAGATACTTGTTAAGTGATGCGCCTTTGGTTCATTCATGGGATAACCACTCCACCTTTAGTATCACTCCACCTTAGTATCACTCCTCACCGGCTATGCTTTAGTTTTCCTCATGTAAGGTATATGGATAAACGATCATTGCGCAGTGCGTTTAAAACTTTTATTAAATAAAAACCAAAAAAAATGTACACTCACATTTAAAAGTGCCTTCAAGCCGGCACTAAGCTAATCCAGCAGTTAAGGACGGGTGTTGGACGGTTCCGTGGTCCGCCTGTATGCGGTTGTGTGACCTCTGCGTTGGCTTGCGCTCCACCCCTCGTTCCCGTTCGAGTTTCCGCTCCTCACGGACATTTCTGCTACGTGCTGGAGTGCAGCTGTGGGCTACAGTACGTGGGTTTTTAAACTTGTTTTTAGCCTAATAAATTTTTGGCATACTTCACCATGGGAGTTTTCCATTTAATTTCTCCCCATTCATGGCACTTATGGTCCAATTGATCCATCTCTATTTGGGAAGTTTGTTTGCATGCAGCTACAGTGTTATCTACAGGCACCTGAGTTCCAGCACCTGAGTTCCAGCGCCTTAACAAAGCCGTGACCGCGAGAAGCTTCTTTGGTAGATCTTTAAGCGTGTTTGACTCCTGTCATGGGAGTCACTTCAATCTGGTGAGTAGGCTGTGTGGTTGGTGATGGTGGGGGAATACTGTTATCTGATGCTTTGCTGAACCAAAGGAAGACTCACCCAGAAGTTTTGAGTTATCCAGAAGTTTTCATTATTGTTTGAACATTTCCTGAACACATATGATTTTTGGATCTATATATATTTTTGGATATTTTCTTGAATCCAATTTCGCTTTTTAATAGTTGTTTTCACTTGTTTTGGTTCACCATTTATGTACATTGTTTTCACTCAGTTGTTAGTTATTATCACTGGTAATATTGGTGAGATGCCAACGGATGTCAGGTCTTGAAATTTTGTTTTTCTTTTTTTCTTACCGTGTTTTTTTTTTACTTCCATTCATGTTCTCTTTTACATTTTTTTTGTTCTTTTATTTTTCCAACATGTCCACACATATGTGCCAGCTTTATAGGTTGAGGTCACAAGTCTTGGTTCTACCTCGACTGTTAAGGGTTTATGTTCGAGGGATATTTGTGCTACTTCATAGATCTCATTGGGCTAGTTTCCTCCATTATGTCTCTTATCGCTCATTTAATAGATATCATGGTTTTTTATGTTTTGTTTTTTGTTTTTCTCACAGAGTCTATACACTAATGTTTGCTACCACTGATGACTTGTATTCATGGCCTTGAGAATCATGTCATATAACGTAAAGGGTCTGGGTTCCATTCGGAAGTACTGGATGGCTCTGAAGGACTTCAGATCCTCGGGGACAGATGTGGTCATGCTCCAGGAGACTCATTTTCGAGCGGGAGGTACGTTGAAATTTGCCTCCAAATTTTTTCCCACCTCCTTTCTAGCTTCAGACTCCACAGGAAAAGCTGGGGTGGCAATTTTAATTAAAAAATCCTGCCCTATTAGGGTCCAAAAAGTAAATGCGGACCCACATGGGAGGTATCTTATGCTGGAGTGTGGCTACATGTCCTCTTCTTTTAGCCTAGTCAATTTATACGCTCCTAATGTTGGACAGGTTGATTTTCTTAATAAGGTTTTTGATTCTACTCAATATCGTTCCCAACCTTTTATGATTGTAGGAGGGGACTTCAATTTGATCATGTCCCCCTCTAGAGATAGACAAGCCATAATTAGAGACGTTCCCTCCCAGAGGGTCATTTCACAGGCTAACTCCTTTTGCAAATGCATTAGGTCACATCAACTTTTTGACTCCTGGAGAATTAAACACCCCATGGCTAAACAATATACTTTCTTCTCCATGGCTCACAAAATGTTCTCCCGCTTAGATAATTTTCTTATTTCTGCCCCACTCATATCTTGCATTGTAGATTCCGACATACTTCCCAATACATGGTCAGACCATGCCCCTATTGTACTGGATATTGTGCTATCCCAGACCCCCACCAGGACATGTCACTGACGTCCTAATGATCATATTCTTTAATCAGAGATCACACGCACAAAATTGGCTACAGACCTAAAGGAGTTTTTTCAATTTAACCTAGGATCAGTTTCAGACTTTTCCCCACTGTGGGAGGCACACAAGGTGGTCTTCCGTGGTGCTTGTATCGCGGAGGGCTCCCGCATAAAAAAAGATAGAAATAAACTTCTACAGACAGTCCTTGACGGACGCTTTGCAGAAAGCTGAACGCTGGCTGATGCACAAACCCACAGTGTCGAAACTGCGTAGGGTGACCTCCCTCAGGGAACAGATAAAGTCTTTACACCTTGACAAAGCGGCCAAGTCCAAACTCTGGATGAAACAAAAATTCTATGAATTTTCTAACAAGCCACACAGGATGCTGGTCAACAAACTGCTCTTTAACTTTTTTCCTGACTATCTTCTTCGGGAGGATGGGTCTAGAACACACTGTCCTATGGAGATGACCAGGATTTTTGGTAATTATTATCGTCAGTTATATAACTGCCTTACTCCTGATAACCATTTTAACTTCACCCAAGTGAAATTTGACAAATTTTTCTCTGCCCTTAAACTTCCAAAATTGTCCTCTTCCGACCTGACTGATCTAAATTCAGCTATAACTGCAGAGGAACTTCAAAATATAGTTAAAGACCTCCCACTTCATAAATCTCCTGGCCCAGATGGACTGCCTTACTTTTATTACAAGACCTATTTGGAAATGTTGTCCCCTCACATGCTAACATTATATGGTTCCCTATTTAAAGGACAACCCCCACATCCCCAGTTTTCCCATTCATATATATTAGTTATCCACAAATCGGGTAAAGACCCTTCTGTCCCAGATAATTATAGGCCCATAGCCCTTCTAAATTCAGACTACAAAATATTCACACAAATTTTGGCATCTAGACTCCAAATATATTCCTAAATTAATTAACAGGAACCAAGTGGGTTTTGTTTTAAATAGGCATGCTGGGGACAACACCCGTCGCACTATAAATTTGATAGATTTATTGAACAGATCTCCCCGCCAGGCTCTGGTCTTGAGTCTGGATGCTCGAAAGGCCTTCGACAGGCTGAGTTGGCCCTATATGTTTACCACTCTATGTGAATACAGACTAAAAGGCCCTTTTTTGCAAAGCCTTAGAGGCCCTATATTCCCAGGTTCAGATGTCATCCTTTCTGTCACCTAGCCTCCCCAGCAGGGGTGCCCCTTATCTCCATTACTTTTTATTTTGTGTCTGGAACCACTTTCCGAGTCCATTCGTATTCATCCTGATATTCGTGGGGTGGTGATGTGACAGAGGGAGTACAAATTATCATTGTTTGCAGATGGCACCTTGCTAACTATAACGAATCCGTTGCTGTCCCTACCGTCATTACACAAACAAAGTTGGACTGGGCTCCCCCTCTCCCTCCTTGGCAGGATCAATGTGCTGAAAATGTCCATCCTACCTAGATTTTTATATTATTTTGAAACCTTACCGGTTGCTATCCCTCTTTCCCAGCTTAAGGCTATTCAGAGAAATTTCCAGGAATTTATTTGGAATGGTAAGGCTCATCACATTGCAGGTTCGATGGTCCTTGTTGGGAGATCTAGGGGGGGCTTGGGAGCACCGGACATTGCTAAATATTATTATGAATCACATTTAAGGGCCATTGCTTCCTGGTCCAATCTACAGGCTTCTAGTCATTCGGCTGACATAGATAAAGGGGTATTGTATCCGGCTCGTCCATGCTCCCTAGTCTGGTCTCATATGGCCAATATAGACCCTATTTTCAGACATAAATGTACAACTCCAATGAATTTTACAATATCCATATGGCGTAAATGCCTAAGGAATTGTTCTCTTGCTTCCCCATGTTCCCCTCTTACGAATGTGCTATTTAACCCATCTATTCCTGATAGTATGTACTTGGGACGTATCCTCCTTTGGATAAACAATTCCCTATTTCAGCTCCGAAATCTGGTTCACCCAGTCTCCCGTAGGTTCCACTCTTTTGATTACCTCCACGAAAAGTTTGACATACCTCTGCATCAGTTTCATTTCTATCTGCAAATTAGGCACTTCTTCCACTCCAGGGCCTCAAACCTGTCTCTTGAGAAACCCACCCTCTTTGAATATATATGCGCACAGGGCCCTTGCCAGTCACACCTAGTCTCATCCATATATCACATTCTCCAAGAGTCAAATACCCTTACTGAGGACACACATTTATATATGAGTAGATGGGCCCACCTGATAGGTCGGCCCATCAGTTCCCAGATGTGGGACAGGATATGGTCCTCAGTTTTCAAGTCCTCTAAATGTGTTACACAGAGAGAGACATCCATTAAGATCCTTATGCACTGGTACAGGACACCAGAGGTCATACATAAATATAATCCTTCAAGCTCAGCTAAATGTTGGCATTGCGGAAAGGCTGTCCGATCTATATTTCACATCTTTTGGCAATGTGACCTGATTCAGCCCTTCTGGCAAGAAGTGATGTTGTTAATACAGAAAGTGGTGGGTGTGTCTCTACCACTTGACCCATTACATTACCTACTGGGCCTTCCTTTTTCTGGTATTACTAAAAAAAGCAATAGACTAATCTCTTACATCCTTCTTGCTGCTAAGAGACTGATTCCTTTATGTTGGTTATTCAATTCCCCCCTACCATGGCCTAGACTCCCTCAGCTTATTGCAGAGATTTGTAGAATGGAATATATGACAGCCATTGCGCAATACACTTTGGGAACCTTGGGATAGTTCGGAATATGGAACGCAAATTTAGTCCACTGAGTCCTGAAACCTACAGGTTCCATTTCCTGACTCTACCTTAAGGGACCTATTTCCATACCACTCGTTCTAGGTGTATAGTAGTTTGACTTCCTCTGGAGTTTCTGATCATACTTATATACTCTAACTCAGCTTTGCTCTATATGTATGACCTCTGTATACGTTCTGGTTATGCTTATAAGTTGTTATGTACTTTTGTATTGAATTATGCAGTACACTTTTGTGTCCTGACTTTGTGGACAATTTTTTTTTAATTATTATCCCTCTCATGTTGTGAATTTTTGTTTCACTCTTGTACCCTAATGTTATGTAATCTTTTCATTGAAAAACTTTAATAAAAAAAAAATAAAAAAAATAAATACTTTTTTCCTTTAGAATGTCATTTTGTGCAGGGACTGTTCTAAACACGGGAAAAATGTGCCACTTTACAGGCATACTATAGACACCCCCCAGGCATGATATTTAAAGGAATATTTTACTTTTCACTTTAAGCATCATTAAAATCACTTCTCCTGAAAAAATGGCAGTTTTTAAAACTTTTTGTTTGCATTGATACATGTCCCCTGGGGCAGGACTCGGGTTCCCAAACACTTTTTATGATAATAACTTGCATATTAGCCTTTAAAATTAGCACTTTTGATTTTTCACATTCGAGTCCCATAGACTTTAACGGTGTTCACGTGTTCGCACAAATTTTTTGCCTGTTCGCATGTTCTGCCGCGAACCGAACCGGGGGGGGTGTTTGGCTCATCCCTAGTGATGAGTGAATCTGCTTGGGTTCAATTCAAGGCCAGGTTCATTCAGCATGTCCAAAAATCTGCAAAATGCAAAAGTTATAATATAAAAGTTGATTGCGCTAACTTCTGTGTATGATACCACTGCTGAAATATGCAAAAATAGGATATCTATCCTATGTAGCGTGCTTTTCTGTATCAAATAATATTGTGTCAAAAATATACTGTCCACATAGTGTTACTAGTGACAAAATAATATTCCAAAAAACTACCAAAAAACTGTATAAAGTGCTAAAAAAATAAAATATGACAAAATATTAAAAAAATGTGCAATGTGCCAATATTACTTAGTGACCATCAAATATCATATATCACCATGCATATATACTACATGCTGCAAAAAATGTCCTCAACATATGCATAAACACTACAGCCCACTAGATGTCCTCAGTGGGTGATTACTTCTGTGCAATGACGTATGGTGCTACCAAAAGCGCTAGTGTTTTTAAAGTGCTAGTGCTACAAAATATCAAAAAATATTAATACTAAGCAATGTGCCAATATTACTAACAAAATATCACATATTAACATGCATAAGTGCAAAAAAACAAATAAATGTCCTTGACATACGCAAAAACACCACAGTACACTGGATGTCTTCAGTGAGTGATCATTTCTGTGCAATGACGTTCCTTTTTAAGTATATTGTGCTCCTAATTCACCACTTATCGTGACTTCACCACCACCTCATGCAATGGCCACTCACTAGATGTAATAAGAATAAATGCCTTTGGTTCAATCCGTTTGTGATGGGTCCAATAGCAGCCTTTCCAAGCAATGTATTAGTATCTCTTGCTCTGTTCAGTGCTAATAAAGACATATGGATAGCCATCATGGTATAGTATGTAATTTCATTTTATTAAAAAAGTAAAAAACATGGTTAAACTCACATGTTATGGTGCCCTTGAGCCGACACCAAGCAAATCCAGCAGTGTATAAGGAGAGTGGTGTCTCAGTTTGTTTCCCCTCTGTCACTGTGTCTCCTCACAGCGGCATTTTTGCAGCATGTAGTATATATGCATGGTGATATGTGATATTTAATGGTCACTAATATTGGCACATTGCACATTTCTTAATATTTTGTCATTGTCATTTTATTTTTTTAGCACTAGCATTTTAAACATTTTTTGGTAGTTTTTTGGAATATTATTTTGTCACTAGTAACACTATGTGGACAGTATATTTTTGACACAATATTAAAGGATACAGAAAAGCACGCTACATAGGATAGATATGCTATTTTTGCATATTTCAGCAGTGGTATCATACACAGAAGTTAGAGCAATCCACTTTTATATTATATTGATACTCTACCATTTTTGTGTAGGCTTACATGATTGCAGCAAACTAGTAAATTTTTAGTTTTGCGCCAGTAGCACATCTGGTCGGATTACATACATAAAATGCGACAGAGAAAATAGTGTACTGTCCGTGATACTTTTTTTATTTATTTTATTTGCACTAACATACAATTTTTCAGGACAAGCTTTCGGGGTATGTCCCCTTCTTCAAGGTCCAAGCAGTACTGCAAATAAAAAAAGTATCACGGACAGTACACTATTTTCTCTGTCACAATTGCACTAATACGGCTACAACAAATCAAGTATACATAAAATGCAAAAGTTAATGCAAACCCTGTTGAATTCAATAGGGAGGGAATCGTGGAAATCTGTTCTCTCCATGTTAAAGGTAAGTGGACAAGAGATTGTCAAAGGATAGCTGGACACTCCATAGTTGAACATGTACCAATGCAAAAAAAAAATGTTTTAACAATTGTTTGGTGGGGAACAGCTCATATAACCCTTTCATGCCTAAAGCCTATTTCTGACATTTGTTGCTTACAAGTTAAAATCTGTATTTTTTACTAGAAAATTACTTAACCCCCAAACATTATATATATTTTTTAGCAGAAAATCTAGAGCATAAAATGGCGACTGGCAATATTTTACGTCACACTGTATTTGCGCAGCAGGCTTTCAAACACAATTTTTTGGGAAAAAAGACACTTTTATAAATAAAAAAAAAAAACTAAACAGTAAAGTTAGCCCAATTTTTTGTATAATGTAAAAGATGATGTTTCGCGGAGTAAATAAATACCTAACATGTCATGCTTTAAAATTGTGCACACTCGTGGAATGGCGACAAACTACGGTACTTATAAATTTTGGTTACCAGGCTAGAGTTACAGAGGAAGTCTAGTGCTAGAAATATTGCTCTTGGCCTGACGATCAAGGCGAAACCCCACATGTGTGATTTGAACACCGTTTACATATGCAGGCGCGACTTACGTGTGCATTTTCTTTGCTGCATGAGCTTGCGGGGACGGGGATGCTATAAAAAAAAAAAAATATTTTTCATATTTATTTTTATTTTTTTACATTGTCTCTTTAAAAAAAAAATGTAAACATCCCTTGTGAACGTAATAGGTGGTGACAGGTACTCTTTATTGAGGGTTCTGGGGTCTAAAAGACCCCAAATCCCTCCTTTGCACTTCAAAGTATTCATATCGCCAAAAACTGTGATTCTGAATACTGTAATTTTTTTTAAATTTTCCGCCATTGGCAGCTGAGTATCCCTTCTGCTATCAGCTCATGGTCACTTCAATGGCCGTAAACTAATATCAGAACTACCTGCAGATGCAGCTGAATAAAATATTAGCTGTGTTAAGTGGAAGATAAGCCACTGATCACAGCCATTCATCAAAAATATGACCCTTGACTAACTGCTGCCATTACTCCTGCCCACAATGTGCACTGCTGCCCCCTTCTTAGATGGAACCTCCTTGACTCCTTCACCTTCTTCACCTCACCAATCGCTGGAAAACAGAGGATTGTTTTTCAGGATGGACAGCAGGGGAGGGGGTTTTGTAATCATGTCCTGTGTATCAACCCCTTTCTTTCCTGAATGAACATAATAAGTGATTGCTACTGATCTGTTTAGACCCCTGGTATTTAACCAAAGCCCCCCACCCAACAGGACTGTTACAGAAAAAGGAAAAAATAATAAAAAATACAAATGTAAAAATTTTAAAAAATAATAAAAACATAATTAGGAGCACTGTGTCTTGTACATCATGAATGAGCCATTTGGGAAGATAACATTTAAAAAAGAAATTGAAAATAGTGTATAGCTGCTACCCCAATGTGTGCAAGAACACTGAGAAAAATATTATTAAATAGGGGGGCGCTATACTCAAAATGTGAACCAATATTGAATAGTGCACAAACTACGGTAATAAAAACAATAATGTGTAACATACAAGATTGATAAAAACAATTATCAAAAAGCTCATCAAAGCATAAAGTGCATCATGTGACAAAGTGCATCAAATAAAGTCCATTGTGTCCAAAATTTCACAAATTATTGACTCTTCAGTGTAGAACACTAATGCACCTTCACCAGCTTTAACATTCACACCCAACGTGCTCTGATGAAATATCACTCACCAGACTTCTTTAATTAAAAAGAAGGTCGATAAAGGCTTGTAATCTGGGATCCTTTGTGATTCCTCACAAAGGTAACGTAGTTAAGATGGGTCCAGTACTTAGCTCCTCCACTACTTAACTTCGTAATGCCACCATGAAACCAAAAAACAATAGTTTGTGCACTATTCAGTATTGGTACACATTTTGAGTATAGCGCACCCTATTTATTAATAACGCCACATGCACACCTGTCAAATAGGGATGAGTCGATGAATGCTCAAACCTTTGCCTATTCGCCCCGTTTGGCAAGAGTCAAGCATCATGTTATTTCTACTGCTTATCCACTAGACAGCTTCCCACTGTCAATGGTTCCTAAGGCAGCAGCAGGTGCTGTCACCAGCACATTGGCTTACGTGGCCTGGAATCTCCTGCCACATAAATAGGTATTATTTACAGGGTGGCACTGTGGACAGCACAACAAGGTATACTAGGCCACATCCTTTAAATTAATCAGAGAATTGGGGGTTTGGAAAGAATGGACTTTCTAGGCATACTTTAAAAGGACATCACAAAAATATTTTATTTATAACAAATGTAATAGACATGAACAATGATAAAAATACATATACATCTGTGAAAGTGGCTAAAAGATATTCTCAAAGACTCGCCAGCTGTCCGGAGTCCTTGCGGGCTCAATAGACAAGGCTGGCCAGCCAGAGAAATCCCGGGTGTGGCAATTGCCCTGATAAAGTAACATACAAAATGACCTGAATAGGTACAATCCTAAAATGGTTGATACTGGGTAGCAGAAGCCAGCTCGGGAAGTGTCAGTTCTGCTTTTCATAGGTAACGAGGTGTGCTTGACTAGTTTTGTGCTTAATCATGCACTTCTTCTGGAGCTATGTCAATAAATGTTAAAGCGGAGTTTCACCCACTTTTGAGAGGTGGTCTAACCGAAAGACCACTTCTCCACCCCTCGTTTTTGGATATTAAAAAAAAAATGTTTTCTTCTATCCTACCTTTTTACGAAGTACATAGTGTACTTCCAATCCATCCGGTCCGTGGCGCAGGACGTCATATCCTTTCTGTGCGGCGAGCCCCCCCCGCTGTCTTCTGGGACCTGTGTGTGTGTCCCAGAAAACAGCTGGCCATTCACAAAGAGCCGCGCGACTCGCACATGCGCAGTAGGAAACAGGCAGTGAAGCCGCAGGGCTCCCCTGCCGGTTTCCCTTAATTAGAATGGCGGTGCCTGCACTGCACCCGATATGATGGACGGATCAGCCTCAGGGGGCCAACATCGCGGGCTCCCTGGATCGGTAAGTGACCTTATTAAAAGTCAGCAGCTACAGAATTTGTATCTGCTGACTTATAAAAAAAAAAAAATTGCGGGTGGAACTCCGCTTTAAGACAAAATGTTGCTGTCAATGAGGCAGAATGGCTAATTGGACATAAACTCTGATGGGACCACCCAGGTCATATAAGGTGAATATGGGGGCCCAGTTCAAAAGTGGGTCAACTCTGAGGTCTATAATGTATTTAAAGGTTATATGTGAGGTGAATATTCCTCAATCAGGTGGTTAAGGTGAGTATTCATTCTCTTAAGGTTTTTAGTTTTATAAATCTGTATAAATCCTATATATGGGCATGCAAGTCTGTTAGGTTTGTGGATGTATGTTTTAAAATACAGCCATATGAAGGTATAGAGGTTTTAAGTAAAGTATTGGTAAGACTGTTAAGCCAGTCAGCCAAAAGGCTCTGTCCAAAAAGGCCCATAAACTTGAGTTTCCTCCCTGGAGTACCAGGAGAGCATGTCCTTGGAGTTAGGTGCCAAGGTAAAGGATGCAGCGGCCAGCTTCAAGGCCCAGTCCTTAACAACCAGCTATTCTTCACACAGAATTAGAACTAGTCAATCATTTTTCAACCAATCCAAATGTGAATCATTCTCAAAAATTTGGAATTTGTTAGAAAATGAATAAACAAAACAAGATTAAATACATCTAAACTAAATTTGTTACTATTTCATTTGGAGATTCGGATACATTGATTGCTTGTTAGCGTGATGATTACTGTAATAGCAATCGTTTGAACTGTCAAGGGTGGCTTTCATTCATGACTCACTGTTTACTGTTGTGATGCTGTGACTGCCCCACAGCTATAACATGGTACAGGGTGCTGTGATTGGCCCAGGTACCATGTGATTACTGATTATTAATTACAGATCACACACAGTAGTAAACAATGATGTCATGAATGGATTTTTAATTATCAGAATTGTGCTTAATACTTTATGTCTCAGTAGTAAAAATAATAATAATAATAATAATAATAATAATAATAATAATAATAATAATAATAATAATAATAATAATCAATATTATTATTAATAATAATTAAATTGATAATTTGTAAGTATTTATATTAAAGAATTTGTAACAACATCTATAAAAACATCTATTATATAAAAATAATAATAATAATAATAATAATAATAATAATAATAATAATAATAATAATAATAATAATAATATTTTTATGATGATGATTATTATGATTATGATTATGATTATTATTATTATTATTATTATTATTTTCTTTTGCTAATGTATAGGTATTTATATTATAGAATTTGTAACAACAGCCTAAAAAAGAAAAAAATATAATACTACTACTACTACTACTACTACTAATAATAATAATAATAATAATAATATATTTTAGGCTCTTGTTTCAAATTCTATAATATCAATAGTTACAAATTAGCCATTAAAGCATTATTGTTATTATTATTATTATTATTTTTATTATTCAATACCACATTTTTAATAACAATAAAAAACATTATTATAGGGCGTACACACGGTCGGACTTTGTTCGGACATTCCGACAACAAAATCCTAGGATTTTTTCCGACGGATGTTGGCTCAAACTTGTTTTGTTTACACACGGTCACACAAAGTTGTCGGAATTTCCGATCGCCAACCACGCGGTCACGTACACCACGTACGACAAGACTAGACAAGGCCGGTTCAGCGCGGCACCCTTTGGACTCCTTTTGCTAATCTCGTGTTAGTAAAAGTTTGGTGAGAGACGATTCGCGCTTTTTCAGACTCGTGGCTTTCAGATCGTTTTCTGCCGTTCAGTTTGTGCTTGTGGGTTTGTATCTGCTCTTTAGGGATGAGCTTCGTGTTCGAGTCGAACCCATGTTCGACTCGAACATCGGCTGTTCGACCGTCCGTCGAATTGCGAACGATATGGGCCGTTCGCGCCAAATTCGTGTGGCGCGTCACGGCCCATAATTCACTGCGGCATCGCAGTGCATTGCTGGCTGATGATTGGCCAAGCATGCACTATGACCCGCATGCTTGGCCAATCACAGCGCCGTCAGTAGAGAGAGCTGTAATTGGCCAAAGCCAGGGTGGCTTTGGCCAATTATGGCTCAGGGGATTTAGTACACACCCCACACTATATAAGGCCGCCTGCACGGCGGCCCTGTGTAGTGTGTGTTCCGGTGTGCTGAGCGATAGAGAGAGAGAGAGACAGTGTCATTTGATTTGAGTTAGATAGATTAGGCAGAACAGTCAGTCAGTTAGCTGCACTTACAGTGTATTGTGTATATATATGCATCCCAGGTGTTGCATATATATATATACACTGTATTCAGTTTAGCTAGATCCGTTCCTGTTATCTTCTATCTAGACTATTTACATTCAGTGCAGTGTGTCCTGCTCACAGTGTTCAGCTAGATCCGTTCCTGCTATTTACATTCAGTACAGTGCTTCCTGCTCACAGTGTTCAGCTAGATCCGTTCCTGCTATTTACATTCAGTGCAGTGCGTGCTGCTCACAGTGTTCAGCTAGATCCGTTCCTGCTATTTACATTCAGTGCAGTGCGTCCTGCTCACAGTGTTCAGCTAGATCCGTTCCTGCTATTTACATTCAGTGCAGTGCGTCCTGCTCACAGTGTTCAGCTAGATCCGTTCCTGGTATTTACATTTAGTGCAGTGCGTCCTGCTCACAGTGTTCAGCTAGATCCGTTCCTGCTATTTACATTCAGTGCAGTGCGTCCTGCTCACAGTGTTCAGCTAGATCCGTTCCTGCTATTTACATTCAGTGCAGTGCGTGCTGCTCACAGTGTTCAGCTAGATCCGTTCCTGCTATTTACATTCAGTGCAGTGCGTCCTGCTCACAGTGTTCAGCTAGATCCGTTCCTGCTATTTACATTCAGTGCAGTGCGTCCTGCTCACAGTGTTTAGCTACATCCGTTCCTGCTGTTTACATTCAGTGCAGTGCGTCCTGCTCACAGTGTTCAGCTAGATCCGTTCCTGCTATTTACATTCAGTGCAGTGCGTCCTGCTCACAGTGTTCAGCTAGATCCGTTCCTGCTATTTACATTCAGTGCAGTGCGTCCTGCTCACAGTGTTCAGCTAGATCCGTTCCTGCTATATACATTTAGTGCAGTACGTCCTGCTCACAGTGTTCAGCTAGATCCGTTCCTGTTATCTTCCTACTGACAGGCAGGCTTGTCTGGTTACAGTATATAAAGCTACCTGAAGAAAATTACAGGTGTTCTTTTTGATCCTATTAGTACCACGGTCAGGCAGCTAGACTATTTACATTTAGTACAGTGTGTCCTGCTCACAGTGTTCAGCTAGATCCGTTCCTGTTATTTACATTCAGTGCAGTGCGTCCTGCTCACAGTGTTTAGCTACATCCGTTCCTGCTGTTTACATTCAGTGCAGTGCGTCCTGCTCACAGTGTTCAGCTAGATCCGTTCCTGCTATTTACATTCAGTGCAGTGCGTCCTGCTCACAGTGTTCAGCTAGATCCGTTGCTGCTATTTACATTCAGTGCAGTGCGTCCTGCTCACAGTGTTCAGCTAGATCCGTTCCTGCTATATACATTTAGTGCAGTACGTCCTGCTCACAGTGTTCAGCTAGATCCGTTCCTGTTATCTTCCTACTGACAGGCAGGCTTGTCTGGTTACAGTATATAAAGCTACCTGAAGAAAATTACAGGTGTTCTTTTTGATCCTATTAGTACCACGGTCAGGCAGCTAGACTATTTACATTTAGTACAGTGTGTCCTGCTCACAGTGTTCAGCTAGATCCGTTCCTGTTATTTACATTCAGTGCAGTGCGTCCTGCTCACAGTGTTCAGCTAGATCCGTTCCTGCTATTTACATTCAGTGCAGTGCGTCCTGCTCACAGTGTTCAGCTAGATCCGTTCCTACTATTTACATTCAGTGCAGTGCGTCCTGCTCACAGTGTTCTGCTAGATCCGTTCCTGCTATTTACATTCAGTGCAGTGCGTGCTGCTCACAGTGTTCAGCTAGATCCGTTCCTGCTATTTACATTCAGTGCAGTGCGTCCTGCTCACAGTGTTCAGCTAGATCCGTTCCTGCTATTTACATTCAGTGCAGTGCGTCCTGCTCACAGTGTTTAGCTACATCCGTTCCTGCTATTTACATTCAGTGCAGTGCGTCCTGCTCACAGTGTTCAGCTAGATCCGTTCCTGCTATTTACATTCAGTGCAGTGCGTCCTGCTCACAGTGTTCAGCTAGATCCGTTCCTGCTATTTACATTCAGTGCAGTGCGTCCTGCTCACAGTGTTTAGCTACATCCGTTCCTGCTGTTTACATTCAGTGCAGTGCGTCCTGCTCACAGTGTTCAGCTAGATCCGTTCCTGCTATTTACATTCAGTGCAGTGCGTCCTGCTCACAGTGTTCAGCTAGATCCGTTCCTGCTATTTACATTCAGTGCAGTGCGTGCTGCTCACAGTGTTCAGCTAGATCCGTTCCTGCTATTTACATTCAGTGCAGTGCGTCCTGCTCACAGTGTTCAGCTAGATCCGTTCCTGCTATTTACATTCAGTGCAGTGCGTCCTGCTCACAGTGTTTAGCTACATCCGTTCCTGCTGTTTACATTCAGTGCAGTGCGTCCTGCTCACAGTGTTCAGCTAGATCCGTTCCTGCTATTTACATTCAGTGCAGTGCGTCCTGCTCACAGTGTTCAGCTAGATCCGTTCCTGCTATTTACATTCAGTGCAGTGCGTGCTGCTCACAGTGTTCAGCTAGATCCGTTCCTGCTATTTACATTCAGTGCAGTGCGTCCTGCTCACAGTGTTCAGCTAGATCCGTTCCTGCTATTTACATTCAGTGCAGTGCGTCCTGCTCACAGTGTTTAGCTACATCCGTTCCTGCTGTTTACATTCAGTGCAGTGCGTCCTGCTCACAGTGTTCAGCTAGATCCGTTCCTGCTATTTACATTCAGTGCAGTGCGTCCTGCTCACAGTGTTCAGCTAGATCCGTTCCTGCTATATACATTTAGTGCAGTACGTCCTGCTCACAGTGTTCAGCTAGATCCGTTCCTGTTATCTTCCTACTGACAGGCAGGCTTGTCTGGTTACAGTATATAAAGCTACCTGAAGAAAATTACAGGTGTTCTATCCCAGCTTAGTGCAGCTACAGGCCATTAGTATGTCTGGAAGGCCAAGAAGGAGAGGCAGACAGTCACAAGCCAATAAGAGAGGGCAAGCAGGCTCTGTGTCTAGTGCTGGTCGTGGAGACGGTGCATCCTCATCAGCACGTGGCCATGGGACACGCTTGGCCTTTTTTTCGGCAGCTGGCCGTGTTGAGCCGCAACATGCGGAAGACTTGGTCGAGTGGATGACCAAGCCGTCCTCATCCTCCTCATCCTCTCTCACCCATGCCCAGGGTGCTTTGTCTGGCAAAGCAGCGGCCTCTTCCCTCAGCTCAATGTCATCAGTGACTCCTTCCCTAGCCCCACCATGTCCTCCTGAGGATTCCCTCGAACTGTTTGACCACAGTGTTGGGTACATGCTCCAGGAGGATGCCCAGCGTTTGGAAGGCTCTGATGATGATACTGAGCTCAATGAAGGCAGTAACATGAGCACGGACAGAGGGGGTGCCCAAGAAGGACAGCAATCTGGCAGTCATGCTCCCCCTGCTGCAGCATACTGCCAGGTTTGCTCCAGTGATGAGGAGGGAGGGGATGATGAGGTCACTGACTCAACGTGGGTGCCTGATAGGAGAGAGGAGGAGGAGGAGGAGGAGGAGGAGGTGGCACATCACCAACTAGGCAGGATGCCCTCCAGGGGCCAGCCTAAGGGCAGCACATTGACTGCATCACACCCCAAAGCTCCACATGTGCAGGGCGCTGCAGTCTCTGCGCGTTATTCAAAAAGTTCTTTGGTGTGGGCCTTTTTTGAGACGAGTGCATCAGATCGCACCGCTGCTATTTGCAATATATGTCTCAAGCGTATCTCGCGTGGCCAAAACATCTCCCGCTTGGGTACCACATGCTTGACCAGACATATGTTGACCTGCCATGCAGTTCGTTGGCAAGCGTATCTAAAAGACCCACACCAAAGAACAAAGACGATCTCTCCTTGCTCCTCATCAGCTGAGATTTCCAACCCCACTAGACCTTCAGTCCTCTCTGTGACCTGCAGTGAGAGGAATGAAGGTGTAGAATTAGGTGTGTCACAGCCAAGTACTTATGGGCAATCTGCTTTTGGTACACCGACGTCAGATTGTACCAGGCAAATTTCCCTGCCCCAGCTGCTGCACCGCCGAAAGAAGTTTGCTCCCAGCCATCCACATGCCCAGCGGTTGAATGCTAGCTTGGCAAAATTGCTAGCACTTCAACTGCTGCCTTTTCAGTTGGTAGACTCTGCCCCCTTCCGTGAGTTTGTGGAATGTGCGGTTCCTCAGTGGCAGGTACCCAAACGCCACTTTTTCTCACGGAAGGCGATTCCGGCTCTCTACCGGCATGTGGAAGGCAATGTCCATGCCTCGCTGGACAGGGCGGTCAGCGGTAAGGTGCATATTACCGCTGACTCATGGTCCAGCAGGCATGGACAGGGACGTTACTTAAGTTTCACGGCGCATTGGGTGACTCTGCTGGCAGCTGGGAAGGATGCAGGACAAGGTGCAGTAGTGTTGGAGGTTGTTCCGCCACCACGCCTCCAAAATGCTGATTGTGACACACCTCTCTCCTCCACCCCCTCCTCTTCTTCTTCCTCCATGGCCTCTTCCTCGGAACCAGCGGTGCTCCGTAGGCGTTCAAGGGGCTACGCAAGTACGCAGGCCAAAAGATGCCATGCGGTGCTTGAGCTGGTGTGCTTGGGGGACAGGAGCCACACTGGGGCAGAGGTTCTGTCAGCTCTGCAGGGGCAGGTTCAGAGGTGGTTGACGCCACGCCAACTTAAGGCAGGAATGGTGGTTTGCGACAATGGCACCAACCTCCTCTCTGCCCTCCGACAGGGACAACTGACCCATGTGCCCTGTTTGGCTCACGTCCTTAACTTGGTGGTGCAGCGGTTCTTGGGCAGGTACCCGGGCTTACAGGATGTCCTGAGGCAGGCCAGGAAAGTCTGTGTGCATTTCCGCCGGTCATATAATGCCAGTGCTCGGCTGACGGACCTCCAAAAGGAGTTTAACCTGCCCAAGAACCGCCTAATCTGTGACATGCCCACCAGGTGGAACTCGACGTTGGCCATGCTGCAGCGGCTGCACACGCAGCAGAGGGCCATCAATGAGTACCTGTGCGACTATGGCACCAGGACAGGGTCAGGGGACCTTGGTTTTTTTTCCCCACGCCAGTGGGCCATGATCAGGGATGCATGCACTGTCCTGTCACCATTCGAGGAGGCCACGAGGATGGTGAGCACTGACAGTGCATGCATCAGTGACACTGTCCCCCTTGTCCACCTGTTGGAGCACACGCTGCGTGGAATAATGGACAGGGCACTTGAGGCAGAACAGAGGCAGGAAGAGGAGGACTTCCTTAGCTCTCAAGGCCCCCTTTATCCAGACAGTGTTCCTGCGTGCCCGCCGATCACACAGGAAGAGGACGAGGAGGAGGAGGAGGAGGAAGATTGTGTCAGTATGGAGGTGGAGCCTGGCACTCAGCATCAGCAGTCTTTAAGGGATCAGTCCCAAGGAACACATGGACTTGTACGTGGCTGGGAGGAGGTGGCTGCGGACGTTGTTGTCCTTAGTGACCCAGAGGACTCCGGACCGAATGCCTCAGCAAACCTACGCTGCATGGCCTCCCTGATCCTGCAAAGCCTGCGTAAGGATCCTCGTATTCGTGGTATCAAGGAGAAGGACCAATACTGGCTGGCAACCCTCCTTGATCCACGTTACAAGGGTAAGGTTGCGGACCTTATCTTGCCATCGCAGAGGGAGCAGAGGATGAAACATCTTCGGGAGGCCTTGCAGAAAGGTCTGTGCAACGCGTTCCCAGAGACTGGGAGGTTACAAACTCCTGTTTCTGGACAACGTGTTGCTGAGGCTTCGGTCAGTCAAAGAAGGAGCGGTGGAGAAGGTGGCCGTCTGACCGATGCGTTCAGACAATTTTTTGGTCCGCAGCCCCAAGGTATGATCGGTTCCAGCAACCATCGCCAGCGTCTGTTTTACATGGTGCAGGAATACCTAGGGGCAAGATCAGACTTGGACACCTTTCCCACCGAAAATCCTCTGGGTTACTGGGTCTTGAGGATGGATCACTGGCCAGAGCTTGCACAGTATGCAATTGAGCTACTGGCCTGTCCTGCATCCAGCGTTCTTTCGGAACGCACATTCAGTGCTGCTGGAGGCGTGGTAACCGATCACAGGGTGCGTCTGTCCACCGACTCGGTCGATCGGCTGACCTTCATAAAAATGAATCAGTCTTGGATCACCACCAGCTACCAAGCACCTGATGCAGATGTAACCGAATAATTTTTTTTGAAATCTCAGATCCCTTCAAAGACTGCCTATGCTGATGCTGAGTGACTATCCCTGAGTAATTATCCTCTTCCTCCTCAATCATCACGCTGATAGCTTGTAAGAACATTTTTGGTTCTGGGCGCCACCACCAGTGCCTAAGGCACAATTTTTCAGCCCCTGTTTAACAGGGGCGTGTAATTACAATTTTTGATGTAATACTTTGCAGCAGGGCTCGTTCCTGCATTCCAACTAGAGTGTCTGTGAGGGGTTGCAGTGTTGTGGCACCAGCACCAGTGCCTAAGACCCAATTTTTCTGCCCCTGTCTAACAGGGGCGTGTAATTACAATTTTTGATGCAATACTTTGCAGCAGGGCTTGTTCCTGCGTTTCAACTAGAGTGTCTGTGAGGGGTTGCAGTGTTGTGGCACCAGCACCAGTGCCTAAGACCCAATTTTTCTGCCCCTGTCTAACAGGGGCGTGTAATTACAATTTTTGATGCAATACTTTGCAGCAGGGCTCGTTCCTGCGTTCCAACTAGAGTGTCTGTGAGGGGTTGCAGTGTTGTGGCACCAGCACCAGTGCCTAAGGCCTAATTTTTCAGCTCCTGTTCAACAGGGGCATGTAATTACAATTCTTGATCTAATATTTCACAGCAGGGCCCTGTGAGGGCTTACAGTGTTTTGGCCACAGCAACACCTAAGGCCCAAATTTCTGCTGAGTATATAGGGCAGGACCCTACTTTCAAACATCTAACTTACAAACGACTCCTACTTGCAAACGGAAGGAGACAACAGGAAGTGAGATGAAATCTACCCCTAAGGAAGGGAAATTCTCTCCTGTAAGAGTTAATATGGGAAAACAATTTTTCCTTTCCACTGATGCTTTCCAATCCTTGTTCCACAAAAAAACACAAATTTTCAAAAAACATTTTTCATTGGGACAAAAAAGTGAGGTGAAATCTTCTGAAGAGGAGGAAAGACGCAAAACAAATGTCACAGGGGTGATAACCCTTCCCTATGTTTTCCAAAAAGCTTAGAAAAGATTTTTTGGCTGGAGCTAAACACATTAAAAATGTTCAAAATTACAAACAGATTCTACTTAACAACAAACCTACAGTCCCTGTCTTGTTTGCACCGCCTGTATACTGCTGTTCAGAGTATATAGGGACCTTTCCTTATTTTAATTTGGGTGCGGGGTTCCCCTTAATATCCATACAAGACCCAAAGGGCCTGGTAATGGACTGGGGGGTACCCATGCCGTTTGTCTCACTGATTTTCATCCATATTGCCATGACCCGACATGACATTAAACCCGCAAGCAGTTTTAAATGAGATTTTTTCCTTTAAAAATGACATTTGGTGCAGGGACTGTTCTAAACATGGGAAACACGCGTCACTTTACAGGCATACTATAGACACCCCCCAGGTACGATATTTAAAGGAATATTTCACTTTTTTTTTTTTACTTTAAGCATCATTAAAATCACTGCTCCCGAAAAAACGGCCGTTTTTAAAAGTTTTTTTTGCATTGATACATGTCCCCTGGGGTAGGACCCGGGTCCCCAAACCCTTTTTAGGACAATACCATGCAAATTAGCCTTTAAAATGAGCACTTTTGATTTCGAACGTTCGAGTCCCATAGACGTCAATGGGGTTCTAACGTTCGTGCGAACTTGCGGTCCGTTCGCGGGTTCTGGTGCGAACCGAACCGGGGGGTGTTCGGCTCATCCCTACTGCTCTTCAGTGCGTGCAAGCAAGTTCCGCGTGACTTTAAGTAGTCATTGTATTCTTGTTCGTTTGTTACTGTTTTTCAGGTCGCTCTTCACAGGCCTTGCTGTTCTTCAGTGCGTTCTGTTACTTTGTTCTGAGCAGCCGACCGTTTTCTAGCCATGTTTTGTATGCGTACTCCTCGTAGAGTTCGTGCTGTGCGGGGGCTTGGTGTTGGGGTCCTGACCTTGATACAAGTCCAGTCCATGAACAGGGTGGGGAGGAGTTCATGGACCAAGAATTAGTTGCTTCAGCGTGACCAGTTCTGTCATATGCCTTTGCTCCGTGAGATCCGTGAGAATAATCCTGACGATTTCAGGAACTTTCTCAGGATGACGGACCCCGTGTTTCACCGTTTGTTGGCTTTGCTGACCCCATATATTAGCAGGCAGGATACCTGCATGAGGCAAGCCATCACTCCGGAGCAGATGCTCGTTGCTACCCTGCGGTATTTGGCGACAGGGAGAAGCCTGCAGGACTTGAAGTTCTCGACAGGCAGCTCCCCCCAGGCTCTGGGGATCATTATCCCAGAGACCTGTTCTGCCATCATACAGGTCCTGCAGAAGGAGTATATGAAGGTAAGATTTTTATCCTTTTATATCACAGTTTATTGTATTGAATGTTTGATAATATATTGTATTTCTTTGTATTTCCCTAATTATCATGATTGTAATATGCTGTGAATGTCCCCTTTGTTCTCATGCATGCTGGATTTTTATGTAATTATTATTTTAGGTCCTTCATACATATTTGCCCTTCACTAACCTCCCCAGCATGGTGTCTCCTGGCCCTATATTCACCTCATGTAGTCACTTAACAATGTATTTTATCAGCTCCATAGTAGTGCTTTACCCCAAACACCCCCTAAAATGTTTGGAAATGTTATTTTTGATTTAAATTCTGGCAGAGTGCCAGAGGCTTTTTTTTGTTGGTGTCCCAAATAATTTTTAGTAACCTTCCCTCCCCCAACTGCTAAGTCAGCTGATCCCAATTCTCTATGTATCCTCAATCATCTATCTGCTGACTTTGCCAAACCCATACACACTATACCCACCTCTTTACTGGTCAGATTTATGGATGAATTGCCCTAAGCATGTAGTTCAAGGGTCTGCCTGTATACTAATTCAAATGGTACTGTTTTTTTTACTGTATTTGTACTGCATTCAAATGGTACTGTTTCAAGTTTTTGTATTCTATTATTATCTTGATAGGTAATAGCAGAATGTCCAAATGTCCTCAAATGTGTACAATGTGTATTTATATCTTTGTATTATGACAATTCTTACCTGTTCAGTGGTCTACCAATAGTGTAACTAAGGAGGGGCTGTTCCAAGTAATACCCATTATTTAGGCATTCATCTCTCAATGAAGTGAAGAGGGTTACCTGTCCAAGAGTCCCCCCCCTATAATGTTAGAAATGGCCCATGAGAGGGGGGAGGGGGAATATGATAGGTGTACCTTATACTTTGGCCTTTGGCCTAAATTCCCCTTACTAAATGCTATCTGGAGGTTGCCCCATAATGTTTGTGTCTAATCTGCTTGCTATGTTTCTGTGAAAAAATAGTAATGTTTATTGTTTTTTCCTCAACAGTTTCCTTCCACGCCACTGGAATGGCAGACTGTGGCCTCCCACTTTGCCCAGCGGTGGGACTTTCCTAACTGCGGAGGGGCAATTGATGGGAAACACGTCCACATCGTCCCACCACCCAACTCGGGGTCGTACTATTATAATTACAATCACATGTGCATTTACCAAAGAATTTTCAAACAAACCAACATGTTTGTTGTATAACAATTTTTGGAGTAGCATTATCAAAAATAGAAATGTCCATTTAAGATAAAACAGGCCTGTGTAAAATCAACAAGAAAGCCAAAAAAATTGAACTTACAAAGTTCACATTAGGTAAAACCTGAAGGCTATATCGGACATCAGTATTTAGGAACTGTGTTTGATAGAGCGTTCAGATGGGGGGAAATCACCCCTGGAAAAGCCAAATTTGGAAGATGCACACCAATTTACGAATGTCAACATGTGCTATCTGCCATCACGGGGGATCAAGGGACGTGTTTTGGGGGAGCAAGCCCTTCCTCACTGCTACTTTATAATTGAGGAAGGGAATGCACCCCCAAAACACATCCATTGATCTCCCGTGATGGCAGATAGCACATGTTGGCACACTGTGTGCATCCTCCAAATTTGGCTTTTCAAAACATTGCAAAAATATTTAAAAGATTGGACCACAATCCAAAAAGTGATTTTGTGGGGTTTAAATTCGCCCCAAAACATCAATGATGTTATTATTTTTTTGAATCACAGCATTGATTTTTTGCTGTATGTTTTGCAATTCGAGATTACACCCCATGATCTCCCCGATCAGGATCTGGCCATTTTCAGATGTGAAAGGATCTGGATCACGATCACCTAAAAAGAGAGAAACAAAACAAAAACAGGTATCAAAAATCTGCCACCATCCATCTCTTTTACCTGAGTCTGTGGTCGCAGACACTCACCTGTTGTGGTGCCAATTTCCACCACATCTTCTTCTTCCTCCTGCTCTTCTTGGGTTGGTGTTATTTCCCCTTCTTCCAGAGGTGGGGGGTCTGTGGTCTCCTCGGATGAGGGGTGTCCTCCGAGTCTTTTCTCCCCTATGTAAAACAAAAATGGTATAATTAGCACACAGATATTTGATGGCAGAACTAAAAATAGGAAACATTGCTTGGAAGTGGGGTACAATTGTCTATTGTAGCCGAGTTCCAAGATTTATTTTTTTTATTGCCCTTTGTCAAGCTGCAATACTTTACCTGTTTGGTACAAGCTTCACAGATGGAGACCCCCCTATAGTATACACTGGAGCACCTGTGTGGCCCCCCTAATAAAAATGGTGTTCTTGTGTCCCACACTAGTGCTCCAGTGTCCAGATGTGAAAACAGCTGCTCAGTGTCCTCTCCTTACACACAATCTAGTTTGCATTTCATTCGAGGCACAAACCCATCTACACAAACAAATATTTGGCATCCAAGTAGGCCCAAAAAAAATGTGGGAAAATGCATAAGGCCTAAACAATGGTGTTTTAGAGGCCGAAAGAAAAATGTTTGATATGAACGAATAATGGGCCCATGAACATTAAAGTTGCCCTTTTAAACTGTACAATTAAGAAAAGCATATGGAGCAGCACGAACGGAATAAAGACAGAAAGAATAGGAACACAGCACAACTACTTACTTTTTTGCAGCACTCTCCGGATCTTTCGGTACTGCTCTGGTTCTCTCAATTTCAGGTCCGACCACCGCTTCCTGAGCTGATCTTTCGATCTTCGTACCCCAAAATTCCTGTGAAGACTCCTGACCACTTTCGCCATGATCTTGGCCTTTCTGATATTGGGGTTGGGGTAAGGCCCATACTTTCCGTCATAGTCGGACTTCTTCATGATGTCGACCATCTCCAACATCTCCCCAAAGGACATATTTGTGGCCTTAAAACGTCTCCTTCTGGATTGGGACGTGTACAGATCCGGGCTTTCCTCCTCCTCCTCCTCGTTCCTGTAATTATCACGCACCTGCTGTGATTCCGCCATGTGCTCTTCCCCCACTGCGCCGAACGAAAAGGGGCGGGGAATAGAATAGAAAGAACGTCAGGGGCGGGCGGAGTTACACGCATGCGCAGTGTATATAAAGCGTAACACGTGTGCGTATTACGTACGATCTGTGAGCAGAGGAAGGAGCATTGGACGCGCCGATCGTAAGAACGAAGGTAAGAGACAAACTTGTGCCTATACTGCTTCTACATTGAGGCCTATATTGTAACAAGATTAGGAGAGTTTTGTCTGACATTAGGCTTTGTCTTGTGTTGTGTCTTGCAGTGAACATGGATATGCTACTGAAAGACAATGACTTCATGTCAGTATTCGTAGATATGTTAAGGGAGCTGCCCTGTCTGTGGGAGATTAAACACCCCCATTTCAAGAACCAAGCAAAGAGGAAGGCAGCACTGGTGCAATTGTGTGAAATTGTGAAGCAGGTGATCCCCACGGCAGACATCACCTATTTAAAGATATTAATTGGTGGCCTGAGGAGTACATATCTAAGGGAGCACAAGAAAGTCCTGGATTCACAGAGATCCGGAGCATCAGATGACATCTATGTCCCCAGGATGTTGTACTACGCCAGGCTGCATTTTCTGGCAGACCAGACTGAACCCAGGCCATCCCTCTCCAGTCTTCCTTCCACGCTTCCTTCCCCCCCGGCTGAGGCTTCTGACGCCCAACCTGGGCCTTCCAGGCCACATGTGGAGGAGCCCAGATTGAGCCAGGTATAGCATTCCTCTAAATATTTCTGCTTGTCCAATCAATGATGTTAACTAGATGTTAGTTGGGAGTACTAATTTATGATTGTGATTGATGATGCAAAACATTACAACCATGTCCCTTTTTCATACACAGGGAAGTCTCAGCCAGGAGGTGGCCGGGCCAAGCCGGCTGGCTGATATGCCGGTCCCTCCACCCCCCCTGAAAAGAGAAAGTGGCAGTAGGAGGAGTGCCCTAGAGGAGGCTGCCATAGGATTCTTTTGGAGGGCTACAGAGGTCCTGGGAGCACGACAGACCGTGGAGGAGGACATTGCTGCCATCATTGCATATAAAATGCAGAGGATGGAGGAGGGCCAACAAGTCATGTGTGAGTCCCTCATATCGGAGGCTCTTAAGAAAGGTATGAGGGGCCAAATTACAGCTCAGGCACACCTTTGCGATGGTCCTCCTCCTCCTCCTGCAGGTCCTCCTCCTCCTCCTCCCTCTCCTCCAGGTCCTCCCAGTCCTCCTCCAGGTCCTACTCCTCCTCCTGCCACATCTCCAGCTGCAGAGCCACAGCCGGGAAGGAAGCGTGTAAGGAAGACCAGAAAGTGAGGACCCTGGATCCAGTCTGGTCGGTCAAAAAATGCAGCCTCTTGTGGTACCACAGCCTGGGGACACAGATGTCATCTGCTGCTTTCCGGATCTCTGCGAATTCTGGACCAGACTGCCCTCCCTTACATATGGACTCCTCAGGCCACCAATTTTGATGTTCAAGAATTGATGTCTGCCGTGGGGGTCCCAGGCTTCGCTAATTTCTCATGTTGATCCAGTGTTGCCTTCCTCTTTGTTTGGTTCTGATACCTTAATAAAGGATTTTTGTTTTGAATTATACTCTCCTATGTGTTTTACTTCAAAAAGGACAGTTTGTTTGTGAGGATTCAGGTACATTTCAAATATACAATGTGAAATGAACAAGGGACCCCAACAACAAACAATCTCCTGGAGATTAAATAATAAAAGATATCAATGGTGTTGGGGTAACTTGACACACAAAACACACCCAAAAATATTCTGTAGTAAAAATAAAAATAACATTGAACAAAGATCAGCCTTTGAAAAAATAAAACATTTTAAAAAAAAAGGCTTAAAATCCCCAAAAAATTTAAATAAAAAAAAAAAAATTAGGTCAGATGTGACAACTAATAACAATATATTCAGGGAATACCAATAAAAAAACACAAATAAAACTTTGTGAGAAGTGTGTGTGAATATGAGCAGCAAAACTACTTAATTCTTGTCACATTATAAAGAAGAAGAGAGTGCGCTGTATTAAACCATTGCAGCGTGACGAAAGTGCTGTATCCATTGCGAACGCTAAGTTTACCAGAACGAGCTGTTCCGTCTTGGAATTTCTTCTGAGCATGCGTGGCACATTGTACGTCGGAACAGGCCACACACGGTCAGAATTGACGCGATCGGATTTTGTTGTCGGAAAATTTTATCTCCTGCTCTCCAACTTTGTGTGTCGGAAAATCCGATGGAAAATGTCCGATGGAGCCCACACACGGTCGGAATTTCCGACAACACGCTCCGATCAGACATTTTCCATCGGAAAATCCGACCGTGTGTACGGGGCATTAGTCTTATTATCCCAATTTATATTTATATTCATATTGGAGAAAATCGTTTATGTTTTAGGTAAAGGAAATCTCAAATATACAGTATAATAATAAGGTTTTCTGAAGGGCAGGTGACTAGGTATAAAGTTTATATCTCTCTTTAGGGACTTTAACTTCTGTCTGCTGAAACCAACTATTATGAGTTTATTATTGAAGGGTTACTGCCTCTACATCATAATTATATGTCTGACTGGCATTGCCTAAGGGAGGCCTGGAGAGAGATAGTTTTAATCTAATACTAAAAAAAGTAGTGAACAATCATTGAAAGGAAATCACAAGAGACAACTGGGTGACTTCATCCAGCAACAGAACCATGAAAAAAAAGAAAGTTTTGATTCACAGTGCAAACTATGATTTGTTAAAGTGGATGTAAACCCAATTTTTTTTTTTTGCATATCATACTGTAGAGTATAAGATTACCTATCATTTGAGCCCAGTCTTGCCACACAGAGTTAATCCATCTCTGAGCAATCCTCTTTTATTGTTCAGTGAGAAAAATCTTGACAAACTGAGAAAAACTTTGTCAAATACTCCCCCTTGCTGTTAGTGACAGATGATTTACATATCTTGTGAACTAGCCTAAGACACATGCATTATTTTTTAATTCCCTCCCCCACTCCTTTCTTCAGCAGCTCTGCAAGGATTGGCTGTTCCACACCTCGGCATGATTTGGCATGCTGAAGTCATGTGGTTACTTTCCTGTCTTTTCACTGGATGTTAGAGATCATAGCAGAAGTTCAGCAGAAGTTCAGTTTTAGAAATACACAGGAGAAAATGCATATTGACAAGGAGTGTAGAGGTGGGTGGGGAGTCTACTGACATCAGGACTCCACCCACTGAGCTCCAGACAACAGACCCACCCACAGAATATGCAGTTTTTCTGGTCTAATAACAGAGGGGAGACATTTGACAGGTAAAGATACATGTAGGAGGCATGTATATCCTTATAGATAACCCCTATGGCAGTAGTTTAGAAAGGATGACATTGGGTTACATCCACTTTAAGTAAATGACATAACGATGTATTAGATAATCATTCTGAATCAAACAAATGGTTCATGTTATAAGAAATTTGCTTTGCAAATGTCTTATTTTTCACACAAATGTAACAAATAATACCCATACTGTTTGTAATATTTCTATAATAGTTTATTTGTTGCTATTCCTTGGTCAAAGGTAACATTCCCTAATATTCAACCCTAAGAGAAAAATAGCCATAAGAGCATTCAACCATGAAAGTTAACATTCAGAAATTGAGAAAATACCCTAACACTGTAGACTAAGAATGTTCAACTAACAGAGGAAATAATATGAGCCATAGCAAAGCCATTTAGTAAAAGCAAATTTTCAGGCAAGAAATACACTTAAAACTAAACTTCAGGGATTCAACTCCATTGTCAAAAGTGAGGGCACTCTATGAGTTAAGTCCAATGAGGTACATGACATTTTTTGAACTTATTTAAATGCCCTGACTGCAGGCCATTGCTGGTGTACGTTTTCAAAAAAACTTTCAGGCAAGCAGGCAGGTGATTCAGTGATCTGCAGTGCATAAAATATATATACAGTCTCCTACATATATATCCACTAGGGATGAGCTTTGAGTTCGAGTCGAACATAAGTTCGACTCGAACATCGGCTGTTCAATCAGTTGACGAAGTATCAATCAGTATTATGGTGCGTTCGCGCCAAATTCGAGCGGCACGTCATGCCCAATAATGCACTGCGTAATCGCAGTGCATTGCTGGCTGATGATTGGCCAAGCATGCACTATGACCCGCATGCTTTGGCCAATCACAGCACCATCAGCAAAGAGAGCCATAATTGGCCAAAGGCAGGGTGCTTTTGGCCATGTATGGCTCAGGGGGTTAAGTCCACGCCCCACACTATATAAGGCCATCTGCAAGTCGGCCTTGTGTAGTGTGTTGCTGGCGGAGGGATAGAGAGAGGGAGAGAGAGAGAGAGAGAGAGTGTCATTTCATTTACTTTGAGCAGGCAGTTTATTCAGTTAGCTAGATCTCACTGCAGACCGTCCCTGCTGTACTGTTTCTAATATACTTCAGGCAGGCAGTTGATTCAGTTAGCTGCAGTGTATTTAATATATATATATATATATATATATATATATATATATATATATATATATATATATATATCCACTGCATACAGTTTAGCTAAATCTCACTGCAGACCATTCCTGCTGTACTGTTTCTAATATACTTCAGGCAGGCAGTTGTGTATATATATATATATATATATATATATATATACTGTATCCAGTTTAGCTAGATCTCACTGCAGACCGTTCCTGGTGTACGTATTCAAATACACTTTCAGGCAAGCAGACCAGGCAGGTGATTCAGTGATGTGCAGTGCATAAAATTTATAAACAGTCTCCTACATATATATCCACTACGGATGAGCTTCGAGTTTGAGTCGAACATAAGTTCGACTCAAACATCGGCTGTTCGATCATTCGACGAAGATCGAACATTATGGGGTGTTCGTGCCAAATTTGAGCGGCGCTTCAGGGCCCATAATGCACTGCATAATTGCAGTGCATTGCTGGCTGATGATTGGCCAAGCATGCACTATGACCAGCATGCTTTGGCCAATCACAGCGCTATCAGCAAAGAGAGCCATAATTGGCCAAAGGCAGGGTGCCTTTGGTCAATTATGGCTCAAGGGGTTAAGTCCACGCCCCACACTATATAACATATATATATGCACTGCATTCCAGTCTAGCCAAGCCTTAATCTATCTGCAGGCCATTGCTGCTGTACGTTTTCAAATACACTTTCAGGCAGGCAAGTGATTCCGTGATCTGCAGTGCATTAAATATATATACAGTCTCCAACATATATATATCCACTGCATTCTAGTCTAGCCAAGCCTATATCTGACTTCAGGTAGTTCCTGGTGTACATTTTCAAATACACTTTCAGGCAGGCAGGCCAGGCAGGTGATTCAGTGATCTGCAGTGCATAAAAATATACACACAGTCTCCTACATATATATATCCACTTCATTCTAGTCTAGCCAAGCCTGTACTTGACTGCAGGCTATTCCTGGTGTACGTTTTCAATGACACTTTCAGGCAGGCAGGCAGGTGATTTAGTAATCTGCAGTGCATAAAGATATATATACAGTCTCCTACATATATATCCACTGCATTCTAGTCTAGCCAAGCCTATACCTGACTACAGGCCATTCCTGGTGTACGTATTCAAAGACACTTTCAGGCAGGCAGGCCAGGCAGCTGATTCAGTGATCTGCAGTGCATAAAGATATATACACAGTCTCCTACATATATATATCCACTTCATTCTAGTCTAGCCAAGCCAATACCTGACTACAGGACATTCCTTGTGTACGTTTTTAACTACACTTTCAGGCAGGCAGGCAGGTGATTCAGTGATCTGCAGTGCATAAAGATATATATATAGTCTCCTACATATATATCCACTGCATTCTAGTCTATCCAAGCCTATACCTGACTGCGGGCAATTCCTGGTGAAATTTTTCTAGTAAACTTCAGGCAGTGTTTTGCTAATCCAATTTTACAGCATATCTGGAAGGCCACCAAGGAAAGGCAGACGCTCACAGGCCACTAAAAGAGGGCAAGCAGGCTCTGTGTCTACAGCCAACAGTGCTGGTCGTAGACACGGTGCATCCTCAGCACATGGCCGTGGGGCACGCTTGTCCTTTTTTTGGATAGCTGCCCGTGTTGAGCCACAACATGCAGAAGAGTTGGTAGAGTGGATCATAAAGCCGTCCTCATCCTCCTCATCCTCTGTCACCCAGGCTAAGACAAGTTTGGCTGCCAATGCAGCTGCCAAAGCGGACTATTTCATCAGCTCAATGGCATCAGTCACTCCTTCCCTAGCCCCACCATCATATCCTGAGAAGTCCCCTGAACTGTTCGACCACAGTATCAGGTACATGATTCAGGAGGATGCACAGCATTTTGAAGGCTCTGATGATGGTACCCAGGTTGAGGATGAAGGCAGTAATGTGAGCCCAGAGAGAGGGGGTGCCCAAGAGGGACAAGAAACTGGTAGTCATGTTCCCCCAGCTGCAGCATACTGCCAGGTTTGCTCCAGTGGCAAGGAGGGAGGGCATGATGAGGTCACTGACTCTATGTGGGTGCCTGATAGAAGAGAGGAGAAGGAGGAGGAGGCACATCTCCAATGAGGCAGGATACCCTCCAGGGGCCAGCTTAAGGACAGCCAACCAACTGCATCAAACCGCAGAGCTCCGCATGTGCAGGGTGCTGCTAACTCTTCACGTTTTTTTAAAAAGTTCTTTGGTGTGCACCTTTTTTGAGACGTGTGCAGCAGATAGCACCGTTGCTGTTTGCAACATATGTCTGAAGCGTATCAAGCGTGGCCAAAACAGTAGCTGCTTGGGCACCACATGCTTGATCAGACATATGTTGAGCTCCCATGCAGTCCATTGGCAACAGTACTTAAAAGACCCACACCAAAGAATAAGGTGGACCTCTCCTTGCTCCTCATAAGCTGGGATCTGCAACCCACTATACCTTCAGTCCTCTCATAGACCTGCACTGAGAGGAATGAAGGTGTAGAATTAGGTGTCCCAAGCACTTGCGGGCAATCTGCTAGCGGTACACCTGAATCCGATTGTAGCAGGCAAATTTCCCTACCCCAGTTGCTAAACCAGCGAAAGAAATTCAGTCCCAGACATCCACATGCTCAGCGGCTGAATGCTAGTTTGGTTAAATTGCTAGCACTCCAACCAAAAAAATCCAAAAAAAGGCTTAAAATCCCAAAAAAAATTAAAATAAAAAAAAAAAAATTAGGTCAGATGTGACAACTAATAACAATATATTCAGGGAATACCAATAAAAAAACACAAATAAAACTTTGTGAGAAGTGTGTGTGAATATGAGCAGCAAAACTACTTAATTCTTGTCACATTATAAAGAAGAAGAGAGTGCACTGTATTAAACCATTGCAGCGTAACGAAAGTGCTGTATCCATTGCGAACGCTAAGTTTACCAGAACAAGCTGTTCCGTCTTGGAATTTCTTCTGAGCATGCGTGGCACATTGTACGTCGGAACAGGCCACACACGGTCGGAATTGACGCGATCGGATTTTGTTGTCGGAAAATTTTATCTCCTGCTCTCCAACTTTGTGTGTCGGAAAATCCGATGGAAAATGTCCGATGGAGCCCACACATGGTCGGAATTTCCGACAACACGCTCCGATCGGACATTTTCCATCGGAAAATCCGACCGTGTGTACGGGGCATTAGTCTTATTATCCCAATTTATATTTATATTCATATTGGAGAAAATCGTTTATGTTTTAGGTAAAGGAAATCTCAAATATACAGTATAATAATAAGGTTTTCTGAAGGGCAGGTGACTAGGTATAAAGTTTATATCTCTCTTTAGGGACTTTAACTTCTGTCTGCTGAAACCAACTATTATGAGTTTATTATTGAAGGGTTACTGCCTCTACATCATAATCATATGTCTGACTGGCATTGCCTAAGGGAGGCCTGGAGAGAAATAGTTTTAATCTAATACTAAAAAAAAGTAGTGAACAATCATTGAAAGGAAATCACAAGAGACAACTGGGTGACTTCATCCAGCAACAGAACCATGAAAAAAAAGAAAGTTTTGATTCACAGTGCAAACTATGATTTGTTAAAGTGGATGTAAACCCAAATTTTTTTTTTGTATATCATACTGTAGAGTATAAGATTCCCTATCATTTGAGCCCAGTCTTGCCACACAGAGTTAATCCATCTCTGAGCAATCCTCTTTTATTGTTCAGTGAGAAAAATCTTGACAAACTGAGAAAAACTTTGTCAAATACTCCCCCTTGCTGTTAGTGACAGGTGATTTACATATCTTGTGAACTAGCCTAAGACACATGCATTATTTTTTAATTCCCTCCCCCACATCTTTCTTCAACAGCTCTGCAAGGATTGGCTGTTCCACACCTCGGCATGATTTGGCATGCTGAAGTCATGTGGTTACTTTCCTGTCTTTTCACTGGATGTTAGAGATCATAGCAGAAGTTCAGCAGAAGTTCAGTTTTAGAAATACACAGGAGAAAATGCATATTGACAAGGAGTGTAGAGGTGGGTGGGGAGTCTACTGACATCAGGACTCCACCCACTGAGCTCCAGACAACAGACCCACCCACAGAATATGCAGTTTTTCTGGTCTAATAACAGAGGGGAGACATTTGACAGGTAAAGATACATGCAGGAGGCATGTATATCCTTATAGATAACCCCTATGGCAGTAGTTTAGAAAGGATGACATTGGGTTACATCCACTTTAAGTAAATGACATAAAGATGTATTAGATAATCATCCTGAATCAAACAAATGGTTCTTGTTATAAGGAATTTGCTTTGCAAATGTCTTATTATTCACACAAATGTAACAAATAATACCCATACTGTTTGTAATATTTGTATAATAGTTTATTTGTTGCTATTCCTTGGTCAAAGGTAACATTCCCTAATATTCAACCCTAAGAGAAAAATAGCCATAAGAGCATTCAACCATGAAAGTTAACATTCAGAAATTGAGAAAATACCCTAACACTGTAGACTAAGAATGTTTAACTAACAGAGGAAATAATATGAGCCATAGCAAAGCCATTTAGTAAAAGCAAATTTTCAGGCAAGAAATACACTTAAAACTAAACTTCAGGGATTCAACTCCATTGTCAAAAGTGAGGGCACTCTATGAGTTAAGTCCAATGAGGTACATGACATTTTTTGGACTTATTTAAATGCCCTGACTGCAGGCCATTGCTGGTGTACGTTTTCAAAAAAACTTTCAGGCAAGCAGGCAGGTGATTCAGTGATCTGCAGTGCATAAAATATATATACAGTCTCCTACATATATATCCACTAGGGATGAGCTTTGAGTTCGAGTCGAACATAAGTTCGACTCGAACATCGGCTGTTCAATCAGTTGACAAAGATCGAGTATTATGGTGCGTTCGCGCCAAATTCGAGCGGCACATCACGCCCAATAATGCACTGCGTAATCGCAGTGCATTGCTGGCTGATGATTGGCCAAGCATGCACTATGACCCGCATGCTTTGGCCAATCACAGCACCGTCAGCAAAGAGAGCCATAATTGGCCAAAGGCAGGGTGCTTTTGGCCATGTATGGCTCAGGGGGTTAAGTCCACGCCCCACACTATATAAGGCCATCTGCACGTCGGCCTTGTGTAGTGTGTTGCTGGCGGAGGGATAGAGAGAGGGAGAGAGAGAGAGAGAGAGAGAGAGAGAGAGAGTGTCATTTCATTTACTTTGAGCAGGCAGTTTATTCAGTTAGCTAGATCTCACTGCAGACCGTCCCTGCTGTACTGTTTCTAATATACTTCAGGCAGGCAGTTGATTCAGTTAGCTGCAGTGTATTTAATATATATATATACAGTCAGACTGGTGTATATATATATATGTATATATCTATATCTATATCTATATATCCACTGCATACAGTTTAGCTAAATCTCACTGCAGACCGTTCCTGCTGTACTGTTTCTAATATACTTCAGGCAGGCAGTTGTGTATATATATAGATACCAACAAAACCTGGGGAATGCCCAGGAAAAAATTCCAAGCCTACTTACCACCAGCTCGCAGACAACCAATTGACCTGTCTAACAGTGTTAAAAACAGGGGTTCAGTCCGCACGCATTTGCAAACGCATGCATAAGCCACAGAGCCACGTCACGGCACCCTGTAATCTGTGGTCCTAACACTAAAATTTGGGTGTCCCCACAGTGGAGGCACATGCATTCTAATGGATAAGTGAGGGCAGGTGGACTGAAGGGAGCCCACCCCTTCTTAAAGGTACAGGGCACACCAAACACCCAGCAGGTAGCACAATGGCTGCAAAGGTGCTGGTGCGTTGCTGGACCAATACACACACCCACGTGATTGCAAAAAACTTGCCACCACCCTCACTTATAGCTGGCTATTGCAGTAAGAGGCATTGGAAGGCCACAAACAGATACCAACAAAACCTGGGGAATGCCCAGGAAAAAATTCCAAGCCTACTTACCACCAGCTCGCAGACAACCAATTGACCTGTCTAACAGTGCGTGTGTATATATATATATATATATATATATATACTGTATCCAGTTTAGCTAGATCTCACTGCAGACTGTTCCTGGTGTACGTATTCAAATACACTTTCAGGCAAGCAGACCAGGCAGGTTATTCAGTGATCTGCAGTGCATAAAATTTATATACAGTCTCCTACATATATATATCCATATATCCACTGCATTCTAGTCTAGCCAAGCCTATATCTGACTGCAGGCCATTGCTGGTGTACGTTTTCAAATACACTTTCAGGCAGGCAGACAGGCAGGTGATTCAGTGATCTGCAGTGCATAAAATATATATACAGTCACCTACATATATATCCACTACGGATGAGCTTCGAGTTTGAGTCGAACATAAGTTCGACTCAAACATCGGCTGTTCGATCATTCGACGAAGATCGAACATTATGGGGTGTTCGTGCCAAATTTGAGCGGCGCTTCAGGGCCCATAATGCACTGCATAATTGCAGTGCATTGCTGGCTGATGATTGGCCAAGCATGCACTATGACCCGCATGCTTTGGCCAATCACAGCGCTATCAGCAAAGAGAGCCATAATTGGCCAAAGGCAGGGTGCCTTTGGTCAATTATGGCTCAAGGGGTTAAGTCCACGCCCCACACTATATAACATATATATATGCACTGCATTCCAGTCTAGCCAAGCCTTAATCTATCTGCAGGCCATTGCTGCTGTACGTTTTCAAATACACTTTCAGGCAGGCAAGTGATTCAGTGATCTGCAGTGCATTAAATATATATACAGTCTCCAACATATATATATATCCACTGCATTCTAGTCTAGCCAAGCCTATATCTGACTTCAGGTAGTTCCTGGTGTACATTTTCAAATACACTTTCAGGCAGGCAGGCCAGGCAGGTGATTCAGTGATCTGCAGTGCATAAAGATATATACACAGTCTCCTACATATATATATCCACTTCATTCTAGTCTAGCCAAGCCTGTACTTGACTGCAGGCTATTCCTGGTGTACGTTTTCAATGACACTTTCAGGCAGGCAGGCAGGTGATTCAGTAATCTGCAGTGCATAAAGATATATATACAGTCTCCAACATATATATCCACTGCATTCTAGTCTAGCCAAGCCTATACCTGACTACAGGCCATTCTGGTAGTCATGTTCCCCCAGCTGCAGCATACTGCCAGGTTTGCTCCAGTGGCGAGGTTGGAGGGCATGATGAGGTCACTGACTCTACGTGGGTGCCTGATAGAAGAGAGGAGAAGGAGGAGGAGGCACATCTCCAATGAGGCAGGATCCCTCCAGGGGCCAGCTTAAGGACAGCCAACCAACTGCATCAAACCACAGAGCTCCGCATGTGCAGGGTGCTGCTAACTCTTCACGTTTTTTAAAAAAGTTCTTTGGTGTGCACCTTTTTTGAGATGTGTGCAGCAGATAGCACTGTTGCTGTTTGCAACATATGTCTGAAGCGTATCAAGCGTGGCCAAAACAGTAGCTGCTTGGGCACCACATGCTTGATCAGACACATCAGCAAATTTCCCTACCCCAGTTGCTAAACCAGCGAAAGAAATTCAGTCCCAGACATCCACATGCTCAGCGGCTGAATGCTAGTTTGGCTAAATTGCTAGCACTCCAACTGCTGCCTTTTCAGCTGGACTCTGCCCCCTTTCAAGAATTTGTGGAATGTGCGGTACCTCAGTGGCAGGTTCCCAAACGCCATTTTTTTTCTCAGAAGGTCATTCCGGCTCTCTACCAGCATGTGGAAGGCAATGTCTTGCCCTCGCTGGACAGGTCGGTTAGTGGTAAGGTGCCTATTACTGCTGACTCATGGTCCAGCACTGGGTAACCCTGATGGCAGCTGGGAAGGATGCAGGACAGGGTGCAGTAATGTTGGAGCTTGTTTCGCCACCATGCCTCCAAAATGCTGGTAGTGGTGATTCTGCCACACCTCTCTCCTCCACCCCCTCCTCTTCTTCTTCCTCTATGGCCTCTTCCTGTGCAGATTTGTCCCCGGAACCAGCAGTGCTCTGTAGGCATTCTAAGGGCAAGCACTCAGGCAAAAAGATGCCATGCGGTGCTTGAGTTGGTCTGCTTAGGAGACAGGAGCCACACTGGGGCAGAGATTCTGGCAGCTCTGCAGGGGCAGGTTCAGAGGTGGTTGACGCCACGCCAGCTTCAGGCAGGAATGGTGGTTTGCGACAATGGCACCAACCTCCTCTCTGCCCTCCAACAGGGACACTTGACCCATGTTCCCTGTTTGGCTCACGTCCTTAATTTGGTGGTGCAGCGGTTCTTGTGCAGGTACCCGGGCTTACAGGATCTCTTGAGGCAGGCCAGGAAAGTCTGTGGGCATTTCCACCGGTCATATAATGCCAGTGCTCAGCTGGATGACCATCAAAAGGAATGCAACCTGCCCAAGAACCGCCTCATTTGTGACATGCCCACCAGGTGGAACTCAACGCTGGCAATGCTGCAGCGGCTGGGCTTTTTTTCGCCACGCCAGTGGCTAATGATCAAGGATGCATGCGCTGTCCTATCACCATTTGAGGAGGCCACGAGGATGGTGAGCAGTGACAGTGCATGCATCAGTGATACTGTCCCTCTTGTCTTCCTGTTGGAGCACACGCTGCATGAAATAATGGACAGGGCACTTGAGGCAGAACAGAGGGAGGAAGAGGAGGAATTCCTTACCTCTCAAGGCCCCCTTTATCCAGACAGTATTCCTGCAGGCCCGCCTATCATACAGGAAGAGGAGGAGGAGGATTGTGTCAGCATGGAGGTGGAGCCTGGCACTCAGCACCAGCAGCAGTCTGCAAGGGATCGTTTTCAGTCCCCAGAAACCCATGGACTTGTACGTGGCTGGGAGGAGGTGGCTGCAGATCATGTCATCCTTAGTGACCCAAAGACTCCGTACAGAATGCCTCAGCACACCTACGCTGCATGGCCTCCCTGATCCTGCAAAGCCTGCGAAAGGACCCTCGGATTCGTGGTATCAAGGAGAGAGATCAGTACTGGCTGGCAAACCTTCTTGATCCACCTTACAAGGGTAAGGTTGCGGAACTTATTCAGCCTTCGCAGAGGGAGCAGAGGATAAAACATCTTCGGGAGGCCTTGCAGAAAGGTTTGTGCAATGCGTTTCCAGAGCCTGGGAGGTTGCAATTTCCTGGTCCTCCTGGACAATGTGTTGCTGAGGCTTTGGTCAAGTCCACAGCCCCAAGGTCTGTTGAGGATGGATCACTGGCCAGAACTTGCACAATATGCAATTGAGCTACTGGCCTGTCCTGCATCCAGCGTTCTTTCTGAATGCACATTCAGTTCTGCTAAAGGCTTTGTAACAGATCACAGAGTGCGCCTGTCCACCGACTCAGTTGATCGTCTCACCTTCATAAAAATAAATCAGCACCTGATGCTGATGTAACCAATTAATTTTTCTATGAATGTGAGATCCCTTGAAGACTGCCTATGCTGAGTGACTATCCTGTTATGCTGAGTGACTATCCCATTCCTCCTCAAGGTTCATGTTGATATCTTCTAAGAAATTTTTTGTTTCAGGGCACCACCACCAGTGCCTAAGGCGCAATTTTTCTGTCCCTGTTTAACATGGACGTATAATTATAATTTTTACTGTAATATTTTGCAGCAGGGCTCGTTCTTGCGCTCAACTAGAGTATCTGTGAGGGGTTGCAGTGTTGTGGCACCACCACCAGTGCCTAAGGCCAAATTTTTCTGCCCCTGTTTAACAGAGGCATGTAATTACAATATTTGCTCTAATATTTCACAGCAGGTCTCGTTCCTGCGCTCAACTAGAGTATCTGTGAGGGGTTGCAGGGTTTTGGCCCCACCACCAGTGCCTAAGGCTCAATTTTTCTGCCCCTGTTTAACAGGGGCATGTAGATACAATATTTGCTCTTATATTTCACAGCAGGGCCCGTTCCTGCACTCAACAAGAGTATCTGTGAGGCTTTACAGTGTTGTGCCACCACCACCACCGCCTAGGGCCCAATTTTTCTGCCCCTGTTTAACAGGGGCATGTAATTACAATATTTGCTCTAATAATTCACGGCAGGGCCCGTTCCTGCGCTCAACAATAAAATCTATGAGGGGTTACAGTGTTGTGGCACCACCACCACTGCCTAAGACCCAATTTTTCTGCCCCTGTTTAACAGGGGCGTGTAATTACAATTTTTGATCTAATATCTCACAGCAGGGCCCGTTCCTGCGCCCACCAAGAGTAACTGTGAGCCTTTACAGTGTTGTGCCACCACTACCACCACCGCCTAAGGCCCAATTTTTCTGCCCCTGTTTATCAGGGGCGCATAATTACAATTCTTTATATAGTATTTCACAGCAGGGCCCATTCCTGCGCTCAACAAAAGTATCTTTGAGGCTTACAGTGTTATGGCACCACCACCACCAAAGGCCCAATTTTTCTGCCGCTGTTTAATAGTGGCATGTAATTACAATTCTTGATATAATATTTCACAGCAGGGCCCGTTCCTGCGCCCACCAAGAGTAACTGTGAGGGCTTACAGTGTTGTGGCACCACCACCACCAAAGGCCCAATTTTTCTGCCCCTGTTCAACAGGGGCATGTAATTACAATTCTTGATATAATATTTCAGAGAAGAGCCTGTTCCAGCACCCACTAAGAGTAACTGTGAGGGCTTACAGTGTTCTGGTACCACCAACACCTAAGGCCCAATTTTCTTCAGAGTATATAGGGCAGGCCGTATAGTATATACAGGCGGTCCCCTACTTTCAAACATGCGACTTACAAGTGACTCCTACTTACACTACGACACTACACAACCATCACTTATAAATCCATCAGGGAATAACACACCTATCACAAATTACCAACATTCACACCCCAAAGCACTTTGGATTCACATATCTCTCAAGTTAGAAATCCCCCACTAAATTTTCAGATACCTGCCAATACACCACTCCTTACTTGAATTCCAACTTGGATGTTATTAATTTAACTCCTTACTCTTTTACTCCACAAGAATTGGAAGTGCTTCGGCTTGGTCTTGGTTTTTGCCCATCTATGGTAATGGACAAATACGAAGCCATTAAGGACTTATATTTATTTTCACAAAACCTTACATACAAGTTTTTGTTTGATAATGATCGTCTTCGATTTATACAGGACAAACAGATTTCTGAACAAGTTAAAAATTATACAATGGAGGACTTTCGAGGTCTCCTAGATTTAAAATTATTACTGGACGAAAACGACCATTCTGACCAGACTGTTACTTCAGTGGTCTCTAACTCCCACTCTGCAATATCTGCACCTTCAGTTACATTCAAATGTAAATCTCAACGTTTTCCTGACCTTATGACTAACCATAACATCTGGGCCTTTTTGATGGGGACAGTTAACAATATTAAACGAATGAGTATTATTCCTAAACCTAATAACCTTACCCCTGCACAGTTGCAAGCCATTTCACATTTACAGAATCACCTTGACCTTGAAATCAAGCCCGCCGACAAAGGCAGGAATATCGTCCTTATGACAAAGGCCAACTACAAGCATATGGTTTTGAACATTCTATGCAACAAGGAATGGTATACACAGATTAATGCAACCCAAATTAATCAATACAGCACTGAATTTCTATCTATCATTGGCTCTGCCCATCAAAGAGGCCTCATTGATCAGGACCTCTACAACTTTTTAAATATACGTCATCCTAGACTGGCCACAATCTATGCTCTCCCCAAAATACACAAACATCCTACCAAACCTCCTGGGAGACCCATAGTATTGGGCATTGGTTCCCTTACGGAAAATGCCAGCCGCTTAGTCGATTCGATACTGATGCCACATGTTTTGGCATTGCCATCCTATACTAGGGACACACTTGATTTTCTTAAATATATTGAGGGGATGGGCTGTATCTTCTGATGCCCTGCTCGTGACCTTATATGTCGAGGCCCTGTACTCGAGCATCCCTCACGAGCAGGGCATCAGGACAGTACGTACCTTCCTTCGTGAACAAAATCACCATCGTTGGGAATACTGTGAGTTCATTTTGGATCTTTTACAGTTTATATTGACACACAATTGTTTCACCTTTAAAGAGTCCAACTTCCTCCAGGTACAGGGAGTGGCCATGGACACTTGCTGTGCTCCTGCCTACGCCAACCTGTACCTGGGGGGGTGGGAACGTACTATCAATCTTAAATTTACAGTCTCTAGTGATATGTCGAAAATCACTTTTCTTGATCTTACCATCTTTAAAGACAGTAATGGTTGCCTGTCCTCTACGCTCTTCAGAAAAGAGACGGCAGGCAACACACTTCTACATGCTGACAGTGCGCATCCATATACTCTTATCCGCAGTATACCTTATGCACAATACTTAAGACTTCGTAGAAACTGTACTTTTACTGACGAATTCAAACTGCAGGCCAATGCACTTTGTGATCGATTGAGAGCAAGGGGTTATAGTAAATCCCTTCTTCGCCGAGCATATAACAGAGCCTTGCGCCAATCGCGCAACTCTTTGTTATACAAGACTAAAACTCCCAAATCTACCCAAGTCATTAGATACATCACTAGATACTCTCAACACCACGCTGAATTGCGTGATGTCTTGACGGCACATTGGTCTTTGCTGCGGGATGACCCTATTCTTGCCAAATATGTCAGCCCCACTCCTGACATTACCTTCCGTAGGTCCAGGCCCCTACGGGATAAACTCACGTCGAGTCCAACAATTCAATATCTCAACATTATCCCAATGGCATCACCAGATGTGGGAGGTGTAATTTCTGCACGTGGATTCGCACGGGGACCTGTTTTACACTCCCCAATGGGGAAGTATTTACCCCTACTTTCCATGCTGTCTGTAAGACGCAAGGTGTGGTTTACTTAATGACATGTAAATGTAGAGCCTTCTATGTCGGGAAAACTGTTAGACATTTCCGCTCCCGTTTTAAAGATCACATCTATTATTCAGGAGGAGGAAAAATGGTCACCTCAGTGAGTAGAAATTTGGACCTATACCACAAATTTGACACCTCAGTGGTCTCCTTTATTGTTCTTGCAGTTATCCCCAAAAACCCACGAGGTGGTGACTGGGACAAACAAATATTAAAAAGAGAGACACTCTGGATAGAACGTTTGGATGCTACCCATGCTCCTGGCATCAATGAGGCTCAGTCCTATAAACCCTTTCTTTGAATTTGCCTTACACAATTTTCCTTCTTTAGTTTAGGCAATTGGCCGCTATGGATAACTATTGATGTTATAATATTTAATTATTGTTAATACATATGTTTAACTGCAATACATTGTAATCATAAGTTTTGTTCATTCCCCTGTGTTGATCCAACTGTTTGCCGTAGGCAGGCGCCCTCTGGGGGTGAGTTCTTAGTCACCATGCGGCCACCCAGCATCACACCACTTTTTCAATCCCTTGCTGTGACGCATACATTGGCCAGCAGGGGAGCCCGCTGCTCTCCCTGTTGCTGACCAATGCTATTCCATGCTGCGTGCGTCCCGTCCTTGGGCGGGAGCGGCGTCATTTACCAGATGACGCTCTCAGCTGAGCGGGCGCATGCACATTGGATTGCTTCGGCCGGTCCGGATGACGTCACATCGGCTACGCTGATCTGTTGACGAGGGGCGGGACATACACTCAAATAGGACTACGTCCTGGTACTGTGCACTAGCTGACACCGCGCACGGTCGCTGTTACATGCTGGGCTGTCCACTCCATGCTCTTGAGGTACGATCTATCTATCTATCTATAGGAACTGGCTTTACTTCTACATAGGTTATTTCATTTATCACTCTTTCTTATTTGTTTATTTGACTTACCTTTCAGATAAACGGAGTCCTGTTTTTCAATATCCACCCCCTGTACTCCTTACATGTGATTTATGTATGGGGTCTCCTGTCCCCATACATATTTATACTATAGTTGACACTTTTCTACTAATGGACCCATGTTAGCATGACCCTTAACAGAACTCTCCATTTCTGCCATTTATAGTCTCCATAACATCCCATCTAATGGTGAGCTTCTTGGCTATGCTACTCAATTTCCATTTTAGATATCTAGAACACTGTCACTGCTTACTTTTTAACTCTGTTATATATCTTTCTATAGGCAGTGTGAACTGTGCTGAATATCTTGTACAGCTTATATGTACCGTCCCTTTTCAATACCTATGTGTCTGTACACGATTTTAAATCTCAATATTTTTTGCTACAGTAAGTATGCAATTTTTCCTTCCCTTCTTCTCCTTTCCCTTCCCCTCCCCCTCTCCCCTGTCGTCTTCTAGCTCTATATTACTTTCCTGTCGCATCATGACAGCATACACGTTGGGTTGTGACTCCGCCTCCACAACCTGATAGGACCACATAGCTATAAATTAGAGAGTAGACACCTGTCCCAGTATTCTCTTATTTTTCCTCACCTGTCAGGACCGCACGGATCAGCACCCCCTTACCGCTTCGCCCCAGCCAGGTTCTAGCCTCTCCTGGGTGGAAGTCCTTCTTGTACAGCCTCTAAACAAGCTAAATGGAAGGAGCCCCACTCTGGTGATCTCAGGGGCACTCATCTCAACTCAACTGTTTGCCACGATATAAGCCTTAAACAGGCTTCAGGTGCAGCAGCCCACAAAAGCCTTAAACAGGCTTGCTGGAGGATTGGCCAGGGAAGCTTCAGTATGGCCTCATGAAATAAGCCTTAAACAGGCTTAGTTGTGTGCAGCGGTCTCCATCCCTCCTCTCCCCCCCTCTCCTATCGTTTTCCTGCTCTCTGCTGGGCTCTGTTGTTCCAAAGCTGCTTTGTGGGACCGCCGAGCGTTCTCAGCGACCTCGCGCATGCGCAGTACGGCCAATGCTGATGGCGGCAAATTTAAAAACCCAGCACTAGCTGTATGTGCTGCTGCTGGTTGCTGCATGTCTACAGATCGCCTGTCATTGCAAAGGAGAGAGGAAAAACGCTCTACAAAGGTGGGTGACCTTATCCTATTCAGCTCTGTGTCAGGATCCCTGTTGTCTCTCTCTCTCTCTCTGCATTGCTGCTTGTTTTTTTCCCCGCAGGTTTCCAGCTCGCTCACCATGGAGACCGCTGCCCCAGCAGATCACCGCCAGCCTACTATGTAAGGGGGGGGAAGACAAGGGTAAGTAGTGAAGATTGGAAAAAGAGAGCACTTCTAACGCTGCCTAAATTGGTCAGCCCTACCAGGTCCTCAAGAACGTCTGCGTCAAGACAAAGAGAGTCCTCACGCAGGAGAAGCCGCTCCAGACATAGACAGAGCCGCTCCTATCATAGAAGAAGCCGCTCAAGAGGAAGCCGCAGAAGAAGCCGCTCCAGGTCGCATTCCCGACATGGTCGATCCGGCCAAAGAAGGTCGTCCTCACGCAAACACCGTTCCCCTGCACGCCACTCCCGTCCCGCCGGGAACGCATGCTGGATTTGCGGTGCAGCGGCTCTTCCGGATAAACTGGCTTGTCAGAAATGCCTGGAAGAGGCCACAAGAGAGAGAGCCTCAGAAGTTGGGGACTCTGCCCCTCAGTCCTCGATATCAGATGTGGATTTCTCCACCACTACCTCTCCAGCCCGGGCCAGCACATCAAAGGAGCAAGACTCCCTGTCTGATAATGAGGGTCTGGAGGTGTCGGCCGGATTCGACTTCGGTCTGATAGAGCCGTTTGTTAAATCGGTTAAGGAGGCAATAGGATGGGAGGAACCCCAGGAAGTCCAGCCAAAGCAAAGAAAATATTTTCCTCAGCTTAAGAAGGAACCAGAAACTTTTCTGTTCATTGACGAACTGGAAGACTTAATCAAAGAGGAGTGGCAGAGACCGGAGAAAAAGTCTAGTCTGAATAACAGACTCCAGAAGCTATACCCACTCAAGGAGCCTAAAGTGAACCCTCTGGTGTCCCCTCCGGTAGTGGACGCATCCTTGATGCGCCTCGCCAGGCATGTTACCCTCCCGCTAGAAGATGCGGTAACACTTAGAGATGTCCTCCACAGAAAGATCGACACGGATCTTAAGCGGGCTTACCTATCAGCTGGAGGCACCTGCAGGCCTGCAATAGCACTCGCGGCAGTAGGAAGGGCCATCTCGAGCTGGTCTTCAAGCACGGAGAAGCTCGTATCAGAGGGTGCAGACCAAGAGAAAATAGTGAAGGCATTACAAGAGTTAAGCTTGGCTGGTGATTTCGTGGCTAAAGCCTCGGTCGACACCATCGGGTCTGCATCAAAGTCTATGTTGGCCTCAGTGATGGCCAGAAGAGCTTTGTGGCTGAAGCCCTGGACGGCGGATCCAGCATCCAAGTCTAACTGGTGCCGTATTCCGTTCGACGGTGAGCACCTCTTCGGAACAAAATTAGACACGGCTATCTCCAAGGTAACTGGTGGCAAGTCCGGGCTCATTCCCTCGGATAGGAGGCCTAAACAGAGACCTCCTCCCTTTAAGAGGAATCTCCCAGAAAGGTATAGGGACGCGAAAGCGTACAGACCAGGGAAGGAGTACCGAAGGAACTGGAAAAACCCTCAAACCTCTTTCATGAAGTTCCAGAAGCCTAAGACTCCCGCTTCCAGTGACCAGAAGCTTTTTTGAAGGTGCGCCCGTCCGGCCAGCGGTAGTGGGAGCAAGACTCTCCAGTTTCAAGCTGGTCTGGGCGGAGACCATACACGACACCTGGACCCTGGACACTGTCAGTTTTGGCCACAGATGGTCCTTCAAGAATCGACCCCCAAGGGATCAATTCTGCCCAACCCGTATTCCTCCACCTGGGGAGAAAAGGGTGTCCCTTCTAAACTACGTCCAAGAACTTCTTCAAAAATGAGCGATAATAGAGGTTCCGCCAGCACAACGAGGCAGGGGATTCTATTCTCCACTATTCCTCGTCAAGAAGAAGTCAGGGGACTTTCGGCCGGTTCTAGACCTGAAGAACCTCAACAAGTCCATCAGAGTGGAGTCTTTCAGGATGGAAAGCCTGCAGTCTATTCTCCAGGCAATAATTCTAGGAGACTGGATGTTCTCCATAGATCTCCAGGATGCCTACCTGCACATACCAATCCACGTGGCATTCCAAAAATTCCTGCGATTCTCGGTGGGTCAGGGGCACTTCCAATTTTGAAGCCTCCCTTTCGGAATCTCTACAGCCCCCAGAAAGTTTACGAAGGTTCTGCTTCCAGTGATAGCCTCTTTGAGGGAGAAGGGTCTAAGGGTCCACCATTACCTGGACGACATTCTCCTCCTCTCAAACAGCCAGGAATCACTCGTGCAACATCGCAAGGTCTTAGTTTCCACCCTAATGAGTCTGGGTTGGATAATCAACTGGCAGAAGAGCAACATTCAGCCTACTCAAAGGATGGTCTTCCTGGGAGCCGAATTAGACACCCGAGCCAACACGGTGGAACTGCCGAGGGAGAAGTTGTCCCTAATAGTTCAGAAGGTGAAGGATGTCATTCCGGAGTCATGCCTACCAGCCAGAGCATACCTCAGCCTCTTGGGTTCCCTATCAGCAACCATTCCGACGGTCAGATAGGCACAATGGAATGCCAGACCCCTGCAAACCTCCTTCTTGCGCCAGTGGGACGGATGGTCCATGTCCCAGTTAATTCACATCTCAGAGGAAGCCAGGTTATCACTACGGTGGTGGACTCACCCCGACAACCTCAGCAGATGCAAACAGATAGTCATCCTCCACCAGGAGGTGGTAACTTCGGACGCCAGTCTGGAGGGATGGGGGGCACATTATCTACATTATGCAGCTCAGGGCCGCTGGCACTTCAAAACCAAGGATGTAGTATCAAACGTTCTAGAGATGAAGGCAGCCTTCCAAGCCCTCTTAGCGTTCAGTTCACTCCTGAGAGGGAAACAGGTCCTCATTGGAATGGACAACCGAGTGGCTGTAGCCTACATCAACAGGCAGGGGGGTACCAAGAGCATCTCCATGATGCGGGAGGTCGGTCCGATAATGCCTTGGGCCCAACTGAACTTGTGGAATCTGAGGGCGGCCTACATTCCGGGTGTCCAAAATCTCCTGGCGGATTCTCTCAGCAGAACATTCGTTTCCAACAACGAGTGGTGTCTAAGCCCACAAGCATTTGCCCTTGTATGCAAGACATGGGGTCATCCAGACATAGACCTTGCAGCGACGCCAGGAAACAAGAAATGCCGGAGGTTTCTGTCAAGGAACCCCTTCCCCTCGGCGGAAGGAACAGATTGTCTCCAACACCCCTGGAACTTTCGCCTAGGCTACATTTTTCCACCGACGCCACTGATAGCCAGGTTCCTTCTGAGGCTCAAACACTCAGCGGCTCTAGTATTAGCTGTGATTCCCTTCTGGCCACGGAGGCCTTGGTTCACCACCCTCCTGCAGCTAAGCACAACGGATCCACTTCCGCTCCCAGTGACAACGGATCTGCTAACCCAAGGTCAGCTCCTCCATCCGAACCCAGAGAAATTACACCTAGCGGCCTGGAGACTGAAAGGTCTAGGTTCCTAGTCCAGGGCTGCTCTCAACGGGTAGTCGATACACTGCTCCAAGCTAGGAAACTCTCCACAAACAAAACCTATGGGAGGATCTGGGAAAAGTTCTCTTCCTTCGCCCAGGAACAAGGTTGGGACCCTTCTTCTCCATCAGCAGTTCAGGTGCTCAAATTCCTCCAGTCAGGTCTGGACAAAGGCCTTAGATCCAACACCCTAAAGGTTCAGGTGTCTGCCATCTCCGCTTTGACAGGGGTCAAGTGGGCCCTTAACCCTCTGGTGGTCCAATTTCAGAAAGCCTGCCTGAAGCTGAGGCCCCCTAGAAAGCCTTCGTTTCCAACATGGGACTTATCGACTGTCCTAGAGTCCCTATCCGGAGAGCCATTTTTCCCACTCGAAGACGTCTCCCTCTGGGACCTTACTCTGAAGGTATCGTTTCTAATTGCCATCACATCGGCAAAGAGGGTATCGGAAATGCAAGCGCTATTGATCAAAGAACCATATCTGATGATTTACCCAGACAGGCTAACCCTGAAGCCTTCAGACAGATTCATCCCAAAGGTGTCCTCCTCGTTCCACTTTAACCAGGAGATTGACCTCCCGGCCTTGGTCACGGATCAGGGCGTTCCCCATCCTTTGGATGTCAAGGGCAACATTCTGCATTACCTCTCTGTAACCAAGCCTTTCAGAAAATGTGAAAACCTTCTAGTCATTCCACATGGGTTCAGGAAGGGCCAGGCAGCTTCTGCCCGTACCATCGCCTCATGGCTCGTGAAAGCCATCAAGAAGGCCTACTCCTTAAGCACCTCGCAAATTCCGGAAGGTTTAAGGGCGCATTCCACCAGGGCAATGGCGACTTCATGGGCAGCTTACTGCAGAGTCTCAGCAGAAACCATTTGTAGAGCGGCCACTTGGTCTTCTAGAAACACCTTTGTTTCCCATTATAAAATAGACGCTGCGCGCTTAGCAGCAGTTGAATTCAGGAGGGCCGTTATACAGGCAAATTCTTCTGTTTCTTGTCAATAAATTTATTTTGCATTCCCACCCAGTTTGGCGAGTTACTCCCCAACGTGTATGCTGCCATGATGCGACAGGAAAATGGAAAATTGTATACTCACCTTTCCGTAATTTTCCTTTCCTGTCGCATCTTCATGGCAGCATACAATCACCCACCCTCTGAGGTGACATGTGGATATATTTACAGAGAATACTGGGACAGGTGTCTACTCTCTAATTTATAGCTATGTGGTCCTATCAGGTTGTGGAGGCGGAGTCACAATCCAACGTGTATGCTGCCATGAAGATGCGACAGGAAAGGAAAATTACGGAAAGGTGAGTATACAATTTTCCGTTTTGTTACTCGGCCATTTCTTTGGCTTGTTACTCTAAATGTCTACTCAGTATTCTCTTCATATATATTTTACTACAATGTTTTGTACGCCCCCCTGGTGACTCTTTCATTGCTCCCTGTGTCATGCCTAGCCCTTGCCATCACAGTCTGGCCGATACAGGTTTTTTTGAACTGGCTGGTTGTATCTCATGTTTCTTTTGTTTATTTTGATGTTAGATTATTGTATACTAACTGTATGATTCTACTTACTTTGTTAGCCACAACACATTTTTTTGCTCCTGAAGAAACATGAAGGCACGCGCAACATGTTAAGCACATTATTGCTATGAAATAATTCATTGCTTATCTGCTGTCCAGCCACATTACTCGGGCTCTTATCTACTTTGAAGTGCTATCCTCATATCCGAGTTTCTACCTATACAGATGACTTTGTACAGCACCAACTCTATTAAGTATTCATGCATATAGATGAATTGTGTTTTTTTAATTCAGTGTTTTATCAATGTTTTTTCAATAAACTATTTTTGTAATCTACCTGGTGTTACTGTGCCTATAAAGTCCAAAGTCCCTTCCTTCTTTTTTTGACTCCTACTTACAAACGGAGGAAGACAACATGAAGTGAGAGGAAATCTACCCCTAGGAAGGGAAATTCTCTCCTGTAAGAGTTAATATGGGAAAATGTTGTCTCCACTGATGCTTTATCTCTAATCCTTGTTTCCCTAATAACCCAAAATTTTCAAAATCCAATTGTCATTGGGACAGAAAGTGAGGTGAAATCTTCTGAACAGGGGCACAGACAGCAAAACAAATGTTACAGGGGTGATAACCCTTCCCTATGTTATCCAAAAAGCTTAAAAATGTATTTTTTTGGCTGGAGCTACACTTACAAAATGTACCTGTTCCAAATTACAAACAGATTATACTTAAGAACAAACCTACAGCCCCTGTCTTGTTTGGACCATCTGTATACTGCTGTTCAGAGTATGTAGGGCCTGGGGGACAAACGCCTTTTCTTTTTTTAATTTGGGTGCGAGGTTCCCCTTAATATCCATACAAGACCCAAAGGGCCTGGTAACAGGCGGGGGGGGGGGGGTACCCATACGGTTTTTCTCAATAATTTTCATCCATATTGCCGGGATCCTTACAGCCGCAAGCAGTTTTTATATGACTTTTATTCCTTTAGAAATGTCATTTTCTGCAGGGACTGTTCTAAACACGGGAAACACGCGCCGCTTTACAGGCATACCATAGTCACTCCCCAGGTACGATATTTAAAGGAATATTTCACTTTCATTTTTTCATTATTAAAATCACTGCTATCGAAAAAACGGCCATTTTTAAAACTTTGTTTTGCATTGATACATGTCCCCTGGGGCAGGACCCGGGTCCCCAAACACTTTTTAGGACAATACCTTGCATATTAGCCTTTAAAATTCGCACTTTTGATTTTTCACGTTCGGGTCCCATAGACTTTAACGGTGTTCGAATGTTCGCGCAAACTTTCGGTCCGTTCGCATGTTCTGCCGCGAACTGAACCGGGGGGTGTTCGGCTCATCCCTAGCAAAGATATTGACCGAAAAGGTGAAGCATATGCCGGATTGAATAGAGAACGACCAAGTAGGCTTTGTACATGGGAGGGAAGCAAAGGATAATGTTTTCAGAACGATTTTATTAATACATAGTAGACATATGCGGTTCGTTTCAGACAATTATTTAGTTATTCCTAGTTTCGGATAGATCCGAATCCCCAAATTACAGTGCAAACTAATTTTACCGAAATCTCAGAATAACGAAACTAAATTTGTCTGAATTTCCAAATATTAAATTGAAATTCGACTCGAATTTTACATCGAATTCCATTCGAATTTGAACTGTCCAAATTTTAACGCGTCAACCTTCGGCGGCAAGGTTATTAGTGTGTCATTAGTGTACTATTTTGAAATAATGCTGTTCTTGTTAAGGGGATTTAAAGTGTTGTAATCATTTGATGAAGATTTTTCTTTTGTTCTTTCACTTTGCAAGTGTGAAATTGAGAAAAAGAAACCAGTAAAATATAAAAATTTAAAAGCATTTGTACTTGACTTCTCAGCTGGCTAAAACTTCTGCACAGTATTGTACATAGGAAAATGTTGAAAGTAAGATACTACTTTTATTTATTATAACACTTTGCATATTTTGAATAAATGTATTATTAATACAAACAGGATCAATGTGTATAAATAACAATCAGATGTTTGGTTACCTGGCTGCTGCATTTGAATTTTAAAAAAAGGCAGCAGTCCTGGTGAAAGCAATAGATTGGATGCCTAAGTGAAGCACCCCTAAGCCAGGTACTATGGTTGCCAAGTCAGTATATTGTAGATTCTTTTCCGAGAATTTAACATTTAGAATAGTAGATACTCTATGAGTGTGGGATAATCTCCATAAAAGTATGAAATGGCAGTATAATAGTCCTTTAACCTCTTCAGCCCCGGAAGATTTTACCCCCTTCCTGACCAGAGCACTTTTTGCGATTCGGCACTGTGTCGCTTTAACTGACAATTGTCCTTTTTTCCCCACAAATAGAGCTTTCATAGCAGTGTCTCCTTCATGCTAGCAGGGATTCAAGGAAAAAATATAAAATGTCGATTGTACCATTTTGGTTGAATGCAGCAAACGTCTTATTCCCTAAATGTTGTAAATCAAAGAAAACACCAACTATGACATATTGGTTCAGAGAAATAGATAGAACCAGATTAATGTAAGAGTTGATGCATTCACATCGGGACACTTATGAATGTTTCTATGAAATCTGGAGTAGTTGGATGGCATTCAACCAGTTTGCGATATATGTAAGATACGCGGGTAATGAAAATGATTTAGAGAGGGGGGAAGGAAGGAGCAGCGGAGGACTCCTCATAATCAAAGAATAGGTTGTGGGTAAAAGGGGGAAGGAGGTTGTCTTGGTTTATTAAAATACAACCTGGGCACAGAGGCAGGCCATTTATCCTTTTCTCTTAATGTTGAGTATCCGCTCTCTCCTGCACGGGAGGGAGGGTAGGGAGAATATTTAGATTTATACACAATTCACCTTTTATTCTTTTTTCTCCCCCCTTTTTTTGCTCTCCTTAAAGGTGAGATAGATGGGTAAAAAGGAGAATTAGTTAATAGAGGGCACATAATCTGTTTGTTCACAGTTAATAAGACTTCACACTTTTACTGAATGTACAATGCCCATGTGTCAGCATCTGTAGTCCCTGGATCTGCCTTCCTGGGCAGACTTGTTCTATAATTTCACTGGCCAGTGGCTAGACAGCTAAACCATAATAAATTGAGCAGTGCCTATCCAATATAATCTAATAAATTATCCAATGCTCAATCAATTTATTAGGTGATAATATGTGCAATAAGAGTCACTGCACTACTCTGATGACAGGATGTAATAAAAAAAGTAGAAAAAAAACATTTTTAAAAATTGAATAAAAAAAGATTTTTTTAAAATGATTTAAAAATGTTTTATTTCTTTTTTTACATACTGTCACCAGTCAGTTTTCCTGATCACCGCCACACCATTCATATGATGATGTTGTACTGCACTGCTGATAGTATGTAAAAGAAAAACTGTGAAAAAAAACTTTATTTAATTTCTCAATTTTAAAAAATTGTGACAAAAATATTTTGGACGGCCTACTTTCCAAAAAGAGGTCATTTGGGGGGTATTTGTATTGTCCTTGCATTTTAGGGCTTCAAGAAATGAGATAGGCAGTTAGTACATCTGGACCAATCAAATTTTAAATATATTTCCCATAGTTTGTAGACGCTTTAACTTTCACACAAACCAATTTCCGTATTTATCGGCATATAACATGCACAGGCATATAACACGCACCTTCATTTTAGGAGGGAAGTTTCAGGGAAAAAAACTCAAATTTTAAATAAAGAACTTTGAAGCAAAATAAGGGTGAGTGCCCATCTGCAGCCTCACCAATGCCCATCTGCAGCCTGATCAATGCCATCTGCAGCCTCACAATTGCCCATCAATGCAGCTTGATCAATGCCCATCTGTAGCCTCATAATTGCCGATCAATGCAGGCTGATCAATACCCATATACAGCCTCACAATTGCCCACCAATGCAGCTTGATCAATGCCCATCTGCAGCCTGATCAATCCCCATCTGCAGCCTCACCTCAGATTACTGCTGCCTCGGAGGGGACAGGGAGGGGGGGCAAGATGAGCGCCATCAGATTACATACAATGAGAATCTCCTGTTTACTCAGCGGCCTCTTTAATACCAAGTCCCGCCTCCTGGACCGGCTTCTATGATAGACAGAACACTGGTCCAATGCTGACCCAGGAGACAGGACTTCCTATTAAAGAGGCCACTGAGAAAACAGGAGATTCTCGCTGTATGTAATCTAACGGCTCTCGTCCCACCCCCCTCCCCATTCCCTCCTAGGCAGCTCAAATTGCAGTATCGGCGTATAACATGCACACACTATTTGCACCCGATTTTCAGGGTGAAAAGGTGTGTGTTATACGCCAATAAATACAGTATTATACACTTACTGGGATTTTTTTTTATTTTTATTTTTTTACTAAAGACATGTAGCAATCCATGCAAAATATTTCCTCCTGCACCAGTACTGTATCCACCACCACCCGCTGTGCAAGTCACTTATGTACATATATGGCCTACTCAATGGTAAGGTAAATAAACACTTTGCCCTTATACCGGGGCTGGTATTCAATCCAAGGATATCTCCAGGTTTATCAACAAGCAGTCATCAATCTTCCTCCACTGGTTAGCATGCTTTCCAGCAGCAGTCATTCCAAAAAAAATAAAACGGCTGTCATAGTGTAGTAATATAAATATATTATAATATTATAAATAAAAGATCCCTTTATAATAAACCCTTAAGAAACACTCACAAGATCAGTGTGCTTCCATACTATTGGAGGACAAGGACAGTAGAAACACCCACACATTATTTTGGAGAGTAAATACCCCAGGGTATTTTTTAAGAGGCTTGGTGAGTCTTTTAAAGACTTAATTTTTTTGCCATATGTTTTTGGAAAATGTGGAAAGAAAATGAAAATGATCTTTTTACACAAAGTTGTCAATTTAATATGATATTTCTCACATACAGCATAGGCATACTTGACCCCAAAAACACATCTTGCCACTCCTTCCGAGTATGACAATATGACATGTGTGAGACTTTTGCAATGTTTGGACTGATTATGTACTGAACATTGTATATTTTGTGTCACAAAAATCAACCAATTGTATCAAACCCAATGTACTGTATCAGTCGCCTCTGTATGAGTGGTCAGGGAATATAGCTTAGTCTAGCATCAACTATATAGGGTGGCCACATGTCCCGGATTGCCTGGGATTGTCCCTTATTTCAGATTTTTGTCCCGTGTCCCGGGTACCTTCATTCTGGGACAATACAGTGTCCCGGGTACCTTCATTCCGGGACAATACAGTGTCCCGGAATGAAAAAAAAAAACCACCGCCGTCTGGCACCAGTCCCACTCCGTCTCCGAGTCTGCCACCCTTATCATTATGCAATAGTACACTGGTTTAACACAGTAACACACACATATGCGCAGCTTAACTGGTTGCTAGGCTAGGGCCACCCGCCCCGCGTCTAGCAACCAGTGACCTCAGCTGGCACCGTCCGTCACGTGGGAGTCAGTGCAGTGGGCACCCGCACTCTAGTCTACACGCTACTGCTGAGCAGCGCGCCTCCGAGAGAGAGAGAGAGCAGCCGCCAGCCTGCCACACACCACACTTACTAGCCTGCCCTGTGCCCAGCCCCAGTCAGTGCCTGCCAGTCCCGGACCCGGAGCCGCCGAGCGGACTACTCCAGCACTGCAGCCGGTGAAGCAGCAGCACATTGCCAGCCAGCAGCGCAACCTGGGCCGACTTTGAGCTGCCCGACTTCGACTTCTCCAACTGTCTCCACTCCACTTCTCTCCGTCCTGACTGAGCCGCCTCGTCCGAGTCCTCCCTCCGGCTCCCTCCCGCCCACGAGGTCCGCCCACCAGACAAACTTCAGGTTAGTGTAACTTCCACTACCTAGTTACAGTGAGCAATGCACACTCCCTCTCAGTTCTGCTGCTGTCCCCAGACCCCCACCCCCCTCAGTTCTGCTGCTGTCTCCCACACTCCCTCTCAGTTCTGCTGCTGTCCCCCACCCCCCCCAGTTCTGCTGCTGTCCCCCACCCCCCTCAGTTCTGCTGCTGTCCCCCACCCCCCTCAGTTCTGCTGCTGTCTCCCACACTCCCCCTCAGTTCTGCTGCTGACTGTCCCCCCCAATCCCCCTCAGATCTGCTGCTGTCCCCCCAATCCCCCTCAGTTCTGCTGCTGTCCCCCCCACTCCCCCTCAGTTCTGCTGCTCTCCCCCTCCATCTTTCCTCCATGTCCCCCTCCATTCTGCTGCTGTCCCCCTCCGTTCTTCCTCCGTGTCCCCCTCCATTCTGCTGTCCCCCTCCAGTTTTCCTCCATGTCCCCCTCCATTCTGCTGCTGTCCCCCTCCGTCCTGCTGTCCCCCTCCGTTCTTCCTCCATGTCCCCCTCTGTTCTGCTGCTGTCCCCCTCCGTTCTTCCTCCGTTTCCCCCACCGTCCTGCTGTCCCCCTCCGTTCTACCTCCATGTCCCCCACCGTCCTGCTGTCCCCCTCCATTCTTCCTCCGTGTCCCCCTCCGTGCTGCTGCTGTCCCCCTCTGTTCTTCCTCCATTTGCCCCTTTATTCTGCTGCTGTCCCCCTGCGTTCTGCTGCTGTCCCCCTGCGTCCTGCTGTCCCCCTCCGTTCTTCCTTCGTGTCTCCCTCTGTTCTGCTGCTGTCCCCCTCCGTTCTTCCTCCGTGTCCCCCTCCATTCTGCTGTCCCCTTCCAGTTTTCCTCCGTGTCCCCCTCCATTCTGCTGCTGTCCTTCTCCGTCCTGCTGTCCCCCTCCGTTCTTCCTCTGTGTCCCCCTCCGTTCTGCTGCTGTCCCCCTCTGTTCTTCCTCTGTGTCCCCCTCCATTCTTCTTCTGTGTCCCCCTCCGTTCTTCCTCCGTGTCCCCCCTCCGTTCTTCCTCCGTGTCCCCCTCTGTTCTTCCGCTGTGTCCCCCTCTGTTCTGCTGCTGTCCCCCTCCGTTCTTCCTCCATGTCCCCCTCCGTTCTGCTGTCCCCCGCCGTCCTGCTGTCCCCCTCCTCCTTCCTCCGTGTCCCCCTTAGTTCTGCTGCTGTCCCCCTCCGTTCTTCCTCCGTTTGCCCCTTCATTCTGCTGCTGTCCCCCTCTGTCCTGCTCTCCCCCTCCATTCTTCCTCCGTGTCCCCCTCCGTTCTGCTGCTGTCCCCCTCTGTCCTGCTCTCCCCCTCCATTCTTCCTCCGTGTCCCCTACCATTCTGCTGCTGTCCCCCTCCATCCTGCTGTCCCCCCCAACCCAGATCTATCTGTCCACTCCTCAACTCACCCCCTCGATCTCCTCACGGATCCTAAACTTACTGAATGACATATCGGTATGGATGTCACACCACTTTCTCAAACTCAGTCTTTCTAAAACGGAGCTTGTTACATTTCCTCCTTCCCGGTCCCCCCCCCCATGATTTTACCATTAAGATAAACAGCACAACCATTGGTCCCTCCACACATGCCAGGGTGCTGAGTGTAATCCTTGACTTTGATCTCTCCTTCAGCCCCCACATCCAATCGCTGGCTAAATCCTGCCGCCTTAACCTCCGAAACCTCTCCAAAATTAGACCCTTCTTGACTAATGACACCACAAAGCAACTTATCCACTCCTTGTTTATTTCCCGCCTCGACTACTGCAACTCTCTCCTTAATGGCCTACCCTTACGCAGGATATCCCCCCTTCAGTCTATTATGAATGCTGCTGCTAGACTAATGTACCTCACTAATCGATCCATGACTGCTGCCCCTCTCTGCAAATCCCTTCACTGTCTTTCCCTACCCCACCGTATAAAATTCAAAATGCTAACCACAACATATAAGGCCAATCACAACATCGCCCCCATCTACATCACCAACTTTATCTGCAGATATTGCCTACTGCTCTCTAGCTCCCTTGTTACCTCCTCTCATGCTCGCCTTCAGGACTTCTCCAGAGCCTCTCCCATCCTCTGGAACTCCCTGCCTCGGTATATTCGATCAGCCCCTACCCTATCTACCTTTAGGAGATCCCTAAAAAACTCACTTATTAGCAGCAGAATATATTTTGGGGTGTAGTTGCAAGTATGCATATGCTGTGTTAGAGAAATAACCTGTGAATATGACAATTTTGTGAAAACTAAAAATCTTCATTTTGCAAAGAATTGTGGTAAAATATGACAACTTGAAAAAACTCACCATGCCTCCTTCTAAATTCCTTGGAATGTCTACTTTCCAAAAAGTGCTAATTTGGGGGGTATTTGTATCTGGCTTGTTAAGCCCTGTACACACTATGAGAAATTCGGACAAACAATCGGCAGGTTTTCCTCAATGTTTCACATCAAGTGGGAACCGAGGATAGAAATAATGCACGAAAATTCGCATACGACAAAGGCTTTTTTGTTATTTGTTGTTTCTGATCATGCGCAGTCTTTCGTATCTGCTATTTCTCGTACGAAAATCGTACGAAAATGGTACATTCTGTTCCCAAACAAGAAAAATGTTGGCGTTTTTCCCTTCGGAAATTTTCGTTCGGAATCGGCTGTCAAAAGTTGTGTACACACTTTTAGAAAATTGTACGATCGTTCCTTGGACAAAAATGTTCGCCCGATTTTCTTTATGGGCCATTAGTGTCTCAAGAAATGAGAGAGGCCATCAGTACATCAGATGTGATTAATTTTCAATGAAACACTAGCTTGTAGACTCTCTGAGTTTTATTGCTGTGGAGCTCTGTGGCGTGTTGGTAAATACTTTGTATTACAAGTTGGCTTGTCCATTTCATACATCAGTCAATGTGTTTGGATCATCACTATAGGATCATTCACACATCGTGCAACTGGTACTAAGATGGATAGCAGCGGGGATGAACAGGGGCCTTCGACCTCTAAATCAAAGAAGATAAAGCGATTGTGTCGTTTTCGAGACTTATGGAAAACAACTTACAAATGCATTACAGCAGTGACCGGTAACTATCATAGAGCATATTGTACTCTGTGTAGGCGAGAGTTTGGAATTGGTCATGGTGGTGAAGGTGATATCAAAATCCACATATCTAGCGAAAGTCACAAAAATGCTGATCGGGCTGCAAAACAAAGTGGGATGCTTTCCAAATTCATGATTCCCTCTAAGGATATGGCAATGCAAGACGAAATTATAGCAGCTGAAATATCAATGATTTACTATTCCGTGTGCCACAGTCATTCATATAAATCTTTGGACTGCACCATGAAACTACTTCCTGTTATATTTCAGGATTCTACTAAAGCCACTAGGATGTCATGTGGTCGTACCAAAGCTGAAGCCATTGTAACAAACGTGCTGGCTCCTTCAAGTGTGGAAATGGTAGTTAAAGATTTGAAAAACAGCTATGCTTATTTTAGTGTTGGATCGGATGCATCTAACCATGGGCACACCAAACTTTTCCCCTTAGTTCTGCGTTACTTTAAGCCCTCCAAAGGAGTGGTAACAAGCTTGCTGGATTTTTATGAAGGTGAGGAAAGTGCTGCTGCAATTTCAGAGCAAATTTTAAATGTAATTAAAACAAATGGCCTATCTGTGGATATGATGTCTGCATATTCTGCTGACAATGCAAGTGTGAACTTTGGTAAGCATAACGGTGTGTACCAGAAGCTTCATGCTGTAAATCATCGGATATTGCCAGCTGGCTGCCCAGCTCACATACTTCACAATACAGCTAAAAAGGCTTCAGATGTCTTAAATTGTGACGTTGAAAGTCTAATTTTGAAATTATATAATTATTTTTCAATATCAGCCAAGAGAGTTGCCACACTAAAAGAAATGTTTGACTTTGTTGACCTTGAGTGGTCAGAACTTCTTCGCCATGTACCAACAAGATGGCTGTCTCTTTATCCAGCAATCGAGAGAGTTTTAAAAAATTGGCCAGCTGTAAAAGCTTACTTCCAAAGTATTGGTTAGGATGAAACACCTAAAGTAATATGGCAATTTATTGTGGATGAAGGTAGTGAGACCACAGAGCTGGACCCACCATCAGTTCCTGAGTTATATCTCCAGTTTTTACAACTGCTTGCCTATTTTCAGACAGTCATATTAAAACTGGAGCGAAATGACTTGATTGCAGTTGATGTATATGAGATCATGACATCAGTCAAAGGCAAACTAATACAAAGACAGACAGACCATTTTTTTGGATTTCTAGTTGGGAAAGCTTTAAAAAAATTACCTCACCTGCAAGCAAAAAAAATAGAATCAGAATTCCTAAAATTTTATCAAAAAGCTGTTCAGTATTTAGAACAGTGGTTTGATTTTTCAGACAAAAACTATTTGTCTAAAATTCAATGTCTAAATTTGAAGGAGAACCTTACGTTTGATAACCTGGTGGCATCTGTTGAAGCTCTGAATTTAGACTCTGTTTCAATAGTTGACCTTTATGAAGAATTTGCTTGCGTTTGTCCACACTTTCAAAAGGTTTCTACCGGTACTGAAGCGGATGATGATCTCAACACAATGGTCAACAATATTTACGAAGGCTGGACCTGACAAACTGCCAAACCTCTTGAAAGTGGTGTCATTTGTTGTTAGCATCCCATGCTCAAATGCAGCAGTTGAAAGGGTCTTCAGCATGATGGGAATGTGCTGGTCTGACACAAGAAATAGATGCAGCATTGATCTAATAAAATCTGAACTTCAGGTGAAAATCCATTTTGATATGGGTTGTCAATCTTTTTATACATATAACATAGATTGATGCGCTCTGATACAAAGTTCAATCAATGTGAGAAAAGAATTTTTTGTGCTAAAAAACCAATGTGAAAAAAAAAAAAAAAAAAAATTGCTACCAAATCGCTAAAGAATCGCATATATATATATAAAATCTCAAATATATGAAAAAATCGCAAATATATAAAAACTGTGTTCTTCCAGTAATACAAATCCACTGGAAGTGGTGCGATATCTCCAAAATAAACTAAGCAACAATTGTGTATAGATATACCAAAAATGTGTTTGCAAATAGTAATCAATCCAAATTAGTGCCAATAAATAAATAAAGTTCAATCAATGTGAGAAAAGAATTTTTTGTGCTAAAAAACCAATGTGAAAAAAATTACTACCAAATCGCTAAAAAATCGCATATATAAATAAAATCGCAAATATATGAAAAAAATCGCAAATATTTAAAAACTGTGTTCCTCCAGTTATACAAATCCACTGGAAGTGGTGCGATATCTCCAAAGTAAACTAAGCAACAATTGTGTATAGATATACTAAAAATGCGTTTGCAAATGGTAATCAATCCAAATTAGTGCCAATAAATAAATAAATTAGATATATTCCCTGTGATAAGTGTTGAATCCTCCGTAATGTAAAATTAAATTATTGATATGCTTATAAAGGTGCAATATATATACAATTGATGAGTATAAATAGATAAATAGTGCCAATAGAATCTAAATTAAATATAGATGGTTAAATTCATGAGATAGGATAAGTAGCAGGCGACAGTTCAATCCTCAGTAATCTGGGGTATCTGGATTCCTGCAGTAATTATTTGTTCACCCTCTGAGCTATTTCTTCCACAGCCACAATGAATGGTAATTTTCTCAGTATCAAGTGGTTTTATGTAAAATAAACAAAGAGAGAAAACATTGCGCAATATTGTTACAATAAAAGTTCACAGCCAAAACAGCGCAGTGATACACTCACGTGTGTCTGACTTGTTTTAGGCATGCAGATAGGCAGATCTCAGCTGGCTTGTAAGGACAAGGCTTGCTACGCAAGCTGCTGCTGCTGCTTGATACAATGAATTCAGCAGACTGTGTCCTAAGCTCTTCTTTTTATAGCTTTGTAAAACAAAATAAAAAATGTGCAAGAAGTGACAAGAAATACACTTTTAGACATTAGTGTTGAAAACAAAAGGTACTCAGCTGGTGTCATGTGGTCTGAAGGATTTGATTATGGTCATATTGCCATGTGAGCTGAATTAGACACAGCATTAATATTTCAGCAACATTATATTTACAATTGACTGTTTTGTAAGTTTTATATTTTCAAGAATATATTTAGAGTAATATATCTATCTGTTATTTAAGAAAAAAGTGGATTTTGTGGTTTATTATATATGGTTGGTTACTAGTTTATACCTAGTTTCTAAAAGTTCTTGCTCATTGAGAAAACAATAAAAATAATCTGTTAAATTTATTGCAACTTGTTCTGTTTGTTTTTTCTATTTCTTAAGAGATGTCTAACACATTTGAAATGTAAGACCTGTTTTAGGTAGCCAGTGATTGTGTGCAGGGCGCAATCACAAAATACTGAACAATGCACAGGCAGCTATGTTTATAGCAATCTTAATCATAACTTTGATGCAGTGAACTTGCCAGAGTAAGTGATGTACAAAGTACGCCGTTGTAACTAAGTGACTTAGTTAAGGCAGGTGCACATTGCATACCACCTGTCTAAACTGGTTACCACTGTTTGCTTTTTTCCCAAAAATTGGCAAAAAAAAAGTATCAAAAACCATCCTTTTTGGGTGGGCGCGCGGGGGGGGGGGTGTCCCTGAATGGCAGTTTGGAAATGTGGTCACCCTACACCTATACCAGTCCCCATTCCTATAAGACAAGACAGCTTAGCCTACTTGTATGTGGCTACCCCTAAGGTATGCTATGTTCACTGGACAGGAAGTTCAGGAGGCTGAAGAAAGGAAGAACAAAAGGGTTTCTGTGGTTCCAGGAGTGCACTGTTGTCATGTACCTGATCGGTGACTAAAATGACAAGGTTGGCCTCTCTTGTATCTGCAGCCCAGGTCCCAATGAGGATGGAACAGAAGGTACCAAGGGACAGGAGGAACATGAGTGCCGACAGGTGTTGATAGCAGAACTTGCAGCAGGTTATGTGAATGAATGAATGAATGAATGAATGAATGATTTGTAAAGCGCTGCAAATGCGAACTGAATCGCCTCAAGGCGCTGGATGTATTCTCTGATGTCAGCTTTCTCAGAAAAGGAAGGTCTTTAGTTTTTTCCTGAATGCCTGGTGGTTTTCTTCCATGCGGATGTTAGTTGGAAGAGCATTCCATAGTCGAGGTCCTTGGACTGCGAATCTTCGTTCTCCCTTTGCTTTGTAGCGGTATTTGGGAACGGTAAGGAGGTTTTGGTTAGCCGATCGAAGACTGCGATTCGGTGTGTAGTGTTTTATTTTCTCGCGGAGATATGGTGGGGCGTTCCCTCGTACGCATTTGTGGGTGAGGCAGAGGGTCTTGAATGTGATCCGATTCTTCACGGTTAGCCAGTGAAGGCTCTTTAGGGAGGGTGAGATGGATTCCCAGGGTTTTTTTCCTGTTAACAGTCTTGCCGCCGTGTTTTGGATGAGTTGTAAGCGCGCAAGCTGATATTGGGGTAGTCCTACGTAGAGCGAATTTGCGTAGTCGAGTCGGGAATTGATGATTGTTCCCACAACTGCCGCTTTGTCCTCTTCTGGGATGAAGGGGATGAGTCTGCGTAGTTGACGGAGGAGATGGTGGGATCCGCTCACCACTGATCCTATTTGTGCGTCCATTGTCATTCCTGAGTCAAAAATGACTCCGAGACTCTTGGCTTTGGTGTTTGGGGAGATGGTCTGTCCAAGGATGGTGGGAGGTGTCCACGGAGTCTTTATTTTGGAATTTTTGTTGGCATGTAGGAGAAGAAGCTCTGTTTTTGATCCGTTAAGTTTGAGGGAGCTGCTGGTCATCCAGTCATCTATTAAGGTGAGACATTTCTGTAATTGCTGATGAAGGTCTTTTTGTCCGTTGATGCGAAGGTAGAGTTGGGTGTCGTCAGCGTATGAATGGAAGCAGAGGTCGGTTTTCCTGATGATATTGAGAAGTGGGCGCATGTATATGTTGAATAGTACTGGTGACAAGGGTGATCCTTGAGGGACTCCGCAGGAGATTGCCTGGGTTTCCGAGGTGAATGTTCCTAGTTTCACTGTCTGGGAGCGATTCTCTAGGAAGGATGTGAACCATTTTAGGGCAGAATCTGTAGCTCCTGCTACTTCAGCGAGGCGGACAAGTAAAGTATTGTGGTCCACTGTATCGAATGCTGCGCTGAGGTCTAACAGTACCAGGAGACTCTGTTCTCCGTCGTCTGCTGCTTCAAGGGCGTCGTCCCATATTTTGAGAAGTGCCGTTTCTGTGCCATGGCCTGGGCGGAAGCCTGATTGCAGAGGGTCCAGGAGGAGGTGTGTGTCCAGGTGGTGTTGTAGCTGCTGTACTACTGCTTTTTCCATGATCTTGGAGATAGCGTTGAGGCTAGTTATTGGTCTACGGCAGTTAGGGTCCTTAGGGTCGAGATTGGCTTTCTTTAGCAGAGGTTTGATGATGCCTTGCTTGAGGGAGCTTGGGACAGTCCCTTCTTTGAATGATTGATTTATCAGCTGTGTTAGGATAGGGGCCAAGATGTCGGAACATTCTTTAAGCAGTTTAGTGGGGATGATGTCGTTCGGTGATGTGCTGTCTCGAAGGCTTCTGATGATGTTTTTAGTTGTGTCTATGGTGATTGGGGACAAAAAGAATTTCGGTGGTTGAGTGATGTTTGTGTCGATATCCTCTTTTTGCTTTGGTTCAGTGAGGGTGATAGTTGTTTTCTGATGGATTGATTTCCGAATGTTGTCGATTTTGTCGATGAAGAAATCTGATAACTCATTGCAGAATTCTTGAGTATCGTTTCCTGGGGGTTCCAAGCAGGTCGGGTTCATAGACTGAGCCACTATTTTGAAAAGTTCCCGCGGACGGTTTAATGCGGATGAGATGGTGTCTGAGAAATGTTCTTTTTTGGCTTTGAAGATTGCCTTGTGGTATTTCCCCGTGAGTGCTTTGTAGTTAGCAAGGTTTTCCTTGGTAGGGTTTCTTCTCCATGCTCTTTCCGCTCTTCTACGTTCTTGCTTGAGTAGGGTGAGAGTACCATTGAACCAACTTGAGTTTTTTTTGCGGATGAGTGTTCTGCGTTTTGGCGCCACGGAGTCTGCTGTTTGTAGTAGTACATTGTTTAGGGAGTTGAGCGTTTGTTCTGTTGAGAGGCTTGGGTTTAGCAAAAGAATTTTGCTCGACAATGTGGTTTTGAAGAGATCAGAGTGAAGTTTCTTCTGAGATCTATTCCAGTGTGTTGCTGTTACGAGTTTCTGTTTTTGGAGGATGGTGTTAGTGGTGATTTTAAATTTGATAGCATGATGGTCCGTCCATGGTAGCGGAGTGTTGTCAGATACGTTGATGTCCATATTCTGTTTGAAGATGAGATCTAGGGTGTGTCCTGAACCATGCGTGGGAGAGTTTATCAGTTGTTGAAGGCCAAGTTCTTCCATTTGGTTGACGCAGGCGGTTGCGGTGGGGTCTTGGGCAGAGTTTGCCCACAGGTTAAAATCCCCAAGTACCAGCAGGTTTTTGGTTTTCAAGGTGTGTATCGAGAAAAATTCAGTGAGCGGCGTGAGGAGATTGGTCTTTGGTCCTGGTGGTCTGTAGCATAGTAGTATGTGAATGGTGTCTTGAGGTGTTGTTTGGAGGTGCAGTGAGAGTGTTTCCATGAAAGGCACTGTGTTCTGTACGTTAGGTTTGGTGAACCCAAGATGAGATTTGAAGATCACTGCTAGGCCTCCACCTTTTTTTCCGATTCTATGCTCGGTTAGGATACTGTAGTTCTCGGGCACCAGTTCCTTTAGGATGGTGTTGCAGTCAGGTGTTAGCCAGCTTTCTGTAATGAAGAGGCAATCTATGTTGTTTTCGATGATGAAATCGCGGATTTCCAGCCTGTGCTTGACTGCAGATCTGGTGTTGATCAGGGCGCATGCTAGTTGTTGTGGTTGGATCGGTGTCTCCTTGCATTTCCTGGTTGATTGTAGGTTGGTTCTTAGTATTTGTTCTTTTTTTAGTCTTTAGTGGCGATCGGTAAAGTTGCGGCAGTGTTTCTTAACCTGTGGATGGTGTCTGCTGTGTATTTAAAGTTGCACATAATGAGGAGAATGGCGTTGCTGGTAGGAGGGTCTTTTGATGGTAGAATTGATGTGATGGTGATCCACTTGCGGGGGAGGGGGGGGAGGGGGGTCTACTGGCTACCCGCTGCTTCTGAAGTGGTGTGGCGATCGGCTGGTGAGGGTGGAAGGTACTTACGGAGGGTACGTATGCCTACCCCCCTGTCGTTGATCCAGAGGAAGGCGAAAAACCCCTAGCTGCGGCCAATAATGCAGCAGAGGAAAAAAATTCCTTCCTGACCCCCCGAGGGGCGATCGGGCTGGCCCCTGGATCAACAGTTGAAGTACCCCTGCTGGCTTACCTGTAGGATGGTCCGGCGGACGACGGGGGGATCAGACACTACTTACTGGTAGGTGATGCGGTGGCTGCGACTAGGATGATTGAGTTGGAGTAGCCTCCTGGTGGGGTGATTCAGGAGTCGGGGGGGTGCGGGCTCTGTAGGAAAAAAATGGGAGGGGGGGATGAGTGGCTGGCTGCAGGAACCAAGCCGCAGCCGTAGTCAGTCCCACAGAGTCTAGCAGCTAGTCTATAGTGATTAGACTGCGGCTGTGGTGGTGTCCCGCGGGGGGGTGCCAGACGGAGGGATCAGGGATGGTGGATCCAACTGGGGGGGGGACCCGGCTAGGGGCTGGTGGCCTCAGAAGCTGCACCGGGGGTCTTCAAATTGCTGCACTGACTGCCTGGGTGTGCCAATATGGCCGCCGGCTAGGCCTGAGCCGCGGCTGGACGGCGGGGGAGTACCAAGATGGCCGCCGGCCAGGCCCGAGCCGCAGACTTTCCTGCGGTGTATCCGGAGGTCCAGCGGAGGTGTGCGGGAGAAACCGGTGTGAAGGTAAGCAAGGATGAGGGGGGGAGCCCGCCGGTCGGCAGACCGGTCGGGGGGGGGCGGTGAATTGCTGCCTGCTGGCAGCCGAGCTAGGCAGCCGAGCTAGGCTGGAGCCGCGGAGAATCCTGTGCGGCCGGCCGGCTGGCTGAGCGGCGTTAGGGGGGATGAGGTGGGTGGGGGGTCCGGTGGTAAGTGAGGGGGCTGAGCCGGACCGCGGAGTTGCCTGGCGGCCGGCCGGTTGACTGGACTGGACGGGGCGGGGGTCCGAATGGAGGACCGTAGAGAGGGGGGTCCCGGAGCTGCTACAGAGGGAGCCGCTCGGGCCCGCAAAGAGCCCCGAGCGGCCGGCGCTGCTAAGTTGCGAGGGGAAGGGGGCAGGTGAGCTACCGCAAGGAGGTCGGGATGAGTCAGGATCCAAGGATGGGAGCCGGGTGGCCGGAGCTGCTTACGAGCCGCTGCAGCAGGCTACAGCAGAGGTCTGCTCTCCACAATGTCAGCAAAACCACTGACACTGACACTACTAATGACAATGTGGTCCCCTGCAGGCTGAGAGAGCATCAAGCCAGGAACAGGACAGCTGGTACAGATTACAGTCAGGTAGGCACTCTGACAGGATGTGGGAACGGAGCCAGGAACAGACGCATGGTTACAGAAATAGCTAAGGTCAGCAGCAGGTGAGCAGAGAGGTACAGAATCATAAGGCAGAGATGTGGTCAGGAACAGAGCCGGGGTCTGGAACTGGTGAAAAGGCAGAAGCAGAATCCCAGATCAGGTCAGAGGTAAGCCGGATCAGCAACAAGGGAACAAGCAGAGTAGTAACAGGATGCAAGGGAAAGCTGTAAGACCAGTCAGCACTTAAGCATAAGCGGAAGCATCCCTAAATAGCCAGTTTGCTACCAACACACACTGAGTGCATGCCCATGTGTGTGCGTGCATGCGTGTGCACGTTCCTGCACTCATAAGCATTCCTGGTAACTATTCTGCTAAGAATGCCACGTGCATGTGCATTTATGCAAGACTACTGTCTGATGGCATGCTCTGACAGCAGTTGTCCACAGGGGATGGCTGGGACTGGTGTATCACAGTAACATCCTGAGTTAAACATACAGATGTATCAGTCCAGGTGGCAGGCAGAGACATGGTCAGCATACAGGCAAAGGATTGGTCAAGGCAGCAGGCAGACATGTGGCCAATAAACAGGCCAGGGTCAGCATAGGATGTAGGCAGAGACAATACTGCACTTGTGTGGTGGATTGGTCTGGTGACATGTGTAGCAGCACTCATAAACACTGTTGCTGGCTTACACTGGTCTGGTGACACTGTGGACTAGGATAACAAAAACCAGGAACACTGTTTCTGATTACATTGGTCTAGTGACACTGGAATCAGTATGGCAACAATCGGGACCACCGTTGGTGGCATACACTGGTCTGGTGACACTAGGACCGGTGTGGCAGTGATCAGGAAAACTGTTGCTGGATGCAGTGGTCTGATATGTTGGCATTCAGGAACACTGATTCTGTGTCTGATTTTGTGATGGCTGTATAAGAAATAGTTTCTAACACCATTCAGCTGCATTCATGCAGCAGTTCAGTACCACTGTGATAGGCCACAACTATCACAGCTGGTGTGGTTGCACGGGCCCAAGCACAGATAGTATGCCCTCAGGGCTGTCCACTTGCACCTGAAGGCCTATAAAACAAAGACCCGTGGCTGTGTCTGTGTTGCAGGTACATGCTCATTGAGTAGTATAGATTGCCATCATGCAGCTCTAGTTGTTGTCATGTTGTACTGTAGAGATCTGATCTGATGTTGAAAAGTGCCATCATCCCTTAGGTACGAGCATAGAGATAATTGCCTTTTTGATTTGGGACTATGTAGGCACAAATAGAAAAAAATAATCTTTTTAAAAAAGTAGCATTTATTTATACAAAATCATTTATTTATATAAAATAAAATAAAAAACATTGATACAAACTGTTGTGCGGCAGAAAAAAATCCCATCTACATTGTGAAGCAAAGGTTGAGAAAATATCCAGATATGATAGAAGTAGAGACATCTAATGCCGCGTACACATGGGCGGACTTTTCAACGGACTAGGCCTGACGGACTTTTCGACGGACTTTCCGATGGACTTTCCGAATGAACGGACTTGCCTACACACGATCAACCAAAGTCCGACAGATTCGTACGTGATGACGTACGACCGGACTAAAATAAGGAAGTTCATAGCCAGTAGCCAATAGCTGCCCTAGCGTCGGTTTTTGTCCGTCGGACTAGCATACAGACGAGCGGACTTTTCGACCGTACTCGAGTCCGTCGGAAAGATTTGAAACATGTTTCATTTCTAGGTCCGTCAAAATTTTGGGAAAGAAAAGTCTGCTGGATCGAATTATCCGACGGACTCCGGTCCGCCGGACCAAGTCTGCTGTAAAGTCCGCTTGTGTGTACGCGGCATTACGAGGTTCGAGGATTCTTCTTCAGAGGTGTTTAACTTTTGCAGAAAAACTGCCTAAAATGTAAGGAAGATATAAATGAGTCATTATAAAATCAGAGCATTGTCAACAAATAAACATTTGAGACATATATAACTGTATATGTCTCAAATGTTTATTTGTTGAGAATTCTCAGACTTTATGATTTTAGGCAGGTTTTCTGCTAAAGTTAGACACCTCTGAAGAAGAAACCTCAAAACACGTTAGCTGTCTCAACTTCTATTATATCTGGATATTTTCTTCACCCATGCTTCACAATGTAGATATGATTTTTTTCTACCACACAACTCTTTGTATCACTGTGTTTTTTTAATGATTTTGTATAAATAAATTATACTTTTTTTTTAAAATATATTTTTTCTATTCGTGCCTACAGTACATAGTCCTAATCCAAATAGGAGTTTATCTCTATACATTCAAATTGTACAAGCCAGAGTATCCCTAATAATGTTTTTATTTGATTTTTTTACAATTTGATTTTTTACATTTTTATTAATTTTTATTAACTGTTACTTTTTTTTTCGCAACTGTCCTGTTGGAGGAAGGTCTTTTGTGAAATATCTGGGGTCTAAACATACCCGATATTTCACTTTTGACTTCTCTGCAGCTGCAACTACACTGCATCAAGGCTTGCTGTTCATTCACAAACTGAAGACATAACTTATGAATGAACACAAGAGTGATCAATACCAATCACTTACTATATTAATTCAGGAAAGTAAGGGGTTTACATGACACGTCTACAAATCCCCCCCCCCCTACTCTCGATCCTGAAAACCAATCCCCTGTTTTCCAGCAGCTGGTGAGGAGAAAAAGGTGGAGGAGTCAAGGAGGTTCCATCTAAGAATGGGGCAGTAGTGTACATTGTGGGGAGGAGCAATGGCAGTAGTTAGTCAAGGGTCACACTTTTAATGAATGACTGTGATCAGTGGCTTATAAGAAACTGAACATAGATCATATTTTATTCAGCCGCATCTGCAGGTAGTTCTGATATAAGTTTATGGCTATTAAAGTGGCCATGAGCTGAGAGCAGAAGGGATAATGCAACCAACGTAAGGCATACTGACCAAGATACTGACCAGGTGTATGCTTTACGTTGGTGGCAGAGAAAAGGTTAAAGGAATTTAGCTATTGTTTCACTTTGAGCCTTTTTAAATGAGCTGCTCCCCACCAAACCAATTTCTAAAACATTTTTCACATTGCTACCCTCTATGGGTTTCCCTGCTACTGTTTGTTTGACAACCTCTTGTCTTTTAGCCTTGAAAATGGACTTTCAAGATTCGCTCCCTGTTGACTTCAATGGGGTTTTCATTAACATTTGTATTTTGCAGATTTTTGTCTACTGATTTGACCCTGAATTGACCCCAAGTAGATTCACTCATCGCTAGCCAGCAGCCGCACCAGAAGAGGAGTTATGTCTGCAGTATCCAATTTCATTCACGGTATGATTTTTACAGTACCCAGTAGCCATCCTTACCTAGTATATTTGTTATTTATTTAATTTGTGGTGTTTTAGGTTTTTTTTTATGTATAGAAAATATAGTTTTCCTTTAAATTAAAGTAAGATTTTAATTTAAAACATGCATTTTTTAAAGATTTATTTCTTCTTTGGTCCATGCAAACTATTATTGAAAATTGCATTTAATACACCAAGAAAATTAAACCTAAATACAATATATTTAACAGATTTTCTTCTTAATAGACTAGCAAAATGCTATAGATAAGTATTATGAGAAAAGTAGTTCTGTTTAATTTGATTATATGTATTATTCCCATCATACAAAAGGTTTATTTTCCTTTGTTTCTAAGAAAGCCTATTTTTGTATTGAGATCAGGTCTGAAAAGAATGATGTAACATTTTGGGAAAAATATACAGCCAAGAAGTCCAGAACTTGATGCCATTATAGCAAAAATCTCCATAGCCACCATGTCTTTCCCTTTAGTGCTCAGATAGGCCGGGATCATGGCAATCCAGACACTGCAGAACACCAGCATGCTGAAGGTGATGTACTTGGCCTCATTAAAACTATCCGGTAATGTCCTGGCTAAAAAAGCTATAATGAAACTCACAGTTGCCAGAAACCCAATATATCCCAGGACAGAGTAGAAGCAGATAGCTGAACCCTCATTACACTGAATGATTATCTTTCCCTCATAAGAGTGAGTCTCTTGATCCTGGAAGGGTGGAGAAATAGACAACCAAGTGACACAGATTATGACTTGAATCAGTGAACACACAGACATTATAGAAATGGGAAATCTGGCTCCCATCCATTTTTTCCAAGAACTTCCAGGTTTGGTGGTTTTAAAAGCAACACACACCATGATACTTTTGGCAAGTAGAGAAGAAACAGCAACTGAGAAGATGACACCAAAAGAGGTTACACGCAGCATGCAGGTTACATCTGCTGGACGTCCGAGGAACAAGAAGACACAGGGGAAGCTCAGCATGATGGAGACCAGGAGAAGATAGCTCAGGTTTCGGTTATTGGCTTTAACAATGGGAGTGTCCCGGTAATTTATAAATATGCCCAATATTAAACCATTTAGAAGACAACAGAAGATGGAGACAGCTGAAAATACAGCAACAATTGTATCATCAGTGTAGGAGAGAAATTCTATCAATTTTGAAACACATATATCCTTCTTCTCATTTGGCCATTCTTCATCAGGACATTTCATGCAGTTTTCACTGTCTGCAGGAAGATCAATACAAACACAATGAGCATCTGTGTCAAAGTTTTTGAAGAGACCCTGTCACCACACTTTTATTTTTAAACTTTGGCAGTGGTAGATAGTACAATCTACTGTACTTTCAATCTGCAACAAAGATTTTTTAAAGCAGTATTCAACCTACAAAGAAATTTACTACAGTATATTGCAATGTACTAATCTTTTAATGTGGCTGCATTAGTTTTCTTTTTTTTCCCATTATTTTTATTTGATGGTCAGGACAGTAACACAGTTCCTGTTTTAGGGTGTCTTCACTCACCTGGAGTAGCACCAGGGCCAGCCATGGACAGCAGCAATGCCAATCTGGGATAACAGTAGTGGTAGATGCAATAGCAGATTTAGATGGACTTGACAAAAGCAACACACACAAGAACAGACTTTTGTTCAAATGTTGTACAGAAATCCGCTGTCAGAACATTATTTTTGGACATAATTGAGTCAGCAAATTTTGTTCAAAAGTCTTTAAAATTTCATCCAGACCTACCCTTTGAATGCTAGATATATTAAACATTTTTCTCAAACAAAAATCACATTTCACAGTTAGAAATGACTTTGCTTGAGCAAAATGTTCTGCCTCTCAAATTTTCTCACGTCTGTTGTCAAACAAGAACATTGATTTGGCACCAGTAATGATTAGAAAATCAAATGATCATTCTGAAATTGATAGTTTTTGAAGATATACCCACCATAACGAAAACACGTTTTAAGCAGTTATGGATTCCTTTAATTTTTTAAATAAAGGCTTTACACAAGGGCACAAAAGCTTGAGCATTGTAAGCACCCTGTCAATGTTAAATGGTATACATGGGCCAAATGACCCCAGTTCGGTTCGCGGCAGAACTTTTGAACATTACAAAAGTTCAGAACCGAATAACGTACCCCATTGAAATCTATAGGACCCGAACTGGAATAATCAAAAGTGCCCATTTCGAAGGCTTATATGCAAGCAATTGGGCATACAAAGGGTAGGGGGTCAGGGTACTGCCCTGGGGGACATGTATCAATGAAAACAAAGTTGTTACAAAACATCATTTTTAAATGAGCATTGATTTACTGATGCTTAAAGTGAAACCATAAAAATTAGAAATAACAATTAAAATGAACAAAATCCTTTAAATATATTGCCTGGGGGTCCCCTTACTCTGACTGCAAAGTGGCACATCTGTACCACGTATAGAATCTGCTGCGGCAACAATGACATTTATAAAGCCAAAGAAATTACATTTTCTCTGCAAGCTTTCTATATTTTGTAAAAAACTGCTTGGGGAGCCAGTCTGTACGATGAGGTCACAATTTAGTGCACTCGGAACAAGATCAGAGATTCTTTGGATAAATTCTGGTGTATCTTTTGCAGACTTTGGATAGAAGTAACAGGTGTGAAAAAATTGGGCGTTGGGTGTTGGTGGTTCCTTCACACCATAACCCTATAGAGGTACTCTTTATGAAAGCAAGAATTGGCCTTGCTGTCAAAAATTTTAATTATATGCACGTGTCAAGAGGTGTGAAAAAATTGGTCTTTGGGTGTCGGTGGCGCTTTCACACCGTAACCCTATAGAGGTACTCTTAATAAAAGAAAGAATTTGCCTTTGCTGTCAAAATTTTTTATGTTATGCACCTGCCAAACAGGTGTCGAAAAATTGGTCCTTGGGTGTTAATTGTGCCTATGAAACCTACACCAACAAATTTCATCCAGATGAAATAAACACTTACAAAGCTAGGCAGCCTAGACAGTCTTTCAGATCCAGAAAAAGCGTAATCAGCAACATCAGCATTAGGGGCTTGATAGCTGCTGCTAATTCAGGACTGATTTATTTTGATAAATGTCAGCCAGTCCACAGCGTCTGTGGACAGATGCGTTCTCTTATCTGTCACAAAACCTCTGGAAGCTCTGAATGCCCGTTTAGAAAGCATGCTGGATGCAGGGCAGCCCAGCAGCTCAATTGCATACTGGGCAAGTTCTGGCCAGTGGTCTATTCTCATGACCCAGTAACCCAGTGGATCATCAAAAGGGAAGATCTCCATGTCTGTTTTTCCCCCAAATAATCTCCCACCATATAATGCAGATGCCGTCCATCCTCATCATCACTGGAGCCAACATGGCAATACGCTGCAGCTGGGGTAACATGACTGCCAATTTGTTGTTTACCAGTGTTCTCCCCTCTCTGTAGGCTTATGTTCCTACCTTTCTCGACCTTAGAACCAGGACCTGAATCAAGTAATGGCTGTGCATCGTCAAAGACTGGATGGCTGACGCTGTGTTCAAATAACTCAGCTGACTCCTCCATGCCTGATGCTGGGGCTATAGCAGGAGTAGCTGTGGACAAGGAGGTAGAATAAGCCACTCTGGCAGCTGTGGTGGACTGCCCACTATTCAATCTCTGCTTGGGTGATGGAGAATGAGGAGGATGAGGATAGGTTAGTAGTCAGTCCACCACCTCATCTGCATGCTGTGGCTGGATAGTAGGGATGAGCCGAACACCCCCCTGTTCGGTTCGCACCAGAACATGTGAACAGGAAAAAAATTCGTTCGAACACGCGAACGCCGTTAAAGTCTATGGGACACGAACATGAATAATCAAAAGTGCTAATTTTAAAGGCTAATATGCAAGTTATTGTCAATAAAAGTGTTTGGGGACCCGGGTCCTCCCCCAGGGGACATGAATCAATGCAAAAAAAAGTTTTAAAAACGGCCGTTTTTTCAGGAGCAGTGATTTTAATAATGCTTAAAGTCAAACAATAAAAGTGTAATATCCCTTTAAATTTCATACCTGGGGGGTGTCTATAGTATGCCTGTAAAGGGGCGCATGTTTCCCGTGTTTAGAACAGTCTGACAGCAAAGTGACATTTTGAAGGAAAAAACACATTTAAAACTACCGCGGCTATTGCATTGCCGACAATACACATAGAAGTTTATTGATAAAAACGGCATGGGAATTCCCCACAGGGCAACCCCGAACCAAAATTAAAAAAAAAAAATGATGTGGGAGTCCCCCTAAATTCCATACAAGGCCCTTCAGGTCTGGTATGGATATTAAGGGGAACCCCAGCCAAAATTTAAAAAAAAAATTGACGTGGGGTTCCCCCTAAATTCCATACCAGACCCTTCAGGTCTGGTATGGATTTTAAGGGGAACCCCGCGCCAAAAAAAAAAAAAAAAACGGCGTGGGGTCCCCCTAAAAATCCATACCAGACCCTTATCCGAGCACGCAACCTGGCAGGCCGCAGGAAAAGAGGGGGGGACGAGAGTGCGCCCCCCCCCCCTCCTGAACCGTACCAGGCCACATGCCCTCAACATTGGGAGGGTGCTTTGGGGTAGCCCCCCAAAACACCTTGTCCCCATGTTGATGAAGACAAGGGCCTCATCCCCACAACCCTGGCCGGTGGTTGTGGGGGTCTGCGGGCGGGGGGCTTATCGGAATCTGGAAGCCCCCTTTAACAAGGGGACCCCAGATCCCGGCCCCCCCCCTGTGTGAAATGGTAAGGGGGTACTTACCCCTACCATTTCACTAAAAAACTGTCAAAAATGTTAAAAATGACAAGAGACAGTTTTTGACAATTCCTTTATTTAAATGCTTCTTCTTTCTTCCTTCATCTTCTTCTTCTTCTGGTTCTTCTGGCTCTTCTGGTTCTTCCTCCGGCGTTCTCGTCCAGCATCTTCTCCGCGGCGTCTTCTATCTTCTTCTCCTCGGGCCGCTCCGCACCCATGGCATGAGGGGGGAGGCTCCCGCTCTTCTCTTCATCTTCTTCTCTTCTTCATCTTCTTCTTCATCTTCTTCTTCTTCTTCTTCTTCTTCTTCCTTCTTCTCTTCTTCCTGTCTTCTCCGGGCCGCTCCGCAGCCATGCTGTGGCATGGAGGGAGGCTCCCGCTGTGTGACGGCGTCTCTTCGTCTGACGGTTCTTAAATAACGGGGGGCGGGGCCACCCGGTGACCCCGCCCCCCTCTGACGCACGGTGACATGACGGGACTTCCCTGTGGCATTCCCCGTGACGTCACAGGGAAGTCCCTCAAGTCACCGTGCGTCAGAGGGGGGCGGGGTCACCGGATGGCCCCGCCCCCCGTTATTTAAGAACCGTCAGACGAAGAGACGCCGTCACACAGCAGGAGCCTCCCTCCATGCCACAGCATGGCTGCGGAGCGGCCCGGAGAAGACAGGAAGAAGAGAAGAAGGAAGAAGAAGAAGAAGAAGAAGAAGATGAAGAAGAAGATGAAGAAGAGAAGAAGATGAAGAGAAGAGCGGGAGCCTCCCCCCTCATGCCATGGGTGCGGAGCGGCCCGAGGAGAAGAAGATAGAAGACGCCGCGGAGAAGATGCTGGACGAGAACGCCGGAGGAAGAACCAGAAGAGCCAGAAGAACCAGAAGAAGAAGAAGATGAAGGAAGAAAGAAGAAGCATTTAAATAAAGGAATTGTCAAAAACTGTCTCTTGTCATTTTTAACATTTTTGACAGTTTTTTAGTGAAATGGTAGGGGTAAGTACCCCCTTACCATTTCACACAGGGGGGGGGCCGGGATCTGGGGGTCCCCTTGTTAAAGGGGGCTTCCAGATTCCGATAAGCCCCCCGCCCGCAGACCCCCACAACCACCGGCCAGGGTTGTGGGGATGAGGCCCTTGTCTTCATCAACATGGGGACAAGGTGTTTTGGGGGGCTACCCCAAAGCACCCTCCCAATGTTGAGGGCATGTGGCCTGGTACGGTTCAGGAGGGGGGGGGGGCCGCACTCTCGTCCCCCCCTCTTTTCCTGCGGCCTGCCAGGTTGCGTGCTCGGATAAGGGTCTGGTATGGATTTTTGGGGGGACCCCACGCCGTTTTTTTTTTTTTTTTGGCGCGGGGTTCCCCTTAAAATCCATTGAATTTAGGGGGAACCCCACGTCAATTTTTTTTTTAAATTTTGGCTGGGGTTCCCCTTAATATCCATACCAGACCTGAAGGGCCTTGTATGGAATTTAGGGGGACCCCCACATCATTTTTTTTTTTTTATTTTGGTTCGGGGTTGCCCTGTGGGGAATTCCCATGCCGTTTTTATCAATGAACTTCTATGTGTATTGTCGGCAATGCAATAGCCGCGGGTAGTTTTAAATGAGTTTTTTCCTTCCAAATGTCATTTTGCTGTCAGACTGTTCTAAACACAGGAAACATGCGCCCCTTTACAGGCATACTATAGACACCCCCCAGGTACGAAATTTAAAGGGATATTACACTTTTATTGTTTGACTTTAAGCATTAATAAAATCACTGTTCCTGAAAAAACATCCGTTTTTAAAACTTTTTCTTGCATTGATCCATGTCCCCTGGGGCAGGACCCGGGTCCCCAAACACTTTTTATGACAATAACTTGCATATAAGCCTTTAAAATTAGCAATTTTGATTTCTCCCATAGACTTTTAAAGGGTGTTCCGCGGCATTCGAATTTGCCGCGAACACCCCAAATTGTTCGCTGTTCGGCGAACTTGCGAACAGCCAATGTTCGAGTAGAACATGAGTTCGACTCGAACTCGAAGCTCATCCCTACTGGATAGCATGGGCAACATCACTAAACAGAGGAAATGATGCCCTGCCTGAGGACGGACCAAGTCCACCTTTGCTTGTGGACACAGAAGCTGCTAGCCCTATCACAGTGCCATGGAAACATCTGCCTTTCCTTGTTGTCTTCCTAGACATGATATACTGCAGTAAAACAGCACTGACGCACTGCAAAATACTGTGGTAAATGTGCACTAATGCACTGATATATACTACGTTAAATGTGCAATAATGCACCAAAATATACTGTGTGAAATGTGCAATAATGCACTCAAATATACTGCATTAAACGCTCAGTAATGCAGTGAGTATGTACTGCATTAAACGTGCACTAACGCACTGCAATATACTGTGGTAAGCATGCACCAACGCACTGAAATATTCTGTGATATACTTCAGTAAACCTGCTGAAAACACTGAAATATACTGTGTTATACGCGCAGTAATGCACTGCAGTATACTGTGGTAAACGTGTACCATGCAACTGAAATATACTGCGTTAAACATGTGCTAACACTCTGCAATACACTGCAGCAAACCTGCAATAATGCTCCAAAATACACTGTGTTAAACGTGCAGTAACACACTGAATGTATAGTATCTCACAAAAGTGAGTACACCCCACACATTATTTGTAAATATGTTATTTTATCTTTTCATGTGACACTAAAGAAATTACACTTTGCTACAATGTAAAGTAGTGCGTGTACAGCTTGTATAACAGTGTTGTCCCCTCAAAATAACTCAACACACAGCCATTAATGTTTAAACCGCTGGCAACAAAAGTGAGTATACCCCTAAGTGAAAATGTCCAAATTGGGACCAATTAGCCATTTTCCCTCCCAAGTGTCATGTGACCCTTTAGTGTTACAAGGTCTAAGTTGTGAATGGTGAGCAGGTGTGTTAAATTTGGTGTTATCGCTATCACTCTCTCATACTGGTAACTGGAAGTTCAACATGGCACCTCATGGCAGAGAACTCACTGAGGATCTGAAAAAAAGAATTTTTCCTCTACATAAAGATGGCCTAGGCTATAGGAAGATTGTCAAGACCCTGAAACTGAGCTGCAGCACTGTGGCCAAGACCGTACAGCGGTTTAACAGGACAGATTCCACTCAGTACAGGCCTTGCCATGGTCGACCTAAGAAGTTGAGTGCATGTGCTCAACGTCATATCCAGTGGTTGTATTTGGGAAATAGACAGTGCTGTGAGCATTGCTGCAGAGGTTGAAGGGGTGGGGGGGGTCAGCCTGTCAGTGCTCAGACCATACGCCACACACTGCATAAAATTGGTCTGCATGGCTGTTATCCCAGAAGGAATCCTCTTCTAAAGATGATGCACAAGAAAGCCTGCAAACAGTTTTCTGAAGACAAGCAAACTAAGGACATGGAATACTGGAACCAGTATGGTCTGATGAGATCAAGATAAACTTATTTGGTTCAGATGGTGTCAAGCGTGTGTAGTGGCAAACAGGTGAGGAGTACAAAAACAAGTGTGTCTTGCCTACAGTCAAGCATGGTGGTGGGAGTGCCATGGTCTGGGGCTGCATGAGTGCTGCCGGCACTGGGGAGCTACAGTTCATTGAGGGAACCATGATTGCCAACATGTACTGTGACATACTGAAGCAGAGCATGATCCCCTCCCTTCAGAGACTGGGTCACAGGGCAGTATTCCAAAATGATAACAACCCCAAACACACCTCCAAGACAACCACTGCCTTGCTAATGAAGCTGAGGGTAAAGGTGATCGAATGGCCAAGCATGTCTCCAGACCAAAACCCTATTGAACATCTGTGGGGCATCCTCAAACAGCAGGTGGAGAATCGCAAGGTCTCTAACATCCACCAGCTCTGTGATGTCATCATGGAGGGGTGAAAGAGGACTCCAGTGGAAACTTGTTAAGTTCTGGTGAACTCCATGCCCAAGAGGGTAAAAGCAGTGCTGGAAAATAATGGCGGCCACACAAAATATTGACACTTTAGGCCCAATTTGGACATTTTCACTTAGGGGTGTACTCACTTGTTGCCAGCGGTTTAGACATTAATGGCTGTGTGTTGAGTTATTTTGAGGGGACAGCAAATTTACACTGTTATACAATCTGTACACTCACTAATTTACATTGTAGCAAAGTGTCATTCATTCAGTGTTGTCACATGAAAAGATATAATAACATATTTACAAAAATGTGAGGAGTGTACTCACTTTTGTGAGATACTGTATTCTGCGTTAAACTTGCATTAACGCATTGAGATATACTGCGATAAACATGCACCATCACACTGAAAAATACTGTTAAATGTGTACTAACACACTGCAGAAAACCTGCAATAATGCACTGAAATATACTGCATTAAATGTGCAGTAACGCACTGCAATATACTGTGGTAAACATGCAATAACGTACTGAAATATACCGCACTAAATGTGCACTAACATACTGCAATATACTCAGGTAAACCTGCAGTAACAAATTGCAATATACTCTGGTAAACCTGCAAAAATGCACTGAAATATACTGCATTAAACGTGCAGTAACACACTGCAATATACTGCATAAAATGTGTACCAATGCACTGCAATATACTGCATTAAACATGAACTAACACACTGCAATATACTGCGGTAAACAGGGTAAACACTCTGCTCTCATGTTCAGGGAAGGGGTCTCGAGGATACAAAGGATACAATGTTTAAAAACAAGAGGGGAACACTTAAATCTCTGATAAAGAATCAGTAATAACGTCTCTCAGTGGGAGGAATAATTCCCATAGGTATATATATATATATAAATATATACACACACATCTATATGGTCCTGAAATGATTAGTATTAAAAGTCATTCAGAGACACAAAGGAGGGGGTCCATAAGCCAGTACTATAGGCATCTACCAGTGCCGGAAACTCAAGTGCCTTACAAGCATGGACAGAAAGGCTTTAACCATAAAGGGAAAACTTACACCTTCCCCAAATTTTTCAACTGCTCTACAGAGTTTGTAGTCTATTGCCTCTGCCTATGCGGATTAATGTACGTAGAACGCACCATACGGACACTTAGGAAACAATTTGGCAAACGTCGTAGATTTGTAAAGGAAGGGTCTGACAAGCATAGTGTCCCCCGACATTTCTTTGACCACCATGACCAATCCTCTGAGCCCCGCTCTCTTCCTACAGCGGAGCATTTTAAATGCCTCTGCGAAAGGGAAACCTTCTGGATCTACTCCCTGGATACTTTGACACCGGGGGGTCTGAATGAAGAAAAAGAGGTCCACGCAATCTTATAATAAGCCTCAATCCATAATCATAACCACCCATATGTAATTATCTTTAATATTTTTTTTTTCAATTTTATCCTTACTTTTATCTTTATTTTAATGTTTAGACTTATTTTCATTTTCATTTTATTTCATTTAAATGTTTACTTTTATCTTTATTTTTATTTTCATATTCTTTATTATTATTATTTTTAGTATATATATATATATATATATATATATATATATATATATATATATATATATATACTCATTCATTAATACATTGATCACTATGTATTCATTTATCTAATACAGGCTCCTTTCTGGACCGAATTCCTCTGTATACAATCCCTATACTATCAATATGAGAATCATCAATATACTAAGTACTTTGTAGTCATATATGAGTCTCTTGTGTGAATTTGTGTCATTATGTTGTTTTCTTCTGTGTAAATATGTGTCCACACCCATGTGTATGTGAATACATAAGGTTTTTATTTTATTTCATTTTATAATTTATTTTTCATACTTGTTTGTCAATGGTGATGTGTACAGTCCCTAGTATTTGCCAATAGTTTTCAGGTTTTAATTCTTATCTTAATATTAGTTCTCGGAAACATGTTTTGTCTTAGTATTATTATTTCCCTGATCGTTGTATTGATCTTTTGCAAGTTAGAGTGACCCTTTAGTGGCAGGCGTGTCTGGGTGTACACATTATCCTGCCAGCATGTATATACCTCAACAAAGACAGCACCCTGCATGGCCTGAGGAAGGAGCATGCATGCTCCAAACATGAAGCAACCTCCCCTGCTCTGTGGACCGGACTTGACATCATTCCCGAGTCTCCAGCATCCCTCGCTACCCGGGCTGAGCTGCCAGTGCCAGAAACCACAAAAGCCACCAGCTGGACCCCAGAGTGATTCTCCGTGGATTACACAACAGGATCTTATTATTACAATGTGCACCTATATACTTGCCATCATTAAATGGTATTTAATTGCTGCAATTAGAGGCGCTGTGCTTTCACCTCTTAATATATTGCAGTAAACCTTCACTGAAATATACGCACTGAAATATACTGTGGTAAACATGCACCAATGCACTGAAATATACTGCGTTAAACGCGCAATAACACACTGAAATATACTGAGATAAACCTGCAATAACTCACTGAAATATACTGCGTTAAACATGCAGTAATACACTCAATATATACTGCGTTTAACATGCAATAATGCACTGCAATATACTGCTGTAAATGTGCACCAACGCACTGAAATGTACTGCAGTAAACCTGCACTAACGCACTGCTACATACTGCAGTAAACATGCACCAGCGCACTGAAATATTGTGCATTAAACGTGCACTAACACACTGCGATAAACTGCGGTAAACCTGCAATAATGAACTGAAATATACTGCTTTAAATGTGCAGTAATGCACTGCAATATACTGCAGTAAACATACACCAATGCACTGAAATATACTGCATTAAACGTGCACTAACACACTGCAATATACTGCATTAAACCTGCAATAACGCACTGAAATATACTGCATTAAATGTGCAGTAACGCATTGCAATATACTGCAGTAAACATGCAATAACACACTGATATATACTGCAGTAAACATGCAGTAATGCACTGAAATATACTGCAGGAAACCTGCCCTGACAAAATAAAATGACACTAAAGTAAAAATGAATGGCCACTACTCCAACACTGTACTATCACTAGATTCACACTAAACTGACACTACTAGAATGGCCACTACGCTCACACTGCACTATCACTATATTCACACTAAACTGATGCTTTACACTCACAATAGAATCATAATAGCACACTAACTCACTAGAAACACTGAACAGAGCCCTGTTCTATTTCTTTCCACACCAATATCACACTGCAAATGGCCGCAATGGGAAGAATATTTTCATAGTGTGGAGTGGGACTAAGAGCAATGAGCCATGATTGAATAGAGTCATTGTGACGGGAGTCACTTTTGGGCACAGGGTGAATGAGAAAATATATCTTGGATTACTTAAAATGGGACAGTAATATTTATCCACAATATCTCCCAGGATATATGTAAAGACTATTCTTGGTTTGTTTGATTCTGAACTCAACATGTTAGTTGAGAGAGCTGATCACATTGGCCTCTAGAACTGGGTAGGAGCCAGACAGTCTACTCCTACTATAGTTTGTTGCCTACTAGGCTGAGGAGGGGGAGATCACTGTTTGTATTGTTAATTGTAATTAGCTCCTGCTATTGTGAGAAGGGGTCCTGTGTTTATACTAATGTGTGAAGCTCGGTGAAAACAAGTCTGAACTGTAGTGAAATCCTTATTAATCATACAATGCTCAGGAGGACATGGAGTCACATCAGCTGCTTAAAGGGACTAGTTAATTATCTCATGTTAATTCTGTTTCTGGTTACAGTTGTATTGTTAGAGTAATATGAGACTGTATTCTGGTTCTAATAAAAAAGTCTGATTCCTGTTTGATCCTCTGTACAGAGCCTTGTCTCGTATTTGGGGGGAAGAATTATTCATATGGGTTTCTTGTTCGGCTGATTGGAGTGTTCGGTAGCTGCCTTTGTGTTCGGAAATGGAATGTCCTAAATGGCTTTAACCCCTTTCATATTCGGGGTGTCGTTACAGTCATCATGACAGAGTCCAATCATGGCTCTGCCAGTGCTATGTGCCTTGATTAGACCAAGCTTTCATTGCTTCAACCAATCAGGGCTTCAAATGCACTGTGCGGCGGCGCAGTGCATTGTGGTCGTTTGGCTGCTGAACAAACGGTCGAAAGCCCCGATAATTTGGGTATTTGTCGAACAGGCAAACAGCCAATGTTAACTGGACGGCTTGGTCTGTTAAAGGAAGTTGAATTGGTTGGATCAACAAGTGATTTTTTTTTAAAAAGCATAAAAAATGGAGACCAATACAGAATCGATAACAATTGATAAGGCGCATTATATTTTTTTTTGTCTTCGGGTTTAATACAACTTTATAAAGTTCATTCTATTTGAAACGGTAGTAAACTCCACTTTCGACCTTGTACCTACAGGTAAGCTTATAGTAAGGCTTACCTGTAGGTACAGTAAATATCTCCTAAACTTGCAGTGTTCAGGAGACATTTACATTGGATGCAATGTAAATGTTCTCAGCTCTGTCCCTACGCCCCCAAGTGACTTGTGTGTGCACCCTGTCAGTTTCAGTAATATATTTGCATGTTTTAACATAAATAAAAGTGCCTGCTTGTATCTGTAAATTTAAACCACTGAAACTGCCCCCTGTAAAGTGAAAAAAATAATAATCACTTCATGATTAATATAAAGCAAGGCGCTAATATCCTACTACCACCATGCATGCAAATCTTCTATGTGCCCTTTATCAGTCTTCCAACTGTGCCACCATAAATCACCAGCCCCTGTGAAAAATGCGCACTCACCTTCAATCCAGCAACCTCTATGTCACTAAAGTTACAAATACTTAGGAAGGGGACGTGTATAGTAGTTAGTCTTCCACTGTCCACCGTATAGGAAAATAAACAAAAAAACTTAGTGCATCAACTGCACAATGAACCCCCCATGGACTTTAGAGGTAGACTAATATATATATATATATTACACTATTACACATGTAATGTGTTTAATAAGTGCTTTAGTGCTTTGCAGGGAGAAGAAACAGCCAGATTGCTGTTCACAATACACAGAGTTCTGTGATTTTGGTAAATACAGAACTCTATGCGTGTGATTGGCCACAGCAGATCAGCTGACTTCAGCCAAAAGCATTGGTTGAAATCAGCTGCCAAACTCGTGCTGTGTCTAATCACAGCATAGGTCGGCAGGGTGCGCAAGCATGCTTATTCCTCCAGAGTTATGTCTCACTAATACAGGAGGTGTGTTACTGGCCGGATCACCAGGTGAAAACAGGAGGGGACCTCTAATGATTGGTAAGCTGCAATATAATACATTTCTAGTTTTGGGTTTAATGCCGCTTTAATAATGAAAACATTTTTTAAATTCCCTTACAGCTACAATGTCTGCCAATTTCAAGGACTATGAACTCTACCAGATGTGTTGGATATTTCTCCTTCTGGACAGGCAATGCACTCATAGCAGCATTTGTGAATTGAAGATCCAAATTTTTTTCTGCTGCCAGGTAAACAGGGCCCAGAGCATCGAGATTCCGGGACCTAAAAATAAAATATAAATATATTTATTATTATTTTCATAGGTCCATCCAACTCAGTAAATATTATTAAGAAGTTTGAGTATTGCAAATAACACAAATATGTTTTTAAAAAGTGAAAAGGAAATCAAGCACAGATTTGCTCTGTTAGATTTTACCCTAGCTTTACCAGCCAGGGGATAGAGGATCTGAAACTGCAAGTGACAAAATCATTGTTGCTTCCAGTTTCATTCAGTACAGAGGAGATTGAGGCATGCATTTGCCTTGTTATTCTCCCACTCTCCATCCTGAAGCCAGTGGATGTGGTCCCAGGAAGAGGGGGAGAGCCCAGGAAACATGCGGGGGTGGGGGGTGCCAGCAGGGGGGGGGGGACTACACTGCCCTCACTATGAAATTTATCAGTGGCTATACAGCCATTGCATCAGTTTCATATGAAGCAGGGAGCCGGCTGAGTAAAACCAACACAGGATGATGGATGCTATTGCAGGCATCAGCTTGTGCTCAACAGTTCACTCTTCGTCCAAAGATTAGTAAGTCTAGGGTCTCTGAAGAATACACACGGCCACACAATTAGGTTGGATTTTCGAAAGGCTGCTCAATCTTAAACACATAATGTGTTCTTCTTACATTTAGAGCAGTAAGGATCAGGAACTCCTTTCCACAGTTGATGGTGTCAGTGAGGAGTGTAAAGTGGTAGTGACATAAACACACACACACAAATTCAGGTTAAACTGGATGTAACTACAGTATGTAACATTGCAAAATCCTGTATATATACACAGAAAAACAGCATACAATTAGAGAGAGTTCTACAAGCTTAAAACTTATTATTATCAAATCTTCTGAAATTTAGCTTGACAAAAAAAAAAAAACTTCAACTTGTATTACATTGATGTAGATAGAAGACAATTTTTCAAGGTCACTTGTTATCTTGACAAGCTATTCAAATGGCATGGGAATCTCCCCCACAGCTCCCACAGTTCTGTTTTGTACTTGGAGTGTAGTTTGTTCTTCCATGAGATGTTTTAGACAAAATGAGAAAAAATGAGAAAAACAGCACCTTGTGAAATATAAACAGACGGTATACTATTGTATTTTTGTGTATATTTTATTTTTATTTAAGGTTTCTTAACCTATAAAAGTACCCAATATTTGGGTGAAGTTTTGTCCTTTTTTAGGCTTTTTAGACAAGAGTTAAAAGGGTTTAAAATAAGAACTTGTATTGCTGTGCACATGCTTGTGTCATTGTCTCTACCATGATTTGGCTATTTTCCATTTGTTCAAAAAATGCAAGTAACAAAAATGGAAAGCAACAAAAGGTGGGAAATCAAGGAAAAAGGCCAAAAAAAGTTTTTACATGTCTTAACAAATTTTAAGGGTTATTAATAAATAATATAACTGTCAGGGCAGGAGGAGGACTCTAGGACCCAGCGTCTGTCAGGGTAGGAGATGGGCTCTAGGACCCAGGGTCTCCACCAGAACATCACACGGGTCTTTCTAAGTAAGCCAGCCCTTTGCTGAAGTGCTGTTTGATCATCAGCTTGTTACCTGTGTTCCCTTGCTCCTGTGATCCTTAGTTACCGACCCGGCTTGTTCCTGACCTGTCTCCTGCTTGCTCCAGTCTTCGACCCCGGCTTGTCTTACAGATACCCTCTGCCTGCTTCTGTGTTTGACCTCGGCTTTCCACCTAACTTTGTCTGCTCTGTTATCCACCTGGCTCCTGATCTTGGCTTATACCGACTATCCTTCTAACACTGATTCTGGAGATCTGCCACACCTCACAGGTGCCATCTGCCTGCAGCCTCTGCTCAATATATCTGCAGTATCCCTGAATCTTTCTACAAGCAACTCCACAGGTGACCTGTGCTACTTTGTGCCCGACCCCTCCTGTCTCACCTCCAGGGGAGTCCAGAACTTAGCCACAAGGGAAGCCCTCTCTCCATTGGCCTCCAGCACCTAGTACGTTATAGTATCAAACAGCCATTATGTCTGAGGCTGAGAGAGGTGCTTCCACCCTGGATGCTCTGTGTCAACAGATGACTGCCCTGACACAAGCATTCACGAATCTGCAAGATGGCTACTTCCAGCTTGAGGGGCGTCTCCATACCCTCACTGCTTCAATGACTTCTGCCAGTTCAGTAAATGTGGCTCCACCTGCTGTGGTACTTCTTCCTCCAGAACCCAGAGTCCCTATTCCTGAGCGCTTTTCCGGGGACTGACAGAGGTTCAGGGCCTTCAAGAATGCCTGCAAACTTTACTTTGCCCTGCAACCAAGGACTTTGGCACTAGAGACGGTTAGAGTGGGGTTCATTATTTCCCTCCTATGTGATGAACCACAATCCTGGGCTCATAACCTGCTTGAATGCAAGGATGAGGTGTTAAACTCTGTCACTGCATTCTTTGCAGCCATGGCGGCATTATATGACGATCTGCAGAGAACCGCCACTGCGGAATCGGCCCTTCATTCCCTTGCGCAGGGTAGACGGCCGGTGGAAGATTACATCGGAGAGTTCCATAGATAGGCTGCTGATACTGGTTTTAATGATGCGGCGTTAAAATAACAATTCCATCTAGGCCTATCTGAGACCCTTAAGGATGAGCTGGCCAGGTCCAAGGCTATTGCTACACTAGAGGCTCTTATCCAAGTTTCTATCTAGTTGGACAGGCGCCTGCGGGAGCGACGCTCTGAACGTCCAAAGAACTTTCGGGCAACCTGGGTACTACCCAAAGTCCCAGCTCCGACAGTCCCTGCCTCTATTCCTCTGACCTCTACCACCTCCAATGTAGAACCTATGCAGATGGGTCTTCTCTGACCCACCTTGACCCCAGAAGAAAGAGAACACAAGCGACTAAACAACTTTTGCGTCTATTGTGGATTTACAGGCCGGTTCCTACGTAACTGTCCCATTCGGCCAAGTAAATCCAGGCAACCGTACCCTTAATACCTCCAGCTTTCCGGGACTGTGTCTACTCACATCATTCTTCCTATCCCTTTGCAAGTGGCTGGAAGGGAGGTAAAACTGTGGGCAATCTTTGACTCAGGAGCTTGCAGCTTCTTCCTAGATATCAATCTTGCCAAGACTTACAGATTGCCCTCCATCTCAAGAAACAAAGACTGGACATACACCTTGCTGATGGCACTCCACCTAGCTCAGGGCCCGTTACCCAAGAGACTGTCCATATTCTTGCAACCACAGACACAGGTCATCAGGAGCTCCTCCGCTTCGAATTAATCAGATCTCCCATATTCCCAGCTATCCTCGCAATGCCGTGGCTCCAGGCCCACAACCCATTGATTGACAGGTCCAAAGGGGAGGTCATCTTCTCATCCAGCTACTGTCACCAAAATTGTGGCATCCCCACTCAAGTTGACTCACCTGTGTGCCTAACCATTCAACCCTCAACAGATACCAGTGAAATCTTTCCTTCTGTCTACCATGACTTCCTTGACGTCTTCGACAAATAGAAAGCTGATAGCTGCACCGGTCCTACGACTGTCCCATCAAATTGCTCCCTGGAGCAGAGATTCCCTTTGGGCACATCTTCCCACTGTCCGAGGTTGAGTAATGCCGCGTACACACGGTCAGACTTTTCGGCTACAAAAGTCCGACAGCCCGTCCGACAGACTTTCGACTGACTTTTGGCGGACTTGCAGGAGACTTTCTAACGAAAGGACTTGCCTACATATGATCACACAAAAATCCGACGGATTCGTACAGATTCGTACCGGACTAAAATAAGGAAGTTGATAGCCAGTAGCCAATAGCTGCCCTAGCGTGGGTTTTTGTCCGTCGGACTAGCATACAGACGAGCGGATTTCTGGGTCCGGCGTAGTTACGACGTAAAGATTTGAAGCATGTTTCAAATCTAAAGTCCGTCAGATTTGCGGCTGGAAAAGTCCGCTGAAAGTCCGGGGAAGCCCACACACGATCGGATTGTCAGCCGTATTTTGTCCGTCGGCATCCGTCTGACTTTTGTAGACGAAAAGTCCGACCGTGTGTAGGCGGCATTAGAGGCCCTCAGGCAATATATTGATGAGAACCTAGCCAAGGGTTTCATAAGTCCCTCCTCCTCACCTGCCAGAGCAGACTTCTTCTTTGTTGAAAAGAAAGACCACTCCCTCCAGCCATGCATTGACTACAGGTAACGCAACAAAATTACTATCAAGAACAGGTATCCTTTTCCTCTCATTCCAGAGTTATTCCAGAGGTTTCTGAGCAGCCAGAGTGTTCATGAGAGGGGCCTATAACCTGGTCCGCATTAGAGAGGGGGGCGAATGGACAGAACCCGCTTTGGCATTTTGAGTGCATAGCTTTGGGCTATGCAATGCTCTTGCAATGTTCCAACATTTCGTGAACGATATCTTCAGCGAGTACCTTGACCTGAGAGATTACTGTGGGTCCGCATCACAATAAACTCTAATGGCCCTACCTATATTCATCATTGAGCTTATTTATATGCAGTCCGTTCAGAAAAAAATATTAGTTTGTATTCTATTAATTAGAATCCAAAGTTTATTGAAACACAAAGGCTTTATCTTTATTATAAGTCCTAATTTCTATGATGGTCCTACCCCATTGCTGAATTTCCATGTTATGGCCTCGATGTCGATCTGAAATTGCTGATCCTCTGGTACCCAGGGTGTAAAATTTCCCACATCCTTATAAATCATAATTATGCTATCGTCATGTACCCAGTTTGTTATTTTGTACTTATACACAAATTCTCCATCTTCATTGAAGAATGCAACTGGTTCATTAGAATCAAATGAATACTTAATTTCTTTCAAAAAGTTATACAGCTTCAAAAAACATAGAAAAATGATGTCAATTAGGGAAAACTAAATTGTCACAGTGAAATAAATATGTAAAGAGTAACTCTATGTTTGTTAAAAAAATGATTCTCTCTGGTTGATCTATGTACTTTGCAGGTATTTTAACAAGTTTTGTTGCAGATTCCTACGTGTTTCTGCTCTGAAGAAAAATCTGTTTGTTCTTCTGTCTTTTGCATACTAATTCTGAATGGGGGTGACATTTTCATTGTTAATCAGCTGATCCACTTGAGTGCTCTAATGAGGAAAGCTGCAGGGTCTGCATCCCGTCAAAAGTGGTAACCCCATTCATGATGAAGGGTAAAACAAATCCCAAAGCCTGCACATACTATTGCAACTTTGACATGTGTGTGTAAAATTGTACACATTAGGGCAACTACTTAGTGTATTCAGGTGAATTATACTGTACCTTTTTTTCAATTAGGCTTTCCATTGCCTATCAGTGCCCATCAGTGCCGCCTCATCAGCACACATCAGTGAAGGAGAAAAATTACTTTGTTACAAAATTTACTGTCAGAAACTATGTAAAAACAATTTTTTTCAAAATTTTTGGTCTTTTTTTTTTTTTTAGTAAAAAGCAAAAAACCCAGCAGTGATTAAATGCCACCAAAAGAAAGCTCTATTTGTGTAAAGAAAATGCTAAAAATTTGTTTGGGTACAGTGTGGCATGACCACACAATTGTCTTTCAAAGTGGGACAGCGCTGAAATCTGAAAAATGACCTGGGCAGGAAGGGGGTGTAAGTGCCCGGTAGGCAAGTGGTTAAAGGAAACTGGCAAAAAATATACAGTGGGGACGGAAAGTATTCAGACCCCCTTAAATTTTTCAATCTTTGTTATATTGCAGCCATTTGCTAAAATCATTTAAGTTCATTTTTTTCCTCATTAATGTACACACAGCACCCCATATTGACAGAAAAACACAGAATTCTTGACATTTTTGCAGATTTATTAAAAAAGAAAAACTAAAATATCACATAGTCCTAAGTATTCAGACCCTTTGCTCAGTATTTAGTAGAAGCACCCTTTTGATCTAATACAGCCATGAGTCTTTTTGGGAAAGGTGCAACAAGTTTTTCACACCTGAATTTGGGGATCCTCTGCCATTACTCCTTGCAGATCCTCTCCAGTTTTGTCAGGTTGGAAGGTAAATGTTGGTGGACAGCCATTTTTAGGTCTCTCCAGAGATGCTCAATTGGGTTTATGTCCGGGCTCTGGCTGGGCCATTCAGGAACAGTCACAGAGTTGTTGTGAAGCCACTCCTTCATTATTTTAGCTGTGTGCTTAGGGTCATTGTCTTGTTGGAAGGTAAACCTTCGGCCCAGTCTGAGGTTCTGAGCACTCTGGAGAAAGTTTTAGTCCAGGATATCCCTGTACTTGGCCGCATTCATTTTTCCCTCGATTGCAACCAGTCGTCCTGTCCCTGCAGCTGAAAAACACCCCCACAGCATGATGCTGCCACCACCATGCTTCACTGTTGGGACTGTATTGGACAGGTGATGAGCAGTGCCTGGTTTTCTCCACACATACCGCTTAGAATTAAGGCCAAAAAGTTCTATCTTGGTCTCATCAGACCAGAGAATCTTATTTCTCACCATCTTGGAGTCCTTCAGGTGTTTTTTAGCAAACTCCATGTGGGCTTTCATGTGTCTTGCACTGAGGAGAAGCTTCCGTCGGGCCACTCTGCCATAAAGCCCCGACTGGTGGAGGGCTGCAGTGATGGTTGACTTTTTCCCTTTTCACGACTGCATCTCTGGAGCTCAGCCACAGTGATCTTTGGGTTCTTCTTTACCTCTCTCACCAAGGCTCTTCTCCCCCGATAGCTCAGTTTGGACGGACCGCCAGCTCTAGGAAGGGTTCTGGTCGTCCCAAACGTCTTCCATTTAAGGATTATGGAGGCCACTGTGCTCTTAGGAACTTTAAGTGCAGCAGAAAATTTTTTGTAACATTGGCCTTGCCACAATTCTGTCTCTGAGCTCTTCAGGCAGTTCCTTTGACCTCATGATTCTCATTTGCTCTGACATGCACTGTGAGCTGTAAGGTCTTATATTGACAGGTGTGTGGCTTTCCTAATCAAGTCCAATCAGTATAATCAAACACAGCTGGTCTCAAATGAAGGTGTAGAACCATCTCAAGGATGATCAGAAGAAATGGACAGCACCTGAGTTAAATATATAAGTGTCACAGCAAAGGGTCTGAATACTATAGCTATGTATTTTGCTGTTACCATAACCTACCACCAAAGAACAACCCAAAATAAATTCCCCTGCTTCTGCAGATCGCAACGATACCTCATATGTATGTTATTTTTTTGTTTGCACCCAAAACAGAGCCCAGAAACAGTAGTGGGCATTTTGCTTTTTTAACCAACCTAAAACACACTGGCATTGACACCAATTGACACTGATATTAAGTTCCATTTTTTTAAAATCCTAAACTAAACTAAAATACACTGACCCTGACCTTTGACTCCAGCATTTGATCCTGATCTCTAACTCTGGCCATGACCCATGACCTTCCAAACCCTGACATTGACCTAGAACAAACACTGATCTAGCTATTTTTTTCTCTTGTATTTTTTCTTTTTTTTTTTTTTTTTTTACGCACACTTGTTTGTTTACACTTTTCTCCTCTAGCAAGAAGCAATGTATCTTTTTCTCCATTCAAGATGAGAAAAAAACACAGAGGTGGGCTCAACATAAACTGATCATTGTGATAGCCAATCAAAAGCTATCACAGCAATCAGGTGATTTGCAAACTTGGTCCTCCCAGTTCCTGATTGTTAGTATGAAATCTGGGCTCTTGGTGAGAGCCCATCTCTGTGCTGGGAGCGCACTTTCAGCACAAGCAGAGTGACGGACATATGCAGCCTCATGGAATAAGACAAATTTTTGTGATGCTACATATATGTATGCATGCACTCATCATCAAAGGGTTAATATATAATCGTTGCATCAAGTTATTAGCTTGGACTGCACCATAAATTAAAAGAACATAAATTAATAGAAAACTTTTTTGCAGTGAAGCAAAATTAGCGGTAGCTGCTCTGATGACTACAGGTTGGACTCTCCTGATATGGAGACTGCTATTGCTATACCTATCATTAGGGATGGGCGAACAGTTCGGCCCGAGCATGAGTTTGGGCTGAACTTTGGCTGTTCGACAAACACGCAAATTATCGGGTCATTCGACCATTTGTTTGGCCCGCCAAATGACCATAATGCACTGCGCCGCCGCACAGTGCATTGGAATCCCTGATTGGCTAAAGCAATGAAAGCTTTGCCCAATCAGAGCACAGAGCAATGTCAAAAACATGATTAGAGAAAGTCATGATGACTCTCTCCAATTATGGCTCATTGCTCTTAGTCCCGCCCCACACTATAAAAGTATTCTTTCAATAGGGGCCATTTGTAGTGTGATATTGGCGTGGAGAGAGATAGAACAGAGCTCTGTTCAGTGCTACTAGAGAGTTATTGTGCTATAGTGTTCTATTCTGATTCTATTGTCAGTGTAGAATATCAGTTTAGTGTGAATCTAGTGTGTTCAGTCAGTGTGTAGTGACCATTCATTTTTACATTAGTGTCAGTTTATTTTGTCAGGGCAGGTTTACTGCAGTATAGTTCAGTGCATTAGTGCACATTTAATGCAGTATATTTCAGTGTATTACTGCAAGTTTAATGCCATATATTTCAGTGCATTACCTTCTGTTTAACGCAGTATAGTTCAATGCGTTACTGCAAGTTTAACTCTGTATATTTTAGTGCGTTATGTGCCATTTAATGCAAATTATTGCAGTGCGTCAGTGCAGTTTTACTGCAGTTTATTATAGTGTATCAGTGGAGTGTCTGTGTAGTGAGTACTCAAGTTAAAGTGCACCAAACACCACTTTTCATTGATTAAAGTGCATCCACGTACACATTTCCACATCTTTATTACCTGTTTGACAGGTGCATACCACTGCAATTTTTGACAGCAAGGCCAATTCTTGCTTTCATCAAGAGTACCTCTATTGGGTTACGGTGTGAAGGCGCCACCAACAACCAAAAACCAAATTTTTTTGCACCTGTTTGACAGGTACATATCATTAAAATTTTTGACAGCCAGTTCAATTCTTGCTTTTATCAAGAGTACCTCTATAGCATTACGGTGTGAAGGTTCCACCAACACACAAAGACCAATTTTTCCACATCTGTTACTTCTATCCAAAGTCTGTGGAAGAGACACCAGAATTTATACAAAAAATCTCAAATTTTTTTCCCAGTGCACTACATTGTGGCTCACCATGCAGACTGGCTCCGCAAGCTGTTGCTTACAAAAAAAAGAGAGCTTGCAGGGAAAATGTCATTTTTTTGGCTGTATAAATGCAATTATTGCTGCAGCAGCTTCTATACACAGTACAGATGTGCCACTTTACAGGTGGACTAAGGTGACCCTCCAGGCACTATATTGAAAGAAATTTTTCATTTTTATGTTTTCACTTTAAGCATCAATAAATCACTACTCATTTAAAATGGCATTTTTACAAACTTTTTTTAATTGATACATGTCCCCCAGGGCAGTACCCAGACCTCCATAACCATTATATGCTCAATTACTTGCATATAAGCCTTCAAAATAGGCACTTTTGATTTTTCCATTTCAGGTGCCATAGACTTTATTGTGGTTCGTTATTCGGTTCAGAACTTTCGTGGTGTTCAAAAGTTTTGGTGCGAACCGAACAGGGGGTAGTTTGGCCTATCCCTACCTATCATTAGAGATGAGTTTGGGTTTGGACTTGGATTCAGTCCAAACTGTGTTTGACCGAACCCTGAAGGAATCTGCCATGCCCCTCAGCTACATGTACACACATACATGTTATGGTTAAACTGGATGGACTTGTGTCTTTTTTCAACCAGACTAACTATGTAACAAAGGGGCAGGGATGATCATGACATTATTGTTCCAACAACAGTCAACAATGATTGGCCCGGCACTAACAACTTCCTTCTGGTTTGGAGCAAACACACTCGCATTACTGCCCATCATTTGTAATTAAACTAAGACAAATTATTATTACATTTTTTTTATTCTTTGTGTATTAATATTTACTGGTACTAAGGCTTAAGTTCCATCAAGTCACTGTGAAAAAAAATCAGGGTTATTAGTGTTGGAAGTAGACATGTGCAGAACAGAAAAACTAATTTTGTTACGGGTAAATATGTTATGCTACTAACTTTGTTTCATAGATTTGTTTCGGAATTCATTTAGTTTCATTTTATTTTGTTTAGTTTTTCCTTTTCTAACAAATTCCAAATTTTCAGAATGATTCTAATTCGAATAGGTCAAAAATGTATCAACCAATCCGAATTCTGTGTGCAGAATAGCTGGTTGCTAAAGAGCGGGTAGGGAAGGCGGCTGCCATGTCCTTAACAACCGATGACTCATCAGCTGTCAGTGGGTTTCCTCACTAACAGCTAAATGTAAACAAAATAATGCTGGCAATGAAAAATAAGGGGGAAAAAAGCATGCCCCCCAATTATCCATACCAGACCATTCGGGTGACACTGCACTACACTGGTGACAGTGATATTCTTTTTTACTCTCTGAGCATTTACTACAGTGCTGCAGCCTTTGTGGTCGCTGTGATGGATCAGTGAATTTGGCCCTGTACCCCAATCTGTGTTCCACTATGTCCAAAATGATCACAGGGCACCTTATCAGCCTTGCACAAGCAGTGGCAGCAGAAGGAAGTATGGGTATGTCCTTCTGAATCAACATCTAGCCATTTATATAAAATGGAAGGGCAGGAGGCATTTGAATAATTATCAATTCTAGGATAGTATTATTTTGTATGTTTCCTAAATCCATAAAAAGGTTATGTACTCCACCTTATGTCTGTAATAATGATGTCGCTTATCATCAGATTTTCCTTTATAGAACTGATTCATATCATGTAATGCTTTTGCCATGGCTTCTACTGCATAATAAATCCGAGGAGGGGTTCCTTGATGCAGAAAATTAAAGAAATTAGGGTATAATTCATATATAGAAGTATTATAGAATGCTGGACATAATATGTATCTATTTGTATTTTCTTTGTTTGCAGACATGCACCTTGCAAGTGATAAACATTTTAAAGACTCTGATAAATTATTTAAGCTCTTTATCTTATCAATGTCATCAAAAAAGTGTTCTTTATCTGAAAAGATTAGAGGATAGAGTTCCACAGCCAGGCTACCATTAAATACAACCAATGGAGGATATAGTGAAGGGCTGGGAGACCACAGAGGAGGAAAAATGAATGTTTTATTATAGAAAGCTTCATGATAAAAATACAATGAATTTTCACATAGATAAGATCCACATACTACAAAAACTTTAGCAGTTGATTTATTAACAATATCAATGATATTTAGAAGTTTGTTATCTCCGTTAATTTTAGTAATACGCATATAAGGTCCTATTGATATTGTAGACTCTACACAAACACCATTACTATTCAGGTACTTTGTAAAAATGTCCTTGACTGTTTCTCCCTCATCATCTTGTGATGCCAATATTCCAACCCACGTCCAACCAAACTGTTTTAACACTTTCACTATAGTCATATATTGAACATGGTCATTTTGTAGTGTCCGGAATACATGAGGATAAAGAAATCTATTAGTCAGAGAATAGTCTGTAGCTCCATAACTGATCTGAAAAAAAAAAAAAAAAGTCATTATTTTCAGTGTTTATAACCAATATTTTAGAAATATTTCTAAAAGCCAAAAAAAGATCCAAAAGTGCAACTCAAAGCTAGGCATATTATATCTGAGTGTTGAAAAGAACTATCTTTATTCATGCAATTTCTAATATTAGTTTTAACAGCTTTAAAGAGAAGTGGCAGCAATAAGTCATTGTACAAGCTAGCCAAACTTAGCCAGGATGAAAGAACATCAGGGTTCTTGGGTCAAGATTTGGACATGATGATAAAGCATCCAATCTTATTTTAAGAACATGCATAATGCATATGGTGATTTCTGTTTGGTGAAGCCATTCATTATCATTCATCATCCAAGCCTAAAAAAAGTTTAGGCTGGAGATAAACTTTAACCACTTCAGCCCCGGAAGGATTTACCCCCTTCCTGACCAGAGCACTTTTTACAATTTGGCACTGCATCGCTTTAACTGCTAATTGCGCGGTCATGCAATGCTGTACCCAAACAAAATTTGCGTCCTTTTCTTCCCACAAATAGAGCTTTCTTTTGATGGTATTTGATCACCTCTGCCGTTTTTATTTTTTGCGCTATAAACGGAAAAAGACCGAAAATTTTGAATAAAAATTATATTTTCTACTTTTTGTTATAAAAAAAAATCCAATAAACTCAATTTTAGTCATACATTTAGGCCAAAATGTATTCGGCCACATGTCTTTGGTAAAAAAAATGTCAATAAGCGTATATTTATTGGTTTGCGCAAAAGTTATAGCGTCTACAAACTAGGGTACATTTTCTGGAATTTACACAGCTTTTAGTTTATGACTGCCTATGTCATTTCTAGAGTTGCTAAAATGGCAGGGCAGTACAAAACCCCCCAAATGACCCCATTTTGGAAAGTAGACACCCCAAGGAAATTGCTGAGAGGCATGTTGAGCCCATTGAATATTAATTTTTTTTGTCCCAAGTGATTGAATAATGACAACAAAAAAAAAATACAAAAAGTTGTCACTAAATGATATATTGCACATAGGGATGAGCTTCGAGTTCGAATTGAACTCATGTTGGACTCGAACATTGGCTGTTCGCAAGTTCGCCGAACAGCGAACAATTTGGGGTGTTCGCGGCAAATTCGAATGCCGCGGAACACCCTTTAAAAGTCTATGGGAGAAATCAAAAGTGCTAATTTTAAAGGCTTATATGCAAGTTATTGTCATAAAAAGTGTTTGGAGATCTGGGTCCTACCCCAGGGGACATGGATCAATGCAAAAAAAAGTTTTAAAAACGTCCGTTTTTTCAGGAGCAGTGATTTTAATAATGCTTAAAGTCAAACAATAAAAGTGTAATATCCCTTTAAATTTTGTAGCTGGGGGGTGTCTATAGTATGCCTGTAAAGGGGCGCATGTTTCCCAATGTTGAGGGCATGTGGCCTGGTACAGTTCAGGAGGGGGGGCGCTCTCTTGTCCCCCCCCTCTTTTCCTGCGGCCTGCCAGGTTGCGTGTTCGGATAAGGGTCTGGTATGGATTTTTGGGGGGACCCCACGCCGTTTTTTTTTTTTTTTTTTTGGTGCGGGGTTCCCCTTAAAATCCGTACCAGACCTGAAGGGTCTGGTATGAAATTTAGGGGGACCCCCACGTCATTTTTTAAAAAAATTTTGGCCGGGGTTCCCCTTAATATCCATACCAGACCTGAAGGGCCTGGTATGGAATTTAGGGGGACCCCCACGTCATTTTTTTTTAAATTTTGGTTCAGGGTTCCCCTGTGGGGAATTCCCATGCCGTTTTTATCAATGAACTTCTATGTGTATTGTCGGACCGGCAATGCAATAGCCGCGAGTAGTTTTAAATGGGTTTTTTCTTTCGAAATGTCATTTTGCTGTCAGACTGTTTTAAACACGGGAAACATGCGCCCCTTTACAGGCATACTATAGTCACCCCCCAGGTACAAAATTTAAAGGGATATTAGACTTTTATTGTTTGACTTTAAGCATTATTAAAATCACTGCTCCTGAAAAAATGGCCGTTTTTAAAACTTTTTTCTTGCATTGATCCATGTCCCCTGGGGCAGGACCCAGGTCCCCAAACACTTTTTATGGCAATAACTTGCATATAAGCCTTTAAAATTAGCACTTTTGATTATTCATGTTCGTGTCCCATAGACTTTAACGGTGTTCGCGTGTTCAAACTAACTTTTTTCCTGTTCGCATGTTCTGGTGCGAACCGAACAGGGGGGTGTTTGGCTCATCCCTAATTGCTCACAGAGGCCATGGGCATATGTGGAATTGCACCCCAAAATACATTCAGCTGCTTCTCCTGAGTACGGGGATACCACATGTGTGGGACTTTTTGGGAGCCTAGCCGCGTAAGGGGCCCCCGAAAACAAATCACTGCCTTCAGGATTTCTAAGGACGTAAATTTTTGATTTCACTCCTCACTACCTATCACAGTTTTGAAGGCCATAAAATGGCCAGATGGCACAAACCCCCCCCCCCCAAATTACCCCATTTTGGAAAGTAGACACCCCAAGCTATTTGCTGAGAGGCATGTTGAGTCCATGGAATATTTTATATTTTGACACAAGTTGCGGGAAAGTGACAATTTTTTTTTTTTTGGCACAAAGTTGTCACTAAATAATATATTGCTCACACAGGCCATGGGCATATGTGGAATTGCACCCCAAAATACATTTAGCTGCTTCTCCTGAGTATGGGGATACCACATGTGTGGCATTTTTGGGAGCCTAGCCACCTACGGGGCCCCGAAAACCAATCACCGCCTTCAGGATTTCTAAGGGTGTAAATTTTTGATTTCACTCTTCACTGCCTATCACAGTTTCGGAGGCCATGGAATGCCCAGGTGGCACAACCCCCCCCCCAAAAGACCCCATTTTGAAAAGTAGACACCCCAAGCTATTTGCTGACAGACATGGTGAGTATTTTGCAGCTCTCATTTGTTTTTGAAAATGAAGAAAGACAAAACTTTGTGACAAAAAGTGAGGTCTGCAAAATACTCACTATACCTCTCAGCAAATAGCTTGGGGTGTCTACTTTCCAAAATGGGGTCATTTGAGGGGGGGGGGGTTGTGCCACCTGGGAATTCCATGGCCTCCGAAACTGTGATAGGCAGTGAAGAGTGAAATAAAAAATTTACGCCCTTAGAAAGCCTGAAGGCAGTGCTTGGATTTCGGGGTCCGGTACACGGCTAGGCTCCCAAAAAAACTCACACATGTGGTATCTCCTTACTCAGGAGAAGCAACAGAATGTATTTTGGGGTGTAATTTCACATATTCCCATGGCATGTTTGAGCAATATATCATTTGGTGACAACTTTGTGCAAAAAAAAAAAAAATAAATTGTCTTTTTCCCGCAACTTGTGTCACAATATAAAATATTCCATGGACTCGACATATAAAAAGAAACGTAATTTTGCGCTAACCATACAAATGAATAATTGTGCTGCTGCTCGTGTTAGTCAAAAAATACAAAAGACCCAAAAAATAGTTAGCAAATAGTGTAACAAGCGCGCATCATACCTTAATGTGTACTATATATGAGTGATCTCAATAGTATTGACTACTGTTGGTATACCACACTTAAAGCCATTGGCCAAAAACCATTGGAAACATTTTACTCTAAAAATATATTGAAAAATTCCGTGAAGTTAAACTAAATTTTTTATAGGAATTATATGATATTCCTATATTCACACACCAAGTGTTCTACAGTGAAAAGAAGTCATATATAAAATTGACATGAAAAAAATGACTTGAAAAAAACCCCTAAAAAAATGTGTTACTAGTTACAATGTTACTTGTGAATTTCAATCCGAAACAATGTAACAATTATTCTGAAACATGTGTTATTAATTCCAATGTTATTTGTGAATATCAATCCTCTACAATGTAGTGAACACCATACATATCCAAACTTGTGCTGAAAAATTAATTATCAGTAAAACACTTATTCCCCTTAGACGTCTTATACATAAGAATAATGATCAGTCCTTGATAGGAATATGCCCAGTTGCTATTAGCACAAATTTTCTTTATAGACAGAGATACACCGATAATCCTCCTTCATAAAGATATAGTAGAAAAGGCTGCTTACCGGATCAGATGGATCTCAGGTTTAGTGAGATCAGATGAGCGTGTTGCATTAGCTTGCTGGCCTCTTGGATTATCACCCGGGTGTTTTCCTGGGAGGTTTCCTCAACCACTGCGCTCCAATCTCTCAAGCAGATCTATCCTCATTGATACTATGTATCCGATTTCAAAGTATTAGTTCATGGGAAACACTCAGGTGATAATCCAAGAGGCCGGCAGGCTAATGCAACATGCTCATCTGATCTCACTAAACCTGAGATCCATCTGATCCGGTAAGCGGCCTTTTCTACTATATCTTTGAGAAGGAGGATTATCGGTGTGTCTCTGTCTATAAAGAAGATTTGTGCTAATAGCAACTGGGCATATTCCTATCAAGGACTGATCATTATTCAGCACAAGTTTGGATATGTATGGACTCGACATGCCTCTCAGCAAATAGCTTGGGGTGTCTACTTTACAAAATGGGGTCATTTGGGGGGGTTTTGAACTGTCCTGGCATTTTATGCACAACATTTAGAAGCTTATGTCACACATCACACACTCTTCTAACCACTTAAAGACAAAGCCCTTTCTGACACTTTTTGTTTACATGAAAAAATTATTTTTTTTTGCAAAAAAATTACTTTGAACCCCCAAACATTATATATTTTTTAAAAGCAAATGCCCTACAGATTAAAATGGTGGGTGTTTCATTTTTTTTCTTCACACAGTATTTGCGCAGCGATTTTTCACACTTTTTTAAATTTTAATGCACTAAAACACACTATATTGCCCAAATGTTTGATAAAATAAAAAAGATGATCTTAGGCCGAGTACATGGATACCAAACATGACATGCTTTAAAATTGCGCACAAGCGTGCAGTGGCAACAAAATAAATACACTTTTAAAAGCCTTTAAAAGCCTTTACAGGTTACCACTTTAGATTTACAGAGGAGGTCTACTGCTAAAATTACTGCCCTCGATCTGACCTTCGCTGTGATACCTCACATGCATGGTGCAATTGCTGTTTACATTTGACGCCAGAACGACGATTGCGTTCGCCTTAGCGCGAGAGCAGGGGGGGACAGGGGTGCTTTTTTTTTTTAATTATTTTTTTGCTTTTTTATCTTATTTTTAAACTGTTCCTTTCATTTTTTTTTAATCATTTTTATTGTTATCTCAGGGAATGTAAATATCCCCTATGATCTTTTTTTTGAAAAAATTGGGGTCTATTAGACCCTAGATCTCTCCTCTGCCCTCAAAGCATCTGACCACACCAATATCGGTGTGATAAAATGCTTTCCCAATTTCCCAATGGCGCTGTTTACATCTGGCGAAATCTAAGTCATGAAATGCTCGTAGCTTCCGGTTTCTTAGGCCATAGAGATGTTTGGAGCCACTCTGGTCTCTGACCAGCTCTATGGTCAGCTGGCTGAATCACCGGCTGCATTCTCAGGTTCCCTGTTGAGACAGGAGAGCCAGAGAAAAATACGGAAGACGGTGGGGGGGCATTCCCTCCCACTGCTTGTAAAAGCAGTCTAGAGGCTAATTAGCCGCTAGGATTGCTTTTACATGAAAGCCGACCGCTGGCTGAAAAGAATGATACCAAGATGATACCTAAACCTGCAGGCATCATTCTGGTATAACCACCCAAAGTCGTGAATGGCGTACCCGAAGACAAAAAAATGGTTAACAATAAAACACAGTAAACGGTAAAGTATAAAAAATTGCATACCTGAAAAGCAGACATGATAAAACATAATAACAATAAAATATTGCAGAATAGAATACAGTAAAAAAGAGCAGAACAATAGAGAGAGAGTAGAGAGAGAGAGAACAGTAAAATGACAACTATTATTTTTTATTTTATATATTTTTTTTTTACACTTTTTTTTGTAACTGTAACTTTTTTAACTGTAACCGGTTCCAGGTTCGGGTCTCTCAAAATGCGATGGCATCTTGGGAGACCCTGTGTTAGTGTGTCCTAGTCTGTGCAATGCTGTACCCTACGCTAATAATCAACTAGTGAATGGTAGCGTTCAAAACATTCACCAATGCAAAGACCAGGATTGTCAAGACAGGAGGGACAATAATAGCAGGTGTCTCGCCTATATCCGCGCCCCCACATCTTTTTTGGGGGGGTTCGTTGGGTAGGGGTACTCGGGAGGACATAAAAATGCCTCTCATGTAGCCGACTGCATTGGGTTGGGGATGTGAATGGGGGAAGTACGGGTGCTGCAGAAGTGGTGGGTTCCCAATTAGGATTGGCGAATGCAGCAGGAAGGGCACTATGGGCATGACGGGCCTGTGTTTGTCTTCTTGGTGGCAGCGGGACACTACTTGTGCTTGCCACCTCACCAACTTGAACTGCACTTATATGACTTGCCACGTCACCAAGTGTTACTGCAGTGCTGGTTTGACTACGACCGGGGTGTACTAGGCAGCTGGTGCTTGCCAGTTCACCAAAACGCTACCAAAAAAACTGTTAGCGATCGCAGGGATCAGGCTGACTCTGCGAACGCTGCAGTTATGCGTTTAGTGTTTTGTAAGTGTCAGTGATCGATCGATACTGCACTTGGGTGGGCTGAGCCGGGCAGAGGGGCAAAACGCAGGTGCTAGCAGGTATCTGGGCTGATCCCGCTAACACTGCGTTTTTGGGAACCCTAAACTGCTTGGGATGCTAATATAGATCTGATCGGATCAGATATTGATCCGTTCAGATACTATACCACTAAGGGAGGCGTATGCTGCATGCATGGGTGTTAGCGGTACTGGCGCTAATCTGACGCTGCCTGGGGCGACGCATATCACCGCCGGGCAATCAGGGGGCTAAACCTTTACTCAGTAATAAACGGTGGGTGCCCTGACACTATAAAAAATAAACGAACTAACCAGCGTCACCCGTAACACTTATACGGCGATCAGTGGTGAAAAGGTTAACTAGGGGGCAATCAAGGGGTTAAAACATTTATTAGATAGTATATGGGGGTCCCTGTCGCTATAAAACGCTGACGGCGCACCTAAATATTTACCTCCCTAACTAGCGTAACCAGTGACACTAATACAGCGATCAGAAAAATGATCGCTTAGTGACACTGGCGACGGGGGGTGATCAAGGGGTTAAAACTTTATTAGGGGGGGTTAGGGGGGTATCCTAGACCTACAGGGGGCTAACACTAACTGCCCTACCACACTAACTGTCACAAACTGACACCATGCAGTAATCAGAAAAAAAAAAACTGCTTGGTGTCAGTGTGAAGGGGGGGGGGGTGGAGGGGTGATTGGGGGGTGGACGGGGGGGGATCGGGAGCGATCGGGAGGGATCGGGGGTGTAATGTGTGCCTGGCATGTTCTACTGAGTGTGTAGTGTTTGTGCACTCACATTGATGTCTTCTCTCCTCGGCGCCGGAGCGGAAAATACCGAGCCGAGGAGAGGTGACATCATTTCCTTTGCTGCTGTTTAGCATACAGCAGCAGAGGAAGAACGTGATTGGCTGGGAGCGATCGCGAGGGGGGGCCACGAATGGATGGTCTCCCCCTCACCTCTCATCGCTCCCAGACAAAAGCCGACCGCCTCGGGCACCGGGGGGGGGTCCGATTGGACCCCCCGCCCGCGGGAGGCAGATCACATACAGGTACCTGATTCTGCCTGCCCGTGCCACTCTGCCGACGTACATCGTTGTGAGGCGGTCGGCAAGTGGTTAAAAATCAAACTTTGCGAATATCTCAGCATTCGGACAAAAGTCACAAATGTTTAAAACCTGTAATGTTTGTAATACATGTGTATTGTCAGGTACTATGTGTTACTTTTCATTGGTTGAATCTAATGCCCTGTACACACGAGCGGACTTTTCGACCGGACTGGTCCGACGGACCGAATCCGTCGGACAATCCGACCGACCGAATCCGTCGGACAATCCGACCATGTGTGGGCTTCACCGGACCTTCAGCGGACTGTTTCTGATGGACTTTAGATTTGGAACATGTTTCAAATGTTTATGTCAGAACTCCGCCGGACCCAGTTCCTATCGAGAAATCCGCTCGTCTGTATGCTAGTCTGACGGACGAAAACCGACGCTAGGGCAGCTATTGGCTACTGGCTATGAACTTCCTTATTTTAGTCCGGTCGTACGTCATCACGTACGAATCCGTCGGACTTTGGTGTGATCATGTGTAGGCAAGTCCGTTCGTTCGAAAGTCCGTCGGAAAAAAAAAAAAATTGGGCCTTAGGCAGTGGTGGTGGTGCCCTAAACCAAAAATATTGTTGGAAGCTAGCATCATTAAGGTTGAGGAGGAATAGGATAGTCACTCAGCATAGGCAGTCTTCAAGGGATCCCAGATCCATAGAAAAATCAATCAGTTACATCATCATCAGGTGCTTGATATCTGCTGATCCAAGACTGATTCATTTTTATGTATGTGAGCCTATCAACGGAGTCTGTGGACAGGCGCACTCTATGATGCGTTACAAACCCTCCAGTAGCATTGAATGTGCGTTCAGAAAGAACGCTGGATGTGGGACAGGCCAATAGCTCAATTGCATATCGAGCAAGTTCTGGCCAGTGGTCCATCCTCAAGACCCAGTAACCCAGTGGATGGTCTGTTGGAAAGGTCTCCAAGTCTGCTCTTGCCCCTAGATATTCCTGCACCATGTAATGAAGACGCTGGTGATGGCTGCTTGAACCGACCAGACCTGAGGACTGAAAAATTGTCTAAAGGCATCGGTCAGCCAGCCACCTTCTCCACCGTTCTTGCCCTGACTGAATGAAGCCTCAGCCACACGTTGTCCAGCACCAGGAAATTGTAACCTCCCAGGGTTTGGAAATGCATTGCACAAACCTTTCTTCAAGGCCTCCTGAAGATGTTTCATCCTCTGCTCCAAAAAAATACAAGTGAAGGCGCAAAAACTTGGAACCATAAGTTATCCAAAAACAATAAACTCTGTTTTAAATGCACAGTCTATTTAAGTCTATGTGCAAGTTAATAAGAAGGTGTTAAAAGTCCAAAGCAAGCAAGGCTGCCATCATATCAGAACAGAAACCAAGTTCCAGGAAGCTGCAGAGAAAACAAGGAGAAAGACGCCTCTGGGTGCAGACGTTTTATGTAAACTTTAATAGACATACAGGTGTCAACTCACATTTTGGCTGAATATTATAGGCATTGCGGTATCACAACTGAGATAGTCCTGAGTCCTGCTTCACTCATCCAAACGATTTGGTTAGTGAGGAGTCTGCCACTGTGGATGGAAGGCCGGCTGCTGAAGGTGAGCTCAAGACAAGGCGTGAGGCGCAAGGCACAGGTGGCTGCAGGGGATGATGTCACTAAAAGTGGACATGTTTCATGAGCATGCACGCTGCGATGTCCTGGCAAGCCGCACTCCTTTCTCAACGGACATAGTGAGAGAGCCATACAATGCTATTTTAAAGAAGATGATCGGGAAAAGAGAGGGAACAAGGGATAGGGCCAGTACTAATTACTATGGGCAAAGTGCGGTTTTAAAACCATTTATGGCACAAGTATTACTAAGAGTTACTATTAATGTGGGCAATGTTAATTACTATGGACAAAAAGTGCAGTTATAAAAACATATATGGGCACACGTTCTAATGAAATCAATCAGAACAATGCACTAGTGATCGTAAAGGCATAATTTAACCTAATTTGGCAAAATCAGTAACGGTAATGGGAGGTATATATGGAACCAATATAACTAAAAAGAAAATTTTTTTTTTTTTTTATTGTAACCATTCCCCAATAGATAGTCCCTATGATAATTAAATTTGATAAATAATTCCTACATATAATATATACTGCACATAATAAACATATTCAATGCAAGGGTATAAGAAGAAACCCATAATTAATAATAGTAATGTATTTAACCACTTTAGCCCCAAACCATTATGCTGCCTAAGGACCAGAGGTATTTTTCCAATTTGGTACTGCGTCGCTTTAACTGCTAATTGCGCGGTCATGCAATGCTGTACCCAAACAAAATTTGTGTCCTTTTCTTCCCACAAATAGAGCTTTTTTTATGGTATTTGATCACCTCTGCGGTTTTTATTGTTTGCGCTATAAACGGAAAAATACAGAAAATTTTGAAAAAAATGATATTTTCTACTTTTTGTTATAAAAAAAATCCAATAAACTCAATTTTAGTCATACATTTAGGCCAAAATGTATTCGGCCACATGTCTTTAGTAAAAAAAAATGTCAATAAGCGTACATTTATTGGTTTGCGCAAAAGTTATAGCATCTACAAACTAGGGTACATTTTCTGGAATTTACACAGCTTTTAGATTATGATTGCCTATGTCATTTCTTGAGGTGCTAAAATGGCAGGGCAGTACAAACCCCCCCCAATCGACCCTGTTTTGGAAAGTAGACACCCCAAGGAAATTGCTGAAAGGCATGTTGAACCCATTGAATATTTTTTTTTTTTGTCCCAAGTGATTAAATAATGACAAAAAAAAAAAAAAATTTACAAAAAGTTGTCACTAAATGATATATTGCTCCCACAGGCCATGGGCCTATGTGGAATTGCACCCCAAAATACATTTAGCTACTTCTCCTGAGTACGGGGATACCACATGTGTGGGACTTTTTGGGAGCCTAGCCGTGTACGGGACCCCGAAAACCAATCACCGCCTTCAGGATTTCTAAGGGTGAAAATTTTTGATTTCACTCTTCACTGCCTATCACAGTTTCGGAGGCCATGGAATGCCCAGGTGGCACAAAACCCCCCCCCAAATGACCCCATTTTGGAAAGTAGACACCCCAAGCTATTTGCTGAGAGGCATGGTGAGTATTTTGCAGCTCTCATTTGTTTTTGAAAATGAAGAAAGACAAGAAAAAACATTTTTTTTTTCAAATTTCAAATTTCAAATTTTTGTGACAAAAAGTGAGATCTGCAAAATACTCACTATACCTCTCAGCAAATAGCTTGGGGTGTCTACTTTCCAAAATGGGGTCATTTGGGGGTTTTTGTGCCACCTGGGCATTCCATGGCCTCCGAAACTGTGATAGGCAGTGAAGAGTGAAATAAAAAATTTACGCCCTTAGAAAGCCTGAAGGCGGTGCTTGGTTTTCGGGGGGTCCCGTACGCGTCTAGGCTCCCAAAAAGTCTCACACATGTGGTATCCCCGTACTCAGGAGAAGCAGCAGAATGTATTTTGGAGTGTAATTTCACATATTCCCATGGCATGTTTGAGCAATATATCATTTAGTGACAACTTTGTGCAAAAAAAACAAATTTGTCTCTTTCCCGCAACTTGTGTCACAATATAAAATATTCCATGGACTCGACATGCCTCTCAGCAAATAGCTTGGGGTGTCTACTTTCCAAAATGGGGTCATTTGGGGGGTTTTGAACTGTCCTGTTATTTTATGCACAACATTTAGGAGCTTATGTCACACATCACCCATTCTTCTAACCACTTGAAGACAAAGCCCTTTCTGACACTTTTTGTTTACATGAAAAAAAAAATTTTTTTTTGCAAGAAAATGACTTTGAACCCCCAACATTATATATTATATATTTTTTAAAGCAAATGCATCCTACAGATTAAAATGGTGGGTGTTTCATTTTTTTTTCACACAGTATTTGCGCAGCTATTTTTCAAACGCATTTTTTGGGGAAAAGACACACTTTTTTAAATTTTAATGCACTAAAACACACTATATTGCCCAAATGTTTGATGAAATAAAAAAGATGATCTTAGGCCGAGTACATGGATACCAAACATGACATGCTTTACAATTGCGCACAAACAAGCAGTGGCAACAAAATAAATACATTTTTAAAAGCCTTTAAAAGCCTTTACAGGTTACCACTTTAGATTTACAGAGGAGGTCTACTGCTAAAATTACTGCCCTCGATCTGACCTTCGTGGTGATACCTCACATGCATGGTGCAATTGCTGTTTACATTTGATGACAGACCGCCGATTGCGTTCGCCTTAGCGCGAGAGCAGGGGGAGACAGGGGTGCTTTTTTTTTTTTTCTTTATTATTTTTTTGCTTTTTTATCTTATTTTTAAATTGTTCCTTTCATTTTTTTTTTAATCATTTTTATTGTTATCTCAGGGAATGTAAATATCCCCTATGACAGCAATAGGTAGTAAAAGGTAAAAAAAAATTGGGGTCTATTAGAACCTAGATCTCTCCTCTGTCCTCAAAGCATCTGACCACACCAAGATCGGTGTGATAAAATGCTTTCCCAATTTACCAATGGCGCTGTTTACATCCGGCGAAATCTAAGTCCTGAAATGCTCGTAGCTTCCGGTTTCTTAGGCCATAGAGATGTTTGGGGCCACTCTGGTCTCTGATCAGCTCTATGGTCAGCTGGCTGAATCACCGGCTGTATTCTCAGGTTCCCTGTTGAGACAGGAGAGCCAGAGAAAAACACAGAAGACGGTGGGGGGGGGGCATTCCCTCCCACGGCTTGTAAAAGCAGTCTAGAGGCTAATTAGCTGCTAGGATTGCTTTTATGTGAAAGCCGACCGCTGGCTGAAAAGAATGATACCTAAACCTGCAGGCATCATTCTGGTATAACCACTCAAAGTCGTGAATGGCGTACCTGAAGACAAAAAAATGGTTAATAATAAAACACAGTACACGGTAAAGTATAAAAAAATTGCATACCTGAAAAGCAAACATGATAAAACATAATAACAATAAAACATTGCAGAATAGAATACAGTAAAAAAGAGCAGAACAATAGAGAGAATAGAGAGAGAGAGAGAACAATAAAACGAAAACTATTTTTTTTTTTTATATATATTTATTTATTTTTTTACACTTTTTTTGTAACTAACTTTTATAACTGTAACCGGTTCCAGGTTCGGGTCTCTCAAAATGCGATGGCATCTTGGGAGACCCTGTGAAAGTGTGCCTAGTCTGTGTAATGCTGTACCCTACGCTAATACTCAACTAGTGAATGGTAGCGTTCAAAACATTCACCAATGCAAAGACCAGGATTGTCAGGACAGGAGGGACAATAATAGCGGGTGTCACGCCTATATCAGCGCTTGCTGTAGACACGACATCTCTTTTGGGGGGTTCGCTGGGTAGGGGTACTCGGGAGGACATAAAGAAAATGCCTCTCATGCAGCCGACTGCATTTGGTTGGGGATGTGAATGGGGGAAGTACGGGCACTGCAGAAGTGGTGGGTTCCCAATTAGGATTGGCGAATGCAGCAGGAAGGGCATTATGGGCACAACGGGCCTGTGTTTGTCTTCTTCTTGGTGGCAGCAGGACACTACTTGTGCTTGCCACCTCACCAGCTTGAACTGCACTTATGGGACTCGCCACGTCACCAAGTGTTACTGCAGTGCTGGTTTGACTACGACCGGGGTGTACTAGGCCGCTGGTGCTTGCCAGTTCACCAAAACGCTACCAAAAAAACTGTTAGCGATCGCAGGGATCAGGCCTGACTCTGCGAACGCTGCAGTTGTGCGTTTAATGTTTTGTAAGTGACAGTGATCGATCGATACTGCACTTGGGTGGGCTGGGCTGGGCCGGGCGGAGGGGCAAAACGCACGTGCTAGCAGGTATCTGGGCTGATCCCACTAACACTGCGTTTTTGGGAACCCTAAGCTGCTGGGGATGCTAGTATAGATCTGATCGGATAAGATATTGATCCGATCAGATACCATACCACTAAGGGAGGTGTACGGTGCGTGCGTGGGTGTTAGCGGTACTGGCGCTAACCTGACGCTGCCTGGGGCTGGTGCTTGCCAGTTCACCAAAACGCTACCAAAAAAACTGTTAACGATCGCAGGGATCAGGCTTGACTCTGCGAACGCTGCAGTTATGTGTTTAGTGTTTTGTAAGTGACAGTGATCGATCGATACTGCACTTGGGTGGGCTGGGCTGGGCCGGGCGGAGGGGCAAAACACAGTTGCTAGCAGGTATCTGGGCTGATCCCGCTAACACTGCGTTTTTGGGAACCCTAAACTGCTGGGGACGCTAGTATAGATCTAATCGGATCAGATATTGATCCGATCAGATACTATACCACTAAGGGAGGTGTACGGTGCGTGCGTGGGTGTTAGCGGTACTGGCGCTAACCTGATGCTGCCTGGGGCTGGTGCTTGCCAGTTCACCAAAATGCTACCTAAAAAACTGTTAGCGATCGCAGGGATCAGGCCTGACTCTGCGAACGCTGCAGTTATGCGTTTAGTGTTTTGTAAGTGACAGTGATCGATCGATACTGCACTTGGGTGGGTTGGGCTGGGCCGGGCAGAGGGGCAAAACGCAGGTGCTAGCAGGTATCTGGGCTGATCCCGCTAACACTGCGTTTTTAAGAACCCTAAACTACTGGGGACGCTAGTATAGATCTGATCGGATCAGATATTGATCTGTTTAGATACTATACCACTAAGGGAGGCGTATGCTGCGTGTGTGGGTGTTAGCGGTACTGGCTCTAATCTGATGCTGCCTGGGGCGACGCATATTACCGCCGGGCGATCAGGGGGCTAAACCTTTATTCGGTAATAAACGGCGGGTGCCCTGACACTATAAAAAATAAACGAACTAACCAGCGTCACCCGTAACACTTATACGGTGATCAGTGGTGAAAGGGTTAACTAGGGGGCAATCAAGGGGTTAAAACCTTTATTCGGTAGTATATGGGGGTCCCTGTCGCTATAAAACGCTGACGGCAAACCTAAATATTTACGTCCCTAACTAGCGTCACCAGTGACACTAATACAGCGATCAGAAAAATGATCGCTTAGTGACACTGGCGACAGGGGGTGATCAAGGGGTTAAAACTTTATTAGGGGGGGTTAGGGGGGTACCCTAGACCTACAGGGGGCTAACCCTAACTGCCCTACCACAGTAACTGTCAAAAACTGACACCATGCAGTAATCAGAAAAAAAAAAAAAAACTGCTTGGTGTCAGTGTGACGGGGGGGGGGGTGATTGGGGGGTGATCGGGGGGGGCGATCGGGGGGGAATCGGGGGTGTTTTGTGTGCCTGGCATGTTCTACTGTGTGTGTGTGTGTTTGTGCACTCACATTGATGTCTTCTCTCCTCGGCCGGAACGGAAAATACCGAGCCGAGGAGAGATGATTTCCTTTGCTGCTGTTTAGCATACATCAGCAAAGGAATGTTCTGATTGGCCGGCGGCGATCGCGAGGGGGGGCCACGAATGGATGGCCTCCCCCTCACCTCCGATCGCCGGGGGACAAAAGAGGACCGCCTCGGGCACCGCGGGAGGCAGATCACGTATATCTACGTGATTCTGCCTGCCCGTGCCGCCTTGCCGACGTATATCGGCGTGAGGCGGTCCTTAAGTGGTTAATATTTAAACATAGAAGGGCATATTTGGTACAAAAGACAATAATAAGTAAAATAAACATTATACATAATTGTCATAATGAACAATACATAATATAAAAAAACATAAAAGATTGTAAAATGAATTCATGATGATACAAGCTATAACTTGGCACCCTTGAGTGTGGACTCAACGCGTTTCATGGAGTTTAAAGCCAATCATCAGGAGTAGGATGCTATAAGATAGATAAAATAATGGATAGATAAGTAAGTGGACCAACATCTAGTATATTAAGCTCTCCAACTGAGACAGAGAATACAGTCTAATGCCTCGTACACACGGTCGGACTTTCCGGCATACTTGGTCCGGCGGACCAGAGTGTTCCGGACAATCCACCCGTGTGTAGGCTCCGGCGGACTTTTCCGGCGGACTTTTTCCCAAAAGCCCGCCGGACCTAGATTTGAAACAAGTTTTAAATCTTTCCGTCGGACTCAGTTTTGGGCAGAAAGTCCGCTCGTCTGTGTGCTGGTCCGACGGAAAGCCCGCTCGTGTGTATGCTGGTCCAACGGACCAGATACGACGCGAGGGCAGGGTATTGCATCTCGCGCTCGCTGCAATAGGAAAAACAAATCTTCCTATTGCGGCGAGCGCGGGGCATACCAGGCCCTTAGGTCTGGTATGGATTATAACGGGAACCCCCTACGCCGAAAAAACGGCGTGGGGTCCCCTCCTAAAATCCATACCAGACCCCGATCAAAGCTCGCAGCCTGGCCGGTCAGGAAAGGGGGTGGGGACGAGCGAGCGCCCCCCCCCCCTCCTGAACCGTACCAGGCCGCATGCCCTCAACATGGGGGGTGGGTGCTTTGGGGGAGGGGGGTGCCCTGCGGGGCCCCCCCACCCCAAAGCACCTTGTCCCCATGTTGATGAGGACAAGGGCCTCTTCCCGACAACCCTGGCCATTGGTTGTCGGGTCTGCGGGCGGGGGGCTTATCGGAATCCGGGAGCCCCCTTTAATAAGGGGGCCCCCAGATTCCGGCCCCCCACCCTATGTGAATGAGTATGGGGTACATGGTACCCCTACCCATTCACCTAGGGAAAAAGTGTAAATAATAAAACACTACACAGGATTTTAAAATATTTTATTAAACAGCTCCGGGGGGGGATCTTCCTCCGGCTTCGGGGGTCTTCTTCCGGCTTCGGGGGGTCCCTCCATTTCATCTTCTCCCGGCGTCCGGTTGGTTCTTCTCCGCTCTCTTCTCTCGGTGTTCCAGTTCTTAGGCCGGCTCCTCCGCTGTCTTCAGGTAGCTCTCTTGCCAGCAGAGGTCCGGACTTCTGGGCTTCTGGGCTTCTGGGCATCTGGGCTTCTTGTCTTCTCTTCTCTTCTCCAGATGTTGACACGACGCTCTCTCCGGCTGGACTGGTCTCTGAGGGCTGCGTTGTGACTTATATAGGCGGAGACCCCGCCCCTTTTGATGTCACAGTCCCTGGGCATGCTGGGACTGTGACGTTTTAGGGGGCGTAGTTAACATCACCCAGTGACCACGCCCCCTAAAACATCACAGTCCCAGCATGCCCAGGGACTGTGACATCAAAAGGGGGCGGGGTCTCCGCCTATATAAGTCACAACGCAGCCCTCAGAGAGCAGTCCAGCCGGAGAGAGCGTCGTGTCAACATCTGGAGAAGAGAAGACAAGAAGCCCAGAAGCCCAGAAGCCCAGAAGTCCGGACCTCTGCTGGCAAGAGAGCTACCTGAAGACAGCGGAGGAGCCGGCCGAAAAACTGGAACACCGGGAGAAGAGAGCGGAGAAGAACCAACCGGACGTCGGGAGAAGATGAACCGGAGGGACCCCCGAAGCCGGAAGAAGACCCCCGAAGCCGGAGGAAGATCCCCCCCGGAGCTGTTTAATAAAATATTTTAAAAGCCTGTGTAGTGTTTTATTATTTACACTTTTTCCCTAGGTGAATGGGTAGGGGTACCATGTACCCCATACTCATTCACATAGGGTGGAGGGCCAGGATCTGGGGGCCCCCTTATTAAAGGGTGCTCCTGGATTCCGATAAGCCCCCCGCCCGCAGACCCCGACAACCAACGGCCAGGGTTTTCGGGAAGAGGCCCTTGTCCTCATCAACATGGGGACAAGTTGCTTTGGGGTGGGGGGGCCCCGCAGGGCTCCCCCCTCCCCCAAAGCACCCACCCCCCTTGTTGAGGGCATGTGGCCTGGTACAGTTCAGGAGGGGGGGCGCTCGCTCGTCCCCACCCCCTTTCCTGACCGGCCAGGTTGCGTGCTCGGATCGGGGTCTGGTATGGATTTTAGGGGGGACCCACGCCATTTTTTTCGGCGTAGGGGGGTTACCTTTATAATCCATACCAGACCTAAGGGCCTGGTATGACCCGCAACGGGGCTAGCAAGGTGTCAATCTCTCCGATAAAAGCGGCCTTTTCTAGTCCCGTCGCACCTGAGTCACGTTCAAAATGAACGGACTTGTCCGTGTGTGGGCAAGTCCGTTCATTCTGAAAGTCCGCCGTAACTCCGACAAAAGTCCGTCGGAAAGACGGGCAGACTTAGCCTGCCGCAATAGTCTGGGCATGTGTGGGCAAGTCCGTCCGTTTTAAAGTCCGGCGCACCTGGCGGACAAAGTCCATCAAAAAGTGTGCCGGACCAAGTAGGACAGAAAGTCTGACCGTGTGTTACGGGGCATAACAATTAGTACTTTACCTATGGGGTATCTCATGGGTATAGACCTACAGCTTCTAGAATGGAAAGGACATAGCCTGGAATAGTTTGTCTCATCTGGGGTTGAGACGGGAGATCCCATCCCAATGTTTCCACCTCCGAAGTCCTCCCTAGGAAATCGGGTGGACTGGGTGGGAAACCATGGGGACTGACGGTTGGGAAGGGAGCAAATGACCACAGCATAGGATCAGGATGGGGGGGTCTGAAAGCCCAGGATGTAATGCTATGGCAGTACAGTGGGCACATCCAATAGTGCAGTGTCCATAGAGTGATCCTGCAAACACATAAATGAAAAACTAAGTGAGTGAAGAGTATGAGTGTGAGTGTATGTAAATGTAAGTGTAGAAGCGTGTATACGTGTGTGTGAGTGTATGAAGATGGATGTGTGTATGAACCTGGGACGTTCCCTCCGTACCTGAGAAGTCTGAATGGGGCATGTGGGTCATACCGTCAGGGTGAAAACAAATGCAAGCAGCCATGGGCTCCTCCCGGATTAAGTACCCGTGAATCGGGGTGGGTCCCCGCCAGCGTCATGCGTCAACGCTAAAGCGCCGATGGGGATAGGAAGAATCGATCCCCACCACAGCGTGGGATGTTAAAACCCACGTACCTCCCGTGGCACCCGAGGGTCACAACGTGTGGAAATGTGTAAGCATGACGCCGAGGTGCAGAGGTCGATCCCCGCCCCCATCGCAAAAGGGGATGGGCGAGGGGGAAGAACTGAACACCTCGCAACCCCAGAGCGAGACAGAGTAAAACCAAGGTCATAGTCCCTGGGCTGGGGTGAATGTAATAAAGAGATAAAGCAAGGAAAGAGATGCAAGGCAGACATACAGAATATGGCCTCATGCTAGTTGTCTATAGTGGGTCAGATAGACATGTGTAATTAACCTATTTAATCTAGTTGAAAAGATTTTTTGGTTAAAATCAGAGCAGATACTACACTGAAGTTCGATAAGAATCTCTAAGTATGTATATGTAAATTGAGGTATAGTTATTTAAATATGTAGGGCATATTAGGTCACTAAACGAAATAGGTGTCTACCACCCTTTATAGAACAAGATAAAAAAACAGAAAGTGACCCAATTTAGCCCAAACATATCAGAGACATGCCTCCATCCCTAAACAATATGCAAGAAACACAAGAAAAATGGATGCAGGACTTTAGATGAGGTATGTCTCTGTTGGTGAGGGTGGGTGTGTAAATTAAAGCCAAGCCAAGTTATAGCTTGTATCATCATGAATTCATTTACAATCTTTTGTGTTTTTTACATTATGTATTGTTCATTATGACAATTATGTATAATGTTTATTTTACTATTTACTATTTTACTATTGTCTTTTGTACCAATTATGTCCGTCTATGTTTAAATATTAAATACGTTACTATTATTAATTATGGGTTTCTTCTTATACCCTTGCATTAAATATGTTTACATCATGCAGTATATATTATATGTAAGAATTATTTATCAAATTTCATTATCATAGGGACTACCCATTGGGGATTGGTTACAATAAATTTTCTCTACTAATATAATTAATTTACACACCTACCCTCACCAACAGAGACATACCTCATCTAAAGTCCCGCATCCATTTTTCACGTGTTTCTTGCATATAATGGTTAGCCAGTAGGGATGAGCTTCGTGTTCGAGTCGAACCCATGTTCGACTCGAACATCGGCTGTTCGGTCGTTCGCTGAATTGTGAACGATATGGGCCGTTCGCGCCAAATTCGTGTGGCGCGTCACGGCCCATAATTCACTGCGGCATCGCAGTGCATTGCTTGCTGATGATTGGCCAAGCATACACTATGACCCGCATGCTTGGCCAATCACAGCGCCGCCTGAACAGAGAGCCGTAATTGGCCAAAGCCAAGGAGGCTTTGGCCAATTATGGCTCAGGGGATTTAGTACACGCCCCACACTATATAAGGCCGCCTGCACGGCGGCCCTGTGCAGTGTGTTCCGGTGTGCTTAGAGAGAGAGAGAGACTGTCATTTCATTTGAGTTAGCTAGATTAGGCAGGACAGTCAGTCAGTTAGCTGCACTTAAAGTGTATTGTGTATATATATGCATCCCAGGTGTTGCATATATATATATATACACTGTATTCAGTTTAGCTAGATCCGTTCCTGTTATCTTCTAGACTATTTACATTTAGTGCAGTGCGTCCTGCTCACAGTGTTCAGCTAGATCCGTTCCTGTTATCTTCCTACTGACAGGCAGGCTTGTCTTGTTACAGTATATAAAGCTACCTGAAGAAAATTACTGGTGTTCTTTTGATCCTATTAGTACCACGGTCAGGCAGCTAGACTATTTACATTTAGTGCAATGCGTCCTGCTCACAGTGATCAGCTAGATCCGTTCCTGTTATCTTCCTACTGACAGGCAGGCTTGTCTTGTTACAGTATATAAAGCTACCTGAAGAAAATTACTGGTGTTCTTTTGATCCTATTAGTACCACGGTCAGGCAGCTAGACTATTTACATTTAGTGCAGTGCGTCCTGCTCACAGTGTTCAGCTAGATCCATTCCTGTTATCTTCCTACTGACAGGCAGGCTTGTCTTGTTACAGTATATAAAGCTACCTGAAGAAAAATACTGGTGTTCTTTTGATCCTATTAGTACCACGGTCAGGCAGCTAGACTATTTACATTTAGTGCAGTGCGTCCTGCTCACAGTGTTCAGCTAGATCCGTTCCTGTTATCTTCCTACTGACAGGCAGGCTTGTCTTGTTACAGTATTTACAGCTACCTAAAGAAAATTACTGGTGTTCTTTTGATCCTATTAGTACCACGGTCAGGCAGCTAGACTATTTACATTTAGTGTAGTGCGTCCTGCTCACTGTGTTCAGCTAGATCCGTTCCTGTTATCTTCCTACTGACAGGCAGGCTTGTCTTGTTACAGTATATAAAGCTACCTGAAGAAAATTACTGGTGTTCTTTTGATCCTATTAGTACCACGGTCAGGCAGCTAGACTATTTACATTTAGTGCAGTGCGTCCTGCTCACAATGATCAGCTAGATCCGTTCCTGTTATCTTCCTACTGACAGGCAGGCTTGTCTTGTTACAGTATATAAAGCTACCTGAAGAAAATTATTGGTGTTCTTTTGATCCTATTAGTACCATGGTCAGGCAGCTAGACTATTTACATTTAGTGCAGTGCGTCCTGCTCACAGTGTTCAGCTAGATCCATTCCTGTTATCTTCCTACTGACAGGCAGGCTTGTTTTGTTACAGTATATAAAGCTACCTGAAGAAAATTACTGGTGTTCTTTTGATCCTATTAGTACCACGGTCAGGCAGCTAGACTATTTACATTTAGTGCAGTGCGTCCTGCTCACAGTGTTCAGCTAGATCCGTTCCTGTTATCTTCCTACTGACAGGCAGGCTTGTCTTGTTACAGTATTTACAGCTACCTAAAGAAAATTACTGGTGTTCTTTTGATCCTATTAGTACCACGGTCAGGCAGCTAGACTATTTACATTTAGTGCAGTGCGTCCTGCTCACAGTGTTCAGCTAGATCCGTTCCTGTTATCTTCCTACTGACAGGCAGGCTTGTCTTGTTACAGTATATAAAGCTACCTGAAGAAAATTACTGGTGTTCTTTTGATCCTATTAGTACCACGGTCAGGAAGCTAGACTATTTACATTTAGTGCAGTGCGTCCTGCTCACAGTGTTCAGCTAGATCCGTTCCTGTTATCTTCCTACTGACAGGCAGGCTTGTCTTGTTACAGTATATAAAGCTACCTGAAGAAAATTACTGGTGTTCTTTTGATCCTATTAGTACCACGGTCAGGCAGCTAGACTATTTACATTTAGTGCAGTGCGTCCTGCTCACAGTGTTCAGCTAGATCCGTTCCTGTTATCTTCCTACTGACAGGCAGGCTTGTCTTGTTACAGTATACAAAGCTACCTGAAGAAAATTACTGGTGTTCTTTTGATCCTATTAGTACCACGGTCAGGCAGCTAGACTATTTACAGTTAGTGCAGTGCGTCCTGCTCACAGTGTTCAGCTAAACCTACAAGTTAGTGGGGTGCGTCCACCTCACAGTGTTCAGCTAAAGCTACCTGTAGAAGGTTGGTGGTGTTCTCATACTACAGGCAGGCAGTTGATTTTGCTAGCTGCAGTATCAGTACAGATATATATATATATATATATATATATATATATATATATATCCCAGCTTAGTGCAGCTACAGGCCATTAGTATGTCTGGAAGGCCAAGAAGGAGAGGCAGACAGTCACAAGCCAATAAGAGAGGGCAAGCAGGCTCTGTGTCTAGTGCTGGTCGTGGAGACGGTGCATCCTCATCAGCACGTGGCCATGGGACACGCTTGGCCTTTTTTTCGGCAGCTGGCCGTGTTGAGCCGCAACATGCGGAAGACTTGGTCGAGTGGATGACCAAGCCGTCCTCATCCTCCTCATCCTCTCTCACCCATGCCCAGGGTGCTTTGTCTGGCAAAGCAGCGGCCTCTTCCCTCGGCTCAATGTCATCAGTGACTCCTTCCCTAGCTCCACCATGTCCTCGAACTGTTTGACCACAGTGTTGGGTACATGCTCCAGGAGGATGCCCAGCGTTTGGAAGGCTCTGATGATGATACTGAGCTCGATGAAGGCAGTAACATGAGCACGGACAGAGGGATCATGCTCCCCCTGCTGCAGCATACTGCCAGGTTTGCTCCAGTGATGAGAGGGGAGGGGATGATGAGGTCACTGACTCAACGTGGGTGCCTGATAGGAGGGAGGAGGAGGAGGAGGAGGCGGCACATCACCAACGAGGCAGGATGCCCTCCAAGGGCCAGCCTAAGGGCAGCACATTGACTGCATCACACCCCAAAGCTCCACATGTGCAGGGCGCTGCAGTCTCTGCGTGTTATTCAAAAAGTTCTTTGGTGTGGGCCTTTTTTGAGACGAGTGCATCAGATCGCACCGCTGCTATTTTCAACATATGTCTCAAGCGTATCTCAGGTGGCCAAAACATCTCCCGCTTGGGTACCACATGCTTGACCAGACATATGTTGACCTGCCGTGCAGTTCGTTGGCAAGCGTATCTAAAAGACCCACACCAAAGAACAAAGAGGACCTCTCCTTGCTCCTCATCAGCTGAGATTTCCAACCCCACTAGACCTTCAGTCCTCTCTGAGACCTGCACTGAGAGGAATGAAGGTGTAGAATTAGGTGTGTCACAGCCAAGTACTTGTGGGGAATCTGCTTTTGGTACACCGACGTCAGATTGTACCAGGCAAATTTCTCTGCTCCAGCTTCTGCACCGCCGAAAGAAGTTTGCTCCCAGCCATCCACATGCCCAGCAGTTGAATGCTAGCTTGGCAAAATTGCTAGCACTTCAACTGCTGCCTTTTCAGTTGGTAGACTCTGCCCCCTTCCGTGAGTTTGTGGAATGTGCGGTTCCTCAGTGGCAGGTACCCAAACGCCACTTTTTCTCACGGAAGGCGATTCCGGCTCTCTACCGGCATGTGGAAGGCAATGTCCATGCCTCGCTGGACAGGGCGGTCAGCGGTAAGGTGCATATTACCGCTGACTCATGGTCCAGCAGGCATGGACAGGGACGTTACCTAAGTTTCATGGCGCATTGGGTGACTCTGCTGGCAGCTGGGAAGGATGCAGGACAAGGTGCAGTAGTGTTGGAGGTTGTTCCGCCACCACGCCTTCAAAATGCTAATGATTGTGACACACCTCTCTCCTCCACCCCCTCCTCTTCTTCTTCCTCCATGGCCTCTTCCTCGGAACCAGCGGTGCTCCGTAGTCGTTCAAGGGGCTACGCAAGTACGCAGGCCAAAAGATGCCATGCGGTGCTTGAGCTGGTGTGCTTGGGGGACAGGAGCCACACTGGGGCAGAGGTTCTGTCAGCTCTGCAGGGGCAGGTTCAGAGGTGGTTAAAGCCACGCCAACTTAAGGCAGGAATGGTGGTTTGCGACAATGGCACCAACCTCCTCTCTGCCCTCCGACAGGGACAAATGACCCATGTGCCCTGTTTGGCTCACGTCCTTAACTTGGTGGTGCAGCGGTTCTTGGGTAGGTACCCGGGCTTACAGGATGTCCTGAGGCAGGCCAGGAAAGTCTGTGTGCATTTCCGCCGGTCATATAATGCCAGTGCTCGGCTGACGGACCTCCAAATGGAGTTTAACCTGCCCAAGAACCGCCTAATCTGTGACATGCCCACCAGGTGGAACTCAACGTTGGCCATGCTGCAGTGGCTGCAAACGCAGCAGAGGGCCATCAATGAGTACCTGTGCGACTATGGCACCAGGACAGGGTCAGGGGAGCTTGGTTTTTTTTTCCCACGCCAGTGGGCCATGATCAGGGATGCATGCACTGTCCTGTCACCATTTGAGGAGGCCACGAGGATGGTGAGCAGTGACAGTGCATGCATCAGTGACACTGTCCCCCTTGTCCACCTGTTGGAGCACACGCTGCGTGGAATAATGGACAGGGCACTTGAGGCAGAACAGAGGCAGGAAGAGGAGGACTTCCTTAGCTCTCAAGGCCCCCTTTATCCAGACAGTGTTCCTGCGTGCCCGCCGATCACACAGGAAGAGGACGGGGAGGAGGAGGAGGAGGAGGAGGAAGATTGTGTCAGTATGGAGGTGGAGCCTGGCACTCAGCATCAGCAGCAGTCTTTAAGGGATCAGTCCCAAGAAACACATGGACTTGTACGTGGCTGGGAGGAGGTGGCTGCGGACCATGTCGTCCTTAGTGACCCAGAGGACTCCGGACCGAATGCCTCAGCAAACCTACGCTGCATGGCCTCCCTGATCCTGCCTGCGTAAGGATCCTCGTATTCGTGGTATCAAGGAGAAGGACTAATACTGGCTGGCAACCCTCCTTGATCCACGTTACAAGGGTAAGGTTGCGGACCTTATCTTGCCATCGCAGAGGGAGCAGAGGATGAAACATCTTCGGGAGGCCTTGCAGAAAGGTCTGTGCAACGTGTTCCCAGAGACTGGGAGGTTACAAACTCCTGTTTCTGGACAACGTGTTTCTGAGGCTTCGGTCAGTCAAAGAAGGAGCGGTGGAGAAGGTGGCCGTCTGACCGATGCGTTCAGACAATTTTTTGGTCCGCAGTCCCAAGGTATGATCGGTTCCAGCAACCATCGCCAGCGTCTGTTTTACATGGTGCAGGAATACCTAGGGACAAGATCAGACTTGGACACCTTTCCCACCGAAAATCCTCTGGGTTACTGGGTCTTGAGGATGGATCACTGGCCAGAGCTTGCATAGTATGCAATTGAGCTACTGGCCTGTCCTGCATCCAGTGTTCTTTCGGAACGCACATTCAGTGCTGCTGGAGGTGTGGTAACCGATCACAGGGTGCGTCTGTCCACCGACTCGGTCGATCGACTGACCTTCATAAACATGAATCAGTCTTGGATCACCACCAACTACCAAGCACCTGATGCTGATGTAACCGAATAATTTTTTTTGAAATCTCAGATCCCTTCAAAGACTGCCTATGCTGATGCTGAGTGACTATCCCTGAGTAATTATCCTCTTCCTCCTCAATCATCACGCTGATAGCTTGTAAGAACATTTTTGGTTCTGGGCGCCACCACCAGTGCCTAAGGCACAATTTTTCTGCCCCTGTTTAACAGGGGCGTGTAATTACAATTTTTGATGTAATACTTTGCAGCAGGGCTCGTTCCTGCGTTCCAACTAGAGTGTCTGTGAGGGGTTGCAGTGTTGTGGCACCAGCACCAGTGCCTAAGGCCCAATTTTTCAGCCCTTGTTTAACAGGGGAGTGTAATTACAATTTTTGATGCAATACTTTGCAGCAGGGCTCGTTCCTGCGTTCCAACTAGAGTGTCTGTGAGGGGTTGCAGTGTTGTGGCACCAGCACCAGTGCCTAAGGCCTAATTTTTCAGCTCCTGTTCAACAGGGGCATGTAATTACAATTCTTGATCTAATATTTCACAGCAGGGCCCTGTGAGGGCTTACAGTGTTGTGGCCACAGCAACACCTAAGGCCCAAATTTCTGCTAAGTATATAGGGCAGGACCCTACTTTCAAACATCTAACTTACAAACGACTCCTACTTGCAAACGGAAGGAGACAACAGGAAGTGAGATGAAATCTACCCCTAGGAAGGGAAATTCTCTCCTGTAAGAGTTAATATGGGAAAAAAATTTCTCCTTTCAACTGATGCTTTCCAATCCTTGTTCCACAAAAAAACCCAAATTTTCAAAAAACATTTTTCATTGGGACAAAAAGTGAGGTGAAATCTTCTGAAGAGGAGGAAAGACAGCAAAACAAATGTCACAGGGGTGATAACCCTTCCCTATGTTTTCCAAAAAGCTTAAAAAAGATTTTTTGGCTGGAGCTAAACACGTTAAAAATGTACCCATTCAAAATTACAAACAGATTCTACTTAACAACAAACCTACAGTCCCTGTCTTGTTTGCACCGCCTGTATACTGCTGTTCAGAGTATATAGGGCCTGGTGGCCCCACACCTTTCCCTATTTTAATTTGGGTGCGGGGTTCCCCTTAATATCCATACAAGACCCAAAGGGCCTGGTAATGGACTGGGGGGTACCCATGCCGTTTGTCTCACTGATTTTCATCCATATTGCCATGACCCGACATGACATTAAACCCGCAAGCAGTTTTAAATGAGATTTTTTCCTTTAAAAATGACATTTGGTGCAGGGACTGTTCTAAACACGGGAAACACGCGTCACTTTACAGGCATACTATAGACACCCCCCAGGTACGATATTTAAAGGAATATTTCACTTTTTTTTTTTACTTTAAGCATCATTAAAATCACTGCTCCCGAAAAAACGGCCGTTTTTAAAAGTTTTTTTTGCATTGATACATGTCCCCTGGGGTAGGACCCGGGTCCCCAAACCCTTTTTAGGACAATACCATGCAAATTAGCCTTTAAAATGAGCACTTTTGATTTCGAACGTTCGAGTCCCATAGACGTCAATGGGGTTCTAACGTTCGTGCGAACTTTCGGTCCGTTCGCAGGTTCTGGTGCGAACCGAACCGGGGGGTGTTCGGCTCATCCCTATTAGCCAGTATTTTCTCCATTTTTTTAAATTAGAAATGAAAAGTGGTGGTGAACCGAACTGAATAATCTCCTGGTTCACGAACCATTTTTGGTGGTTTCCCTTTAAGGTAATGTTGGAAAGCTTGATCAATTAGGGACTTGGGATATTCTTTATCACTAAACTTCTTCTTTAATAGTGCACTTTGATCGATATAGTCACTGTTTCTAGTACAATTCTGTTGTAGTCGACAGAATTGTCCTTTCGGGATGTTATCAATCCATTTGGGGAAATTACAACTTTTGTGATGTAGATAAGAATTGCCTGCGGTTGGTTTAATATAGTTTTTGGCAAAAATGGTAGTAGTAACTTCATCATGGCCTAATTCCAGATCTAAATAGGCCAAAGTATTGGGATCAGTGACGAATGTGAAGGACAAGCCATACTGATTGTCATTACAATAGTCTACAAACTGGTTGATAGTGTCAAGGGTACCATCCCAAATGACGATTATGTTGTCTATATAGCACCCAAAGAATATGATATTGGCCAAAAAGGGGTTATTTTTAAAGGATGTGTTGGTTCTCCCAAAATCCTATTGCCAAATTTGCATAAGAGGGGACAAAATTGGCCTTCATCGCAGTGCCCTATAATTCCAGATCTAAAAAGGCCAAAGTATTGGGATCAGTGATGAATGTGAAGGACAAGCCATACTGATTGTCATTACAATAGTCTATAAACTGGTTGATAGTGTCAAGGATATCATCCCAAATGACGATTATGTTGTCTATATAGCACCCACAAAATACGATATTGGCCAAAAAGGGGTTATTTTTAAAGGATGTGTTGGTTCTCACAAAATCCCATTGCTAAATTTGCATAAGAGGGGACAAAATTGTCCCTCATCGCAGTGCCCTGTAGTTGTAGATAGAAATCTCCATCAAAATTAAAATAATTGTGTGTCAAGCAAAAAAGTGTGGCATCTAAAATGAAGGTTGCCTGGCGAGAATTAATTAGCTGATCCTGAGCCAAAAAATGTTCCAGAGCCAATAGGCCGAAAGTATGGGGGATGAATGTGTATAGAGAACTCACATCAAGTGATAGCCATACGTAAGTCGGCTCCCACTTGACAAATGTTCTAGCAAATGTGTCCCATCTCTGATGTATAACTGTAATTGGTGCACAATGGGCTGTAAAAACTGGTTGATGTAAAGGCTCAGCCCTGTGGTCACGCTATCCATCGCAGCCACAATAGGTCTGCCAGGAGGGGATTCTAGACTTTTGTGGACCTTCTGAAAGGTGGTAAAAATAAGGCACCTGGTAGAAATCCTTAAGAAGGCAAGATTTTTCCATTTTGTTGATAATATTATTTTGAAATGCCATTGATACTAAGATGTCAACTTCTTTGGCAAAGTCAGGTGTAGGATTTTTTGCAATTTTCATATAGGTGGTGCTATCGCAGAGTAATCTCTTTGCCTCACCCACATAATCTACTTTATTTTGTAGTACGATCCCTCCTTCCTTATCGGCCAATTTAATGACAATGTTCTCAGCCCCAGTCAGAGATTTGAGTGCTCTGATCTCAGAAGGGGAGAGATTATTGTTTTTTTTTTATATTGGAAGACTGGCACTGTTTTTGAAAATATGCATATACTACCCTATAAAAGCTCTCTATATAAGGGCCCTTGGCATTTAATGGATTAAAGATGGATTTGGGCCTGAAAGGTGTGTGGATAATGGGAGGTGAGGTGGCAGGGTGTTGTGTAAAAAGACTGATGAGATCCTCGTCAAAAAAAGGGGTGTCTATAACACCGATAGAGCTGGTATCTTTATTCATTTCACTTCAGGTTTTTCATTTCTTGGGGGAGGCGGTATCTTACTGTTGTAAGTATCGTTAGAAATATTTGTTAGAGGTATTTGTACCATTTTTATTTCTTCTGTTACATATGATGTATATGTGTATGACCTTGTTTAGATGTTGTATTATTATTACAGTATGTTATACATTGTGAGTGAACATATATAGGTCCAGTTATGCTATACACTTGCTACTTATTAAATTTTGGTGCCCTTCTCCCCCATAACCCAACCCCCCCTTCCAATCCCATCACTCCCTTGTCCCTGTCACTTCCCATCTTCCCCTCCTGCCCCCCCTTCCCTCCACCTTTCCTTTCCCTTCTACTCCCTTCCCCCATGGCTTATTTTATGGTCTAATAATATATATGTAGCAATAACTCTCGGTGGAGCTGCTGGTTTAAGCGGGCTTGTTACCTTCACTCTCCTTCCCTCTGTTTCACCGGCACCAGGTCTAGGGTTCCATTGAGTTTACCTCTGGACGACACACGCACCAACACTTGAGTACGTTTTCAATGCTTTATTAAACCATCAGCAAAGGAAGTAGCAGGAAAGAGGCAGAAGAAAAACTGCAGGGGAAAACTCAAATACCCTTTTCAGTAAGATTCTTGACAAATGTCCTTTAGGGTTGGATATTTCAATAGAATGCACTCCCTTGGTGGGACACACTCTTTGCTCGCCTGAGTAGGCCTCTCTCAAATGCCTAGCAGCCAGTACGTAGCACGAACAAAAGTCTCTGCCACAGACTTGTTTAGGATGAACCCGTACAATCCTCTGCCACAGGATGTATTGGTTTTTTTCTGCGATGAATGTCAGTCACAGTGCTTGAACCTTTAAGCCAAACCTGGCAAAGTATAGTTGCTTTAGGATACGTCCTCCAACCGAGTCACCAGGCCCCTCTCCAGAACAGCACACTGCATGATCCTTCCATGACGAGTCCTCCCCTGGGATCTCCTCGGTCATCCAGCTTCTTCACTCTGGATAGACAGCTCAGTACCATTCCTCTGCCACTGTGGTAGGCCCCAGACAAGCTTCTGGGCCCACCCCTGCTCCGCAGCGATGTGGGCCTCCGGAACGGAGGACCACGAGGTAGCTCTCTAACGCATACCTGTCGGCCAGGAGGGCCAGCAGGTGGCTGTAAAGCAAACCCCAAAATATGGCGTCTGTCCCATAAATACCCTCGCCCAGAATGCAACTCGGAGGACCACCTCCACCGAGTTATCTCCGGGACAGAAGAGCATCCATGCGCTTAGACACGTTGCCTTTTGTGAAGATATATAAAATATAGGAACCATATCTTTTACTTATCCAGAGTTCCTCTTCAATATGAAATTGTATTTTTGCACTTAACTTGTTTTTCTGTTTATGAATTCTTTTGGTATTGCAACACATGTGGTTGACCAGTTGACATTAAAATGTTCTGCCAATGATCTGACACAATTCTCGGAAAAGATGTGATAGGAAAGATGTTGACGTCGAAAGTCCCTGTTTAAAAGCCAAATTAATTTCTTCCAAATAATTATTCTTTCTTTCTGTCAAAATAACTTGACAGTTGAAATTAGCCAGGTCAAAGTAACCCAGAAAACTCAGAACACTGGCCAAGAACTGTGTTGAAATATTGAGTGAAATAATTCTGAAATACGTATTTGTGATGTGTAACTTTGGGCTTTTGCCCGACATAAGACTGTAATGATATGAGTTTCTATAAAAGTCTGTATCACTCTGTAACCTGTACCACTCCTGACTCAGAAGGATGGTCCGCTGTACAGTGTATATTCTTGAGTAAACCATGTATGAGACGTATGCAGCTGGCGTTGATGTCCTTTATTTCAAGGTTCAACTTTACATTTGGTGACCCTCTGACGTTTCTTCTTGTTTGCATCTCCACCACCGGCTCTCCACCCTCTCCAGAACAGACAGCAGCAATGAGGCCTCAGGTGAGAAACTTTTATTTTCTCATGATAAATACTGTCTTTTCTGTGCGGTGTGGAGGGGTCGGTTGGGGGAGTGCAGCCACAGAAGGTAACACGTTTCCTATTTTTATTTTGCCTGCATACTTGTCTCTGTATGGTTGCTAAAGAATGTTAAAGGTACCTATTATAATTTAAAGCATGCTAAGGAATGATCATTTTAAGCGCTTGCCTTTTTCTCCTTTTCTCCAGAAATGACAATGTATATATATTTTATGAAGGGATGTATAAGTGCAGGTACCACAATTTCTGAATAGTGAGTAGAAGTGGGTCGTGTGTTGAATTTTTTTTTGTATAAACGTTTGTGGTCCTAAGGCAGATTGGTATTGCCTTCAGCGGATATCCACAAATGGGTGAATGGTGTTTTTTGCGCATTTGTGGTCCTAAGGCAGATTGGTATTGCCTTCAGCGGATATCCACAAGTGAGGTGAATGACCTGCTGTGTGTTCTCTGGGATAGGGAGTCTAGATAGGGACTAGCCTATTACCACTCAGAAAGGAGACGTCCTTCTGAGAGTAGAACGAGCGAGATATCTCAACTTATGTACTGGGCTGCTGGTACACAGCCATAATGTTAAACGGTGGAGCTCTCAATCCCGGAGTTCCAAATTATTGTCATTTCTAAAGAGACTAATGAGAAATTGTGATAAATATGGAAAAAAAATATTTTGCCTGTCATGAATACATTTAAGTTAACAAAAAAGGGAAAAAAAAGGGTTATTGAAAATAGCAAAAGCAACAGGACTAAGTATTGTTAAATTGCAACCAGGTGCTCCTATCATCAAAATGATGGTGAGTGGAGACCCAGATGCCAGGAAACATTATGTAAAATGGTAAAATGGTGTAAACTAACAAGAAAGGAGTATGAAGAGGACCCATCTAAATGGCCGCCAGAGGGGTCCCTTGATACACCTGAAATTGATGTATTGTTTAAACTGCTTTTTAAAAGGTCTGATTGTGGGGGGATTGAATGTTTAGCAGCCTGGGAAGAATTATCTAGGAAAGATATAAACCACCCCCCCCTATAAAATGTGCTCAGAGAAAGCTGCTTTACATGTAGAAAATAGGGATAAAATACCCAATGCTTGGGTTTCCCCTTATGACTCAATAAGAAGGGAATTATTAGGAGCATCTGCACCTATGGTATAGCAAGTGGAGACTACAGGAGGGTAGTAAGTTAGTGATGATAGAGGAGAGGCGTCTGGTTATCAGCAGACCACTCCAAGTATTATGACAGAAACTCCACAGTATAGAGACATAGGTAAAATTGTTAATAAACAGTATTCCCCACATTACCGTAGAGAGGAACCATTCTATGATGTAGATGGTACAATGACATTTGAAAAAGATGGGGAACTGTGGCAGTACACTCCAGCAAGAGCAGGTGCCTTAGCAGGATTTAATAGATTAAGTAAATTGGATACTAATACTTCGCCAGTAGGGAGTTCTAGAGATCATGCCTCACCTGTATTAACTAGGCAACAGGTGAAGCGGATGGGATTACTATCCCAGCGTACCCCAGAAGATAGACTAAGAACAAAGGAATATTTTAAATCCAAGTTAGAACCGTTCGGACAAATGCCCTTGAGAGAGGTAGTTTTACCGGGGGAGGAAGATGACCAGGGTAATTATACCGCAAGACTAGGAAAAGTTTATGTCCCCTGGAAACCTAATGAGATTAGGGCAATTATTGTTGATCTAGCCAACTTAGAGAGATGTCAAAAGAAGTGGTATAAAAAGTTGATGTGGATAGAGAAAACGCAACAAGCTACATATATGATATGTGAATCTTGATTGATTGAGCAGTGTCAGAAAAGTATGTGTATGTATGGAATGTATTTGCAAGATATGCGAGCATTGATAGATGTTGTGCAAAGGAAAGGTGAGGATGTGTTAGATTACTGGAATAGATTCAAAGATGCTATTCAGAAAGCATAGTGATTGGATTCCAGATGATGAAAGTGATATGAAACGAGCAGAGTTGGTGAATGTATTGGTGGATGGAATGTTGTAGGGAAGAAATAAAGCTTCGTACAGTGGCATGGAGAAAGAAACCTGCCCCTGAATTAGTTGAGATTTCTCCAATAGCTTACGAAGTGTGGAAAAAAAGGGAAAGACATGGTAGAAAAGAAGAAAACAAAAATAATGAATATACAACTACCAGAGGTTAAGGAAAAAGTCCCTGAACCTAAGGGGGTACCAGTATCTACAGTGCAGGTAGCACCTCAGGGTGTACCAGTAGCCCCCCCCTTACCCACCTTCGGGAGTGATATATATCTCTAATTACGGGGCGCCACGGCAAAGACGTGGAAATTGGAGACAAAATGAGGGACAACGCAAAAACCCTAGAATTCAGTCCCGATACCAACAAATCATCCCAAATAGAGTAAGGCTCCCAACCCTGTAGCCTCGTGCCCTCCCCACTTGCTACAAGTGTGGATTGAGTGGGCATATAGCCAAGGACTGTAGGGAGCGCTAGGATAAGCTGGGATGTGGTGACAATATAGATAACACATTTTATCAGGCTTTAGCAGTAATTGAAATTGATTCTGTTGATGGTTGAAATAAATGTAAACGGTATTGATTTATGTGGACTCATAGACACAGGGGCTTCACGGTCTCTTTTAAATGTCTTTGATCCTAACTTACTACTTTCCAATGAAAGAGTTTCTTTGGTTGGGGTAAATAATAATATAATTTCAGTAAGGGTTACGCAGTCTCTACCGGTGACATTGGGAGAGCATTCAACAGAACACTCATTTGTAGTCGTCTCCACATTCCCCCTTTAATTTATTAGGAAGAGATCTACTTTCTAAAATGGGGGTAACAATTGCATTATCTCCGGATAAAACTGTTATTGACATACCGCATAGGTTAAAAGATGAATCAACTGATTTGTTGTTCATGCCTTTATTAGTAGCTGATATGGAGGGAGGAATTCCAGAAGAGGCCAAACAAAAAATTAACTCCTTCATATGGGTAACAGGAGCAAACACTCCTGGTCTCATGAAAGTTGCTCCTGTACGGTTAAATAGGGACCGTACACTACCAGTACCTAAATTACCTCAATACCCCTTATCTCCTGAATCAGTTGAAGGTATTAAGCCAGTAATAGGGAAGTTACTACAGGAGGGTGTTCTTACTCCTTGTAGGAGTTCAGCTAAAACTACTATTTATCCAGTTCCCAAACCTATAAAAACAGGAGAGGATAGCCGTTGATGGAGATTGGTGCATGATTTGCGCGCAGTCAACAAGGTAATTATACCATCAGTATCTGTGGTACCCAACCCCTCTATTATGCTGGCAACAATACCTCCTTCAGCAACTCACTTTACTGTAATTAATCTTGTCTCAGCCTTCTTTAATGTTCCTGTTCATCCAGATGATCAATGGTTGCTAGCCTTCACGTTTGAGAAAAAGCAACTTACCTGGACTAGATTGCCAATGGGGTATCATGATTCCCCCAGTTGCTTTTCTCAGGCGCTCAAGGATAAATTAGATGAGTGGCAGCCACTCATGGGATCAGTATTAGTGCAATATGTGGATGATCTCTTGCTAGCATCTTCTGATGAACAAGCTTGTACTGAGGATTCTATTTCTTTAATGAATTTTCTAGCCAGTATAGGACAAAAAGTAGATGTTGCGTACAATGGGTTAAATTAAAAGTACAATACCTGGGCCACTATGTCTCCCAAGATATCAAACATTTGACAGATAAAAGGAAAAAGGTAATTGCAAAGCAACGAATGCCCAGTTGAGAGCATTCCTTGAAATAATGTGATATTGTAGACAGTTTTTACCTCAATATTGTACAATTATAGGTCTTAGCTGTTCAAATTAGAAGGTAAAGATGATCTAAGTCTAGTAGAACGAATATGTATGTTACAAATGTCCCAATAGTGGGGGTTTAAATTCAGCACATAGTGGAGTATGGTGATTTGATTAATGAAAATTTAATTCCTTCCCTGAACTTGCTGCCTTGAATTTGGGACAAAATACAGAACCAGTGATTGATGTGTCAGTTAATGGTTTGTCTATTCTGTGTTTAATAGATAAAGGCGATTCAAAGAGTTTGTTAAATATATGTGATGCCAATGTTACCACTTCGAATCAGCAGGTAATTTTGGTCGGGGTAAGTAATGATGTGGTTATTGTCAAAGTTACTGAGCCTCTATAAGTAAGAATGAGAGGTCAGTGTCATAAATGTTCTTTTATTTTATTGCCATACTCCCCTGACAGTCTACTAGACAGAGGTATAGTAATAAATATAGGACTAACTATAGTGTTAACATACTTGAAGTAAAGGGAGACTTTAGATTTGCTCCTTATGCCAGCAATTTATTAACCCCAAGCAAAAGGGGCTATTGTAAAAATTTATAGTGACTCAGCCTTGCTATAAGCATAGGGCATAGTTTTGCACAACTTTGGCAAGAAAGGGGTTATCCGTCAGCAGCAGGAACCCCTATACAACATAAAGAATTAATTGCTAAATTATTGGCAGCGGTCCAGCTGCTTCTTAAAGTTGCAGTAATTAAATGTAAACCACATACCAGAGCAGATGATAGCATATCATTTGGAAATGCTTTGGCTGATGGGTATGCTAAAGATGCTATACATTCTTATGAGCCAACTACAGCGCTTCCAACATTCCTGCTCACAGATCTTCAAGTGGATCTGGATATTGTATCAGCTCTACAGGCAAGTTCGCCTCATACATCCTTTTGGACCACAAAGGGAGCTGTTTGTGGAGCAGATGGTATATGGAAACTAAAAAAAACAGGCTGGTTGCTCCTCCGACATTGTTCCTTCTTTGTTTGCTTTGAGCCATGGGCCTTGCCATGTCTCAACAGGAGGGATGTGTCGGGTGGTAGCCAGAGATTGGTGGGCTCTAGGTTTTTCTGCATATGCTGCTAAAAAGGTTACTGAATGTTCTATATGTCAAATGCATGACATAGGAAAGTCAGTGCCCACTCCCATGAAGCATATTCCGCATACTGAGGAGCCATTTCAAATTGTGCAAATTGACTTCTCGGATATGCCCCCTTGTGGTCGATTTTAAGTATTTTTGCATTGATCAATTTTTTGAACTGGCCAGAGGCTTGGCCCACGTCCAAAAAGTGATGCCAGAACTGTGGTAAAATGTCGAGGGAATTGATCTCAAGGTTTGGTATAGGGTCAATAATTTCCTCAGATAGAGGTACACATTTCGATAGTAAACTTATGGCAGAAGTAGTGAATATTTTGGGTATGAAACAGCAATTGCATACTCCTTGCAGATCTCAAGCTAGTGGGATGGTGGAACGCAGCAATCAAACCCTGAAGAGGTATTTAGCCAAAATAACTGCTAATGGACAAAGCACATGGGTAGAAGCATTACCTATAGCCTTGGCAACCATTAGGACTACCCCTAAAGAGAAGCATGGACTGTCACCTTTTGATATATTGTTTGGGCAACCACCCAGGAGACTACATTTATCTCTTGTGCAGCCAGAGACAGTGACTTTAATGAATGGACATTGCAAATTGGCAAATGTGTTTTCTGATACTTTTTCCAGAACGAAAGCAGGACAACCTGTGGACACGAGTGAAGGAACTCATGGGCTAAAGTCAGGAGATTGGGTGTATATCAAGAATCACACACCCCGAACTACTTTGTCTCCTAAGTGGAAAGGACCATTTCAGGTCATTTTTGTGTCTCCTGCCAAAGTGAAGCTGAAAGACTATAAGTATTGGGTGCATGGTTCACACTGTAAAAAGTCTGTGACTCCAAAAGAAAATATAAGCCGGTCTGCTGCTGGCAAGATATGTTCTGTACCTTTACCTTCCAGGTCTCCTCCACTGACTCGTGCGCAAGAAGACTGCAGAATGAATCTCCTAGGGCCTAAGATGAATGTGAAGCTCTGGAGTGTTATCCTCTGCGGTGGAGTGGTGGTATGGATTACAGTCATGGCATATGAATGGACATACAAGGAAGAAAAGGGTAAGATACAAGACACTTTTCTTTTTAATGCTACTGTAATGGAAGAAATGTCACAACTTGAACCGGTTTCAGATGCAAGCTGCCAAGAAGCTGAATATCACTAATTGCTGGATATGCACACATGCACCTATTTCTCATAAGACTTTCTCCTCTTTGTAAGGAATACCTAGCACTTTAGCTAAAATGGAGGACAGTGTACACTTTGGTGAAGTCAGTAGAACAATGATTGACAGAGCTATTTCACTTCTACTATTCACAAATGCTCCATTAAGAAAACCAGCTGTCTGCATTAACTTTTACTTTGGAAGAGTCATACCTGCTACTTGTTATATGGAGGATAATGACTTTCAAGAAACACAACTCCACAAAATACCTATACACTTTCTTAAAAAAGACTTTGTGCACCTTGTTAAAAGGGATCTCACTGACTAATCAGCTCCAGGAGAAGATGAAATCCCAGGAGGAAAAGAGGAAGAAGAAGACTCCGAGATTAATGAGAAAAATGACAATTCTCCTGATAGGCCTACATTTTATCCTAAGTCAGATGATAATTTTACAAATGTTGAATCACATGACAGAGAGATTAAACCATTATTTTCTATTCCTTGGGTAAATAGATGTTGTATTAAAAAGGCTTTCAGTTTCATCATTAATTTGGCAGGCTTGACGGATAACATTACTGCCCTCTATGATAGAAACTTTATAGCCCTTGCTATAGAATTGAAAATGATCAAAAAGGAGGTTTTGCAGCACCGGCTGATGCTGGATTATCTCACGGCCAGTCAAGGAGGAATATGCACCATAGTGGGAACTACTTGTTGTAACTACATCGGAAATGATACTAAGACTGAAGATGCCACCATTTCGCATGTAGAAAAGGTACAACAAATGAAGGATAAATTTCACAAAGAATATACCGAAACTACTTGGGTTGAAGGTAACTGGGAAAGCTGGCTTTCCTGGCTCAATCCTCTCAACTGGTTTTCTGGTATTGCAGGATGGGTTTCTGGAATTTTACATGGTATTTTGTACATTGTTATAAATGTTATATAAATGTTGTTTGAAAATAATCACACGTGCTGGTACTAATATTGGTTCTTCTGAGCCCTTAAGGTCTCGAGTCAGAACTGCTCATGAGATGGTGATCCGTATGCCTGAAGATCAACCTAAAGATACAGAAGAAGCTTAAAAGGGATACCGAAAGAATTCTAAACCCAGGAGGGACTGTGAAGATATATAAAATATAGGAACCATATCTTTTACTTATCCAGAGTTCCTCTTCAATATGAAATTGTATTTTTGCACTTAACTTGTTTTTCTGTTTATGAATTCTTTTGGTATTGCAACACATGTGGTTGACCAGTTGACATAAAAATGTTCTGCCAATGATCTGACACAATTCTCGGAAAAGATGTGATAGGAAAGATGTTGACGTCGAAAGTCCCTGTTTAAAAGCCAAATTAATTTCTTCCAAATAATTATTCTTTCTTTCTGTCAAAATAACTTGACAGTTGAAATTAGCCAGGTCAAAGTAACCCAGAAAACTCAGAACACTGGCCAAGAACTGTGTTGAAATATTGAGTGAAATAATTCTTGAAATACGTATTTGTGATGTGTAACTTTGGGCTTTTGCCCGACATAAGACTGTAATGATATGAGTTTCTATAAAAGTCCGTATCACTCTGTAACCTGTACCACTCCTGACTCAGAAGGATGGTCCGCTGTACAGTGTATATTCTTGAGTAAACCATGTATGAGACGTATGCAGCTGGCGTTGATGTCCTTTATTTCAAGGTTCAACTTTACACTTTCCAACACTAGCCAGTGGTAACAGCGACACCCATGGCAAATCTAACCTTCCTAACAAACAAGTTACTAAATTTACCTATCAGATGGTAGATCCCAAATCTACCAGTGCTACCTACTCCCCCCACTACAGTAGACGTTGTCCCCAACATCTGTCCAAAAACAGTGACAGTAACTCCCAAGCCTGGGAGTAGGTATTTGAGCTTTTAATAACTTGGATAGACAAATTAAGAAAGAAAGACAGTGGAAAGATATTATAAGACTTACATCTATAAAACATTATGTTCACATCTGCAAATAAAACCATCCTATGACTGTACATAACCTCACTATCTGTCTAGCTGTAAAGCCTCCCAGCTTGATAGAAGATACAATAGTTCCTGAAAAGGAAAAACGTATTAACCACTTCAGATCCGGGCCATTGCCAAATGACGGCAACAGCGCGGATCTAAATTACCGGGACTATGTCTATTGACGTCGTCCCCTTTCCTCGTTCCCAGCGCACTCTCATGAGAGCGCCTCGGGGAAAATCTGTGTTGGCCATGGACACAACCAATCACCAATCGCTGTAAACGGCCAATCACAGTGGCCGTTTACAGCGCGATCGCCGCCTCCAATGAGAGATGATCTGAAATGTAAACAATTGAGATCATCTTTCATTGCCGGCTCTCTCTCCTCACACAGAGACAGCGTGTGAGGAGAGAGAGAGCTTCTGTGAGTAAATTTGTGACAGTATTAAAGTGAAGTGTGCCCAAAAAGTGCCCAACAGTGCCCACAGTGATATCTATCTAGTGCCATCTGTGCCCACCTGTGTGCATCAGTACCCACTTGTGCCATCAGTGCATTATCTGTGCCATCAGTGCCCGTCTGTGCCCGTCTGTGCCCATTTGTGCCGCCTCATCAGTGCCCATCTGTGCGATCAGTGCCAATATGTGCCGCCTCATCAGTGCACATCTGTGCCATCAATCAGTGCCACCTCATCAGTGCAGGCTTAGCACACACCTGTGCAATCTCATAACCACCAGCAGCCATGTCCAAAAAAAGCTTTTCCGCCGAGGAGGCATACCAAATTCTTTCCACGGCCGACGAGAGCAACGGGGAGCTCTCTTTTTCGGATTCCCTTTCCAATTCGGATTCTGATGTAAATTACGAGCCAGTCCTCAGTAGTGGAACACTAACAGACTCAGAGGAGGAAGAAACTCCTCACTAGGCATTCTAGTGAGGAGGCAGTGGCATCCACCAGCACCGCAGTGGCATCCACCAGCACCGCAGTGGCATCCACCAGCACTGCAGTACCTCGGCAAGAAAGGCCAAGTACCAGTGGGGTGTCACCTCAGCCCCAAAGGGTTAGGTCCCATGCCAGCCTTCCCTATGCCCTCCAGAACCCCTTGTGGCTTCCTCCTAATTCAGGAGAAGCTAGCGTTCCCCCTTTCATTGCCCAGCCAGGAGTCCAGGTGGATAGAGAGAACTTTACCCCAATTAATTTTTTTAATTTAATTTTTACGGAGGACATGTTGGCATCAATTGTTACCCAGTGCAACCTGTTTGCACAGCAATTTATTTAGCAAAATCCCACATCATATTATGCCCGCCCCTATGAGTGGAGAGACCTGACAGTGGAGGAGTTCAAGGTTTTTTTGGGCCTCACATTTAATATGGGGCTCACCAAAAAAAACGAATTCCGTTCCTATTGGTCAACCCACCCCCTCCACCACATGCCGCTCTTCTGCCCAGAACCAGGTATCTGATGATAATGAGGTTCCTACATTTCAGCGACAATACCCAGTTCCCTCCCCGAAATGATCCAAATTATGACAGGCTTTACAAAATTCGGCCAATATTAAATTATTTTTCTAAAGTATTCCCCCAGCTGTTCACCCCCGGAAAACACATATGTGTGGATGAGTCCCTTAAATTAAGCAATTTATCCCCAGCAAAAGGGCCCGCTATGGGGTGAAGGTGTACAAACTATGTGACCGAGCCACAGGGTACACATATTCCTTCATAGTGTACGAAGGGAAAGACACCCAGCTGCAGCCCTCTAATTGCCCGGACTACTTGGGAACCAGCGGGGAAAGTTGTTTGGGACCTCATATACCCCCTACTCGACAAAGGATACCACCTGTATGTAGACAACTTCTACACTTCTCTGCCCCTGTTCCACAACCTTCATCGGAAGAAGACGCCAGCATGTGGCACCGTAAAAAAGAATTGGAAGGGCTTTCCTCATAGTCTTGTTAATAAGAAGTTGTGAAAAGGAGAAACGGCAAGTCTGCGTAACAAAGAGATTCTGGCAGTGAAGTGGAGGGACAGAAGGGATGTGTACATGTTGTCTTCCATCCACAATAACACCTATGTGGAAATCCCCAGAAGGAATGGCCCCATCCAGAAACCCACATGCATCCATGAATACAATTCGTTGGAACCATACCTTGCCACAAGAAGGACATACCATTGGTACAAAAAAGTAGCAATTTATTTTTTTCAATTGGCCATATACAACTCCTATATCATTTACCGCAACTCCACCCAAAACCCTCAACCCTTCCTTGGCTACCAGGAGGAAATTTACACTGCCCTTATATTCCCGAACGGCCCTCCAGAAAACATCCGATCAGATGTTGTTAGTCGACTCTCCGAACGCCACTTTCCAGACAAACTGTCTCCCAAACCAACAGGCCAAAGACGTCAAAAAAGATGTAAGGTGTGTACCAGAGCAGGAGTCAGAAGAGACACATCTTATTATTGTGCACAATGTCCTTCCCAACCAGGCCTCTGCATAGGTGAATGTTTCCGTCGTTACCATACTTCACTAAATTATTAGTGAAGTATGGTAAACGTAATCCTCAGTTCCTGCCTTCACACCCCTTATGCCACTGCCTGCTCTGTAACTGACCCTGGCTTGTTATTCGACCACGCTTCTGCCTGCCGATTTTGTACATACCGCTGCCTGAACTGGAACTGACCCTGGACTGTTATTCGACCATGCTTCTGCCAAACGATTCTGTACATACCTCTGCCTGATATGGAACTGACCCTGGACTGTTATTCGACCTTGCTTCTGCCTAACGATTCTGTACATACCTCTGCCTGATCTGGAACTGACCTTGGACTGTTTGACCATGCCTCTTGCCTGCCTCTTAGACTGATCTTGTACCCTGCAACTGGACTAGTGGGATTCAACACAGGGGTCTCACATATGTGAGGGGCTCCAGAATAGTTTTTCTGGATGAAGAAAACAATTTTCTTTGTTTTCTCATTCCTAGATTAGGGTCTGGAGATTCCGAGGCTTCAAAGAGATTTGGGTGGGAGAAGCCTCTACCCCTGTCCCCATTCTGTCCTGAACGAGGCCCTACTTCTGTCTGCTGCCTGTAGGACTTACTGCCGTCATGCCTCTGTTTGTCGCACTGACCACAGCACATGGACCATGTTCCTGCCTACTACCAAGACCAATATTTTGGCACTGCTGACAATCTCTGCCTGCACTGACCCTGCACTGCACTGACCTATGAACAGTATCCCTGCCTGATGCCTGTACTGACTATGGACAGTATTTCTGCCTGCTGCCTGAAAAATTGTGTTCACTGTTGCTGACCAAGTCCCTGCCTGCTGCCTGGACCAGTGCTATCCTCCTGTGGACAACTGTACTACTAAAACCACAGGTAATCTTTTGTTTCTCTTTGCTCAGCATAATGTATTTTATGGTGTAATTCCTGGTATGTGCATGCTATGTGTCCCTGGAACACCTGATGGTGCTTCTTGCATGTTGGATCTCTGTATGTGGCCAGGCTGTGTAAAAGTCTCACACATGTGGTATCGTTTTACTCAGGAGGAGTAGTAGAATGTATTTCGGGGTGTTATTTTTGTTATGTAAATGCTATGTGTTGGAAATATCTTATAAACTGACAATTTTGTGTAAAAAAAATGCGTTTTCATTTTTTTCCACATTTTCCAAAAACTTCTGGAAAAAAATGAACCGTTCAAAAGACTCATTATGCCTCATAGATTATAAGTTGGGGTGTTAGCTTTCCAAAATGGTGTCATTTTGTGGGCGTTTCCATTGTCCTGGTGCTCCAGGACCTTCAAAAGTGTAATAGGTGGGTGAGAAATGAGATGTGTAATTTATGCTCCTAGAACACCTGAAGGTGCTACTTCAATGTTAGGCCTCTGTATGTGGTCAGGCTGTGTAAAAGTCTCACACATGTGGTATTGTTTTACTCAGAAGAAGTAGCAGAATGTATTTCAGGGTGTTATTTTTGCTATGTAAATGCTATGTGTTGGAAATATCTTATAAACGGACATCTTTGTGTAAAAAGAACACCTGATGATGCTCCCTGCATGTTGGGCCTCTGTATGTGGCCAGTTAGTGAAGAAGTACCACATATGTGGTATTTTAATACTCAGGAGGAGTAGCCAAATGTATTTTGGGGTGTCATTTGTGGTATGCACATTCCATGTGAGAGAAATAAGCTATTACAATGACAATTTTCTGAAAAAAATATAAAAAATAAAAAACCTTAATTTGCAAAGAATTGTGGGAAAAAATGACAACTTCAAATAACTCACCATGCCTCTTACTAAATACCCTGGAATGTCTACTTTCCAAAAAGGGGTCATTTGGGGGGCATTTGTACTTTCCTGGCTTGTTAGGGTCTCAAGAAATGAGATGGGCCTCAGTACATCAGGTGTGATCAGATGTGATCCTTTTTTTACGATTTGCACCATAGCTTGTAGACTCTATAAATTTCACACAGACCACATAATATCCACTAATTTGGGTTATTTTTACCAAAGATATGTAGCAATTTAAATTGTGGCCAACATTTATGAAGAAAAATTGCTAATTTGCAAAATTTTATCACAGAAACGAAGAAAAAAGCATTTTTTGTCAGAATTTTCGGTCTTTTTTCATTTATAGCGCAAAAATTAAAAAACCTACAGGTGATCAAATACCACCAAATGAAAGCTCTATTTGTATGAAAAAAGGACAAAAAAATCATTTGGGTACAGTGTTGCATGACTGAGTAATTGTCATTCAAAGTGTGAGAGCACTGAAAGCTGAAAATTGGTCTGGGCAGGAGGGGGGTTTAAGTGCCCAGTAAGCAAGTGGTTAAACACACACATATACTGTACAATATCAGGAGCAAAACCACATTTTTAAAGAAAATTAGCCTCTCTTCCCATCATCTAGTATCAAAAAAACAAAATCTTAAGGAGTCCATCCCTGTATAATAATCTCTTTAAATGAAGAAAAATCCGGCTAACAAAAAAGAAGTCCTTGGATTTGAAACACTGAACAGAATATGTAGATCTTGACCACGAAGATCTCTTTACCCTGACACTAACTATCTAACTTCAAAGTACTTTTGTCCAGCATCACCAATAAAACCGGGGATCCAGCAAGGTCCGTGTCTTTCCCGTTTTATCCACTGTGGTAATGAAATAGACAACATCATCTTTTCCGGGCCTGCAGATGACCACTTTGTCAGCATAGATGTGCCGACCGAAGTTCCAGTGCATAAAACATCCACTAAAACGTTCATCCATTTTAACAGAACATCCAGTCTTTCGGAAAGGCTTAGGCACAGACAAATAGTCCCAAACAGCTTCACTGTACCAAAGTTCCCGGTTAAGTTCAATCACTTGCATTATATCCTGAGGCACATAAGGGAACTCCAAACTATATTCTGCAGCTACACGCTTGTTCAACATCCTCTGCAAACGTGCAAGTTTGGGCAAAGATCTGTCCTTCCCCATACCAGGCGGCACACAGGAATCCAATGATTTGCTCACCATAGACCCAGCCGGTGTCTGTAGTGAACTAGTAACTTTCGATAAAGTCTCAGTAACAGTACTTTGTGGCTCCACACAGGGTGACGTCTTCCCAGAACTCAGGGCTGTCCATTGAGGGAAAGTCATAGCAGGGGCGACATCTTCACCTTGTGACCATAACAGCTCTTGTGACATAGTCTCAAATAGGTCATCATCACCGGAAAGATCCGACATGGATTCTATTTCCGAATCTCCCAACTCTTCCACTGGCAGATATTCACAGTCCCAGATACATTCCCCATCAGTGGCTTACCCGTTCCTGACGTGGACTTTAGTAGCTCCGGTTCAGGTAACCTCTGGGGTAGGCCTCGACCACGGCCGCGGGAAGCCTTCACATATCCCATCTTCCTTTGAACAGGTACGACAGGAGTAGGTGTAGTGGATGCAGAAATCAAAGTAATGTCCCCTGATGAGACAGCAGCAGCAGTGTCTCTCTCCGGAACATTGTCAGTAACAACAGGCGAAGTGACAGCCTGCCATTCTCTCTCTGTATTAGTAGCAGCTTCTACTGTGGAGATACCTGTTGCCCAATCCATCCGATAAGCACGGGGTGACGTGGTAGGTTGCTCCACCACAAACAAGTACTCTCCACATTGCAGACATCGGCCAAACGGACTGAGATATACGGCCAGTCCTTCACATCGGTGGCAGATCATGCCCAGTCCCTCAATATCACCTGAGGTATACAGAACAAACTTCCCCTGCGGCTTCAAACAAACTCCAGTATCTGTAAGCAGGGTTCAAGTAGGGTAGGATCCTCTCACTTGTTCCTCTGATCATGCAGTTCCCGGGCCTTTATTGGCGCCTGCCGTCTACGCACTCAGAAATAAAGTCCTGCAGTTTAACCCCTTCTCTTCCTGTAAAATTTTTTCAAAGTCCAGCTCTCACCATAAACTCCCGATGAAACATTTCTCTGGGTTGCGAGAATTGACGGTCAACAAATCCCGGACAACGCTCCCACATGTAGCAATAACTCTCGGTGGAGCTGCTGGTTTAAGCGGGCTTGTTACCTTCACTCTCCTTCCCTCTGTTTCCTCGGCACCGGGTCTAGGGTTCTGTTGAGTTTACCTCTCAACGACACACGCACCAACACTTGAGTACATTTTCAATGCTTTATTAAACCATCAACAAAGGAAGTAGCAGGAAAGAGGCAGAAGGAAAACTGCAGGGGAAAACTCAAATACCCTTTTCAGTAAGATTCTTGACAAATGTCTTTTGGGGTTGGATATTTCAATAGAATGCACTCCCTTGGTGGGACACACTCTTTGCTCGCCTGGATAGGCCTCTCTCAGTTGCCTAGCAGCCAGTACGTAGCACGAACAAAAGTCTCTGCCACAGACTTCTTTGGGATGAAGCCGTACAATCCTCTGCCACAGGATGTATTGGTTTTTTTCTGCAATGAATGTCAGTCACAGTGCTTAAACCTTTAAGCCAAACCCGGCAACACTATGCTGTATAGTTCCTTTAGGATACGTCTTCCATCCGAGTCACCAGGCCCCTCTCCAGACCAGCACGCTGCATGATCCTTCCATGACAGGTCCTCCCCTGGGATCTCCTCAGTCATCCAGCTTCTTCACTCTGGATAGACAGCTCAGGACCATTCCTCGGCCGCTGTGGTAGGCCCCAGACAAGCTTCTGGGCCCACCCCTGCGCCGCAGCGACGTGGGCCTCCGGAATGGAGCTCTCTAACGCATACCTGTCGGCCAGGAGGGCCAGCAGGTGGCTGTAAAACGAACCCCAAAATATGGCGTCTGTCCCATAAATACCCTCGCCCAGAATGCAACTCGGAGGACCACCTCCACCGAGTTGTCTCCGGGACAGAAGAGCATCCATACGCTTAGACACGTTGCCTTTCCAACACTAGCCAGTGGTAACAGCAACACCCACGGCTCAGTATGGAAGCGCATGCAACGTCAGACAAGCTGGAACAGAGGCAAATCTAACCTTCCTAACGAAGAAGTTACTAAATTTACCTATCAGATGGTAGAACGCGAATCTACCTAGCACTACATATATTTATTTTCTCCTAGTATTCTTGTTCATTATTTGATCATCTTCATCAGTAATATAGTATCCAGTCATTTACCATAATTATCTCTTAAAAAATTTAAATGATAATCGTAATAACCAATTATAATAATTAAAAAAAAAATAGATTATATTATTAATTATTAATATCATTATTACTATTATCATAATTAATAGTATTTCTATTATTCCCTTTAGTATTATTAGTATTAGTATTATTCCCACTTCACTATGGTAATATGGATTGATTTTAATTTAATTTATTTATTATTTTTTATTCTAACTAATTAATTAACAATTAATTTTTAATCTATTAACTTTTTAGTAGTTTTATCCACATTTCCCCATTCTTAAATTAATATTTCTTTTCAGTTATATTAATTCCATATATACCTTCCATCACCGTTACTGATTATGCCAAATTAGGTTAAATTATGCCTTAACGATCACTAGTGCATCGTTCTGATTGATTTCATTAGAACGTGTGCCCATATATGTTTTTATAACTGCACTTTTGTCCATAGTAATTAACATTGCCCACATTAATAGTAACTCTTAGTAATAATTGTGCCATAAATGGTTTTAAAACTGCACTTTGCCCATAGTAATTAGTACGGGCCCTATCCCTTGTTCCCTCCCCTTTCCTGATCATCTTCTTTAAAATGGCATTGTATGGCTCTCTCACTATGTCCATTGAAAAAGGAGCGCGGCTTTCCAGGACACGACAGCATGCATGCTCACAAAACGCCTCCACGTTTAGTGACGTCATCCCCTGCAGCCACCTCGGCTTGAGCTCGTCTTCTGCAGCCGGCCTTCCATCCACAGCAGCTGACTCCTCACTAACCAGATCGTTTGGACGAGTGAAGCAGGACTCAGGAGTGATACCGCAATGCCTATAATATTCAGCCTAATGCCCCGTACACACGGTCGGATTTTCCGATGGAAAATGTCCGATCGGAGCGTGTTGTCGGAAATTCTGACCGTGTGTGGGCTCCATTGGACATTTTCCCTCGGATTTTCCGACACACAAAGTTGGAGAGCATGAGATAAAATTTTCCGACAACAAAATCCAATCGCGTCAATTCCGACCGTGTGTGGCCTGTTCCGACGCACAAAGTGCCACGCATGCTCAGAAGAAATTCCGGCACGGAACAGCTCGTTCTGGTAAACTTAGCGTTCGCAATGGATACAGCACTTTCGTCACGCTGCAATGTCAAAAATGGTTTAATACAGCGCACTCTCTTCTTCTTTATAATGTGTGAAGAATTAAGTAGTTTTGCTGCTCATATTCACACACACTTCTCACAATTTTTTTTTGTTTGTTTTTTTACTGAATATATTGTTATTAGTTGTCACATCTGACAGAATGTTTTTTTGGGGGGGGTTTAAGCCATTTTTTTTTAGATTTAATGTTTGTATTTTTTCCAAGGCTGATCTTTGTTCAATGTTATTTTTATTTTTACTCCAGAATATTTTTGTGTGTGTTTTGTGTGTCAAGTTACCACAACACCATTGATATCTTTTATTATTTAATCTCAAGGAGATTGTTTGTTGTTGGGGTCCCTTGTTCATTTCACATTGTATATTTGAAATGTACCTGAATCCTCACAAACAAACTTTCCTTTTTGAAGTAAAACACATAGGAGAGTATAATTCAAACCAAAAATCCTTTATTAAGGGATCAGAACCAAACAAAGAGGAAGGCAACACTGGATCAACAGGAGAAATTAGCGAAGCCTGGGACCCCCATGGCAGACATCAATTCTTGAACATCAAAATTGGTGGCCTGAGGAGTCCATATGTAAGGGAGGGCAGTCTGGTCCGGGATTCGCAGAGATCCGGATAGCAGCAGATGACATCTGTGTCCCCAGGCTGTGATACCACAGGAGGCTGCATTTTTTGGCCGACCAGACTGGATCCAGGGTCCTTACTTTCTGGTCTTCCTTACACGCTTCCTTCCCGGCTGTGGCTGTGCTGTTGGAGATGTGGCAGGAGGAGGAGTAGGACCTGGAGGAGGAGGACCTGGAGGAGAAGGAGGAGGAGGACCTGCAGGAGGAGGAGGAGGACCATCGCAAAGGTGTGTCTGAGCTGTAATTTGGCCCCTCATACCTTTCTTAAGAGCCTCCAATATGAGCAACTCACACATGACTTGTTGTCCCTCCTCCATCCTCTGCATTTTATAGGCAATGATGGCAGCAATGTCCTCCTCCACGGTGTGTCGTGCTCCCAGGACCTTTGTAGCCCTCCAAAAGAGTCCTCTGCCAGCCTCCTCTAGGGCACTCCTTCTCCTGCCACTTTCTCTTTCCAGGGGGGCTGGAGGGACCTGCAGATCAGCCATCCGGCTCGGCCCGGCCACCTCCTGGCTGAAACTGCCCTGTGTATGAAAAAGGGACATGGTTGTAATGTTTTGCATCATCAATCACAATCCTAAATTAGTACTCCCAACTAACATCTAGTTAACATCATTGATTGGACAAGCAGAAATATTTAGAGGAATGCTATACCTGGCTCAATCTGGGCTCCTCCATGTGTTGCCTGGAAGGCCCAGGTTGGGCGTCAGAAGCCTCAGCCGGGGGGGAAGGAAGCGTGGAAAGAAGAATGGAGAGGGATGGCCTGGGTTCAGTCTGGCCTGCCAGAAAATGCAGCCTGTCATAGTACCACATCCTGGGGACATAGATGTCATCTGCTGCTCCGGATCTCTGTGAATCCAGAACCTTCTTGCGCTCCCTCAGATATGTACTCCTCAGGCCACCAATTAAGTTCTTCAAATAAGTGATGTCTGCCATGGGGATCACCTGCTTCACAATTTCACACAATTGCTCCAGTGCTGCCTTCCTCTTTGCTTGGTTCTTGTAATGTGGGTGTTTAATCTCCCACAGACATGGCAGCTCCCTTAACATATCTATGAATAATGACATGAAGTCATTGTCTTTCACTAGCATATCCATGTTCACTGCAAGACACAACACAAGACAAAGCCTAATGTCAGACAAAACTCTCCTAATCTTGTTACAATATAGGCCTCAATGTAGAAGCAGTATAGGCACAAGTTTGTCTCTTACCTTCGTTCTTACGATCGGCGCGTCCAATGCTCCTTCCTCCGCTCACAGATCGTACGTAATACGCACGTGTGTTACGCTTTATATACACTGCGCATGCGTGTAACTCCGTCCGCCCCTGACATTCTTTCTATTCTATTCCCCGCCCCTTTTCGCTCGGCGCAGTGGGGGAAGAGCACATGGCGGAGTCACAGCAGGTGCGTGATAATTACAGGAACGAGGAGGAGGAGGAGGAAAGCCCGGATCCGGACACGTCCCGATCCAGAAGGAGACGCTTTAAGGCCACAAATATGTCCTTTGGGGAGATGTTGGAGATGGTCGACATCCTGAAGAAGGCCGACTATGATGGGAAGTATGGGCCTTACCCCAACCCCAATATCAGAAAGGCCAAGATCATTGCGAAAGTGGTCAAAAGTCTTCACAGGGGGGGGGCGTGGCCGACCGGAGCTGAAGATGGACGCCTGAATCCTCAGCTCGTCTCACAGGGGAGATACTATCGCTACTCAGGCCGCACAGCTAACAAAATCCAGCGCCATCCTTGCTCCTGAGACACTTGGGATCATGGCCAGCGTATCCAGAAAGAGAAACCCGGAATACAAGCCCAAGAAACTCACAGAGTTCTCCTACAAGCCGGCGGAGCAGGTCAGTGAAAGCCAAGATGGCGCCGGCCAGGCCGCGCCGAACGAATCCTACACGGATCTACCGGACGAATACCCGGTAGAATCCGCTTCATCTGACCCCCCAGCTTTACCCCCTCACCCCCTGGAAGGCGACCACCTCCTAAATAGCCCAGCGAAAGCTAAGATGAGGCTCGATGCGCCGCCGCAGCGCCCGCCCTCATCACAAATTGAGGCCCAGGCTTTCAATCCCCTTCTCAGCAACCAGGCCCTGCATTCATCTATGGCATCATTCCCCACATCGGGGCAGCCTGTGATGGACACCACCTTAAAGGACATGCTACTGTCCCTGCAGACCTCCCTCATGACAGATCTCTCCTCATTATTTGCTAAAATCTCTTCAGACATACACACTATAGATGAGAGAGTGACATGCATTGAAAAAAATATGAGTGACTGCACAGCCACAGTTAATGAAGTCATAGATGTGTGTGAAGATGTGAGGGAGGAACAAACATGGATCCGCGCCAAGCTGGCCGATTTAGAGGACAGATCACGCAGGAACAATGTCAAACTGCGTGGAGTCCCCGAATCCATAATGCCTGCTGATCTACCAAGATACGCGAAGGAACTAATGCACGTCATTGTTCCAGAAGCATCTCCCAGGGATATAATCATAGACAGAATACACAGGATAGCCAAGCCATCCCACCTCGCTGCTTCTGTTCCCAGAGATGTTTTAATGAGAGTCCACTTCTTTCACATTAAGGAGAAACTCCTGCTAGGGGTCAAAAACAAATCTCCACTACCAGCTCCGTACACGGGAATCCAGTTTTTTCCGGATCTCTCTAAATACACGCTCCAGCTAAGAAGAAACCTGAACCCGATCACAAAGGGGCTGCAAAACAACAAAATTCCTTACAAATGGCGCCACCCTGCGACTATTCTGGTCACTAGGAATGGTCAATCTCACACCATACATGACCTCAACAAAGGCCTGCACCTCCTCCACAACTGGGGAATAATCACAGAATCTCCCAAGACCCCACCAACCCGCAGTGGCCCCTCTAATGCCCGCAACCGCAGGGATCACCACCCCAGCTGAAGTGACCCAACAGTTACTGCCATAGTAGGCCTAACTACCACTTCACTCCTCCCCTGGAGACCACGCAACCTTCCACTGTTTGTTCAGCTCCCTTCGTTACAAACTGTTTAACCCCCAAATAGAGGCTAAAGCGGTGTTTACACCTCCTCTACGTTGCTCCTTTCAACTAAGCACTGTTGCTTTATCGGCAGCCTGACCATTGGGCTACTAATATAAAGTGTGATTAACATTTTGCTCTATCCGCAGCTCCTCTAGCCAACCATCTCCCTGCCAGGGGACCGAACTCCTTCTGTCATCAACCACAGATCGCAGGATCCTCCATATCCTTGACCAGGACAACTAACTGTAAGTGACTTTCACTCAGATCTACTTCCATCCCACACCACAATGCCGCTAAACGTCCTCTCACTTAATGCCAAAGGATTGAACCACCCGGCTAAACGCCACTCTTTATGGAAAACCGCCAGAGCTCTCCAGAGCGACATTCTCTGTATCCAAGAGACACATCTGATAAACTCAGACTTATCATTATGCAACAACCGCCAGTTCCCACACATTTTTCATGCTTGCCACTCTACCAAATCCAAAGGAGTCATGATAGCAATCAAGGACTCGGTGGACTTCCACCTATCCAATCTACTAATCGACCCCGACGGTCGCTACTTAATTTTAGTATGTACCATCAACAAAATCTTCTACACTTTAACCAACATCTATGCACCAAACACCCAACAGATGAAGTTCATGCATAAAGTACAGAGGTTAATCAAACAGATAAAAAAAGGCCATGTAATTCTATGCGGGGACTTCAACAATGTTCTGGACGTTACCATGGACACAACAGCCCCTGCGAAGAGGCGAGCGTCGCCATTGAAGAAATTTTTGTCTACACAGGACCTATTCGATGTGTGGCGCTGCCACCACGGTTCTGAAAAGGACTTTACCTTTTATTCTCCCATGCACAATTCATATTCACGAATTGATCTTTTTGCTACAGATAAATGGCTACTCCAGAATATTTGCAAGTCTGAAATCCACGCCACAACATGGTCAGACCACGCCCCAATATCGATCTCTATCTCAGATTCCACTCCACAACGCAACACATTTCTGTGGCGCGCAAACAACTACATACTACAAAATGAAAAGTACACAACAGAAATCTCCCACCATCTCTCAGAATTTTTCTCTATAAACAAAGGCACAGCGTCTGACCATGGGGTGGTGTGGAACGCCCATAAGGCCTATATTAGAGGTTTGTTAATCAAACTAAGCTCCCTTCACAAAAAGAGGAGGACGCAGCGTATAGATGAGTTAACCACTCAAATTGCCTCCCTAGAACAACAACATAAGACTAAACCCCAAAACCCAATAACTCACCAATTATTCAACCTAAGACAAGAACTGAAAACCTTACTCCTTCAATCATTTGAATACCTCCAACGTAGAATTAAAGCCACCTCTTATGCCACCTCCAATAAAGCAGGAAAATCTCTGGCAACGAAACTTAGGGGTATAAGACTTAAAACTAAAATCGCCCAGATCACTCACCCCCATACTAACATTCCCCAGACCAACCCTCAAGACATAGCCAACGCATTCAGCGATTACCATAGCGACCTTTACAACTTGAAACACGACACTAATACTCCACAGCCCTCTCCAGAAGAGATTAACCTCTTCCTCCAATCCATTCAGCTACCTACCCTGGATGAGAGTCAGTTAGAGAAACTCAATAAGCCCTTTACAGAACAGGAAATTCTCTCCTCAATAAACTCCCTACCTAATGGCAAAGCTCCAGGTCCAGACGGCCTAACAGCTGAATACTACAAACAATACTCCCCCCAAATCGTCCCACAACTTACTGAACTATACAACAACGCTGCCTCCTCCTCTAAATTTCCGAATGATTATTTAAATGCACTAATAGTTACGATACCAAAGCCAGGGAAAGAACCAAACTCCCCCAAAAACTTTAGACCAATCTCCCTACTCAACCTTGATCTGAAAATCTATGCTAAGACCATCGCCTCACGCCTATTAGACATTATACCTACCCTCATACACAGAGACCAGACGGGATTCACTAAGGGACGACAGGCACCAGATGCCACCAGAAGAATGCTCAACTTGTTACATCATGCGGAATCCACCGGAACGCCTTCTCTGCTCCTCTCATTGGACGCAGAGAAGGCGTTCGACAGGGTTCATTGGACCTACCTTAAAATGGTCCTACAGAGATTCGGATTCAGGGACCACATCCTTAAAGCCATCTTGGCTATGTACACTACCCCTTCAGCCCAGGTCTTTACACAGGGTATGCTCTCCAAACCATTCCCCATTACCAATGGCACGCGTCAAGGGTGTCCCCTGTCCCTACTTATCTTTAACCTACTAATGGAACCATTAGCACAACATATTAGAACCAATAATACAATATCCGGAATCCAAATTGGTAACGTCTGCCACAAAATTAGCCTTTTCGCGGACGACGTCATTCTAATACTCACCAACCCTCCATCTTCCCTGGCAGCAGCACAAGAAACTCTAAACTGGTTCAGTAAGATATCGTATTACAAACTAAACACAACCAAATCTTCAATTCTAGCTATTAATATTGATTCCACCACCAAGAATTTACTCCAGACACAGTATCCCTTTGACTGGGCAGACAAGGAAATCACATACCTGGGAATACAACTCCCAAAAACCACTAGACATATCTATTCCTCTAACTTTCTCCCACTCCTACTAAAAATCAAATCTGATACACAACATATAGTTAAACACGAGCTCTCCTGGTCGGGGAGATTGGCAGCCTTCAAAATGACATGTCTTCCCCAAATCTTATACTTCTTTCGCACACTCCCAATCCCAGTCCCAGCCTCCTTTTTCAAAACCCTCCAATCAATCTTCAACAAGTGTCTATGGAATGGGAAAAAACCCAGATGTGCACACACAAAATTAATTAAACACAGACTAGCGGGAGGCACAGGCTCCATAGATTTTAGAGATTACTACCTCGCAGCAATACTTGCACAACTCCCCCAGTGGTTTCAATCTACCACTCAATCTCTCTGGGCACAGATAGAAAATTCATCGTTGCTACGCCCAAACCTAAAAATATGGCTGATGAGCATTCCTCTGGGATCCTATATATCCCCCTCCATCTCCCCGACCATGAGAGCTTCGGTCTTCGCCTGGAAACAATTGATATCCCCCTCAGAATACAATCCCCCTAACACGCTCCACAACATACCCCTAGAGACGCTTCACCACTTAACACCTGACCTAGGACTTTCCAAATGGTCCCATAGTGGAATTCATGCACTACAACAACTTTTACGAGGTAATCAAATTAAACCCTTTTCCCAACTACAGAGGGAATTTGCTCTCCCCGCCTCTGAAAGCTTCACGTACCTCCGCATCCAACACTGTTTCAATAAAATACCTCTTCCTCTCTACAACATCCCCCAGAAATCATGGGACTTCCTCATAAACCCCACACCAAGGACCAAAGGCATATCATACTTTTATAACCTCTTACAGGGTAAAAGATCCTTCACCAAGATGACCCCCCACTATCAATGGGAAAAAGATCTCACAAAAACATTCACTGACACACAATGGCAACTAGCTCTCAAGTCCATATACAATGCAACCCAATGCTCAGCACTTTGGGAGCTTACACAGAAAATCTCACTCCGTTGGTACTTAACCCCAGATAAACTAGCCAAATTCAACACTAACACCCCCAACATTTGCTGGCGATGCAAATCATCTAAAGGAGACATGTTCCACATCTTTTGGTCATGCCCCTCCATCCGAAAATACTGGGTAGACACGTTTAACCTGCTTACCAACATCAACAAAACTACAATCCCACCTTCGCCCGAAATGGCACTTCTAAACCTAAACATAGAGGCTATACCAGGCCCACTCAGACACACAACGACCCACATCTTATTAGCTTCCAGACTCAACATAACAAGGAATTGGAAATCAGACATTCCCCCTTCCATATCACAAACAAAAGACCTGGTCTCACTCCACTTCAGCTATGAAACAATGATGGCTTCCAGTAATGGTCGTCCATCCAAAGCCAAGAAACAATGGTTACCCTGGACAAACTGGACCAATGCTGCAGTCCATACCCAGAAAATCAATGACGACCTTAAACCTTCTTGACCGAGCAACCTGTACATCATATATGTGCCCCTATACTTACAATCCGACCTCAGTAGAGGTTCCACACCTCAATAGAAATGACGTGGACTGTACATACCTGATAATCCTGGGGGGCATTCTCCCCTCGCGGCACAAAGAGATCCCATTTGGGGTGCTGCGATGGGAGAGGGCGTCCTAGATATACTTATATATTGTTATGAACTCATAGCCAAAGTACAGTTTATTTCTCTACCTAGGCTCATCTGAATACACGAGGCCCAATGTCAGGCTGCTGTCTATTACATTTATTTACATTTAATCACATTTGGATCAATTAAGCTGTTTCTCTGTCTTTTACTTAAGAAAAACGTCGTTGCACGACGTACAATGTCTTGAATTGTACTTTGTAATTTCTTACAAAATAATAAAATACTTTGAAATCAAAAAAAGTCTTCACAGGAATTTCGGGGTACGACGATTGAAAGATCAGCTCAGGAAACGGTGGTCGGACCTGAAATTAAGAGAGCCAGAGCAGTACAGAAACCCAGAGAGTGCTGCAAAAAAGTAAGTAGTTGTGCTGTGTTCCTATTCTTTTTGTCTTTATTACGTTCGTGCTGCTCCATATGCTTTTCTTAATTGTACAGTTTAAAAGGGCAACTTTAATGTTCATGGGCCCATTATTCGTTCGTATCAAACATTTTTCTTTCGGCCTCTAAAACACCATTGTTTAGGCCATATGCATTTTCACACATTTTTTAGGACCTACTTGGATGCCAAATCTTTGGTTGTGTAGATGGCTTTGTTACTAGAATGAAATGCAAACTAGATTCTGTGTAAGGAGAGGACACTGAGCAGCTGTTTTCACATCTGGACACTGGAGCACTAGTGTGGGACACCAGAACACCATTTTTATTAGGGGGGCCACACAGGTGCTCCAGTGTATACTATAGGGGGGTCTCCATCTGTGAAGCTTGTACTAAACAGGTAAAGTATTGCAGCTTGACAAAGGCCAATAAAAAAAAGACATCTTGGAACTCGGCTAAAATTGACAATTGTACTGCACTTCCAAGCAATGTTTCCTATTTATAGTTCTGCCATCAAATGTCTGTGTGCTAATTATACTATTTTTGTTTTACATAGGGGATAAAAGACTCGGAGGACACCCCTCATCCGAGGAGACCACAGACCCCCCACCTATGGAAGAAGGTGAAATACCCCCAACCCAAGAAGAGCAGGAGGAAGAAGAAGATGTGGTGGAAATTAGCACCACAACAGGTGAGTGTCTGCGACCACAGGCTCAGGTAAGAGATGGATGTCCGCCGATTTTTGATACCTGTTTTTGTTTGGTTTCTCTCTTTTTAGGTGATCGTGATGTTAGGGATCAAGATCCTTTCACATCTGAAAGTGCCCAGATCCTGATCGGGGAGATCATGGGGTGTAATGTAGAATTGCAAAACATCCAGAAAAAAATAAATGATGTGATTCAAAAAAATAACATCATTGATGTTTTGGGGCGAATTTAAAACCCCACAAAATCACTTTTTTTATTGTGGTCCAATGTTTTAAATATTTTTGCAATGTTTTGAAAAGCCGAATTTGGAGGATGCACACAGTGTGCCAACATGTGCTATCTGCCATCACGGGAGATCAATGGAAGCGTTTTGGGGGTGCAACCCCTTCCTCAATAATAAAGTAGCTGAGAGGAAGGGCTTGCTCCCCCAAAACATGTCCCTTGATCCCCCATGATGGCAGCTAGCACATGTTTACATTCGTAAATTGGTGTGCATCTTCCAAATTTGGCTTTTCCTGGGGTGATTTCCCCCCATCTGAACGCAATATCAAACACAGTTCCTAAATACTCATGTATGATGATATTGCCTTCAGGTTTTACCTAATGTGAACTTTGTAAGTTCAAGTTTTTTGTCTTTCTTGTTGGTTTTACACAGGCCTGTTTTATCAGGCCTGTTGTATCGGTTTGTTTTAAAAACCTTTGGTAAATGCACATGTGATTGTGCAGGTATAAAAAAGTTTGTTAATCAAGAATGTGTGGATTATTGTCCCAACACTACAACACATTTGGGGTGATGTAATTGCTGTTTTCTGCGAAAATGGGGGTTATTTCCTAAGGGCAAATCCTCTTTGCACTACAAGTGCAGGTTCAGTGCAGTTGCAAGTGCACTTGTAGTGAAATGTGTTTTTGCATTTAGTAAATAACAGCCAACAGTGCTTTGTATAAGGTTACACAATTTTCTGCACTCAACACATTTCTGTCAGTGTCAGCTAAAACAAACACAAGCAGTAAATGTCCACAAAGAATTTCTTTTTTTTTTTTTATAAAAAGGTTTCACATATTTCCTGGCATATTGATGGCCCCCCTACCCGCAAAGAACTCCAGGTAACGTAACCGGACATCACGGGCACTCAGGGAGGGCAAGCCAGGACGGACGCTTTCAAGCGTCGTCAGTGTGGTTTCATGTATCATTCCAGCCTCAGGCCCAACTGAGCCAGCATAGTTGGCCGAATGTTTCCTCAAAAAGTTATGGAGAATACAGCACGCCAATATAATATGGTTCAGTTTATACTCCGCCATATGGATGGGTGTCATAAATAGGCGGAACCGGCTGGCCAGGATTCCAAATGTGTTCTCCACCACTCTTCGGGCTCTGGCCAGCCGGTAATTAAAAACCCTCTGTTCCAGGGTGAGGGTCCTCATGGGGAATGGCCGCATCAGGTGGTCCCCCAGCGCAAACGCTTCATCAGCAACGAACACGAAGGGGAGTCCTTCCACATTGTCCTCTGGAGCTGGCAAGTCCAAGCTGCCATTCTGGAGACGCCTGTAAAACTCGGTCTGGGCGATGACTCCACCATCGGACATCCGGCCATTCTTCCCCACGTCCACATACAGGAAGTCGTAATTAGCTGACACCACTGCCAACATCACAATACTATTGAACCCCTTGTAATTATAATAATATGACCCCAAGTTGGGTGGTGGGACGATGTGGACGTGTTTCCCATCAATTGCCCCTCCGCAGTTAGGAAAGTCCCACCGCTGGGCAAAGTGGGAGGCCACAGTCTGCCATTCCTGTGGCGTGGAAGGAAACTGTTGAGGAAAAAACAATAAACATTACTATTTTTGATCAGAAACATGGCAAGCAGATTAGGCACAAACATTATGGGGCAACCTCCAGATAGCATTTATTAAGGGGAATTTAACAACGCCAAAGTATAAGGTACACCTATCATATTCCCCCTCCCCCCCCTCTCATGGGCCATTTAAACATTATGGGGTGTGTGGAAATCTTGGACAGGTAACCCTCTTCACTTCATTGAGAGATGAAAGCCTAAATACAGGGTATTACTTGGAACAGCCCCTCCTTAGTTACACTATTGGCAGCCCACTGGACAGGTAAGAAGTGTCATAATACAAAGATAGAAATACACACTGTACACATTTGAGGACATTTTGACATTCTGCTATTACCTATCAAGATAATAATAGGATACAAAAACTTTAAACAGTACCATTTGAAAGTATACAGGCAGGCCCTTGCACTACATGCTTTGGGGAATTCATCCATAAATATGACCACAAAAGAGATGCGTATAGTGTGTATGGGTTTGGCAAAGTCATCAGATAGATGATTGAGGATAGAGAATTGGGATCAGCTGACTTAGCAGTTGGGGGAGGGAGAGTTACTAAAAATTATTTGGGGACACCACCAAAAAAAAGCCTCTGTCACTCTGCCTGAATTTAAAACTAAAATAACATTTCAAAACATTTTAGGGGGTGTTTGGGGTAAAGCATTACTATGGAGCAGAAAAAATACATTGTTAAGTGACTACATGAGGTGAATATAGGGCCAGGAGACACCATGCTGGGGAGGTTATTGAAGGGCAAATATGTATGAAGGACCTAAAATAATAATTATATAAAAATCCAGCATGCATGAGAACAAAGGGGACATTCACAGCATATTCCAATCATGGTAATTAGGGAATGAGGAAAGAAATACAATATATTATCAAACATTCAATACAATAAAATGTGATATTAAAGGATAAAAATCTTACCTTCATATACTCCTTCTGCAGGACCTGGATGATGGCAGAACAGGTCTCTGGGATAATGATCCCCAGAGCCTGGGGGGAGATGCCTGTCAAGAACTTGAGGTCCTGCAGGCTTCTCCCTGTCGCCAAATACCGCAGGGTAGCGACCAGCCTCTGCTCTGGAGTGATGGCTTGCCTCATGCAGGTACCCTGCCTGCTAATATAAGGGGTCAGCGAAGCCAACAGACGGTGAAACACGGGGTCCGTCATCCGGAGAAAGTTCCTGAAATCATCAGGATTATTCTCACGGATCTCACGGAGCAAAGGCATATGAGAAAACTGGTCACGCTGAAGCAACCAATTCTTGGTCCATGAACTCCTCCCCACCCTGTTCATGGACTGGACTTGTGTCAAGGTCAGGACCCCAACACCAAGCCCCCACACAGCACGAACTCTAAGAGGAGTACGCATACGAAACATGGCTACAAAACGGTCGGCTGCTCAGAACGAAGTAACAGAACACACTGAAGAACAGCAAGGCCTGTGAAGAGCGACCTGAAAAACAGTAACGAACGAACAAAAATACAATGACTAATTAAAGTCATGTGGAACTTGCTGCACGCACTGAAGAGCATATACAAACCCACAAGCACAAACTGAACGGCAGAAAACGATCTAAAAGCCACGAGTCTGAAAAAGCGCGAATCGTCTCTCACCAAACTTTTACTAACACGAGATTAGCAAAAGGAGCCCAAAGGGTGCCGCGCTTGGTTCTGAACTGGCCTTTTCTAGTCTCGTCGTACGTGGTGTACGTGACCGCGTGGTTGGCGATCGGAAATTCCGACAACTTTGTGCGACCGTGTGTACGCAAAACAAGTTTGAGCCAACATCCGTTGGAAAAAATCCTAGGATTTTGTTGTCGGAATGTCCGAACAAAGTCCGACCGTGTGTACGGGGCATAAATGTGAGTTGACACCTGTATGTCTAATAAAGTTTACATTGTTGAACCCATCCTCCTCAGTGTATACAAAGATATTTGGAGAGGAGGGCCGTACCTACCCTCCACAAACCAAGCCATCATGAAACTATTATCAAAAAAAGGGAAAGACCCTCTAGATCCGGTTCATACAGGCCCATTTCACTTTTCAAATTTAGATGTCAAAATCCTCTCAAAATAGTTGCCACCAGACTTGACAATATCATCCCCTTCCTAATACATCCAGCACAGTCAGGGTTTGCAAAAGGGAGAATAAGCTTCACTAAACATCCGCAAGCTATTGATGGTACTAGAACATGCTAAAAAACACCCAGAGGGGGATTTTGCCATTATCACACTGGATGCGAAAAAAGCCTTTGACAACGTCAGTTTTGATTGGCTTTCCTTAGTCCTGTCAAAGCTAGGCTTTACTGGTTACTTTAATCATCTCGTTACCTTCAAGTATTCTCTACCCGTGGCCTGACTGGTAGTGGCAGGTCTCCCCTTTGAGGAATTCCATCTATATAAAGATATGAGGCAAGGCTGCCCCCTATCACCCTTACTTTTCAACTTGGCCTTGGAAACCCTCTCTAGATTCGTAAATACTAAGGCATCTTTACATGGAATTAATTTAGGGGAGCATGAGCTACGACCAGCTCTTTTAGCAAACGATGTACTCAGATTCTCAGGAAACCCCACCTCCGACATTACCAATATTAAAAAGATCTTTGACGAGTTTAGACTCTGCTCAGGTCTACGTATCAATTACAATAAAAGCAAAATTCTTCCTTAAGGTCCCACATCAAACTTATCCTGGACTTCCCAACCCACCTTTCACCATAGCCAAATCTCACATTACTTACTTGGGTATCAAGATTGGTAAAATCTCTTCTTCACTGCATACCTTAAACTATCCACGTCTAATAAACAAAATCGTTCAAGAATTGGAAAACTGGATGGATCAGCCTCTCTCACTCCTGGGGAGATTTATTCAAAATGGTTAGTTTTGCACGTTTACTCTACCCACTTCAAACTTTACCACTGCTCTTAAAGTATAAAGACATCCAGCTATTGAAAAAAAGGCACCACCAAATTTATCTAGTAACAAAAGAGACCACGCATAGCGCTAACTAAGCTGCATCTCCCCAAGGGCAAAGGAGGCATTAGTTTCCCAAATGTTTGAGTCTATAATTTAGAATGCTTATTGAGGATAGGTCTAGACTGGATACAACAGGCATCTCGGTACTCAAATTATTCTCTTGAATCTGCAATGTCACACCCTTATTCTTTGGTAGCCCTACTACACTTCCAATGGAAATCTATGTTTAGACCTACAATATAACCTTCTCCTACGAGACACAGCCATTGTATGGAGGGAAGTACGTAGGAGTGAAAAACTTTCCCCCTTCATCTCCAGACACTCACCTATCCAAGGAAACCCCAGCTTTTCTCCAGGGCTGGATCACCAAATTTATACTTTATGGCAAAGTAACAGTTTCACAAAATTTTCTTCCCTATGTGATTTGGATTCAGGTACACCTCATACATCCTCAGCCATAGCCCAGAAATTCTCTCTCTGCCAAAATCCCACATATTCTACTTCTGGCAATGTGTCAACTTCATCCGCACCTCTTGCAGGGAAGGAGGCAAGAGATTTAGGTCTTCCATCACAGATTGATTGCTTCATGAGGGTTCATATACTATCTCAGTCATCTACAAACCCTTAGTCAGCAAGATAACTCCCTCCTTGTCCTCTTCTTCTGTTGTGAACTGGGGCAAAGTCTTTCCGGATTCAGAGCTACTTGACAAAATGTTGCAGGGATACAACAAAATCCTCCAGTTGATACCTTGCGAATATTGGAGGGAAACACAGATGAAAGGCCTATATACCCTTCCTCCAGGACAAAAGCAACCCTCAATCGTTCCTCTGTCCTCTTTGCCACCAGGCAAGACCTACTTTAACTCACTGCTTCTGGTCATGTACTTTCATCTCCGTTTTCTGGAATCAAATTATATCCTTCATACAGGGAATTACCCTGCTGCATCTCCCAAAAGACCCTCTGCTTCTAATCTTTGGTTACTGGGACAAGCAACTCCTGACATGGTCCTCCAATGCCAATCATCCTCATAAAGAGTGGATTCTAATCAGTCTATTCGCAGCTAGGAGAGCAATTCCTAAAAAATTGACCTCCCCATCCTGTCCAAAAATATCACAGGTCAAACAAGAGCTTCTGCTGCAACTCCACAAGGAAAAAAGCACTACCGATTTCAACAACCTGGTCACAAACAAACGCTTCTTCTCACGATGGGGGGCATTCATTAATTCAACAATGCATCCATAGTCACTTGAGTCTTTTCATAGCCCCTTCGTTTACTACAAGATTCTCCAATCGCAAGAGGACAATGATGAAAGTGCTTGAGCTCTCTCTCATCACATATATATCTCATTTAAGCCTATAGGATTAGGATCCTGAGCATTTACTTCTAACCTGCATATGTCCGACCTAAAACAAACAACTCTTCTACTTTTGCCTGATTAGCTAGTACATATTATGCCTCCAAAGTAAATAGTCACAGGTTGCCCCCCTCCCCCTTTTTTTTTTTTCTTTCTTTCCTCCCCTTCGTAGTTTTTTCCCCTCATAGATTAGTATTCGGTAATAGGGGATCTATCCAGTTCTATATTATTGTTTTTCAGTTATTGCTACTGGTCTCACTGGATTTACTGCTATATGTAGAAAACTCATTCTCCAATCATTGTCCCCCCCTTATGGGGTCCCTAGGGGACAGTGATTATCCTCCCCTCTACTTATTATATTATAAATTGAATCTATACATTCTAAATGTTATCTATACATGTAATTACTCTTGAATCAGTATATTTTTATTTTATTTTATTCTATTTTATCATGTACTTTATCTTCTTGGTTCAAGTGTTAAAATGTAAAATGTAATAAGTTCCTCCTGTCGCTCACACTATATATCTGTATGACTAGTTCTTCAATAAATTCTTTTGAAAAAATAAAAATAAAATACACACCAAACTGAGCATGTGCAGCTAGCCCCCTAGCCCTGTACTATTAGGAGATATATTGGGGACAGTGGAGGGAGGGAAGGATCAGAGGAGACAGGATTAAACAGCCTTTTACACAATGTAGAGGATTAACCCCTTAGGTTCCACAATGAGTATAACAATGAGTATAACAAGCATGCTTTACTGCATATACAGACTGATTTTACTGATGTAAAGGGTGTGTACCAAAGGGCGTGTGACTCTCTATCATAGAGAAGTCAAAAAGCACTTGTGTGGAAGAAACTGGTGCCCTGTTTTTTCTATTACCCGGACCATGAGCTGTGAAGGACCAGTTTTAAGAGACCCGAGGGCAATTTTGGACTCCAGCAGTGGGATTTCTTCCATACAAGCACTTTTTGATTTCTCTATGATAGAGAGTCACATGTCCTTTGGTAAGCTGACATCTTCAACGGGTGTTAAGACACGTGGCGTGTTTCTGAAGGAAGTTATTACATGTGGAGATTCCATTTGACATATTTTGAAGTCATGTCAAGGGCGTTGGACTTTTGACACTTTTTGTATGAACTTTTAATTTAAGGATTCATTATTATTATATATACAGTCAGGTCCATAAATATTGGGACATCGACACAATTCTAATCTTTTTGGCTCTATACACCACCACAATGGATTTGAAATGAAACGAACAAGATGTGCTTTAACTGCAGACTTTCAGCTTTAATTTGAGGGTATTTACATCCAAATCAGGTGAACAGTGTAGGAATTACAACAGTTTGTATATGCGCCTCCCACTTTTTAAGGGACCAAAAGTAATGGGACAACTGGCTGCTCAGCTGTCCCATTGCCAGGTGTGTGTTATTCCCTCATTATCCCATTTACAAGGAGCAGATAAAAGGTCCAGAGTTCATTTCAAGTGTGCTATTTGCATTTGGAATCTGTTGCTGTCAACTCTCAATATTAGATCCAAAGAGCTGTCACTATCAGTGAAGCAAGCCATCATTAGGCTGAAAAAACAAAACAAACCCATCAGAGAGATAGCAAAACATTAGGTGTGGCCAAATCAACTGTTTGGAACATCCTTAAAAATAAAGAACGCACCGGTGAGCTCAGCAACACCAAAAGACCCGGAAGACTACGGAAAACAACTGTGGTGGATGACCAACAAATTCTTTCCCTGGTGAAGAAAACACCCTTCACAACAGTTGGCCAGATCAAGAACACTCTCCAGGAGGTAGGTGTATGTGTGTCAAAGTCAACAATCAAGAGAAGACTTCACCAGAGTGAATACAGAGGGTTCACCACAAGATGGAAATCATTGGTGAGCCTCAAAAACAGGAAGGCCAGATTAAAGTTTGCATAACATCTAAAAAAGCCTTCACAGTTCTGCAACAACATCCTATGGACAGATGAGACCAAGATCAACTTGTACCAGAGTGATGGGAAGAGAAGAGTATGGAGAAGGAAAGGAACTGCTCATGATCCAAAGCATACCACCTCATCAGTGAAGCATGGTGGTGGTAGTGTCATGGCGTGGGCATGTATGGCTGCCAATGGAACTGGTTCTCTTGTATTTATTGATGATGTGACTACTGACAAAAGCAGCAGGATGAATTCTGAAGTGTTTCCGGCAATATTATCTGCTCATATTCAGCAAAATGCTTCAGAGCTCATTGGACCGTGCTTCACAGTACAGATGGACAATGACCCGAAGCATACTGCGAAAGCAACCAAAGAGTTTTTTAAGGGAAAGAAGTGGAATGTTATGCAATGGCCAAGTCAATCACCTGACCTGAATCCGATTGAGCAGGCATTTCACTTGCTGAAGACAAAACTGAAGGGAAAATGCCCCAAGAACAAGCAGGAACTAAAGACAGTTGCTGTAGAGGCCTGGCAGAGCATCACCAGGGATGAAACCCAGCGTCTGGTGATGTCTATGCATTCCAGACTACAGGCTGTAATTGACTGCAAAGGATTTGCAACCAAGTATTAAAAAGTGAAAGTTTGATGAATGATTGTTAATCTGTCCCATTACTTTTGGTCCCTTAAAAAGTGGGAGGCGCATATACAAACCGTTCACCTGATTTGGATGTAAATACCCTCAAATTAAAGCTGAAAGTCTGCAGTTAAAGCACATCTTGTTCATTTCATTACAAATCCATTGTGGTGGTGTATAGAGCCAAAAAGATTGGAATTGTGTCGATGTCCCAATATTTATGGACCTAACTGTATTATATAATAATTATCAATTTATTTTCATTGGAACTTTGACACTATCTGCATGATTTTTTTTAAGGGTTTACTATTGCTTTCTTTGCATTTCACTTTATTATTTTAGTGAGTGTGGCATATCATTTACTGAGTTATTTATGTATGTTATACTGTACATTTATGCTGCAGATTATGTGTGTTAATCAATATTTACTAAATTTGCACAGTTTCACTTTTTGGTTTTTATATTAATAGGAGGCCCCAGAAAATAAAATGGCAGCAATCTTTTATGTCACATGATATTTGTGCAGCTGTTTATCAAATGCAAATTTTCAGGGAAAAAAATGATTTTAGTGCACACAAACAAAATATAATTCTCATATTTTTATAAAAGGCTAAATGATGATATTGCTTCCAGTAGATACCAAATATATCAAGATTTAAAATTGCACACCCCTGTGAAATAGTGACAAAGTAAGGTACCTAAAATTGTTCATAGGGGGCACTTTAAAAGCCTTTACAGGTTATCAGTTTAGAATTAAGCATGAACAATGGTCCTAGAATTATTATTCTCTCTCTGACATTTGTGGAGATACCTCATGTGTGGTGCAATCATCATTTCCATATGTGTGCCAAACCTGGACATGCAATTGCGTGTTTGCATGGGGGAGCACAGTGCAGTCATCTGTAAACAGTACACCAAGCACCATCTGTCAGTGTCCAAGTGCACAGAAACATCTGTCTCAGTGTACCATCAACATCTGTCACAGCGTACCAGTGTTCAATAAACATCTGCAATAGTGTTCCATTGCAATATCAACATCTGTCCATGTCCAATTGCAACATCAACATCTGTCATTGTCCCTACTGGGTCATCAACATATGTCAGTGTCCCTAGTGGACCATCAACATATGTCACATTGCACCAGTGAACAAAAAGATCTCTCACAGTGTAAAAATACCCCATCAACATCTGTCACAGTGTACTAGTGTTCCATCAATATCTGCCACAGTGTACCAGTGTCCCATCAACATCTGCAATAGTGTCCCATTACAACATTAACATTTGTCAGTGTCCAATTGCAACATCAACATCTGTTGGAGTCCCTAGGGGACCGTCAACATTTATTGTGTCTCTAGTGGACCACCACCATCTGTTGGTGTCCCTAAGGGACCTTTTACATCTGTCAGTGTTCCAGTGGAGGATCAACATCTGTTGGTGTCCCTAATGGACCATTAACATCTGTCAGCATCCCGGTGGACTGTAAACATCTGTCAGTGTTACTAGTGGTCTTTCAAAATCTGGTGGTGTCCCAGTGGACCATCGACATCTGTCACAGTGTTTAAGTGCACATCAACATCTGTTAGTGTGTCCCAGTGCACAACAACATCTGCAATAGTATCCCAGTGGACCATCAACATCTGTTGATGTCCCAGTGGACTATCAACATCTGTCAATGTCCCCGTGCAGAACATCTGCAATAGTGTCCCAGCGCACAACAACATCTGTCAGAAACAGAAAGGGTTGCGGGGCTTTAAATGAGAATTATGAGAACATAATCTCCATCCCTATTAATTGAGAAGAGAGGGGGTTGTGGGACTTTAAATGAGAAGTGCATGGAAGGACTCAAGGATATGACCACGTAATACAGATGTGTTTATTTGTATAAAACACCCAGCAGAGCATGTGATTTAAAGTACATACCTAATAGTGGGCATACACAATAGTAAACATGTAAAAAGCATGATGCAAGAAACCATAAAACATAGTAAAACGACTTATTCCTCGCATTGCTAGAAAATCCTCTCACGAGTGGAAACATTGAAACCGAGGTGGGTCCTAAAGTTGAATCATATTGCATCTGTGTATGCCCGATGCGTTTCATGGCGTAATTGCCAATCTTCAGGGGCGGAAGCATAATAAAGTTGATGTGCACTGGGAATCTGTCAGTATCCCCAATGCACATCAACATCTGTTGGTGTCCCAATACACATCAACATCTGTCAGTATCCCCAGTGCACATCAACATCTGTTGATGTCACAGTGGACCATCAACATCCATTGGTGTCCCAGTGCACCAACATCATCTGCAATAGTGTTCCAGTGCAAAAACAATACCTGTCAGTGAATCAGTAACTGATTCAGTGGAGGAAGAGGTCCCAACAAAGTGATTCAGGTGATTTGAGAAGGAGCAGGAAACCACCAGCAGCGCTGCACATCCTGGTGAAGTGGTAATCACCAGCAGTGCAGTACACTTAGATGATAGGCCAGGTACTATTAGTGGGGTGTCATGTTGGGCACAGAGAATTAGGGCCTATGCCACATGTGGTATTGCCATACTCAGAAGGAGTAGCAGAATGTGTTTTAGGGTGTAATTGTAAGTATGGCTGTGCTGCATGTTAGAAAAATCTTAGAAATTGACAACTGTGTGTAAAAAAAATCATTTAATTTCCGCATTTCCCAAAAGTTTGTGGCAAAAATTACATAGATGACATAGACAACTCATTATGCCACATAAAAAAATATGTTGGGGTGTTTGGTTTGCAAAATGTGGTCATTTTGTGGCTGTTTCCACTGTCTGGGTGCTCCAGGGCCTCCCAAAAAATGTGAGAGGTAATCAGTAAATTGGCTGAGTCAGTTATGACCCTATAATACCTAAAGGTGCTCCTTGTGTATTTGGCCTCCCTATATGGCTAGGCTGGGAAAACGTCTCACACATGTGGTATCACATGTATTTTAGGGTGTGTTTCTTAGTATGTCCATGCTGTGTGTTAGAAATATCTTATAAATTGACAACTTTTCATTTCTAACATTTTCCAAAAACTTGTGGCAAAAAATAAATGTTTAAAACACTAATGATGCCTCGTATAAAATACATTGGGGTGTTTGCTTAACAAAATGTGGTCATTTTGAGGGTGTTTTCACTGTTCTTGTGCTCCAGAGCCTTCAAAAGTGTGATAGGTAGTCAGGAAATTAGATGCATAATTTATGGATAATTGATGCTCCTTGAAAGCCCAAAAGTGCTTCTTTGATTTTGGGCCCCTCTATGTGGCTAAGCTGTGAAAAACACTCACACACGTGGTATCCACTTACTTGGGAGGAGTAGCAGAATATGTGTAATTGCAAGTATTCCTATGCCGTGTGTTAGAAATAAGTAGTTAACATGACAATTTTATGGAAACAAAAATACATTTTATTTAATTTTTTTCATTTTTGAAAAAATTGTGGGAACAAATACAACTTCAAAAAAATCACCATGACGCTTACTAAATCCCTCGGGATGTCTGCTTTCCAAAAAGGTGTTGTTTGGGGGTATTTGTACTGTTCTGGAATTTAAGGGTCTCAGGAAATTAGATGCAGTCAGTACATCAGGTTTAATCAATTTTCATATGTACAGTATGTACCAAAGATTGTAGACTCTATAACTTTTACACAGACTAAATAATACACAACAATTTGGGATATTTTTTACCAAAGAAATGTAGCAAATTTAATTTTGGCTTAAATTTATGAAGAACGATTATTTGTTTGCAAAATTGTATAACAAAAACTTAGAAACTCTTGGTTTTTTTTACATTTTCAGTCTTTTCTCGTTGATATAGCAAAAAGTGAAAAACCCAGTGGTGGCTAAATACCACCAAAAGAAAGCTCTATTTGTCTCAAAAAATTATAAAAATTAAATTTGGGTACAATGTTGCATTACTGAGTAATTGTCATTCAAAGTATGAGAGCACTAAAAGCTGAAAATTGGCCTGGGCAGGAAGCGGGTGAAAGTGTCCAGTATTGAGGTGGTTAATGTAACTTTATTGCTATCACAAGAGAGCAAACAGGCCCACTTGTAATAGCTTTGGCCAGTGACTAGGGATGAGCCCGATGTTCGCGATGTTCGTAAGTTCGACTCAAACATCGGGTGTTCGCCTGTTCGCCGAATAGCGAACAATTTGGGGTGTTTGCAGCAAATTCGAAAGCCGCGGACCACCCTTTAAAAGTCTATGGGAGAAATCAAAAGTGCTCATTTTAAAGGCTTATATGCAAGTGGTTTTCATAAAAAGTGTTTGGGGTCCTGGGTCCTGCCCCAGGGGACATGTATCAATGCAAAAAAGTTTTAAAAACGGCAGTTTTTTCGGGAGCAGTGATTTTAATAATGCTTAAAGTAAAACAATAAACATTCCTTTAAATTTCATACCTGGGGGTGTCTATAGTATGCCTGTAAAGTGGCACATGCTTCCCGTGTTTAGAACAGTCCCTGCACAAAATGACATTTCTAAAGGAAAAAAAGTCATTTAGAACTACTTGCGGCTATAATGAACTGTCGGTCCCGGCAATACAGATAAAAGAAGTCATTGAAAAAAATGGCATGGGATCCCCCCAGTCCATTACCAGTCCCTTTGGGTCCGGTATGAATATTAAGGGCAACCCCGAACCAACAACACGGTGTGGCCCCGCCCTCAGTTATAAAAGAACATCAAAGCAAAGAGACGTCATACGGCGGGAGCCTCCCATGGAGGCGGGTCGGTCGCGTTTTTTTTTTTTTTTCGGTCAGTCGGCGCAAACATGCGCCACTTTATAGGCATACTATAAACACCCCCCAGGTACAAAATTTAAAGAAATATTTCACTTTTATTGTTTCACTTTAAGCATTATTAAAATCACTGCTCCCGAAAAAACAGCCTTTTTTAAAACTTTTTTTTGCATTGATACATGTCCCCTGGGGCAGGACCTGGGTCCTCAAACACTTTTTATGACAATAACTTGCATATAAGCCTTTAAAATGAGCACTTTTGATTTCTCCCATAGACTTGATTATTCATGTTCATGTCCCATAGACTTTAACGCTGTTCACGTGTTCAAACAAATTATTTGCCTGTTTGCATGTTCTGCTGCGAACCAAACCTGGGGGTGTTCGGCTCATCCCTATCAGTACATGTACTCTATTAGACCCTTGATGCCTCCCCTACCCTTCAAAGCAGCTGATCAAATACAGATTGAATTTGATCAGCTGATTCTCTGGCTGTCACAACCAGGGAATGACAACTCTGAAACTGGAAGAGATGAAAGCCTTATCACTTCCACCTTTATTCCTCATAGAGTAAGATGGGGGAAGCTGTCCGAATCATACACCACAGGCAGCAGCGGAAGGGGGGTCCATACCAGTACTGTAAAAGTGATCACTTTAATATGACAGACAATTGGGGGTGGTATTGACACAGCCCCAAATGATCCACAATGGCTTGAAATTGATATGGTCCAGAAATATTTAGACAGATTAAAGGCAGATCATGCTATGAGGAAGGCTCCAGCCGAAACATGTTAGCGTTTTAGATGTCGCACTGCTGTTAGTGCTCAAAAAAAATTTAAGAAGAAGCAATCGAGTTGCCGGAATTTTTTGCTATAAAGGTATATAAAGCACCTGGACCAGATGGCATGCACCCACGGATCCTAAAATAATTGAGCTCCCTCATTTCAAAGCCATTATATCTAGTTTTTAGGGACTCTTTAATGACTGGCATAGTATCACTGGATTGTCGTAAGGCCAATGTGGTGCCTACATTTAAAAAGGGACCAAAGTTTTTTTCCAAGTAACTATAGACCTGTAGAACTATAGACTTCTATAGTTGGGAGATACTGGAGATTTTAATAAGAGACCACATAAATGAGTTCTGGCTGGAAAAAAAGTATTTTAAGCAACAAACAGCATGGGTTCATAAATGACAGAAGTTGTTAAACAAATCTGATTTCTTTTTATGAGGAGGTAAGCAAAACCTTAGACCTTAGAGGGGTGGCTGTGGACAAGGTATACTTGGATTTTGCAAAAGCGTTTGACACAGTTCCCTATACATGTGTAAGGTAAAGTCTACAGGCTTGAAAATATCAGTTTGTAAATAGATAGAAAACTGGCTAAAAGACTGAATTCAGAGAGTAGTGGTTAATGATTCTTACTTTGAATGGTCTAAGGTTATCAGTGGTGTACCCCAAGGTTCAGTGTTGGGACCCTTACTATTTAATATATTTATAAACTTTATAGGGTCTAGGATTAAAAGTACCATTTCAGTGTTTGCAGATGACACCAAGCTTTGCAGTGGAATAACGTCCTTACAAGATGTCTCCATGGTGGAAAAGGATCTGGGTGTTTTTGGTAAATCATAAGCTTAATAATAGCATGCAATGCTAAGTGGCAGTTTCCAAAGTAAGCAAAGTTTTTTCTTGTATTAAGAGAGGTATGGACTCCAGAGAAAGAGATATCATTTTTCCCATGTACAAATCATTAGTAAAACCTCACCTGAAATATGGAGTTCAGTTTTGGGCACCAGTTCATAAAAAGGAAATTGGGGAACTGGAGACAGGGCAGAGAAGAGCAACCATACTGATAAGAGGCATGGAGGAGCTCAGCTATGAAAATAGATTAGAGGAACTGAATTTTTTTTCTCTTGAGAAGACGAGATTAAGTGGGAACATGATCAACATGTGTAAACACATAAGTGGTCCATATGGTGAACTTGGTGTTGAGTTATTCACTTTAACGTCATCACGGAGAACAAGGGGGCTTTCTTTATGTCTTGAGGAAAAGAGATCTAATCTCCAAATATGGAAAGGTTTCTTCACCATAAGAGCTGTGAAAATGTGGAATAGACACACTCAAAAGCTGGTTCTGGCCAGCTCAGTAGCTTGCTTTAAGAAAAGGTTGGAATTATTTCCTAAATGTACATATTATAGTTACATAGTTACATAGTCGGTAAGGCCGAAAAAAGACAATAGTCCATCCAGTTCAACCTGTGTAGGTGCATGTGTATCAGTGTCTATAATTATTTCCCATATCCCTGTATGTTGTGTCCTTTTAGATGTACATCTAAAAGTCTTTTTAAAATATCTATAGTCCCCGCAGCCACCACCAGTTGTGGGAGAGAGTTCCACATCCTTATTGCCCTAACAGTGAAGAACCCCCTACACAGTTTAAGGTTAAACCGCTTCTTCTCCAGCCTTATTGTGAGCCCTTATGTCCTTTTACACTCCCTAGGACTGAATAGTTTATTTCCTATGCTGGGATCCCCATTGAGATATTTGTAGATCGCTATCATGTCCCCTCTCAAGCGTCTCATCTCTAGCAAGAATAAATTTAGTGTTTGCAGCTGTTCCTCATAATTGAGGTCCTCCAGTCCCCTTATTAGTTTTGTTGCCCTTCTTTGAACTCTCTCCAGCTCCAGCACATCCCTTTGGGGGACTGGTGACCAGAACTGGATGGAAAACTCCAGATGAGGCATAACCAGAGTTTTATAAAGTGGCATATAGTTTTGTCCCTGGAGTGTATCCCTTTTTTTATGCATGCTAATATTCTGTCTGCTTTGGTAGCTGTAGCTTGGCACTGCATGCTGTTGCTCAATCTATCATCTATTAGAACCCCTAGATCCTTCTCTATCCTTGATTCTCCCAGCTGTTCTTCACCTAGTGAATATTTTTAATTTATGTTTTTTGACCCCAAGTGCATTACTTTTTTTTTTTTTTTTAAGATTTTTTATTATTATGCACAACAAAAGTATACATACTGTACATATTACATATGTTCCATCAGCATACAGATTCCATAAACATAGCAATCATATTGCAGTCTAGAGTATGTCATTCCAATCACCAAACTGTCTCATGTTAGCATACACGTGCATTTTTTTGAAAAACCAAAGAACAGTAAACCGCCCACCCCCCCCTCCCCTCCCACCCTCTTCCCCTGGGATGTCAGCATTTCAGTATTACTGCCCAGTCCCAAATTCGATCACACCTGGCCCGTCTAGGAGAAGAGAAGCCAAGCAATCAATATCCAGCTCACCAAGGTTTTATTTTTTAAAAAACCCACTCAGACTAAGGCTCTCCCACATCCAGAGTATTCTCAGAGTCTATCCACCGAAACCAAACCTTCCTAAACTTATTGGTAGCCCCTCTAGCCTCATAGGTCATTTTATACATCATCAAATCTGCATTTATTATTTTAATCCACATCCCCAACGTCAATTGTTCCTCATGTATCCATCTCCTTGCTATGAGCTTTTTTACACCAAAGTACAGGATCCGTAAGAACAATTTAGTGTGGGCATTTAACTCCTCTTGATCAAAAATCCAGAGCAAACACCGCATAGGAGAGAAAATATTTGGTAAAGCAAACTTATCTGATATAAATTCAGTTACCTGAGACCATAGCGGTCTCACCTTTATACATTCCCACACCATATGTGCAAAAGCAAGTGCATTACTTTACATTTATCCACATTAAACCTCATTTGCCATTTGTCTGCCCACTCCTTTATTATATTCAGGTCTTTCTGCAAAATGTCTATGTCCTGATGCAAGTTTATTACTCTGCTTATCTTTTTGTCACCTGAAAAAACTGGGACTGAACTAGTTATCCCATACTCTATATCATTTATGAATATGTTGAATAGAATTGGTCCCAAGACAGAACCTTGGGGTACCCCACTAACAACTCCAGACCAGTCTGAGTACATGTTATTTATTACTACCCTTTGGACCAGTCCCTGCAACCAGTTTTTTACCCAAGCACAAACCCTATGGTTCAAGCCTGCAGACCTCAGCTTGTAAATTAAGCGTTTATGGGGAACTGTATCAAAAGCTTTTGCAAAGTCCAGATACACCACACCCACAGGCCTCCTGTAAGAGTCCAGGGCTTACTATGCATGCACCAATTGCGCATTGCCGCAAGAGGAAATTTGTGCCAACTGAGCATGCGCCTCAGTGCACCAACCCGCACCTGCGCAGAAGACCTGATGGAAAAAGGCAGAAAAATGCCCAGGAGGTGCACAGGAAGTGACCTCAACCTGATGGAAAAAGGCAGGAAAATGCCCAGGAGGCGCACAGGAAGTGACCTTAAACTTCCCTATATAAGCCCAGCCCAGACACTGCCAAATTGCTGGATTATATTCAGTCCTCCCTTGTTCCTGTGCTAGTGTGTGATCTGTCTGAACTTGTTGTGACCTGAAAACATATTTGTCTACTCTTGATAGCTGTTTGCTATTGACCTCGGATTCATACATTGACCATTCTACTTCCTTGCCCCTTTTGTACTTAGCTGCCAGATTGGAACTGACCCCGACTTGGATCTCGACCCTTCTTCTTCTAAATTTCCCTTTTATACTTTGTTGCCAAACTGGACTTGACCTCGGCTCGGATCTTGGACTAAGGCTTGCATGGTGCTCTGTATCCCTGGCCCCCGTGCCATTCGATATCCACCAAGTCTCTGTCTCCATCTCAAGAGGCTTCAAAGACCCGCTACTTCGGTCTCACCTCAGGTACGTGTCCCTCGTGACACCTCCCCTATCTAGATGGCTGCTCACTTCCTTGTAGAATGTTAGCAGATTGGTCTCGCAGGATTGTCCTCTCATAAACCCATGCTGATTACCACTAATGGTATTCTTCTATTCAGTAAAACTTTGGATAGAGTCCCCAATCATCCGCTCCAATAATTTACCCACTATTGCTGTTAGGCTGACTGGCCTGTAATTCCCAAGAATATGTCTCTGCCCCTTTTTAGATATTGGTACCACGTTTGCTTTTCTCCAATCAGCTGGTATCAATACTCTCATTATGCTGTCCACAAAGATCAGGAATAATGGCCTAGCTATAACTTGACTGAGTTCTCTGAGGACTCTCGGGTGTAAGCCATCTGGTCCTGGTTATTTATTTGTGTTAAGTTTATTAAGTCTTTCATTGTCTCCGGCCTCTGTTAGCCATGTGGGTATGCCACGTGTTGTGTCACTAACACTACAGTGGCTGTCAGTGAACATTTCTTTTCTTGCGTAAAAACTGTGGAGAAGAAGGCACTTAGTACAGTTGCCTTCTCTGTGTCATCTGTAACCATCCTCCCTTCCCTCTCTGGATACTAACATTTATAGGTAAAGTTGATCCAGGTAATATCCAATTGGGATCAGGAGTAGGGATGAGCTGAATACCCCCCAGTTTGGTTCGCAGCAGAACATGCGAACATGCATAAAGTTTGTTCGAAAATGCGAACACCGTTAAAGTCTTGTTCAATGTTTTTATTGAAAAGTTTTGACAATAATGTAATACAGCGTTATAACAATTATCCCCATCCAAGAGCCAACATAGCTCTTTGGTAGGGTTTGATAAATACAAAATGTAACCATAATACAGTGTATTAAAGTAACGATGAATGTAAGGCATACATCGGTGATACCCGGCCCCCTGAAGGCTTAATATGAACCCTTAATCTGAGTTTTATAGCAATGGTAGAGACCTTATGTGCCACATATCTATAAGGTGAAGCTTGGGGAAGTAGATGATCAATTCTTGGTTTCTGTTCCAGTTGGTTCTGAGGGGACACACGCCCGCCACCCCAAAAGGGATCACACTGTGGTCAGCACGTCCCCCCCAGCTCCCCCCAGAATTTCGGTCTTGTCCTTCCCCTCATCCCCACCCGAGTGTTTCTAATAACCAAGGAAATGCAAAAGCTGCCTTGTGGCAGTGTTCCAATTGTTGTGGTCAGTAAAAGATGACTTTGGTCATATAGAGATCAGGGGTAGCTTATACTAAATAGGTGGAACAAAACCATAAGTAAACATAATTGAAATAAACACAGCTATTCAGGGGGTACCTAGTAGTCATAACTGGTAGTAGGACAGAAGAATGATGAAAAAGGAAGAAAGAGGAAAAAGAGAGTGCATCAGCAGTATGACGGGCGAAGGAGAGCAGGGGAGGGAGTGAGACACCCGGGTCAGTCATCGAGGCATTTCAATTGGCCCGGGTACAGGGGAACCCTGATGTAACAAGCCCAGGGCTCCCAAGTCATTTTTAAACTTGGTCACTCTGTCCAACAGTTTCTCAGTGATCTGTTCTTGATTGAAAATCCAAGAGATATTTCGCTTTGCGGCTAGTAGAGCGACCTTGTTCGTTTTCCATGCCTTTGCAATTGTAAGTTTCGCTCCCAGGAGCATAAAGAATATGAGATTATCGGTGTGTTTAAGGGCTCCTTCTACTCTGTGGTTCAGTAATGCAATAGTGGGGGTTTGTGGAGTCCCAATTCCAGTGACTTTCTAAACCAGGTGGAAGAATCTATTGCAGAAGCCTCTGATACGTGGGCAAGTCCACCATATATGGAGCATATTACCCATTTGCTTACAATTTAGGAAGCATAGGGGGGAGGCGTCTGGATATATTCTAGCCAATCTGGAGGGGACATAGAACCATCTAGTTATAATTTTAACGTTTGCCTCAATTAGGCTTGTGTTGAGAATACTCTTGAAAGACTTCTGGAAGTAGCAGTGCCATTTATTCGGGTCCCATGACATGTCCAGATATGCCTCCCAAGCCTGGGCATAGGGGGGTAGGCTGTGTTTACTTGCCAATAAGGTGTATATCAGCAAGATTCCACCTCTCTACTCCATGAGGGAGCCTCACCACTGTTCGTAGGCTGTTGGTTTTGGGGGGATAGGTTTGTCTGTCCATAGGGAATTTAGGAACGTCCTAATTTGGCTAAATCAAAATTTCTCGCTATTCGGCATTTCAAGTTTATTGGTACATTCAGTCAGTGTGAGTGCCCTTATTCAACCACCACCTGAAAGCTGTTATGTTCATCCTTGGAATAAATTCCTGGTTGTGGATTATATGGGCCAATAGTCTAAGGGAGGAAATCAGTGATTTTTGTTTGTGGAGTGTGTCGCATAGCGCCAGTGTATGTGAGAGGGTTGGAGCCATTATGGGGGGTCTCTGTCAGCGGGGGCACCACAGCAAATAATCGTGTGGTGTGGGACCACATGTCTCTTCATTGACAACCAGTCCGGCTTGGGCCCCTTCAAATATAATGAGGAAATTTGGGCTAATTGAGCCACCTGGTAGTACCACCATAAATTTGGGAGACCCAAACCTTCCTGTGTTTTGAGGCGAAAAAGAATCTCCTTTGAGAACCGATGTCTTTCCGGCAGATAAATTGAATGATGCATGATTGGAATTTGGTCAGTATGTGTTTTGAAAGGGGGATGGGGAGAGATCGGAAGAAGTATAGTATACGCGGCATCACGGTCATCTTAACTGCATTGACCCTACCTAGCAAGGACTTAGACCATGCACTACCACCAGTGATGACCAGCATACCTGGACCTGCGCTATACCCTACTCAAATACCAACATCAGGTAGGACTGGATATTCTCATACTCCTAAGGCCTATAGAGGACACAATGGGAATGACCACACTCCCAACCACTCCTCTAGGGACACCTACACTCATCATAGTAGGGGAAGGGGTGGGAAGAATAGAGGCAGGGGTTCACAACATGGGAAAAATGAAGGCCATAGACACTCCGAATATACTATGCAAGATAGATCACCTAATGGTCAACACACCAATCATGGGGGTTACTATGAGGAACAATACTACTCTCAACGCACTCCAGTTAGAACATATAACCGATTTTCATCTCTTAAAGAGGGTACCTCTCGTTATAATGCACATCATTTGTATATGGAAATAGAATACGATCAGTATAATAAATTACCCTACACCTACAACCATACATATCCCGGCCTTCCCCATAATGGGGGTTTTCCCAGGGCACTCATCGGCCCCAAACGAGGAGCAGAACTAAACGAGGCACCCGATGGGGGAGGAGGGCCAGAAAAAAGAAAGACCGTAAATGCAATTGGAATTTTTAATCTTAGCATGGTAACCTTTTCAGATGCTGAATTACGTATTTTTAATAAGGGACTCAAATTTGTTCCATCTAAAAAGTTGAACAAATTCGAGACCTTTATAGACGTTCATAAATACGTCCGTAGATTAAATGTACAGAGGCACTTTATCGCTAATCCTTCAAAACCAAGAGCTATTACCATGGGAGAAGATAGAGTCATTCATTCTGGCCTATCCAACCCCTCCCTTTTTAACCCTCCAAAGGCTACTGCACCATCAATTAAGGTTTTTAGGGACTTGATCCTAAAAGACCTAGAATCATTACCGAAAAAGCGAGTATACGACCATCCTGACATTAGAATTAGTGAGCGGAAAGATCTAATTATCCGCCCCGTGGACAAAGAGGGAGATTTAGTTGTCTTAGATAAGAATGACTACCCCACTGAAATGTGTCAGATTTTGGATGATACTAACACCTATATACCATTACCCAATGATCCCACTAGGGATTTTAAGAATGCCTTAGTGGAATTGGTTATTAAAGGATTACTTAATACATGTGGCCCCTCGCATACCTATTTTGTATTATATTCCTAAAGTCCACAAAAGCACCACACTGCCTACTGGCAGACCCATTGTTAGCGGAATAGACTCTGTGATATCACGCATAGGTCGTTATATCAACTTTCACCTACAACCACTGGTACAACCACTCTATACTTGCATACTGAACAGGCTGGGTTTGGTTGCAGTTTAACATTTTCTGTCCAGTAGTAATCGGATTCCTGCCGTACAACAAAACTTCATTATGGAGTTACTCTGTTTTGCCACACAATGCAATTATTTCTGGTATAACAACCAGTTTTTTTGCAGTGAAAGGGCGTTGCGATGGGGGCCAATATTGCCCCCAGCCTCGCAAACCTTTTTATGGCCTTGTGGGAGGAGGATGTCGTCTATGCCCTACAGCGACCTGAGCTGACTTCATGGGCCAGGTACATAGACAACATCCTCCTCCTATGGAAGGTTGACGAGGAATCTTTGCACAATTTCATGGCTACTCTTAATGACAATGGGAGGGGTATTGTGTTGACTTATGAAGTCAGTTCCACTACCATCCACTTTTTCGACTTGGAGATTTCCGTTGCAGATCATCGGCTGGTTACCAAAAGGTAAGAGGTATATTCCGATCGACAGCTGTCATTACAGTTCTTGGTTAAAATCTGTACCACGTAGTCAGCTACTACGTATTAGAAGAAATTGCACAGATCTTTCTGATTTCCACTAACAAGCAGAAACTCTCAAATTAAGATTTGTAGAAAAGGGGTATCTCCCGACAACCATTGAGAAGAGATTAATAAAGTCTTTGTTAGATCGATGTATGCTTACTACTGAACAACCTAAGCACACGTCTGATGCGGAATTCAAATGGTCTTTTACAACTCAATTCTCTGTGCAGTACAAACAGGTCAAAAGAATCTTTAATCGCCACTGGAAAATACTGAAAAATTACCTTCTATTGGGCCCTGTCCTCCCTGATAGAGCTGGGGTCATTTATAGGGGAGCTTCGTCTCTAAGGAATCAGATCGCCCCTAATGTGATCAATCCCCCCATTAGACCAACTTTTTTTTTACATCCATAAAGGATATTACCCATGTCGGAAATGTAAAGTCTGCATACATAATGTGTGTGGACGTAGGAAAACTGAAAGTTTTGAATCTACGACCATGTCTGCTGTTTACCAGATGAAGTATTTCACTACATGTGCCACTCGCTTTATTGTTTACCTCATCACATGTCCATGTAGAAAGCAGTATGTGGGACGAACGATTAGAACGTTCTCCGTTAGGATAAACTAGTATATTGCTTGTATTAAACAAGGTCGCACTAACCACAGTGTACCCAGACACTACTTGCATTTTTACAATAAAAACCCCCTCGGTACCAAATTCCAGGTGATCGATAAATTTATCCCACATTGGAGGGGGGAGTCACGTATCAGGGGTGCCTCTAAACTAGAGACATTCTGGATATACCAGCTTAAAAGTTATTCCCCACATGGGTTGACCATCGATTGGGATATCAATGCCTTTATTAATAAGGCTTAAGCTATTGGTGTTCTTCTTGTATATTTATTTGTGTTTACTTGTAGGGAGATGTGTATTTTTTTCACAATTTTTATTGATGGTGATTTTTCTGTATGACAGCTTGTGATGATACATGACGCTGGGTGTCTTAGTATTAGTGCATTTGACCTAATGGATGATGCTGCATACATTAGACCTCACTGGCCCACACTTATTTACTGAACGTGATCCTTTGAGGCTGTCTTTAAAGTACTAATATCACTATTTTTTAATGGCAGGATATTCATTTCATAGATATACTGGATCTCATGTTGCTGTGAGGATATTTACCCTCATTCATACACCCCGGGATGTGTATCATCAAAACTATGGTGTCTTGTAATAATATTGTAATACATCTATGTTTCTTTACTATCAGCTGTTTGTCACTGTTGCCTAGTTCTGGCTAACAGTGCGACTCTGCATTTTCTGACCAGGAGATATATATTGCATGCCTTGCCAATATCCATAGAAAGGTCTATGTCTGCACTGAGTATACTCTGTAGCATACTCAGACATTGATGACTTGAGCAGTCACATGATACTATACATGTGTCAACAGTATTGACGTTACTACAACGCTGAGCATTTGGTTGCCATACCACCCTGTATGTGACTTCCGGGATACGGAGTCAATACGAGGCTCGGAACGCAAGCGCTGGTATCAGCGATGCGTGATGATGTCATTTGGCTGCAACATGATGACGTGGAGAGCACGTTCCATGCTCCTGATTGGCTGGATTGACCCTAGGGGAGTGGCGTAATGATATGAATAATGTATGGCAGAGGTCTACGACTCTCGATTGGATGAAAACCTGAGGGGGTGTGCAGATACCAGCTGATGTGGTTTAGCATAATTTTAATTGTATTATACGAATACTAAATATCGGCGATGTATGAAACAGCAGGTTTATGCCCCAGTAGAAGTACCTTTTGTATGAAACATGTCGGGTACATAGCCCGCTTGGCTTCACATACCGCGCTTTTTATTGATCTTCGTGACCACGCCATGTACACATCCGATGTGATGTATGTACGTTTTTTATCTATCTTATTTTAATAGATTTTTATCCCGGATTTATCTGCACTATGCTTTTTTGTTTTTTCCCATGATCTATGCTGCCTTTTTGAGGACAAAATGCTTCTTTTCCGGAATCCTCACTGTAACAGCTCATCACCGACCCCCTGGAAGAAGATGTTGGCATACATCATCGTTTTTTTTTTTTAAATCAAATAATTTTGTTATTTCTTTTATATACAAACATCATAGACAACGATAACAACATACAACCCAGCACGTATAAAGAGGGTATAATAAAACAAAAAACAAAAAAAAAAACACAAAAACACACACAAAAAAATCCCCACTCCTGGCCCCCATGTCCCCCCCTCTCTCCCCATCGCTCCCACATCTATCTGATCCCCTCTCATTAAACATCCAGAATATCAAACCATCTCCTCCATATTTTTTCAAATTTCCCTAGACTGCCTCTATGTAAAAAGGTATATTTTTCCTTAATTATGGTTTCCCTTACTTGCATTTTCCATTCAGCTACTGTAGACGCATTTGGTGACAACCATTTTTGTGCTATAAGCTTACGAGCCTGAAATAAACTTCTATTTGTTGATACCATGTATTCCTGCAGAGTTCTTATTTCATCCATGATACCCAGGAGACATCCCCCCGATTCAATAGACATCTTAATCTCAAATACATTATTGATGATAGATACCACCCTGTACCAATAGCGATGGAGTTTGGGGCATCTCCATATGTGTATTAGGTTGGCTGCCCTCCTTTTACATCTAAGACATTGGTCTGTATCCCTCCATTTCCATTTAAATAATTTCTCGGGTGTATAATGTACCCTATGTAGGATGAATAGTTGTGTTAAATTTTGAGTTAGAGATAGAGAGGCTAGAGGTATTGCCGACAGTGCCAGTGCTGTTCATCAGAAATTGGCCCTATATCGCCAGCCCATGCTGATCTTGCAGGTAAATCCACAGCACCTTTAGTTTGCTCATACAATATATCATATAATTGTGATATCAAGCCCTTTTTTCTTTCCATCTTATCGGGCAAGGTTATTACCACTGATTTATTAAACTTCAATTTATACGATCGACCCTGTGCTTTTAATGCATGCCTGAGCTGTAAAAATTGAAAACATCTTTGGTTTGGGATATTATATTCATTTCTTAATGCACTGAGGGTTTTCATCTCATCTTCCTGAAATAACTGTATCATGTACCTTAGTCCCTTCTGCCTCCAAATTTCAGACCCTTCCAGTTTCAACAGTTCTGTATAGCTACTATTGTTCCATATTGGAGTATATGATGTATATCCCTTTATTCCAATAATTCTCCTCATTTTCTGCCATACCTTGTCAAATAATATTCCCGTAAAAAAATCCTTTATCAGACAATTGATTTCTTGACTCTAGTAGGGAAATTAATGGTTAGTCTTCATAAACTGGTAATATCACCATCTGTATAGGATCAGAGTCTGATACTGTTGTCCAACCATAGAAATGTTGTAATTGAGAGGCTAGAAAATAATTTTTGGGATGGGGGATCGCCAATCCACCTTCTTCTTTGGTTAGCATTAATGTTCTTAACTTTATACGTGGTTGCTTTTTCCTCCAAATCAGCTCTCTAAATAGAGATTCGATTTTTCTAAACCAAGGTACTGTAATCCATGTAGGTGAATTATTAAACACATAAAGTAGTTGCGGGGTCCAAATCATTTTAAATGAATGAATGAATGACTTGTATAGCGCTGCAAACTGAATCACCTCAAGGCGCTTGTTCCGTCCTGTGGGTCCAGCTTGTTAGAATAGGAAGGTCTTGAGTTTTTTCCTGAAGGCCTGATGGTTTTCTTCCCTGCAGATGTTGGTCGGTTGAGTGTTCCATAGCCGCTGCAAATCTTCGTTCTCCCTTTGATATGTAACGGGATTTGGGAACGTATAGGAGGTTTTGGTCAGTTGATTGAAGACTGCGATTAGGTATGTAGCATTTTATTTTCTCACATAGGTATTGAGGCGTGTTTCCATGTAGGCATTTGCTGGTGAGGCAGAGGGTCTTGAATGTGATCCGATCCTTTACGGTTAGCCAATGTAGGCCCCTCAGGGATGGGAAAATGGATTCCCAAGGTTTTTTTCCTGTTATCAGTCTTGCTGCGGTGTTTTGGATGAGTTGTAGGTGTGCAATCTGGTATTTAGATAGTCCGGTGTAGAAGGAGTTTGCGTAGTCGAGTCGGGAATTAATGATAGTTCCAACTACTGCCACTTTGTCCTCTTTTGGAATGAAGGGGATGAGTCTGCGTAGTAGGCGATGAAGATGGTGAGATCCGCTGACTATTGATCCAATTTGTGCATTCAATGACATTCCTGAGTCAAAAATGACTCCAAGACTTTTAGCTTTGGTGCTTGGGGCGATGGTCTGTCCAAAGATGGTGGGCGGTGTCCAAGGGTTCTTGGTTTTTGTATTTTGGTTTGCATGTAGTAGAAGAAGCTTTGTTTTGGATCCGTTAAGTTTGAGGTAGCTAGTGGTCATCCAGTCGTGTATCAATGTGAGGCATTTTTCTAGTTGCTGATAATGGTCTTTTTGTCTGGTGATGCGAAAGTAGAGTTGCGTGTTGTCAGCGTACGAGTGGTAGCAGAAGTCCGATTTTATGATGATTTTGAGGAGAGGACGGATGTAGATGTTGAAGAGCACTGGTGATAAAGGTGACCCTTGAGGGACTCCATACGATATTGTGTGGGTTTCAGAGATGAAGGCTCCTAGTTTCACTGTACGATTTTCCAAGAAGGATGCGAACCATTGTAGCTCTGAATCTGTGACTCCTTCTACTTCTGTGATGCAGATGAGTAGGGTATTGTGGTCCACTGTATCAAACGCTGCACTGAGGTCCAACAGTACCAGGAGACTAGATTCTCCATCATCTGCAGCTTCGAGGGCGTCGTCCCATACTTTGAGAAGTGCCGTTTCTGTGCCGTGACCTGGGCAGAAGCCTGATTGCAGAGGGTCCAAGAGTTTGTGTGTGTCCAGGTGGAGTTGTAGCTGTTTTACGACTGCTTTCTCGATGACCTTAGAGATGGTGTTAAGACTTGTTATCGGTCTGCAGAAGTTGAGGTCTTTAGGGTCGAGGTTGGGTTTCTTTAGAAGAGGTTTGAAGATGCCTTTTGATAAGGTTTGGTCTACCTATCACCATGAGGGGTAACTTACACCAGCTACGGCTCTTATCCTTAAATTTTTTTAATAGAGGTTTCAAGTTCAAGTTAATATAGTCTTTTACATCCCGAGAGATCTCTATCCCCAGATATTTTACTGTATCCTTAATTTGAATTTTGGAGGCTTGATTTAATAGAGGGGCTTTTAACTCATCTAGGGGTTATAAAATGGATTTATCCCAATTAATCTGGAAACCTGAAAATAGCCCAAATATGGAGACTAGGCTCATAAGTTCCATTAATGAGTTTGAGGTTCCCCCCCAGGAAAATAAGAGCGTCATCTGCATAAAAGGCTATTTTATCCTCTCTTCCTGGCCGACGGAATTCTATTATTTCTGTTGATTGTCTAATGGCAAGGGCAAGAGGCTCCACTGCTATAGTGAACAATAATGGGGACAGGGGGCAGCCCTGCCTTGTCCCTCTTGATAGAGTAAATGGACTGTATAGTGTATTATTAATTCTTACCCTTGCTTTAGGGTCCCTATATAATATTTTGACCCATTTTAGAAATCCCGAGCCTATACCAAATGCTTCCAATACAGCCCATAGGTATTCCCACTCCACCATATCAAAGGCTTTTTGGGCGTCTAAGCACAATTTTGCTCTAGATCCCATATTTTCCATAGGTAATTGAAAGTTCAAGAATAACCTGCGAATGTTTGTTGATGCAGCTCTCTTTGGAATAAAACCCGTTTGATCCTCATGTATCAAACTGTTAATGTAATTTGATAACCTGTTTGCAAGAACCCTAGCCAGAATCTTGACGTCTGAGGTGAGGAGAGATATAGGGTGATAAGACTCAGGTAACATTGGGTCCTTTCCCTGTTTCGGAATCACTATTATTATCGTCTCCTGCATTGATTCTGGAAGTTTTTGTTTTTTGAACGCGTCGTTTAATACCTCTAAAAGTTCTTGTAGCAGAATCTTATCACATTTTTTATATATCTCTGTTGGTAGTCCATCCATCCCTGGTGCTTTTATTATTATGGGTTTGTGTAACTGCAAGTCTTAGCTCTTCCAGGGATATAGGACTATCAAGAGAATCTCTATCCTCCGTTGTAAGTTTTGGGAGAACCAATTTATCCAAAAATTGTTTGGCTTGGTTCATTGACTTCGGCACCTTTGACTCATAAAGTGAGGTATAGAAGTCAACAAATAACTACTGGATACTACCCGTATCATGCATCACAACTCCTTCCGGGTCTTTGACCACTGCGATAGTTATCGGGCCCTCTTCTGCCCCAGCTATCACCGCCAACATACAACCCACCTGTTCCCCTGTTTGAAAAAAATTGGCTTTTTTTCTGCTTTAGTTAAAGGCTAAAGTTTTATAAGTTTCCTGGGCCTCCTGCCATACTGACCGCCTTTCTTCTATGGGATCCATAATATACAGTGGGGGAGGAAAGTATTCAGACCCCCTTAAATTTTTCACTCTTTGTTATATTGCAGCCATTTGCTAAAATCATTTAAGTTCATTTTTTTTCCTCATTATTGTACACACAGCACCATATTGACAGAAAAACACAGAATTCTTGACATTTATGCAGATTTATTAAAAAAGAAAACCTGAAATATCACATGGTCCTAAGTATTCAGACCCTTTACTCAGTATTTGGTAGAAGCACCCTTTTGATCTAATACAGCCATAAGTCTTTTTGGAAAAGATGCAACAAGTTTTTCCCACCTGGATTTGGGGATCCTCTGCCATTCCTCCTTGCAGATCCTCTCCAGTTCTGTCAGGCTGGATGGTAAACGTTGGTGGACAGCCATTTTTAGGTCTCTCCAGAGATGCTCAATTGGGTTTAAGTCAGGGCTCTGGCTGGGCCATTCAAGAACAGTCACGGAGTTGTTGTGAAGCCACTCCTTATTTTATCTGTGTGCTTAGGGTCATTGTCTTGTTGGAAGGTAAACCTTCGGCCCAGTCTGAGGTCCTGAGCACTCTGGAGAAAGTTTTCGTCCAGGATATCCCTGTACTTGGCCGCATTCATCTTTTCCTCGATTGCAACCAGTCATCCTATCCCTGCATCTGAAAACACCCTCACAGCATGATGCTGCCACCACCATGCTTCACTGTCTGGACTGTATTGGACAGGTGATGAGCAGTGCCTGGTTTTCTCCACACATACCACTTAGAATTAAGGCCAAAAAGTTCTATCTTGGTCTCATCAGACCAGAGAATCTTATTTCTACACCATCTTGGGGTCCTTCAGGTGTTTTTTAGCAAACTCCATGGGGGTTTCCATGTGTCTTGCACTGAGGAGAGGCTTCCGTCAGGCCACTCTGCCATAAAGCCCCGACTGGTGGAGGGCTGCAGTGATGGTTGACTTTCTACAACTTTCTCCCATCTCCCGACTGCATCTCTGGAGCTAAGCCACAGTGATCTTTGGGTTCTTCTTTACCTCTCTCACCAAGGCTCTTCTCCCCCGATAGCTCAGTTTGGCCAGACAGCCAGCTCTAGGAAGGGTTCTGGTCATCCCAAACGTCTTCCATTTAAGGATTATGGAGGCCACTGTGCTCTTAGGAACCTTAAGTGCAGCAGAAATTTTTTCGGAACCTTGGCCAGATCTGTGCCTTGCCACAATTCTGTCTCTGAGCTCTTCAGGCAGTTCCTTTGACCTCATGATTCTCATTTGCGCTGACATGCACTGTGAGCTGTAAGGTCTTATATAGACAGGTGTGTGGCTTTTCCTAATCAAGTCCAATCAGTATAATCAAACACATAGATTTTAATAAATCTGCAAAAATGTCAACAATTCTGTGTTTTTCTGTCAATATGGGGTGCTATGTGTACATTAATGAGGAAAAAAATGAACTTAAACGATTTTAGCAAATGGCTGCAATATAACAAAGAGTATAAAAATTAAGGGGGTCTAAATACTTTCCGTCCCCACTGTAATCCTGCTCTGTTTGAGTTACCTTTTGCATTACTTCCTCCTCTCGCCTCCTAGATGAACTCTTAATTTTATTAATTTCTTTAATCATTATTTCCCACATAAATTCCTTCATAGGAATTAACTAATAAAGATGTTGAGTTTTTTTTTTTTTAATTCAATCAGCTGTAGATCTAACTTATATTCCTCTGTCATTAATAATAGCCATTGTGGATTTATTTTCCAAGGAAGAGAGAGTGTCTGTCCCTCAAACTGTATGCTCATTATAAGTGGGGAATGATCTGAAAGCCCCCTAGGACCGTATTGAATTGCCTCTACCCAAGGGAGAAAGTTATCATTTCCCAGAGCCAGATCTTTTCTTGACAAAGAGCCATATGTGCTCGATCAGCATGAGTATTCTCTTCTTAATGGGTATCTAATTCTCCACAAATCTATTAACCCCATCTCTTGCAGTTGTCCAGAAAACCTTGTTCTCTTCATTTTTTGTTTACCTTTTTTGGTGCTATACCTATCTTCCTCCTCATTCATTATGTTAGTAAAATCTCCCATTACTAGGATTGGTAAGTTCGGCCATTGTGCCATTTTGCCCAAAACGCATTTCAACACTTCATCATTATAAGGGGGGGGGGGGGGGGATATAGGTATTCAACAACAAAAAGTTTTTGTCATTTAATAAACACCGTAGCAAAATGTACCAACCTTCTGGGTCTAGAAAACCCTCTTTGCATGGGAACCGTACCGAGCGAGAGATCAGGATACGAACACCTCTTGAGTAAGTAGTATAAACAACATGGAATTTATACAGGAATCTTGAAATTTCAAAAACCATCGTGTCCTCTTGCTCAAGATGGGTCTCCTGCAAAAATATTATTTCGGGTTTGTAGAACTCAATTGACTCAAAAACTGCCTGTCTCTTCCTCCTGTCTCCCAGCCCCCTCACATTCCATGACAACACCGTTATTTTCCTATTCATTATTTCAGTTCACCCAAAGGTATTGAACTAGAACTCCAGCAGACCAAACAAGATATCCATAGGCCTCAAAAAAAAAAGAAAAAATTATCTCTCAAATAAGACCATGACAAAGAGGGTCCCGACAGAATACTAGGAAGTAGAGAGAGAGAGAGGGAGAGAGAGAAGAGAGAGAGAGAGAGAGAGAGAGAGAGAGAGAGAGAGAGAGAGAGAGAGAGAGAGAGAGAGAGAGAGAGCATGGGGCCAAAAAAAAAAAAAAAAGGAAAAATACATAAATAAATAAATAAAAAGAAAGGGAACCCCCCCCCCAAACCTAATCCTCCCCCTCTTAAGCACCCAAACATTCCTGGAAATACCCACTACCCATCCTGGTTTATAGTGACCCCAACTCCTTACTACAGTCCACCCGGGACTCATACAAGGGGACTATCTAGTGGCCCTAAAACAGTTACAAGTGTTATGTTTGTGCCTAAACGAAAAAAAGAAATGAAAAAGAAAGGAAAAAATTGTCCACCGTTCTACTATTCAGATATATGTTTCCAAAGGTGGGAAGGAGAGAGAGAGAAAGAGAGAGAGGAGAGAAAAAAAAAAGTATTCGAGAAAGTTCAACAAGTTGATTAACATTCAGGAAATCTTTTTGTTCTCCTTTGTATGTCTTTCATCCAACCAAGCGTTAACCGCTTCAGGATCTTCAAAGAAAAAAACATTTTCTCCATCCATAATTCTCAACCTAGCTGGAAATAACATTGAATATGTTATCTGTTTTAATCACAAACTGCGCTTTATCATTTTAAATTTTGCTCGTTTCCTTTGTACTTCCATCGAAAAATCTGGGAAGAAGGAGATTTTATTACCCTTATATTTAATATTTCCTATTTGACGTGCTTTGGAAAGAATTAAATCTCTATCTCTGTAATTTAACATCTTAATAATCACTGTTCTGGATTTGCTTGAGGAGGGAATTGGGCGGCTGGGAATGCGATGGGCCCTTTCAATTGTATTAAGCTTTGGAAAACCCTCTATGCCCAATGTATCCATTATCCATTTTTCAAAAAAAAGGGTCGTTGATTGACCTTCTTCATGTTCATGAAAGCCCAAGATACGGACGTTGTTACGTCTTTGCCTATTTTCCAAATTTTCCAATCTCTAGGCTTGATCCTTTACTTGAACTTTGTTGAAGTTCCCTTTTTAAAAAAGGCAAGACTCTGTTGTACTGACCCTATTTTCCAGGTCCGTTGTGCGTTCACAGATTTTTTGATTTTCTTGTCTTATAAGCGTAATATCCTTTTTTAAATCTAAAATTTGATTTGTTAGAGATAATAAAGAATTATTGCATGCCTGTATAGCAGAAAAAACATCACTCAATGTTGGTTCCTTTATTGTAATTTTACCCACATTGCTGCCGTATTGATTTAAGCTTCCAGCGGATTTATTCCCTCCTATAGCCTGTTGGTCGCATTCCTCCGTTCTTTCTTGTAGCTCTTGGATCTGCTCCTCATTGGGAGTAATGTCTGGTGTCATATCTGATATAGATCTTCCCTCCATGCCCCAGGGTACCTGGGGGACCCTCGGGGCTGCGTTTTATTAAGGTCCTCCTGTATATTATCCTTTGAGATCAAGTCTTTTTCATCCCTGTGTCCCAACCTGGACATACTGCGGGTTTCAGGCATCAGGTTTGTCATATCCTCTCCGACACCTTTTTTAAGGATATCCAGCATTTGTATTTTATTTATACTCCCAACGCTTTTCTGGAATTGTTCTTCCCCCACATGCATTTTCCTTTCATCTTTTTTTTCCTCCTTCTTCCCTCTTTGGCTTGACATCTTTCGAATTAATACTTTCACCTTCTCCTCTTAGTTTAAGTCAAATTCTAAGCGCAACTCTATCTTTCCCTTACCTTTTGCCTCCTCTCTCCTCCCCCTCCTCCCACTCCGCTCTGCTCCACCCTTACCCAACTTCACCTGCCCCTCAGTATCTTCAGACTTGCCTGTTGGTTCTACCCCCATATTTTTTGTATATGTTCAGGTGTTTTTAACTAGCCTTGCAGGAAATGTCATTCTTGAATGTGTGTGCTGTAAAATTTTTTGTACATTGTCCAGTGCATAGGATGTATCCTCTTCAGTTCTCCCACATAGAGGAGTTCAGCTCCCATGGTTGAGACAAAGAATCTTCCATTCTATTACTAGAGCAGGACCCGCTAATTCGGGGTACTTTGTCGCGGTAATGTGTGTGCTGTAAAATATTTTGTACTGTGTGTAGGTCTTATAGCAGCACCATCTTGAATTTAAACGCATTGTAGGGTGTGCCCCCAAATATGTTTTTGTATATTGTAATATACCTTGACCAAGTTTTTTGGGCTGGAGCAGCCCTCACCCTCCTCATGACTTCTTATTTAGTGGCCACCAGTGCATTGGATGTATCCTCTTCAGTTCTCCCACATAGAGGCGTTCAGCTCCCATGGTTGAGACAAAGGATCTTCCATTCTATTACTAGAGTAGGACCCACTAATTCGGGGTACTTTGTCGCAGTAAGTGGGCTTAGCACTATATGACCATATAGTGTGACCAAACCCCCGTATTTTTTGAAAATGTTCAGGTGTTTTTAACTAGCCTTGCAGGAAATGTCATTCTTGAATGTGTGCGCTGTAAAATATTTTGTACTGTTTGTAGGTCTTATAGCAGCACCATCTTGAATTTAAACGCATTGTAGGGTGTGCCCCCCAAATATGTTTTTGTGTATTGTAATAGACCTTGACCAGGTTTTTTGGGCTGGAGCACCCCTCCCTCTCCTCATTACCTTTTATTTAATGGCCACCAGTGCAAAGGATGTATCCTCTTCAGTTCTCCCACATAGAGGAGTTCAGCTCCCATGGTTGAGACAAAGGATCTTCCATTCTATTACTAGAGTAGCAGTGATAATATAATTAGAAAGTGTTTAGGAAACACCATATATGTGTAAATCCCAACCGGAAATAACAATAAGTGCATAAATCTTACAACAGAAAATAATGTATGCTAAAAATCAATAATCATGCACCAACACCACTTATAATCAGTCCATAATTAGATAATTCAAGTAAGAAGGAAAAGTCCGCTTAGTTTGTCTCGTCACCAAGCCATGAGGACTGATGGGCCAAAGTAATTCTTATCAGATGTGCATTGATTGCAGAAAAAGAGTAATAGGTGTGCGCTTACCCCTATTGTTGGACCTCCTCTATGGCAAGGTCTTATGGACTTGCAGATTTCACCCTCTGCAGGGACAAAGTGTTGGTAACCAGGTCTTGACAGCATGCACCGCCGACTTCAGAATGGTCAGGATAGCCCAACTGCTCCAGCATCAGAGGGGGGACTCAAGAATGGAAGAGCCCACTGCGTGGCCTCGCAGTGCTTGCCATCACGTGTTCTGAAGGTTTCATTTTGCACGGGCGTTCTGCCTTTGTTTATGCCGGCTTTTTATGTAAATATTTTTTTCTATGAGAATTTTTAAATGTTTACTTGTGGTTTATTTTAACCAATAAAACCCCAACGATATCACACTATTGGAGTTTCTTCTCCTTGTGTTTTTTCCTGATTATGGGCTCTTCCATTCTTGAGTCCCCCCTCTGATGCTGGAGCAGTTGGGCTATCCTGACCATTCTGAAGTCGGCGGTGCATGCTGTCAAGACCTGGTTACCAACACTTTGTCCCTGCAGAGGGTGAAATCTGCAAGTCCATAAGACCTTGCCATAGAGGAGGTCCAACAATAGGGGTAAGCGCACACCTATTACTCTTTTTCTGCAATCAATGCACATCTGATAAGAATTACTTTGGCCCATCAGTCCTCATGGCTTGGTGACGAGACAAACTAAGCGGACTTTTCCTTCTTACTTGAATTATCTAATTATGGACTGATTATAAGTGGTGTTGGTGCATGATTATTGATTTTTAGCATACATTATTTTCTGTTGTAAGATTTATGCACTTATTGTTATTTCCGGTTGGGATTTACACATATATGGTGTTTCCTAAACACTTTCTAATTATATTATCACTGCTAGCGCAATTAAGTTTTATTTATATGTTTATCACTTCATGGATATTTGAGGGTTTTTTTTGCAGCTGCATTTTTTGAATATACATATTTTTCACGTATTGCTCATTAGCGCAGGTTGACCCCACCATTTCTTTTATTACTAGAGTAGGACCCACTAATTCGGGGTACTTTGTCGCAGTAATGTGTGCGCTGTAAAATATTTTTTACTGTGTGTAGGTCTTATAGCAGCACCATCTTGAATTTAAACGCATTGTAGGGTGTGCCCCCAAATATGTTTTTGTATATTGTAATATACCTTGACCAAGTTTTTTGGGCTGGAGCACCTGTAAAATATTTTGTACTATTCTGAAATCAGGCTGTTTTTTTTTGTTTTTTTAAAGTAATACCCGTTCAGTGATACTTTCAATATAATATTCAAAATTCCATATTCAGTGCTGTATACAGTATTGATATATATTTTTTTCTATTTTTAGTGATCACTACTCAGCACTGTACAATGTTAATAAGCAATGACTGTTCAGAATTCAATGTTCAGCTTTTAGTATACGTTATTCAGTGTACAGGGCTCTACACAGTAATTATAACCGTACGTTATTCAATGGAGTATTCCAACATCCACACACAACTTAATATTCCTTAACCCTGTCCTGTTCAGTTTCCAATGTTCAGTACTCAACACGGTAATCTGAAATATTCTCAATTTAGTATTCAGTACTTAGCATACTGTCCATCCAGTCTGCTATATAGAGAGCTCCGTACCACACTCAGTTATAATATAGTTTTAATGTTCAGTTGTCCGTCACAATATATAATGTCAGTGCCAGTTCTGAATTCACTATTCAAAAAACTGTGTCAACCTCACTAATGGGTTTATTTCAATATTCAGTGTTCTTTATCCCACACAGTATTTAGTGTCCATGCCAGAACAATTTTTTTTTTTTGACGGGATATTCAGTGCAAGCAAAAACCCATCGGCTTCAACAGTTTATATAATTAAAGCCTGTTTGAATATTCACAGTCGATTCCTAAAACGTTTTCTCTTAACCTGTGTAAGTCCTTGGTAAGTTCCCTGGGTATTTTAGACTGCATCTATTCAAACTGTTTTTAAACAAGTTTATACAAACAGCAACCCACAGCCTATTAACACACCATTCGTGAAACAGCTGGGTTGTGGCTCATTTAGTATGTTATATCCCCTGTGGGTAGATACAGATATATAGCTTCCCAACTTCTTAGCCCATGCCCGGGTGCCAGAGTCCTCCACATAGACCTGCAAACTGACAGGCAAATATAATGAAAGCGAATATCCAGAAACAAAATACAAAAATATAGCATGAATCCTTAAATGCAACTATATAATGTAATACCACGGTTCTGAACCGCTATGTTCTTGAAGGGCCTGGTATGGAATTTGGGGGGACCCCCACGCATTTTTTTTAAATTTTGGTTTGGGGTTCCCCTTAATAATTATACCAGACCCAAAGGGCCTGGTAATGGACTGTGGGGGAATCCCAGGCTGTTTATATCAATGAACTTTTATGTGTATTGTCGAGACCGACAATTCATTAATAGCCGGTGTCTTGCCGAGAAAGTTCCCCCCGCGGATAAGGGCCCCCCTGTACTGCGCATGCGCTGCGCTTGCGCAGTACGAATGACTACGGAGCCGCCGAAAGTCTCCGAAGTTGAACAGCTGATCGTCAGCTCTACACGGCGCCTGCGCACTACATTCTGCCCTGAGTCCAGGTTCAAGCCCCACCATCCCAGTGGACATAGAAATAGAATAAAAATATGCTGAGCGAAGCGAGGCTGTGCCCGAAGCGTGGCAAGCGCAGCGAGCCCGTGATGGGCCCAGTTACAGGCGCCGTGTATAGCTGACTCACAGGTGTTCAACTTCGGCTATTTTCGGCGGCTCGTACTGCGCAAGCGCTGCACCTGCGCAGTACAGGGGAGTCCTTATCCGCCGGGGGGAACTTTCTCGGCAGAACACCGGCACTAGCACTAGCACTTTTAGATGACTTTTTTCTTCCTTTAGAAATGTCATTTTGGTGTCAGACTGTTCTAAATATGGGAAACATGCGCCACTTTACAGGCTTACTATAGACACCCCCCGGGTATGAAATTTAAAGGAATATTACAATTTTATTGTTTCACTTTAAGCATTATTAAAATCACTGCTCCTGAAAAAACGGCCGTTTTTAAAACTTTTTTGCATTGATACATGTCCCCTGGGGCAGGACCCGGGTCCCCAAACACTTTTTATGACAATAACTTGCATATTAACCTTTAAAATTAGCACTTTTGATTATTCATGTTCGTGTCCCATAGACTTTAACGGTGTTCGCGTGTTCAAACAAATTTTTTGTCTGTTCGCATGTTCTGCTGCGAACCCAAGAGGGGGGTGTTCGGCCCATCCCTAGTTATCATTGAGAATCATGGGGTACAACTTGTCAAGCAACTCGGAGGTCCAAAGTCGCCCAACTGTGAAACAATTCATGTATATTTTAATAGAAAGGAGCTCTCATTTATACTTGTATTTACATCAGCAGAACAAATGCAGGAAGTGATGTGTGCATATGGGCCAGAAGCAAATGTGTGGGGATGCCAAACAAATCAATGAACCCCACCCACACCAAATCCAACTACCACATCCACCCCACATTGATTAAGCACAAGTACATATCATACCCTTATCCGGAAAATGAGCAGCACCTCCTCTTTGCTAAAGAGGGACCTCGCCATGTCCACATAGATGGAGATCCTGACCAGCACAGGAACTTCTGGGTGATTACAATGACTTATTTCTGGGTCAGAAGGCGAAACCACACTCTTTTGAGTATTCTGCTGCGAATATTTGATCGCAACCACAATTAGAATTGTATTATTTATTTTTAATTGCAGATATGCAAATTTGTATTTCTACTTATGATATTTAAAGGCGTTCGATAAGAAATGGTGTCCCTGGGTTAGCAGCAGGTGAATGACAAAAACAAAAGGCCCAGTTTGAGCCCTGGTTCACACTGACAGAGGAAGGGAATCGTTCAGCTGAAATCACACAATTTCATTCCCGCATGTCAGTCCCGACTGCAGGGGGAATTTCAGAGACATCTGTGCAGGTTTCTGCACTGATATCAATACAAATTGCACCCCAAAGTCGCACCAATTAAAACGGTGCAATTGCCACTGCTTTGACATGTCAAATCTCACCAATGTGAACTAAAGCTGACACATACAACACTGCCTATCCACCAGTTGAATTCATTACCTGCAATGCTCCACAGCTGTTATATATAAAGATTCCACCTTTATCATTTACTTGCAGGTGTGCAGAAGCCTAGGTTTACATTGAAGCGATTTGTCATGTGATTTGAGAGATAAAATCGCATAACTATTGGCAGCACTGTTCCAATCGATGCGACACCGATTTTGTGGCGCCGCAATTTTCTAAAGTAGTTCCTGCACTACTTTTGCCAATTCCAGGTGCGACTTCAATAGACATCTGTGTATGAAGCCACACGGATGTCTATCAAGTAGCACCTGAAATCACGCTGACCTTGCTACTTTGAAATCATGCTACCTCAAGTGAAGTAGCGTGATTTCAAAGTAGCATTAATGTAAACCAGGGCGAAGACATTACTTTTTTGGTGCACAAATACATATTGAAATAAGATATGAGATATTGCACTTTCCCAAAACCACCACCCCCAAAAACTAAAGAGAAAGAAAAGTAGAAGAAAAAAAAACCACAACAAAGCTCAATAATGTACTTTTATTTTATCAGCAGAAAAAAAAATGTACATTCATTTACTAGCTTCAAAAAAATTTGGACAGGATATATGGTGCTACATTTAGCGATGGGATTTTAAGCGCCCTGCTCATAGGAGCTAACAATCCAAAATTTGACAAAACCTTAGAGTGGACACAGCTTTCATTTCAGTGTATAACGGGCAACACATCACATTTTAGGCGATCCCTGAAAACTTTCCTCTTCAGAAAAGCCTATCCTGCCTCCATCTAACAACTGCACTATTTTCTCCTTTAGCTCATCCCCCACAGCTATTACCCTTTTGTATAACTTGACCCTCCCTCCTAGATTGTAAGCTCTAATGAGCAGAGCCCTCTGATTCCTCCTCTGTTGAATTGTATTGTACTTGTACGATGCGTAAACTGTCGGCGCTATATAAATCCTATATAATAATAATAATAATTTTTATCTGCAAGATTATAGAAACATACTTAACAGTCATTCTTACAAAGCATTCCAACATAATATTAAAAAAGACTTATTCAAAACACCCACCACCAGCCCACAATCCACATATACATACATTGGTGACCATGTTCTGCTGGAAGCTGCATTTCGGTGTACACGATTAAACAACGAGATCAAAAAGGGTAGAAGTCAGCAGATGCTTCCAAACAATGTTTGCATGATCAAACAGGAACAATACACACACAACATTGACAGCATGGCCACATTAACCCACTTTTGATTAAAAAAAATGCAGAAGAATTTCAGCTAATATCCCTAGTTGGGCATTTGTCAATAGGCACAATATCATTCCTTCTCCCCCACAAATCATAGCAAAAAACCTGACCTTCTTAGGCCAAACGAACCCCCCCTACTGGCCTTTATATAAGAGAGGTTGTATTGTTAGCACACTGACATGCCCAATAGAAGTACACGCCAACCAGTATCTTTCAGTCTATCTCTTCATGTATGTCTAAAGTGATTGCACCTGATGAGCAGAAACACATAATACTATTCACAACTGTGTTAGCCCTTGCTTATGTGCATCAAATCTCCAACTACAGGCCAAAGATCGAAGTCCATTTGCATCCACATAAACAAAGCAACAGTTTTCTAAGCATATGTACCTGTGCAGTGTAAACCCTAAAATTTTAAATGTCCAAGTCCCTGGGCATGATTAGTGCTAATAAACATTAACATCAGTCCCTGGCTGCAATGAGCTTCCAATCTAAAGTCCAAAAGTAACTTTCTTACATTAGAATCTATTTCGACAGGAGTCAAATATAATGCCAGCATGTCTTTGGATTGTAGTGAGAAACCCACACAGGGAGAACATATAAACTTCAACACAAGCATTAGCATGTTGGGGAATTGAACCAATATCCCAGGTGCTGCTAGACAGAACTGCTACCCACTTAGCCACCAGGCAGCCCCACGCATGTTCTCTGCATCTCTTCCAAGTGCATTTGTGAGGTAAGGCACTGATGTTGGACAAGAAGGCCTGACCTACAGTCTCCTCTCTAATTCATCCCCAAGGTGTTCTTTTGTGTTGAGGTCAGGACTCTATCCAGGCCAGTCAAGTTCCTTCACCCCAAAATCACTCATCCATGTCTTTATGGACCTTGCTTTGTGCACTGGTCCAAATGATTTGGTGGAGGGGGGATTATGATGTGGGGTTGTTTTTCAGGGGTTGGGCTTGGCCTCTTAGTTCCAGTTAAGGGAACTCTTAAGGCGTCAGCATACCAAGACATTTTGGACAATTTCATGCTCCCAACTTTGTGGGAACAGTTTGGGGGTGACCCCTTCCTGTTCCAACATTACTGAACACCAGTGCACAAAGCAAGGTCCATAAAGACATGGATGAGCAAGTTTGGAGTGGAAAAACTTGACTGGCCTGCACAGAGTCCTGGCCTCAACACGATAGAACACACTTTGGCTGAATTAGAGCAGAGACTGTGAGCCAGGCCTTCTCATCCAACATCAGTGCCTGGCCTAACAAATGCACTTCAGGAAGAATGATCAAACATTCCCATGGACACACTAAACCTTGTGGACAGCCTTCCGAGAATCTGTTCTTGCTGCAAAGGGGGGGCCAAATCAAATTTTAACCCTATGGACCAAGACTGGGCTGCCATTAAAGTTAATGTGTGTGTAAAGGCGGGTGTCCCAATACTTTTGGCTAAATAGTGTATCTGGAAAAGATTTACAATGGTGGTGGAACCCTCCTACGTATAAATACTACATTTAGTCATAGTTATATGACCTGGGAGATGAGACAACTTCTCTACATGAAGCAGCATGTTTGGAATTTGAACCCATACACTCAGGGATACTAAGCAGAAGTTCTAACCTCTAAGCCACGGAGCTGCCATGTGTGAGGACCTCCTACACATAACTACACAAAAATACACATATAAACACATAAATACTGCATTTCTTTGGACATACAGGTGATGGAATTACATTACTCAAGAGTTATTCTTCTTGATTCATTCTGTGATATTTGGTGTTTTTTGTGGGTGAGAGTAGAATATTACCCTCAAATTTTTGGGAATTACATTTTGATTTCTGATGTTGGTACACATATCACATTTTTTGGGCTCAAATTATGAATATTTGGAAATAATAAAAAGCACAAAAAATTGTGATTCATTTTAAATTTGCATCAGCAATGGTATTGTTTGTGGATTGTAAAGACACCTGTGTGAGTTTGGGTAAAGATTGTTGTGAGATGGAGAGTAACAAGTGAAAGTGACAGAGAAAAATATATTTTACCAAAACATCAAAACATTCCACATTCTAGTATTCTTAAAAACAAAATATTTTAAGTAGAAGCAACAATGTTGCAAAGGAAAATGTATTTCAGAGAAAGATACATTTCATCTCAACATTAAGCCTTGGTTCACATATGTGTGGTGCGAATTGAAGCTCAGGTTTCACTGGGAAGATAAAAATCAGTTGTTCAGAGGTTCCTCTGCGTTTTAGCTGCGGATCAGTGAGCAGGGAGGGGAGGGGGAGAGGGGGAGGTGTAGTGAGGAGAAAATCCATGTTCAGAATGCAATGCATCTGCAAATCAGATGCGTTCCCATAGAAGATAATGGGCTTGTAATTCGCACCGCAATGCCCAGAAAATGCACACATTTTTTGTGCAATGCGAATGCAACGCACATATGTGAACCAGATGCATTCATATGAATGTATTTTAAAATGTCCTGCGAATTGGATGAGTGCCAGACTCTGAATAACTGCGAAAACAAGCTCCAGGGTAATCAGAAGAATATTTTGATATTCTAGCGGGAACCAAATACCAACGGGTTAGCGCCTTAAAGTTAGTGTCCACAACAACAACATTAAAAGAAGCAGACTTAGTGGCGGACCATATGCTAGACAATTCAGTAGCATTAAATGAGCGCCCAAGGTCTAGTTCCCATTTGGAGACATATTAAGGGGGGGACCAGTGTTAGTACTAGCTAAAAACAAGCCTTCTAGCATGAGGGTTAGAAATACATATACATTCAAAACGCGACATCTGGGATAGTTGGGAGTTGGAAATGAAATAAGGTTGGAAAAAATTTTGATTTGCAAATATTGGAACAGTTCCCATTGAGGAAGTCCAAATTTATCACACAAAGTAGGAAAGAATGTATGGAGGAGGCAGATACCAAATGATATAAATGGGATAAATTAGCTGTATCCCACGCTTTGAAAGAATTAGGAGTAGGAATGGTCCCGATGTTCGAATCGAACATCGGGTGTTCATTTGTTCGCAGAAGAACCGAACATATAGGGCATTTGCAGCAAATTCGAGCGCCGTTGAGCGCCCCATAATGCACTGTGAGATCACAGTGCATTGACGGCTGCTGATTGGCCAAAGCATGCACCTGACCCGCATGCTTTGGCCAATCACAGCGCGATCTGGCTTAGGGGGCTAAGTCCACACCCCACACTATATAAGGCTGCTTACACAGTAGCCATATGTAGCGTGATAACATGGAGATTGAGAGAAATTGAGCTAGATTGGGCAGGTTAGTTAGTGGCGTGCAGGCAGTCTAGTATATATATATATATATATATACATATATATATATATATATATATATATATATATATATATATATATATATATATATATATATATATATATATATATATATATATATATACATATATATATATATATATATATATATATATATATATATATATATATATATATATATATATACATATATATATATATATATATATATATATATATATATATATATATATATATATATATATATATATACACACAGTGCATTCAGTGTAGACTATATATACAGTGCAGGCAGTCTAGTATATATCTCACAAAAGTGAGTACACCCCACACATTTTTGTAAATATTTTATTATATCTTTTCATGTGACAACACTGAAGAAATGACACTTTGCTACAATGTAAAGTAGTGGGTGTACAGCTTGTATAACAGTGTAAATTTGCTGTCCCCTTAAAATAACTCAACACACAGCCATTAATCGGTATATAGGGGAGTTATTCCCACGCTATCATATATGGAAGCGGCTGTGGATGGAAAAGCCGCATGCACCGATATAGGTAAACACCTGACCTTTTAAATAGATTGTATAAGTGGGTGGTGCTGCGCTAATCCTCAATACAAGGACAAATGTAGTTTAAATAATAAATAAATTCGTATATCACAGATATAGTGAAAATAGGTGAAAATATAAATATTAAAGCTAATAAATAGCTGGTGAGAGGTGACATATATAAATTCTGGATGAAATAATAAACCGTCACTAGAATCAACTAAAATAAAATGCACATAATCCAAGGTAAATGACCGTGGTAGTGGGGCTACTTAGACAACAGTATCTATCATACAATCATAAGTAAAGTGCATAATGAATTAAAGCTGTGTGCATCTACAGTTTAAAACAACAAAGTGTACAGTGTAAGCAAAAAGTGCAATGTGAAACCTCTAAACAGTGGAGGAGTAATAAGTTACTTTTTATATAAAGTGCATACTGTGCAAAACGACATCAAAATAGATAATATGCTGAGATCTCAAAAAATGAGGTGATTTGTTTCTTTTTTTCTTTCACCTCATTTTTTGAGATCTCAGCATATTATCTATTTTGATGTCGTTTTGCACAGTATGCACTTTATATAAAGAGTAACTTATTACTCCTCCACTGTTTAGAGGTTTCACATTGCACTTTTTGCTTGCACTGTACACTTTGTTGTTTTAAACTGTAGATGCACACAGCTTTAATTCATTATGCACTTTACTTATGATTGTATGATAGATACTGTTGTCTAGGTAGCCCCACTACCACGGCCATTTACCTTGGATTATGTGCATTTTATTTTAGTTGATTCTAGTAACGGTTTATTATTTCATCCAGAATTTATATATGTCACCTCTCACCAGCTATTTATTAGCTTTAATATTTATATTTTCACCTATTTTCACTATATCTGTGATATACAAATTTATTTATTATTTAAACTACATTTGTCCTTGTATTGAGGATTAGCGCAGCATCACCCATTTATACAAAGCCATTAATGTCTAAACCACTGGCAACAAAGGTGAAGGGCCTAGTATGGATTTGGGGGGACCCCCCACGCAATTTTTTTTTTAAATTTGGGTGCAGAATTCCCTTTAATATCCATACAAAACCCAAAGGACCTGGTAATGGACTGGGGAGAACCCATGCCGTTTTTTTCAATGATTTTTATCTATATTGCTGGGACCTGACAATACATTACAGCCGCGAGTAGTTTTAACTGAAATTTTTTCCTTTAGAAATGTAATTTTGCTGTGGCACTGTTATAAACACGGGAAAGATGCGTTACTTTACAGGCATACTAAGGACACCCCCCAGGCACGATATTTAAAGGAATATTTCATTTTTATTGTTTCACTTTAAGCATTATTAAAATCACTACTCCTGAAAAAAATTACGTTTTTAAAACATTGTTTTGCATTGATAAATGTCCCCTTTAAAATGAGCACTATTGATTTTTCATGTTCGTGTCCCATAGACTTTAACGGTGTTCACGTGTTTGTACAATTTTTTTGCCTGTTTGCAAGTTCTGGTGTAAACCAAACCAGGGGGTGTTCGACTCATTTATATATATATATATATATATATATATATATATACAGGGAAATGGAGGAACTGCTCCAAACATACTATATAGCACTAAAGCGTCAATGTCTATCTCGATACCCAAGGATTGAACCAAAAAGAAAATTTAAATTATTAGAAATGTATTAGAAAGTAGATACATAACAGTTGATACATAAATACATAATATGTGCACAAAATATCCTGCACAGTAGGGATGAGCCGAACACCCCCCGGATCGGTTCGCACCAGAACCCGCGAACGGACCGCAAGTTCGCACGAACGTTAGAACCCCATTGACGTCTATGGGACTCGAACGTTTGAAATCAAAAGTGCTCATTTTAAAGGCTAATTTGCATGGTATTGTCCTAAAAAGGGTTTGGGGACCCGGGTCCTACCCCAGGGGACATGTATCAATGCAAAAAAAACTTTTAAAAACGGCCGTTTTTTCGGGAGCAGTGATTTTAATGATGCTTAAAGTAAAAAAAAAAAGTGAAATATTCCTTTAAATATCGTACCTGGGGGGTGTCTATAGTATGCCTGTAAAGTGACGCGTGTTTCCCATGTTTAGAACAGTCCCTGCACCAAATGTCATTTTTAAAGGAAAAAATCTCATTTAAAACTGCTTGCGGGTTTAATGTCATGTCGGGTCATGGCAATATGGATGAAAATCAGTGAGACAAACGGCATGGGTACCCCCCAGTCCATTACCAGGCCCTTTGGGTCTTGTATGGATATTAAGGGGAACCCCGCACCCAAATTAAAATAAGGAAAGGTGTGGGGCCACCAGGCCCTATATACTCTGAACAGCAGTATACAGGCGGTGCAAACAAGACAGGGACTGTAGGTTTGTTGTTAAGTAGAATCTGTTTGTAATTTTGAACATTTTTAACGTGTTTAGCTCCAGCCAAAAAATCTTTTCTAAGCTTTTTGGAAAACATAGGGAAGGGTTATCACCCCTGTGACATTTGTTTTGCGTCTTTCCTCCTCTTCAGAAGATTTCACCTCACTTTTTTGTCCCAATGAAAAATGTTTTTTGAAAATTTGGGTTTTTTTGTGGAACAAGGATTGGAAAGCATCAGTGGAAAGGAGAAATTGTTTTCCCATATTAACTCTTACAGGAGAGAATTTCCCTTCCTAGGGGTACATTTCATCTCACTTCCTGTTGTCTCCTTCCGTTTGCAAGTAGGAGTCGTTTGTAAGTTAGATGTTTGAAAGTAGGGTCCTGCCCTATATACTCAGCAGAAATTTGGGCCTTAGGTGTTGCTGTGGCCAAAACACTGTAAGCCCTCACAGGGCCCTGCTGTGAAATATTAGATCAAGAATTGTAATTACATGCCCCTGTTGAACAGGAGCTGAAAAATTAGGCCTTAGGCACTGGTGCTGGTGCCACAACACTGCAACCCCTCACAGACACTCTAGTTGGAACGCAGGAACGAGCCCTGCTGCAAAGTATTGCATCAAAAATTGTAATTACACGCCCCTGTTAGACAGGGGCAGAAAAATTGGGCCTTAGGCACTGGTGCTGGTGCCACAACACTGCAACCCCTCACAGACACTCTAGTTGGAATGCAGGAACAAGCCCTGCTGCAAAGTATTACATCAAAAATTGTAATTACACGCCCCTGTTAAACAGGGGCTGAAAAATTGTGCCTTAGGCACTGGTGGTGGCGCCCAGAACCAAAAATGTTCTTACAAGCTATCAGCGTGATGATTGAGCGTGATTGCATCAGCATAGGCAGTCTTTGAAGGGATCTGAGATTTCAAAAAAAATTATTCGGTTACATCTGCATCAGGTGCTTGGTAGCTGGTGGTGATCCAAGACTGATTCATTTTTATGAAGGTCAGCCGATCGACCGAGTCGGTGGACAGACGCACCCTGTGATCGGTTACCACGCCTCCAGCAGCACTGAATGTGCGTTCCGAAAGAACGCTGGATGCAGGACAGGCCAGTAGCTCAATTGCATACTGTGCAAGCTCTGGCCAGTGATCCATCCTCAAGACCCAGTAACCCAGAGGATTTTCGGTGGGAAAGGTGTCCAAGTCTGATCTTGCCCCTAGGTATTCCTGCACCATGTAAAACAGACGCTGGCGATGGTTGCTGGAACCGATCATACCTTGGGGCTGCGGACCAAAAAATTGTCTGAACGCATCGGTCAGACGGCCACCTTCTCCACCGCTCCTTCTTTGACTGACCGAAGCCTCAGCAACACGTTGTCCAGAAACAGGAGTTTGTAACCTCCCAGTCTCTGGGAACGCGTTGCACAGACCTTTCTGCAAGGCCTCCCGAAGATGTTTCATCCTCTGCTCCCTCTGCGATGGCAAGATAAGGTCCGCAACCTTACCCTTGTAACGTGGATCAAGGAGGGTTGCCAGCCAGTATTGGTCCTTCTCCTTGATACCACGAATACGAGGATCCTTACGCAGGCTTTGCAGGATCAGGGAGGCCATGCAGCGTAGGTTTGCTGAGGCATTCGGTCCGGAGTCCTCTGGGTCACTAAGGACAACAACGTCCGCAGCCACCTCCTCCCAGCCACGTACAAGTCCATGTGTTCCTTGGGACTGATCCCTTAAAGACTGCTGCTGATGCTGAGTGCCAGGCTCCACCTCCATACTGACACAATCTTCCTCCTCCTCCTCCTCCTCCTCCTCGTCCTCTTCCTGTGTGATCGGCGGGCACGCAGGAACACTGTCTGGATAAAGGGGGCCTTGAGAGCTAAGGAAGTCCTCCTCTTCCTGCCTCTGTTCTGCCTCAAGTGCCCTGTCCATTATTCCACGCAGCGTGTGCTCCAACATGTGGACAAGGGGGACAGTGTCACTGATGCATGCACTGTCAGTGCTCACCATCCTCGTGGCCTCCTCGAATGGTGACAGGACAGTGCATGCATCCCTGATCATGGCCCACTGGCGTGGGGAAAAAAAACCAAGCTCCCCTGACCCTGTCCTGGTGCCATAGTCGCACAGGTACTCATTGATGGCCCTCTGCTGCGTGTGCAGCCGCTGCAGCATGGCCAACGTTGAGTTCCACCTGGTGGGCATGTCACAGATTAGGCGGTTCTTGGGCAGGTTAAACTCCTTTTGGAGGTCCGTCAGCCGAGCACTGGCATTATATGACCGGCGGAAATGCACACAGACTTTCCTGGCCTGCCTCAGGACATCCTGTAAGCCCGGGTACCTGCCCAAGAACTGCTGCACCACCAAGTTAAGGACGTGAGCCAAACAGGGCACATGGGTCATTTGTCCCTGTCGGAGGGCAGAGAGGAGGTTGGTGCCATTGTCGCAAACCACCATTCCTGCCTTAAGTTGGCGTGGCGTCAACCACCTCTGAACCTGCCCCTGCAGAGCTGACAGAACCTCTGCCCCAGTGTGGCTCCTGTCCCCCAAGCACACCAGCTCAAGCACCGCATGGCATCTTTTGGCCTGCGTACTTGCGTAGCCCCTTGAACGCCTACGGAGCACCGCTGGTTCCGAGGAAGAGGCCATGGAGGAAGAAGAAGAGGAGGGGGTGGAGGAGAGAGGTGTGTCACAATCAGCATTTTGGAGGCGTGGTGGCGGAACAACCTCCAACACTACTGCACCTTGTCCTGCATCCTTTCCAGCTGCCAGCAGAGTCACCCAATGCGCCGTGAAACTTAGGTAACGTCCCTGTCCATGCCTGCTGGACCATGAGTCAGCGGTAATATGCACCTTACCGCTGACCGCCCTGTCCAGCGAGGCATGGACATTGCCTTCCACATGCCGGTAGAGAGCCGGAATCGCCTTCCGTGAGAAAAAGTGGCGTTTGGGTACCTGCCACTGAGGAACCGCACATTCCACAAACTCACGGAAGGGGGCAGAGTCTACCAACTGAAAAGGCAGCAGTTGAAGTGCTAGCAATTTTGCCAAGCTAGCATTCAACCGCTGGGCATGTGGATGGCTGGGAGCAAACTTCTTTCGGCGGTGCAGCAGCTGGGGCAGGGAAATTTGCCTGGTACAATCTGACGTTGGTGTACCAAAAGCAGATTGCCCACAAGTACTTGGCTGTGACACACCTAATTCTACACCTTCATTCCTCTCACTGCAGGTCTCAGAGAGGACTGAAGGTCTAGTGGGGTTGGAAATCTCAGCTGATGAGGAGCAAGGAGAGATCCTCTTTGTTCTTTGGTGTGGGTCTTTTAGATACGCTTGCCAACGAACTGCATGGCAGGTCAACATATGTCTGGTCAAGCATGTGGTACTCAAGCGGGAGATGTTTTGGCCACGCGAGATACGCTTGAGACATATGTTGCAAATAGCAGCGGTGCGATCTGATGCACTCGTCTCAAAAAAGGCCCACACCAAAGAACTTTTTGAATAACGTGCAGAGACTGCAGCGCCCTGCACATGTGGAGCTTTGGGGTGTGATGCAGTCAATGTGCTGCCCTTAGGCTGGCCCCTGGAGGGCATCCTGCCTCGTTGGTGATGTGCCGCCTCCTCCTCCTCCTCCTCCTCCTCCTCTCTCCTATCAGGCACCCACGTTGAGTCAGTGACCTCATCATCCCCTCCCTCCTCATCACTGGAGCAAACCTGGCAGTATGCTGCAGCAGGGGGAGCATGACTGCCAGATTGCTGTCCTTCTTGGGCACCCCCTCTGTCCGTGCTCATGTTACTGCCTTCATCGAGCTCAGTATCATCATCAGAGCCTTCCAAACGCTGGGCATCCTCCTGGAGCATGTACCCAACACTGTGGTCAAACAGTTCGAGGGAATCCTCATGAGGACATGGTGGAGCTAGGGAAGGAGTCACTGATGACATTGAGCTGAGGGAAGAGGCCGCTGCTTTGCCAGACAAAGCACCCTGGGCATGGGTGAGAGAGGATGAGGAGGATGAGGACGGCTTGGTCATCCACTCGACCAAGTCTTCCGCATGTTGCGGCTCAACACGGCCAGCTGCCGAAAAAAAGGCCAAGCGTGTCCCATGGCCACGTGCTGATGAGGATGCACCGTCTCCACGACCAGCACTAGACACAGAGCCTGCTTGCCCTCTCTTATTGGCTTGTGACTGTCTGCCTCTCCTTCTTGGCCTTCCAGACATACTAATGGCCTGTAGCTGCACTAAGCTGGGATAGAACACCTGTAATTTTCTTCAGGTAGCTTTATATACTGTAACCAGACAAGCCTGCCTGTCAGTAGGAAGATAACAGGAACGGATCTAGCTGAACACTGTGAGCAGGACGCACTGTACTAAATGTTAATAGTCTAGCTGCCTGACCGTGGTACTAATAGGATCAAATAGAACACCTGTAATTTTCTTCAGGTAGCTTTATATACTGTAACCAGACAAGCCTGCCTGTCAGTAGGAAGATAACAGGAACGGATCTAGCTGAACACTGTGAGCAGGACGCACTGTACTAAATGTAAATAGTCTAGCTGCCTGACCGTGGTACTAATAGGATCAAATAGAACACCTGTAATTTTCTTCAGGTAGCTTTATATACTGTAACCAGACAAGCCTGCCTGTCAGTAGGAAGATAACAGGAACGGATCTAGCTGAACACTGTGAGCAGGACGCACTGTACTAAATGTAAATAGTCTAGCTGCAGGTCTACCGTGGTCTTAATTTTCTTCAGGTAGCTTTATATACTGTAACCAGACAAGCCTGCCTGTCAGTAGGAAGATAACAGGAACGGATCTAGAATGTAAGTCTAAGGATCTAGCTGAACACTGTGAGCAGGACGCACTGCACTAAATGTAAATAGTCTAGAAGATAACAGGAATGGATCTAGCTGAACACTGTGAGCAGGACGCACTGCACTAAATGTAAATAGTCTAGAAGATAACAGGAACGGATCTAGCTGAACACTGTGAGCAGGACGCACTGCACTAAATGTAAATAGTCTAGAAGATAACAGGAACGGATCTAGCTGAACACTGTGAGCAGGACGCACTGCACTAAATGTAAATAGCAGGAACGGATCTAGCTGAACACTGTGAGCAGGACGCACTGCACTAATGTAAATAGTCTAGAAGATAACAGGAACGGATCTAGCTGAACACTGTGAGCAGGACGCACTGCACTAAATGTAAATAGCAGGAACGGATCTAGCTGAACACTGTGAGCAGGACGCACTGCACTAAATGTAAATAGCAGGAACGGATCTAGCTGAACACTGTGAGCAGGACGCACTGCACTAAATGTAAATAGCAGGAACGGATCTAGCTGAACACTGTGAGCAGGACGCACTGCACTAATGTAAATAGTCTAGAAGATAACAGGAACGGATCTAGCTGAACACTGTGAGCAGGACGCACTGCACTAAATGTAAATAGCAGGAACGGATCTAGCTGAACACTGTGAGCAGGACGCACTGCACTAAATGTAAATAGCAGGAACGGATCTAGCTGAACACTGTGAGCAGGACGCACTGCACTAAATGTAAATAGCAGGAACGGATCTAGCTGAACACTGTGAGCAGGACGCACTGCACTAAATGTAAATAGCAGGAACGGATCTAGCTGAACACTGTGAGCAGGACGCACTGCACTAAATGTAAATAGCAGGAACGGATCTAGCTGAACACTGTGAGCAGGATGCACTGCACTAATGTAAATAGTCTAGAAGATAACAGGAACGGATCTAGCTGAACACTGTGAGCAGGACGCACTGCACTAAATGTAAATAGCAGGAACGGATCTAGCTGAACACTGTGAGCAGGACGCACTGCACTAAATGTAAATAGCAGGAACGGATCTAGCTGAACACTGTGAGCAGGACGCACTGCACTAAATGTAAATAGCAGGAACGGATCTAGCTGAACACTGTGAGCAGGACGCACTGCACTAAATGTAAATAGTCTAGATAGAAGATAACAGGAACGGATCTAGCTAAACTGAATACAGTGTATATATATATATGCCACACCTGGGATGCATATATATACACAATACACTGTAAGTGCAGCTAACTGACTGACTGTTCTGCCTAATCTATCTAACTCAAATCAAATGACACTGTCTCTCTCTCTCTCTATCTCTCAGCACACCGGAACACACACTACACAGGGCCGCCGTGTAGGCGGCCTTATATAGTGTGGGGTGTGTACTAAATCCCCTGAGCCATAATTGGCCAAAGCCACCCTGGCTTTGGCCAATTACAGCTCTCTCTACTGACGGCGCTGTGATTGGCCAAGCATGCGGGTCATAGTGCATGCTTGGCCAATCATCAGCCAGCAATGCACTGCGATGCCGCAGTGAATTATGGGCCGTGACGCGCCACACGAATTTGGCGCGAACGGCCCATATCGTTCGCAATTCGGCGAACGACCGAACAGCCGATGTTCGAGTCGAACATGGGTTCGACTCGAACACGAAGCTCATCCCTACTGCGCAGTAATGAAAACCAGTAGTGGACACATAGGTCCAGATACAAAAAGGCTTGGATGTATATCCTGATGTGATCCTCTACATGTTTCGCAGTTTCCACCGCTTCTTCAGGAGGGGTCAGTTAAAAACATCTACAAGAGTGAACAAAGTTTCATGATTGAAGAGTTATACAAATTTCAAAATTAGTGAGTTTGAAAGTAACAAACTCAAAGATAAAAAATACATAGTACATTAATCTTGGAGAATCTACAAAGTTGAAAATAGCTTAACAAAGAAGGCCCTGGAGGTGCCACGCAGTACCAAAAGAGGCACCCGGTAAAGGGTAGTTCCCCCGGGGCGGACAACGGGAGACACAATGAGCAATAATAATGAAAAATGGTAAAGTGACAATGGGTCAGTGTTAAGAACTATGGACACAACAGCATGGGAAAATACACAAGAAAGGAGTAGGGGAGAGAAGAGAAGGGAAGGAGAGGAAGCAAAAAGGGGGGAAGGGTGAGGAAACATTTTTTTATAAAAAATTATTATAAAGAGCCAAGAAGTGGGAAAAAAGGAAAGAATGAGGGGGGAAAAAGAGAATGGAGGAAAAATTAGAGGTAGTGGGGAACGGGGAAGAAGGGGGGAGGGGGGAAGGGGAAAGAAAACAAGGAGGGAGGGGGGGAGAAACGGGAAGGGAGAAGGGCAAGGGAAAAATAGGAGGAGAGGAAGGGGAAAAGGGAAGGGGAAGAAGAGAAGGGGGGGTTATGGGAGAAAAGGGGAGAAAAGAGGGGTCAAATGACAGGGGGGGAAGACAAAACTAGAAACCATAAGACAAACCCCAAAGATAACAGCCATGTCCAGTTAATTAAACTCCGACCCACCTTGTCAGTCACGTATATTCAATACATGTACCGGGGGCAATATCTAGGCAGGGAACGGTAGTACGTCCCAAAGATGGGAAGGCGGGCTGTTGTAGTGTGTCAACAAAAGGAATGAAAAGACTCCAGATGAATCATCCATGGTGAACAGTAATATGCTGTAACATAGGGATAGCAGTGCATCAAGGTATGGAACATGACAGCCAAGGGCAATAAATCAATTAAACCACATTGGCTGACAGTGAAGTGCAGATCCCCACATGCGTAGCTTCCAACCACCACCCTCCTGGAGGAAGCCGCTGACATGTGTCACAGTTATTGTAGATTCAATAGTGTACTCAGCACAGTCAGACACTCAGCCTCGTTTGCCCCCCGGTTGCAGTCGTCTGATTGAGGGCTGCTCAATGCGCTCTATATAGGTCTCCAACCCGGCCCACTCCAATGGTGCCGGCCGAAGCCGGCATATGATGTCACCAGATCTGTCTACCCCATTGCGGCATATGATGTCACCGGATCTGTCTACCCCATATGGCTGAATGAGGAGATGCCTGTAAGCCAGCCCTCAAGGTAGGGAGGGGGAAGAACCTCCCACAGTACACACCATGGGCATTCCCCCTTGCTGGATAGACGCATGTTCGCCGTGGGAGAAAAAAAATACCTCACACTGCACACTCATGGGTATGTACCCCATACCCATTCACGTAGGGGGGTGGCTGGGATCTGGGGGTCCCCTTGTTAAAGGGGGCTTCCAGATTCCAATAAGCCCCCCCGCCCACAGACCCCCACAACCACTGGGCAAGGGTTGTGGGGATGAGGCCCTTGTCCCCATCATCATGGGGACAAGATGTTTTGGAGGGACCCCAAAACATCCTCCCCATGTTAAGGGCATGTGGTCTGGTAGGGTTTAGGAGGGGGGCGCTCTCTCGTCCCCCCTCTTTTCCTGCGGCCTGCCAGGTTGTGTGCTCGGATAAGGGTCTAGTATGGATTTTGGGGGAACCCCCACGCATTTTTTTTTTCATTTTGATAAGGGGTTCCCCTTAACATTCATACCAGACCCAAAGGGCCTGGTAATAGACTGGGGGGGACCCATGTCGTTTTTTTCAATGAATTTTTTCTATATTGCCGGGATCGCACAATACATTACAGCCGCGATCAATTTTATTCCTTTAAAAATGTCATTTTACTGTGGTATTGTTCTGAACATGGGAAAAATGCTCTACTTTACAGGCATACTAAGGGGGCCCCCCAGGCACGATATTTAAATGAATATTTCATTTTTATTGTTTCACTTTAAGCATTATTAAAATCAATGCTCCTGAAAAAAACAGCCTGTTTATAATACTTTTTTTGCATTGATACTGTACATGTCCCCTGAGGCAGGTCCCAGGTCCCCATGCCATTTTTTTCAATGACTTTTATCTATATTGTCTGGATCCGACAATACATTACAGCCGCAATCAGTTTTAAATTACTTTTTTTCCTTTAGAAATGTAATTTTGCTGTGGTATTGTTCTAAACACGGGAAAAATGTGCTACTTTACAGGCATAATAAGGACAACCCCCAGGAACGATATTTAAAGGAATATTTCATTTTTATTGTTTCACTTTAAGCATTAGGGATGGGCCGAACATGAATTTGTTCAAACACACGAACACCGTTAAAGTCTATGGGACACGAACGTGAAAAATCAAAAATTTTAATTTTAACCGTTAATATGCAAGTTATTGTCATAAAAAGTGTTTGGGGACCCGGGTCCTGCCCCAGGGGACATGTATCAATGCAAAAAAAGTTTTAAAAACGGCAGTTTTTTCGGGAGCAGTGATTTTAATAATGCTTAAAGTGAAACAATAAAAGTGAAATATTCCTTTAAATTTCGTACCTGGGGGGTGTCTATAGTATGCCTGTAAAGAGGAGCATGTTTCCTGTGTTTACCCAGTTACGTAACGGGTGACCCCGCCCCCCTCTGACACCACGGGGAAAGCCATAGGGAAGTCCCCATGAAGTCCCTGTGCCTCAGAGATTGTAACTGATATTTGGTTTTTAGTTCATCCCAGAGAGATAAGAAGTGTTTAGTTATGGGATTATGAATTTTAAAGCGGTCTTTAGGATCAAGCCATAATAAATTTGATATTAATAGAGGGTCATTTTCTGAAGCCTCTATAAATACCCATAATGGGATTTCCTGTTTTGCATGGTATTTGGACAGACTGGCCAAATGTGCTGCTCTGTAGTAGTTAGTAAAATTAGGGTATCCCAGGCCTCCTTTATTTTTGGGAAGATGTAGTGTGTGTATAGGTATACGTGGTTTAGAAGAGCCCCATATAAACGAAGTTGCTCTTTTTTGTACTAATCTCAAAAAATAGGAAGGAATTGGAATAGGGAGGACTCTGAATAGATAAAGCAATTTGGGTAGAATAGTCATTTTGATTGCATTAATCTTCCCTATCCAGGATAAAGGAAGTTGCGACCATTGTTTTATTAGATTTGTGATCTGTCTTAATACAGGAGGATAATTGGTTGAGAATAAGTCAGAATGAGATGCTGTTAAATGAATTCCAAGATATGGGATTGATTTTTCTGCCCATGTGAATGGGAGTGCAGCCCTAGCTGGGATCAATTCCATGTTTGTGAGTGAAATATTAAGCACTAGGCATTTCTTAGGATTAATCATAAGGCCGGATAGGGCTGCAAATCCATCAAGAGCTGGTATTAAGTTAGGACCAGAGACCTGTGGTGATGATAGAAAAAGTAATATATTGTCTGCAAATATACATAATTTGTGTGTAATACCTCCTACTTCAATGCCAGTTATAGTTTGGTTTGTTCTGATGTATTGGGCCATGGGTTCGAGTATAAGGGCAAATAATAAGGGAGATAATGGGCAACCCTGTCGGGTACCTCTTTCGATATTAAAGGCTTCAGATTTGTATCCAGCATATTTTATATAGGCTTTGGGTTTATTATATAATGCTTTGATCCATGTTAAAAAGTGAGGTCCAAAACCCCACTTTTGTAATGAATATTGCTTATATTGCCAGGATACTGTGTCAAATGCCCTCTTAATATCGAGAGATAGAAAACATAAAGGGATTTTCCGTTTTTTAGCAATATGTGCCAATAACACTGCCCTGCGTATATTATTGCCTGCCTGTCTATTTGGCAGGAAGCCTACTTGATCTCTATGTATTAATTTTCCTATAATGCTATTGAGGCGTTTTGCTATTATTTTTGCTAACAATTTAATATCGAGGTTTAACAGAGAGATAGGCCGATAATTCACACAGGAAGTATCATCAGAAAGGGGTTTTGGGATCATACAAACAATTGCCATTAGTGTTTCTTGCCGAAAAGAATGTCCATCTAGAAGTTTGTTAAAAGTTTCTGTGAGAATGGGAGAGAGTATTTCTGAGAATGTTTTATAGTATAAAGCCGAGTAGCCGTCTGGGCCTGGTCTTTTGTTAAGTTTTAGGTCTTTTATGGTGTTAGCAACTTCATCTATAGTTATAGGCTCATCCAAACTGCTTTTTTGATTCTGAGATAACTCAGGTAAGGTTATTTTTGAGAAGAAGGATTCAGCCTCTGTAGGATTAAATTCATTGTTTGTCTTGTATAAAGTTGCGAGATGTGAGTGAAATTTATGGACTATTTTAACTGGATTACAAGTGTAAACATTTTTTGATAGTTTCAAACGTATTGGTTTGAAAGATTTGTTAGTTGAATTTAATGCCCGAGCCAAATATGTACCTGGTTTGTTTGTGTTCATGTACAAATTGTGTTTGGAGCGTTTGAGGGATTTATCAACTGACTCAGTGAGAAATAGATCGTATTCCAATCTAGATTTTTCCAGATGAGATTTTGTACTCTGAGATGGATTATCTTGAAATGATATGTAGGCTGCATTAAAATTGAGTTCTAGTTTTTTTGCTAGATTTTTGCGTTCCCGTTTAAATAGTGCCATTTGTTTTTGTATTGTACCACGCAAGACAGGCTTATGAGCTTCCCACAGTGTTATTGGGGAGATGTCTGTTGTATTATTAATTGATATGTATTCCTTTAAAGCTTGTTCAATGGCCATCTGATGTAGTGGGTGTTTGAGCATTATGTCCGGTAAGTACCACGTTGGGTCATGCGCTTTTGGTATGGCTGAGGCTATAGTAGTGTATACTGCATTATGGTCAGACCACGGAATCAGAATTATATCTGATGCAATAATTTCTGGTATCATTCCTATTGTTAGAAAAATATGATCTATTCTGGTGAAGGTTTGATGAGGGTGCGAGAAATAAGTGAATTTCTTTTTCATTGGGTTACTTTCTCTCCACGAATCTACCAGATTGTATTTGGAAAGAAGTTGAGAAAAAGGTAATCTAGAGGTTATTTTGGATGGTGTAAAAGGTGATTTATCTAGAAATGGGAGGAGGACCTGGTTCGAATCCCCACACATTATCACTGTTCCTATTTTGTGTGTATTAATCACTTGTAATATATGTGAGAGGAATGGTGTAGGTTGTTTGTTAGGAGCGTAGTAGGAAATCACCGTGATTGCTGTATCCATTATATAACCCATGAGTATCAGGTATCTGTAAGGAGATTCCATAATACATTTCATTATTGATTGATTGTTGATTTCACCCTGTTCATGAGATATGTTCAGGGTTTGCTTATTTGCTTAATAATTAGAAAAATATCTTGGTATATTTTAGTGAATGTGACAGACTGTCTTATGACAAGTATTACTTACTGAATTATCTCATTGCAATATCACCCTGTCTGTCTATTCCTGTCTTATGTCTCCATCTGAGGAAACATCTGTCTGTGGTTTTTATCTCTGTACACTGTTGCTGGGTATGAGAGGGCCAACATTAGTTTTTTTAGGAAGCTGTGGTTGGACATCTCATGGTCCGGCAGACGGTGACAGAAAATAAGGAATCTTTTGACCTATTAACTTGAACTATAGGGGTTAACATTTTAAGATCACAAGATAAAGGCATTATTAATGTATGGAAAATCACAAGATTAAGAAATTACTGAATATGCTAATATGTATTATTTTGATTGGCCCCCAATTGGGGCAGAGTCTTGTAAAAACAGCATAAAACAGCGAATCCTGGAATAAACTAGTGTAATCATTCAGCATACCTAATGTGTGTATGTGTAATTGATTAACCGCCGGCGAGGACCTCCACTGAGCCACCTCCAAGAGCCTAGGCCACAAGGAGAAGACGGGCGCCTAACAGTTTTGGTACCAGAAGTGGGGTGTTTTGAACAGGTAAGTCATTTTTACTCCTTTTTACCTATTTTTTGGTAACTGGTGTTGATGCTTGCCTTGTTCAAATAACCTTGTATGTCCACCCACTTACATAACTGTGCCTTCGCAACGGACTAAGGCTGGTCCCTTGGAGGGTTAAAGAAGGGCTCGCAGGTTTTTTGGTTTTTTGTAGTCTGACTAGGTTGGTCTGACTGTGTTGAGTAGATATATGTGTGTTTAAAACTCGGGAAGTATAGAATACGCCCGTAGTATAAGGAGTGGCTGAGTGGACGCCCAATTTTTGGGAAAAATATTGAAAAGTGCACTTATTATACTTATTATAACATGTTCATATAATGTAACTTTATTTTGCCACTGTATATATAAGATTTTGCTTGTTTTCTTTTAGGTACCACCGTAAGTATTTAGAGTGTATAGAGTATTAGAGAATTAGAGATAAGTGTATGATATATATGTGTATGACAACTGAATGTAAAGTACTGTATTGATTTAGAGGATTTTTTTGTTAAAGTATTACACATATATGCACTAAATGAACGACCTAAGACAGGAGCCTGACTGTAGTGAGATAGCGCCCGCCTGCCCACATTGCACCTTTGGTTTACTGTTCCTTAGTGTTGACAGGACGTGGATCCTGCTTACCACTAGACCAACCGGATTTTCATACCGACTTGGTGCAAGGGGGGTTTTTCCTGCCACAAGAAGGGGTACTCTATACCGAGTACTAAGAGTTAACCTTCATAGCTATTTCAGCCCCACTGCCATAAGAGACCAAGGGACTTACTCCCAAGTCAGGGAACAGATTATAGCACAAACAGGTTGCTTTCATCTCTGTCCCTGTACTAGACACACACTACCAAGGTTATTAGATGGGGAATTCTGCGGCAACCCAGACCATGGCCAATCCATCTCCCTATGAGTATGTTAAAAACACACTACCGGGGTCACAGGTAGAACCGTTTTGGACACAGGTCAGAGAGAGGTGCCAACAGCTGGGGATACATGACCCAGGGCCAGTGGGACCCTGTTCTGAGGACGAGTGGAAGGAAGTGAGCAAGGTGTGTCAGGTACACAAGCACTCCTACCCACCTGGGAAATGGGAAGACACCCAGTATATGAAAAATTGCTACAAAATATGGAATAAATGCTTAGCCAAATATAAAACAGAGTATGTAACTAAAGCCCCCACACCAAAACCTGTAAATTCACCCGCCCTATCTCAGCAACCCGAAGCACCCCCCCCTTATGTGATGGTTAAACAGGAGGATGGAACATTGGGTCCATGTCTTCAGCTGTATCCATCTTTGGATCCAGCAGTATTGGCTACCATGGTATATGGGGCAGCTGATCAGGCACAAGTTACACGATGGGAAAACGAAAGTAGAAACAGGGAAGAGGAAGTCCGGGCAGAAGGTATACGTAGGAGGGAAGAAGAGAGGATTAGGAGGTTGGATCCGAAGGAAAGGGAATTAGAAGAGAAGTTAAAAGAGCTCAAGAAAAGGGAGGAAGAGCTAGAACATTACAAAAGAGAGCTAGATAAGAGGGAAGGTGAAATAAGAGAGTATTCTGCGATAACAAAGGAAGAAAGGGATGGAATGTCCCTGGAAAAGGGAGAAGAGGAAGGAGTCAGGAAGTTAAGCCCCAGGGAAAAGGAATGGGAGGAGAAACAGAAAGAATTTAATAAAAGACAGCAGGAAGAGGAAGAAAGGATACAGAGGAAAAGGGAAGATTTAGAGGCGTACGAGAAGAAACTAGAGAAAAAGGCAAGAAGGATTAAGGAAGCTGAGGAAAAGATAATTTCACAGCCATCCACTACACTCAGAAGCCAAACTAAACCGGCCATAAGCCAGAAACCCCCACAGGAGGAAAGGGAGCAAGGTGAATCCTCTACTGAGGAAAGAGAAATAGACATGGAACAGGAAATTCTAGGTGCCACCTTTAAAGCACCACTCATGCATATAGGGGAGACGGTAGTGCATATTCCCCTACCCCTAGGCACACTGTCAAAAATAAAGGAGTTATGCCCCAGCCCAAAGAAAAGCCCTAGGGAGGCTGGTGCTTTCCTTGCAAAATACAGTGCAGGGACAAGCCTGGATAAGGAAGATATAGCAGGGATTCTTAGTATAGTTGACCCTGACAGCCCAGAAGGGCATCCCGTAGAGGCCTTATGGACAGCCCACATAGAAGAAAATAAAGATTGGGTGTCTTTTTGGAAAGGTATGGGGAATCATTGGTTTACTATATACAAGGGTTCATCTGCACTTCAGGAACTTGTCCTAGCAAAACAGGGACCGAAGGAAAAGTTCTATGAATTTTGTACCCGGGTATATGGTCTGTGGAAAGCAGTAGATAACGCCAACCCCCAATTGTTCACCACCACCATTATGGCTGGTGGCGATACGAAGGTGACACAGTTGCTTAAATTCACTAATCCAAAGTGGGCAGAACAACCCCCAGATGAATTTATGAAAGATGCTAGGTCGCGAGAAACATCAGGGGTATTTGAGCAAAAGGGTGGCATTTTTCCCTCCCTGACACCAACCCAGACTCTGCCAACTGGTGGGACCCCGCCCACCCACATAATGACAATGCAACCTTATCCACCAATGCAATCTTATCCCCCAGACCAGGGTTACCCACCAGACCAGGGGTGCTTTAACTGTGGGGAACTGGGGCACTGGAAGTCCCAATGTCCCTACAGAATTAGAACAAACGCCCAGAGAGGAAGAGGTAGGAATCTTAACACCAATCCCCGTCGCCTTCAGGATATCAGGTATCCTCACCCACCACAACCCCAATCACCCCCACCACAACCCCAATACCAGCCTCAGCCTAACAGACCACCCCCACGCATTCCGATGCAGTGGCCATCCGCTCAGCGGACACCACAATAGGGATGCCAAGAGTATGTCCCGTCCCTCAGCCTTGTGTGTTACAATCCATCATGGAAAAGTCTTCCACAGGTACTATTGCGGGTAGACAATCACCTGATATGTCTACTTTTGGATTCAGGGGCTACATTCAGTAGTCTGAATGATGCCATATATGACACACCGCACTGCACTGAGGGAAACTCTATTGGTATAAATGGGACATCAGTTACCCACCCCACCCCATCACTCCACCATTGCCCGTGGCTACTCCAGAAGGGCAGGAACTGTGCACTCAGAGTTTTGCTGTCCTTGTGGATTGCCCAGTATCTTTAATGGGGAGGGACCTACTCTCAAAACTGAATATCACCATTAAATTTGACAGAGGGGGCTCCCTCACTGCCAGCTCACCGTTCTGTGATTTACATGCTCCAAAGAGACACACTTTCAGGGGACTCTTTGCATCATTGCCACCCACTCTAGAAACACATGCTATATGGGCAGACAACAAAGGGAGTGTGGGTTTTATTAACTGTACACCCTACACACCACAAATGCGTCCAGACGCTGTAGTACAATATCACAAGCAATACCCCCTGCCACTTTAAAAAATTGAAGGCATCACACCATTAATCAATGATTACATAGCAAAAGGGATTCTGAAACACAAGCCCCTGGAATACACCAATCTACCCTGTGAAAAAGGCAAATGGGGAATGGAGGCTTGTACAAGACCTAAGGGCCGTGAACAAGCAGGTTATACCTCTGCCACCTTTGGTAGTAGATATTTCTTTCATCTTTTTGAAAATACCTGCTGATTCCCTTTGCTACACAGTAGTAGACCTGGCGAACGCGTTCTTTAGCATCCCGATCGATGATGGGGTATTGCCCATGTTTTCATTCTCATGGGGATGGAGAGGAAAACAGTTGACCTGGTCAAGATTACCGCAGGGGTATGTGGACAGTCCCGCAGCCTTCTCCATGGTCCTTAATGAGACAATTAAGTCATGGACTGCTGAGCGCGGGTCGGTGCTAATACAGTATGTGGACGACTTGCTCCTGTGCAGTCGATCTGCTGAAGATTGTGCGGTCGATTCCACATCTCTGTTACATCACCTGGCCAGGTCTGGCCACCTAGCATCGTGGAAGAAGATACAATGGTGTCAAAGTCAGGTAGAATACCTGGGATGCATTCTGAAGGAGGGAACCAGGCTGGTATCCCCCAAACGTGCCGCAGCCCTGCAGGCTCTCAGTCCTCCAAGAGACAAAGCAACTTTGCTCTCATTCTTGGGCGCAATTGTATATTGCCGCCAATGGATCCCAGATTGTTCATATTATGATGGCATTCTGAGGGAGGCTACCTTGTCCACCGCCCCAAAGACAGTAGATTGGACAACAGAAAGGCTCTGTGCTTTTCAGGCCTTGTTACAAAGTCTGACTCAGGCCCCCGCCCTGGGATTGGTAGAATATGGCAAACCCTTTCAATTATACTGTGTGGTATTGGGAAATTCTTTTGCTGCGGTTTTGACACAGCAACATGGAACCGGGTACCGACCAGTCTCCTATCTCTCAAAAAAGTTGCCTACCCAAGTACAGGGGATGCCATCTTGTCTACAAAACCTTGCTGCTTGTGCTATGGCAGTTCAGGAGGCTAACAAATCAGTATTAGGCCATGAACTGACTCTCTACACTACTCATTCAGTAACTCACCTTCTGCAAAACATGAACACACAGCATATGACAGCACAAAGGCTTAGTGGGTATGAGATCACACTTCTGAATACTAATAACCTCACCCTCAAACACGCACCACCAAGTAATCCCACTGTCCGTCTTTTACATTCTTTGCTCAAGCTGCCACGAGATCCTGATCAGAAGCACAATTGTGTTGAACAGGTTGCAGCAATAACCAGCCCTCGCCCAGATCTCACTGACATTCCCCTACCAGGAGTACAGGACGTCTTCATAGACGGCAGTTGTACTCGCCCCTCTGATGCAACATTCCTGACAGGGTATGCCATTGTCCAACTACCTGATGTGGTGTTGGAAGCAAAAGCCTTACCACCCTCCTCGGCACAGGTAGCAGAATTGGAGGCACTCACAAGAGCTTGCATACTTTTCTCTGATGAGGAGGTAAACATCTACACAGATAGTAGGTACGCTTTTGGTGTAACGCACGACTATGGCGTAATCTGGGCGAATAGAGGATTTAAAACCGCTGACAACAAGCCAATCGCTAACTCTACGCAAATTAAAGCACTCCTGCAAGCGATTCTTCTCCCAAAGAGGATAGCGGTCATCAAGGTAAAGGCACATTCATCGGATAACAGCAGAGTTTCCAAAGGAAACGCTCTGGAAGACAGAGAAGCAAAAAAAGCCGCTGCCCTGTACAGTGGTCAGCCAGCCCCCACAACAATGTTCTTCAAAGAACATTTTACATCACCCAACTTTAAAACCATTGTGGCACAAATACAGGGATTAGCTACAGAGGAGGATGTTTCTTTTTGGGTTAAGGATGGCTTGACCAAGAACCAAGAAGGTCTTTGGTCAAAAGAGGGGAAGATATTGGGCATACCAGAATCAAGCAGTGTTCTCATACTTTCCTATCTCCATGGTCCAGGACATATAGGTACCACCGCCCTAACAAACATATACACAAAGTCTTTCTGCACAAACAACTTAAGTAAACAGGCAAAACTCCTCACCAGCAGTTGTCTGACCTGTGCACAAAACAATGTCCAAGGGAAAAATCATGGATTACATGGCCACCTGCCCTCACCCCTGGGTCCCCTAACAGATTTGCAAATAGACTTCACACACATGCCCAAACAAAAAGGCAATTTGAAATGCCTTTGCGTGATCGTATGCAAATGGTCAGGTTGGGTTGAAGGTATTCCATGTACAGGTGAGACTGCTAAAATTGCTGCCAAATGCCTACTGAACCATTGGGTTTGTAGGTTCGGAATACCAACGGCCATATGGTCAGACAGAGGGCCTGCCTTCAGCTCCTCTGTTACACAGACTTTAGCTAAGCTACTAGGCTTACAGTGGAAACTGCACATCCCTTACCACCCACAAAGTGCAGGAGTAGTGGAAAGAATGAATAGGAACATTAAGGACAAGTTAAAAAAGGCTACGGGGGGCACCATGAAAGGATGGTTGGATTACCTTCCTTCTGTCCTATTCCAGATCAGGACAACACCACATGCTAGAACAAAACTCTCGCCCTTTGAGATTTTGATGGGAGTTCCTGCAAACATAGAGCTGCCCCTCTTAGATCAAAACACTGACATTAACATCTATTCTCAACAGGAGATGTACGTGAAAAATCTGGTAAGTATGCTACAGGATATGAACGAACAAGTTTCTGTCACCTTTTCTCCTCTTTCAACAGAACCTACTCATCCCTTCATCCCAGGAGACAAAGTACTGGTGAAACAACTGGCACACAAAAAGAAGGTTGGACCCATTTTCTCTGGACCTTGGAAGATAGAGAAGGTTTCCAGAACTGCTGTACTGACCGATCTAGGAAACACCTGGATCCACGCCAGCCGGTTAAAGAAGTGTCCACAGCAACCCCAGACCCCTGACCCTCCACCAGCATCCCAAGACTTCTCTCTTCAGGAACAGCGACCAGATTTGGAGGACATTCAAGAAGGCATAAAACAAATCTCTCTGGACGACGAGACGAATCCCCCACCAACAAGAAGAAACGAGTAACAGAACTTTGCACACAGTACCTGACAAAATGATTTCTACCTTTGTGTCAGGAAAAACATTATGCCTCTGGACATGTCTGATTCTGATAGTATTCCTACCTACTTGGTTAATAGCGAATTGTGTGTACCATCCAGAAGGTTTAGGGCTACTAAAAGGAATATGTGGAAATGCCCAGACAGCCAAAGCACCTAGTATAAAATATAAAAGAAGTATGTCCCCCACTGAACCCCCTTCAGGTTTCACTGACAAGATGTTGTTGTTGAAGTTTAAGTACAGTTATGCACAAAAGTCTGGTTTTGAGAAATGTCTTTCTCTACCGGGTTCAGTTTGGGAGGTCTCACTTCATGGTTTAAGAACACTGCAATGACAATTTTTACCATACTGCTTTTCATATTGTTCTTGTATGCATGCTTCATGTTACTCAAATGCCTCTACAAAAAGGGTAGCGAAGCACATTCCGAAACCATGAAGCTGACTTCCATTACCAGAGATCCCACGGTATGGTACGAGAACCAGGGAAATGAGGCCGAGGGATATGAATCCTTAAGGCATGACGAAAAGGTAGCCGAGGAATATGACTCCTTGAGGCGTGACGAAAAGGTAGAATGACCATTTCGATGATATCGAATGGTCAAAGGGAGGATTGTAAGGAGATTCCATAATACATTTCATTATTGATTGATTGTTGATTTCACCCTGTTCATGAGATATGTTCAGGGTTTGCTTATTTGCTTAATAATTAGAAAAATATCTTGGTATATTTTAGTGAATGTGACAGACTGTCTTATGACAAGTATTACTTACTGAATTATCTCATTGCAATATCACCCTGTCTGTCTATTCCTGTCTTATGTCTCCATCTGAGGAAACATCTGTCTGTGGTTTTTATCTCTGTACACTGTTGCTGGGTATGAGAGGGCCAACATTAGTTTTTTTAGGAAGCTGTGGTTGGACATCTCATGGTCCGGCAGATGGTGACAGAAAATAAGGAATCTTTTGACCTATTAACTTGAACTATAGGGGTTAACATTTTAAGATCACAAGATAAAGGCATTATTAATGTATGGAAAATCACAAGATTAAGAAATTACTGAATATGCTAATATGTATTATTTTGATTGGCCCCCAATTGGGGCAGAGTCTTGTAAAAACAGCATAAAACAGCGAATCCTGGAATAAACTAGTGTAATCATTCAGCATACCTAATGTGTGTATGTGTAATTGATTAACCGCTGGCGAGGACCTCCACTGAGCCACCTCCAAGAGCCTAGGCCACAAGGAGAAGACGGGCGCCTAACAGTATCTACCTTCTGGGTCTTTAATTTCTGATGATAAGGTGAATGGTGTGGATTGGTGAAATGCAATTAGAGTTCCCCTTTGCTTGGTACAGGCAGAAGCCGTGTAAATTTGTTGATAAAAAGGAGAAATATATTTTGGAGTAGAATCTTTGGTGAAGTGTGTTTCTTGGAGGCATACTATGTGAGCCTTCTTGTTATGAAAAGTACGGAAGGCTTTGGTCCTTTTTTGAGGGACATTTATTCCCTGAACATTCAAGGAAAGTATATTCAGTGGTGCCATGGCAACAGATCAAATAGTTTTGACTTACTTTTTGTTATGCAGAGCTGACTGCGCAGATCAACCTGTGTGGACTGAAGAGATGAATAGATAGAAAAGAAACCAGTGAATTCTGGAGTAAAGAGTAAACAAAAAACATATGAGATTAGATGATACATTGTATAAATTATTTTTTGCAAGTAATCACAATTTACCCGTGAAAGAGAGTAAATATCTCTCTCAGGGGAATAAGTGCCTTCGTCACACTCCCACATAATATGATTGGGAGAATGAGGAGGGCTAATGGGGGTACACGGATCTTCCGATATGTTAACTCATAAAATTGAGGTTGTGAAACATGTTATCTGGGTGGGCGTGACCGGATGCTGAGGTGAGGGAGAGCGATGCAGCCGGACCTGACCCTCGCCCCTCGCTCTCACTCCCACTTCTGAGATAAGGACGCAGCATGGCTGGGAAAGGACGTTGAGGAGAGGGGAACGCCTGAAGCACCTGGGGGCTGTAATAGCTGCGGCACACTTCCCGGATACACGGCGCTGTGACACACTGTCACGCTGCCCGGACGGAGCGGAGATGAGCTCACACACACCGGGTCTGTGACACGCTGCCACGCTGCCTGGACGGAGCGGAGCTGAACCTACACACACTGTGTCTATGCCTGAGTTCAGCTGATCGCACACAGCACACAGCACTCCTGAGAAGGACACCGGCGGCGCTCAGCCCAGTGAGAGAGGGGGGCGCTGACATCCAGGATTGAGCTGGGGTGTTGGAAATCCCTTAAAGAACAGCACTAATCAAGCAGCAGAGGAGCCTACCTACAGCGTTGGAGTGGGTGAGTAGGTGGTTATTTACTTGCTCACCTGCAGTACACCAGCTTATAAAGGCTTGTTAAAGAAAAAGGCTCATACAGTCCATATAGCTAATAATTTGGTGGAGGAGAAGAGGTACATCCCCAGGCCAGAGCGATACTTAGCACCGCGGCGGGAATAGTACCTTGTCGGCATGACGAGGAAGAAGGGGATGGAGGATGGACCAGCGCAGGAGGGATTGGGGGCCCCTGGACCTCGTGGTACGAAGGAAAAGGGGAACCAAGTGGCAGCCAAACTGGAGCGCTTTGCACACACCCCGAACCAAACCCCCAAAAAGGCGAGCAGTACAGGGGAAGCCCAGCATCAAATTGGCCACCCTGGGAGGAGAAGTCAGGCCCAAGAGAATGGAAATATGGTAGCTATACCACCAGCGGGTCCAGCAGCAGCAGGAGGAGGCCCAGAAAAACAACAGGTCTTGGGTACAGAGGGGGCAATAGGGGGAGGGCAGTGTGACCCGACCAATGAAAAAGAGCCATCCCTAAATGACATTTTTTTGGCTGTCAATAGCTGTAAACAATCAATTAATGAACTGTCCGAGCAGGTTAAGGGCATTAGGGATGAATTGTTAACCATCAAGGGAGATGTGCGCGCAGTATGCATACGAACAACAGCATTGGAGGAAAGGTTCAGTCAAATGGAGGACGAGGTAGCTCCTTTAAAACAAGAAGTAGCACTCATGAAAATTCAACTGAGGGACTGCCTACAGCAAATGGATAACATGGAAAACAGGTTACGTAGGGAAAATCTGAGGGTACTCGGGCTCCCAGAGGGCTGTGAGGGTAATAATCCCATCAAATTTATGGAGGAATGGCTGAGAGAGAAATTCGGTAGGGACTCATTCTCAAACACCTTCGCCATAGAGCGCGCACATAGGATAGCTCCCAGGACTTCAGCTCCAGGAGGCCATCCCAGGCCTTTTATTTTTAAACTTTTATGTTTTCGTGACAAGGTCACTATCCTGCAGGAGGCAAGAGAGTTAAGAAATATCCAGCATAATGGTGCCAGGATCTCGATATATCCGGATTTCTCCCCCGAGCTACAGAGACAAAGAGCCAAATTTGGAGACTGTAAAAGAAAGCTTCAACAACTAAGAGTTAACTATGCGCTATTGTACCCGGCACGGTTGCGTGTCACGGCTCTGGGGGAGGTCAGGTTTTTTTCCACCCCTAAGGATGTGTCAACTTGGTTAGAGAAGAATGAAGAGAGAATAAGACGGGGTGAAGAAGCTTAGACACTTTTTTTTGTTGCTTTTCTCCTTTCTTTTTTTTTTTTCCCTTTTTTCCCTTTCTCAGCTTTTTGCCCTATATTCACTGTTTTTTTTAGAATGTAATTCGGAGTGGAGTGGCGTGGGGGGTGGGGGGATGGTAGGGGATTAAATATAAATATAAGTGATAAATGCATATATATTAGTATCAGTAAGAGGTATTAGTGTAGTTTAAAATCACTAGCACTTTAACTATAATATTAATAAGGATAACATTCAGGGGATAGTTCCCCTCCTACTAGGTTTGGTGCACGGCTTTTTTCTTTTAGCCTTAGAGAGTTTTTGAAGGTCACTATAGAAGCTCGAGGGGTAGGCCCAAATTTGGGCTCAGGGATGTGGGATAGGGGGGGGAGGGGGGGTGGAGGATGTTGGGGGGGAGGAGACCGGGGGGTGGGGGGAGACTTGGAATGGGGGGGTGTACATTGAGGGTAGTTGAGGGGGGGGAGTATGGTTATGGTTGGATGAATGTTGGTCTAGCCTATTACAGCAAAGGGACATAATTAAAAGTAGGGTTACTCACAATGTTCGCAAAAGATGGCGGTTTGGTGTTTCTTTTTTTTTTTTTAGGAGATATGTGTGTGGTAAGGTCACTAGACCCAAGGGTCGATGATAACCGAAAAGAGGTGTAATAAAACCCCAGGAGGTGGGGGAAGGGTTAATATATGCGCATGGAATGTAAGGGGGATTGGGGATAATTTAAAAAAAACAGACAATTTTTTCAATAGCCAAGAGGAGGAAAGTCAAAATACTTTGCCTGCAGGAGACCCATTTAGTAAAGGACTCAATTAAAACCTTAGACAACACGCAATTTCAGACACAGTATCACTCCACCCACTCCTCCTATTCTAGAGGGGTGAGTGTACTGATAAGCACTGGTTTGCCCTTCTCCTGCAGTCAGAGTAAGGTGGACGAATATGGGCGGTATATCTTTCTTTCCTGCCTGATAGAAAATAAATGATTTATTCTGGTCAACGTTTATATCCCTCCCCCATTCAGCATGGCAATACTAGATGACTTAGCCAGTTTTATCATGAACTCCCCTGGGACCCCGGTCATAGTGGTGGGTGATTTTAACATGACAATGGACAATAGTATAGATAGGTTCCCCCCCAAAATTGGATCCAGAGTGGCACCTAAGAGCCCCCTTATGCAATATTGTGATGAAATAGGATTGGTAGACATCTGGAGGAGGAGGCATCCTGGGGTGAAGCAATATTCATGCCACTCCAGGACCCATGCCACTTTATCCAGAATCGACCTGGTTCTGGTAAACGAGGAAGCATTAAACGTAGTGGAGGAAATAATGTATGAGCCAAGGGCCGTTTCGGATCACACGCCTGTTATTACTGTTGTGAAGGTAGGAGAGCACCATATCAGGGGGAGCTGGAAGGTCAATCCATTTTTGCTTGATTTAATAGGAGAAGAGGAGAGAATGAAGGAGAGCCTATCGGAGTTTGTTAGAATAAACCTGGGCTCGACCTCAGTGGGGGTTGTCTGGGACTCCCTGAAGGCATATCTCCGGGGAGTATTAATCCAGAAAATCGCATTTAATAAAAAGCAATCGCAAGCAGAAGAGCAAAAAGCTAAAGAGAGTGTAGAAGTGGCAGAAGCGCAGTACATAGACATACCATCCCAATCCAGCTACAAGCTCTGGGTGGAGAGACAGGACAAGTACAGTAGGGTGCTCCGGGAAGGGCTGGAAAAGAGGAGATTATTTCAGAGGCGCAGCTTTTTTGGAGAGGGGGAGCGAGTTGGGAAGGCTCTGTCTCTAATAATCAAGGCTAATGGCCCCCTAGGTACAATAGCAGCAATCAAGGGGGGGGGACGGAGTATTGAAAAAAACCACTCCCGATATACTGTGTGAATTTAGGACATACTTTGAGAAGTTGTACAGCTCTCATAGAGTAAATGTGGAGGCCGAAATGCAGTTCTTTTTTGAGGGGTTAAGGATAACCCCATTAACAAGTGAAGATAGGGAAATGCTGGATGCTCCACTGACTCTTGCAGAATTGCAGAGGGCAGTGGGAGATATGGCAGGCCAGAAGTCACTGGGTCCCGACGGCCTGCCCATAGAAGTATTCAAAAAATATGGGGAGGTATTATTGCCCCTACTTTTAGAGGTGTTTAACGGAGCCAGGGAGGACAGGGTCCTGCCACCGTCCATGTCAGAAGCTATAATAATAACCCTGTTGAAAGAAGGGAAGAACCCAATAGATATGACCTCATATAGGCCTATCTCGCTCTTATGTTCGGACGTAAAGATTCTGGCAAAAGTAATGGCGGCAAGGCTGAACAAGATAATTTCCAAAATAATACATACGGATCAGACTGGGTTTATCCCGAATAGATCTACGAGTACCAACATAAGACGAGTGTACCTGAATATGCAAATACCGGTGGAAAATAGTGGGGGGAGAGCGGCTCTCTCATTGGACGCGGCCAGAGCCTTCGATTCCCTGGAATGGCATTACCTGTGGAGGGTCCTAGTGGAATATCAGTTTGGCCCTGGGTTTGTCCAATGGTTAAGGCTGTTATACAGTGGCCCGAGGGCCAAGGTTAAGATCAATGGCCAGTGCTCGGAGGGGTTCCAGTTGAGCAGGGGCACGAGACAGGGGTGCCCTCTGTCCCCCCTGCTCTTTGCCCTGGCAGTTGAGCCCTTGGCGATAGCCCTGAGAGCGGCGCAGGGGGTTCAGGGATTTAAAAGAAGGAAGGGGACGGACAAGGTAGCTATGTATGCAGATGACATCCTGCTGTTCCTGGCAGATACGCAGAATTCATTAAAAACAGCCATAGGGATAGTTGAGGAATTCGTCGTTTTTTTCCGGATTGCTGATTAACTGGGAGAAATCAGTAATCCTACCCATAGATCCGCTGAATGAACCCCTCCCTTGTCAGGTATCCCAGGTTAAAATAGTCAGCCAAATGAAATATCTGGGTATTAACATAACCAATGATCCAGGACAGTATATATCCGGTAACCTAGTCCCAAAAAATGAAACAGAAGTGTCGGGTGTGGGGTCGCTTGCCCCTTTCAGTCGTCGGACGCTGCAATATGATCAAGATGGTCTGGCTACCCCAACTTCTATATGTTTTGCAGAACTCCCCTGTGTGGATTCCTAAGCACTGGTTTAAAAAAATAGACAGTGTGTTTAGAGAACTTATTTGGAAGGGTGGGTCGGCCAGGATCAGTTTGCGGACATTGCGACGGCCAGAGGAGAAGGGCGGCCTGGCAGTACCGGATCCGTATGGATACTTTCTGGCCTCCCAATTGCAGCATATGGGAGGCAGTAATAGGCCATGGGAGGAAGGAGTGGATGGTAGCGTTTTGTGGAACGACATCGGCCATGACACGATCGCAGAGACATTAGAGGCAGACTCATTTAGTACTAAATGCCCCACTACCCAACTGATGGTTAAGGGGTGGGTACAAGCCAAAAGAACTCTGGGATATACGGGCTTTGCGGAATTTTCCCCACTTTGGGATAATAACAACCTTAATGAGCTTAAAAAAATGGGACACTTTGTGGAGTGGGACCGTCAGGGTATCCATTGCCTGGCTCAGGTATATAGAGAGGGGAGGTTAAAATCTTTTAAGGAGTTGGTAGAGGAGTATGCAATCTCTAATAGATCTTTTTACAAGTATTTGCAACTCAGGCACGCCCTAGAGGCACAATTTGGGAAGGATGCGCCAGTGTGGTGCGAAATGACCGCTTTGAGAAAGCTTATTGATGTACATACTACGAAGGGGTTGATTTCTGAAATGTATGGATGTCTGAAGGCTTCAGCCCAGGGGGGCATGGTGGAAAACAAAAATAGGATCAAATGGGAGGGAGATGTGGGGGCATTGTCCGATGATCAATGGAAGCAGGTTCTGTCGCTGGGGCCCAGGGTTACTCTTTCTCCCTCACAGGTGATGTCCCATTTTTATCTTTCCTATAGGGCATACTACACACCATTGAAATTATTTAAGTGGGGTAAGAGGCCCGACCCAAAGTGCCAAAGGTGTGGGGGAGGGTATGGAGACCTGATCCACATGTTTTGGCGATGCCCCAAATTATATATATATTGGAAAGGGGTCGTGGAAAAGATAAATTTGGTGTTTGGGACGTCATTGAGAGTGGAGGCGAGGGAGTGCCTGCTGGGATTAATGGGGGATAAGGTGGCCTCAAGGGATATACAGACAGCAAGGATTAGATGCCTGTTTCAGGGCAAAAAGCTTATCGCACAGTATTGGCAGAGAAAGGAAGCACCGACGGTCTCAGAATGGGTGAATGCAGTTAGAGAGGTAATTTGCAGAGAGAAATATATATACAAAAAGAGGGGTAACTTTAAGAAATTCGAAAAAATATGGAAAGCTTGGCTGGATCTGGAAGAGTTGGAGTAATAGGAGGTGTGGGTGGTGGATGATTTGGGGAGGGGGGGATGGTTAAATGAATAATGAAATGTATGGCAAAGTGTATAATGGGGAGTGGATGAGGGGCGGGAGAGTGAATGGGGGGAAAAAGGAAGAAAATTATTCTCGAAGCCTATAGCATAAGGACGGGTTGTACTGTCGCACATTAGAATGATAATATAGGGATAGGTATTTATGTGTTTTTACTTATGATAACATCCCTTGTTCCCTGTTTATATGTTTGTTGTAATGGAAAACTTTCTTTTTTCAAATAAAAAATGTATAAAAAAAAAAAAAAATGAGGTTGTATTGCTTCAGATTAGAATAAACAAAAACATAATTCTAGGAACTAGTTAGGTAATAATATATTTGTTTTAAGAAAAGAAAGAAAAAGCTTCCATTACTTCTGGATTATTGAACATATTTGTCCTAAAAAGTAATAAATCTATTGTTATTACCTGATAATATATAACTGAACAAGAATTTCCTTATTTCACTTATATATTCTAAGGCTATATGAATCAGAAGTAATAAGAAATATAACTGGAATGTAACATGATCCCACACAGTGTGTGACTATCAGAATGCAGTTACATTCACTTATAAATACAGGTTTTTTAAAGAGAACCATCTCTTAGTATAATAAATGAAGAGATATCAGGAATTAGGATGTCAGTCCATTGAATCTTCTTGGTCCATGGATAATGTGGCATAACAGCCTCTTTTGTGAGAATGATGATTCCCATTTTGTTCTGAAATTTTCTGAGTGCTGCCTGAAGGTGAAGATGATGTCATTCTTCTGTGTGTGGGAGAGTTGCTGCTTGTGGGTTCTGTCAGATTTAATTTTAAAAGGGTTTGTTGTAGTTCATCTGCTGATCTGCTTCTGTAAATTGTACCTTGGTAGTTAAATCTGACTGAAAAGGGGAAGCCCCATTGATACATAATGTTGTGGCGTTGCAGTTCCATTAGTTGGGGTTTCATGGATCGTCTTTTAGTAATAGTAAGTTGGGATAGGTCAGCAAAAATTTGATAATTGTGTCCTTGAAAATTAAGTTCCTTTTTTTCTCTTGCAGCAATTAGTATTTGTTCTTTCGTTCTGTAATAATGAAATTTTGTGATTATATCACGTGGGGGTCCATCTTTCTTTTTGGCTGTGAGGGCTCTGTGTACTCTGTCCAGTTCTAAACGTTCAATAGGGACATCTGGCTTTAGTTCTTGTAATAGAGCAGTAATAGTAGATTGCAGGTCTGTCACAGTTTCAGGTATTCCCCTTATGCGCAAGTTTGAACGTCTGGCTCTATTTTCGTAATCTTCGAGCTTAGTTTGAAGTATTAAATTCTCTTCTTTTAATTGTTCCAATTCTGTTATATTTACTTGGGTTGTAATTTCAATTTCATCCATTTTTATTTCTAAGGCTGCGGTGCGGTTTCCCAGCTCTCTTATTTCTTTGGTTAGGCTTTTTGTTATTTGGTCTGAGGTTTGTTTTAATGCCTTATGAAGCATCTTTTCAAATTGTAATAATATTACTGGGGATGCTGAGGAGGCTTGTGGAGAAGTTTGTGAGAGGATTTGTTCTGTATCTGACTCAAATGGAGAGTCTTGCTGTGACATTTTCTGTCTGTGAGAGCGCCCTGATGCTGTATCTTGTGAGGTGACTGGAGCTGCTTTAGTTGCAGTGAGTGCCTGTGAGCTCTTTGTGAGGTGATTTTTATTTCTGCCACGGTTTCCTCCCAGTACCATATTTCCTGCCCAAACTTTCACAGTTTGTTCCCTGAGGCAAAAAGGTTCAAATGGATACCTTTTGAGCCTGCAGGCTCCGCTTTGTCCTTCTCTTCTCTCCTCAGCGGTGCAGAGCTCTAACAATGCATGTCTGCTCCCAAGTCTTGTTCTTTCAATCTTCTTACTTCTATCTTCTTTCTTCTATCTTCCTTCAATTTGGAGGATGGAGGAAGAAACCGAAGGAAGATAGAAGATAGAAGAAAGAAGATGGAAAGAAGAAGACTTTAAATAAAGGAATTGTCAAAAACTGTCTCTTGTAATTTTTAACATTTTTGACACTTTTTTTGTGAAATGGTAGGGGTACATTTGTACCCCATTACCATTTCACACAGGGGGGTGGGATCTGGGGGTCCCTTTGTTAAAGGGGGCTTCAAAATCCTGATAAGCCCCCCGCTCGCAGACCCCCACAACCACGGGCAAGAGTTGTGGGGATGAGGCCCTTGTCCCCATCAACATGTGGACAAGGTGCTTTGGGGGGGACCCCAAAGCACCCTCCCAATGTTGAGGGCATGTGGCCTGGTATGATTCAGGAGGGGGGGCGCTCTCTCGTGTCCCCCCCTTTTCCTGTGGCCTGCCAGGTTGCATGCTCAGGTAAGGGTCTGGTATGGATTTTTGGGGGGACCCCACGCCATTTTTTTTTCAATTTCGGTGCGGGGTTCCCCTTAAAATCCATACCAGACCTGAAGGGTCTGGTATGAATTTTGAGGGGGACCCCCACTCCATTTTTTTTTTATTTTGAATATTGATAAATATTGATAATATTGATAAAAACGGCATGGGAAAGCATGCCGTTTTTATCAATGAACTTTTATGTGTATTGTCGGACTGGCAATTCATTAATAGACGCGAGTAGTTTTAAATGACCTTTTTTCTATTGAAATGTAATTTTGCTGTCAGACTGTTCTAAACACGGGAAACATGCGCCCCTTTACAGGCATACTATAGACACCCCCCCAGGTACGAAATTTAAAGGAATATTACACTTTTATTGTTTCACTTTAAGCATTATTAAAATCACTGCTCCCAAAAAAAGGTTGTTTTTAAAACTTTTTTTTGCATTGATACATGTCCCGTGGGGCAGGACCCAGGTCCCAAAACTTTTTTTATGGCAATACCATGCATATAAGCCTTTAAAATTAGCACTTTTGATTTCTCCCATAGACTTTTAAAGGGTGTTCCGCGGCTTTCGAATTTGCCCCAAACACCCCAAATTGTTTGCTGTTCGGCGAACTGGCGAACAGCCTATGTTTGAGTTGAACATGAGTTTGACTCGAACTCGAAGCTCATCCCTAGTCTCCATACACTTTTTATGGCAATAACTTGCATATAAGCCTTTAAAATTAGCACTTTTGGTTTTTCATGTTAGTGTCTTATAGACTTTAACGGTGTTCCGCGGCTTTTCTAATTTGCTGTGAACACCGCATAATGTGCGATGTTTGACTCGAACATCGGGCTCATCCCTAGTGTACAGTATATAATACATTTCAGGCGGTGTACAGTATATAATACAGTGCTGGCGGTGTACACAGTATATAATACAGTGTGTACAGTATATAATACATTGCAGTCGGTGTACAGTATATAATACAGTGCAGTTGGTGTACAGTATAAATTACAGTGCAGTCGGTGTACAGTATATAGTACAGTGCATGTGGTGTACACAGTATATAATACAGTGTGTACAGTATGTAATACACTGCAGTCAGTGTACAGTATATAATACAGTGCAGTCGGTGTACAGTATATAATACAGTGTAGTGCAGTGGGAAAAAAATCCCCATCATGTCCGGAAGGACACCAAGGAGAGGCAGACACTCACAGGCCACTAAAAGAGGGCAAGCAGCCTCTGCGTCTACAATGAAAAGTGGTGGTCTCAGACATGGTGCATCCTCTGCAGGCGGGGCACGTTTGTCCTTTTTTTTACACTGCTGGCTGTGTTATTGAGCCACAGCATGCAGAAGAGTCTGTGAAGTGGATAACTAAGCCGTCCTCATCCTCCTCATCCTCTGTCAACCAGGCTCATACTAGTTTGCCTTCCACTGCAGCTGCCAAAGCGGTCTATTCCACGGGCTCCTTGTCCACAGCTACTCCTTCCATAGTCACTCCATCATGCACGGAGGAATCACCAGAATTATTCATAGTGTCGGTTATATGCTGCTAGTGAATACACAGCAATTTGAATGTTCAGATGTTGGTTCCCAGGTTGAGGAAGGAAGTAAAGTTAGCCTAGAGAGGCGGGTGCCACAGAAGGACAGGAAACTAGCAGTAATGTTTCCCCAGCTGCAGCATACTGCAAAGTTTGCTCCAGTGACGAGAAGGGAGGGGATGATGAAGTCACTGACTGTATTTGGGTGCCTGAGAGAACAGAGGAGGAAAATGAGGAGAAGGCACAACTCCACTGAGGCAGGATGTCTGGCTTAAGGGCAGCCACCCTGTTGCATCACACCATAGAGCTCCACAGGTGCAAGGCGCTGCTGACTTCCCGCTGACTTCCAAAAGTTCATTGGTGTGGGCTTTTTTTAACACATGTGCAGCAGACTATAGCATTGCTGTTTGCAATCTCTGTCTGAAGTGGATCAAGCGTGGCCAGAACACCAGCCGCTTGGGCACCACATGCTTGCCCAGACATTTGACAACCTGCCATGCAGTCTGTTGGCAATGGCACCCAAAACACCCCACATCATAAAAAAATGCAGACTTCTCCTTGCTCCTCATCTGGAATCTCTACCCTTATTATACCTCAAGTCTTTTCAAAAACCTGCAGAGAAAATTGAGTAATGTCCGTGATACTTTTTTTATTCGCACTAACATACAATGTTTCAGGACAAGCTTTCGGGGTATGTCCCCTTCTTCAATGTCCAAGCAGTACTGATTCACAAATTTTTAAGCAGAATGTTAAAGAAAAAAAAAAAAAAAAAAGAGAAAAACAAACACATCCAAATCAATGGTAATTAAGATAGCAGCAGAGTTAGTGAGATAAGACAGAGGGAGAGCTATAAAATGGAGGGGGGAGGGATACTAGTCACAGAGGGGGTCCTAAAACTTTAGCATAATGTGTAGGGAAACCAATATCTAAATTCAGGCCATTATTTTTTGTGTCAAAAAGAAGTATCATTCTTAGTTCAAATGTTTTCCTTTCCTGGATAGTTCTGAAATTCCCTTTAAGAACTAAAACATTAAGGTCTTCTATAGTGTAGTCCGGTTGTGAGAAATGATGTCCCACAGGTGTGCATAAACTGTCTTTATGTTCTTTGATGGTATGTCTGTGCAAATTCATCCTTGCTTGCAACTTTTGTCCTGTTTCACCAACATAAGATCCTTTGCTGCACCTTTCGCATTGGATGAGGTACACAACATTACTGGAGGTACAGCTGTAAGATCCCATGATATTAAAGGTCCCATTTGTGTGTGTAACACTTTTGGATAGATTGATCTGGTTGCATAGTTTGCAGCGTTTTTTATTGCAGGGTTTGCTTCCATTATTTGTGACTTCATAATCAGAGTGAAGTTTCCTGCTGATTAGTTTGTGTCTGAGGTTGGGTGGTTGTCTGAAAGCCAATAATGGGGGTTGTTGGAATATTCCTTTCAGAGTTTCATCCTCTGTTATAATGTTGTAAATCTCTGTTGTAAATCTTTGATTATCTTTTTGATCCCTTCAAGTGCTGGGTTGTATGTGGTGACTAGAGGTACTCGGTTATTTGTTTTTTTCTCTGTGTATTGGAGGAGATTTTCTGTTGTTTATGCCGTTGTTGATGGTTTTGTCTTTGTAACCTTTCTTATGGAAGGAGTCTGCCAGTGTTCCGAGATGTTTATCTTTGTCTTCTGGGTCTGAACAAATTCGGTGGTATCTGATGGCCTGGCTGTGTATGATGGCCCGTTTAGTGTGTTGGGGGTGAAAACTGGAACTATGAAGATAGCTGCATCGGTCAGTCGGTTTTCTGTATATCGACATGTGAAGCTTGTCATCCCTGATGTATATTGTAGTGTCCAGGAAGTTGACATGTGTGTGTTCAAATAGTCCATTTTTAGTTTGATAGATGGGTGAAAAGTGTTGATCAATGAGAAGAATTGGTTTAGATTTTCTTCACCTTCAGTTCATATCATGAAGATATCATAAATATAGCGATAATATCTGTATGGCTTTTGTTGTATGCTGTTCAGGAATTTGTCCTCCAGGTCAGCCAAAAATAAGTTTGCATATTGGGGTGCCATTTTGCTTCCCATAGCAGTACCCATACTCTGGAGATAGATGTCATTATTGAAAGTGAAGTAGTTGTGTGTAAGAATGAATTTGTTGAGCTGTGTCACATCCTCAGCAGTGTATTTGTGGTTTGGTGAGGATGATAAGAATCTGTGACATGCCGCCAACCCATCCTTGTGAGGGATCTTACTGTCCAGGGATTCTACATCCATAGTGACTAGAAGTGTATTTGGTGGTAATTGTTGTATATTGTTAAGCTTGTTCAGAAAATCAGTGGTGTCTTGCAGAAAACTCGCAGTGTTCATGACTAAAGGTTTTAACATGTCTACAAGGCCTGAGATATGTTCGGTAAGTGTATTCATACCTGTTATAATGGGTCTGCCTGGATTTCCTGGCTTGTGAATCTTGGGCAGCATGTAGAAGTCTCCAATTTCTGGATTATCCGGAATTGCATTGATGAGTTCTGAATGTAGGTGGCTTGGTATTGTCGCAATGAGACCTTTTAATTGCTTAGTAAAATCCTGGGTCGGATCATAATCCAGTTTTTTGTAGTAAGTAGTATTTGCCAGCTGCCTCTGGCCCTCTTGTATATTTTTGTCTGTATCCATCACAATGTCTGCTCCCCCTTTATCTGCTGGTTTGATGGTTATGGCCTGATTATTGCACAGATCATGTACAGCTCTTCGCTCCAGTGGTGAAAGGTTGTATAATATTTTCTTTTGCTGGGTGGATATCAGGGATGTGACTCGCAGCCTGAAGCTGTCAATATAGGTATCCAGAAAGAAAATAAGAGGTTGCGCTAATACTGATAAAACACAATAAATACTTTACAGTGAAGAAAGAATTCATATGAGGATTATAAATAAATAAATGTGCAAAACTCAGTAGAAAAAAATTATATATAAAAGTCCATATATTAAAGCATCACTCAAGTGTTGTGAAAAAGTCCATGAGAATAAAACATCAATAAAGTGTTATAAAACGTCCAAATCACCAAAAAAATTGTAAAAGATGATGAAAAAAATCCAAGTGGTAAATAATAAAGATCTGTGTTAACTAGGAGGGGTCCACCACCAGATATTGAAGGGGTTACTCCCTACCAGAAGGCCATGACCCCCCACTACAGAGGATCACAGCAAGCAGAGATCTTTAAAGCCAAAATAGGGATTACCAGCGCTGTCCACTAGGGGTCATCTCGTCAGCAGCCACTCCAATAGCCCAGGGCATGGATACCTGGAACAATGGTAATTCGGGCTCAGGCCTTTTCCTTTTCTGTTTACATCTCAGAAGGGTCCTTCTTTAGTTGTCCATGTCACTGCCTGTCAGATGTGGACACTTCACATCACTCAATGTGAAGTGTCCACATCTGACAGGCAGTGACATGGACAACTAAAGAAGGACCCTTCTGAGATGTAAACAGAAAAGGAAAAGGCCTGAGCCCGAATTACCATGGTTCCAGGTATCCATGCCCTGGGCTATTGGAGTGGCTGCTGACGAGATGACCCCTAGTGGACACCGCTGGTAATCCCCATTTTGGCTTTAAAGATCTCTGCTTGCTGTGATCCTCTGTAGTGGGGGGTCATGGCCTTCTGGTAAGGAGTAACCCCTTCAATATCTGGTGGTGGACCCCTCCTAGTTAACACAGATCTTTATTATTTACCACTTGGATTTTTTTCATCATCTTTTACAATTTTTTTGGTGATTTGGACGTTTTATAACACTTTATAGATGTTTTATTCTCATGGACTTTTTCACAACACTTGAGTGATGCTTTAATATATGGACTTTTATATATAATTTTTTTCTACTGAGTTTTGCACATTTATTTATTTATAATCCTCATATGAATTCTTTCTTCACTGTAAAGTATTTATCAGTATTAGCGCAACCTCTTATTTTCTTTATGCCTTTTCACAATTGATGTTTTTGTGAGGATTGCTGCTTTTTCACTGTATTTTATTTTGTACTTGGTTTTTAGCGCAGTTTCTCCCACCACTTTTTCTAATATAGGTATCCAGTTTGGGGTTGCGTCCTTGTGGAGGTGTGAAGTTGCTGTTCTTTTTCTTTTTGTCACCTCCTATTGTCCTAGGATTCCTTTCCTTACTGTGAAAATATTCTTTGAGCCTTAGTCTCCTAAAGAATTCCTCCATATCTGACCATACCTGTAAATTATCCAATTTGGTGGCTGGGCAGAATGTGAGGCCTTTAAAGAGGACTGTTGTTTCTGGTGTAGAAAGTTATGATTTGACAAATTTATGATTCCGAGTTCCTCTGTTAAATCCACATTTTCTATAAAGTCAGCATTTACACGAGGGATACCTTGGGATTCTGGATCGGGTTCCAAGTTGCTGATAGCAGGAGTTATAGAAGTTGTGTTTGTTTTGTGTTGCTTAGGTTGTATCCAAAAGGTCTGCTCATCAAAAGGTCTGCTCATCATACATCATGCACAGCCAGGCCATCAGATACCATTGAATTTGTTCAGACCCAAAAGACAGAGATAAACATCCCAGAACACTGGCAGACTCCTTCCATAAGAAAGGTTACAAAGACAAAACCATCAACAACAGCATAAACACAGCCTTGAAAACCCGAAGAGAAAATCTCCTCCAATACACAGAGAAAAAAACAAATAACCGAGTACCTCTAGTCACCACATACAACCCAGCACTTGAAGGGATCAAAAAGATAATCAAAGATTTACAACCCATTATAACAGAGGATGAAACTCTGAAAGGAATATTCCAACAACCCCCATTATTGGCTTTCAGACAATATTGGTTTCCTTACACACTATGCTAAAGTTTTACGACCCCCTCTGTGACTAGTATCCCCCCCTCTGTCCTATCTCACTAACTCTGCTGCTATCTTTATTACCATTGATTTGTATGTGTTTGTTTTTCTCTTTTTTTTTTTCTTTAACATTCTACTTAAAAATTTGTGAATCAGTACTGCTTGGACCTTGATGCACCAATTTACAGGCAGACCCCCAGGCACGATATTTAAAGTAATATTTTATTTTTATTGTTTCACTTTAAGCATCATTACAATCACTGCTCCTTTAAAAGAAAAAACTTTTTTTTTACATTGATACATTTCCCCTAGGGCAGTACCCGGGTCCCATTCAGTTTTATGGCAATCACTTGCATATAATCCTTTAAAATGAGGACTATTGATTTTTCATGTTCGTGTCCCATAGACTTTAATGGGGTTTGCATGTTCGCAATTTTTTTTTGCCTTTCAAGGTGTTCTGGTGCAAACCGAATCGGGGGGTGTTTGGCCCATCCCTATTTAGCTGGTGACGTTGAGCTGGGACACAATATAATACTGCAGAAACATCCCTTCAGGAGCAGAGCTCTAAGCTGGCATTTCTGCTCAGTCAGGCTCCACCCATGTGCCTCCTCACACAAAGCAAATTAAATTCAAATCATATTAAATTCATTGGCATTGGATACGATGCCCATTTTTTCATTCTGGTTTTACTTTATTAGAATGTTATGTTGCATGGGCCCAGGATAATTTTGAAGTCACGGATAAAAGATCAGCATGTAAAAAACAAAACAAAAAACCCCCCCAAAAGATCAGCATGTACCTGTGTAAATCCATATATTCCAAGTATTTGTGCCATTGCAATAGTTGTCTCCGAAAAATGATCTCCTATGAACCCCACTAGTTTGTCTTTTCCAGAACATGAGTAATTAGGAACTGTCTTCTGTGGCCCAGATAAAATGCTTAGAATATTTCTTACCGCCATACTACTACATATACATGAATCTGTTACATGAAATCCCAGTGTAATATTGGGTAATATTTCTGGATTCTGGTTGATGTTGGATATGGCAAAATTCAAAGCAAGAACACTCAAAAATAGTTTTGGATCCCTTCTGCAAAGGAAAAAAAATATATAAGTTAGGTAAAGGTAATTTTTTTTTCCCCATCCTTTATTTCCCATTCTTATAGCTAAATATACCCAAAGTTTGGGATTTTCTTTTACTTTCACTTCTGATGAAAATTGTAAACAAGACAAATAGAGACAAATAGAGAAGATCAATCTCTTTAACCACTTCAATACAGGGCATTTTCACCCCCTTCCTGCCCAGGCTAATTTTCAGTTTTCAGCGCTGTCGCATTTTGAATGACAATTGCGCGGTCATGCAACACTGTAACCAAATTAAATTTTTATCATTTTTTTCCCACTTTCTTTTGTTGTATTTGATCACCTCTGCGGTTTTTATTTCTTGCGCTATAAACAAAAGAAGAGCGACAAATTTTAAAAAAAACACAATATTTTTTACTTTTTGCTATAATAAATATCCCAATTTAAAAAAAATAAAAACACATTTTTTCCTCAGTTTAGGCCAATATGTGTTTTTCTACTCTCTTTGGTAAAAAAAATCGCAATAAGCATATAATGATTGGTTTACACAAAAGTTATAGCGTCTGTAAAATAGGGGATAGATTTATGGTATTTTTAATATTTTTTTTCTTAACTATTAATGGCGATTTTTATCGTGACTGTGACATTGGGGCGGACACCTCGGACACTTTTGACACTATTTTGGGACCATTCACATTTATACAGAGATCAGTGCTATAAAAATGCACTGAATACTGTATAAATACCACTGGCAGGGAAGGGGTTAACACTAGGGGGCGATCAAGGGGATAAATGTGTTACCTAGGGAGTGATTCTAACTGTAGGGGGAGTGGATTCACAAGGGGAGGAGACTGATCAGTGTTCCTCTGTACTGGGAACACATGATCGGTCTCCTCTCCCCTGACAGGACATGGATCTGTGTGTTTACACACACAGATCCACGTCCCGGGTCTGTTACCTGCAATTGCGGGTGCCTGGAAGACATCGCGGCTGTCGGGCACACGCACCGGCTCCCGAATGACGTGGCGGGATATGACGCCCGCCCAGGATGGGAGATCCCTCTTGTCATTTGACAATAGCCAGGATGTGAAGTGGTTAATGGGGGCACTGACAGCAATAAAATCTGATAAGAGTCCCTCTCCCTTCCCACTCTATCAAAAACTTAAAAAAAACTTTTGCATTTAGTGACACTTTACCACTTGAAAAACATCATGTTAAACCCCCTTCCTTTCCAAGCCATATTTTTGTTTTCAGCGCTGGGATATTTTGACTAACAATTACTCCATCATGCAACACTGTATCCAAATTAATTTGTATAATTTTTTGAAACAGATAGAACTTTCTTTTAGTAGTATTTAATCACCACTGGGTTTTATTATTTTTTACTATATAAAGGAAAAAAGACAGAGAATTTTGAACACCACATTTCTGTGGTTAAAAAAACAAATAGGTGTATAATATTGAGTCTGTGTAAAAGTTATTACAAATTATTTTACATATTTGTGTAATACCTGATATACTGACTGACAATTCTTGAGACCCTATAATACCAGGACAGTACAAATACCCCTAAAATCACCAATTTTTAAAAAGCTGTCTTAGGCTACTTTCACACTGGGGCGTTGGCGGTAAAGCGCCGCTATTTCTAGCGACGCTTTACCGTCGTATTTGCGGAGGTTTTTGGGCGCTAGAGTGGTGCTTTTAACCCCAGCTAGAAGCCCAAAAAGGGTTAAAACCACCCGCAAACTGCAGCGGTGCTTTGCCAGCGGTTTGGCGGCGCTGCTCATTGATTTAGGGGGCGCTTTAGGAGCGGTGTATACACTGCTCCTACAGTGCTGCAAAGATGCTGCATGCAACACTTTTTTTACCGGCCTGCCAGCGCACCGCTCCAGTGTGAATGTACTTGGGCTTTCACACTGGAGTGAGAGGAAAACAGTCGCTATGCAGGCGCTATTTTTAGCGCTATAGCGCCTGTAAAGCGCCTCGGTGTGAAAGCAGTCTAAGGTATTTAGCAAAAGGCATGGTGAGCTTTTTGAAGTTGTAAGTTTTTGAGCAATTTTCTTGGGAAATTTAAAAAGTTAAAAAAAATGTAATTTTCTTTCACAAAATTGGCATTTTAACAAATTATTTATCATGCAAAACATGGGCATACTTACCATTATACCCCCCAAAACACATTCTTCTTCTCCTTCCAAGTATGGGGATGCTACATGAGACATTTTTTGCTGTCAAGATGCATAGAGGGGCCCAGTATTCAAGGAGCACCATCAGGCTTTCATGGAATTTCATGGAATTTGAACTTTGACTACCTATCACATTTCTTGAGACCCTGAAGTGCCAGGACAGGAGAAACACCCACAAAATTACCTGATTTCACAAAGAAGACCCTGCAATGTATTTAACCCCTTATGCCTAAAGGTAAAACAAATCTCTCTAAGCACAATTTTGTAACTTTGACACGTGTTAATAAATGGTACATATCATCACAACTACTTTGTGCATCCAGGTGGATCATACCACATTTTTTTAGGACAAACTGGGCTTTCATTTGGTGGTAAATGGTTATGGATATCTCCTGATTTTCTTGTTATCAAAGGAAAACTGTCCCAAAATAGTAAAAAAAATCATTCCCCCAAAGAATAACCCAAAATTAATTACCCTGCTCCTGAAAATTGCAGCAATACTATATATGTATACAGTATCTCTCAAAAGTAAGTACACCTGTCACATTTTTAAAATATTTTATTATATCTTTTCATGTAACAACACTGAATAAATGACACTTTGCTTCAATGTAGAGTAGTGAGTGTACAGCTTGTATAACAGTGTAAATTTGCTGTCCCCTCAAAATAACTCAACAAACAGCCATTAATGTCTAAACCGCTAGTAACAAAAGTGAGTACACCCCTATGTGAAAATGTACAAATTGGACCCAATTAGCCATTTTCCCTCCCCGGTATCATGTGACTCCTTAGTGTTGCAAGGTCTCAGGTGTGAATGAGGAGCAAGTGTGTTAAATTTGGTGTTATCTCTCTCACTCTCTCATACTGGTCACTGGAAGTTCAACATGGCACCACATGGCAAAGAGCTCTCTGAGGATCTGAAAAAAAGAATTGTTGCTCTATATAAAGATGGCCTAGGCTATAAGAAGATTGCCAAGACCCTGGAACTGAGCTGTAGCATGGTGGCCAAGACCATACAGCGGTTTAACAGGACAGGTTCCACTCAGGAGAGGCCTCGCCATTGTCAACCAAAGAAGTTGAGTGCACGTGTTTAGCGTCATATCCAGATGCTGTCTTTGGAAAATAGACGTATGAGTGCTGTCAGCATTGCTACAGAGGTTGAAGGGGTGGGGGGGCAGTCTGTCAGTGCTCAGACCATACGCCGCACACTGCATCAAATTGGTCTGCATGGATTTCAGCCCAGAAGGAAGCCTCTTCTAAAAATTATACATAAGAAACCCTCAAACAGACAAGCTGACTAAGGTGGGAGTGTCATTTTCAGGGGCTGCATGAGTGCTGTCGGCACTAGGGAGCTACAGTTCATTGAGGGAACCATGAATGCCAACATGTACTGTGACATACTGAAGCAGAGCATGATCCCCTCCCTTTGGAGACTGGGCCACAGGGCACTATTCCAACATGATAACAACCCCACACACACCTCCACGATGACCACTACCTTGCTAAAGAAGCTGAGGGTAAAGGTGATGAACTGGCCAAGCATGTCTTCAGACCTAAACCCTATTGAGCATCTGTGGGGCATCCTCAAATGGAGGGTGGAGGAGCACAAGGTCTCTAACATCCACAAGCTAAGTGACGTCATCATTGAGGAGTGGAAGAGGACTCCAGTCGCAACCTGTGGAGCTCTGGTGAACTCCATGCCCCAGAGGGTTAATGCAGTGCTGGAAAATAAAAGTGACCACAAAAAATATTGACCCTTTGGGCCCAATTTGGACATTTTCACTTAGGGATGTACTCACTTTTGTTGCCAGCAGTTTAGAAATGAATGGCTGTGTGTTGAGTTATTTTGAGGGGACAGCAAATTGACACTTTACAAGCTGTACACTCACTACTTTACATTGTAGCAAAGTGTCATTTCTTCAGTGTTGTCACATGAAAAGATACACTAAGAGAGCGCATGCGCGAGGCCGGGAAAGCCGGGAGCTCCTCACTACCCCAGCCAGCCAGCCGCCCTAGCGCCATATCAGAAGCCGCTACAAGCCCGTGCACAGCAGGATCTTCTGGGGGAACACAGCGGTTCCCCACACATGCCGACCACGGCAGCAAAAAAGGACCTGGGACCCCGCTTTGAGGCAGAGAAAATACAGGCCGAATCCAAGATGGCGGCCGCGCCTCAGACACAGGCAGCCTCAGGGGGACTACAAGAAGCCAGGCAAGTGATCGCTCCTGCTACTCTTCCATATCCCCCTTCAGCAATCTCCTTATCCCACCCCACCACATCCCCCTCGGGCCACAACTCAGTTTATATGAATGAGAGCCCACTGGCAGCCCCCTTGCTATCTCCTCTGGGACATTCTCTTATCCCTCAGCATGATAACGGCATTTTGGGAGGCACAGACACAGATATGCCCCAGAATGCCGGGGACCTCTTCCTCAAGCTATCTGACTTACTGGAAAGGGGCTTAGCTAATACAGCCCACTAAATAACAAATGATATTCGATCTGATTTCCAGAATCTGGGCACCAGAATAGAAGCGATCGAACAAAAACTGGATTACACAGTATCAAGAACCAATCAAAATTCTGACCACATTCAGATTGTGCAGGAACAGTTGGATGCGGGCTTAAATAGGATCGACGATTTGGAAAACCGATCAAGAAGGGAGAACTTCAGGGTCAGAGGCATTCCAGAATTTTGCACGGATGTCCCTTCAGCAGTGCAAGAATTGATCAAATCCCTAATTCCTGATATCTCTACACACAAGCTGGAGTTAGACAGAGCACACAGATCTCTGGGACCCCCCAGGAAGGACGGGTCTCCCAGGGATATAGTGGTGAAGCCGCACCACTACGGAGTAAAAGAGAACATCATGAAGCTCTCCCGCCAGCAACCACACATCTCTTTCCAAGGCCACGATGTTCAAATATTTGCGGACATATCGCCTATGACGATCCAAAAATGCAGAGCCCTCAAACCTCTATTACTCATCCTAACACAAAAGGAAATAAGATACTGGTGGGCTTTCCCCTTTGCTTTAAAATTTACCTACAAAGGCAAGACACACTCATTCACTAATCTGCCTGAAGGAGAGCGGATCCTTCTCTCACTGAAGCTTATATCTCAGGACTCAGAGATGGACACATCAAATGCGCAATCTGGATCTTACAAGAGACAGACTCCAACCAGCCCAGTCTCTCCTTTATGGAAAACTACCAAAAGCAGACGGGTAAAGGAACCGATGCCCTCCTGAATCGTATGAACACATCTGGGCACTACCCGAAAACACTCCTCAGGAACTAACCCAAGTCATCAATAACCCTAAATGACCTTCTTGATACCCTTAGGATTAAGATGCACGATCTCTGAACCCATCAGGGATACCGGACTTCCACCTTCATATGTACTTCGCCTGACTACGACACCTCAGACCTGATAGGTCACTACGCACCAGAAAGCCGCGACTCTTGGTCATGCGATTTCTCTTATCAGACCATCAGTCCCTACTTAAGCAAGTCGCAAACACACAGCTTTCATCCCTTCCCAAAGATTTCGTCTGGATCTCCCACAATCAACATGACAACGAAAAACAAGGATCAAGCTCTTGGGCCTTCCCCCTTATGGGTCTCCCTCAACACCAGCTGGTAGTATGGAGGACCAGGAGATGGACACGCTAACACACCGGACTACTAGGAAAGAATAGCTCCTAATAGATAGAGATACAGCTCCTATAATACTCCCCCCTCTCTTACCTATTACTCTTCCCCATTCCCCCTCCACCCCCCCTCCCCCTCTTTTTCCCTTTCCACACCCCCCCAAGGCGTAATAGGCCTACTGCATGATTTTTTTTTTTTTTTTATTAGCCGGCTGGCTTTGATACACACAGTTTGCAATGTTATAGTGTTTAATTGGTTTTCCTCACAGGGTTTTGTGAAATATTTTATATACGTTTACCAATTGGGCAGGCACTGACTGGGGTAGCAGTCATGCGCCTCCATCCATCTCACGATAATGGGATCCCCATGGTCGGGAGATGGACTGTTAGCCCCATTGGAGGGCTACTTTTGTCTAATATTGGGCGACATTGAGGGGATCTTTGCATCCGCTCGATGCCGCAGGTTCCTTTTGGGACACTTCGCACGAGAACACTCGCATTTACTTTTTCTCATTTTCTCTTTTCTTTCTGTCTTGTTCTCTAATCCTGTTTTCTTTTGTGCCAGTCCACAGGATTCTCGGACAGTCCGCTCTCCTCCAGGCTCCAGATCTTGCCTCACGATCCGAATAATCAAGCTCCACCACACTTCAGAGGAGGTAAGAAATGCCGCACCACACAAGCTCTCCCCACATAGCCAATATGTCTAGTAAAACCGTGCCCCTAACGCCCTTTAAATTAGCTTCCCATAATGCCCAAGGGTTAAATTCTGCGGTAAAGAGGCGTAAATTACTTCAATTTTACCATGCACAAAAATTGGCGGTAGTCATGATCCAGGAAACACATTTCCCTTCTAGATATAACCCGACATTTCTACATGCTCAATATCCCACATTCTTCCTAGCGAATGCAGAAGACAAGACCAGAGGAGTAGCAATAAAATTTGCGAAACATTGTAAATTTAAGCCCGATTTGGTGCACAGAGATCAGGATGGCAGATTCTTATTGGTTAAAGGTAAAATAGATGAAAGCCTTTATTCTTTCATCTCTTATTACTCCCCCAATAAGGGTCAAACTAAATTTTTCCAAGCAATGCTACAAACTCTAAGCCCACTATTAGAAGGAACGGTAATTTTCGGAGGTGACTCCAATGTTGCCTTCGACCCCGGTTTAGACAAATCCAAACCTTTAAAAGCACAATCAATCCGCCCCACAAAAACAAGCTCCAAGATCGCGAAATTATTTTATCAACAAGGCCTAGCCGATATATGGAGAGAACATAATCCCACAAAGAGGGATTATACACATTATTCAAACCCTCACAAAACATACTCCAGGATCGACCACATATTCCTGTCAGTGATACATATACCCTATGTTCTTAAGGCCTATATTAAGGACACAGCCCTTTCAGATCACGCCATGGTGATCGTCACACTAAGGGGCGGATCCCACAAACCACCCACTACCCAGTGGAGACTCAACGACACTATTCTTAATGACTATATTTCAGTAATAGAGATTGAGAAAGACATAATAGATTACTTTATGCGGAACAATGTGGAGGGAATTTCAGCAGAGACTCTTTGGGCCGCTCATAAAGCGACCATACGGGGAAAGCTCATTCAAATGTCATCCCGAAGAAAGAAAGAGCAGATAGCAGAGATAGAGAAACTAGAGAGGGAATTCAAGGCCCTTTGCAAACAGCACAAACGGGACCCTTCTTCGGTCCAAATAGCTCAACTAGATGCAGCCAGAATAGCATTAAACCTAGCTCACACAGTGAGGGCAGAAAAACATTTGAAATGGAATAGTGCGAAATTCTAAGTTCAGAGAGACAAGATGAGTACTCTATTAGCAAGAAAGCTATCTCCCACAGTCACTAACTTCACCATCCCAAACATTAGACTACAGGATGGCACCTCAACCCTTAATCCCCCAAAAATCCTGCAAACTTTTCAGTCCTTTTACTCTAAACTATATCAGCAAAATGACCCCATGTCCGACTCCTCCTTGAAATCATTCCTAGATGATATTGACATGCCCACTCTACGTAAAGAGCATAAGGATCTCATGGAAGCGCCCTTCACCATAGAAGAAACATTAGAGGTAATTAAAAACTTAAAAGGGGGATCAGCTCCCGGCCCCGATGGTTTCTCCAATCAATACTATAAAACCTTTAAGAAAACTTTAGCACCCCATATTACAAAAATCTTCAACTCCAAAAGGGTAGGGACACCCCTAGAGTCACAACTAAATTTGGCATTTATCTCTGTCATACCCAAGCCCGACAAGGATCCATCTTTAGTCAAGAATTACAGACCAATCTCGTTGATTAACAACGACCTGAAAATACTAACTAAAATCCTAGCTAATAGAATGAACTCCTTTATCAATCAATATATAAACAAAGACCAAGTGGGCTTTATGCCGGGAAGACAGGGCCCGGATCAAGTTAGAAGGGCGGTCGATATTGTCTCTTTATTACAATCAGGATGGGATGGAGGCCCAAAGCAGGAAGGCTTACTGCTGTCGTTGGACCTCCAAAAGGTCTTCGATTCTCTGTCTTGGACTTTCCTATTTTCAGTCCTGGGACGATGGGGATTTGGGGAAAAATTTATAAATACCCTAAAAGCATTATACTCCACTCCTAGTGCCCAGGTCAAACTACACGGCTTCTATTCGGATCCCATTCAAATAACCAGGGGAACCAGACAGGGATGCCCCCTATCTCCTGTGATCTTTGCTTTAGCGATAGAGGTCCTGGCAATTGCGATCAGGTCTAACCAAAATATTAAGGGGGTTAAATGCAGAGCGCACACCCACAAATGCGCCCTGTTTGCGGAAGATATCCTTTTATTTGTCACTTCCCCAACTACCTCACTACCCAATATATGCAATCTCTTGAAAACATTTGGATCCTTGTCGGGTTTAAAGGTCAACATGGACAAGTCACAGGCATTAAATATCTCACTACAAGAGGCAAAAGTAAATAGGCTCAAGCCCTCATTCAAATTTAAATGGAGCGAATCTTCGATCCGATACCTAGGGATAAACCTTACCCCCAAGTTTGAGCGACTTTTCCATGCTAACTTCCCTCCCATGTTCCTCACACTAGAATCTGACATCCAAACATGGTCCAAATACAATATATCATGGCTTGGTAGAATTCATTCTATCAAAATGACGCTACTGCCAAAGCTCCTCTATTTGTTTAGGTCACTCCCGATAGACATTAGAAAACACCATCTTAAACCCCTACATGGAAAAATAGTAAAATTCATTTGGGGTAAAAAAGGCTACAGGCTAGCCCGCAATGTGCTTTTTAGCCCCAAAACCAAAGGGGGTCTGGGTCTACCAGATCTGTTTAGCTACTACCAAGCTGCAAGATTGGCCCAACTTTCAATGGTATACTTCAAAGTTGAGAAACCTGACTGGATAGATATAGAGAGACAAGCTATTCCGACACACACCATAGACTACCTCCTCTGGAGCCCCATGAAATCGAGGCCTACTATATTAGCCCCAACATTGTCCCAATCTTTTAAATTATGGGACTCCGTGAAATGCTTACCAGCTTTGACCTCACCTTCCCGCCCTTTGGACCACATTTTTCATAACCCCCGATTTGTACCGGGCATGGACATCAAGTCCTTTAAATGGTGGTTAGACAAGGGGATGTACCATATAGGCCACTTTCTCTCGCCCTCGGGTCCAATTACGCTAAAGCATTGTATAAATAAGCTTAAACTCCCAGGTACAGAGAGGTTTAGATTTGTCCAGTTATCCCATTTTCTTTCCTCTCTAACGAAGGGACAGGCACTCCCATTAGAATTTACATCTTATGAGCGTTGGTGCGGCCAAGCACTAGACATAAAGGGTGGTATATCTCTCATATACGCGTCCCTTGTGGAACCCACCACAAAATTTTCATACATGGAATCGTGGGAGAAGGATCTGCAGGACACCTGGATCCTGGAGGAATGGCATCAGAGAGGATCCACAGCCTTTAAAGGTATTCAAAATACAGCATTGATAGAAGCTAATCTAAAAGTGCTTATGCGATGGTACCTAGTACCCACCAGACTTGCAACTATGTTTACTTCTGTCTCCCCGTTATGCTTTAGAGGGTGTCAAGCCCAGGGCTCCATGATTCATACCTGGTGGGAGTGTCCGAAATTAAGAGGTTTTTGGAACAAAATATTCGCATTGATCCGAAAAGTATCGGATCTTCCTATCACTAAGTCAGCCCAAGTGGCCCTACTTAATGCTCCAATCCCTAAAACAACGAAACACTCTCAAAGATTAATATCCTTCATGCTGTTAGGAGCTAAAACTACTATAGCCAAGGCCTGGAAGCAACCCACAGTGTCTTTCCAGGCAGCCAAAAGAAAGATTTCGTGGATCATGTCCCAAGAAAAAACGGTCAGCTCTCTGATGGACACCACTAAGTCATTCGAGGCAACATGGGAGCCCTGGGCTAGACATTTAGGCATTTCCCTTATCCCAGGTATTTAAATGACTCAGTCAAGATGAGTTTAAAAAAAAAAACACCTTGGACTGGCCTCAATTATATACTTCCAAGCTAGCGCTCTCTTTCTTCTTCTTTTCTTCTTCTCTACCCTATCTCTCTGTTATTATAACAAATTGATATCACATTAGCAGTGTACCAGTTATGTTTCAATTTCTGATTTACATTATGGTAGAACTTCTCATGTCGCCATCAGATTTGGCATAGTGAGTTCAAGTTCCAGACCCAAAACGGATCACTGCCAGTTGGAGGGGAACTGCTGGAGGGGTCTAATGGTCTCTTTAGGGGTTCCTTTCTCTACCTCTGGGGTGGTGGCAGGACCCTGGGAGTGGGGACAGCAGGGGTACCGGGTCATCTTTAATACTTTCCCTGGGATGGGGGGACTCCTAACACAGTGTGATCCCGTTAGGGGTGTTGGGAATGTCATCCCACACAGGGAACATCAATAACAGCCTTACCTACTGTTTCATTGGCAAATGTAAATGGATTTGAATCTCTGTTTATTATCTATGTACTTTCATAATAACAATCCCGTTTTTTGCAAGGGATCTGTCAATATAACTTTGTATTTCATTTTTTTTCAATGTACTGCACTGCTCTTTGATAAAGCTTTATTTAAAAACAAAAAAAAACAAAAAAAAAGAAAAAAAAAAAAAAAGAAAAGATACACTAAAATATTTACAAAAATGTGAGAGGTGTACTCACTTTTGTGAGATACTGTATATCCTGTCCAAAAAATACCGAACCTTATCTTTCACCCTGACTTTGACCCAAAAACTAACCCTGGCACTGACCTAAATCAAACCTTGATCTAGGTATTTTTTGTATTTTATTTTTTATTATTATTATTTTTTTACACATACTTTTTTCTCTGCAAGGAGTACAATTTACAGAGAGAAAAAAACACAGGGGCGGACATCACAGTGACTGATCACTATAATAGCCAATCAGAGGCTATCACAGCGATCTGGTGACCCAGAATCAGGAGTTCCGAGTCCCGATCATTAGTACGAGGCTCGGGACTCTCGGTGAGACCCTGTGGCGCGCTCCCAGCACAAAGAGAGATATACTAATATGCGTCCCCATGGAAAAAAGCCCAGTACAGTGGAGCCGCATATTTGCGTATACTCAACGCCAAGGGGTTAATTAGAGGCATGGTGAGTATTTTGAAAACCATATTGTTTAGCCACATGTTTTTCGAAAATACAGAAATACAATGGATGGTATTTTTTTACACACAGCAGCCAATTATTAAGATATTTCTCACACATGGAGTAGGGGCTTATCACATGTGTGAGACATTTTTGCAGCCTAGCCACATAGAGGGGCCCAAAATCCAAGCGTAATCTAATTTTTCGATTACCTATCAAGTTTGGTCACCCTGGAGTGTCAGGACAGCAAAAACATCCACAAAATGACTACATTTTGGAAATCTGAAACCCCAAGGTATTTTTTTAAGAAGAATGGTGAGTCTTTTGAACATTGCATTTTTCTTTGCATACTTACAAATAGAGGGAGACAACAGGAAGTGAGAGGAAATTACCCCTAGGAGGATAAATTCACTCCTGTAAAATGTATCACAGGAAAAATGTGTTCCCACTAAAGCTTTATCACCAATCCTTGTTTCCACGACAACCCAAAATTTCCAAAATCCAATGGTCACAGAGAACAGAAAGTTAGTTGAAATCTCAGAAGAGTCTGTAGCCATTTCAGGCAGTGTGCACAGCACGCAAAACAGTGCAACCATAGTGCAGTTGCTCCTACTTTTCTGGTGGTATACACAGGACACAAAACAGTGCAACCATAGTGCAGTTGCTACTACTTTTCTGGTGGTATACACAGGACACAAAACAGTGCAACCATAGTGCAGTTGCTACTACTTTTCTGGTGGTGTACACAGCACACAAAACAGTGCAACCGTAGTGCAGTTGCTCCTACTTTTCTGGAACGGGGTAAAGAAGGGAAGCGGCATCTGAATGCAGTATTAGTATGTACTTTTAATGACACATCATATGGTAACACTTACAGGAATAACATAGATAAAAAGCTCATCTGTGAGTAGGCGGTCCGTGATGGATTCCTCGAGCCCCAATCCGGATGGTGTTACAGCGGTGTAGAGCTGCGGGTGGAAGCTATTCAGCCAGCGATTCTTCCTGTGGCCATCAGGGAGAAGCTGGTGCCAGCGTGGAGCACACGTTGGATGTGCATGACGTCACGGGTCATCCAGTTGCTTCCGGGTACACTCCAGGGGGAAGGCTTCCACCGAGGGAGGGTTCTGGCAGTGAGTGAGCAGCGAATAGGCTACGCGCTCGGAGCAGCTGCTCCTTCAATAGACCTGAGGGGGGAGTGTGTCAGTGGTGTGGTAGTTATATGCTGGCGCCGTGGGACAACAAGACCCAGCGCCGACTACACAGCACAGCACTGATTGTGGCCAGAGACAATAGACTGGACTGCTATAGACAGGGAAGCACAAATAGGAGAGAGTCTAAAACAAGAAACTATGGTGTACAGGTGGTAGAGAACTATAGTTCCATAAGTTATATATATATAGCCGCACTGGAGTAATACGATGAACACTAAAAAAACATATAATAAACTGACATATGGGGGAAGAGGCACATAAGGACTGAATAAAAAATAAAAAATATATAAGAATAAAAAAAAAAATATATATATATATATATATATATATATATATATATATATATATATATATATATATATATATATATATATATATATATATATATATATATATATATATATATATATATATATATCAAATATCAAATATGGGAAATATATCGAATAAAAAATACAAGAAATATATATATATATATATATATATATATATATATATATATATATATATATATATATATATATATGATCTATATAAAAAAATATATACAGATAAATAAGACTAATAGTAAAACTAATAATTACAAATTAAAAAGTGTGGTATTTAGGGAGGCGGTAGGGCTGTATATAAGGAGAATGTATGCATGCCTGCACACAATGGGTGTCCTACCGCCTCCCTAAATACCACATTTTTTAATTTGTAATTATTAGTTTTACTATTAGTCTTATTTATCTGTATATATTTTTTTTATATAGATTAAACATATATATATATATATATATATATATATATATATATATATATATATATATATATATATATATATATATATATATATATATATATATATATTCTTATCTTATAAAAAAGAATATATATATATATATATATATATATATATTATTTTTTATAAGATAAGAATATATATATATATATATATATATATTTAATCTATATAAAAAAAATATATACAGATAAATAAGACTAATAGTAAAACTAATAATTACAAATTAAAAAGTGTGGTATTTAGGGAGGCGGTAGGGCACCCATTGTGTGCAGGCATGCATACATTCTCCTTATATACAGCCCTACCGCCTCCCTAAATACCACACTTTTTAATTTGTAATTATTAGTTTTACTATTAGTCTTATTTATCTGTATATATTTTTTTATATAGATCATATATATATATATATATATATATATTTCTTGTATTTTTTATTCGATATATTTCCCATATTTGATATTTTATATATATATATATATATATATATATATATATATATATATATATATATATTTATATATATATATTTTTTTATATTCTTATATATTTTTTATTTTTATTCAGTCCTTATGTGCCTCTTCCCCCATATGTCAGTCTATTATATTTTTTTTAGTGTTCATTGTATTACTCCAGTGCGGCTATAATATTATTACTTATGGAACTATAGTTCTCTACCACCTGTACACCATAGTTTCTTGTTTTAGACTCTCTCTCATTTGTGCTTCCCCGCCTATAGCAGTCCAGTCTATTGTCTCTGGCCACAATCAGTGCTGTGCTGTGTAGTCGGTGCTGGGTCTTATTGTCCCACGGCGCCGGCATATAAATAGCACACCACTGACACACTCCCCCCTCAGGCCTACTGAAGGAGCAGCTGCTCCGAGCGTGTAGCCTATTCACTGCTCACTCACTGCAAGAACCCTCCCTTGGTGGAAGCCTTCCCCCTGGAGTGTACCCGGAAGCCGCTAGATGACCCGTGACGTCACACACATCCTCCGTGCGCTCCACGCCAGCCCCCTGCTTCTACCTGATGGCCACAGGAAGAACCACTGGCTGAATAGCTTCCACTCGCAGCTCTACACTGCTGTAACACCATCCTGATTGGGGCTCGAGGAATCCATCACGGACCGCCTACTCACAGATGAGCATTTTATCTATGTTATTCCTGTAAGTGTTACTATATGATGTGTCATTAAAAGTACATACTAATACTGCACTCAGGTGGTGCTTCCCTTCTTTACCCCCTTCTTGCCTACCACAGAGCCAGCTCCCTGAGGACAGCAGCCGCCTTTTGGATCAACCATTCAACCAGCTTTTTTACATACTCTGAACTGTCAGATACATACTTAACCCCTGGACTGCCAGTACTACAGCCATGGACTAAATGGCTGGGAAACCTATATATCAATACTATTGTATGCATTTTTCTGTACATGCACTTACAGTTATTATTACCTTTATCTGGCTCCTACTTTTCTGGTGGTGTACATAGCACACAAAACAGTGCAACCGTAGTGCAGTTGCTACTACTTTTCTGGTGGTGTACACATTACTTAATACACTGCAGCTGTAGTGCAGTTGCTACTACTTTTCTGGTGGTGTACACAGCACACAAAACAGTGCAACCATAGTGCAGTTGCTACTACTTTTCTGGTGGTGTACACATCACACAATACAGTGCAGCATTAGTGCAGTTGCTACTACTTTTCTAGGGGTGTACATAGCACACAATACAGTGCAACCATAGTGCAGTTGCTACTACTTTTCTGGTGGTGTACACAGCACACAATACAGTGCAGTGTGGTGTTGAAAAACAAAATATACATCATGTCCTGAAGGCCACCAAAGAGAGGCAGACGCTCACAGGCCACTAAAAGAGGGCAAGCAGGCTCTGTATCTACAGTAAACAGTTCTGGTCACAGACATGGTGCATCCTCTGCAGGTGGCCGTGGGGCACGCTTGTCCTTTTTTTCTGCTGCTGGATGTGTTATTGAGCCAGAACATGCAGAAGAGTTGGCGGAGTGGATAACAAAACCGTCCTCATCCTCCTAATCCTCTGTCACCCAGGCTCAGAGTAGTTTGCCTTCCAATGCAGCTGCCAAAGTGGCCTATTCCACTGGCTCCTTGTCCACAGTCACTCCTTCTGTAGCCCCACCATCATGCAAGGAAGAGTCCCCCAAACTATTTGACCACAGTGTCGGGTACATGCTGATGGAGGATGCGCAGCGATTAGAAGGCTCTGATGTTGGTTCCCAGGTTGAGGAAGGGAGTAACGTGAGCCTAGAGAGAGGGGCTGCCCAAGAAGGACTAGAAACTGGCAGTCAACTTCCCCCAGCTGCAGCATACTGCCAAGTTTGCTCCAGTGACGAGGAGGGAGGTGATGATGATGTCACTGACTCTACTTGGGTGCCTGATAGAAGAGAGGAGGAGGCACAACTCCAATGAGGAAGGATGTCCTCTAGGGGGCAGCTTAAGGGCAGCCACCCTACTGCATCATGCCGCAGAGCTCTGCAGGTGCAGGGCGCTGCTGACTCCCCACTGATTTTTAAAAGTTCCTTGGTGTGGGCCTTTTTTGATACGTGTGCAGCAGATCACACCGTTGCTGTTTGCAACCTATGTCTGAAGGGGATCAAGTGTGGCTGGAACAGCAGCCGCTTGGGCACCACATGCTTGACCAGACATATGACAACCTCCCATGCAGTCCATTGGCAACAGCACCTTAAAAACCGACATCAAAGAAAAAGGCGGACTTCTCCTTGCTCCTCATCTGGAATCTCCAACTTCACTATACCTCCAGTCCTCTCAAAAACCTACACTGAGAGGAATGAAGGTATAGCAATAGGTGTCCCAAGTACTTGCAGCTAATCTGCTATCAGTACACCTCCATCTGATTAGCAGGCAAATTTCCCTACCCCAGTTGCTAAACCAGAAAAATAAATTCAGTCCCAGCCATCCACATGCTCAGCGTCTGAATACTAGCTTGGAAAAATTTCTAGCACTGCAACTACTGCCTTTTCAGCTGGTAGACTCTGCCCCCTTTCGTGAATTTGTGGAATGTGCTGTACCTCAGTGGCAAGTTACAAAACGCCATTTCTTTTCACGGAAGGCCATTCCGGCTCTCTACCGGCATGTGGAAGGCAATGTTTTGGCCTTGTTGGACAGGGCAGTCAGCAGTAAGGTGCATATTACCGCTGACTCATGGTCCAGCAGGCATGGGCAGGGATGTTACCTTTCCTTCACGGTGCACTGGGTAACTCTGCTGGCAGCTGGGAAGGATGCAGGGCAGGGTTCAGTATTGTTGGAGCTTGTTCCGTCACCACGCCTCCAAAAGGCTAGTGGTCATTCTGCCACAGCTCTCTCCTCCACCCCCTCCTCTCTCTTCCTCTCTGGCCTCTTCTTCTGATTTCTCCTCTGAACCAGCGGTACTCCGTAAGTGGTCAAGGGCCTACGCAAGCACTCAGGCAAAAAGATGCAATGCGGTGCTTGAGTAGGTCTGCTTAGGGGACAGGAGCCACACTGGGGCAGAGATTTTGTCAGCTCTGCAGGGGCAGGCTCAGAGGTGGTTGACGCCCCTCCAGCTTCAGCCAGGAATGGTTGTATGTGACAATGGCACCAACCTTCTCTCCGCTCTCTGGGACACTTGACCCACGTCCTGAATTTGGTGGTGCAGCGGCTCTTGAGCAGGTACCCAGGCTTACAGGATCTCCTGAGGCAGGTCAAAAAAGTCTGTGGTCATTTCAATCGGTCATACAATGCCAGTGCTCGGCTGGCTGACATTCAAAGGGGATGCAACCTGCCCACTAACCGCCTCATATGTGACATGCCCACCAGGTGGAACTCAACGTTATCAATGCTGCAGTGGCTGCACTCGCAGCAGAGGGCCATCAATGAGTATCTGTGTGAGTATAGCACCAGCACAGGGTCAGGGGAGCTTGGCTTTTTTTCGCCACGCCATTGGCTACTGATCAAGGATGCACGCATTGTCCTGTCACCATTTGAGAAGGCCACAAGGATGGTGAGCAGCGACAATGCATGCATCAATGATACTGTGTCAGTAACCATGAACCAGACCGAGACAGAAGTACAGGAAAATCACACTTGTTTATTAATAAAAATAAAAAGGTAAATAGAGTAAGCGTAGTCAAAGTATAGCCAGAGTCCAGTAATCGGATCGGGTAGTCAGCCAAGCCAGAGTTCAGCAATCAGCCAGGCCAGAAGTCAGGGATCCAAGTAGAGGAAAAGCAAGCAGAATAAGGAGCCAGAAGGGATGTCAGCAAAGCCAGTCTTTAAACAGGAATGCAGGAGATGGTTTCTTGTGGTGTGACCAAGGTGAAGGCAGGAAAGAAGTGAGCTGGAGATCTTTAAGTAGACGGGACTGACGAGCAGATCTACAACAGCTGGTCAATTGTGGAGAGAGATGAGAGCTGGCAATTAGCCGACAGCTGAGCGGCCAGCTCAGAGAAGGAAGGGGAGCCAGCCCTGACAGTACCCCCTCCTCAATGACCTCTCCCCAACAGAGGGCCACCGGGCTTGAGGGGAAAACGTCTATGGAAATCACGGAGGAGGGCAGGAGGATGTACGTCTAAGGATGAGAACCAGGAGCGTTCCTCCGGACCGTACCCCTTCCAATGCACCAGGTACTGTATGCGCCCATGGAACCTATGGGAGTCAACAATGGATTGTACCTCATACTCCTCATGGTTCTCAACCTGTATAGTGTGAGGATGTGGCACCGAGGTGGTAAAACGGTTGCAGACCAACGGTTTCAATAAGGAGACATGAAACACATTTGAGATGCGCATACTAGGAGGAAGGTCCAACGCGTAAGCCACTAGGTTAATCCTGCGAAGGATACGGAAAGGCCCAATAAACTGAGGTGTGAACTTCAGTGAGGGAACACGAAGTCGGAGGTTGCGAGACGACAGCCAGACATTGTCCCCAACCTGGTAGGAAGGCGCAGGCAGGCGTCTGCGGTCAGCATGGAGTCTGTACTTATCATTAGCAAGACGCAAAGCCTCCACGGAGATGCTCCTCTAGTGCAGGAATACTCTGCGGAACAAACGAGTCAGGCAACATGGAAGGTTGGAAACCATAATTCGCCATAAATAGAGACAATCTGGAAGCAGAATTCAAGGCAATGTTGTGAGCAAACTCTGCCCATGGAAATAGGTCTGACCAGTTGTTATGATGGTCAGAAATATAGCAACGTAGGAATTGCTCCAAGGACTGATTGGCTCGTTCTGCGGCCCCATTAGACTGCGAGTGATATGCAGAGGAAAAAGCAAGATGAATTCCCAGCTGTGCACAAAAGGCTCACCAGAACCGGGACACAAACTGACTACCCCTGTCCGAAACAATCACCTTGGGTAGCCCATGTAAGCGAAAGATCTCCCGAGCAAAAATGGAAGCCAGTTCCTTAGAAGTGGGCAACTTCTTAAGTGGAATACAATGGCACATCTTTGAGAACCAGTCAACCACCATAAGGATAACTGTGTTGCCTTGGGAGTTGGGAAACTCCACAATGAAATCCATAGACAGGTGGGTCCAGGGCCTCTCTCCATTGGGTATGGGTTGTAGGAGGCCCACTGGAAGGTGTTGCGGAGTTTTACTCTGAGCACACACGGAACAGGCAGCTACAAAGGCAGTTACATCAGCACAAAGACTAGGCCACCAGAATTGTTGGGAAATGGCCCAAACAAGTTGATTCTTACCAGGGTGTCCAGCTGCTTTGGGAGAATGGTAAGTCTGGAGCACGGCAGTACGGAGACACTCTGGGACAAAGCAGCGGTCACAAGGTTTCTCAGGAGGAGCATCAACCTGAGCAGCAAGAATTTTGTCACCCAAAGAAGAAGTAAGACTGGTGCGAACCGTAGCCAGAATACGATCAGGAGGAATCATAGGAACCGGAACCGACTCCAATTTGGAAGTGGAGGAAAATTGTCGTAACAAGGCATCAGCCCTTACATTCTTAGTACCGGGTAAGAATGAGACAATGTAATTGAATCTTGACAAGAAAAGAACCCATTTGCGCCCTTCTGGGAGAGAGGCATTTAGCCTCAGGCAAGAATGTGAGATTCCTATGGTCAGTAAGAATGAGAACCGACACAGTGGTACTTTCGAGGAGATGTCTCCATTCTTTCCCTGCTAAAATGATTGCCAACAGCTTTCTGTCACCAATCTCGTAATTGCACTCGGCAAGTGACAATTTCTTGGAAAACTAGCCACAAGGATGCATAGCACTCTCAGAGGTAGGACTTTGAGACAGAAATGTGCCAACACCAGTCTCAGAAGCATCAACCTCAAGGATAAAAGGTGACGTAGGATCAGGATGTGCCAACACAGGATCAGAAACAAAGGCAGCCTTGAGACTTTCAAAGGCCTTAAAGAACTCTGGAGACCAACTCTGTGGGTTACCGTTTCTGGTCATATCGGTCAGGGGCTTGACGAGAGATGAGAAGTTATGAATAAACTTCCGATAATAGTTGGCAAAACCCAGGGAATGCTGCAGAGGTCATAACCCCACGGGTCAAGGCCACTGTAGGACTGACAAAAGTTTCACTGGGTCCATCGAAAAACCAGCAGTGGAAATGACATAGCCCAGGAATTTAACCTGTTCCTGATGGAACTCACACTTCTCCAGTTTACAATAGAGATTGTTCTGTCTTAATTTCTGAAGCACATGACAGACATCTGTGTGGTGGCTCTCCAGGGACTTAGAAAATATGAGGATATCATCGAGATAAACCACCACACATAACTGCAACAAATCTCGGAGAACATCATTAATAAATTCCTGGAAAACTGCCGGCATTACAAAGGCCAAAAGGCATTACGAGATACTCATAATGGACTGTTCTGGTATTAAACGCAGTTTTCCACATCGCCCTCCCAATCCTCATGAGATTGTAGGCCCCTCTCAGATCAAGTGAAAACCGTTGCTCCCTTGAGGTGGTCAAATAACTCTGTAATCAACAGAATCAGGTAACCATTCTTAATCGTGAAACGATTGAAACCCCTATAATCAATGCAAGGTCTCAGTTCACCGCTCTTCTTCTTCACAAAGAAGAAACCAGCACCACCAGGAGATGAGGATTTGCGGATTAAACCCCGAGAAAGTGCGTCTGCAACATACTTCTCCATGGCTTTATCCTCCACCGACAAAGGGTAAACCCGGCCACAAGAGGGAGTGGCACCAGGTTGAAGGTCAATTGCGCAATCATATGGCCGGTGTGGGGGCAAACTACTGGCTTGACCTTTGTCAAAGACATCGCTAAAATCACGTTACTCCTCTGGCAGGGAGGAAGGTGAAGAGGTACACTGGACCTTGGCTACCTTCCGGAAGCATGTTTCACTGCATTGTGGTGACCAGGAGTAGGGATGGGCTTTACGTTCAGCTCGAACATTAGCTATTCGCCAGTTCGCCGAACATCGAACAATTTGGGGTGTTCGCGGCAAATTCAAAATCCGCGGAACACCCTTTAAAAGTCTATGGGAGAAATCAAAAGTGCTAATTTTAAAGGCTTATATGCATAGTATTGTCATAAAAAGTGTTTGGGGACCTGAGTCCTGCCCCAGGGGACATGTATCAATGCAAAAAGAAGTTTTAAAAATGGACGTTTTTTCAGGAGCAGTGATTTTAATAATGCTTAAAGTGAAACAATAAAAGTGTAATATCCCTTTAATTTTCATACCAGGGGGGTGACTATAGTATGCCTGTAAAGGGGCGCATGTTTCCCGTGTTTAGAACAGTCTGACAGCAAAATGACATTTCAAAGGAAAAAAAGTCATTTAAAACTACTCGCAGCTATTAATGAATTGTCGGTCCGACAATACACATAAGAGTTCATTAAAAAAAAAATGCGTGGGGGTCCCCCTAAATTTCATACCAGGCCCTTCAGGTCTGGTATGGATATTAAGGGGAACCCCGTGCCAAAATTGTAAAAAAAAATGGTGTGGGGGTCCCCCTAAATTCCATACCAGGCCCTTCAGGTCTGGTATGGATATTAAGGAGAACCTCACGCCAATTTTTTTTTTAAATGGTGTGGGGATCTTCCTCAAAATCCATACCAGACCCTTCAGTTCTGGTATGGATTTTAAGGGGAACCCCGTGCCAACATTTTTTTTAAAAATGGCGTGGGGTCCCCCCAAAAATCCATACCAGATCCTTATACGAGCTCGCAACCTGACAGGAAAAGAGGGGGGACGAGAGAGCGCCCCCCCTCCTGAACCATACCAGGCCACACACCCTCAACATTGGGAGAGTGCTTTGAGGTAGCCCCCAAAGCACCTTGTCCCCATGTTGATGGGGAGAAAGGCCTCATCCCCACAACCCTTGGCCAGTGGTTGTGGGGGTCTGCGGGCAGGGGGCTTATTGGAATCTGGAAGCCCCTTTTAACAAGGGGACCCCCAGATCCCGCCCCCCGTGTGAATTGGTAATGGGGTACAAATGGGGTACAAATGTACCCCTACCATTCACAAAAAAAAGTGTCAAAAAAGGCTAAAAAACACAAGAGACGGTTTTTGACAAGTCCTTTATTAATTTCTTCTTCTTTCATCTTCTTTCTTCTGGTCTTCCTTTGGTGTTCTTCTTCTTCCTCCATCTTCTTCTTCATCTTCTTCTTCTCCATCTTCTTCTTCCTCCACTCTTCTTGTCCCGCATCCTCCTCCAGGCATCTTCTCTGCTCTGTCCGCACGATCCGCCTCAGTGGGAGTCTTCTGCCGTGTAATGCTTCGGTTCTTCTGACATTTCTTATATAACGGGCAGGGCCACCCGGTGACCCCGCCTCCTCTGATGTACGGGGACTTCCCTGTGACTTTCCCCATGTTGTCAGAGGGGGGCGGGTCACCCATTTACATAATTTTCTGCCTGTTCGCAAGTTCTGTTGCAAATCGAACCGGGGGGGGTGTTCGGCTCATCCCTAACCAGGAGAAAACCTCAGTACGGAGCCAATCAAAAGAAGGGTTGTGCCTCTGTAACCAAGGATAATCAATAACCAGCGGAAACTTAGGAGAGGAAATCACTTGGAATTGGATTATCTCCTGGTGAAGAGCCCTACGGCCATGGACAACGGAATCATCTCATGAGTCACATGGGCAGGCTTAGAGGTCTCCCATCAAGAGCCTCAATGGAAAGTGGAGTGTCACGCAGCTGCAGTGGAATCGAGTCTTTTGATACAAAAGCAGCATCAATGAACAGGCCTGCAGCCCCAGAGTTGATTAGAGCCTGTATCTCGATAGATGACTTAGCCCAAGAAAGGGTGACCGAAACGAGGGGCTTATCCTTCTGGATAACTGGGGACGACACAACGCCAACTAAAGTCTGTCCATGACAGGACCTCAAGGTTCGGGTGTTCCCAGGACGGGTACAAGACTTCAAAAAGTGACCTGCCTGGCCAGAATAAAGGCACAATCTCTCCCTCCTCCTAAAGGCTCTCTCATCTGCAGAGAGACCCGTGAAGCCCAAGTGCATAGGTTCATCTTCACTGACCGACTCAGTACCAGGAGGCATGGGAGGTGAGGGAGGCATGGGTGGGACTGCAAAGCACGGAGGCAAACGTACAGGAGGCTTCCGCAAGTGCTCCTTAAAAGAAAAAAGTCTTTCTCTGAGTCTGGAGTCAATGAGGATGGCAAACGAGATCAAGCTCTCCAGCTCAGTGGCTATATCTCGGGCTGCTATCTCATCCTTGATGAAATCCGAGAGACCATGAGAAAAAGCAGCCACGAGGGCCTCATTGTTCCAAGCAACCTCTGCTGCCAGAGTACGAACTCAATGGCGTAGTCGGCAACAGTTCTTGTATTCTGTTTGATGGACATGAGGCACTTGGCAGCAGAAGCGGAGCATGCGGGAACGTCAAACACCCTTTTAAAGGAAGCCACAAACTCAGGGTAACTCAAGACAACAGGTTTTTACGTCTCTCATAGAGGGTTAGCCCAGGCCAAGGCTCTCTCAGAAAGCAAAGATATCATGAACCCTATTTTGCTTCTGTCCGTGGGAAATGCTTGGGGCAGCATCTCAAAGTATATATAACCCTCTGCATTGAACTGGATTGCCCCCAAATCGCTGGGGAAGCGGGGCGGAACCAGACATACCTTTTATAGAGGTAATACTCAAGGCGGGTGCCTGCACAGAGACTGGCACAGCAGCAGGGATGGCCTGCAACTCAGGTTGTACCGGAGCAGCCACAGTGGGGGATTCCAGGTGAGCCGTGTGACTCAGGAGCATTTGTAACATCATGGAAAACTGATCCATGCGGTGATCTTGCTCATCCAATCTGGAAAAAATATTACCAACTAGTGGATTGACTGTATCTTCTGAATTCATGGCCTTCGCCTACTGTCAAGTACAGTAAAATTACACTTGTTTATTAATAAAAATAAAAAGGTAAATAGAGTAAGCGTAGTCATAGCAAAGCCAGAGTCCAGTAACTGGATCGGGTAGTCAGCCAAGCTGGAGTTCAGTAACCAGATCGGGTAATCAGCCAGGCCAGAAGTCAGGGATCCTAGTAGAGGAACAGCAAGCAGGATAAGGAGCCAGAAGGGATGTCATCAAAGCCAGTGTCATGTACCAGATAAGACCAGCACTGTGTGAACTGCAACAGAGGAAACCCAGACGTGTATAAGTGAAAATATAAATGATTTATTAAAGATAAATGAATACATATAACACAACCACCTCCAATATCACTCAGTGCACCACAACCAATACAAAACAGAACCCCACAAATAATAATAATAACAGAACAAATATATACAAGTAAGGGAAATACCGAGATCATAAACAGAGCCAGGCCAGGGTCGTCAACGGAAGGTCAGCAGCTGGGGAAGGGAAACAAACAGGACAAGAGAAGATGCATGGATCACAGGAGGGACGGCTTAGATACAAGGCTCAGGGTCCAGAGCAAGGAAACAGACAGGGAACAGGAACAACAGGAATCAGGTCTCAGGAACAGGAATCAGGTTTCAGGAATCAGGTAAACAGGATCCAGGCTGCAGGTCAGGGCTCAAGGAAAATACCAGGGCAAGATGAGTGTGCACTTGCTGGGTATTTATACTGCAGCTGCTAATTAAGGTCAGGTGACACCTGTCTGCAGAGGGGAATACCTGCTCCACACTGCCAGGATTCCTACGCTGGTGGACGCCAGTACTGTGGCCCAAAGGTGACAGAATACCAGCAGGAAAAAGCTCTTCTGACAGCTCCAAACTGCCAGGAGACACCTGCTGGTAGACCTCAGTATTGCACACCAAATGATCAATATTACCAGTGGAGGGGACCTTTCCTGACAGTACCCCCCCCTCGAAGGAGCGACCTCCGGACGCTCCAACTAGCCGTTGCTGGGGAAAAGTCCATGATGTCCAGCCGGACAGTGGGCACCTCAAGCTTGGCAGCGGGCAGTGGCACATCAGGCTGGGTAGCAGACAGGAATACATTGGGTTGGGCAACGGACAGGAACACATCAGGCTGGGCAGTGGACAGGAACACACCAAGCTGGGCAGCGGACAGGAACACACCAAGCTGGGCAGCGGACAGGAACACACCAGGTTGGGCAGCGGACAGGAACACACCAGGCTGGGCAGCAGACAGGAACACACCAAGCCAGGCAGCGGACAGGAACACACCAAGCTGGGCAGCGGACAGAAACACATCAGGCTGGGCAGCGGACAGGAACACATCAGGCTGGGCAGTGAACAGGGGCACTTCAAGCTGGGCAGCAGGCACGGGCACTTCAAGCTGGGCAGCAGGCAGGGCACTTCAAGCTGGGCAGCAGGCACATCAGGCTGGGCAGCAGGCACGGGCACTTCAAGCTGGGCAGCAGGCACATCAGGCTGGGCAGCAGGCACGGGCACTTCAAGCTGGGCAGCAGGCACATTAGGCTGGGCAGCAGGCATGGGCATTTCATGCTGGGCAGCAGGCATGGGCACTTCAAGCTGGGCATCAGGCACGGGCACTTCAAGCTGGGAAGCAGGCATGGGCACTTTAAGCTGGGCAGCAGGCACGGGCACTTCAAGCTGGGCAGCAGGCACATAAGGCTAGGCAGCAGGCACGGGCACTTCAAGCTGGGCAGCAGGCACGGGCACTTCAAGCTGGGCAGCAGGCACATTAGGCTGGGCAGCAGGCATGGGCATTTCATGCTGGACAGCAGGCATGGGCACTTCAAACTGGGCATCAGGCATGGGCACTTCAAGCTGGGCAGCAGGCACGGGCACTTCAAGCTGGGCAGCAGGCATGGGCACTTCAAGCTGGGCAGCAGGCACATCAGGTTGGGCAGCAGGCACGGGCACTTCAAGCTGGGCAGCAGGCATGGGCACTTCAAGCTGGGCAGCAGGCACATCAAGCGGGACAGCAGGCACATCAGGCTGGGCAGCAGGCATGGGAACTTCAAGCTGGGCAGCAGGCATGGGCATTTCATGCTGGGCAGCAGGCATGGGCAGGGACAGAAGGCACATCAGGCTGGGCAGCAGGCACTGGCACTTCAGACTGGAAATCAGGCACAACAGGCTGAAGAGCGGGCACATCAGGCTGGAGAGCAGGCACATCAGGCTGGAAGGTGGGCACATCAGGCTGGAAGGCGGGCTCATCAGACTGGACAGCGGGCTCATCAGACTGGAAATCGGGCTTATCAGGCTGGAGAGTGGGCTCATCAGGCTGGAGAGCGGGCACTGCCACCTCTGGCTGGAACACTGGCCCCTCAGGCTGGAACACTGACCCCTCAGGCTGGAACACTGACCCCTCAGGCTGGAACACTGGTCCCTCAGACTGGAACACCTCCGGCTGGAACACTGGCCCCTTAGGCTGGAACACTGGTCCCTCAGGCTGGAACACTGAACCTTCAGGCTGGAACACTGGCCCCTCAGGCTGAAACACTGACCCCTCAGGCTGGAACACTGACCCTCAGGCTGGAACACCTCCGGCTGGAACACTGGCCCCTCAGGCTGGAACACTGACCCCTCAGGCTGGAACACTGACCCCTCAGGCTGGAACACCTCTGGCTGGAACACTGGTCCCTCAGACTGGAACACCTCCGGCTGGAACACTGGCCCCTTAGGCTGGAACACTGGCCCCTCAGGCTGGAACACTGAACCTTCAGGCTGGAACACTGGCCCCTCAGGCTGGAACACTGACCCCTCAGGCTGGAAAACTGACCCTCAGGCTGGAACACCTCCGGCTGGAACACTGGCCCCTCAGGCTGGAACACCTCTGGCTGGAACACTGGCACCACAGGCTGGAACACCGGCCCCTCAGGCTGGAACACTGGTACCTCAGGCTGGAACACTGGTACCTCAGGCTGGAACACTGGCACCTCAGGCTGGAACACTGGCACCTCAGGCTGGAAGGCGGGTACCAGGACATCAGGCTGGAAAGTGGGCTCATCAGGCTGGAGAGCGGGCACTGCCACCTCTGGCTGGAACACTGGCCCCTCAGGCTGGAACACTGACCCCTCAGGCTGGAACACTGACCCCTCAGGCTGGAACACCTCTGGCTGGAACACTGGTCCCTCAGACTGGAACACCTCCGGCTGGAACACTGGCCCCTTAGGCTGGAACACTGGCCCCTCAGGCTGGAACACTGAACCTCAAGGCTGGAACACTGGCCCCTCAGACTGGAACACTGACACCTCAGGCTGGAACACTGACCCCTCAGGCTGGAACACCTCTGGCTGGAACACTGGTCCCTCAGACTGGAACACCTCCGGCTGGAACACTGACCCCTCAGGCTGGAACACCTCTGGCTGGAACACTGGTCCCTCAGACTGGAACACCTCCGGCTGGAACACTGGCCCCTTAGGCTGGAACACTGGCCCCTCAGGCTGGAACACTGAACCTTCAGGCTGGAACACTGGCCCCTCAGGCTGGAACACTGACCCCTCAGGCTGGAACACTGACCCTCAGGCTGGAACACCTCCGGCTGGAACACTGGCCCCTCAGGCTGGAACACCTCTGGCTGGAACACTGGCACCACAGGCTGGAACACCGGCCCCTCAGGCTGGAACACTGGTACCTCAGGCTGGAACACTGGCACCTCAGGCTGGAACACTGGCACCTCAGGCTGGAACACTGGCACCTCAGACTGGAAGGCGGGTACCAGGACATCAGGCTGGAAAGTGGGCTCATCAGGCTGGAGAGCGGGCACTGCCACCTCTGGCTGGAACACTGGCCCCTCAGGCTGGAACACTGACCCCTCAGGCAGGAACACTGGCCCCTCAGGCTGGAACACTGAACCTTCAGGCTGGAACACTGGCCCCTCAGGCTGGAACACTGACACCTCAGGCTGGAACACTGACCCCTCAGGCTGGAACACCTCTGGCTGGAACACTGGTCCCTCAGACTGGAACACCTCCGGCTGGAACACTGGCCCCTTAGGCTGGAACACTGGCCCCTCAGGCTGGAACACTGAACCTTCAGGCTGGAACACTGGCCCCTCAGGCTGGAACACTGACCCCTCAGGCTGGAACACTGACCCTCAGGCTGGAACACCTCCAGCTGGAACACTGGCCCCTCAGGCTGGAACACCTCTGGCTGGAACACTGGCACCACAGGCTGGAACACCGGCCCCTCAGGCTGGAACACTGGTACCTCAGGCTGGAACACTGGTACCTCGGGCTGGAACACTGGCACCTCAGGCTGGAACACTGGCACCTCAGGCTGGAACACTGGTACCTCAGGCTTGAAGGCGGGTACCAGGACATCAGGCTGGAAAGCGGACATCAGGACATCGGACTGGATAACAGGCACTGGGACGTCTGACTGGATAGCAAGCACTGGGATGTCACACTGGGTTGCAAGCACTGGGACGTCGGACTGGGTTGCAAGCACTGGAGCGTCGGACTGGTTTGCATGCATTGGGACGTCGGGGTGGGTTGCATTAGCTGGTGCGGAGGCAGGTTGGGTTACTGGCAGGATCATCTTGGTTGGAGCAGAGACTGGATATAAGTATGTGGTTGGGAGCAATGTATACTGAGCTGCAACTGAGTTTGGTGTGGGTGATGGGGAGACAGACTTGTGGGCAGATAGGTGTCTGATTGCAGAGGTGGTTTGTTGTGGATTGGTTGAGGCTGGTTGTAACATATCAGACCATGCTGAGAGTATGGGTTGGACAAAGGACGGATCACATGCTGCCTGTCTAACAAGAGTCTGTACTGAATGAATACACTCCAAAAGCTTCTGCTGAGAACAGATGGAATAGTGCTCAAAAAAGCATGCAGAATCATCCTCTAACAGCCACACCAGAGACTCCACCTGATCAGCACTGAAAGGGGGAGAAAAATCATCACTGGTCCTAGGAACACAGGACAGGGCTAGCTCAGCACATATTTGGATCAAAGGCTGCACATCCCCAAACAATATACAGCCCTGGTCAACCAGGGAGTGAGCCAAACGGATGAGCTCAAGTAGCTGGTCATTGGTCCACTCTTTTAGTGACTGGCGGAGATACTCACCACTTTCTGACGCCAGCAGAGCATAATATGGGATCACATTGGGATTCATTCCAGCAAAGCCAGCAGAACCAAGATGGTTCCTCTGTGCAGCCACTTCTGGTCAGAGGAAACCCAGACGTGTATAAGTGAAAATATAAATGATTTTTTAAAGATAAATGAATACATATAACACAACCACATGCAATATCACTCAGTGCACCACAACTAATACAAAACAGAACCCCACAAATAATAATAATGACAGAACAAATATATACAAGTAAGGGAAATACTGAGATCATAAACAGAGCCAGGCCAGGGTTGTCAACGGGAGGTCAGCAGCTGGGTAAGGGAAACAAACAGGACTAGAGAGAATGGATGGATCACGGGAGGGACAGGTCAGATACAAGGCTCAGGGTCCAGAGCAAGGAAACAGACAGGGAACAGGAACAACAGGAATCAGGTCTCAGGAACAGGAATCAGGTTTCAGGAATCAGGTAAACAGGATGGAGGCTGCAGGTCAGGGCTCAAGGAAAATACCAGGGCAAGATAAGTGTGCACTTGCCGGGTATTTATACTGCAGCTGCTATTTAAGGTCAGGTGACATCTGTCTGCAGAGGGGAATACCTGCTCCATACTGCCAGGATTCCTCCGCTGGTGGACGCCAGTACTGCGGCCCAAAGGTGACAGAATACCAGCAGGAAAAAGTTCTTCTGACAGCTGACGGCTGGAACACTGGTACCTCAGGCTGGAACACTGGCACCTCAGGCTGGAACACTGGCACCTCAGGCTGGAACACTGGCACCTCAGACTGGAAGGCGGGTACCAGGACATCAGGCTGGAAAGTGGGCTCATCAGGCTGGAGAGCGGGCACTGCCACCTCTGGCTGGAACACTGGCCCCTCAGGCTGGAACACTGACCCCTCAGGCAGGAACACTGGCCCCTCAGGCTGGAACACTGAACCTTCAGGCTGGAACACTGGCCCCTCAGGCTGGAACACTGACACCTCAGGCTGGAACACTGACCCCTCAGGCTGGAACACCTCTGGCTGGAACACTGGTCCCTCAGACTGGAACACCTCCGGCTGGAACACTGGCCCCTTAGGCTGGAACACTGGCCCCTCAGGCTGGAACACTGAACCTTCAGGCTGGAACACTGGCCCCTCAGGCTGGAACACTGACCCCTCAGGCTGGAACACTGACCCTCAGGCTGGAACACCTCCAGCTGGAACACTGGCCCCTCAGGCTGGAACACCTCTGGCTGGAACACTGGCACCACAGGCTGGAACACCGGCCCCTCAGGCTGGAACACTGGTACCTCAGGCTGGAACACTGGTACCTCGGGCTGGAACACTGGCACCTCAGGCTGGAACACTGGCACCTCAGGCTGGAACACTGGTACCTCAGGCTTGAAGGCGGGTACCAGGACATCAGGCTGGAAAGCGGACATCAGGACATCGGACTGGATAACAGGCACTGGGACGTCTGACTGGATAGCAAGCACTGGGATGTCACACTGGGTTGCAAGCACTGGGACGTCGGACTGGGTTGCAAGCACTGGAGCGTCGGACTGGTTTGCATGCATTGGGACGTCGGGGTGGGTTGCATTAGCTGGTGCGGAGGCAGGTTGGGTTACTGGCAGGATCATCTTGGTTGGAGCAGAGACTGGATATAAGTATGTGGTTGGGAGCAATGTATACTGAGCTGCAACTGAGTTTGGTGTGGGTGATGGGGAGACAGACTTGTGGGCAGATAGGTGTCTGATTGCAGAGGTGGTTTGTTGTGGATTGGTTGAGGCTGGTTGTAACATATCAGACCATGCTGAGAGTATGGGTTGGACAAAGGACGGATCACATGCTGCCTGTCTAACAAGAGTCTGTACTGAATGAATACACTCCAAAAGCTTCTGCTGAGAACAGATGGAATAGTGCTCAAAAAAGCATGCAGAATCATCCTCTAACAGCCACACCAGAGACTCCACCTGATCAGCACTGAAAGGGGGAGAAAAATCATCACTGGTCCTAGGAACACAGGACAGGGCTAGCTCAGCACATATTTGGATCAAAGGCTGCACATCCCCAAACAATATACAGCCCTGGTCAACCAGGGAGTGAGCCAAACGGATGAGCTCAAGTAGCTGGTCATTGGTCCACTCTTTTAGTGACTGGCGGAGATACTCACCACTTTCTGACGCCAGCAGAGCATAATATGGGATCACATTGGGATTCATTCCAGCAAAGCCAGCAGAACCAAGATGGTTCCTCTGTGCAGCCACTTCTGGTCAGAGGAAACCCAGACGTGTATAAGTGAAAATATAAATGATTTTTTAAAGATAAATGAATACATATAACACAACCACATGCAATATCACTCAGTGCACCACAACTAATACAAAACAGAACCCCACAAATAATAATAATGACAGAACAAATATATACAAGTAAGGGAAATACTGAGATCATAAACAGAGCCAGGCCAGGGTTGTCAACGGGAGGTCAGCAGCTGGGTAAGGGAAACAAACAGGACTAGAGAGAATGGATGGATCACGGGAGGGACAGGTCAGATACAAGGCTCAGGGTCCAGAGCAAGGAAACAGACAGGGAACAGGAACAACAGGAATCAGGTCTCAGGAACAGGAATCAGGTTTCAGGAATCAGGTAAACAGGATGGAGGCTGCAGGTCAGGGCTCAAGGAAAATACCAGGGCAAGATAAGTGTGCACTTGCCGGGTATTTATACTGCAGCTGCTATTTAAGGTCAGGTGACATCTGTCTGCAGAGGGGAATACCTGCTCCATACTGCCAGGATTCCTCCGCTGGTGGACGCCAGTACTGCGGCCCAAAGGTGACAGAATACCAGCAGGAAAAAGTTCTTCTGACAGCTCCAAACTGTCAGGAGACACCTGCTGGTGGACCTAAGTACTGCACGCCAAATGATCGATATTACCAGCGGAGGGGACCTTTCCTGACAGCCAGTCTTTAAACAGGAATGCAGGAGATGGTTTCTTGTGATGGAAAAGAAGGAAGGAAAGGAAAGAAGAAGTGAGCTGGAGATCTTTAAGTAGGTGGGACTGACGATCAGATCCACAACAGCTGGTTAACTGTGGAGAGAGATGAGAGCTGGCAATTAGCCGACAGCTGAGTGGCCAGCTCAGAGAAGGAAGGGCTGAGCCAGCCCTGACATATTGTCCCTCTTATCTTCCTGTTGAAGCAAACGCTTCGTGGAATAATGGACAGGGCACTTGAGGCAGAACAATGGGAGGAAGTGGAGGACTTCCTTACCTCTCAAGGCCCCCTTTATCCAGATAGCATTCCTATGGGCCCACCAAACACACAGGAAGAAGAGGAGGAGTAGAAAGATTGTGTCGGCATGGATGTAGAGGATAACACTCAGCAGCAGTCTTCAAGGGATGGTTTTCAGTCCCCAGAAACCCAAGGAGTTGTATGTGGTTGGGAGGAGGTATTTGCTGACAACATCATCCTCAGTGACCCAGAGGACTCACAATCAAATGCGTCTGCAAACTTACGCTGCATGGCCTCCCTGTTTCTGCAAAGCCTGCGAAAGGACCCTAGGATTCGTGGTATCAAGGAGAGGGATCATTACTGGCTGGCAACCCTTCTTGATCCACGTTGCAAGGGTAAGGTTGCAGAATTTATACTGCCTTCGCAGAGGGAGCAGAGGATGAAACATCTTGTGGGATCCCTTGAAGACTGCCTATGCTGAGTGACTATCCTATTCCTCCTCAATGTTAATGATGCTAGCTTCCAACAATATTTTTGGTTTAGGGCACCACCACTGCCTAAGGCCCAATTTGTATGCCCCTGTTTAACATAGGCATGTAATTACAATTTTTGATCAAATATTTCATAGCAGGGCCTGTTCCTGCACCCAACAAGCGTAACTGTCAGGGGTTACAGTGTTGTGGTAACACCACCACTGCCTAAGGCCCAATTTTTCAGCCCCTGTTTAACAGGGGCATGTAATTACAATTCTTGATATAATATTTCATAGCAGGGCCCGTTCCTGCGCCCAACAAGCGTAACTGTGAGGAGTTACAGTGTTGTGGCACCACCACCACCACCACTCCACCACTGCCTATGGCCCAATTTTTCTGCCCCTGTTTAACAGGGGCATGTAATTACAATTCTTGATACAATATTTCATAGCAGGGCCCGTTTCCTGCACCCAACAAGCGTAACTGTGAGGGGTTACAGCATTCTGGCACCACCAACACCTAAGGCCCAATTTTCTGCAGAGTATTTAGGGCAGACCGTATAGTATATATACTTCTGTTCAGAGTATATAGTGCTCCCCCACGCCATTTTTTTTTAATTTGGGTGCGGGGTTCCCCTTAATATCCATATCAGACCCAAAGATCCTTGTAATGGGCTGGGGGGACCCATACCGTTTTTTCTCAATGATTTTCATGTATATTGCTGGGACCCGACAAAACATTACAGCCGCAAGCAGTTTTAAATTACTTTTTTTCCTTTAGAAATGTCATTTTGCTGTGGTATTGTTCTAAACATGGCAAAACTGTGGCACTTTACAGGCATACTATAGACACCCCCCGGGCACGATATTTAAAGGAATATTTTATTTTTCACTTTAAGCATTCTTAAAATCACTGCTCCCTATAAAATGGCCGTTTTACAAACTTTTTTTTTGCATTGATACATGTCCCCTTTGGCAGAACTGGGGTCCCCAAATACTTTTTAGGGCAAAAACTTGCATCAAAATGGCTTTAAAATGAGCACTTTTGATTTTTCCCATGCGTGTCCCATTGACTTTAACGGTGTTCGCGTATTCAAACAAACATTTTTGCATGTTCGGATGTTCTGGTGCGAACCGAACCAGGGGGTGTTCGGCTCATTCCTACTGTATATACCCCAAGGTAGTGCGTAAGCATAGTGAGTCTTTTTAAGATTGTTTTTTTCATTATAATTTTTTGGAAGATGATAGAAAATGAAAATATATATTTTTACACAAAGTTGTCAATATAATAAGATATCTCCCACACACAGCATAGACATACAGTGGGACCTAGGATTATGAGCATAATCCATTCCAGGAGAATGCTGGTAATCCAAAGAACTCGCATATCGAAGCGAGGTTCCCCATTGAAGTCAATGGAAACTAAAATAATTTGTTCCACGTTGACTTTAATGGCATGCAATACCGCATGCGGCCAGAGGTGGGAGGGCGCCGTAAAACCTTGGAAATGGCCGGAAAGGCCCGAGGACACCTCGGCTGACCTCGGCAAATCCTCGGAAAGACTCTGTTCCCGAGGTTTGCCGAGGTCAGCCGAGCTGTCCTCGGGCCTTTCCGTGCTCTGGCACCCCCCCACCTCAGGCCAAACATGGTAATACACACACTTTGGCCTGAATCATGCTCGTTTTGCGAGACAACATTCGCAAACCGAATTAAGATTTTTTTTAAATACAGTGCTCGTATTGCGAAACGCTCGTTAACCGCGTTACTCGCAATCCGAGGTTCCACTGCCCTTGGAAATACAACCCTAAACACATTCTGCTACTACTCCCAAGTATTGGAATACCACATGCGTGAGACTTTTCAATGTTTTGACTGATTATCTGCTGGATTTGTGTCTTGTGTATCACAAAAACAAACCAACTATCAACAGTATAGTGTAATGCTTCCCTCTGGTCAGGGACAATAGTTTAGTGTAGCTTCACCTGTAGCAATCTCTGTACCTATAAGCCAAGCAGGCCTGGCCTACTGGTAAGTAGCTGCCCCCAGGAATGCTATGTTCACTGACCAGGAATTACAGGAGGCTGAATTAAGAGAGAACAAAAGAATACCTATGGCTCCAGGTGTGAAGCTCTCTGCAGTGGATAGTGCCTTGTAGGAATAGGGTCAGTTGGAAGTGCAGATGGGTCTATTCAGGTGGCAAGGAAAAGACATGGTTATCAAACAGGCAAAGCATCAGTTCAGGCAGTAGGCAGTCATTAAATAAGCCTGGGTCAGTACAGGCAGCAGTCAGAGGCAACACATTGATCAGAAACACTGTTGTTGGTTGCGCTGGCTCTGGTTACGCTGTACTGATGAGGCAGCAATCTGGGACACTGCTGATGGTTTCATTGCTTCTGATCAAACTTTCACTGGTTTGGCTAGTGATCAGGAACATTGTTGTTGGCTGTACTAGCAAGATCGGTATTAGTTGGGCAGCAAAACACAGAATCAGGACGCAGAGACCAGTCCAAAGAGTAAGCCAGGTCATACACAGATAAGTGGTAACAGGGGATCAGGTCTTGGAAATAGCAGGAACATGATGCAGACCATTTAGCAACTTCTCTAAGCAGTACAGAAGTTTATATAGGCCACTGAACACCAAGCTTAGCATGCACACTTCCCATCAAAGCATATCTGGGATGCCCCTTGTGCTTGGAGGTATGAGCAGCATAACACACGTGCACATAAGCCTTCACAGATATCTTCTTGATTCAAGAAATTGGGCTTTCCCTACTCCTGTAAAGGAATTCTGTAAAGATAAAAATATGGAGCCAGGCTGACCTCCATCTGCCTGGCTGTCTCTAGTTCATACTGTCTAAGGTGAAGAAGTCTGCAGATTGGGAAAGTCACAATTCCCAATCTGCATATTATCCCAAATCAATGATTCATGAAGAAAGAAAGCTGGGGAATTAGCATATCAGCCAGGGAACTACTTTTTGCAGAAGGAGAGGTTAGCTATAACAACACTATACCATCCCAGTACATTTTTCAACGTTGTATTAAACACAAATCAGCAATGGTTGTGCCGCCCACTCACAGGATCCCTTTAATTTCTAATCAATAGTTGTGACATTTCATAAACCATGTTTGAAAAAGAAAACAGGCAAATCAAAAATGTAAATCAGTACTGTAAAATGCTACTTACTCAGCACAACAAAGAACTGATCTTGCTTCGGTGTATGTTGTATTTGCAGTACCTGCAGATAATGTGAACACTCCTCCGATGAGAAGGTCACCTTCCCGATATAATATAATTTCATCATCTGGGTACCCCAACTGGAAATCCTTTATTGGTGGTGTCCACTGAGCATTGTTTATGAATAATGTCATCCACAAGACAATCGAAAAGAGCCGGACTTTAAAGAAGTTCAATGAAAAGGGACTTTTGATCCTTATATACATATAAAATAACAAACACTTCTCCATATGATACATCATGAATGTACAGAGTTCTGTGATACAGCACTTAACGTTATTAAGTAACATGTCTACAGTATGTTAGTGATAATGTGATCCTCTCACTTCTCCCCTCTTTTTATACACTTCAGTGTGATAGATTTCTCATTGTCTGAATATGATTCTTTCTGTATCTACTGTTTTGGTTGCCAAATGCATACTTCTAAATCAGTTTTTTTTTTTTTTTTTATAAATTTACTGTATTTACAAGTTTGACTTTTTTAACAAAGCCAATACATTTTTAGACATATAAAAATGTATTTCTGGTGTTACAGTTATACTTCGATTATTTAATGCCCAGTGGCTATGAATCTGATGTGTTGATTTTGTATGCATTGGAGCTGATTTACTAAAAGAGTAGAGCCTGTTCACTTTGTTTAATTTTCTCTTACCACACCAGTTCATTTGTTTGTTCTTTTTAAATAATAATTTTTACTAAATTTCCTTACATAGGAAAAATAAGTAAACAATATCTGTCATGCATGGATTATAGCAGTGATGGCGAACCTTGGCACCCCAGATTTTTTGGAACTACATTTCCCATAATGCTCAACTATACTGCAGAGTTCATGAGAATCATGGGAACTGTAGTTCCAAAACATCTGGGGTGCCAAGGTTCGCCATCACTGCATTATAGCATAAATGTTTACATGAACAATCCACATGACAGAAAAAAACAAGTGTAAATTGTGCAATCAGCTCTGATTGCTAGGTTTAGGATGAGGGTGTTGTCCAGCACCCCCAGATACCCCATTTTGGAGTAAACTATGTCATGAGGTTGGGGGGGGGGATGATCTGTTCTTGGTTACAGACAGAATATCTGGATATTCTCAAGGTATATACAAGAGAAGGAAGGGTACAACTTGATAGATGTAGGTTAGGAATGGGCCAAATGACCCCCTATTTCGTTCGCACCAGAACTTCTAACATCAGGAAAGTTCGGAACCAAATAACGAACCCCATTGAAGTCTATGGGACCCGAACGTAAACAATCAAAAGTGCCCATTTTGAAGGCTTATAGGCAGTTTGTAAATGTAATTTTTAAATGAGCAGTGATTTACTGATGCTTAAAGTGACTGGGGGGTCCCCTTAGTCCACCTGTAAAGTGGCACATCTGTACTGTGTATAGAAGCTGCTGCAGCAATAATTGCAATTATAAAGCCCAAAAAGTGAAATTTCCTTTGCAAGCTTTCTTTATTTTGTAGCAACGGCTTGGGGACCAAGTCTGTATGATGAGGCCACAATGTAGTGCGTGGAGAGATTAGATATTTTTTTGTATAAATTCTAGTGTCTTTACCACAGACTTTGGATTTCTACTTCTGTAACGGGTACTCTTGATGAAAGCAAACATTGGCCTTGCTGTCAAAAGTTGTAATGATATGCACCCGTCAAACAGGTGCAGAAAAATTGTTCTTTTGGTGCTAATTGTGCCCATGAAACCTACACCAAAAACATTCTGTCAGATGAAATCAACAGCCACAACACTAGGCAGCCTAGAAGTCCTGCAGAGATTCCACATCCCAAAAACACTACATCGGCATCAGGGGCTTCATAGATCCTGGTAATCAAGGACTGATTCATTTTGATAAAAGTCATATGAACGTTCTATGATCAGTAACAAAACCTCCAGCAGCATTGAATGCCCGTTCAGAAAGCACGCTGGATGCAGGACAGCCCAGCAGCTTAAAAGCATACAGAGCAAGTTCTGCCCAGTGTCCTGTTCTCATGAACGAGTAAGCCAGTGAATCGTCGACTGGAAAGATCTCCATCTCTGTTTTTGCTCCTAGATAATCCTCCACCATGTGATGCAGACGCTGCCGATGGGATGTAGAAGCTGACAGCCCTGGGCGACGAGGACTAAAAAAATTCCGAAATCCATCACTTAGGTAGCTGCCTTCTCCACTGCTCTTCTCTTGACCAACAGAAGCCTCAAAACGAAGTTTTCCATGACACTGTAACCTACCAGAGTCGGGGAAAGCATTCGATAAATTTCTCAATAAGGTGTCCTCAAGAGATTTCATCTTCTGCACTCTCTGTGGGGATGGGATGAGTTCTCAGACTTTCCCCTTATAACAGTGGTCAAGGAGGTTTGCCAAAAGGGATGGGCGAACGATTCAGCCCGAGCATAACTTCGGGCCGAACTTTGGTTGTTCGGCGAATAACGAAATTATGCGGTATTTGCAGCAAATTTGAAAGCCGTGGAACACCGTTAAAGTCTATGGTACACTAACATGAAAAACCAAAAGTGCTCATTTTAAAGGCTTATATGCAGGTTATTGTCATAAAAAGTGTTTGGGGACCCGGGTCCTGCCCCAGGGGACATGTATCAATGCAAAAAAGTTTTAAAAACAGCTGTTTTTTCGGGAGCAGTGATTTTAATAATGCTTAAAGTGAAACAATAAAAATGAAATATTCCTTTAAATATCGTGCTTGGGGGGTGTCTATAGTATGCCTGTAAAGTGGCACAGTTTTCCCGTGTTTAGATCAGTACCACAGCAAAATGATATTTCTAAAGGAAAAAATTCATTCAAAACTGATTGCTGCTGTAATGAATTGTCAGGTCTCGGGAATATAGATACAACTCAATGAAAAACATGGCATGGGTCCCCCCCCCCCAGTCCATTACTAGGCCCTTTGGGTCTAGTATGAATATTAAGGGGAACCCCAAACCAAAAATTAAAAAAAAAATTGTGTGGTGGTCCCCCCAAAATCCATACCAGACCCTTCAGGTCTAGTATTGAAATGAAGAGAAACCCAGAGCCAAATTTAAAAAAAATGGCGTAGGGTTCCCCCCAAAATCCATACCAGACCATTCAGGTCTGGTATGGATTTTAAGGAGAACCCTGCATCAAAATAAAAAAAAAAACGTAGGGGTCCCCCTCAAAATCCATACCAGACCCTTATCCGAGCACGCAACCTGGCAGGCCGCAGGAAAATGTGGGACGAGAGAGTGCCCCCCCATGTTGATCTGCAAATTTGGGAGGCTGGAGAAGCAGACTCCTCTGGGTCACTGAGGATTATAGTATCTGGAAATACCTCCTCCCAGCCACGTACTACTCCCAAGAGTTCTGAGGCTGGAAAACCATCTCTTACTGTTTGAAGCATGTCTTCCTCTGCTTCATTTCCTCTGAAACTGCCAGAATGCTCCTCCTCCTCCTCTCTCTCCCCTTGTGTGTTCTGTGGCATAGGAACAATGGTGTCTGCATAAAGTGGGCCTTGAGAGGAAAGGAAGTCCTAATCTTCATCTCGCTGCTCTGCCTCGAGTGCCCTGTCCATAATGCCACGCAGAATCTGCTCCAACAGGAACACAACAGGGATTGTGTCATTGACGCATGCATTGTCATGGCTCATCATCCTTGTGGCCTCCCCAAATGGTGACAGTACATTGCATGCATCCTTTATGAGCAGCCATTGGCGTGGGGAAAAAAAGCCAAGCTGGCCTGAGCCTGTCGTTGTGCCATACTAACAGAGGTACTCGTTGACAGCTACTGCAACATTGCCAAAGTTGAGTTCCAAAGTTGAGTTCCACCTGGTGGGCATGTCACAAATCAGGCGGTTTATGGGCAGGTGGAATTCCTGCTGAATTTCAGCCAACAGAGCAATGGCTGTATATAACCGCCTGAAATGGCTAGAGACTCTTCTGGCCTACTTTAAGAAATGCTGCACCACCAAATTGGGACATGTGCCAGGCATGGCACATGTCTCAACTTTCCCCATCTAATGGTGGACAGGAGGTTTGTGCCATTATCACACACCACCATTCCTGGCTCCAGCTGGCATGGCGTGAACCACCTCTGGGCCTGACCCTGCAGAGCTGCAAGAATCTCTGCTCCAGTGTGGTTCCTGTCCCCTAGACACAACAGCTGAAGCACTGCATGGCACCTTTTAGCCTGACTTATTGAATAGCCCTTTGAATGCTTAGGGGATACTTGAGGTTCATAGGACATACAATTCAGCAGAGGAGGGCATGGAGGAGGAGGAAGAGGAGGAGGGGGTAGAGCTGACGAATCTCGCATCATCACCAGCTGTATGAAGATGTGGGGGCACAACAAGCTGCAGCACTGAGCCCCATCCTGCATCCTTCCAAGTTGCAAGCAGAGTTACCCAGTGTGCTGTGAACGAAATATATCATCCCTGCCCATGCTTGCTGGACCATGTGTCAGCAGTAACATGGACTTTGCAGCTGACTGCCTTGCCCAATAATGCCACAACATTGCTTTCCACTTGATGGTAGAGAGCTGGAATGGCCTTACATGATAGAAAATGCGACTGGGAACCTGTGGTACAGCACATTCTGCAAATTCACGGAAGGAGGCAGAAGCCATCAGGCAGAAAGGCAGAAGTTGTAGAGCCAGCAGCTGGGTTTCAGGGACTGTATTTTTTTTACGCTGCAGCAGATGGGGCAGAGAAATTTGCCAGCTATAGTCTACAGCTGGTGGTGTGTTGCTGGCAGATGTGCTGCAAGGACATGATCCTTGGTGGTGGGAGGTTAAATGCCTTGTCAAGCATGTAGTACCCAAATGGTTGATGTTTTTGCCAAGCTTGATGTGCTTGAGACAAAGTTTGGAAATAGCAACAGTGTGATCGGCTGCACTAAAAAAGGCCCAGACAGCTGAGCTCTGGGAAGTGGGCCGAGAGATAACAGCTCCACAATTTGATGGAATAGGGTGGCTGCTCTCTACACTTTCATGATGGCTGCCTCATTGGGGTTGTGCCTCATCCTCATTTTCCTCCTCTGCTCTATCTGGCACCCAAGTCATGTCAGTGACCTCATCATCATCAACTCCGCCATCCTCATTACCACTGGAGACAACTTGGTAATACACTGCGCTGGGGGAACATAAATGCCAATTTGTGTACTAGTGTTCTCCCCTCTCTGTAGCCTCATATTCCTGCCTTCCTTAACCTCAGAACCAACATCTGAATCGAGTAATGGCTGTGTATCGTCAAGGAACAAGTGGCTGACCCTGTGTTCAAATAACTCCTCTGACTCCTCCATGCCTGATACTGGGGCTATGGCAGGAATATCTGTGGACAAGGAGGCAGGTTTAGCCACTCTGGCAGCTGCAGGGGACTGTGCACTAGTCTATGCTTGGGTGTCGGAGGATGAGGACGGTTTGGTAAGCCAGTCCACCACCTTCTATGCATGCTGTTACTTTTGTTGCCAGCAGTTTAGACATTAATGGCTGTGTGTTGAGTTATTTTGAGGGGACAGCAAATTTACACTGTTATACAAGCTGCACACTCACCACTTTACATTAAAGCAAAGTGTAATTTCTTCATGTGTTGTCACATGAAAAGATATAATAAAATATTTTAAAAATGTGAAGCGTGTACTTACTTTTGTGAGATACTGTATACGGCGTTAAGCTTGCAGTAACACAATAAAATATACAGCATTAAACTTGCAGTAAAGCACAGAACTATATGTCGTTAAAGTTGCAGTAACGCAATGAAATACATAGCGTTAAACTGGCAGTAACGCAATGTAATATACAGCGTTAAACTTGCAGTAACGCACAGAACTATATGGCATTAAATTTGCAGTAACGCAATTAAATATATGACATTAAACTTGCAGTAACGCAATGAAATATACAGAGTTAAACTTGCAGTAACGCACAGAACTATATGGCGTTAAACTTGCAGTAACGCACAGAACTATACAGCATTAAACTTGCAGTAACGCACAGAACTATATGGTGTTAAACTTGCAGTAACGCAATTAAGTATATGGTGTTAAACTTGCAGTAATGCAATGAAATATACAGTGTTAAACTTGCAGTAACGCAATAAAATATACAGCGTTAAACTTGCAGTAAGGCAATGAAATAAACTATGGTAAACTTGCAATAACGCAATTAAATATAAAGCATTAAACTTGCAGTAACCAACAGAGCTATATGGAGTTCATGTCAGAAACCATGAACCAGACAGAGACAGAAGTACAGTAAAATCACACTTGTTTATTAATAACAATGAAAAGGTAAATAGAGTAAGCATAGTCAAAGCATAGCCAGAGTCCAGTAACCGGATCGAGTAGTCAGCCAAGCCAGAGTTCAGAGACCAGATCGGGTAATCAGCCAAGCCAGAATTCAGTAACCAGATCAGGTAATCAGCCAGTCCAGAAGTCAGGGATCCAAGTACAGGAACAGCAAGCAGGATAAGGAGCCAGAAGGGATGTCAGCAAAGCCAGTCTTTAAACAGGAATGCAGGAGATGGTTTCTTGTGATGTAACCAAGGCGAAGGCAGAGATCAAGTGAGCTGGACGGCTTTAAGTAGGCGGGACTGACGAGCAGAATCAACAACAGCTGGGTAACTGTGGCGAGAGATGGGAGCTGGCAATTAGCCGACAGCTGAGCGGCCAGCTCAGAGAAGAAAGGGCTGAGCCCAGCCCTGACAGTACCCCCTCCTCAACGACCCCTCCCCCTTGGAGGACCACCGGGCTTGAGGGGAAAACATCTATGGAAACCACACAGGGGACAGGGGTATGTACGTCCGAGGATGAGACCCAAGAGGGTTCCTCCGGACCGTACCCTTTTCAATGCACCAGGTATTGTATGCACCCACAGAACCTACGGGAGTCAACAATGGATTGTACTTCATACTCCTCATGGTTCTCAACCTGTATAGGGTGAGGACATGGCACCAAGGTGGTAAAGCGGTTGCAGACCAAAGGTTTCAATAAGGAGACATGAAATTTGAGATGCGCATACTAGGAAGAAGGTCCAACGCGAAGCCACTGGGTTAATCCTGCAAAGGATATGGAAAGGCCCAATAAACCGAGGTGCGAACTTCAGTGAGGGAACATGAAGTCGGAGGTTGCAAGATGACAGCCAGACCCTGTCCCAAACCTGGTAGGAAAGTGCAGGCAGGCGTCTGTGGTCCGCATGGAGTATGTACCTATCATTAGCATGACGCAAAGCCTCCTGGACTTGTGCCCAAGTGGAACGAGGACCATGGAGATTTTCCTCTAGCGCAGGAATACTCTGTGGAACAAACAAGTCAGGCAACATGGAAGGTTGGAAACCATAATTCACCATAAACTGAGACAATCGGGAATCAGAATTCAAGGCAATGTTGTGAGCAAACTCTGCGCATGGTAAAAGGTCTGACCAGTTGTTGTGATGGTCAGAAATATAACAACAAAGGAATTGCTCCAAGGACTGATTGGCTCGTTCTGTGGCCCCATTAGACTGCGGCTGATACGCAGAGGAGAAAGCAAGCTGAATACCCAACTGTGCACAAAAGTCTCACCAGGACATAAACTGACTACCCCTGTCTGAGACAATCACCTTGGGTAGCCCATGTTAGCGAAAGATCTCCCGAGCAAAAATCAAAGCCAGTTCATTAGAAGTGGGCAACTTCTTAAGTGGAATACAATGACACATCTTTGAGAACCGATCAACCACCATAAGGATAACTGTGTTGCCTTGGGAGTTGGGCAACTCCACAATGAAATCTATAGACAGGTGGGTTCAGGGCCTCTCTCCATTGGGTATGGGTTGTAGGAGGCCCAATGGAAGGTATTGTGGAGTCTTACTCTGAGCACACACGGAACAGGCAGCTATGAAGGCAGTTACAGTACATCAGCACGTAGACTAGGCCACCAGAATTGTTGGGAGATGGCCCAAACAAGTGGATTCTTACCAGGGTGGCCAGCTTGCCTTGGGAGAATGGTAAGTCTGGAGCACGGCAGTACGGAGACACTCTGGGAAAAGCAGCGGTCACAAGGTTTCTCAGGAAGAGTAAGTAAGACTGGTGCGAACCGTAGTCAGAATACGATCAGGAGGAATCATAGGAACCGGCACTGACTCCAACCTGGAAGCGGAGGAAAATTCTCGTGACAAGGCATCAGCCCTTACATTCTTAATACCGGGTAAGAATGAGACAATGTAATTGAAACTTGACAAGAAAAGAGCCCATTGCGCCCTTCTGGGAAAGAGGTGTTTAGCCTCAGACAAGAATGTGAGATTCTTATGGTCAGTAAGAATGAACCGGCACAGTGGTACCTTCGAAAAGATGTCTCCATTCTTTCAGGGTTAAAATGATTGCCAACAGCTCTCTGTCACCAATCTCATAATTGCACTCGGCAGGTTCTTGGAAAAGTAGCCACAAGGATGCATAGCACTCTCAGAGGTGGGACGTTGAGACAGAAGGGCGCCAACACCAGTCTCAGAAGCATCAACCTCAAGGATAAAAGGTAACGTAGGATCAGGATGTGTCAACACAGGAGCAGAAATAAAGGCAGCCTTGAGACTTTCAAAGGCTTTAATGGACTCCGGAGACCAACTCTGTGGGTTACCATTCCTTCTGGTCAGATGCTTGACCAGAGACGAGAAGTTATGAATAAACTTTCGATAATAGTTGACAAAACCCAGGAAACGCTGCAGAGGACGTAACCCCATGGGTCGAGGCCACTGTAGGACTGCCAAAAGTTTCAATGGGTCCATCAAAAAAACAGCAGTGGAAATGACATAGCCCAGGAATTTAACTTGTTCCCGATGGAACTCACACTTCTCCAGTTTACAATAGAGAGTGTTCTGTCTTCATTTCTGAAGCACACAACAGACATCTGTGTGGTGGCTCTCCAGGGACTTGGAAAATATGAGGATATCATCGAGATAAACCACCACACATAACTGCAACAAATCTCGGAGGACATCGTTAATAAATTCCTGGAAAACTGACGGGGCGTTACAAAGGCCAAAAGGCATTACGAGATACTCATAATGGCCTGTTCTGGTAATAAACGCAGTTTTTCACTCATCGCCCCCCTTAATCACGAGATTGTAAGCCCCTCTCAAATCAAACTTAGTGAAAAACGTTGCTCTATTGAGGCGGTCAAATAACTCTGTAATAAATGGGATTGGGTAGGCATTCTTAATCATGAAACGATTGAGACCCCTATAATCAATACAAGGTCTCTGTTCACCGCTCTTCTTCTTCACAAAGAACAAACCAGCACCACCAGGAGACGATGATTTGTGGATGAAGCCCTGAAAAAGTGTGTCTGCAACATACTCCTCCATGGCTTTATCCTCCAAGACCAACAAAGGGTAAACCCGGCCACGAGGGGGAGTGACACCAGGTTGAAGGTCAATTGCGCAATCATACGGCCGATGTGGAGGCAAACTACCGGCTTGACCTTTGTCAAAGTCATTGCTAAAATCAAGGTATTCCTCTGGCAGGTAGGAGAGTGAAGAGGTACACAGGACCTTGGCTACCTTCCAGAAGCATGTTTCACTGCATTGTGGTGACCAGGAGAGAACCTCATCACGGAGCCAATCAAAAGAGGGGTTGTGCCTCTGTAACCAAGGATAACCAATAACCAGCGGAAACTTGGGAGAGGAAATCATTTGGAATTGGATTATCTCATGTTGAAGAGTGTTGTGGAATCTCATATTAGCCAATGTATTTCATATTATTCATATTGATTTGCATGTATTTTATTGATAATTATTATTATTCATATTATTATATAGTAGTGGTGTTATCAATATTATTCAATAAGTAAAGCAACAATTATTAATCTTTAATAATGTATACTGTGTTTTCCAGATTTAGAAAGTCTTCATTTTTAAGTGTTGAACTTTAAATGACCTCTGCTTTATGACAAGTACTTGTACACAGGTGTTCTCGAAAATGTATTAAGATAGTCTACTGGGTGAAAGTTCATTAGAATAGATTCAAGTTATATAGAATTGTCTCAGACAGATAAGAAAACAGGTGGTTAAAATAATTAGGTGGAATACAGGAAAGTTATGTACAGAACATTAATTAAGTTTGACAGGGTCAAACAAAGGTCTGCTTGTGCCCTCATTAAAACTGTTAAAATACATGCATATAGTGAAACATATAAAACATCTGGTGGGGTTATTGAAAGTTAATTGTCTCAAAGTTGTAAATCTGCAAATCCTTGAAGCTAGTTAAATCTTATCAAGATAAGGAGAGTTTGATAACACAGCTGGGTGCCAGACTGTCTCTATACAGGTGTTTGTAATTGGACAAAAACAGTTATAAATCACTTTAATGAACATATAGGAATTTTGGGAATAATTAAGTTTATCTGGTTGTAGAACAGGTGTCAGATTTATGGTTGGTTACTTTGACGTAGATCTTAGCGACCAATCATATGTAAGAGAAATGTTTAGAAAAGACTTGTAAAAGGGTATATAAATGCAAGCTCTACAATTGTTAGACAGACAAGTCAGATAGGAGCTCATAAGGCTGAACTCTATGTATGCTGCCCTATTGCACGGGTCATAGAGGTCAGAACCAATGGGCAAGTATCTGTCCTAACTTGTCCCCTCGGACAAGTCAGATAGGAGCTCATAAGGCTGAACTCTATGTATGCTGCCCTATTGCACGGGTCATAGAGGTCAGAACCAATGGGCAAGTATCTGTCCTAACTTGTCCCCTCGGACAAGTCAGATAGGAGCTCATAAGGCTGAACTCTATGTATGCTGCCCTATTGCACGGGTCATAGAGGTCAGAACCAATGGGCAAGTATCTGTCCTAACTTGTCCCCTCGGACAAGTCAGATAGGAGCTCATAAGGCTGAACTCTATGTATGCTGCCCTATTGCACGGGTCATGGAGGTCAGAACCAATGGGCAAGTATCTGTCCATAACTTGTCTCCTCGTACGAGTCAGAGAAGACTTCCTAACTTGTTCCAGAATGTGGTCTCAGGTGAATTTCCCTCAAGAACTTGGTCGAGCTGGAACCCAAAACTCTGTGAGGGGACCAGACCACCGGCAGATCGGCTGGTCTCTATCAGGTGAGAGGTTCCCAAGAATTGGCAGTAAAGACCCATTCTGGTTCAAGGTGAGAACAATTCACAATTGTTTAAATTTGGTTAAAGGATAAGAATATTCATATCTAATATGCATGCATTGTAAGAAACTGTATAAATTAGACCTGTATATTGTAATATTTTGAACATAAACCTGTATGTTATCAGCTGTTAATAAACCTGAATTGCTCAAGTTCTGCCTGGTTCGATACTTTACTATTCTACTTCAAGAGCCCCTACGGCCATGGACAATGGAACCGTCTCATGAGTCACATGGGCAGGCTTAGAGGTCTCCCGTCAAGAGCCTCAATGGCAAGTGGAGTGTCACGCAGCTGCAGTGGAATCAAGTTCTTTGATACAAAGGCAGTGTCAATGAACAGGCCTGCAGCCCCAGAGTCGATTAGAGCCTGTATCTCGATAGATGACTTAGCCCAAGAAAGGGTGACCGAAACGAGGTGCTTATCCTTCTGGATAACTGGGGACGAAACTACGCCACCTAAGGTCTGTCCATGACAGGCCCTTAAGGTTCAGGTGTTCCCAGGACGGGTAGGACAAGACTTCAAAAAGTGACCTGCCTGGCCACAATAAAGGCACAATCTCTCCCTCCTCCTAAAGGCTCTCTCATCCGCAGAGAGATGCGTGAAGCCCAAGTACATGGGTTCATCTTCACTGACCGACTCGATACCAGGAAGCATGGGAGGTGAGTGAGGCAAGGGTGGGACTGCAAAGCTCGGAGGCAAATGTACAGGAGGCTTCCGTAAGCGCTCCTTAAAAGAAAGTCTTTCTCTGAGTCTGGAGTCAGTGAGGATTGCAAACAAGATCAAGCTTTCCAGCTCAGTGGGTATATCTCGGGCTGCTATCTCATCCTTGATGGAATCAGAGAGACCATGAGAAAAAGCAACCACGAGGGCCTCACTGTTCCAAGCAACCTCTGCTGCCAGAGTACGGGACTCAATGGCGTAGTCGGCAGCAGTTCTCGTACTCTGTTTGATAGACATGAGGCACTTGGCAGCAGAAGCGGAGCGTGCGGGAAGGTCAAACACCCTTTTAAAGGAGGCCACAAACTCAGGGTAACTCAAGACAACAGGTTTTTGTGTCCCCCATAGAGGGTTAGCCCAGGCCAAGGCTCTCTCAGAAAGCAAAGATATCACGAACCCTACTTTGCTTCTGTCCGTGGGAAATGCCTGGGGCAGCATCTCAAAGTATATCTCAACTTGGTTGAGAAACCCTCTGCATTGAACTGGATCACCCCCATATCACTGGGGAAGTGGGGCAGGACCAGACATACCTCTTATAGAGGTAATACTTAAGGCGGGTGCCTGCACAGAGACTGGCGCAGCAGCAGGGACGGCCTGCAACTCAGGTTGTACCGGAGCAGCCACAGTGGGGATTCCAGGTGAGCCATGCGACTGAGGAGCATTTGTAACGCCATGGAAAACTGATCCATGCGGTGATCTTGCTCATCCAATCTGGAAAAAATATTACCAACAAGTGGATTGACTGTATCTTCTGAATTCATGGTCTTCGCCTACTGTCAGAAATCATGAACCAGACCGAGACAGAAGAACAGTAAAATCACACTTGTTTATTAATAAAAACAAAAAGGTAAATAGAGTAAGCATAGTCAAAGTATAGCCAGAGTTCAGTAACCTGATCGGGTAGTCAGCCAAGCCAGAGCTCATTGACCAGATCAGGTAATCAGCCAAGCCAGAGTTCAGTAACCAGATCGGGTAATCAGCCAGGCCAGAAGTCAGGGTTCCAAGTAGAGCAACAGCAAGCAGGATAAGGAGCCAGAAGGGATGTCAGCAAAGCCAGTTTTTAAACAGGAACGCAGAAGTTGGTTTCTTGTGATGTGACCAAGGCGAAGGCAGAGATCAAGTGAGCTGGATAGCTTTAAGTAGGCAGGACTAACGAGCAGAATCAACAACAGCTGGGTAACTGTGGAGTAACACAATGAAATATACAGCATTAAGCTTGCAGTAATGCAACTGAATTATACTGCGTTAAGCATGCATGTCATGGATCTGCCACTCGGCGCAGGGGTCACCTAAAGGTTAACAATGGTACAGAATAATTGCAGTGATTAGCACCAAGCTGCCTTATATAAATACCTCAGCTGCACAGAGACTTTGCTGTCTGATCTGCAGCTCATACCTGTTCCTGTGTCTATCTGTTCCCGAGATTCGATCTATTTCCTGTTTTGACCCGGCTTGTTTGACTACGATTGACTTCTGTTATCCTGACCCTGGCTTGCCTTGTGACTATGCTTATCTCTACATTGACTGATATTCTGTTGCCGAACTTTTACCTGTATACTGACCATTCTGTGCCTGCCACTTGTGTCTGACTGGTCATCTGTTACTGAACCCGGCTTTTCTGACCACGCATCCAGTGTCTCCACAGCTCTGCATCTTCCAGCTTCCTATTTCCTGCTTTCTGTCTGCTGAGCTGACTACACCTGCTGGTCTATGCTGGGAATTCTTCAGCTGCACAAGAGACAATTCAGGCACACTTACACCACTCTGCTCTTGTGGCTATTGGTGGTCCTTGAGCTGGGGTTGTATGCACGTTAGGCTCACCTGTCAGGTACGTGACAGTGCACTAACGCACAGTAATGTACTGCGTTAAATGGAACATAACGTACTGAAATATACAGCGCTAAACTTGCAGTAACGCAATAAAATATACTGTGTTAAACGGTCAATACACTCACATTGACCAAACTATCCCTACTTTCACACTAATGTAAAGATAAATGGTGGTTGCACTACACTCACAATGACTGAACTATCCCGACATTCACACTAATGTAAAGATGAATGGTCGCACTACACTCACACTGAACTATCCCTAGATGCACACTAAACTGATATTCTACACTGACAATAGAATTAGAATAGCATACTATAGCACACTAACTGTCTAATAGAACTGAACAGAGCCCTGTTCAATCTCTCTCCACGCCGCTATCAGACTACGAATGGCCACTATGAAAAGAATACCTTTATAGTGTTGGATTAAGAACAATGAGCCATGATTGGATACAGTCATCATGACAGCGTCCAATCATGGCTAAGACAGTGCTTTGTGCCCTGATTAGGTTAAGCTTTCTTTGCTTCAGCCAATCAGGGCTTTCAATGTACTGTGCGGCGGCGCAGTGTATTGTGGTCATTCAGCGGGCCGAACAAACAGTCGAACAATCGGATAATTTGGTTGTTCGGAGGACGGCCGAACAGCCAAAGTTCGGCCCGAACTCATGCTCGAGCCGAACCGTTCGTTCATCCCTTATCCAGATATGATAGAAGTAGAGACAGCTAATGCGTTTCGAGAATTTTTCTTCAGAGGTGTCTAACTTTAGCAGAAAAAGTGCCTAAAATGTAAGTATGATATAAATGAGTCATCATAAAATCAGAGCATTATCAACAAATAAACATTTCAGACCTATATTGTAACTATATATATGTCTTCAATGTTTATTTTTTGAGAACTCTCAGATTTTATGGTTTTAGGCAATTTTTCTGCTAAAGTTAAACACCTCTGAAGAAGAATACTCAAAACACGTTAACTGTCTCTACTTCTATTATATCTGGATATTTTCTCCACCTATGCTTCACAATGTAGATATTATTTTTTATCTACCGCACAACTGTTTGTATCAAATTTTTTTTATTTTGTATAAAATAAATGATTTTGTATAAATAAATTATACTTTTTTTAAAAAGATATTTTTTTCTATTTGTGCATACATAACCCCAATCCAAAGAGGGGTTTATTTCTATGCATTCAAATTGTACACGCCACAGTGCCCCCAATTATGTTTTACTTTTTTTACAATTTTATTTTTTACGTTTTTATTAATTTGTATTATTAACTGTTCCTTTTTTTGCAACTGTCCTGTTGGAGGGAGGTCTTTGGTGAAATATCTGGGGTCTAAACTTACCCCTGATATTTCACTTTTAACTTCTCTGCAGCTGCAACTACACTGCACTGAGGCTTTCTGTTCATTCACAAACTGAAGACATAACTTATGAATGAACACAAGAGTGGTCAATACTAATCACTTGAGCTGTGGATCTCTGCAGCTCCTCCAGAGTTACCATCGGCCTCTTGGCTGCTTCTCTGATTAATGCTCTCCTTGCCCAGTCTGTCAGCTTAGCTTGGCGGCCATGACTTGGTAGGTTTGCAGTTGTGCCTGCCATACTCTTTACATTTTCGGATGATGGATTGAACAGTGCTCCGTAGGATGTTCAAAGCTTGGGATATTTTTTATAACCTAACCCTGCTTTAAACTTTTCCACAACTTTATCCCTGACCTGTCTGGTGTGTTCCTTGGCCTTCATGATGCTGTTTGTTCACTAAGGTTCTCTAACAAACCTCTGAGGGGTTCACAGAATAACTGTATTTATACTGAGATTAAATTACACACAGGTGGACTCTATTTACTAATTAGGTGACTTCTGAAGGCAATTGGTTACACTAAATTTTAGTTAGGGGTATCAGAGTAAAGGGGGCTGAATACAAATGCACGCCACACTTTTCAGATATTTATTTGTAAAACGTTTTGAAAACCATTTATCATTTTCCTTCCACTTCACAATTATGTACCTGTGACAGACCTAGCCGGGACAGAGGCTGTTGGAGAGGACTGAATGCAAGCCTCTTGCCTTTTGATTATGGGCCCTGGATTTTCAAGGGAACAATACTCTTTGTGAGGTGAATTAGAAATCCAGTCTGAACTGTCCTAATCGGACTCAGTCGTGTATATATGTATATATTGTATGTTGTTTGATTCTGTTGGGGACTCCTTGCTGTGGTCATTTGGGATTTGTGTCCCTGAAGAGGGAGGGGGGATTCCTCCAGCAGCCCCCTGCTGATAAGACTGATTCATACTGTTGGGACACATACTGTGAGGAGATGCTGGTGTCATCAACTCCAACTACCAGTGTTTATGTTAATTGAATGAGCTGATCACATTGTCCTCTATACAATGTAGGAGACGGGACGACTCCTATTGGAGCTGCTGCTATTGTGAGAAAATGTCCTGTGATAATTAACTCAGTCTGGGCAAAAGGTCATGTCTCAGTCACCTAGGCTGTATAAAGGATTAGTTAATTAATTAAGCTCATGTTAATTAGGTTAATTAGGTTACATTTGTATTGTTAGAGTAATATGAGCAGGAGGGGGAACCTCATCTTCTCCTGTATATAAGACTGTATTTTGATCCTAAATAAAGTCAGTTCATGTTAGCATCTAAGCAAGTGTCGCCTTGTTTTGTGCTCAGAGAGGTTGGAATACCTGATATCTGTATACAGACTGGGAGGAAGTGGTATATGACGGAAGCACTCAAGCGGAGTGTGGGACATTCCGTGACAGTACCACTTTGTGTTGGTCTATCACATAAAATCTCAATAAAATACATTCACGTTTTTGGTTGTAACATGACAAAATGTGGAAGATTTCAAGGGGTATGAATACTTTCAAAGTACTGTAAGTGATCATGAGCTGAGAGCAGAAGGGAAAATTCAGCCAACGCAAGGCATACTGACCAAGATACTGATCAGGTGTATTGCAGGGCAATAACTTCTCCGCAGGATGTGGAAATCTTGCAAAAAGACCTGAACAAATTAATGGGGTGGGCGACTACATGGCAAATGAGGTTCAATGTAGAAAAATGTAAAATAATGCATTTGGGTGGCAAAAATATGAATGCAATCTATACACTGGGGCGAGAACCTCTGGGGGAATCTAGGATGGAAAAGGACCTGGGGGTCCTAGTAGATGATAGGCTCAGCAATGGCATGCAATGCCAAGCTGCTGCTAATAAAGCAAACAGAATATTGGCATGCATTAAAAGGGGGATCAACTCCAGAGATAAAACGATAATTCTCCCGCTCTACAAGACTCTGGTCCGGCCGCACCTGGAGTATGCTGTCCAGTTCTGGGCACCAGTCCTCAGGAGGGATGTACTGGAAATGGAGCGAGTACAAAGAAGGGCAACAAAGCTAATAAAGGGTCTGGAGGATCTTAGTTATGAGGAAAGGTTGCGAGCACTGAACTTATTCTCTCTGGAGAGGAGACGCTTGAGAGGGGATATGATTTCAATTTACAAATACTGTACTGGTGACCCCACAATAGGGATAAAACTTTTTCGCAGAAGAGAGTTTAATAAGACTCGTGGCCACTCATTACAATTAGAAGAAAAGAGGTTTAACCTTAAACTACGTAGAGGGTTCTTTACTGTAGGAGCGGCAAGGATGTGGAATTCCCTTCCACAGGCGGTGGTCTCAGCGGGGAGCATTGATAGCTTCAAGAAACTATTAGATAATCACCTGAATGACCGCAACATACAGGGATATATAATGAAATACTGACACATAATGACACACATAGGTTGGACTTGATGGACTTGTGTCTTTTTTCAACCTCACTGTCAGGAAAAGCCCTCTTGTAGTCATTCCAGCAAACAGAAGATTAAAAGAATGCCTGTAAGCGCCATCCGGCGCTCGCGCGCGCGCAATGGTGCCAATAGTGCTAATAGGCGAACGCGCGTACGCAATAGCGCCAATAACGGTGCACGGGCACGCGCGGGTGTGTGCGCACGCGCCCCCTGTAACACACTTGGCGCCAAGATGGGCTATTTAAAGGAGACTGTTCCAATGCTGCCTTGCTGTCCGGTCTACAGCGTTTTCCTGAGACCTCTGCTCCCTTGTTACCAGTTTCTCTGTATCCAGTACCTACTTGGCTTGTTCCTGACTTACCTGTTTGCTGCCTGCCCCGATCTCGGCTTTGACTCTGACTATTCTCTTGGTTTGCCCTCCTGTACCTGATCTGCCTGCCAGTACCTTGACCCGGCTTGTCTGCACCTCCCTGCTGTCTGCAACCTGCTGCGGGACTACAGTGCACCTCCCTGCTGTCTGCTACCTGCTACTGGACTACAGTGCACCTCCCTGCTGTCTGCAACCTGCTGCGGGACTACAGTGCACCTCCCTGCTGTCTGCTACCTGCTACTGGACTACAGTGCACCTCCCTGCTGTCTGCAACCTGCTGCAGGACTACAGTGCACCTCCCTGCTGTCTGCAACCTGCTGCGGGACTACAGTGCACCTCCCTGCTGTCTGCAACCTGCTTCGGGACTACAGAGCACCTCCCTGCTGACTACAGGATCCAGCTCTCTACTTCCAGTGTTCCAGCCAGGCACTTGTGCCCCTCTGTACTTCTGAGCTCCTGTTCTTATCTTCAGGGGTTCCTAAGTCAGAGGTATACGAGAGGCCGTTCTCTGCACTCCGGGCTCCACCTACCAGGTACGTGACACTCACCTACTATGTAACTATGTATGCTTTACGTTGGTGGCAGAGAAAAGGAATTTTGCATTTGTATTGTTTCACTTTGAGCCTTTATAAATGAGCTGCTCCCCACTAGGGATGAGCTTCAAGTTCGAGTCGAACACATGTTCGACTCGAACATTGGCTGTTCGCAAGTTCGCCGAACAGCGAACAATTTGGGGTGTTCGCGGCAAATTCGAATGCCGCGGAACACCCTTTAAAAGTCTATGGGAGAAATCAAAAGTGCTAATTTTAAAGGCTTATATGCAAGTTATTGTCATAAAAAGTGTTTGGGGACCTGGGTCCTGCCCCAGGGGACATGGATCAATGCAAAAAAAAGTTTTAAAAACGGGCGTTTTTTCAGGAGCAGTGATTTTAATAATGCTTAAAGTCAAACAATAAAAGTGTAATATCCCTTTAAATTTCGTAGCTGGGGGGGTGTCTATAGTATGCCTGTAAAGGGGCGCATGTTTCCCGTGTTTAGAACAGTCTGACAGCAAAATGACATTTGAAAGGAAAAAAAACATTTAAAACTACTCGTGGCTATTGCATTGCCGGTCCGACAATACACATAGAAGTTCATTGATAAAAACGGCATGGGAATTCCCCACAGGTTAACCCCGAACCATACTAATAAAAAAAAAATGATGTGGGGGTCCCCCTAAATTCCATACCAGGCCCTTCAGGTCTGGTATGGATATTAAGGGGAACCCCAGCCAAAAAAATTTTTAAAAAATGACGTGGGGGTCCCCCTAAACCGTGCAAAAAAAACAAAACAGCGTGGGGTCCCCCCAAAAATCCATACCAGACCCTTATCCGAGCACGCAACCTGGCAGGCCGCAGGAAAAGAGGGGGGACGAGACAGCAGCCCCCCTCCTGAACCGTACCAGGCCACATGCCCACAACATTGGGAGGGTGTTTTGGGGTAGCCCCCAAAACACCTTGTCCCCATGTTGATGAGGACAACCCTGGCCGGTGGTTGTGGGGGTCTGCAGGCGGGGGCTTATCAGAATCTGGAAGCCCCCTTTAACAAGGGGACCCCCAGATCCCGGCCCCCCCCCGTGTGAAATGGTAAGGGGGTAAGTACCCCTACCATTTCACTAAAAAACTGTTAAAAATGACAAGAGACAGTTTTTGACAATTCCTTTATTTAAATGCTTCTTCTTTCTTCCTTCATCTTCTTCTTCTTCTGGTTCTTCTGGTTCTTCCTCCGGCGTTCTCGTCCAGCATCTCCTCCGCGGCGTCTTCTATCTGCTTCTCCTTGGGCCGCTCCGCACCCATGGCATGGAGGGAGGCTCCCGCTCTTCTCTTCATCTTCTTCATCTTCTTCTTTTCTTCTCTTCTTCCCTTCTTCTCTTCTTCATCTTCTTCTCCGGGCCGCTCCGCATCCATGGTGGCATGGAGGGAGGCTCCCGCTGTGTAATGGCGTCTCCTCTTCTGACAGTTCTTAAATAATGGGGGGCGGGGCCACCCAGTGACCCCGCCCCCTCTGACGCACGGGACATGACGGGACTTCCCTGTGGCATTCCCCGTGACGTCACAGGGAAGTCCCGTCAAGTCACCATGTGTCAGAGGGGGGTGGGGTCACCGGGTGGCCCCGCCCCCTGTTATTTAAGAACCGTCAGACGAGGAGACGCCGTCACACAGCGGGAGACTCCCTCCATGCCAGCATGGGTGCGGAGCGGCCCGGAGAAGAAAATGCAGAAGAGAAGAAGATGAAGCAGAAGATGAAGAAGAGAAGAAGATGAAGAGAAGAGCAGGAGCCTCCCCCCATGCCATGGGTGCGGAGCGGCCCGAGGAGAAGAAGATAGAAGACGCCGCGGAGGAGATGCTGGACGAGAACGCCGGAGGAAGAACCAGAAGAGCCAGAAGAACCAGAAGAAGAACAAGAAGATGAAGGAAGATAGAAGAAAGAAGAAGCATTTAAATAAAGGAATTGTCAAAAACTGTCTCTTGTCATTTTTAACATTTTTGACAGTTTTTTAGTGAAATGGTAGGGGTACTTTTGTACCCCCTTACCATTTCACACAGGGGGGGCCGGGATCGCGGGGTCTCCTTGTTAAAGGGGGCTTCCAGATTCCGATAAGCCCCCGCCCGCAGACCCCCACAACCAGGGTTGTGGGGATGAGGCCCTTGTCCTCATCAACATGGGGACAAGGTGTTTTGGGGGGCTACCCCAAAGCACCCTTCCAATGTTGAGGGCATGTGGCCTGGTACGGTTCAGGAGGGGGGGCGCTCTCTCGTCCCCCCTCTATTCCTGCTGCCTGCCAGGTTGCGTGCTCGGATAAGGGTCTGGTATGGATTTTTGGGGGGAACCCACGCCGTTTTTTTTTTTTTTTGGTGCAGGGTTCCCCTTAAAATCCATACCAGACCTGAAGGGTCTGCTATGGAATTTAGGGGGACCCCCACATCATTTTTTTTTAAATTTTGGCCGGGGTTCCCCTTAATATCCATACCAGACCTGAAGGGCCTGGTATGGAATTTAGGGGGACCCCCACGTCATTTTTTTTTTTTTATTTCCCTGTGGGGAATTCCCATGCCGTTTTTATCAATGAACTTCTATGTGTATTGTCGGACCGGCAATGCAATAGCCGCGAGTAGTTTTAATTGGCTGTTTTCCTTTCAAATGTCATTTTGCTGTCAGACTGATCTAAACACGGGAAACATGCGCCCCTTTACAGGCATACTATAGACACCCCCCAGCTACGAAATTTAAAGGGATATTACACTTTTATTGTTTGACTTTAAGCATTATTAAAATCACTGCTCCTGAAAAATCGGCCGTTTTTGCATTGATCCATGTCCCCTGGGGCAGGACCCAGGTCCCCAAACACTTTTTATGACAATAACTTTCATATAAGCCTTTAAAATTAGCACGTTTGATTATTCATGTTCGTGTCCCATAGACTTTAACGGTGTTTGCGTGTTCGAACAAACTTTTTTCCTGTTCGCATGTTCTGGTGCGAACCGAACAGGGGGGTGTTCGGCTCATCCCTACTACCCACCAAACCAATTTCTAAAACATTTTTTGCATTGCTGCATGTCCCTCTATGGGGGTGCCCCGCTACTGCTTGTTTGATAACTCCTTGTCTTTTAGCCTTCAAAATGGAGAGAATGGACTTTCAAGATTCCCTCCCTGTTGACTTCAATAGGATTTTCATTAACATTTGCATTTTGTGGATTTTTGTCTACTGAACCTGATTTTGAATTGACCCCAAGTAGATTCACTCATCGCTAGCCATAAGAGGAGTTATGTCTGCAGTATCCAGTTTCAATCACGGTATGATTTTCACAGTACCCAGTAGCCATCCTTACCTAGTATATTTGTTATTTATTTAATTTGTGGTGTTTTAGGTTTTTTTTTTACGTATGGAAAATATAGTTTTCCTTTACATGAAAGTACATTTTTAACTTAAGACATGCAAGATTTATTTCTTCTTTGGTTAATACAAACTGTTATTGAAAATTGTGTTTAATGCACTAAGAAAAATAAAACTAAATACAATATATTTAACAGATTTTCTTCTTAATAGACTGGCAAAATGCTATAGACAAGTATTATGGGAAAAGTAATTATGTGTTTTTTGATTGTATGTATTATTTGCATCATACAAAGTTCATTGTCCTTTATTTCTAAGAAAGCCTATTTTTGTATTGAGATCAGGTCTGAACAGAATTATGTAACATTTTGGGAAAAATATACAGCCAAGAAGTCCAGAACTTGATGCCATTATAGCAAAAATCTCCACAGACACCATGTCTTTCCCTTTAGAGCTCAGATAGGCCGGGATCATGGCAATCCAGACACTGCAGAACAACAGCATGCTGAAGGTGATGTACTTGGCCTCATTAAAACTATCCGGTAATGTCCTGGCTAAAAATGCTATAATGAAACTCACAGCTGCCAGAAGCCCCATATATCCCAGGACAGAGTAGAAGCCGATAACTGAACCCTCATTACACCGAATTATGATCCTTCCCTGATAAGAGTGAGTGTCTTTATCCTGGAAGGGTGGAGAAATAGACAACCAAGTGACACAGATTGTAACTTGAATCAGTGAACACACAGACATTATAGAAATGGGAAATCTGGCTCCCATCCATTTTTTCCAAGAACTTCCAGGTTTGGTGGTTTTAAAAGCAACACACACCATGATACTTTTGGCAAGTAGAGAAGAGACAGCAACTGAGAAGATGACACCAAAAGAGGTCACCCGCAGCATGCAGGTTACATCTACTGGACGGCCAAGGAACAAGAAGACACAGGGGAAGCTCAGCATGATGGAGACCAGGAGAAGATAGCTCAGGTTCCGGTTATTGGCTTTAACAATGGGAGTGTCCCGGTAATGTATAAATATCCCCAATATTAAACCATTTAGAAGACAACAGAAGATGGAGACAGCTGAAAATACTGCAACAATTGTATCTTCAGTGTAGGAGAGAAATTCCACCAATTTTGAAACACACCGATCCTTCTTCTCATTTGGCCATTCTTCGTCAGGACATTTCATGCAGTTTTCACTGTCTGCAGGAAGAGCAATACAAACACAATGAACAGGGGAAGTGAGGGACTGGCAGATATTTGGAGCTTCTTGTCTCCCTGCCCCTCACCCCCCATATACATTTTTTGGGGGGGGATTTGGGTATAGGTGTCATTGAAGAGGCACTACAAATGGGTGATTTGGGACACATTCCACAATATGACGCCTTATAGAATAAAATAACAATTGAGGGGGTTAAGTACCTAGATAGGGGAACTGGGGAGGGTCCTAAAAAATGCCCCCCCAGGCCCCCTTCTTACACAAAAATGGTAATGTTAGTAAACACCTTCATTCTTAGGTGGGGGGGGGGGGACGATGAAGTGAGGGAACATATGATTAGGTGGAATAAAGGAAAACAGTATGAAGTGGATAAGGGACACATTCTTTAACATTCATGTTAATAGATTATAGCGAAAACTATGGATTTAGAGGGGGGTTCCGGCCGCAATATTTTTTTTTTTAAAAGTCAGCAGCTACAAACACTGTAGCTGCTGACTTTTAATAAGGACACTTACCTGCCCAGCAAGCCCGCAATGTCGGCCCCCCAAGGCCGATCCGTCCATCGGATCGGCCGCCAACGCCTCCATCTTACGAAGTGAAACAGGCAGTGGAGCCTTGTGGCTTTACTGCCCGTTTCCTACTGCGCATGCGTGAGTCGCGCGGCGCTCTGTGAATGGCCCCGTGGTTTTCTGGAACACACACAGTTCCCAGAAGGCAACGGGGCCGCTCACCGAAGAGGAGGAAGCACCGCGGAATAGGAAGAGGCAGATTAGGAAGACTGCCTAGCAACAAGGGTTTCAGGTAAGTTAATTTTTTTTTTTTAAATGTTTTTTTTTTCAACTTTTAAAAAAATTTTGATGCAATTTTTTTTTTGGGATGGCCCTCCACTTTAAAGATGAGTCTGAGGCACTGGATTCTTTGTTAGTGGGGGATATAGATCTCGATAGGCGGGATTGGGGGCATCCTTTGGGTAAGACTCCTCTGGTCCCTCCTTCTTACACAATAAATGTTGTTAATACCACCCTTTTTTTTCTCCGGAGGGAGTCTTGGAACCCCATGTTCCCTGGAAGCTGCTAGTATTATTATAAGGGATATGAATTGTAAGAGAAATATATACATTTATATCAAAAAGATGTTGGTATGCCCCGATGTGTTGTTTTTGTGTTATGTATGTCCTTTTTTTCTATGGAAAAATAATAAAAAATGATTGAATAAAAAAAAAAAAACACAATGAGCATCTGTGTCAAAGTTTTTGAAGAGACTCTATCACCACTCATCACTTTTATTTTTAAACATTGGCAGTGGTAGATGGTAAAATCCACTGTACTTTCAATCTGCAACAATGATTTTTTTAAAGCAGTATTAAACTTACAAAGAAATCTACTATATTGCAGCTTACTGATCCTTTAATGTGGCTGCATTTGTTTTCTTTTTTTTTTTTTCCCATTATTTTTATTTGAAGGTCAGGACAGTTCCTGTCTTAGGGTGTCTTAACTCAACTGGAGGAGCAATAGAGCAAGCCATGGATAGCAGCATTGCCAATGGGGAAACTGTAGTGTTCGATGCAATAGCAGATTTAGATGGACTTGACTAAAGCTGGGTACACAAGAGCAGATTTTTGTACATAAATCAGCTGTCAGAACACTATTTTTTGACATAATTGAATCAGCAAAAGTCTTTAAAATTGTGTCCAGACCTGCCTTTTGAATGTAATCCCAGATATATTAAACATTTTTCTCAAACGGAAATCACTTTTCACAGTTAGAAATTTGTTTGCTTGAGAAAAATGTTCTGCCTTTCGAATTTTCTCACATCTGCTGTCAATTAAGAACATTGATTTGGCACCACTAATGATTAGTAAATCAAACAATCAAGTGAACAAAAGCTTGAGCGTTGTAAGCACCGCTGTCAATGTTAAATGTTAGAAAATCTATGATCCATGCTATGCATGAATCTATCCATTGGTCATAGAGGGGGTGGCTGGAGAGAGGGGGCAGCGCCCGTGCGTCCTTATGGACGCACCACCACTACTAGGACCCCTTTCACACTGCGTCAGTGGTAAAGCGCCACTCGTTTAAGCAGCACTTTTTGGCCGCTAGCAGGGTGATTTTAACCCCCTCTAGCAGCTGAAGAAGGGGTTAAAAGCGCATTGCGGCACCTCCGAAACCCTGTTCAGGCACTTTTCCTAACGTCCCACAAGCGCACCACCCCAGTGTGAAAAGTCATACTGAAATGAATGGGAGGTAGTTTTCAGACGCTTTACAATCGCTATTTCTAGCGCTAAAACGCCTAAAAAACCACCTCAGTGTGAAAAAGAGGTCTAAAACAGGAGGTGTGTTACTGGCCAGATCCCCAGGTGAAAACAGAGGGGGACCTCTAATGACTGGTAAGATGCAATATAATACATTTTTGGTTTTGGGTTTAATGCCGCTTTAATAAAGAAAAAACATGATAAATTCCCTTACAGCTATAACGTCTGCCCATTTCAAGAACTATGAACTCTACCAGATGTATTTGATATCTCTCCTTCTGGACATGTGACACACTCATAGCAGCATTTGTGAATTGAGGATCCAAATTTTTTTCTGCTGCCGGGTAAACAGGGTTCAGAGCATCGAGATTCCGGAACCTAAAAACAAAATATATTCATTATTATTTTCATAGGTCCATCCAACTCAGTAAACATTATTAAGACGTTTGAGTATTGTTAGAGGGAGGAGCCGGATGTGGGGGTTGGGTTGGATCCGATGCTGAGCCCGGGATGCCTGGAGATCCCTTCCCTGTGATGCCGGCTTTGGCTTAGGCAGAGGCCGCCTCCTGGCCTCCCACGGACCCCCTGACCCAGTGCCTTCGACCTTCCAGACATCCCCACTGTGAGTGTTGCCGCGGCGGGACCGTGCAGAGTGAGCGGAGCGAGCTCCCGGCTCTTCTGAGCGTGGGAGATGAACTAAGTAGGATCCTGGCAGGCGCGCCGGGTAGAACCAACGCACTCCCGATATAGCTAGCTTAGCCTGTCTAACCATGCATTAGCCACTGACACGGCGCTCACGGTGTTCGGAGCCCGGGAAACGGAGCCACAAGCTGTTTCACATTTACAGCAGCGAGGTGACAGTGGAGCGACAGTGGAGGCAGCGGAGTGGGGAAAAGGTTAAAGCAAAGCAAAGCTGCAGGAGGTGAGAGTCTGGCGAATCGCTCAGGTCCATCCGATGGGGTAAGTGTACTATAAGAAGCTACGTGATGTAGTGACCCCCTGCACAACGGATTCATGAAGAGCGGCAAGTAGTCCAACCTTAATTAAGTTTAATCAACTCTGAGCGTTCATAATTTAGGGAGATTTTATGTATAACGCATAAGGATAATTTATAAAGTCAAGTCAACTATTTGCAAACTTCAGGCTGATTCATGCAATATGAGATTAGTGGAGTATTTGACCTGATGCTTTATTCTATCTCATTTTATCTCAGTTGTACAAGTCATACATCTATTACAAACCCTCCTGCCATAAATCTACACAACGTTTGCACATCTATTTAGTAAAAACATACATACATTGTATGCGGAAGCAAGGTGGACAGGGTCTATCTCACATTGTGAAATGAAATGATATAGTGGGTACAACTATGCAGATGACGAGAAACTCATAACAGTATAACAAGCAGCAGACACAGGATATTGCTGCAGTGCTACACCGACAACTGAGTGGACTGTGTGATTGCTGTTTGGACTCGTGCATAGACTATTAGGCAAGCTGGGTGCAAGTTGTGTGCACAGGTTGGTGTATCAGGTGTTAAACTGCTTATCATGAAGCGACTCTCTTGGGACTATTCTGATCTTTTCTATAGAATTCTACAGAAGTTAAGTGACAAAGTCTGCTAAGAAGAGAAAACAACTTAGAGGGAAAAAAACAAAACAAAAAATGAATGTAGCGATTATAGGTGAACTTTAGCGGTTTCTGGTTCTAGAGTCGCTACTGTCGTTACAATTTACAATCTATATAACTAGCTGCAGGTGTATAGACCGCAAGAGGACAGTTTGAATTTCCACTCCAGTAAAACTGGGTTCCCCTTGTGAATTATCCACAAACTTCACTTATAATACACTCAGGAGCCTACTCCAGACTAAGGAACATTAGAGGTGCCCGCCCGGGATTGCGGCTGGAGGAGAGTGGGCAGGAGAGAGAGAAAGGGGGGGCGGAATAGCAGGAGGATATTGGACACCTGTACTAAACGTAGTAGCTAGGAAGAAATGAGGGGTAAATCAACAAAGGGGGCGACAGCTAACCCGCCTAGAACAAGTGTAAGCCCGGGAACCATTAGAAAATATATGGCACACGACAGCGGCAAAGAAAGCCCGGGAAAACAAACAGGGACTAAAAGCAAAACCCCAGAGTGCCTATCTAAAATAGGGACAAGAAGACAGTTCGCTGAGATAAACATCCACACTGCAAGCAATGAGACAATTGAAGAAGTAACAATGGAACCCCAACAAAAAAAACAGCTTCCAACAAAGGGTGAAATGGCAGAAATGTTCGCGAAGCTCGAAACATCACTAAAAGGAGAAATAGAATCTTTACGCGAAGATATGAATCATATCCTAAAAAAAGTTAAAGATGTAGAAAAAACGATGGACAGCCAAGGGGTTGAGATAAAAGGACTCAAGAACCAGATGGAAGAGATTCAGAAAGAACAGAGAAACGTACTGTATAGACTGGAAGACCAAGAGAACCGGAACAGAAGGAAGACGTTTGAGTATTGCAAATGACACAAATAGATTTTTAAAAAGTAAATTTGCTCTGTTAGATTTTCTCCTAGTTTTACCGGACAGGGGATAGAAGATCTGAAAATGCAAGTGACAAAATCATTGTCACTTCTAGTTTCATTCAGTACAGAGGAGATTGAGGCATGCACATGCCTTGGTATCCTCCCACTCTCCATCCAGAAGCCAGTGGATGTGGTCCTGGGAAGAGGGGGAGAGCCCAGGAACCATGCGGGGGGTGCCAGCGGGGGGGGGAAGGGGCACTATGCTGCCCTCACTATGAAATTGATCAGCGGCTATACAGCCATTGCATCAGTTTCATATGAAGCAGGGAGCCGGCTGAGTAAAACCAACACAGGATGATGGGTGCTATTGCAGGCATCAGCTTGTGCTCAACAGTTCACTCTACGTCCAAAGACCCGAAATAGTAAGTCTAGGGTCTCTGAAGAATACACACGGCCACACAATTAAGTTGAATGAAAGGCTGTTCAATCTTAAACACATAATGTTTTCTTCTTACCATTAGAACAGTAAGGAAGTGGAACTCCTTTTCACAGTTGATGATGTCATTGAGCAGTGTAAAGTGGTAGTAACATAAACACACACATACAAACTCAGGTTAAACTACTACAGTATGTAACATTGCAAAATACTGTATATATACAGAAAAACAGCATACAATAAGAGAGAGCTTTACAAGCTTAAAACTTGCGATTATCAAATCTTCGGAAATTTAGTTTGACCCAAAATAACTTGTATTGCATCGAAGTCGATAGAAGGCAATTTTTCAAGGTCACTTGTTATCTTGACAAGTTGTTCGAATGGCATGGGAATCTCCCCCACAGCTCCCACAGTTCTGGTGTGTACTTTGAGTGTAGTTTGTTCTTCCATGAGGTGTTTTAGGCCTCTTTCACACGGGGCGGATCAGTCATGATCCGCCCCGTGAACATCCGCTGGCTCAGCGGGGATCGCTCCGCCGATCCCCGCTGAGCAGGAAGATGACAGGTGCATCGCTGCACAGTGTGCAGCGACGGACCTGTCAGAGCGCCGCTCTCCCCTATGGGGGGATCGGATGATGACGGTCCGTAGTGTCCGTCGTCATCCGATCCGATCCGAAAACGGAGGGAAAAGTAGGTTTTTCCTCCGTTACACTTTTCGGATCGGAGCGGGGTCGGATGTCAGCGGACATGTCACCGCTGACATCCGACGCTCCATAGGGATGAATGTATGTCCGTTTTTCATCCGAAAACGGAAGGATGAAAAACGGACATACGGATCCCCGTGTGAAAGAGGCCTTAGGCAAAATGTGAAAAAAATGCGAAAATAGCACATTGAGAAATATAAACAGATGGTATACTATTGTATTTGTGTGTGTATTTTATTTTTATTTGAGGTTTCTCAACCTATAACAGTACCCAATATTTGGGTGAAGTCTTGTCCTTTTTTAGGCTTTTTAGACAAGAAGAAAAGGGTTTAAAATAAGATCTTTTATTGCTGTGCAGATGCTTGTGTCATGCTTGACAAAGTTGTGATTTGGCTTTTTTTCCATTTGTTCAAAAAATGTAAGTAACAAAAACATAAAGCAGCAAAGGTGGGAAATCAAAGAAAAATGCCAAAAAAATGTTTTTACATGGTTTAACTAATTTGAGGGGTTATTAATAAATAATATAACGCAAAAATTTTGTGTCATTGATAAAATAACAATACATACCCCAAAAACAAGAAAAGAAAAAATTTTTTTCCTTGTGTTGTTTCCATATGTTTGGTGTAGTTTTGTGCTTATTTGACATTTCAATATAGCAACTTTTGCACTATTAACACTGGGCATATGTCTATGATATGGTCTTTTTTAAATTGGTTTCTATTTTGACATCTTATTGTATTTGTATTGTTTAACAAAAACTCAAAGAGCAACACAATACAGCAAAACAGTGAAAAAAACCTAAAGGAAAAAGACCAAAACACCATTTTTACATGTTTGAGGGCTTGGTACTAGAAGCTAATCACATTTATCTGGACTTGTTCAGTAATTTTGAAGACATTTCTTAGCTTATTCAATGTGCTTTTTCAGTCAGAATTACAGAAGGCTTAAAATTTTATGAGAAAAAAAAAGAATTATAGAAGGTGGTTGGTAAGTGGCAAAACGTCCTTGTCATTTCAGAACAAGTCCAGTTAAATATGAGCAACTACTACTAGCTGTCAGTGTTAATTTTGTCGACTAAAATATTTCCTTGAAGTAAATTAATACTATTTTATTCGACTAAAATACGACTAAAACTAAAACAGTTCAGATGACTAAAATACGACTAAAACTAAAATGGCATTTTAGTCAAAAGACTAAAATATGAGTACAACTAAAATGTGATTTTAGTCAAAAGGCTATAACTAAAACTAAATTGAAATTAGAAATCAAAATTAATAGTGCACTACCACATAAGAATACGTAGAGGGCATCTACTAAGCTGCCGAATGCAAAAAAAAAAATTAAAAAGGCTTTTCTTATTTTTTTTCTTAATGTTTAATGTTGGTAATATGTGCAATGGCATTTACAGCCAAAAGAGTTTACAGTTTGTTGGGGTTTTTTATATTTTTAAGTTGTACTTCTGCTTGTCAAAATGCAATATTTTTGTTTGTTTATGAAACTTGGTTTTATTTATAAAGACATAATATATCACAACGGCTAAATCTGTGTCTCTAGTGCATGTTCAAACCTTAATACAATAAATAATAATATGTTTTTCGAGTTTTACTCCAGGAGTACAGTCAGGTTCATAAATATTGGGACATCGACACAATTCTAATCTTTTTGGCTCTATACACCACCACAATGGATTTGAAATGAAACGAACAAGATGTGTTTTAACTGCAAACTTTCAGTTTTTTGTTTTCTTTTTTTTTCTTTTTTTTTTTTTTTCTTTAAATATTCTTTATTAACATTTCTTAAAATTTACATACCTTCCAACAGACATGTAATAACAACACAGGATTCATTTAAACAGAGCTCTCTGGGGAGGAGGCAGCTTACCTCACATCCGTATATAAGGTACTTCCATACCAACAAGCCTACCCTATCCCCAAATTACCATAAAATGACCATTTTATATACAGTATCCATTTTATCCTAGCCCTACCTTCTAACCCTCCCCCCCCTCCCTCCAACCCCCCTCCCACCCTATCCAGGATCTCACATTCTTTCAGCTATTCCTTACAACCAATGCTTATCAACCAGGGGTTCCACATATTTTTGACTACTTTTTTTAAACTATCTCATTTACTGTTTTTGCCCACTCCGCAACCGTCGGGGGTGCAACTGTTTGCCATCTTTGCATGATCATCTTCCGGGCTTGATAAAGACACCTCAAGACTGCTGTTTTTAGTGCTGTCTCCTCTGAACCTCATACTCTATATCCAAGGATGCATAATCTGACCTCTGTTTCCAAAGGTAACCCCCACCTGCCATTAATGGCTTCAACTACCTCCGTCCAGTATCTAACTTAGCTTAGGACATCTCCAGATCAGATGTATCGAATCCCCCTCCTCACCACATCTGGGGCATTTAGCATCTAATCTTAGTCCAAATCTAAATATTTTTTTTGGGGTGTAATATGCTCTATATACCAGCATTAGATGAGAGACTCTACGTGCAGGGGATACTGAGACTACTTGCCCGGTCTCCAATATTTTTCTCCACTGTTCATCTGTTAATTTCCCAACGTCCGCCTCCCATCCTTTCCTACAACCAAGATGTTCTGGCCTTGTGATACTTTTGCTACACAGTTGCGCATATATTTCTGATATAAAACCTTTTATTTTCCAGGATTTAACCACCTTTTGAAGCAATGCTGCTTCGTTCCATACTAAGGGGCGTATCCTAAACTGGGCATTCAAAGCCGATCTCATTTGTAGGTATCTAAAGAAAGTTTGCCTCGGGATTCCATTTTCAGTTTGAAGTTCCTCAAAAGATTTTAATACGTTCCCTTTGTATAGCTGGGATAGTCTATTTATGCCCCATCCAGGGCCGGACTGGGGATAAAAACCAGCCCTGGAAATAATTTCATACCAGCCCCAGGGACGTAGCATGGGTTGTCAGCACCCAAGGTAGGCAAGTAAATTGCACCCCTAACCGGCGGACATTTAGCGCTCCCCGAGTCTCTTCCACTCATACTGTATTAAACCCCTTATGGTACATTTTAGGATGTACCACTCCTCTTTGTTCTCCTTTCTTTCCCCTTTATTTCTCTATATCATAATTTCTTGTTTTTTTCCCCCATCTCTCTCTCTCTCTCTATCCATCTTTCTTGTTCTCTCTTATTATGTATCTCCCCCTCTTTTCCATGCATTCTCTCTTTTTTCCCCTCTCTCATTTCCTTTCTTGCCCCCTTTCCTCTCCCTCTTTCCGGAAAGTAAATGGCTACATGCCCATTTATTGCATAAAATGATAGATATATATAGATAGAGAGATATATTATACACACACACACACACACACACACACACACACACACGATGTGAGTTCTGTATGTGTAAAAAAACAAAATCATACTTGGGGGGCACACCCTACAATGCGTTTACATTCAAGATGGTGCTGATAAGACTAACAAACAGTACAAAATATTACAGCGCACACATACAAAAATGACATTAAAATCCTGCAAGGATATTTAAAAAAACCCGAACATATTCAAAAAAAATGGGGATTTGGTCACACCATATGGCAGCCCACTTACTGCATCAAAGTACCCCTTAATTAGTGGGTCCTACACTAATAAAAGAATGAAAGACCCTGCGTCTCAACCATTGGAGATACACTCCTCTTTATGGGAGAACTCCACCCCCCCCCCCATTACCTCTTATTAGTGTCCACCAGTTCATAGGAGGAGTCCCTTCAGTTCTCCCATAAAAGAGGAGTGTATCTCCCATGGTTGAGACGCAGGACCTTTCATTCTTTTACTAGTGTAGGACCCACTAATAATGGGGTACTTTGACACAGTAAGTGGGCTGCCATATAGTGTGACCAAATCCCCATATTTTTTGAATATGTTCAGGTGTTTTTAAATAGCCTTGCAAGAATTAAATGTCATTTTTGTATGTGTGTAAGACACACTACAATAGATGGTCAGAGATTGTGAACATGATACAAGAGATGGTCAGAGACTGCAGACATGATGCAGGAGATGGTCAGAGACTGCGGACATGATACAGGAGATGGTCAGAGACTGCGGACATGATACAGGAGATGGTCAGAGACTGCGGACATGATACAGGAGATGGTCAGAGACTGCGGACATGATACAGGAGATGGTCAGAGACTGCGGACATGACACAGGAGATGGTCAGAGATTGCGGACATGATACAGGAGATGGTCAGAGACTGCGGACATGATACAGGAGATGGTCAGAGACTGCAGACATGATACAGGAGATGGTCAGAGACTGCAGACATGATACAGGAGATGGTCAGAGACTGCAGACATGATACAGGAGATGGTCAGAGACTGCAGACATGATACAGGAGATGGTCAGAGACTGCAGACATGATACAGGAGATGGTCAGAGACTGCAGACATGATACAGGAGATGGTCAGAGACTGCAGACATGATACAGGAGATGGTCAGAGACTGCAGACATGATACAGGAGATGGTCAGAGACTGCAGACATGATACAGGAGATGGTCAGAGACTGCAGACATGATACAGGAGATGGTCAGAGACTGCAGACATGATAGAGGAGATGGTCAGAGAATGTGGACACATTAGAGGAGATGGTCAGAGACTGCAAACTAAGGATGAGCTCCGGCGTGTTTGCACAGCCCATGTGCAGAGCCTGCCAGGAAATCGGCACTGTGCTGTGCTAATCACAGGCAGTGAGACATTTCCCGATCTCTGCAGCCGCGCACTGCGATTAGCGCAGCGCCGACTTTCTGGCGGGCTCTGCACGTGGGCTGTGCGAACAAACCAGAGCTCATCCTTACTGCAGACATGATACAGGGGATGGTTAGAGACTGCAGACATGATACAAGAGATGGGCAGGGAATGCATGTATGGCTGAACTCAGTGTAAAAGCGTATAGTAGGGCTGCACCACTCTACTTAAACCAGCTCTTCAAGATCAAGTTAGTAATCTTCCTTTTAAAGTACAACTAAGTGCCAGAAGACAGAAACACATCCAATTTCCAAAATTCTAATTGTCTTACAATGAACTGGTCAGGGTTAGTGGAGAACTTTAAACAGTTAATGAGTCTGTGAAGCTTCCAGCCTGAATCAGCAGTAAATCATCCAAAAAAAACATCAAACTGTGCAGAACACACAGAGCTCTGGCTAAATAGCTGAGCTGAAATGGTTAACAGATAGCCATGTGTGACCTGTCACTGGACACAGAATGCCACATCGTCTCCCAGAGATCTTATCAGTGTGCAGATTAGGAAGCTAAAACAAAAGAGTACAGAGTCAGACAAGAGGGAGGGGAGGCTGATAGTAACCTGCACACTGGATGATACCGGCCAGCATTACATCTGACATTGCTCCAGACGATCTTGTTTCCATCCAGCCAGAGCTCTTGTGTGCTGCAGGATTCGTTTGGCTGTGACCATACCTTCTTTCTATCTCCTTGGCTTCAGGTACTGTGTGTAAGTATCTCCCTCCCGACGGCCCCATTCATCCCCGATCCAGCACCTCGGCACATTTAAATGTGGCGCGCTGGAGAGGGAGGGGGGTACACTGTATGCTGCACGATGGTTCCTTGCTCCTCCCCCCCTCCCTGCTACATATTTCCTCAGCCAGCCCCGCCTCCTGATCACAGCACAGCCGCTTCTTGCTCAGCTGTTCTTTAAAAAAAAAAAAAAGTTACAAAGCTCCTAGCTGACAGCGGCCTCGGAGCAGGCAGCCTACCGGGATATTTCCCGCTATCCCGGTAGGCCAGTCCGGCCCTGGCCCCATCTCTCCCATTCTTTAAACTCCCCCATGGCCACCACTTCCTGTAAATTTTATTATGCCACAAAGGGGCTTATTCGGTGAACCCAACATATCCCATTAAACTCTTTGTTGCCTTCCAGACCTTTGTTATCATCCTAATTGTGGGGCCGCTGCCAGGGAAAGAGTCTGCCTCCAATGCCTCCACCACTGTCTTATGTAGCGCCTCCAGAGTCAACAACCCCCTATCTGCACTTCTGCCTCTTATATGCTGCAGCTGTGCATCTTGGGTGCGGGAGTGCCAGTCCTCCCTCCTTGACTGGCAATTGCAGACTCTGGAGGCTAATCCTAGCCTTACTGCTCCTCCATACCAACTCCCTAAATAGTGTGTCAATTTTCTTAAACCATTTTTAATTCACCCACACCGGTGAGTTATGTAACAAATACAGTAGCTGAGGCAGCCAGACCATCTTAATTAAGTTGCCTCTCCCTGCTGCTGTTAGGGGCAGCCGGTTCCAAATATCTATTTTGCGCTTAAATTTAACCAGTAATGGAGCTAGGTTATCTTCAATGTACTGATTGGGATCCTTTGTCATGTTTATACCCAGATATCGTATTGTTGCAACTACTTTTAATTGGGGGATTCCCAGTGTCAAAGAATTATCAGGGATATCTATTGGCAAGAGTGCCAACTTCCTCCAGTTCACCACTAATCCTGATAGGTTACCGAACCTCTCCATCATGTCCATTACCTGCCCAAGGGAGCCCGCAGTGTCTCCAAGAAACAGCAGGACATCATCGGCGTACAGGGCAATCTTCTCCTCTCCTGTTTTTCTTATAAACCCCCTCACCCCTGGGCAGGACCTGATATAGATTGCTAGTGGCTCCATGGCAAGGGCGAAGAGCAGGGGGAACAGAGGGCACCCCTGCCTCGTCCCTCTTTCTAAACAAATTTTTTGTGAGCTTTCGTTATTAACCTTAATCCTCGCGCTCGGGCCCTTATACAGTATTTTTATCCATTTAATAAAAACGGGACCAAGGCCGAATTCTTCCAGAACCCGCCAGAGATAACTCCACTCCAGGCTGTCAAAGGCCTTGGTTATGTCTAATGACACAATGGCTCTTGACCCCATATTTTCTGTCGGGGTCTGGAGATTCATGTATGCCCTCCTTATATTCATGCTAGTAGTCCTGTGGGGGATAAATCCCGTTTGGTCCCGGTGTATTAATTTAGAAATGATTTTATTGAGTCTGGACGCCAACACCCTTGCCAGAATCTTGGCGTCCGTGCATAACAAGGATATTGGCCTATATGCCGACGGTTCTAGCGGGTCCCCCCCTTCTTTGTGAAGCAGGATAATAGTAGTTTCAGTCATAGAGTCAGGCAACCTCCCAGCCTCTAGTGCCCAGTTCAGAGTTTTGAGCAGTTCAGGATTTTCCCATACTGCTTGTAGGTCTCAATCGGGAGACCGTCGGGCCCTGGCGATTTTTGGTTTGCCATTCCATTCACTGCTTGCCTTAGTTCAGCTAACGTTATTGGTGTGTCTAGTCCCTCTTTGTCCTCCACTGTAATGGTGGGTACTAGCATCTTCCTAAAAAATTTATCCATGTCCACCTTTCCGACCCTCCCTTGTGACCTATACAGGTTTTCGTAATACTTCCCAAAAGCGTCCGTAATCTCTGAACTATGAGAAGAAATCTCACCACTTGGGGCCCTAATTGCAGGAATTGTCGAGGAGGAGGATTTGGTTTTCACTAAATAGGCCAACATACGTCCCACGCTTTCTCCTTCCCCAAAGGCTCGTTGTCTCTGAAAGATCTTCCTGACCGTAGACTAGAAAAGAGCTTAGGGGCCCCTCATGCTGATCCCAGTTCTCTGCCAAAAGCAGTGGATCAGGCATAGGAAAATGGCATGCCAGTATCAATCATGTTAAATAGGGGAGACAATGGTCCCGAGGCCAGAGTAAAAGTATTTTTACAAGAACTCCCCTATCCTGGAGGAGAAACAGAATTAACCTGTTTAATTGATACTGGTGCAAGCCAAAGTGTTTTTAATATAGAGGACTTACCTCCAGGATTATTATCTACAAATGTTATCTCTGGTGTTGGCCTAACCGGGACCTCTACTGATTTGGTTGAGTCCAAGCCACTTAAACTCAGGCTAGGACAGCAAACAGAAATTGTCACTAAAGTGTTATTTTCAGACACAGTTCCTACCCTTCTTTTGGGAGCTGACATTTTGAACCAAATTTTAGCAAACATAGACTACACTCCTACAGGAGTCCAAGTGGTCTGTAGTCTATCAGGAGAAGTTTTAAATTCTGCCTGTGGAGTATTTTTAATCCAAGACTCCACTCTGCCATTTCCACCAGAATTGAAACTGATTCCCACTGAATTATGGGCCACCAGCAAATATGATGTAGGTCTGCTGGATTGCACCCCAGTCATGATAAAAATTAAACCAGGAGCCCATCTCCCACAGATTAAACAGTACCCACTGAGTATTGCTCAGACTGAGGGGATAAAGGATCAAATCACTCAACTGAAAGCAGCAGGGGTTGTTGTACCAATTAAGTCCCAGGTCAATACACCCCTGTTCCCAATTGCAAAGAAGCCAGACAAGAAGGGTGGGCAGGTGACATATCGCATGGTGCATGATTTGAGAGCCATTAACAATATAATAGAGGCAGATACCCCGATCGTGCCCAACCCCCGCACTTTACTAAGTGGAATACCTGCCTCCAGCACCTGCTTTACAGTGATTGATCTTGCAAATGCTTTCTTTTCGGTGCCCCTGCACCCAGATTGCTGGCACCTTTTTTCATTTACCCATGATGCCCAAAAGTTAGCATGGACAAGATTGCCCCAAGGCTGTGTGAGTAGCCCCTCTGAATATAATACTGCTTTAAAGCAAGTATTGGACCAATGGTCCCCCTTACACCCAAACACAGTTTTGCTTCAGTACATAGACGATTTGCTTATTTGTTCTGATACAAAGGACATTTGTAGCAGAGAAACAGTAAGCCTTCTCCTGTTTCTCTATAACAGTAACAACAAAGTTAGCAAAGATAAGCTACAATACTGCCAAGAGAAAGTGATCTTCCTGGGTCACTGCATTTCACATGGAATCCGTCACCTAACCCCAGATCGAGTTAAAACTCTACAAAACTTTGAAAAGCCAAGAAATGTCCGGCAACTACGTGCCTTCCTGGGGTTAGTGGGATATTGTAGGGACTGGATTCCAAATGCATCAGAACTTATGGCTCCTCTATATGAGGCTACCACTAGAAACCCTTTCAAACTCACATGGGACAATGAATTGCAGATGAAGGAGCTTATTAAAATTCTGTCTGAAGCTCCCGCCATTGGACTTCCTGACTATACTAAGACTTTCTCGTTGTTCTGTCATGAGGTCAATGGATTTGCTGCAGGTGTACTCACCCAGCTACATGGAGACAAACAGAGGCCTGTGATGTATGTATCAGCCTCATTAGACCCTGTCATCAAAGGCTCCCCCAGTTGTATGCGAGCCATAGCAGCCTGCATTTTGCTGCTAGACAAAGTAACGGAGCTTGTACTAGATTCTGCTCTGATCCTGTATGTGCCACATGCAGTACAGGAAATCATGAATCAAGTAAATACTAGACATGTGTCTGCCAGTAGATTTGACAAGTACCAGTCTGCTCTTTTTGCTCCATCGAATTTAACAATCAAACGATGTGTTACTTTAAATCCGGCTACTCTTCTCCCTATAATTGATGAGGAAGATGCAACAAATGGTACTGATGTGGAACCTGAGAGTTTTTCACATGATTGTATGGCTCTTATGGAGGTAGAAAGGGCCTCTGTCACACCAGCAAAAGATGAGCCCTTATCAGATTGTGACACACACTTATTCGTAGATGGTTCCAGATTTTACACTGATGATGGTCAGCCACACACAGGGTTTGCTGTAACCACTACAGACACCATTTTACATCAGGAAGCATTGAAACCCCAGATGTCAGCACAGGAAGCAGAGTTGTATGCTGTAGTCAAAGCATGTCATCTCCTAGAGAATCAAAGGGGAAATGTTTACACTGACAGCAGATATGCATTTGGAATAGCCCACGATTTTGGGCCTATCTGGAAAGCACGGCACTTTCTGACTAGTGCAGGGAAGCCAGTGAGACATGCAAAACTCATAGAGCGGCTATTTGAGGCCTTTCAGAAACCAGCAGAAGTTGCCATCTTGAAGGTAAAAGGGCATGCAAGGGGAAGTGACATGACAGCCAAAGGAAATGCTTTAGCGGACCAAGCGGCAAAGGATGCTGCCCTTATGGCATTTGGAGTCACACCCACTGTAGGGGTCGCCCAGGTAGCGGGGACAGATTCCCCTCATCAAGAGCAGTAGGATGTAGAAACTCTAATTCAGTTGCAGAACCAGGCCCCTGATGAAGAGAAGGATAAGTGGATCAAATGTAATGCTACCCAAAATCAGCAGGGCCTGTGGAGCGCTGACAACAGGTGGTGTCTACCCAGGAGTTTGTACCCAGTTTTAGCACAGCTGGCACATGGCGTCAGTCATCTTGCTAAGGGCGCGATGGTGGCACTTACTGACTGCTATTGGATAGCACCTGGATTTAGTACATTTGCAGCCAGGTTTTGTGCTGCATGTCTCACTTGTGCTCTGTACAATGCAGGGAGGCCTGTTCATGTTCCCCAAAGGCATTCTCCAAAGCCAGATTTCCCTTTCCAAAGAATTCAAATAGACTACATTCAGATGCCCAGAATAGGCACCTATGAGTTTGCTTTAGTGTGTGTTGACATGTTTTCAGGTTGGCCCGAGAGCTGGCCAGTAGCCAAAGCAAATGCAAAAACAACAGCAAAGAAAATTTTGAATGAAATAGTTTGTAGATATGGAGTTCCTGAAACTATTGAGAGTGACAGAGGAACCCATTTTACTGGGGAAGTAATGAAAGAGGTAATGGAAGCCCTTCACATACAGCAAGCTTTCCATACACCTTATCATCCACAAAGTAGTGGTAAAGTTGAGAGTCTTAATGGAATTTTGAAAAACAGATGTGCAAAAATTAAAGCAGATACAGGAAAAGGATGGGTGGAAGCTTTGCCATTAGCCCTATATTCTGTACGAACTACCCCTAAACAACCACATGGGCTGTCCCCCTATGAGATTTTATTTGGAGGGCCACCCAAAACAGGGCTATATTTTCCCCAACAGTTGCAGGCTTCTCACTCTAATCTGTTAGAATATGTTCAGATTTTGCAAAGAACATTGAATAAAATACATGAAGGTGTTTATAAATCTATCCCTGACCCTGATTCTGTTTCAGGTATTCACAGAATCCAACCAGGTGACTGGGTGGTGGTCAAGCGACACGTCAGAAAGCCACTAGAACCAAAATTTGACGGACCACATTTGGTGCTTTTGACAACCGGTTCTGCTGTCAAGTTGGGAGGAAAGCCCACCTGAATTCACGCCAGTCACTGCAAGAAAATCCTGAAGTGATGATATCCTTTGAAAAAAAGATGATAATGTTTCTTTTCTTTTTGTTGTTTGTGAGAACTGAGACATGGAAAAATAACCCTTTCATCCAAATGTTAAAATTGTATGCAACCCATAGCAACGCTAGTAACTGCTGGGTGTGTTCTCACTTACATCCCCAAACAGGAACAATACCCATGATAGCAATGCCTCTCAATTTCACTGATCTAAACAGGACCAGAATAAATGGCTCATACATAGTCTCCACAGCTAATGAGCACAGATCAGTAACTTTGATGGTTTCGAAACAGATAAACACTCCACAGATTTGTTTAAACATTACATGACCGTTTAACACTAAATGTAGACGGTTGGGCAATTCAGATTGCAGCGGAGCAAAAATTACAGTTTATGGAGGAAACTATGGTCAATATTATTATATCCCAGATCCAGAACTAAATAGAACCCTTTATAGTACAAATTGCTCACAGTTCCCAATATGTGAAAATATCGGTTTCCTGAGATTCCATGTTATTGCTTCCAGTTTTTTAGGAGCAGGCATACCGTCCATACATAGAGGGTTATATTATATATGTGGAAATAAAGCTTACGCCTGGATTCCTACTAATGTTACAGGTACATGTTACATTGGGAAGTTAGTACCTGCTTTGGCTGTTCGCAAAGATACAGTGCGACCAGATCAAAGTCCAGAATACCCTTTAGTGTTCAAAAGAGAGCTGTTTACTGAAGGTGACATGGCATGGTCATGGTTCTCTTCCTGGACAGGATGGGGAATTGAAGCAATGAAAAGACTAAATAATTACACTAGAATTGTAGATGAGATTATTAACCTTACTACCACTGATATAGGTTTATTAGATGAAGAAATGGCTCAGCTTAAAAAAGTAGTATTAGAGCACAGATTAACGCTAAATTATCTTACTGCAGCTCAAGGTGGGATGTGTAAGATATTTCGCACTGACTGTTGTATATACATTTCTGATAATGAGGACATTATTAAAGGGCATCTTGCTAAGATAAGAGAACTACAGAATAAGGCCAGAGATATTGCTAAAGATGGATGGAACCCCTTTCAGGGTTTAGGAGGTTTTGGTGATTTTTTATATGGCATAGCAACATGGTTACAGAAACTAGGCGCTTACATTGTGATGTTCCTATTTCTCATGTTTGTTATTTACTTCCTCATCAGGCTATGCCTCTGTGTGACTACCCGCTGTACCAACAAATGTACCACCAGCCCTGATGAACCCATTATTGTGAGAAAGCTAGGAGAGAGCTGAACAGGACGCCGTCTCTCTGCGCCAATGTAACAGGAGTTACCAGCAATCGGCTGAACGTAACGCGGAGAAGAATGGTGTCAAATAAACAAAAGGGGGAAATGACATGGACATTCATTGTACTGTTCATTTAAGCACAAGAGAATCCATTTTGTTCTCACTGTTGAAATGTGTTCTGTAACCTTCACCTAACACACAGACACTTCTCCTACTAAACGCTCTCTACTCCCCCCTCCCTTTTCAAGGTTTTTCTTTTGCAATTGTTCTATTCGCTAGTTTTTAATAATATATTTCTATTTGTTAGCTTTTAATGACATCTCACACCACCCCTTTCTTATCTATGTATAAAATAACATGTAATAATAAATTTTTCACCGAACGGACATTTTAAACACAGTGATTGAGTCCTGTGAATCTGTTCCTGCAGCTGCAGTATTAACTTTGTTTTAGAGTCCCAATCAGAAATCAGTCATATCAGTCACACAGGAAAAAAAAAATAGAGGGGGGCACAGTGCGTGGCAGAACCCAGAGTGGTCACAAATGGCAAATGTCACTAATAGCAAAAACAATACAAGTGGCACTGCGATGTTCAATCAGGCAATATTTATGCTGTACACTGTTACTTATTCCGTTCTTTTGGAACTGTACCACAGTTGCCCCTGCATTCCTCAGTCCCCTTATCTTGTAATGCAGGGTCACTTGCACACCGTCCCTTAGCAGCAAGAACAACAGGCAGCAAACAGCAAACTGTCAGGGTCTGTGCCCCGTTTCAAAAGTCCCGCTCACCTGTCCTCTCTGATCCCCGGACTTCAGCGGCACAGCGTCTGAATATCAGCCAACTTCTGCGGGGGTTCTTCAGCTGACTCCTGGTGGGGACCTTGCCAGTTACCCCCCACTTTCACCCTCCACTGCTTCCAGTTACTTCCAAATACTTCCGAGTGCTTACAGCTCCCCGGGCTCCGGTTGCGCAGGCGCAGTAGTGGCAGCAACCCCAGCGACACAGCCACAGTACGGAACCGCCTTCAAGCCACGGGCGCCGGTTCCTCCGCCGGGGAATTCTTCCACACCCGTCCTCTTCAGTACAAAGCACCAAGGGCAGTCCCGCAAGGCACCGAGCAGTCTAGCAATGCCGGCTGTGCACTCCGTCAGCAGTGATAAGCCACAGGAGACTCACATCCCACCGCTCGCTCACACTCCACACTCCAACAACACCAGCATCCGGTCACGCCCCTCCTTGTCCAGACTACTGATGGATTTCCATCAATAACTAGGGTTTATGAGGGGACAGCAAGCTTTCAGTTTTAATTTGAGAGTATTTATATCCAAATCAGGGGAACAGTATAGGAATTACAACAGTTTGTATATGTGCCTTCCACTTTTTAAGGGACCAAAAGTAATGGGACAATTGGCTGCTCAGCTGTTCCATGGCCAGGTGTGTGTTATTCCCTCATTATCCCATTTACAAGGAGCAGATAAAAGGTCCAGAGTTCATTTCAAGTGTGCTATTTGCATTTGGAATCTGTTGCTGTCTAAAAGTAATGGGACAGATTAACAACCATCCATCAAACTTTCACTTTTTAATACTTGGTTGCAAATCCTTTGCAGTCAATGACAGCCTGAAGTGTGGAACGCATAGACATCACCAATCGCTGGGTTTCATCCCTGGTAATGCTCTGCCAGGCCTCTACTGTCTTCAGTTCCTGCTTGTTCTTGGGGCATTTTCCCTTCAGTTTTGTCTTCAGCAAGTTGAGTACTGTCTTCAGCAAGTAAAATGCATGCTCAACCGGATTCAGGTCAGGTGATTGACTTGGCCATTGCATAACATTCCACTCCTTTCCCTTAAAAAACTCGTTGGTTGCTTTCGCAGTATGCTTCGGGTCATTGTCCATCTGCACTGTGAAGCACCGTCCAATGAGTTCTGAAGCATTTTGCTGAATATGAGCAGATAATATTGCCTGAAACACTTCAGAATTCATCCTGCTTTTGTCAGCAGTCACATCATCAATAAATACAAGAGAACCAGTTCCATTGGCACCCATACATGTCCACACCATGACACTACCACCACCATTCTTCACTGATGAGGTGGTATGCTTTGGATCATGAGCAGTTCCTTTCCTTCTCCATACTCTTCTCTTCCCATCACTCTGGCACAAGTTGATCTTGGTCTCATCTGTCCATAGGATGTTGTTCCAGGACTGTGAATGCTTTTTTAGATGTTGTTTGGCAAACTCTAATCTGGCCTTCCTGTTTTTGAGGCTCACCAATGGTTTACATCTTGTGGTGAACCCTCTGTATTCACTTTGGTGAAGTCTTCTCTTGATTGTTGACTCTGACAAACATACACCTACCTCCTGGAGAGTGTTCTTGATCTGGCCAACTTTGTGAAGGGTGTTTTCTTCACCAGAGAAAGAATTCTTCGGTCATCCACCACAGTTGTTTTCCGTGGTTTTCTGGGTCTTTTGGTGTTGCTGAGCTCACCGTTGCACTCTTTCTCTTTAAGGGTGTACCAAGCAGTTGATTTGGCAACACCTAATGTTTTTGCTATCTCTCTGATGGGTTTGTTTTGTTTTTTCAGCCTAATGATGGCTTGCTTCACTGATAAAAGTGATAAGGATGGACCCGCGCCATGGAGAAAAATAAAATTGTAAATAAATTGCAAATAAATTATAAAATAAATACAAAATGTACATATACGTGTGCGTTTACACACTCACCCACATGTACATATGTAATAGGGCTGCCGCTGTAGTGTGGGGGTGACTACCCCAAAAAATGACAACAGAAAAAATATATGCTCAGCGCTGCCTCTCTCAATCATGAATGTGCATACACTCACATCAAATATGTGTCATATGACAACATGTGTAACAAAGTGCCAATATAGTGCAAAAAAAGGGCATACAATAAAGTTAAAAAATTCAAAAAAATTACAAAATACAATGAAGTTCATCAAGTGTGAATTGCAGGGTTGGTGACACGTTGATGTAATCTTGGTGACTTCCTGTGCTCCCCTCCTGGATCCCCACTCACCAGATAAAGATGAAAAATACGCCTGTGTATATCAAGATGGTGTCTCCTGTCCAGCAGATATGTAGGTAGGTTGTGCCTCAGAGAATGGAATCTCCTCTCCTTCACCACTTGATTGTAGATCCTACATACTTTACTTAGTCAAAGACGATCGGAGTAGTAAAGTTTGGACAAGTGAAGAGAAGAGGGCATTTAGTGTAATACTGCAAGGTTTATTAAAAGGTTTAAAATCATTACACTTACGTCAGAATCTTTAAAATGTGCAAAAATTGCCGCCTTGGCATCCAAACAGCCTTCACAGATTATCCTTAGCTTGACATGTTTCGCCCCTCCCACTGGGCGTCATCAGAAGCTTATGGAGTCTGTGGTTGCCTGTCTTATATACTTTAAGTACCGCCTACTACACCCAATGACTCCCACTACTCTCATCGATGGCGCAGTATGAAATCGACCTCACTTCCGGTTTCCCCTGGAACCGGAAGTGGCGTTTCCGCTGAAACTGGAAGTGATCAGCAGCACAGGAAGTGATGTAATCCTTGTTGCCAAAAGGTAAACATCAACATCCTACTTCCTTGATTAACAGGGAGTGATCAGGGTTGGTAATTCGGTATTACATTAAAAACAAATCAAGGTATATTGCATTAAATGAACCATTATGACAATGACAGTATACTCATACATTCATACATCTGGATGAAAATATATAAGTAATTAGATAAATAAAATAAAATAAAAATAAAAATAAAAAATAACAGTAAATAAAAAAACTACACGCCTTTGGTCTCCGTGACTGTACACTTCGCTGGTTCTCTTCCTACTTATCCAACCGCACCTTTAGCGTTTCTTATAACTCTACTTCCTCCTCTCCTCTTCCTTTCTCTGTTGGGGTCCCTCAGGGTTCTGTTCTTGGACCTCTACTATTTTCAATCTACACTGCCTCCCTGGGTCAACTGATAGCCTCCCATGGCTTCCAATACCACCTCTACGCTGATGACACACAAATCTATTTCTCTACCCCTCAGCTCACTCCCTCTGTCTCCTCAAGTATCAGTAATTTACTCTCAGATATATCAGTCTGGATGTCTCACCACTTCCTTAAACTCAATCTAGCCAAAACCGAACTTCTAATTTTCCCTCCCCCCTATGCCTCTTCCCCTGATCTCTCTGTCAAAATCGATGGCACAACTATAAGCCCATCCCCACATGCCAAGGTTCTAGGTGTAGTCCTAGACTCTGAACTCTCCTTCAAGCAACACATCCAATCACTGTCCAAATCCTGCCACCTCAACCTCCGCAACATCTCCAAAATACGCCTCTTTCTAACCAATGACACAACAAAGCTCTTAATTCACTCACTGGTCATCTCTCGCCTTGACTACTGCAACTCCCTTCTCATTGGCTTACCTCTACATAGTCTATCACCTCTTCAAACCATTATGAATGCCGCTGCCAGACTCATCCACCTTACCAGTCGCTCTGTGTCTGCCACTCCTCTATGTCAATCCCTCCACTGGCTTCCGCTCGGCCAAAGAATTAAATTCAAAATTCTAACAACTACGTACAAAGCCATCCACAATTTCGCCCCCAGCTACATCACTTGCTTAGTCTCTAAATACCAACCTACTCGCTCTCTTCGTTCCTCTCAAGACCTCCTGCTCTCTAGCTCCCTTGTCACCTCCTCCCATTCTCGCCTCCAGGCTTTTTCCAAAGCCTCTCCAATCCTATGGAACTCCTTACCCCAATCTGTCTGCTTATCTCCTACTTTATTAGCTTTCAGAAGATCCCTGAAAACCCTTCTCTTCAGAGAAGCCTATCCTACCCACACCTAACAACTGTACTTTTTTTTTTTTCCCATCAGCTCATCCCCCACAGTTATTACCTTTTGTCTCCACTTGACCCTCCCTTCTAGATTGTAAGCTCTAACGAGCAGGGCCCTCTGATCCCTCCTGTATTTATTTGTATTGTAAGTGTACTGTCTGCCCCATGTTGTAAAGCGCTGCGTAAACTGTTGGCGCTATATAAATCCTGTATAATAATAATAATAATAATAATAATAATAATCATAATAAATAAATAAAATAAAAATAAAGTAAAAATAAAAATAAAATGAAAAATAAAAGAAAGAAGAAAAATAAAATAAAAATAAAAATAAATGTGGAAATAATAATAAAAATGAAAAAAAAAATAAAAATAAATAATCAAAAATTACTAATAAAACAATTAATGTCCAGGTCCACATTTAACCCTTTTCGACGTTAAAGACTGTAATTTGTATATCCATTGGGTCTCGTTTTGGGAAATAGCCTGTTTAAGATTGGTGCCCCTCCAATGTTTTTCCACCCTATCAATGCCACAAAATGTGAGTTTAGATGGATCTCTATTGTGGAATCTCCTAAAATGAAATGATAAACTGTGTTTCCGGAAACTCTTTTTAATATTATTAATGTGTTCCCTCAGTCTAACTTTAAGCTCTCTTGTGGTTCTTCCCACATATTGGAGACCACATTCACATTCCAAGAGGTATGTGACATGTGTGGTGCCACAGGTTATGAATTTGGGGATTTCATATATTTGTCCTGTTACCCTAGATTTGAACTACGTAGTCTTTTTGCTTCCACCCTTACATGTTCTGCAGATTAGACATCTGCCACATTTAAAGAAACCTTCCTGTTGGAGGAAGGTTGTCAGCTTCTTAGGGGGGTCGGGGATGCTTTTAACAATTTTGTCCTTCAATACAGGAGGACATTTGTAGAAAAATTTCGGAAGTGGAGGTAAGGTTTTCAATAAAACTGGATCTCTAGGTAAGATGGGCCAATGTTTATTAATGATCTTTTCTATCTGTTTATACTGTTGGTTGAATTCTGTACAGAAGGTTAGATCATAACTTTCTCTCTTTTTAGAATTGTAGAATTGGGGACGAGTAGTTGTTCTCTATCCATTGTTCCTACTTCTTGTTGTGTTTTTAAAAGTTGTTGTCGCTTATATCCTTTTTGCTCAAAACTGTCCACCAGCATGTTCGAATGGATTGTGTAGTCTTCCTGCAAGCTGCAATTTCTTTTGATAATGATCATCTGTCCTTTGGATATCCCCGAGATCCATCTCAGGTGGTGGCCACTAGTTGTGGGAATATAACTATTCCTATCTGGTTTTTTTTTTAAAGTTTGTGTATATAGACTGTTGTTGGAATGGAACATTTCCAGGTCCAAATAATTGACCTTTTCTTTACCATAGTTTGATGAAAAAGATACCTTAGATTTGTTAATGTTAATCTGTTCCAAAAACTTTTTCAAGGAATCCTCACTGCCCTCCCAAACTAGAAAAATGTCATCTATATATCTTCTGTATGTTTTCATACCTACTATATTTCTTCCAAATATTTTCTCTGACTCCCATTTACTCATAAAGATGTTTGCCACCGTGGGAGCATATTTAGCTCCCATGGCTACTCCCCTTATCTGTTTGTAGTACTGTTTATCATGCCAAAAGTAGTTATTTTCCATGGCTAATGGTAGCATATCTAGCATGAATTCTATTAGGGTCCTATGTAGCGTTGTTTTAGTCTCTAACGCCCATTTGATCGTAGAAGTGGCGTCTTTCTGTTTTATGTTAGTGTATAGGGAATTAACATCAATACTTACCAGGTACGTTTGTTCATTGATTGGAATGTCCCTGATAAAATTGATGAGGTCCCTACTATCTTTCGTGTAGTATGGAAACTTCTGAGCAATGGGCTGTAGAAAATGATCTAAATATTCCCCAACTCTAGAAAATAGGGAATCTACCCCATTAATGATGGGGCGTCCTGGGGGTTTCTGGATATCCTTATGTATTTTGGGAACTTGATATATGACGTTGGTTTTTGGGTGCTGCTGGTACTAGATATTGAGCCTCTTTTTTGTCCAATATGCCTTTCTCTTGAGCTTTCTTGATTTTTTTTAATTAGAATGGCTTTAGGCTTATTCACAGGGTCCCCTTTAATGTTTTGATAGGTGTCTTTATCTTCTATGAGTCGGTTAAGTTCGTTTTTATAATCTACTTTATTCAACACAACTATTACCCCCCCCCCCCCATCCGCTGGTCTTATTATGATGTCTTTCTTCTTCTCTAGTTCCTGCAGGCCCTGTTGGATTTTTCTGTTGCCTCTAATGGGGTGGATATGGGTATCCTTTATATCCTGTTCAACCATCATCTTGAAACCATCCAAACATTGGTTGTTGCTGTGCCTAGGGTTAAATGTGGACTTGTTTCTCAACCCACTATGTTCAAACTGTGGATCTATATCAATAACATTTTGAGTTTTCATAGCAAAATGTTTCTTAATGTTAACTCTCCTAATAAACTTATGTAAATCTATAAAGGTTCTAAATTTGTTAATGTTCTTATGCGGAGCATATTTTAAACCCAATTCCAAAACTTCAAGTTCCTCCTCATTAAATTGTATGCTGCTAAGATTAAAGATTCCTCCATCTAGGTTTCTCTTTTTCTTTTTCTGACCTCCTCTACAACCTCTGTTTTTCCTTCTCCATTTTGTGCGGGAGGTGGTGGGAACTCTCCTGTGTGTTGTTGTGGGGGGTAACCTCTGTATCCCCCCCTCGGTCTCCAATAATTCCCACCCCTGGGTGGACCCCAGTAACTCCCTCTCCCCCTCTGTCCTCTCCAGGGAGGTCTGCCATGACCCCTGTCCCGAAAATCCCCTCCATAATAGGGTGGATACCCATTATGTTCACACGGTCTTTGGTAGTGGGGATCTCCCCTAAAGAGTGGGGGTGGGGGTTGCGATGGAGTTTGGGGTCTAATGGGTTTATATCTGTTACTTGTGGGAATGTTGTACTGAGGTGTATCATTCCCATATTGTGGTCTATTGTGTTGTTGTGGAGTATCTCTGAGTGTGTAGTTATTACTTCCTTTGTAGTCCCTTCCTCCCCTTGTTGTATTTGGTGTCAGGGTTTTTGTGTGGTAATTGTGTAAACGCACACGTATATGCACATTTTGTATTTATTTTATAATTTATTTGCAATTTATTTACAATTCTATTTTTCTCCACGGCGCGGGTCCATCCTTATCACTTTTACCCGTTTTTGTGCTTTTCACAAACCCACCCAGCAGCAATGGAGTTATTTGATTTTGTAAAAAACAAAAAAATCAACACAGAGGAAATTTTTTCACAAAATACCCCTAATGTTGATAATGAGTACAAACAACTCAAACACACTCTAGATAAACAAGTAAGAACGTGGTGGGATATCACCACGTTAGAACAATACATAAAAGATGTATTTACCCCTAAAAGACTACGTTGGGACTTAGCACCCAATGATGGTTTGGATAGTCCAGACACCACAGAGGAATGGTATAACTTTCTTAACACTAATGAACAAAAACTATTGGGTTTGATTGTATCCAGAAGGAGAATCAAATTAAAATTATTGCAGAGTAAAATATTAAACCTTAGTGAACAACTCAATCCTATATTGAACACATCAGTATACAAAGACAAAATGACACAAATACAAGAATATATTACTAAATTAGATAGAGACACACAAAGGAAAAAGACAAAAAAATTTCATCGTGATTCCAATGACTACAAACCAGGTTCAGTATACAAATGGCAAGAAAAAATAGAGGATGACCCACAATCTAGGGAATCCTCTCCAGAAAGAGAAACTATACCTTACACACAAACCCTGACACCAAATACAAAAAGGGGAGGAAGGGACTACAAAGGAAGTAATAACTACACACTCCGAGATACTCCACAACAACACAATAGACCACAATATGGGAATGATACACCTCGATACAACATTCCCACAAATAACAGATATGAACCCATTAGACCCCAAACTCCATCGCAACCCCCACCCCCACTCTTTAGGGGAGATCCCCACTACCAAAGTGAAAAAACATAAAAAAGTGCAGCGCTAAAAAGTATATAGTGATAATCTGTATTTCCTACTATACATAGTAACAAGAGTTATTTATGATTAGGCAAATGTTCGAATTGGCACACTGATTGAAAGTAAAGTCCAAAGAATGTCCACTTGGATGTATGTAGATCAAATAGAAAGTAATTCCCCCCTTCCCCCAGTTCCTTCCCCCCATCCCCACTACCAAAGACCATATGAACATAATGGTTATCCACCCTATTATGGAGGGGATTTTCGGGACAGGAGTCATGGCAGACCTCCCTGGAGAGGACAGAGGGGGAGAGGGGGTTACTGGGGTCCACCCAGGGGTGGGAATTATTGGAGACCGAGGGTGGGATACAGAGGTTACCCCCCACAACAACACACAGGAGGTGGGGGCGTGTCTGGACGAGCACCGAGGAGGACGCGAGCTAGCTAAGCTCCTCAACAGCGCTCGGAATCCGCTGCCATCTGGACACCAAACCACCTCCTGAGGCCTCATCACCTCTGTACAGCCTCCCGGACCCCCCCTGCTACACTCCGGGACGGGTCTTTCCTGGCTCCGGCGGCGCACCTTGACCCGGGCCTACGGATCGCGCCGCGCCGGGGTCCCGGTCGCCATCTTGGGCCTACTGCCTGCACGGGGCCTCCGGCCTGGCGTCTCTGTGACCCGTGCGCTGAACGGGCATCTGCCCTGGGTCGGTGGTCTCCCGTCCCACCGGAGTTTGCCGGGGACCAGCGGCGGTGATCTGACTACAAGCCCGCAGCTTTTCTTCCCTGAGGCCGGTCGCCATCCTGCGGCCTGTGGCTCGATCGGAGCCTTCACACTGCAGTATCCAGGCTCCGGATATCAACCAGAAGCAGACTGGTCTTCCTCATTAACGGGGACACAGTGAGTAACAGCATCCACCTCTTACCTAAGCTGGACACTAGATTCCTCTCCTAGAAGCGGCGCCCAGCCGGTCGGGCGGAACCGCTAGGAAAGTCCGCGGCTCCGGCCTACCTCTGGAGGCCGGCGGCCATCTTGGTGCTCCATATACACCCTTTCAGACCATCTGCCTCTTCGAACCTCACTGAAACCCCCTTACTGCCACACTACATATCATCTGTTGGGACTTTGTCTATAGATTTTGATTGTCTTTCTTGAGCCCTAAATAATACTGCAGATCCTGACTGGCCGCTGCCGCTGGGAAGATTCGCGGTTTTGACCTGTGTCTGGAGACCAGAGGCCACCTTTGCGCTCCTAATGGGAATTCCTCTGTACGTTGATAGTGCCTTAATGAATATGTGACTTTGCTCAGATGTGAGGGGGGTGCTCTTTACAGCTATCGGCCATATAGTTCCAATTATGCCCGCAAAAACATCTAAACGCCGGTCTGCCCCAACTAAACGCCCAAATAAAAGATCACTACTCAATCCAGCCTCCACTGGCTCTATTCAACAATACTTAGCCAACGCACATGGTAATCAAGCCAGAACCTCGAGAACAAGCGCATCTCCATCATCCCGCGCCGCATCGGCGAGAGAGAGCTCTCCGGCATCCTCCTACTGCTCGGACCTCATGGATGATCCTGGATCCCCCACGGGCTCTGAAATGTCTGTACTTATGAGCGGTCTAAAAAAAGAACTCGCAGGCATGTTCCACGGCTTGGAGAAATCCATTAAAAAAGAAATAACTGCAGTTAGATCTGATATGTCACATATCTTGGTCAGAGTGGAGGAAACAGAACAGCGTCAAGACACGCAAGCAGTAGCTATCAAAGAACTGCAGGACACTGTTACCCAGTTGGCGTTTGCCCATCGTGCATCTCTATATAAGCTTGAAGACCTCGAGAACCGTAACCGTAGAAATAATATACGTGTTAGAGGTCTACCAGAAGCCACTGGAGATTCTGACCTTGAACCTTCTATAAGAGGCATTTTCAATACTATTCTGGATAACCCTGCCACTGCACCGTTACGCTTCGACCGTGTGCATCGTGCCCTACGACCCCGTAATGCTAACTCAGATCTGCCCAGAGATGTTATATGCCGTCTTCATTACTTTGAAGACAAAAATGCTATCATGATGAAGATGCGGGGACTCCCTAGCATTGACTTTGACGGTGCAACTATTACTATCTATCCAGATCTTTCCAAGGACACACTAGATCGTCGTAGAGCCCTAAAACCGCTCCTTGACCGACTACGCTCTGACGGGATCACATACAGATGGGGCTTTCCTGCCTGCCTAATTGCCACAAAAAATGGTCGCTCCCATACGCTGAGATTTCCTGAGGAACTTTCAACTTTTCTGCAGGAGTTGCATCTCCCGCCCATGGAACTTCCAGGCTGGCAAGACCCAATTCCTAAATTCTCCTGCCCTATTGATGCTCTCTGGAAAAAAACCCCCTCAAAGAAGAAGTGCACCTCTCTCCCGGGTTCTGCACAAAAACATGACTGAACCATTTACTTTTCACCCATACCTCTATCATTAATGTGGACGGTGTCTCTCCTACGGGGTTTCTAGAAAAGATGTTCCCCCCCCCCCCCTTTTTTATACCAGTGTTTGATCTTCCTTCCCCCCTTTTTTTTTTTTAATTTTTTTTTTTTTTTTTTGGATTGTATGGATCGAGCACTGGGCTAATCTACATTTTTGATACCCTGTGGGATGTGCACTGTATATACTGAGTCTGGTTCAATTTGTACGGGTTTTTCATATTCCTAACTGGAACTTATTGTTTTCTTGCTAGCTGCAAGTTATTTGTTAATTTGTTCCTTTTTTCCACAGGCCGTGTGCTGTCGGGGCACATACCCCTCACTACCTCCCTCCTACAGCGTAACCCCCCCCCACCTCCTTCTGGGGTAGGCGAGTGCGAACGGCCCTGAAGTTGCCCCATTCCGCCCTTGCTCAGGGATTGGGATGGCCTTTCGCTCTCTCTCTCCCCAACGGGACCACTGCAGATTTCTGCGTGACATTCATTCATTTCCCACAAGTTTTTTAATTTACAGGTATATCTTCTATATATGTTTACCCTCTCCCATCTCTTCTCATCTCCCTCTTTACTCACTTTCTCTTCCCTTTTCTCCTTCACTTCCTCCTTCCTGCTGGCATGCCGGGCTAACCTGTTTGAAGGCTCACATCTTATTTCTAAATGGCTAAGGTAAAGATAGTGTCCTATAATATTAGGGGTCTTAATGTTGCTGCTAAACGACACCAAGTATATCGGGAACTGAAACAAGCTACATGTTCCATTGCCTTTCTTCAGGAAACCCACTTAACTCACACGACACCCGTTAAACTAACGTCACCTAACTTCCCACAGTGGTATTATAGCCTATCGGACACTAATAAAGCTAAAGGTGTAGCTATTGGTTTTTGTAGAAACATATCCTTTAGGTTATCTGAAATGCTTGCAGATGATCACGGTCGCTTTCTTTTTCTTAGGGGTTTTATTGGAAATACTCAATGCACTCTTGCGAACATCTATTGCCCGAACCATAATCAACCAACCTTTCTCTCCCAAATACTGACTAAATTGTCACATTTTGCTAAAGGACTTACTATCCTAGCAGGGGATATAAACATGCCATTAGATCCCTCTATTGACACGTCACAAAATCGCTCTAATATCTCCTTCAAACGATTGAAATTTGTGAAAAAACGGCTTCTTGATCTTCAATTAATGGACGCATGGCGCCTTCTTCACCCCAAAGAGAAGGATTTTTCACATTACTCCTCAACGCATCAATCACACTCCAGAATAGACAATATTTTCTTAGATCACTTTCATCTCCCTCTCTTACACTCTACTCAAATAGGCACCGCATCTATCTCGGACCATGCACCTGTGTCGATGACATTGACCATGCCTTCCCTACCCCGACGCACCACTAATTGGAAGCTGAATGATTCCCTACTCTCTGATGAAGTGGAGGTTTCCATGCTGGCTTCCCATTTATCACAGTATTTCAAGGAAAACAAACCCTCTGACACCTCCCCCTCTATTGTGTGGGAGGCTCACAAGGCCACTATTAGAGGCCGACTCATTGAGCTTGGCGATAGGAAGAAAAGGGAGCATGGTCAACAAATCGACCAGGTTTTACAACAGATAGCGGCTCTGGACAAACAACACAAACTTTCTTTACATACTGCACACCTCCAATCCCTCACACTTAAACGAGAGGAACTGAAATCCCTCCTTAATTTAGACACCAAGCGAAAGTTCCAACGCCTATCACAGAAATTTTACGAATGGGGAAATAAACCTAGCAGACTGTTAGCTAGATCATTAAAGACTAAGCAATCGCAATCGTTTATTCCCAAAATCAAACTCCCGTCTGGTTCACTAGCTCATGCAACTCCAGATATCGCTAAAGCCTTCAGAGACTACTACTCAAACTTGTATAACGTCAAAAATGACTTGTCCTCTCTTCCTCATAAGGAGAGACGGAATCGCATGCTTTCCTATCTGACAGAAGCTAATCTCCCTAAACTGCCTGTATCCGTCCTTAAAGAATTAGAAGCAGACTTCTCGGTGGAGGAATTTCAAGCAGCATTAAAGTCCTCCCCCTCCGGTAAAGCACCTGGACCAGATGGGTTCACTACTCTATATTATAAAACATTCAGCGACATTTTGCTTCCCCGCCTCTCTGCATATGCAAACTCTATCTCTCACTCCTCAGGTCTTCGCCCGGAATCACTTTTATCTCATATCACTGTCATTCCCAAATCAGATAAGGACCCTACCCATTGTAATAGCTATAGACCAATATCATTAATTAACGTTGACACTAAATTATTCGCCAAAGTCATGGCTAACCGCTTACTTCCCCTTATACCCAAATGGATTCCAGCCGACCAATCAGGTTTCATACCCACCAGAGAAGCAAAAGATAATTCCCTTCGGGCAATCTCCTTAATTCAATATGTCCGGCGCTACTCCCAGCCCACCCTACTCCTGTCTACAGATGCAGAGAAGGCTTTTGATAGGGTGGACTGGGAGTACCTTAAATTGACCTTACGCCACTTTGGTCTGGGACCTAAAATGTTCCACCGTATCTCATCACTATACTCTGATCCCTTGGCTCAAATTAGAATTAATGGGACGCTAAGTGACCCCTTTGCTCTACATAATGGAACCAGGCAAGGGTGCCCCCTCTCCCCTCTCCTTTTTGCTATTACCTTAGAACCCTTCTTAGCTACAATTAGGAACAATGCTAATATTAAAGGCATACAAATAGGCAACAAATCCCACAAATATGCAGCTTATGCAGATGATGTTTTATTTTTCATTCAACAACCACGTACCTCGATCCCCAATTTGATATCTGAATTTTCCCTGTTTCATTCAATCTCAAACTTCAAAATAAACCCGAAATCTAAATCCGAAATTTTAAACATTAACATCCCTAAATCTGAGGCTCTCTCGCTTAGACCCCTCTTTCCATTTAAATGGGAACAAAAATGTATAAAATACTTAGGCATTTATCTCACTCCTAATCTCCACTCCCTTTTCCGATATAATTATATTCCCATGCTAAATAGGATTAGAAATGACTTACGAAAGTGGTCCAACCTGTCTCACACCTGGCTAGGGAAAGTAAATATAATTAAAATGAACATTTTACCTCGCATTCTCTTTCTTTTTCAAATGCTACCATTGGATGTTCCAGTGGGGTTCTTTACTATTATACAATCCATGGTTTCCCGCTTCATCTGGAAGGACAAACATCCCAGAATATCCAGGGCGTCACTGTTTCGTTCCAAATGTTCAGGTGGCCTGGCACTTCCCAATTTCAAAGCATATTATCAAGCGACTGTATTGGCCAGGCTAGCTGAGTGGAAATATGCTCTTAACTCGAAGCTATGGGTACAAATTGAGTATTCCTTGAGTGGCATGGATCTTTTAGTGGCGCCCTGGATACCCAAATCTCACAGGAACCTTGCTCGCTCTACCTCGGCTCTCAACATATCCTCTTTAGATGTATGGGACGCCCTACGTAAAAAAACTCTCCTGGGCTTATGACTCCCCCCTGTTACCTCTCCTCAACCATACATACTTCTTGCCGGGTCTTTTAGATTCAGGTTTTAAGACATGGAGACCGGGAGAACCTCTTTTGCTCCATCATATTCTTAATGGCAATGTATTAAAACCACTACCTACGATCCTCGCCCCTAAACCTGTCACGTATTTAGATAAATGGAGATACCACCAGATACAACATTTCCTAAACTCTCTTACTACTCCACTTAGGAGCGTTAGTGATTTAAACGCTATAGAAGCCATATTTTATCCAAAAGACCCTCCCCTACATAGCATTTCGTTATTTTATAAAGCCCTTATCACTCTCCAAAATCCCGGATTCCCACACTTCTTGACTAAATGGGAGGCTGAATTTGATCTTCCCCTGACTGATATTCAAAAGGATAGGATCTTACAATTAGCACACACCTCGTCCGTAGCATCAAAAATGTCAGAGGTCAACTATAAATTGCTCACTAGATGGCACTACACCCCAGTTAAAATGCACCAAATGTTCCCTGCCAGTTCCCCTTTGTGCTGGAGGAACTGTGGGAACAAAGCTACCCATGCACACATATGGTGGTCTTGCCCACTTATCCGTCCATACTGGGATGCCATTCTTGATCTGATTTTTCAGATTGCCGAGGTTCACATGCCAAACGACCCGTGGGCTATACTTTTTCATGTTACAAAAACTCCCATAAGGCTGTACAAACGCTCAATTATTCCTCATCTACTGAACACTGCCAAGGCCTTGATTCCCACTTTATGGGGTCAACCAGTAATTCCTCCTATTAAAAACTGGCTACAAATGATTGATAACGTACACCTCATGGAGAGTATCACCCATGATCTCAGAGGGACCTCTCAAAAACATTCTCTCATATGGGATTCTTGGAAAAAATTTAAGACCACTTCCTCATATAAAAATCTCATTACCGAAACCCCTTAAACTAATTAATCAGACTTAGCCATCTAACATTGTCTCTCACTTCGCTAATGCAACCCTCTTTTCAACACATGGCCCTGCATGCCGGCAACCTTTCACCTCCCCTCTCCTCCCTTCTCACCCTTCTTTCCTCATTTCTTCCTCTTATATTCCTTTTCTACTTTATTTTTCCTTTATTCTCTTTCTTTCCACACTTGCTTCTCAATAGTACCTCTTAAGTACCTATTTTTAACAAACCAAAGTTTTATGTTCTCACTCAATTACATTCGACACATGGTACCCACATAGTTTATATTTTTCGCCTAGTTGGATAGTACGCTAATTCTATGTACCTACCTAGAGGCAATTGCGGAATTTTCATAACTGGTATGTTATGTGAGTACCACCACTCCCTCTCTGTTCTATTGTTAAAATGAGAATGTTTTCTATTTTGAGGTATAATTGTATCTCTGTTATATTTTTCTCTAATAAAAATTTATTAAACAAAAAAAAACAACACACAGGAGAGGTCCCACCACCTCCCGCACAAAATGGAGAAGGAAGAACAGAGGTTGTAGAGGAGGTCAGAAAAAGAGAAACCTAGATGGAGGAATCTTTAATCTTAGCACCATACAATTTAATGAGGAGGAACTTGAAGTTTTGGAATTGGGTTTAAAATATGTTCCGCATAAGAACATTAACAAATTTAGAACCTTTATAGATTTACATAAGTTTATTAGGAGAGTTAACATTAAGAAACATTTTGCTATAAAAACTCAAAATGTTATTGATACAGATCCACAGTTTGAACATAGTGGGTTGAGAAACATTTACCCCTAGGCACAGCAACAACCAATGTTTGGTTGTTTTCAAGATGATGGTTGAACAGGATATAGAGGATATCCATATCCACCCAATTAGAGTCAACAGAAAAATCCAACAGGGCCTCCAGGAAGACCAGCGGATAAGGGGGGGGGAATAGTTGTGTTGAATAAAGTAGATTATAAAAATTAACTTAACCGACTCATAGAAGATAAAGACACCTATCAAAAAATTAAAGGGGACCCTGTGAATAAGCTTAAAGCCATTCTAATTAAAAAAATCAAGAAAGCTCAAGAGAAAGGCATATTGGACAAAAAAGAGGCTCAATATCTAGTACCAGCAGCACCCAAAACCACCATCATATATCAAGTTCTCAAAATACATAAGGATATCCAGAAACCCCCAGGACACCCCATCATTATTGTGGTAGATTCCCTATTTTCTAGAGTTGGGGAATATTTAGATCATTTCCTACAGCCCATTGCTCAGAAGTGTCCATCCTACACAAAAGATAGTAGGGACCTCATCAATCTTATCAGGGACGTTCCAATCAATGAACGAACGTACCTGGTAAGTATAGATGTTGATTCCCTATACACTAACATAAAGCAGAAAGACGCCACTTCTGCGATCAAATGGGTGTTAGAGACTAAAACAACGCTACATAGGACCCAAATAGAATTCATGCTAGATATGCTACAATTAGCCATGGCCACTACCCGAGATGGATCTCGGGGATACCCAAAGGACAGATGATCAGGATCAAAAGAAATTGCAGCTTGCAGGAAGACTACACAATCCAGTGCAACATGCTGGTGGACAGATTTAAGCAAAAAGGATATAAGCGACAACAACTTTTAAAAACACAACAAGAAGTAGGAACAATGGATAGAGAACAACTACTCGTCCCCAATTCTAAAAAGAGAGAAAGTTATGATCTAACCTTCTGTACAGAATTCAACCGACAGTATAAACAAATAGAAAAGATCATTAAAAAACATTGGCCCATCTTACTTAGAGATCCGGTTTTATTGAAAACCTTACCTCCACATCTGAAATTTGTCTACAAATGTCCTCCTGTATTGAAGGACAAAATTGTTAAAAGCATCCCGACCCCCCTAAGAAGCTGACAACCTTCCTCGACCAAACAGGTTTCTCTAAATGTGGCAGATGTCTAATCTGCAGAACATGTAAGGGTGGAAACAAAAAGACTACGTAGTTCAAATCTAGGGTAACAGGACAAATATATGAAATCACCAAATTCATAACCTGTGGCACCACACATGTCACATACCTCTTGGAATGTGAATGTGGTCTCCAATATGTGGGAAGAACCACAAGAGAGCTTAAAGTTAGTCTAAGGGAACACATTAATAATATTAAAAAGAGTTTCCGGAAACACAGTTTATCATTTCATTTTAGGAGATTCCACAATAGAGATCCATCTAAACTCACATTTTGTGGCATCGATAGGGTGGAAAAACATTGGAGGGGCACCAATCTTAAACAGGCTATTTCCCAAAACGAGACCCAATGGATATACAAATTACAGTCTTTAACGTCGAAAAGGGTTAAATGTGGACCTGGACATTAATTGTTTTATTAGTAATTTTTGATTATTTATTTATTTTTATTTTTATTTTTATTTTCATTTTTATTATTATTTCCACATTTATGTTTATTTTTTATTTTTATTTTATTTTTCTTCTTTCTTTTATTTTTCATTTTATTTTTCATTTTATTTTATTTTGTATTTAATTTTTATTTTCATTTTTATTTATAGTTATTTTTTATTTTTATTTTTATTTATTTTTTTTTTTTTTTCTTAGTTATTTTAATTTTTCATTATTTGTCAGACCAAGTTCTCATTATATGTTTTTTTTTCCAACTATCTAATTACTTATATATTTTCATCCAGATGTATGAGTGTATGAGTATACTGTCATTGTTATAATGGTTCATTTAATGCAATATACCTTGATTTGTTTTTAATGTAATACCGAATTACCAACACTAGATGGCCTCTGATCACTCCCTGGTAATCCAGGAAGTAGAATGTTGATGTATACCTTTTGGCAACAAGGATTACATCACTTCCTGTGCTGCTGATCACTTCCGGTTGCGGCGGAAACCGGAAGTGAGGTCAATTTCATACTGCGCTATCAATGAGAGTAGCGGGAGTCATTGGGTGTAGTAGGCGGTACTTAAAGTATATAAGACAGCCAACCACAGACTCCATAAGCTTCTGATGATGCCCAGTGGGAGGGGCAAAACAAGTGAAGCTAAAGGTGGCAATTTTTGCACATTTTAAAGACTCTGATGTAAGTGTAATGATTTTAAACCTTTTAATAAATCTTGCAGTATTACACTATATCTTCTCTTCACTTGTCCAAACTTTACTACTCTGATCGTCTTTGACTAAATAAAGTATGTAGGATCTAGATCAAGAGGTGAAGGAGAGGAGATTCCATTCTCTGAGACACAACCTACTTACATATATCTTCTGGACAAGAGACACCATCTTGATATACACAGGCGTATTTTTAATCTTTATCTGGTGAGTGGGGATCCAGGAGGGGAGCACAGGAAGTCACCAAGATTACATCAACGTGTCACCAGCCCTGCACCTCACACTTGATGAACTTCATTGTTTGCACCTTATTTTGTAATTTTTTTGAATTTTTTAACTTTATTGTATACCCTTTTTTGCACTATATTGGCACTTTGTTACACATGTTGTCATATGACACATATTTGATGTGAGTGTATGCACATTTATGATTGAGAGAGACAGCGCTGAGCATATATTTTTTCTGTTGCTTCACTGATAGTGACAGCTCTTTGGATCTCATATTGACAGTTGACAGCAACAGGTTCCAAATGCAAATAGCACACTTTAAATGAACTCTGCTTCTTGTAAATGGGATAATGAGGGAATAACACACACCTGGCCATGGAACAGCTGAGCAGCCAATTGTCCCATTACTTTTGGTCCCTTAAAAAGTGAGAGGCACATATACAAACTGTTGTAATTCCTACACTGTTCACCTGATTTGGATGTAAATACCCTCAAATTAAAACTGAAAGCTTACAGTTAAAGCACATCTTGTTTGTTTCATTTCAAATCCATTGTGGTGGTGTATAGACCCAAAAAGATTAGAATTGTGTCGATATCCCAATATTTATGGACCTGACTGTATATAATATTTGGCAATTCTAAAGAAATAATGCATTCAAATTTAACTAAACCCAGATTTTATTCGACTAAAATGTAATGGAGATTTTCACAAAAAAAAAAGAAAAAGAAAAAAAAAGAAAAAAAGAAAAAAAAGTTAAATATGACTAAAAGTAAAACAATTCAGATGACGACTAAAACTAAAATTTTAGTCAAAAGACTGAGGCTCGGTTCACATATGAGCCGCATGCGGCTCACAGCAGGGGTCCGGGGTGTGCTGGTTCACCATTTCAGGTCAGATTTCAGCCCGAATTTTGGGCTGAATTCAGACCTGAAACTGACCAAAAGACGCACAGCGTTTTTCTGCAAAATGCACCGGACCTGCTGCAGAGATATGTGAACCGGCTCCATAGAGATCCGGTCAAAATATCCGTCAATTGCGAATTGGATGCAGGGATCCCGCATCAAATTCGCAATGGTGTGATGCCAGCCTAAAAGACAACTAAAACTAAAATGGAATTTTAGTCAAAAGACTATGACTAAAACTGAATCAAAATTTGATGTCAAAATTAACACTACTAGCTGTACCATGACCTGGGTAAATGAGAGCCATGATCATGATCAAGCAATATTGTGTTAAAGTAACAATAAGTACCCCAAGAAAATGAGATTGTAATATTTTTAGTCCCTTTCCTTATGTTTTTCCATAATTTCCTGATGTATTTTGTGCTTATTTGTGGTTAGGGCTGGTCCCGATGTTCGAATCTGATGTAAGTTCGACTCGAACAAGGGTGTTCTTTGTTCGCAAACGAACCGTACATATGGGGCGTTTGCGGCAAATTTGGATGAATTTGTGCCCCATAATGCACTGCGAGATCGCAGTGCATTGACGGCTGCTGATTGGCCAAAGCATGCACCTGGCCTGCATGCTTTGGCCAATCACAGTGCGATCTGCTGTGAGAGCCATGATTGGCCAAAGGCAGGATGCCTTTGGCCAATCATGGCTCAGGGGGCTAAGTCCACACCCCACACTATATAAGGCTGCTTACATGGCGGTGATACGTGGAGGAGAGTGAGAAAATTTGGGCTAGATTAGGCAGGTTAGTTAGTGGCGTGCAGGCAGTTTAGTATATATACAGTATCTCACAAAAGTGAGTATACCCCTCACATTTTTGTAAATACTTTATTATATCTTTTCATGTGACAACACTGAAGAAATGACACTTTGCTACAATGTAAAGTAGTGAGTGTACAGCTTGTATAACAATGTACATTTTCTGTCCCCTCAAAATAACTCAACACACAGCCATTAATGTCTAAACCTCTGGCAACAAAAGTGAGTACACCCCTAAGTGAAAATGTCCAAATTGGGCCCAAAGTGTCAATACTTTGTGTGGCCACCATGTCCATCCATCTTCAATCACGCTGCCTGTGGCAGCTGTTATATAGGCAAGGGTGGGGCCACCCAATGATGTAACCGAGTGACCCCAACCCCTCTGATGTCATGTGATGTCATGTGACATCAGAGAGGGCAGGGTCATCCGGTTACCTCAGTGGGTGGCCCAGCCCTTGCCTATATAACAGCCGTCAAAGCCAAAAGACAGCAGTCGCAGGGAAACCTCCCAAGGACGCTGATTTTTTTTTCTATTTTTCAGGTCCATTGGGTGGCGTGATTGACAATGGATGTACATCGCGGGACTTTTTTTTTTTTAATAAAGGAATTGTCCAAAACTGTTGCGCATTTTACTTTTTTACACTTTTTTGGTGAATGGGTAGGGGTACAATGTACCCCTACCCATTCACATGGGGGGCGGGATCTGGGAGCCCTTGTTAAAGGGGGTTTCCAGATTCCGATAAGCCCCCACCCGCAGGCCCCGACAACCAATGGCCAGGGATGTCGGGAAGAGGCCCTTGTCCCCTCCCCATGTTGAGGGCATGTGGCCTGGTATGGTTCAAGAGGGGGACTGTACCCGCTCGCCCCCCGCTTATCCTGTCCTCCAGGCTGCATGCTCGGATAAGGGTCTGGTATGGATTTTGGGGGTGAACCCACGCCAATTTTTTTTTTTTTTTGTCGTGGAGTTCCCCTTGAAATCCATACCAGACCCAAAGAGCCTGGTATGGACTGGGGGGGAGGGACCTACACCTTTTTTTCCTTGATTTTTCAACTATATTGCCGGGAGTCGGCAATGCATTACAGCCGTGAGTAGGTTTAAATGACATTTTTTCCTTTTGTTCTACACAATGCACAGATGTGCCACTTTACAGGCAGACTAAGGGGACCCCCTAGGCACGATATTTAAAGGAATATTTCATTTTTATTTTTTTCACTTCACTAAAAACTTTTTTTTGCATTGATACATGTCCCCTGGGGCAGGACCTGGATCCCCATACACTTTTTATAGCAATAATTTGCATATAAGCCTTTAAAATGAGCATTTTCGATTTTTCATGTTCTTGTCCCATAGACTTTATTAGGGTTTGCATGTTCGCTCAAACTTTTTTGCCTGTTCTGGTGCGAACCGGGGGAGGGGGGGAGTTCGGCCCATCCCTATTTGTGGTTTCTTGCACAACACAAATACAGTAAAACTTTTGAATGGCTAACGCAGCAGCGTTCAATCGTTTGACCCTTACCTGGGCCACTTGGAAGAAGAGGAATTGTCTTGGGCCACACAAAATACACTAACAATAAGGATAGCTGATGAGCAGAAAAAGTCAGGCAGATCACAAATTAACGATCACTGATATAGATAATGTACCTATCCGAGTAATACACGTTTTTGTAATATTTTTTATCTTTAACCACTTCCCGTCCACCCTATGGCGGATTGACGTCCAGGAAGTGGTTCTGTTATCCTGACTGGACGTTATATGACGTCCAGCAGGATAACATGCCGCCGCGCGCCCACGGGGGCGCTCATCGTGGCGATCGGTGGATCGGTGTGTCAGTCTGAGGAGGCTCTTTACCACGTGATCAGCCGTGTCCAATCACGGCTGATCATGCTGTCAATAGGAAGAGCTGTTGATCGGCTCTTCCTCACTCGCGTCTGACAGACGCGAGTAGAGGAGAGCCGATCGGCTGCTCTCCTGGCAGGGGGGGTCTGCGCTGATTGTTTATCAGCACAGCCCCCCCTCAGATCACCACACTGGACCACCAGGGATCGCCACTAGGACCACCAGGGAAGGGGCAACATGTGGATGGCCAGGTATGTATCCCATGGCCATCCACATGTGCCCAGTGTGCCCAATCTGTGCCAATCAGTGCCCACAAATGGGCACAGATTGGCCCCAGTATATTGCAGTGATGCCCAGCAATGCCACCCTTAGGGGCATGACTGCAAACAACCAGTGTAATCAATGCCACCCATCAGTGTCCATCGGTGCCCACCTATCAGTGCCCATCTGTGCCCATCCATGCCCACCTATCAGTGCCCATCCGTGCCCATCTGTGCCAACTATCAGTGCCGCCCAAAAATAACCATCAATGCCACCTATGAGTGCCCATCAATGCCACCTATGAGTGCCCATCAGTGCCGCCTATGAGTGCCCATCAGTGCCGCCTATGAGTGCCCATCAGTGCCGCATACCAGTGCCACCTATTAGTGCCCATCAGTGCCACCTATCAGTGCCCATCAGTGCCGCCTATCAGTGCCCATCATCAGTGCCCGTCAGTGCCACCTCATCAGTGCCACCTCATTGGTGCCACCTCATCGGTGCCCATCAGTGCCACTGTATCAGTGCCCGTCAGTGCAGCCATATCAGTGCCTTCATTGAAGAAGAAAACGTACTTATTTACAAAAAGTTTTAACAGAAACAAAGAAAAACTTGTTTTTTTTTCAAAATTTTTGGTCTTTTTTTATTTGTTGCGCAAAAAATAAAAACCGCAGAGGTGATCAAATACCACCAAAAGAAAGCTCTATTTGTGGGAACAAAATGATAAAAAAATTGTTTGGGTACAGTGTAGCATGACCGCGCAATTGTCATTCAAATTGCGACAGCACTGAAAGCTGAAAATTGGCCTGGGCGGGAAGGTGTCTAAGTGCCTGGTATTGAAGTGGTTAAAGAGATCAACATAAACGTATTGCAATATTTGACACTGTTTTTGATAAACGAACACATCAATATCAGGTTGCAGATATTTTGGTTCTAATTTTGCTCTTTGTATGTTTCATCTTTGAAAACAGTTACTCACAAATAAAGGTGCTGCCAAAAACGAATAACATGAATAAGGTGTGACTGAGAAGAGTGGGATATTTTTCATTGAGAAAATAAAACGTATAAAAGTTCAGCAAAGGTACACAAGTACAAAAACAAATTAAAAAGAAAAATCAAGATTTTTAAGTAAGTTTACAATTTTTTGTTGGACTGTATTTATAGCCATCTGGGGCGCGTGTGACCCGTTGCCCACAGGTTGGACAACCCTGGTCTAACACTTGAACCCAGGGCCTTTTTTAAGGCAGGGCAAAAGGGGCAGCTGCCCTGGGCCCTGTTATTGTTGTGGGGCCCAAAGCAGCTGCATACTTGCCAACTATCCTGGTTTAAATTCCCTTGTCCCTTGAGGTTTAAGTCCCGTGCTGTGTCCCAATATCTCAGTATGAAGTGCTGCTATTAATGCTGCCCAGCTCTGCCCTTTTGTTGTGTACAGATGACTCACCTGCAGACCCTGTGTTTACATGTAAATTACCGGCATTCATATGTAAATAGTGGCGGCATTCATATGTAAATAGCGGCGGCCGGCAGCATTCAGATGTATATCATGCCCCCCTGAGGTCATATCCACAGTAATCTCTAGCAGCCAATCAACAAGCAGAAGTCATGTGCTGTAACCTCTAGCAACTAATCAGTGAGCCGTAATGTGTGCTGTAACCTCTAGCAACCAATCAGTGAGCGGTAATGATACACTGTAACCTCTGGCAACCAATCGCAATTGCTGCCTGATCTGATTCAGTAAACTGATTTGGAGTCTAGCTGCTATTTATTGTATGTCTCAGAGCAGGTGGAGAGTGAAACTGCATGGGGGGGGGCAAGAAAAGTTTTGCCCAGGGTCCAATCAATATTAAAGACGGCCCTGCTTGAACCATATATGTTTTCTAAGTTTTACACCAAAATAGAAGAGATAAAAAAAGAAAGGGAACAATGGACTTTCCAAGTGCAGTTGCACTCAGATCTAAGTGAATGTGGTGAAGCTTCACTTGGTAAAAAACACCCAATGAGGTGCAAAAAAAAAACCCAGCATTTTTGCTTGCATATGATTTGATGAAGGAGATCAGCAGAGCTTTACCACATACACTAAGTGATGGGGAAAAGAATGCAACTGTGCTTGCAAAGTGCACAGTCTATTTTCCTTTAGTAAATACACCCCAATGCCTTTATTTATTTAATTTTATTTCTTTCAGAAACCTTGCTAACGTTTCAGGAATTGATTTTTTATATGTATTCTACTATGCTAAGCTATTAGGAGAGATTACTGTGGGTCAGCATCACAATGAACTCTAATGGCCCTACCTAGATTCATCATTGGGGTTATTTATATGCAGTCCTTTTAGAAAAAAAATATTAGTTTGTATCATATTAATTAGAATCAAAAGTTCATTGAAACACAAAAGCTTTATCTTCAATATGAGTTCTCATTTTTATGATGGTCTTACCCCATTGCTGAACTTCCATATTATGGCCACGATGTCGATCTGAAATTGCTGATTCTCTGGTGCCCATGGTGTAAAATTTCCCACATCCTTATAAATCATATTCATGTCGTCTACATGTACCCAATTTGTTATTTTGTACTTATAAACAAATTCTCCATCGTCATTGAAGAATGCAACTGGTTCGTTAGAATCAAATGAATACTTAACTTCTTTCAAAAAGTTATACAGCTTCAAAAATTATAGAAAAATTATGTAAATTAGGGAAAACAAATTTGTCACAGGGAAATAAATATGTAAAGTGTAACTCTGTTTGTTGTGAAAAAAAAAGATAATTCTCTCGCTCTACAATACTCTGGTCTGGCCGCACCTGGAGTATGGTGTCCAGTTCTGGGCACCAGTCCACAGGAAGGATGTACTGGAAATGGAGCGAGTACAAAGAAGGGCAACAAAGCTAATAAAGGGTCTGGAGGATATTAGTTATGAGGAAAGGTTGCGAGCACTGAACTTATTCTCTCTGGAGAAGAGAGGCTTGAGAGGGGATATGATTTCAATTTACAGATACCATACTGGTGACCCCACAATAGGGATAAAACTTTTTCACAGAAGGGAGTTTAATAAGACACGTGGCCACTCATTAAATTAGAAGAAAAGAGGTTTAACCTTAAACTACGTAGAAGTTTTTTTTTACTGTAATGCCGTGTACACACGATCGTATTTTCCGACAACAAATGTTCGATAGGAGCTTGTTGTCAGAAATTCCAACTGTGTGTAGGCTCCATCGGACATTTTTCGTCGGAATTTCCGCCAAACAAAATTTGAGATCTGGATCTCAAATTTTCCAACAACAAAATCTGCTCTCGTAAATTCCGATCGCGTGTACACAATTCCGACACACAAAGTTCCACGCATGCTCGGAATCAAGCAGAAGAGCCGCACTGGCTATTGAACTTCATTTTTCTCGGCTCGTCGTACGTGTTGTACGTCACCGCGTTCTTGACGTTCGGAATTTCCGACAACATTTGTGTGACCAAGCGTATGCAAGACAAGTTTGAGCCAACATCCGTCGAAAAAAAAACATGGATTTTGTTGTCAGAATGTCCGATCGTGTGTACACGACATAAGAGTGGCAAGGATGTGGAATTCCCTTCCACAGGCGGTGGTCTCAGCGGGGAGCATCGATAGTTTCAAAAGACTATTAGATAAGCACCTGAACGACCACAACATACAGGGATATACAATGTAATACTGACATATAATCACACACATGGGTTGGACTTGATGAACTTGTGTCTTTTTTCAACCTTACCTACTATGTAACTATGTAGCTATTCTCTCCGGTTGATCTATGTACATTGCAGGTATTTTAACAAGTTTTGTTGCAGATTCCTACCTGTTTCTGCTCTGAAGAAAAAGCTTTTTACTTATTTTTAAATCAAGCTGTGTATGTCTTGCTATTACCATAACCTACCACCAAAGAACAAGTCAAAATAAACTCTCCTCCAGTAAAAAACAAAAAAAAAAACAAAATAAACTTTCCTGCTCTTGTCGATCGCAATAATACCACATATGTATATGTTATTTTTTGTTTGTACCCATAGTAGGGCCAAGATACAGTAGTGCGCATATTGCTTTTTTATCCAACCTAAAACACACTGGCATTGACACTAACTGACACTGATACTAAGTTTCATATTTTTAAATTCTCAATAGAATACACTGACCCTGACCTTTGACCTCAGCATTTGACCCTGATCTTTAACTCTGGCCATGACCCATCACCCTATCCCTGACATTGACCTACATGAAACCCTAATCTAGCTATTTTTTTTTCTTCGTTTCTTTTCTTTCTTTATTTTTTTTACACACATTTCTTTGTTAACACTTTTCTCCTCTAGCAAGAAGAAATGTTCCTTTTTCTCCATTCAAGAGGAGGAAAAAAAAACACAGAGGTGGGCTCAACAGAGACTGATCATTGTGATAGCCAATCAAAGGCTAACACATCAATCAGGTGATTTGGGAACCGGGTCCTCCCAGTTCCTGATTGTTGGTATGAAATCTGGACTCTTGGTTAGAGCCCATCTCTCAGCACAAGCACAGTGACGTATATATGCAGCCACATGGAATAAGACCTATTTCTGTGATGCCACATATATGCATACACTCTTCATCAAAGGGTTAATATATAGTTGTTGCATCAAGTTGTTAGCTTGGACGACACCACAACCCACCTGACTGTCAGGTACTCCCCAGGGCCGAAATGCTGAGAGCGGCTTCCCTTGCAACTGAGTGCGCTATATCCCTGAAGGCAGCCCTCAATTTGGAAATAGCCATCTTGCAGTCTCTGGACAGCCTGTGTAAGGGCTGCAACCTACTGGCAGAGGGCCTCGAGGGGAGAGCCGGCTCTGTCGGCCTCTGACATGGCTGGTTTGTACTGTCAAGTACTCACTACTGCCGAAATGCTGAGAGCGGCTTCCCTTGCAACTGAGTGCGCTATACCCCTGAAGGTGGCACAGAGGGTATCGGGTACAGAGAGGCATGGGTCGCCAGCAGGTGGTCAAGGCTTGCGAGGATATCTTCAAGCGAAGAGTAGACCTGTGCAGAGCAGACTTGTTGCTGGACCGATGAGATGCCCGGCTGGGACTCAAACACCTCGATCCGGAGACAGGAACATGGAACATGGAGACAGGAACATGTCTGGTACTCAGTAGGGCCGAAATGCTGAGAGTGGCTTCCCTTGCAACTGAGTGCGCTATACCCCTGAAGGTGGCACAGAGGGTATCGGGCACGGAGAGGCATGGGTCGCCAACAGGTGGTCAAGGCTTGCGAGGATATCTTCAAGCGAAGAGTAGACCCGTGCAGAGCGGACTTGTTGCTGGACCGATGAGACGCCCGGCTGGGACTCAAACACCTCGATCCGGAGACAGGAACCGGAGTCGGGTCAGCTGAAGAGGCTGAGGGTCAAATATGCCCGGGTGTAGAGGAGTCCTTAGGTAGGCCGAGGTCATACACGAGGGTCAGGCAAATAGAATCGATCATGGAGCAGGCTGAGGATCAAACACAGGGTTGGGCAAAAGCAAGTTCTTGGGCAGGCCGAGGGTCAAACACGGGGTATCAACAATAGCAAGTCCTTTGAGCAAAGCCAGGAGTCAAGCACGGAAGTCAGGCAGAGGTGAAGTCCTTTGAGAGAAGCTGGGGGTCAAACACGGAGAGTAGTCAAGCAGAGAAGTCCTTAAACAAGCCGAGGGTCAAGTACTGGAGAGATTCAGGAGTGGTCAAGACGATCTGGGTCACAACAGGTAGGCACAGGTACACAGAGCTAGGAACAGGAACACTGGAAGCTGAAGAGACAAACCAGCAACTAGCAAGAGGCAGAGCTGCCTTTTATAGGCCTGCCAGGGGGATCTCACGCTGTGCGGGCACGTTCCCACGCCGATGCACCACATTGCGCACCCACGTGCGCTGACCCGTTTGGATCGCGTGCCCGCATTCATCTACCCGTCGGGACGCGCCGATACTGGCAAGCTCTGATTCTACTATTCCTCTGACACTGACAAGGAGACTGCTACTCCTTTACCTATCATTGGAGTTTGCGTTCGGGTTTGGATTCAGTCCAAACTATGTTTGATCGAACCCTGAAGGCAGCTGCCATGCTTCTCAGCTACATGTACACACGTGTACATGTTGTGGTTGAGCTGGATGGTCTTTTTTCAACCAGACTAACTATGTATGGAGCAAACACAATCTCATTACTACCCATCATTTGTAATTAGACTAAGAAAAATTATTATTACATTTTTTTTTTTATTCTTTATGTATTATTATTCCCTGGTACTAAGGACTAAGTTTCCTTAGGTCACTGTGAAAAAAAAGTCAGGGTTATTAGTGTTGGAGGTAGACATGTGCAGAACAGAAAAACTAATTTAAAAATAATTTAACATTTCGTTGCGGATAAATTTTGTTATGCTACTAACTTTGTTTCATAGATTTGTTGCGGAATTAGTTTAGTTTTATTTTGTTTTGTATAGTTTTGTTTAGTTTATTAGTCAAAAACGTATCAACCAATCCAAATTCTGTGTGCAGAATAGTTGGTTGTTAAGGAGCAGTCCGGGACGTGGTGCATACTTAACAACGATGAATCATCAGCTGTCAGCGGGTTTCCCCACTGACAGCTAAATGTAAACAAAAGAGTACCGACAATGAAAAATAAAGGAAAAAAACAGCACCCCCCCCACCTTATCCATTCCAGGCCATCTGGGTGACACTGCACTGCTCTGGTGACAGTGATTTTTTTTTACTCTCTGAGCATTTACTACAGTGTTGCAACCTTTGTGGTCACTCTGATGGATCAGTGAATTTGGCCCTGTACCCCAATCTGTGCTCCATTTTGTCCAAAATGATCACAGGGAAACCCACTGTGCACCTTAGCCGAGCCTTGCACAAGCAGTGACAGCAGAAGGAAGTAAGCGATAAAGGAGAAGGTTTTAGTTAAAAGGCAAAATTTCAAAGGTGTCCAGCCTACTCTCATAGGGAGGCTTAACATATTGTAACCCTTGATAGTCAAAATGAGGTTTGGTTCCCTACTAAGCTCTCGGAAGTCAAATCGAGGCTTGGTTTGTTTTGCATACATAAAAAGCGATGGCGCAGTACATCGCCCGTGCCCCATGATGACATCAATCATTGACGAAACTAGTAGGGTGGATGACGTGCTGACGTCGTTTTTGTTTGTACCGGCTGGTATATTTTTTATCTATTCTTCCATGTAAGGGAGATGTTTTCTCTTTTTTAATAATAATTTGAAATAAAAGCGTGTGGAGCATCTTTTAATAATTTTTCGAGTGGGATACCCGTGGATAACTGGAAGCGAGAGGATAGGAGGAATTATCTACAGGACTATCGTTTGCTGAATGGATTACAGTCTAAAGGCTCTGGCAGGGTAATCAGCCACAAGCGTTGCTGACCTTTCTATAGGTCCAGTGTATCTGGTAAGCAGACACTTGTTTCTTCGGTGGTGGTCATATATGGTGTCAACAGCACAGAAGATCTGGAATGTTTGGAATGTGCCTATGAACTTGGATTGAAAATTTAGGAGTGTGATGCTTCTGTTTTCTCATTATCTCGGTCCTGCACTTTTCTCCCTCCTACCACACAGGACTGTGTAACATTGGATGTTCATGCTTTTTTAAACCTTTCTCTTCTGAAGAAAGATTTTGATAATATTGCACTAATTAATGCATATGCTGAGATGTTTATGAATAGTATTCTTCTTCAAATGTTAGGTTCATTAATATAAAATGACGGGGCAGGAGGCAGTTAACCAATTCAGCCCCGGAAGATTTGACTGCTCAATGTCCAGGCCATTTTTTGCGATACAGCACTGCGTCGCTTTAACTGACAATTGTGCAGTCGTGCGACGCTGTACCCAAACAAAATTGACACTTTTTTTTCCCCACAAATAAAGCTTTCTTTTGGTGGTATTTGATCTTATTTTTTGGTGGTATTTGATTATATTTTTTGCTTTATAAACAAAAGAAGAGCGACAATTTTGAAAAAAAAAAACACAATATCTTTTACTTTTTATTATAATAAATATCCCAATTAAAAAAAAAAAAATTTCCTCGGTTTAGGCCAATATGTATTCTTCTACATATTTTTGGTTAAAAAAAAATCACAATAAGCGTATATTGATTGGTTTTTTTACTAGTAATGATCTGTGATTTTTATCAGGACTGCGATATTGCGGCCGACAAATCGGACACTTTTGACACATTTTTGGGACCAGTGACATTTATACAGCGATCAGTGCTATAAAAATGCACTGATTACTGTATAAATGACACTGGCAGGGAAGGGGTTAACACTAGGGGGCGATCAAGGGGTTAACTGTGTTCCCTAGGTGTGTTCTAACCGTAGGGGCGATGGGACTGACTAGGGGAAGAGAGATCGGTGTTAATACTTAGTATGAACACACTATCTGTCTCATCTCCCCTGAGAGAACCGTTTACACACACATCTCCGTTCGCGTTCTGTAACGAGCAATCGCAGGTGCCCAGTGGTCATCGCGCCCACCGGGCACTCGCTTTGGCTCCGGTGACACGCTTCAGACGCGCACACGCCACTGGAGGCGTCTTAAAGAGCCAACATACAGCTACGACGACTCGCGCAGGGGAGCCAACCTGCGGCAGTATAACTGCGGCGGCTGGTCCGGAAGCAGTTAAATAATCATCAATTTCAGGATGCTATTATCTTGTATGTTTCCTATATCCATAGAAAGGTTATATACTCTACCTTATGCCTGTAATAATGATGTTGCTTATCATAAGATTTTTCTTTATAGAACTGATTCATATCATGTAAAGCTTTTGCCATGGCGTCTACTGCATAATAAATCTGAGGAGGGGTTCCTTGATGCACACAATTAAATAAATTAGGATAGAATTCATAGATAGAAGTATTATAGAATGCAGGACATAATATAGAACTGTTTTTATTTTCTTTGTTTTCAGACATGCACCTTGCAAGTGATAAATGACTTAAAGAATCTGATAAATTATTTAGGCTTTTCATCTTATCAATGTCATCAAAAAAATGTTCTTTATCTGGAAAGATTAGAGGGTGGAGTTCCACAGCAAGGCTACCATTAAATACATCCATTGGAGGATATAGTGAAATGCTGGGAGACCACAGAGCAGGAAAAATGAATGTTTTATTATAGAACGCATCATGGTACCAAAACAATGCATCGTCACTTAGATAAGATCCACATGCTACAATAACTTTAGCAACTGATTTATTAACAGTAGCAATATTATTTAGAAGTTTTTGCTGTCCTTTATTCATACTAACACCCTTATAAGGTCCTATTGTTATTGTAAACTCAACACAAATACCATTACTATTCAGGTACTTTGAAAAAAGGTCTCCCTCATCATCTTGTAATGCCAATATTCCAACCCAGGTCCAAGCAAACAGTTTCAACAACTTAATTATAGTCATATATTGAACATGGTCATTTTGAAGTGCCCTGAAGACATGAGGATAAAGAAATCTATTAGTCAGAGAATAGTCTGTAGCTCCATAACTGATCTGAAAGAGAAAAAAAAGTCACTATTTTCAGTGTTTATAGCCAATATTTTAGAAAAATTTCTAAAAGCCCCCCCCAAAAAAATATATCCAAACTGTCAACTCAAAACTAGACATATTATATCCAAATGTTGAAAAGAACTATCTTTATTTGTACAATTTCTAACATTGGTTTCGCCTGCATTACAGGGAAGTGGCAGCAAAGCATCATAGTACAAATTAGGCAAACTTAGCCATGATGAAAAAACATCTGGGTTCTTGGGTCTAGATGTAGATATGGTGATACAGCATCTTATGCCCCGTACACAAAATCGGATTTTCCAATAACAAATGTTGGATGTAAGCTTGTTGTCGGAAAATCCGGCCGCGTGTATGCTCTATCGAACATTTGCTGTTAGACTTTCCACCAACAAATGTTGGCTAGCAGGTTCTCAAATTTTCCACCAACAAAACTCTTTGTTGACGGAATTTCCGATGGTGTGTACACAAGTCTGATGCACAAAAGTTCACGTATGCTCGGAATCAAGCAGAAGGAGCCGCACTGGCTATTGAACTTCCTTTTTCTCGGCTCGTCCTACGTCTTGTACGTCACCGCGTTCTCACGTTCGTAATTGTTGGCCAACATTTGTGTGACCGTGTGTATGCAAGACAAGTTGGAGCCAACATCCTACGAACAAAAATCCACGGTTTTATGGAGGAAAGTCCGATCATTTGTACAGGGCATAAGGCACAATGCATAATGCATATGGTGATTTTCATTTGGTGAAGCCATTCATCATCATTCAATCCAAGCGTAAAAAAAAGTTTAGGCTGGAGACTCATACTTGATTCCGAGCATGTGTGGACTTTTGTCCGACGGACTTGTGTACACATGATCGGAAAGTCCGACAACAAACATTTGTTGGCGGAAAATTTGAGAACCTCATAGCCAACATTTGTTGGCGTAAAGTCCGACAACAAATGTTCGATGCAGCATAAACACGGTCGGACTTTCCGCCAACTAGTTCACATCCAACATTTGTTGTCAGAAAATGCGATCGTGTGTACGGGGCATAACACACCCTAATATTCTTTAGTGAAAATATTTTAGCGGCGCTTTACCGTCGTATTTGCGGGGGTATTTGGCCACTGGCGGGGCACTTTTAACCCCCGCTAGCGGCCGAAAAAGGGTTAAAACCTTTGGTTGATTTCAATGGGCAGGAGCAGTGGAGGAGCGGTATACACCACGCTCCTTCACCGCTCCAAAGATGCTGCTAGCAGGACTTTTTTTACCGTCCTGCCAGCGCACCGCTCCAGTGTGACAGCCCTCGGGCTTTCACAATGAAGAGACAGGAGCGGCTCTTTCAGGGTGCTTTGCAGGCACTATTTTTAGTGCTGTAGTGCCTGCAAAGCGCCCCAGTGTGAAAGGGGTCTAAGGGAGGCCTGTGTCTGCATTGTGTAAAAAGTGTTTGGAGATTCCTTTGCTCTAGGAATGAGCTGCAGGTTTGCACATCATTTGGGCGGTTCAGTGGATGGACAAACTAATGGGTAATCGGCTGAGCAAACCTTCAGCTGTAGTGGGAAGTGAAAAATTTAGCAGCGATATTTCTACTGCTCAGGGGCAGACTGACCAGTGGGCTGATTTGGCCATGGTCCGAGGGCCCGGCCGCAGAAGGGGGCCTGCCAGTCAGGGACAAAAAACTTGCGGCCGTGGGCCTGTGGGCAGTCATCTTTTTTGGGCATGACCGGGCCCCAGTGCCTAGGTCTATTGATGACCAGGCCGCACAGCAGGAGGTAAGCGGTGACTGCTGCCTGGACAGGGTTAACACAGGTCACAGCCGCCGCTCACCTACCACTGTGCGGCCATGCCTTTCTCTCCTCTGAGGTCGATGGCTGCAGGGCTGAGCTGTGTCTCTCTCTCTCACACACAGCTCAGCCTCAGAGCCGGTGCTGACACAGGCTCTGTAAACAAGGCAGATCCCCATTCTGACAGATTACATGACAGAGATCTATTGTTCCCAGTAAACTCTGTCAGGTCCCAGGCAGCCCCCTCCTACAGTTAGAACACACCTGGGGAACACAGTTAACCCCTTGATCGCCCCCTAGTGTTAACCCCTTCCCCGCCAGTGTAATTTTTACATTGATCAGCCCATTTTTATAGCACTGATCACTGTAATAATGCCACTGGTCCCCAAAAAGTGTCATTTGGGATCAGATTTGTCCGCCGCAATGTCACGCTAAAAATCGCAGCTCGCCGCCATAACCAGTAGAAACAAAAAAATAAAAGTCCCTAAGGCCCCTTTCACACTGGGGCGGTGGGGACGATGACGGTAAAGCGGCGCTATTCTGCCGCTAGCCAAAAAAGGGTTAAAACCGCCCACAAAGCGCCGCTGCAGCAGCGCTATGCTGGTGGTATAGCCGCGCTGCCCCATTGATTTCAATGGGCAGGAGCGGTGAAGGAGCGGTGTATACACTGCTCCTTCACCGCTCCAAAGATGCTGCTAGCAGGACTTTTTTCAGCGTCCTGCCAGTGCACCGCTCCAGTGTGAAAGCCCTCGGGGCTTTCACATTGGAGAGACTGCAGCGGCTGTTTCAGGGCGCTTTGCAGGTGCTATTTTTAGTGCTATAGCAAAGCACCCCAGTGTGAAAGGGGTCTAAATCTATCCCATAGTTTGTAGACGCGATAACTTTTGCTCAAACCAATCAATATACGCCTATTGCGTAAATATGTAGAAGAATATATATCGGCCTAAACTGATGAATACATTTGTTTTTTATATTTTTTTTGGATATGTATTATAGCAAAAAGTGTAAAAAAAATTTTTTTAAAAAATTGTCACTCTTATGCCCTGTACACACGGTTGGATTTTCCGATGGAAAATGTGTGATAGGACCTTGTTGTCGGAAATTCCGACCGTGTGTGGGCTCCATCACACATTTTTCATCTGAATTTCCGACACACAAAGTTTGAGAGCAGGCTATAAAATTTCCCGACAACAAAATCCGTTGTCGGAAATTCCAATCGTGTGTACACAAATCCAACGCACAAAGTGCCACGCATGCTCAGAATAAATTAAGAGACGAAAGCTATTGGCTACTGCCCCGTTTAAAGTCCAGACGTACGTGTTTTACGTCACCGCGTTTAGAACGATCGGATTTTCCGACAACTTTGGATTTTGTTGTCGGAATGTCTGATCGTGTATACAGGGCATTACACTTTGTTTATAGCGCAAAAAATAAAAACAACAGAGGGGATCAAATACCACCAAAAGAAAGCTCTATTTGTAGTAAAAAAGGGACACAAATTTTGTTTTGGTACAGCGTTGCACAACTGCGCAATTGTCAGTTAAAGCGACGCAGTGCCGTATCGCAAAAATGACCTGGTCATTAAGGGGGCAAATCCTTCTGGTCCTTAAGTGGTTAAATACCTTCACCTTACACATATGGAATCAATTACGTGATCAGTTAATTAATGCAAATTACAACCTTATCTAATACATCTTTATATCACTGGGGAGGAAATGGCTAGCAGAATATAAGACCCTCATTATTTCAGCAAAAGCCTCCAATACATTAATCTGTTGAAAGAAACGTATACGTAATATATCACTATCTAGCAATCACATAGAAAAGAAAAGTGAGTCGCAAAGAAAGTGAAGCTCTGTCCTCCTTGTTGGCTCAGTGAGGTATTGTTATCAAACTGGCCGACAAGTTGGGGGGAGCTATTGTGGTTATGGACACCTCGCAGTATGAGTCTGAGGTACTAAGACAGTTATCAGATATACCGTATTTATCGGCGTATAACACGTGCCGGTGTATAACACGCACCCCAATTTAAGAGTGAAGTTTCAGGAAAAAAAACTTTTTTTTTTAAATAAACCACTTTGAAGCAAAATAATGGTCAATGCAGCCTGATTAGTGCCCATCTGCAGCCTCAATGCAGCCTGTTCTGTGCCCATCTGCAGCCTGCTCTGTGCCCATCTGCAGCCTGCTCTGTGCTCATCTTCCCCATCAATGCAGCTTACCATCTCATATGAAATCACAGAGCTGTCATCTGTTTCCTCGGCTCTCAGTCGGAGGTGACACACACAGTCCCGCCTCCGCCATTGGCATTGGACCAGATCCTATGTTAGACAGAACACTGGTCCAATGCCAGTGGCGGAGGCGGGACTGTGTGTGTGATGTGTGAGCCGAAGTGAAGCCGAGTGAGAGCCGAACCGAGAGCTGAGTGGAGAGGAGATGACGACTCGGTGATTTCCGGTGGCACTCGGTATTATATGCCGATAAATACGGCAACTACACATAAGCAGCTGGACTCTTGTCCTGTTTTTCAGGTGCAGTCTAAAATAAAGAAAGTGGTTTTGAGAGCTCTGAAAGAAGGTATTATTGACAATGATACTCAAAATTTTTTTTGCTGCGCGATTATCCTGTCACACCAGTGATGTATATATTACCGAAAATCCACAAGGATCTTTTGAATCCCCCAGGCCGTCCCATAGTGTCTGGAGTCAGTTACCACTCCATTGACACGTCTCACTCCGCTTGTGATCAACACTAGATCATATATAAGGGATACTAGTGATTTTTTAAAGAGAAAGTAAAGAATATACATGTGGGACCTGACACTCTTCTAGTCACTTTTCTAGTCTTTATACTATTATTCCACATGATCTAGGTAGCCTGCCGGCGGCTACTAGTACATTCTCAATTTTGCAATGATAAACAAATAATTTCCTACTTGAGTTGTTGAAAATCTATATTTTGTTTAACCGGTTCCCGACCGGCTCGCGCAGATATACTGAGGCAGAATGGCTCTCCTAGGCGAAATCCCATACATATACGGCTTTGCCCAGGAGAGCCACCAAAGGGCACACAAGTGCCGTCGGAGGCACGTGCATGCGCCCGCTGTACAGCAGGGGTCCCGATGCGCGTGGCAAGCGGGCGCGATCGCGTGCATGAGCAGCAGCACGGGGGTTTGTGTGCATAAACACACAAATCCCTGTGCTGTCAGAGGAGAGAAGACAGATCATGTGTTTCTACAAAGTAGAAACAGCGATCCGTCATCTCTCCTAGTTAGTCCCATCCCACCACAGTTAGAACACACACATAGGGAACACAGTTAACCCCTTGATCGCCCCTAGTGTTCACCCCTTCCCTGCCAGTAACATTTACATAGTAATCAGTGCATATTTATAGCACTGATCGCTCTGTAAATGTCAATGATCCCAAAAATGTGTCAAAAGTGTCGGACCTGTCCCCCGTAATGTCGCAATACTGCTAAAAATTGCAGATCACCGCCATTACTAGTAAAAAAATAAATAAATAACTAAAAATGCCATATAAATGCCATACATCTTTCCCATAGCTTGTAGACACTATAACTTTTGCGCAAACTATTAAAATACGCTTCGTGCGATTTTTTTTACCAAAAATATGTAGAAGAATACATATAAACTGAGGAACAAAATTGTTTTATTTTTTTAAAAATTGGGATATTTACTGGGATATTTAATATAGCAAAATGTAAAAGATATTGTGTTTTATTCAATATTGTCCCTCTTCTTTTGTTTATAGTGCAAAAAATAAAAACCGCAGAGGTGATCAAATACCAACAAAGGAAAGTTCTATTTGTGCGAAAAAAAGGACATTGATTTTGTATAGGTACAACATTACACGACCGTGCAATTGTCAGTTAAAGTGGCGCAGTGCCGTATCGCAAAAAAATGGCCCAGTCATTGAGCAGCCAAATCTCCCGTGGCTGAAGTGGTTAAAGAAACCCATTATTTACAACATAAAGGGGGCAGCGATGGGTTCCAATGTTGCACCCTCATATACAAATTTATTTATGAATATAATAGAGACTTTATTCATTTATAATAATAAAATATTTACTGAGCACTGTCGGGGTGGTTCAGATTTATTGATGATATATTTGCAGTGTGGGATTGCGACATTGAAACCCTTTTATTATTTGATCAATATCTTAATTATCTTGTCCCTGGTCTGAAGTTTAATATCTTGAATAATAATAGCGAGATCTCATTTTTGGACACATAATATGAGGTACAATCATAGAGAGCGATTTATTTATCAAAAGAAGGGATGAGCCGAACACCCCCCGGTTTGGTTCACACCAGAACCTGCGAACGGACCGAAAATTTGCATGATCGTTAGAACATCATTGAAGTCTATGGGACTCGAACGTTCGAAATCAAAAGTGCTAATTTTAAAGGATAATTTGCATGGTATTGTCCTAAAAAGGGTTTGGGGAACCGGGTCCTGCCCCAGGGGACATGTATTAATGCAAAAGAAAGTTTTAAAAATGGCAGTTTTTTTGGGAACAGTGATTTTAATGATGCTTAAAGTGAAAAAAAAGGTGAAATATTCCTTTAAATATCGTACCTGAAGGGTGTCTATAGTATGCCTGTAAAGTGGCACGTGTTTCCCATGCTTAGAACAGTCCCTGCACAAAATGACATTTTTAAAGGAATAAATGTAATTTAAAACTGCTTACGGCTTTAATGTAATGTCGGGTCCCGGTAATATGGATGAAAATCAGTGAGACAAACAGCATGGGTACCCCCCCAGTCCATTACCAGGCCCTTTGGGTCTTGTATGAAAATTAAGAGGAACCCCGCACCCAAATTAAAAAAGGAAAGGCGTGGGGCCCCAGGCCCTCTGAACAGCAGTATACAGGTGGTGCAAACAAGACAGGGACTGTAGGTTTGTTGTTAAGTAGAATCTGTTTGTAATTTTGAACTGGTACATTTTTAAATTGTTTAGCTCCAGCCAAAAAATCTATTTTAAACTTTTTGTAAAACATAGGAAAGGGTTATCACTCCTGTGACATTTGTTTTGCTGTCTGTGCTCCTCTTCAGAAGATTTCACCTCACTTTTTGTCCCAATGACAAATGTTTTTAGAAAATTTGGGGTTTTTTGTGAAACAAGGATTGGTGATAAAGCATCAGTGGAAAGGAGAAACGTTTTTTCCATATTAACTCTTACAGGAGAGAATTTCCCTTCCTAGGGGTAGATTTCATCTCACTTCCTGTTGTCTCCTTCCATTTGCAAGTAGGAGTCATTTGTAAGTTGGATGTTTGAAAGTAGGGGCCTGCCCTATATACTCTGCAGAAATTGTGGCCTTAGGTGTTGGTGTTGCCACAACACTGTAAGCCCTCACAGGGCCCTGCTGTGAAATATTAGATCAAGAATTGTAATTACATTCACCTGTTGAACAGGGGCAGAAAAATTGGGCCTTTGGTGGTGGTGGTGGTGCTGGTGCCACAACACTGTAAGTCCTCACAGTTACTCTTGGTGGGCGCTGGAACGGGCCCTGCTGTGAAATATTAGATCAAGAATTGTAATTACATGCATCTGTTGAACAGGAGCAGAAAAATTGGGCCTTTGGTGGTGGTGGTGCTGGTGCCACAACACTGTAAGTCCTCACAGTTACTCTTGGTGGGCACTGGAACGGGCCCTGCTGTAAAATATTAGATCAAGAATTGTAATTACATGTCCCTGTTGAACAGGGGCTGAAAAATTGGGCCTTAGGCACTGCTGCTGGTGCGACAACACTGCAACCCCTCACAGATACTCTAGTTGGAGCGCAGGAACAAGCCCTGCTGCAAAGAATTGCATCAAAAATTGTAATTACATGCCCCTGTTAAACAGGGGCAGAAAAATTGGGCCTTAGGTACTGGTGCTGGTGCCACAACACTGCAACCCCTCATAGATAATCTAGTTGGAGCACAGGAACGAGCCCTGTTGCAAAGAATTGCATCAAAAATTGTAATTACACGCCGCTGTTAAACAAGGGCTGAAAAATTGGGCCTTAGCCACTGGTGGCGACGCCCAGAAACAAAAATATTCTTACAAGATATCAGCATGATCATTGAGGAGGAAGAGGATAGTCACTCAGCATAACAGGATAGTTACTCAGCATCAGCATAGGCAGTCTTGAAGGGATCTGACATTTCAAAAAAATTTATTCGGTTACATCAGCACCAGGTGCTTGGTATCTGGTGGTGATCCAAGACTGATACATTTTTATGAAGGTCAGTTGATCGACCGAGTCGGTGGACAGGCACACCCTGTGATCGGTTACAAAACCTCCAGCAGCACTGAATGTGCGTTCCGAAAGAACGCTGGATGCAGGACAGGCCAGTAGCTCAATTGCATACCGTGCAAGCTCTGGCCAGTGATCCATCCTTAAGACCCAGTAACCCACAGGATTTTCGGTGGGAAAGATGTCCAAGTCAGATCTTGCCCCTAGGTATTCCTGTACCATGTAAAACAGACGCTGGTGATGGTTGCTAGAATCGATCATACCTTGGGGCTGTGGACTAAAAAATTGTCTGAACACATCAGTCAGAAGCCACCTTCTCCACCGCTCCTTCTTTGACTGACCGAAGCCTGAGCAACACGTTGTTCAGGAACAGAAGTTTGTAACCTTCCAGTCTCTGGGAACGCGTTGCACAGACCTTTCTGCAAGGCCTCCTGAAGATGTTTCATCCTCTGCTCCCTCTGCAATGGCAAGATAAGGTCCACAACCTTACCCTTGTAACGTGGATCAAGGAAGGTTGCCAGCCAGTACCGATTCCCCTCCCTGACACCACGAATACGAGGATTCTTCCACAGGCTTTGCAGGATCAGGGAGGCCATCAGCGTATGTTTGCTAAGGCATTCGGTCCGGAGTCCTCTGGGTCACTAAGGATGACATGATCAGAAGCCACCTTCTCCCAGCCATGTACACATCCATGTGTTTCTTGGGACTGTAAATGATTCCTTAAAGACTGCTGCTGATGCTGAGTGCCAGGCTCCACCTCCATGCTGACACAATCCTCCTCCTCCTCTTCTTTCTGCGTGATCGGCGGGCATGCAGAAACACTGTCTGGATAAAGGGGGCCTTGAGAGCTAAGGAAGTCCTCCTCTTCCTGCCTCTGTTCTTCCTCAAGTGCCCTGTCCATTATTCCACGCAGCGTGTGCTCCAACAGGTGGACAAGGGGGACAGTGTCACTTATGCATGCACTGTCACTGCTCACCATCCTCATGGCCTCCTCAAATGGTGACAGGACAGTGCATGCATCCCTGATCATGGCCCACTGGCGTGGGGAAAAAAAACTAGGTCCCCTGACCCTGTCCTGGTGCCATAGTCACACAGGTACTCATTGATGGCCCTCTGCTGCATGTGCAGCCGCTGCAGCATGGCCAACATTGAGTTCCACCTGGTGGGCATGTCACAGATTAGGCGGTTCTTGGGAAGGTTAAATTCCTTTTGGAGGTCTGCCAGCCGAGCACTGGCATTATATGACCGGCGGAAATGCACACAGACTTTCCTGGCCTGCCTCCAGGACATCCTGTAAGCCCGGGTACCTGCTCAAGAACCGCTGCACCACCAAGGTAAGGATGTGAGCCAAACAGGGCACATGGGTCAGTTGTCCCTGTCGGGGGGGGGAGAGGAGGTTGGTGCCATTGTCGCAAACCACCATTCCTGCCTTAAGTTGGCGTGGCGTCAACCACCTCTGAACCTGCCCCTGCAGAGCTGACAGAATCTCTGCCCCGGTGTGGCTCCTGTCCCCCAGGCACACCAGCTCAAGCACCGCATGGCATCTTTTGGCCTGCGTATTTGCGTAGCCCCTTGAACGCCTAAGGAGCACCGCTGGTTCCGAGGACAAAGCACAGGAAAAGGCCATAGAGAAAGAAGAAGAGGAGGGGGTGGAGGAGAGAGGTGTTTCAGAATCACCAGTAGTGGCATTTTGGAGGCATGGTGGCGGAACAACCTCCAACACTATTGCAACTTGTCCTGCATCCTTCCCAGCTGCCAGCAGAGTCACCCAATGCACCATGAAACTTAGGTAACGTCCCTGTCCATGCCTGCTGGACCATGAGTCAGTGGCAATATGCACCTTACCGCTGACCGCCCTGTCCAGTGAGGCCAAGACTTTGCCTTCCACATGCCGGTAGAGAGCCGGAACGCCTTCCGTGAGAAAAAGTGGCGTTTGGGAACCTGCCACTGAGGAACCACACATTCCACAAACTCCCGGAAGGGGGCAGTGTCTACCAACTGAAAAGGTAGCAGTTGAAGTACTAGCAATTTAGCCAAGCTAGCATTCAACCGCTGGGCATGTGGATGGCTGGGAGCAAACTTCTTTCTGCGGTGCAGCAGCTGGGGCAGGGAAATTTGCCTGGTACAATCTGACGTCGGTGTACCGATAGCATATTCCCCGCAAGTACTTGGCTGTGACACACCTAATTCTACACCTTCATTCCTCTCACTGCAGGTCTCAGAGAGGACTGAAGGTATAGTGGGGTTGGAGATCCCAGCTGATGAGGAGCAAGGAGAGGTCCTCTTTGTTCTTTGGTGTGGGTCTTTTAGGTACGCTTGCCAACGAACTGCAATGCAGGTCAACATATGTCTGGTCAAGCCTGTGGTGTCCAAGCGGGAGATGTTTTGGCCACGCGAGATACGCTTGAGACATATGTTGCAAATAGCAGCGGTGTGATCTGATGCACTCGTCTCAAAAAAGGCCCACACCAAAGGACTTTTGGAATAACGCGCAGAGACAGCAGCGCCCTGCATATGCAGGGCTCTGTGGTGTGATGCAGTCAGTGTGCTGCCCTTAGGCTGGCCCCTGGAGGGCATCCTACCTCATTGGTAATGTGACTCCTCCTCCTCCTCTCTCCCATCAGGCACCCACATGGAGTCAGTGACCTTATCATACCCTCCCTCCTCATCACTGGAGCAAACCTGGCAGTATGCTGCAGCAGGGGGAACATGACTGCCAGATTGCTGTCCTTCTTGGGCACCCCCTCTGTCTGGGCTCACGTTACTGCCTTCCTCTAGCTGAGTACCATCATCGGAGTCTTCAAAATGCTGGGCATCCTCCTGGAGCATGTACCCAAAACTGTGGTCAAACAGTTCTGGGGACTCCTCAGGAGGACATGGTGGGGCTAGGGAAGGAGTCACTGATGCCATTGTGCCGAGGGAGGAGGCCGGGTTGGCAGCTGCTTTGCCAGACAAAGTACCCTGAGCCTGGGTGAGAGAGGTTGAGGAGGAGGAGGACGGCTTGGTCATCCACTCGACCAAGTCTTCCGCATGTTGTGGCTCAACACGGCCAGCTGCTAAAAAAAGGCCAAGCGTGTCCCACGGCCACGTGCTGAATAGGATACACCGTGTCCATGACCAGCACTGTTGCCTCTAGACACAGAGCCTGCTTGCCCTCTTTTATTGGCTTGTGACTGTCTGCCTCTCCTTGTTGGCCTTCCAGACATACTATTGGCCTGCAGTGAGATGTAGCTGCATAAAACTGGGATGTATATATATATATATATTCCAATTATACTGCAGCTAGCAGAATCAACTGCCTGCCTGTAGTATTATTAGTATGAGAACACCTGCACTTGTCTTCAGGTAGCTATACTGTAGGTGTAACTGTTCAGGGTACACAGTACAGTAACTGGAAATACGTCAAGAGCCTACACAAGCACCTGGCTTCAGGTAGCTATACTGTAGGTGAAACTGTGCAGGGTGCACAGTACAGTAACTGGAAATACTTCAGGAGCCAACACAAGCACCTGGCTTCAGGTAGCTATACTGTAAGTGCAATTGTGCAGAGTACACAGTAAAGTAACTGGAAATACGTCAAGAGCCTACACAAGCACCTGGCTTCAGGTAGCTATACTGTAGGTGCAACTGTGCAGGGTACACAGTACAGTAACTGGAAATACTTCAGGAGCCTACACAAGCACCTGGCTTCAGGTAGCTTTACTGTAGGTGCAACTGTGCAGGGTACACAGTACAGTAACTGGAAATACTTCAGGAGCCTACACAAGCACCTGGCTTCAGGTAGCTTTACTGTAGGTGCAACTGTGCAGGGTACACAGTACAGTAACTGGAAATACGTCAAGAGCCTACACAAGCACCTGGCTTCAGGTAGCTATACTGTAGGTGCAACTGTGCAGGGTACACAGTACAGTAACTGGAAATATGTCAAGAGCCTACACAAGCACCTGGCTTCAGGTAGCTATACTGTAGGTGCAACTGTGCAGGGTACACAGTACAGTATGTGAAAAGATCTATCCCTAGGGAGGTCCATGGGTTTGGGCGTCCCTGGGATAAGAAAAGACAGCTACTTTTGGTCAGAAAGGGTACTCTGCGAGATCATGTAAAAAATAAAGTATCAAATTTTATTGTGGTTTAAACACCAAACTCACTGATGTAAAGACATTATGTTACTTTCCATTAAGGTTAGTAACCTCAAGTCCTCTAACAACACATCATTAAAAGAATGATACCTCAAATGTATAGCATTACAAACGATGTATCAAAGTAACAAATGACAAACATAAAGACTAACAATACACACATATAACAACCAACAGATAACATGCAATGCAGGCGCCTGAAGTGATCCACTTCTGCCTAACAGTCCCGGTGGCTAATTGCCTATATGATTATTATGTTAAACAAAAACTGATTGTATAATCTATATCGGGTGTGCATATAAGTGTTCAGTAATAGTAACGATACTGAGTTGATAGTCTCTTATTTTTCCGATCCTTCAAAAGCTTAACATAGCCCACTGAACATACAGGGTTTTCTATACACATTGATCACATTATTATGTTAAGCTTTTGGAGGATCGGAAAAATAAGGGACTATCAACTCAGTATTGTTACTATTACTGAACACTTATATGCACGCAAGTGCCTTTAACTGTTGCTTGATTAACCTGACTTGAACCGTGATCTGAATCCAGAGCAATTCCTCGTATACCCATACCCAGATTATATCAACATCAATTAAATAGTTTAAGAGGACTTTCCAACAAATCTCTGAGGGCCTTATACAGGTTTAGCTATCTTAGCTTCTTTCACTACGTCATTTGCCGCTCCATTTACCGCTCCCCGCTATATGACAAGATTTCAATCATCTAGTTAATTTAGATTAATTATATCCCTGGGGACCACTTCTGCACAGCACTCCCGATATAGATTATACAATCAGATTTTGTTTAACATAATAATCATATAGGCAATTAGCCACCGGGACTGTTAGGCAGAAGTGGATCACTTCAGGCGCCTGCATTGTATGTTATCTGTTGGTTGTTATATGTGTGTATTGTTAGTCTTTATGTTTGTCATCTGTTACTTTGATACATCATTTGTAATGCTATACATTTGAGGTATCATTCTTGTAATGATGTGTTGTTAGAGGACTTGAGGTTACTAACCTTAATGGAAAGTAACATAATGTCTTTACATCAGTGAGTTTGGTGTTTAAACCACAATAAAATTAGATACTTTATTTTTTACATGATCTCGCAGAGTACCCTTTCTGACCAAAAGTAGCTGTCTTTTCTTATCCCAGGGACGCCCAAACCTATGGACCTCCCTAGGGATAGATCTTTTCACATATAAGCAATTGGCTACGGCCATAACCTCCAAATTGAAGGAGTGGTAGAGAGCAAATCTTTCACTTTATCTAATAATCAATAGAGAGTGAACTATTATATGGTCACTTTTGCAGTTTCTGCAGTTTCTAGTTACATGTTTATCTTGGGATTCTAGTTGATCCAATCTGACCATACTTCACCTCTAGCCAACTCGACCCTCTGACACATATCATTTTTTGCCCATGTTTAAAATCTAATTAACTTTATACTAGTATTAAAAGAACTTCTTTGAAAAATGGCATTTATTTTGAGGGAGGACATTGACAGAGAAATAAAGGAAACCTTTGAAGGGGAGACATCACAATCCCCGAACAAAACTGAGGAGATTAGGGAAGGATTTAAGGAACATAAAAAACTTCTGATTAAGCACCTGAACAGGAAATGGGATGTCTCATTTTTAGAAATATACATTCAACATAAAATAGTCCCTAGAGGACTAAGAGACAAGACCATCCCAGCCGAGCATTTACATAACGATAGATTCCTTCCGAAATGGAAGGAACTATGTATCAACCATTGTATAGCAGTTATGACCCTAATCGTGGAAGAAGAAAAAATTCAAATGACAGAACTCAAAAATAAAATAGAAGAAAGTGCCAAGGGGTTAGACTTATTAAAAGAAGAGGAAGAGTTTTCAAGGCAAAATGAATTATTAAAAAAAGAAATAGAAAAAGTACAACAAAACTTGAAAGCAACTAAACAATCAAAATATAGAAGAGATACCCTAGACTTTGAAAGAGACCAGGCCTTTGGCTTAACAATCAGAAGAGGAAGGAGTGGTTCAACACGAAGAGGATCTAGATCTCAGTCACGTAATAGACGAGATAGATCCCCTTCTCTAGTAGAGGAAAATAGCAATAACAAAACAGTGACTTTTTTAGAGGAGGAGGAGGTGGAGGAAAAAATAACAAACACCCCCTCAATGAGCAATCCATCCCAAAAGAAACAAAGCGAAAACAAAAGACAGCGAGGGAACAACCCACGGCATCAAACGGGGGGCTCACGGACAAGGAGCCAAAACCGTTAAGGGAAATATCTAATGACGTCATGTCTGGAGAGGACAGGACTGTCATTAATTTATCCTCATTTCCCCTAGCCGAAAGACACATTCAGCTATTACAACATGGAATGTCTTTCTCACCAGTAAGCTCCATGGATGAATTTACCGTCTACCAATACGTGGTTCTATACCTGAGAAAAGTATTTTTTAGATCATTATATGAACAAGACGGACCCATGGAACTTAATAATGATGACCTTGATGAGGATGATCAAAATGCGATTGACATCCTCAATTCCTTACTAGAGAAAAATGAAAAGCCACAAACAATAAACTCCCCAACTAGGAGATCAGCAAATTTAAATATAAGATCTACAAAAATGCCATCGTTAGGCAAAAATAAATGGCTGAGTATGTTCCTGGAAATGGTCCAGGCAGACTTGGAAGAAATTCCTTGGAAACTGATAGGTCATGACAATCTCACCCCAACAGAACGTCAAGCGCTAAAGGAACTTAAAGAGGCAAAACAAGTCATAATCAAAAGGAGTGATAAGGGTGGTAACATTGTCCTCATGGACGATGAAAACTATGAAAGAGAAGCCAAGCGCCTCCTGGGAGACCCCAACACCTATCAAAAATTAGATCATGATCCCTTCCCGGGGGTAGTACGAGAACTGAACAGTAAATTGGATGATGCAGTAGAGGCGGGTTTACTAACAAAAAAGGAATTTGAATACCTCTCAGTAGATGATTATAATATTCCCACCTTCTACTGCATCCCTAAAGTTCATAAATCCCTGGAGAAACCTCCAGGGAGACCAATCGTTTCGGCCATCCGAGGACCCTTGGATAGAATAGGAAAATACCTGGATTCCCTATTAAAAACTATGGTAAACTAATTAAAATCGTTCGTACAGGACACACGTCATGTGTTGGCCAAAGTCGCAGATCTGAAAATCATAGAGGAAGCATGGTTGGTAAGTATCGATGTAGAGTCATTATATACATCGATACCACACAACTGGGGAATAGCAGCAGTTAAAGGATTCCTGGGAAAGAGTTTTCCAGAATTCGGGCCTCAAAATGAATTCCTTATCAAACTTCTGGAATTTGCGCTGAACAACAATTTCTTTCAGTTCTCCAAAAAATTCTATCAACAGATCAAAGGCACTTCAATGGGGGCAGCGTGGGCACCTGCCTATGCGTGCCTCCATCTGGGGTGTTGGGAGGAAGAGGAGGTGTTTGGCCATCCGATGTACCTCGGCCACGTGCATACATGGCTGAGGTACATCGATGACGCGCTGGTCGTGTGGGTGGATGACATCGACTCTCTACATGAGTTTGTGGCAGAACTTAATATCAATCAGCGTAACATACGGTTGACCTACGCGTACGACCAGCATAAACTGTCCTTTTTAGACCTGACCATCAAACTTGAAGATGGCAGAGTGAGTACCTGTACCTACCGCAAACAGACGGCAGCAAACACGCTACTTAGGGCAGACAGTGATCATCCCCCCTGGCTTAAAAATGGAATCCCTACAGGATAGTTCATTAGAATAAAGCGAAACTGCTCCGACGTCAAAGACCTAATTAGGGAGTCAAAAGAACTATACAAAAGATTCCGGGAAAGGGGGTACTCCCACCGTCAGATCCGTAGAGCAAGACAAAAAGCGGCAGCATGAACTAGGGAAAGCTTACTAACTTTGAATGAAAAATGTGTACCATCAAAAATAACAGAACCAAGCCCCGTGAGACTCATCACCACTTATGGAGCACAATGGGGCTCTGTACGTAAAGCATTGAATAAGAATTGGAATGTCCTATTAAAAAACAAAAATATAGCCAAAATAGTGGGGGAGAGGCCCAAGATGGTAGCCCGAAGATCAAAAAGCCTAGGGGACATACTTATACACTCAGAATTCACTAAACAACAAAATCCTACGTGGCTGTCTAAATTCCCACGTAGTAGGGGTATGTTTCCGTGTACAAAGTGTCAGATATGCCCATTCGTTGAAAGAACAGACAAAAGTAGGGATGCAAAAAGGAGAAAAAGAATATAAAATCAGGGAGCTAATAAACTGTTCCACCTCTAAGGTGGTATACATGATTACTTGTCCATGCCCTAAAATCTACATAGGGAAGACCAAAAGGCCCCTCAAGGTTAGAATAGGGGAACACATGAGAGACATCAAAAAGGAAAGGGAGAATATGCTGAAGGGGGGGCAAAAAGAGAAAAAAGAAGAACGACCAGTAGCCAAACATTTCGCACAACACCATCATGGCGAAATATAAGGCCTAAAAGTAAAAGGTATATATGTTCTGAAGTTACCAAAGAGAAGAGGGGACTTTGATTGTATCCTTTTACAAAAAGAAAAATGGTGGATATATACCCTAAAATCTCTAGCACCCCTCGGTATGAACACTGAGTTAAATTTACAACCATTCCTATGCTGATAAGATAGCTTAGAATTAAAACAATATTTCCTGGTAATGTTTACCACCTACATTTTCAGTCTGTCAAAACCCCCCCCCTTAAAATCCCTTCCCTCTCTGCCTCTCCTTCCGTCCCCCCTCTCCTCTTTCCCTCCCCTCCAGCGTCCTCCCTTCCTATCTTTCCCTCCCCTTTTCCCTCCACTCCCTTCCTCTCCCCTCTTCATCCCCCTCCCTCCCCCCTTCCCTCCCTTCCCCTTCTCCCCCCCCTAAACCCCCCCACCCTCTCCCCTCTTCCTCTCTTTTGCGGCATAGGTTCATTTCTTGCGGGCTCTCTGGTTAACATTGAGCCCCTCTAGTTTGCCATCAGTTCCCCCAAAAATGTACGATAATGGCCACAACCGAGGGACTAGATTAACCACATGGTATATTTTTCTATATTTTTCTTTATGTGTTTTTTTATGTTGTTGCTACTTCTGTGATCTCCCCTATTTGTAAAGCATTAATTGTACCAGGTCCTCTATCAAATCCCCCAGTAAGCAAACCACAATATTAAGATGCAAAATGTTTAATGTTTTCTTAATTGGAAATATATAAAGCAGTAAAAGAAGTGTCAACAAGTAAATAGAAAAAGTACTGCAATATTAGGGAAATACAAAGCAAACATGGAAATGTTACAGATGAACGAAAGACAAATCACCCAAACTGTTATTTAAGTTTGTCCTCAATTTTTTCTGAATGAAAATGAGAGAAGGAGGAGCGATCACACCCGGAGTTACTATAAAGGAGAGGTGTGGATCAGCCCCCTGAACGTCCAGTTGAGGCTACGTAACCCATATGTTGCGAAACGCGTTGACGTAAGCCACATGCAGGGCTGCCGTGTCAGTGATCCCCAAAGAACCGCTCGGTAGCGGAGGAGCGGGGCAGCGAAGACCTACCGCACACGAAGTGACAGTGAGAGTGGAGTTGAAAGTAAGCTTATCACAAGCTACAACTGAAAGGGAGCACCGTGGAATTGTGAACGATCAACCACCTTACTATCGGAACACTCGATCCACTTGTAAATGATTGGCTACCCAGCGCAGCAGGATAAACAACAGCCTGACCATTGTGATTCAACACTCTCTATCAGCTGCTTCATTATCCAAGCGCTAACAGCCGGGAAGGGCAAGGAGTCTGCTTTATCCCTGAAATACCAGAGCCCATACAAGAAAGGAGGGTGGTATTGTAACAACAAACATTTGTTTTATTCATTCCACAGCATCCCGTTTCTAATAATGTGATCAATGTGTATAGAAAACCCTGTATGTTCAGTGGGCTATGTTAAGCTTTTGGAGGATCGGAAAAATAAGGGACTATCAACTCAGTATCGTTACTATTACTGAACACTTATATCCGCGCAAGTGCCTTTAACTGTTGCTTGATTAACCTGACTTGAACCGTGATCTGAATACAGAGCAATCCCTCGTATACCCATACCCAGATTGTATCAACATCAATGAAACAGTTTAAGAGGACTTTCCAACAAATCTCTGAGGGACTTATACAGGTTTAGCTATCTTAGCTTCTTTCACTACGTCATTTACCGCTCCATTTACCGCTCCCCGCTATATGACAAGATTTCAATCATCTAGTTAATTTAGATTAATTATATCCCCGGGGACCACTTCTGCACAGCACTCCCGTTATAGATTATACAATCAGATTTTGTTTAACATAATAATCATATAGGCAATTAGCCACCGGGACTGTTAGGCAGAAGTGGATCACTGTATTGTATGTTATCTGTTGGTTGTTATATGTGTGTATTGTTAGTCTTTATGTTTGTCATCTGTTACTTTGATACATCGTTTGTAATGCTATACATTTGAGGTATCATTCTTGTAATGATGTGTTGTTAGAGGACTTGAGGTTACTAACCTTAATGGAAAGTAACCCAATGTCTTTACATCAGTGAGTTTGGTGTTTAAACCACAGTAAAATTTGATACTTTATTTTTTACATGATCTCGCAAAGTACCCTTTCTGACCAAAAGTAGCTGTCTTTTCTTATCCCAGGGATGCCCAAACCTATGGACCTCCCTAGGGATAGATCTTTTCACATATAAGCAATTGGCTACGGCCATAACCTCCAAATTGGAGGAGTGGTAGAGAGCAAATCTTTCACTTTATCTAATAATCAATAGAGAGTGAACTATTATATGGTCACTTTTGCAGTTTCTGCAGTTTCTAATTACACAGTACAGTAACTGGAAATACTGTAAAAACACCTGCCTGCCTGACTCGACCTGCCTACTCTAACTTAAATCAAATGACACTGTCTCTCTGTCTATCTATCTCTCTCTCAACGCCGGAGCACACTACACAGGGCCGCCGTGCAGGCGGCCTTATATAGTGTGGGGCGTGTACTAAACCCCCTGAGCCATAATTGGCCAAAGCCACCCTGGCTCTCTGTACAGACAGCGCTGTGATTGGCCAAGCATGCATCATAGTGCATGCTTGGCCAATCATCAGCCAGCAATGCACTGCGATGCCGCAGTGAATTTTGGGCCATGGCACGCCACTCGAATTTGGCGCAAATGGCCCATAATGTTCGTAATTCAGCGAATGACCGAACACACGAAGTTCATCCCTAATCAAAAGTACGGATCATAATCAATTAATACATTACAGTAGTTTTCACCCCCAAGGGGTATTTAATTTCAATACCTAGGAGCCAGCTACAACGGGTTAAAAGTAGGGGTGCAACGGATCGTCATTGATCCGTGATCCGATCCGCGGAGGTTGATCCGATCCGCGGAGGTTGATCCGTACGGGACACCCGCGATCCGCGGATCGCTCTGTGGCCTCGGCCATAGGAAAGGCCGCGGCTTTGGCCTAGCTCCGGAGCGGCGGCCATCATGGTTCACCCGGCGGGCGTTTAGCACGTAATCGCTCCGTCAAATGACGGAGCAATCACTTGTAACAAACCGGCGTCATGTCATGATGCCGGTTCCTCTCTCCCCTCTGTGTACTGATCTGTACAGTGGAGGGGAGAGATCGGATAGCAGCAGTGCCAATACTCTGCAATGCCCTGTCAATACTCTGCGAAGCTCTGCTGCAATACCCTGCCAATACTCTGCAATGCCCTGACAATACTCTGCAATGCCCGGACAATACTCTGCAATGCCCTGACAATACTTTTCCATACCCTGCCATACCCTGCCAATACTCTGCCATACCCTGCCAATACTCTGCCATACCCTGCCAATAGTCTGCAATACAATGCCAATACCCTGCCAATATACCCACCAATACCCTGCAATACTCTGCCAATACTCTGCCACACCCTGCCAATAGGGAGATTGTGGATATTACAGTGGGGGAAATTTTTTTTTTTTGTTGATCCGAAAATGATCCGAACCGTGACTCCTGATCCGAGGAACGATCCGAACTGTGAGTTTTTTGATCCGTTGCACCCCTAGTTAAAAGGATAGTAAGTGATGCACAAGGCTGTGAAGAAATATTAAATGAAATAGAAACCAGGCTTGTTAACCTCCCTGGCGGTATGATTATTTCGGATTTTAGGTGCTGAAAGGGGTACAATTATTTTGCATTGAAATTTGGCGTTTTATATTGTAGGCCTGTAATTCTTAACAATAACACACTTATATCTGTCCAAACAAAAGTCTAGTAGATATCCCGGGTATGATAAAGTTTGAAACACAAAAACATAAATTATAATATAATAAATAAAAATAAATAATTAAAAAAAATAAAAATAAATAGTAATAAAATAAATTTCCCCACAATTCCCTATCGCTCAATTCTGCAAGTGTTCTAATTTACTATCGCTGTTTTCTAGCTGGTCTAAAGCCACTTTTGACGTAAAGGGACACTTTTTGGTTGCTATGGACAATCTCCAGTTTCCAGGCAGAAAGAACAGTATATATCACATAAAACTGCATGCAGGGCATGTGCCAAAGCACTGGGGACAAAAGGGATGTGAAATCATTTCATACAGTACTGTAATCTGTAAGATTACAGTACTGTATGTGTTATGATTTTGACATTTTTTTGAATTTGCCGCCAGGCTCCGCCCCCGTGCGTTGCGACGCTCGCAGGGAACGGAGCCTGGCACAGAGAGGCTTCGGGCAGAGGACGGAGCCCACGGACACTGCGGGGGACATCGCAGAATCCCGGGGACAAGGTAAGTAAGGAGGCACCAGGATCCTGCGATGTAATCTCGAGTGTGGCTCGGGGTTACCGCTAATGGTCCTGAATTTTAACCCCGAGCCACACTCGGGAAAACCGCCAGGGAGGCTACGAGAGGTTATCCAGCCTCATTGGTTAACCACTTACGGACCGCCCGCCGCAGTTTTACATCGCTACTTTGAAGAGGAATATCGTTGTTATGGCAGCAGCTAGCTGTCATAACCCCGGTATCTTCTTCTTCAGCGGGCGGCCCGCTTTCAGATAAAAGTGATCTCTGCGGTGGATTCACCGCAAAATCACTTTTATCAGCGGTGGGAGAGGGGTCCCCCCTCCCGCCACTCTTCGGTTGCCCTCCGCTGCTTACCAGAGCCATCGATAGCAGCTGAGGCAATCAGAACCTTCTCTTGGCTTGGTATGGAGACAAGTGAGGGGAAGATGGTCCCCACCTGTCTCCATATCATCATATAGGGCGGAAGCGAAGTCAAAACATAACTTCTGCCCATAGCTCTTAAAGGATCATTTTTTTTTTAAATTTCTTCAAATGACAAACATTTTTTTTTTTTATTATTGCATTTTAGTGTAAATATGAGATCTGAGGTCTTTTTGACCCCAGATCTCATATTTAAGAGGTCCTGTCATGCTTTTTTTCTATTACAAGGGATGTTTACATTCCTTGTAATAGGAATAAAAGTGACACAATTTAAAAAAAAAAAAGAACAGTGTAAAAATAAAAAATAAAAGGTAAAATAAATAAGAAAAAAGTTTTTTAAACGCACCCCATCCCTCCAAGCTCGCGTGCAGAAGAGAACGCATACATGAGTAGCGCCTGCATATAAAAACGGTGTTCAAACCACACATGTGAGGTATTGCCACGATCGTTAGAGCGAGAGTAATAATTTTATCCCTGGACCTTCTCTGTAACTCAAAACATGCATCCCATAGAATTTTTTAAACGTCGCCTATGGAGATTTTCAAGGGAAAAAGTTTGTCGCCATTCCACGAGCGGGCGCAATTTTGAAGCGTGGCATGTTGGGTATCAATTTACTCAGCGTAACATTATCTTTCACAATATAAAAAAAATTTGGGCTAACTTTACTATTGTCTTATTTTGTATTTAAAAGAAGTGTATTTTTTCCAAAAAAAGTGCGCTTGTAAGACGGTAATACGGTGTGACAGAAAGTATTGCAACGACCGCTATTTTATTCTCTAGGGTGTTAGAAAAAAATATATAATGTTTGGGGATTCTAAGTAATTTTCTAGCAAAAAAAAACAGTTTTTAACTTGTAAACATTGCACAACAAAGGCAGGGCCTAAAATATCAACTATTGCTTAGGGTCAGTGTGTCCCCCAGTACAATCTCCCTAGGTCAGTATGACTTGGGGGGGATTATACTGGGGATGGACTGGCCTGGGCGGGTTATACTGAGGGCAGATCAACCCTGGGGGAATTATACTGGTGGCAGCCTGACCTGGGGGGATTATACTGACAGACAGACTTTGTTTTATTTAACTATGCCTCTTAAGCCCCTCTAACTCCTAACGCAATTTGGTCACACTTACTTTGCAGTATTACTCTATTTCATATATCCAAAGGAGCTCCAGGTCTTTTACAATCCTAGCAACACCACTGGCACATTGAAAACCATGCCCAATCTTCACTATGGTGCACTAAGCACACAGATTTATTTTTTTATCATGTCAAGCAATGAGGCCAAACCTATGATCTTGCACACAGGGCCACTGACTTCATTAACCTCCCCTGTTTGTCTATCTAATGTTAGGTAGACATGCAAGGCTTTGGGGTCAATTCCCTAAGCCTTAAATAACGGCTCATAAAATGGGGTAAAATACCACATGCGGTAACAATTGTGCAAGTGTTCAATTCATTAACAATTTTGCGTTATATACAGTATTTGTTCGATTTAGCGGTAATTACTGCATTAGTTAATGCAGTAATTAACCGCATTGAGCTGTTTGCTAAGGAGTGGGCTGGGAAGCTGGCCACCGCCTCCTTGACGATGGATGACTCATCAGCTGTCAGTGGGTTCCTCTCTAAATGTAAAAAAAAAAAACAATTAAAAATGTTGAAAAAAATTGGCGTGGGGCTCTTCGGGTCTGGTATGGTGGGTTACCCCACACCAAAATTGAAAAAAAAATGGTATGGGGCCCCCTCAAAATCCATACCAGACCCTTATAGAGCATGCAGCCCGGCAGGTCAAGAAAGGGGGGGACAAGTGACTACCCCCCTCCTGAACTATACCAGGCTACATGCCCTCAACAGGGGGGGGTAAGTGCTTTGGGGCGGGGGGGTCTATGGGCAGGGGCTTATCGGAATCTGGAAGCCCGCAGATCCCAGCCCTCCCCCCCATGTGAATGAGTATCGGGTACACAGTACCCCCCCACCCATTCACCAAAAAAGTGTCAAAAAGCAATAAAAAAAACACACACAGTTTTTGACAATTCCTTTATTAAAAAATAAAAAAAACAGTGTCCCCCTATGTAAATCCATCATCAATCATGCACCCAAAAAAGAAAAAAAAAAAAACAAAGACGCTCCCGTGAAGATGAAGAGGGTAAGACATTGCTTTAAATAATGGCAACTAATTCCACTCTTCTACTCATGAAACCAAACTGGTCACAGGAACTTCCAGTCTCTGGCATCATGCCATCACAATGGTAGCAAGTGTCAAAAAGTGATACAGTAAGAACATACAGTGCCTTGAGAAAGTATTCATACCCCCTGAAATTATCCACATTTTGTCATGTTACAGCGAAAAATGTAAATGTATTTTTTTGGGGATTTTTATGTGATAGACCAACACACAGTGGCACATAATTTTGAAATGGAAGAAAAATGATAAATGGTTTTCAATTTTGTTTTACAAATAAATATGTGAAAAGTGGGGTGAGCATTTATATTCTGCCCCCCTGAGTCAATACTTTGTAGAACCACCTTTTGCTCTAATTACAGCTAAAAGTCTTTTTTGGGGGATGTCTCTACCAGCTTTGCACATCTAGAGAGTGACATTTTTGCCCATTCGTCTTTGTAAAATAGTCTGTCATATTGGATGGAGAACAGCAATTTGCAAGTCTTGCTACAAATTCTCAGTTGGATTTAGACCTGGACTTTGACTAGGCCATTCTAACACATGAATATGCTTTGATCTATAACCATTCCATTGTAGCTTTGGCTGTATGTTTAGGGTCGTTGTCCTGTTGAAAGGTGAACCTCCGCCCCAGTCTCAAGTCTTTTGCAGACTCTAAAATGTTTTCATTTAAGATTGCCCTGTATTTGGCTCCATCCATCTTTCCATCAACTCTGACCAGCTTCCCTGTCCCTGCTGAAGAAAAGCATCCCCACAACATGATGCTACCACCACCATGTTTCACGGTGGGGATGTAGTGTTCAGATTGATGTGCAGTGTTAGTTTTCTGCCACACATTTTGCTTTTAGGCCAAAAAGTTTAATTTTGGTCTCATCTGACCAGAGCACCTTCTTCCACATGTTTGCTGTATCCCTCACATGGTTTCTCTCAATCTGCAAACCAGACTTCTTATGGCTTTCTTTCGATGACTTTCTTCTTGCCACTCTTCCATAAAGGCCAGATTTGTGGAGTGCACGACTAATAGTTGTCCTGTGGACAGATTCTCCCACCTGAGCTGTGGATCTCTGCAGCGCATCCAGAGATACCATGCACCTCTTGGCTGCTTCTCTGGTTAATGCGCTCTTTGCCTGGCCTTTCTGTTTAAGTGAATGGCCATGTCTTGGTAGGTTTGCAGCTGTGCCATACTCTTTCCATTTTCAGATGATGGATTGAAGAGTGCTCCATGAGATGTTCAAAGCTTGGGATATTTTTTATAACCTAATCCTGCTTTAAACTTCTCCACAACTTTATCTCCGACCTGTCTGGTGTGTTCCTTGGCCTCCATGATGCTGTTTGTTCACTAAGGTTCTCTAACAAACTTCTGAGGGCTTCACAGAACAGCTGTATTAATACTGAGATTCAGTTACACACAGGTGGACTCTATTTACTAATTAGGTGACTTATGAAGGCAATTGGTTCCACTAGATTTTAGTTAGGAGTATCAGAGTAAAGGGGGCTGAACACAAATGTACGCCACAATTTTCAGATATTTATTTGTAAAACAGTTTGAAAACCATTTATCATTTTCCTTCCACTTCACAATTATGTGCCACTTTGTGTTGGTCTATCACATAAAATCCCAATAAAATACATTTACATTTTTGGTTGTAAAATGACAAAATATGGGAAATTTGAAGGGGTATAAATACTTTTTCAAGGCACTGTAGGTAGTCTATAAGAAACTTCATACACAAAGCAATTTTTAAATCACAATTCAATTCAGTGGCATTGGATACACTGTCTATTTTAGTTTCATTCTGGTTTTACTTTATTATGCCCCGTACACACGGTCGGACATTGATCGGACATTCCGACAACAAAATCCTAGGATTTTTCCGACGGATGTTGGCTCAAACTTGTTTTGCGTACACACGGTCTCACAAAGTTGTCGGAATTTCTGATCGCCAAGAACGCGGTGACATACACCACATATGACGAGACTAGAAAAGGCCAGTTCAGAACCAAGCGCGGCACCCTTTGGGCTCCTTTTGCTAATCTCGTGTTAGTAAAAGTTTGGTGAGAGACAATTCGCGCTTTTTCAGACGGTTTTCTGCTGTTCAGTTTGTGCTTGTGGGTTTGTATCTGCTCTTCAGTGCGTGCAGCGAGTACCATTGACTTGTCATTGTGTTCTTGTTCGTTTGTTACTGTTTTTCAGGTCGCTCTTCACAGGCCTTGCTGTTCTTCAGTGCGTTCTGTTACTTCGTTCTGAGCAGCCGACCGTTTTCTAGCAATGTTGCGTATACGTACTCCTCGTAGAGTTCATGCTGTGCGGGGGCTTGGTGTTGGGGTCCTGACACAAGTCAAGTCCATGAACAGGGTGGGGAGGAGTTCATGGACCAAGAATTGGTTGCTTCAGCGTGACCAGTTCTGTCATATGCCTTTGCTCCGTGAGATCCGTGAGAATAATCCTGATGATTTCAGGAACTTTCTCCGGATGACGGATCCCGTATTTCACCGTTTGTTGGCTTTGCTGACCACCTATATTAGCAGGCAGGATACCTGCATGAGGCAAGCCATCACTCCGGAGCAGAGGCTTGTCGCCACCCTGTGGTACTTGGCGATGGGGAGAAGCCTGCAGGACTTGAAGTTCTCGACAGGCATCTCCCCCCAGGCTCCGGGGATCATTATCCCAGAGACCTGTTCTGCCATCATCCAGGTCCTGCAGAAGGAGCATATTAAGGTAAGATTTTTATCCTTTAATATCACATTTTATTGTATTTAATGTTTGTTATTATATTGTATTTCTTTCCTCATTCCCTAATTACCATGATTGTAATATGCTGTGAATGTCCCCTTTGTTCTCATGCATGCTGGATTTTTATGTAATTATTTTTGTTGTCCTTCATACATATTTGCCTTCACTTACCTCCCCAGCGTGCTCTCCTGGCCCTATATTCACCTCATGTAGTCACTTAACAATGTATTTTATCAGCTACATAGTAGTGCTTTACCCCAAACACCCCTAAAATGTATTGAAATGTGATTTGTGCTTTAAATTCAGGCAGAGTGCCAGAGGCTTTTTTTCGGGGGTCCCCAAATCATTTGGAACCATCCCTCCCCCCAACTGCTAAGTCAGCTGATACCAATTCTTTATCTATCCTCAATCATCTATCTGCTGACTTCCCCAAACCCATACACACTATACCCATCTCTTTTGTGGTCAGATGTATGGATGAATTCCCCAAAGCATGTAGTGCAAGGGCCTGCCTGTATACTTTCAAATGGTACTGTTTCAAGTTTGGGTATCCTATTATTATCTTGATAGGTAATAGCAGAATGTCCAAATGTGCTCAAATGTGTACAATGTGTATTTGTATCTTTGTATTATGACACTTCTTACCTGTCCAGTGGGCTGCCAATAGTGTAACTAAGGAGGGGCTGTTCAAAGCAATACCCATTATTTAGGCATTCATCTCTCAATGAAGTGGAGAGGGTTACCTGTCCAAGAGTCCCCCCCCCGTAATGTTAGAAATGGCCCATGAGAGGGGGAGGGGGAATCTGATAGGTGTACCTTATACTTTGGTCTTTAAAACTTCACATAAATAAATGTTATCTTGATGTTGGCCAAGAATGTTTGTGTCTAATCTGCTTTCCATGTTTATGTGCAAAAAGACTATTTTTTTTTTGTTTTCCTCCACAGTTTCCTTACACGCCACAGGAATGGCAGACTGTGGCCTCCCACTTTGCCCAGCGGTGGGACTTTCCTAACTGCGGAGGAGCAATTGATGGGAAACACGTCCACATCATCCAACCACCCAACTCGGGGTCGTACTATTATAACTATAAGGGGTTCAATAATATTGTGATGTTGGCGGTGGTGTCGGCTACTTATGAATTTCTGTATGTGGACGTGGGGAAGAATGGCCGGATGTCCGATGGTGGAGTCATCACCCAGATGGAGTTCTACAGGCATCTCCAGAATGGCAGCTAGGAATGGCCACCTCCAGAAGACAATGTGGAAGGACTCCCATTCGTCTTCTTTGCGGATGAAGCTTTTGCACTGGGGGACCATCTTATGCAGCCATTCCCGATGAGGACCCTCACCCCGGACCAGAGAGTTTTTAATTACCGGCTGTCCAGAGCCAGAAGAGTGGTGGAGAACACGTTTGGAATCATGGCCAGCCGGTTCCGCTATTTCTTACACCCGTACATATGGCGGAGTACAAACTGAATCACATTATACTGGCGTGCTGTGTTCTACACAACTTTTTACGGCAACATTCTGCCAACTATGCTGGCTCAGTTGGGCCTGAGGCTGGAATTCAAAATGAACCAACCCTGACGGCGCTTGAAAGTGGCCGTCCTGGCTTGCCCTCCCTGAGTGCCGTGATGTCCGGCTAAGATACCTTGAATTCTTTGCGGGTAGGGGGGCTATCAATATGCCAGACAATGTGTGAAACCTATTTCAAAAAAAAAAAAAATTAAGCAAATCTTTGGCGACATTTATTGCTTGTGTTTGTTTTAGCTGACCCTGACAGAAATGTGTTGAGTCCTGAAAATGGCATGATTGTGTAACCTTACAAAGCACTGTTGGGTGTTATTTACTAAAGGCAAAGACACTTTGCACTACAAGTGCACTTGAAACTGCACTTGTAGTGCAAAGTGGATTTGCTCTTAGGAAATAACCCCCATTGTCACTGAAAACACCAATTAGAGCACCACAAAAGTGTTGCAACGTTGAGACAATAATCCACACATTCTCGATTATCAATCTTTTTAATACCTGCACAATCACATGTGCATTTAGAAAAGGTTTTTAAAACAAACCAACATGTTTGTTGTATAACAATTTTTTGGGTCGCATTAGAAAAAGTAGAAATGTCCATTTAAGGTAAAACAGGCATGTTTAAAACCAACAAGAAAGACACAAATATTGAACTTACAAATTTCACATTTGGTAGAACTTGAAGGCAATATCAGACATGAGTATTTAGAAACTATGTTTGATATTGCGTTCAGATGGGGTGAAGTCACCCTAGGAAAAGCCAAATTTTGAAGATGCAAACAAATAGCCAAATGTCAACATGTGCGACCTGCCATCATGGGGGATCAAGGGACGTGTTTTGGGGGAGCAACCCCTTCCTCTCAAAAAATGTTAAAATTGTAGTACACCATAAAACAAAGGGATTTGGAGGGGTTTTAAACTCTCCCACAAACATCAATGATGTTCTTATTTTTTTGAAGAACATCATTGATGTTTTTCTTGATTTTTTTCCAAGTCCATATTACACCCCATGATCTCCCCAATCAGGATCTGTGCACTTTCCAAGGTGAAAGGATATGGATCCACAACATCCCGATCACCTAAAAAGATAGAAACCAAAAAAAAGCAGGTATTATAAATATGCCGGCATCCATCTCTTACCTGAGCCTGTGGTCGCAGACACTCACTGTCATGGACATACTACTTCCAGACCTGCAACAGGGCTCAGGCACATCCCCACCAACAGGTTCCCAGTAACGAACAGGCGTGCGCCAATGCGCATGTGCCGATCGCGGAGATCGCACGCACAGTGATTCGGCTTTGGCGCCCAGTGGCCTTTAAGAGGGGCTCCCACCATTCAGCTCTTGCTGTTTGATCTGCAGCTTCACCTGTGACCTGTTCCTGTAATCAGCATCCGATCACCTGACCTGGCTCTCTGACCACGCTGCTGTCTCCAATCCTGAACCTTGGCTTTCCCTGACTCTGATTCTGTTTACCTGCCTGTCTGATCTCCTGTTACCAGAAACCAGCCTGAACTTGACTATTCCTTGCCTGCCGATTCTGTTGAACTGATCCACTGTGTATGACCCGGCTTGTCTGACCTTGCTTCTGCCTGCTGTGTGCATCCTGCTGACCTGCATCCAGCTTACCTGCATCCTGCTGACCTGTATCCAGCTTACCTGCAGCCTGCTGACCTGCATCCAGCTCACCTGCACCTTGCTGACCTGCATCCAGCTTACCTGCATCCTGCTGACTTGCATCCAGCTTACCTGCAGCCTGCTGACCTGCATCCAGCTCACCTGCACCCTGCTGACCTGCATCCAGCTTACCTGCATCCTGCTGACCTGCATCCAGCTTACCTGCTGACTTGTATCCAGCTTACCTGCACCCGGCACTCCAGCCAGTTCCAGTGTCTCCCAGTGGACATCATCTCCAGTTCCAGAGAATCCACCAGGCACTCATACCCGGCTGTGCTCCTACGGTCACTGTCCTCAACTCCAGTGATCTGGGAACCAGGGCTGTACGAGAGGTCTCCCTCTGCACGTCAGGCTCACATACGAGGTACGTGTCAGTATCAAACAGCTATGCCTGAGCCTGCAAGAGGGACCTCTGCTACTGATGAAATCTGCCAATTACTCTCCGTCCTCACTCAAGAGGTGAAATCCCTTCAGGACAGCTATGAACACCTGGTGAGACAAGTGCAGTCCCAGACGAGTACTACAAACCTTTCTTCCAGTGGGTTGTCATCAGAATCTTCCCCCGCACTCCCTGTAATGATGTTATCTCCAGAACCCAGGGTCCCAATTCCGGAGAAGTTTTCTGGGGATCGAAGCAAGTTTCGGACTTTCCGTAATGCATGTGAGCTGTACTTTTCCTTACTACCCTTAACATTTTCGCGGGAAAACACCAAGGTGGGGTTTGTTGTCTCACTTCTGCTGGGAGAACCACAAGCCTGGGCTCATCACCTGCTGGAAGAACACCATGTTTCTCTGGACTCTTTGTCATCCTTCTTCGACGCAATGTCACTCTTATATGATGACCCCCAACGAACTTCCACTGCCGAAGCTGCTCTTAGCACGCTCCAGCAGGGCCGCAGAGTGGTCGAAGATTATATAATGGACTTTAGACGCTGGAGCGCGGATACCCAGTGGAACCATGCAGCTTTAAGGCACCAGTTTCGCCTAGGCTTGTCAGAAGGACTAAAGGATGAACTGGCTCGGGTCGGTGTACCAAATTCCCTGGAATCCTTGATGACCCTAACTATTCAGATAGACCGTCGTCTTCGGGAACGCAGGATGGAGAGGGTGACCCAGCAGACTCAACCAACTTGGATGTTACCCCAAGTGCCTACGACCTCTCGTCTTGTTCCTCTTAGACCAGTCCCAGTTAATCCTGCACCAACCAAACTAATACCGGACTTTCAGAAATCTGGGCAGGTCGGACTAATGAGACCCGCATTGTCTGCCGAGGAACGTCTACGTCGGCAACAGTTTAACCTGTGTTTGTACTGCGGGGGACCGGGCCATTATGTACATTCATGTCCTGCCAAGTACCGTAGATCTTCATCCATCCCACCACACAGTCACCCAGCTCTCTCTACTCACCTGGCTATTCCCATCACTCTTCAGTTTTCTGGAAAGACTGTGTCTGTTACTGCAATAATAGACTCTGGTGCATGCAGTTGTTTTATTGATTTGAACTTTGCCAACCAACAACGCATTCCACTCCAGCACAGGGCTCAAGGACTTTCTGTTTTCTTGGCAGATGGATTCCGTATTAAATCTGGCCAGGTGACTCAAGAGACTCCCCCACTGCCTGTAATTACTGTCTCGAACCACAAGGAACTGCTTAAGTTTGATGCTATTGCTTCCCCTCTGTTCCTGATCATCTTGGGTCTACCGTGGCTTCAAGCCCACAACCCGCAAATTGACTGGGGCTCCGGAGAGATCAGGTTTCAGTCCCTCTACTGTCAAGAACATTGTCTGCCCTTACCTTCCAAGATATCTGGCCCTTTGCTGTGCCTGGAAGCTGACTCAGAATTACGCTCAGCAGTACCTGAACAGTATCACGAGTTCTTAGACGTTTTTAGTAAACGAGGGGCAGAGACACTTCCTCCTCATCGTTCCTACGATTGCCCGATTGAGTTACTGCCCGGAGCTGAAATCCCTTTTGGGCGAATTTACCCTCTGTCTGAGCGGGAGTTGGAGGTTTTAAAGGAATATGTTGACGAAAACCTTATAAGGGGGTTCATCCGGCCATCCACCTCTCCAGCTGGGGCAGGGATCTTTTTTGTGGAGAAGAAGGACCACTCATTGCGTCCTTGTGTGGACTACCGGGAGCTGAACAAGGTCACGGTGAAGAACCGGTATCCCTTACCCCTGGTACCTGAGCTTTTTCAAAGATTAATAACTACTGTTGTGTTCACCAAACTCGATCTTCGTGGGGCCTACAATTTTGTTCGCATTCGAGCAGGGGACGAGTGGAAAACGGCCTTCCGTACCAGGTTTGGCCATTACGAATATCTGGTGATGCCCTTCGGCCTGTGTAATGCCCCTGCTACCGTCCAGCACCTGATGAATGATATCTTCAGAGACTATCTGGACATTTTCATCATAGCCTACTTAGACGATATCCTGATCTTTTCCTCATCCTTGGATCAGCACCAGAAACACGTCAAGATGGTACTCTGCCGACTCCATCAGCATGGCTTATACGCCAAACCAGAAAAATGCGAATTCGAGCGGCAGAGTATCCAATTTCTGGGCCTGGTAATTTCCACAGAAAGGTTCAAGATGGACCCACAAAAAGTCACAGCTGTTCTGGACTGGCCTGCACCCTCAGATAAAAAGGGGTGCAACGTTTTGTTGGCTTCGCCAATTTTTACAGAAGGTTCATCAAAGGATTTTCTGCAATTATCTCTCCGATCACCCAGCTAACAAGACAAAACGTCCGATTCCAGTGGAATCCCCAGGCTCAAGCTGCCTTTTCTACCCTAAAGGGACTCTTTACCTCTGCCCCCATCTTGAGCCATCCGGATCCCTCTCTTCCTTACCTACTCGAGGTTGATGCCTCAGAAACAGCTGTGGGGGCAGTTATTTCTCAGCACCAAGGACTCAAGGATCTCATGCACCCCATAGCTTTCTTCTCTCGGAAGCTTTCGCCTGCAGAGAAGAATTACGATGTGGGGGACTGTGAACTTTTGGCCATTAAAGCCGCACTCGAAGAATGGCGATACCTGCTAGAGGGAGCGGCACATCCCATACTTATCTACATGGATCATAAAAATCTGGAATATTTACGAACTGCCAAACGTTTGAAGCCGCGTCAGGCACGATGGGCGTTATTCTTTTCCAGATTTTCATTTTACATCACCTACCGGCCAGGATCAAAGAACATCAAGCCTGACACTCTCACTCAGATGTACGATGACCCCAAAGAAACTTCAGTTCCGGACACCATCTTATCTGAGGGCAACTTTCTGCTTTTCCAGACAGACCTGATGTCCGGTCTAAAACAAGCCTCAGAGGGGGTGTCCGGTCCTCCAGGATCAATCTTGATACCCAGGGATGGGATGCTTTGGAAGGACAGCAAAATTTTTGTGCCAGAAAGTTGCCGGACAGAAGTGCTGAGCCTGTGTCACGACCACCCACTGGCCGGACATTTTGGGGTTCACAAGACTCGAGTACTAATCCAGCGCATGTTTTGGTGGCCGAAGCGTGAGGAAGATTGCAAAGACTATGTTAAGTCATGTGTCATCTGTACCCAAAGCAAGTCTGCCAGGACCAAGTCCTGGGGCCTCCTCAGACCACTACCAATTCCTGACAGACCCTGGAGCATGATTGCCATGGACTTTGTAGTGGAACTACCCCCTTCTGAAGGATATACAGCTATCTTTGTAGTGGTTGACCGTCTGTCTAAGATGGCCCACTTCATACCCTTAAAGAGTACGCTGTCTGCTTTGGAAACCGCCCGGGTGTTCATCAGGGAGATCGTAAGGCTGCACGGGGTACCAACCAACATTGTATCTGACAGGGGAGTCCAGTTCACCTCCCGCTTCTGGAGGTCACTATGCCAAATTCTGAAAATTGAACTTTCCATGTCATCTGCTTTCCACCCCCAAACTAACGGACAAACTGAAAGGACGAACCAAACCCTAGAACAGTACATCCGTTGCTTTACCTCATTTGTCCAAGATGATTGGGTAGCACTTTTGCCTCTAGCGGAATTTGCTTTCAACAATGCCAGCCATTCAGCCACAGGTCAGTCACCATTCTTTGCAAACTATGGGTTCCATCCTGTCTTCCTGCCTAACATTATTCCAGAATCTCCTGTTCCAGCAGTACAAAGCACTGTCGAGTTCCTGGGTCGCAACAACAAGTTGTTGCAAGAAGCTATGGCCAAGGCGCAGGCAACCAACAAGAGGCTTTATGACAGGAAGAGAAGAGGTGAATTACGTCTCCAACCAGGTGATCAGGTGTGGTTATCTACCACCAACCTCAAGATGGCTTGCCCTTCAAAGAAGCTGGCACCCAGATTCATTGGCCCTTTCCCAGTTAAAAGGAAATTTAATGAGGTCTCCTATGAACTTACCCTGCCTGAGTCGCTCAAAGTGCACCCGGTGTTTCACGTGTCTCTGCTTAAACCCACAGTACCCGACCATTTCCCGGACAGAGGAACGGGGCCACCCGGACCCTTTATTATTAATAAGGACGAGGAGTATGAGGTGGAGGCTGTCGTAGACTGCAGGAGGAGAGGTAACCAACTTAAATTTTTAATCAAATGGAAGGGTTATGGACCAGAGGAGAACTCATGGGAACCTAAGCAAAATGTGCATGCTCAAGAACTGATCCAGGCCTTCTTCCGCAGACATCCTCAGAAAAGAGCTCTTTTGGGCACCCGGAGGTTGCCCTTAAGGGGGGGGCAATGTCATTGACATACTACTTCCAGACCTGCAACAGGGCTCAGGCGCATCCCCACCAACAGGTTCCCAGTAACGAACAGGCGTGCGCCAATGCGCATGTGCCGATCGTGGAGATCGCACGCACAGTGATTCGGCTTTGGCGCCCAGTGGCCTTTAAGAGGGGCTTCCACCATTCAGCTCTTGCTGTTTGATCTGCAGCTTCACCTGTGACCTGTTCCTGTAATCAGCATCTGATCACCTGACCTGGCTCTCTGACCATGCTGCTGTCTCCAATCCTGAACCTTGGCTTTCCCTGACTCTGGTTCTGTTTACCTGCCTGTCTGATCTCCTGTTACCAGAAACCAGCCTGAACTTGACTATTCCTTGCCTGCCGATTCTGTTGAACTGATCCACTGTGTATGACCCGGCTTGTCTGACCTTGCTTCTGCCTGCTGTGTGCACCCTGCTGACCTGCATCCAGCTTACCTGCAGCCTGCTGACCTGCATCCAGCTCACCTGCACCCTGCTGACCTGCATCCAGCTTACCTGCATCCTGCTGACCTGCATCCAGCTTACCTGCATCCAGCTTACCTGCAGCCTGCTGACCTGCATCCAGCTCACCTGCACCCTGCTGACCTGCATCCAGCCTACCTGCATCCTGCTAAACTGCTTCCAGCTTACCTGCTGACTTGTATCCAGCTTACCTGCACCCGGCACTCCAGCCAGTTCCAGTGTCTCCCAGTGGACATCATCTCCAGTTCCAGAGAATCCACCAGGCACTCATACCCGGCTGTGCTCCTACGGTCACTGTCCTCAACTCCAGTGATCTGGGAACAAGGGCTGTACGAGAGGTCTCCCTCTGCACGTCAGGCTCACATACGAGGTACGTGTCACTCACCTGTTGTGGTGACAATTTCTACCACGTCTTCCTCCTCCTGCTCTTCTTGTCTTGGGTGGATTTCCCCTTCTTCCAGAGGTGGGGGGTCTCTGGTCTCCTCGGATGAGGGGTGTCCTCCGAGTCTTTTCTCCCCTATGTAAAAAAAGAATCGTATACTTAGCACACAGATATTTGAGGGAAGAACCATAAATATGAAACATTGCTTGGAAGTGGGGTACAATTGTCTAGTTCCAAGGTGTAGAATTTTTTTAGTGTCCTTTGTCAAGCTTCAATACTTTACCTGTCTTGTACAAGCTTCACAGATGGAGACACCCCTATAGTATACACTGGAGCACCTGTGTGGGACCCCTAATAAAAAGGGTGTTCGCGTGTCCCACAGTAGTGCTCCAGCGTCCAGATGTGTAAACAGCTGCTGAGTGTCCTCTCCTTACACAGAATCTAGTTTGCATTTCATTCTATTAACAAATACATCTACACAACCAAATTATTTTCAGACAAGTAGGCCCTAAAAATTTGGGCAAATGCATATGGCCCAAACAATGGTGTTTTATAGGCCGAAAGAAAAATGTTTGATACGAACGTATAATGTGCCCATGAACATGAAAGTTGACATTTTAAACTGGACAACAGTTAAGAAAAGCACATGAAGCAGCACAAATGTAATAAAGACAAAAAGAATAGGAACACAGAACAACTACTTACTTTTTTGCAGCACTCTTTCTGTACTGCTCATGTTCTCTTAATTTTAGCTCCCCCGAAATTCCGGTAAAGACTTTTGACCACTTTCGCCATGATCTTGGCCTTACGGACATTGGGGTTGGGGTAAGGTCCATACTTTCCATCATAGTCGGCCCTCCTTATTATGTCGACCATCTCCAACATCTCCCCAAAGGACATATTTGATGCCTTATATCGTCTCCTGGATCGGGACGTTTCTGCCTCCGGACTTTCCTCCTCCTCCTTGTTGCTGTAATTAACAGACACCTGCTCTGACTCCACCATGTGCTCTTCCCCACTGCGACGAACGAGATGGGGCGGGGAATAGACTAGAAAGAACGTCAGGGGTGGGCGGAGTTTTACGCATGAGCAGTGTCTATAAACCCTAACACGCGTGCATAGTACATACGATCTGTGAGCGGAGGAAGGAGTAACGGAGGCGCTGATCATGATTGCGAAGGTAAGATTTAACATTGGGCCTATACTGCTTCTAGATTGTGGCCTATATTTGCACAAGTTTAGTAGAGTAGACTTTAGGCTGACATTAGGGTTTGTCTTGTGTTGTGTCTTGCAGTGAAAATGGATATCTTGAAGGATCAGGACTTTATGCCAATCTTCATTGATATGTTCAGGGAGCTGCCCTGTCTGTGGGAGATAAACCACCCTGAATATAAGAACCAAACAAAGAGGAAGGCAGCACTGGATAATTTGTTGGAATTTGTGAAGACGGTGATCCCCGCGGCAGACATCACCTTTTTGAAGATCCTAATTGGTGGACTGAGGAGCACTTATCTAAGGGAGCACAAGAAGGTCCAGGATTCCCAGAGATTTGGAGTTGCAGATGACATTTATGTCCCCAGGCTGTGGTACTATGACAGGCTGCATTTTCTGGCAGGACAGACTGAACCCAGGCCAGCACTCTCCAGTCTTCCTTCCACGCTTCTTTCCCCCCAGCTGAGGCTTCTGACGCCCAACCTGGGCCTTCCAGGCAGCAACATGTGGAGGAGCCCAGCTTGAGCCAGGTATAGCATTCTTCTAAATATTGCTGATTGTCCAATCAATGATGTTAACTAGATGTTAGTTTGGAGTACTAATTTATGATTGTGATTGATGATGCAAAAACTAAAACCATTTTTCCTACACAGGGAAGTCTCAGCCAGGAGGTGACCGGGCCAAGCAGGCTGCCTGATATCGAGGTCCCTCCCCTCCACCCTCAAAGACAAAGTGGCAGGAAGATGAGTAACCTGGAGGAGGCTGCCATAGGCCTCTTTTGGAAGGCTACAGAGGCCCTGAGAAGCGCCCACAGTGTGGAGGAGGACTTTGCTTGCATAACTGCCTGCAAAATGCTGCAGATGGAGGAGGGCCAACGACTCCTGCGTGAGTCCTTAATTTTGGAAGCTCTCAATAAGGGGTTGAGGGGCCAAATAACATCTGCTACCCACATTTGTGACCTCACACATAGTCCTCCTCCTCCAGGTCCTAATACTCCTCCTCCTCCAGGTCCTACTACTCCTCCTCCTCCTCCAGGTCCTACTCTTCCTCCTGCCACATCTCCAACCCCAGAGCCACAGCATGGAAGGAAGCATGGAAAGAAGACCAGAGAGTGATGGCCCTGGGTCCAGTCTGGTCTGGCAAAAGATGTAGCCTGTTGTAGTACCACAGCCTGGGGACACAGATGTCATCTGCTGCTTTCCGGATCTCTGGGACTTCTGGACCAGACTGCACTCCCTTAGATAAGGACTCCTCAAGCCACTAATGTTGATGTTAAATAATTGATGTCTGCCCTGGGGGTCCAAGGCTTCGCCAATTTGATGTTTCTCCAGCGTCGCCTCCCTCTTTTTTTGGTTCTGAGCCCTTAATAAAGGATTTTTTGTTTCAATTATACTTGCCTATGTGTGTTTTCCTAAAAAAATTACAGTTTGTTTGTGAGGATTCAGGTACATTTCAAAAATACAATGTGAAATTAACAAGGGACACCAACACCAAGCAACCTCCTTAAAATTAAATAATATAAGATATCAATGGTGTTGTGGTAACTTGACACACAAAACACACACAAAAATATTATGGAGTAAAACTAAAAATAAAATAAAACAAAGATCAGCCTTGAAAAAATACAAACCCCTCCAAAAAAATAAAAATAAAAACAGCCTTTAAAAAAAAAAAAAAAATAAAACAACAAAAAATAAATTTTGTCAGATGTGACAAATCAAAATATATTGAGGGAATCACGATAAATAATAAAGAAAGAAGTTTATGAGAAGTCTGTGTGAATATGAGCAGCAAAACTACTTCATTCTTCTCCCATTATAAAGAAGAAGAGAGTGCGCTGTATTAAACCATTTTTTACATTGCAGCGTGACGAAAGTGCTGTATCCATTGCGAACGCTAATTTTACCAGACCGAGCTGTTCCGTCTCGGAATTTCTTCTGAGCATGCGTGTCACTTTGTTCGTCGGAACTGGCCACGCACGGTCCGAATTGACGCGATCGGATTTTGTTGTCGGAAAATTTTATAGCCTGCTCTCAAACTTTGTGTGTTGGAAAATCCGATGGAAAATGTCCGATGGAGCCCACACACGGTCGGAATGTCCGACAACACGCTCCGATCGGACATTTTCCATCGGAAAATCCGACCGTGTGTACGGGGCACTAGAATGTTGTGTTGCATGGGCCCAGGATAATTTTGAAGTCAAGGATAAAAGATTACCTGTGTATATCCAAAGATTCCCAGTATTTGTGCCATTGGAATAGTTGTCACCGAAAAATGATCTCCTATAAAACCCACTAGTTTGTCTTCTCCAGAACATGAGTAATTAGGAACTGTCTTCTGTGGCCCAGATAAAATGCTTAGAAGATTTCTTACCGCCATACTACTATGCATACATGAATCTGTTACATGAAATCCCAGTGTAATATTGGGTAATATTTCTGGATTCTGGTTGATGTTGGATATGGCAAAATTTAAAGCAAGAACATTCAAAAATAGTTTTGGATCCCTTCTGCAAAGGAAAAAAATATATATCTTAGGTAAAGGTAAAGAAATAGTATCATGTTAACCAGTGAATCTTCATTGCACAGAAATCTCTATAAATTCTAGGTATTTAAGAAAAACATTGCGTGGAAGCATCATGTTGCATCTTAATTGCCTTAAAGTATAACTAAAGGCAAAAGTTTTTTTTTTAGTTTTGGACAGAGTGGAGAGGGATTAGAACACCTGTCTCTCCCCCTGTTAAGGAGATTCACCCTCTCCATTTGTCCTGTTTACCATGTTCATTAAAAGTAAAAGAAAATTCCAAAGTTTGGGTTGTCCCCAGAAAAGTAATAGAGGGGAAATCGTCCAATGGTAACAGTTCTGGTGGCCTGGGGGTCCCCCAGGGAACCCCAGTGATTTACAGAGATTTCTCCTCACTGTTGGCTTCCTGTTTGGCTATGGGGCAGGAAGTGAAGAGAAATCTCTGCAATGGGGTTATATCCCTCCCTTGCTCTATGCAAAATACAAATAAAAGTTTTAAGTGTCACAGAACTTTTTTTTATTTTGGATAGAGTGAGGGAGGGTTATAAACCCTGTATGTTTTTTTTTTCATCTGTGTCCCATTGGGGAGGTTTTCCTTCACTTCCTGTCCCATAGTCAAAACAGGAAGTGAGAAGAAATCCCTCCAAAGTGAGGGTATGCCGGTGTGTCATGAGGTTCACCAGCGTTATGCCGCGTACACACGATCAGACATTCCGACAACAAAATCCTGGATTTATTTCTGACGGATGTTGGCTCAAAATTGTCTTGCATACACACGGTCACACAAATGTTGTCAGAAATTCCGAACGTCAAGAACGCGGTGAGGTACAACACGTACGACAAGCCGAGAAAAATGAAGTTCAATAGCCAGTGCGGCTCTTCTAGTTGATTCCGAGCATGCGTGGAATTTTGTGCGTCTTAATTGTGTACACACGATCGGAATTTCCGACAACGGATTTTGTTGTCGGATAACAACTCTCACAGCTCTCAAATTTTTGTTGTCGGAAATTCCAACAAAAAAATGTCTGATGGAGCCTACACAGGGTCAGAAATTCCGACAACAAGCTCCCATCGAACATTTGTTGTCGGAATGTCCGATCGTGTGTACGCAGCATTAGTATCCCCATTGAAAGATTTCCCCTCTATTCCTGTTCTGATGTCAACCCAAAGTTTGTGATTTTGCTTTTACTTTCACTTTTGATGATAACGATAAACAAGACAAATAGAGAGTGTGAATCTCCCTAATGGGAGAACAGACAGCAATAAATTTTGACAAGAGTTCCTCTCCCTCCCCTCTCTTTCAAAAACTTTAAAAAGTTTTGCTTTTAGTGACACTTACAAACAGCATATTAAACCCCCTTCCTTTCCAGGCCATTTTTCAGTTTTCAGCACTGTGAAATTTTGACTAACAATTACTCTGTCATGCAACACCGTATCCAAATAAATTTTTGCCATTTTTGAGACAGATAGAACCTTCTTTTGGTGATATTTATTTGGATTTTATTATTTTTTACTATACAGTATAAGGGAAAAAGTCAGACCTTTGGAAAAAAAAGTATAAAAGTTTGCAAATAATTATTCTTTCTTCATAAATTTAGGCCAACATGTTTTTTGCTACATTTCCTTGGTTGAAAAACAAATAGGTGTATATTATTGAGACGGTGTAAAAGTTGTTGCAAACTATTTTATCTATTTGTGTAATTTATTAACCTGGTATACTGACTGACAATTCTTGAGGCCCTAAAGTGCCAGGACACTACAAATACCCCCAAAATGACCCACTTTTGGAAAGTAGACTTCTAAGGTATTTAGTAAAAGGCATGGTGAGATTTTTGAAGTTGTAAGTTTTTAAACAACTTTTTTTGGAAAATGAAAAAAGTTAATAAAATGTGATTTTCTTTCACAACGTTGTAAGTTTAACAAATTATTTCTCGCACAAAACATCGGCATACTTACAATTATACCTCAAAACACATTCTTCTACTCCTCCCCAGTATGGGGATACTACATAAGACTTTTTTTTCCTGCCGAGACGCATAGAGGGGCCCAATATTCAAAGAGGCTATTAGGCTTTCATGGAATTTGAAATTTGCATTTGATTTCATGACTACCTATCACATTTCTTGAGACCCTGAAGTGCCAGGACAGGAGAACCACTCACAAAATTACCGGACTTTACAAAGTAGACCCTCCAACATATTTAATTATAGGCATGGTGAGTATTATGAAAATCATATTGTTTAGCCACATGTTTTTGGAAAATACGGAAAGAGAATGGAATTGTACTTTTTTTTTTACATACAGCAGTCAATTAATAAGAGATATTTCAAATTCTCACACATAGAAGGGGAATACTCATAATGACACCACAAAACACATTCTGCTGCTACTCCTGAATATGGGGATATCACATTATATTTTTGCAGCCTAGCCACATAGAGGGGCCAAAATCAAAGTCTAATCTAATTTTTTGACTACCTATCAAGTTTGGTTTCCCTGGAGTTTCAGGACAGCAAAAACACCCACAAAATGACCACATATTGGAAATTTGATACCCCAAGGTATGTTTTTAAGGAGAATGGTGAGTCTTTTGAAGATTTAATTTTTCTGCCACAAGTTTTTGGAAAGTGCGGAAAGAAAATGAATGAAAAATGTAAATTTGTACATGAAGTTGTAAAATAAGATACTCCCAGGGCTTTTTTTCAGCCGAAACTGGAACTGCATTCCGGAACCTCTGGCAGCCCTCTCCTCTCCTCTCCTCTCCTCTCCTCTCCTGGGAGTGACATGTCTGCTGTCTTCACAATCATCAGATTCATGTCTCCTGTCCCTGCAGCAGCCTGCCTCACTCACACACAGCAGAACGAAGCTGTCTCCTCCCCCTCCTCCTTCTCATTCAGCTCTGTATACACAAGAGGAGGGGGAGCAGGAACACGCGCTGACTTCAGGTCTGTAAAACTTTTCTATGCTTTATAGATAGACAGGGAGGAGGGGGGGGGGAGTGGCTGGGATTGAGAAGGAGGAAACGAAAATGATGTACACTTGGTGGAGTGATTGGGGAGTTAGGAGGATATGTGCTTTGGTATGAGAAAGGACATATGCCAGAAATCAGTGTGGGATTAATTTGAAACCTGACAACCCCTTCCAGCACTAGCCCCCCTCTCCCCCCAGCACATTTACAATCCCTCCCCTTCGAGCACTAGCCCCCCCCTTCCAGCACTAGCCCCCCCTTCCAGCACTAGCCCTCTCCCCCCTCCTTCCAGCACTAGCTCCCCTCTCCCCCCAGCACATTTCCAACCCCCCCTTCCAGCACTAGCCCCCCCTCTCCCCCAACACATTTCCAACCCCCCCTCTTCCAGCACTAGCCCCCCCTCTCCCCCCAGCACATTTCCAACCCTCCCTTCCAGCACTAGCCCCCCCTCTCCCCCAGCACATTTCCACCCCCCCTTCCAGCACTAGCCCCCCTCTCCCCCAGCACATTTCCAACCCTCCCTTCCAGCACTAGCCCCCCCTCTCCCCCAGCACATTTCCAACCCCCCCTCTTCGAGCACTAGCCCCCCTCTCCCCCCAGCACAATTCCAACCCCCCGCCCTTCCAGCACTAGCTCCCTTCTCCCTCCAGCACATTTCCAACCACCCCTCCTTCCAGCACTAGCTCCCCTCTCCCCCTAGCACATTTCCACCGCCCCCACCTTGCAGCACTAGCTCCCCTCTCCCTCCAGCACATTTCCAACCCCCCCTCCTTCCAGCACTAGCTCCCCTCTCCCCCGAGCACATTTCCAAACCCTCCTTCCAGCACTAGCCCCCCCTCTCCCCCAACACATTTCCAACCCCCCCTCTTCCAGCACTAGCCCCCCCTCTCCCCCCAGCACATTTCCAACCCTCCCTTCCAGCACTAGCCCCCCCTCTCCCCCAGCACATTTCCACCCCCCCTTTCAGCACTAGCCCCCCTCTCCCCCAGCACATTTCCAACCCTCCCTTCCAGCACTAGCCCCCCCTCTCTCCCAGCACATTTCCAACCCCCCCTCTTCGAGCACTAGCCCCCCTCTCCCCCCAGCACAATTCCAACCCCCCGCCCTTCCAGCACTAGCTCCCTTCTCCCTCCAGCACATTTCCAACCACCCCTCCTTCCAGCACTAGCTCCCCTCTCCCCCTAGCACATTTCCACCGCCCCCTCTTCCAGCACTAGCCCCCCCTCTCCCCCCAGCACATTTCCAACCCTCCCTTCCAGCACTAGCCCCCCCTCTCCCCCAGCACATTTCCACCCCCCCTTTCAGCACTAGCCCCCCTCTCCCCCAGCACATTTCCAACCCTCCCTTCCAGCACTAGCCCCCCCTCTCTCCCAGCACATTTCCAACCCCCCCTCTTCGAGCACTAGCCCCCCTCTCCCCCCAGCACAATTCCAACCCCCCGCCCTTCCAGCACTAGCTCCCCTCTCCCCCAGCACATTTCCAAACCCCCCCTTCCAGCACTAGCCCCCCTCTCCCCCGAGCACATTTCCACCCCGCCCCCTTCCAGCACTAGCTCCGCTCTCCCCCTCCCCCAACACATTTGCAACCCCCTCTCCTTCCAGCACTAGCTCCCCTCTCCCCCCAGCACATTTCCAACCCCCCTTCCAGCACTAGCCCCCCTCTCCCCCGAGCACATTTCCAACCCCCCCTTCCAGCACTAGCTCCCCTCTCCCCCCATCACATTTCCACCCCCCCCTCTTCCAGCACTAGCTCCCCTCTCCTCCCAGCACATTTCAAACCCCACTTCTAGCACTAGCCCCCCTCTCCCCCGAGCACATTTCCAACCCCCCCTTCCAGCACTAGCTCCCCTCTCCCCCCTCCCCCCATCACATTTCCAACCCCCCTCCTTCCAGCACTAGCTCCCCTCTCCCCCAGCACATTTCCAACCCCCTTCCTTCCAGCACTAGCTCCCCTCTCCCCTAGCACATTTTCAACCCCCCCTTCCAGCAATAGCCCCCCCTCTCCCCCGAGCACATTTACATAGTTACATAGTTACATAGGGCAAGGGCATTGAACATGAAACATGGCTGGGTCTTTCAGCATGACAATGATCCCAAACACACCGCCCGGGCAACGAAGGAGTGGCTTCGTAAGAAGCATTTCAAGGTCCTGGAGTGGCCTAGCTAGTCTCCAGATCTCAACCTCATAGAAAACCTTTGGAGGGAGTTGAAAGTCTGTGTTGCCCAGCGACAGCCCAAAACATCACTGCTCTAGAGGAGATCTGCATGGAGGAATAGGCAACCCTGTGAAGACTTACAGAAAACGTTTGACCTCTGTCATTGCCAAGAAAGGATATATAACAAAGAATAAAATTTTGATATTGACCAAATACTTATTTTCCACCATAATTTGCAAATAAATTCTTTCAAAAATCAGACAATGTGATTGTCTGGATTTGTTTCCACATTTTGTCTCTCATAGTTGAGGTATACCTATGATGACAATTACAGGCCTCTCTCATCTTTTTTAAGTGGGAGAACTTGCACAATTGGTGGCTGACTAAATACTTTTTTGCCCCACTGTATTTCCTTCTTCTTAATAGAAGTTTGCGCCATACCGCGTTGAGCCAATCACGGCGAGCAAAGTATTCTATTAATGAATACAAAGCCTGCCTGGATTGGCAGAGGCTGTAACATCATCAGCCCGCGCCTACTGTATGTAGCTTGCTCGGATTGGCAGAGGTTGTTACTCCAATCTGATCAGGCTCTGTATTCATTATTGGAATACATCGCTCGCCGGGATTGGCTCAGAGGTGTATACTGTACGTAGCCGAAGCTACATACAGTATTACCGCACACCTAGTGGGCTGACATACAGCTGACTGCGTTTGATACCCGTCGTATAAGACGACCCCTGCTTTTTGCCCGTTTTTATTAAGTGTAAAAGGTCATCTTATATGCTGGAAAATACGGTACAAGTTTGACATTTTTTTAACAAAGCCTTATACATTTTTGTAAACATACAAACCTATTTTTTGGGTTACAGTTATACTCCAATTATTTAACCACTTCAATACCGGGCACTTATACACCCTAGACGAAGAAAAATGCTCCTGCGCACAAGTGGGTAGCCGAACAAGCAGTATATAGACACAGGCCTTGCTGCCCTCAAGGATGGGGGATCCTAGCAAACAATGAAAAAGAGAAAAGAAAGGGCGCACCAGCCATGTGCATTATTTTTTGGATAAAATTTATTAAAACTAATGATAAAAAGGGACTACTTACAAACAGTAGTAGAAGATCACAAGTGACTGTCTTTATACACTTGTGATCTTCTACTACTGTTTGTAAGTAGTCCCTTTTTATCATTAGTTTTAATAAATTTTATCCAAATGATAATGCACATGGCTGGTGCGCCCTTTCTTTTCTCTTTTTCACACTTATACACCCTTCCTGCCCAGACCAATTTTCAGCTTTCAGTGCTATAACAATTTGAATGCCAATTATTCAGTCATGCAACACTGTACCCAAACAAACATTTTAACATTTTTTTCATACAAATAGTGCTTTCTTTTGGTGGTATTTAATCACTACTGGGTTTTTTATTTTTTGTGACATATGTGAGAAAAGAGTGAATATTGTGAAAAAAAAATGTTTTTAGTTTCTATGATAAAACTTTGCAAATAAGTCATTTTTGTTCATAAACTTGGGCCAAATTTTATACTGCTACATATCTTTGGTAAAAATATCCCAAATGAGTGTGTATTATTTGGTCTGTGTGAAAGTTATAGAGTCTACAAGCTATGGTGCAAATCAATAAAAATTGATCACAACTAATGTACTGACGGCCTATCTAAATTATTGAGGCTCTGAAATGTCAGGACAGTACAAATACCCCCCAAATGACCGCTTTTTGAAAAGTAGACCAAGGTATTTAGTAAGAGACATGGTGAGTTTTTTGAAGTTGTAATTTTTTCCCACAATTCCTGGGAAAAATGAAGAAATTTTTTTTCACAAAATTGTCATAATCACAAGTTATTTCTCACACACAGCATATGCATACTTCCAATTACACCCCAAAATACATTCTGCTACTCCTCCCGAGTATGGCGATACCATATGCGTGTGACTTTTACATAGCCTGGCCACACAGAGGTTCAACATGCAGGGGGCACCATCAGGGGTTGTAGGAGCATAAATTACACCTCTAATTTCCTTACAACCTGTTAGATTTTTGAAAGCCCTGGAGCACCAGGACAATGGAATTACCTACAAAATGACCCCATTTTGGAAAGCAAACACACCAATGTCTATTCTATGAGGCATTCTGAGTCTTTTGAACGGTTCATTTTTTTCCACAAGTCTGCGGAAAACGTGGAAGGAAAATGAAAACGTATCTTTTTTTTCAAAAAATTGTCAATTTATAAGAAAATCCTAACTCATTGCATGTATATAGCAAAATTACACCCCAAAATACATTCTGCTACTCCTCCCGAGTATGGAGATACCATATGCGTGTGACTTTTACACAGCCTGGCCACACAGAGAGGTCCAACATGCAGGGAGCCCCCTCAGGGGTTCTAGGAGCATAAATTACACCTCTAATTTCCTTACGACCTATTAGATTTTTGAAGGCCCTGGAGCACCAGGACAATGGAATTACCCACAAAATTACCCCATTTTGGAAAACAAATACCCAAATGTCTATTCTGTGAGGCATTCTGAGTCTTTTGAACGGTTCATTTTTTCCACAAGTCTTCGGAAAACTTGGAAAGAAAATGAAAACCTTTTTTTTTTTTTACACAAAATTGTACATTTATAAGATATTTCTAACACATATGAGAGTAAAATGCAGAGTTAATGATGATAGCAGATGGTAAAAAACACATCAGTAATGGTGACCATTACAAATATAAACATAACTGAAACACATGAAACATAATACAAAATGTTGAGTGTTAGGTGGGATATAGTAATGTCCCAATATATGGCTATGAATCAGATACAAGAGAGTCCCAAACATAGGCTGAGTGTAAATGTTGGACTGATGTAGAAATCTTCTCCTGTATATCATGGGTTATACGATCATGGGAAGTAAATAGATGGAATACGCTTACCAACAGGAGTGGATTCGGATGACACAGAATCAAGCAGGCTTTGAGACGGTCGTTGGTCCTAGAAACCCCGGATCTCAAGGGGGATATCTTCTATGGTCCACGTCATGACTGTCGGTTCGAAAGCCCAAAAGGGAATTCTCCGCCACAAGAAAGTCTCCAGAGCATGGATGGTTCCCAAAAAGATAGATAAAACGCCAAATGTGCAGATCGAATGACGTATTTTATTGGATATAACCAATAATCAACAAACGATATAAAAAGTGTGATCACGTATAAAACAGTAAAATTAAGTGTAGGGAAGATTAAGGCTCATCCGACGCGTTTTGTCCACATGGACTTCAACAGGGGATGCCAGTCATGACGTGGACCATAGAAGATAGATCCCCCTTGAGATCCGGGGTTTCTAGGACCAACCACCGTCCATTAAAGATCTCAAAGCCTGCTTGATTCGGTGTCACCTGCATCCGAATCCACTCCTGTTGGTAAGCGTATTCCATCTATTTACTTCCCATGATCGTATAACTCATTATATACAGGAGAAAATTTCTACATCAGTCCAACATTTACACTCAGCCTATGTTTGGGACTCTCTTGTATCTGATTCATAGCCATATATTGGGACATTACTATACCCCACCTAACAATCAACAATTTGTATTATGTTTCATGTGTTTCAGTTATGTTTATATTTGTAATGGTCACCATTACTGAAGTGTTTTTTACCATCTGCTATCATCATTAGCGCTGCATTTTACTCTCAGTTTATAATATTGGTCATATTTTATGTAGCTGCTTTTTGTATTGGGTTAGCGCAGTGTTATTTACATTTTCCTTGAGACATTTCTAACACATAGTATGTATATAGCAAAAATGACACCCCAAAATATATTCTGCTACTCATCCTGAGTATGGTGATACCACATGTGTGAGACTTTTACGCAGCCTGGCCACATAGAGAGGTCCAACATTGAAGTAGTACCTTACGGCTTTCTAGGAGCATAAATTACACCACTCATTTCATTCTTTCCTATCACACTTTTGAAGGTCCTGGAGCACCAGGACAATGGAATTACTCACAAAATGACCCGATTTTGGAAAGCAAACACCCCAATGTATATTCTATGAGGCATAGGCTGCAGATAGGTACTTGGGTACTCTGATGGGCTGGTGACAGGTACTCGGGAACTCTGAAGGGGTGGTGACAGGTACTCAGATGGGCTGTGATGGGTACTTAGGTACTCAGATGGGCTGTGATAAATACTCAGGTGGGCTGTGACTAGTGAGGGAGAGGCACATGCCCAATGTGAATGGATGTCCTCCAGAGGCAGCCATCATGGAACAAGAGAACAGCCACCCTATTCCATCAGACTGTTATCTCCCAACCCACTTCCCACAGCTCAGCTGTCTGGGATTTTTTAGCACATGTGCAGCTGATCGCACTGTTGTAATTTGCAAACTCTGCTGCAAGCAGATCAAGCAAGGCAAAAACACCAGCCATTTGGGTACCACATGCTTGCAAAGGCATTTAACCTCCTACCACTCAGTCCGTTGGCAAGAGTACCTGAAAGCCACACAATAAGGACACAGTTATTTTCTTCCTCACTCACCTTTCATTTCTACCCCCACTATATCTCATGACCTCTCAGCAGCCTCCACTGGCAGGGATGATGGTATAGCAAAGAATGTCACAGGTCCTTGCAACATGGCTGCCAGCAGCACCCCACCAGCTGTAGAAAATAGCAGGCAAATGTCCTTGACCCAGCTGCTGCAGCAAAAAAAAAAAATACACTCCCTGCCACCCACATGCCCAGCATCTAAATTCCAGCTTGTCAAAATTGCTGGCTTTACAATTCCTGCATTTCAGTCTGGTGGATTCTGCCTGCTTCCGTGAATTTGCAGAATGTGCTGTGCCAAAATTCCACCTGCCCACTAATTTGATTTGTGACATGCTCACCAGGTGGACCACAAATTTGGCAATCCTGTGGCTGCACATGCAGCAGAGGGCCATCAACGAGTACGTGTGTGAGTATAGCACCTTCGGCTTTTTTTCCAAACACCAATGGCTGCTCATAAACGATGCATGCACTGTATTGTCTGTCACCATTTGAGGAGGCTACAAGGATGGTGAGCCGTGATAATGCATGCATCAGTCACACAATCCCTCTTCTGTTCCTGCTAGAGAATACTCTGTGTGGCAATTAGGGATGAGCCGAACACCCCCCGGTTCGGTTCACACCAGAACCTGCGAACGGACCAAAAGTTTGCGCGAACTTTAGAACACCATTCAAGTCTATGGGAATCGAACTTTTGAAATTGTGCAAATTTTGAAGGCTAATATGCATGGTATTGTCCTAAAAAGGGTTTGGGGACCCGGGTTCTGCCCCAGGGGACATGTATCAATGCAAAAAAAAGTTTTAAAAACGGCCGTTTTTTCGGGAGCAGTGATTTTAATGATGCTTAAAGTGAAAAAAAAAGTGAAATATTCCTTTAAATATCATACCTGGGGGGTGTCTATAGTATGCCTGTAAAGTGGCGCGTGCTTCCCGTGCTTACAACAGTCCCTGCACAAAATGACATTTTTAAAAGGATAAAAGTAATTTAAAACTGCTTGCGGCTTTAATGTAATGTCGGGTCCCGGCAATATGGATGAAAATCAGTGAGACAAACGGCATGGGTACCCCCCCAGTCCATTACCAGGCCCTTTGGGTCTTGTATGGATATTAAGGGGAACCCCGCACTTAAATTAAAAAAAGGAAAGGCGTGGGGCCCCCAGGCCCTATATATACTCTGAACAGCAGTATACAGGCGGTGCAAACAACACAAGGAATGTAGGTTTGTTGTTAAGTAAAAGCTGTTTGTAATTTTGAACTGGTACATTTTTAAAGTGTAGCTCCAGCCAAAAAATCTATTTTTAAGCTTTTTGGAAAACATGGGGAAGGGTTATCACCCCTGCAACATTTGTTTTGCTGTCTGTGCATCTCTTCAGAAGATTTCACCTCACTTTATGTCCCAATGACAAATGTTTTTTGAAAATTTTGGGTTTTTAGTGTATTGGTGATAAAGCATCAGTGGAGAGGGGACATGTTTTTCCCGTATTAACTCTTACAGGAGAGAATTTCCCTTCCTAGGGGTAGATTTCATTTCACTTCCTGTTGTCTCCTTCTGTTTGCAAGTAGGAGTCATTTGTAAGTTGGATGTTTGAAAGTAGGGGCCTGCCCTATATACTCTGCAGAAATTGGGGCCTTAGGTGTTGGTGTTGCCACAGCACTGTAAGCCCTTACTCTTGGTGGGCGCAGGAACGGGCCCTGCTGTGAAAAATTAGATCAAGAATTGTAATTACATGCCATTGTTGAACAGGGGCAGAAAAATTGGGCCTTTGGTGGAGGTGGTGCTGGTGCCACAACACTGCAAGTCCTCACAGTTACTCTTGGTGGGCGCTGGAATGGGCCCTGCTGTGAAATATTATATCAAGAATTGTAATTAAATGCCCCTGTTAAACAGGGGCAGAAAAATTAGGCCTTAGGCACTGGTGCCACAACACTGCAACCCCTCACAGATGCTATATTTGGAGCGCAGGAATGAGCCCTGCTGCAAAGTATTGCATCAAAAATTCTAATTATACTCCTCTGTTAAACAGGGGCTGAAAATTTGGGCCTTGGGCACTGGTGCTGGTGCCACACCACTGCAACCCCTCACAGATACTCTAGTTGGAGCGCAGGAATGAGCCCTGGTGCAAAGTATTGCATAAAAATTTGTAATTACACACCCCTGTTAAACAGGGGCAGAAAAATTGGGCCTTGGCCACTGGTGGCAATGCCCAGAACCAAAAAAGTTCTTACAAGCTATCAGCATGAAAATTGAGGAGGAAGAGGATTGTCACTCAGCATAACAGGATAGTCACTCAGCATCAGCATAGACAGTCTTGAAGAGATCTCACATTAAAAAAAAAATCAGTCAGTTACATCAGCATCAGATGCTTGGTAGCTGGTGATCCAAGACTGATTTAAATTTATGAAGGTCAGCCGATCAACCGATTCGGTGGACAGGCGCACCCTGTGATCCGTTACAAAGCCTCCAGCAGCACTGAATGTGCGTTCCTAAAGAACGCTGGATGCAGGACAGGCCAGTAGCTCAATTGCATACTGTGCAAGCTCTGGGCAGTGATCCATCCTCAAGACCTAGTAACCCAGAGGATTTTTGGTGGGAAAGGTGTCCAAGTCTGATCTTACCCCTAGGTAATCCTGCACCATGTGAATCAGACGCTGGCGATGGTTGCTGGAACCGATCAGACCTTGGGGCTGCGGACTAAAGAATTGTCTGAATGCATCGGTCAGACGGCCACCTTCTCCACCGCTCCTTCTGTGACTGACCGAAGCCTCAGCAACACGTTGTCCAGGAGGACCAGGAAATTGTAACCTCCCAGGCTCTGGAAACATTGCACAAACCTTTCTGCAAGGCCTCCCGAAGATGTTTCATCCTCTGCTCCCTCTGCGATGGCAAGATAAGGTCCGCAACCTTACCCTTGTAACGTGGATCAAGGAGGGTTGCCAGCCAGTAATGATCCCTCCCCTTAATACCATGAATACGAGGATCCTTCCATAGGCTTTGCAGGATCAGGGAGGCCATGCAGCGTAGGTTTGCTGAGGCATTCGGTCCAGAGTTCTCTGGGTTACTAAGGACGACATGATCCGCAGCCACCTCCTCCCAACCACGTACAAGTCCATGGGTTTCTTCGGACTGTAAATGATCCCTTGAAGACTGCTGCTGATGCTGAGTGCCAGGCTCCACCTCCATGCTGACACAATCCTCCTCCTCGTCCTCTTCCTGTGTGATCGGTGGGCATGCAGGAACACTGTCTGGATAAATGGGGGCTTTGAGAGGTAAGGAAGTCCTCCTCTTCCTCCCTCTGTTCTGCCTCAAGTGCCCTGTCCATTATTCCACGCAGCGTGTGCTCCAACAGGTGGACAAGAGGGACAGTGTCACTGATGAATGCACTGTCACTGCTCACCCTGTCCTGGTGCCATAGTCGCATAGGTACTGATTAATGGCCCTCTGCTGCATGTGCAGCTGCTGCAGCATGGCCAGCGTTGAGTTCCACCTGGTGGGCATGTCACAGATTAGGCGGTTTTTAGGCAGGTTGAATTCCATTTGGAGGTCTGCCAGCCGAGCACTGGCATTATATGACCGGCGAAAATGCACACAGACTTTCCTGGCCTGCCTCAGGACATCCTGTAAGCCCGGGTACCTGCCCAAGAACCGCTGCACCACCAAGGTAAGGACGTGAGCCAAAAAGGGCACATGGGTCAGTTGTCCCTGTCGGGGGGCGGAGAGGAGGTTGGTGCCATTGTCGCAAACCACCATACCTGGCTTAAGCTGGCGTGGTGTCAACCACCTCTGAACTTGCCCCTGCAGAGCTGACAGAATCTCTGCCCCAGTGTGGCTCCTGTCCCCCAAGCACACCAGCTCAAGCACCACATGGCATCTTTTTGCCTGCTTGCTTGCGTAGGCCCTTGAACGCCTATGGAGCACCACTGGTTCCGAGGACAAATCAGCACAGGAAGTGGCCATGGAGGAAGAAGAAGAGGAGGGGGTGGAGGAGAGAGGTGTGGCAGAATTACCACTAGTAGAATTTTGGAGGCGTGGTGGCGGAACAACCTCCAACACTACTGCACCCTGTCCTGCATCCTTCCCAGCTGCCAGAAGAGTCACCCAGTGCGCGGTGAAAGATAGGTAATGTCCCTGTCCATGCCTGCTGGAGCATGAGTCAGCGGTAACCGCTGACCGCTCTGTCCAGCAAGGCCAAGACATTGCCTTCCACATGCCGGTAGAGAGCCGGAATCGCCTTCCGTGAGAAAAAGTGGCGTTTGGAAACCTGTCACTGAGGAACCGCACATTCCACAAACTCACAGAAGGGGGCAGAGTCTACCAACTGAAAAGGCAGCAGTTGAAGTGCTAGCAATTTAGCCAAGCTAGCATTCAACCGCTGGGCATGTGGATGGCTGGGAGCGAACTTCTTTCAGCAGTGCAGCAGCTGGGGCAGGGAAATTTGCCAGGTATAATTCTGACGTTGGTGTACCGATAGCAGATTGCCCGCAAGTACTTGGCTGTGACACACCTAATTCTACACCTTCATTCCTCTCAGCGCAGGTTTCAGAGAGGACTGAAGGTATAGTGGGGTTGGAGATCCCAGCTGATGAGGAGCAAGGAGAGGTCCAACATACTGCCAACGGAGAGGCTAACGAACTGCATTGGCAGGTTGACATATGTCTGGTCAAGCATGTGGTGCCCAAGTGGGTGATGTTTTGGCCACGCGAGATACGCTTGAGACATATGTTGCAAATAGCAGCGGTGGGATCTGATGCACTCGTCTCAAAAAAGGCCCACACCAAAGAACTTTTGGAATAACGTGCAGAGACAGCAGCACCCTGCATATGCAGAGCTCTGCAGTGTGATGCAGTCGGTGTGCTGCCCTTAAGCTGGCCCCTGGAGGGCATCCTGTCTCGTTGGAGATGTGCCTCCTCCTCCTCTCTCCTATCCGGCACCCATGTGGAGTCAGTGACCTCATCATCCCCTCCCTCCTCATCACTGGAGCAAAGCTGGCAGTATGCTGCAGCTGGGGGAACATGACTGCCAGATTGCTGTCCTTCTTGGGCACCCCCTCTCACGTTACTGCCTTCCTCTAGCTCGGTACCATTGTTTTGGATTCAGAACAAAAGTCTGATATTATTATATCTACCCCTTATCAAATTAAATGTAAAAGCATGCATGCCATGAAGTAATCAAGCTCTGACTCTCAGTTCAGAATAAGAACTTCTGAAATCTTTATTTCCTCTTTCACAGTTTTATACATTTTTGTCAGACAAATGCAAGGCACTTGCAAAACATTTTATTGTGACATTGTCTGAGTTTTTTTTAGCAGCTTCAGCAATTTTAGCAATTAATCATAGCTATTATTAAATATCTTGGTAACTTCCTCCCGAAACATTGGATGTTGACGTCATGTCTGCTTTTGGTGCAATTTTCGGAAGAGACACAGTATTTTTATAATTCTTTGCGGTTCGGCTTCAGACTGAGAAAAGGGAACTAGCAGCTATCTGTTGTTATCTGAATTCTTAAAGTTAAGATTTAACAAGCTAAGCAATGACATAATATTACATCTGAAATAGGCATTTTAACATTTTTACCTGGTACCTTATGTGACAACTTTATGTGACACCTTAATCACATCCATTACAGTTCCCCCCTTCAAAATGTCTATTTTAAATCTGTCCCCTACACTAAAATCCTATCCAGTCCCCTGGCCCGCCTCCCCTGCAACTCTTTTCAACTGTATATAGAGAAGAGTAATGTCTAGCTCATTACCCTACTCGATACAGCTTGGAGGGGCAATCAGGTGCTGTCTGTCCCTGCAACCTTATGGTGTTGCAGCTTGAGGGGAGGTGACTGCAATGGAGTGCATTTCATAATTTTCATCTGTTTTTTCCTGATTCACAAATGTAGGAGAACATTGGTCAATAGCTTTCCCTACACACTTTTTAAGACAGGGGAGAATACAGCAAACTATGAAAGCCAAGGTCACCAAAATTATCAGGATGGTTATTCCTATCTGTGTTAATCCCAGCCACCCTCCCCTAATCCAGGTGAAGTATTGATCCCAAGGGTTGGTAAGCCCTGAATTCTTTCTTAGTTCCTCGGACAAATCCTGAAGTTTCCGGATGGCCAAAGTCACCTTACCGTTTGGGCCAGTGTTGTCTGGGATGTAGCTACAACATGTACCTGTTTTAGGCACCATTTTATACATACCCCCCTTTTCAGTTAGGACCATATCTAAGGCCATACGGTTTCGGAAAGTCATGCGTGATGCGGCTTCTAGTTGTTCAGCTAAACCTTGGAGTGCATCTGTGGTGTAATTGACAAACCTTTGTTGGTTGTAGTAGATGTAATGTATCCAGTCTACATTCTTATTTACGGTGATGATGGGGATCAGAGGTTCAAATCCTGCTGCTACTTGTTCTCTTGCTTTGAACTCATCTGGGACCCCTCTAAGGACCCCTATGGCGTCTTTGTATACATGAGGGTCAAAGCTTCCTGCTGGGGCATTCCTACGCCTCCTGTTAGGCCTGGATACGTCATTATAGTCTGATCCTATCTGCGGAGTGGCTTCCGAGAAAATATGCAGAGGCATTATGGCTTTTACAGTGCGCATTCTCTTGTCCACTGTTCTATCAATCTGCTTCTAAATTTCATGCCTCCACAGATCCAGTACACCTCTCCCAAAGACTGGACTTGATTTTGCACTAGATGTACAGAGGCTTTCCTATAAGATCCACAGTAACCCTTAGTGAAATTCCCAAAGGGTTTCCCCACTCCCTGATACCGTCCATAGCATGTATAATTGCCAGGATATATGGTAATACCTTCTCCTGGCTTGGGGGTCTTGGTGATTATGGGATATTTCTCCTTCCAATGTTTACACAGGGGGTGGTTAGTGGTTGTGTTGGTAAACAGGCTAAGGAAACATGTCTCATGTTTGGGGGGTATGTTTAGGGGTACTGTTCCCAAATGAGGCCTAGCCCCCCCACATACATAACAATTGGTTTTGTTATGTTTCTCTGCATTGTACCTCATCCACTCTAGCCACAAGTTGACATCTGAATCCCGGTTTCTGTGGCCATCATGTTCTCGAAGGTAGGGTCTGCTATGGCCACCATGCCTCCTAACTTCTGTATATGGGGCCTCAGGGGGTTTGAGCTAGATGAAGATTGGGAAACTCCCCACTCTGGGTTCATTGTACATATCTTTCTGATGGAAAGGCTTTCTAAAACCGGAATACCCACTTCCCCACCATAGGCCCAGAACATAGGTCCAACTGTCTTCTGGGCTAGGATTCTTAATGGTCAGCCTGAATTCTTTGGTGTAAGGCTGATCTGTGTGTTTGTTGATTGTCATCCTATCTAAGAGTGACTTTCCATTTTTGTCTTTTCTATTTTGGGCGTTTTCAGGTTTGTACCCCCAGTGTTCCAACCCACTGCTCCCCAGGAGTCACAGTTGTTACCACAATAGGTGTCAGTGACGCATACACACACAGACATGGGTCTTACTGCTTCATTCCAGGACTGGATCCCGTACATAGTACCTGGAATTATCTGTTCATAAGAGGATATAAAAGTGGCAACATGTGTATTGGATGAGTTATACCAGAACTGGGTTACACCATCTTTTTGTTTGATGGCTACCTTTTGCGCCTGGGCAATGATTACTATGAAAAGGATATACAGAATCATTGTTTGGTCCCCTCGGCCTCTTCCTCAGGTACAGGGATTTTCTTGCAGTTGGGAGGCGTGTGTCCACGTGTTCTTCCCGGCCACTTTGACTGATGTGGCAGTTGTTAGGAGAACCTGGAAAGGACCATCGTATCTGGGTTCAAGGGTGTGTTTTCTCACAAACTTCTTTACCAGGACCCAGTCGCCGGGGACCAACTTGTGTGATCCTGTATCTCGCTCAGGATCTGGAATGGAGGAGAACACTTCCGAATGGATACAGGTTAATTCTTGAGATAAAGCAGTCACATAATCAGTTAATACATCAGATTAGAGCTGCAACTGTTGTGGGAAATAACAACCTAGTCTGAGAGCTGAACCAAACAATATCCCATAGGATGACAAACCATGGTTTCCCCTTGGAGTGTACCTAACACTGAATAAGGAAATGGGTAGGCTGTGTAAGGCCAACTCATTCCCGTTTCCTGAGACAATTTAGCATGTGCCATTTAATCTTTCCACCTTCCGACTGCTCTGAGGATGTTATGGGGTGTGGAAAGATCATGTGACCCCTAAAGCTGACCATATCTCTTTGGTTACTGAGGCCGTGAAAGCAGGCCCTGATCGCTCTCTATAACCTCTGGGACACCATCCCTGCACACTATTTCCGTTAAAAGTCTTTTGGCCGTTGTTTTTGCTGCCAATCAATGCATATTCATATCGGCCACTCTTTGGCATCTGGATGTGGTCAATCTGTATCCTTTGAAAGGGGTACTGGGCCTTTGCTAGATGCTTCAAAGGTACTTTTTCCATTCTTCCTGGATTACATTTAGCACAGATAGTGCATGACTTGCAAAAGTTGTTGGTAAGTGGTGTAATCCCCGGGGCTAAGTAGTATTTATTGATCAGGGCATTCATCAAAGTTTTTAACAGATGAGAGGCACCGTGGGCCCACTGTACCACTGGAGGAAACATTGATCGTGGCAGACACGGCCTCTTGTTTAATTCCATGATCCTTTCAGTTTCTGTGGCTCTTGATCCACACTTCTTTTTATTCTTTGTCAGCTGCTTCTTGTTGCTCCTTGAGATGGGTCCTACTCACAGGAGGGTTTTGTAGAATCATAGTGGTCTGTACAGTTTCTTCAAGGGTATCCACTGTATCATCCAGGATAGGTGCATTCACTCTGCTGACCACTTTTCGCATTCAATTTGCAGCTTGTTTCACAGCAGTGCCTACCAGGTGATTGCCTCGTGCTTCTTGGGAAACCAGCTTGCCGTGCGTCTCTACCTTAAGTATAGCCACTTGTGTTGGGAGGAGTAGGGCATCCATTAAATCCTTGATAGCTGTACTGTGTTTTACCGGTGTACCTGCTGCTGTTTGGAACCCTCTGGTTTTCCAAATGACCCCAAAATTGCAGTCAACGCGTAGCGTATCTTGAGTCTGTATGGATATTAGCTGTTTTTTCTTCTGCCAATTTACATGCCATTGTTAGTGCCTGGAGGTCTGCCTCCTGGGCAGACATGGAGGAAGGTAATGCTGAAGCCCGAAGAACTGTATCTTCGGTGGTGACTGCATATCCTGTGTGGTACCGTCCAGTACTGTATGCATACCTGGAACCATCCACAAAAATCGTCAAGTCAGGATTCTCAAGCGCTGTTTCACTGACTGTTGGTAAATGTGAAGTCTCTGTTTTCATCACCTCGAAACAGTCATGAGCGGTGAGATGAGGATCATTCTCCAAAGAGGTTCCCTCCTCAAGAAGTGGAAGTAGAGTGGATGGGTTGAGAGTATCACATCGGAGGAGAGTGATGTTATCAGGTAGGAGCAAGGCACACTGGAGTCTGTGGTGTCTTGCTGAAGACAGGTGCTTGAGCTGTACTTAGTTGGTACTGATGTGCGCTGATAGGATGTGTCAGAGGCCATCGTGAGAGGAGCTACTCTCTACTGGTCTGTGAGGATTCTGGACCTAATAACTACTAATAATAACGTCTCAAGCTCCATTAGTCTATACTCAGACCCTTCCGGATTGACTCTTTAAGACCTGAAATAAATTAACATGTGTCTATGTGTTTTGTTCAGCATGCCAAAACCCAAATCAGTAATTTTTTGTGCTGTTCTGTTGTGATATTTCCCAACAGATTTGCCTCTCCCTTGTGTGACCTCTTGTACACATATTGGCTTCAGGCGTTTCAGAGTGGACCATCTCCATAGAGAGTAATTAATATATATATATATTTTTTTTTAACTTGTGTGATTCTAGTAAATACATAGAATTATGCAAGAAAAGCACTTTCTCTTTCGTTACTTAACCACAATTCTTCTGGCCTAATGCCCAGAATGCATAAACTTCCTCTTTATTTATAATACTCTTAAATATTGAAATTGAACATTTTAAACTCCCCAATTATTGCTAATACAGCTTAAACACAATTAAAACCTTTTGCATAGACTCCCAGTATGGGAACTACTCATTTGCTACATTTACTGTTATTAGAGAAACTCCTTAAAGTCAGACTCTCGATGATGAAGGGAAGGGGCCGTATTGGAGCCGTTGTCTTTGGTGGTGTAAGGGTCTAGGAACCCATTCAAAGGGGGTTTAGGGAAAGTACTGGGTAATGGCTGCTCGATTTGTGTATTGGATTGCAAGGGGCGTAAGAGGGACTGTAAATGTGTGTCGCCATATAGGTGGTCAAATGGGTCATTGGACAATGGCGCGAAGGAACTCATTGCCCCAGCTGATGAGTCATATATGGGGATGAACCCAATGCGGAATGTGTGCCTTGAAATGTAACAGTCTGTTGTTTTGGGGTTGTACCTGTTCCCGCATGCCTGTCAGCTTGGTGCATCCTACAGGGCCAGCATGACTCTGGTCGGAATTTTGAGAGGAGGGACCGGGTTGGGGCTGAGGTTGGGTCCCCTAGCTTATTAGCATTAGGTCTAACTGAGTCTGAGTCCCTAGTCCCAGGTCTGTTAGGGCAGAGGCTCCTCCTGAGGCTTGAGTGTCTGAGTTTCCCCCCTGGGAGCTGTCCGAGTCTTCCTCAGAATATACACTTGTCATTAATGGGGTAGGTTGGGCCTTGTAACACGATCCCGAGGACTGGTCTATCACCGGATACCTGTGGGTAGGTTCTGGTGTGGGCAGTGGTGCAGGTGGTACAGTTTGGGTCGGGTGTGTGGCAGCAACCACCCGAGCCGTACAAAGACAAGTGTACATTGTCTACTATTAAGCATGGCGGGGGAGTTGTCAGAGGCTACTCTGTCACTTGTAGCTGGGAGGGGCCAGGACGGAGTGTTAGGCAGCAGCAGCTGTCTGTGCTGGGACAGTCTCCATAACCTCACTGCTACATCCATTACCTATTGTTTTATCCAGGTTATATGCCTCTTCTGAGTGGTGCACTGACGCACCCTCAAAATGTGAGTACCCCCTTCTGGGGGAGAGTTTTTTATCTGACCTTGTAAATAAACACTTTTTAAACGTTATCACACCATATGGTTCCTTTCTCTTTCTGCCTATGATTTGAGCCTATGCTGGAGCCTGTTTTCCTGTGATCCATACTGAGCCCTGGGTGGCTCAAAAGCATTTCCTGACTCTGTCTAGCGACTTAGTCACATTCCCTAAGGTGAGCGCTTTACCTTGGGGGAGTCACCTTTTGTTTCACCATCACATGATATGTGGCACATGGAATCTCAGCACGTTTGAAAACATCATCACTGAAGCACAGTTGTCATCACTTTCATTAAGGACTTTTGTGTTTAAAATATGTCTATTTTATGATGGACGATTAAGTATATGTATTGTGTGACACTCTGCACTTTTTGGCTGGCACATGTCATTTTTCAGCTTTTGTTTGCATATATGAATGATTTAGGAATTAATGTTATTTATTTTATTATTTATTTGTTTATTGCACTTTTAGCACCTGGTTTGCACTGCTTCATTTTGGAGCATTTTTGTTGATATTACCATTTCACATGCTCACTGCACTGTTCATTTTTGCACATTAAGTTTGTTTATCTTGGGGGATATAGCACATATTGGGGTTACATTATTTTATACTCTGTTGTATATGCACTGTATCTCTGTGTGCCAGGATTAGGGGAAGGGTTAGCACACTCTAGCGCATCATATTTATTTATTTATTTAATTGTCTTCAGGTAGCTTTAGGTGCACACTGTGCAGAGGACACAGTACACTAACTGTAAATACTGCAGCTGCCTGCCTGTGGTATTAATAGGATCAGAACAACAGCAATTATCTTCAGGTAGCTTTAGGTGCACACTGTGCAGAGGACGCAGTACACTAACTGTAAATACTGCAGCTGCCTGCCTGTGGTACTAATAGGATCAGAAGAACACCACCAAATTTCTTCAGGTAGCTTTAGGTGCACACTGTGCAGAGGGCACAGTACACTAACTGTAAATACTGCAGCTGCCTGCCTGTGGTATTAATAGGATCAGAACAACAGCAATTGTCTTTAGGTAGCTTTAGGTGCACACTGTGCAGAGGACGCAGTACACTAACTGTAAATACTTCAGCTTCCTGCCTGTGGTATTAATAGGATCAGAACAACAACAATTGTCTTCAGGTAGCTTTAGGTGCACACTGTGCAGAGGACACAGTACACTAACTGTAAATACTGCAGCTGCCTGCCTGTGGTATTAATAGGATCAGAACAACAGCAATTGTCTTCAGGTAGCTTTAGGTGCACACTGTGCAGAGGACGCACTGCACTAACTGTAAATACTGCAGCTGCCTGCGGTACTAATAGGATCAGAAGAAAACCACCAATTTTCTTCAGGTAACTTTAGGTGCACACTGTGCAGAGGACGCACTACACTAACTGTAAATACAGCAGCTGCCTGCGGTACTAATAGGATCAGAAGAACACCACCAATTTTCTTCAGGTAGCTTTAGATGCACACTGTGCAGAGGACACAGTACACTAACTGTAAATACTGTAGCTGCCTGCCTGTGGTATTAATAGGATCAGAACAACAGCAATTGTCTTCAGGTAGCTTTAGGTGCACACTGTGCAGAGGACGCAGTACACTAACTGTAAATACTGCAGCTGCCTGCCTGTGGTATTAATAGGATCAGAACAACAGCAATTGTCTTCAGGTAGCTTTAGGTGCACACTGTGCAGAGGACGCACTACACTAACTGTAAATACTGCAGCTGCCTGCAGTACTAATAGGATCAGAAGAACACCACCAATTTTCTTCAGGTAGCTTTAGGTGCACACTGTGCAGAGGACGCACTACACTAACTGTAAATACTGCAGCTGCCTGCGGTACTAATAGAATCAGAAGAACACCACCAATTTTCTTCAGGTAGCTTTAGGTGCACACTGTGCAGAGGACACACTACACTAACTGTAAATACTGCAGCTGCCTGCGGTACTAATAGGATCAGAAGAACACCAGCAATTTTCTTCAGGTAGCTTTAGGTGCACACTGTGCAAAGAACACAGTACACTAACTGTAAATACTGTAAATACTGTAAAAACACCTGCCTGCCTGTCAGTAGGAAGAGAATAACAGGAACGGATCTAGCTAAACTGAATACAGTGTATATATATATATAAATATATATATATATATACACAACACCTAGGATGCATATATATATATATATATATATATATATATATATATATATATATATATATATACACAATACACTGTAAGTGCAGCTAACTGACTCGCCTGCCTACTCTATCTAACTTAAATCAAATGACACTGTCTCTCTCTCTCTATCTCTCTCTCAACACTGGAACACACTACACAGGGCCGATGTGCAGGCGGCCTTATATAGTGCGGGGCGTGTACTAAACCACCTGAGCCATAATTGGCCAAAGCCACCCTGGTTTTGGCCAATTATGGCTCTCTGTACAGACGGCGCTGTGATTGGCCAAGCATGCGGGTCATAGTGCATGCTTGGCCAATCATCAGCCAACAATGCACTGCGATGCCGCAGTGAATTATGGGCTGTGACGCACCACTCGAATTTGGCATGAACGGCCCATATCGTTCGCAATTCGATGAACAGTCGAACATGCGATGTTCGAGTGAATATGGGTTTGACTCGAACTCGAAGCTCACCCCTAGTGGCAATATGGACAAGACACTGGAGGCAGAGCAGTGGGAGGAAGAGGAGGACTTCCTTTCCTCTCAAGGCCTGCTTTATGCAGACACCATTCTTGTGATGCCACAGAACACACAAGAGGAGAATGAGGAGGATTCTGGCAGTTTTGGAGGCATAGAAGCAGAGGAAGACATATCTCAAACCTTAACCACTTTAATACAGGGCACTTTCCTCCCTTCTTGCCCAGGCCAATTTTCAGCTTTCAGCGCTGTCACACTTTGAATGACAATTGCACTATCATGCAACACTGAACTCAAACTAAATTTTTATCATTTTCTTCCCACAAATAGAGCTTTCTTTTGATGGTTTTTGATTGCCACTTTTTTTTTATTTTTTGCTAAACTAACTAAAAAAGATCAAAATTTTTGAAAAAAAAGGATTTCTTTGTTTCTGTTATAAAATTGAGCTTTCTGCTTCACTGATGGGCATTGATGAGGCTGCACTAATGGGCACTGTTGAAATGGCAATGATGGGCACTGATGAGGTGGCACTGATAAGGTGGCACTGATGGGCACTGATGAGGAGGCACTGATATGCAGCACCGTTGGGCATTTATAGGTGGCACCGATGGGCATTGATAGATGGCACTGATGGGCACTGATAGGTGACACTGATGGGCACTAATAGGCGGCACTGATGGGCATTGATAGGCAGCACTGATGGGCACTGATGGGTATTCATAGGCAGTATTGATGTGCACTGATAGGCAGGACTGATGGGCACTGATGGGTGGAACTGATGGCAAATAGATGAAATTCCGAAATTCGGACATTTCGGTAATTGAAAATTTAGCAAATTTCGGAGTTAGTCAAAGTTTGTTAAAAAAAAAAAATTCGGAACTAAACGAATTGCACGTGTCTAATTGGTACCCTGCTAAATTCTAGGAAACCAAGCACTAATGCAACTTAAAAGAAGGTGTGGATCAAGTTCCAGGACTTTGCTCCGCCTAAGGCTTCTCTCCTTCTTCTACCCAAAAAAAGTAATATTTTCGACTTTCTTCAAAAAGGTCTCAATATGAACCCAAGTCTGAGTACTCTTAGGGGTCATGTTTCTGCCCTGTCTGCCTTCACAGGGATTCGGTGGGCCTCCAATAGCCTTGTAATTCAATTTTTCAAAGCAGTCCTGAGGTTAAAGCCTCCAAGAAAACGTTGCTTTCCTAAGTGGGACCTGCCCTTGGTCCTGGACGTTCTGGCCTCAGGTAAATTCTGACAAAATATGTCCCTTTGGCATCTATGCTTAAAAGTAGCCCTTTTGGTCACCTTCCCCTCCGCAAGGAGAGTCTCAGAGATGACAGCCCTGGGCTGCAGAGAGCCTTTTACAACTATTTAGCTGGACAGAGTGGTCCTATCTAAATCAGGAAATCGTTCTGCCAACATTCTTCTTGGATGGAGTCCAAGTCAGTCCTCTAGACATTGGGAGAGCCTTAAGATCTTATATAGAGTAGAGGCCACATCCTCCCTTAGGTCTTCGGATCACCTCTTTGTGGTGCCAATGGGATCAAGCAGGGGCTCAACAGCATCCAGCAGGCTGATCGCTTCCTGGTTAGTTAAAGCTTTAGCCTTGGCCTATAAGAAGAAGGGGTTGGCATGGCCAGATGACATCAGGGCACATTCTACTTGCAGCATTTTTACGTCCTGGGCAGCAGCGAATTGTGTGTTCATGAAAACTATCTGCAAGGCGGCCACTTGGTCCTCAAGACATACCTTCCTTTCTCACTATTGTATTGAGCCAGCTACCCTAACTACAGTGTTATGGGCTCTGTTTCACATTGGTTAAAATTATTCTGCAAGCATACCCACCCGGTGTTCTCTCTAGTTATTTCCCATCTGTGTGCTGACATGCATGGAGCTGTCAGGAAAATGGAAAGTTGAATATCAAATACTCGCAATTTTCCTTTGCTGACAGGCTCCATACACCTGCCCGCCTGTTCAGAGTGCTAGTTACAGAACTTAGTGCTGGCTCAAGGGCTAAAACTTAAGAGTTAAACTTGCGGTAAGTATTTGATATTCAATTTCAGATTTTGTCAATTTTACATTACACCTTGGTGAAATCGAATGTACGCAAACATTTCTCCAAAAATCTGGAGGTTTTCATTTTTCACTTACAAATCCCCTAAAAGGAAAGGGACATTTACCCACCATACCAGGACCAAGCTGGCACCGCTCCAGACAGAACCTCCTCGCCACCAAAGTGGGGGGCTGTCGGCCACGTGGGACGCTGCAACTCGAGCCGAGACCCAGTCATATGTGACCTCGCAAGACGTTTAACTCTCAGGGCCAGCCCCCGTCCAGTGGGGCTATGTCTCGGCCAACCTAGCACTTAGCTGTGGTCTGCACGCGCTTGCTGGCCAGACTGGGGTGTCCACTGGATTGAATGTCCAGCCCGTCGCCCAGCCCAGCAGTTGATTGTAGATCTGGCCAGAAAAATCCAGAAAAAAAAAAAAAACAAACTAAAAAATAAAAATTGCCAGGACAAGAGATCCCAGCGGGGAAGTAGGTCTTTACTCCTGACTAGGCAGAAAAAACTGAAGGCCTATAGCAGAGAGGGGGGTATATATCACCTGGGAATGCCCAAAGGCGGAGCCAAGTCTTTTTTCTGCCTAGTGTCCTACTCCTGTAGGGGGCAATATAACCCTATGGTTCTGAAAAAAGAAGGCTGTCTGACAATGAACGAATGAGAAATTAATGTCAATTTGACCCCACCAACCATAAAAAAAAATCAAATTTCATAAAATAATATTTTTGAACAAAATTCTACTGGGCAGCTTATCCACTTAAGCCCCGGACCATTTGGCTGGCCAAAGACCAGAGCACTTTTTGCGATTCGGCACTGCGTCGCTTTAACTTTCAATTGCGCGGACGTGCGACGTGGCTCCCAAACAAAATTGACGTCCTTTTTTCCCCACAAATAGAGCTTTCTTTTGGTGGTATTTGATCACCTCTGCAGTTTTTGTTTTTTGCGCTATAAACAAAAAAAATAGCGTCAATTTTGAAAAAAAAACGCATTATTTTTGCTATAATGAATATCCCCAAAAAATATATAAAAAAAACACTTTTTTCCTCAGTTTAGGCCGATACGTATTCTTCTACATATTTATTGATTGGTTTGCGCAAAAGTTATAGCGTCTACAAAATACGGGATAGTTTTATGGCATTTTTATTTTTATTTTTTTTTTTACTAGTAATGGCGGCGATCTGCGATCGGGACATAATGGCGGACACATCAGACATTTTTTACACATTTTTGGGACCATTGTCATTTACACAGCAATCAGTGCTATACAAATGCATTGATTCCTGTGTAAATGACACTGGCAGTGAAGGGGTTAACCACTAGGGGGCAGTGAAGGGGTTAAGTAAGTAAGTATTAAGTTTCTATACTAAGCATTTCCTCCCTATCACATCTGAGCAGCCCATGTGACTATAGAGTCACACATGTAGGTGTATAAACAGTGGTAAATTACAGCCCACTCCCTCTCTCCTCCTCCTCCATGCCCACTAACAAGCTAAACACACTGGGGACGGGATATTACATGTAGATTTATGGAAGCTTCACCTCCCTGTTATTCAAAGGCTCAGACTGGAGGGGCGTGTGACTGGCAGAAATCCGCCCACACCGCAATATGGCCAAAAAATAATAAAAATAATAATAATAAAAATGTGATTTCAAATATATATATATCTGTATGACAATTTAAAACAATTTATTAGTGATTTTAATTATTTATTTTTACTTTGTATTCCAAAGGCTGTTTTTGGGTTTTTTTTGAACATGTGACTAGCAGCTAAAAGCTCCTCCTGTTTATTTTTCCTTACAGACAAGCTGAGAAAGCTCTGGGTGACAGCTCTATATCAATTGGCAAAAGGGTACTTAGATGTATTTGTTTTTTTATTCAAATAATTGCAGTGTCATCATCCACATACAGACATAGAAGGGACAATGCAAATTAAACAGTGTGGGTTTAGCATCACTTTAAGAGACCCCACATAGGAGAATATGTAGAATTCAAAAATACAACAGAATTGAAGTTCGATCGATAGGTGATATCAACACCCCAAGATAGGGAGTGTTCGTAAATGAGAATCTTATGACAAGCAGACAGACAATGACAATGACATTTATTTATTTCAGGTATTTATATAGTGAATACAATTTACGCAGTGCTTTACATATAGTATATTGTTCATTCACAACAGTCCCTGCCCCCAAGGAGCTCACGATCTCACCTCTATTGTATTATAACTGTATTGTCTCCCTTTTATATTGTAAAGCGCTGCGTAAACTGTTGGCGCTGTAGAAATCCTGTATAATAATAATAATAATAACAATAATAATAATAAACCCTCGTGTTTTTTCACCTTAATGCATTCTATGTATTAAGGTGAAAAAACTTCTGTCACTGACCAGCCCCCTGGCACCCCAGCCCCCCCGCTTTACACACCTGAGTCCTGTAATTCCCTCGCTGCCCGTTGTCTCGGCTCTTGATTGGATAGATTGATAGCAGTGCAGCCATTGGCTTCCACTGCTGTCAATCAAATCCAATGACGGGTGCACCGGTAGGCGGGGCCGAGCCTGGCATTTTGCGTCTATGGACGCAAATGCTGGACTCGGGAGCACGCCCGCAAGGTAACCCCCTGGGGGAGCGCTTCTAAGGGGTTATACGATGCGGGAGGAGCTACCAGGGCCACCAGGGGACCCCAGAATTCGAGGATCGGGGCCACTCTGTGCAAAATGAACTGCACAGTGGAGGTAAGCATACCATGTTTGTTATTTTAAAAAAAAACTTAGCTTTACAATTACTTTAAGTCCCAATTCCCACATGCATACATACACTATGACCAATTTAGTCCAGAGCCAAATAAGCTACAAATATGTCTTTGGACTGTTGGAGGAAATGCACAGTCAATGCACAAACTCCTTGCAGATAGTGTCATGGTTGGGATTGAAACCGATGACCCTAATGTTGCAAGACAGACTAAGTCCAATAAGCCACTGTGCTCCTCTATGAGGTAAATGAGGTGGAAATCTAGTAAAACCCAGAATATTTATCTAAATTATGGGCAGTACCCTGGCAGAAAGTCATGGTGTGTAGGTCATATGCAGAAGTGATGAGGAACCCCCTCAGAATTCTCAATGCATTTTGCAGCAGGACCACTTCCTCAGGAAAGGGATGACAGCTTGCCCGGTGTATTGTTTCCCTATCAATGGCAGAGATCCCATTAAAAAGAAGGCTGCATGAGCAGCTGCACTTCTCTTTTTTTTTAATCAGAAAAAAAAAAAAATGATTAAAGAAATAATGAACATCCAGTTAGGAAATGTAACAGCATGTACTGTATATCCATCTACTAGAGTCTATTGCATACAAGATTAAAATTCACTTCACAATAAGTAAAGCAGAGAGATATACTATTACAGAGAGTAATACTGTAAGTACAGTCAATATAGACAGTGACGTATTATCATAACCTGGATTAAGGTAAGAACAACACAATTGTAGAAACAAAAAGATAAAGAAAAAGATTGTCAAAAAGCCATTAAACAAGGCCTAATAGTGATAACCCAAACGTGCATGACCATAAATCGTCCAGGTGTTTCCAGCCAAGGTACTGTACACATTGCCTGAACTTAAACTGATCTATCAAATCCCCTGCAAAAGCCTATCCCTAACCACTTGATGGGGTGCCAGACCCAATGAGTTCAACCAGGACTGCCACATTTTATAGAATTTGTTAGGTACCTTCCTGTGCATGTATGCAAGTTTTTCTCGTATTAGCATGTTATTAACCTGTTCAATCCACTGGCTCCTAGTGGGTAATTGAGGTGTGATCTAATAACGGGCTATTCATTTACGAGCAATATAGAGTAGATGTATCACTGCTAAATGTTCTTGTGGTGGGAGGAGCTCCTTCTCTAGGGCACCTAGTAAACATACTATAGGATCGTGTGGGAGGCGGAATTGAAACACCTGTGAGATTGGGGTAATAATATCAGACCAATACCGGAACAGTTTTGGGCATCTCCAAAACATATATATCAAGGCCCTTATTATCTCTCTCACATTTCTCACATTTGAAGCTGAACTGGCGTTCTGTATGCCTTATGCAGTAAATAAATGTGAGATCATTTTTGAGAAGTTGAAACCGACACCAACGGGGCATGGGTCAGACATGCATCCCACACCTCCCCATCTATAGGTCCCAAGTCCTTTTCCCATCCCTTTATACATGGGAGTTTAGAGGCATCATGTGTGGATTGAAGTAATATAGTATATCCTTTAGAGCAATGTTTCTCAACTCCAGTCCTCAAGGCTCCCCAACAGGTCATGTTTTCAGGCTCTCCATTATTTTGCACAGGTGATTTGATCAGTTTCACTGCCTTAGTAATTACCACAGCTGTTTCATCTGTGGGAAATCCTGAAAACATGACCTGTTGGGGCGCCTCGAGGACTGGAGTTGAGAAACACTACTTTAGAGATCATCCCCCTTTTATTTTACTCTAATAAGATCCCATGCATTAAGGAATGCTCAGTATGGGTGAGTGTAATATTTTGTGCCTGAGTCTGAACTGCATGTTTAAGTTGCAGGTACTTATAGAACTGGGTCCGAGGAAGGGCAAACTCTCTTTGTAATTCCGCAAAGGACTTAAATACTGAGCCAGTATATAATTGTACCATATAAAACATTCACGCTTTTTCCCAATCCTGAAAGTCCTGCAGCTGGGGTGTAGGTGTGTAAGGACAGCTTCCCCGAACACCCAGAGCCCGTCTAACATATGACCATAAGGTATGTCAGCACGGACTGGGGGAACCCCAGGGCGCCAACCAGTTTCAGACAGGATCCAGAGTGTCCTCCATTCCCCACACCCCCAGGTGCTGAATTTGGGAGGCAATGTAATAATGTCTTGCGTGTGGAATAGCAAGTCCGCCCTGATCCTTCCCAAATTGTAGTGTAGATAAACTGATTCTGGATGTCTTATTACGCCATATTAACGCTCTGAACTGAGAGTCAATTTGGGAGAACCATTTACGTGGTATCCATATAGGTGAGTTTTGAAACACATATAGTAGCTGGGAAGCCCACACCATCTTAATAAGGTAGCTGCACTTCTCTGAAGCACATGCAAACCTGCCAACTTATTAGCAGACTAAGAATAGATATATAGGTAAATTGTTGGCTTTTCCTTCCAGTATGGAATGGATGGTTTGCTAGCTGAGTAGTACCAGACCTATTGGTATGTGTTAGCCCTGCTCCTGCATGACTTTTTTGGTGAAGGTTTTAAGTCAGGTACGCTTTCAGGCTCTATAACTTAGGCGCTTCTTGTAGTATTGCCCAAACCGGCTAAAGATAAACTGCAGTGTGGGTACTATCATCCCAATTCTTTACTCAATAGTGATGTCAAAGTGCTGGCCAAAGTATTGTCCTCACGGTTACATAAGGTAATTTTGTCTCCTATTCATTCAGATCAAACTGGAGTTTATGCCTGGAAGAGAACCTTCAACAATATTTGTCGGTTATATCTACATCTCCATAGGGCTACTGCTTCCCAACGTAATGGGTTGGTGCTATCATTATACGTGCAAAAGGCTTTTGATGCTGTGTGTTTACCATTCCTGTGGGAAACCATATGGTGCTTCGGCCCTCGGTTTATCCAATGGGTCCGCCTTCTGTATACCAACCCCAAGGTGCGGGTGTGTACTAAGAAAGGCATATTTTCAACTTTTTCCCTCCGGAGAGGCACACAGCAAGGCTGCCCTCTATTGCCACTTCTATTTGCACTGGCCATTAAGCCTTTTGCTCTGGCGGTTTGACAAACATCAGCTGTGGAGGGTATCTGCTGTGGCCCTCTGGAGGAGAAAATCTCCTTCTACACAGACAATACCTTGTTATATCTTGAAGGTTCTGAAGCCTCATTTTGTAATCTTATGTGAGTGGTGGAGAAGTTTGAGGGTGTTTCTGGCTTACAGGTAGGATGGGATAAGTCTGTGGCTTTCCCTATTGGTCCCCAGTTGCCCTATGATTACTTACGCAGATTCAATCTACAAATTTCCACTACTTTTGATATTTAGGTGTACAAATTCATTCTGATCTTACCAGGTTTGAATCCTGAAATGTCCCCCCCCTATAATCAATCAAATGGAGACCAGGCCCCGTACGTGATCCTCCCTTCCTCTCAATTGAATTGGTCAAATTAATATATTTAAAATTATTTTTTTGCCTAAATTTTTGTATGTGTTTCGAGCCTCCCCAGTCTTTGCACCCAAGAAGGTTTTACACAGTATTGGGTCTGTCCTGTCCTATTTTATTTGGAATGGGGCTCAGCCTCATATTGCCAAGTACTCCCTACAAACTTCTAAGCTGGAATGAGGTTTAGCCTGCCCTAATCATCTTAAATACTTTGTAGCATTGCAACTTACTTTTGCTTATGAATGGCCTTATTCAACCTCTCCCAATCCTGCCACACCTTGTTGATGGCCTTTTATGGTTCTAGTCACTCGCTACAGGATGAGATCCATAGGTCCACTGCTTCTCAAAGGTCCAGGTACTCAGCAGTGGATGTGTGCCATAACCAAAATTTCCATGAGCTCCGGAACCACCCTGACTCCTGGTGGGGTTATTTGGGGGTTACCCATTTATCACGTTTTTCAGGATAATATTTTTTCCTCTTTTGAGGAGTTGAAGGCCAATCAATTTTTCTTTAAATATCTGTTGCTTCGCCATGCTGTCAGGATGCAGTTTGGAGATTTGACCTTGGAGTTCCCAGAAACTCCCTTTGAAATTTTAATGTCTGATCCAGATATCACAAAGTTAGTCACTACTTACAATCACCTTCAAGCGGCCAGGTCAAACCCATTCCAGATTTCTCATCGTAAATGGCTTGCACTGGTTCCCAGGCTTATGGAAGAGGGTTGGGATGAAGCCACTAAAGTTTGTTTCCAACACTGATTACTTCTAATCCTGCCCGCTCCCCTCACCCTGCCTGGGTTGAGGGCATGGGCTTTACTGAGACCTGGCGATGGAAGCATTCAGGGCTTAAAGCATTTTCCCATCTCTCATCCACTCATGGTTCAGGATCTCGTATAGACTTTTTATTCTGTGATGCTCTGGTCTTATCAGTTATTCAAGCGGTGCAATACCTTTCAGCTAGCCTATCCGACCATGCGCCCTTAGAGCAACATTGATGCACCTGGGCGGCTGAAAACTTGCACCATGCTGGATCCTTGATGCCACAGTAGAGGAGAATTTTTCCCCCAAATTACCCAAATGTTGGGAGAACAATGAGGCTTCTGCCTCCCATTCCATGGTTTGGGAAGAGTTTAAGGCCACCATCAGAGGGTAATACATTTCAGCTATCAAAGCAGCCAAGAGAGATATCTCCTCTCATACTAAGACCTTGGAGCAGGGGGAGGCTGAGGCAGCAAAGGCATTTACAACAAACTCCTCCCCTGCATCGTTTTCTCTACTTGCCCAGGCCAGGCGTGAATTATCTCTTCACTATACTTTCCGAACTCAGTCTGATGCCAAAATTATGGCTGGTAAATAGTTTAAATCTGGGGACAAAAATGGGAAGTTGTTGGCAAACTTGGTGGCAGAACCCCATATGCAAACTGTTATGCCTGCTATTGTGTCCACTACTGGAGATTGGCTGACCAACCCAACAGCTATTTTGGTGGAATTCCATTCTTATTATGAGGTACTATATAGCCTGGGCTATCTCCCCAACAGAAACCTCCCTAACAAAGGAGTTTCAGACTCTATCTTTACTGTCCCTGGCTCTAGAAGATGTTGAAGGCCTAGAACAGGTGTAGGTAACCTTTTGAGCACAGTGTGCTGAAAAATGTTTTCAAAGAAATTAAGCGTGCTGATTGTATAACAAAAAAATGTCAGCTTCATGCTCTCAATCATGAAAATGCTGTAAACTACTTTAGTAGTGAGAAATTAACATCCTGCACTCTCACGCCTCATATCAGCCCCAATTCATGCACCTTCACACCTCAGATCACTGTCCCCCCTGCAAATCTGTTTCACTACTGTACCCCCCTGCTCATCTGCCCCACCACTGTAACCACCTGCACATCTGCCCCACCACTGTAAGCCCCTGCTCATTTGCCCCACCACTGACTGTACCCCCCTGCTCATCTGCCCCACCAATGTACACCCTTTCTCATCTACCCCACCAATGTACCCCCTTTCTCATCTGCCCCACCACTGTAACCCCCTGCATATCTGCCCCACCACTGGAACCCCCTGCATATCTGCCCCACCACTGCAACCCCCTGCACATCTGCCTCAGCTGTGTACCCCCCTGCTTAACTGTTCTGTCACTGTACCACCCTGCCCTTCTGTCCCACCACTGTAACCCCCTGCTCATCTGCCCCACCAATGTTCCGGCTTTCTCATCTGCCCCACCACTGTACCTCCCTGCACATCTGCTCCACCGCCGTTCCCCCATGCTCTTCTGTCTCACCGCTGAACCATCTTCTCTTCTATCCTAACACTGAACTTATATGTTCATCTGCCCCACCACCATAACCCCCTTTCTCATCTGCCCCATAACTGCACCTCCTGCACATCTGTCCCACCACTGTACCCCCTGCTCTTCTGTCCCACCACTGTAACCCCCTGCTCATGTGTTCCACCGATGTAACTCCTTTCTCCTCTGCACATCTGCCCCACCTCTGTACCTTTCCATTTTCTGAAAGCAGAGGGCCTGTGTGCAGGATCATAAGTTTGGCCCCGCAGATGAGAAAAAGTGCGGCGCTCTGCACCACAGGAAAAGTTGGGTGTAATTTTCAGCTGAATACTAGCTCTGGCTTAAAGGGACACAGAGTGGTGGGGTTCAGTAATAAGTGACGCAAAGGTTCAAGAATAATTTCAATAAAGTTCCCAGAAGAGTAATTCCACAAACTGTCACCTGATTGTGGTTTTCTCAATCACAGTGAAATCCCTTCTTTCTGAGATTGGTAGTGGCAACCAAGTGAGTCATCTTCCTCCAGATGGTGGGCGGAGCTAACAGGACTGTGATTGGCTTTATCAGTGGCCAATGACAGTCTTCCTCCTGGAAACAGGGACCGACCCCCCTAGCAGAACTGCACCCAATCTCTTCCCCATCACAAAAAGCTGACGATCGCAGCTACAGCAACGTTAGAGAACCAAAAAATGTTTCCCCAGTGCCTCCCCCACAGTGCAGGTGCGGCATGGGGAACTCTGAAATTGGAATGCATTAGTGCACTGCTCTGCTGATGGGAAGGGAGTCGAGTGCCGGCAAAAGAGGCTTTGTGTGCCGCTTGCGCCACCAGTGCCTGGGGTTGCCTACCCCTCGCCTAGAAGCATCAATCTCAGTGCTTGGGATAGAAACAGCTATTGGATCCTTTAATAATAATAAGACTCTGGGACCTGATGGTATCCCAAGGGAATTTTATAAAACATACGCTTCCATATTAGCTCCTAAGCTGCAAGTACTTTATTCCGCATGTCTAGACATAGGCGCACTGTCCCAAACCATGTATCAAGCACACATTGTGCTGTTGCCAAAGTCGGGTAAAGACCTCCAACACTGCTCTTCCTATAGACCTATTTCCCTATTAAACTATGGCCTCAAAATACTCACCAAGGTTTTGGCCACCAGGGTGCTCAGGGTTCTCCCCACCCTCATTGATATTGATCAAACTGGATTTATGCCAGGTAAATCTATGGACATTAATTTAAGAAGAGTTTTTACTCATCTCCAAATTCCCCCAGGGGATGCAACAGCCAGGATACTTGTGGCTTTAGATTGTAGCACCCTGATGTTTAGGCAGGGTTGCTCCTAAATTTACCTGCCGGTGTAGTTACCTTGGCTCATTGTTAGGGATCAATTAATTTCACCCTAAGTCTCAAATTGCTGCACTTCTCTATTTTGCCACTAGGTGGCCGGGTACCTGGAGGCATTAGATAAGACAAGGGCAAAGCAAGGACAGATTAGGAGCATATGGGGCATCTCAGCCAATGGGCAGGGTTTTTTTTAAATCCCTTGGCCTGCTGGGAGAACCTATATATTTGGGTGGAGTCAGGTGATCGGGGTTCTGTGCCACCTGGATGGCTGTCTGGGTGGAAGTCTGTTGTACTGCCTGGGCTGCTAGGCCGGAGTTTGGGCCTATCCCGGGCACATCTGGCTGCTAGGCTGTCTAAGGGCCTATCCAGAAGCAAGAGAGCAGCTCAGGGTTGGGATTGCGGCTTGCAGTCCAACCAGAGGTGGCGGTTCTGCCGGCCGGAGAACCTGTCATGGTTTGTGGTAGAGGGGAAAGCTGTCGCCACTAAGGGACCATCCACCTTTTTACCAGGGACCGCAGTGAGTAGCCGAAGCAAGTATCGGAGCAGTATTCTCACCAACTGGGGACGGTGAAGAATCGGGAAACTTCAGCATGTGTCAAGCCAGGGACCCAGCCAGCGGAGTTGACGCTTGCAGAGTAGCCTTGTGTGTCAAGCCAGGGACTGAGCAGACCAGTGGGGTGAAGCTTGATAAGTATCTGGAGTGCCAAGCTAGGGACCCAGCAGAGAGGCGGGGGTGACGCTTGAGGAAGATACTACTGTGAAGATTGGAAGAGCTCAAGGGATTCAGTGGCAGTGAATCATCTAGTCTAGTGAGAGAGAGACTGGGAGCTCAGTAGGTTGAAGAACTACAAGAAGTGATTTTAGTGGAAGTGACAGAACTGTTACACCTTGTGTTAGAAACTGTTAAAGACTGTTACCATAGAAGACAGCATTCCTACACTTGCAGATGTGGCGTCTTGCTGGATGCCTTTCCCTGCATGGCTGTCTACCTGTAGACGTCTCGGAGTCTGCCAATTAACATTGCAACAACCTAAGGGTGTCCTGGCCCTAACCCTCTCCCCCAAAGTTCTGTTTAAGAGAAATAAAATCTCTTTGCAAGACGTGTCTGGCGCCCATCAATCTAACTTGTACTAAGTATAAAATTGATGCGCTTTAAATAAATAGTGCACAATATGCTGCTGCGACTAAGCTTAAATCCAGGAATAAAAAATGCATACATGTGAATAAAATAAATAAATAATTATGGTGCTAATACATGTGTTAAAATTGCCAAAATAAATCTTCAAATTGGTGATGTGACGGTGAGTATAAATAAAATAATAATGACACTCTGAGTACAATGTCCAGGCAGAGATAAATAGCGGGAGAAAGTAAAAATAATTAAACAGTTCCTTCCCTTAATCCAGATTGATTGACTCACTGGGTTAGATCGTTTGTACCAGTATATATAGTTTTTCTTGCATCCCACTTCAGCAATTATACTGCTGGTGATTCGGCTCTCAGGATAAAGGTTTTATGCAAAGCAAGCAAAGAAAAAATAGATCATTGTGCAGTGAACTTACTAGATAGTACATAAGCAAAACAGAGACAAGAGATACACTCACAAACTCCCGGTCTATTAGAAGCATTCAAATAAGCAGATTGCAGTCAGCCGCTGTGGACGAGGTTTCCCATAGAGAAACAGCTGCTGTTAACCTTCAGGTGTATTGCAGCACTGAACGTCCTAAGCTCCTCCCCCGCGTTACATCACTGACACGTGACTTTTTCAAGGAATACTGTGTTACCATTGTATAAGGCAACATACCTCTCCCATGGATGCCCTCATAAATTCTCTAAAGTCTGGAATATCTGGCTTGAAACCCCATCAATGGCTTCTGCCTGAGATATTAAGCCCTCTTGGATATAAGTGTATGCTGGCTTGTGCTTTCTGGAGATAATGTGACTTAAGTGTGCCAGATTTTGAAGGTGCACATACCTCTAACCAATAGACAATTATGATCACTGGTACCATAGATTATTCTCCTTCATAATCCTATATTTTGTGCTAAGCAGCTGCTTTGTTAGATTAGATTATGTACCTTTATGTTTTGTTGAGTTTTTTTGTTTGTTTTGAGCCCGATATGCCCAGAGGCTCTGATTTGTACGTTGTCTTACAAAACGAATAAAAAAGAAGTTAGAAAAAAAGATTGCACATGATAAAATTAACATTAACATGCATAAATGTCATACAGTATGCACAGGTATCAAAAGACCTGACGCGTTTCTGCAAGACTGTAGCTCGCTTCCTCAGGGTTGATGCATGTTTGATGTATCTAAAAAAGCAGAAAAATATATATGTGACATAGTGATGAATGTTTGAGGCGACTGGTATGAGGGGCCAGAGGTTAAAAAAAAAACACTCACCAATCGATGCAGCCAGAGTATCAATTGCTGGATTCCCCCAGGGGTGGCATTGCATGAATCTATCCATGGCTGCCGCTGCCAACTCCTATTCAGGCGTTCGGCCCCTTTTTTGGACGCCGGGCGCCTGAATTCCAGCGGCAGGGGTGGTTTTTTGAAGCACCTGATTGGAGCCATAGGCTCTAATAGGCTTAAAAAAGGTGGACTGTAAGTGCAGAGTATTGCCCTCGCAGTCCACCCAGACTGAGCATTGCGCACGCAGTCCATCACAGAACCTCTCCGCCAATCAGGGAGCGTGGGTTGTATACCCTCACCTGATTGGCTGAAGGCACAGGTGCCCCTATTGGAAGCCTAGCAGAACAAGAACAGATGCATGGAGGACAGCATGGAGGACACAGGAGTCGTCCCACAGCTCGCCACCATCACCCACTGCCTAACCTGCCACCAAGATGGGGTAAGTGCTGGGCAGACAGTGGGTGGGCAGGGGACACAGTGGCAGCATTTGTTGGGCACAAGTGGCTGCATATGATGGGCACAGGTGGCTGCATATGGTGGGCACAAGTGGCTGCATATGATGGGCACAAGTGGCTGCACTTGATAATTGATAAGCACAGTGGCTGCATTCGATGGGTACAGTGGCTGCATTTGATGGGCACAATGGCTGCAATTGATGGGCACAGTGATGCTGCAATTGATGGGGTTTTTTTTCAGTATTTTTCAGTTTGTTTGTGCCCCACCAAAAATTTTGAGCACCAGCCGCCACTGTAGTAAAGGGTTAAATAGAAGTGCTTGAGCAGCGTGATACATAGATTTTTTTTAGATGGGAACTGAGTGTGTAAAGGGAGATGATAGTGTAGAAGGGGTGTAGAATTTACATTGGATAGGGGAATGAGAGATTTGTAGCAGAACTGAGGAGGAACCAGACTAGAAGAGAGAAGTCAAAAGCCCAGCTACATACATAGTGAGCCGTGCTGGATAAGATAAGATAGAAAACACAAGACCTTAATGTAGGTGATCTGATGTGACTGGGTCAGGGGGGCAGAGCTGGAGGAGGGAGAGCAGAAAAGAATACACAGGCTAGGGGCAGTTGGAGGAAGGAGATCCACTGTGAGACAGATTTGATCGGATCGCAGGAAGAGTACAGGAGTGACTGTCACTGCATGGAGACTAACCTGGGCACAATCAATGAGACTAAGAAGGGAGAATGTGAGCAGGACAAGTATCTGGAAGAGGGGGGTAACATACTTACCGCGGTTAATAGAAGATGATTCAGAAAAGGAGAGAGGACATCAAAACACTGAGCCGTGCAGGGACAGTTTGACAGGAGGCTGTGGATCGGCTGCTAATGTAGCAGAAAGCCAGAGTGGGAGAGAGCAAGACGCTCCTCAGCTGCAGGGCCCCTTGTTGAACTGAGGGAGTGCGGGCCCGGTACAGGAGGACCAGCGGCCTCCCCTTATCAGCGGCCCCATTGCTGACCTCCATCTGCCCGGCTGTCTTTGGTTCATACTTTCTGAAGTGCAAAAGCCAGCAAATTGTGAATGTCAGTGTAAACTCACAATTCCTAATCTGCATATTGTCTCAAGTCTAAGGTTCATGAAGAACTGAATCTGGGGGATTAACATATCAGCCAGGGAACTACTCTTTGCAGAATGAGAGGTCAACTATGACAACTCTATACTTTCTCAGTACAGGTTCCTACATTGTATTAAAACAAAGGAACAAAAAAAAAAACAAAAAAACAATGGTTACTCCGTACACACAGGATTCCTTTAAAGGGGTTGTAAACCTTTGTGTTTTTTTCACCTTATTGCATCCTATGCATTAAGGTGAAAAAACACCTGGCAGTGACCAGCCCCCCCTGTTTTACTTACCCAGGCCCTGGAACTTGACCCGGCTGGGACGTACTGTCTCTCTGCCCGGGGTTCTCGGCTCTTGATTGGATAGATTGATAGCAGCGCAGCCATTGGCTCCCACTGCTGTCAATCAAATACAATGACGCGGGCGTCGGAGGGGGCGGGGCAGAGTCATACATTCGGCGGCTATAGCCGCCGAATGCTGGACTCGGGAGCTTGCAAGGCAACCCCTCACTTCTCCTAAGGGGTTATCTGATGTGGGGAGGAGCTGCGAGAGCCGCCGGGGAACCCCAGAAGACGAGGTTCGGGGGCCACTCTGTGCAAAACGAGCTGCACAGTGGAGGTAAGTATGACATGTTTGTAAAAAAAAAAAAAAAAAAACAAACCCTTACAATCACTTCAATTTCTAGTCACTGGTTGTGATATTTCATATTTGGAAAAAAAGACAGACAAAGCAAAAATATAAATCAGTACTATAAAATGCTACTTATTCAGCACAAAAAAGAACTGATCTTGCATCAATGTATGTTGTATTTTCAGTGCCTTTTAGATAATGTGAAGACTCCTCCGATGAGAAGGTCACCCTCCCGATAGAATATCATTTCATCATGTGGGTACCCCAACTGGAAATCCTTTGTTAGTGGTGAACGCGGACTAATTTAATCATCTGGGTACTCCAACTGGAAATCCTTTATTGGTGGTGAACTCTGAGTCTTTTTTATGAATAATGTCATCCACAAGACAATCCAAAAGAGCCAGACTTTATAGAAGTTCAATGAAAAGGGACTTTTTATCCTATACATATAAAATAACAAACACTTCTTCATTTGATACATCATGAATGTACAAAAAGTTCTGCGATGTGGCACTGAATATCAATCAGTAACATGTCCGCTGTACGTTAGTGACAATGTGATCATCTCTCCTCTGCTCTCTCTTTTTATACACTTCAGTGTGATAGATTTCTCATTGTACTGAATATGAATCTTTTTTCTGCATCTGTTTTGGTCGCCGAATGCATCCTTCTAAATTTGTATGTTTTTACAATTGCATATAAGTCTGATTTTTTTTTAACTAAGCCCTCTAGAATTTTATTAATATTCAAACTTATTTCTTGTGTTGCAGTTATACTCTAATTATTTATTGGGCCATGTCTTTAAATCTGATTTGTTGATTTTGAGCTGATTTACTAAAGGAGTAGAGCCTGTTCACTTTGTTTAATTTACTCTTACCTCACCAGTAAATGAGGTGAAATATAGTGAAAATGTACTGTTCAAAGAATACCAAATCATGCAAGAAAAATGATTTGAGGTCAGCATCACTTCAACTCATTCACTACGCTAAGTGAATTTTCTCTTTACAAAAGGAAATTTTCCCTTATGTTAGAGAATGGGGAAAAAAAGGAATCTGACAGGAAGTAGATTCTATGGGTGTGCCACATCCCAAATACATAGAAAAGAGCAATGGTTCCCCTAGGGTGGGATTTTAAAGGCACTACCACACAATTGGTACAATATAAGTAAAAAGAATAATTTTATTACATAAAGAAAAATATATACAAATCAAAAACATACAATGTACACATATATTAGAATAAATGTAACTATGGATACAAATAGGAATACAATGGAAAAAGGACCATTATTGAAAGTGGGAGGTCTCACTGAACCAACGCGTTTCAGAAAATTCTTCATCAGGGTTCATTGAGTGAGAATTATCATCTAGGGGATTACAGAGTAAAAAAGATGATTAATATTAAGTAAAAAAAAACACAGAGAGAAGACCAAGGAACGTGGATATCACTTACTTCCAATATACTAACAATGCATAAGTATCCATATCAATAAAAGCTGTTTCATGGATGTCTCCCTGGCAGTGTCCACTTTGAGATTAATTCAAAAAAGTCGCACAAAAAGTAAAAAAGAGGCAGAACAAAAGCCCCACAAAAGTATTTGTGATTTAAAAGAAATAAATCACATGGGTACAACTAGTGAATTTGTAAAAGCTTCACTTACTTTGGGCAGCCAGATGGAGGAGTACAGACCAAACATCCCTATCCTATCTGAAGGTCTGCTTGAATGAGCTGGGTTATATAAACCCCATGAGAACAGCCATCAGTTGATTCCTGAAAAGAATCAGCTGGATGGAGGTGTACCTGGAGGCAGTCCCACCCAAACAACCATCAGCTGACTCAGGGTTAGCTGATGGTTACAGCACTTTGGTTTTGAGCCTAGACTCCCATTCCCCCCCCATGCCTGAACATTCAAGGATATATTCTTGAACATTCACAATGCAACAAATAATGATAAAAAGAAGGAAACCCTGGGATGCTACGGGTGAATGGGAAGGGAGTAAGCAATGGGTAAATCAAGGTAAAGGAAAAAGAAACATACTAAATATTGTAATGGGTATGAGGAATGCCCAGAAATAGTAAAAGAAAAAAATACTTTATTAGAATATACAAAACATAGTTATAAAAGTAATGACCAATGCATACAAAATACCTAAACCACGCAAATGTGTATACTGGTAAGGGAAAGCATCCACATGCGTGGTATAAAGGAGCCCAACATGTTTCGGATAGGAATAAAAATTCAGTTCCTTCTTCAGGGGTTTCCTGTAAGGATTTTTTGTATGATCTGGGGGAAGTATATTGATAAAACATACCAGTCATTAGTATATGTACATATATACACATACATATCATGAGTATATCTCATAGGTATAGAGGGTGTAGAGGAGCAGAATTATTGGAGACAAAAAAAAACAAAAAACATGTATATGAAATGAAAAGAGAATGATAAAGATGCAATACTAATAAAAACTCAAAATATGCCATAATTTTTCAAAATAGTATATAGCATTATAGGGACTTACTAGTTCAAACAATTAGCTGCATACAGAGCAACAGGCTATGGTCTGACAGTCTGCCAACAGGTACTTCAGGTCAACATCACCATGGTTCATTGCAGATTCAGATATGAGTAACACATGTGTGGATATATATAAAGTGGAGGTCTGAACTCAAAGATGGTATAGAGATTTGCTGATATATATCAGGAGGAGGTCATTGATGCCAATTAGGTACGGTGAGGTAGGTCAAACCACCAGCGTCCACGAGGAACAACCAATGCAAAGAGGGGAATGTACATCCCTACATAAAAAATAAAATATAATACTATTGGAGTATAGATGTCAAGGGTCCATAAAGTAACAATCCATACATAAATAAATAATAAATGTGCAATGGATGTAATGTAATAAGTTGTAGCAAGGAAGGGAAGAAAGGGGGGGGGGAAGGGGGAAAGGGAAAAATGGAAAGAGGGGAAAGGTTGGGGCACACACACACACACACACACACACAATATGTAATGCATGAATAGATATATAGGAATAGTGGGTGTCTAGGGCCAATGCAAGCATATTTATCCCCGACAGTCATGTCCTATAGTGTGCAGCATACAGTCAAAAAACTTTTAATGTAGATAAGATAGGTTAGGTGAGGATATGCCCAGTACACGTTGCTCTATGCAGTCACGATATAGGCAAAAAGAAAAAATGTTGGGAGTAAAGCTTACTTACAGATTGTGGGCTGTATGGAATCACAACCTCCAGCCTGGCGTCCAAACCTGGATATGCAGCACAAATGTGTTTGCATTTGGAGGTTTTTTAAATGCAAAGAGCAAATGAGGAGGGAGTGGTAACACCTGTGTTGGGCGGGGAATGTGTATTCATGACAACTGAAGGTACTAGCTAGTGAAACTGGGTGTGAGTAAGACCCGGCGTCAACCCCCTCCGCTGAACAGTGTCAGCAGAGGATGTAATATGCGCCGGGAAGTTTATACCACGCATGTGGATGCTTTCCCTTACCAGTATACACATTTGCGTGGTTTAGGTATTTTGTATGCATTGGTCATTACTTTTATAACCATGTTTTGTATATTCTAATAAAGTATTTTTTTCTTTTGCTATTTCTGGGCATTCCTCATACCCATTACAATCTTTAGTATGTTTCTTTTTCCTTTACCTTGATTTACCCATTGCTTACTCCCTTCCCATTCACCCGTACCATCCCAGGGTTTCCTTCTTTTTATCATTATTTGTTGCAATGTATTATAGGGATGTGGTGAACTGGGTATAAGTTCATTGTTACACTCATATATGGTAGTGCACCATTTTCTATTTAAATTGAACATTCACAATAGGTAGGTTGTCTTTTGTTTTTACATATTGGTCTCATCTTGATATACCTTAGGACTTCTAATCAATTTTCCTTTTTTCTCACCCCCCCCCCCCCATCTTGTATGTGTGTTTTCTTGTTCTCAGGTCCTTAGCCTTCTGGACCCCAGCCTGCACACAGACACCGCACCTGGTCTTAGGGCGCGGTGACCCTCAGCTCAATTGGGGGCACTTTCCCTCTGGCATTTTTTGACATAGCCTAGGGGACTTTTTTGAATCAATCTCAAAGTGGACACTGCCGGGGAGACATCCATGAAGCTGCTTTTAATGATATGGATACTTATGCATTGTTAGCATATTGGAAGTAAGTGATATCCGTGTTCCTTGGTCTGCTCTAGGGGTGTTTTATACTTAATATTAATCATCTTTTTTACTCTGTAATCCCCTAGATTCTAATTCTCACTAAATGAACCCTGATGAAGGATTCTCTGAAATGCGTTGGTTCAGTGAGACCTACCCACTTCCAATAACGGTCCTTTTTCCATTGTATTCCTATTTGTATCCATATTTACATTTATTCTGACATATGTGTACATTGTAAGTATTTGTTTTGATTTTTATATATTTTTCTTTGTTATGTAATAAAATTATTCTTTTTACTTATATTGTACCAATTGTGTGGTAGTGCCTTTAAAATCCCACCCTAGGGGAACCATTGCTCTTTTCTATGTTAGAGAATGAGGTGAAGTTGCACAAATATCAATGAACAATACTGAGCAAAGGGTCTGAATACTTAGGACCATGTGATATTTCAGTTTTTCTTTTTTAATAAATCTGCAAAAATGTCAACAATTCTGTGTTTTTCTGTCAATATGGGGTGCTGTGTGTACATTAATGAGGAAAAAAATGAACTTAAATGATTTTAGCAAACGGCTGCAATATAACAAAGAGTGAAAAATTTAAGGGGGTCTGAATACTTTCCGTCCCCACTGTATATACTTTTTTTAGCAGAGACCCTAGAGAATAAAATAGTGATCGTTGCAATATTTTATGTCGCACGGTATTTGCGCAGCGGTCTTTCAAACACAAAAAAGACACTTTCATGAGTTAAAAAAAAAAACGAAACAGGAAAGTTAGTCCAATTTTTTTGTATAATGTGAAAGATGATGTTACGTCGAGTAAATAGATACCTAACATGTCATACTTTGAAATTGCGAACACTCGTGGAATGGCGACACACTACGGTACCTAAAAATCTCCATAGGCAATGCTTTAAAAAAGTTAACGGTTACCAGGTTGGAGGACCTTTGAGGGTTATCTCAGCTGCTGGAGCCCCCCGCAGTCTGAAAGTGTTACAGATGTCTCACCCCCAGATGAGCTGTCGGCCTCTGGGAGTAACTGTAATGATGACTATAAACTGGGTTTAAGGGGAATTGTCTGCCCCTGAGGTTACCTTAGCCTGCTGAAATTTTGCAGTTCGAAGAGTGGCAGGTGTAATGTCCTGTCGTGAGTGTATTTGTGGTTTACTGTTTGCTATACACGAGAGGGGTTGGGGACTGGTTAAGGTCGGAGGGGGGGCTGCCCGGGGGATCTGTTGGGTCGCGGGCCGTTGCTCCCCATTACCCCTGATGTGTTTGTTCTTGTTCTGAGATTAACCGTACATTACAGGGTTATAGCAGACAGTAGCAGCAAGGAGCGCAGCCTTATGTGCCCCCACCCAAGGAATTTGTTGATAAGGAGCAGTGAGAAGAATATTAACCTCTTAGTTGTACGTATTCTCCTCTCAAGCCGTTAGCCGAGAAACAGAGAGAGAAAAGAATGTGATATTGTGAAGAATGTGATATTGTGAAGAGGAGAGAAGATGTTGAAATAGTTGACAAAGTTGAACGAAGTGGCGAAAGTTATGTTGCTAAAGAAACAGGGAGAAAAATCCTGTGTGATAAAGAAAATTGGATAAAGGAAGTTAAGAAAGATGGCGATTGTATTATGTATGTGTATCACAGAGCTGACGATATGTTGGAACTTGAAACAAAAGGAGGGGAGGGACAGCACTGCCCTCCGTCTAACAACCACTCCTTTCTCACCACCCAAGCACAACCCACTGTGACAACTCAGCCCGGCGGCCATCTTAGTGCACCCATGCCTTCACTTTCTACCCAGCCCAGTGCACTTCCTGCTGGCGGCCATCTTGGTACACCCAGTAAGCTTAAACACAGCCTGTACCCAGCCCTCCCTGTTTTAAACCAGGATGGTTCATACCACACACCTGTCTTCCCCAATACGGAAGCATCACATTCCCAGGCCGGATATGGTAATGATGAAGTAGCATCTGAGTGGGAAGCCCAACAGCAGGCAGCAAGGCCACCCGCTGATTTAACCCCCAATCCGGCTCCGGACTCACAGTTCCGAGAGGATCTCAAACACATGCTGGCAACCATAAGGAACAGTGCCCCTTGCCAGCCCCCGCCCCAACAACAGTCTCGGTTACCAGAAGGGGCACCAGTGATGTATGTCGCTTTTACTCCATCACAAGCAGCGGCCTTAGTGACAAGTCTGCCTGACCCAGAGAAGCAGCCAATTCCCTTCTTACCACAGGATAGTGCAGATACAAGAAACTTACTCAGCTGCCTGGAGAGACTTGATCAACCTATGCCAAATCAGAGCAGGACATGTCTTTTGGCCAGTCATGCAGACGGCCTTCAATGATGCCTGCCTGACAAGTGCCACTTCCTACACCTCAGGCGTGGAGTTCTGTGCACAACTCCACGACTGGGCAAAGGAGAAGTTGACGGATCAGACCACCACAATCCAAGATATTACCCAAGATAAAGGGGAGTCTGAAGAAGTATCATGCAAGACTCGTACAGGCCTTTGATGATCTGAGTTTCTCCCACTATGAAAAGAGACACACACGTTTCCTGCGTGGGAGTGGATGCGGTGCCCCGCTCCAGTCCATTTGTTGAGCCACCCCAAGGGGGACATTTCCTGATTTTCTTGCCAGATTTGTGGTGTCCTCTACATGTCCTTGAATCTACTAGGAGCTGATGTGTTGTCCAGACTACAGGCCTCAATCAGGACACGCCTGAAGGGGGGAGGAAGTTACATACTCCCCTATCTTTAGAAGACTCATCTGCTTTGTGTTTTTTGCCTCTCCTGATGACACTTCATGAAGCAAAAACTTCAAGTTCAATACTGCAGGAAGTACTTGACAGAATCCCTGCATGCCTATGGTCCACAGGACCGGAAGACAATGGTCACTTAAAGATGCCACCAGTTTCAGTCAAGCTAAAAGAGGGCGCATCATTGCCCCGGAAACCACAATAACCCCAAGAAGAGAACCCCTAAAGGAGAACCTAAAGGAGAACCAGGTACCTGCGGTGGATGCCTTTGCCTGCAAAGTACCTCACAGAGGTGGACCTTACAAACGCTTTCTTCAGTGTCCACCCTCACCACTCCTGCTGGTACCTTTTTGCATTCATCCATGGAAAGAAACGGCAACATACCTAAACAGTTGTGCCGCAAGGGGCACATAACTTTCCAAGCCATTTTGCAAAAGCTATGGCTATCATCCTTGACACATGACAAGAGGAACACCCGAAAGTGATTCTCTTCCAACATGTTGATGACCTTCTCCTTTGTGCAGCTGACTTACCCCCTGTTGAAGTCACCTCAGAAAGCCTGTTGTGCTATCTTGCCAACCAGGGGTGCAGAGCCTCAAAGCCCAAATTGCAGTGGTGCTCAATATCTGTCATTTTCCTTGGACACTGTTTGTCCCATGGGACAAGACACTCCACTGAAGACAGGGTGCAAGTAATCTCTGACATCCCACTGCCACAAGGCCAGAAATCCCTTCATGCCTTCCTTGGACTAATTTCCTAGTGCGGAGCATGGATTCCAGAAGCCTTCCTACTGATGCTCTGTAATCAGACCCTTCCAGATGTCTCCTGAAGAAATATCTAAGTTTGAGGCCGTCAAGTGTGCCATCTCGGGCGCTAGGGCTCCCAGACTACGACAAAATGCTCAAGCTCTTTGTATCCGAACGTCTGGGACATGCTGCAGGTGTACTCACCCAATCACATGGCATCAGCCTACGCCCCATAGGATATTATTCCTGTTGGCTGGATGCGGTAGCAAGAGGAGGCCTATTGTGTCTGCGAGCTGGCTTTGCTACACACGCCTTGCTTGACAAAAATTTGAACTTGGTCCTCGGACACTGCCTCGTTCTGCTTGCTCCCCATGACGTTGTTGCCATATTCAACCAAGATCCAGCCAAAACACTTGTCCACTACCAGACACTTGAGACTCCTGTGTTCCCTCCTACTGGACAGCATTACTCTATTAAGTTGTCAAACACTGAACCCTACCACCCTTCTTCCACTTCTCTAGGGGGGAAAGGAGGAGGAGGAGTAGAGTCTTGACCTGTCACCCCATGACCACACAGGACACGCGGTCACCACTGAAAACACTGTTCTACAAGCTGAAGCCTTACCACCGGTGATGTCTGCACAGGAGGCAGAGCTGTAAGCACTTACTACAGCATGTAAATGGGCAGAGGGAAAAAGAGCCAACATTGACAAAGACTTTTATGAACTCTCTTATCAACAAGTGTTGCACCAAGAGTTACTCCACTGACCGACAACTTCTGCAGATCATGCATTATCTGCACCAAATGTAACCCAGGATGCACAGAAAAAACACAGAAGAAGCACCTGGCAAAAGCCCTATACCCCATTCCAGAGGATGCAAATTGATCATTCTCAAGTGCCAAGAAGTGGCAGATTCGAAAACGCCCTAGTGGAAGTGGTCATGACTGCCAGGACCACAGCTAAGAAACTACTGAGTGAGATAGTATGTAGATTTGGGGTCCCAGAGGTGATATTGAGAGATCAGGGACCAGCTTTAACAGCAACCCTTACAAAAGAGATTTGGGCAGCACTGGGAGTTCAGTTGGCACTACACATCCCATACCACCCTCAAAGTAGCGGGAAGGTAGAAAGGATGAATGGGACACTAAAAACAGAATGTTAAAGATGGCCCAAGAGACTAACATGAGTTGGCCAGACAGTTAGCCCATTGCCCTGTTCAGTGTCAGACACAACCCCGGGGGAAACATGCCCTATCCCCTAATGAAATTTTGTTTGGTTCAGCTCCCAGACTTGGTTGTTACTTTCCACAACAGTTACAGTTGCAGTCTGATGTGCTGACTAATTATTTAACCACCTTATCACGAGAATTAACCTGAATGCATGTCCAGGTGTTTTCTTCCATTCCAGATCCTGAATTAGATACAGGAACACACCAACTACTGTCTGGAGATACTTGAGCCAAGTTATGATGGTCCATTCCAAGTTTTGCTGAGCACAGCCACCTCAGTCAAGTTGGCCTGGAAGAACACCTGAATGCACGCTTATCAATGCAGGAGAGCGTGTTTTCGGGTGCTGCATATCCTTTTTCTGTTTGATCTAGAGGGAATCTGGACCAGTGAATGTGCCCTTGCAAAGGTCATTATGCCCCCCCCATATCCTAACCAAAGATACCCCTGATACATACACTAACCCAGCACACAGTCAGAGGAGGAAGCGAGCAGCTCTCTCTGGAAGCTTTGATCCTCACGTATACATAGATGTCATAAAGGTTACAAGGGGGGTCCCTGATGAGTTTAAAGCCAGGGATCAGGTAAAAGCTGGTTTTGAGTCTTTGATCCCCATAACACCTGTCAGCAAGAATGTAGATTGGATTAACTACATGTCATGGTTATGCAATAGAGTTTGTCGATCAGCATACCTGTCTCCATGTGTTCATCTCTAGAGACCAGCTGACCCTCACCTGACTGCTTTTGTAACCTCTCCTCTAAGCATGGCCCCACCCCATACCCTATCAGGGAACCCTATATTAACCTGTGCACTGCAAGCCAGCAGCGCTGATCAACCATTGTGTGTTAGCCTCTATGTGTACTTGCTGTGTTTCCTACATCTGATTCCTGTCACCGACTTTGGCGTGTTCCCGACCATCCCTGTTTGCCTGTGACCCTGAACCTTGGCGTGTACTCTGTTGTCCTTGTCTGCTTGTGGCCCCGACCTTGGCTTGTCCCTTACTTTCCTTGTTGTTCCAGCCTGCTGCCTCCTTCCTCTTCTCCTGTAGTCTACTGTGAGCGTGAGCTGTGAGACCCTGGGGGCCGCGACCTGGAGCCAGACTGCAGCGCAGTCCATCCTCACCACTAGAGGCTCTGGTGAACACCTGCTGGCTCTTAGACTCCGCGCCCTGGGGAATCTATGCTCTAGCTCCCAGTGGGATCTGTGTCAGTGATCCAGTAGACCCGCTTCCTGAACCTCCCAGGGTTCAATCCGCAACAGTCAGCCTTAGGGTCCACTACCTTGCGGTGCACTCCTGATCGCAACGGTGTGCATCTGTCACCCAGCCTCTAGGTGACCTGACACTAAACATATTATAACCAACAGAGATTTGTAAATTACACTAAAGATGCCCTCCAAGGTATTGCTGACTAGTTAGCCCCCACTTCCTACATGACATTCCAGGACCGGATGGCTTTAGACATGGTGCTAGCTGGGAAAGGTGTTTTGTAAAATCATAGGAAAAAACGGGAACCTGTTGTACATACATTCCTGATAATACTTGCCCAAATGGTAAGGTTACTCTAGCTATAAAGAAATTAGAAGATCTGTCACTGGAGTTGAAGAACTCAGGTATCACAGACCCATGGGACCAATATTTTAGCTGGATGAGTGGGTGGCAGAAGGTGCTCGCGCAGATAGGGGTAACGGTATTAATAATCCTGGTTCTTTTAGCCCTGATTGTATGCTGTATTCTACCTTTTGTAAAAAAGTTAATGAGCAAGGCTGTAGACAATAACACACCTACATTTCTCCACCAAGAAGAAGAGGACCCCCTTATGATGGAAGATGACAAACCCTTCACTCATCCACAGTCACTCCCTGTCCATAATCTCACAATCCTATAGGGTTTTAGGGATAGATAGCGCCTGACTGCACCTCTCCAGCTGTATCGAGGAGGGAAGTGAACAGTTGCTGCCCAATTCTATATACAGCCTAAAAGAGTTGCTGAGGAGAAGGGCCAGGCCAAAGTGGGACCTTTAGTATTAGGGACAGAAAAGAGAAAATAGTCATTTTAGGGGGGGACTGTGAAGGAATGTGATGTAGATAATAAAAATCTGAAAATGTCTATTTTCTTATGTGTATACATATTTTTCTCCTTACTCATTATATAAGTATACAGATTAGCTCTGTTCCTATATTTTTCTCAAAATGGCGGGTACCCCCTACATCCCACACATCAGAAGAACGCGGAACTGAAGATAAAACCAAGGACAGCCAAACCTTGTTATGAAGATTCTCCATCTTCTTTTCTATCTTAACCAATGAGATGTACCTATTAGACTAACATAGCAATGACGTATTTTTGTGTATAAAACATTAGCACCGCCTTGAATAAATTAGAAGTGTAAAAAGTAACAGTGCTGAGCGTGTCTCAGAGTGTTTACTTTTATATGCATGCATAGCCACACTTTCCAATTAGAAACAGCAGCAGATAACCTTGGGCTCGATTGGAGCTCTTAATCATTTCCATAACAGGAGTTACAGAGGAGGTATTTTGCTAGAATTATTGCATTCACTCTAACGATCAGGACATTTTCTTTGCTGCGCTAGCTCGCGGGGACAGGGGCGCTTTAAAAATTTCTTTTTTTTCTTATTTATTTATTTATTTGTTACATCGTCACTTTAAAAAAAAAATTCTGATCACTTTTATTGCTGACACAAGGAATGTAAGCATCCCTTGTGACAGTAATAGGTGGTGACAGGTACTCTTTATGGAGGGATCGGGGGTCTAAAAGACCCCAAACCCCTCCTTTGCACTTCAAAGTATTTAGATCGCCAAAAACGCTGATTCTGAATACTGTCATTTTTCTTTAAATCTGCGCCATTGGTAGCCGAGTAGACCGGAAGTGACGCCGTGACGTCGCTTCCATGTGTTTACATAGGAGATTGGAACAAAGCTGTTTCTGGCTTCATTTGAGTCACACTCTAGCCCACGGAAGTACCGGATCGTGGATCAGGTCTCCCGATGGGACAGGAAGGCCGGGAAGGCGCCGGGAGGGGGCGACATCCCCTCCCGCTCCTCCAGGATAACAGCCGAGCAGCTTTTAGCCGCATCGGTTGTTATCCCTAAAGAGCCAACAGCCCACTCTAAAAAATGGTACTGGGGGGATGCCTGCAACTGCAGGCATCCCCCCAGTATAACCTCTGAAAGCCGAGGCCGCATATGTGAGTACAGTCGGCGCTAAGGAGTTTTTAATAATACAAAAATTTAAAAATGTATTTCATAAAAAACATGCACAGTACAAATAATCCATCATAAAAGATAGATCACTAGTATATATTAAAGATGCTGACATAATTGCTGAGACATTAAATTCTTGGTTGAAAGGAGCTATAATCTCTAAGCGTTTCGTGAGGCAACACCCACTTCATCAGGAGACAGCTAAGGTTGGTTTTTAGTATATATACTGTGCTAGGTACCCTCTGGAAAGGGACCAGTAAAATATAAGCCAGTAGATATAATCAAATAACAGCTGGATCCTTGCGCTGTGGGTGGACCACCACAGCAGAGGTTCCAACCGAGAGCTGAGGGTGGTCCTAGGGTAGGGCACACAAAAGAGGGGCCCCGACTGCAATACACCTTGTGTAGGTCCACAGCTACACTTCAGCTCTCAGGATACACAGCAGCAAGGATGGCACCAGCAGTCACAAATGGACTGCAAGCAATGAATATGGAAGATGGGCAACAATGAGACAAGCAGAACTGTGCATGCAAAGGTCATCCTCTGAGTGCCGCTGTGAGAAACTTACAGCTAAAAGCTGCATCAGTAAAAGATTATATGTCCACCTGGCGAAACTTTGAAAAAGTATCAGCAGAAGTCTAAAGCCACGTACACACGATCAGACTTTCCGACGGGAAATGTTTGATGTCCGGCTGTTGGCGGTAAATCCGACCGTGTGTATGCTCCATCGGACAATTGTTGTCGGACTTTCCGCCAACAAATGTTGGATGGCAGGTTTTCAATTTTTCTGCGGACAAATGTGTGTGTTGTCGGATTTTCCGAGCGTGTGTACACAAGTCCGTCGGACAAAAGTCCAAAGTACAAACACGCATGCTCGGAAGCAAGGACGAGCCGGAAGCGGTCGGTCTTGTAAAACTAGCAAAGATATCAAAATGTAAAAAACGAAAAAAAACGTAAAACACACTCTGATCCTAGCGCTCAAACGGATGCAGAGAAATTTGACGCACTTATAGCTGCCGTTATGCGGTAAAACCTGAGACCAAACAATCACTACATGCATACTAACAATAGAATAGTATTACCAGCGCTTGCAATGAATATTCATTTTAGCTGATGGTTAATCATTTAAGTGCTATCGTTTTCCCTTATTGTTATACTAATGCAGACCACCTGTCCTCCTGGGGACTGCAGTATACACCAGTGGGAAATCCCAAATATAAGAGCAGATAATAAAGAATTAAAATACAAATGCAATGAATAAACTGATGACACTAAGAATATATAACAATTAAAAGGTTCAAAAAACTAAAATTCACAGTGCCCCATTAGTGTTCACCATCAAAAATGCACGTCAAACAATAATAAGTCCCATGCACTGGTGAGATGTTGATAGCAGGTAACAAGCTTCTATAATGTATCCAATGTAGTGTCCTTTAAATTGATAAACCTCCACCGTATCACCTCGTGATCAATCCCTTTAGTGTAAAGGCTTACCAGAAATCTGGTTTAAATAGAGCCTGCAATCTCCTTTGATCTGATACTGTGCTCCAGAACAGCTGCTTAACGTGTAGCATTATACTCAAGGGAATTCCCTTAGTACCAGGGCACCATGAAAGACAATAGGGGAAACTCTCCATAGTGCAATATTGTTTATTAATAAACAAACAAAAAGTCCCCCCGTCATAAAATATGCTTACATTGATCACAATTAAAAAGAGCCTGTCACATCCAATTGCGTCCACTTACTGCTGGTTGGAGTGCTGGCGTACCGCCCACCTCGATGAGTCCCGGGATGACGTTCGGTGTGTGTAAGGCTGTAGGGTCGTGTGGTCACGCACTGATGCGTTTCGGTTAGATTGACGCCCCTTTGCTGACAGACGGGAGCTGATACTCAGCGTCCCATCCATCCGCAATGATTCTTTCTTTATTAGTCAAGATGAATCAGACTTAGGTGTGCCCTTTTAGCTCCCTAGTATGTGGCATAGATATATACTAACAATATCCTATACAGAATTAAAAGTATTTATGGCAATATAACTTCAACCATTTAAGCGCTATTCCCACAGAAAAAAATGACCTTCTAGCTGGCTATTTAAGTAGGTGCCAGCATAGTGGGAAAAAAAGAAAAAAAAGAAAAAAAGAAGGAAGATACATCTCCATACTGATACAATATTCTATCTGTAATCATACCCTCAATAAAAAATGTGCAACAATACCTAGAATTCAACATAGTCATAATAGTAACCATCATATGTTATGGGAGAAGTAATTTTCAGTATACTGGGCAATTCCCATGAAAACTGTCTCCAGGCTTAGCGTGGGAATGCCCGACTTTACCCATAATTGATTTAATATTGTAAAATATGTTGTAAAACAGGTTATCATACTCTTAGAATAAAAGATAAAAGTGAATAAAATAATAAAGAATCAATAAAAATCGATAAAAAAGTATACATTTTCTAGCTATTGGCTATTTGAAAATATTCATGATCACTATTCATATGTAAACAGATCCACTCACATTCCATGGGGAGTTAGAGCCCCTGGAGGTAGAAATCTTTCAGTAAAAAGAGAATAAAACCAAGTGTTGTCTTAAAATCCTTCTTGTCAAGGTTTTTGAAGTATCCTAAACTCATATCAGTAATTGCTTATAAAACAGTTTAAATCAAGTTCTATGTTAAGGCCATTGGGGCTGATGCCGCGTACACACGAGCGGACTTTACGGCGGACTTTGCACGGCGGACTTTTTGTCGGACTTTGTTGGCTCCTTGCGCCGGACTTAAAAACGGACGGACTTGGCCACACACGCTCACTGCAAAAGTCCGCTGGTTTGGAACGCGGTGACATATAGCACGTACGACGGGACTAGAAAAAGGAAGTTCAAGCCCCACTCCGGCACCCTTTGGGCTCCTTCTGCTAATCTCATGTTTATCTCGTGTTAGTAGAAGTTTGGTTAGAGACGATTCGCGCTTTTCACACTTCAGCTTATTTCGTTCATTTTCTGCGGTTCAGTTTGTGCTTGTGAGGTTTGTATCTGCTTTTCAGTGCGTGTTGGTCAGTTCGTAACCTGCCTTGCAGGCCGTTCTGGTCCGCTCGTTCCTGATTTTCAGGTCGTTCTTCATAGGCCTTGCTGTTCTTCAGTGCGTTTGTTTGTTTGAGCAGCCGACCGTTTTGAAGCCATGTCGGGTGGACGTTCTCATTAGGGATGAGCTTCGTGTTCGAGTCGAACCCATGTTCGACTCGAACATCGGCTGTTCGGTCGTTCGCCGAATTGCGAACGATATGGGCCGTTCGCGCCAAATTCGTGTGGCGCGTCACGGCCCATAATTCACTGCAGCATCGCAGTGCATTGCTGGCTGATTATTGGCCAAGCATGCACTATGACCCGCATGCTTGGCCAATCACAGCGCCGTCAGTAGAGAGAGCTGTAATTGGCCAAAGCCAGGGTGGCTTTGGCCAATTATGGCTCAGGGGATTTAGTACACACCCCACACTATATAAGGCCGCCTGCACGGCGGCCCTGTGTAGTGTGTGTTCCGGTGTGCTGAGAGATAGAGAGAGAGAGAGAGACAGTGTCATTTGATTTGAGTTAGATAGATTAGGCAGAACAGTCAGTCAGTTAGCTGCACTTACAGTGTATTGTGTATATATATGCATCCCAGGTGTTGCATATATATATATACACTGTATTCAGTTTAGCTAGATCCGTTCCTGTTATCTTCTATCTAGACTATTTACATTTAGTGCAGTGTGTCCTGCTCACAGTGTTCAGCTAGATCCGTTCCTGCTATTTACATTTAGTGCAGTGCGTCCTGCTCACAGTGTTCAGCTAGATCCGTTCCTGGTATTTACATTTAGTGCAGTGCGTCCTGCTCACAGTGTTCAGCTAGATCCGTTCCTGCTATTTACATTCAGTGCAGTGCGTCCTGCTCACAGTGTTCAGCTAGATCCGTTCCTGGTATTTACATTTAGTGCAGTGCGTCCTGCTCACAGTGTTCAGCTAGATCCGTTCCTGCTATTTACATTCAGTGCAGTGCGTCCTGCTCACAGTGTTCAGCTAGATCCGTTCCTGCTATTTACATTCAGTGCAGTGCGTCCTGCTCACAGTGTTCAGCTAGATCCGTTCCTGGTATTTACATTTAGTGCAGTGCGTCCTGCTCACAGTGTTCAGCTAGATCCGTTCCTGCTATTTACATTCAGTGCAGTGCGTCCTGCTCACAGTGTTCAGCTAGATCCGTTCCTGGTATTTACATTTAGTGCAGTGCGTCCTGCTCACAGTGTTCAGCTAGATCCGTTCCTGCTATTTACATTCAGTGCAGTGCGTCCTGCTCACAGTGTTCAGCTAGATCCGTTCCTGCTATTTACATTCAGTGCAGTGCGTCCTGCTCACAGTGTTCAGCTAGATCCGTTCCTGGTATTTACATTTAGTGCAGTGCGTCCTGCTTACAGTGTTCAGCTAGATCCGTTCCTGCTATTTACATTCAGTGCAGTGCGTCCTGCTCACAGTGTTCAGCTAGATCCGTTCCTGGTATTTACATTTAGTGCAGTGCGTCCTGCTCACAGTGTTCAGCTACATCCGTTCCTGCTATTTACATTCAGTGCAGTGCGTCCTGCTCACAGTGTTCAGCTAGATCCGTTCCTGCTATTTACATTCAGTGCAGTGCGTCCTGCTCACAGTGTTCAGCTAGATCCGTTCCTGGTATTTACATTTAGTGCAGTGCGTCCTGCTCACAGTGTTCAGCTAGATCCGTTCCTGTTATCTTCCTACTGACAGGCAGGCTTGTCTGGTTACAGTATATAAAGCTACCTGAAGAAAATTACAGGTGTTCTTTTTGATCCTATTAGTACCACGGTCAGGCAGCTAGACTATTTACATTTAGTACAGTGTGTCCTGCTCACAGTGTTCAGCTAGATCCGTTCCTGTTATCTTCCTACTGACAGGCAGGCTTGTCTGGTTACAGTATATAAAGCTACCTGAAGAAAATTACAGGTGTTCTTTTTGATCCTATTAGTACCACGGTCAGGCAGCTAGACTATTTACATTTAGTACAGTGTGTCCTGCTCACAGTGTTCAGCTAGATCCGTTCCTGTTATCTTCCTACTGACAGGCAGGCTTGTCTGGTTACAGTATATAAAGCTACCTTAAGAAAATTACAGGTGTTCTTTTTGATCCTATTAGTACCACGGTCAGGCAGCTAGACTATTTACATTTAGTACAGTGCGTCCTGCTCACAGTGTTCAGCTAGATCCGTTCCTGCTATTTACATTCAGTGCAGTGCGTCCTGCTCACAGTGTTCAGCTAGATCCGTTCCTGCTATTTACATTCAGTGCAGTGCGTCCTGCTCACAGTGTTCAGCTAGATCCGTTCCTGGTATTTACATTTAGTGCAGTGCGTCCTGCTCACAGTGTTCAGCTAGATCCGTTCCTGCTATTTACATTCAGTGCAGTGCGTCCTGCTCACAGTGTTCAGCTAGATCCGTTCCTGCTATTTACATTCAGTGCAGTGCGTCCTGCTCACAGTGTTCAGCTAGATCCGTTCCTGCTATTTACATTCAGTGCAGTGCGTCCTGCTCACAGTGTTCAGCTAGATCCGTTCCTGGTATTTACATTTAGTGCAGTGCGTCCTGCTCACAGTGTTCAGCTAGATCCGTTCCTGCTATTTACATTCAGTGCAGTGCGTCCTGCTCACAGTGTTCAGCTAGATCCGTTCCTGGTATTTACATTTAGTGCAGTGCGTCCTGCTCACAGTGTTCAGCTAGATCCGTTCCTGCTATTTACATTCAGTGCAGTGCGTCCTGCTCACAGTGTTCAGCTAGATCCGTTCCTGCTATTTACATTCAGTGCAGTGCGTCCTGCTCACAGTGTTCAGCTAGATCCGTTCCTGGTATTTACATTTAGTGCAGTGCGTCCTGCTCACAGTGTTCAGCTAGATCCGTTCCTGTTATCTTCCTACTGACAGGCAGGCTTGTCTGGTTACAGTATATAAAGCTACCTGAAGAAAATTACAGGTGTTCTTTTTGATCCTATTAGTACCACGGTCAGGCAGCTAGACTATTTACATTTAGTACAGTGTGTCCTGCTCACAGTGTTCAGCTAGATCCGTTCCTGTTATCTTCCTACTGACAGGCAGGCTTGTCTGGTTACAGTATATAAAGCTACCTGAAGAAAATTACAGGTGTTCTTTTTGATCCTATTAGTACCACGGTCAGGCAGCTAGACTATTTACATTTAGTACAGTGTGTCCTGCTCACAGTGTTCAGCTAGATCCGTTCCTGTTATCTTCCTACTGACAGGCAGGCTTGTCTGGTTACAGTATATAAAGCTACCTTAAGAAAATTACAGGTGTTCTTTTTGATCCTATTAGTACCACGGTCAGGCAGCTAGACTATTTACATTTAGTACAGTGTGTCCTGCTCACAGTGTTCAGCTAGATCCGTTCCTGCTATTTACATTCAGTGCAGTGCGTCCTGCTCACAGTGTTCAGCTAGATCCGTTCCTGCTATTTACATTCAGTGCAGTGCGTCCTGCTCACAGTGTTCAGCTAGATCCGTTCCTGGTATTTACATTTAGTGCAGTGCGTCCTGCTCACAGTGTTCAGCTAGATCCGTTCCTGGTATTTACATTTAGTGCAGTGCGTCCTGCTCACAGTGTTCAGCTAGATCCGTTCCTGCTATTTACATTCAGTGCAGTGCGTCCTGCTCACAGTGTTCAGCTAGATCCGTTCCTGCTATATACATTTAGTGCAGTACGTCCTGCTCACAGTGTTCAGCTAGATCCGTTCCTGTTATCTTCCTACTGACAGGCAGGCTTGTCTGGTTACAGTATATAAAGCTACCTTAAGAAAATTACAGGTGTTCTTTTTGATCCTATTAGTACCACGGTCAGGCAGCTAGACTATTTACATTTAGTACAGTGCGTCCTGCTCACAGTGTTCAGCTAGATCCGTTCCTGTTATCTTCCTACTGACAGGCAGGCTTGTCTGGTTACAGTATATAAAGCTACCTTAAGAAAATTACAGGTGTTCTATTTGATCCTATTAGTACCACGGTCAGGCAGCTAGACTATTTACATTTAGTACAGTGTGTCCTGCTCACAGTGTTCAGCTAGATCCGTTCCTGTTATCTTCCTACTGACAGGCAGGCTTGTCTGGTTACAGTATATAAAGCTACCTTAAGAAAATTACAGGTGTTCTATCCCAGCTTAGTGCAGCTACAGGCCATTAGTATGTCTGGAAGGCCAAGAAGGAGAGGCAGACAGTCACAAGCCAATAAGAGAGGGCAAGCAGGCTCTGTGTCTAGTGCTGGTCGTGGAGACGGTGCATCCTCATCAGCACGTGGCCATGGGACACGCTTGGCCTTTTTTTCGGCAGCTGGCCGTGTTGAGCCGCAACATGCGGAAGACTTGGTCGAGTGGATGACCAAGCCGTCCTCATCCTCCTCATCCTCTCTCACCCATGCCCAGGGTGCTTTGTCTGGCAAAGCAGCGGCCTCTTCCCTCAGCTCAATGTCATCAGTGACTCCTTCCCTAGCTCCACCGTGTCCTCATGAGGATTCCCTCGAACTGTTTGACCACAGTGTTGGGTACATGCTCCAGGAGGATGCCCAGCGTTTGGAAGGCTCTGATGATGATACTGAGCTCAATGAAGGCAGTAACATGAGCACGGACAGAGGGGGTGCCCAAGAAGGACAGCAATCTGGCAGTCATGCTCCCCCTGCTGCAGCATACTGCCAGGTTTGCTCCAGTGATGAGGAGGGAGGGGATGATGAGGTCACTGACTCAACGTGGGTGCCTGATAGGAGAGAGGAGGAGGAGGAGGAGGAGGAGGAGGTGGCACATCACCAACTAGGCAGGATGCCCTCCAGGGGCCAGCCTAAGGGCAGCACATTGACTGCATCACACCCCAAAGCTCCACATGTGCAGGGCGCTGCAGTCTCTGCGCGTTATTCAAAAAGTTCTTTGGTGTGGGCCTTTTTTGAGACGAGTGCATCAGATCGCACCGCTGCTATTTGCAACATATGTCTCAAGCGTATCTCGCGTGGCCAAAACATCTCCCGCTTGGGTACCACATGCTTGACCAGACATATGTTGACCTGCCATGCAGTTCGTTGGCAAGCGTATCTAAAAGACCCACACCAAAGAACAAAGACGATCTCTCCTTGCTCCTCATCAGCTGAGATTTCCAACCCCACTAGACCTTCAGTCCTCTCTGAGACCTGCAGTGAGAGGAATGAAGGTGTAGAATTAGGTGTGTCACAGCCAAGTACTTGTGGGCAATCTGCTTTTGGTACACCGACGTCAGATTGTACCAGGCAAATTTCCCTGCCCCAGCTGCTGCACCGCCGAAAGAAGTTTGCTCCCAGCCATCCACATGCCCAGCGGTTGAATGCTAGCTTGGCAAAATTGCTAGCACTTCAACTGCTGCCTTTTCAGTTGGTAGACTCTGCCCCCTTCCGTGAGTTTGTGGAATGTGCGGTTCCTCAGTGGCAGGTACCCAAACGCCACTTTTTCTCACGGAAGGCGATTCCGGCTCTCTACCGGCATGTGGAAGGCAATGTCCATGCCTCGCTGGACAGGGCGGTCAGCGGTAAGGTGCATATTACCGCTGACTCATGGTCCAGCAGGCATGGACAGGGACGTTACTTAAGTTTCACGGCGCATTGGGTGACTCTGCTGGCAGCTGGGAAGGATGCAGGACAAGGTGCAGTAGTGTTGGAGGTTGTTCCGCCACCACGCCTCCAAAATGCTGATTGTGACACACCTCTCTCCTCCACCCCCTCCTCTTCTTCTTCCTCCATGGCCTCTTCCTCGGAACCAGCGGTGCTCCGTAGGCGTTCAAGGGGCTACGCAAGTACGCAGGCCAAAAGATGCCATGCGGTGCTTGAGCTGGTGTGCTTGGGGGACAGGAGCCACACTGGGGCAGAGGTTCTGTCAGCTCTGCAGGGGCAGGTTCAGAGGTGGTTGACGCCACGCCAACTTAAGGCAGGAATGGTGGTTTGCGACAATGGCACCAACCTCCTCTCTGCCCTCCGACAGGGACAACTGACCCATGTGCCCTGTTTGGCTCACGTCCTTAACTTGGTGGTGCAGCGGTTCTTGGGCAGGTACCCGGGCTTACAGGATGTCCTGAGGCAGGCCAGGAAAGTCTCTGTGCATTTCCGCCGGTCATATAATGCCAGTGCTCGGCTGACGGACCTCCAAAAGGAGTTTAACCTGCCCAAGAACCGCCTAATCTGTGACATGCCCACCAGGTGGAACTCGACGTTGGCCATGCTGCAGCGGCTGCACACGCAGCAGAGGGCCATCAATGAGTACCTGTGCGACTATGGCACCAGGACAGGGTCAGGGGACCTTGGTTTTTTTTCCCCACGCCAGTGGGCCATGATCAGGGATGCATGCACTGTCCTGTCACCATTCGAGGAGGCCACGAGGATGGTGAGCACTGACAGTGCATGCATCAGTGACACTGTCCCCCTTGTCCACCTGTTGGAGCACACGCTGCGTGGAATAATGGACAGGGCACTTGAGGCAGAACAGAGGCAGGAAGAGGAGGACTTCCTTAGCTCTCAAGGCCCCCTTTATCCAGACAGTGTTCCTGCGTGCCCGCCGATCACACAGGAAGAGGACGAGGAGGAGGAGGAGGAGGAGGAGGAGGAAGATTGTGTCAGTATGGAGGTGGAGCCTGGCACTCAGCATCAGCAGTCTTTAAGGGATCAGTCCCAAGGAACACATGGACTTGTACGTGGCTGGGAGGAGGTGGCTGTGGACGTTGTTGTCCTTAGTGACCCAGAGGACTCCGGACCGAATGCCTCAGCAAACCTACGCTGCATGGCCTCCCTGATCCTGCAAAGCCTGCGTAAGGATCCTCGTATTCGTGGTATCAAGGAGAAGGACCAATACTGGCTGGCAACCCTCCTTGATCCACGTTACAAGGGTAAGGTTGCGGACCTTATCTTGCCATCGCAGAGGGAGCAGAGGATGAAACATCTTCGGGAGGCCTTGCAGAAAGGTCTGTGCAACGCGTTCCCAGAGACTGGGAGGTTACAAACTCCTGTTTCTGGACAACGTGTTGCTGAGGCTTCGGTCAGTCAAAGAAGGAGCGGTGGAGAAGGTGGCCGTCTGACCGATGCGTTCAGACAATTTTTTGGTCCGCAGCCCCAAGGTATGATCGGTTCCAGCAACCATCGCCAGCGTCTGTTTTACATGGTGCAGGAATACCTAGGGGCAAGATCAGACTTGGACACCTTTCCCACCGAAAATCCTCTGGGTTACTGGGTCTTGAGGATGGATCACTGGCCAGAGCTTGCACAGTATGCAATTGAGCTACTGGCCTGTCCTGCATCCAGCGTTCTTTCGGAACGCACATTCAGTGCTGCTGGAGGCGTGGTAACCGATCACAGGGTGCGTCTGTCCACCGACTCGGTCGATCGGCTGACCTTCATAAAAATGAATCAGTCTTGGATCACCACCAGCTACCAAGCACCTGATGCAGATGTAACCGAATAATTTTTTTTGAAATCTCAGATCCCTTCAAAGACTGCCTATGCTGATGCTGAGTGACTATCCCTGAGTAATTATCCTCTTCCTCCTCAATCATCACGCTGATAGCTTGTAAGAACATTTTTGGTTCTGGGCGCCACCACCAGTGCCTAAGGCACAATTTTTCAGCCCCTGTTTAACAGGGGCGTGTAATTACAATTTTTGATGTAATACTTTGCAGCAGGGCTCGTTCCTGCATTCCAACTAGAGTGTCTGTGAGGGGTTGCAGTGTTGTGGCACCAGCACCAGTGCCTAAGACCCAATTTTTCAGCCCCTGTCTAACAGGGGCGTGTAATTACAATTTTTGATGCAATACTTTGCAGCAGGGCTTGTTCCTGCGTTTCAACTAGAGTGTCTGTGAGGGGTTGCAGTGTTGTGGCACCAGCACCAGTGCCTAAGACCCAATTTTTCTGCCCCTGTCTAACAGGGGCGTGTAATTACAATTTTTGATGCAATACTTTGCAGCAGGGCTCGTTCCTGCGTTCCAACTAGAGTGTCTGTGAGGGGTTGCAGTGTTGTGGCACCAGCACCAGTGCCTAAGGCCCAATTTTTCTGCCCCTGTCTAACAGGGGCGTGTAATTACAATTTTTGATGCAATACTTTGCAGCAGGGCTCGTTTCTGCGTTCCAACTAGAGTGTCTGTGAGGGGTTGCAGTGTTGTGGCACCAGCACCAGTGCCTAAGGCCTAATTTTTCAGCTCCTGTTCAACAGGGGCATGTAATTACAATTCTTGATCTAATATTTCACAGCAGGGCCCTGTGAGGGCTTACAGTGTTTTGGCCACAGCAACACCTAAGGCCCAAATTTCTGCTGAGTATATAGGGCAGGACCCTACTTTCAAACATCTAACTTACAAACGACTCCTACTTGCAAACGGAAGGAGACAACAGGAAGTGAGATGAAATCTACCCCTAAGGAAGGGAAATTCTCTCCTGTAAGAGTTAATATGGGAAAACAATTTCTCCTTTCCACTGATGCTTTCCAATCCTTGTTCCACAAAAAAACCCAAATTTTCAAAAAACATTTTTCATTGGGACAAAAAAGTGAGGTGAAATCTTCTGAAGAGGAGGAAAGACGCAAAACAAATGTCACAGGGGTGATAACCCTTCCCTATGTTTTCCAAAAAGCTTAGAAAAGATTTTTTGGCTGGAGCTAAACACATTAAAAATGTTCAAAATTACAAACAGATTCTACTTAACAACAAACCTACAGTCCCTGTCTTGTTTGCACCGCCTGTATACTGCTGTTCAGAGTATATAGGGACCTTTCCTTATTTTAATTTGGGTGCGGGGTTCCCCTTAATATCCATACAAGACCCAAAGGGCCTGGTAATGGACTGGGGGGTACCCATGCCGTTTGTCTCACTGATTTTCATCCATATTGCCATGACCCGACATGACATTAAACCCGCAAGCAGTTTTAAATGAGATTTTTTCCTTTAAAAATGACATTTGGTGCAGGGACTGTTCTAAACATGGGAAACACGCGTCACTTTACAGGCATACTATAGACACCCCCCAGGTACGATATTTAAAGGAATATTTCACTTTTTTTTTTTTACTTTAAGCATCATTAAAATCACTGCTCCCGAAAAAACGGCCGTTTTTAAAAGTTTTTTTTGCATTGATACATGTCCCCTGGGGTAGGACCCGGGTCCCCAAACCCTTTTTAGGACAATACCATGCAAATTAGCCTTTAAAATGAGCACTTTTGATTTCGAACGTTCGAGTCCCATAGACGTCAATGGGGTTCTAACGTTCGTGCGAACTTGCGGTCCGTTCGCGGGTTCTGGTGCGAACCGAACCGGGGGGTGTTCGGCTCATCCCTAGTTCTCATTCTCGAGTTCGTGCTGTGTGGGGACTTGGTGTTGGGGTTAATACTTTGACCCGAGTCCAGTCCATGAACAGGGTGAGGAGGAGTTCATGGACCAAGAATTGGTTGCTTCAGCGTGACCAGTTCTGTCATATGCCTTTGCTCCGTGAGCTCCCTGAGAATAATCCTGAGGATTTCAGGAATTTTCTCAGGATGACGGACCCCGTCTTTGAGCGTCTGCTGGCTATGCTGACCCCCTATATCAGCAGGCAGGATACCTGCATGAGGCAAGCCATCAGTGCGGAGCAGAGGCTAGTTGCCACGTTACGTTACTTGGCGACAGGGAGAAGTCTTCAGGACTTAAAGTTCTCGACAGGCATCTCCCCCCAGGCTCTGGGGATCATAATCCCAGAGACCTGTTCTGCTATTATTCAGGTCCTGCAGAAGGAATATATGAAGGTAAGTTTTATCCTTTAACATTACATGATATGTATTAAATGTTTTTTGATGTATTGTAGAACTGTCCTCTTTACCTAATTGCCATGCTTTCAATCTGCTGTGAATGTCCCCTTTATCTTCATGCTTGCCTATTTTAATCATTTATTGCCCTACATGCATAATTTATTTCATTGACCTCCCCACCATGCAATGCTGGGTCCATTTATATCTGTAGCCTATAGTCCATTGAACAATGTATATTGTCTGCTCCATTGTCTTGTTTGTCCCTCCCTCACCCCACAAATGTTTCAGCCAGTCAGGTGTGTTTGTTAACCTAATTAGAACCCCTCCCCCACCCCACAAATGTTTGAGCCAGTCAGGTGTGTTTGTTAACCTAATTAGAACCCCTCCCCCACCCCACAAATGTTTGAGCCAGTCAGGTGTGTTTGTTAACCTAATTAGAACCCCTCCCCCACCCCACAAATGTTTGAGCCAGTCAGGTGTGTTTGTTAAAATAATTAGAACCCCTCCCCCACCCCACAAATGTTTCAGCCAGTCAGGTGTGTTTGTTAACCTAATTAGAACCCCTCCCCCACCCCACAAATGTTTGAGCCAGTCAGGTGTGTTTGTTAACTTAATTAGAACCCCTCCCCCACCCCACAAATGTTTCAGCCAGTCAGGTGTGTTTGTTAACCTAATTAGAACCCCTCCCCCCACATTCAAATGTATCAATGACCCATCATAGGGGGTGAGTAATCTTATAAGTGTGCCTTATGTTTTTCAACATTTCAATTACAAACACACATATTCATAATATTTGACTGCTGTTGTTTACTAATATTTTGGTGTAATCTGATATACATTTTTTTTATTAAAGTCCTTATCTTATTTTTTTTCCACTCCACAGTTTCCTTCAAGTCCACAGGAATGGCAGACTGTGGCCTCCCAGTTCGCTGACCGTTGGGACTCTCCCAACTGTGTAGGGGCGATTGACGGGAAGCACGTCCGGATTGTGCCACCACCGCATTCGGGGTCTTATTTCTATAACTACAAGGGGTTCCATAGTGTAGTTTTGATGGCGGTGGTCTCGGCACATTTGGAGTTTATGTTTGTGGATGTGGGTAAGAACGGCCGGATGTCTGATGGAGGAGTCTTTGCACAGACCGAGCTGTGCCATCGTCTCCAGACCGGTGGCCTGGAATTGCCACCTGATGACGATAATGTGGATGGACTCCCCTCAGTTTTTATTGCTGATGAAGCATTTGCTCTCTGTGAGAACTTGATGAGGCCGTTCCCCCAAAGGACACTCACCCCTGAGAGGAGGGTATTTAATTATCGGCTGGCCAGAGCAAGAAGGGTTGTGGAGAATGCCTTTGGGATTCTGGCCAGCCGGTTCCGTTTATTCCTTACTTCTATTAATTTGGCGGACTATAAAATCAACCACGTCATCCTTGCTTGCTGCATCTTACATAACTTTTTAAGGAGACTTTCAGCTACATATCTATCCTCTGTTGGGCCTGAGGCCAGACTGGAAGAGACTAGCACTTTGACAGGCCTAGAAATTGGCCGTATTGGCTTGGCCCCCCGAACCGCACGTCAAGTGCGTGACCGTTATGTTAATTATTTTAATGGTCGGGGGGCCATTGCTATTCAGCAACAGCTGTAAGTTTCTTACAAAGATAAAAACGAAAATTGGTTTATCTAAATATCTTGTTTTTATTGTTGTTTACCTTTAAGTTATGTCTGTCTCCTAGTGCACTTGTAGTAGTGTCAAGTGCATTTAGCTTTAGTTAATCAGGCCCACAAAAACAAACCCCAAATTTTGACTTCAAGAATCAGCCACACACATTGTATAGGGTAAAAAATTTTACTTGGTGCACATTGAAAGGTGCATTTTTTATCATATTTTTTTTTGATTTTTTGTTCTTTTTATTTTTTAAGAAAATATTTTACGTTGTGTAAAAAAATTATCTTTTACTAAATTATTCAAGGCATTTTTTCACAAATATATAGACCTTTATCTAAAAAGATTTACATACACAACAGTGTTTTTATAAACAAAACTTACAATAAATTAACTTACAAAGTTCAATATTTCGAGAACGGTGCATGTAATGTCACCCTTGCAGAAATTGGTCATTTATAAGATGCTCAAAATTGAGCCTTACTAAAGGGTCAAGTCAACATGTGCTATCTCCTATCATGGGAGAGCAATGTACGTGTTTTGTGTGTGCAATCCCATTTTTGGTTCCTCTCACCACCCAAGATTTTTCAGGATGAAGGGGTTGCAAACACAAAACAAGTACATTGCTAACCCATGATGGAAGATAGCACACGATGACACACCGTGTGCATCACACAATGTAAATTTGGGTATACCCCAAAAATTGAAAAAACAATATTTCAAACAAAACAACTTCCCAAGGAAATGAAGAACATGATTGATGGTTTTAGGCCAAACGTGATTATATTCGGCCCAAAACATCAATCATGTTCTTCATTTCCTGTTGCATGGAGTCCAGGCGAAGTTGCATGCTGTGAATTTGGTCACGCATTTTATCGATCTGGCCATTCCACAGCATTATCTGGCCAATTAGTCTTTGCGCACTGTCTGTGGTGAACTGCTCTGCCGCTTGGCCTTCCACAACCAGAAACTCACCTAAAACGAGTGAATAAAAACAAGGTTTACAATATGCACGCCAAAATACAGTAACTCAAGCTGGTGTGTCAGTCACTCACTTGGTGGGCTTGAAACATCGCACACTTCCTCCACCTCTCCTTCCTCAAGGTCGTCGGGTGGGCGTGGTCTTGGGCTGGGGCTTGGGGTATCTTCTGCCCTAGGCTGGTGACTTGGGGGGGTCCTGAGATCCTTGGACTGTTGTCTGAGTCTTTTCTCCCCTATGAGATTTGAACAAAAGGTATAGTTAAAACACACTGATCTTTTAGGTTTTACTAAATAAAGTAAAACGTTGGTTATGATTTTTGGCCAATTTTTCATCATAATAAATGTTGAAGACAGGATGAACATTACCTCTGAACAACAATTATAAATAATGCTTATTTTCGGGCAAGTTTCACAGATGCTGACACCTCAATGATCTCCTATGTGTATTACCCCTCTAAAATTTCTTTATGGTCACCTAGTACACTAGAAAATGCATTTCCTGGGCAAAATGCGTGGGAATGCTGAATAGCTAAATTGCAAAAATGACCGCCATCAAAACTGCCCCATCATATTCCTCTATTATAAATCAGTACATGGTGTGTCTGTCCCCTCCCCCCGGGCTCTGTAATCAGAGCTGAGATGCTCCAGCCACCTCCCCCCCGTGTATAACAGAAGTTTTGGTAACCATGGCAACAAAACAAACACAGTACACTCTGATTAATGGCTAAAATTTCCGGAAATGACCTCTAAACAAAAAGCTTTTTCTCAAAAAATGAAAAAGATATCAAACTGAAAGGATATAGCCAGATAGCTGAATATTTTGTGAACATTGTAAAGTTTGTTTGGTGTCTCTAGGTGAAAGTATGAAGGAGCTGAAACTTTTGGGAGCGGAAGAAGAATTTAAGGATTTCAAGCATGCTCCCATTGACTTCAATGTTTAAAAAAGTGATAAAAACCTTAATATTTTAAAAAGTATAAATGGTAGAAAAAAAGTTGAAAAAGAGCACACATCAGCTAAAAGAGACGAACATTTTAATAGTTGAATGGTTTTAATAGCTGAAAGTATGCAGAAGTTACGCAGAGCCAAAAAACGTACGGAATAAAATTTAAATTAAATTTAAAAATAAATAAAATCGAAGAACAATAGTGGGACTGCTAAATCATTCCCACTAACTATAGTGCTCGTGAGTCCAGATGTGGAAACAGCTGCTGTGTCCTGTCCCTACATTACACTGAATCATTTTTGATGAAGCATTATATTTTCAAACACATCTACACCACATCAACTCATTGTGGGAATTCGACAAATTATCAAGCCATAAATGTATGTCCAACCCTGTCCCATCGTATTTGGCGAAAAAATAACGTCACTTTATAAAGTATCATATCTATTCAAAAGAACGGTATTTACGAACGATGCAGAAAAACCGCCAAAAATAAGGATCGACATGCAAGTTCTGTATCTCAATAGTAAAACACAAGTACTTACTTTTTTTAAGCAGCTTCTTTATTCGCCAATATTGTTCTGGCTCCCGACTTTTGATGTCAGACCACTGCTTCCGCAATTGTTCTTTCGAATGTTTTGTCCCAAATTTCTCTTCAAGAGCGGTGACAATTGAGGACATTATTTTGTCCTTCCTCATATTGGGTCGTGTGTACGGTCCTTTTTTGCCATCGTAGTCCTCCCTTCTCAATATGGACACCATCTCCACCATCTCTTCAAAAGCCATGTTGGTGGCCTTATATCTCCTCTGGGATGTGGATGTTTGGGGCTCCGGGCTTTCCTCCGCGCTACTTTCACTTAATCGCTCCGCCATCTTTTGCTATCTACTCCCACTGCGCAACGAAGAGTGAAGGGGCGGGGCCAAATCGTACTTATGAACGTCAGGGGCGGGCGACGCAGGCGGAGCATGACACATGCGCAGTGTATATAAAGCTATTACTATGGCCTACGTATGTCCGTGCGGAAGTAGCGAGCGTCACAAACGAAGGTAAGATTAAAGAGTGTGTGTGTGTGTGTGTGTGTGTGTGTGTGTGTGTGTGTGTGTGTCCCCTAGATTACAACACAAACTAATCCTGAGATTTGGGCCTGACATTTAAGTTTTGATCTTGTGTCTTGTCTTCCAGAAAAAATGAATCCCTTTAAAGAGGAAGAATTTTTGTGCCATTTTATTGAGCTCTATGAGGACAAGAAAAACCTGTGGGAGGTCAAAAACCCCCTATATTATAATCGGGATGTTAGGAAGGCAACACTGGGCACACTTTTAGAGTTTGTGAAGACTCGACTCCCCCAGGCAGACCTCAAGTTTGTGGACAGGAAAATAGGTATCTTGCGTAACATGTATAAGCGGGAACACAGAAAAATCCAGGAGTCGCTCAGATGCGGGGCAGCAGCTGACCAAGTTTATGTCCCCAAGTTGTGGTATTACCACAAACTGCGATTCCTGGATGAGCAGACCGAAGCCAGGCAATCACTTTCCACCCTTCCCCCCACCCTTCCCCCCACCCTTCCCTCCAGCCTTCCCTCCACTCTTCCCTCCAGCCTTCCATCCACTCTTCCCTCCAGCCTTCCATCCACCTCCACCCCAGCTGAGGAGTGCCAGGATGAACTGGGCCTTTTCACCATTGATGAAGTGGATGCGCCCAGCTTCAGCCAGGTATCCATTTATTTTTTCTTTGGGGATTGTGTAAATGTTATTAATGATGTTAAGGTGTTAATTTTGAAAGTGCTTCATAAAAAATCACTTCTGCACAAAGAGTAATATGTAGACATATCACTAGACAGTAGTGGCCAAATATATACTTCACTTCAGATCTTGTTGATCATCTGAAATAATGGTGTTGTCAAATAGATAGCCTTTACTATTTTGTGTAATTATATTTGAAAGTTATGAGCTGAAAATTGTGTGTGATTGCATAACAGAAAATTACAACTATGTCCCTTTTTTTTACACAGGATGACCTCAGCCAGGAGGAGGCCTTGCCCAGTGGGAGAGAGGAGGAGGCCTTGCCCAGTGGGAGAGAGGAGGAGGCTGTGGCTGGGCCAAGTAGAAGCCGCACGGAGTGTCAGGTGCCTCCCCTCCGCATTCTCCACAAAAGGCCCAGGAGAATGCCACCAACAGAGCAGGAATCCCTAGACCTCATACGGGAAGCAAGCCTCATCCTCAGTAAACCACCCAATGCTGAGGAGGCGTATGGCACCTATATAGCCAGCAGATTGCTGGAGTTGGAAAAGGGCCAACGCCTCCTCTGTGAGGGTCTAATTTTTCAGGCTTACCAGAAGGGCTTGAGAGGGGAGCTTACTGCTACCACGTATCTGGCAGATGAAGCCACTTCTCCTCCTCCTCCTCCTCCTCCTGCCCCAAGTACACCACCAGAGGCCCAGCCTCCAAGGAAGGCTGCAGAAAAGCATGGAGGGAAGGTTGCAGAGAAGCGTGGAGGGAAGGCTCCACGGAAGAGTCGAAAGTGATTGCCTGGTTTCTGTCTGGTCTGACTGTGCTCCCTGTGCTCCCTATAGTCGCAAGATACCAATTTTCTTGTCCTCAAACTTGATGTGTGTCCTGGGGGACGAAAGGCTTCCCAGATTCTAAAAGTGTCTCCAGTGTTGCCTTCCTAATTTTTTTGAGAATAAAATAAATACATTTTTGTTTACCTTACATTCTTGCCTATGTCTTTTGATTAAAAAACGCCATTTTGTTTGGGAGTAGGCAGGTACAGGTCGAAAAGACTATGGGGTTGATTTGAGAAAAGCAAATAGTCTGTGCACTTTGCAGAGGGCAGTTGCCCTCTGCAAGTGCAATTGCTCCAGAGCATCAGAAATTATTTAAAAGCTTGACTTTGCAAAGAGTACCCAATCCTGTGCAAGTAAAAGAAAAAAAAAAACATTTTTGCTTGCACATGATTGGATGATGGAAGTCAGCAGAGCTGCTTCACATTTAATAAAACTTGGGAGCAACTGCTCTTGCAGAGGGCAACTGCACTTTACAAAGTGCACAGTCTTTTTCCCTTTAGTAAATCAACCCCTATGTGTGTTTTTGACAAAAGGCTTAAATCATTTAGAATATCAAGTGAAACGTTCACTTGAGAAATTGCACAGCAAGTGCACTTGTTGGAAGTGCAGTCGCTGAAAAACTGAGGGGAAGAGCTTAAATTCGGGGAAGCTCTGCTGATTTATTCCGAAAATCATGTCAAATAAAAATTAATTGTTTTTGTTTGGGCTTCCTTGCATGTGCCCCTCGGATCCACAGCGAACGCACTTCAAAATGCTCTTTATGTGGAATTATATGTATAATTAGCACTTGGAGTGAAAAATGATTTTGCCTTTGTTAAATACACCCCCCTATGTCTAATGAACAAGGGACAACAACCTCATTAAGGTTCTTTAAAACAACACAAAATATGAATGTTAATTGTGGTAACTTGAAAATACACACAAAAAATGTGGTTAGCATTTAACACACATTGTAAAATAGCTAAGTGTTGAAATAAAAAAAAAAAAAAAAAAAAGAGACCAAAATCAATTTTAAAATTTTAAAGTTATGGAGATCTGGCTGTTAAAAAATATTATATTAGTCATGGCAGGAGGATAAATCATGAAGAAAGTAGTTTGTGAGAACTCTGTGTGAATATAAAGCAGAAAAACAACTTCATTCCTCTCGCATTATCAATCCTAAAAAAAGGCTGTATTAAAAGACGACAGAAGAGGAATGTGCTAGCTTCAAGACGAAGGCTAGTTTTACCAGACCGAGCGCTTCCGTCTTGTAATTGCTTCAGAGCATGCGTCAGTTTGAGTTCGTCGGACTAGCACACAGACGATCGGTTTGTCCGCTAGAAAGAAGAGTCCGTCGGATAAATTTTAAACAAGTTTCAAATCTAAGTCCGTCCAACTTTTGAGAAAACAAAGTCCGCTGGAGCCCACACACATCGAATTGTCCGACGAAATCCAGTCCGCCGGGCAAAGTCCGCCGTAAAGTCCGCTCGTGTGTACGCAGCATGAGTGTGTTGGTAAGATATATCTATTGGGATTCTCGTTGGGAGATTTCCCTCACCATATTCGCACCTCTCCAATTAGGGTGGATTTTGTCAATACCCCAAAATTTCAGGCCTTTCGGGTTTCTATTGTGCTTTTGTCTAAAGTGTAAAGATACACTGTGTTCTCTGTAGCCTATAAGAATGTTGTAAATATGTTCAGAGATTCTTTTGCCTAATGTTCTCTTAGTGCGTCCTATATACATCAGGCCGCACGGACATTGTAAGGCATACACAACGTGCGTTGATATGCATGTGATGAATTCTTTTATTTGAAATTGTTTGCCATTGGCTGTTGATGTAAATGAAGTGAGACTCCTCAGATGGGTAGTGACCTGCTGGCATGCCTTGCATTTCCTGCAGGCATAAAAACCTGCTCAATCCCAGAACATTTTGATTTTACTGGGAGGATCGAGTACTTTTTTGACCACCTGATCTCCAAAAGACCTAGTCTTTCTATATATATGAAGGGTGAGTTAGTTGGTAGAACATTTCCTAATACCTTATCCATGCATAAGATGTTCTAATGCTTTTTGAAGATATGTTAAATTTCACAATATTGTTCATGGTAGTTGCTTATAAAACCCCATTCATGTTTTGGATCTTGTGGTTTAGCTACTGAGGCCAAATAGGAATCTTGTGTGGACCTACCCACTTCTTCAATCATTTTTTCCAAGTGGTGCGGTTTATACCCCTTTTGCACAAAACGTGTTTTCTATATCTCTGCTTGAATAGCATAATCACTATCAAAAGTGCAATTGCGGCGTATACGAGTAAATTGTCCCTTAGGGATATTCTGTATTCTGTATTTTGTATGGAGTTGATGTTCCCCTTTCATTACCATAACGTCTAGGTAGTGGATATGTTCTTGATTCCAATTGAACTCCAATTTGATGTTACTTGTATTGCTGTTAAGCCAATGGGAGTATTCCTGCAATGGGGCTTCTGTACCTTGCCAGATCATGAACAGGTCATCTATGTACCATTGATAAAACATCAGTTCTTTTCTCCTGTTTTGGGTTACCCATTTGTCCTCCCATTCGCTCATAAATAAGTTTGCCAAGCTTGGGGCGAACTTAGCGCCCATAGCTACTCCTGTTTTTTGGCTATAGAATACCAAAAATAATTGTGTGATAAGCAATATTCTAGAATCATTAATAAAAATTTCTTTTGTGTAAAGGGTATATCCTCTCTCTTACTAAAGGACCAATTAAGGGCCAGGAGGGCATCGTCATGCTGAATTATTGTATATAAGGACGCCACATCTCCTGTTACCAGGAATATTTGTGCACCCTTCATAAATGTTACTTCCTTTATTTTCTGTATAAAGGTTGTGGTATCTTTTAGATACACTTTCATAGTGCTAACACTAGATTGTAAAAAGTGGTCCAGATATTCACTTACTTGAGATGTCACTGAATTTATTCCGTTAACTATAGGCCTAGCCGGAGGCCTCTCTGAGTCCTTATGAATTTTGGGGACTGTGTATTTTGTAGGTATTCTATAACAGCTAGGGCACAAATACAATTTTATTTTTTTTGTAATGATTCGCTTATAAAAAGCCATGATCAACAAGATAGAATAAGTCCTCCCTATATTTAGTGGTAGGATCCTTATCGAGTAGTTGGTAGGTATTTTCATCTTGTAACAAACTTAGGAGTTGCGAGTGGTAGTAGGCCTTGTCCATTACCACCACCCCCCCCTCCTTTGTCTGGTTAACGGATTATTATGTCTTTCCTGTTTTCTAGGGCTTTTATGCCTTCCATTATATGTTTTGGGGTTTAGGCTCTTCTTTGATTCTATATGGTCCAAATCTCTTAGCAATAGTTGTTTAAAGACTTCTACCTGTTGGTTCGCTGGATGAGGGGGATACAAGAGTGATTTATATTTTTTAATATTTAATTTTCGTACATACTTGTGTATGTCTATGTAGATATTAAATTTGTTCATTGGCTTTGTGGTAGTGCATTTGAGCCCTGCATTGATAATATTAGTTTCTTTTTGAGCGAGTGTGACCTTGGATAAATTGTATATTCCACTCAGTCTTGTTCCCTTCTCCTTTTTCTGCTGAACTCTCCACCCTGCTCGGCAGCCTCTGCGTAGTTTATCTGTATCACGGGTACTCACCGAGGCCGAGATGCTGGGAGTGGCTTCCCTTGCAGCTAAGCGCACTATACCCCTGGTGATGGTACAGAGGGTATAGGGCACAGAGAGGCACGGGTCGCCAGCAGGCAGGAAGCTCTTGAGAGGAGGACTTCTGTAACGTAGAGATGAGAGCAATGGTGGCTCTGCCCCTGGAACTGGAGAAGAAGACCCGGCTGGGGTTCTAACCCGTAAACACAACGGGAGCTGGGAGAGGTGCAGGAGATCAGGCATGGAGAACCCAGTAATGGAGAGTCTGTGGTGCAGGCCAATAACATATACTGGAGACTGGTAGATGAGGAAGTCCTTTAAACAGGCCGAGGGTCAAACACAGCAGACTGTAAGCAGAGAAGTCCTGAAGGCAAGCCAGAGGTAGAGTATTGGAGATGTCAGCAGAGGAGTCCGTTAAACAAGCCGGGGTCACACACGAGAAGGCAGGAGAATCCGAAGACAGGCAGAGGGTCAAACACTGGAAGCAGATGGTGGGGAAGTCCTTTCAACAAGCCGAGGTCAAACACTGGAGAGAAACAAGGTAGGTCAGGCAAATCCGGGTCAAACAGGTAAACACAAGGAGCACGAATCAGGAACGGAATACTGGAAGCTGAAAGACAAACCAGCAATTAAACAGAGAACAAGCCAGTCCTTATATAGGCCAGAAAGGGGGCGTAACGCTGACAAACGAACGTTCGTACGCCATTACGCCGTTACGCCGTGTAGTGAACCCGTGTGTGCCGCTACTTTGCTAACGCGCATGCGCCGAAGCGCGGCTCCGCCGCGCAAACGCACAGGAACCTTCCGATGTTGGCAGGCTCTTTTCTTATTGCTTCTCTGACAATCTGATTGTATCTGGCTGGACTGTGTTGATCCTCCCAAGGTGGGGGGGTTCCACCACTCCTGGGATCCGTTGGGATATTGCGGTTGTCTCGAGCGGTCTCTCCAGAGGCGATTGCCTCGATTGCGTCCTCTGGGTTGGCCTCTCGTGCCCCTCCATAAAAAAGGGGCCGGTCGTAGGGATCAGTTGAGAAAACACTGGCCAGACCTTAAATTGAGAGAGGAAGATTAGTATAGAAAGATCAGGAAAGTGCTGCGAAAAAGTATCTGTCGTGTGTTCCTATTATTATTACTTTCGTGCTGGTCCAGGTTCTTTTCTTTACTGTTGTACAGTTTAAAATGCCAAGTTTTATTTTTGTGGACACAGGAATCGTTCGCAGGACATTAAACATCGTTCAATCGACCACTAATACCACTAAATACGTTTTTGTGAGATGCAGGCTAAATGCGTTTGTTCTGGCCTATTTTGATTAAAATAAGTTCATTAGATTGTTTTTTAGATGTGTGTGTAACTATAATGAAATGTCAACTTTATTCAGTGTCAGTAGAGGACACTCAGCAGCTGTTTACGCATCTGGACGCAGGAGCTCTAGTGTGGGACACCATAACACCGTTGTTATGGTGTCCCACGCAGGTGCTCCAGTGGATTCTAGGGGTATCTCCATGTGTGAAACTTGCACAAAACAGGTAAGTATTTCTGCTTTGGAAAGGGAAAGAATCATGTATTCAGCTTGGAACTCTGCCAAAACAGACAATTGGAAGGCACCTCCAAACAATGTTTCATATTACTATTTCTAGCCTAACATATCTGTCTGCTAAGTATACCTTTTTTGTATTCACATAGGGGAGAAAAGAAGAGGGACATCTAAGCTGTGTGTGGACACCAGTAAACAAGCACCTCCCAAAGATACAGAAAGTCAACTCACCACACACCCTGAAGATGTTGATGCTGATGTGCAGGAAGTACTGTGTGAAGTTCTCGAAATGGTGTCGACCACAGGTCAGTGTCTGCTTCAAGTAACATGGATGCCTGCATATTTCTAATACATGGTGTGTTTTTTGTTTTTTTTTGTAGGTGATGTAGATGTTGTGGAAGACCAAAATCACTTCAGCAGTGCACAAATCCTTATCAGTGAGCTCTTGGTTTGCAATAGGGAATTGGAGAAAATTAAAGAAAACATCCATGATGTACAAAATAGAGTTATCAACATCATCAATATTTTAGCAAAAATCTAAAAACAAAACATGTTTTATTTTTAACGTTATGTTGTTGTAGCACCCTCTACCAATAGGTAGGTGCTAGCATAGGATTTTTGCTAGGGAGACTGTCAGCACAGGTAAATTTAGGCAGGCCTATGCTTTGAGCTAGGCCTGTCTGTTTTGATCTGGGGGCAGGGAGTGGTTAGTGGAGCAGTGGGTGTGACCACCTGTGCTTCAGTACTGAGGCGCCTCCCCTGTTTCCAGGGAGAATGTTCTGGAAGAGGGTCCGGGCCTAGAAATTGAGTGGCAGGCAGCTCATGAGGGAGCCCTGACCAATCCCCAACTGGAATCGGCAGGGGGCGGGCCTCCTATATAAGCTGAGGTAACAGGCCAAAGGGGGGAGTTGTCAGCTGAGAGAAGTGGAGAATGGAGTGCTAGACATCAGCAGGAGGGCACCCCCATTTGGTGGGAGGTGTGCCAAGCGCAGGAGGAGGCCCGTAGAGAACTGTGAGGGAACTTCACCTTTTCACGGTCATTGGTGAAGTCTTCATCATTACAGGGCAGGTGAAGCTGTCGGAACGCACGGTCCGGTCAATTTCTCCATCATGGACTCAGAGCAGAGAAAGGTCGGTGAGTGTACCACAGTGGAGGGCTGGATGTGGAGACATGCCAGGAAGTCTGTGAGGGAACTTCACCTTTACATGGTAATTGGTGAAGTCCTCATCATTACATGTTCATTGATGGGGAGTCCTGGGTCAGGGGAGAGACTGTGGGGAATAGTGTTGAATCGATGTGGCCCAAGGGCACAGGGTTTGCTCCCAGGAAGTCCTGGGAGCAATAGTCTGCAGGAGTTAAGCAGAGGAGCAAAAGTCTGCATGGTGATGCAGGGAAGAGACTGTAGCTGTTAGACATGCACATCATTCCTTCAGGCTCAAACTAAGTTCTAATCTATAACAAAGTGATCTGATCTATGGGCATCCCATATACCCCTTCCCCAACCAAGTTATACCCCCCCAATAAACAAAAACAAAACAAAGCAAATGACTGTTCATTGTCTCAGAGGATTTACAGTATATGGAGGTCTGGCAGCAGGGTGATTTGGTGGATGTTTGTTACTAGTGACAACTCCACCGCTACATTTGGAGGTCCCACGAGATCCACCTTCATGGTTAACCTGCTGGCCGCCGCCCCTAACAACTGCTAAAAGCAAGGAGGGACTTTGCCTATTTTGCCTGTTTTGAGCAAAAGTCTGTTTGGAGCAAAAGTCTGCATGGTGATGCAGGGAAGAGACTGTAGCTGTTACACATGCATATCATTCCTTCAGGCTCAAACTAAGTTCCAATCTATAAAATCTATAATATGATGGCAAAGTGATCTGATCTATGGGCATCCCATATACCCCTTTCCCAACCAAGTTATACCCCCCAATAAACAAAAACAAAACAAAGCAGATGACTGTTCATTGTCTCAGAGGATTCATATGGAGGTCTGGCAGCAGGGTGATTTGGTGGATGTTTGTTACTAGTGGCAACTCCACTGCTACATTGTACATGTGTTTGTACAGTTTTAAATTGATTACATTTGTGTGGCTTCATGGTCAGATGTCTATTGAAGTCGCACCTGAAATTGGAAAAAGTGTTGCAGGAACTACTTTTGCAAATTGTTGTGGCGCCGCTAAATCAGTGTCGATTGGAACAGTGCCATTGCCTCAAATAGGCTGCTACTTGTCATGCAATTTTAGCTATCAAATCACATGACAAAATGCTACAATGTGAACCTAGGCTTTATAGTGTCTGAGGTCAGTGTTTAAAAATGTACAAAAAAGTGTAGCACTATAAACTAAAAAAATTAAGTGAATGATGCTTAAACACAACTCAAAGTGTATAACATACAATTAAGTGTAAGCATAAAAAAATATGATGTACTCTATAAGGTACAAATACTGTGTACATACTATGAACAAAGTGAAAAAAACAACAACAATACAATATTAGTATGAGCTAAATATAATGAGTACATATATGATATGCAAATAATAAAAAAATATATAAAATAGTAGTGAAGTCCAAAAAGTCCAAATGGGGTTGACACCACCCAGAACCTGTATATCGAAAGTCCACCAATGTTGTAGAAAGTAATAGAAAAAACGTGTAAAAACTACCACCAAGTGTCTTAGGGGGCTTACCAAAAGCAAATGACTAGGAAGGACCTATGTCAACCTAGACACTAATGGGGCGTACACACGGTCGGACTTTTCGTCTACAAAAGTCCAACGGACGCCGACGGACTAAAGCTGGCTGGTAATCCGATCGTGTGTGGGCTTCTTCGGACTTTAAGCTGACTTTTTCAGCCTCAAATCCGACGGACTTTAGATTTGAAACATGCTTCAAATCTTTACGTCGTAACTACGACGGACCCCGAAATCCGCTTGTCTGTATGCTAGTCCTACGGACAAAAAAACGACGCATGCTCATAAGCAAAAACTAAACAAAAGCACTCGGTCTAGTAAAACTAGTGTTCGTATTGTAGGTAGCACATTCCTCACGCTGCAAAATCTGTGATCGTTGAATGCAGCGCATTTAAAGTCTTCTTTACGAATGCTATAAAGAACGAAGATGTTTTGCTGTTCCTATTCAAACAGAGTTCTCCCAAACAGAT